>JAECXD010001696.1:862500-5662500 GCA_018151445.1 Zaprionus inermis
ATACTTCTTATTCAAATCTGTTAAGGGGGAGGCGGCAGAAGATAAAGAAGACAGTCGTAATTAGCAAGCGAATACAGTGAGAAAGATTGATAAATAAAGAGGAGGGAGAAAGGGTTCTAGGAATATCTTACATATTTGGGGAAATCTTTTGAGGTTGGTTCACTTTATATATCACTCTAAATATACATAACTAAACTCTTCATATATGAAACTATATATACTTATAGTTTTAAAGCTTATAAACATATTAAACATTATTTTTTATTTCATTTAACTTTCCTCATCTACAAAGTTAAGAGATATCTTGAAGATTCTGATTATTTAAACAGAATTACTGGCGGAAAAATTGTGAAACTAAGCTATTCTATATAGCATATAGTAAATAACAATCTGAAGAGTTTTCAGATTTATTTGCTCTATTATATCTGTTAAATTTGAGGTTTAGTAAAGCATTTTGACTTTAGATATATTTATATGCCACATAAATACATATTCCCTGTTGTGTATATCATATATGCTTATAAAGATGCTTTTTAAGCCCTTATATTATCAATATGGAGTTTTTAAATTTCTGATTATTTACTGGAAAATACTTTTGCAAGAATTTTAAATATATATTAATTATAAATAATCAATTAATAATTAACACTATTTATTTAATATTCTGATATTACGCCTACAATACTGCACTGAGCTATGCCTTTGCTCAGAAAGTAGTAGAGCAGGCCTACTGTGAGTTAGAGCAGCGTAGCATCTCATGCTCTGCTCTTTTTGCGCGCAGACTGCGCTGCTCAAAACTGCGGAAAACGTTGAGCTGCATAACTATTTTATTTATTGTACGATCAAGCTGCAATTTGACAGATAGAAATATATTCTAGATATGAATAAAGCAAATAGTTAATATTGCTTAAGTCTCTAATTCGATAGATTAATGATAGGTTAAAGTGCTTGACTTTGAAAACAGATTAGAAATACATACACATATGGTATTCGGAATGGGGTCGCAGATATGCCCTATTATAAAACACTCTAAAACATGATTTTCTTAAAAAAAAAACTTAAATTTAAAATATAAAATTATAAACTCTGTAAACGGTTACACATTTTTTGAAAATGCTTCCAGAAATATCTGGTATCATTTTCATTAATTGACAAAATTTGAAAAACGTCCCTGGTTCTTCTAGATTGAAACCTATACCAGCTATGCCTTCCAACTGTTTCCTAATTTAACGTGGAAAAGAACGCTAAATAACAATGAAATAAAGCCCGAAGAAGAAATCAAGAATTCCTGATGTGAAACACATGTGTAGACAAGCTATATGTATATAGAAGAGGGGATTTATCTACACATATATATGATATGCATATGGATCGTTATTTATTTGCCGATCGAAGCCGCACTTGCTTAGTTTACCGAAGAGCGAGTCGGAATCGTAGCTGGCCGTCGAGGGCGAAGTGGTGGAGCAGATGGAGGAGAGTGTCTGGGTGGGTGAGCGTGTGTGTGTGTTGCGCTGCTTCTCAGTCAGCGTGACGTTCGATGCGTGGCAACCGACGCTGCAGTCGCTGCTGCAGTTGTGGAATTCAGCGGAGTCGCTGGTGTAGTCCAGGCTGACGACATCATCTGTTTGACGCAGGCGGGCAAGAAAGAGCGGGGGAGAAAGAATGAGAGAGAGAGGGGAGAGAGAGATAGCGAGCAAAAATATAAATATCGAATGCAAATTTCAATTAATACTGTCGATTTCATTCAGAAAACGCGACATGTGTAAAATACAATAATTAAAAAAAAGTGCAAAAAAAGTAAATAAAAAGTAAATAAAAACAAAGCGTCACTGGAAGGCGGCAAAAGAGAGCGAGAGAGCGCCAGCCAAGCCTCTGCCGCACTCACGTGCGCTCTCCCTCTCTCTCTCGGTGGCACTCGCTCTCGCTGGAAATGACCAAACAAAAGGTAAATCGTAAACCGTAAACTGAAAACTGAAACCGAAAAGCAAAGCGCAAAATTATGAAAATCCATATGGAAACTGAACCCGAAAAGGGAAAGGTTGAAAACACGCAACGAGCTGAAGTAGAAAACGAGAAAGAAAAGCCAAACAAAACAAAACGAAAGGCAAACTTGAAACTGGTTTGGTTATGGGTCAGCTGGCGGGGCAGAAGGGCAGGGGGAACAAAGAAGGGAAACAAAGCGAGGGCAGCGCGTTGTCACTTCTATTCTATCTTTATGGTCTTGTTTCACGCAAACAAATTATTTAATTCCACTGTTTGGTAATTAAAAGCAAATTGAAAGCAAAACAAAGACAAAGACGAGCATAAGCGAAAGAGCAATAGAGTGAGACAGTATGAGACGGAGAGAGCAAGAACTTTTTTCCAGCACCTTTTATTGACTTTCGCCTTATTTGCCTGTATGTTTATCCCCCTCTCTCTCTCTCTCTCTCTCTATTTGTGTTGAATTTTCCTTGGCAGAACTAACTTAATTCTTGGCACAACTTTTCACTTTTCACACACAAAACAGTTTTCAATTAGCCGCTGCTACGGCGACGTCGACGGCGCGACTGCGACAGCGACGATCTGCGCGGAGTCAAGTGCGAAGCGTAACTAACAACAACAAGCGCAACTGGTTTGTGCGGCGTCGCAGAGCGCAGCCCTGGAAGCTAAGCTGCCGGAGAGCAAAGCACGCACAAAGCCAGAGAGCCAGGGAGCAAGAGAGCCAGAGAGCAAGAGAGCAACGCGAGCGAGCGAGCAAGAGCGCGAGCCGTGTGTGTTGTTGTTGTTACTGCATAAATGATGGCGGCTTAGTCGCGATTGCGAGCAGCGCCAAGCGGCGTGTTTGGGTACTACAGCTTGCTGAGTGAGAAAGTGGCGCCAATTTCAAACTACATTTCGATTGGCAACAACAATCGCGCTGCGTTTCGATAGACGCACACAGCACACAAATCGATTAAGCACTTACACAGACTCTACGTTTATGCCAGCTTAATTCGTTAATTTATTAGTGCCTTCAATTAAATTACTGTTTATGCGAATAAAACAAATTCAGGTATTTATATTAGAAGACAGGTTGCACAAATTGTAGTTGTTTATTTGCAAATAGACAAAAATAAGGAGACGATAATTTATTGTTTTTAAGCTATCGGCAAAACTTATTTGCAATTTTGCTGCGTTCTTTTTTTAATTTCACGCATTTCGGCAGAATTCATAGATAAAGTGCGTGGATAAGCGAATTCATCTATTTGCGTTTAGGCACAAACTATTTAGAAGAATTTGTGGAATGATTTCACGCATTTTGCTACGAAGAAACCTAGTAAGAGCTGACGGAAAAATCGATAGAACATTAATAAACCGAGTTTTTTCAATGTTATAAAAATATTCATGATTTTTTTTTATTTTGATGAATTGGAATTTAGCATAATAAGTAAGATTTCGTGTCTAGGCAAAACCCTTTTTTTGATTTTTTTTTAACTATTACATTTATAATAATCTAATGCAGAATCAATCTACAGCTCAAACTATGAAGAAAATGTCACCTCACACGACAAAACGCTGATTATTGACAAAGAAAATGTCATATTGCACCACAATCTGCTGATTTTGGACAAATTTTAAAGTTTTGGAATACCGCCAAAATTTTTGTGCAACTTTTCTGGCTGGAAAAGCGCACTTAACTCAAATTTGTGCATACTCTCAGGCAGTTTTTATAAATTGAAATTTCTCAAGTTCTGCAAACATACATAAATACTGCATACTTTTGGGCGGAAACATAAATCAGCTGAGCTTCGGCCTCAATAGAACTGGAAAATGAAGTCTTTAAATATGCATAAATCGCTTAAATCCGGCTAAATAATTCGAAAACATGGCGAAATTGAAAAGCGGAACTCAGCAGCAGAACACAACAATTAATGTAATATTCTAACAAATTGTAAACAACATTAAACAGTTGTTATAACTTACTACAACATAGCGAGCGAGACGAAGCATATGACAGGCAGAGAGAGAGAGAGAGAGAGCAAGAGAGACAGAGACAGAGACGACCGTATGCGGGTGGAGTGTCTGAGTCGACAACTTTACACAAAAATGTACAAGCAAAACTATTAAAACTAATTGCCATAAATATTAGCGGGCCGCCACGTGCCGAGCTAAACTTTTTTGCCCAGCTGTGTAGCGCGTGCGAGCGAGACAGATAGAGCTGGAGAGTGAGATGGGGAGGGGGGTGGTAGGGAATGTGTGCGGGTGAAGGCGCTTAATTGAGCACGTTGTCGGTTGTTGCTCGCTGCAACTAAAAACGAAACTCGGCGAACAGCAGCGACCACTCTATACCCTACCCCAGCTACCCCTCCCCCCACACACACACACACAGCCCGCAGATCCTGCCCTCTCCAGATCCGGCACAACCCCATCCTGCTTTTCAGTCGGTTTTTTATGCTCCGAAATGGAGGTCGCCGCGTTTTGCTTATGCTCCACATGAATTATGAATTTCAGCATTGAAAGAGGCCCGAAAACTTGCGTGTGTATGTGTGTGTGTGTGTGCGAATACAAGCTTGAATTGGTAGTGCGGCGCGTGTGGAGGCGTGGCAGCGCCCAGCACCCACTATCTTTCGCGCACTGTGAAAGGGAATTTTTGATAGGAGCCTCGCGCGGCACAGCTCGCGCCTTGGCACGTTTAGGATTTTTCACTGATTTGATTTTGGACTTTGGACCCGCTGCAGTGGCAACCCTGCAGCCGCCTTTGAATTGCTTTTTGATATGGTAGCCTGCTTCTCCACCTCCGCCGCCTACCACTCTGCCCCTGCTTACTCTGCGCCTCCTTGTCCTCTTCCTTTTTCATTTGTCTTGCGCCTTCTTTGCAAACAGCGCAAGCAGCACAAAGCGCTCGCTGAGTTATTTCGGCGTCAATTTGCCTGCCCTGCCCGCTTAGGGTCTATCGAATCGAGCAAAGGGTTTGTCGGATGTGTAAAATTCCTTGAAATTGTTGATATTCTCTATATGTTTTAAAAAATTATCTATAGATATTGTCTATAAATCAATTCTATATATGTTTTAATTTATCTAAAAAACCTAGAACCATATATTTAATTATATGTATCTATATTTACATCCACTTAATTTTGAGTTGACTAAAGATTTTGTTGATATTTTCTATATGTTTTAAAAAACTATCTTTTTTCCCTATGCGATACTGCTGAATTATCAAGTATCCAGGAGATATTGTCTATAAATAAATTTTATATATGTTTTAATTTATCTAAAATATCTAGAACCAATTTTATACATGTTTTAATTTATCTAAATTATTTAGATATATATATATGTAATAATGTGTATAAATATTTACATCCACTTAATTTTGAGTTGACTAAAGATTTTGTTGATATTTTCTATATGTTTTAAAAAACTATCTTTTTTCCCTATGCGATACTGCTGAATTATCAAGTATCCAGGAGATATTGTCTATAAATAAATTGTATACATGTTTTAATTTATCTAAAATAACTAGAAACATATATTTAATAATATGTATCTATATTTACATCCACTTAATTTTGAGTTGAGTAAAGATAATCCCATTTCATTTATTAAGCAAATGATTCCGTATATATTTATTTTATATATTTTATGCATATATTAAATGTTTCCTGCACTTAACTACATATAAAACATGATATGCTAACCTTATATCTTAAATATGCTGCCTATATATATTTAAATTATTCCATTTAGCTCTCGTCAATTCCAACTAAACTAACCTAATCCAAAACAAGTAAATCCATACTAATCTAAGAGAAATCTATACTAACTTGAACCTTATCGCAAGCAATCGAACTTTAGCTCGACTTATCACAACCCAACCCTATCTTATTCTGCACTGAGTTTCCTGCTTAACTCTGTAGTGATTAAACTAAGTATGTATATAAGCAGTAAGATTAGAAAACTGAGATTACAATTTAGGGATTTGCAGCGGAAAGACATGGAAGCTAAAATCCCGAGTTTATCAAAGAGTATAAAATATTTCCCACTGCGTTTTTGGTATTATTTCAATTTGTCGGAGGGGAGGGGAGGAGGTAGCGAGTGGGCGGGGTAGAGCCAGAGAAAGAGCGAAAAGAAAGAGCGCCCAAGTCAGCCTGCAGATTTGGTTGCGCCGTCAACGCATTTTTTAATAGACAGAGTTTTTTTTTTTTATTTTTTCGAAGTGGGTCGCAGCCTGCTCTGTGTGTGTTTGTGTGTGTGTGTGTGAAAGTTATGACTGTAAACGTGCTCGCTTTGAACTGCAGGCAGTCTTTGCTTGGGGGAGGGTAGAGGAGGAGAGGAACCTCATCTTTCGTCGCTGCGTGTGTTATTTGTTTTTGCTTCGCTCTTAGTTTAAAGCGAACATCTTAAAGATTTCACATGAATAACTAAAATCTATAAATTTTTGATTTCACTTTGCCGATGCAGTGAGCAAAACTGAGGCAGCCCAACTAAGAAGTAAATATATTATATTTGCCAGCCAAAACTGCCAATAAGTTGCGAGGGGCCCCACGGCCTTCCATACATCATATACCATATACCATACTTGTATCTGTCTCTATCTACGTACGCCGCACTGTAACAACAACAGCAACGGGAGCAAGAACACGGTAAGCGGAAAAGTAAAGCTCAGAAATTCGAAAAGTCTGGCAAACAACAAAGGCCGTCAATAGAGGAGGAAAGAGAGAGAGATAGAGATAGAGAGAGGAGAAACAAAGCATAGGAAATGGAGACAGCGAGTGCAGCGGAGATAGATAGAAAGAGAGAGGGCGAGAAACAGCTCAGAGAGTGCGGAAAATTTCATAAAACTTCAATGAAAAGTTGTGTATTTTTTTTGTGTTTTTCGATTTTCAAGAGAGAGAGAACGAGCGAAGGATAGAGTGAGAGAGGGAGAGCGAAAAACTTGCCGAAAAATTTTTGTTTAAACTACGCTTAAATTGCAATAAGTCGAGTGCAGAAGAACGTGAAGCGATAGAAAGAGTGAGAGAGAGAGAGAGAGAGAGAGAGTTACAGCGGGTTAGTAGCACTGCAGGGCTACAGCGTTGCAGGGTTGCCAGAGTTCTGGCATAATGAAACAAAAGTCAGGCAAAAGTTTAACAATGCAACAAGCAAAAAAACAAAAACAAAAATCTTTCTAGATTGAATAAAGTTGCCAAGTAGTGGGAAAAGATTCGACTGGAAAATACCCTGTGGAGAAATTTCAAAAACTTTAAATCAACAAGTAATGAGCTTATGCAAAATAGAATACAATGAAAATAACAGGAAATACAGGAAATAATGTTTGATTTAGGTCGTTTTTTTTTAAGTTAAGAAATTTTATGTTTGAGAAGGAATTTTTGGGTTGAATAATAGTTCTCCAACTCATTAGTGCTCAGATATATCTTAAATTATTTACAAATTTAAAAATAGCTAGCTCTAGTTTAAATAAAATAGCTGTATATCAAAATAAATAAATAAAATGATGAATGTATGTAAAAATAATAAAATAATAATAATAATATGTGGAATATACGTGTATCTAATTAATAGGTATAAGATATAACAGCACAAAAGGTGAGAAGAGTTAAATATGAAAATAATATTAAAAAAATTAATAATAAAACAAGAAATAATAAATAAAGCAGCTGAAATCGAGTAATTTTGCATGATAAATAGAGAAATTAATTATTTATATTACGCAACCTATACTGATTGTCATGAAACTGTAGTTCCAATCTCATCAATGGATGCGATAATACAAAATATATTGAAAAGATTAAGTAGCAGCAGCTTCACCTCCTCAACGGAACTAAGCCGGCTTAGGTAAGAAAAAAACTTAAAAAAAGAAATAAAAAAAACAGACTGAATTTGAGGCAACATCTACGAGACGCAGAAAAACAACAGTAATAACAGTCGGAAAAAATAAGGAAAAACAAGTAGCTGGAGAAGTGGCAGAACGAAAGAGAGTGGGAGATGAAAAAGCAGAGGCTGAACTCGAAATTGACTTACGAAAATCCATTTGTTCTGCGTTGCCATTCAATTGTCCATGCTCCACTTCCGCCAGCGTCTCCATTGCCCCCACTAACGTGGACGGCACAGTCCACTCGCCCAGCGGCGTGGCCGGCAGCGAGGAGCCGGTGGGCGACGCTGCCGTCGACGATGCCGATGCCGATGCCGACGCGGGCGACGCTGCCTGCAGCAGCAATGCATCGCGCACCCGTTGCTGTCGCTGGCTATAGAAGCGGGAGAATACGCCGCCGCCGGACTTGCCGCTGCTGCTGCTGCTGTTGCGTCGTCTATCCTGCAGGCCAATGGATGCGGCAAGGGGCAGCAGGTTGCTGCTCGCTCGACGTGAGTCTCGTCCTCCTGCTCCTCCTGCCTGCTTCTCTGGGGCAGGTGGCAGAACGAGTGCCTTCTGGCCTTGTGTATTGCCCATTGCAATGCAGTTTTGGGCGTGGGCGTTGTAACTGCTGCTGCTGCTGCTGCTGCCGGTCAACAGTTGCTCCGCCTCCTCCGCCTTCGCTTTCAGCTGCAAAAGAAGTTTACGAAAAATCAATTAAAAAAGTTTTCAATCAGTCGCATTGTTTGGGTTGATTTCCTCTTCTCTTCCCCCTTTTTTTTTGCTCAGTGGCGGCGAAAACTTTTGCCAAAATGTTGCAGAAATATGAAATGAATTAGTTGCACAGGTTGCCAAGACAGGGTCGGGAAGGGGGACGGGACGGGGCGTGGCAGTGAATTCTTGCCGGATTGACAAAAGTTGCCACAGTTGTTTGATTTCTATTATGGAAGCAGCGGGGTGGAGGGGGGGGGGGTTGGTCTGTGGTCTAGCTGAGGTCGGAGAGTGGAGAGGAATCGGTCTGTTGTTGAGGCTATGTCGCTGCAGGCTGCTGCAGTTGCTGCCGCAACTTGCAACATGCTGCAAATTGAACTTTTACTTTTACGACTTGGCCACAACATTTCAATAATGAACATTAAATACGAGAGAGGCAGAGAGAGGGTGAGAGAGAGATAGGGAGATTGAGTGTGAGATAGAAAGATTCAGAGAGAGAGAGATAGAGAGCGAGGAAAAGGCAGGAAACATTTGCAAATTGATAGAAATGCGACAAAACATATATTTAAATGCATTTTCTCTACAATTTTCTCTCTGCAACATTTCAAATGAATTTAACATAGTAATTGATTTAATTAAATATATATGTCTATGTATATATGTAAGTATATCAATTATATGTTATTATGTATGGTATATAAAACATTTACTTTTTTTATAACTAAGTCAAATGTCACAAAATGCTTAAAATGCGCTTAAATTGATTTGTATATGTGAATGTATCGAAATGTCTCACATATTGACAGTGTTGCCAACTTTTGTAAACAAAAAAAGCAGTTTTTAATGGGTACCAGTGCTGCCAGTTTCGCTTTTTCCCGTAAAATCTGGCTGTTTTTAACGGAAACTGCGGAAAAAGTTGAAGAATTGTGGAAAGCGGGCACTCTGGATTTTATTTATAATAATTTAGCTTTTGTTTTAAGCTTTTTCTGGAATTGCCAATATTTTCTTTACAATAATTAAATTGCATTTATAGCGATCATGGTGAAATGTGTTAATTTACATTTTAAGATTTTTAATTTAAGCCTTTTCACGCTTTTTATTATAAATTCTTTAGCTTTTTATACATGCCGTCAAAAAACACCTTATTTTTGGCAGCACTGATAGGTTCTACGCAAAAACGAGCCAACAAATATATACAAAAAAAAAAAAAACGTAAAAAAGCTAAGGAATTTATAATAAAATAATATGTAAAAATAAAATTTAAACAAAAAATTTGCAAATTATTGTTAAAAAATGAAATGCGAGATACAATAACAATATAATAATATGTGGAATGTGTATCAAATCACTGCTATATGATATAACTGCATGAAATGTGAGAAAGAATTTATGTGAAACTGTACAGAACTATTTCTTACTTTTATTTACAATACCATATAATGCAATATTCTTACTAATTGAACAATGTAAATATATTTACATATGTATATATATATCCTGTTTATATTAATAATTTTTATTATTTATCGTATGCTTATCTATCAACTTTTCAGTGAACTGCCCAAGGGCACTTCGCGGCGCCCTGCAAAGTACCCGACCAGCTTATCGCTAATTGATAAACTTGTTGTGCTGCTGCTTGTTTGTCATACTACAATCGCTTTTAAGTTCAAGTTATCGCAGTTTATCGATAAGCGTTAAAGGTGGATGCCCTGTTAATAAAGAATTTAATGAAATTTCGTTGAAAATGGCAGGTTGGCAAGCTTAATATTTACAGGGTATGAGCTAAGAAAAAGACTTTTAAAATATATATTATATTAATAAAATGAAAAGTATTAAAATATATATATTAAATAAGCTTGTTCTGCTGAAATTGGTTACAGTGTATAGTTATCATGTTTGAGTATATAATCATAGGGTATACTTGTGTCTATTGTATTCAGCTGTATGTTGCATACAGGGTATAATTTTATATTCTCTCGAAATATCCGTCAATTAAATTTGAATGCTTTAATTGGTTCACATTTTCTAGGCTCAGCAATCACTCCCTGCGCTCTCTCGCGCTCCCTCGCTCTCTCTCTCTCTCTCTGTCTCTTTTTTGACTGCTCTCTGATGGCGCTCATGGCGTCAACATAAATCACAATAAAAACAAATTAGCAACAATTTCTTCTTCTGGTTTTTTATCAGGTCCGCGCGTTGTTTTTATTATGCAGCCCCAAAAATGGCGGCTAATTGAAATACTTGCAAGGGGCGTGGTGGGGCACAGGTATGCGCGGGGGGAGGGGGTGGCTGGGTCTAAGTCGGACTCTGGGTCAGGTTCGGGGTCGGGGTCGAGGTGGGGTCAGGGTGCGGCGATGTGCTTAAAAGTTTTTCGGCTCAAATTAATTGGTAGCAATAAATTTATCGTTGTTGTTGTTGCTGTTGGTTGTCCTGGACACGAAACGACGAGGCGTCGCCCACGTGACTCACAGACTCGCCTCGCCCTGCCCCGCTCCGCTCCGCCCAGCTCGTGCGCTGCATAATGAGCGAAATATTTTCCACCGTTATTTGCCTGAACACAAATCAGTTTTCAATTATGAATGGCAGGAGGGGTAGGTGCAAGAGGCGGGGCAGCGGCTGAATAATGACGCACACACTTCAGCTTAATTGTGTCAAAAGCGCAATTTTCTGCAATTTCGTGAAATGAAAGCGAAAGCGAAGACGCAGGCGAAGGCGACGGCGAAAAGGCGCGCACACACACTCACTCACTCACTCACCCACTCATCCACTCACTCACTCTCCCACTCACTCGCCTCGCTTTGTTACCGACCTGAGTCGCACTTCCTGTGCAATTTACACAAATCTGTTTCTTCTCCTTCCCTGCTTCCTTCCTTACGCGCTTTTGTTTATTTGTGCTGTTTCGCTTTGTGCTAATGCGGTAAGTTCGTGACAGCCTCAATTTCCGCTCTTCGCTCTAACTCACACTCACGCTCACGCTTACGCTCTCACTCACGTACTCTCACTCGCTCTCAGCTCTCAGCTCTCGCCTGAATGCATTGAACTTTGTTTTTGCACTATCAATGCATTCAACATACACAAATTGCACACAAAATCACATTTAACTTAATTCGCGGCGATTTCCTTTGGCGTTGCACACTCTTTCAATTGTTTAATAATTGTCGCGACGGCAGCGGCAACGTCAGCTGCAGCTGCAACTGAGCGCAAGTGTCAAATGCATCGCGCACAGCAACGTAAACAACAACACGACGACGATGCCGACAACAGCCGAAGCAGAGTTTTCGCCGTGCTCGGTCAGCTGTTCGTGCTCGGACGCACGCACGCACGCACTCTCCTGTCCTAGGACAACACTTGCTAGCGCAAGCGAGTCACACACACACTCGTACAACACACGGCGAAGCGAGCGAATTCAGTTCGTTGCGGTGAGTGGAAAAATCGATGGCACACTGACAGCCAAGCGCGGCGAGAGCGTGCTCGTAAGCTCGTCGCATGGCGAGCAACAGAGGCAAAGAGAGAGAGAGAGCGTGTGTGTGCCATGTTAGGCGATAGCAGCTGTTGTTGTTATTGCTGTTGCGCTACACTGGGCCATTTGCTTTGTTTTTGAATGAAAAGTGCATGCTCAAGGAATAATATTATTATATAATAATAAATTGCAAATTATATATAATTTTTATGCCATTTTTAATTTGTATAGAAAATATAGATATACACACATAATATACACGACAATATTTTTAAAATTGTATATAAATATTTTTTTTATTTGCAGTAGCGCCCTGTGCTGTCCATGCAGCCGCCCCGTTTGACTCATTAGCATTGCGCGCTTTGGGGTTAAGCGCGGTTCGCGCGGCGAATGACTCATTCGCCGGACACTAGAACGCACATAAAACAATTGCAATCGGCTTTTTCGCCTCTTTTTATGAGTTCGCTCCTCCGACCTTCGCACTGATAACGCACCAAGGGATCACCCGAGGGACCGAGAACATTACTTATCAGGCCAAGATTGATAGGGGCTTCACCCACAAACAAAAAAAAAAAAACGAAAAGCGAAATGAGCGGAATAGGGTATTTCAAATGCAAATAGACTCGCGGTGATATAAAAAAAGTAAAATTTCATTTACTCATTGCTTAAGTGGCGATAAAATGTTTAGCACATTGACCAAATCTCGCTCTGCGCTCTCTCTCTCTCTCTCTCTTTTTGGCACATTGGTCAGCTTTATTGGGATTTTTTTATGTTTGTGGAATTGATAAGAACATCATGAGAGTTAGAGAAAGAGAGAGAAATAGATGTTATCGAAGAAGCAGGCAAATTTTCGTGGCAAGGGAGTTACCTGCTAGTGTAGTGTGTAGAGTAGATCGTTGGGAGAGGGTGGCATAGCGAAAAATTGACTGTGCGTTCGGTATTTCGTTTCTTATGTATGCTAAAGTAGCAAGGTAACTTGCTGAGAAGTTCATGACAGTAGGATACCCTACTACAAAAAACCCTACCTATTTGTAATAAAAAAACAAAAGAACTGGATTTGAGCGGATACAGTGCGATTTTTGAACGGAAAAAGTCCCCTAGTGTAGTTTACTCAGCCGCGTAGAATGATATCGTTTGTAAGACCTTCTTTACAATCTTCTTTTAGCTTATATATGTAATTAAGTAGGGTATTTGCTACGATATAGGTACACACTACGTTCGGGAAGAGTAGCTCGACTGGAAGAATGTAGAAATGGGTGTAGCTATGGCATATTTGACTTGTAAATTGGCATGACCAAGTAGAGTCAAAGCAACCCTACATCAAAGTAAAATACCCTACAATAAAAGTGGATTCCAGCTTGCTGTAGAGTTTGCAGAGTATTTTCTGATGGATTCATTGCTATGCAATATAATAAAAGTATTTTATACCTCACCGTTTGTGCAGGGTATACACCTAGTCTGGCTGCTACCCACTGCTCGCCAATTCGTGTTAATTTGTCATACCCTGTGATTTTTTTGTTATTTTTTCACACTTTTGTTGTGGCTCACGAGTGTGTCAATTGTTGTAGTTATTTCTGATTTTTTTGTCAACGTTTTAGCCCATTGATAAGGCCGATTCGCCGTCGATATAGCTACTGATAAGGCCTTGAGATTTGCAGGCTTTTCGAGGTATTTATGGAGTGTGCTACACCCGTCGAGGTTTGCGCTACTAATTAGCCAGGTAGCTGCAGATTTTGTCTGCTTAATTCGCCTAATGCACTAAATGCATGCAAAGTCCACAAAAGTTAAGTCATTTAATTAATACAAGCAAAGGTGTAGAGTGGTCGGGGGGGGGGGGGTAAACCTTGAGGGGCACTGCATTCTGACACATTGTTTGACAAATTTGCGAGACGCGTTGGCTGAGACAATAAACCCAGCCAGCCAAGTTAACAAAATCATCAAAGCCAAACTTGAAGCGAAAAGTTTAATGCCGACGGGCAACGAAAGCTGCTAAGCCAAGGCACAACACACACACACACACACACACAACTGAGACAAAACACACAGGTGCAACATGCGCAACTCAAAACAAACTAGTGGGAGAGTCGACTAAAAGATACCCAGTACACTGTGTATTATTATTTTTCGTTTATTGCGTTTTCGTTTTTTATCTTGAAAGTGAAATTTAAAAAATTCTATTGTTCTTTTTTAATAAAGATCTACGGATAATAGACGAACTGGAAGACGATTTTCTAGCATTTGCCTATGTATGTAAAATTTAATAAGCGCTAAGTCTGCATATGGTCTCTAAAAGCGCATATACAAAATTTAATAGCTCAAAGTGTTATAATAGCAGAGATCTGCGCGTTTAAGTAAAATAAAAAACGTTATCTTAGGAGATTGAGCGCATATTTTTAATATGATAAAAACTAGTTCTGCAGATGAGCTCTAGAAAGTGGCCAGAGAAATTTGCTGGCTCTAAGTGCCAGAAAAGCAGAGATCTATGCATTTAACTAGAATTAAAGTCGAACTGAACGAGGAAATGAAAAGAAAGTTTATTGATTGAGAAGTGCCAATACATGTGGAAATTTTGTATCTTATCTGGCTTAAAAATAGAAAACAAACTTAACTTCGTTATCATAATTTACAGGGTATTCCAAACAATGTTGCACACGCCGTTTGCACAGGCAGCAAGTTGCGTACGCGTCCTGCGGGCTCAGAGCAGGACTTTAGCTGCCGCTGCCGCTGCCGTTGTTGATGACAACGCGAAAACGTCGCAATTGACTGTGCCACGCGGCGTATGAGCAACGAGGCACGGCAACAGCAACACCAACAGCAACAGCAACAGCAGCTGCAACAACAGGAAACACGGCAAACAGCTGCTGCGCTTCAGGGTAGTTGCCCCACTCCACCCGCATTCGCATCCTTCGGCGTGCTTGGGTTATACGATGACAAAGTCAGTTATGGTCAATAAAATGCAATGTGCAAAGCGACAATGACGACAAAAACAGCGGCAACAACGGCAGCAACAGCAACAGCGACTTGAACAACTGTTGCCAGCATCTACGCGAGAGCAGCCAACAGACGTCGCTTTTGTTGCCCGACGGCCGATGAGCCAATCTCGCGATGACAGTAGCATCATCGATTAGGTGGGAGTGTGGCACGAACTATCGTTTGAAAGGGAGAATTAGGACAAAAGCAACTATCGTTTAGCCAAAAACCATGAGAACCAAGCAGCACTATCGCATGTCTAATTAAGAAAAATATCGTAAAGAAGCTTAAATGCAAACTATCGCTTAAGGAGCGAAACTATCGAGAGGAATTAAAAATATAACCAAACATAACGAGTTTAAACGCAGTTAAGAATTCAAGAAGATGCTTAGATGCTTAAATAAATAACAATAATTAATAAATTCAAATTTTTAAGCAGCTAAAGCTGCAGCAATTTGTTAGAGCTGAAACTATCGATCAGTTAAATTTGAAAGCAGCAGTAAAGCCAAGCAAATAGTAGTACAAACTTAGGCTTACGATAAACTATTGCCAGAAAAATAAATTATTTTTCCAGCTTAGCTGACAGTATTATCACGAAATCTTTAATTGTATATATTGTAAGATATATATACAATAATTAACTAACTTTTGACTTTGTTTTTTTTATCAATAGTTTTTTAAAATTTACTTAAATAAATATGCACCCAAATGTATTTAGTATTTTTCTTCCATCGCTGGCAACCAACCTGCCTGTCTCTATAGTTTTATCGGCACATTGGGCGTTCTGGGCGTGGCCAATGACTGACTATCCACGCAGTTAATATCGTTAAAACAAACAACGGGCCAGTTGAAGCGAGCTCAACTGCGTGCTCCGCCGAGACCTTGCCAGCGAGACAAGTGACAACGGTCGAGCTGGGCCCAAAGCTTAGGAACATTGCAACGTTTAAAAGTGGGCGTGGCCATTTCGCAAAACAAAGTTGCCCTATGGCGTCAACGTCGAGTGCAGCGCGAAAAAAATGAATAAATAAAAGATGACAAAACTTATACGATTTGAAAAAGTTTGAATATACTCTCAAGGGGGAAAAGAAGTTTCAATGATCTTGGCATATGAAAGAACTGAATAATTTGTATATAGAATTATATAGCATACGCTTTTCTGTTTTTTTTTTTATTTTAATGTACTATATAGGACTTCGATTTCGCTTTTCTATAAAGATGTATTTTTTTATATGTTACAAATAATTTGAGTTCTATTCGCATTATACTCGAAGATCTTGCTAAAGGTTCTACTACTGTTTTACAATATCTTAAGACTGTGAAAAGCATACTTTTTATGCACCTTAATTTCAATCTATGTCGATAAAACAATCTGCAGTTTTGTTTTTAAATACTGCAAAATCTTTAAACCTTTAAAGATACTAAATATCTATGGAATATGTGTAGTTAGCTGGTTATTATTATATTGTTATATATTATATTATTGTATATATATTATTATTATTATTATATATATTCTTGTCGTTATTTTATTTTATTTATTATTATATTTTATTGCACATGACGCTGGAGCCGTAATACCCGCTCGATGCTTGGCAGTCGGGTATCTCTGGATCGCGGCGAACTTTACGCTCGACACGTAAATGTCGAACAAAAAAAATACAGTAAAACCAAAAACCGAAAACCCAAAAAACGGCTAAAGCCGTGGGAGGAGAATTGCAGGTAGAACAGGGAGGCAGGCGGGAGAGGAAGCCAAAAACGCAGCGGCACAATTTGAAATTGTTTTAAAATTATGGCTGTGGTTGGTTTTGGTGCGCGGCATTGTAATGCCGCATGTTAGCCCCAATATGCCAGCAACAGACGTGGGCCAGCTACACTCGGGCAGGAAGGAGTGATTGGGGGGGGGGGGTTGCAAGAAGGCAGATGAGGGGATATGCCATAACGCCACAGGCTGAGAGCACAGCAAATTATCTGGTCGCATGCATTGTGAGCGAAATTTGAATACATGATGTAAAAATGTTTTTGTCGCACACGTTTTCCGTTGAAGCCGAAGATATTCGAGAGAATTTTAATTAATACGCGAAATGGAAAAGTAAGAAAGGAACTGCGAGAGTGGAAAACTGTGAAAATAGCTAACAAAATTTAAGTTTACTTTAAAAAGAAGCACGCACAATGTATTGGCCACATGCAGTCGACCTGACAAGACACAATTGATACGATAGTGTGGTAGACAAAGAGAGAGCGAGAGAGAGTGAGAGAGAGAGAGAGAGAGAGAGAGAGAAAGAGAGAGAGAGAGAGAGAGAGAGAGAGAGAGCGGGGAATAGCTGTTGGCATTGGAGGTGCCGCCGCTGCAACTTTAATTGCTTCGGCGGTTTGGGCCAAATTAGATTCGGCGGTTTTAGTCGCGTCGCGTTGCCAATCGCCATAGACCTCGAATAGGTCGATGAATAGTGGAGATACGAAAAGGTAGGGTGTTACTGGCTGAGGGGCAGATGCAAAGTGCAAAGTGGCAGCCGATGCTGACGCGCAGCAATTAAAGCTGTCGATGGACGAAATAGAGCAGCGCGTTGGTTGAAAAAATCGAGAGTAAAGAAAATTAAGGGAACAAAAAGTATGGATAGTATAAGACAAGATGTCATAGAAAATTAAAGCAAATTTCTAGCATCAAACTGCCATGATTATTATATTTAATAATGTAAAAAAAAAATATAAATTCAACCTAAACACGTTTTACTTTTTAATTGAATTATAACATTTTGAATACCTTGAATCTACATATATTTATCTCTTGCACTTTAGTCTGCCACATCTTTAATCTTCAGCTATCTTATCAGGCTTACACTCCTTTGCCAAATTAAAGACTTTCAGCTTTCACTTGATTAAACTTGCTCTACTTTTACCCAACAAAAGCGTACCACATTTGCCTAGATTTCGCCATGAATTTTGTGGGGCAATTCTCTTCGCTTCCTTTGCCTATTTTATCTTGTTTGGCCAACATTTTGCGACAGCCTCCAGTGGCCCAACAACAATTACAATAACTGCAGCCGAGGCTATGGCTAAACAACAAAAGCTAAACACAATCAAAAAGTACCACAAAAAAAAATAATAATAAAAAGCCTAGAACAGAGATTACTGTGCAGACTAACGAATGCGGAGTACGCTATGATTTTTTTTGCAAAATATTTAGAGAGCATTAGCTATAAATATGACTTTAAGAACTAAAGATAATTTCTAAGGAATTAAAGATATTTGCTTTATCAAATGCAAACGAAATAAATTTAAAAATCAAGATATATAAGAAAAAATATAGAAATAAAATATATAAATATTTATAATGAATATATGTAAGCCTAGAAAGCCTTTGAAATGCAATTTAAAATATACATAGGCTATAAATATAATAATATTTTAAACTATAAATATATAGCTTGAGTTGAATATAAAGCACTGTTTTTTAAGCAGTTTTCTAACTCTCTTCCAGAAAGAAAGAACCGAAAGAGATATTTATTTTGAAAATATAAAAAAAATCGATTTAAATTTATTATATAAATGAACTCTAAAATTATATTTAACTATAAATATAATTCAAGTTGTAGTTGAATAGAAAGCGGAACTTTTTAAGATGTTTTCTAACTCTTTTCCGGAAAAAAAGAAACGAAAGAAATATTTATTTTGAAACTATGGACACATAGAAAACCTTTGAAATGCAATTTGTAATATAAATGTGATATAAATATTTATAAATTTAAAACCATAAATATAAATATATAACTTAGAGAGAAATATACAACTTGAGTTGATTAGAAAGCAGAATTTGTTAAGCTGCTTTATAACTCTCTTCCAAAAAAGAAAGAATCAAAAGAAATATTAATATTGAAAATGTGTAAAATAAGAAAACATTTAAAATACAATTTATGATTTAAATATGTAGCTTGAGTTGAATGTAAGCAGAATTGGTTTTCTAACTCTCTTCCAGAAAGTTTTTCCGTCTGAATGTCTTTTCTTTCGAACATATTTTTTATTTTTATTATTTATTTATTTATTTTTATTACAAAGTGCACAACAGTTTCGTGCTAGCCCGACGCGTAGGGTGCTAAGGCAGGCAAACAAATCGCACGATTCTCGTATCTGTCACACATATATTTTGAAATATGCGGGCGAACATTTTGGGTACCTGTACCCAAATGCCCGCGGGCCGTTGACATTGCAGACTGCCCGCGCCGCCCTGCCCTCTTTCTTCCCTCTGCTCCTCCCCCTCCTGCCAATCCTCCTGCAGCTTATGCCCCTCGCGCAGCCAGTGGAAAACCAAAAATGTTGTCGTTATGGACTTGGTCCAAGCTGCTCTTCTGGCTGCCATTTGCCCTCTCTGCCTGCCCCTCTCTCCCCCCCTCCATCTCACTCCCTCTCTCTCTCTCCTCAACACCCCACCCCGCCTGCCTTCTGTTGCTGTTACGCGCCATGAAATTGATTTATTTCTGTTTTGCGTCAAATGCAGAGCAGAAAATTCCAAAAAAAGAAACCGAAAAAAATACTGAAAACTTTTCGTTTCTCCTACTCTTGGCTTAGAAGCTGTTTGGGCCTGGCCCGCGGCTAGTTGACGGCCAAGCTCATGTTGCTGCCGTCGATGTTGTTGTTGCTATCATTGCCGGCTATACGTAAGCCTAATCCTAATGCTCTCTAATTACATTGCCCACGTCGAAGGACTCGACTGGAGGCGGCTCAGGTTGTGGCTCGAGCTTTGGCTTTGGCTCCTGTCCCGGGAATGACCCCCTCCCCGTGAGGAGGGTGTCGTCGCACACTGTCCTCGTGCTCCCGTTTGAGGCTGCTTATCAACGATTTTTATGCCAACTTAAATTGCCTCGTCTTGCCAGCTTAGCTTAGCCAGAGACACACCTAATTATTGCCCTCCGGAACAGTTAGCGGCAGCCAGAAGAGTCCAAGAGATCGTTGAACTCCTCCACCTGCCGCTGCTGCTGCTTCTGCTGCTGGTAACATGACATTGTTAATGCGCTTGTTCAGCTATTTAGCAATTTGATAAGACAAACAGAGAGCTTAGTAGCGCCTTTTATAGCGAATTTGCGATGCCTTTTTAGTGGGTTTTAGTTTGAGCTGTTTGTTTTAGGAGAAAATAAGCGGAATCTATCGGGAAAAGACTGATAAGAACATTCATGCTATGTCATCTCTAACACAAGGTTAGGTCATCGATAGATATAAATTTGAGATTTCATTCTAATACATTTGAAATTTATTGTTACAGATCGATAGTCTCTGCTTGGGTTATCGATAGATAATTCCTAAATTATTGAAACTATCGATACCAATAAATTTAGGCATTTCGTTTTAATGCTATCGAAATTGATTGTAACAGATCGATAGTCTTAGCTTATAATCGATAGTTGTCACGATAATTGTGCTTTTAGAAAAATGGATATAGCTATTCATAGCTATCGATAATTTTAAGTACCATTAAAATACCAAATAATTTTAATGATTTATTTAAATAACATTTAAAAAAATTCTTGGGTTTTTAACACTGATTGCACATTGCTAAGTATCGAAAGCTGTAAATATTTCAAAACTACATAATATATTGTTAATTTTTTTGATAAATTTAAAAACGAACTGCGTAATTTTAAAACAAAATTATTTCAAAAATTTTCTTAGCTCGAAAACGCGTTCAAGAGAAATTTAAACAAAAATGGAAGATTGATATAAATGCATGAGTTTTACCTTAAATTGCTTGACATTAGCCAATGATGGTAACTGCCGCAGGCAAAAAAAAGAGACGGAAGATGGTAAATTGAGAGGCACAAAGAGAGAGGGAGAGAAACGACACACGCTTAACAGGCATTTATATTTATGTCTCTAGCCACAGATATATATATATATATATATATTATTTTTTATATATGTATAACAATCATTTTTTGTCGCTATGCACGCCGCGCAAATTTATGATGGGTACTACAAGTAGCCCCCGCTCTACCCCCCTGCCTTACTCCCACACTTCAGCCATGCCTCTGGCGGGAAAGAAGGTAAAGCCAGCGCGTAAACAGCCAGCAAAATGGCGAGCAATAAAAATAATTGCGAATTTCGAAATTTAAGTGTAGGCGAGAGTGTGTGTGTGTGTGCGTGTGTGTGGGCGGGGCGGAGGGGTAAACAACCTGGCCACACCCCCATTTACTGCCCCGCTCCCACTCCGCCGCTGCACAAACAATGGCCAACGGGGCGAATGCTCAACGTGCTGTAAAATCAGCGCGTCGCGGTTTATTTTTTTATTTTTTTTTGTTTTTTTTTTGCTCTCTTGTTCGCCATTTTTTTGCCAGTTGTGCGACTGTGTGTGTGTGAATGTCTGCGCGTGGTTTACAATCTGTTTCGCAACTCACGTAAAATATAAGGTAATTTGTGGAAATTTGATGTTTATCGTAAATTGTTTTTTATTTGCGCAATGTCACCATTTGCGGTTTGCCAGCACACACACTCGCACACACTCGCACACACTCGCGCACACCCAGCGTAGGCATTTACAGCTGCCAGAGTTGCCAGGCTTTCATAAAAAACAGACACATTTTTTCCACTGCCTGCAACATTTTTCAATTTACCTGCAAAGCGACGGCCGCATCGCATCTTCTTCTCCGAATTCTCCGACGATTCTCCAACGCCCCGTCCGATGTTGTTGTTGCTCTTGTTGTTCTTCTTGTTGTTGTTGTCGTTGTTTCTGTTATAACTGTAACGGATGTTGATGTTCTTGTTGTTCTGGTTGTTGTTGCCGGCCTTGCTGTTACAATCCGCCACTTGTGCAGTAAGGTGCGCAGATTGCGTAGCAAGAGACAAGCCAAGATCAGCATCCATACGATTAGTATCTCGTGCAGCCTGCTGAACTTGAGATTCGCCATCTTTTATGCGACTCTGCGAGCGTGTTCATCTCATTCAGTCTCTCTCTCTATCTATCTATCTCTCTCTGTTTTTCTTGACTCGTCCCTCACTCCCTATTTCTGCTTAATTTTTTTTTTATATCGAGTTTTATATTCACATGTACTTGAAATATGAACAAAAAAAAAGGTTATAATTTTGACCAAATGTAGAATTTCCACGCCTACTGAGCTTTCCTAGATTCCATCTGAAGGCTCAAAATGAAAGATATAGTTCTATGTATATGATAAAAAATTTGTCAAGAATTATACCTACTTTGTCGAATGATTACCTGAAATAGTTAGAAATATCAAAAAGAAAAGTCTAAGGATTTTTTTTTGTTTTACACTCGGTTTATTTATATCGTTATCGTATCGTATATAATATCGTTAGTTTACAGTTAAAATGTAGTTTGTAGTAAAATGCTTGGAGCGCCTGGCGACCAACATCTACACACTGTATCGTATATATATATATTTGCCATAATTATGTATGATTATATGTAAATATGTTTATATCATGCATATGTTTATAGTTACTAATAGTTTACAGTGAGAGAAAAAGAGACAGATAGAGAGATACGAAGAGAAAGAGAAATAAACGAGAAATAACAAACGACTCAAAGTGTATATAAAATTGTATCGTATCATAATCGTATATCGTATATATCTAGATCTTATCGAACTACTTACACTGCACTGGCTGTGGTTCAACTATAAGTTTTGTTTTGATTTCAGTTTTTTAATGCATTTATCTAGTTAAATTAAAACAGAGATTCGGCTATCTGAGGAATTGACTGAAAAGAATTTGAAACTGAATTTTCGAAAAGTCTTTAAATTAAAGCTTAAAAATATCGAAAAAGAATCTGAAGTCGGAATTCGTATTTTTGCTGCTCTCTTCTACTTTTCGCTTTAATATTTCTTTGGTATTCTCTTTATATATAGATTCGTAATTGCGTGTATTTACATAATTCATTTAATTAATTAATTAATTTTGCATATACTACCATACATTCGGTTATTATTAATAATAATTATCGCCGTATTTACATGAAATGCACCTATAGTTTAATAATGAATTTCCAATGAGATTTTTCACTCTTTTTTTGTGTGTGTGTTTGCTTCTTAATTCGATTTGCTTAATTTTCTATACGAATTCTGCATTCATTTATATTTATTTTTAAATACTGTTTAATAATCATTTATCGTATTCAATATTTTATTTTTGGTATGAGCTACTTGCAAACAAGAGCAATACCCTGTTAAATCATTATCATGGTATACCTTTTAGCAGACTTAAATTTACTTAGAGTGGAATAAACATAGAACAAAATAATGCAAGTATAGGGCATCTTTCGACAAGTTCATATACGAAGTTTCACATCAAAATAAATGCCACAAATATATCTGTTTCGGGTGGAGCCATAATCGGTTTTCTGTTTTGATATTGCAGAAATACTAAATGCGGCGCAATATTCAGTTGGTTTTCATTTCCCTTTACATTGATATTGATATTTTTCCAGTTTGGCAAAGGGAGAGAGAGAGAGAACTATTTTTGTCGATTCTTACAATTTTGTTTTTGATGGCATGAAAACGAAATGAAAAGTGATTTTTGTTTTGTCTGGCCTTCTACACGAATGAACTGAAAAATATTTTGTAAATCGCTTTTGGACGAGTGTTTAGAATGTGCAAGAGATTAGACTGCATTGACGAAAGGAGAATTATGTGAAGAGGGAGAGGAAGAGACTATTATCGGAAGTACCGTAAACTATTAGTAATTGGATGGTGCAAAGGGGAAAATGACTTAAAAAGTGACTCTTTGAATAGCTCGCTCGAATCTTGTTGTAGAAAGAACTTAAATAGTTGCAGATATTGCAATTATTTGTCTCTAGTATCTGTATAAAGTCAGGATCTTTGAAAATGTCAATCTACTTAAATAAAATTAGGTATGAGGAGTGTTTGAAAGAATGAAGTAAAAGTATTTAATTATTAAATTGAGCTCATTAAGTTTTTTAAAAATTGCTGCATAGAAGTTTTACCATAAAAGTGCATTTTCAAATTGTTTGAAAGCTTTTTATTATTTTTTCTCTAAACTGAAACTCTATTGGCAATCTTTTCAATTGCAAATGCTAAATAAATAATGTCTCCTCTTAGCTTCAAGCAATTATATTAGACATGAAATCGAATTGAAAAATGTATTTTATTTAGCTGCATAAATCAGCGGGCATAAAACAAAAAAAATGAACCAATTAGCAGTTTGAGATACGACCCAGTTTCGGTTTCAGTTCGAATACGATTTGAAGCAAACTCATAAATAAAGCAAGATTGCATATTTCATATGGACAGTTTTATTAATTAAGCAAAGCTCGGTGAAAATGTCACGCAAATAACACATTGCCCGGAATCTCGAAACAGATAGATGCATCCCCTAGCTCGCTCTCTTTTTCTCTTTCTCTCTCTCTATCTCTCATTGTAGGACTCTCGGTTCTAATAAAATGAATTTAACGGAATTCAACGCGTTTTGTCGGCGTTTATTTGCCTCAATTTATGCATTCGGTTATCTCTTGGTTATCCGACAAATTTCATAATTGTTCTTGTTGTTCTATGGTTGTTTTTGCGGTTGCCATTGTTGTTGTTGTTGCTGCTGTTGTTGTTTTTCCGAGTACACTAAGTTTTGCGAATAAAAGCTTAAAATTTGAATTGATTTTTTGCTTGCTGTGATTTTCATTTTCATATTTGCGGTCCGTTTGCGTTTTGCTTGAAATCTGGTCTTATTTCTACTTGCTTTTTTCTTCGAATTTAAAGCATATAACCGGATATTTGTGTGAAATTTAAACAAGCTCGCTTCGTCGGAATTTTGAGGAGGGGTCGAAAATAAATTGAATTTTGCATTTTGATTTTGCCGGGCATTGACGAAATTAATTTACAACATTTGCACAATCTAATTTGCGTTGCCCAATTGTAATTTGTAATTACAATTTTGGCGATTATAAACGACGACAATGCAACAATTGAAATTAGCTACGCAATTAGTTGTTCATCTTGTTGGGTCATTGTACCTTGACAAAACAAAAAAAAATAAATAAAATACACCAGCGGGACCCGCACACCACCGACCTTCCCGCATCAATTTACTGATCCAATAGTTTTCGATTTCGAGCCACAAAAACAAAGCCTAATGAGCCGGCCTTTGCCACTGCGATAATTCGGTATATTTTATACCCTAACCAGATATAATATCATCGAGTTACGATTAGTTGTGGCCCACTTGACTGATAACTTATAGATTATTCGTGTCATTCGAAGCATTTATGGCAATTCGAGTGGCATTGTTTGGGCTGCTAAACAAATCAACGCGCAGGAATTTATCGACAAGTTTCGCTTAAAGTTATCGATAAATTTGGCATTCATAAAAACTATACATATTCATTATGCATATTTTATTTTATTAAAGAACGAATTTAAATTTGCCATAGAGTAATCGATAAATGTTGGAAAATGCTGAATTAATTTTAATGTATAGTCAATTTTTTTTCGACTTATCAAGGGTATTCCAGCTTCGGCTTATCGTTTCATCTTGCACTCTCGAGTTGTCAATGCAATTAAAATGCCATTTCGTTGCAATCTCTGCCTGCGTTTGTCTGTCCCTCTATCTGTGTGCGCGTGTGTGTGTGTGATTGTATGGCAACAATAACTGTTTATTTGATTTTGTGAAATTTTCCATATTGGCCGCACAATTTTTGTTTCGATTTTTGGGTAAACAGAACCTCAAAGGTGGCTTTTGTGTGTTTGGTTTTCGGTTTCGCAGCGATTTTGGTTTGAACAACATTTTCGCAGGCAGTTTTTCATTTTATCGCCGATTCAAAAACAAAATGGCAAACCTCAATTTCGGTCAAATTTCGCCACATTTTATAATTAATAATAGTGTATGGATGAATGCAAAATTGTAAAGGTTTAAAAGATCGAGGGGTCATTGAGAAATTTGTATGTAAACTTGCAGGAGTTCAATTAACAATGCGCTGAAAAGTATGCAAAGATTTTCTTACCAAATTTCTCTCTTTCTTCATTGACTTAGTGACTAATGTGCTTGGTATTTTACTAGTTCATTACGTGGTATATTTGAGTATTTTGTTCAGTATATGACTGTTAGCAGTTTATACAGTGTATGCCTTATCATTTTTCTTTTCAATCATTTGTCGTGCTTAGCTCTACAAGTTAGACTAGAATTTTTCGTTATGTGAATTTGGTTTTGGTCGAAATTTGCGTTTTACTCTACACGTATATTGGAATTATGGCTTGAATAAGTGTTTGGTTTTTATCGGTTTTCATAAATAGAAGACACCTAAAAGTATGCTATATTTGGTATTTGGTTGCTGGCATTTTTGAATGCATTCACAATCGAGGGGAGTGAATTAAATGCGCTCGTTTTACTCACTTAATGCTAATGTCAAAACGTGCAGTTAATTTCAAACGTTTCTCTCCGTTGTTGTTGTTGTTATGTCTCTTAACTGGCAATTAGTTTAATTTGCTAAATCCTGTATAATGTCCGCTGTAATGAGACAGATAAAGAGGAAAAAGAGAGAGAGAAGCAAAGTGAGAGTGAGTAAATCGATAACGTTTTCGAACAAGTTAAGCTTAGGCATAAATTTAAAAATAATTAAAAACTTCATAAAGATATGCTATAATAATACATTATAAGTGTTTGCTTGACATAAGGCGCGGCGTATGCTCGACTAAGGCATATACCCTTTATTTACTTGTGTATGCCTTTTCTTTTCACTTTATTTACCTAATCAATATTTATTATGCTTTTTTAGTTTTCTTGCTTACAGGGTATCATTATGGGTCCATACGCTTGACCAAGCATGCACTATGAATAAATTTTTATATATAGGGTAGTTCTCTGTAACACGTAGAAATCTTTTTTTTATACGTTGAATTTGTATAAAAATATTTATTTATTTGATGCATTTGAATGCGTTGCCGCTCCAAATGCATTTGCATTCAATCAGCATATCAGCCATATGAATGCACTACTCGATACGCATACATTCAATTCATAGTGTGTGTGTGTGTGTATAGACATCAGCCAAATCGATCTATCTATCTGTATTATGTGACAAAAGCAACGCAACATAATCAACACGAACGGCGACAGTTCTGGAATGCAAAGCTCAATTCAAATGCCAAAACACTCAAACACTCAAATAGTCGGGCAGGTGAATGTTGTGGCTGAGTGTGTGTGCGGGTGTGTGTGTGTGACTGTCTGCCTGTGCGTGTTTAAAAAGTCAACGTTGGGCAAGTCTAGCGCGCAGTTCGTGAGAAGTTGCGACGTTTATGCGGCGAAACCGCGAAAGTTTATGCCGATTCAAAAAAATTGTTAAAGATTTATATAGAAAATAGGAATATAATTTGAGACTTGTATATATATTTTCTAGTATTTAAAAATATATATAATTTACAAGTCATACAGCTAAAGGTGTTTTAAATATGTCAAATATATTAACAAAGGAGGAAGTTGTTTATAGAAAATTGTATTTCTATATAAGTATTCAAAAGTATATATCTTCAGGCTTTTAGAAAAATATGATTATTTAAAAAAAAAATGCATTTGTGATATGTAGAGTATTTGACAGTATTTTAAAAAAATATAACTTCTAAGTAAAACTGCTGAAAGTAATTTTAAATATTTAACAAATAATTTCGACAAAGTTTTAAAGAACAAGTAGTTCATAGAAAATTTTATGGTTTTGTTTAATTCAGGTTTTTAAGAATATTTAAGTATTTCAGTATTTTCGGTATTTTTAAAATTTTCAACTTGAATACAGTATGCCAAACTTCGCTTATGAAATCATTTTACTTTTTATTTTCAAAAGTTTTCACGATTTCTCCACACAAATCTCTGCGCATAAACTAAGTACACACATTATAGGATAGTCTACTATGTGTTTGTGTGTGTGTGTATGTGTGTGGATGTGCGTGTGCTGAATGCGTCTCGTTGATTTCGCGAAACACTTTTGCACTTTGCACCCGCGTTGACAATTGCAACTTTTGCATAAATACATTTTCTGCATTTGCCACGCGCACTTCACAATGCGCCAACTTCGAGCTCCAGTTGCTCTATCATTCTTCGTCTCTCTCTCTCTGTCTTCCCCTCACCCCCGTGCACTATCTGCACTCTTTCTCTCTTGCGCTGCAAGTCAAGTGGAAGTGCAAATCGTCGCCTGCGGTTGTGGCAACCCTCTCTCTGCCCCGCTCTCGTCGTTGCACGTGCAATATAAAAATACTTTGGCATCATTCCATGCGGCACGCATTGAAAATTTATCAGCGCAGCGCGAAATTTGTTTGCCCAAATGCGTTTAGTTGCGGCTTTGGCCACGCCGATTGCCCTGTCCCACACAGACACGACTGTCCGTCATTCAGATAGATATTCCAATTCCCATTCCCATTCCCAACTTAGTCGCAAATCGAAAATGTTCGTTTTGCTTGGGGCTGTTCCCGTTTAGACCTGAATTGAAAGCGCAATTCTTTTGTTTTTTGGCTTGAATGAAAATTAAGAAAAACTCTTTTCACTCTCTATCGGGTGTACCTGAATGATACTTGACACTAAAATCTAAATCTAAATTATTTTTGCATAGTTTGCAAGATTTTATTGTGGAATTGAAAGCGATTTTTGTTTTTGTGGAAATGAAGAAAAATTGTTTGAACTCTCTATGATTTATTAAGAGATATGCAGAAATATTTAGGGCTTAATGAGTTAGAAAATTTACTTTAATAGTTTCCACTTTAGAACTGCTTCCTTTTCCATAAAAAAAAAACTCTAAGCGTTTCCTTTTGCACATTTTTATAACATTTTTGAAATTTTTTTTTATTTTTTTATAAATATATTTAGAGATATAAGTAGAGAATAAATACTTTTATAATTTTCACCCAAATCTGCTGCCATTTTTATAGTAAAACAAATCTAAAAGTTTCCTTTAAGCTGTTCCTAATTTTGGTAAGAAAGTAAATCGAATATGGTAATTTTTTAATTTGCTAAACATTTAAGAAAATGCTTCTTATGAGGCAGTATTTAAGAGTTGTAAGAACTAACTATATTTAATAAATATTCTACCTGAATTTGATGCAATTTGCTTTTCGCAAATAGCAAAAAATCTCGGCGGTTCCTTATGCAATTTTCCATTTTTCCACAGCTAAAAACATTTTGCTGTGCATTTAAAAGCAATTTTTGTTTCTATAGAAATTTTTATAATTGTTCCCATGATATAATCGAAAATATTTGGGGCTTCATGAGCTGAGAAAAAATAATTTTAAAATTTCTACACAAAATCTGCTTCCATTTTTTGAAGTAGAACAAATCTAAAATGTTTTATTTTTTTTTTTAAGAAATTGGAGCGTATTTATTTTTTGTTTTTAAGCTGGATATTTACGAAAATTCTTTATGTGAGACAGTATTTGAGAGTTGTAAGGACTATGTAAATTTGATAAAAATACCCTACCTAATTTGATACAATTTGCCTGTCGAAAAGCGCAAAATTTTCCGGCTAATTGAACTGTTCCCTTCTCTTCCAATTATCAATTGCATT
This sequence comes from Zaprionus inermis, assembly GCA_018151445.1. Classification (NCBI taxonomy): domain Eukaryota; kingdom Metazoa; phylum Arthropoda; class Insecta; order Diptera; family Drosophilidae; genus Zaprionus; species Zaprionus inermis. The sequence continues at coordinate 891,946 of JAECXD010001696.1, forward strand.
GCGTAATGGATTGGCATTGTTTTTGGGTAAGCGGGAGCGTGTGTGTTTCTGTGTGTGAGTGAGGTAGGCCTGACAGCTTTTTGCTTGAAAAACCCAATTAACAATTTCAATTTCTTCGCTCAAGCGCAGCGCAAACAATGTCAGAAACGCGAGAATTGCGCTCAAAGGACGAGGCGACCGGGCTCGTTTGATATTTATGTGCGGCAGCGTTGTTGTTGTTGTTGTTGCTGTTATGTTTCATTACCTAATAAACATTTTATGTGCACTCCGAGTTGGTCAGTCTACACACTCTGCACACACACACACACACACACACACACACTGCTGCACCGAGGGACCACGGCAAATTGGTAAATTGTTCGAAAGATGCACATGCCCGTTGACCGTTGAATTCACAGTCCGCCGTAACAGTTACCCGTAACCGTTACTCGTTACTCGTCGCTCGTTGCCCACACCCCCGCACCGTTAGCCCTGTTAGTCGTAACAGTTTTCCGCATCAGTTTGGGCCACTGCCGGATAGCGAAGCGCAGTTAGCTTCCGCCATAATTAACAAGCTCCGAGCGTGCTCCGATGCGCCGCTGACGGGTTGCCTTATTTCGGGTTAGGTTGAGGCAGTGTTGCAATAGGGCTGCGACAAGTATACGCCAAGTGGGACGTGATAAATATGCAGCAAGCGCAATAGAGTAGGATTTGTTGTTGGGGAGGAAATGGCTAAGTATAGGCAATTAAGCCAAAATATCTATGTCAAATGAGTTTACGTGTAGCTAAAGTGTTGTACAATACAAAAATGTTTTAAATTTAGAAAAAACAAACTGAAATTATATGCAGAAAAATAATTTATACGCAAGTATATATTAACAATATGTAGATATCAAGCGAACTCAGATATAAACTAATATGCCATGCTTCTTAACTGTTATTATATATGAACGCAGTGTTGTAAAACTTAAAAAATAATAATATTTTAATATAAACCTTAGTTTACTAAAATTATATACACAATTGATAAAGAAAATTAAAGAAAATGCCCCTTCGAGCTCTGTTAAAAATGTTTATTTAGATGAACATTGTTTCAAAATGTAAAAACTGTGTTTGCCATAAGATCTAAGCTTAATGCATAGATAAGGCGTAGTACAATTCAAAAATATTTTAAATTTAGAGAATACAAAGCAAATTTAACTTTAAACAAAATTTAAAAACAAGTATAGTTACAAAATGCAGTAATTAAGCGAACTTAAAACTGTTTGCCATGCGTCTTAAGCAAGGTTATGTAGGAACACAGTGTTGTACAACTCCAAAAATAAGAACATTTAAAAAAAATTAATGTTTTACGAAATTAAATAAAAAAATTAAACAAAAATTTACAAATAATGGCCGTTTGAGCTGTGTTTAAAATATTTATGTTGATGAACAGTGTTTCACAATGTCAAAAATTGAAATAAATGTGAAGCTTATGTGGATGAACAGTGTTTCAAAATATCAAAAATTAAACTATATTTAAAACTAAACAATTTTGCACTAAAATTGAGCGTCTAAAAAGCCTAAAAAAAATACTCTACAAAGGGAAATTTGAATTTTTTAAAGGAACCGTTTGGCTGAGTTTGGAATAAGCATTTGAAGTAATAATATAGTTCATGTAGGGTATATAGTTTATAAACACTGCGATTTTGTGCAGATTTACTTTTTCGCCTAAAATAATATTTCTCTCTACTTAGTTCAATTTTCCCGATTGTAATTAAAAAATTTCTTTACGCTCAAGGGGTGTTTCGTGCTAACTTAAATTTTTGCATTGACTGCGTTGGGTTTTTGCTGTACTTGTTGCTGGTTTCGCTGTTTCTGTTATCTCATTTCCAGGTTTATTGTCGATTAATGTGCAGCGAGTCGAGTTTGCCTGGTTCAGGTCGCGGGCCGCACAGCTCGTAAAACATGCTTGGCCGCAGGTATACCGCTGGCTGCAGTGGAGGGGTGGAGCAGAGTATGCTGCGGCCCGGCGCTGTTTTCGTTACTTGCCTTGGCTGCCGTGTGGCAGCGTGTGCTCGCTCTCTCCAACTCTCTGCCCGCCGCTCTCGTATTTATGCCTATGAATATTTCATTTAATTGAAACGCATTCATTACCGGTACCGTGCGGCAAGTGCTGCCACTCCCCGCGCCAAGCGTGAAGCGCACATCCGCCCACTTTTGGCGTTGTAATTAAAATAAATTTATTACGCAAAATGTTTTGCCAAAAAAATTTGTCAAAAGTTGTTGGCCCCGTAAAAATAATGGCGGGCACCTTTGTGTGGCGCTTTATATGCACATCTCTTATGTGGGTGTGTGTGTGTGTGAGTTTGTGTGTGTGTGTGTGTGTGTGAGAGTGTACTTTATGCCGTCAGTTTCCTTAATGATCTCTCCCGTGCGGTGAGCTTCGGTTGTTGTTTGCTTCATGTTGCTGCCTCGTATATTGATGCGGTTAATAAGCTTCTAATTGTGCATCTTTTATTGCTCGCACGGCAAGTTAATTAAAATGTGCATACCCTGTAAAAGAAGCTGAGCTGGGGTATGTACAGTTGCAGCAAATGCCAAGTAAATTTGGTGTATAATAATGGGCGTATATCAAGTTTGATTTTTAAATTTGACCTAAAAAACGTGTTTTGCAATTGATTTTTATATTTATTGCGATATATCTTATTTCTAGTTTTATAAAAATTTTAAAAATTCAAGAAATTGAAGTCTCCATAAGTTACAGGATATAAAAGTCGAATTGAGTCAGAAAGCGATGCGAACAATGCGCTCAAACAGTTGGCAATAGACAGTGCGCGAGCAAGAGAATTATAACGATAGAGAGAGAGCGAAAGAGACAGCGTCAAATACTTCGCATAGCATTTCAGTCTGATTACGCTGCCACGCCTTCTACAAGGGCGCAGCATAGCCGCAAATGCGGCAATTGATTTGCACAGCAGATCGACGACTCAAAAGCATTGCATACTTTGCAGCGCCAAATACGCCAAACAATGGCGAAATATTTTCGCCCGGCAAACGTCAAAAGATGCAGCCCCTCTTCTCTCGCTCTTCCTCTGCCCTGCTCTACTCCCTGTTCGGCCCTAACCCTAACAAGTTCTGCACTTTAAGCTCGACTTGCAGGGTTCCAATGCAGCAGGCAAGTTTACTTTTTATTGCTGTTGCTGCTGCTCGAATTGCTCTGCGTAGTGCAGCCGTGTGGCCGTTAGAATGCTAAAAGCATAGCAGTGGATGAGAGAGAGAGAGGCGGCTAGGGAATAAGGTAGATAGAGTGGCAGAACGAGCTACAATAAAAAAAAAATGAGGGCAAAATACGCTGCATAACTTGACGTGCTGCTGCAGCTGCACAGGCTCGAGCATAGGCGACAGGCAGATGCGCTGCAGAAATTTCAGTAGATAAAAAATGCACTTGAACTGTCTGTAGATTCAAATTAAGATATGTTCTTTGTAAGCGAGACTGTCGTTTATATAGTTAGCATACAAAAATCAAAAACACCTCAAGCTGCATATGCCTTTGGTTTTTCTTTTGCCCTTTCGTCTCTTCTTGCCACTTTCCTTTCTTTTTTTATGCTGCACTCCTACAGCATCTTCTTCACTTCGCCTTTGTCCACTGATTGTTCGGGCCAATCATTTCGTCTTTCTTGTCATGCTTTGACTGTTTTCTGCTTGCTGAGCTTTCGCCCTTTACCCTCGTTCGCATCTTGTTGCAGCCAAGAAGCTAACAGACATATTTCGTTATTGCCAGCTCGACCAGTCTGTCCTGCAGCAGATTGCCAGCTTCGATTCTGTTTTATTTGCTGTTTCTGTCTGCTCTCCGGCTCTTCTGCTGCTTTGCCTCTGCTCTCTGTTTTGTGGCCAAAAATGCGGCGTAGTCTGCGGCGCGCAACCGTTCGACTTTGACTGCTTTGTTTTAATTGAAATGTTTTTGCAAACTGCCGGCAGCGTTGCTGCTCTGCCGCTGCGGGCTCGGCCACCGGGCTGCCGGAGGCAGAGCAACTGCTAAGCGGATTAGAACTAGTTCATAATGTACGAGTTTGGTAAATATGAATGGCAAAAAGCCGCACAACAATTGAGCCAGCTTCTGCTTTCTGCTTTCGGCAGCTGCTTTTCGCATTTGCCTTCTCTTCTTCATCTGCCTGTTCTTCGACTACTCGGTCTGCTTTTGTCTGACTAATTGAAGCTGCATTTAGTGCGGGGAGCCAGTGGAAAAACCATAAAAAACTATAATGATGTGCAGCTGACTGGCGTAAACGACTGCGAGTTGCTCTCTAGAGAATGCAAGCGAAGCTGGCAGCCAGTAATAAATAAATTAGGTAATTTTAATTGACTAATTTAGAGGAAATCTATATATACCGAATCAACAATTCATTGAGTATATATAAAAATTGTGTAGTTCTTAAAAAGTCTCTTCATATTACAGTTATGCGCCCTGCTGCACAGCTAACACGCATATTGCGCATACGCAGCGTGGTTTTGCTTACTTTTATTAGCAGTTCGAAATGCTGCCTTAATTTAAACAAATATATATATTCCATTTTTTATATATATTTTATACTTTTATAGTTATAATTTTAATACATAGTGTGAGTTGTTCCAGCTTGCATTGGTACGCATCACGCATACGCCCCGTGCTTGTGCTACGCAGCATAAGCAGCTCAGTCGCATTGCTTTTATTTGTTTTGTTATTGTTTAGCACAATGCACTTGGTTTTTTTTGCGGCACTCTGGTAAAAAACGACTCGCAATTATTGTGGCAGATTGTAAGCTGCTTGCGAGTAAACTCCTTGTACAAGCTGCTGTGGTTAGTTAGCATAAACTACGTACTCTCTACGGTTAAGCGCGAAGCTCAATTCGGTTTAAAATGTTCAACCTCAATACGACTGCAATTATGATATATGTTTTGCGATTTAAATATCTTGAGTATTTTGTAGATAAATTGATATTTTTATCAACGAAAACGTAACGTAATCTTGGCAATTCTCCCTTCATTTCAATAGTTTTCTTTTGCTGCATTGTGAACTGTTTTAAGCGCTTCGCCCAAGTGCCACTGCGCTGTGCAACGTTTTCTTTCTATTTTCCCTTGTTTTTTATGCCAACGGGAAAGGGGTGGACTGCCATGTGGCGTTGCATTGTTTTCACAGATTCACTTCGCTTATAGCTTGCAGCGTTGTTTGATTTTGATTTTGTAAAATATTTTGTGCTCGTGCATTTTACATTTTTTGTTGTTGCTGCAGTTTATTTTGCTATTTGCTGTCGCATACCCTGCAACCATTGAGCGGGAGTTTCGGGTGAGGGGGTGAGTGTGACTGACAGGCGGTGGCTTGGGGCTGTTTATGTGTATATAGCATTATTTTTTAGCTTTTTTCTGATATACAAAACACACAGATCTCTGGAACTGCGCGAGCTAGAGCAACTAAATTTGGCAATTAGTTTTATGAATACTTAAGTCAAGTGTAGCATTTTTAATATATTGCCTAACTGCAGTACTTCAACAACTTAAGTGAAATTAACGGATATAGAGCAGAGTTTTCAAGTTGGCGAGCCGAAGTTTGGGCTGCACATAGTTTACGCAGCCAACTAACTAAAGCAGAAATTTCAATGAAATCCATTGGCAGCTTAAAAAGTTATTTAATATAAAAGTTTTTTTTTTAATACTATAGAAAAGGAAACGTTAGCTGCTGCCATCTGGCGGCCAAGTGCGCAAGTACAGGGTAACAAGCAATCGAATTGCAGTTTTATTATTTCAAGCAAGTTTTCTACTATTTCAGTTAGCAGTTTTTTATGCGGCGGAAAGGGAACAGAGTGAGAGAGAGAGAGAGGGGGGGAGAGGCAGAGGCTGAGACAGAGACAGCAATATCCAGTCGAAGGCGTGTGCTGCTGCTGTTGCGATAGTTGTCGCTCGAAGCGATTTGTTGTTGTTCTTGATATATGCTGGCATAGAGGGGCCGGGCAACAGGATGCAGCAGCTCGAGCTGACTATTTTATGTGCACACGCGGCGTATGCGTATTTGTCTGTGTGGGTGTGTGCGGGTGTCGGCTTGCGTGTGTGTGTGTGTGTCTCTAGCGGTTGTTTGCCTGCTGTGTTTGGTTCCGGCTGCTCATGCATAAAGGGATACAGATGCAAATTGCGCACATCCTCAGCCAGCACGCCTGCGAATACATTTCTATTTCATTTATAAGCTGGCTCCCTCTCTCTCTCCCTCTCTCTCTCTCACACTTAGTTGCATTATCAATCAAACTGATTTCCGAGCCATTCATCTTCAGCATTTATCTGCGTCTCTTTCGCTCAACACTTACCCAGCTGCTGCTGCTGCTGCTGCGGCATCGACTGCGACTGCGATTGCGACTGCGATTGCGACTGATCCTTGCGCTGCGGCGGCAGCGGCGGCTGCTTCGCTTTGCGCAGCGTTCCATAGCGCTGCGCTGCCTGCAGCATCTCGTGCGGCGCCAGCGGTTGCGGTTGCGGTTGCGTTTGCGGATGCTGCTGCTGCTGCTGCGCTGCCTGCAGCGACGCCTGCTGCCCGAAGCTCTGCTGGCTAAGCGAGCTGGTCACCGTATTGATGTGATGCGCGTAGCCGGCATAGTCGACCAGCCCGCTGAACGCCGATGGCGGTCGCTGCTCCACATAGATTTGCTGACTCTGCGCCGCGGCCAATTGGAGGCGCCACAGCGCCTCCTGCGACAAATCTCGTGCGTTGCTGTAGTTGTTCTCCTGGCTGCCGTTTATGTTGTTCGACCCTGCAAGCGAGAGAAGAGAGAGAGAGAGAGAGAGAGAGAGAGAGAGATGAAACGATTAATCAGTTGGCTTGACCGGCGGGTCGGGTGCATCAGGTGCCGCGCAAGCAAATGTGGGTGAAAATCAGTTGAAAAGCGTGCGAAAAGTGAGTGAAAGCTAAGGTTAACACGGAAAACTCTTGCATGTCAAGCTTGACAAACAGTTTTCCCCCGTTCAGCAGCTGACAGTTTCCGTTTTCTGTCAAGGCTTCTTGCCCCACATGCACGCAATTTACTTCATTTTTACGGAACAAGAATATATGTGCTTTTACAATATATACATATATATATATATATAAATATATATATATATATATATATATTATATATATACATATAGCTTTTTCACAATTTGAACAAGTCTTAAAAAAGATTTTCTCACAAAATTGCACACAATATGATTCGTTTTTCTTACTGAACAAGATTATATATGTGTATATAATAAATTATAATGCATTTTCTGACCTAGTATTATTTATATATATTATTATTATTATTATTTATTCAACATCACCTCTCAAAGTGATTTTAAAGTAATGTAAACATTTTCCTACGTTATTGAACACAATTTCTATCAAATTTCCAACTGAACAAGAATATATATGTATATAAAATATTGAATTTATAGATGTTCAACAGCAGAGTGAATTTTCCCTCACTTTTCCAACTGTGCAGGAATATATATGCGTAGACAACATATATATTGAATTTATATAGTAAATATCATTTATTTATCTCAACTGCAACTCTCAAAGTGAAATTAAAGAACTGTATGGATTTTCTACCCTAAGTGAACAAAATTTTCAACACGTTTCCAGCTGTACTGGAATACAAAAATAAGTAAATAGTATATTTACATATATATATTTCATATATAGACCTAGTATCATGAATTTTCCCAAACAGCAACTCTTATTAAAGTGATTTTAAAGAAATGTAAAGACTTTCTAACTTAATTGAACACAATTTCCTACACTTTTCCTACTGAAGAGGAATATATATGTATATAAAATATATATAATGTATTTAAAGAAGATCTAGTTTCATATTTTTGCCTGCGCAGCAACTCTCAAAGAGAACCTAAAGAAATGTAAGGATATTCTTTCCTAATTGAGAAAATAATATCTTTCCCTTTTTCTACTGCACAAGAATATATATATGTATATAATAAATATATCAAATTTCACGACTTGGCATAATTTCTATGCCTCAAAAGCAACAAACAAATGTGAAAGCTTGGTGAAAAAATATTTTGTTATATTTATATATATATTTATTTCACAATCCAACATTTACCGATCTCACCGAATCCAGAAGAAGTTGCCTATCGACCCGGCCAATCTACCTACGCGAATCTCGAACAGTCACTACAAATTTGATGACACATAAACTATATATATATCACACACACATATATCCAGGCCGAAGTTTCGATCTCCATCAACGCCACTTGGAGAACTGCGCCTCCTTCTGTCTCTGCAGCCAGCTAATTGTACCCGAGACCAGTTCGCGCGATCCGGTTACGAGTATGTCCAGCTCGTTGCGCATACCGTAGCGCTGATTGGCGTATTTATCCTGCAGATAATCGAAGAACGATTCTACGGATATGGATAGTTGGGCGTTGTCGCGCGTGCCGCTCTCCTCGCACAGCGATCGCCAGTTGCTCGCGTTGCGTCGCGCGCGTTGCAGCTCCTCCATGCAATGCCAGGTGATGGCATCCCTACTGGCCTTATCCAGTTGCTCCGTCTGCTCGTCGACGGCCTCGCCCTCGAAACGCAATGGCGTCGGCACAAATCCGGCCTCCTCGAAACGCACATTATGCCGCAATATCGTAAGCAAATCCTTCGAATTGAACTCGTTCACCTTGCTAAAGAGCAGCACCTTGGGCGATCGACTGCTTCGCGTGCGCGTGTAGAACCATTCGCGGCACATCATCATGCTCTCCAGCGTATCGGCACTGTCCAGATACACATTGAATATATCGTGTTTGATCATCTCGAACTGGCCGCGCTGCTCGTACATTTCCAGACCCCTGGTCGCACCCGGTGTCAACTGCACCGAGTTCTCCTCCAATCCGACAACATACTGCGGCCGATAGCGACGCAGATAGTCGTAGGCCAATTGTATGGCCAGCGAACCATTCAATCGAACCGAGAAATTCGCACCATTCAATAGATTCTTCTCGCCACAATTGGCCTCAATGTAGGCGGGATAGCTGGGCACGCGATGCAGCTGCAGGCCCAGCTGTTTGGCCCGTTGTCCGAGCACCTCGCAGCATTCCGTTTGGCTGGCGCTGGTAAAGATGCTTGCCTCCGGTTTCATGATGGCCGCCTTCGACCACGCGATGTCACGCAACGAGTTGCTCAAACTGAAGTTCTGCTCCCAGCCCAACGTACTGATCCCAATCGTTTTCGCATGCATCGTTATGTTGGTGCAATCGCTGGCACAGCCACTGCCCACCTCGACAATGGCGACATCGACGCCTTCGTTGCGAAACGCGTGGAATGCCATCAGGGTTAGCAGCTTGTTGTAGCTGGGCGGCGGCTGAAACTCGGCCAGCTGCTGCATCAGTTGCCCGAAAAGCTCTGTGAATTGTGTCTCGGACAGCGGTTCGCCGGCTATGCGTATCCTCTCGCTGGTCACGAACAGATGTGGAGCGCAGAGCACGCCCGTCTTGACGCCATGCGCACGTAGAATGGCCTCAACCAGCATGCACGTGGATCCGCGTCCCTTCGTGCCGGCCACCTGTATGACGGGAATGCTCTCGAGCTGCTTCTGCTCGAATCCGGTTTGCTTGAGGCACTGCAGCGTGTGCTGCACATTTGGATCGATTGGTATGTTGCTGCTGCCGCTGCCGCCGCCGCTGCTTCTGCTGATGTTGCTACTATGTTGCTTGCTCTTGGCACGACCGGTTGGCGGTTCGTGTTTCTGATACAAGTTTAAATGCCGCACTGCATCCAAATAGGCCAAGCGCTCCGGTGTCTTCGGTTCCGGTTCAGGCGCAGGCTGAGCAGGTAGAGCCTGCTTTCCGGCTTGGGCTGCTCCCGGCTGCTGCTGCTGCTGCTGCTGTCCCGGCATCGGCATCGGCGTCTGCTTGATCTGCTGCATCTTCTGTTGCTGTATGTCGCGTCCTGCCTGCTGCTTGGCCTGTATATCCTTCAGCCACTGCGTCTGCTTCTTCTGCTGTGCACCGTGCATGCGATTCATCCATGACTTGCGCTCCGCCACCGTACTGGCGCCCTTGATATCATCCTCGCTCGGCACAGCTGGCTTCTGCGGCGCTCCAAACTGTGTGGATTGTCCGAATTGCGGAGGTTTACCCGGCTGCACGGGCTGTCCGAACTGAGAGGGTTGTCCGAATTGAGAAGGCTTTCCGAACTGCTGAGAGGGTTGACCGTACTGCGAAGGTTGTCCGTACTGCGTAGAAGACTGTCCAAACTTAGGAGCTTGCCCAAACTGAGTAGGTTGACCGAACTGTTGAGAGGGTTGCTTGAACTGATGAGGTTGTCCGAATTGTTGAGGGGGTTGCTTGATCTCAGGGGGTTGTCCGAATTGTTGAGGGGGTTGCCCGTGCTGAGGAGGAGTCTGTTCGAACTGAGGAGGTTGCCCGAATTGAGGAGGTTGCCCGAATTGAGGAGCTTGCCCGAACTGAGGAGGTTGCACGAACTGAGGAGGTTGTCCAAGCTGCTGAGAGGGTTGCACGTGCTGAGGAGAGGTCTGTCCGAACTGAGGAGCTTGCCCGAACTGAGGAGGTTGTCCGAACTGTTGAGAGGATTGCCCGTGCTGAGAAGGAGTCTGTCCGAACTGAGGAGCTTGCCCGAACTGCTGAGAGGATTGCCCGAACTGAGTAGGCTGTCCAAGCTGCTGAGAGGATTGCCAGGGCTGGGTAGGAGTCTGTCCGAATTGTTGCGTGGGTTGCCCGAACTGACACGGTTCCTCGGACTGCTGGTTGGGTTTTCCAAATGGCGGCGGCTGTCCGTACGGCGGAGGTTGTCCGAACTGCTGGCTAGCCTGTCCGAAGGGCGAAGGCTGTTGCTTCCCGTGTCCATGTTGCCGCTGCAACTGTTGCTGTTGCCAAGCGGGTTTCTGGAACTGAGTGGGCATGCCGTAGGCAGTATGATTCGATCTGGTACCCGGCCTGCTCTGTGGCTGCGACTGTGGCTGTGGTGTCTTCATGCCACCCACCGAACCGGTGGCCTCGGTATCGCCATTTTCCCGGGCCAACGCCTTACGCTGCATTTCCGGCGACACCTTGGCCAACCACTTAGCTCGCTGATCCTTGACATTGATCTTCGGCGGCGTCGTACACTTCATTGGCTTCGACTGTATTGGTGCTGCATCCGTAGCTACTGCTGCTGCTGTTGTTGCTGCTGTTGCTGCTGTTGCTGCTGCTGCGACCTCTTCGGGCGGTTTCTTTGCTCCCTTAATCCGCTGATCCTTCAGATTGTGCTTGCCTGGCTTGGGCAGCAGAGGTGCTGGCTTTTTTATCGCATCCTTAGCCGCAGCTGCGGTCTCCTCGAGCGAGCTCTTCTGCTTGTCCGTGTCAATTGATTTCTCGCGCGCTGCCAATGTTGGGGTCGCTGCCGGCATCGCGTTCGGCGATCGAAACGAGATCTTGAAGAAGCTATGCCCGCTCTGGATAAGCGTGTTGCCGCGCGTGATAAGCAACGGTCGGGCGATCCGAGCTGAGGCCAGCATCAACATCTTTGTCAAATCGAGTTCGAGAGCGTTGTAAAAAAAAATCGAATGCGAAATCGATATTGTTTGCCGGTTTGGATTTGGAGGGGGTTGTCCTAGCTGAATTTCGTTCCGACTGACTTGTGTGCTCAGTCCTTTGTTTTGTGTTGATTGTGTGTGTAATTTTTGTTGTTATTTGTTGAAAGATAAAAAGAGACACTTGACGAAAAGGCAACAACCTCAAGTTTGCCAGTTCGGGAATGAAGCGACGGCTCAATGATTTAGTCTGGGTGATTACAAACAATATTACGCCAAGGAAAGAAGAAAACATTACTTAATATCATTAGCTTAAAAACAATTTTGTTACTTAGTTGCAAATTTTCATTAAAATATGTTGAATGATGATTTTGAAAAGAAACAATTTGGTTTATTTTTTTTTGGTTTTGACTTATTTGACTGGATTTCATTGAATAATTGTGTTGGTTCTTCAAACAATTTAAGTCAAAGCTTTCTAAAAAGTCAAAGTTTTCATCGGGTAAACGAAACTACATAAAACTGAACAACTTATTGCGTTCTTCTTTGCTTACGCAAGCGTGTTTAAATTTGGTTTATGCATTATTATTGAGACTTTTGAGTGTGGCAACTGAAATTTGAAATAAGCTTGATCTGCGTATGGTATGCAGGCAGCTTTAGGCCAAATTTGATGTCTCTAGCTCAAACAGTTGATGAGCTTAACGCGTTCATACAGACAAACATAGTTAAATCGAGACGCAGCTGTAGTCTGCCGCATCTTCGTTTACCAAAACATTTGCACAAATATTGTACACGTTTTCTGTAATAGTAGAGAGACTTTTATTGTATCCCTAGCTTCAAACATTTCTGTTTTATCTGTTAATATATCAAAAAAATCATATTATACTTAAGCTAAAGCTGGCACTTCCCCGAGAGACTCATGAGAATAGCACATATGTATTATGCTCCCTCTTCTCGCTGCCTCCCCATAAAGTGCATGGAAAACATGATAATGAATTGCAGTTAAAGTGAAATGAGTGTGAAACGAAAGAAGTGGAAGATGGTTTAGCAAGAACAACGATTGTGCGGGGTGCAAGTGGCAAGACACGAGTGGCAAGTGGCAAGTGGCAAGTTCTATTGGCGTCGTGTGTGCAGTTTGTGGTGCAAGGTACAAGTGGTGCAGGTGCAGGTGCTGGTGCTGTTGCTGTTGCTGGCGAAGAGGTTGCTACCTGTGATGGCCAGCGTTGTTGTTGTTGTTGCGGTTTTGGCATTACGCGAAGTTGTTGTAATTGTTGTCGCCAGCGCCGTTGTGGTTGCTGCCGTCGCTGCGGTCACCTGCAACGGCAACTGCTGCTGCTGCTGTTGCTGTCCCCTCTGCAACTGTCCAAGGTTGCCGATGCGCTTCAAGGTGGAGTTGCTGTTGTGGGTGTTGCTGTTGTTGGTAGGTCCGGTGATGTTGTTGCTGTTGTTGCTGGTGGGCTGCTTCGTGAGTTTGGCGCGTGCTGCTGCTGCTGCTGCTGGTGTCGCCTCAAGTGGTCCTGCTTTGGTTGCAACCGCATGGACCACACACACACATAGCACACACACACACCCGCACACGCACACACATACGATGTGTGTCGCCAGAAGGAGGCGGAACCCGGTGAGGGGGAGGGAGGACGAGAGAGAAATCGTAATTAAGTTGGCGTTGGCTGCGCGCAGTTTAAGTGCAAAGTCAAAAAATATCAAAAACAACAACAACAACAAGTGGTAAAGGCCGCACACACACACACACTAATACCCCTTCTCACACAAATACACACACACACACACACACACACACACACACATAAACACACGCTCACACCATTAAAATGCATTTTGTGGCGCATTTTTGCCGGTCAAATTTGTTGGAAGCTGTTTCAGTTGAACGCCATAGCGAGGGGCGGCGAAATGAGGCTAAGTGTGGGCGTGGCCAGGTCACACATCGCCAACCACCCGCCCTCCCACCTATCAAGCGCGCATGTTGCCCGCTTTCAGTCAGGCTCAAAGTTTTTCAATAGCTTTCCGCAAACTATGACAACATTTTGGTGCCTCGTCCCGCGCGTTTAGAATGGAAGGTCGCTACTGCTCTCTCTCTCTCTCTCTCTCGCTCATTCTGCTGCACGCTCAAATTTGAAAAAGTTCTTTCTAAGCGTTTTATGCAACCTCATTTCATGCAGCCTCATTTTGAAGTCGGCGGAAATTGAAAATAAAACTATTTATAATGATAAACGATATAAGCCTTATGAAGCTGATGCTTATATTCAGGTATACCATTAAAACTAAATATAGGCAAGACTTTATATAGATTTGGCTTGGTATCATGCTTAGTCTCATATAATCTACCTACAACGTTTAAAGAAAACAATCTTACTTCTACATTATTGAATTTAAATTTTAATATAAATAATTAAAAAATAATAATTTAATTTAGCTTAATATGTATTTTTATCTAATATACAATTTTGGTTTTTTATTATTTAATTAATATTTTTATTAAGTTTAAGGTACCTATTACCCCTAAATAAATAAAAAAAAAATAAATAAATAAATAAATAAATAAATAAATAAATAAATAAATAAATAAATAAATAAATAAATAAATAAATAAATAAATAAATAAATAAATAAATAAATAAATAATATATAAATATATAAATATATAAATATATAAATAAATAAGGAAATAAATAAAAAAAAATAAATAAATAAATAAATAAATAAATAAATAAATAAATAAATAAATAAATAAATAAATAAATAAATAAATAAATAAATAAATAAATAAATAAATAAATAAATAAATAAATAAATAAATAAATAAATAAATAAATAAATAAATAAATAAATAAATAAATAAATAAATAAATAAATAAATAAATAAATAAATAAATAAATAAATAAATAAATAAATAAATAAATAAATAAATAAATAAATAAATAAATAAATAAATAAATAAATAAATAAATAAATAAATAAATAAAAAAATAAATAAATAAATAAATAAATAAATAAATAAATAAATAAATAAATAAATAAATAAATAAATAAATAAATATATAAATAAATAAATAAATAAATAAATAAATAAATAAATAAATAAATAAATAAATAAAAAAAAATAAATAAGTAAATATTTAAATAGAAAATAAATAAATAAATAATTAAATAAATAAATAAATAAATTAAAAAATAAACAAATATTTTTTTCTATATTAAGAGATAATTTTAAAAAACATAAAAACTAACCAAAATACAATATAAAAACAATTTAATTTTATATTTTATATGTAAATAAAATAATTATATAAACTATTTTCACTTTGTGCATATCTGAAATGTTTCCTAAATTTTAAATTTATTTTTTTTTTTTAGTAAGCTTGCTAAAACACGTTATGTCCCGTAGGTATTTGCCAGCACAGTATCGTATACTTTTTTCACTAATTTATTTCTAGTCTTTATATAGTTTTTTCTCTCCATCTCTTTTCTGACACCTAACCTGCAAGCCAGGTCAAGTCAACGAAGACAATTGCCTTGAATTCCTGCCAGAATCTTTCCCCGAAATGTGTTTATCTTTGCTTTAATTATAAAGAATTATTCCTGTACAATCCGTATTTAATTACAGCGACTTTGCCTTAATGGAAGCCCCTACTTTATGTGGAATATGAAACATTTCGCCGAAATGCTGATGCCGAATTTAATTTGTTTTCATTTTATTCGGCATCCTGTTTTGCGCATTACTTTTAGCCTTTTTCACTCTCTTAGCCGTAAAAGCCGACGCTGACGCGTGCGAGGCTTACCGAATCGTAAGATATTTGTAGGATGGTAATCTTTAATCTCGTTGAGAGAGCATAGGGGAGCGCAGGAGAGAGTGAGAGAGGGAGATAGACCGTTTTTTTTTCTACTTGTGCCTCGCCTTGTTTCATTTAGTTTTTAATTGTCGCTGCGATTGAAGTGGGCAATCCACTTCGGAAACGTTGGCAACACTTTTATGACTTTTGTGAAGAATGAAGCGACCGACAGTGGGACGTGCGGAGCGTGTACAGTGGGACGGATGGACGCAGACTTAAAGCCAATTAAAAAGTTGCCTGCAAGATTGAAGCACAAAAGGAATGGAGCAGACAAACGGTTTAATTCTCACTTAATTGGAATTACGCCCGGAATGCGACCACGGAAAGCACAGCACACACACGCACACACACACACAGGGACACACACATACGCACTCAGCACACTGGACAGCGAACTGTGGGATGCCCGAAACGGATATGCGATTGGGCCGTTTTCGAGACTGATGATGTCATTTGGTTTTTGGCCACGAACTGAAGCTGCTTATGCAGTCGACAGCGAAGAGAGGGGACGAGGGAACGAAGGGGGTGGGGGAGGGTCTGGCTAGTAGAGCGGCGTGAAGCAGAGCACGCTGTAGATTGACATGAAATGCAATTACGCTCGCCCAAAGAGGAGCACGAACAAGAGAGCAACAAAAGGCGTCAAAATGGCCGCCATAAATCTACGCGTATCCTTGCAAACCCGCAGTTGCTCCCGCTTCCCGCTTCCCGCGCCCCGCGCCCCGCTCCCCTCGAGCCGCCTACTTACACTCGCCATGATGCGCTGCACTGGATGGCAGCACTTGATAGCTGTCGCCATCGACGCCTATGGCACTTGTCACGTGATATCCGTAGCCATTGGCATGCGAGGGCGGATTGATGCCATAGAGTCCGCTCGCGCCTTGCTTCCCGTACGCTGCGTGCTGCTGCTGCTGCGAGTGCATCTCGCCCTGCTGCATGTTCAGCTGCTCGTCGGGATCGTGCAGTGCCGTCAGTGTTAGCTCCATGCCGCCATCCAGCTGCTTGCTGTCCAGGCTGCCGGTCGGATAATATGGCGGCGGTGGCGGTGGCAGCGGCATCGATTGTGTCTCCATGCCTCCGCCTGCACCACCTGCTCCAGCCTCCGCCGCTGTCCCGGTGCCAGTGCCAGTTGCCTGGGCCACCAGTGCGGCATCGGCCTCGTAGTCCTTGCCAGCACTCGCTGCCGCCGTGCCCGTTGCCGGCGATGCCGTCGATGCTGCCGACTGCTGCTTCTTGGCCGCGTGCGTGCGTCGACAGCGACAGAAGGCGTAGAGCAGCGCCAGCAGCAGCAGAAACGACAGGCCGGCTATGATGATGGCCACCAGGGCGGAGGTGGTCAGTGAGGAGCTGCGCGGCATGTACGACTTGCCAACTGCAACGAGAAAGAGAGAGGGAGAGGGAGGCAGAGAGAGAGAGAGAGAGATAGAGAAAGAGAGAGAGGGAGAGAAGAGGCTTATGTAAATTTATTGCCGAATTTCGTGTGAGTTATGTGCTTCTTTAATGGAACTTGATGAGCTAGTTTTCGGAACTAGTTCGTTTTGCAAAGTTTGGCAAGTTTAATCAGTTGAACATAGTTCCCTTTTTGCAAGTATTACATTTTGAACTAGTTCCGGTTTATTAATATGTTTCTTAAATAGATCTAGTGAACTACATTGTGAAACTAGTTCGTGTTGCATGCTAGGAAAGTTACCTTAAGTAGAACTGGTTCCCTATTGCATTAAATTCATGTTGAACTAATTCCAGTCAATTAAAAGAATTTTTAAATGGAACCAGTTGAACTACATTTGGGAACTGGTTCGTTTTGCCAAGTGTGGCAAGTTTAATCGGTTCCGTTTTGTTTATCTCGAATGAAACTAGTTCCCTTTTGTAATTATTTCATCTTGAACTAGTTTCGGCTGGGTAATTGGATTCTTACTTGGAACCAGTTGAACTGCATTTTGGAACTAGATCGTGTTGCATAGTGTGGCAAATTTAACTAGTTCTAGGAAAGTTATCTTAGGTAGAACTAGTTCCCTATTGCAATTAATTCACGTTGAACTAATTCCAGCTAATTAAAAGAATTTTTAAATGGAACCAGTTAAACTACATTTTGAAACTGGTTCGTTTTGTCAAGTGTGGCAATAATCAGTTCCGTTTTGTTTATCTCGAATGAAATTAGTTCCCTTTTGATTAGCTACACATTTGAACTAGTTCATTTGGCAATTATGGCAGGTTGAATCACTTCCGGCTAATTTATCTTAATTGGAACTAGTTCGCTTTTACAAGTAAAACATTTTGTACTAGTACACGCTGGGTAAAAGGTTTTGAAACTAGTTCGTTTTACATAAGGATGCAAATTAAACCAGTTCCAGATATGTTATCTCAAATAGAACTAGTTTCTTTTGTTATTATATCATATTGAACTGGCTCTAACTAAGTAATTGTTTTCTTACATAAGACTAGATGAACTACATTCGGAAACTAGTTCATTTTACGTAGGGTTGCAAATTGAACCAGTTCTAGGTATGTTATTTTAAATAGAACTAGTTTCTTTTGTTATTATATCATATTAAACTGGTTCTAACTAAGTGATTGTTTTCTTACATAACACTAGATGAACTAAATTTGGAAACTAGTTCATTTTACATAGAGTTGCAGTTCTATGTGAGTTATCTTAATTAGAATTAGTTCCCGTTTGCAACTATTCCAAGCTGAACCAATTCCACCTGAGTTAGATATGAATATCCCAAAAGGAACTAGTTGCCTCTCCTCACGGAACTAGTACCAGTTCGACATCAAATTTAGAACTAGTTCAAACGCACAATATCTGCACTTACTCTCCGCATTCGCATAGGCTCCGCAATGCTCATGATTGGCCAGCAGACACAGCTTAACCCTGACCACCGGACCCGGTCCTGCTGTCTCCGCCAGCGCCATGGTACGATCCTCGCCAAGCTGTCCCAGCTGCCCATTGGCGCCCGAGCTGAGCGTGCGACTCGATCCCGTGCTGGCTGTGGTATAATGTGCGGTACGTGCGATCTGATTGATTACCGCCTCCTTGAAGGTAGCCTCGCTGCCCGACGGCAGCAGCGTCAGCGTCTCGACAATCTCCCACATGGGCACCGTAGCGTCGCGCGTGACCAGCGACTCGACGACAGCGATCAGCGAGAGGCATGTGGCGGCCACATTGATGCCCAACACATGCGAATTGGGATCGTAGCTGACATGCAGCGGCGGCGGTATCTTGCTAACCTTGGTCGTGGCCAGCATCTCGTTGGAGTAGCCCGACGTGCCCTTCGAATTGAGTGCATAGACCTTGAACATGTAGCTCTGGTGCTGATCGAGTGGCGCCAGCTTGCACGGATTCTCACGGAAACAATTGAACTCGATCCATTCGTGGGCAGACGAGCCGCCAGCAGCAACTCCCGCTGTGGCGGAGGAGCTGCTTTGATACTGATACTGACTGCTTGGCGCAAAACCTGCTCCGCCATGCGCTGAGCAATCGGCCAGCAGTTGCTCTCGCGGCGTGGCCACACGACGATAGCTAACCAGATACTTGGTACTTGCCAGGCCACCGTTGAAACCGGGCTGCCAGCTGAGCACGGCGTAGTTGTGTGCCACCTCGATGACCTTCAGTGCGTTGGGTTTCTCGGGCGGGCCCTTCGGTTGTAGACGAATCTGTGTGCGTATTGTGTCCAGCGGATTCACAGCACGACACGTGTACTCGCCATAGTCGGAATGCTGCACGTGTGCAATACGCAATATCGATGTATAGATATCGTTGTTCTCCATGCGTGTACTGATCTCGTAGTGTCCGTCGGACGACATGGTAAGCGGCGAGGGATTATTCGCGAATTGCCATTGAAACTCGGGCTTGGGATAGGCCTGTACGCGGCAGACAACCTCGGCGGATTCGCGCAGATCGTAGGCGACCTTATTGTACTGATGCAACACAATCGGTTCGTGTTCGATGCGCAGATGCATCGATGAGTTGGCCGAGTTCACGTCGTTCTCGTAGAGGCAGGTGAACAGGCCACGATCGCCGGGCAACAATTGATTGCCGTTGGGTCGTGCCTTGCCCCGGAAACGTAATATACTTTGCACGGTCACCACGCCGCCGCCCGACTCCGACGGAGTGGTTCGGATCTCATAGAGCTTACGTGTTGCCAGTATTTCGGTACCGTCTTTGATCCAGCGTATCTGTGGCGTCGGTTTCGCTTTGGCGCTACAAGTTACCGCATAATCGACATCGCCCACGCGGCGCGTTGCATGCTGCTGTAGCTTGGCGAGGAACTGTGGCGGCTGATGCACCTCCAATACTATGGTTGCCAGCTTCCCAATGCCCAGCTCGTTGACCGCATGACAATGATAGCGTCCCTCGCTGCCCAGATGCGCCTTGGGTATGGAATATTGTGGTCCCTGTGCGAGTATCTTCTGCGTGTTGCCCAGCTCGCCGTCCGTTTCGCGAAACCAGCGATATTGCGGCACAGGCCAGCCCGGTGGATTGGCCGAGCAGCTAAGGGTGACCCCATTGCCGACATGCACAACCGGCTTGTTGGGCGTTATATACGCCTGGCCCGGACGATGTCGCACGAGCAGCGCCACCGTCGAATTGCCCACGCCCTCGATACGCTTCGAATTATACGGTTGCATTAGATTCACCGAACGACAGATATAGTTGCCTGCATGCTCGGCCCTTACCGAGACCAGGGTGAGCAGTTCTCCGGTGTAGCGAAAATCGGTGGCACCTTCCTTCAGCCATTCGATGGCAATCGGCGGCGGATTCGCTGTGACGTTGCAACGCACCAGAACCGTTTCCCCTTCCTCGGCTTCGTGTGTCTTCGATTCGATGGTCACAATGGGCGCGTACAGCACATCCAGTTGTATGTCCTTCTCGCCCGTCTTGCCCAGCCCGTTGTCGGCACTGCATGTGTATTTGCCGGCGTGATGGCGACTCACGCGATATATCGTATGACTCGGAGTCGCACTCACGTATTGCCCGTTGCGTGACCAGCGCACATTCGATACCATCGGTTTGGCATCGACGCGACAATCGAGCTTGGCAATATGATCGCGCTCGACGCGCAGCGGGTTCTGTGGTCCCACCTCCACGCGGGGATAATCTGCGAAAGAGAGAGAGAAGGAGAGAGAGAGAGAGAGGGAGAGTGAGTTGGAGACTCTTCATAGCGCATACAAATAGTCAATTAAGCCGCAGCACTGACCCCTTGAATGGCCCATTAAGTTGCCAATAACCATTTTCAATTACAAGCGCCATGGCACAGTGGTATCGAGTGGGAGAAGGGGCTAGGGTTGACGAGCAGCGTGACCCATCGACATTTTTAAATAATGCCAATTTGAGGTGTAACAGCCGCAACAACAAAGACGGCAAATGGCCAAGACTCTCGGACATTACGAAAAGTGCACATTGTGTTCAAGTAGCAGGCGGGCACAGTGGGCTGCGCGGAATTGTTGTCAAGTGAAATTCAAAATTAACAAAACTGAACTGAGATTGTATGTCAGGCTTAATATTTATGTTTAAAAAAATAAAAGTAAAAAGAACATTAATAAAAATTTATGGAATTTAAATTTTTAAAATAAACAAAATAAAAATAAAATATCAAATAACTAATTCAAAAAAACCTTTACCGAAACTAGGGAAATATTTAAAAATATATCAATTTTAAAAGTAAATAAAAATGTGTAAAAATAAAGTGTAAAATTTGTTTATTATAATAAAATAAGTTGATGGAATACAATATATAATACATAAATAAATATATATAATAAAATGATTATTTATATATTTTTTTTAGACTAAAATATGTAATAATTTTAATTTCTATAGAAACAGTTTGTGATTTTTTTTCGTAGAATTTAGAACGCAGTTAATAGACTGTCAGGTCCTTTGAAAAATACTCATATATCAATGTATCCCCAACAAAAATATATAATTTGGCTTTCTTACCATTATATTATTATATTATATATTTTATATTACTAAAATATAAACAAAATGCCAATCAAGTTCTTAACGCATTGTGGCCTTGCAAATAATTTTATTTTGTATTATAATCAAGTTTGTCTAGTTTTGCTTGACTAAGTTAGTTCAAAATAACGTGAAGTATTTTTACCTAAGATATTTTTAAACTTTTTTTTGCGAATTTCAACATTTATAAGCTCTTAAAACTCTTTATCTTTATTTGTTTATTTTTTCCCCAGTTTCACATAAATTCCTCTAAAGCCAACCACAGCTATTTAATCTAAACGAGAACTCAACAGCAACAACAACTAGTGAAATATACTGTCAACTCTGTTAACGGTAATTGCGAAAGTAATTTCAATAATAGGCCCAATGTGCAATGGGCCATTTTGCTTAACTGACCACAGGGTTGGGTTGAGGAAGAGGTGACGGGTAACGGGTAACTGCACCGTTAGTTTTTCCACTCGCTTCAAAACGGTTTTTTGGGTTCGTTTTGCCACTTGGCTGGTCAGTCAAGCGTTTGCCGCCATTAAAAGGCAACAGCAATTGTTGCTGTTGTTGTGCTTCGCATTGTTGCTGTTGTTGTTCTCAAATTTGTTGTTGTTGTTGCAGTGCCAATTAACTTTCAAACACTTTAGTTTAATCACCGACAGACCAAATGCCTGTATTGTCCATTGTTGCGCACGCTGCTTGTTGCTGTTGTTGCTGCTGCTGTTGTTGTTCTTGTAATGCCTGCAGTTGTTGTAGTTGTTGCTAACTCAAAATGGCCGCACCAAAAATGTTCCTAAAGCGTCCAAGAATCGAGGCCACTTCCCAGCTGCATTTGGCCCCGCGAACGGGACCCAATTACGAGCAGCACAACCAGCACATTAAAGCCTACGCTGCGTGTGTGCGAGTGTGCGCGTTGCGAGTGTGTGTGCTGTGTGTTTCGGTGTGTGTAATTATAAAATAAAATTTAATGAGCAACGCTTGTCAGCAGGCTGCGCTCGCTGCAGGCTTGAAAAAAAAAGTGATTCCAGTTTGCATTTCAACACATGCTGCCTGCCTACTCCAAATGGCCGCGAAGCGTGCCCCTCCCCAGTCCGCCCCCCGCCCCCTGCCTTGGCATTTTCATGCCCAGCCAGCCGTGCCGGTTTTGACGCTGACGGGTGTTGCAGCTGCCACGCCCATCTCTAGTCCCCCTTCAGCAACGAAAAAACTTGCTGACATTTGCCATGAAGTTGGCTGCGCCATTTTTCTTGCTACCCTCCGCCATTTAACTTTTCCACTTTCTACTTTTACTTTTTGCTTTACTTTTAATATTTTTAAAAAATTTGCTTGTTGAAGGTATCATGATTCTGACACCTGCTTGGCCAAGGTGGCAGTAGAGAGGGAGGCAACTCCTGAGTAGCTGTGGAATCGTGTGGCGTAGTCTTTCAATATTTTTAAGCACTTAATATCTTACGAAATTATTTTTAAAATATTTAAAATAAATATGTTTTAGTTTCCAAATTTTGTTTAGGGTTTTTAATTAATAAGAAGCTGTCGTATAATTTTTTTTTAAATGTTTTTAAATTTAAACAAAATCTATACACTTAAAAATTTTTTTCTTATATTAATTTTAAATAAAATATAGCTCTAAAATAAAATATTATATGTTATTTAACAGATATTGACTAATGCATTTTTGTAAACTTCTTTATATTTAATGGTCTGCAAATTATGAATAAATTATGCGCAATGCCATACGAACAAAAAACATATTTTGATTAAATTTAATTCATTCATTAATTGAGTTTTAAAGCCTTGAGCCTTATAACTGGTGGAAAGTAAAACAAAAATTAAAAAAATGTTTGTGAAAAATACAGAAAATTATAGAGCGCATAATAAAAATAATCCGTATTTATTTAATTCGCATATGAAGTTAGAAAATGCTTTTAAATGTGAATACACATTAGCAATTATTGAGTATACGCCATGCATACCGTATGCTCCGCATTCACTCAGCAAATATGTTATGTTTCCGCCGGCCCGAAATATTTCCATATAATTGGCTTAACAGTTTTTCGCAAGTATATATACATATATATATTTCACAGGTTTAATATGGGATGCAACTGGCAGATAAATCCAATTGGGCTATGCCAATTGCTGTGTGCGTTCATCAAATTTTTTATTTTGTTGGATTTAATCGCGTTTGCATACCCTGTACAACAACAAAAGGCACGACAAGCTTGGCGCGTATGTCTAGTATTTGATGCTGGGTATGCTGCCAGTCGGGCATACGCCATGGCTGGCATATTTTAAATTATTTATTTATTTATTTCTCTTTTTTTTCGTACTTCTTGCACTATTTTGAATAAGTTGGCTGTGGCTGCGTGGCAGCTTTGGTTCGCACTGCATGTTCGCATGCATGTTGCCACGCCCATGCCGCAAACGCCCACTGGAACGCGAGGCATTGTGATTTTATGACTGGCTACATTAGTGCCATGAAATATGCCACGCCGGCACCCAGCTGCAACTGCGCTCCTACCTGCCTACCTGCCTGCCTGCCTGCTTGCCCCCCAGCAGCAGCTACCCCACTCTCGCCCCCGTCGCTCTCGGCCCCATCGTGGACTTGCCACAAACCTCGTTACACGAGGCAAACGAGCTCCTGGCTTCCGGCTAGGCAGTGTTAAATAAAACTGAGCGTTGCTCATACGCCGCGTGGTCGTTACTTATGCCCGTTGGCCATTTTGCCAGCGCAAAATTAAATTATTTAACCCGGAACTGGGCCGGGCTGGCTCGTTATTACGCCCCGCCGTGGTTGCTGCTGCTGCGCGCGGGGCTGGGCGGGCCGGCGCGGGCCCAGGATGTATCACACACAACTGCTGCAAGTTATTTTAATGAGTTGAGTTTTGCATTTGCTTTAAGCTGCTGCAACCGCCGTGTACTCTGAGTCTCTCTCGCGCGCTCTCCCTCTCTCTCTCTCTTCTGTCTCTCTTGCTCCCTCGCATTGGCCAAATTGAAAAGTTACAATAACAAACAGCGGCAGCTTCAGCGGGGGGTAGAGAGACAGGGAGACAGGCAGGCAGAGAAGAGGAACAGCTGCTGTCGCGTACGTGTCACACAACACGTCACGTGACTTCCGCTGCGCGTGCTTGCAACACCTACGCGCGCGCACAAATACAACAGCACAAACAAAAACACACACACCAACAGACACACACGCAAATATATATATAAATATATATATTTAAACACAATCCCCTTTTTTCTCTCTCGCTCTCTTTGCCATTGCAGCTCGAATTCGCAAACGCGCATTCAAATTGTTTTTCAATTAATTTTCCCGTTTAAAACAGCAACAAAAATATTAACAAACTTATTATTATTATTATTTTTATTGTGACAAACTTATTAATAGAACTGTAATGAAGTAAGCTAATAAATTTTTAGCAGGCTGTGGCTGCAGGCAGTACCCCAAAATTTGTGTGCTACTTTATTGGCCTAAATATTTTTAAATATGCTCTGTCATATGCAGAATTACACTTCGATTTAAGGGAAATATTTTTAAATATTTTACAAATCTGCTAGATCTGCTGGCCATTAAAAAAACACAGCTTCTCAACGACAGAATATCAAAATATTTTCGATTTACGCCGCAATTGCTGACGCGGGCTTGTGGCGAGCTGCTCGCTCCGCGCTACCACACTCCCCGTGCCTCCTCGATTTATGTGAAACCTTAATCTAGTAAAAAAAAAGCAACCAGCAGCGCCCACACTCCATGCCAACCCCTTTATGCATGTTTATCGCGGCGCTTGCGATTGCTTACAAAAAGTGTTGCCTACTTTTTTGGGGCCAGCGCAGTTGAGCCAGCTCTGTGTGCGCACTGGGCCATAGGTGTCATATGTATGTGGGTATGGCCATTGAAATTAATTGAATTGGCTGCGCGTTGTAACAGTTGCAGCTAGCTGGGGGTGGGGCAGTGGACAGGGGCGGGGGCAGAGCGAGCGCGCTGCAACAACAAAAGTTTTCCTACAAAGCACTTGCGGTTGCACACAGTGTGAAACGTTGCAGTTGGGTTGGGTTGAGTGCGCTTGCAAGTTAATTGAAAGTGGGCAGCAATTAATTTGCTTTGTCACAAAAGCTGTTAAGTTGCTTCCCACCTGCCACACACACACACTCGCACACACACATAGCGAGCGCGAAAGCGCGCGCAAAGAAAAACATTTAACATCTTTTGTGCTGCGATAATTTTCGCTTTGGCGAACTTAAGTCGCAGCTTAAAGCTGATCAAGCTGAGCGCATTGCTGAAATTTCAGTTAAAGGCAACAACAGCAGCACGAATAACTTTGTTGCATACATTGAGCATGGACTGTAGAGGAGGACAGGCCCAACAAAAAGCCAAGGAAAGTCGAGGCAAGTCGAGCTGGGCCCGCGGCCAAAAAGCAAGCTGGAAATCAGCTTAGGAAGGAGCCCAAAAGCAGAAATCTTAAAGCAAAACAATCGACATGGCAGACAAAGAAGTTCGAGGGAGGGGAAAGACAGAGCGTAGGAAAGGGAGAACGGCAGCAGCGTAGGCTACACGGGATAAGCAACTCGATGCTCGACTCTTGAAACTGTGCAAGTTTTCGGCCAGCAACTGTCGGCATTTTCTTTTGTGGTTCGGTTTTCAAGTACCTCTCCCCACTTTCCCTTTGTCGCTATGCCTTCTGCACCCCTCGGCTGACTATGCAAATGTTCTGGCTGCAGGCAGCTGGATAGGATTGCCTGGGACGCCAACACTGACACTAATTGCAATTGTGTGCGGCATTAGCACGTGTCTGTATCGTTCCCAGCGGCCCGGACTGTTCTCCTCGCTTTCTCACTCTCTGCCTCGCCTTTACACCTTGCTTGCCGGCAGCTGTGCTCTGCACTATCCTCGCTCTATCCCGCCACTATCCGTGCCTGTGCCCAAGCTTGGCAGCACATCGACGACGTCCTTTGCTTTTTTGGCACTTTGCCTTTTGCCTTTGGCAACGGCATAATCAAAAAGGACAAGCCGCAGCCCCGCTCCAGGCTCATCTGCTCCGATATTGGCAAGCAATAACAACCGAGACGCCTGCCAAGAGAATCGCCTCTCGATGCTCGACGCTCGACGCTCGCCTGTCGCCCGACTTGCCTCATGTTTTTCTTGCTGCTGCTGCCTGCACAAACTTCGTTTGTCAAGGTGTCGTTGCTTTTGAGGTACAATGGCATAAATTAAGAAATCTCTGCATACAAAAGTTCAAGCTGTCAATAATTTATTTATAATATTCCCATCATCGCTGGGAATTGCAAGAGGCGACTGGCTTTTTGGATTATTGACGAGCATATTTGCAGAATGCATTCAGAGCGATTTTTATGGAATTTTTTGGATTTTATTGCAGCGGAAATTACGAAGAAGCTTTGCCTGCAGTCAGGAAAAGATTGTGAAGCTTAAAAGCTTATAAAAAATTCAAGCACCTTAAGTGAAAGCTATAAGGAACAGTTTGCAGAATATAAACAATCAAACAAGCCTTGGAAAAGCTTTGAGCTTAAGCTCTTGAAATGTATATTTATATTAATTTATTTATCAATAAAATTATTATTAATTAATTTATTTATTTATTTATCTTTTTATTTATTTGTTGGTTTGTTTATTTATTTATTCATTTACTTATTTCTTTAGTTATTTATGTATTTATTTATTTATTCATTTCATAATTTATTTAAATTAATTTAAATTAGCAACATAAATGTAAACTTAAAATGTATATCTATATTATTTTATTTATTAATTAAATTATTTTTAATTAATTAATTTATTTATTTATCTATTTACTTATTTGTTTGTTTATTTATTTATTTATTCATTTACTTATTTCTTTAGTTATTTATGTATTTATTCATTTCATAATTTATTTAAATTAATTAAAATTAGCAACATAAATGTAAACTTAAAATAAAATTTTAATTTAATTTAGTTCCAATAAAATTTGTATTAAATTTTAAGATCATAATAATTCTTAAAATATTCAAATAATTGAAGTTAATATATAAATAAATATTATTAATCGTAAATTTGAAAATATCTCAATGATATATGCTTGCAGAAAGCTTTCAAAAATACTTTGCCTAATATATAGTATATAAAGTAAACTAGCTTGATTTCAATTTGCAATTGCCTTCCCGCTTTTTCAAGAGCTTTTTCCAAAGAGAAAACCTACTCGATTCATGGCGTAAACAACGCTCCTAAAAAATCGATCGATAATTAAGCGATTATTGCTACAATGCGACTGTGATTATTTGCACAGATAGCAAGGCAGCGTTTGGTAGGTACAAGGAGCTGAATGCAGATGCGATTGGTCGGAAATGCAGAGCGGGTGAGCTGTCGCATTTGGTTTTGCGCCGGGACATTTCACGCTAATGCGTTTTATTGTCAGACAACGCAGCCAACTGATGCTGCAGCCCGAATTTGCATGCCACCTGAGTAGGTGATGTTCGCTGCCGTCTCAAGTCATCTTGCCAGTGAGCAAGACAGCGCTCTCGCAGCCCTCTCCCTTGTCTTATTCAAATTGAAATGTCTTTTCAACGGCTTTGCTTTCCACTCGAGCAGGCCACGACACATGAGTCCTGTTTGTCTTCGTCGCCAGCGACGGCGGCGACTTTTTGGCCAAGGACTTGCATCAAATGGAGGCAGGGTTTATTACGTGCGCTGCATGCAACTGCACAAAAGTCACGTGCCAAGTGCGCACCCACACACACGCACAGCCGCAGCAACTAACGCACACACACAGCCA
The DNA here is from genome assembly GCA_018151445.1 of Zaprionus inermis. NCBI lineage: Eukaryota > Metazoa > Arthropoda > Insecta > Diptera > Drosophilidae > Zaprionus > Zaprionus inermis. The sequence goes on from JAECXD010001696.1 coordinate 919,992, forward strand.
CAGAGAATCCCTTGCCCATGCACAGCAGATGCAATTCGCGGCGCTGCAGCTGCAAAATATATGTGAAAACGTGCCTGGCGCGCGTGTTTCTCTCTCTCTCTGTAGTGTGCGTGTGTGTGTGTGGGAGTGTGTGTGGGAGTGTGTGTGTGTGTGAGTGCGTTGAAAACTGTGCCAAGTTGACAGCGCCACGTGTCGCTTTTGCCATTTGTCGTCGTCGTCGTCGCAGTCATATGTAGGCTATGCATGGCCACGTTGCGTATGCGCAATTTGCCAGTGCCCGTCTCTAATTTCACTTTGTTTATCATATTAGCTGCTGCGCGCGCACACTCTCATAAGCATGCAACACTTGTGTGTGTGTGTGTGTGTGTGTGTGGCACACACTGCGACAGCGAAAAGGAAAATTTTAATAATTTCATTTGGGATTTTCGCACGTTATAAAACACTCAGCACTCGATGCTGCTGTCGTCGTCGGCATCCTCGACGACATGACGCGTTGGGAGTTTATTTGCGCTCAGCCTGTGAAATATTTTTTTTTTGCCACTCACACAGCTATTTTTTTTTGTATTTTCTTTTTGGATTTTTGAAAAGCGAGGGAAGCTGCTTCGCTGGGACATAAATCAATCAAATGCAGGCACAACACGCAACGCACACAAAGAGCAACATCAACAGCAGCAGCAGCGGCAGCAGCAGCAGCTACGTGGCGAGCGGGCGTGGGCGTGGCAGCTAAACGAGCATGTGTCGGCAGAGGAGAGTGTAGCGGGTGTGGACTGTCAGAAGTGCTGGGGTAGCTGCCTGCTGCATGCGAGGAATCACATTGGCAAGAATCCATGCAAACATTTTCAATTAAAAATTGCTCTGCCATTTGTCAGCTCGCTCTGCCACATCTCAATGTGTGCACGTTCGTGTGTGAGTGAGTGTGCGTGAGTGTGTGTCCGTGCGTATGTGTGTCTACTCCGTTCTGGCACTAGTGCCTGTGTATCTGTCTAATGTTGCCAATTGCTTATCCATCACAATCACAGTCAAGCATTCAGGCAAGCGATGGCGTCGTCTTTGCTTTTCTTCCACATTCATAACTGTCTTTCACAAGCAGTGCTTGTCAAACTGTGCTACAATTTGGCTGCAGCTTTCAGTTCAAGGTGATATATAACAATGGTATATTTATTAGTTATATAAGACATATGTTTCTGTATAGTTTGATGTCTTTAACAGAAATTTTATTCTAAGACTTTTCTCATATTTAAAAAAGTTATATAATTTATTTTAAAATGTTATCTATATTTGTGGAGCCTGAGGAGTCTTTGCTTTTCTTCCACATTCATAACTGTCTTTCACAAGCAGTGCTTTTCAAACTGTGCTACAATTTGGCTGCAGCTTTCAGTTCAAGATGATATATAACAATGGTATATTTATTAGTTATATAAGACATATGTTTCTGTATAGTTTGATGTCTTTAACAGAAATTTTATTCAAAGACGTTTCTCCCATTTAAAAAAGTTATATAATTTATTTAAAAATGTCTAAATTTCTATATTTGATGAGCCTGAAAAAGAACTATTTCTTTTAGTGCGAGTTTCCTTACAAATCTGAAAGGTTTACTACGATTTTCAAGTCTCAAAATTCATCATCATATTATTTTTGCCTAGATCTCTTGACTAGGCTTCTCTCTTTATTTTCTATTGCATTTTTTAAAAAATGTTCCCATAGTTTATTTAGTAAAGTGCATCTCAAACCCGTCAAGCAAAGCCTCTGCCCACTCAATTACTCTCAAACTGTGCCATACATACTGACTTTACGCAAACAGCAAAAATGTAAAATTCTTAAATTCAATCGTTGTTAAATGTCTGCGACAGGTTGAGGTAGTTGCCCAGTTGTTGCCCCTTGTGACCTACTCCGGCACCCTGTTAAATGCACCTCGGAGCCGCTTTTGACTTTGGCTCTTGGCCCAGAACATCAGCAGGCTCTCGGAACCAGGCCAGCTCAGAGCACACATTATGGCCAACAGTCTCAGTTGCCTATTCTCAGTTCGACTCGTTTTATTTGCCGCTGTGGCCTATGCTGACTATGCTGCTAATGGATTTTAAATGAGCATCATAAATACTAAACCCGAAATTGCTCCAACGCCCTTTTCAAGCGAGGCTCCTTCCCCCAACACACACACACTCAGCATGTCTCGCACATTTGTGCCCTGCAGAAGTGCAGGCTGGCAGGGATCCCTACTGCCTACTCTATACTCCCTATTCCCCATTCCCCACTCCCTTCTCGCCGCAGCACCCCAGGCAATACGACTTACCCCCCGCTCAGTTTGTTCTTTGGTTTCTTCATATTCCACTTGCTTGTTGTCATTTATTCTTGTTGTGTGTTCTGTGTCTGTTGTGCTCTGTTTGTGTCTGACTCCCCTCTCCCTCTCTATCTGTTTCTGTGTGTGCGCCAAGACTTTAACCAGCTTTCTGTAATACCTTTTTATGCCGCTTAAGTGGGCATTAAAAATTTGTCATTAAGTTTGTAACGCTTCAATGGATTATTTCCTCAGTGCGTTTAATTTGCATAAGTCCCCAACCCCAGTCTGGATATCAAGAAACGATGCTTATTGAGTAAGCTTTCCAGTATTATCAAATGTAGTCGGGTGAATTATGTTCAAGATAAAATAAATATTTGTTGGTAGACAAAGTCGTCGCCGTAACATACCTTAATTCCTTAATACCCTAAAAGTTGAAGGCAACTTATTCTTATTAATTTTAGTAATTTATTTAAAGTGTAGAATTTAATCTATGTGTTTGCTTTATAAAAATTAAGTATTTGTAGTATAAGGTCACCCTAATAAATAAGTATTTTTTATCACTTATTTTCCCCGATTATATATGAATATTATATATGAATTTTCTAGATTTTTCGCTTTGCTAATTATTATAGGGTCACTCTTGTTAATCCTATTCTATTCATTATTCCCTAAACATGTCGTCTGGTTTTTTTTTGTATATAATATGGTCATCGTGAATAACAAATAATTATGTATTATTCATACACTTTTCCGTTTATTCTGATCTTTTATGCCTGGTTTTCTTTATTTTACATTTTTTATGCCTGCTTTTTGAATCGTCATAGGGTCACCCTTATCATGCACATTCGTATTTGCCATGAAGTGTATTCCATGCTGAGGTTTTGCCTGCGCCACAGCGATGTTTCCTCGTCTTGTTGGGTTTTTCTTCGGTTTGTTGTCTGCGTTTTCGTTTCGCTGCTGTGCCAAATAGCAAAGACTATAAATATTTGTTACGCTGACGTTACGGCTACGCTGCATGTGACACAGTACACACACACACATACACTCGCACACACACTCGCACACACACTCGCGCACACACAGCTCGCATGGTTGTTGCTGTTTGTCTACTTTTGCGGCTACAAATCCGGCGTGTATAAAAATGACTGCAATTTATGTTTTCCTATGAATATATTTGCGCGCTCCCCTCGCTGGCTTCCTCTCTCTCTCTCTATGCTCTTCTGCCTTTCTCCCATGTAACTTGTCATTTCTCTGTCTACCTTCAGCCGCAGCAGCAGGGGGAGATTGTTAACAGTTACTCCATTTGATTGCATAAATTTGATGCAGATTTCATTTGGTGTCACTTTTAGTGATTTTTATTAAATGCAACTAACGTGACAAGTTTATTGCGCATACGCAGCGTGGGCCATTCAAATGAAATTTAATATTGGCAAAAATGGCAGCCCCAAGCAGTTGCCATGTGCACAGCACCAGATCTTCCCCCTTCCACTGGGGTGTGAAAGGGAGTCGTGTCAGCTAATATGACAGCTTGAGACTTGCGCCGCCACGACGGGAGCAGCAGCACCAGCAGCAGCAGCTCGCAGGAGCCTGAAGCAGCCGTAGTCTTTGTGCTGTGGAAACCAATAACTAACAATCAAGTAGTGTACTCAGTGAGTGTGTGTGAATGTGTGTGTGAGTGTGTGTCAGACACTTTATGGGGCTGCCATGTGCGCGACTTCTGCTTTTGGGTCACGTTGATCATGTGACAACTGGACAACAACATTTGTCCAGCAAACTGCTGCATTTAATTACAAAAACCGACAAGGAAAATTCGAAAGGAAAAACATGTGAAAGAAAAGTGAAATTGCTGGCACTAGCAATACTCTGCATGTCTGAACAAAACGTTACAGCCGGAGACGAAAACAAAATAAAGTTTTGAAAGGAAGATGTGAGTAAGCTAAAAAATAAAATATTAAAAAAACATTTGTTAATTAAAGTAAGCTATAAAATTAAACTGAATTAGTAAACTTTAAAATAAAGAAAAAATAACTTATTTTTAAAATCATAAAATTGTACTAAACAAAACCAGAAATGTTTCAGGTTAAAGAGATATATAAGTTCAATGATTTATCCATCCTCAATAATTTTAAAAAATAGAAAGCTGAGTTAGAAAGCTTTGCAGCTAAAGAAATACAATAGTTCAAAGATTTAACTACCCACTAAAATGATAAAAGATGTAGGAATAAGTCTTTTCAGCTCAAGCTGCATACTTCTACAAAAGATTTAACGACCCTTTAGTTAGCCACGTTGTTCTTCTTGCCTACAAAAGCAACGCTGATCTCTAATGACCTCTTCAGCTATGCTGTACTTAATGCTGAGATATTTGTTAAGAGAATGTGCCATCCACTTAAATATGAATATCGTACCCTATGCTAGACCAATGCAAAAAGTGCTCCAGGCCACAGCAAAAGCAAGAACACAACGAATTAAATCGTCGGTCAAGTCATAAATTCTGCGGCAAGTGTTTTCTTTTTTGAGGTCTCTTCCAGTTTTTGGCTGCATTCCATTTTCGGCTTTTAAGTGCAGTTTGACCTCAGACCTCGGAACGCCGTTCGCCCCTGCGCCACCCCGCCGTTTTATACTCACAGTTGACATTCAACGCGACGCTGGTCTCCAGCGAATGACCCTCGGGCATGGCACGATTCCGGACAACGCACTTGTACTTGGCACCATCGTCCGCTCGCCGGGGCAGTATCTGCAGCGTCGCGTTCGTGTAGTGGTTCTTCGAGCCGCCCTTCAGCGCATACGACTGCAACGGCACACTGCTGCCCTCACGGAACCAGCTGCAAAGAGACAGAGACAGAGACATAGAGAGAGAGAGAGGGAGATAGAGGGTGAGGAGCGTGAGCGATTTAGTGTCGAAAAAAGCATGTGCCGGATCGGGATTATTAATGAAGGCGCCCAGTTAAGTGATTTACTTGCCGCCGGATGCGCCTTAACTGGGCGCACTGACCACACGACGTCGGCAGCCGGCACGGCAGCAACAGCAGCAGCAACGGCGACGACAGTTGAACCCAGAAATACGGGTTTGGCAAAAAAGGCAAAATTAAAATAAAAATCGAGCGGACAAGTGGTAAAAAGGGATCGACTCTATGATGCAGTTGCAATGCCCTAACCTAAGAATAAAATTGAATGAAAAATTGAAATTGATGGTCACCCTGAAAAAACCTGTTCAAATTATTAACAGTTTATATTTTCGAAGTCGCCCTGAACGAGTATAGAAAATCAAGTTGAAAGACTAAAGATTTAATTTAATTTGTTGATCACCCTAAAAAAATCTAGAGAAAATAATAATTGCAATAAAAATTAATTTACTAAAGAACAAGGGTTTTTTCCAGTAAAGAGACGTGGTTGATGGTCACACAATATCTAGAGAAAATAATGGTTTTGTAATGAAGAAAAAAGACAGAAGGAAACCTGTTGAAATTATAAACAGTTCGCTTTTTATAACTGATGGTCACCCTAAGAGAAGTATCACAAATAATGGTTTTATTTTTTAATAAAGAAAGCTGGTTAAATCATATGCAGTGACCTGCTTCAATATCGTTATGGTCACCCACAAAAATAAATAAAAATTATATATGCTTAAATTGCTTAAAGGTGCCTAAAAAATGCTGGTCTCCCTAAAAATTCTATGTTGAATCGAAATGCTAGGCTTCAAAAAATAGTCTAATAAAATCAGAAACTTTTGCATGGTCATTATTGCGTGACTTTGCCTCACCTCGCGTTGCTCCCTCTTGGGAGCTCTATTCATTTGTAGCATATTCTATAGCAAATTCGAAGTAACCTAGTCTACCCTCACTCAGAAGGTCTTCCCTGCCGCCTGCAACTGCTGGTGCTGGTGCTGTTGCTGTTGGAAAATTTGTGCATTTAGTATGCGAACTCACGTTATCGTCGGATCCGGCGAGCCGCCAATGCTGCTGCAGGTCAACTCGAGTGGCTTCTCTTCGGTGGCAACCGCAATGTTACCGGGCGTCACCATGGGCGGATGTGGTGCCGTTAGCACCGTCACATTGTAAAACTCCTGATGCACATCGGCTCCGGTGCCTTTGGCCTTGATGCGGCACTCGAAGCGTCCGTTGTCCCGATTGTACGAGGTGTTCATAATTTGCAGATCGTAAATGCCGCGACCGGGCCGAAAGTCAAGTCTATAAAGAAGCAAGACAAATGCATAAGTGAGTGAAAGGGAGAGAGAGCGAGAGAGATTGAGATTGAGAGACTGAGCGCACAATTTATGGCGTAAAGTAAACCGCAAACCGTAAGAAAGCGCAAAGAAACCGCTACTTTATGTAAATGAACTGCGGCCACATTTTGTTAATTTACATGGGCCGCCAAGTGAGTACATATTCATTAGAGTCCTATGTGCAGGTCTGTAGCAGTGTGTACTTTTCCTAGGGTATATTGATTCGCTTGAGCAGAACAATCAACACTTGAGTCGCTTTTTGTTGCATGATGCTGCGAGCGAACAAATAATTTAAATATTTTTTAGGCTTTAATTTAAAACAGATATTAAATAATTTGCTCAATTTGTTGAATATATATTTATGCTTATTTAAATAAATATGTATACTCTTTTATTTATATTTTTAATACGTTTAAGTTAAAGCCTTAAAGAATAATTCGGCCTGCACAACTTTAATAACTTCGCTTATCCCTTTTGCCCTTTATGAACTCAAATTATATTTAATATTTTTGATAAGCTCTCAAATTCCCTCTTATCTCGGCGCCTATTTTTAGCATCCCATCTGAAACTTCCTCGAAAATTGCGTGCAAAATTGATTAGACGAAGTCACTAAACCTTTTCGAGGCTCTTCGTTTCCGTTGTACGCTCCCAAGAGCATCTTCAAGTCAGGCAGAGTGCGTCCAGTTTGTTGTACATTTCTTGTAGATTTCTTTGCTTTCTTTGTGTGTGGCTTAAGTCGGGCAATGCGAACAAGGTCGCGAAATAAAATGAAAAATGCTCATGGCAAATTAAGCGTCGAACCAATTTTTGTGAATTTATTAGCTTAATTTCGGGGCTCAGCTTCCTGTGTTGCCATGGGGCGCGGGCGTCCACATTACATTTTGATTAATTTAACATCTTTTCTTGTTTTGGCCATGGCAGTTGCTACCTGGCAGTGCTAGCAAAGAGCGAGAAAGTAGCGGGGGGCGGCGCGCGGCTAAAACCCAATCAAGCGTAATAGCTTGAAACTGTTGCATACTTTGAGGCTGCGGCGTATTTCATTACGAGCCAAAGGAAAATGCTTTTAATGCATAGCACCATAGTCCTTTGCCGACGACTCGCATATGCCACAACGCACCGAGCTGCTCCTTCTACGACTTTTCCACTTCTTCTCCCCCTGACCCCTACTTCCCCCCTTCCCCGTCAACGTCTTCATCATTTATTTAGCCCAGGCCGACGCCAGTCTGCTTTGTGTTTAAGTTTTAATTTCTCTTGATGAGTTGCCTTTGCTGCGCTGCCGCAAGACGTCAGGCGGGTCGAGAGATGTGGGGTGGGCGGCGGGCGGCTTTCTGCTGCGTGGGCGTGGCATAAATCATGCACTCGACATTATTAAAGCAGATCTTATAAACTTCTTGAGTGCATATGCAAGCCGCGTCTGCAGCGCGCTGCAAACTTTTTAAATAAAATTTCAATTTTGATAACTTTTATGGCAACTATGGTTTATGGCAGGCACTGCGCGGGGGCAGACGGTGCACACATGTAGTCCCAAATGCGACACGCTTCCGCTGTGGCAGCGGCACACAGCCAGCTCGCATAGCATTTCGGGTTCGAAGGAAATGTTCGCTCGCAGTTTTTACCGTTGCCATTGCCGGAGATTTTGCAGCGCGCTGCATTTCCGGTTCTGACTTTTGTGAGGCTGCATCTTGAGTGCGCCACGCGCGCGCTTGTGGGTCTGTGTGTGTGTGTGTGTGTGTCGAGTGCAGCTCAAGCGAAGCACATAATTGCCTCTGCCTCGACTGGTTCCCTGGCTGCAGCCGCTGCCTGCGCTGGCTGTCGTTGCCTCTGCCTGCTGCATCTGCCCCTGCCTGCTGCCTCTGCCTGCTGCCCCTGCCTGCTGCCCCTGCTCGCTGTCCCTGCCCAGTTGCCGCCCGAAAAGGAATTTCTAATGTGAAAATAAGTGCTGCCTCCCGTTATTATGTTGCATCGTCGCAGGACTTATGCAAAACAGTCGCAGAATTGTTATGCAAATTGCAGCCAATTACATGGCAAAAGCCTGACTCCAGAGAAGCCTGCTCTCCCCCGCCTCCTCCCTTTCCCACGCCACTCCCTACTCCTCTGTCTCTGCAAGCTGCCCTCTTCTGCTCATATATGCTGGCAGATGCATCGAACAACTACACTGTGCAACACAGTTTATGGCGCTGATTGAAATACATGGCCTGTGGCAGAGAAGAAAGAAGAGAAGAGAGAGAGAAGTAGAAGAGGCTGAGGACAACCTCTCGTTCTGTGGGGTGTAAATAAAGAAGTATACTCTATTTATACATTTCCGATAGTTTACAAGTTAAATATGTTAGATATGTTTAACTGTGTGTATTATGTGTCTGTGATATACTTCATGATATTTCTTATAAACTGATGCGTAGAAATACCAGGATAACCTTTCCGAACTCGAGAACTATTGCTGCTACGATTAGAAAATTTGGTATATTTGCAGCTTATCTGCCATAAATAAAAAGTACTATATGATTCACTAGATTTATAGAGGAAACAGAGAAATAAACAGTTAATATGTTTGAAATCAATGAAATAGTTGACTTATAAATGGAACTTGCAGGGAAATCTGCTGGAATACTTTAGGTAAAGCTCTTAAAAAAGGCAAGGCTTAATCTCAGCTTAAGAAACCACTTAGAACTCGAGAACTAATGCTGCTACATTAAGCAAATTCGGTATACTTGCTGTTTATCTGCTACAAAGCAAAATATGTTGCATGTTTTATCAGATCTACATAAGGATCCCTATAAGGAAATGACAGTCACTTTATTGTCTGAAAACATAATATAAATTGCATATATAAAGCAAACTTGAAATCTAAAGCAACTAGACAGTTCGAATTTATGACACAAGCTGCATAAGCCAACCTACTTTAGTTTCTGCTAGAATAAGCTATTGGAACTCGAGAACTAGACTAGCTAGGACTGATATATAAACAGATTTTCAAAGATTTATTAACTTTAGTTTGTTATATGATTTCTTAAGCTTAGAAATTACGTAAAATATGACAAAACGTTGAGATATTTCAAAAGAAAACTCTGCTCAATTGTGTAGCAAAGTGTAGCTGGCTTAGGCCGAAATGCGAGCAGCCTGGGCAGCAGACCACATGCTCCCGGCAGGGGGGGAGCTTACCTGCCGCATGCCACGGCTCTTGTTAACTGTAACTAAAGCTCGCCTCGGCTCGTTAGTGCGGGGCAAAACTATTTGCTCTGGCTACGGTCAGATTATGTTATTATCGGTTTTATTATCGAGACGAGGCGAGACGAGACGCGGCTCCTGGCTCGAGTAGCGCCACTTGTCTCAGTTACCAGAGCTGCCAGAGGAGTTAAGTGTGTGTGGGAGGAGGGGGGTGGCAATTGCTTTGGGTTTAGTCTGCGCCGCATTATTCAATCGAAGCCGCGTAGCAGCATGTTGCAAGATAGGAAGATGGAGAGAGGCGTATCTGGATGATGTGCTCTTCGCATGCCAAGGCGCCATCGCATAAAAATAATAAACTTTTTGTAGCTGCCAGGAGGAGACCAAAAAATGCTTGAAGAGCGTGTAGGGGGAGGCGGCAAAGAGGGTAAGAAAAGTTTAAAAAGTGCGCGCCAACGGTGCGGTAGGAGCGGGTAGGAGGGGTTAAGCGGGGTTTGGGGGTAGATCGAGCAAGATGTGATGCTGCCAATGTAACGCTCGCTTGGGCAACACCAAAAAACACACGCCTCATTCCTCTCCTCCCACCACACTGCGCCTTTCCATAGTGCCCTTCGTGCGCTCTCTGCTTGTTCCCCCTGCTGCCTCACGCCTGCCTGGCGCTGTCAACGATGTGCGTTATGTGCGGATAATTGACTTTTAAAATGTGTGTGCGATATCACAACAACAGCAGCAACAACAGCAACAGCGGCAGCGGCAGCAACAACATGAGGCAGCAACAGCAGCGCCAGGGAAAAAGGGTCGCTGCGTATAATTAAACGGCATATTGTCACGCAGAGAAAGAAAGCGAGAGAGGGGGCTGGAGAGAGAGAGGGCGAGAGAGGGGGAGAGAGAGAGGGGGAGATAGGGGGAGAGAGGGGGAGAGAGGGGGAGAGAGGGGTGAGAGGGGGAGAGACAGAGGCAGAGAAATAGGGAGAACAGGAGAGTAGCACGTCAGGGTGGCAACAAGCGAGGGAACCATGTCGCCGGGCGTGACGCAGCGTGTCGCAGACGACGACGCGTCGCAAGTGCCGTGGGTCGACAGTGATGGCGTCAAGGACATCTGCCAGCACACACACAAGGACTTTAGGCTTCGTTACAAAATGGTTTCAGCTGTTTGTTTGTTGTTCTTGTTGCCGGCATTAAAAGTTGATTATTGTTGCTGTTGTCGGCGGCCTTAAATAAATGCGAGTGCAATGATACGTAGGCAGATTGCGACGACAGGGCGGGGCGGGGTAGCGCAGGTGAATTTGGTAAGAAATGGTAAAAGCAGAATAGAGAGAGAGGGAGAGAGAGAGAGAAAGAGAGAGAGAGAGAGAGAGAGAGAGAGAAAGAGAGAGAGAGAGCGAGAGACAGTGAGAGACAGTGAGAGAAAGCACATGCTTTGAAACGACACTTGCAATTCCATTTTTAACGTTTCATGGCGGGGAAAAAGGGGTGTAGCTGCATTCTAAAATAAACTTTAAGATTCTAAAACATCTGAGAATATTGTGACAAAATTTGATGTCTGTAGCTCTTGCACACTCAGAGATCTAAGCATTTTTATTGGGGAACAGGCAGAGAGACAGATGGGCAGGCAGACAGACAGATAAACAGACGAGCATACGGAAAGACAGATACACAAGATACATGAGTGCATTCCCATTCCAAAATTCTATATTAAATTCAGAATTTTTCTCTTAATAAAAATATCTCTTAAAGTATTTCCTACATTATCATTTCCCAAGCGATGTCACTTCGATCTAACTTCCAGCTACCTCTAAAGCAAATTTAATTTCGCAACTTGTTTCATTTGGCAGAACAAATCGCAACACACACACACGCACACTCGGCATAATTATAAATTCATGTTCCATTAAACAGCTGACCAGGTAGATAGTTCTGCCCCTCCCAGTGTAAGGTAATCAAGACTTGTCGGCTCTGTGCCTGACCTACAGCAATCGATGCACAAAAGCGTAGGCAAACAAAGCGCAGCTTAATCTCTGAGCCCTCCCCTCTACCCCCCCACCACTGCGGCAAACGCTTACAAAACGCAGCACGAACTCAGTCGAGTTGAGGCGCAACCAAAACCGAAACCGAAACCGAACCAAGCGAAGCAAATCAAGCAACAACTAACTGGACTCGAGAAGGCCTCACAGCATTCATCAAGTTATTCACACAATTTCCGCCGACTCGACTCCACTTCCCCTGCCTTCCCTCTCTCTCTCTCTCCCTCTCTCTTTCTCTAACTACCCCTCGTGGTGTCCATTTGTCCACTGTCGGTCGACTGGTCCAAAATGCCGCTGCCAGTGACTTATTTATGCAAATGGCCATAACAAATGAGGCGCACACTGACAGCTTGGAGCAGCAGGAGCAGTAGGGGGAGAGGTGCAGGAGCGGCAGAGGAAGCATGAATCCAAGCGATGCTTGGGGGCAGTCGAACTGAATGCCGACCGCACAGTGGAAACGATTAATTTGGTGCTGGGACACAGAGTCGCAGCCGCAGTCAGAGACGCGACGCTATTTGAAAGGGCTGAGCCTGCCTGCAGGGAAACTGGCGTGCGGCAAGCGGCAAGAGGGGGTGAGGGATGCCGGCGACGTCCAGCGTATTGCTCAATCGTGCCCAGACGCCGGGTAATGGTCATGGTAATGGGGATTGCATGATGACAGGGGCAGAGCCGGCAGCAGCGGCAGCGCCGTGCCGGGAGCAGCTCCCTGGCATGGCGACTGGGTTCGGAGCGGGTTGGGGGGCAGCTGCCTCATTATTGAAACATGTTGCCAACATTTGTTATGCAAAGGCGACATTCAAGCTAAATGTGACAGGAGGCGGGGCAGATCACTCCGATTCGCCATACATATGTACATATGTATGTTAGTTACGTATCCATCATGCTTATTGGAATGTGCGCTCACTCCGCGCGCGCGCATCCCTTCATCCATTTCGTGTGTTTGCGCTGCGCTTGTGCAAAATTTCTATAAATGCCTCTGCCTGCTCATGCCACGCCTCCCGCCCTGCCGCCCGCTGCTTAGCTCTATTGGCAATTTGCTGCTGTGTTGACTTTATCTGGACCTGAGCACGGCAGCAGCAGTAGCAGCAGCGACTCCTTTGGGCGCTGTCGCCTTTGTGCCATTCGAATTCAATGCAATGTCCTGTTGATATGTGTGTGTGTGTGTGCCGGCTACGCTTAATGTGCGCGGACTGTCTGCGAGTGTGTCTGTCTATTTGTGTGTGTGTATTTGTGCTCTTTAACGGTAAATGTGTGCAAATGACAGCAATATGACAGGCGAAGGCAGGCAACATGAATGTTATCCACGGCAAAGGTTTTAGTGTCAGTGTCAGCAGGTGTTCATAATAAGGACAAGCCTAGGCAGCAGCAGCAGCAGTGGGGTGCGGGTGCAAGGCAAAGTCAGAGGTCAAAGCTGTTGCTGACACTTGCAACATTTGCTAATCAAATGTCGACCAACACTTCTCGCTAATCAAATACAGTTTGCCGAACGTGAGGCGGCCATATTGTACAGTCTTGTGATGCGCAGCTTTTGTATGCCAACGAACTTTTACTTATGCATGCGAAGGCAAGCTGTTTGAAATAGCAACAGACAAAAGATCAATAACACAGCAGTGCAGTTCGCGCGCTCACACTCTCTTGCACGCTACGACCACACAATGCGTGGCGGTAGAAAGAGTGAGAGAGAGAGAGAGTGAGTGCAGCAGTCGTGTGAGTGAGCTGCTCGCATAATATTTAATTTGCATCAGTTATGCAATCAAATCAAATTAGACACATTATCTAATCCAATTAGTGCAAGGCTCAGCTAATTGCCGAAGCAAACATAAGTGTCGGCGAGCATTTAAAGCAGAGTCAATTTAAATAAGTATTCTATATACACATATATATGCACGTATGTACATTCATATGAATGGCATATTATGTGAGTGTTGCCAACTGGCGCAAAGCGCGTTGCCCAACAGCTCTGCGGCTACTCGGCAAACTGACAAAAGCTAAGTGTTTTTGCATTTTTCAGCAATGACTTTGCATATTGATAATGTTAGTGATTTCACTTGTGCCAAGTGAAGTTTGAAGGGATTGCGTATGCATCAACTTGTCCATTTGCTAAGCGTCTTATACACACACACACACACACACATTGAGCTGCTGCTGCTGCTGCCCCACATGTGTTTGCATATTTTGCCTGTCACTGATTTCTCAATAGATTTCGCAGAGAGAAAATATGCATAAATCATATCGTGGCCGAAACCGAATGTTAAGCAAAAGTCAGGAAAACCGACAGTTGCATACACGCACACACACACACACACTGGCAGCTGCTGCTGCTTGTGGTTTGGGCAGCAGCTTTGCGTTTTATGCAACACTTTTTGTGCGCTGTCTGTCTCTTTTTATTTGCACAGCAGCAGCGGCAGCGGTCGCCAGCGACGTCAGCGCGGCGAGCAGTAAAATTTTCTGCTGTGTTGTCGCCGCAGTCAAAATGACTGTGAAAAATAAATGTTAATATGCCAAGGCAGAGAGAGCATCGTGTGGTCTGTGATAAGGTTGCACACACACACACACACACGCATACAGAACCACACACACACACTCATAACTCTTTTGCCGCTGCCATAAAACATGCGAGACCGACAAACGGTTGCCCTAACAAGACCGCACGACGAGCTCAGCGTTGCGCTCGTTCGCTCTCTTTGGCTTTATCCTCCCCCCCCCTCGACACACTCTCTCCCGCTGCCACGCGCTTATTTGGTGTAATGTGCATAATAAAAGCAGCAACACACGCACACTCAGGCACACACATGTCGTGTGAAGCTACTCACACGCTGCCTCTGCCTCTGCCTCTGCCCTGCTCTGCCCTGCCCTGCTCTGCCGTCTCATATGTTATAATCTGTGCGAAGAAACTGCAGCAGCGACGCGTCGCATCGCGTCTCGCGTAGCGCCAAATTTACGAGCGTGTCCTCTCGCTCTCTCCCTCTCTCTCTCGCTCCAACTCGCGCTCAAATATTGTTGCGGCGCCATATTTACGAGTCTAATGTGTGTGCGAGTGTGTGTGTATGTGTGTGAGTGTTTAAGAACACTTTGCATATTTATAGCAACAGCAGAAGCGACGGCAACGTCGCAGATATTATAAATTTGCAAAGATGTTTCGCCATTTTCGGCATCTCCAGCGACACTTTCGCCGTCTACGCCATATACAACTTTTAAATTATACGATTTTTGGCGCTTTTATCATAATCGAAGTGCGTTAAGTAGAGTAAATGTAAAATTATTGTCATTAATTGCAAATAAAGTGTGCGAGAGGGAGATAGGGAGTGAGCTGGAGGCAGGGTGAGTAAAGTATTGGAAAGAACAGAGAGAAGTCCGCAGAACAATTGGATATCGTATAGGGAATTTTTGAAGAAATGTAGCTTAAGAATGTGTTTTTTATTTTGTATATGTATTATTTTTATATATTTATATTTATTTATACATATTGTATTTATTTAGATAACAAGTAAAACAACGCCTATCGATATGGTTTGTATTAAACTAGCATTTTTAGTTTAATTTCGAAACACTTCCACAGTATCTGTAATAAATGTTTTATGTTTTTAGTAATAAATGTTTTAATGTATTAAATAAAATCTTTTAAACTTTCTTCGAGTCAAATATTCGAGAGAATAAAGTGAAGTCTGCAGATCACTTGAAGAATCATATTGAAAATTGTTTAAAAAATGTCGATAGCTAAAAATATATTTATTTTCTTTTATATGTAATATTATTTTATATAATATATTTATTTTAATTTTTTTAAGAGCAAAAAAGGCAATTATATTAACTGACTAGTATTTAATTCAAATATTCTGAATTTTTAAACATTTCTATAGTATTTTATATTTGAACATAATAAAAAAATCATTTAAATGTTCTTCGAGTCTATTATTTGTTTTACTGTAAAAGTTAATGAAAACCTTTTAAGCTAATATATTAGTGTTTTATATGTTAATATGTTGGTTTTTATTTTATTGTTTTAATTTTATATATTAGTATTTATAATTTTAATATTATATTTTTAAATATTAATTGTATCTTTTTTATAGAAAATCTTCAAGCCAATAAAAATGTATATTCAAATTAGGCATAAAATCGCAGCGAATTCAAAGTATTAATCTTGTTTTCTACATTTTTGCACATTGTACCCAGACCTCTGCCCATGTTTTGATAACTCTCAAGCAGTGTTGGAAAAGCATCGAAAATCCTCTACGATATTTGTGAAATGCGAGCAATTTGCTGCGCCTTTTGTGTGTGTTTTGTACTTTATTTTCTTTTTTTTGCTTTCTGTTTTCTGTTCTGTCATGTTTCGTCAGTCACTTTGCATATTTTGCTGTTTTCAGCACATCTTTCCCTTTCCTCTTCCTCTTCTGCTGCTGCCAGCTTCCTTCGGCCCGACGCATAAATATCATGATGATTTTTATGATTTTTATAATGTTTCATTATGTTGCGTTTTACGACTCAAGCGGGAGTCGGACTAAGAGAGAGAGCGAGAGAGAGAAAGAGGGGCATAGAGAGGCAGAGGCAGAAGCAGAGGCTGAGGCAGACAGGCACACATGGCCGGGTCATATAAGTGCTGTATGCGGATACGGATGCGGATACACAATGCACTCAGTTCGTTTCAGTTCTAATTTATGGCATGTTTGCCTCTTGTTCCCATCGCCCGGCTCCTTGTTCTTCCTTTGTTGTTGCTGTTGCTGCTGCTGCTGCTACTGTTGTTATCTACTTTTGGGCCTTCGCTTAACAGTTGTAACACTCGCGCCGAGCCCGCTTCACACATTTTATGTGCGCTCAAAAGCCAATTTTGTAGAGATTTCCAAACTGCCCATGGCCGCTGTCGAGCAAACTTGCGGCCCATTATAAGCGCATAATCTTTACAAAACACAGGCAAACATACACATACACACACACACATAGACATAGAGCAACACACTTACACTTAGCCACACGCGCGCGCAGCGAGAAACAAGCTAAAAATGAAATGGCTAAGACCCCCCTAAGCTGCCATTCTTAGCTTGCCTTGCCACCATGCCGGTTTTTGCTTCCTCTTCACCCACTTGCTTCGTCTTCTTGTTCTTCTATTAACTATGGCTTGTTGTTAGATAATTTTTCGCTCCACTTTCGCATTACAGTGAAGCCTGGCTATAAAGTCAACTGACTTAGGCAGCTGCTTAGCCTGGCTTAGTAAATTAAATATAATGCGAGCTGATCAGGAAGAAAAGGGGCAGTTCAGCCGCGAAGTGCGGTATATGTTAAGGGGATTGTCGAGTTTAAAGTTTATGGCACGAATTATATCATGTAGTATATATGTTATGCAGTCTAGATGGCTGACGTAGCATCTTTTTTAATAATTTGCAAATCTTTTCAAGAAATTTAAGAGTAAATGCCTAAAAAAATAACTGTTGTTTTGCTAATATTGGAATAAAAAGATTTAAAATCTTATAAATTTTGCATTTTAAATATCTTAAATTTTGTAATAACAATTTTATATTATTTATTGAAATAATGTTCTCCATTACGTAGCCGACCGGGCTTAGGACTTTAAATAAATAAATAAATTGCAAATCTTTTTCAGAACTATAAGAGTAGATGCATAAAAAAACACATTGTTGCTTTCTTTAGTTAAGTTAGTATAGTTAATAATGGTATAATAAAATTAAAGTTCCCATAAATCAAAAAGAAAAGGATTATATATATTGTCTACGGCCATAGCATACTGTTAAATATAATTTATTTCTCATACAATTCTAAAAATAAATAAGTAAATAATAATATATATTCCTTATAAAAAGTGTTATTAATTTTAGAGCACTATAGCTGTATGTTACGATAATAAAAAAACTAACTAATTATACCTTTAATTTGCCTATTATTTTATAAATAAATTTATTTTGATAATTTATTAACATAAACCATATTTGGTTAATTAATTTTATTTACTTTACATTTATAGCTTACTCAATTGTATCAAATTGCTTCCTGAAGTCGACTGCCATAATAATTTTACTTTCAAGTTTATGGTAAACAACATAATATATGTTGCCATAAAAAAACATTGCACATTTTCGCTTGAGTCGACTTGTCAAAAACATTTGCCATAAATTCGCTCATCTAATGTAAGTTTGAGCAAGTTTGACTGTGGCAGATGCCGCACTACACCTCACTTTCTCTTCCTCTTCCCTTCTGTTCCCTTCCCACTCTCTTTCCTTCGCTCTCCTCCCTCTCCTTCCCTCTCATTTCCTCTCCTTCCCTAACCATCTCTCACGTTGTCAGTTCTGTTTTTCTCTGTTCGCATGACACTTGAAATATTTTAAAGCGCGCTTTTAGGCGCACATTGCAGACTGGACAAGCTGCCAACAGTTGGACAACAGCAGAAGCATAGGCGGACTCAAAGGGGGCGGATGCGGGACGTTAGTGCGGCCTCTGGCTCGTCTAATTTCTTTTCTGGCAATTTTTTTACGACGCTCGTCTTACAAATGAGTTTTACGCCGACGGCAGCAGCAAGGCCAATGTCGCTGCTCCCGCAGGGACGGCAGGTATAGATATTTTACGGGGCGGGAGGGCAGTAGGGTAGGCGTGGCTCGTTTGGCTCGTTCACTTCTATTGCCTGCTTTATGACAGTTTCATAGACTTTTTATGTTTATGTCCCGAGCGTTTAGTGACGCAGCTGTTGCGCCATGGACATCACTTCAGCAGGGGGGAAGGAATTCGGAAGTGGGAGGAAGTGAAGAGGGGGCTATATATAGTCCATATTTGCGTTTCTTATCTGCACGTAATTAAGGCAATGGACAGCAGCGCACTGCCGGCTGGTGTTGTTGCCCCTTGGCGCCCTTTGCCAGTTTCTAATCAGCGTCGCCATCAACCTCATCATCATCATCGTCGTCGTCATGATGTTGAGCCTTGTCGCAGGCGGCGGCTGTCAACGGGACCCTTAACCCTTGGCAGCCGCCTCCTTATGCCTCTGGGCGATCGTTTGTTGTGCCGCTGCTGCTGGCAAAACTATTTGCCCTGCGCTGCAATGCTCGCGGGAGCAATAATGTCTGACACTCGGCGCCCTCATCGACAGCCCACGGCAGCAGCTGCTCAGCAGTTGCCACCCCTCCCCCCCCCCTTCACTAACCACCCTCCACGCTCGCCCGGCGCGGCGAACCCCTCATCATTGTCTGCCCCAGCCAGCTGAGGTAGTTATCTGTTATTGTTGTTGCTGCTGCTGGTGTCGTCTTTCCCCCAATTATGAGTGCCTCAACCCTCAGCCCGTCTTGCACCTGTAGGGGGATTGCTCCCGTTGATTGGTAACAGGTTACAGCCAGCAGCTAATGGTTTATAGTTAACTGCTTAAGGGTTAACAGATTTTCTGATTTTTCCTTAATTTTTCAATATGAAATTTTATATTTTCCAACAGACAGAGCGCGAGCTAAGACTGAGAGGATTAAAACGAATTGATTTTCTTTTTTTACAGGGTATTTGCTGGTGCAATAAACGTAAGACACACCATTTGATTATTCAATAATAACTATAGTATTTTTTAGGTAGAAACTTTTAATTGGAATTTCCGCAGCTTTGTTCAGTTACTTTGAGTCTTTTTAAACAATTCGTAGATTCCTAAGGTGTGCGAGCTAAGGCTGAGACGGCAATGATTTAAAGCTTGAAATTAATTGATTTTCTTTTTAATACTATTTGATTTTTTACACGGTATTCGATTGTTAAAAAAACCTAAGGAAAGGAACAACACATCATATGAATATTCAATAATAATTTTAGATATTTTTCTAAATTTTTAACTACAAAATTTTAAGCTTTGCTAATTTATTTTAAGTTTCTATAATCAATTCGTAGTTCCCTAAGGTTTGCAACTCTTTTAGGGGTTGTTCTTCTATTGAATATTTTAAAAACTAAGCAAATTTGACATTACTAGGTTACCTTTTTTTTGCGTACTGAAAATCCTTTTGAAAACTATAGAGTTCTTTAAAAATGATTTGGAAAATATTTGGAAAATCGTTTGGCAGCTTATTAGTAAAAATTCTGCCTATTAATATAATAAATTTGCATGCAGCTTTAAAAAGTAAAAAAAAAAGAAGTTTACCCTACCTCATGGTATTTTTGCCGGCATTGTATTACACCCCTTTTTGCTTAACAAAATCAATTCGCAATTAATTTGCTTGGCAACTGAAACTACAAATGGGGCCCCTTTCTCCAGCTTGGGTGCACAATTAATTTGTTCTTTTCATTGCGTTTTCCCAGTCTCTTTCTTTTTCTCTTTCTCTTTTCCTGTAGTTGCGTTGCGTTTGCTTTATCGAGTGTTGCGTGCTGCCTTTTAATGAGCTTCACTTCTCGCACTCTACGCCTGCCTGCCTGCCTTGCCCTTTCCACTTTGGACTGCATCCTTCTTTTATGGCTTTTAGTTCTACATTTGCAGCTAATGAGCTGAGCCATAAATTCGGCTATTTAGCCGGAAAAAGACAAACACATTCGCGGCGCGCATTAAATTCTTGCCAGTTGCTCGAGTCAATTTTGATAAGCTCAAACAGGGAAAATTTGCCTCAAAACTCTCTCCCCGTGCTTTCTGCCACTTCCCGCTACACGCTGCCTTTCTTCGCCTCTACCCCAGTCCCCTGCTTGTCCCCTCATTGTCTGCCGAAGCTCGAGGCAAAAAATATTTATACATTAAAGGTGACAGCGGCAGACGTTGACATCGTCTCCCGATGCCGCCGGGCAGCGCCAGCGCCAGCGCCGGCTGTGTCGGCCTCAGCCTCAGGTTCAGTCTCAGTCCCTGCCCCAGCTCAAACGCCTCCCACTGTCACAGGAGCAGGCTGATGCGGATGCGGATGCGGACGACGATGCAGGAAACAAACAAACAACGCAGCAGTGCAAACATTGAGCAAACGAAGGCGGCGACGGCAGGGCGTGGCAATCTGCGCAGTGCGTGTGTTTATTTTGTCGTAAATTGATTTTAACGGCGAATGACAAGCAGCAGCAACAACAACAACAACAACAACAACAATTGTAACAGCCACTACAACAGCAGCAACTACAACAAGCAGCAGCAGCAGCACGTTTCTCTTTCGTCTGGCAGCATTTAAAAATGTATTTAAAAAGCAGCAGGTAACGAGCGAGGGGAGCAGGCAAGGGAGGGGAGAGAGAGAGAGACAGGCAGACAGCGAGGGCGTGGGAAAATGTGCAAAAATGTCGTGGAAAATGTGCGGCGAAAAGGCAGCGCGTCGACGTCGTATTCATTTTCTGATTAGAAGAAAAATTATTACATAAAATTTATGTTAGTTGCATGTGCGACAAGCAGCAAGTTTATGATGACAAGAGGCGCACAGAGGGCGGGGAGGGGAGCACAGCGAGCTGGGAGCTGGCTGTCAAGAAAGCGAGCGGCAAACAGAAGGTAACAAGAACAGCAGCAGCAGAAGCGGCAGCAGAAGCCCCCAAAGGCTGTTAATGGCTTCCTTTCAAGGCTGCCTTGTGCGCTCTCTCTTCTTCTTCCTTCCCCTCGCTCTGTCGCCCCGCTAAGTTAGCTAAACTGCGTTACGGCAACCGCAAACAACAGCAGCACCAGTAACAACAACAACAAGCTTAATAAATGTCGACACAAAGAGAGCAGCAACAGCAGCGACGGCTGCTTGGAGCAGCTGCTGCTACAGCGCTGGCGCCTTGCAACATGCTAAGCAGGTGTTTCAAAATCACTTACGCTAAAACATAACAACAACAACAACAACAACAAAGGCAGCAGCGCGACAGCAACAACAACAGTAGCCAGAAGCCAGCAGCGTTGCTCAAGGACAGCAGCAAGAGAGACAACACAATAAGAGACGACGAGCAGCAGCAGCAGCAGCAGCAGCAACCAGCAACAATATTTTGTTAACATTAAAATCGTGTACGCTGCCGACATACAACGCCAACACACCCCTCCCGCCCTTCCTCTGCCACTAAGCATTTACTGCTCCCGAGCTCCTTCCACTTGCAGCCTGGTTACACGCGGCGTATGCGCAATGTGCAACAATGGCGAAGGAAACAATTTGTCAGCTTATGTGGGTCAGAGATTTGCGTGATAATGTTCGAAAATGTTTGCATAGCTGAAATAACATATTAATTATGATATATATTATAGTATATGATAATTAAATAAATTATCTGTTAAATATTATTTACGTTTCCACGGCCGCTTTTGCAGCTTAGACATGAGCTAAGGCAAGTTATGTGCATGTAAAACTGTGGCAAGTATTTATTTTATTTACTGTGCATAAACTTCTGTATATTTTATATAGATTTGCAAGTTTACGTGGGCGCATTTTATGAAAATATTTATGTGTCTCAGCATTTTCGGCTTTTCGTTCACACTTTAAATTGTATATTTATAAGCCAGAATTGAATTAATTTAAGGTATTTTAAATAAGCTAAGCAATGTGCTCCCAATCGGTATATTTATATTGTTAGTTCTCTACAAAAAAAGCCTGAAATAAAATTTATTGCATTGATGATTGAAATTATTTAAATATATGTGTAAATTTATCTCCAACAATTAAATTTTTTTAAAAACTTCTATTGCGATTTCTGTCTTATACATTAAGTATACGTATGAAAAAAACTGACTAGTGCTAAGAAAGAAATTTCTTTCATTTTTCTCTAGCATAAAATGCTATTAACTGTAGCCCAAGCATAATTTAAGTTAATTTTCAGCTTGCCTTATTAAGTCTGCTTTAATTTCATTTTGCCCGCCTGAGTTTAGGCAATAAAAGCTTTATTTCAATTATAATGCGAGGCGTTTAGAATTGAAGTAATTTTTTGTTCATATTTTGCGTACTTGAGAAAATCCACGTACTAAGCGTAAGCCTAATTAGGTGCAGTTTGCAAAGGTAACGAGAAAAAAACAAAGCGTTGAAGCTTATGCAGGGTATCCAGTTTGCCCACAACAACACGGGGACAGTAGCAAAAATTCAACTGAATTATTCATAAAGTTGATAACTGGAGTAGGGGACGGGAAAGCGTTGGTGTCTGAGGTTTTGCAGAGAGGGAAAGAGAAAGCGGCAGGCGAGACCGAGGCTACTGTTTCCTGTGTGTATGCGTGTGTGTATGAGCGTTTGTGGGGCTGCGGCAGTTGCGGCGTAGCATGGCGGCCGGAAGTACACGTTGACAAGTCGCACTTCGTACAGCGGACAACTTCCGGCCTCGGCGTCGTCGCTGGCGTCGCCATTTGCGGTTATTCGGAGCAAGGAAAACGAAGCACGCGCTGGAACCGGAGCCGTAGTGGCAGCGGGATCAGAGACGAAGCTGAAGCAGACACAAGCGGCGCAGCGGCAAGCTTTATGAACTTCACATGGCGGCGGGTGGCCTACCCGACTTTGTGGTTCATCGTGTTGCTGCCGCTGCTGTTGCTGCTCGTTGTTTGCCAGCTGCGTATTTGCATAGAAGGTCAGTGCGGGACAACCTCGACCATTGTTGTTGCTGTGTTGTGCTGTGTTGCGTTGTGTGCTGTGCGTGTGTGAGCTTAAGCTAACTTTAAATTAGGCTTAGTGGCTGAAATTAATTTACGCGTCGCCATGCAGCATAACAACAGCAAAACAATGAACACAACGCCAGCAGCAACGCCAACAACACATGGCGAGACAGCGAACCAGTTACAGCCTCGGCCTGAGTTGGGGCGAGCTTGAAATTCCACAGTAAAATTACTGAGCACCAGGCTGAATCCAAGTTGCCCTCTGCAGCAGAGTAAAAACTCGTTAAAGTTGTCGCTGCAGCCTGTGGAAATATGTAATGTAAAACGTAGGCAAGTTCGAATGTGCTGACAACATTTAAGTGTTTCAACTCCTTTCTTTACAAGGAATTTTCTACAGTATTTTCGCGGAGTGCATCAATTAAGGAAATTTAAGTTTCGTTTAAAAAGTATGCAGCAAGCGAATAAATTGTAAATGCATTAATATGCTTATTAAAATTAAATAATGGCATCTACAGTTTTAGAGCTATTGCTCAGCCGAAATGCTTGATGTTACAAAAATGTAGCATGCTAAGATCAAAAGTGTTTAACATTGAATTTCTCAAACGCGCTTAAATGTAGGCAACACATTCTTCTCGATTGGGCTCGCGTAAATAAATTAACGCACTGAGCTTAAAAATGTAGCATGCTTTTAAGCGCAGCTGTTTATTTCCCTCTACGCCATAATTGTTGGAAGAGCTTCATTATTTATTAAAAACATTTTTTAAATCCTCTGTGTAAATGTTTTGATGAATTTATCTTTCGAATTATTTTTGTACGCAGTATGTTATTAAAAAAATACATAGATTTTATGGAATTTAATTCTGTTTAGATTGTTTTTTTGCCAGCACCTTTTGTCTGCCTTTGCTGCATCCTTAGCCAAAATATTTGATGTCGTCCAACATAAATGCAAACAGTTTGCGTTATGGCAGTAGGGAACACACCACCCCGCCTTGCCCTGCCCTGCCTGACCGTGCCGGGCTGCTGCCTGTTGAATGACAGCAATTTATCTATTGTCCTTTTTTATTGCTGCTCGCCATTAACAAGAGTTTAATTGTCTTTGGGCGCAGCCGAGCTGGGCCGCACACACAGCAATTGCTAGAGCATACATTTAGGCGTCGACTGCCTCCAACAAAAGGCAAGTGTATGCTGAGCGAAGGGGCGTGGCAATGGGCCAAGCCACTAGATCGTACTGGACCCGATACGCTCGGTGCTCGAAAAAGGCAAACAAAGCTGCAGACAGCTTTTCAATGCCTTTTTATATGCTCGTTCACCCTTGCCCGGCCTGCCCCGTCTCCCAAGGGGTCTGTAAATGAAGCTCGAGTTTACTCGATTGTTTCCCTTTTCGAGCCACACTGTGCACTCGCGTTTGTGTGTGCGTGTGTGGGTGTGTTTGTCTGCCTATGAATGCGCCTTTCTTTGCGCTGCTGTTGCGCCTTCTGTTTCTTGCTCCTTACATTCTCGTTGTGTTTTCCTTTTTCGGGTGCAGCCTGCTAGCATTGACACCAAACAAAAGGCTAATTGGAAGGTTAGCTGGAGTCACATTTTTATAGCATACTTGGGGGCGTCAGCGCCCCGCACAAAAACAAAAGGCGAACGGGCACGGCGAATGCGCTGGCAAAATGAAAAATTGTTTTTTAAATGAATTCAATAAAGCGTGAGAAAGAAATACACAAACGTATGGGAAGCACAGACACGGAGATAAATGTCGGAAAGGCGAGAGAGAGAGAGAGAGAGAGAGAGAGAGAGATGAAGCAAACCGACTACGTCTTACGCGAAGACGCCTCAAAGCGACAGACACTGCGTCGGTTGCCAGGCTTATTTGCATTTCAATTTGCATAAGTGTTGCCTTACCCCGCGCAGACAGATATATCATACGCACATATAGCTCATATGTAGAGATACATGTGCGCGTGTGTGTGTGTGTGCAGGAGTCAAACGAATCGGAACCAACACGTGTTGCCACACATTTTGATCTATGCATTTGTCTCGCTGTGTGCGTGCCTTGCTCCCTCCCTCTCTCTCTGCCTGTCTGAGTGTGTGTGTGTGTACAAGGTAAAGGTTAAATGTTGACCCGCATTCGCATAAAAGAGATATAGAATTTGAGATATGGGCATATTGCGGCAGGGGGGGAGGGAGGCGGCTTTGTACGGCTGCCATTGATAACAACCGAGTCGACTTTTGCATAAATAGCAAAAATTATTGCGCCCATCCATCACAGAATGAGAAATGTGTCAGCTTGCTCTGGCATCCGACAAGAGAACATGAGCAACAACAAAGAAATTGCTAAAAATCAAATTGAAGAAGCAACAACGAACTGCATGTGCTCTCCAAACATATAAAGGTTGGCTAGATGGATGAGTGTCAGAATTGCCTCTCTATACATTACTATATTTATATATATTTATAGGAAAATATGTAACTGCCTTTGCCCACGCACTTGCCATAGCTCACGGCACAACCTTTGCTCATAAACGAGTGCAATTTATGACAAACCTTATCGAGAAGTCATGTTATCCTTTCGAGATAGAGGCGAGTTGAAAAACTCAATGCCAGCTGAGCAATTTTCCGACTGATGTTATGTAGCTTCTGTTCCCCCCGTCAGCTCCCGCTGCTCGGCCTTTGCCTTGCTCTGTCCTTTGCCTTTTGCCCACGCTCTTTCTGAGGCAAAAATTCAGTTTGCTTTTTTTTTTACTTAAGCGCAACAAATTTCACGAGCAACCACAACAAAGACAGAACAACAGCAACGCCCCCTGGCGACTGGTTTACAAACTGTGCGCGCATCAAAATCAAAATTAAAAAAAATCAATACTTTTAGAGCGCACAACATGAGTTTCATATTAAATTTCTTTTAACGCAATTGAAAAAGACTCCACTTTTATTTGGCATTTTTTATGCTTTTTGTTTGAGGAATTTCTAAGATGAGAGCGAGAACAAACACACACACGCACACAGGGAAAACTGAAAGAAAAAACCGTGTTTCGATTGTTTCCGAAATGTTGGCGGCACTTGAACACAAAATTCCAATATCATTGCAGAATCCCAAAAAAAAAAAAACGTAGAAGACACTGCAAAAAAAATGAAAGAAAGTAGGAACAAAAAAAGCACAACTGACAGGCGTCAGGAAGAGTGTGTGGGGGGGGGGGTGGGGCTGAGAGATAGGGCTGGAGGAAGGGGAGTGGCAGTATAAGTGGCAGCTGTAGATGGAGGCGGTCACACACAATGAGCTTGTGGATGTGACTACGTTGTTAAAGCAAATTTCATGTCATCTCAATGACAATTTTGAAAAGGACGAAGTGCAAATGGACACATAGAGCGGGGGGCAGCCGAGCAGGGGAAGGGGGAGGGTGAGCAGTGGCTAGTATTGGGGTCAGCCAAGCGACCCCGCACTGACATCCATCATTCACTTACAGTTAACGAGATTGCGTTGATTGAATGCCGCTCGTTGTGCGGTCATTAAAAAATAACGCCACGAGGGGCAGGTGGGGTACAGCATTTCGGCCCCAATTAGTTTCTAGTTGCAGCTGAAGTGAGACAGCTGAACGGGAAAGCAAGAGAGCTAGAGAGTGAGAGAGAACCTTAGTACGTAATTTAACTGCGAGAGATCGAATCAATTACAGTCGCGTTGTTCGGCAACATTCGAACAAAATGTGCGGTCGAAAGCAATAAAAAACAATTGCAAAAGCATCAGCGAAATGCTGTAACATTTCGCATACCCTGTAGTAATTTAAGAGCACATTCTGGGCTGCTATGCAGCTGCGTTAGCTTTGTTGGCACGCAAAGTTCTTGGATTTTGTTTTGCAAATTTTTTTGACTGCATAATTTTTATTTAATAAAACTTCATTTTATTTTTTTAAAAATGTCCTCAAATTTGTTTAGCTTTATTAATTATTTATGTTTATTTTAATTTATGTGTCTACTTATAGAGTGAGCTCTTTCCTGCCTAGATGGTATCTGCTCGCCTATGCTTCGCTCACTTTCACTGAGTCTTCATTTTTGCTGCTGTCTGTGGCCATTAGCCTCGTGTTTAGGGGCCACATAAATCAAGCAAATTGTTTAACGCGCGATTAGCAAAATTTTACAATAATTTTCTTTTGTTTGCCGATCTGTTTTCCGCTTTTCCGCGCTCTCTTGCTCTCTCTCTCTCTATCTGTGCGACCGCTCCATATATTATGCTACATCAGTTGCCCTACATCCAAGCATGCAGTATGTATGCTCTGTGTGTGTGTGTGTGCGTTGTCTCTTTGTGTGCCATTGTCTCTTGTCGGTTGGGAGGCGTGGTCGGTTGAAAATTTTCCAAGCGATTTGCGGCATACGCCGCATTGAATGTTTTTCACGCTTAAAATGCGCTGCAAAATGATTATTATGATTAATAAATAAATAGGCGAAGGGGAGGGGTGGTGGCAGAGGTGGTGGCGGGGAGGGGTGGAGAGCCGGCGACGCAGACATTCGCCATATTTTGCAAACAACCTTTTAAAGGCGCCGTGGCACGAGCTTGACGAGCTTTCCACGCTTTAATCAAGTTGCGTATACGCAATGTGTTGCCAATTATAGACAGTGGCACAACGAGCACACTGCTTGGGCAGAAATCTGCGCTAAGGGGAATTACATGATGTGGCACATCAAAGCTGGCTTGTCAAATAATTAATTTATATTTGCTTAATAAATTTAAAAGAATATCCAATTATTTGTATCACATTCAAGTGAAAATTCGTGCGTGGGAGGGTTTTCTTTTCGGCTTGTTTAATACTTAAGTGTTTTTTGAAGTTATGTGTGATGTTATATAAAATAAATTATTTGTATTTATATTTGTATTTATATTTTTGCATTTACTTTTGTAGTTATATTTGTATTTATATTTGCAAATAATTGTATGAGAAGCTTTATTTTCGGCTTGTTTAATATTTAAATATTTTTTTAAGTTATTTGTGATGTTCATAAATATGTTATACAAAAAAAATATTTGTTTTTGTATTTGCATTATATTTGCAAATATTTGTATCGCATTCATGTGAAAATTCGTGTATAGGAAATTTATTTGCTTAATACTTAAATATTTTTAAAATTATTAATAATCAAAAATATTTTATACAATAAAATTATTTGTATTTATATTTGTATGTATATTTATATTTATATTTGTATTTATATTTGTATTTATATTCGTATTTATATTATATTTATATTTGTATTTATATTCGTATTTATATTAGTATTTATATTTCGATTGCATTCAAGTGAAAACTCGTGAGTGGGAAGCTTTATTTTCGGCTTGTTTAATACTTAAATAATTCTAAAAATTATTATACATATTTTATATTATTTTATATTTTATACAAGAAAAAATGATTGAGAAAATGTATTATATTAATATTCATTATATATTTAATTTAAATGTATTTAAATTTATTAAATTGAAGAATTTTAAGTTGAAAAAGAATCAAAGAAAATTTAAAATTCTGCAATATTTGTTGGCACAACTTTGCCCATTGTTTTAGCCGCTATGGCATAACAATAATTCCGCCTTTTGCTTTCGACACGGCGTACACAGCTGCGGCTGATGGTCACGTTATGTATGTAGCCGGCTACAGCAATTGCCCTTAACCTGCCTCCCACCCCGCCCCGCTAGCCTACCCTACGCTAGCCTGGCTAGCATTCCTTCAGGGTATTTGTAATGGCCATCGTCTTGTTTACACTGCAGCAGCATGGCCCGCCCCCCAATTGGTATTTGTAGGCGTGGCGGTGGCATATGAATTATCGCCTGCCAGATGAACATTTAATGATGTACACAACGCAGCGCCAGCGAGGCGATGACATCGTCATTCTCGTCTGCAAACTGATGCTGTCCCTGTTGCTGCTGTTGCTGCTGCTGCTGCTGCTGCTGCTGCCAGCGGCAATTTTAATAAATTTAACAGCTGAACGCATCGCACAACTTTCGCATCTTTCATCTTTTATCAATAAACGTGCGATAGGGCGAAAGATACAGGAGATACAAGACGAGGACTGCGGGATGAGAGCGCGTAATTCGCGAAGCTTGTGTATTGAGTGTCGTTTGCCGTGCGTCGATGTCATGCAGGCAATTAAATAAATGTACAGTCGAGAGGCGGACGCCATCAACGCCGTCACAAATGCCCGCGGCAGCAGCGCTTGCGCCTTTAACTTTTCGCCTGCTTATTGACAGGCCATCAATGTTGAATTTATGAGGCCGACTGTGATTTATCAGACCATTGCACACAGCACACAGCAGAGAGCAGAGAGCAGCGAACAGAGCACAGCGCAGCAGGCAGGACAAAGGCAGCTGTACGCACACTTACCGATAATTCGAGTTGAGCTGCACATCGCCAATGGCCACGTTCTCGAACAATGTGGGGCAGCAGGTCCAGCGGGCCCAGTAGAACGTGAAGTCAGTCGAATCATAATGCTCGGTGAAACGGCACTTGAGCACCAGATCGACGCCTTCGCGTGTGTCCAGCGATTCGTCGGCACGGGCCGGGCTTGCAGTCAGTCCAAGCCACAGGCAGCCTGTGGAAGAGAGAGAGGTAGGTAGAGAGTGAGTGAGAGAGAGTTGAACAGGCGTATTACATGGCAATGCAATTTGGTTGTGCAAATTTGCAGCGCACATTTAATTAAGACTGCGCCGAATAGTTAAGCTGCACAATAACAAACAGCGAGAGGGAAGGCAGAGCGTGAGCGAGCCATAGAGAGAGAGAGAGAGAGAGAGAGAGAGGGAGAGAGAGCGAGCAAGTGACAGTTAGAGGTAGAGCGAGAGGGAGCCACGCAAACACACATGAGGTGGGCAGGCAGCGCTCGCTGATTTGATTTATTTTATTATCGCGCGCAACTCGGCACAATCAATACATGCAAAAATATAGAAAAAATACATATATTTCCAAGCTGGAAATATTAAATCTGCGCCACAAAATGAATAATGCAAACACAAACGTTCGATTCGCCGCGTGAAGTATGTTCTGCAAATGGATTTCGTTGGGATTGCATTAAAAATTACACATGATTTAGTAGCGTGGCCAGGCAGGCAAATTAAATTCAGAACCTGCATGCTGGAAAAATATTAAAGCAGCTTTGTAAGTAGCTTACGCAATATTTTCAGACATTGAACAGAATTTTCTAATCTATTTCGGTTCGGTTTGTGATTTCCTCTGCCCAGTAGTTTCATCATTGTTGAAATTGCAGAGAAATTGATTTCGAGTGTGGAATTTCGAAATAAGAAAAAAAAACTATGGCCAAATGAAATTTTGCTTTTGTTGTGCGACGAGCTGTTGTGGTTGCCTTACAGTTTGAGCAGCACTGCGCAAATAAAACTAAGCACACAGCTCAGCTAGTGTGTGTGCGTTTGACTGTCTGCGTGTGTATGCTTGTGCGTGTATGTGTGTGCGTGTCTACAACTAAATGGAGCAAATGGTCGAGTAGCTGCCATTGGGTCGAGTGCTTTCCCTCGGGAGCATTGTTTGTACATGCAGCGCTTAGTTTTAATTTGTCTGCCAGCAGTTTTTAAACCCCTCCAATCTGCCATCGCCGTCGCTCTCCCCTCGCCATGCAACTGCTACTCGGCGCGTATTTTGTTTGCGCAAATCTGTTTTTTGTGTGCAATACATGCTCATACGCAGATACATACACACATTTATTTTGTTTTTTTCCATGCTCTTCATTGTTCGCTGAGTTTTCAGCAGACATATAAAATAAAACAAGCAGAACTAAGTATGGTTGCGCTGTTGAACTGTGAAATACCCTAGAGTTTGCTTAAACAAAGACAAAAGCGACAGTAAAGCAGTTGAGCTTAGTTCAGCGTTGCAGGCAGGCGGAAACAAGGTGAAGTTGATCTTTACGAATGACTCTACAGTTCAAGAAATTATTTGGTTTATGGAAAACACCCTGACAATCCAGAAAAACAATTTGCAATACACCCAAATATATATATATTTCATAAAGAATTTTTTCTCTTGCCTCGAACTTTTCATTTCCAATGCAATCTTAATCTAAATAGCATATACCCTTTGCACGCATTGAGTGTAGTAGGGTACTTACACACATTGAAAAGAGAGTCGAACGCTCAGTGTGTACACATGTATTTGAGATTTTTCACTCTGCCGCATATAACAAACAACTCAATGTGCTCCGCCAACTCCATTTTCGATTGCTGCCCGCAAAAGTATGCTACACATTTTTTTACTACGCTTTCTACTCCAACACACACACACACGAACGGGTTCCCGCAGTGAGTTATTGTAATTAACACAGCAACTGTTGCCGCATGTGGCAAAGAAACGAATGCAAAACAAAATGAATAGAAAAAAGATATGCAGCCAAAAAAAAGAAGAAAATATTTTTAAAATTGTTCGGTGCATTTGTTTGCCTAAATGCTGACAAATGTATTCGCAACTCGATTCAATGACATCATCTCGCTCTCTCTCTCTCTAGCTCTCTATCATCCTATGCTCCGTTGAGCTGAGTGTTTTGATACGCTTGCAGTTTTATGAGCTCACAAAGATAAATATATTCAATTGATCTGAATACTGAATGGGCTGTTCTATTCGAGAATTTATTATTTTATGAAACTGAATTGGGAATTGGCAAATTTAGTTGAGGTGGCAATTGATTTGGGAATGCTGTAAAATAGTTCACTTAAAAAAATATAGATATGTTGAAAACTGAAGTACGTTTTTTATAAAAACTTAAGAGAAAGTGTAGCAAAATTAATTAAAACAAGTAAATTAAATTCCTTCAAATTATAGTAAAGTTTTTCGAATTATTTCTATTTATACGTCCCAAAATATCTACATAAAAAATACATATATATATATATATATATATATATATATAAATATCAAATATAGCATGCTTAAAAAGTTCACTCTAAACGCAATCCAACAAGTTTTCTTTTTATAAAACAAATTAAATGAGTAAGCGCTGAGGAGGAAGAAAAGCGGGGAAAGTGGAGGTTCCACGGTTACGTGTTAAAGAGGAGCAGCCGAAAATCACTCAAAGCAATGCAAAGCGAACGCGAAACTGTGAATAACACTCGAGAGTTTCGCTCTGGGCTACCTTGGTCAACGATTTGCATATTTTTATGCAAATAATTATAACGTAAACGCTTTGCTGGCCGCTGGTCAGTAGCAGGGCCACGCCCACAACCCGCTCCTTCCCCTTCGCAGCGTGCTACCATATTTGTGCTTATGTAAACTTCATATGCATTTTAATGGAGTTTTCATTTGCTTTATTTAAGTTGATTTCGCAAAATTAAAATATATTCGCTGGCAAAACGGAAAAACAGAAAAACAGTTTGGATAAAAATGGAAAAGTCTGCATTAAAGTGGTAAATAAAATACATTTTTGTTATGGCGAAAGTTCTGAAAGCAGTTTTTCTCGCTCTCTCTCTCTCTTCTTCCCTCTCTGTCTGTTTGTATATTTAACCAACACTGTTTTTGCACACTTGCCAAGCGAGCCGCAAGGCAAACGAGCTTAAGTGTTTTAATGCGATGTTTAACGATGTCATCGATACTCGAATTTAAATGCACTTGCCAAATAGTGTGCGAATTCGCCAAAATGCCTGTAACTGAGTGTGTGGGTGCCGTAATTATCCATTATTAGAGTTTGAGTCTAGCACACGCACACACGCACACTCGCACGCACACAAACAAAGTTTCGTCTTTATGAATTTCTCTGCTGGCTTTATGAATTTTTCAATTGTGCTTCAGCTTGGCAGCAAACTTGCTGCAGATTCGAGTGCTTAAACATTCATAAATGCAAGTGCACACAGCTCACTAGCAGTGCCTTCTCGTAGAGCACTTCGGTGGGCGGGAGAGGGGGGGAGAGGGGCTGGTACTGTGCTCGTTTGACTTCTGAGGTTGTCGTCCTGCTGCTTCATTTGCCTGCGCACTGAGAGTTGCCGGCACAAGTCAAAAGTCTGCAAAATGCAACCAAAACAAAAACAAATACAAAAAAAAATGAAGGCATACACACACACAGAGAGAGAGAGAAAAACGCCTGCTCCTTCCCCCGTGTAACAAGAAAACTTTTGCCTTGCAATTTTTACTGTGGCTGCAGCCCTCGTCGGCAGTTTGAAAGGCGAAGCACACGTTTATGTCTCCATAAACCCAACGAAATCAAAATGGATATATAAATGGGATCAAAAACAAATGTCAAATACACTGAAAGAATGTATGCAGTGATAAGAAATGTTTAAAATGTGCATAGCAAATTTATGCTGAAAGAAGAAATGAAAAAATGTGGAATTGAGTTGAAATATTAAGACATATTTTAGTTCACTTTTGTCTTTCATTTATTAAAATCATATATTTTTTTACTTTTTTCTTGTACACATTTTTGTTACATTAATTTGCCATTATTGCCATAATTTCTGTTGTAGTTTTTCCTCGCTGTATTAGCAGCAAATCAGTTTTCTGGAAAATCTGCTTCGCCTGCCACATTCAATTCTCAGCTCTGCTTATTTGGCACATTTGAGGAATGTGTTCATTACCAGCACAGCAGACAACCGCATCCTAGACATAACTACATACTTACATGCATACATACACACACACACACATATTATCTTTAAGCAGAGGATACTCGAGCGGCAGCCGCAGTGTAATGCACTTTAAGCACTGTCGGCGTCGACGTATGTTTCCTGCAACTGAATCAGCTAACACGACTTCCCACTTCCGACTGCCCTGCACCCCCCCCCCCTCCTCAATTCTACTGGCCCGGCCTTATCTAGCGTTGCGTGGCGTGGCGTTGTGGCTGCCTGCTTGACTTGTTTGTAATTATTTATTTCATACTCGCAGTAAGTGTAGCATACTTTTGTGCGTAGACAAGAATTATGGCAATGCTGCCAGTTGTTATTTGTATGGCAACTTTATAGTGTCTGTCTATGTGTGTGTGTGGGTATTTTTAAAAAGATTTCATGCTACAACGCCGAGGCCAACAAGCGACAGGATAACAACAGGAAGATGTTTGCCAGCCGAGTCGAGTGCGACCAGCAGCAGCAGCAGCAGAACAACTAATGTAAGTAAGCTCGAGTATGTGTGTGTGTGCGGGTGTGTGTGCTTAAAACAAGCTGCTTGGCTCGATTACTTGTGGCCTGAACTTGTCTGCAGCCCGCCACATGCTCCTCTGCCCTCCCCCCCTTGCCGCAGCCCGCAGGCTTTTGCTTTTCTTTTGGCTTAATGCGAACTTCTGCTTTTAACAACAGCAGCAACTGCAGTTGTTGTTGCTGCTGTTGTTGTTGTGTGTGGCATAACGGCATAAATATAATATGTAGTCTCGCCCTTTGCCATTGTAAAATATATTACTTTTTGTCCCACTCCACGCTTGTAATTTCAGCTCATAACAATTACAACAACAGCAGCAAAAATCAAGCATAAAGCGCATAAGGCAGGCCCGTGTAATGTGCTGCTGACATGCTCCGCAAATGTTCCGCAATTGCAGTTGCTGTTGCTGTTGTTGTTGTAGCAGTTGTTGCTGCTATTGTTGCTGCTGCTGCGGTTGTTGTTGCTGTCGTTTGCTGCTGCTGCTGCCTTCATAGGCAAATGTCATGAGTCTTTGGGCTACAAGCGAGCGAGTAAGCGAGGCAGCGTTACGAGCTGCCTTTTGTATTGCATTTTGGTCATTGTATGCAATACTATAAATGTGTGAGTGTGCGTGGGTGTGTATCTGTGTGTGTATGTGTGTGGCAAACATATAGCAGCTGCTTGCTTGAACAGATGCAGCAATAGCAGCAGCAGTCGCATTTATTGCTGCACAAATGATGCAACTTCCACTCGATGAGCTTACACAGCTTTCAGTCCCTCACACACACACACACACGCACACACTCGCATTAAGCTCAAGAACAATGCAAGGCAAACTGCAGTGACAAATATTTACAAGGCATAAAGCATAATAAGCAATACGTCGTACGAGACAGAGGCAATTCGCCATTGCAGCACGATAATCGATGGGCAAACAATAGTTAAACGCTCGCAGGCAACGCTTGAGAACTCAATAAAAGCCAAAAGAGAAAGGCAGAAAGAGATGGGGAGGTAGAGCGGGGAGAGCAGTAGAGTCTGCTTGGCTCTTTAAAGTGTCCAGATAACTCGTTGAAATGCCAGCATGTGAAACATTTAGCAAATTAACTGCCTACGTTGCGTATGCGTAATATGAGAGATAGAACTAAGTATTTGCTTAGCCTGTCGCCCCGCTCCCCCCCTACAACATGTTGTAGCGAAGCAGAGCGAGTTGAAACGCTGATGAGAATGACGACTAAGCTGGTAATTAAAGCAATTGAGGTGCGCTGCAACCGATGGGCATATGCGAATGAAAATTGCGCTATAAAAATACAAGAAAAATTGCAGAGCAAGTAAAATATAAAATAAATTAAATGTTGAATGAATTTTGCCATGATTTGTATTTAAAAGATATATGAAAAATATGCGAACAGGCAACTGCAATGCAGAAAGAAATATATGTTATAAACCAAATGTTAAGTAAATGTTGTTTATATATAAAAAAAAACAACATTTGCTTTAAGCCACGGCAATGCAATCAATAGTTTTCTTCGCACACAAAATATTTACATATAATTTATATAATCCCTTTATTATATACATTGCCTTGGCCAAGTTTGTTGGCAGCAAACTAAAATCGTATTCACGGAAACTTGCTTAAACATTTCGAGGCCTTCGAGTTGCGGGAATTCGAAAACACTTGGCTCGTAATTATGTTTAAATGATTCCACTTTGGGCGCATGTTGCGTAACAGCTCGCATAGTTGTTAGGCCTGCAGCGTGCTTTCGCGTGCTCGCTCGCTCGCTCGTGTGTGTGTGCGAATGGGTGTGTGTGTGCCGCAGGCATGGGCAAAGTTTTACGCTGCGTATGCGTAACATCTGGCTAAGGCTAAAGCCCGCTGCCAGCTGCCAGAGTTGACTGTTGACTGTAGCTGCTATTATTGTTGTTGTAGCTAGCTGAGATTGTAGATGATGGCCGGGGGCGGGACGGGGTAGGGATTGCCACTCAGAATACCCAATTTCACTTTAATTAAAACATTCGCAGTGCCTTTTCCCCCATTTGCAGCTAGTAATGTTCGCAAACTTGGCGAGCCGAGATACCCATTACGTAAACCCTTTGCCAAGCCAGGGAGGCCCCCCCTCCCACCACACACACACACGGGCAGCACTCGCGTGGGCGAGAGGTCTGGGCACGTATATTACATAATATGCCATTAATAAAAGTGTTTAAAGTTCACTTAAGTGCCGCATGGAGCTTTAGACAAACGGAAAAGCGTATCAACAACAGTTACGGCACACACACACACACACACACACACGCGCGCACACTGAGATAACTTCAAGGAGTGTGCAGAGAGTGGTCGGGTAGGAAACGGGGGTTAGCAATTGGAATTGCTCTGGCACTGGCTTGGCAAGTGGATTCCATGACAGACTAACACGCAGCTGGATTTATATGCGAGAGTAAACACACGGCAATGGCTCCGGGAACAAGCAGCTGGAGTGCGAGCACGGACAGATAGATAGATAGATGTATGGATAGATAAAGGCCGCTAGAGTAAGACAAATGAACAAATACCGCAGCGCAGTGGCGCGGAATGGGAGCTGGGGAATGCGCACAATGCACCAAAAAAAAAGTTTGCTTTGCGTTTCTCATTGAAATGAAAAATCTACGTGGCACAGTTCACAGATTGCGCCCCAGCGCTGCAGGTGTGCCCACTGTTGCACCCACTGTACCCACTGTACCTACTGCTGTTCCCACTGCTGTTCCCACTGTTGTCTCTACTGGCGCCCTGCTCATGTCCAGCCTTCATTTCCGCAGCCAGACTCACTCACAATTGACTTTGCGGCTCAGTTTGCGTTGCAAGCCAAGTCAATAAGGGCACGCACGCTGCGTAAGAGACAGCAGTAGAGAAATAGAGAGAGGAGAGAGAGGGAGAGAGAGAAGCAGAGATAGTGCAGAGCAACCGCAGATTGCTTGGTACACTATGCGAGAGGTTATTTGCGTAATGTTGTTATGATTGCGACACATAAAACTGCAAACTGCAACTGCAACTGCAAATCGAGCTGGGAAATCGAGCAGTATGCCGAGATGAGACAATAAAGAGAGAGAGAGAGAGAGAGAGAGAGAGAGGGAGAGCGAGAGAGGGAGAAGCAGAGAAGAAAGAGTGTGAGAGCAGGTTAGTGAGAGAGAGGCATATAGTTTGTGGTAAGTTGAGTCAGTATTGTTAAGCAAATCGAGTGCAGCTACGTGATTTGTGAAGTGATTGGAATAGACAGTGATCCGAAGTGCCTTCTATGCACATCAATATCAAGCTGCACTATGAAACTTGTACAGATTTATGCTAAGAGGGCAGCCAAGTCTATCTAACATAACTAAACCAACTTCATTGAGCATATTTTTTGTATCTTATAAAATAAATAGAGTTAATTGAATATTAGGGAAGTTTAAACAATTTTTAAGATTTTAAAAATTTTATGCACATTGTAATTACTGAAAATATTTAGAACACAGCATTCCCCTACAGCACTGGCAACCATCCGCAACGATCTACTTCATAAACCTCAAGAATTGGCAGTGCATGCAGCTATGCGACTATTTTGAAGCATACTTTTCAGCGCCTTTGATATTCTTGTTTGCATAATGCAGTCTGCAAATGGCTGTGAACTGTACTAGATCAAATATTATGTGTGTGTGTGTGTGTGTGAATACTATATATGTGTGCGGTTGTGAGAGTGTGTGTGCGTGTGTGTGTGTGAGAGCAACGCCCACGCATTGATGTGCATTTAATTTGTCATAATTTGTGCGACAATTGAAAGTAGGCGTTTTTGCAGCGCTTGCTCTCGCTCGCTCACTAGCTCTCGCAGTCTCGCTTGCACTCGCACGCGTACACTGCACCGAGTGGGCGTGGCCAGGGAGTGTATAAATCATGTGGTTAAACATGAAGTGTAATTTGTTGTAAATTAAATAATGCCAACTATTTGTTGTTTGTTCACTTGTTCAGCAATCGGTTGCATACTTTTGTGCGACACTTTGCGCAACATGCAACAACAGCAGCAGCAACAACTGCAGAGCTGACTGCCGCAGCAGCAGCAGCCGCACTTGCCACACAATTTATGACTGCATTAATAAAGAAACGACACACACACGCGCGCACACTAACACACGCGCGCTCGGCTTGACCATTTTGCCAGGCCGCATTCGTGTGTGTGCGCATTCTTGTTTTGTGGCATATGCCACATAAGTCGCCTTATGCAGCTCTTTTTGCTGCCTGCCTTTGTCTTGCCTCCTGCTCCGGCGTTGTTGTCGTTGCCGTTGCTGTTGCTGTTGCACTTGCTGCTGCAGCTGGCGCCTCTTAATTAAATTATGCTTTTAATTAGGCCTTCGTGTTGGCCGCTTCATTTGTTGCCGCACATTTTTGCAGCTTGTACTTTGATTGCACAAAATTTAATTAAGTGCCCTGCTCGCCTTTGTTTAATTACTAAAATGCAGCACAAAAATCTGACGAGATATGTTAACAATTTCAGCAATTATCTGCAATAATTATCGCTTTTTATGCCCCTCGCCTCGCCCCAGTTCTCCTTACTCCGAAATTGCTTAATAGAGTTAATTGCTACGTGATTTCTTTGTTTTATTAAAGGGACAATATTTGTTTATACTTTTTATGTATACTTTTGCGTAATATTTTAAATAGTTGAGAAGGAATTTATAATACTACTTTTTAAGTAAATTGTTTGATTGTGAACAAATTTTTGTAATTTGTAGCAATTAATTGTGCAAAATAAAATTTTTTATATCATATTATATAAATTTTTTAATGTATTTTTCCATTGTTATATACGTTTAATATATTTTAAAATATTTATTTATTTTATTTTTATATATTCATTTTCTTTGCTTATATTTTTTTTTTTACTTCCTTTAATTTTAATTTTAAACCACAATCTTTTTTTTTTGTTTGTAGTATATATATAATATTATTATAATTTTCACTTTATATTTTTTAGTTGAGAGAAAATAAATTTTTTTTTCATATTATATATACATTTTTGATTGTAATTTTGTTTTTTTTATATTTCATGTATTATTACATTTATATATATATATATATATATATATTTAAATTTGTAATTAATTTGTGTATATATTTGCTTTGCTTTAATTAAATTTTAATTTTTTACCACTGTTAATTTTTATTTGTAATATAAATTCTCCTTTAAAACTAATTTAAAATGCTGAGCAAATAATTGTAATTTGCAATTTATATTTTACTTAAGACAAAATAAAATTTATATTTATAAAAAATGTATTTTTCTATTTATATCATATCTAAATTTTTTAATATTTTTAGATATTTTCTTTTTATTCAATATACTTATTGTTTCTTTGCGAATTAATGCATCTTAAATTATATACAACAATTAATTCTTATTTGTTTGTGATAAATATTTCTGCTCATAAGTCAGTATTTATTTAATCTCGAAATCATTTCGCTTTCATTACAGTGGAAATGCCTTAGCAAATACCCTCCCCTTTCCGCTTTTTTCATTTCTTAGCTTTTCCCAACATAGTTTTCCTTTCTGGCATTCATCAATTTGATGCGCTTACTCAAATCATTCATTGATTTAATTCCAAAGTAAACTTGTGTCGACCAAGGCAAAGTCAACACTAACACAGCCCGCAGAGAAAATCCGACAGATCCGACTACTTACATATGCATATTCCATAGAAATACACTACTCAAACCGACCCACCCCCTCAGATTTACTATCTGCTGATTTATCTTCTGCTGCGGTTTGTTTTTATTATTTTCATATTTTTTTTTTCAATTTTCTCGTTTTGGTTTTCTGCATAATTTGGCATAAAGCAAGGTCCGAGCCAGCCAGGGCAAACAGGAAAAAGCAGACCGAATGGGTGGAAGGAAAAGGAGTTACAAGCTGAAGGACTCGAGCACAAGGACGACGCTTATCTCGAATTTTGTGGCTAAACGCATATTCTAACAAATTTTTGTCATGTTTTTGTCGGTTGTTTATTGTTGTTGTTGCTGTTGTTGCTGCTGTTGTGCGAATAATTTAAAAACAGCCACCTTTGACACTTGCAACTGACACTTTTTTGGTATTCCTTTACCCAGGCCAGAACGCTTTAATTTAATATGCCGTTGAGCAGCGGCCCACAGCTGGCGATGCGGGCGGGCGGACGGGCGCATCTGAAGCGAGTCTGGGCAAAGCCAAATCCCAAAAGTGTACCCAAATCACTTTTGAAACTATCTGGTGCCTTGACGCACTCCGAGAGTGAACGTGTGTGTGCGATAGGGATAGAGATATATATATTCGGAGCGTTTGCCAAATATTCTTGACCACAGCAAAAGGTTGCTGCGCTGCTGCTGCTGCTGCATACATATTTATGAGGTCCTTGTGGATTTTCATTGAGATAAGCGCTGGCATTTAGGCAGCAAGCGATGCGATGGCGCTCTCCGGGTTTTTTAAATTGTTGCATACTTATTGACGGCAGATTTAATTTGGCCAACTGTTTGGCAGGCACTGGGTTCGATTTATTTTTAGCTGCCGCCGCAACAAATCAATTGTCACAGCTCAGTCGAGCGTTAACTACGTGCCCCCACGCTGCGTATACGTAATGAGCTTTTGCTTTAAGACGTATACGCAGCGTGCACCCGCTGGGCAAGCGAGCTGCTTGAGCTCAGCTCGCAAAAAAAAAAAAAACGAAAACCCGTACCGAAAAAGCAAAGAAAATTAAAGCCAGCAGCAGCGAAATAGAGCAAAACACGCAGTCGAAACTAACGAGCTGAGCGAGCTAAGAAAGCGAGCAAAAACTGACAACAGCATGAAAAATTGTCACTGGCCGAGAGTTACGGCAAGTGCCAGACAGAGACGGAGACGGAGACAACGCGGTGGGATGATGGCAAAAGAAAATTGGCAATGGACAAGCATGAGCCGTGAGCCATCGCACTGGTCATCTTGGGCATCTTGGGCAGCGCCATTGCAGCAAACACTCGAGAGTAACCGGAAATGTTGCTTAATAAAAACGGATATACCAATTTCGTTTTGTTCAAACAGCAGCAACAACAAAAGCAGCAACAACGACAATGGGCAAGGAGCACTGAGTGGCGGACTAAAACAAGCAGAGCGGAGACTGGACGAGACGGGAACAACAACAGCAGCGGGTAGGCGGTGCGGTGCGGGGGAATTCCTGAAGGGACTGAAGCTGCAACTGCAAAGCTCAAATAAACACAAAAATAATAGAAATTCATTTAAAGTTAAAGCGCAAGTAAAACAAAGTGCAAAAAACAAGGCGAAAAAAAGAGGGAGAAGGGGAGAGAGAGGGAGAATAAACAGCGAGACAATCAGGCGAGCTAGCAGATACCCTGCAAATGCACAAATGAAATGAAAAAATTCAAAGCATATGTATATATTCAAAATAAAAGCAGTTTGAGTGATTAAAATAAAATAAATTAGTAATAAATTAAAATAAAATAAAAAGTGAAAAGTATAATTACTTTAGAGAGAAAATAAGAAATAAAATATTAATAAATTCGTTTAATTCAATTCGTTTATATTAAATAAATTGCTTGAACTTTTGTTTAAATATAAGTCTCATTTATAAATTTATTTTTTTTATCTCTTTATATAAACTTTATAAGTGTGCGTACAACTTGCTGCCCGCTCTGCAATCCCAAGAGCCCTATCTCCTATAGAATTTAATTTCTAATTTAATTTACAGGGTATAACTGACAAAAAAGCGAAACAACAACACGGCGAACACAGTGCAAAACAACAGAGCGTTAAAATGCACAGCGCAGTGATCAGGATCAGGAGGACAATGGGCCGGGACCAGGCTGCGGCCATGTTGAGCATATTTGCAGAGCGGGCACAGCGCGAGGCTTGGACAGGCAGAGCAGGAGAAGAGCAGAGGTACAGAAATAGAAAGAGTAAAGAGGGAGAGAGAGAGTGAGGGAGAGCGAGTGGAAACGGAAAAACTTGTAGGGTTTGCTGCCGCTGAAGTTTAGCCCACGGCTCACAGCTCGAGTGCAGCTATTTGTTGCTGTAGTTGTTGCTGTTGTCGTTAGTTGTTCCAGTTGCTGTTGTTATTGTTGTTGTTGTCAGTAGTCGTCGCCATTGTTGCAGTTGTTGTTGTTGCTGGCGACCAGGCCGCAATTTTTGTGTTTTAGGTTTTTAAGCTTTTTAGTTTTTTGTATTTTCTTATTTTTTTTGGGTGTTTTTCTTGTACGTTGCCAACTTTTTGTTTTGTGGCCAATGCAGCTCGCTTACGATTGAATGCACAGCGCAGCAGGGGCGGGAGCAGATGAAGGGGATAGAGTAAGAGAGAGGAAGGCGAGAGCAGAGTGAGAGGCACAAAGTGAGCGAGAGTGGCAGAGCCGCAGGCTTAAAGCATTGGAGAGTGCTCTGGCTGGGCCCAGTCGACTGGGAGTTTGTCAAAAACCAATGGCCAAAATGACACATGGCCACGACGCGTACTAGGCGCAAATATTTGGGCCAAAAGCAACAACAACAAAAACTACAGCAATAAGCAACTAAATTGCAATGCCGCAAACGAAGCGCAACAAAACAATCGAGCCATGGGCAATATATAACTCAACATCAGCCTCATAATTAGACTACGAATCGCCCCTCTCCCCGTCGTACACACTCACCCCCACGCCCCGCCTCGACAAGTTTGCCCAATAGATTTGTCAATTTTTGAAAAGGGTTTAACGCGGAAAATCGTGCGGAAAATCGTGCCTCACAAATGTCGAGGCTGACGCCTGCCAAGTTTAAGGTGTGTGCGTGTGTGTGTGCGTGTGTGTGTGCGTGTGTGTGTGCGTGTGTGCGTGCGTGTGTGCGTGCGTGTGGCCTACACACAGCGGGAAGCATGAAGAAAAAGCAAACTCTAAAACCAGGCTAAAACTCACACTGAATTGAACCGAGCTGAACCGAAGCGAAGCGGAGCGGAGCTAAACTAATG
Organism: Zaprionus inermis; assembly: GCA_018151445.1. Lineage (NCBI taxonomy): Eukaryota > Metazoa > Arthropoda > Insecta > Diptera > Drosophilidae > Zaprionus > Zaprionus inermis. Next base: position 963,154 of record JAECXD010001696.1, read on the forward strand.
GCTGGGAACAAAATGTTGTTTCAAGCTGTGTGCACGAGCGAGCTTCAATGATATTTTTCTTATTTTCTTTCAGTTTTTTCTAGACTCCCCACCTAACCTTCTGCCTACTGCCTACTTTTTTCTTTTCTGCTGGCGGAACACACGAGCCTGGCATAGCCGGCAAGCTGTCATAAAAATTCGCCATAGGAAACAGCCGCCAAAAACCTACGCAATGTTTTTCGAAATGAGCACAACGCGGAACAACAACAGCGCCAGAGAAAGAGGGAAAGCGATAGGGTGAGAGGAGGAGAGAGAAGGCGAAAGAGGGGTGAGATAGAGGTACGGTACCAGCTGGGCGCCTTCAAAGGAGTAAAAGATAAATAATGGCCCACACTGATGAGAAGCGGCAGCGGCAGTTCCATTTCGAGACGCGTTGCCAACCCTGGGAATTACTTGAATTCGTTGTTGTTTTTTTTTTTTGCTACGTTTTTTGGCAAACGCCTATACCAAGCGCAGCGCTCACATGATTGAGAGCTTTAGCATTGCCTGAGGTTGAACGCATGATAGATAGGCGCAGCGACTCAATTAGAGTTGGATAATGTCAACCGAACAGCTGGGGGTGCATCAGTTGGCGAAATAAGGCCGGATCACTTGGTGATTGAATGCGGCATAAGGCAGGCTAAGCCCGGCTAGGCTTAACGCGCAGATCTCGCAGATTGTTGCAAAAGCAACAGTTGGCTTTGCAACTCTGACAATGTTTATAAATATTTTACACGTTTTACAAGCTCGCCAAGCTTTATATGGTCTGAGTTAAGTGTTTAAGCAGGCAAAACTAGGTAGAAACACGAGCAATGCTTCTCAAACTTTGCTTAGTGCAAATTGACGCTATATGGCTTAAATCGCACAAATTTAAACGAAGTACTTGCCAAAATAGCTGCAATAAGTCATTAAAAAGCTGTGCAATATGTAAAAACCAAAGCAGTGCTTCTCAAACTTTGCTTAGTGCATATTAATAAGGCTTAAATCGCACAAATTTAATCGAAATCCTGGAGAAACTAGCTGCAATAAAGACATTAAATTTACCTTAACTCATTAGAAACCTGTGCAACAATATTGCAATTTTGCTTATGCTTTTGCTTTGCCTCAAAAAACTTTAACTGATTCCAATTTAATCAACATATGCGCAGAAATAGTCGCGCTGAAGGCAAAACTATTATTAACACGCTTCAGAGCTGTCTACGTGATCTCACTGGCATCGCATTTGCCCTTTTCATGTTATTTCAATCGATTGAAATGGCAAACACAATGAGCAACGTCTCTGCAATTGGTAACGAGTTCCCGACCCACACCCGGCTCACACTTGACTCCACACTGATTAGTCAAATTATACCGACCTCAGGCCGTACAATCGAGCGTTTTTATTTTCGTTTAGCGTGCTATATTTATGCGTATTCATCAAGCACTCGCAGGATATGCTCAATCAGGCCACGTTAAACAATCAGAAATCGCATCCCCGAAGCGCACAGCAGATTGCAGAGCAGAAGGCGGCGGAGAAAGAGAGGGAGTCGAGGCTGGAGGGCGACAGAGACGGGGCTAACCGCCTAAACTGCTTAAGAGTTGTGCAGCTGATGCCGCAAGCGAGTCAGGCGTAACCTGCACTCTCTCTCTCTCTTTCTCCACCTCATACATACACATTGCTTTGTCCACCTACTGCTGATTAAGGTGCGACACGGTCGGGGGTAAGCGGGGGAACAGGAGCAGGGCCCACGGGTCGTATGAGCGACGGCAACATTGTTAACGGCGTTCAACTGTGACAAATGCGTTTGTCGGTTTATACGCAGAGCCGAGCAATGAGAGAGCGACAGAGAGAGAGAGAGAGAGAAAGGCATGGGCAGAGGCACCCACACACGCACACACACCTCCTCACACACACGCGGCATCGCATAACATATGTTTCTGTGCATGTTGCCGGCTTAGAATTATTATTTATGAACAAGGCAACGCACACAGACAATGAAAGCCGCCCAAACCCAAGCGCCATGCTCTTCCCCTTCCCTTTCCACTTTTCTCTGCCTTATCCATAGTCCTCTCTTTCGCTCTCTCCGCTTCTTTCTCGCTGTCCCAACACTTGTAATTTTTGCTGAGGTTTTTGCACGTTTAGTAAATAAATCACGCGTTTGTTGTACCCACTGTTCCTCTATATCCATTTCTCCGTCTCTCCTGTTCGCCCTCTCCCTGTCTCTTGCTCTCTCACTCACCTTCACTCACTCTCCCTCTCTCACTCCCTTTCTGTCTCTGCTTCTTCTGCTGCGCCGCAAAATGCTTTGTGTCGTTTTTTATATAAATAATTTGCTTTTGGGCAGTTGCTACCCAACTTGAACGATTTGTTATTGTAGCGTTAGTTTGCACCATGTGCACACTGAGAGAAATAAATCATGCATTTAAATTGAAAGTGCACAGTCAACAATAAAGATTTTACGCGAAAACGAAGTGCAAGTATAGCGAGAGAGAGAGAGAGAGAGAGAAATATTTCTGCATTGCAAGCAAAAGTTGCTAGAAAAAAAATGAACAAAACAAACAAATAGAAACAACAAAAAACTACTATTTCTGTAAATAATTGAATAATAAATTATATATAGATAATAAATAAAATTTAAATTATATCAAAAACTATTATTTCTATATAAAGAAAAAAATATTCAAAATTCAAAACCAACTGCAAGCAAACAGCTTATAGAATTATTAAACAATGAATGCATTAAATAAAAGTGTTTTCTGTTATATGAAAATTATTTAATTTTGTTAAATATTTTAAATTATTAAATTTAATAGTTATATAAATTTTTAATCTTGCCAAATATTTTTAAAATATTATTTTTAATTTTTTTTTTTGTTTTTTAAAAATTTTCCAACTATTTGCCTTTTACTATGTCGTACCGATTTCTGTCACTGTAGGCACGTAGCTGAACCGTTACATTGATATGGCCATAAAAGCAAACACATACATACGCAAAACACACACGCACACACTGGGCTACTCACACATGCATGCGACCTGAGCGAGTGACCGCACCGTGTGGCGCCTCGGATGATTTATTATGTGTTGCCTATTAACGTCTGCCTTATTATGTGTGTCTACGCGTGAGTGTGTGTGTGTGTGTGTGTCTGTGTGCGTGGCCGCTCGGGGAATATCATGCCATCATAAATAAGCGCAAATCTATAAACTAAACAAAACTAAATACATGTGTTATTTATACAGGCGACATTTAACACAATCCAAGCACATTGAGCATGCTGCGAATGCCTCAATGAGTTCACTTGCACGACAACACGTTGCTGCTGTTTCTATTGTTGCTGCTGTTGTTGCTGCTGTTGCTGCTGCTAGCTAATGAGCACGCAGTTGTCAATGTGTCAATTTAATTAGACAAGCAACCCAACCCGCAATGACACCGAATTGAATTATTACATCGAAGTTCACGACGTAACTTGAGTCGCAGCAGCGTGTTCTTGTTGTTGTTGGTAGTAAATAATTGCTGGCACTGTTGTTGTTGCTGTAAACGTTACAACACATTGCGGCACATGATTTGTTGACTTGCTCGAAGACGAAAAATCACAGCGCACACGCGCGCCGCACTACAGCAAAGCTCAAGATGCCGCGTTGCGTATACGACGCATGTGCCCGCCGGCTGGCAGGTGGCACTGGCCCCGAGAGGGGAGGGAGTGCAGGGGACCAGCGAAAACTGCGAGTCTGCAGCCCGGCACAGGTCAAGCAAAGCAATGGCAAAGCAAATCAAATCATTTATGCTGCCAGCGACCCATCAATAAAGCCTGCTTGACAGTCCTGGCTAAGAAGCATTGGCCAAACAATTAACGGTGCTTTAATGATTTATGCCCGCCCGACTGCGCGTGTCTCTGTGTGTGTGTGTGTGCGGCCACCTATTGCGGCTGAGTTAATTATGCCGAGCGGAACTGAATGATGAGCTGCCTGAGAGGTTTACGCTTTACTCCGCCGGACAAGAGGCTTTTGTGCCCAGGCATGTCAAACTGTAGTTGTCGTCTAAGCTGCTGCTGCTGTTGTTGTTATTGTTGCAATTACGACACAGCAATTGTGACAGAGTTATTTAAAAGGGATTTGCGGTACGATAGAGGCACCGGCCGCACAACAATCAATGACAATTTCTAAGGCAACTAATACGTATACGCAGCGTGGCCCACTGACAATTTGATTATAATGCAAGAGTTGACTAATCGTAGAGGGTGGCAGTCAGATGGGGGAAAAGTGGTGTAATCTGTTGTCTATGCAGTGGGTTATATACCCAATAAATGTTAGCTGTAAAATGTCGTGGAAATTTTATTAAAATACGACACATTAAACGCTTCGGTTTCACAGTAAATTAAAAATTCACGCTTTGATTTGTTTTGACTGTCAATCGATAGGCAATTAGACCTATGTAAATATACCAAGTTGTGCTATTTCTATGCTTTTTATAACAGAATATAATCCCTTACTTTTTCGCTGGCTTTCGGTGTCTTTCTCTCTTTCTTTACGCCCCCTTTCCAGCGCATTTCTTCTAGCACTTGCTGCAAATGCTTGCTTATTTAATGCTGCTCTCTTTCGCTTTCTCTCTCTCTCTCTCTCGCGATGTCTCCCGCTCTCTATTCTCTATTCTCCAGTCGAAGCTGCCGCCTCTCTGGTGGCCCATTCGCTCTGCTTGCTTAACATGCAAATTTGATGGGCTTCAGCTATAAAATGCGAGCCGGCAACATTTTCATTTTCAAATTTCACTTGGTAAATTTTAACTACTTTTTGAGCCAACTCTCAACTTTTCGCACTCTCTCTCTCCCACTCTCATTGCTCTGCTATATTTTTGTCGTTTGCCCCCAGGCATTTGCTACTCCTTGCCTTGCCTTGCCAACCCGTTTCGTCCATTGTTTGTCTATTTACACGAGCTCATTAACATTTGAAATGACTTTTTGCTTTGGCTTGCTGAAACATTTTTCGTGCGTTGAGTTATTTTAATGTTTTGCCTCGGTAAATACAGCCCCCTTCTAGCTCTCTCTTCCCCCCTCTCACTTTACTTCTGCTGCACTCAGCCTCTGCTGCTGCTGCCTCCTGCCTCCATTTTTTCTTCTCTTTCTGCCCTGCACTTGTTTTAATTTCTTTGCGTTTGGCATTAAATAAAATTTGCAAAAATAATTTATACCAACCAAAAAAGCTTTTTAAACATTTGTTGTTGGGGTTTTCCGCCTGTTCAGGGCAGTGGCGTATATATATAGTATATTCAGGGCTGATAAGGCGCGATAGACTGAGTTGAGGAGCTGGCACACTCATTTATGCTAATTTGCGTAATTATGCGCTTCATAAAATCACTCGGCAAATGCAGCTCCAAAACTTCAAGTTGCCACTTGCCAACTTGTGTTGTTGTTGTACTACCAGTTGTTGTTGTACCGGTTGCTGTACCAGTTATGGTTGTTGTTGTAACAATTAACAACAGCAGGTTGAGTACGGCGAAACAGTAGGCAAAACGCAATACAAATAACACATAAAATATTGAAAAACTTTTTACCAGCACACAGACAGCGCAGGCCAAAGTGATGGAAAGCCGCAAGAGAGACAGAGACGGACTGAGGGTGTGAGAGAGAGAGAGAAGAGAGTGGCAGAAAACATGAAATGAAAATGATGAAAATTTATAAATGAGTCAGTGCCCAAGTCGCTGCCTCGGTTAACTACCCCGACCAGGAGAGTTGCGTCTTCGCATTCTTTTGTTGTTTTTGCGCGTATACCGTGTCGGTAATGAGCTGCAAAAAGTGGGTGTGATAGACTTGAGAATATATATATATTTATTATGTTTAATATTTTACTGCATATTTTTCCAGTCAGCAACAACGTGTTGTTTTATCTTCTTAATAAACACATTTCTCCGCCTACAGGGCATTTGCCTAGTCGCTACGTTTTTAATTACTTTCTTGTATTCTGTGCTTTTTATACACTGAAAGTTTTTGTGTTTGGCTTGTACGCTTTGAAGCGAAGTTTGGCGAATAAGGTTTACAGCTTGACGCCTGCTCGCAGCATGGATTCATGTATGCCTCATTTACTCATTGAATAATTGAACATGAGCTCACACACACACAGCCCTACCCATACACACACACTACCACACTCTCCCACACACACATTACAGACTGCAGTAAGTCCTGTGGAATTAGCCACCTTGTCGGCCTAAATTATATACGAGAAGTGAATGTTAAAGTGACTGTAAAACTGTACGCAACGCATAAATTATGCCCAAAAATTTTTGTTCAATTGTTGTTAGAACGTTTTGTGTAATTTTCAATGCGGCTAATGAGCTGCCGGCTCTCAACTGCCATCGGTCAGTGTTGAGAGCAAAGCAAAGAGAAAGCGGTGCAAATAAATGCAACCAAAAGTAAGCTGACTAAAGTCATAGTCAAGTGTGCTGCACCGTAAGATACCCTACGTTCAAATACAAATCAAACAATTAAGAAATTGCTTTGTGCAGGTAATGAGCGCGGCAACGGAAATTTGAATTAACCTAGATATGTGTGTTGTCTACAAGAACTGATCTGTCAAATCAGGTCTCTCTAGCTTTTATACAAACCGAGATCAACGCGTTCAAACAAACAAATATAGCTTAATATGACGCAGCTCTTGATGCGTATTAAGAATTTAATATGTATAGAGTTTGTGGAGTTTACACTAAGGTAATATACCCTTTGTTCAAACATTTTCAATTGCCGCAGGGTATAATCAGCTGACTAACCGCTTTTGTTGCAAGCACCTGCACGAATTCCATTTGCCATGTCGAACACCCGATTATTGCACAACCGGCGAACTGCACATCCCCTCGTCTACCCTGTACCCCCTTCGGGAAATGGGCATCTATTAATAAACGAATTTGGTGTGCGTTTCAAATGCATATTTTATTTGTTCGCCCCGCGATTTTCGGCGTTATTCGCATAGCGCAAATTTTGATTTGCATTCGGTGAATTTTTAGCGCAAATGTTTGGCTTGTTTTGATGAAAAGCAAATAGAGTCGATTAAAGATTTGGTCTTAAATTCGCTAATTTAGCTGTCGGCGCTCGGCTAGGGGTGTTCTAATTGAAAAAGCCATTGTATTTATAATTAAATAAGCTACAATTCAAACTGGGATACTCATTCGGCATTACATAAATAAATTAAATTGTTTGAGTGCTCTGAATAAATAGAGAATGTAGTAGAATACAAATCATGTGATATTTGATTTAGCAAGAGCGGGCATATATCTTTAAGCTCAATGAAACAATAAGAATATGGGAAAAAGACTATATTGAAAAGAAACAATAATACGATTTTAAGAGTCGATTTAAAAAAAAAAGTTTTGGAAAACAGGAAGGCTGCACCATATCATTCGAGCAAACGCTACTTTAGTGCTAAATAAGTTAGTGTCATTCCCGAGGGGAATTCAATTTAACTGCCCAGCCAGTCTAAAAACCGAACCATTGAATTACTCTCTCTCTCTTCCCCTTTGCTCTCTCCCTCTCTCTAGTACTGTGTCTCTTTGTAAGTAAAGTTGTCGGGCCTGGGCTGGCACATGCTGCCATTGAAATGCAAATGAAATTGAATTGTTAATTTCAAATAGAAAATCCTTGCGGGCCATTCATTCAATATTGAATGTGCTCGCAATAAATGTAATGACTGGCACAGTTTTTCTCGCATTTCCCACACTCTCTGTACTACTCTCTCTCGTACTCTCTCTCGCTCTCATTCACTCATGCAGCTCAGGCTGCAAAATTGGCACGCAAACAAATTTTGTAGGAAACGTGGCCCGTTATTTTTGGCATGACAGTATGCGAAAGTGCAAAGAAATGTTATTTCATGTACCAGAAATATATATATATGTATGTGTGTGTGTGTGCTTATATATAAAGCATATGACGTTTCCGTTTCCGTTACACGAGCAGCGACAACTTTTATGCGTGCACTTTGCCAAAAAACAGTCAAATTTTTAAGAAAACTCTGGCAATAAAATTCAATTTTTATTATATAAAAAACTGAAAGCAATTTCAGCTTTCCTCTCTCTCTCGCCCCCTTTGATAGTGGATGTAAAAATATTTAAAATAATTGTTTAAGCTGCTGAAGTATTAAAAAACCCAAATACATCGACAACTCTGTCAGCCATTCGTTGCATGTAGCTCCATTTAAAGCCTTTCAGCTAACAGATCTATCCCATCCCAGCTCAATCTGTCTTCCTTCTTCCTCACCCACACGCTCTCTCTCTCACTATTTGGCACTCAGCCCGAAACTAAACGCTTTACGTTGCCCGAAAATTCGTTGACAAAGGTCGAGACCTCGTTTACCTGCCAAAGGTTGGCAGTCCGTGCAAAGGGTGTGATTATGCCGCTGACACATGACACCTCCAGCTCATGTGTGAGAAGGGGTGTGTTTTCGAGTGTGTGCGGTCAAACTGGTGTGCCCGAAAAAAGTTACAAAAATATTGTAGCATATTTGACAGCGTCGCCCAAGCTATGTTTGTGTGCGCTCCAGCGAAAGGGGTGTTTCAGTTTTCACTACCAGTTTGGTGCATAGAAAAGGAACAGGATAGAGAATTTTTGTGGTATTTCAAGAAGCCTTTATGATGCATTTATTTATTTTTTCGGAACAGCCAATGCAGAGATAAAATTAATATTTAATTAGTTTGTATATTTGTACATATAAATATTTATTTTAATTTGACTAGGGACACTCAATGAAACCTTTCTAAAAATAATTTGAAATATAATTAACGAATATATAGGTACAATTATATTTTATTATATAAAAAGAAAAGCAATCGTAAAACAAATTTATTTAGTTTTATATTATATTTAATTATTTATTATATTTAAATACAGCAATATTTATTTATTTATTTAAATTTGACCAGGAACAGTCAATGAACCATTTGCAAAATTAATTTTAAATATAATTTTAAAGTCAATTAAAAAATATTAACGAATATTTGGGATAAATTATTTATGTATTATATAAAATTAAAAACAAGCTGTATTTTATTTTATATTTCAATTAATTTTAAATAAGTTTCTCAACTTAATTGATAAAATATTAATGATTGCTTCGAAGCCTAATGCCGTTTATCAATTAAAGGTATTTATGTAGGGTATTATCTATGCTTTGTGGCCAATTCTGGCAATCATTCCCATGGTTGCCTGTGCTGCTTGCAGTACCCTTTTAGCACATGTCAAAGCATACTGAACTCTTTGGCATTTCGCAACACCTCATTCACCTGGCTGGGAGTGGACTGCTCTGTCGGGGCCTTCGAAAGAAGCTTTGCCTCTGCAGCTGCCCTGTGCCCGATGTTGTTGCCACTGTTCGCGCTATGTTTGTGTTGGACGTTGGTGCTTTCAAAATGCCATTTAGAAAATTCAATAGCGCTTTGATTTTGTTTCGTTTATTTTCTCAAAGTGTTTTTCAGTCGAACCCGCCATTAAATCGCCTCGACCCCCGTTTCAACTACTAAAAGCCACGCCCATGGCCAGCTTCCATTATCGAATTCGGCTCAGATCGATTTGGCATCGTTTTGTTGCTGCTGTTGTTGATTTTTCGTTGCGTTTTGTTTAGCGTGAAAATCAAACTGTTAATTTGCGCTTTTGTCTGCGTCGTTTCGAAGGTGCTCCCATCCCCCCCCCCCTACCGACTACGCGGACTGTGCCTAGACCCAACTTGGAGCTTGGGCACGTGGTCAAAATACACTCACAAAAAGCACTTTGGTAACCCTTTTCCGTGCTGTTTGTTTATTTGTTTGTTGGCTCATTTTCTCGGCTAGCTGCGTCGCTTTGTTTTTGCGACTGCAAATTAATGTTTGGCCATGGGATTTTAATAAGTAAATGATTTTCATTTTCCTACAGTTTGTTACAGCTGTTTGTGTATGTGTGTGTGTGGAAGGGGGCGTTGAAGTGATTGAAGCGATAGCAACATCATCAATCAACTTCAATTCAAATTCAAGTCAAGAGATGAGCAGTTGATGGACAATTTACTAAGGAAATTGAAAGACCGAGAGAGAGGGGGTGAGAGGGAGGGAGAGAGGCAGAGATTCTGGCAGTGTGCGCGTATTGGTGTGAGCTTAATTAATCAACATTGAAGCAAATGCAAGAGTGAACATGATTAGGGAAAGTAAGCATAGCGAACAACAGTTTGAAAGCCACTCTACTGTGGGTAGAACTGCAGAAAAGAGTGTAAATGCAGCTGGTATTGCAGTCCACTAGGAATTTGATATACTATTACAGACAGAGAGAGAAAGCAACGTTGTAGAAAACATACTCAACAACAGTTTGAGCGGCACTGCATAATGAGAAAAGGTGTAAGAAAAAGTACTAAGAAATTTGAAAAAAATACAAATTTAAGAGTGGTAAAATATTTGTAAATTTCTGAAAAAAGTTTTAGAAGAGCCTGCAGCTGAAAGGCTAAAACATTATGCTTTTTTCTATCAGAAAACTAAAATAACCTAACATTAATTACATAAACTCTTGCGTTATTTCATAAAATTATTAAACTTCCATAGTTCTTTTAGACTTCTAGAGCTTCTCGCTGTCAACTTACTTGAGTGAAACCATTGACAAGGCAGCTAAGTGGCAGAAAGAGGTAAAACGAGAGAGGTAAAGGGTAGATAACTGTTTTGCCATCAATTTTGAGCCATTTGTTTTGGTTTCGTATTCGCCTGCCTAGCTCAAAATTAACTCTACTGGGCAACTATTAAAAAGTCTTATTAGACTGCTTTTATGCCAAAGTTTTAGCTGCTGTTGCCGTTGGCAGCAGCAAAGAGTCTTCGCTTTCTTCCAATACCCTGCTCTCTCTTCCTCTCTCTCTCTCTCTCTTTCAGTCGCTGCGCCTTCTTAGCCACCACAGACATCACACGACGCTAGTTACTTTACTTTTAATTACTTTTGTGAAAATTCATTTATCACTTTTATCCCAGCTCAAACTCAAGCTGCAGCTCAAAAGCGTGGCGAGCGACCCACTGCCCTCCACACGCCTCCTCCCTCGCCCACACCAGCTACTCCTCCAGCAGAGCCATTTTTCACTGGCAAACTTTTCCCACACACACACACACACTTACACACAACGCACCCACACACGCGCACAGTATCAGGAAGTGGGCTGGGGGGAAGCGGATATAAAATTGAACGCCCTTTGGCCAGTCATCGGCCAGTTTGGCAGCTGAAAAAGTCAAGTGGAAATTCAATGATGCCATTAATTGGCCAAAGTTTTCACTTATGTTCTGATTTTTGGCCCAAACACACACACACACAAACTCGCACACTGGCCTTGGCTATCAGCCCGAAACTGTGCCAGGAAGTACAAATGTAGCTGCCTGCTAAATTTACGGTCTTTCCCCTCCCCCCCACCGACCAACGCCCTGGTAGAGCGAGAGAGGTTTCGAGCGAGTTGCAACTTTCAGCCAACTGTGCAGCCAAATTGCATGAAATCAGTTTAGCCAGCAACGCCTACACTCCACTCCAAAGACCGATATGCCAACCCTCCCCATCCCTGCGCGCCATCTCGAGCTCCCTGCTGCTGGGCCATTTATCTTGCAATTGCAACTAGCGCAACGCTCTAAACGCTTCCTGCATGTGCGGCCCAACACGTTGCCGCACTCATCGGCTCCCGCTGCCCACTCCCCATCCAACGTTCTATCAGATTTGCCATGTTCAACTTGACATATAGAAAACTTTTCGAAGAGACTATACTCCGTAATGGGCTATCAGTCGGGGGAGGTAAATCAGGCGACTTTCCGGAATGGCCTTCACTTCTATTTATCAATGAGATGGTTGGGAATTTTTCAGCATGATATCTTTTTCCCACGTTCAAACAATCTTTTGATATACAAATTATTTTTTTTTAAATATAGAGCAAAGCCAGTTCTGTTATCATTGACATTTTCCTGCTTTAGATTTTTGGATTGTATATGGATAGGGTGTATCTCTGCTTATCGTTCGAATAATGTTTCTTATAATGTTTCGAATAATTCAAGGAAAGTTTGGAGAACAAATTTGGCTCTTTAGAAAATATAAAGAAAAAAGTACTTTTGTCCTGCGCAGCTCTAGATTTCGAATAGTTATTCCTATGAATAAACTCTTATAGGTTAAATTATTTAGAAAGTTTTTTAACGAAAGTTGTAATAAGATATTTGGATCTTTAGATATATAGAAAGACGATAGTATTGTTACTCCTGTTTTAGTTTTTGATGGTTTGTTTCCCTGAATAGGTTATTATAACCTATATATCTTCAAATCTACAAATGTTTCAAAAAAAAAAGAATGTTATAGTGTATATGAAACTGTTCGAAATGTTCAAAGAAAGATTCAGTTACAATTTAGGTGCTATAGAGCATATTGACATGTCCTGTTTTATGTTTAGATTTTTCGTATTAAAAAGTTCCTAAAGGTCATATATCTCCTAATGTTTCATAATTTAAATAGAGTACAAAAAGCATGCATAAGTGTTGAAAACGTTTAAACACTTTTAATTAAAAGCTAATGATCTAAGCAGTAAATAATGCTTCTGTATTTCTACATATATTTATTTGTACTACTTTTTCAGATCTTAGGAACCAGATGCAAGAATATATGAAAAAAATTTCAGTTTTCCCGCTTGAGTTTTGTGTTTCTTTTTTGCCTTTAATTATCGCAAGTGATTCGCCATTTAAAGTAACGAGTAGACGCAGCACATGAGAGTTGAGAATAATTATGGCACTATAAATAGTCGCACGCATATTCCGAGGGCACAAAAAGCCACTCATGATCGGGGTCAGGCCATGTTACGCCTCGTCCATCTGCCCCTACCTCACCTCAGCAACCCGCCCCCCCATCCCCCCTACCGTTTGGGCTACATGAAAAATGGGCGCGTCATTAGGCGTTGACATGCCATAAACAAACATTTTTGCGTCCGGACGGATGCGAGAAAAGAAGCAAAAACCGCTCATAAAACAGAGACAAACTTTGCCCAGATTGATGACAGTGGGCGGTACAAGAGTGGGAAGGGGGGAGTGGGTTGTGGGTTAATCGGGTAAAACGGGTAAGCGGTGGTCAGAGAGAGCGAGAGTGAGAGCGCGTATGTCAATCGATGACGTCGCAGCTGCAGCTGCAGCCCCAAAAACTTTTCCCGTTGATGTCGCAAACTTGCAGCTATTTTTACAGTTAGAAAGCCCAAGCACTCCGTGACTCCAAGACAGGCAGAGAGTGGTGGAAGAGAGAGTGTGTGCGGGGGAGAGGAAGCTCACAAACAGCCGGCGGGCAGCTCTCGCTCACTAATAGTCAAAAGTTTAAATTGTTACGAAGCGCGGCCATATGAAAAGTCAACGCGGCTGACAACTCTGCCAACGTCAAGGCTGCTGCTGCAGTTGCAAGTGTCGCCAGCAGCAGCTGGAAGAGGGAGAGGGAGAGAGAAAGAGAGGGCAAGACGAACAAAAGTAAAACAAAAATTGTACAAAATGCAGACTGTCTCTGAGAGAGTCGTTTATCTTCGAGCCCATAATGACAGTTTTGCAAAAAGAGCTGGGCAGCTGTGACAGTTGACAGAGTGAGAGCGGGCCGAGATGGTGAAGAGGGAGTGGGGGAAAAAGGGTAGATAGCATAGCAAGGTGCACAGAGACACCTCATTGCGAGCTCAGTTAACATTGCCAGCTGCATTAGACTGCCTGTCACACAGTTTTGTGGTAACTGACAGTTTGAGATCTTGTGCAATAATTTGTAGCATACTTTTATGCATATTTTGATTTTCAGTGAGCTTTCTTTGCACAGTTTTAGTGCCACTCGTCTCAGTTTGAGGCACTGCTCAAACTGTTCAACGATTGCGTTATCTCTGTCGACTGTAAGCAGGTAATTTTTTTGATATCTATATAACTCTATGCATTACGTGCTGCTAGTTGGCAAATTTAACTGCAGTTTAACAAGCACTTCCGACTTATAAGCGTGCAGTTTTAGAGGCACATGCAGAGCAGGCAGTGAGGCGCACAGCTCGTGTGAGGGGTCTATAAACTTTTATCGTATTCGCTTTGATTACCAACCACATTTCGCACACTTAAACCCACAGTTTGATGGCCACTGTGGAGGGTTGTTCGAGCCGTTTATGGCTTTGACATGCACTTTGATTGCCCTGGGTGCCATAAATAACATGCAACACTTCAGGAAAAGGTAACGATCAAATCACACATAGCACTCCGGCAGAAGCCAGAGAGAACACACATACACTCGCACACACACACACAAACCCACCTTAGGCCCTGTCATAAATTATACGACAAATGCGTTTGTCTTGGTGCAGTGAGATGGGATGGGCCGTTGCTTGCCGTGGGCGTGGCCATTTCCGAATAGTTTCGCCTGGCTGCCAGCTGCAATCATTGCCAATGTTGCATTGTCGTGTTGCATACTTTTCGGCGCCGGGGTTGCCATTACGCCGACTGCGACAGCCATGCTTCCATACTGCCTGCCCGCACCACCCCTTCACCCATTTCCCTCGTCCGCCACGTCTCCGTAGACTATGCAGCTAATATTATTTTATTGCTTGCGACTTAAGAAGCCGCAAAATTTATGCGACAACAACATGGGCCAAAGAAGGAGCCAGTCATAATAATAAAAGGCAGCAGGAGCAGCCGAAGGAGCAAGGCAAAAGCAGCCGGCAGAAGGATAACAGAGGTTGCCATTTGCCATTGCCATTCTGTGCAGTTGCTGTTGCTATTGTTGTAAGCATTGTGTTGTTGCAGTTGCCATAAATACCCTGTGCATGAAATGGGGTTAAAAAGGCAAGGTATGCGCAGTTCTCAAGTTAATTGAGCGAGACGAGATGCGATTAATGTGAAATATATAAGAATAAATTAATAAACAAAAAAAAATAGCAAATAAAAAAGAATTAAATGATATGATTAACTATTAAAATTAAATAAAAAAGTATAATTCATTAATATAATATAAATCATTAAAAAGCAATATAAATGTAAGCTTAAGTAATTTTCTTGTACAAGCAATTATTAAAAAAAAAAACAAAATATTATAAGCAAAGGAACTTAGATAAATTATTATTTATTCATAGATTACCATTTTTTTTTTAATTTTATCAAGCATATTCGTGGAAAATCTTTTATAATATACATAAAATTATTAACAGTATATATATTAACTTAAAGCTAAGATGATAATTAAAGATAAGATAATTTCTCTATATAACATATAGTATAAAAAATATAATAAAAATATAATAAAAATAAATAAATATAAATATATAAACAAAACTAAAATTTTTACCATGTGTTGCTATATATATTTATTTATTTTTTAAATATTATTTAATTTGTCAAACTGCTAGACAAACTCTACATCAAACTTTTGGAGCATAAACTAGCATAATTACAATGTTAGCTGCCTTTCTCTCATCGATAAATGTTGATAAATAAAAAATATATATTCTGATTTCTTTTATTTTATTTTTTGTTGCATATATGTTTAATGGGTTATTAATTATTATACAATTTATCAAACTGCTAGACAAGAACTACTTCAATTTTTTAGAGCATAAACCACTATATTAACAATTTAATCTGCATTGCTGGAATCGATAAATATCGATAAATATTATTAGTATTTTCTAATGATTTCTTTTGTTTTATTTTACCATCTGTTCGCTGCATTTGCTTGTGGATTTATGCGAGCTCTAATGAGCATAATGTGCATTTCTCTCTAGATTACTCCCGGTAATCTCGTAGTTTATGGCTCTATCGAGGGTATCGCATAGTAAATAATCATATTCGTCGACAAGTGGCGCTGTTGCTGCTCTCTGAATGCAAACAAATTTGCATGCCGTCAGTTACTATTTTACTGCCAGCTGGGAATGACTGCGGGGGGCGGTGAGGGGAGGTTAGGACGTCTGTCTGCGTGTGTGTGCGGGAGTGTATTGAATGAGAAGGGTTAGCGGGGAGGGGGGAACTGCACTGCACCTTGGCAAAGTAGTAAATCTTTTTGTGTTTTTCCATTGCGGTTATTTCGTTGCTAGTGTGCGATGTAGAGTGGGGGGGGGGGGGGTGGCATCAACTTCTTACCAGCGTTGCCACATGGTGTGAAATATGCAGAAGCAGGCGAAACAAAGGCAACGGCACCGGCACACTCAAAGTTTTCCCACCTGTTTCGCCATCTTGCCGTGCAACGCGTTGCGTCTCGTTGCGCTTGGCACGTTGCGCACGTGACTTGTTTATGTAGTCGAACTTTGCGATGTACTTGGTACGCGTTTCGATACCCTCTCTCTCTTTCACGTCTCTTCTCCTCAACCTCTGCTTCATTTTCCGTTTCGTTAGCTGTGCACACACACGCATGCCACACTTGCAGCCCGCCACCCGCACCTGCACCACTTTTTATTGATATTTAAACATTTTTTATTGTGTGCGCATAAATTTCTGCTCATTTACTTGACTCGCACAGTCTGGCAGCCTGTGTGTGGGCAGAAAATTGCGCACTTTGCGAGTATTTCAAAAATGTTGCATGCGATAAAGTTGGCATTCATCAAAGCAAACAAAGAGAGCGAGACACACTCGCACACACATATTACATGTGTATGTCTGCCCCATATGGCTTCCTGTTGCATAAGTCTTGTGGCTTGCTGCAACAAAAGGGTTGAGGCTTACCGCTGAGAGAGGGAGCGGGAGCCGCAGCGGGTGCGGAGAGAGAGGAAAGAGCGTGCGAGAGCGTATCGAAAAAATTGACGTTTGCCATGTTAATTAAAGCGAGTAGAATCGGGCTGAGTTTTGCAAGCATAAACAACGAAGCGACGGCACAACTTGCCAAAGATTTCGCTTAGATCAACTTCAGGTATCCCTGCACCTCCTCTCCAATCCCCCCTCTCACTCTCACAAACATCTTTCGCGCTGTCATCATTAAGCTCAGCGCTGCGCAAAAGTTTTCCACTCATTACATGCTGCACTTAACAGCTGCAACAGTTGCAGCTGCAGCAACTTGCAGCAACTTTGCCGCGCAGTTGCTCAGCTCAAACTGAAAGTCAAGTGGCAGCTGCAGCGAGGGGGCGGAGTGAGGCGCAGACAGCTGACTGCTGGGAAAGGGTGAGGCAGGCTCAATCAGAAAAAAAATTGGAAAAACTAAAGCCGAGACAAAGCTGAGAGCTAATTTGGCATTTAAACGTCAAAAGTCAATCAGAGCAGGACAAGACGAAGATTGAGTTGCGAGAGTGACAAGGAGGCAGAGAACAGACACAGGGAAAGAAAGAGAGAGAGAGGCAGCTAAACGAAGCTAAGCAGAGCGTGCAATGTACAAAAAACATAATTGGCCACACAACAAGCTGGGATAAAAGTGCAGAGAAAGTGCAAAAAGCAAGAAATTTGCTTAATGCGGCAGGGCAAGCAAAAAATGCAGCAAGAAATGCGCACCAAGCGGGCAGATACCCTGTAAAAGGGCAATGTAGACCGCAATATACAATCAAACAAGCTGGCGGCGCGCTAGGAGTGTGGCATGTGGCAAGAAACTGCTGCAACTTTATTTCTTTTATTTTTTAGGGAATTACAAAAAATATAAATGCAAATAAAAAATTTATATATGTAGAAGGTATACATGAATTTCTGTGGCAAATTTAATATTGCCAGCAGAAACTGTTTCAGAGATCTATTAGATCGAAAGAGTTGCCTTTTGTAATCTCAGAATAATTCACTTGACTTCAATTGAAACGCAAACCCGGCAGCCCTTGCGAACTGCCGCTGCAGGGTATGCTAAGCAAATAAGCCAAAAAGTATGCAATGCAATACGTTGGTGAAACCGGCAGCCAGCGAGAGACAGACTGAACAATTACTGTGGAAGAAGCTGGCCTGGGGCGGGGGGATGGAGATAGACGGGGCAATAGTAAAGATGTAAGCACAATGCGCGTGGCGTGTTGGCTTCCAAAAAATCTGCATGCGTGTCTATAAGCAGGGGGAGGGGGCGGGTCCTCTCTCCTCTGTCACTTCCCTTGCATCTGGATAAGGATTGTGTGCTGCTACAAGAAAATCGCATTTTCAACGCGCTGTGCAAAACGAGCCAAAGCGCAGAAAAGCGCGCAACAAAAAATAAACGAAAATAAAAAATTGTTGAAAAAAAATCTGAAAATAAAAATGAAAAACTGCTACGCCGTGTAAGGCGACGACAGATAGCGCGCCAAGTGTTTGCCGGCTGCGAGGCAAGTTGAGGGCAGGCAGGGCAGTGAGGAGGGGGCGCAGGTGTGTGTGGGACTTTTGCTTACAGCAAATAAAATAAACAGCAGCTAAAAAAGGCGGGCGCCCCAGAGACAAGCATCGAGAGATAGCGGCACCAGCAACAGCCCCAGACAAAAGAGGGTATCTCTCGCCTGAAATCCCACCTCCCTCCACTCGCTGATCCAGCAGCGTGTCGTTAAGTTGAGAAGCGCACAAAAGTTCAAGTTTTGAGTTGCATTTTTTTGTTCTTTTCTTTTTTGCCGCCAAGCTGCAGCTTCATCATCATCAAAAAGGTTTTTTTATTTTGGTTGTTTTGGCATTATGTTGCATGCAGCAGAGGCCGAGGCTGAAACTGAGACAGAGGCGCGTTTTTTGGCTTCCCTCATGCATACATAAAACATGCCACACCCCCGCACCATCACCGCAGCAGCTGCAACAGCGGCAACTGCACCTGTGCCGCTGCATAAAAAGGCGCAGATAATGCGGCAACGCTGGGCGAGAGACCGCGTCAAAATTCAATTGCAACTCGTAGCCGGCAAGCGATGCAAATTAGAATGCCAGGCAGACGAAACAGAACAGATACGGGTCGAGATGCAGCTACGAGATGCAGCAATGAGATGCGAACTACGAGATGCGAGCTGCGAGCTGCGAGCTACGAAATGCGAGATGCGAGCTACGATTGCGGCTGCGAATTCGGGACAGACGCTGCTAATTGTATGCAATCTGTAGGTGCTGCAACTGCCTCTCAGTCTCCCCCTCTCTCTCTCTCTCTCATTCACTTTAACTCTCTCGTTCCCTCGCCTGTCACTGACTGCGGCTGACAGTTAAACAGACAAGCCGAGACCGAGAAAAGCAAATTCTGCTGGCCAAAACTCTCAAGTGTTTTGCTTGCTGCCTTAATGAAATTTCCAACGAAACTGGGTTATTGTACCGCCACCTCCCCTTCCCGCTCTCCACCCTGCACACCTACACAAGCCTCGTGGGCAATGCATATTGCATGTTATTACTTCTATGCACTACAATAACTTATTGATGGCATCGAATAACGGGCGAAAATGGCCGCGATTCAGCAAATTGAATTGCATTTCGGGGCCGAACATTGTGCAGAATTAGAGACCAGTTGTAACATGATGGAGCACAAATTGAGGTTAAGAGAGATCTTCAGATAATAGCAGATATGCTGCATTAACTTGTTTCAACTTAAGCACATTAAAACCTTAAGTTATTCTAACTAAAACTTGGCAGCTGCTGTCGAACATGGCACAGCATTTGCGAAAAATTATTTCCTTAACCTTTAATGACATTGATAGACTAATATCTAGCAGAAAGTTGACTAAATGTGTCTTAAAATATAGAAGAATCAAAAGTAAGTAAAGAACTCTAAAAATGGTAGTAATTATTATAATATGACGAGTGAAACGAAGCGCACGTGCTGCGAAGTGCTGCAGTGTAAGCCTGCCCCTATAAGTATGCTATAAAATGTTGTACTGTGATTTTCGCGTACTTCAAGAAACTCGAACATATGTTGCAATCAATTTTGCTTTACTATGAATGAATTTCAAGTGTTTAAGTATTCGGGCATACTACCGTCAAGCTGTAGATACAGTATCTTTTGTGAAAGTATCTAACGCGCTGCGCTACCTTCGACAGGCTGCTGTTTGTTGACTAACGGTCTATGTCTGTATGTGTGTGTGGGGGGGCTTGGTTAGCTGTGTGCGCGTGTGTGTGTTTCATTTAATTATTTCTGTCACTGGCAGATGCCACAGCATATGGCAACCCTAAACCCTAAAAAACAGCGTGCTGGTCACCGCAGTGAAGCGCAAATATTTGCAAAGGATCATTTTCAATTTTCACAAGAAAAATGCGGCAAAAGCAACGCAAGATGAGCAAAACGATGATGAAGTTCGAGATGATGATGATGCTGTTATTAATAATGTTGTTGCTACACTCGGTCGCTTCTGTGTCTCGGCAAAATTCTCAACAAGATTCGCACGCAACATTTTTGCTGTTTTTATGGTTTTGGCAGCGTGGCTGCAAAATTGCGCAAAACTTGGACAAAGTTTGCACTGCAAAATATACGATATATATGAATATATATAACATATCTATATATAGGTTTCTCCGCTTTTTGTGCTGTAATTTTCAACGCAATCAAAGTGCTGTCTCCGCTCGCCCGTGGGGCATGGAAAAAACTGGGTAAAATTATTTTCTACTAATCCGGCAAACAAAATTGAAAGCAAACATGCTGCTGCACGTGCCCGCGGCATGATTAGAGCAATTATTTTTAACTTTAGGCAGCTGGAAAATGGTGGGAAAACACCAGGGGAAAATTGCAATGCAGCAATGCGTATGACAGGAAATTCATGCAAAACATTGTGAAAAACTGCGGAAAGATTTATGTGTATGTGCGCGCATATAAATTGCAAATTGAATGACAACAATACCGTAAGTAGTAGCCCATCCATACCCCCTTGCCTTGCCACCACCGCTCCACCCCTCTCCACTGCTGCTGCTACACTGTCTGAGTCATGTTGCCGGCTCAGCGTCTAGACTTCCGTCGAGACGCTGCGCTGGGGCGTGGAATGGAAATATTTTAAATGCAATGTGTCTCCACATGAGCGTACTCTGCCTCCCCTTCTCTCTTCCACTCTCTTACTTCCCCTCACGCACTTACAGCCACTTAATGGCAACCGGATGTGGGCAGAGGCAGAGTCCAACGGCGCATCGCCTACGCCGCGTAAGCAATTGGCCCGCGGCCAAGCCAGGCGTACAGGGCGCAGGGCAGCGCGAACTGCCAAACGTTAATAAACATTAATTGTACTACGTTTTTATGGCCACGTCTTGTCGATTTCACAATTCGAATATGCATGCTGCACGTGGCACTTGCGATACCCTAACCCAGCAGGTCGCTCTGCTGCCTGGCTTTATAAAACTGACTGGGAAAATCATAAAATATTTGAGGATATTAGGAAATAAAATAAAAGAGTAACCCATGAAGAAATTTGTATCATTTTAAACAAGTTTTAGTTATAAATTAAAATTTGAATGTATATAAATTATTTTATTATTATTTTTTTAACTATTTTAATATATTTTATATTATATATATTTGTTTAATACTTTATATCGCATATTTAGTTTATATCTGAACAACTTTTTACACTGCAACTGCAGTCTTTATTTCATTTCTCCCTGAGCGTTTTATAAAATTAGTCTGCAGACATCTTAGAAAATTTTAAGCTTTTCTAAATTACTAATAAAGCTTGAATTATAAAAACAATTATAAATTAATATTAGTTATTTAATTATTGTTTTATATTTTTTGTATTATTATTTATTATATTTGATATGATTTTTAATATCGAAAAAACAATTTATTTTGTTAATGTCTGAGCACTTTTTGTACGCTCAGGGAGTCTTCTAAAATTGTCAGCGGATTCTTCTTAGCATTATTTAGGCTTTATACATCTTTTTAATGCACTTTTATTGTAATATCTCAATTTTATATTCAAAATAATATTTATTATAAATAAATAAATATAAATAGAATAATCAATAAAATTCCTGTGTATAATATTAATTTAATAATATTATGAGATTTTTTTTTATAAAAAGTAGAATATTCCGTTTGTGACTTTGTAACCAAATTTATCTTAAGCTTTTGGTATTTATTTGCGTATTTGACACATTATAGTAATATTTATAATACTAGAGTGCTATAACAAGTATTACGCACCGTAGCTCCTTATAGATCTCAAGCTAAGACGCAATCTCTGCTGTAATATCTAAATATCAAACTATAAATAATAATAAATATGCTGCAATATCGTTTATATTTCACTCTGTCTTTGATTTCTTTGACTTTAACTTTATCTATATATATCTTATAAACTAGAGATTCCCCTTCTAAAATTTCTTCTACCATATTTTCCAACTTTCTCCAGAATCTCATCAAAAATACCCTTTGAGTGCGCTGCCAAGCGGCTCGCTTAAGTGCCAAGTGGACAAGGCTTCTTATCGATAGCATTGCCTGCCCCTTTATAGAGCATTTAAGAGCAGTGCGAGAAAGAGAGAGAGTGAGAGGGAAAGAGAGAGAGAGAGAGAGCGAGTGGGCAAGTCTCCACTTAATTTATATATTTTGGTTCTTGTTCTTTTGTCTTTGTGTTTCACAGTCGAGCGAATTTTCTTTTAATTAATTTTAAATGAATGTCGTTCGCTGGCGCGTCGCAAACTTTTTCCCAAGCAGTTTCCGGCTTTTCAATGCACACTGGCCGGTGGGCAGTGGGCAGCATAAAAACGGGGGGCGTGGCTGGCAGGTAAAGTCAAAAAAAAATAAAAAAAAATCATGGTGCACGTTGCGAGCGCGTTGACTTTTAGCTTAATTAGCTTTTGCAACGCGCTGAATTTTTCGGTAGCGCGACGCGGCTGCAAGGTGCTGCAGCGGCAGCTGCAGTCGGCTGGTAGGCGTGGCCGTGCGGCAGCAATGTGAGGCAATTAAATCGGGATTCAGCTGCAGCAAACAATGAACCGATGCTGCGCGCACATGGCTGCCGATGACGTCAGCAAACGAATCGGCCACACCCCTCCCCCACCTGCTGCAGCTGCCGTTGTTGGCGCCTATGTTGCGCTGCGCTTTTGCAACAACTTTCCGTTATGTGTTGCATACACTTTACTATTATGCTGAGGCTTGTGGCAGCATGTGGCGCCTCCGCCTGTGCCTCCGCCTGTGCCTCCGCCTTTGTTATTGTTTTTGCTGCGGGGCTGTTCGCTGCTCTCCTGCTTTTTTCTTTGTTTCCGCTACTGTTGCTGTTGCTGCTGTTTTGTTTGTCGTCATCATCAGCGAGCTGCGGGAACTCCCACTGACACCCCCCCTCCACTGTCTCGCTGCCACCCCTGCCCCTGTGTCGCTCGCTTCTTCCTGCTTCATGTTTCAGCACTCGCTTTTTGGTATTTAACATTCATTTGATATTGTCATGCCCGCTGTTGGCTGCCGGCTTTCAGTCCCGCTCTCTCCACCTACCTACCTCCCTCCCACTCGATTCCTCTCCTCTCCCCCTGCCCCACGCGTGCGCTGAGCGTCCTCTTCCTGCCGAGCGATTATGTTGATTGCAGCGCAGTTCCTGTGGACCCGTCGCTGCTTATTGTTTGCTTAACTGAATGACTGAACGGCGAAAGGGACAAGCGCTCGCACAATTGTCCCAGGATGGGCAGGGGGTCTAACTACACCCCTACACCCCCTCCCCCCTCCCTGCTGCCCGCAGTGCTGCTGCTGCCTGACAACCCTTACGATTTGCGCTTTTACCCATTCATTTAGCGCACGCTGCCATTGCCATTTCATAATGTTCATTATATCCTGTTGATCTGTCAACTGAAGCCGCCCACTAAGTGAGGGTTGTGGCCCGGGGGCGTGGCAACAAAGCAGTGCGTCAATTGTCTGCAGACATGTAGTGCTTTGCGGAGCGGGTGGGGGGTTTGAAAAAAAAGCAGTAAGCAGAGAGAAAACATGCCCAAAATCAGCAAACAATTTTTATAATTTATTTATTTTAATTTTATTTTTTGAGTTGGAATTTTTCAACGGTTACGTATGCAATAAAAATCTGCTATAAAATATGCCATATAACCAATTAATATAAGTGCAAATATATATAGATTATTTTGTATAATATAACTCTAGCTTTAAAGCTAAAAAAAAACTTTAACCTAACCGCTTCCTCTTTCTGCCATTTTTACATTTCAATTTTGATTTGTTTCTTGTCAATCAGTTAGACATGCTGTCATGCCACGCCCATTTCATCCTCCTCCCCACTGCCCCTACCTGCTGCTGCTGCTGATGCTGTTGTTATCGGCTGTCGCTGCGGCTTTTCGGCTACGCAAAATTTTTCAACGTTAATTGAAAATTTATTGAGACAAATTGTGTTTTATTTTCGTATTATTGACACACATGGTACCAGTGTGCGAGTGTGCGAGAGTGTGTGTATGTGTGTGTGTTGGGTATGAATTATGTGCTAGTTGTATTGGATTGTATAGAGAATGTATGCCCATGCATATATACTAAGTACCGCCACTTCCTGCGCTATCAGATTTATTAATGGCCTTCGCTTAATGACAAATTCATTTTGTTTTTGCGCTCTTTAATACCCTGTAATGGTCGTTAAAGTTCGCCTGGTTGCTCATTATGTGTAAAATGAATTTTTACTGTTTCTGGAGCACAAAAATCTCTGTAATCAGATCTCTGGCCCACTAGATTCTAGGGCAATGAATTTTGGTGTGGGAGTGTAGAAATATTGGATACAACTTACAGGATTTTGAAACCCTCACTTAGCTCATTTTCTCACATAATAAACAGGTTTTTCTAACATTATTATTACAAAGCTAGAAGCAATCAATTCCATGAAGCAAATAAAATTGCTAGGGGGAGTACTGGCTATTTGTTTTATTTTCTATGATGCATAAAATCGTGTAGATCTCTGGCCCTATAGATGCTAAGCCAATGAAATTTGGTGTGTGAGTGTAGAAATAATATATTCAACTTACATGAGTATCAAACCTATACTAAACACATTTTCCCATACAATAAACAGATTTTTCAAACTAAATTATCACAAAATCAGACCTAATCAATTTTATGTAGATAATTGGAGATTACAGGGTATCTACGCTAGTCGTGCGCCGTTGCTAATTGTTTTTTGATTGTATTTCAATGAGTCGAGCGATACATATATCATAAATAGCGTGATAAACAAGCCGAAGCTATTACCACAAATGTAGTTTGTCACCCGCAAATGTTTGTGTGTGTGTGTGTGTGTGTGTGTGTGTGTGTGTGTGCGAGTGAGTGGGTGCGATTTTAATTAATGCAAACAGATTTAACTCGTTTTTTATACAATTTTTATTTGAGCTTCCGATCGGCTCGACTGGAATGTTACATAATGAAATGGTTGACGGATATTGATATAAATCAATCGATGGCGCACAAGCTGCAAAAGCAAACAGGGTAAACAGCGAAACGGTAAAGCGAACGCGGGGCGAATGCGGAGCGAAAGCAAGCGACGGCTGCGAGCGTATGCGTGTGCGTGTGTGCGGAGCGAGCAAATAAAAATTAAATGGCATAAAACAAAAGTACACAAGGTATATTGCACAACCAAATGAATCGAATGTCCTGAAGAACGAAACGTGCGGCTTATGACGCCGCATTTAATGCGCCATTGTCATGACAATCATGTGGGAATTCAACGATTCTATAACGATTTAAAGATAAATGAAAAATGAACTGAAATAAAGCCATGGGGAGATGCCAAGGAATCACTTACATATCGAAATTGCCTAGGGCAATTTGGCAGGATAAATCTGATCTTTTGATCAGAGTCTTGGGCAAGTCTTTATAGTATATAATTTCTTATATATATTCCAATTAAGGCTATAATTTCTATAAATTTAGCCAACCCTTTTTATTGCAAAGAAAAATCTACAAAATTATAGTTGTAGTTTTCTGCTTGTTTAAATAAATATGAATTATTTATTAAGTAACCCTCCAAAAAATGGAAAACAAACTTTAATTTCCCTTAGAATTTTATTGTATTGTAAAGAAAAGAATTGTATTATAATTTTCAGTTTTCTTTTTAAATTAATAAAGAAGAATTATAAATTAGATAACAGTTTAAAATAATATGACTAGAACTGCTAAAAATGGTAGTGTTGGTTAATAATATAAAAGTGCTTATAATTTCCCTAAGTATTTTATTGTATTGTAAAAAAAAACCTAGACTATAATTTCAATTTTATTTTCAAATAAAAAGTACGACATAATATAAGCAACACTCACAAAAATATTATTAAGATCTGAGCAAAAATGCGCATTTAGTGTTGGAAATTACCTATAATTTTCCTAAGTACTTATAATTTCCCTAGTTTAGCGGACTTTCGGAAAACCAAAATGAATTAAATAAATATTGAATAAAGCGTTGTTCTAAATGCACCTATTTAATCAAATGTTTTTTTATTTGTTCTATTATCTGCCAAACAATCAGATTTATCAGATATTTGTGTGTTTATGTTTTTGTTTCTAATGCCAGCGGCTCAATGGGCCCATTTAGCCCCCATGTTGTTTCAGCTGAATGGCGAGCAATTAATTTGCTAGACACACAAACATTAACTGATCTCTTTGATTGCGCCACACTCAAACAAATTATTTAATTATTTATGTCAATAAATAACTGTGCACTGTGCGCGTGCACCGCAATGGAAATGATTTAAAAAATATACAAACAAAATGGAGGAAATAATGGGCGAATGCGACGACCGAGTACTCTGCAAATCCAAAACAAAAAAAACTGTGGAAAAATTAAAGATTAAAAATGCAACAACAATAATTATGCGATAGGTACTGATGTGCTCGACCTGCAGTTATCATATAAATGTATACAAGTGCATACATAATTCCCCCCGAGCAGACTCGGACACCTGCATACCTACAGGGTATACTGCAACCCAAAAAAAAAATCAATTTACTACAGCAACAAAGGTGTCAAATGGACTTATTATCCTTTTTGAACATTTATTATTTATTAGTTGCCTTTTAATGTTTTATGCACGATTGTTTGTTATTTATCTTTCATAATTTTCACGTTTTTTTGCTGCCATTTTTTGTGAATATTATAAAGAGAGCAAGAGATGGAGAGGGGGGATAGGTCACTTTACCTATATGGCATATTAAGCCAATAATATTCAACAGCAACAACACATTTGCAATTCAGCAACGCTTTTGTTCCACTGTGCGCACTGAACGCATAATGAACTGTATGCGCCATTGTTTTCCGGCTCATTGTGCGTCGTAGTCGTCGTCGTCGACGTTGTTGTTGCTGCTGCTGCTGCTGCTGTCAATAAAGTGTCAATAATTTATAAAACAAACAGAACGCTGCCCCTGCGCGACGCTGTAAACAAGGGCACAGCGCCGCGACGAGGGATCGATCCAATCTACGCGCCACAGTGCGAGGTAAAAGTATCGCATCTAATGCAAATATTTGTCTACAGTGCCGCTGTCAGTTGCGCGCGCTCTCTGTATCCTGCCCGCTCTCTCCCCCCGCTGTCTGTATGTTTATTTAAAATTTATTAAAAATGTCCAACAACAATGCGCGTAATGAATGGTTTGCAAAATGGAATATTATGTGATTGCAATTTATGTTGACATACTTAAGCTCATCAGCCCCGCCTCGCTCAGTCTCTCTGTCCCTCCCCCCCCCCCCCCCTCCCTCTCTCTCTCTCTCTCTCTCGCTCTACTTATCTCCTTGTGCTTCTGCTGGTAGCCTGTCAAGTGTGTGTCGTGTAAACATTCGCATTTCAAATAATTAATCCACAAGTATTGAATATTAAATGCTCGTCCAGGCTCGCCATATGATTGCCAGTGTTGTAAAGTGCCAGAACAATCAGAGAAAGTAACTGATTATTTTCGAGGCTAACCCGGGCCAGGAGAGTCGGAAAATAGCTCGTCGGGAGCAGAGAGCCTAGACAAACATCTGATTAATTATGCAGGTTCAACAATTACTTGACATTTGCATAATGCAATTTCTAATTAAGTTTCAAATTTCGGCATTCGGCACTTTCATGCTGAGTCATGACTGTTTGCCGTCTGCTCTCAATTATTTTAAGATCTTGCAAATGGTGCGATAAGTATGGGAGGGGGGCATGACATAAATTGTCTGACAAACACCCAAAAAGACACATTAAGGGCAGTTTATACTTAGAAAGCTCGATCTATAGATTGTTGACGATGCTATATCAAAAATGCTTTAGGTAATTTCCGCTGGAAATATAAATAAAGAGGATGGGTGGCATTTATCGATTGTTTAAAATCGATTTTATTGCAAGGAAATAGAAAACATGTATAAAATGAACTTATTGCATTTAAAAAATAAATGCAATCAATATTAAATAGGTGTTAACAATATTAATCGATTTTAAATAAGTGCATACAATATTAATCGATATAAAATTAATTAATTCGATTTAAATAAGTCTAACTCATATCGATAGTACTGCAAGTATGCAACATATTGCATGACGTTGTTTAATGGAGAGGAGTATTTATATAAATGCACTGTAAAAACCAATATTAATCGATAGTTTTAGTATCGATGGCATGGAATTTATTCTCAGCTTGTCTGCGGAATTTTTCAATTATATATAAATTCTTCTGATTAGTTTTTATGACATTAATTTTGTAAGGATGAAATTTCGATTTTAGAAAAAATAAGCTGCTCCTGCCTTTTGGGAATATCACTCATACGTAGACTCTGCAAACTTATTTCCATCAAAGCTTCATGTACGATATATGTATGTCTAAACTATCGCCTGCCATAAACATATTGCCACTCCCATCGCCACACTCTCCCCTTTCTCAACAATTAAACCGCAAATAATGGAAACTTAAGAGAACAGCTAAGCACACACACAGCCTCAGCTTGCTGCACGCACACACACACCCTTGCAGACACTCGCACACGCACCGCAGAACCGCACGCAACACTGTGCTGTGAAGTGTTTGGTAAGTGCGGCGCAGGAAAAGTGTTGTAAAGCGCAGTGAGGCGCAAGACTCATGCAACTGATTAAAAAACCCCCTCGATGCCCGACGACTTCTAAAACTGTCAAAGTGGAGAGGACGATGCGGCGCGCGTCTCTGCGCGATTTTATGATGAGCAAAACTTGTGAAGCAAAATCGCGAGCGACGGCGGCAAGAAATTAAAAGCGGATGCTGCATGCAGCATGCTGCACAAAAGGCCAGGTGAAAGTGCAGAAAAAAGCGACGCTTGCAGGCGGCAGGCGGCAGACGGCAGGCGGCAGGTCTCGGGTAACCAGTGCATTTTGTCTTTTGTAATTAAACTTTTGCGCGACAATGCAGTGAGCGGCGAAATGAATTTCTAAGAAGCCGCACAGCCAGCCGCAGTCGCTGTCGCAGCTGGCAGCGCAGTTGGCAGCAAAGGTGCAAAGCTGACAATGCAACTGACGCTGACAACGATGGCGGCGGCGGCGTATGCAAAAGTGCCACTCGAGCTAACAACAACAACTAAAAGGAGAGCAACAACAACGAGAGAAGCCAAGTGTCTCATTTTGGTTATGGAAAGAGCAGCGTCTGGCAAGGCTGCGATGCCTGCGGGCCTGGCTGAGGACACGGCTCAGCGGGTCGAAACAAAAGTGCCAGCCCGGTCCAAGAAGTTGCCGCAGTCGTCGAGCTGAGGGAGCAGCAGCAGCACCGGCAGCAGATTTAGCAACAATTCTACAACAAAGGGCGACGAACAGTGCGATGAGCAGCGGCAACTGCCTTCGGGCTGCAAGTAAACTGTTGCAACTGCTGCATGCTGCAAACCTCCTCGCTCTAATTGAAAGCGGGCAACAAAACTAAGCGACGCAATTTGCAGAGCCAAGAATTATGCACACACACACACAAAGACGCACAGACAAGCGTGCAAATGAAAAATGTGCTTCAAGAAAATGAGAACTTGGCCAAGCTACGCAAGGGGAGAGAGAGAAAACTCAATGAGACTGCCCAATGCCCTAAACAAGTTTGAAACGTAACTTGCCATAGAATATGTTTAATTTTGCTTTAATTTACAGTTTGAATTAAAAGTAAAATATTTTAATATTTCATTTAGTATATTTTTCAGTATTTATTTTGCAGTATTTCTTAATGTAGCAGCATATCAATTTTGAAATAAGCGAAAAACAGGTACGCCTGCGGCCATGGCAAATGAATGCAAATTTGTGTAGCATACTTTTTAGGGCATGCGAAAATGCACATGTTACGCAAGAGAGTTCGGTAAATAATATATGTAAAATCAGTTTTAGAGAACAAAACGTAACAAAAACCAGCAAATGTATAGAAAATAATATATATATTTAAATCAATTATTTGGATTTTGCTTTATAGGTATTAGTTGCCCGAAAAATGCAGGCAAAATGAAAGAGAAATGTAATTTGTAACTGATATGTTTAGCTCACTCTAATGAAAGTGCACAGCTGTCTAACTCACAGTTTTTTAATACGTAAATCATATTTAGTTATAGCTAAGGCACTTCACGCAGTGCATGTACCCGGCTATGCGACTGGCAGCAATAATGGCATAGAGCGGGTGAAGGCGACAGCAGTCACCTGGCGACAGCAGTCACCTGGCAGTCGAGTGACGAACGAAAGCTGAAAACGTGCGAAATGCTAATAAAAAATGCAACACCAGAAGCATGCAAAAAGGCAGAGGGGAGCGGGTTTGCGGGCTGCGAACCCGAAAGCGAGCGCTGCAGGCGAGTGCGAAGGTTAAACTTGGCTTAAGCTCAAGCACGACGCACTTCAATGGAGTTTCTTAGACCGAGTTAAATCTAATTTGCCGGCAGCTTCAGCTTCGCTTTCGTCTTCGTCTTCGCCTGCTGCCTGCCCGACTGTCTGCCTTTGCCTTTCATTCTTCTTGTGGCATTAGCTTGCCGAGCACGCGCTTAAGAAATTATCCCTACCTCGCCCTATCCCGTCCTGCATGAAAAGGTCAAAATTTCAATTGCCGCTGCAGTTATGAAAAATTCATAAAGGATAATGAGCGAGGCAGCGCGTGTCAACGTCGTAGCCAGGACGACCGAAAACCAGTTTTTTCTAAAAGAGATGGCAACATTTTCACAAGCGAACGAGCAGCCAAATGCCATGCACAAGGGCGGAGGCGTGCGCCGGACACCAGAGAGGGAGAGAGAGAGAAAGAGAGCGAGATAGAGAGAGAGAGAGGGTGGGACTGGACGCTAATTAAAATCGCGCCTGGTAACCATGACAGATAAGCGTCAGCCAGCTGCTGCAACGTAGTCAAAGGTGTTAGATAAGTGCCTGCCTGGGTAGGGGGGGGAGCAGAGGGTTACAGGGGCCGCAGCTGTGGGTCTGGCAGTCAGATTTGCTGCAGTTGACAGTCGCTGCCAAGTGGGGCACACAAAGCAAAGACAAGCTACGAGCGACAGGCGACAAGCGACCCGCATATCGTACCATACATAGCTGGCATTTTGACTTAAAGGTTCGCCCTGCTACGCCGCGAGCTGCTTAGTTATTGGGTTAATAAAACAGTTCAACAATGCGAGCCAGCAGCAGCAGCAACAACAACAACAGCACGCACAAACTCACCTAGTTTGTCAAAGCGCTGGTCGCGCACACGGGGCGTATGTGAAATATTTGTATATGCGGATTAACAAGCAAACGCCAGAGAGAGAGAGAGAGTAAGAGAGAGACTTTGCCAAGTACGGCCACATGCGTATGCGTGTGTGTGTGCGTGTGTGTGTGTGGCAAGCGCATGTGACATTTTGAAGAGGCAAACCACTTGCTGTACTGCAAAGCCGCATAAGTAAAGGTAACCAAGGCGCAGCTTGCAGCAGCTTTGCTTTTGCCTTAGCTTCTGCTGCAGCTTCTTTCCTCTCGGCCCCTTCTTTCCTTTACTCTCTGCTCCTTTCTTTTAGCATATGCTCAATGTGCAACTAAGTAGAGAGAGCCCTGTCTCTCTCTTTTAATATTACATTTAACTGCATTCAGCATTAATTCATAATAGTTGGCCAAGTTATGCAAGTCACAAGCAGCAGATAATCTGCAACTGAAAAAACGCTTTCAATTCCCTTTTGATGCCTTTTTAATGGCGCTTTAAGCGCTGCCAATTTGTAGCTTAATCTAGGAAAATAAAAATAAATAAGTAATAAAAAAATATATATATAAAAATATATTTAAATACAAAATGAAAAACAGTCAGATAATTCTCAGAATTCCATAAATGGTGCTTTAAGCGCCGCAAACTTGCAGTTTATTCGAGTACAATTTATATAAATAAGAAACAAAAATAGGAATATAAAAAATATATTTAAATAAAAAATAAAAAATACAATCAGATAATTCGCTGAGCTCCACTAATGACGCTTTTGAGCGCTGCCAACTTGTAGTTTATTCTAGGAAAATATAAATAATATAGAAATATACAAAAGTACACATATTATTTCTGGGAAAACAGAAATAAATAAAAAATATAAATCTAATAAATATATATAAATAATAAAGTATAGACAGATAATGTGCAGTTCCCATTTTTATTTTATTTAAGTCAAAAAAAGCTACAGCATTTTATATTAAGCAATGATATAGAAACACAATGGTAATTATAGATGGAAAATAAAATAAATAGGGCTTGGGTTAATTTAGCCTTTATTTTTAGGTAAAGCTGAAATATGTGGTTCTATATGTAAATATATTATAATATATTATAATATTATAGTAAATGTATTAGCAGTAAAAAAAGCAGCAAAGATTTTTCGATTAACTCATGGTTAATAGAGCTCATTATTTGTAGAATTATATATAATAATAATAAAATACTTTAATCTATATTTCTATAATATATATTATATACAAGTATATTATAATACTTGCTCATGAAATGTTATAGTTATTTTTGCTGCCTTGGCTTTAATAAATTCCTCGAAAAACTCGCTGGACTAGCCCAACTTAAGTTATAAATTCAAATTGATTTTATATTTGTAAACAAATATAAAAGGGTTAAAAGAGTGGCTGAATTTCGGGAAACTTGGGCAAGTTGACAATCTCACACTGCTGCGGGGCTGATGTACTCAATGTGGTTACTTCGCCTGGACGATTTCTGCTTGAAGCTGCTCGAATTGCACTTTAATCATCTTCAAGTTGCTGGCAATGCGAAGCGGCAGGCGGGCTCAAGCGCAATGCATCTAATTGATTCGCTGCTGCCGGTGCCGGTGCCGCTGCCGCTGCTGCTACGACTGGTCAACGCAGCGTGCGGCGTGGCATGCCACAAGCAGCAATAATAATCAGTGAGTGGCGCCATTGTGCAGCGCTTTTGTTGTTGTTCCATCCCTCTTGACGCAATCAACGAAGCGACAATGGAGTAGCACGTTGAGACTGACGACAGGCGAAGTGAAGTAGGGGGAAGTAGGCAGTAGGGGGTAGCGGTGGGAGTAGGGGGGTGGGGGCTAGGCGAGTGCGCTTGTAAATGATTCAACACCTACGGGGGCAACTGGCAATGGCGCAGATAAGATCCATGAGGCACTCGCAAAGACGCTGACGACGACGACGACGACGACGACAGACATATCAATCAGTGTGCGAGGCGCTTGCCACGTCGCTCCCCTCTCCCCCGCGCTGCGCTCGCGTATACGCTTGCGAGAAAAATGGCGCTGCATTATTTACATGACGCGCCTGAAAGCATGCTTTAATTTATTTTAATTCACTTGCTCACACCCAGCGCTGTCGCAGTCGCAGTCGCTGCCGCAGTCGCTGCCGCAGCCGCTGCCTCTGCTGCTCGTTGTCAGCGCGCGACGAGTGATATGTAAATATGCAGTTACGTGCGTACATTGGCGTGCAATTACAGTAGACACGCCCCCACACCGCCCCACGTCTCCTCACCGTCCCCTGAGCAAACACGAGCGAAATTCTTTTGCTAATGCGAAACACATTCGCTGGCATTAATGCGACGCACAGTGGGCGCAAATTGGCGATATGCGGCATCAGCAAAGGCAACGCTTTAGACGGCTTATTAGGCAGCTGGCAAGGCGCAGGCAGACGACGTGGAACAAACAGCGAGGGGGGGGGCGGGAAAGGAGGCAGCGAGACAGCGAGAAGTAGCTGTAGCTTGTCTGCTCGTTATGTGTAAGCAATCCGAGCACTCCAAGCACTAATTCCCATGTCAGCGTCAGGTGCGCTGGCGTCTCAGCTCAGCACGCAGGGTCTGGTCTCCCCTCGCCTTCCCTCCCCCTCCTCGCAAAAGCCAGCATTGCCCTCGCCCTGCTGATTGACTTCCGTTTCTCTCGTTTTCGTTGCCTTTAATCGATTTTACACCCAAAGGACATTTTTGTGTGATTGTGTGCGGTTTTTGGCTTCATCTTTTTACACGCTCTTCCTCTGCCTCTCCCGCTCTCTGCCTCTCTCTCTCTCCCTCTCTCGCGCTTTCTCTGCTTGTTTTCCTTTGTCGTCATTGAGGATTTTGATTTGTTTTCTTAGCAAATCTTTTTTTTTTTTTTTATTTTGATTCCTGTGATTTCACGTCATGTAGCCGGTTTACTTAAGCGACTTGGCAAATGGTGCCCAGAGAGCGAATACCCTGGAGATGGCGTGATAGTCTGAATTTCTTTGTAGGGTATAAAGCAGCTAAGCCTGCTTTAGGCACTCTGTAGCACACACTTAAACCAAAAGAGACTCAGCGCAAGCTTTATATGTTGCAGCTGCTTGCTTTAAAGGGTATATGCCAGTCGTGCACGGCCGATAAACTACTTTAAACACTCTTAGTTATTGTTATCTTAGGTTTTTGCGGTCTGCTGCCTGGCCTGGCTGCGACTTCAATTAAATATGCGTATGATGTTTGTTTACTCTCTCCTCTTCCTCTCCGGCTGCTCTCTCTCTCTCTCTCTCTCTCTCTTCTTGCTTTCCTGCTTCCAACGAAACTGCGCGACGTGCTCGGCGTATGCAACTGAAGTTCTCAAGTTCGCGGAGCGAAACCGAACTGAAACTGAAACCGCTGTCAGGCGCAGCGACAGGCAGAGTTCCCCGTCTTATAAATTTTGGAATAACTTTCATATTTTCCTTGTTTTCTTTATTCTGCTTTATTTTTGAAGTTGCGGAGTTGTGGCAGCAGGAGGAGGAAAGGTAGGGGCGCGGCAGGGAACTCTTAGCTGATGTTATTGTCTCTGGCTTAGTATGAATGTCACATGCGACGACGTTTGCTATTTGATTTTAGTCAGCCAACGCCTAAAAGCAGGCAACACACGAAAGTTGCCATGCAGCGGCACCTGTGTGTATGTGTGTGGGTGTGAGTGTGTTTGTGGGGCGGGTAACTCTGCTGGCGGGTAACTCTGCTGGTGTGTGTGTGTGTGAGAAGTTATAAATACTATTATGCTGAGAGTGGCAAAGGAGAGCATTGGCCAGAAATGTGCTCAAGTTGGCATTCTTCGTGCTGTTTGAATGCAGCTGCCTACGTCAACCACAATCGGGTATATTCGCTGTGTGTGTGAGTAAAGGAAAAAGAGGCGCTATAATATGTATAAGCAAGCGTAGATAATTTATTTCTATCGTTCAAACTGCCCAATAAGTTAAATAAATTCCTGCTTTGCTTAATTTAATTAATCTTCTGCTTTCAGTTCGTTTTATTTCCAGCTCACACTCTTCTTCGCTCTTCATCTGCCTCTGCCTCTCTTTTCCCTCTCTCCCCTATCTCTGCCTCCTTTTCCCCTGTCATTCTCTCTATCATCTACGCTTTTATTGCCATCATTTCGGCGACATTATCATTTCATATGCCATAACTGACTGAGCAACACATGCAGCATCGCATTCGAATCTCAACTCGTCTGCCTAAGTGCATTTTAGCCTGCTTTTCGGGGCAGTTCAGATGGGCAAGAGGGAGCAGCAAGCCGTATGTTGTGCATCGATTTCGGTTTGGCCATAGAAAACATAGGTTTGTTGTGGGTTTTGCGCTCAGTTCAGCAGGCACAGCTCAGCACAGCTCAGCTCACTTTCATGTTTAATTAAAAGATAACACACACACGCAGGCACACACACACACTGGCACACACTTCACCGGGTGTTGTATATGATTTGGCATGTCAAGTCTTTCAAACACTTCGCCTCGGCCCGCTTTGTGTCTATGCTGCCCTCATATCATATGATTCCGTTTCGATTCGCTGCTCCTGCCAAATTTATGCATTTAAGTTGGGGCAAATTTAACGTGTGCTTAGTGTCTGCCTCTCTGTCTCTCTCCCTGTCTTTCGCTCTCCCTCTCTCTCTCTCTCTCTGCCTCTATCTGTCTCTCTCTGCCTGCCTCTATCTGTGTGAGCTGTGCAAGCTAGTGGAAAATATTTCACTGCTTTAGCTGCGAAAACTTTGCTACGTATTGATAGTGTGTGTTGCCTGTGTGTGTGTAGCCTGTGTGTGTGTGTGTATTTGTTTTTGCCCACTACAGCTACGAGCTTGAAGATGCAGTTGCCGGATTTGTGGCACGTGCAACTTATCGCACTGTAATTGAAAGCTTTAAAATTGATAGGCAACTTTTCTGCCTATTTAGCATATCGCTTGCCAAGAGATCGTAAAACCTCCAAGCACAATATATATAGCTGCCTCTCTCTCTCTCTCCCTCTCGCTCTGCCACTTTATTTGCTTTGTGTTTTATTGCACTGCGAATTGAGCGCCATCAATTAATGCGAATGCCATAAAAGTTTTATTAAGTGATTGACTGTCCACGACGCGCGCGCTCCGAAACGACCGATTGACCCAGGCCAGGCCGGGCCGGAGTTGAGTGACCCCTCTACCTAACCAAAACTGAGATGCGAACCCACAACAAAGTCGTCGCCGTCGTCAGCGTCGCCATCGTCGACGCACTGTTGAAATATTTAAAGCGGCTTAAATAAATTGTGGTTTGTTTCTGGTTACGATTTCCGCTGTTCCGCCTGCGCTGCCTGTGGAGAAAATCAATAGAGCAGGCCCAATGGGCTGGCAGTGGACAGGAGTGAGAGAGAGCGAGAGAGTGAGAAAGTGAGAAAGAGTGAGCGCTTGGCCGAGTTCGAGGCGTAATCACACATAAAACTCTCGTTAGGCGCATTAAATTACAAATTCCATTAAAATGATTATTAAGGCAAGTATTCGCTAATTAATTTACTTGCTACGCACAATGCCGGCGCGCAATTAATAAATCCGAATGAGCAGCTACACATTAGCCAACCATGGCGACCCCTACCCGACCAGGCTCCACACCCCCCGCCCACCCCACTCGAGTCAAGCACGGCAGACTAGTCGAGTGCCCTACACAAGTCGCCAGTTTCGATACTTCAGCGACGAGTGGAGAGTGCTCCATGCCAAAGCTCTGCTAATTGAGGTGGGGTGCACAAATGAGAAGGAGAGAGAGAGAGCGAGCGAGAGCGAGAGAGATAGAAAGATAGAGGGAGAGCGAAAAGTTGTTACAGGCATAAAAAACCACTCATAATTAATACGCTCATAATTAGCTGACGCATTTTTGGAAATGGAAAATGCTGCGAAATATATTTCCAAAAAAAATCCAAATAGGTTGCCAGTTTTGTAAACAAATTAACAGAGTTTCTTGAATAAACAGCTTTATAAAAAATACTGAGTTAATTAAATAAATAATAAACAAATAAGTTTTCAATCAGCTTCGTTAGATTGCAAACGATTCCATAGCCAAAAAAAAACCCATTTTGAACCGGTTCTAAAATAGTATTCAAAGAGTTAAGGCTCTTTGCTTTTTGAACTGCTTCACATATTCACAAATTTTTAGAGCAGTTAATAAATTCTCAGATATCTAGCTAGGTACTCTATAGTTCAAATGAACCGGTTTAAATACAAGGATTGGAACGGGTTTAAAAGCAACAATGTATATCTGAAAACACTGCTCTAAGCTTTTTGACTAAGAAACCAATTTATTGAATGGTTCACAAATAAACCGAAGCATTATACAGTTAGTAAATTTTTGAGCCAGTTCGCTTGGGTCTCAAAAGGCACTTTAAGCCTTCAAAAGTTGTTATAGCTAAGAAACCCTCTTGAACTGGTTCAAAAACCAAAACTGAACTGAAATTATAAGATTCTATATTCAAAATATTTCACTCAAGTCTTAAAACGCATCGTGAACTGGTTCGAATAACAAATTATAAGTGGAACTAAAAGTTTCAAGGCTTAAATAAATTCTCTCAAGTCAACAATTTAACTGGTTTGAATAACAAAACAGAAATTGATTTTTAGATATCATCAACTCGGCACGTTCAGCTTGCGAACCACTTGCAAACCACTTGAGGAACCAGTTCCGAACCAGCTCTTTTTGCAGTTGCGTTATCAATGCAACTGGCGCAATCTTGACTCATTCTGGGAACAATTTTCAAACAATTGACAAGAGACATAAGAGAATCGTTATAGAAATTTTGTGGAACCGGTTCCGGCGTACACAAATTTCGCATAAAAAGATTACGATAAGCACTTCATATACACGTACGTATTTATTTATTAGGACAGTGAGGGCACTTTATGGCCCAATCGAGTTTGGCCAAGTGCTTTAGACCCGACTCGAAACATGTCGCCAACCCTTTCACGCGCCACGCGTACCTTGCTCAATCCGCGGTAATGAATAACTGCTGCTCCGGACTGCGAGTCCTTATGAATAATAAAGCAAATAATCTGTCAGCGTCGCAGACGCCCTAACAAACCCCAGCAAATGGAACCAACTGAACTGAATCGGGAAACGAACCGGGAAACGAACCGGGAAACGAACCGGCAAGCAGCGGGCAGCAAATGCTGAACAAACGACTCAATTTCAATGGCGGCCCCCGCTGAACGAGCATGGCGTGTGTGTGGGTGAGCTGGAAGGGGGGGGGAGTGTGTGTGTGGCAAGGGTATGGTGTGTAGGGGGGTGGGCTGTGCTAATAACACGAAATCGGATTTGAGCGCTGACCAGTTGACGCTGCGTGTGATAAAAACAACAACAACACGCAGGTTGCGGTTTTCGTTACGTTGCCATCTCCAACTGCCTCACCCTGTCTCTCTCTCTCTCCCTCTCTCTCTTCGGGAGCACACGCTGCGTATGCGTAACGTGCGTTTTAATGAAATATTGAATTTTATTGCCTGCGTGCCTGTCAACAACTTGCCTGCCAAGTCCTGTCCACCATCACGATCCCGACCACGACCACGTCCAATCCCGCTTCGCAACTTGTCACTGCCTCGAGGGCAACGGGCGTCGCCGTCCGCCGTCCACCGTCCGCCACCGCCGACGACGACTGGCGTCTCTTTTAATTTGATTTTCAGACAGTTCCCCCGCCCTGGAATGACCCCCCGCGCACGCTTCCACACCGCACGCATTTTAACGCTTTTTATTTGCTATGCAAAAGTTCAAGTGTATTATTACCAAAAAAAAAAAGAAATGAGGAAGTCAGCTAGCAGGGGGAGTGGCAAGTGGGGTGGAAAAAAGAAAAGTTGCTTTATATTCGGGTACGCTGCGGACAGCTTGTTGTTGCTGCTGCTGAGCCTGTGCTAATAAAAGCAATTTATGAAGCCCAAAGCGCGGAAATGAATTGTTAACAAATTTTGCGGCGTTGAAGTGGTAAGGGGGGAGGGGGCGGCGGGCTGAGCTGAGCGGGTCAAGGGGGCACCCTCCCAAACAGATACACAGTGAGCGATGATGAGTGGCAACGACAGTGTGGCAAGATGTGTGTGTCGAGTGGACGACATGTCTTGTTTATGGTCATGCCCGGCCCAGGGTAGAGCACACGCATAAGAAGCATTTTTGCCACGCCCACAACTCGATGGCATTGTGGAATTTCCCAAAGCGCGCATAAAACGCAGCACAGAATAAGCAAGAAGAAAAGAGGAAGAGCGAGAGAGAGCAGAGCAGAGCAGGAGTGCAGCTTTAAATACTGCAACCAGTTCTGTTCAACGTTTTACAAAGACAAAAAAAAACCTCAACCTATTTAAAAGGCATCATTAAAGCGTAGCCCTGCTAAAGCTGCTTATAATATTTAAATATTATCAAGAGAAAGAGCAGCAGCAGCGGCAGCAACTGGAAATATGTTAATCCATTTGAGTTGCTCAAAGTTCTATGGATTTTTTGATGAATTCGCATGAATTTTCTAATACGCAAATTGTATCTGTGATCTTTTTTAAATGCCTTGAGGTATTTAACCATAAATCAAGTGCTCATTGATAAAATATGTTTTCCCTGCCTACCCACAAATATTTAAACAAATGTTATTGCGCCGCTTTGAGCTTGAAGTTTGTTGTGTATGTTTATTGAAAAGATTTGAGGTAAATCAAGAGACAGAGAGAGAGAGAGAGAGAGAGAGAGAGAGAGATTTATCACTTTGATTTCTGAAATTAAAGTGCAATTTATTGTGAATTGATTGAATTAAATATTGACAATGAAATAACACAACTTA
This sequence comes from Zaprionus inermis, assembly GCA_018151445.1. Lineage (NCBI taxonomy): Eukaryota > Metazoa > Arthropoda > Insecta > Diptera > Drosophilidae > Zaprionus > Zaprionus inermis. Next base: position 1,003,283 of record JAECXD010001696.1, read on the forward strand.
TGCACTTTCCAACTAGTTTTAGTTTATGATTCTGCCAAGTAAATTGAATTGCGTAAAACTAAACTGCGACTGTGTGCAGAAATTCGTAAGTAGATATGAAATATATATATATACTAATCCTTAACATATGCATTTATTTATAAGTGCAGATAGATCATAATAATCACGCCTACCCAACGACGGTTCTATTGGTCCGATGATTAATAACCACTTTGGCTAATTGCAAAGCTTAAAAGTGATTACAAATCGAGATTTATTATTATTTTATTTGTATTGAATAATAAAATCAGCAAAAAGCAGCGTACTTGACTAACGAATATCCTAGAATTTTAAGGATTAGAGCCGATGGATTTTTCGCTTTGCCGTTTTGCCAGCTCCTCTGTCTCTCTGTATTTTTGTCTGTCGTTTGTCCGTCTGTCTTTTTGTCTGTCCGTCTGCATAAACGTCTATAGCTCAAAGAATCTAAGAACCATAGGGAACAATTTTAACCGCAAAACTCCTTCGTTTTCTTGAGTTTTAAAATGAATTTTTTAAATTTAGCCACGCCCTCTTGTGCCTCTTAATTAACTAAAAATCGTATTGTAAGCGTAGTTTTCAAGCTAGAACTTTAACTTTTGGTGTCTACAATATTTAGCACAAGCCAATCGATGTCCGAGCATTTGATTAAGATCAGTTAATAACCATAGAAGATATTTATACATAGAACTTGCCCAATTTTCACTTATAAGTTTTTGGTACATTCGTAATTCTATCAACTAATTATCATAAGAGTCCTATAGACATACTTGATGTACAGCCTAGAACCGCACTGCCAGGCAGTCATAAATGCGATCAAAATGAAATTAAGCTTAAGTCAATATGGCGTAAAAAAGCGTTGCCATGCATCAGGCAGATGCTGTGGCAGACACGCTTGTTGTTGTTGTTGTAGTGTTTGTAATTGCAGCTGCTGCTGTTTAATTGCGAGATAAAACTTACCGATAATAAGCAGCTTTATGGTCGCCATGTTTGCCATGCAACCGCGCGCTGCACTCGTAGTTGTTGTCGTTGTTTCTCTTCTTGTTGTTGCTGCTTCTTTGGTTCTTATTAAACTTTTATTTTTTTTAACTATATTGTTTTTATTATTGCCGTCGCTGGTGTTGTTGCGGTTGTTGTTTGTTTGCAGCTCGTTTTTGGCTTGTTGTTGTTTATAATGGTGCAGAGTTTGCAGCTGCGGGCGCTTTTTCAATTGATGTTTACTCAATGAACGCACACACCGACACACACACACGCCGACGCCCTCACTTGGCAAGCAGATTAATCCGACAGTTTGGCAAGCACTGCAAGTTATAATGCAAATGTAATTCGCATTGCTCGCCAGAGCATGCCGCGTATTCGTATAATTTATTCACTTGCTGTCAATTCTATTCACTTCGATTCACTCGCAAGCAATTTCAAATTTGTTTAGTATTATTTGCGTATTTTTGCAGTAGTTTCTCGAGCTCGTTTCGCTGTAATTGAATATTTCAATTAAATTGATTAAAGTATGCAACACGCCGACTACCCTGACCCACATGAATATTTAAAACCGGGCAATTTCATTTTGATAGTCGTCGCAAAAGGTGTGCGAGTAGGACGGCACGAGTTGAATACAGTTGGCAATACGCGCCTAGACATAAAATTAACATATTTTGTTAATAATCATAATTTCTGACTCTACGCACGTGTGAGTGTGCAAATGAGCAGGTGTATAGGTGTATTCACCTATCTCTATGTGTGTGTGTGTGTGTGTGTGTTTACTGTGCGTGGGTGTATCATCTTGTCTGTGTGTGTGTGTTTGAGCCATCTTGAGTGCGTCGGACTCGCAGTGCCGACACATGTAAACTGCCTGCCTAATGTCTTATTCATGTTTACAGGCTTGTGCCCTGTTTGCCGGCTGACCTGCCTGCCCCCCGCTCCGCCTGCCCCGCTGCCTGTTCAAAACTTGTTTGCGTGCTGTGAACTTATTAGCCCGAAACAGCAGCAGAGCAACAGCAGCTCAACAATTCTGGCTGAATTTGGCGAAAACAGAAAAAACCGATTTGACTCGAAATCGCACTTGGGAATTTATATTATTTATCGATATACAAAATTTACTGAAAATATGTGCAGGAAAATGCTGATGTTTCATGTTAATCGAGTGCACTCGATGTTTGACTGGAAAAGAGCATAAACTGGTTTTGCTTAAATCATAATTGATTACGCTTTGAGGCCATTGGAATTCGATGCTGTAATTATTACACATACGGCAAGTTTTTAGTTGCCTACTTTGCGGCGGCGGCATTAAAGTGGCAACAAACCAAGTTGCAGAAGAAACAATTTAGTTTTATTTTAATAAATTTGATTTTTAAAATTTAACTGTGGCTTGGAAATTGTCAAACATTTTCAAAACATAAACTAAAATTTAACTGATGCAGCCAACACAAATAAGTGACAATTTAGCTTTTTGTTGCATTCTTTGCGGCAGCGGCTTTAATTTTCCAGTTGCGAAGCTTACATTTATGTACGCATTTAATATATGAACTGCAAAAAAATAACTATGCTTTTAAATTTGTAGAGCAATTTTTAAAAATACTGCATGTAATCTAGTTTTTGCCGAAACAAATCTAGAAACAATTTAACTGCAATTTACTACAATTGAAATGTTGTGATAATTTTCATAGCATACTTTGTGGCGGCTGCTTTAAGAAAAATTAATTCAATTTCAGAGGCGCAGTTTGTTAAACTATTGCCTTTACACATTGGACCCCAATCCATTTTTTTTGTAATTATTTTATTTAATTAATTTATGAGTTTGCCTGTGTAAATTTACGACAAGCGCACAAAGAAAGTTTCCCATTCAAATAAAAGTTTTCTCTCAAAAATCGATGAACATAGTTGACACTTTTTACAACTATTTGAAAAAGTTTTTTTTTTAAATATTATTTCTGCTCACAATGATTGTTCATTTTTTCGGTTTTATTTTTTTTTTTTTTTTTGAGATTTATGCACAAGTTTTGCTAAATTAATGCGGAATTAAGTGAAAAGTTTTGTCATCTTTTTGCGATTTGAGTGTTTTGCAGAAGAATTTGTTGCTGCGTGCTTAATTGCGAGCTGCAAAGTTGGTCGTATAGACTGCGCGCCAAAAAGTATGCAGCAAAAACAGAAAACCGAGTAGGCAACGCAGGCAAGCATAAAAAACTTGCGCTATGCTCCACATAATGTGCCATAGGAAGCAGCGAAATCAGCTGTCATGGCAGAGAAATAAAAATAAATTTATTTGCCATGAGCCACTGTTGCTGCCAAGGACAACAAGTTGGCAGCAGCACAAAACACACCGCAACAACAACAATGAAGAGAAGACGAAGACAAGCGGAGAAAAAATACGGGCAAATAAAGAAAATCCAAAGAAATTATACGAATTTGACAGATGAGCCAGGGCGGGAGGCAAGACAAGACAACGTTCAAGCTGAAGCTGGCACTGGGCCCAGGTAAAAGTGGAGCACAAGTTTTGGGGCTTAAATTGAGCTGAAATTTGTTGCTGCTGCTGCTGCTGCTGCAGTTGGCCCACTTTTTGTTGCAACTATTGTGCGCGTCGCGTTGTTCTTGTTTTTATTGTCATTTGTATGTTTTGGGTCCCGGCATGAATATGCATGCGGCATGTCGACGACAAGGTCGACAGGCGACAGTTTCTGGCAACAGTTGCACTTGAGTGCAGCTGCAGCTCCCTACAGCTCCCTCATTCTCTTTCTCCCTTGTGTCCATTTGTCACCGAGCGAGCTATTTGCATAATTACAACGCACATGAGAAGCGCCTGCAAGTAGGCAACGCTTTTCATTAGCCTTCACAGACGCGCGCTCCGACTCGACTCGACTGCGGTTCGCGACTTGAGAACGTTTTCGAAATTGAACGCGTCACGTTGCGCTGCTGCTTCGCTTCGCTTCGGTCAGCTTTGCCGCCCGTTGCCACCGAATGCTTCTTACCAACTAACACAGAATTGTGTTTTATTGTAGCTTAAGAACGAAGCAGGACGCGAAACGCACGAACGAGCGCACGATACGAACGCCAACTCGCGCTCGGCTCGGCTGGCGACGAGCAGCAACGACACGAAGACACGAAGCCGCGGCACGAGCCAAGGCGAATGGCTGCGGCGACGGCGCAGTGCGAGCGCAAAGAGAGTCGAGGCCGCTTGGCAACATTAAGCACGCACTCTCTGCGTGTGTTGCCAAGCATCTGTTGTTGCTCTCTCGCGCTCGTGCCGCGTCCGATTCTGCCGTGTCTCGCCTCCCCGCCACAACGAACTCGTTCGTTTTTGCGCGACGAACGCAGTTCGTCCGGCCGTGCCGAGAGCGCGCCGTCTGTTCCATTGCCACAATGTGCCGCTCTCCGCTGGCAACATGTTGCCAGCACGGGCTTGGCAACACAACAGTGTGCAACAGTTGTGCACAGCTGAGATAGCACGACACATGATGCACTTACGCCAATTGCCACTTAACTAAAATGCTGCAATCCGAAATTCGTTGTTGTTGTTGTTGCCACAGCTGCCACAATTTAAGTAGCCGGCCTCGGCTTGACTTGGCTTGGCTCTGAGCCGGGCTTGCTCTCTCACGCTCTCGCTCGCTGTGCAATCACTCAAAGTGGCCAACAGATCCGGGCTCAAAGGCAGCAATGCAAAAGCCAAGTGCAAACCCCGCCGGGTTAACTCATCAGCCAGTTGTGGGTGTAAGTGTGTGTGTGACTCGGTGCATTAAGCTGCCCCCGCTCGCACCCTACCCCCCGCAGCCCTTGCCCGCAATCGCTTTTAGAATATGCACATAAAAAATATTTGCAAACTGTGCGGCAACTTTGCGCTGGCAACACCTCAGTAAGCACGCACTAACACACACTCAAACACACACGCTCATTCACACTCTCTCCCACGAACACACACACACACACTATCTCACTGATATACAGCTACAAATGCACATTCATATTCGCATTCGCATTCGAAAAAGTTGTTAAAAAGTCCAAATAAATTTCGTTTTTGTCGAGCTGTGGCAAGTTTCAAGCGGGCTGGGGTTGGGCGTGGCAAAGGCTGTTGTTGCCACTCGAGTCTTTGACATAAATTTATGCGTTTTGTGTGCTGCAACAACAACAAGCAGCCAGCCAGCCAGCCCGTTATAGATCAGGTCATGGATTGCTCTAGCTGCGGGTGCGCCAAAGGATTGCGAGGGGAGTGTGGTAAATGGGGCAGGTGTGATGGCGATTGCCAGTGACAAACTAAAGTGTATTTCGAAATTGAGTTGTCATAAAAGCAGGCAGCAGCAGGTTGTGTTTTGAAGTCGGGCACAGTGTGCACTCCATAAGAGTAACAAGAAATACAAATTTAAATCTATTATATGTTATTTAATATTTTCTAAGCTAAAAAACGTTTTAAATAATTTAAATATTTTAATAATAAAAATCTAATAATATACTAATAATTTTAAATTATTTATTGTTGGCTTAGAAAATCTTAAAAAAGGAGTAACGTTAATACGTACATGTTCAAGTTGAAAATTAAAAAATTAATACTTTTTCAATTAAGAGGCAAATATAATTACAAAAATTTATTTTCAACCAATACTTAAAGCACAAAAATATAAATTTAAAACTGTACAACAAAAACTTTATTATTTTTGTCTATGGTTTTAATGCAAATCCTGTAAAAATATATTTTATAATTATAAACATTTTTTACAATATCAAATCTGCTCTAAAATTAACCAAATTGAATAAAATATGATAGAAGTATTCTCCCTGAATATTATTGAACTTTAAAACAGTAAAAAACATGCAAGCTTTGCGAAAAACACAAAAACTTCAATGCATTCTTTACTCAACACATCGAGCCCAAGAAAGTATGCAATGGAATTTAACGCAAGCTAATTGTAAGCAAGCTTGGACCGCAACTCAGTTATCTTTGTAGAGATACGACTTTTAGAGATGATGGCATGATAGCAAGCTGTACTGCATATTAATCGTATATATATAGTACGTATATAAATAAATTTAATGCTTACAATAAACATGCAGTTAATTTTACATATTTTTTATATCTCAAAGACTTCAGAGCAGTTTAAAATTGTAAATTCCATTGAAATTTCTCGTTTTAGGTATGTACACTGTAGTAGTTGACTTTTTATTTGCCCCGCCCAAAGCGTGCCCCCCGCCTTCCTTTTTCGCCGCTTTTGCAGTAACAACTGAGCAAAGTCCTTTCGCAGTGCAAAACATAAACTGAGGACACGACGTTGGCCACTTGAGGCTGCAGATACTTTCACTCTGACCTACCACCAGCCCTCCTCGCTCCCACCCACTGCCTCCACTTCTATGCCCACTTGAAACCCATCAGAATCCTGCTCAAACGTTCAGGAGCGACAGACACTTGGCATTACAACTAGTCATAAAATACGGCGAGCTAAAAGCACGAAACTTTTTTCGATTTAAATAAAAAGGGTGCCCGAAGTGTAGGAAAGGGTTGCAGAAATATAACGGCAGGCAGTTTGAACTTTGATGGCGAAGCCAGTAAGAAAGGAAAAGAGCGAGAACCGTAAAACGTATACAACCTGTCCAACACTTTTTGGACTGCCTCGACTTGCCCCGCGAATAAAAGAAATAAAACAAAACCGTGCGACAAGTCGTAACATTCGCATAGGCTGTCAACACGAAAGATGTAAATAATATTTTGTTGCTGCTGAGTGTTAGTGTGTGTGTGTTTTTTTCACATTTTCTTTTGTACTTTTCGCCCCCTATTTGCTTCTGTTTCCCCCTGTTTCACGCGACAGCCGACGACGACGACGACAACGGTTTAAACAGTTTTTAATTAATTTGCACAAGAACAATGCAGACTGACAGCAGCTGCTTGCTACGGGAGTAGGGGGAGGGGCGTGGCAGGGATGAAATTAAAATTGTGGCAAGACTCTTTGGGGGGAAGGAAAGGAAGGGGCTGTAACTGCAACAACTTTCAGTTAATCAAATGACATGCAACACACACGCCATGAAACTGATGTGCGGGGCGTGGCTGGCGCACACATAAATCAGTGTGCCACACCCCTCTGCTTCTACCTCGTCCCCCTACCCACGCCCTTTCCATCTTAATTGCTTAAACAAAATGCTGCGCACTATTGAGCAATTATGCAGCCGGAGAGGCCCCACTCCGCCTGCCACCGCGCACAAAAGTATGCAAAACTTTATGCCAGCAAATTAACAGCCGCCAAAATATCTTAATATATTCAACGATTTTCGACCGACATCAGCTACGTCTCGAGAAGGGTCTCCTTCTTCGTATAATTTATGCGCGTTTTAATTTCATTTGCTGCCTGCCTAACCAAATGCCACGCCCAGTCGCCAAAACAGGAAAATATGTTATTTTGACACCTTCAAGGTTGCACCCAAAGTCCTCTGCTCTGGCGCGCCCCCAACAAAAAATGAAGGAGCAAATTGCCCTCAAGGCCAGCGAGCAGGAATCAATATGCTACCAGATTGTTCTACACTTGTGCCAAAAGGGGATATTAACTGATTTACAACAGGGTTGGGTTCTGCACGCCGCCATAGGTCGTTAGAATCGGCGTCCATAAATCAAAGCGTTTGGGGCTCATTAAAATTGCTTTACTTAAACTGCTCAGGTTTATTATAGCAAAGACTTGGAGAGACACGGGAAACAAAAAGTTTATAAGTCAAATGTTTTTTAATTTTATTTATTATTTTAAATTCTGCAATTTTTAGTATGCAAAAGAAAGGTAACTCATTGTTCTACAATGTTAAAATAATTATTATTTACAAACTCACAGTTACTTTAAGATCAAATATATTCGAAACATGAAAAATAACGTTTTTATGTTATGCACATTATTAAATATAGTTTTATTTATTTAGTTACTTACATTTCAGCAGTTTATTAATTTGTAGGCTTACAGATATTTTTTTCCTACATTTACTTATTTTACAGTATTTAACTAAGAATTATTTAATAAATTAAATTTGAAAATATTTCCAACTATTTTAAGTAGATCTTTTATTTTTTTTTAATGTATTATTATTAAATATATTAAATATTTGGAGTTATTTTAATTTAAAATTCTATAGTTACTTTTCTTGAAATAATTTGTGTTATATAAAAGTTTTATTAATAATGTGATTTTAATATAATAATTTTTATTTTATTATCAAAGCTTTACAATAATTGCATTTTGAATTTATTTTTGTAATTCATTTCAATTATTTTAAATGTATATATAAATATATATATATATTAAATTGAATTTACATTTATTTATTTAAATATATGAATACCTTTATTATTATATCTAAGTCTCTTCTATTTATTTAAATTATTTATAAAATCATACAAAAAATAGTTTCAATTCAATTAAAATATTTTTTCAATTGCTTTTAATTATAAAAAAAACAATTTTAATGATTAAACATTTTTTTAAATTATTTTCAGTGATTATACATTTTTGTTTACAGTGTATTCCTACAGTCGTTGCGTTGATCAACGCATTTCCCCCACTTGTTTTACCCAACACTTAATTCATTTTGCATAACTTTTGTTGCCGCTCATCGGCAGTTACGTTCCTTGTTCCTCGTTCCTCTTACCTGTTCCTCGTAGCTTGTTCCCCTTCCCTTTCCCACTGCCTTTCTGCTACTTCTGCCTCTGCCACGACTTCTGTCTGCTGCTTCTTGTTTTTCTTCTGTTTTGCTGCCGCATTTCAAAATTCACAATTCAAAACGTGTTAATTAGGCGCAGGATGTGGGCATGGCTGTAGTTTATACATTTATTGCGGGAGGGACGTGGCATGGCGGGGGGTGTGGTGTGGTGCCTCAAATGTGTTAATGACTTGCCAGGCAGCCTCTCTCCCTGTCGCTCGGAAAAGCCGCTTACCTTTCTTCAATTTCCGCGCTGCCTTAGGCATTTTGCGAGGGGTGTCAATAAAATTAGCATTTTCTTTTCTTTGCCTTTTGTTGTGCCTTGTTTTGTTTGGCTTGTCGCACAAATTAAAGATAAGGCAAGTGAAGGGGGGGGAGTGGCAGGCGGAGGGGGTAAGGGGTAAACCGGCACATTACGCAACTAAATATTCATGCGACTTTGGCCTGAAAACTTTGCTGCTGCTGCTCAACACATGCGCTAGCCCACGGCCACGCCCCCTGGTTGGGGGGTCGACAGAAAGAATGGGGGTGTGGCAAGGGGCAAGAGCCATAACTATCAAATTACGTTTCAACATGTGTGGCAGCTCGTAAAAAGCAATGGCATCAGGCAACTAAAGCAGAAACGAAACGAGGCGCGGCTTAAATATTTTATTGTAATTAAGCCGCGAATCTCTCCCCGAGCGATGACTTAAAATCACAGCCAGATGTTGTCGCAGGGGATGGTTGTGAAAGGAGGGGGGGGGAGTCAGGTAGGCAGCATAGAGTGCGCTTTGTTTCGCCGCTTCGCTGATTTATGGTCGCAACTTTTGTGGCCTCAACTCGCGAATCGAGCACGCTCTGAATCCTTCGACTGCCTGGCCGGGGCAGTTAACATTTTGGCTTACTGCACTTCTTAACACTTTGTTGCCGTTAATAATGCAGTGGCAGTGCCAGTGGCAGCTGCAAACGGCAGCGCCATCCGCCATGCGCTTCCTGTCAGCTTAAGACAAAGCAGCCTGCTGTCCGCTACGTCTCCATCTCTGTCTCTCTCCTGTTCTCCTTTCTCTCTCTCTCTCGCAATCTCTGCTACTGTCTCTCTTTCTTCCACTCTACTCCGCTCTCTCTTGTCCCCGTCGCTCTGCTGCCCCCCCGCACAAAAAACTAAATGAAAACTGTCAAATGAGCCGCAATTGCAATTGTGCTCCCTGCCATCCTTAATGATATGTGTGCAGGTGTGCAGGTGTGCAGGTGTGTGTATGTGTGTATGTCTGTCTTGCTCTGCAAACTTTCACCTGTTAATGACATTGAAGAGTGCGGGGTGCGAGCTGCGGGGTGCCCTGCCCCGGAAAAGCCAAGCAAAACAGCAGCAGCCGAAAGTAACTTTTGCAACAAGTTTTGGAAAAATGTTTTACAACTAAAACTTTAATTAAAACCGGAAATGCATTATTGAAACGAAAAGCTGAGATTGAGAACGAGAGACGGATAAGTAGAACGAGCAAGCAGCAAATGAATCAGGCGCTAAAATAATTCACCAAATGCGAACTGCTAATACCCTCAACAGGAATAAAAAACAAAAACAAAAATATAAATCTTACGATGCAAATTTATTTTTAATATATATCACACGTTAAAAAATTAATTATATATTTTTATGATACTATGATAATTTGTAGCTAATAAATAAATATAGAGAGAACAATAGAAAAGGCAAAAAAAACAGAGAAAGCTACACGAATGACAGTAAGATACTCTTCTTCAAGTTAAGAAGTTTAAGTTTTATATGGTTTCGGAACTGAAACGAGCATATTTATAGTTTACTTGGATTTTAATTTGCACAAGTACAACAGCTACAGTTGAAGGTGCTCGACTGTTAAATACCCACTTCCTATTTATATTTATTTATTTATATTTATTTATTTATATTTATTTTTTGATTAGTGGGGTTGGAATGGGCATGTCAAATTGAAAATCAAACACTCAGATATATTTTCAGCAAATTTAGCAGCCCTAGCTCTAATAGTCTTTGATATATAAGTGTTCAAACAGACCGACAGACAAGCATGCCTATATATACTTGCCTGCCATTGCCCGCTGGCTATAAAAACAAGCATAGTTTTTGGGCAATTGATGACGATCCAGAATACACTATTTCATACTTTTAATATCAGAAGTTTAGATAAATATGTAGTTTTCATTCATATCATTTTACATATTCGGTGTTCAAATAAATATAAAATTTCACTAACAGTTTTTAATACTTTTCTATAGATTCTATTTAGGTTTTCAGTTTTAGCTGCTGATCGATGCAATTAAAGGTTTGCTAAGTATAAACATACATATACTTAGTAAATAAATACTACTTACTTACTTACATCATTTATTGAAATTATAGGGCCATCTCATCTGCTGAGAAGATCACCCGTAATATATCTCGTATTTTTCATAGCAAAACCGATTTGAAAATAGCTTCACTACCTGAAAATTACGGGAAACATTTTTAATTAAATTAAACAAATATATTCCTTTATTGCTGCTCGTTTAAACAAACGAAAAAAAATAGTAAAAAAGTGCAATTAAAATTTTTTAATAAATTATAAGTAAAATTTAAGATATATAGATTTTTCATAAGCTACAAAGGAGTGCAATAAGCAACTGCATAGTCCAAGTTATTTAAGCATTTTTCATTTAATTGTTGTTGAAATCTTCAATGACAGATTGGAAACTTCATTTCACCTCAGTTTGCATTTCAATGTGGTGTTAAATGCGTCAAGGCACGCAGACAGACTCTAACATATTCGATTCATCGCATATTTCTAAGGCATCAGAAATTAAATCGGCTCAAATTTAAGGCTGGTCCGATTATGAAATTTCTCTTTTCTCTCTTATATTTAAGGTTATTTATATTTTCCAACAATTTTTCAACACTTCAATCATATTCTGCAGCAATGCAAGTAAGTATTTCCTTTTTCTATTTTTCTATTTTCTGGTCTTCAAACCGCACCTGCTGCTAGATAGCAAACGTATCAAGCACACTGTCAGTTAAGCTGGGAAATTAGGGGGATAGGTACACACTGGTGCAGGTCCAACTGGCACATGACATTGATGCGATTACACTGGCAGTTGCAGTGTGGATTTATTCAGTTTTAAATCAATAAATTTTAATTTAAATTGCAGCCACACGCAGATACCAACAATCCATGACAATTGTCCAACTTTGCAGGGTCCCCAAACTCTCTCTGTCTTTCTTTTTTTCTTCTCTCTCTCTCTCTCTCTCTCTCTCTCTCTCTTTCTCTCAAAATGCGAATGCAACTTTTAGCTAACAGTTTTCAATCCTCTCGCTTTGTTTGGGTGGTTCCAATTTCGGGCTTGCGTTGGGTCAGGCAAATCTCATAATGCGCATTTCCGTTGCCTATAAGCGCCGCTCAGCGTATGATTTGACAAGGTCGCATTCGCATTCCCATATTAAAGATTCGGCAACCCCTCCCACTCTGCCGCTGTCCGACTACCCAATCCGCGCCTCTAATTTTGTTATGCATTTCGATTTCGCCTATTGCCATTTGCGATTTGCGATTGCAATTTCGATTTTGATTTGCCAGTTTGTGTGTTGATTTCGCATTGTGCTTTGTGATTTTGGGCATTACGTATACGCCTCGCTGACAACGTTCGAACGTTTCACGGCGCACTCTGCGCACTAAGAATACAAAAATAGTCAAAATCGCTGATGGCCATAAATGGAAAAAGGGGTGATCAAAAATGGAAAAATTTGCAAACAAAATACTGGAAAAAACAACTCAATTTTTGAGTTCTGCGTTTTGTCAATCGTTTTGCATCGTTTGTTGTGAAATTATCGAGCTAATCAAGTGCGCGCTTTTCGATTCCAACAAACTGTGGCTGGCAGGCAGGCTGCGGCTGTGGTTGAGACTGAGGCTCAGGTTAAGGCTCAGATTACGAGGCAATTTATGCAGGCGCGCGCGACTTGACTGCCCCATAAATCCTGCCACGAATCGCATAGCCGCATGCAACAAATCATGACAGCGGCGAGGTGCGCTTGATGTGTATGAAGTGTTTAATTTTATTTAAATTTTAGCAGCATATTTTGATATCCAAAAATTTGTATTTTATTAAAAATGTTCTTCCAAATAAATTTCAATTCAAAGTAATTTAATGCAAAGGGATAACCTGTTTTTAAAAATATTTTTAACGATTTAAAAGCAAACAATTTTTATAGAATTTGAAAGATATAAATCAATAATAAAGGTTCATAAAAAATGGGTAGAAAAAAATTAAGAAAACTGAATTTATATTAATTTAAAAATATTTAAAAATTGTTTAAGTTATTTTATTATTATTAATTATTTGCGTATTTAGACATATTTCCTGCCTTACTTACCGTCTCAATGAAATTCCAGGCGTAATTTTAAGGCTTTATTATTCATTTTTTGTATTTACAATAGTTAACACCATAAAAATTATTTCTGTTAATTTGATTGAGATTGATGAATAAACACGTAAGTTATTTAATATTTCATCTCAGTGACAGCACTCAAAAGTATGCAACACAAAATAATTAGCGTAGAGGTTGGATCGTGTAGGGTATATAACAGTTGAGCACACTGGACTTTAGCCTTAAAACTTGTTTTAATTTTTTAATAAATATGGAAACCTGATTTATTCAAATCTTTTAATGCTTGAAAATCAAGTAGGCACATTGAGAATTATACTAATTCAGGCAGCAACCCTCGCATGTGAAACTTAAGTGCAGTTTCTGCAAGCGCATAAAGTTTTCAAAGCCTCTACACACACATACACACACACACACACACGCATACTCACTTGGCATGTGACGAATTGTAATACAAATGAGCTGGAGCGGGAGCTACTTGCAGCTGTCTCCTGGGCCGCAGAGGAGAAAGAGAGAGGAGTACGAGCAGCTGGGAGAGTAGGAGCAGCTGGAATACTTGGGGAACGGCAGAAAGAACAACCCAGAACCTGTTTCCCGGCACGTCGTTTAGTGCAACAACTTAATTTGCATATCAGCGGGGCCAAATTGCAGGCGGCATGCAACGCGTACAACTTGCCGGCGGGACAAAAGGGAGGGAAAGGAAGGGAGAGCAAGAGGGCAACTGTTAACTGGGGCTTGCCTGTTTCTAACTGCAAGTGTGGGCAACTTTGCCGGGGAAATTGTTTAGTAGCTTTGCTTTGGCAGCTCGCAGAGTGGGGTAGCGTAGGCACTTCAAGCACTTCATCAATTTGCCAATAAACTTGCGAGTAGTTTTCGCAATAGTTGCTAACATTTCAATCAGGGCAAACACTTCAAAAAACAACCCGTCCCCCCCTCCTACCACACTTCGTTTACTTTTCGCCGTCAGCGTTAGATTTTATGCACACACACACACACACGCACACAAATCGAATTGCAAATCCAAATCCAAATCCGCATACGAATACGAAAGTTGTTGCTGATTTAGCGCAAAATTAACAGGCAAATCGCGCGCGCCGTCGCTCGCCCACTCGAGTTGGCAATGTGGGCAATTAATATGAGGAGACAGGGGAAGGGTAGTGGGAGGGCAGGGAACGTGGCAGGGAGCAGGCAGAAGCCACCGTCGCGTCTCAAATTAAATTTGCATTTCAAATTCGTCGCTCGTCGACGCGTTTTGTTGACAGCAGCAACTGAAGGCGTGTCCAGGCTGAATCAAAGCATTTAGTTGGCCCAACAAACCCCCACCCCTCCGCAGTGCCAACAAATCTATTGACAGTCGGATGATGATAAAAAAACAAGAAGAAGAAGCTGAAGAAGACTGCCCGGGCAGGTGGACAGCGATGCGAGCTCCGGCGCCAGGGGACAGTCGGCTTGCTCGACTCGTCTTGCATATAAATCAAAATAATTTTGTTTGGTTCTGGAATTTGCTGACAAGGAACGTACAGATGGAGGGAGGGATTAAAGGAGGAGGAGAGGAGAGAGCAGAGCTGTAAGGAAGTTGTGCACTGAAATCATGAAAAGGACAAATGAAGTGAAATTTAAATGATTGCATACTTCGAGGCGTTTGTTAAACCATTTATTTTCACCTAATTGCACACTCGAGTGGACGCTACACCGCCTTCCCGCGTTCGTCTGCAGGCGTAGGGGCTGGGGTGTCTAGGTGGGCTGACCAGCGTTCGAGGGTTCAGGGTTCACACTTGGCTGAACCGGACCACGAGGCCGTGCTGACGTTTTGACACTGCCCCAATTGACAAACCCATTCGTAGCTCGCTCTACCCGCTCTACCCGCTGTACCCGCTCTACCCACTTCCAGCCGTTCTACCCACTCTCCACACTTGCCTCCCTGCACCACTTCCACTCCCCCAATGCAGCAACAACTTCATTTTCCGCACTGCACTGACTGCGCCTGGACAAAAAGAGGAGGCGAAGAACAACGCAAGTTTTCAGCCGACATGTGCGTGAAATGCTTTTTCATTAAATTTCCCTCAACTCGTGTGTTTGTCACAACAAACGAAAACCAATTATAAAGCAGGTTTAGAAAAGTGAATGCCGGAAATTTCCATAAATACCAGAGACGAGGGAAACTGGCAGGAAGATCTGAAACAGAGAGTCATTGTACGATTTTTAGGTTCTTCAGCCTGGTTTATTGTCTATACTAAAACTAATATTATCAATTAATAAAGATTATTTATAAACTTATTAAATTTAATTTATCACTCTTATCAAGTCATATATTTTTTAGATTTTTAAATTAATATACTTTTTCTAATTACTGTTGAAAAAAAACAGCATATACTTTATAAGTTTTTTTTTTTTTTTTTTTTTTAACGAAATTATTTTATTTGACTAGCGTACTATTACTCTTCTTGGACAACTTAATCTAATCGGTATCAATTTAAACGATTCTTAATATCTAGGTTATTTACAAAGATTATATGATTATGAGAATCAAAGAAATTGAATATTTAGGTAATAATATTTAGAAGCTTATAATTAAATACGATTTATGTCAATTTTATTAGTTAATTAATAAATTAAGCTTAAAGTTTATTTAATTGAAAATAATAATTTATTACTCCTACTAAGCCATAAGTATTTTTAAATTTTTAAATTTAATATATATTCCTAATAATTGTAAATAACTCGAAATTAAAAAATAGTTTTTTAGTAATTTCCAGAACTTAATAAGAAACAAATTTAATTTATTCATGCGCACCTTCGCAGTATAACAATACAAGAATTCTCCGCATGTATTAAAACTATTTAGAAATTCGCGTAACACTGGCATATATATATTTCTCTTTTCTAATCTGTCGACTTATAAATTGAAATTAACTCGAAAAATACAAGTACCCTTCAAAAAACTTTGCTAACTTCTAGTAAAAATTTAATAATTATCGCCTTCATGCTAATATGCACATATTTTAATAACCAGAAAAACTAAAAACAAAAATATCGATAGAAAAAATGTTCAGACAGATTTTCTAAAAAAAATCAAACCAAAATGTGGTGGGATCGGGTACTTCCTGAAAGTAATACGTATAAGCTATAACCAGGCAAAGCAAAATGCCCAGACTGATGAAAGTCCAGTAAAGGGCTACGAAAAGACATGTAATTAGAAACATAAAGAATGACTTTTTGCAGTTTCCTTGGCTTTTCAGCAGCCAATTCATATCTTTTGGATCGTCGGGCCTTGAGAAATCGGAATTTCGAAATTGGTTTTTTGTTATTTCCATAGCATAATGAACAAATTCCATTGGGGTTGAGAACCGATCAATATCCACCGAAATATAATATGATATCGGCGACATTTGCTGATCAGACCACCATTTCGATTCCCGCCGTAGCTTTAGCATAATATAACTCAATTTGATATGATATACCGAAGGTTTCTTTTTGGATTGTATAGCGAGATAAGCATTTATCAGGCTTTGCTTAAGCTCATTCTCCGAACAACAATTGATTATTTGGGATGATAACGTTGCCTGCAGAAATATTGCTGCACAGTTATCGAATTTCATGTTATCGATGTGTTTTACTTACATCAGTCGGTGGCTCCGTTTCAGCTCGACTCCAGATCAAAATAATTTTATTCGCTGTCTCGGAAACTGATTTCTTATCGTTATTTGAATGGTGTACAAGCTTGGATTTAATCGGCTCAGTAGGTTCACTTTGCACCCCAATCGACTTTGTTAAATTTGATTTCGGAGCTGGTTCCTTCGACGGCATAAGCATGTTCAGCATGCCCACACCGACAAGCGGTTCCGGTACAACTTCAACGGGTTTCACAAACTTTTTATTCATATTATTTTATTTTATACAATCTTCACGCTTTGTGCTAATTCCAATGTAAATTATTAAGAATTAAATTTTTTTTTTTCTAGCTCTTTCGTGTGCTGTGAACGAGAATCAACTGAAACAATCTTGTTTCCTATGTTCTGAATACATATGCAAAGTTTACTATATTATTTTCGAATACGAACTACTATATTTTCATTGAACAAAATGAAATAAAAAAACACATTACTTTTTAATAATATTTTCTATTTGAATTTATTTAGTTCTTTATTTCTTGAAAGTTGCTTAAGGTTTTACTTGCTCAAGTACTCAGTTTTAGTGTGCAATAAAAGATATAACTTTTTTTTATATAACGTACCTCTTTTCCCCAAATTTCCTTTACTCTACGCATTTTTAATTTGCTGTGACTCTAAAACTGCATGTTATTTATAAATCGAAATTGCAAAATTTTTGTTAAGTTCGCGCGTAAAAATATGAAAGCATTCTGCGGTTTTTTCACTCCCAGCTCCTCCTGCTTCTTCTGCTTCTTCTGCTCCTCTTTTGGCTGTCGAAGGAAGCTTCAACTTCCTACGTAGCAAACTTCTGCTCCTTGCTGCCTCCTTGCTGCACTCGCGAATCGCGTCGTCTTCAGCGTGTCATGACATGTGCAGGAAATGCGTTTTCTGGCGCTGCAAACGACGCTGCAGGAGCCCAAGCTGAAGCTGGAGCTGGAGCTGGAGCTGGAACTGCTACTGCAGTTGCTCGGTTTTTGGTTTTCGGGTTTGGGTTTACGGTTACGGCTACGGTTACGGTTTTTTGGCTATGCCGTGTGCTGTGCGGCGCCTTTCTTGCGCAGCTCCATAAATATTTAAATTGTGTGCCGCCTCGCGACTTCTGATTCGGCAGCTCGCCCCTTGCGTGTTGCTTGCCGGCTTATATTTTGACAGTTATCGATTCGCTGCTCCACACGACGCAGCCAGAGACGTCGCTTTATCTTGCCAGGCTCTTGCAATTCATTTCCTAAAATATGCATGGCGGTAGAGAAGGCGAAGTAGCATGGCGGCGCTGTAGAAGAAGCGTTGGCTGTGCGGAAACCAAGCGGGGCATCATTACATTGGCTACGCGCTGTCAAGCTTGCCTGCCTATGCCATGCTCCCGACCGCGACCCCGCTGCTTGCCACATTCAACACATTTGCAATATGTACGAGTTATGCGGCATAAGCCTCTCCAACTCGCACTCATTTCCTTCTTTTCAGCCAGTTAAAAACTTTGCCAAGTCTTGTGCTCGGCTTTGTGCATGTTTAACTTTTGCCTGTCAGTGCGAAGTGGAAATGTTCAACCCATTCACCGCCCCACTCACAGCCTGCCCCTCGCTCATGCCTCATCTCCCTCTGCTTTGATCAAAGTGACACTCAAGTGCTGCAAATTTTCGCAAATGCAACGTTTCAGCCTGCTCATTTCACATTCTTCCCTTGTACCCCGCCCACTGCATATGCCATATGCCCTTACCCCAACCAATCCCCCCTCCTCACATACACACACTTGACAGGCAGCAAATTGAAACAACAACTCAATTAGCACACCCCGAAAAATAACTCAACACGTTTCGATAAGGTTTTCCACTGTGCCCTGCGAGGTTTGTGCATTGTGTAATTAAAGCACGCCCGAGACTTATAGCGACTATTGACCTGCATTACGAATGTAAGTGCAAATTTAATTTACTTATGTATACACACACACACACTCACCACTGTGGTTACATAATTGATGTGCAACTATTTGGCATATTCGGAAGATGCATCAAATTGTCAAGAGGAAATTGTGGCATGAATGAAAAACATTGATCTACTTGCAGAGAAATCAGTGGGAAAGGCGGGTAAAGTATAGAAAAAAATATCTAGAATTTTACTTATGAGGAAAAGCGTTGGTAAATTTATGAAACAAAGAAGGGAATGAAAAAGCAGTATGTATATTTAAAAAGTTTATTAACTGTAAATATAAATTTATAAATGGGCAAAGGGTTTAGTATTAATGTTGGATAGTAATATAAATATATATATATATATATATTTTTTAACAGAGTATTTTTTTCATAAGCCCGTATACTGTTTAAAATATGTCAGTGTATCAGTATTTAATTATTTATTCAGCACTTTGTGTTGCCTACTTTTGAGCGCTATCAATAAACCTAAACTAAAAGTATTTATTAAATAACTTCTATGTTTATTATGCGATCATTCAACTTTGCAGTAATAATTAGTTTGATGATATTTAATGTACACGCCAAAAATAAATACTACTAACTTAATATAACGCTTGCAATTAAATTACTTTTGATTTACGGGGCTGCATGGATGCGTGGCCAAATTACAAAAAAAACCTTAACTTTATACAATAATAATTCAGACTGTTAACAAATTTGATAGCTCTAGCTCTTTTAATAACTAAGATCTAGATTGTCATACAGATGCAAGATTTAACTGAGCTTACTGAGCATTCTTTTCATATCTGAAACACAAGTAGATCCCCTTGGAATTTAAATTCAACTAGTAAATGAATCATACTATTGCATAGATCCAAGAGGAAAGCACACGCATGAGTCAACAAAAAAGGAAAACAAAGTTCAGAGTGAAAGTAGAACCAAATATTGTATGGAACACGTAGAAAAAACCTGCGGCTTTCTCTACAATCAGCCGTGCCAGCACGACGATTAGATTATCAGAAAAAGTTAGAAAAGTTATATATTGTGAACTCATGTAGAATATACCCTATCAAGCAATCAATATTTCATGTGTCAGTTTTTATTCGTTTTTGCTTTATCATATGACGCACACTGCGTATGAGTAATATTCGCGTAATTACGAAGCTTTTCGACAGTTTGCTTTCAGTTGTTCAGCCGTCTGGACGTGTTTTCCCAAAATTTTAACCAGTTTTCCATAGAAAATACATACACTATGCCGCCAGGAGATCGTTGCGGACCACCGCGTCGTGGACCCATCATCAATGTACAGATCGCACCACGCTGGCGTCGCCCGCAGTTGGTCGTGCAAGTGCCTGCACCACGTCCCGCTCCCGTCGTGGTTGTTCAGACACGTCCACGACCGCAACCGACCATAGTTGTACAGCAAGCACCGCCACCGCCACCGCCGTCGTACTACCCACCACCGCCTCCGTCCGATGGACACTTTCACAATCCACCGCCGCCCCCGCGCTACTAAGCGCAGAAGACGCTGAGCAGGAGAGAGAAGACGAGCGCAGATTGCTTCATAATGAATTTACGCAGCACAAAACATTTCAACGCAGAACTGTAGACACATTTGCTTATCATCAACAGAAAATATAAATATACTATATATATATATATATATATTGAAAGCTATCATAACTGCGCGTATCGTTTGATGGATTTTTGTTTTGCGTTGCCTTATCTCAGAGCTATCGATCGAGATAAGCGACTATCGCAACAGTTGTGGGGACAGACAGCTTGGGTAATCAGGGTACTACATGGGTCGATAAGGTTGAACATAATCTACCCCAAGAAAACTAGGAAGTACGCGCCAGGTCTAGAGGAAGCCAGCTATTAGCTGAAAGTATAAACGTTTATTATGCTAACACTCAAGACACAGTGGGTTGCTCAAGAAGTTCTTGTGGAAAGAAAGAAAAAGAAAACAATATGTTTTTCTAATTACTAAAATTTTAAAATTATATAGAGTCAATTTCCGTAGAACTTACAGCTGCAGAAGGCTCGGGCGCAAGCTAATTTAATATTGAAATTAACTAATTAATAAAGATAAGAGTGAATTTCATACTAAAAAACTTCTCAGTTATCACAATTGTCTCTCGCATTGCTGGGACTTATCAATATCAGTCGATAATGAACAAGTAAAGTGACTAACCAACTTTGCTGGGGCTGCTTATCTCTGCACTGGAAATGAAATGGAAACAAATTGTGGAATGGCAGCAACAATAAGCCGTGGGTAGCCCTGATTGATGGGACTTCGGGAACAGTGGAAGTCGATCGGTTTTCCATGCTTGTTTTGATTTTTTGGACAGCTCCGCGCAGTGCTGCGATAGCACGAGTACGCAGTAGTCAGTGTGAGGTGCTAGAGTGAGCACTGTGGGCGGCCGAAAATATGCGGGTTTACTATGAAGATTCCCATTGCTTTGGTCATCATCATCACCATCATCGCCCAAGTAAGCTATTGACCAGGTGCCTACACAGCAGGCACAAAACTGCTTAGGCTAGGAAGTTGATGAAAAACTATACTAATATATAACTTTTGATGCCTCGGCTCTGCACAGATATCGAGATTGATGTTTTCTCCGGCTACGGTGGGGCATATTATCCGCCGCCGATTGTTAGGCCCGAAGTCGTCGTCGTGAATCAGTCGCAAAGCTATATGCCTATGCCAGGCGGACAGATGATGAGGCCACAGCCGCTGCCACAGCCACTGCCACAGCCCTATGGCGGTGCCATGCCCTACGGATCGACCGGTTACTATCAGCAACAACAGCAGGGCTATCAGTATCAGCAGCAGTACCAGCAATACAACAATCCGCCCTATCCCAGATGGTAGACAAAACGAAATCCATGAAGTGACCCGGCCCAAGTGCTTGGCTTTCATCTAATGAAATCAGTTAACTGTTCTGTGTATATTACCAAATAAATAATCTATAAATTTTACGCCACAACTAACGTATACAATGAGATAATAATGCTATCTATCTGCAAGTTGGAGGAACTCTATTTATTTGTTTAACTACTAGAGAGATTGTGTGACGGATACTTGAGAGAGTGTCTAGCTAAGCATGTTTACTAATTGAGTTTTCCAGTGTTAGTTAAGGCTAAATTTGGAAATAGCTATAAGGTGCCTGAAAGTATACAATATAGAAAATACAATTAATTTTCAATAAAGCAAAATATTGAGAACTTTTCATGTTAAACAACTATACGAATGTGTGTGTAACTGATAATTTTATATGTCTTTGAAATATTCTACATTTATATTGCTTACTCTATTTTTTAATAATTGCTGTTGGACAATTTAATTTCGAAAATAAGATAAATGTATTGTCGTTTTTTTTTTGCATGTATCAAGGCAAATACATTTGAATTTTATTTAAACTATTTTATCTATACCACTTCTTTCGTTCTCTCCTGCATTTCTTCTGTTTGACATTTCAAATTTGAAAAACTTTCTTATAAATAGAGTCAGCTTTTGCTTTCAGCTCTGCCTTTCTTTAGTTCTAGTTATTTTCCCATACCTTTTAATACGCTCATTCTATTTGTTTGTTTCTCTCGCCTTCTCTATTTGTCCACACACATTATAATGAAATTTGCACTTTTAACATGATTCATTTGTTGATATTTTTGAATATCACGATATTCGTGTGTAAATTTGAAAATCTGATAATATTCGCCTCCGCCCCCTGCCCCAGTCCGCCGCACTGGAAATCGTTTATCAATATTTATCGCAGACCCTAAGACCGCCTGCCAAGATAGCAACAACTAAGCTCGACTATCTGCAAAAAACCCGCAAAAAAAGTACCGACCCGATCAAGTGTCTCCTTAAATATGTTTAGCGAATGCGCAAATGGTTCAGTCAACGCACAGCAAACGCAACGGCAGGTGCTACGCGAGAGAACATAGCTCAAAGACTATAGGACTAAAGGACTATTACTACAGTTAGCGTAAACCATGTCTTACTACGACGACGAGCGCCGCCATCATCATCATCACCATCATCACGGTGGCCGTCCCATTGTGGAGGTGGACATTGTGCCACCAAGGATTCCTCGTCCCGCCGTCGAGATCGATGTGTGCTCACGCTATCCACCCGGCTACAGACAGGAAGTAGTGGAGGTAATCACACCAGCTGCCGTCTATCAACCTCCGCCGCCGCCGCCACGTCCCATCATCGAGGTCGATGTGATGCGTCCCAGTCGACCGCTGATCGAGTTCAACATTGGCGGACGTCGTCCACGGCCAACCGAGGAAATCATTGTGCAGCGTCCCTGGTAGACATCGACGTGGCACTTAATTGAAATGGGTGACACAACAGAAAAAAAAAACAACAAAACAACAAAAAAATATTGCAAAAAAACCTAGTATTTATTTTTAATTGAAATTATATTATCATGTGAGAGCTGAAAAACACTCGAACAACAACAACAAGAGAAACATTAAATATTTATTCGTTATGTCATTGGCATTAATATGAAATTAAAACCTCCTGTAAACGCTGTCAACTATTTCGAATGGGCCTTTTGTTTTTTTCCACATTCATTCATTCCAACGGGCTTGGCCATTTGACGGGTAATCGTTTTGGTATTTAAAACCCATTGACTAACATGACAATCGACTGGGTCATTTGAAACTATTGATTTACTCGGAATTCAAATTCCAATTTCAATTTGAATCCGTATTGCAGCATGTCAATGTAATCAATGGACTATTCGCCAGATTAGGCTTTGTCTCTTTCTTTTATTCTTTTTTTTTTTGTTTGATCTGCTTTTGTCCGCAATGATAGATTTTAATTTATAACTTATTTGTATTTCATAAACACGATATTGGTTAATTTAATAATACGTTGTAATTGCAGAGCTTTAAATTGTATTTTGGAATAACTGCAGGCATGGATAATCGCGGTGTCAGGTATGATATATAAATACCTAAAAATACCATAAAAATAGAATAGGTTGATTGTTTATAAGTACAACAATATTATATTACCTTAAGAGCAATTCGGCAGTTTAAGTAGTAAGTTATTTAAATGTTATGAAAGTCTTTTCTGCACAGAAATTTTAAGGGCATAAGCTTGCTGAATTTGATTTGAGATACTTTCATTTTGGATATAATTTTCCTAAAAATATTTTAGAAATAATATTGCAATTTTAGATTAAAAAATGAAGTTCAATTTGTAAAGCCCTTTAGTACCTAGCATTCGTGCTTGTAAATATATATATAAATAGATTTCTTAATAATTATATTGCCCTTTTCATTTACCTAACGATTGAGTGAAGTTAATGAGAAAATTAAAAATATTTATATTAATTTTAAAAATAATATTGCATTTCTGGATTATATAATAAAGTCCATTTTATGTTTTCAAGCTTTTAAATAAATATTAAAATTATTGTTTATAAATAAAATAATAAATAAATATTTAAACCATACAAGCGCTCTTCCTTTTCAATTTACTTTACGATTGAGTCAAGTTTAAGAGAAAATTAAAAATTTGGAAATTAATTTTTGAAATAATATTGCACTTATTTAAATAAGTCAAATTAGTATAGCCCTTTAGCACATACCTTCCATGCTTGCAAATAAATATTTAAATTATTATATTATAAATTATTTAAATCACATTTTCGATTTAATTTACGATTGAGTCAAATTAAAAAGAAAATGCAAAATTTGGAAATAAATTTTTATCAGGAAATATTCAAATTGAAGGTCAAAGCAAGCTGTAGTACAGTTGCCCCCCTTAGCGTAGCTATCGATAAAAGTAAACAATATATTCCCGGAATTATGGAACAATGCGATATTGTTTTGAAGTGCGAATGAACCTTGGCTAAGTGAAGAACTCTCTCATGAGCTGCGTGAATCAATTCGCATTATGCTGATGATTGGGGTATGCCCTCGACTTAAGATACCCATGAGTCATGGGCGAAGAAGACACGCTCTTGGAGGTGACCCCTGGCGAGGCATTTCATTGCACAATGGCCACACATGAATCACAGTTGAGCCGCATCGAGTCTATCAATTAATTCGATAAGGCCTTACTCTACACACTGATAAGCGTATTATGTGAAGAATTACGTTAACTGATAACAACAAAATGCTGTTATAAATGCAAAACATCGATTGCGTTTTGTGACAGTCGAAATCGAAACGAAGAACGAAACAGAACCCGAAACAAAAAACAGCTCAGCTAGCAAAATGGCAACAATTCAAGAGGTGCAACAAGTGAACATACAGTGCGAATGCCATCATCGTCATGGACCGCTTTTCCTGCTGCGACCCTGGGCCTGGGGCGCACCGTGTCGTCGCTGCGAACGCATGATGTCCGGCAATGTGGTTGTGGTGCCCTCTCTGCAATCGACTGCTGCCGTCGGTACTGCCGTCACAGTCACCTCGTCCTCCTCTCGTCGTCGACGTGCCTCGCCAGTGGTCATCACAACCACCACACAAGCGGCCCCTGCTCCATTCGCCCAGCAACAACAACGTGCGCCACAAGTGGGCATCGTGACACCAGCACAGACGGCCTCCGAGTGGCAGGCAGCACAGTTGCCGCCCCGATACGAGGTATCCGTCGCGCAATAAAGGCAAACTTCCAGGAAAATCAATTTAAATTTTCAAATTGAAAAACTGCATACAAATTTGACATTTATATTGAAAATATATAATCAAACTATTGTCAATGCAACGCGCATGTTTTCAATGTTCTTAAAACTTAAGACTTAAATAAACATAATAATATTTTAATATAATAATAAAAAAAAAAAACAAAAAATAAAGCAAGGGATTGAAGAAGTAGTAGAGAAAAACAAATTGTTGCTACTTAAAAAAGTGTGCAAAGAATTCAATGAAAAAATTAAGTTATATTTTATATATTTATTTTTTAGACAAATAAAAATGCAGTTTGGTAATCTTAAGATATTTTGAAAGTAGTTAAATTTAGCAGAATTTAAATATAAAATGTATATTCAATTTCTGAAATGGAAATAGCTGTCAATATTATATATTTATTATTTAACATATTTAGCCAACTCTTCAAGAGACGAGCTTGCTCATTACAACGGTTTTACCCTTGACGCCACTAGAATTCCCAACTAGTTCTTGCCGCATGAAGATAAAAGCCATGTTCGAACACCAAAGTAAGTTAGCGATGAATGCTAATGAACGAAGTTGGCTACAGAATTCAGTTAATAAGTTTCAATTATTTATAGTTATAAGTATCTATAGAATTATTTAAACTATTTTCTAATATCATAGAGATACTTATTTTACCTAAGAACTATGTTTATTCAAATTCTTAAAAAAAATATTAAATATTTAATATTAATATTAAATCTAAAACCATAAATTAAATCCTTCAAATGATTTCTTTAAAGATCCATTGCTTAGAATATCATGTTTGCCTCAGCATTGTAAAAGGTTTTTATAATATTATTTTAACAATAATTGTGTTATTTTATTATTTATTTTATTAATTTTATTATTTCGAGAATTTTTTTCCTGATTCCCTATTTAGAATACAAACAGACTAAGAAAAGAACACATGGAGATTTCATTTCAAAAAGTTTGTCAGCATGGCAGCTGAATTTATTAATATGTTATAATGTTCTAATTTCCTGTATAACTTCGATAAACTCCGCGAAATTTTGAATGATTTTATTAATTTGCATGACTTTAAAAAAAGTTCTTATTTTTTCGATTTAACAAGTTTCAAGCTGAGTTTTGCTTTTAAATTATGAGCTGCATTTTAGCGGGATAATCAAGAAAAATAAAACTGTTTAATCATTGATAAATGGCCAAGATGCCCAAGTAAAGCAGGCAGACAAAGCGAAGAAAAATGGGGGAGAGCGCAGAGAAGGGAGTGCGAGATCCAAGTGTTTTAAATGTCTCAACAAAGCGCAGACAACAGCAACAACAGCAAAACGAACAACAAGGAGAAACGTGAATCCTGCGGGCTGCTTGTTAAATGAAAATTAATTGGCTACACTAATAGTGTTGCCAACTACTTTGCGCAATTAAAACAAATTGTATGTAACAGATACAAGAAAAAAACTTCCAGTCCCAGTCCCAGTCGCAGTTTCAGTTCTAGTCGCAGTCGCAGTCGCAGTTTCAGCCTCGTTTCACAGCCCAACCGGAAAGGATACCGACTGCATGTGTGTCGGTGTGAGGGGTGTGTGTGTGTGTATGTGCGAGTATGTGTGTGTGTGTGCTTCTGCCCCCTACTAGCGCCTCACTGCCCAGTCTAGCCCAGTTTTCATGAAACTTTTCTGCACATAATAATTCATGTTAAACTTGCCCCTGTTTTTAGTTCTGCTCACGCCTCGTCCTGCCTTGGTCTTCGTGGTTCCGCTGGGGGGGGGGGAAGGGGCACCACCAGACGCGTGTTTAGCTATGTTTCATTCACTCATTCGGTTGGTCATCCATTCACTCATTCAGTCATTCATTATTTAACAAAGCGGAGCCAACACGCAGGCAGACACAAACTTATCCAACACGACCGACGTGCCGGCACGGGCTAAAGATGGTTTAGCTCGGGACTTGCTTGGGCCGTCGTCGTCGTTGTACCAAAGTTTTTTCCAGCCTGTCGGAACAGGCTTTGCCTAACCAAGCCAAGGCGAGGGCAGCTCGAGGAGTTTCAGTTTTAAAGTTGCGCACATTTTTTAAACATAAACGTGCAGGTAGCAAACTGTTTTTGAATTTCTTTTTATCTGTTTTATAAGCTAGCTGGTTAATATATTGAATCGATCTGTATATATCTCTTTAAGGAAGAGCTTGTTATGCTTTTTAAAACCATCTCTCATACATACTATGTACTATATCTTTGTACTTTATGATCTTAATTCATTTCAGTTTTATGTGTTTCATTTTGAGAAAATGATATTCTTATATTTATACTCTTTCACTATGATAATATAAAGTTAGTAATATATTAACTTATTAAATAATTGCATTTATAATAATACAATTTATATAATTATTAATTAAAGAAAGAAACTATTAAGTTTCTTATTTGCAATTGGAATCTTATATAAGTTATATTACACTTATATTAATTTATCAAAGCTTTATAGTTAGATAGTTACAGCTTATTTTCATTCTAAATCAATAATTTATGAATTTTTTTATTTTTTAAATATTTGCTATTTGATTATACTTTTATGTCTTTATTTTCCACATATTTCTCGATCAGCCCCTCAGTCAGCTCACTTATTGTTCTTTTCTTTCGCTCGCTTCATTTCTCGCCGGCTTTGTTTTAAGTCCCGCTCCCTTCAGACAGCCCGTTTAACCTGTTGTTTTTGAAAACAATGAACATATTATGTTTTTCATAAAACTGAAGAATTCTGGGCTGGCTTGGAGTGCGGCGTGCGGGTGTTAACAGGTCGCCGAAAACGAGGTGTTTCCGCCGTCGTGTCGAGGGTGTTGCATGCCATAACGAAATCAAGTGACGTTCCTCTTGCCCTCCCGCCAAGCTTGGCCCATTTTCTGAATGATTAGAGAACTTGCAGCTGCCTTTTAGCCCTGGCTTTCTTTTGTTTTTTTACCCCTTTGCCGCTTTCCAGGCCTGCACTGCCTTTCAGCAGCCGTCAGCTTTGTCTGGTCGCAGGCCAATGCAGCGTTTTGTTTGGCCTTTATAATATTATTTTCACTCTACGTATTTGGCCAGGCCCCACTTTTTTGCCTTTTCAAGCTAGATTTTTAATTGTGTTTCCGGCAATTTTCACTCCATTAAAAAATTTAGTTCTAGGCTCGTCCCACATCGACAGACTCGACCTAAGCCTCTGTCTCTGTTTCTGGCTCGGCTTTTGCCTCTTACTCTGTCTCTGCCTCTGCACATCATTGTCAGCTCATCATGTGCCACATGAGGCTGAAGTAACTGAGCCACAGCAGGCAGCAAGATCATCATCATCATTGTAATCATCATTATAATGGGCATTGTCTGCTGGCAAACCAAATTACATTAATAACTCGATGCGAAACAACATAAATCTGCGCCAGTTTCCTCAACAGTTTCAGTCAGTAATAGAGACGGAAATGTGAAGAGTAAGACGAGAGAAAGAAAGAGAGAGACCGAGAAAGAGAGAGACAGTTACTGTCATATCTCAATCATAGCATTTCTCTGGTTGCTCTCTCATTCCCTCTCTCTCTCTCCTATCAAACTGTCAAAATCAATCTGCACCTCCTGCTCTTTCTGTTTGGGTGTTTGCATTTTGCTTTTGTCTGTGTGTACACAAAATTTACAACAAAATACGTACATGAAAATTGGCAAACTGGCAAATTTTTAAACAAGTCAGACAGGTTTTTCTGATCCCACGAAGTTTGTATACCCTTTGCAAGGGGGTTAAGCAAAAGATCTAATGCAAAAAATATTGATGGAAACGTTTAGTAACTAGATTTGTTTTTTGGATTTTTGAGTGTATAAAATAATTATACGAATGTAATTTCATTCTCTAAAATGATAAAGATATTATAAGAAAACATGAAAAAAAAATTAAAAAAATAAATAATAAATAAAGAAAAATATTTGGCTATCAATCTATACATATTTATTGTATCTTAATAATTACTTTTGTATTTTGCGTATAGTTAAGATTCTATTTAAATATACCATAAAATACAATATTTATACAAAATATTTATATTATTATACATATAATTTTTATTTTAAACAATATTCTACACACTTCCGAGTCTCTTCGATTATACAATTTCTTTTTTTTATTACAGTTCATACACAGACTTTTCTGCTATTCTCATCCTGCTGAAGGTGCAGCGCCTGCAGTTACTCATAAAGTAACCAACCAAATCCTGTGCCATAAATCAAGTACGTCGTATATGCCGCGACTAATCTACTTTTGTGGCACATGCAATAATAAAATTTAAATACTCTTCTCTATGGGCAAAAGTGTATTGGAACGACACAAAAGCTGCCGGCAAAAAACCGCAAATGTTAAGCAATTTTCGGACCTGAATTGTGCCACGCCCATGCCTAAGCTTAGTGTCTGTCTGTGCGTGGGTGTGTGTGGGCTGTAATTGCCCATTGAGGCTTGTAGAGAACGGCTGAGACCAAGAGCTGCTGCTGCTGCCAGCAGAGAGCATAGGGCGGACAGAAGCTCAGCCTCAGGTTCAGCTACAGCTACAACTTCTGCTCCAACCTCAGCCTCAAAATTCATGAAATGTCTATTCTAATCCGGAAATTAAATTCCATTTAGAAATTTCGTATACAAAATGGGCGTCAGATTTGTGTGTGTGCGTGCGTTTGTGTGCGAGTGTGGCTGGTCAAACGTGTATGTTTAAATTATGGAACCAGAGGCAGAGGCAAAGGCAGAGGCAGCAGCAGTTGAGCCCTGCTGACTGGTCATATGTGAGTCGAACCGAGATTAACCTACTGCCAAATGAGAGCAGTGGAAATTGTTGAATTTATGAGAATTTACTTCGATTTTTGCAACGTGATTTTAAGTGAGAAAAATCAAGTGTAAAACAAGGCTCGAAATTGGTTGCCCCCATAAGTATGCTACATAAAATTAACTGCCCATATATGTGATTACTTTATGCTCTGCCTTGGCCAGATATGGGTTAATTTGATAGACATTTATGTCACAATTAAAATGGAGTTGAATAGGCGGCGAGCACAATAGTCT
The DNA here is from genome assembly GCA_018151445.1 of Zaprionus inermis. Classification (NCBI taxonomy): domain Eukaryota; kingdom Metazoa; phylum Arthropoda; class Insecta; order Diptera; family Drosophilidae; genus Zaprionus; species Zaprionus inermis. The sequence continues at coordinate 1,033,563 of JAECXD010001696.1, forward strand.
GAGCACGCACAGGTGCGAGTCAAGTGTGTGTGCAACGAGAGAACAAATCAGCAATTTTATTTGTTTGCCAGCCAATTTGAGTGAGCTATCTAAGAGAGAGAGAGAGAGAGAGAGGAGCGAGAGGGTGGGACTGGGGTGTGTAGGTGTATTGCAATCACTTTGCGCATAAAAAGTGTCAACTAATCAAATGCTAAACAATAAACAAAACAAAGCAGTCGCCTTCACTCGAGACGAGACAATCAAAATACAAAAGTGCTGGCAATTTGTGTAGAGTAGATGATGGGCGCAGTTTGCCACGCCCCTAACGCACACACAAGCCTCCGCTGGGTAGTGTGCATGCCGTGGAGGGGGCGGCAAAGCCATTTAGTTCATTTGTTTTGCGTGCGCAATAAAATTTTTATCATTTTTTATTTGTTTGTCGCGCGAGCGAGTGAGTGCGGGCTCGAGCGCGTTTTAAAACGCGCGCAAACAGCGCGAAAATGGGGTAACAGCTCGACTCGCATGTTGGCAACAAAAAATGTTTATGGCTTGTTATTTGAGCATAAAAGCATTTGGCAAACGTCGAGAGAAGCATTTGGCTGTGGCGGGAGGGGAGGGGATGGGATGGGAGGTGTGACGCATGCATGAAGCTCAAAGAACGTGACACTCTCTATATGAGTAGGGCAAAAGAAAGAATTATCATTTGAAACAGAAAACGCCGAAAAAGAAGCGTATAAAACAAAAGACAAGAGACAATGAAATTGTCAAAATATGTGAAACGAGACACGCATCACGCAGGGTGGTAGAAGGGGAGAGTAGGAAGGGGTGGTTGGTGTCAGTACGCGGGGCAGGGGGCGATTGCTAACAAACAAATAAATTTATGTGCGCCATTTACAAATGAGAGCGAGAATTGAGAGAGGAACTTCAGAGCCAATAAAAATTACAAAGCAAGTGGCAAGAGAGAGTGAGTGTGGGGTAAAGAGGGGAGGGAGAGTGAGTGGGGGAAGTGCAGGAAAAGTGTCGACACTTGGCCCCGAAATGGTAACCCTTAAGCCAGGCGCCATGACACGTACAGGCCAGGCCAGCGACGGGGAAAGGCTGATATAATGCCAGCAGGCAATGGAGAGAGAGACAGAGAATGGGAGAGAGTGGCCTAGAGAGAGAGGGAGAGGCAGCGAGAAGCAGTGAAAGCCAGAGTGAGAAAGAGCGCGAGAGATTGGGAGAGCGTGACGCAAATTGCTAACAAGTAATGGCAAATGAAAAGCAAAGCGAACATAATAAGAAATGTTGCACAGAGCAGCAAAAGCAGGCGGGTAGGGGATGTGCAGAGAGTGTTGTAGGGAGGGGGGAGGTGTGAGAAGCGGGGCGCTGCTAAGGTTGGCTGAGTTTAAGCAGCTGCAGCGCATGAGGTTAGCGCCATTGACCGGAAATGTAAAATGCACTTAACAGCAGCCTCCCTGCTCCCTCTCACCTCCCCGTGGAAGCTAAGCTCGGTGCAAAAATATCGCTATCAATAAATTCGCACGTAGCTGCCAACAACTGCTGAAAGCCGGCACAGCAGCAGCGCGCGCGAGAGAGAGAGAGAGAGAGCGCGCGCAAGAAAGAGAGGCAAAGCCAGTTGCCTGCTTAGTGTGGATATATTCGTGGATAATTGCGAAAAGCTAATGCCGCGCTGCACTTTTTCGACTGCCCCACTCCAGCCGCTCCTGCTTCTACCCTAACCCAACGCTTACCCCCTTGCCCGCCACGCTTGCCTGGCACTTGCAATTTGAGCTTTGAAACAAACACGCGCCAGCACAATCGCAGCAAAGTCAGCGCCAGCATGCTGCAGCAGCCAGCCGGGATCTTCACGGGGTCTAACGGGTCCAAGGGGCTTGAGGTGGGTAGAGGAGAGCGCGGTTGGGGGGAGAGCAACGTTGCTGCTGCGGTGACTGGTTTTAAAGGAAATTGCTTCATTAGTGCTGCGGCTCGACAATGGCAAAGGCAGCGGCAACAGCAAAAGCAACCGAGCTAAATTTTATTTCTTTTTCTTTCACATCATTTTCAAATTGAGTTGCATGTGCCACATGTGCCACGCAGGCAACACAATTATCCAATGGAAATTCTCAATGTTTCAATCTAACTAAAATATCAATTAAATTAACGTAAGTTGGAAGCCAGGGAAGCAGCAAATGAACGAGCAGTATATAAGGATGGTATGAAAGTTGTATAAGATTTGTATAAGGGTTGTATAAAAGTTTTACGAGAGGTGTTTAAGGCAATAACCATTAATATATAATGTATGCCCACATAAGTATGCTACACAAATTATGAATTCCTGTCTGAACTTTCAATTAAAAGCGACGCTTAAAAGTATGCTACGAAAATTCAATTTGCTCCTTTAGAAATAAGAAATAAGGCACAAACAAAAATGTATGCCACAAGAACTATAGCTAAAAGACCCTGCCGCACACACACACATAATCACACACAAACACACACATAATCACACACAAACACACACAAACACACACAAACTCAAACACAAACACACACACACAGTGAAAGCGATAGCTGCTTCTATATCATTTCCATTGTTCTCTAATGAAATTTAAGGTAGGCAACTTTTCGGCTAATTGCCGCAAATAGAAAGCCAAATATTAGGCAAATTTATTTGTCTATGCGTGCGAGCGATATATGTGCGCGTGTGTGTGCGTGTGTGCTATGCCCGTGTGTGTGTTTATAAATACAGCGCTGCGTAGGGCAGCAGAAACAAACAGCAAGAATGGAATGCGGCGCGCTGACTAAACATATTGTTGCTTCTCCTCTGCTTGTTGTTGTTGTTCTTGTTGTTGATTCTCCTCCTCCTCTTGTAGTTGTTGCCTGTCTCGTTTGCATTCATAAATCAAAGGAGCATGTGTCTGTCTATCAGAAATGGGCAGCTCACTCTGCCTCCGCGTCCCTAAACCATCCTCGATTACGTTCCCGAAAAAAAATGGGCAAACAATGAAGCTGCCCCAAAAGATTATATGGAAAATGGCCGCACAATAAATACCATGCAATACGTATAGGAAAATATGATGGCAACAGCAACAGCAACAACTGCAAATGGAGCATAAATTACACATGGCCATAGAAAAATGATACGCCGACAACATAAAACAGATGCTGAATAGGAATGGTCGAGGGGAAGGCAGAGAATGAGAGGGAAAGAGAGAGAGAGAGAGAGAGAGAAGTATACAAAAATAGGCAGGCAGAAGTGCAGAGTAGCAGAGAAAGAAGGCAAAGGGAAGTGGAGGACAACAGGAGAGGGGAAAATGGTCGAAAAACGCGCGCTCTCATCATTTATAAATGCTCGCGGGACTTGGAATTGTATGAGAAGTTGCAGAGGGGGAGAGAAAGGGAGGTAGAGGGAGAGAGAGTGAGAGACAGGGGAGCAGGGAAGCAAGTGCGGTACAGGCCTGGCTGAAACGAAAAGGAGCATCAAATGATGTTAGGCACGAATCCGGCACCGAAAGTTGCGCAGTTCCGGGGCTAATCGCGTTACAATGAAAATTGATGATGATGCTTCATGAAGCAACAAGAGCAGCTGCAGCTGGCGAGTGCAGAGCGAGAAAGAGAGAGTGCTAGTGCGAGAGGGAGAGGGGCGAAAACGAACGGAAAATAATAAAAACTATGCAACATATTTTGGTAGCTGCCACAAAGTGGCCAAAACGAATGCGAGTCGTGTCATTGACTTTGTTGCAGCCACTTAAATTCAATTGCCCCGCCCCAGCTACAACAGCAGCAACGACAACAACAATAACAATCAGTGCAACAACAATAACAAATGCAGCGCAAATATTGTCAAGCGAGTCGAGTCGAGTGTCGCGTCGGCGGTCGCAAGTTAACAAAGTTTTGCAGCCAAAACCAAACCCAACCCGAACACAACCAAAGCCGGCAGCAACAGTCCAAACACAGCAGCAACAGCAGCAACTGCAACAACAGCAGCAACTAAAATAACAACAACAAGTTGAACGAGTTGCATGCAGAGCCCGTTGGCTACTTAACTAGCCAAGCGAGCCGAAAGCAGTGTATGAGTGCCTGCACAGCCTCCAAATACCCTGCAGTTGCGTTTATAGCTGCATAACTTTTGTGCTTGCCTTCCGATCGTGCTGAAATTAATAGTTTAGCTTGGTAACTAAATAAGTTATTAGATTACCAAATTTTATTAATATAACTTAGCAATTAACAAAGATTTTAGCTTAAGAATATTTCTAAAAACACAGAAATATTTTAGTTTTAACAGCAAGGAGTAAAAATATGAAATAATTATTGAATAATAAAAAAATAATTACACTACTAAATTTCATAAAGAAAACTTAACAATTAATTGATTAAGTTGAGCATATTTTTAGAGAACGAGATCGAAAAACAAAAAATTAATTCCGACTTTAAGGAATATTAAATAATTTATGAAATTTCCAAATTTTATTGAGACGAATTTGAAAATAAACAAGTTACTCAGAAAAATATTTAAAATAAAAAAAGTCTGAACAGACTTGAGCTTCGAAAATTCCTTTTAGCTTATATACCCTTCTTGCTAACATTTTAAGGGGTATTACGTATGGCACACAAGTAAGCTGCACTGATTTTAGTCCATCTACCTCTCTTACTCTCCTTTTCTCCCCTGCTTGCTCTATGCAGGAGTGTGTAAACAACAATTGAGCCCAAAATGTGGAACGCATTTAATTGAATTGAAAAACTAAACAGAAAACAGAGAGCGAGAGAGAGAGAGAGGAGAAACAACAACACAACGTTGCAGCTAAAATGCTCTAACACATGTCTCAACTGAGTTAGAGAGCTAAAACAAACAGGTAAGGATCATGAGCTCAGAATAGGTTTAATCACAGTGTGTGCAAAGAGTCAGTAGTGGAAAATATTTAACAATTGCTAACTAAGCTAGCGTTTCAATGGGGTATACCAAAGAGATGAGTTACGCAGTTAAGGTAAGACGCGTTTCAAAGTGATTCCTAATTTGATTTCTAATGAGATTATAAAGCATTATTGCCGTGCCTCAATTTAAAGCCCCTAGACGGGACTTCAACCCTTTTGAAAGCATAAGAGAGAGTGTCAAGTAGCTGCAAAGTTAAGTACTCGAAATATTTACCCAAAAAATTCAGCGTCTACAGGGAATAACTCACTTAGTTTCAAATTGCGTATGCTTTCCGTTTCCGCATATCCTCTGGAATGGTGACTCCCTTTTTTCGGCGTGGAGCTAGTCTTTTCGCCTGGGTCGAGTGTTTTTCCATGAGGCTTCTTCTTTCTATGCCACCCGAAGGGCTTGGCTTAACTGGACTGACTTCGTTTCGGGGTGGGTAGGAAAATGCAATAGGATCGAGTTATATAGAACTCTTCAATTTAATTTACTTAAAATGCTTCACTCAGTACTCTACTCTGCGTTCCTCCTTTACTCAGCTGCTTCTCATCGGTTTTGACTTTTATTGAAAATGTTTTCGTAGTGATGAGACTGGATGTAAGCTGTGCCTATATCACATATTTGCTTTGAACTATACGAAACTCTCCATTTTACAATCCTTACTCAACTCTCTCCACTGCGCTCTGCCTATTCAGTTTCCTGCCCTCAGCTCTCTTCACTTTGCTCTCTCTCTGCTCTGTGCTTTCTAATCAGCTTCCTTTTCTTTCCAATCTTCCACTCTCCACTTAGCTCGCTTTGCTCAGCGTTCTTGCTAATCACCTTCTCCACGTAACTATATTTATTGATGACACTTTATTCACTTTGCTCTCTCTACTTAATGCGCTCAGTACTTTCTAACTCAATTCTTTCTTGTCTGCTTGCTTCATTTATTGTTCCACTTCTGTAATTCTCTCCAGTCAGCTGCTTTTACTCGCTGTTCTCTAGCTTGCTCTTTCTAATCATCTTCTTCCATTTAGTTCTCTTCTTTTAAGGTATACTCTTCGCTAGGCTTTTGACAGATTAGCTTCCCTTTCACTCCTCTCATTTTACTTGATTCTCTCCACTCGGTTCTCAACACGTAGCTCTCTACACTCATTTCTATTTACTTAATTCTCTACACTCAGTAGTTTCTAATCATTTCCCTTCACTCAGTTTAAACATTTAAACTCATCTTGCTAAATGTTTTTCCTCTCGATTCTCTACACTCTGTTCTCTCCACTCGGTTCTCAACACTCAGTTCTCTACACTCTGTTCTCTACACTCAGTTCTCTACTCCCCTCACTTTTCTCCACACTGTCATCTCTATTCAGCTTTATTCCCGCAGTTCTCCGCACTCTCCATTCTTTTTTTTAAATGTTTTGAGTGCAACGAAACTGTAAGTGGATTCTGTAATGAGATCTAAGTATAGCTAGAACCCAGACACAATGATCCACTTGGAGTGCGACACTCTACACACTTCACTCGGCTGCACTCAGGTTCGATTCGACTTCACGTGGCGAGTGTGGGGAAAAGTATCGAGCAATTCGATCGGTTTCGATTCCAATAACACACGCGATGCACACGCGGCGTATACTCGCTGTGAAATGTGTTTAGGTGTGTGTGTGTCTGTGTATTTGTGTGCGTGTGTGTTGGGCTAGTTAAGTAATATGATGACGCTTAAACACGGCCGGAAAACGGCATAATGCGAGTAAAGTCAATTAGAACAACGTTCCGACAGTCGAGGGGACGCAGCTGCCTCTACCTCTAAGCGCCTCTCCACATCTCCCTGCAGCTCTCTACCCCTCTCTTTTCTCATTCTTCCGCACTGCACTCCCCGCTTCCCCACTCTTTACCTGCCTGTCAGCTGTTTTACGGGATTTTAGGCTCCAAAAAGCGGCTCCAGTTACCGTGCCAAGTGCCTGCGGCAAGCGGAGATAGCCGGGTGGGTAGAGGGGTACGAGGTGGTTGGCTGCGGGTGAGAAGCCGGTTTTAGGGGGTTATACGTAACGCCAGCGGAACTCAATGAAAGTGTGTTTGGCTTTGGCATTTGGACGCCTCGGCGCGCATTAAAACGTTTGGCGGAAACGCGTCGCATCGCGCGATGAGCTTCAATTTGGCGAAATCGAATGGTGAGTAGGGGGAGGGGGGCGGTTAAACAGGGGTACAGGCTGCACGAGGGCTTGTTTGTCAATTTGCTTATATGGAGCGTTGCGAAGGGGAAGAGTTGAAAGTATGTCGGCGCAACCGATGGCAACGCGCGCTGTTATCCCTTTTAAAGCCAATCTTGTATAAGTCCACAGCACAGGTAAAGCCCCTACCCAGCAACACCCCCCCACCCTCCTCTCCCGCTCAACGACTTCTCTTCCCAGCCGGGAAAATCTGAAATATTTAGTGGGCATTATGGATCCTTAAACTACCCTCGAGCTGCAGGCGGCAGGCGGCATTTATCGTAAACTTCAACTGCCTCTGCGTCGCGTCGAGGATTTGCCAAACATTTAGCCAACATGACACTTCACACACACACATACACACACACGCAAGCACATACCCGGGCTCACACACATTAACTTACACACGTGCCCCAGCAGGGCCAACCCATTCGAATGGAGCAACTCTATCAATATGGCGCATATAAAAAGCAATGTCAACTCTGTCGGGCCGAAAAGGCCCTGCTGCATTTGCTGGGCTCAACTTGTCGTAGAGCTGGCTCTCTACCTTAGCTGCCCCTCCCCTCACTCCTTCCTTATCTATACCTCTCTCTACTCCCCCTCTGAATCCTGCCCCCACACACACACAATCCGTAGCCAACAACAATGCCAAATGCTAATCCAATTGTAGGTCTAACCGGATCCACATTTGCACAGCCCGTAGCTGCCGTAGCCAAATAAGGTTATGAATAACAATACACTGCGAGAAATTAGGTTGTATTTCAGTAGGTCAGGGCTTACACAGGAAAGATACAAATAGAAGCCAGAAAACGGGGCTGGAAGAACAAGATATATAAGAACAAAACAAGGAGTAAGCAAGAAGGGAAAAATATTAAATATTATTATTATCAAGCATTAAGCAGAACATCAGGGGGTGAAATTAGTTTTAGTATTTTTTAAAGCATAAAATATAAATGGAGAGGGAGAAAGAATTATGGAAAATAATTATGGAAAAGGCAAAGATAATCTGCTGAGAAAGACAAGAGTTACAAAAAAAAAAAACCAAGATAAAAAAATAAAAACAAATTAAAAATAGCGTTAAAGCAGGAAGGTTTTAAAGATAAGAAAAAAATTAGAAAGACAAATAAATGATAAAAAGAAAAGCAATACACTAAAGTGAGAAAAAAAAAGAAACAAAGTAAAAAGAAAAATAAGAAATCTTATGTAAAAAAATGTTTGAAATTTTCAAGACATAAGAATAGAAACTATAAAAGAAAAGCAGGAAGGTTTTAAAGATAAGAAAAAAATTAGAAAGACAAATAATTGAAAAAAAAAACAATATAGAGAGAAAAAAAGGGAGAAACAAAGAAGAAGAAAAATAAGAAATCGTATGTAAAAAAATGTTTGCAATTTTCAAGACATAAGAATAAGGAACTATAAAAGAAATAAACCATTTTTAAATGCTACACAAAAATAAGAATCATACTCGATTCTTATAATAATAAAAAAAAAACTTTAAATATACATTACACTTTTAAGGGGGGTAAGAGTTTCATTCCAGCTATAATAACTAAGGATTTTTAAAAACAAAGCGAACTCATATATATGTGGAAGATAAAGTATTCTCTCAAGAACAATAATATAAGAATCTAAATATAGTAATAAGTTAAAAGTCGAACAAATTGAAGTTTATTTTGATATTCAAATATATAATAAATATACCAAATTTATAATTTATCAAATCTTAAGTAAATCAAAGTGTTAAAAGTTAAGCAACATTTTTAAAAACAAAGCGAACTCATATATATGTGCAAGATAAAGTATTCTCTCAAGAACAATAATATAAGAATCTTAATATATTAATAAGTTTAAATTAAAAGACGAACAAATTGAAATTTAAATTAATATTCAAATATATAATAAATATATCAAATCTATAATCCATAAAATCTTAAGTAAATCAAAGTTTTAAAAGTTAAGCAAATCTTTTTAAGAAAATGCACTCGACTATTTTACGCAGTGCAGGCAACGGCTTCAACTGGCTTCCCCCTCGCTCTCCCTGTCTCTCTCTGTCTCGCCTGACCCGTCTGCAAGTCGCCGGCAGCTATGGCCGTAATAAACATAAATAGGCATTATTTATTTATGTGACCGGCTGGAACTTTGGGGCTTACTTCTATTTGATGATGTATTAATTTCTCTCGATGCGATACTATTGCAAATATTCGGACCAGGACGTTGCTGCTGCCCGAACGTGGAGTGGAAGCTGGCCGAGAACCTCTCGTTGGCTAAGTAAATGTTGCCTGCACATTTGGCCTGGGCATTAGTTTAATTGGGCAGGGCTTTGCGAAATTGGCCAACTCGAATGATCCCCCTGCCTGGTAACAGGCTGCCACTTTCGGACGCCCCGCTTTACGGATGCGATTGCTGCTGCTCGAGATGCTGCACGGGCTGCTCGGGCGGCTCATGCTGCTCGTGCTGCTTCTCCTGCTTGGCCTAATTGCACTTTTCGCTTGAGGAGCTTTCGCTTTCCTAATGGCACGAAACGAGTTCAAAGCAATTCGTGAGCAAGTCAACTATGTCTCCCCCTCTCCCTCTCTCTCTCTCCCACTCTCTCTCTCTCTGCTTATCGCTTAGTTTTTCATTAGCCACGGGCTAAGCCTTTTGATGACCGCCTTTTAAGTCTAATTAGCTGCTAATAGACAATAAATCATTATTACTCAAATTTGAGTACGCCGTGCGCAGCAATAAAACCAAAGCGAACACACACGCGTACACACACACACACACAAGTACCCATGCACTGATATAAATTCATTAATATGCTGAAATAGTTTGATCTGCTACGACTGTCGCATACGCTTCCAGTTTGTAGGCCTTCAAATGCACTATATTAATTATTATTATTTGTTTTTATTTTTACTTTTATTATTTTTATTTTATCTTATTTGCATGTTTTCTTTATTTATTATTTAATTAAAAATAAATATATTTTTTTATTTTAAGCAAGCTTTTTTTATTAAATTAAGCTTGTATTTCTTTTGCACATGTTTAATTATGTTTTATTAATATGCAATTTCTACAACTTAAGCAACACTTTAGAATATCTTGATAAATTCTTAGTATTAATTTATTAAATGTAATAGATATAAATTTAATAGGTATATTAATTAAAAAAATAAAAAAATCAACAGGCAAATGTAAATTATTATTCAATTACAAAATATTAATATATAAATTTTGTTTTAAATTCTTAGATGTTAATAAAATCAAAAAACAAATATTTTATCATTTTTTGTGGTAAAAATTCAAGTGGAATACTAAATAAAAATCAAAAAGAAAATGCAAATCTTGCTTCAATAAAAAAAAATATACATTCTGTGTTTATGTAAAATAAAAGAAAGAATATATAATTTGTGTCTGAACCAATGCGTAAAGCATTTAGGGAACCTCAAATATAATGACTTTCATATTTATATATAGTTATATAGAAACTTATGATATTGTTAGATTTTAGAATTTTGTAATAATTTTTAAAATGCAAAAACGATTGAAAATAATAACTTAAAATTAAAAAAAGAGATTAAACTTGTATTTTCTGCAGCAAAATGATTTGAAAAACGTCCCAAAATTTAGTAATAAAATTTGCAGCTCTCTTAAGTATTTTTAGAAAGCAAATTTAACGGCAATGTTCAGAAAATACTAAGAAATTTACAAGAAAACTATTCCAGTGCGTCTAAAACCGCCGCCCTAGTCAATATGCTCGACTAACCCATTCGAGCGTCGTCTTGGCAAGTGTATCATAATTCATAAATAAAGTGTGACTAATGCCAGTGGCGACGCCGACGACAACAACAACAACAATAGCAAAGAATGTAGCGATAATAATAAGAAGAAAAGTAGAGAGAGTGAGAGAGCGAAAGAAGGAGAAGTGAGCTGAGAGGACGAAGTGTTCAGCAAGTGTAACTGGAATCCATTAAACAATAAAATTTATTTATTATTTATTATGATTACACTTGGGCATTGTTTTTGTGTGTGCCGGGTGTGGGCGGGCAGGGGGGGCGTGCCACGATTTAAGTGGTAATTACACTGAGCCGCTGCTCAGCCACGCCCCGCCCCGCACATATGACGAGCGGCCTCAACAAATGGAAATCATAAACACAAAGCAGCTAAAAGCGGCCTGGCAAATGAGGCCGAACGGGGCGAAAGGTGGGGGAGGGCAAAGGAGTGAGCGGCGTGAGAGGCTGGGCGGGAGGGGATGGCAAGTCAGATCATAAGCGTAAAGTGCTACGATAGCTGGTCAGTTGCCTTGGGCCGTAGCAAATGCAATAAAAGCGAAGGAGGCACAAGCGGAGCGCACAAAAGTAGGCAACAAATGGCGACGACAACTCGTTGGATCAGAAGGGGCAAGGTGGGGCAACGAGGGCGCAAGGACTGAGTATAATAATAATTCGTAAATTGATTGTGTTTAGTGAAGTTTGAATAAATTCAGCAGTACGACGAGCGAGGCAGCCGGGGATAATCCACTAAAATTTACAACAAACGGAAACAGCAACAGGAAAGCGACAATAAACGGGGGAAGGGGCGTAAAGCGGAGAAAGGAAAGCGTAGCAAAATGTGGCAAATAAAAATAAATTTTGCTCGCAAGCTGCCAACACACACACACACACACACACACACACACACACAGATACAGACACAGAAAGCCAAGGCACAACGAGCGAACATATGCGCGTTGATGAGTTACGCGCGGGCTGAGGCAGAGTGGGAGAAGGGGAGGCAGGAAGATAGCGAGTGGACGCAAGGATAACGCAAGCATGTGTCTGTCTCTCTCTCCGTGTGTGTGTGTGTGTGTGTGGCAGCAGGCGGGCGCTTATAAATGAAATAAAAATGGAAAGCAAAGCAAAACTTATGAGTGTCAGCAGATAAAGCAAAAGCTACCAGCCAAGCTAAGCAACAGCGCAAGAGAAAGAGAAAAGACAGAGGAGTGCGCAAGCGAGAGAGAGCGAAAGAGATGGAAGAGGGAGCGGGACGATGCTGTGGCGCTTTTTTCTGCGCGCCAGACTATCAAAGTGAAATGCTAAAGCAGCCAAAAATCCACGAAATAATGGCGACATAACATGAAACAACTGTGACAACACAGCGAGAGGCAGAGAGGAAGAAAGAGAGGGAAAGAGAGAGTGAGAGTGAGAGAGGAAGAGTGGCTCATGCAAGTGATAGCGAAATCCTTGCTGCCACAGCTACCACGGTGTTGCCATTGCCATTCGGTGTCATTTGGCATCATCATCAATATGGCTAAAAGGACAATGCGTTAAATGCGCTCACACACAGTCTCGCAGAGCAGCGCCTCCTCGCCCCTCTCTCTCCCTCACACCCGCCACACCCTTTCTGCCACTCCACTCGCGCACTCCTGCCTGACAGCTGGGCAGTGAGTGCGCATATTTGAAGCACACACACGCACGCACTTTTTTCGTGCCCAAAGGAAACTCCATTAGAGGACTTTGCGCTTCGCATTGTTCTGCAATAATTTGCTGGGCATTTTCTCTCTCTCTCTCTCTCTATCTCTGTCGCTGTTTGCGCGATAAAGAAAATGCCAGCTCAGCAGCAGCTAGCACAATTGATTTTGATTTATGTACACAGTAAACACACGGCTAATTCAAAATGTGCTTCAGAAAAAAAAAAAATGAAGAAAAATCTTACTTAAGCGCAGCGCACAAAAGTATGCAGCGGCATTTCGATTTACGCAGCCAAGACACAAGCCAGCCTGCAGTGGTTTCTACTAAAGTATTGCATACTTTTAGCTGCAGCATATGTAGTCAATACACACACCACCCACAAGCACGGGCTGCAGCCTGCAGCCTGCCATCGACAGCCCATAAATATGCATTGTGTCACATTAGATATGTGTGCGCGTGTGCGTGCAGCAGTTACATGTCACTGGAGGTTAATAGATTTTCTTTAACCCAAGCACTTGCACAGTACTGCACGGTCACGGTGTCGGAGCAGTTTGCCAACTGACAGACACGACAACAAACACACAACTTTTGCATAGGCACACACAATCGCTTCCGGAGCACAACCGCCCCCCCCTTGCAGACCTATGTAGCTGTGGCAATGATAAAGTTCACTTCGATACGCTGCTGGGTTTAAGTGATTTTTGCTTCGTTTTTCTGCTCTTTAAGTGCGGACGACGACTGTAAATAGCTTGCACATGCTCTAAATGTGTCGAGCAATAAATAGTTTCGTAGCATACTTTTTGTTGCACTCTTCAAAACGAAGTTGATTTGCAGTGCAGAGGGGATTGGCAATTTGCAAGTGAAATGCGTGCAAGAAATAGACATAACAAAATTTATGCAAAAGAAATGCTTAATGTTTTCGAATTATAAACGCTATTAAAAGATTTTTATTTAAAAAATAGTTTTTAGTTTGAATTTGGAATTTTATAGCAAATTGAAATGGGGAATTTTATTTTGCTTGCGCTCAAAAGTATGCAATCAAAAGTGGAAAGTCAATGGGAATATTATTTGAGCTGCGCTTGAAAGTAGGCAACAAGCAAATTGGGGAATTTTGTGTTTTTGGCTGACATAATTTTGTATTATTCTATTTATTTATTAAAATAAAATGTCGCCTAAACTAAGAAAAACTAGAGACATCGCTAACCAGCTAAAAATCCAATTGGAAAACTCAGTTTTAGCCCGAGCAGCAGGCAGGGGTGTGAACAGGCTGCAAGAGCGGGGTGTGTGATTGGGGGTTGTGGAGAGGGGCTTGTAGGCGTTTAGCCATTGCGTGAGCTCGGTTCTTTCACATTTTTTTTTTTGTTGTATTTTTTTTTTCAGCACTGCGCCTGGCACTGCTCGGTGCCTTTTACTTTTACCAGGGCCACAAGCCTAGCACAAGCTTTATTACAATTTGCTGTAGAAGCCAAGGCAACAGAAACGGCAACAACGGCAACGGCAACAACAACAGCACCTACACAGCGAATGGTAACAAAAGCAACAACAGCAAATAAGAAAGGCAGCAGCAGCAGCTAATGGATTCTATTTAACTTCCACTGACTGCTAATGGATTTTTCTTGACCCCAAATGAAAATGCGCATCGAAATGCGATTGAAAAATGCTTATAAAAAATAGAAAAGGAAAATGCCCGAGTATAATGGAGCAATGAAAAAAAAAAACGAAAAGAACAGCAGCAGCAGCAGCGGTGGCAACAAAAGCTAAATGAATTTCCGAATGGCCAGCGAAATGCAAGGCAGGGGCAGGCAGGAGAGTGGGGAGGCGGTGGCGGATGGGGGGCGTGGGCAATGAGCGGCAGCTAGAGTGAGGCATGTGGCAGAGTGGGGCTGCATAAAAAACTTACCTTCACTTTGGCTCAATCTCAGCCGATTTGGCCAATTGCAACTTCAGTTGCTGCCAGCTGCTGCTGCTGCTGCTGGTGTTGTTGTTGCCGCTTATGTTGTTGTTGTGCTTTTCCTTTATTTTTCCATTTCCATTTTTTGACAAAAGTTTGTGCAGCGTTTTTTGCTGCGTTTCGATAATTTTCTTGACTTGTTCAACAACCTTTTGCGGTTTACCTTTTGTGGCGCCAAAATGAAATGGAAATTCAAATTTAAATTGCCAGGGTAACCAAGAGAGACAGAGACAGAGTGAGAAAGAGAGAGAGAGGCAGAGAGTATAGAGCCAGCTAATTATTACAAATATTTCTTAATTTTATGAGCGACCCCGAACCCGACGAACCCAGCGAACCCGGCCAAAGAAAAGTTCCGCTCGAACAATTTTCCTTCGTCTCAAATTATGGAAAATAAGTAGAAAAGTCGCCATCAACTGGTTTTTCCTCCCTCTCTCACTCTTTTCTTCTCTCGCTCAGGTGTGTAGGTGTTGCTTGCGAACAATGTGAAGAATTCTCTCACCAAAGCGTAGAGACAAATAAATCAACTTCCGCTTGGCTGAAGACGCCCAAAGCGAAGTCCGCAGCAGAAGCAGAAGCGCCCCCGCTTCCGTAAACTGAACTCATCTCCTCCCCCGCCCCGCAGCCCCGCAGCCCCTGGGACATTCTGACATAACTGCGAAGCGCTCAGGCAGTCATCATCAGAAATTGAGACTGCCCACCTGTGGCAGAAAGGGCGGGAGGCAGCAGGCAGGAGAAGGGCGGGCTGTCGGAAAATGCAACCCGCAAACGGAACGGCAACTGGAAACCGTTTCAAAGTCGCCTCGTTACGCTTCAGATCGGCGCACACATGACGCTTTGCATAGCTGGCGAGGCCGCTGAAACTGACCTATCCCTGCTGCAGTGGCAGTGGCGTCGGCCAAGGGGGGCCAATACGCGAGCAGTTGCAGCTGTAAAGGTTTTTTCTTTTTTATTTTCGGATTTTATTCAGGGCACAAAGAGCAATAAAAATTCCTTAACTTATAAGTATATTCTGTATTATCTAAGTATATTTAATAGTTTTCAATATAAGTTATATTTTATTTAGTATATGTGTATTTAATACTTTTAGAAGAGGTATAAGTCGCAATTTAAGTATATTTAATTATTTTCAAAATTATATATATTTAATTTAGTTAATATTTATTAAATACATTTAAAAACAGGAATAAATCTCTAGCAAGAGAATTAGGTGAAATATTTTAAAAACAATGTTCATTAACTTAATAATAAATATTAATTTAAAAAATATATACCACAAAACAAATTTTAAATTGTTTATTTTCTACATTGTGATTTTTTTCCAAGTTCTAAAACAGTAAAAATATAAAAAAGAGTTTCTTGAGAGTTACAGTTTCAGTTTATATAAAAGAGAAAAAATTTTTAGCAAGAGTATATTATGTGAAATATGTTTTAAAATCTAAATATTTTTATTATAACAATAAGAACACATGCAAGAAGGTATTTATAATGAAACTATATTAAAATTAATATTTTTCTATTTTCTGTTTTAATTCATTATATATCTCATAAGTTAAAAAGGAAAGCAAACTTCTCTAGCCTGAGAATTATGTAATTTTTCATAAAATATATAAAATATTATTAGAAAAAATTAAAATAAATTAACAAAGTGAAATAAAATAAATAAATAAATATATAAAAATATCATTTAAAAAAAATTCAGTGAGAGTAATTTCAAATTGTTTTCAGATAGACTTAACCCTCTGCTCTAACTCTGTCCCATCCCTGTTCGATTTCGCAGCACCCCCTCCACTGTCTACGCCACTGGCACTTGACTAGGCCTGCCCTTTCCCTACCTGCCTCAAATGGCATTTCGATGCGCGTTAAACTCGAGCTCGAGTTCAAGTCGTTCGTCCCATTGTCTTGCACTGTCTTCACACACTACATCACACGCACACACACACACTCGCATATTCACACTCACACACACACTCGCACACACCCTACTCAGTTGCTTGCAAGATAATCATTTCACATTACAGCACGATAATAATTTCATTATGTATTTTTCATGTTATTAATTATATTGTATGGCATCAAGTTCCTGCCTTTGCCCCAGCCCCCTCCCATCTCCTTGCCCATCAAATAGTGGGAAAATAATTATCGGTCTACAAATTTTGCTATCATGCTGATAATTACAAGAGATCTACCCCATGAGGCGTCCCTCTGCCCTGCCACAAAAGGAAGTTTGTCGTTGTCTCTAAGTGCCCAAGCGGTTGCTCCAGTTGCTAGCGAGAGCAAGAGAGACAGATAGCAAGTAGAGAGAGTGAGAGAGAGTTATGTGTGCTCCCTTAGCTAATGACATTGGCGTGCCGAGTGCTGCGGAAACTCTCTGGAAAATCTTTCACTTGTTGATGCTTTTTTAATCGCGTACTTCAAACAATTTTCACAATTTTCTCGTGGTTTTCTCAAGCTGCATTTGTGGTTTGACTGCAGTTTTTTGAATGGGTTTTTAGGGTTTTCCAGGCTGAAAATTTCACTGGCAAAATCAAAGATTGTTTTTCTCTTGAATTATGAAAAAGTTGAGGTGACTTTGAGTTGAGTTTAGTTGAATTCAATTGGGTTTGTCTGTTTCTACTGGTCTTAAAAATGCAATTAAAGAGTTTTAGATGTAAATAGTTGTCGTAGAATATATAAGAATTATATAAGCTCTATAGTTTTTTTTTCCAATATTAACACTTAAAGTGCAACAAATCGAGGAAGTTAACAACCGCAGTCAGGTGAAAGTGTTGCAAAAGCGTTTCGATTGGATAAGCTACTTAAAAAAAAAATATTTTTAAAATATTTTAAAAATATTTGATATATTACAGTAGACGTATATGATATAGCAAATCAAAAACGTGATCGATAGCCACGTCAAATGATTTTTTAATTACAAATTTAACGTCAGTTTGAAACCCTTTTCCGGATCGATGCGAGTGCGTTAGGGTACTCCGTGAGGTCACACCTTTTTGGGGGATTTTCTTTTTCTTTTTTTTGTACTATGCCGCAGCTGGCGCCAGTTGTAAGTGCTGCCACGCCCATCGAGCTGACTAATCCCTCAACTTGTGCTTTGAGGTCGAAGGCAGTTGGAATAATTCAAGTTGATTTGACCGCAGACAGCAATTAATCAAGGGAGTTAAGAAGAGAGGGCGGGCAGGGGTAGAACAGTAGGCTGAAGGGTATGCGACAGAGGGAGGGGGTCGAGACCGGTATCAAGTTTGTAGTGCCAAACGTGACCGAGACACAGACTCAATTCAAATTCACATTCGAAATCGACTTTGGCACTCGTCGCACTCGCCTGTTGTCGAGAATGACCGCAAATGAAGTCGCACACACACACACACACTCGCTTACATTACGAGTTACGCACAATTGCGCAGACAACACACTCCACCCTCACACTCTACCGCCTCCCAGCCGTCGCCCCCTCCACGCCACATTTGCCGAGCTCGCCTCGAGGTGAAGAAGCCAACAATAGCAATTATTAAGCATGCAACAATTGAGAAATTCCCACAGTCGCGTCGAGCGTTCAACCCTCCTCCACACACATGAAAAACCACTGCCCCCCTCTCCCACTCCTGCCCTTCCCGCTGCTATAAAACAATAGCAACAGCTGTGTAAGCACCACGCCTAGGGGGGGAAGTTCCAGGCAGCGTGGCACAGGAACTTGTTGAGCTGGACGAAGACGTAGACATCGTGCTGCTTCGCTGGCTTCTTGGCCAGGCTAAGGTAGAGGGTCGAGGGTCGAGAGGGTCGAGAGGGTCGAGGGTCGAGGGGCAAGGTTCGGGGTTCGAGGGGTGCAGCTACGACTTGGTAAGCGGGTGAGGGTCATCGCCTGCAGGTAGAACCCCAAGGCGATGGAAGGAAAAGGAAATGAAAGTGTATTTAGAACTCGCGTAGCAGAACAATCTCTGCTTGCCATACCCCCTCCCCAATCAACTCACCCCCCCCCCACTATAAACAAAATCAAATTTCAATAAACACAGAAAAGGGTTACCAGGTGCAGAAAAACAAGTGAAAAGAACAATCAAAGTGTAGCAGGGAAATTCGCCTCCGAGCCACAAGTGCAGCGGGCAGGGTTGCCAGGCTGCCTGACGCACTCTGACTCTTCCCTTAGACTTATGTCTTGGGGAGGTCTTACCCTGAGCTAAATCGAGCGGCCAATTAAAGTCAAGCAGTCCAAATTGAGGGGTTACCCCAATTGCCAAAAATTTGAAAGAAATTTCGCAAAACAAGTGAGACCGCCCCCTTTACAGAGTTTACAGAGCGAGGAGAGAGAGGGGAGAGAGGGCTATTATTTCAGAGGGGGAGAGAAAGAGAGAGAGAGGGAGAGGGGAGATGTAGAGTGTAGATAGCAAACCCAATTTAAATGCTACGCTACAAGCTGAAGTTCTTCTTGGGTAACAAAAAAAAACATTTTAATTGCACAAAGCAAAGCAACTAATGGCAAAAGTGAGGTTAGGTAGCAGTTTGAGAGGACTGATATAATCATACTCTATTCATTAATTAAATATAACAAGCTGTAATCTGTTTATTGAGCTTTACCAAGCTAAATTTAAATATTATTATGGTAAAACTGTTAAGCAGTTGTGGGTAAATAATCAGAAATTTGAAAAAAAAAACATAAAAAAAGTATTTTAAATTCTATATATATATTTTGTTTTTAATTTCTTCAGAGTTGTTCAAAACAACTCTATATTAGAGTACACTCTCTAAATATACCATGCAATTAATTATAATTTATATTTAATTTAATTTATTTGGCCAAAGAATACTCCAATTTAGCTTATAGCTCTGAAAATCTTATTCAGAATTTAAAATATATGAAATTTTGAGATTTTGAAAAACTATTGTCTCATAAAACAACAAATTTAAAAAAAAAAAAATAAATCAAATTGCTGGGAAATGTTTCTCTTATTTATTTTAATACTTTACAGGGAATTTTAAAGTGTTTTCATGATATATTTAAGATTTTTATAATTCTGCATTTTTATGATTTATTAAATATATATTTACTTCTGTAAAATGTTCTTAAGTTTATAGGGTTTTCTTAGGTAAATTTTTAGAAAATTTCTATAGCATTATTCGATTTTTTTATAATTTTTTTAACAGGTAATTGTCATACGTTTTGGACATATAATAAACAACAGTTTCTTATCTCTTTCAATCTAACTAGTTTTTTTTTGCAAAAAGAGAGTTGATAATTTCTTGAGTACCTGAATAAAACTAAGGTATTTTTTACATGCTTTGACTATAACTATATAGCTTGAATTCTCAGAACATTTTAAGGCATTTTTTCTTCATAAATAGGCCACATATCTAGCTAGATTCCGTTTAGCGTGATATCTTAAGGTTTTAATGCCTGTTGCAGCTACTTTAGACTGCTTCCCATCTTTGCAGCATTCTTCGCACACACTTTCCGCCAAACTTTTGGCAATTCACAGCGCTCCACTTTGGCTGATAACTCTGGGCAGCAATGTTGCAGCTGCCACCGCGTGGCAGCGTGTGCTCTCGAGGATTGCGCGGATTGGCGGCTCGTGTGTTTGTCCACTTTCTCGTTGTGGCTCGATCGCATATCGCATGGGGCAATTTGACCAGCTTGAGGTATCAATAACAGAGTAGCGTCTCTTTCTCTCTCCTACTCTATACCAGTGTGTACTCTCTCCTTCTGTGCCAAGTGCCTCCCCCACGCCCTCTCCCTGAACCTATGTCTGTCTCTTTTTTGCTGTGTGTGCCTTGGCCACATATGAGGTCACATAACGGCACATTCGAGGCAGTTGCAGTCGCCAAAAGTTGCCACAGTAACCACAAGCCAAAACAAGTCCTCCCCACACACACACACACGCACGCACACAGACACACATGTAGACTGGCCTGGAGACACTCCAAGTGGAAGTGGAAACTCCCCGAACGAGTCTCAGCTGCGGCTCGTTTGGCTGCTGCTGCTGCATGTCAAGGCGGCTTATAACGGTAACTGCTCATTGCCTTCTGCTTGTTGCACACATGTCCCCCCCCCCCTCTACACTTCCCTCCCCACCCTTCTACACCCTGCCCTCTTCGCCCCAACTCAAGCTGCAGCTAATTAATTTGGCCTGGGCGTGCCAAAAATTGTATTGACCGCAGACAAATGCGGACAACTCAAAACAATTTGTCCGGGCTGAACGACTAGTTCATATACCCTGTAAATGGCCATTAGATGTGACATTATGTGTGCGAGGCACAGCTAAGCAGCTCCTTCGGCGCAAATGCGTCTGGCTGGCAGAGATTAGGAGCTGTCACATAAAATTCGTGGCAAGTGTAGACTAGCTAATACCCTGTAAAAAGAAAATTGTACTAAAATACGTGTGCATGGCTTGGAGGGAATAAAATAGGTTTAATAATGGCTTGCCCAATCGAAAGAGATGCATATAGACTGTTGTATACCCTGTAAAAAAATATTACAATTAATTTCGTGTATTGAGTATAAGCAAGAGACATTTGGTTCACTAAAAACCTTGTTATAGGCCTTGCTGAAGCTTAGGCAATGCAAATGCAGCTGTACCGATTGCTATATACCCTGTAAAAAGAACGAAAAAAAAAACTGAGCTCAATTGCTTAACATTTAAGCTTTTTTATAAAAAAAAAACGATCAAAAGGTACCAGAAACGCTAGAAATCTATTATGTTATAATTACAGGGTATCACTGCTACGCCCAGACACTATAAATGGCATGCAAGCCGTTCAAGCGACAGCCAACTAACATCTGTATATAGTTTTTATAGTTTTTCCTATAGTAAAAGCAATTACAGGGTATATTGCTAGTCTACTAACTGCGAAATATTGCTAATATTGCAGGCTATCTGTTTTCAGCCTGTACCGATAGTAAGACACAACTATCGCAAGGCAAAACGATATCGAATAAGGTAGAAAATGTAAATTGAAAATTGTAGAGTGAATTTAGTATATAGCAGGGTATAGTATATGCATAAGTGAGTATAGATTGAAGCTCCAACGATTTTGCTAGCAATTAGCAAAACTATCGGCTGCAAAACTATCGCATCACGAACGCTTTAAGCTTAAATGACTACGCAGTTCGAAACTGAACGCAACAAACGGGGACTGCAAGAATTTCGCAGCAAATGCGATTTGTGGCATAGCACAGGATGGGCAAACAAAAGAGCTGAAGGCGACAAGGTACTGGATGAGAGAGAAAGAGAGGGAGAGAGGGAGAGAGGCAGAGAGAGCGAAGGGTCCTGCAGAAGCTGCAAACGAACTGCACTCGTAGCCGGATGCATTCAGGCGCAAGGGCAGCATGGTTGCAGCAAAGTTTGCACAAAAATTAGACGCATTTGGGCCAAGAGAATTTTGAGTAATGTGTTGGCGATATAGATGGTTTTTACAGGGCCAAGAGATGCGAGTAGTGCAGGCTTGGGAACTTGGTTAAACTCGATTCGAACTGTTTCGAACTGCGAACTAAGTAGGCGATTCAATCAGTTGGCCACTCGTTCTAAATGAACGTCAGCTGCTCAACTCTCTATCTAGCTCTCTATGGCTGTACCCCCCCCCCTTATTCCTTCCCTCCTACCCGCTGCCTTATTCAATTATGCAGTACCTGTGCCTGGTACGATTCGCATATCCTCGAGTTTTTCCAAGCGAAACGCACAGCATGGCATTTTCACATGCGAACGCAATTTCCATCTTCAGCTTCAGCAAATTTTTCTTTGGCTGCAGGACCTGCTCTGGCTACGGCTCTACCTCCGCTCCTCTCCCCTACGTTTGCTCTTCGGCTCCTCTTCTATTGTCTTTATCCATTTCGATTCGGGCCTTTTCGCTTTCTTAGCTTTTATTTGTTATTTCGCACACGTAAAACGGCCAAATTAAACCACCAAAATTATTAATTTCCCAACGTGTCTGTACGCCTCATCTCTCCCCCTCCCCCCCCAGCTAGACGCCTGGCAATTAGCAAAATGTGCTTGTTGGCCATAATTGTTGATGGCCAAAAGGAGTAGCAGGCAGCAGGCAGGGAAGGGAAATAGACAGAAGGCAGCGCGCTGCCTGCTAAAGATTTTGGCCAATTTTTAGCGCTCGATTCGTTTGCCACATACATTTGGCTAATTGTGGAGTGTGTGTGTGTGTGCAGGTGTGTGTGTGTATTAGCTCAGGCTTGGCTCTCTTAGTTTTCTTGGCTTTTCCGGCGCTCGGGCCACAATTAGCCAACTCTGCCAGCCAATTTGCGCAAGGCCAACCGAAATTTGCCACGCCCACTACAGCATTTACATATGTGCGCGAGAAGGGGCGTCCTTGCTACCCCCTCTCTCTCTCTCACACACACTTAAATGCTTTCCGCGAATTCGCTTTCCAGTCTGGTATTTTTCTCTGGCCTTTCGTAATACGCGGCCCATCAAAACATTTCGGACAGCTTTACGTGGCGCAACTGTTGCGATTATCTAACGCTTTTCCATGTTCCCAGTCTATTTTCACACCTGAAAATGTTTTTGTGGAATTTTCTTAGGGATTTTGTGCTCTATAATCTTTTCACGCCACATAGACTAGTGAGACTGGTGATTATATGATCGTAACTCAGGGTATGGAACCTCTAACTAGTCTATGTAACAACTAATACTTTATTCTCCTTAGCAAGATAATTTTCATTATGATTTATTGCGACTTGATAATCTTAGTAAAAAATAAAATGTAATTATTTATTTTCTTTTTTAAATTTTTTATTTCTTGCTTTGAGATGTGTGGACTCTTCTTATTTTATCAACTTTTCTAACTTTTTCTTTTTATTCATTAGATTTCTGTCTTTGGAACCTTTAAAATATTGTTTATCTTACTGCTTTTCTTTTGTGTAAACTTCTTAAGATCTGAATACTCTTAGTTTGCATATATTATAAAAAAATTAAAATTTTTTTCGATTTGATAACAAAGAAATAATTCAATTTTAATAAAAAGAAAATACATTTAATTTCCTAAATATAGATATATGATATTATGAATATAATTGTATGTTTAGTAACCTGAATAGCATCTTTTCCTCTAATTTTTCCACTTTTTTTTTTAAATGGTACTTAAAAATCTTATTAAAAATAAAAATAAATTCATAATTTATTTTCATTCATGTTTTTAAGCTTTTCTTCCCTTGAAATCTGTTCATTCTGATTAATTTTCCAATATTACTAACTTTATTTATAAAAACCTTTGGTATATTGTTGGCATAGTTGGTTATCTCTAGACTAAGCTTGATAAAATATGAAAACATTAACTAGACATATTATATAAATAAATATAATAAATAAAACAATTATTTTTCACAAAGAAAAAATTCAAAACGAACAAAAAGATTGTTTTCAATACGATCACAAGCCTGAATTGCAAAAAAAAATTAAATATATTTATATTATGCATATAACTGTAAGTTTAGTGTATTTGATAGCATTTTGTCTTCTTCTCTTTTCCCTTTTATTTATTTTTCAACTCTGAGCGCGCTTCTGGGCTATAAACGCAAGAACTAAGCTATTTTCCCGCCTTTCCTCTCCCTGCACTTTGGCGCATTATCAGCTTCTTTTCTTGTAATTCGATTAAAAAATTGTTTATTCAAAGAGTACGCGAACTAACATTAGTCCAGCAGCTCCGCCAACTGGTCAAGTTTTCGCCCAACTTCCTGTCCTCTCTCTCGCTCTCTCCCCCGCTCTCCCTCGCTCGCTCCCCCTACTCTACTGCCTGCTGCGCTTGGTTGATGCATCGACGCGCGCTGCTGCCACACTCCGAGCTAATCCATTAGAATCATTGCATTTTTAATTCGACATATACAATATAAATTCAACGGAATAACGCCAATTCCTGGTATACTATGGGGCCCCGGGACCGACAAGAGGATTCCCGTTGCCCGCAAATAGTTTAAATATTAAATTAACAAATTCGACGGATTTTCGCATATGAAGCGAATGCGTTGGGGAATACCCAAAAGCTGTACACAGACGAACACGCACACTCACTCGCTCACGCTGCGAACGACCGCTAGATGGCGCATTTGCATCGACAATTGCGATTTGTGGGCTTTGTGGGGGGGGGAGCGGGCGGAAAAACAATCGATTGAATTATTCATGCGATGAGGCTGAAATTGAAGCCAGTGCCAAATTGATTGAGACCAAATTTAAGGAGGGATACGTAGACTGTCATAGGTTGTCGGGAGGGGCGAGAACTTTGTAAATAAAGAACTTACCTCACATGTCAATTTAAATTAGGCAACAAATCAAATCGAGTTTTCTCAATGTCAAAAAGCAATTTGCAAATTTCAACTGTATCTAATTGTTTTTGTGCTTTACAAAAGCATCTCCATGGTAAATTTTCTGACTCCAGCTCGGGGTACTCTTAGATATTATCTGTAAAGCTTTAAAACTTAGTTTAATAAATTTTAAGCACCACGCGAGTTTCTTAAGTTTTTTTGCTTTAACTATGTCAAAAAAAACTTATAAATAATCTTTAAATTATATTATTTTGCTGATAACATATTTTTAAGACTGTATTTAAAGTAGTTCTCGAGTTTCTTAAGTTTTCTGTTTTTACTATGCGGAAGAACCCTTAGAATAACTTTAATTTATCTAATTTTATTCGAAACACTTTTTGAAGACTTCATTTTAAGGAGGTCTCAAATTTCATAAGTTTTTTGCTTTTACTATGCCAAAAAGAACTTTGGAATAAACTTTTATTTTTCTTATTATTTTATAACATATTTTAATGACATTATCTTAGGAAGTTCTCGAGTTTCCAAGTTTATTATTTTTACTATGCTAAAAAAAAACTTTGGAATAATCTTAAATTTATCTAATTTTACAAACAAAACATGTTTTACAGTCTTTATTTTAAGCAGCTCTCGAGTTTGATAGGGTTTTTGCATTTACTCTATAATTTTAAAAAATCCTGAATTTTTCTTATTTTTTATAATATTTTATCTTAAGCAGTTTTCGAGTTTTATCACTTTTAAATATCAAAAAATCCTTAGAATTATCTTAAATTAAACTTATTTTATTTATAATTTATTTATTGTATATTTTAAATTTTTCAACTCCATTTTAATCATGTTTTATGTTTAATGAGCTAGATTTGTATATTTCGATGAGATTTTCAAGAAGCCCAGTAAATTTTAGACTTATGAATAAATTAGATTTCTTTAATTCCCTGCAGTTTAAAGGTTTAGTTACGTTTAGTTACTTAAGTTTTCACAGTTTTCCCTGCTGAAAGCTTTACAGCATATGCCTTCTTTTCCTTTCAATATACTCTACGAGTCTCGTATGCCCATTCGAGCTCGAAACATGTCTGGTAAATCCATCAAATGAAGTAATTTCAGTGATTTTCCTGAACACCGCATTGATATCTCAGGCATCGACCACACTTCAAAAACAGTTTCGTTTGTGGAGTAACAAAAAACCGCAGTCCATTCAAATTATTGTTTATAATTCCCAAATGCTTCGACCGAACTGAGCCTGCCACTGACAAACATTTTATTTCTGTTTTTCTCTCTCTCTCTCTCTCACTTTCTATTTTTCTGTCTCTCTGTCTCCTCTCGGTCAGCCGACAATAATGAAACACGAAATGTAACAAGACGAAGGTGTCGCCGACAGTTGCCTAAGCTCTAGGGCAATTACAAGCTGCCACAGCAATTTATTTTACTTCGTTTTATAGTGATACCCTGTAAAAAATGCAGGTATAGTAAGGTTGCTGTAGAGTGTGGAATAGGTAAATAAATAAACAAAAAATAGAAATCAAGAGCTAGGCTGTTTTAAAAGCTTTTAATAAATTTTAAGCAAAAGTATTAAAATTTGGCCACGCCCCCAAAAAAACCAAATTACGAGCGTTACGTTAACCCTAAAGTGTTCATCTTTGGTGTGTATAATATAATAATATTGTTTATTAATTAAATAATTTGTGAAAATTTGATAGTGATGGGTTATTAAACATAATTGTTATTTCAATTTTAAAAAAATTTAAAAAGAAAATAAATTCTTTTTTTTATTAATTATTTTTATTAATTAAGTAAAGTAAGTATATTAATTATGTGCCGTCCTGAAGGTATGCTACACAGTATTTTGCTCACTTACAGGGTATCTGCATGCACAAACTACGCACTCGTTCATTTTTATTCTCTCTCTCTCTCGATATGTTCTTGCTTTTTATTTACGCATCAAATTTTATGACAAATGCTGGAGGAGGCGAACTGAGAGCCGGAAAAGCGGAAAACGGATTATGTGCAATTGGAAATTAAATTAGAGAAAGAGAGAGAGGGAGAGAGAGAGAGAGAGAGTAGGGGAAGACTGGAGAACTTTTTGGTAATGGAAGTGGACGCTGCTCGCCTGCGTCTTCTCCACAAACTTTGCCCCCGCCCGCCCGGCACGATGGGCGGTCTCAAGTGTTCGTCGAGCGGATTTCAAGTGTATTTGTTGTTGTTGTTGCTGCTGTTGTTGTTGTTGTTGTGGCTGCTGTTGTTGTTATGGTTGCTGTTGTTGCTGTTGCTGCTGTAATTGCTGCTGCGCGAGCACAGAACAAACATTTTAATTCCCATTGAGTTGCTGCTGAGGCAATTCTTTACAACCGACGAAAGAGCAGCTGTGCAGGGGGGAAGAGCTGCAGGAGCAGGGGCAGAAAGAGTGGCAGAAAGAAGGGGCAGGAGGTAGCGAGGGTTGTGGATTGGGGTGAGCTGCAATGACGTCGTAATCGTGCCGAGCAGGCGCTGCTAATGCTCCACATGCGCCTCCAGTTGAGGCTGCTCTTCCCATCTCCCTCTCTTTCTCTGTCTCACTCTCTCTCTCTACCACTCTCTTCCCTTCTGCCTCTCCCTGCTGGCTTGCCGCATGAATTGCCAGTTCGAGGCACAACCGCAGACCCGATCGCATTTTCATAGAGCCTGCAATTTGCCCACGTCCACGTCCGCGTCCACGTCCGCATCCATGTCCGGCTAGCTGCATCCTTGTCAGTGGAACTTGCTGTCGGCAGCGTGCTGCTGCTGTCTCCAGTTGCAAGTTGCAAGTTGCAAGTTGCCGAGTTGCTGCAGCTGCTGCTCGGGCGACGGGTTCGTAAACCTCAACCTATAATTAACTCTGCCAAACAAAAGACGACAAGAGCAACAGGCAGGCGCGCACACACACACACACAGCACGCACGCACACACACACACACTGCACGCACACACAGCACACACACACACACAGCACACACACACACACACACACACACACACAGAGAGCACACAAACACACACACCACGCAGCAGCTTCGCAGCCTTTGGTCAGCTTAAGTGCTTCTTGCGGCAAAAGACACTCGTCTACAGGGTTGAAATAATTGCAGAGGAGTGCGATAAAGCCGAGACCAACCATAACTATCGATAACTGATAACTAGCAGTATATATATTCAGTATATGCAAGCATTACAATTGCATTGCTATCAAATATCGGTGGTTGCAGCGATACGTCACATACCTAAGGAAAAAGTCTTTTCCCCCGAAAAACTGTTGAATTTTTACGAAGTTAGAAGGTTTGTGGATATAGCTAGATATCTTGGGGCCTTGCTAGGCGGTATCAGGAAGTAATCCAACTGTATATTTATTATATTTCAATGCAGAATCTCTATACTTCATATAGAGACCCAAACATGAAGAAAAAGTCATTTCCCCCGACAAACTGATGATTTTTGAAGAAGTTACAAAGTTTGAAGGTACAGTTAGGGATCAGGGAACCTTTTATGGGGGTACCTTGAGTATATTCATTATATTTTTATTGCAGAATGAATATAGCGACCTAATGCCATCTGCCATGACAAACTGAAGTTACTTGAGGAAGTTAAAGGTTTAGACGGTACAGGTAGGATTCTTAAGGCCTTGCTAGGCGGTATCAGGAAGTACCCTAACTGTATATTCATCATATTTCGAATAAGAATGAATATAGAGATTCAAACAGGAGCAAAATGTCTTTTCCCGCGACAAACTGATCTTTTTTGATGAAGTTCGAAGGTTTGAGGGTATAGGAAGTGCTCTTGGGAGCTTGCAAGTGTTCTTGAAACCTTTCTAGGGATCCTAGACCCTTGCCAGGCAGTACCATGAAGTAACCTAACTGCATATTCATAATATTTCATTGCAGAATGAATATAGAGATTGAAAAAGGAAGAACATATCATTTCAAGCGAGAAACTGATCTTTTTGACGATGTTATGAGGTTTGAGGGTTCTTGGAGCCTTGCAAAGGATCTTGAAATCTTGCTAGGGATCCTAGACCCTTGCCAGGCAGTACCACGAAGTTACCTAACTGCAAATTCATAATATTTCATGGCAGAATGAATATAGGGACAGACCCAATGTCAGCTCCCATGACAATCTGAAGTTCCTTGATGTCGTTAGGTCTTTCGCTCTTTCCTTGGGTTTTTATCCCTCTAGACTTGGGGTTTTCTGAATTTCATTTACCTACCAATCTTGCGATCGGATGCCAGCTACACCCACTAAACTGTGCTGACCACAATCTCCCCGAAGCCGAGTACGAAATCGCAAGAGAATCGCAACTACGCAGATAGGATCGGCGTTTCTTCAGCCTCAACCGCGCTGCACAGTGTCGCAGAAGATGTGCTGGCCGGCCTGCGGCTTCGTTTTGGCCACACTCGACATTGTCGTCTGCAAAGGGGTAGGAGGCAAAGGGGGAGGAGGCACCAGGAGACACGGGGCGGCACGAGGGTTGCCGCGCGGCGACTTGAGTTGACTCGAGTCCGGTTTGACTGACAGCCCGCAATATTATGTTGATGTCGACTTGAGGTTGTTCTTGAAGTTGTTGTTGTTCTTGTTGTTGCTATTCTTCTTTAGCTGTTTCTACTTCTTCTGCTGCTTCTGCTGCTGCCTGATTGCGCTTTCGTCTCGTTGCACACCTGCACCAGACGGCGTTGACGTCGCAACTCTTTGACTCGCTTCGCTGCTCTGCTCTCTCTCTCTCTCTCTCTCTCTCTCTCTCTCGCTCTCTCTCGCTCTCTCTCGCTCTCTCTCGCTCTCTCTCCCTCTCTCTCGCTCTCATTCCTGCCTTGTCGCACTCTGTCTCCCCCTTTGCTTCGTTTCAGTTTTCCCCCGCGCGGTTCCACTTCACTTCTTCATTTCGTCATTTCCCATTGTTCTTTGGTTTCTACCTGTCTCAAGTTCGAAGCTGACCCTACCTATTCTTCGGCTATTCCTTCTGCCCTCTTCTCGCTCCCTCTCTCTGCACGTTCCTCCTCTCCTCTTCTGCCTCTCCTTTCTTCGCCTCGGCCTCGGCCTCTTAATCTAAATGTAATTCAAGCCCCCGAGTGCCCGTTAAAATGCTCAAGATCATGGCTCACGGATCATGGGATCATGGGATCACGGCTCGTTCTTTAATTTCTGTTTCATTCTTCGCTTCTCCGCCCCCTCTTTCGGCCTCTAATGCCTTTGGGTTTGCCTTTATTTTCGTTCGTTTGTCAGATCAGAAAATCATTTGCCTCAGCGATTGCCAATCGAAGATCGACGGAATCAATCGGATCAGGCGAAGAAGTGGCGAGAGGTTGGAAGAGGGAGAGGGTAGAGAAGCGGGACGGGCTAGGCAACCCGATACGTAATTCCATTCTACGAATACGCAATTGAACTGACTTTGTTGGCCTTTGGCTTTCCACACTTTTCACTTGATCGCATTGACGTTGAATGCGTTGCGTGGTTCAAGCTAATAGCGGAGCAGCAGAAGGGAGAAGAGAAGGAGAAAGAGAAGGCAGAACAGCGGGACAAGCGAGTGGGAAATTGAACTTGAAAGCAAAGCAGAGCGTGCTGCGGAAAATGCAATCATGCAAATGCTGTGCGATTCCAGCTCAAGCGTATTTGAAGCGTTTTGGCTGTTCCGTTTTGTTGTCTCGTTCTTAAACGTTTGCGCTTAGTTGGCTTGACATGCCAGACAAATTCAGCCTGAATAGCTTTAGTTCTTGTCTTTGTTCTAGCCTCAAAGATTATATAACCATACAATTTGTTTATTTTCCTTTGTTTGCGCATTCTTGAACGTTTCTTGAGCATTTTTTTTGGATGGAAGCAATGCAATGAGAGCATAATCTCTTTGTAGACATAATCTATATGGCTTTTCATGCCATGTTCTCTTTTTAGACTTTCTTGTGAGCTAGAATTGTTAACCAATTTTTGCACTTTCTTTTTACTTCGTCATTCTTAAACGTTTGCTGTTTGATTTAGACTTTTTAAATTTAGAAGAAAGTGTATTTTGTACATAGAGCAGCTTAAATATATTTGCTATTGTCTGCTTTATATTTTTTTCACTTTCCTTTTGCTTACACATTCGTAAACGTTTTTCCAGAGCCTGCAAATATTCAGCTTACCTGGGAGTGTTTCTTCCTAGTTTGTTCTTCAATTTTACTGTCATTTTTGCTGTATGACATTCAATTTTCTCATTCCTCTTTGCCTGCTCGTTCTTAAACGTCGCTTGACTGACTGCTTGCTTGATATATCTATTTCTCTCTCTCCCTCTCCCTCGCTCACGCTGTTTTTTGCTGCTTATTGTCTTAGATCACGCTTTTCCCTGTCTCTCCCTCTCTCTCTCCTTCTACTTTTCTCCTAATTGGTATGTCTCATCTCTCTGCAGGCTTTAGACTGATTTTCGTAGTGTTTTTTCTGCCTGTAATTGAAAAAAGGTGATACAAATTTTGAATAATTAACTTGTTCCTTTCTACCGCCCGCCCGCCCGCTCTCTCCCCCGATTTGGGCTGCGATACGCTTCGCATTATTGAAAATCCAAGCGAATTTCCCAGCGGCAGCCGCAGCCATTTTCCTATTAATATTCATGGAAATCCAGTGGAAATTTATGCGCAAAACTGTAAAATTAAGGCAATTACAGCAACAATTGAGCTGGGAGAGTAGAGAGAGAGAGAGAGAGAGATGGAGACAGGGAGAGAAGCAGAGGGCAGAGCCAGGTTTGGCCTAAAGCTAATGACAAGAGATTTGCTTGTCGCTGGGGGCGGCCAAGGAGGCGTGGCAGCTACAGGCAAATCGCGGCTTAGAGCTGCCCCTCACTCCCTCTCTCTCTCGCTCTCTCTCTCTCTCTCTTGCTGTACAATTTGTATGCGTCACCAGTCGCATCCGCAGCAGGCAAAGGCAAAGCCGAAAAGGAAGCAAAGACAGAGGGGGAGAGGCAAGGGCAGAGGCAGAAGAGGCGTGGGCAATGTCCACGTAGTCGCCGCAGGAATTCAATAAACATTAAGAATATTGTGCATAAATATTTACAATTTGAATTTCGTCTCTTTCCCCCTCTGCCACCCGCTCTATGTCTCTTTTTCTCTCGTCATTTTCGAATTGTCATGCACAGCGCGTGCCCCAGCGCGTGACATACAATTCAGCTTTCTGTCAGTCGTCGAACGCAGAACAAGTTCTCGAACTGGTTGAGCTGCGGTGCGGGCTGGGTGGGGGCGGTGCGGGCAGAGGCGGGGCGGCAAACATGAACTCTGGCGACGGCGACAGCAGAACGAGCAAGAAACAGAAACAGAAGCAGAAGCAGAAGCAGGAGAAGAGGCAGAGACAGAAGAAATCCAAGAAAAAGGCAGCACAGGCAAAGCGACGCGACGCCACGCGAAACTGGTTAAAAGTGGAGCTGGCTAAGAGCGCGGATCGGTTAAACTGAACGAAGCTCTCCAGGCAGGCAAAGCGGGCGCAAAGCTGCTGCCGTCTCTTTCCAAGACGTTGCCCCTGCGCAGTTTGATCGTAGTTAATGAGCAACTGCTTGCGTGTGTGTGTGTGTGTTGGTGTGAGCCGTTCAACTGGTTTTTCCTCTACAGCGATTTTCCATACAGAAACTTGTTGGCCAACAACAGCAGAAACAAGTTTCTTAAAAGTCGCGCGCAAAACGCACGCAAACCGCGCACAAAACGCTACGTGTTGCGCTTGGCTTGCGTTAACAGTGCGCTGTTAACAAAGGCTCTCTTTGCTGTTAGTACGCGCACACCGCTTCGTTAAGTTTCGTTTCGTTCAGTTGGCTCTCTGGCACTCGCGGGCGCGCTCTCTCTCTCTCTCGCTCTCTTTGGTTCGCACACACGACTGCCATGCTCGTTTCGTGCATTGCGCACGAAGTCAACGTTCGTTGTTCGTACATCAACGACATGGACTCGGTACATCGCGCTGCTTAAAAGCATGCAACGTATAATGCGCTCTTACAGCGCGCTGTTAAGACGAGGCGTCATGATTCGCAACTGTTAAATATTTCATTTTTATTTAATTATATTTTATTTCCTATTTATTTCTATTGCGAGCGTAGCAAATAATGCAAATATATATAATTATTTATTATTTATTTGCATTTATTATTTAATTCTTTTTAAGCTCACATTTAAATACTCTTATTATGCACATGCCAAGCCAACGATCGCGCTCTCTTTGCCTGCGATCGCACACACACACACACACACATAGCCACGCTCGCGTGCTCCTTTGCCCACCTGGGCCTGTTGCTCTGGCCGCAAACGAAACAAGTTTCGGCACGCAAAGACCGCGCGCGAGAGCGCATGAGAGCGCGCGTAAGAGAAACCCACCACAACATTGCGTCGGCTCTCTTTCGGCTGCGACACGCTTGCTTCGTTCAATCCGTCGCTTTCGTATGCATTCTTCATTCTCTTTTCATTTGCCGCTGCGTACGGACGTGTCGCGCTGTCGCCTCTCGCCTCGCTCAACATTTACACACAGACGCATACAAAGACGTAGGCAACAAACAAGCGACAATTTTTGGCGTAGCCTTTATCCGCGTCGCGTCGTCGCCTGCGTTCGTCTTGTTTACAGTTGCAAATAATAAATAAATAAACGCACAACTAAAACGAAGTGCAAAGCGAATTAACCCAAAAAAATTGCAAGCCAGTGAGTGTACGTGTTCGTGCGTGTGTGTGTGTGCAAACAATAATAAAAATAATAATAATAATAAGCAAAGGCAGCAGCAGCAGCAGCAGCGCAGCAGCTGCGTCATCAGCGTCGACGCCGGCTTGGGCAGCGCTTGATTTTTTTGCCTGATCTCTTTCATCTCGCGTTCGCTTTGCCTGCAACTTGCTTACCTGTCAAACAGGTTTCTACAACAACAACAACAACAACAACAAGTGAAGCAAGTAGAAGACGAAGAAGCTGAAGCCGCGCGCGCAGCAAACATAAAAAGGTTCGCTTGCTCGCTCTCTCTCTCTCGCGCGCGCGCTCTCGTGTGTGCGTGTGTGTACGTGCGTGTGTGTGTGCTTCTTGGAAACCTTTCAAGCGTCGTTGTTGTCGCCTGCACACACGGCTACAACAACAACAACTACAACTACAACTCTGCTGATTTCTGATTAACAACAACAACAACCGCAGCAGCAAGACGCTGGCGCAAGAGCAAAGCAAACGGCCGATTATAACAGTGAAAAGGTGTGCGTGTGCGTGCGTGCGTGCGTGCGTGTGTGTGTGAAGTGCAGGCAAGGGCAATAAAAATGCTGCTTGCGAAGGTTTGAAGCCGAACCTGCCCAGCCAAAGGGCCCCACTGCAACAACAACAACAACAACAACAATAAGAGACGCGCCGCCATATTGAAAACTCCAAGTGATTTTGTATATCTCAACGTTTGTTTGTTGTTGTTTAACTCTTTCGTTCGTTTATTTTGTTTACCATGTGGCGCTGCTGAGCCGCAGGAGTCGAAGCAGAAGGAGTGAGTGAGCCAGCGCTATAACGGTTAACCGTTAGCCACAGGCAGCCAAAATTAAAAAATAAAACAAAAACAATTGAAACTGCAGCAATGCAAAGCAAAGCAAACAAGATGCGGAACACAAGGCAAACAGAAATAACAGCAACAATAAGCACAGTGGGCAGCGGGACACACAGAAGGAGCAGCAGTAGAACAACAACAACAACAGCAACAGCGAACTGTTTTTGGAAATTACTTTTGATCGGTAAGTGACGAAACGCGAAGCGAATATGCATATGAAGTAGTAAATAAATAAATTAAAACAAAAAAAAATAGTAAAGCAAGCAGAGAGTGAGAGAGAGAGCAGGTGTGTGAAGAGAGCGCAAGAGCTAAATGTAAAAATATAAAATGCAAACAAATGTAAATATCTCGCTTATCTCTTTAAAGATATCTCTATAAAAAGCCAAGTTATCTTGGGGAAGTAGAAATACGAAATAAACTTGGCAAGCGAACGTGTTAGATAGAACGAGTATATCCGCATTTGAGATCATATACCTGAAGTAGAAACTAAAAGAAAAACTTTATATTTTTCTTTTGTTTATAGGTACAAAATACTCAAATTAATATTATAGTAAAAGGAAACTTGAAATAAATCTGAATTTTATTTTTAATAATTGACCAACTTAATTATCATTGCATTTTTCATTATGCAATGAAAGAAAGTTGACACACTGTATCTGGAATAGAAACTAAAAGAGTTGTACTTGGCAAGGGATTTTAAAGTAAAGTTTTTTAAATATTATCTATGCTCAGTATAGCAAAGACTCTTAAATAAGATTCTTCTAGTATAGTGTATAAGTGTTTAGCTTGAAAAAGCAATATTTACTTGAATTTCATTTGAAGACTTAAAATAAATCAAGTTCTAAGATCTTAAATCTATTGAACAAGTTGAAATTTTAAAATTTTTAAAATTTAAATATGTATTCATTTGAATAAAATCCATTTTAAGATTATATAAATCTTCAAGTTCTAATGTTTTTCCCGCAAAAACAAACAATGGGAACTTTAATTCTTTTTAGGGATAAATATTCTTAACTTGAAAGCTTATTATTTAAAAAAAAAGCTAAAACTCTCTTCTTTAAGAATTTATCTTAAATTAACTGAACTTTTAAATCCAAACTATACTCAAATTTATAATATTTATAGCAAAACAATTATTAAAAAACTAAAAAAACAGCTAAAACTCTAAGCTTTACGTAGATATCTCAATTACTTCAACATGAAAATGCAGTCTAAAATTGTAAGCAAATATTTCCATAAGAATTTTAAAAAATTCCCTGTTTTGGGAAATATGTAGAATTCGCATTCCGACTTTAATCTATACAGAAGATTATAACTTAAGATCTGCAAGACATTTTGCTCCCCAACAACTTAATTCATTATGCAAATGAACTAGTTTCCAATGTGAATACTTTGTGAATATTCAACTGCAAATGCAGTACGAGTGTATTCTATCGTATCTTATATCTTATCGCATGAGTTCAATTAGTTATCTGCTTACAGGGCACACTTCATATACAAGAGAGTATATTATTTCTTTACTTTTTATTTATCATGCGTAATCTTCTTTCTTCTGCTTCGCACACAGAAAACACAAGTACCACTTTTTTATTTTTATTTTTATTTATTTTGTGCTTCTCTCTTTTACGATGTGGATGTGGATTCCTTTGGGTTATTATGATAGCTTAGCATTTCCTTTTTCAATTTCACTCGAAACTTGCAATCGAAGTGGAAAGAGATGTGCGAGAGAGTGTGCGTGAATAAGGGGGGGGGGGTTACTTTTTTGTGAGTTTTCTTTTTATATAGCTAAATTAACTCTCTCTCTTTCTCTCTATATATATATCTCCCTATAGCTCTCTGCAAGCTTTTGAAATTTCCTTTGCCACTTTTCAATTTTAGTTTTTTTTTTTCCATTTTGCTTATGACAGTTGCCCCCCCCCCCTCACATTCTTACTACGCACCTGTTGTTGCCTTTTTCTTACTGTTATTCCAGCACTCGTTCTTGTTCTTGTTCACTTTTCTTGTTGTTTTTCTTGTTGTCGTCACGTTACGTTGAGTCAAGTTTTTAGCTCGTAGTTTTTGCTGCCTGCTGCCAGTGTCATTGGCGCTGTCGGGTCCATTGACAGTTTCTACCGTTAGTTTTATTCGTTGACTTGTTTGCTCTCTTTCGCTGGCCCCGCTCCCTCTTTCCGCTCTCCCCCCTCTCTCACTCGCACTTTGATCGTTTGACAGCTTTGTCTAAACTTTTGTTTGGCACAAACTTTTGCCACACGCTTTTTAATGCTGCGTCTCCCTCTCCGCCGCTCTCCGGCTCTCTCCCCACTATCTCTCCCTCTCTCTCACACTTGTTAAATCATTGTCAAGTCAATCAATCGTTCAATCAGTCGTTCAATTCAATCAGTCAACACTTTTTCAATTTGTGCGCGATTAACAAGCAAAGTTCCCCTCCTCTCCCTAAAATATCGTCGCTTTTGACACATTAGCTCTCTCGCTCTCGCACTCACACCCTGCTGCTTGGCGGTCCCTCTCTGCAGGCTTACAGGGTGTTTATGTTTATGTTTTGTGTGTAGAACAGTGTGTAATCATTTAATAAATAAGACGACTTGATTTGACATTTCAAATGAACGACTGAGGCACACACACACGCACGCACAGTCTCTCGCACACACACACGCACTCTCTGAAACACACACACATGCGCCACACACCCCTTGCTCAGCCCTGCGCACCTTCTCACCTTGTCAACCTGTGTCAGAAATCAATGAACTCCCCACGGAAAGCTTGAAACGGTAAACGATCTCTCGGGGGCATTAAAAGATTGTCAGAGACAGGGGAGAACATAGACAGAGAGACTGAGAGAGAGAGAGAGAAAGAGAGACAGAGAAGGGGGACAAAGAAAGAGAGGCAGTTGGAGAGGGAGCCGCACATAGAACCTGCGCATCTTTGAGATACTTTTGCAGCCAATAATTAAAAATCCATTATGCTGCGGCGACATTGGGCCATAGTTAATGCCATTAGCTGCCTATAAATATCAATTCCCAGCCAGGCATAACTGCCGTCAGTTGTAGCTGTGTAGCTGTGTGGCTGTGTATCTTTGTATCTGTATCTTTGTATCTTTGAATCTTTGTATCTGTCGTTAGCTACGCAGTATCCTTGCTTATTGCTTCAAGTGTCTTTTGAGTTGGTTCTCTTGCTCTCCTCTCTCTTCTCCCTCACTTCTACTGACAGGATACTTAAGATGCGTCTCTCGTCTTTTCCGCTTTGCCTGCTGCTTCGCACACACACACACACAGAGAGCAGGGTGAGGGGCAGAGCGACGCGCATTTTCTTTTTGGGTTTTTTTGTGTTTATTTTCGTTTGCCTTTGCGTTTTTATTTCGCTGTCGGTTGCGCCTTTGTTTTATTTATATGCCTCGTTTTTGTCTACCTGCCTTGCCTCTTTTCTCGCCTCTGCCGCTTCTCCTTCTTCGTCTCGCACTACGCTTTTCCTTTGAGTTTTCCCACATTCATTTCATTTCCTGCGCCCTGGCACGGCCAAGTGCCTCCTGTCAGCGCAACTGCTGCACTGTACCTCTCCCTCTCTCTCCCACACTCTCTCCCTCCCTTTCTCTCTCTCCGCTATCTCCCTCTACCTGCGACCCGCTTAGCACTCGCAAATGCGCGTGAATTATGATTGTAGCTCGTTTTTCAAAACAGTTTTTCACTCTGTTTTTTTCCTGCTCCTTTTTTGTTGCTGTTGTTGTTGTTCTTCTTCTTTGTTTTTGGCGCATCCTTTTTGGTATACACACGCGTGCAGCCTGCGGCGCACGTTCTCCCGTTGCTCCCCCCCCTGCGCTGCAGGAAAAGTGAGGAAAAACAGCAAGTGCAGCAGCGGCAAGTTGAAAATTAAAATAAATTAAACAAATATTTTGTTTGTTTCAAATTTACGTGCGAACGCAGCGCGCTGCCACTGCGGAAATGCCACGAAAAACGAGCTGCATTTTCCAGCAGCAACAAAAAGCAACAACGCGTACAGCAGCAGCAGCAACAACAACAAGCAGAAGAAGAAGAAGAACAGCAGCAACAGCACAAAAAGCAGCGCCAGCAGCAGCAGCAGCAGCAGCTGCGACAGCATCAACGCGCCGCACATCCTGCAACAGTCATGCTTGAGTTGCCTCTCGCTCTGGCTCGCTCTCTACTTGTCTCTCTCTCTCCCAGCCATTTCTGTGTGCCGTCAGGCTCAGTATTTATTTTAAAATATGTGCAAGATATCGAAAATACTATCTAAAACTATGATATATGGCAGAAAACCAATCTAACAAGCTAACGCAATCACAGCTTGTTTAGTTGCGCAAATAAAGAAAAAAAAAAAACAGAAAAAATTGCAAATAATAAAAGAAAAATATATCTATTGATTTCATGCTATTTCTAACGATTTTTACGAGGCGTAAGGGGTGTGGCAAAATTATAAAAACAAATTTAAGACTTTATCACACAAACGAGTGCAATCACAAAATTTAATAGCTCTAGCCCTTAAAGTCTTTGAGATCTGTGCGTTTATATAGTTGCACAGACAGAGAGGCAGACGGGCAGACAGACAGGCAGACAGGCAGGCAGCCGGGCAGGCAGACAGGCAGGCAGGCATAAGGGCAGACAGACAGATTTGTTTCCTGCGCTTTCCTACACGGTATACCAAACATTTTAGTTAATGACATGTTCTTAAAATATTTAAATAGTATTTGCAGCGCCTTAAATCTAAAATTCGAAGTCTTAAATCTTAAAAAATTCTTAATTCTTTGCTCTCTATGAGTTTAAGAAGTTATCTTTTAAATAAAAACAAAATCGTTTCATTGGAAATTTGTTCTTTATCTGTGGAATTTCCTAGATTTCCCATTAAATATTTTATTTGTCTCAAGCTCATCGTAAACTTTGCGATAATACATATACATGTAATTATCACCTTTTTAACCCCCCCCTGCGCTTTATTTTGTGAGCAATTTGAAAGAAATTTGGCAAATTTAACAATTTAGACAGAGTATCTCTTTTTTGCATTGCTTATTGCATATCACTTTTTTCTCTCTCGTTTAGCTTTTTGATTATCAACTACAAATTTCGCATAGCTCACAAGCTCTATTTTGCTTTGCTCTCTCTCTCTCGTTCTCACATTTCTCATTTAATCTCTGCTGTGCGTTGTGCTGCTTTTGGGGCTTTTTATTGCATTTTGTGCAAAAACTTTTTGAACTGATAATACTTTGACCCCAGGGCAGACTCTCTTTCTCCTACTCCTGCTCTTCTCCGAATTGAGCTTAGTTTTTGGCGCTTGGCATATGGAATTTATATACATACTCACACACACTGTAGATACATTTGTCTAACATTATTTGTATCTGTATCTTTTGCATGCGACAATTGGGTATTTTGCCCACTGTATGTGGGTGAGGCAGCTGTTTAAACAGACGACGCAACATTCGCACAACAATTGCAAACTTCATCGTTTGCCTTTACTTTTTCTCTCTGTCGTTTCTTCTGCTTCTTCTTCGCCTGCTTGTTCTGCTCCGAGCTCCATAAAAATTCAATAACATTTGCTGACGTTGTGACAAGCGACCTCTGCCTGCTTTGGTTATAGAAAAATACTGCAATTCTCGGCAATATTTTTCAATATTTTTGTAATGTTTTTTGCAGCAGTTTGGTATGGTTTTTCTCGCATTCTGCTTGATTTTCATAATTTTTCACAATATTTTTGTAACATTTCATTGAGCATGTTTCAATGTTCTCAAAGATAGTTGCAGTGCGCTTTTCAACACGTTCTTCAGTTAGTCTATCTACCTCTCTTTCTCTGTCTCTCGCTTTGTGACTCATTTGCATTATTCAAACATTTTATACAAATTTATTAAACATTTCTCTAAAGCATTATGAAGTGTTTTAATTGCAGTGCCAGCATTAATAATTTTTTCTTGTGGCGTGTGCATTTTTTTCTTTATTTTTCTTTTTTCTTTATCGTCTTCCGTTTGTTTATTGTAAAGCGTGACGCGCGTTTTTAAACGCGCGCAAAACGCCAGCGAAACGTGCAGGCATTTGCCGCTTGACCGGCGATACTCACCACAGCACACCACGTCATATACTCCCCACCACCTTCACCCCCACCTCCCTGTCTCTGCTGGTGACTACGGTCACACCTCAAGTTTTGCTGACTCGACGTTTCACATTTTGATTGAATTGCGTCTGAAATTGTTATTGGTATGCGCGCAGATACGTTTGCTTCGACGAGGTTTTTATGCTTCTTCTGGCTACCGTTTGCCACAGTGCTTCATTAGCATTTGAGGGAGAGTAAGAGAGAGAAAGAGAGAGAGAGAGATAGAGGGAGAGGGGTTGAATAGTCTATCTACATATCACACTGTCTGTCAATTTGGCAAACGTTGAGTGTATTCCTTTGACGCACGCTCTCTATCTCTCTCTCTCTCTCTCTCTCTCAGTACTCTGAAAAGTCATTAACATCGAGAGAGAGAGAGAGAGACTGGCAAAGAATGAGAAAGAGAGAGCTATCTTATAAGTCTTTTGAGCTATGTAGATCTTAAGCCTTTAACAAAGACTTGGTAACATTGTGCGAGCTTGGTTGATTTCTTTATAGTTTTTTTTTATCTGATTTACATGTGTAAATATTGTGATCTCTGCGGGGCTCTTAAGTCTACAGAATGAGCTTATTTTGTGTATTATATACATATGCTATAGTATGCAAATTTTTTGGTTTTTTAGAAAATTTAAAAACTTCTTTTGTACAGCTATGAAAAACTAGCTGTCGATTAGTTCAACTAGCTTAATAATATTACTATGCATAATAAATGTATTATAATACTAGCGTTTCTATAGTAAGATTACATATTGTGGTATTCATAATTTAAAAATTCAGAAACTTCTGCAATACGTTGTAAAACAACTTAAGATAGCTTTTATATATTGTTCCCAAAAAAGTTAAATAGAGCGAGCTCTTTAATCTTTTTTGTGCATAGCTTATAAAATCCTATATATAACATTATAGCTATACAATCTTTATTTATTCTAATATCACAGTTTTCAATCATTTTCCGGATTAAAAATTGACTTGGAAAATTCAAAATTCTTTTAAAAATGCATTTCATTATTTGTTTCTTTTTTTCATGTCTTGCCAAGCTGCGAGGTCTTTAATCCTTCTTATGTATGGCAAACCTGTAGAGAATATGCAGCCCCTCCCCAAGTGTATTAACTTATTCGGCTTGTTCCTTGCACACAAATTGCTTTTAATTAAAGCGTATCATGCTTTGCGTTTTGCTCGATTTGGTTTTGCTTTTTGCTTTTTCCACAGTTTCTTTTTCATTTGGTTGGTTTTTTTTTCTTCTGCGCTTCATTTCTTGTGGCCCCTTTTGGTCAACACTTTCTGCTCTTTTTTTCCTCGTTCTTCTTCTTTTTTTTTTCCTGTCTGCTTGTCTGCCTGCTATGTTCTACGTGCTGCCGATTCCCACTCCAACGCGCCAAGTTGCTCATCGCTTGTCGCTTTTGCGGCTTCTGTTTGCCCGTTTTGCAGCTGCTTCTTTGGCTTCGCCCAGGGAGATTGGCTTTCGGCTCGTCTTCGGGGGCTACTTCAGAGAGCCCTGCCCCGCCATGGTACTCTCCCTCTATCCAGTCGAACTGGTCTAATTTGTATGCGCAACATGTCAAAATTGTTGTGGTCAATACACTGATTGCTTTTCATGTATCTGGCTCAAGCAAAGAGAAAGAAGTATCTCGGCCCACGTTGTGGCAGCTGCACGTTTCGTGCGGCATCCGCAGATATTTATGACCATGTATAGTTAGCAGAAAGACCGAGAGAGAGAGAGAGAGAGAGAGAGAGAGAGAGAGAGAGAGAGAGAGAGAGAGAGAGAGAGAGAGAGAGTGGGCGCGAGAGAAGAACTTGGGTCCAGTCTTGGAACTAGGCCAATCCTTCAGTCGTTCAGCCTTTCGTTTCACTCGACGCGTTTTTAGCCGCAGCTTTTTGCTGCAACGCTTCAAGCGTTTTTCCTAGACACTTCTTTGGACTGTCTGTCCAACTGTCTCACAGATCTCTTCTCGGGAGTGCTTTGGCTTAGCTGCTTGACGCAAAAGGTGCGTTTTGAGCGTGCTTCAAAAGGTTTTTGAGTAGTGCGCAAAGGCAGCTCACAATACAGTAAGCAGGAGCCAGGGATAACTAAGTAAAAATATAGTGAGATTTATTGGAGAAATGAAGGAGATATAGAGGAGATTTGGAGGAGATATGAGATACAGAGGATCATTAAAGAATATGTAGTAGAAATGAAAGATAAATAAGAGATTTAGAGCAAATATAAAGGAGATACTGCATTACTGGAAATGTTGGATAAATTGGAGGTTTAGACGAAATAAAAATGAGATATGGAAGAGATAAAGAGATACAGAGGATCATTAGAGGATCATTGTAGGAAATGTAGTAGAGATATAGAGAAGATTTATAAATAGATAGAATTTATTTAGAACTTTATTATTATTTAGATTATTGAGATATTATTTAGATTTAATTTATTATTTAGATAGATAGAATTTATATGAATTTATTTATTATTTAGATAGATAGAAGATACATGAAAGATAATTTGGAGATATAGAGAAATATAGCGTTCTTGGAAATGTGTGATTTATTGGAGATATAGAAAAAATATAAACAAGATATGGAGAATATGTAGTAGAGCATTA
The DNA here is from genome assembly GCA_018151445.1 of Zaprionus inermis. Lineage (NCBI taxonomy): Eukaryota > Metazoa > Arthropoda > Insecta > Diptera > Drosophilidae > Zaprionus > Zaprionus inermis. The sequence continues at coordinate 1,076,416 of JAECXD010001696.1, forward strand.
AAGAAAATGTAGAAGAGATGCAGAAGATACATAGAGAGGATGTGTAAAATATATGTTAGAGACATTTAGGCGATTTTTAGAAGATGTATACTATATATAGCATATATACTCGACACTTAGACAATAAATAATCCACGGCTTAAAGTTATTTCGAGTCTCAATCGTTAATCAAAGTCTCGTTTTTTTTAGAAATTTGTTCTACATACACGTTATATCTACATTTATCCGTATCTTTCGTATTATATCACTTAATTGTTTCTATGGCATCATATATCATACGTAATTGCTTTTCATGGTGCTCTCCAATATGATCACAATGATATATGGGTTCATGCGAAACACGACGATTAATTTGTCTAATTATGAATTTTACGCTAAAGAGCGAAAAACTCCCCGCAGTAGTTGCGCCATCTAACTGCACCCCTTGTTATCAATTTAATTGTTCTTTCTCTTCCCCTTTCTCACTCTTTGTCTCTCTCTAGAGTAGTCCCCTTTCAATGGCATAATCCATATTTCATATTTAAATTCTCTGGAATTTTCGAAATGCTAATGAAGCTGACTTCAATTTAACAATTTAACCCCAGCAAACTTTCCGGGCAAAAATTAATCAAAAATTGTTGGAAAAAATTTGATTATCCATAGGCCATCTTGCTTGCACAGGCAGTCGCTCTCTCCCCCCTCTCTCTCTCTCTCTCACTCACTCTTCCTGCCTTGCTCTTTTGCTTATGCTGCTTAAAGTTTTAATTAAACACATATTGCACTTTAATTTCCATTCATAATTCAAATTACTGAGTGAAACAGTAGGAGAGTGAGTGAGAGAGAGAGAGTGAGAGAGAGCGTGTTGGGTTGTTCTGGGGGGTGGGTTGGGGATGAATTCGATTGCACACTCGCATTAACCCATGAATAGACTTTTATTGCAATTTTATGCGCTTCAATGAAACTCAATATAAATGAAAATTTTTGCTCGCCAGCTACGAAAAGCAGTGAAAAGAATTATATAATAAAAAGCAATAACAATGCGCAAACAATAAAGGATGGCGAAAAAATGATGCTGAACAATGATGCTCACAATAATGCGAAAAACTGAAAAAATCAAAAAAAAAAAAAAAAAAATTAATTTTGTTACCATTTTGTGCATTATCGAAAAAAACGGATTTTTTTCTCAGCGAAATCAATTACACCGAAAATATTTCGAGTGCACTTTGAGAGTGAAATTAATAAACCACTTGCTGCATGGAGTAGTGGGCGCGTAGGCGTGGCATCCACACTCTCAGGGGATGTAGTTGGATTAAATTCGTTGTGGGGAAACTGTGATTGATGTGGGCGCATTTCTCATCAATTGATTCCGACTAAATGCGCATTAACAGAACATAAAAATTGCACATGGTGAGGGTGGTTTTCCTGGTTGGGAGCGGGGCTGCAAGTGGGAGTGGCTGGGGCAGAGAGAGAGAGAGAGAGAGAGACAGCTGCTGTGACAATCCAAGTGACGATTGTGAATGCAAATGAATTTTACACTTGAAACACACAAAAGCAGGGTGCGATTGCAAGCCCACTCCCTATTCCCGGCCCCGCAGCAACCCCCCTCTGCCACTCTACTCCCCCCCCCCTCCTCTACTACCCCTCTAATTTGAAACGAAATGGAATGTTTGATTAGAAAAATGTTTTGCATAGCGTTAAATTTTATATTTACTCCTGCAGGGGCGTAGAAACTTTTAGAGCGGGGGTTGTGGGGTGTTGCCAACTGCCACCTGGGGTTGGTTGCAACCCTGTGTTCTATATATATATATATATATTTCTCTGATTTATACGCTGCACAGCAACAAAAACAATGCGTGCCAAAAAGGTTTACAGTTCATTTTGTGTATTATGTTTTTTTTTTGTTCTTTCTCTGCTTTGCATTTCATTTTCTCAGACAGACTGACAGACGGAGAAGAAGCAGACGAGCCAGCTAAATGCGCACCAGCTGCCTCACCCCTCCCCTACGCCACTGCTGCAACCCTCAAGGGCTGCAAAAGTGAATTGATATGCTTGAGAAACCAAGCAAAAGTAACGAGACGACGAAATTGCGGATTGCATTCGAGAAGCGGGTTAGGGGGTAGAGTGCGAAGGGGGTAGAGGGTAGAAGGGGTTGCACTGATTTCTTTAGCACTGCAAGGATGATGGCCGTGTGCCAGCGGGGCTGCCTCCGCCGTTGTTGTTGTTTCTCTAGCGAATCCTTCTCGAGCCACCACTGACAGTTCGCTCCCAGCCCTGCCCTGCGCTGTGCTGCACTGCGTTTGTCTTTCCGCGCCAAATCCGCATGCTAAATGCTCATTTTGTTGGTTTTACGCCAGCCAAGGGGTGGGGTGAAGGGAAGTGGAAAAGGAAAAAGGAAAGGGCAGTAAACAGTTGGGAAATTTAGTCAGTCAGCGGGGGAAAAAGGAACACTCCGAAGGGTTGCAATTAATGGCGAAACAAATTGTTTCAAAAATAACTTTATGCATACAGTTTATAGTCTGAAAATATATATCCGGTTAGGGGGCGAAGCAGGAGTAACCCCCTGATAAAAGAAATGTGTAAATGTGAGAAAATTCACAGCGAAACAAAGGGGGGAATGAGAAAATTAAAGAGAGACGTAGAGATGCAATATGAAGCTAGAGAAACTTTAAAGAACTTTTAAAATGGGTTCGATAAATATAATAATATATATTATATAAAATATATTATTAAATAAAAAAAAGTTTCGAAACTTTAAGAAAAAAAGATTAGGGGCTTTCCCAATACTATCTGCAACTTACTGAACCAATCGCAATACATTTTGAATTAAAATTATGTGAAATAAAAATCTGTTGCACTTTGATAGAGAAAAACAGTTTCTCTGTGAATCATATGTTAAAAATTTAGAAAATTATAAATTAACAACATTTAATCAAACTCTTCAGCATATATATGGAGAAACTACTATGACTTAGGATGCCGCCTCAAGCAGACTTTTGATTTGTAGTTTCTTCACAATTTATCTTAGATTTCTTGAAGTTGTATTAAAAAATATAAATTATATTATTATTATATATATATAATAATAAAAATTAATTAAAAATTAATGTCATTTGAAAAATAGATGAAATTTTTTTTTAAATAAATTCGACTTTAATCAAAATACTTAAGAAAATTCCTTGAAAAATCTGCTTTTGGCAATTTCTTGCAATATTGCTTTGCGATTTCCCGCAGCTTTATCAAAGTGAAATAACACGAAATTGTCGAAACGACGCCTACAATAATTTTGTGGACCCCCGCCTGCCGCGCGCCCTTGTGCCTCCCTCTCGTTGTGGCTGCCATAATAAATTCGCCTGTGCAATGTCTTAAAATGTTTGTCTCGCTAATCATCTGTCAAATCTGGAACACGCTGACAAATGATGCCGCGTACTGGGTGTGTGTGAGTGTGAGAGTCTCTCTATATATATATATATGTGTGTGTAGGTGTGTGTGCAGGTTGAGGAGGGGAGAGGTGTCTGGGCTTGGGTGTAAAACTGTAAAAGTAAAGCAAATAAAACGCAATCATTCAATTGACAACTGAGCCGCATCCCGTGTGGCTGACGCGATGCTGCGAATGAATGAAAATGCCTGGAAAGCGCAGCTGAGGGAAAGGAAAATCAATTTGGCTGCCTAAAAAATATATATCTCTCAGTCTCGCAATCCCCCGCACTTTCTCCGTGCCTTTGTGCACAAGGAAAATTCCGACATTGGCGGCGCCAGCAAAAACCATGCCCGCATTTTCCTTATTTTCTCTGCCTGAAAATGTCAATGAAAATGTGCTTGTAATAATAACTGAATGAAAATGGTAGATGGAGGGGGGAGAAAAGTGGTTTTACTGTTGGAAAAAGCAAAATTCAAGGACAAACCCACACACACACACCCACACATTTCCATTCACAGTGGAAAACACAAGTCAAACATTCGTGAGGTTTTCCTTTTTGTTTCGGCTGTTTGCCCTGGCTAAGTTGTTGTTGTTGTTGGGGTTGGCCTCTAAACTGTTACTGCTTAGAACTTCTACCAGCCTAGCCCGAGGGCGGCGAATTGTAATTTTCATTAGGCTTGCTTGGGAGTAGGGGAGGGGGGGGATGGAGTGTACAGTCTACGCACAGACTGGTTTATATCCACTCAATATCCTTGGCATTTCCTTTTTAACAGCGCTTGGCAATAAATTTTAAAGTCATTGCCAGCGGCTGCTTAAAGTTGGTTGTCCTAGCCCCTCACCCGCAAGAGGGTACCCTTCCAGCTACTACTGCCCCTCACCCCAGGAGGCTTCACTCCCCCCGCTACTGTTGGTAGTCCTAGCTCACTCGAAGTAGAGATAACTCCCGCCTGCTGTCGGTTGTCCTAGCCCGACCCGAAGAGGAGGGATCCCTCCCGCCTGCTGCCGGTTGTCCTAGCCCCTTACCCAAAGAGGGATTTCTCTACACTACACCCCCCACCCCCCCACACACACACACACCGAACTGGCTGCTAAGTGTATTAACTGTAAGGCGTTTGCGGTAATAAGTTTAAAAAGTTTTTCGCGCTTGCGACTTTTCCCTTGACTTTCGCGTCTCTTGTCAATAGCGAAGGAGCGTAGCTGAGAGAGAGTGAGAGAGAGAAGGGATAGAGAGGGAGGGGAAATAAGACTTACCTGTGCAACTACTTTGCGTAATTATGTCAATTGCTATTAGAAGCGTCAGACAGAGAAGGAAAGGCACGCAGCCAGAGCAAGCTATGATATGCTCTGCCTCTCCCTCTCTCCTGCTCTCCTGCTCTCCTGCTCTGTTGTCTTGCTTCGAGTGTCGCTTCCTGAATGCCCTCTGATTTCAATCTTGCTTTCTACTCCTCTCCCGCCCTTTCCCCTTCTCTGCCCTTCTCCATTTGTTTGCCTATTGACTTGACTTGCCATGCCAGTCAGCTGGCTTGGCTAGGTTCATCCATCCATCTCTATCGCATATATCCATAGTCATTATCTCGCTTGCCTGGCACTCTCTTTCTCTCTCTGTCTTTCTTTCCCTCCCTTTAACCAGCAAAATCCCGTATGTGTCAAGGACAGCCAGGCTAAAATATTCAGGGGAGCGGGGGTGGGTAGAAGCCAGAGGGTGCCAGGACCTTTGCTGTGCCGGCTTCGGCTTGCGTGCTTGTTACACATTCCGAATGCGCTTAATAGTGCCACAAAATCAATGTATTTTAGCGTTTTTTCCACGCTTGATTGGCCACCGAAAAACGTTCAGTTGTTCGTCTTACTCTTGCTCACTCACTCTGCTCTAACGCCGTCTCTCTCTCTCTCTCGCTCTCGACTTGATTAACACATTGCGTATTGGATTTGCCTTGTGACAGTTTACGGCTTGTGTGTCGTGTGACAAATCATTTCATTAATTTTGCACATACTTAATGGCAAATTAATTAAGCGCCCTTCACCCGAAGAAAGAGACAGCGAGGCTGAGAGCGGAAAGAGAGAGAGAGAGAGATGCGAAAAAAATCTGCATGCATGTGGCGCCATCTAGCGTGCTATGCCTGCAATAACTTCAAATGTACATGCAGCATATTAAATATTAATTAATTTCAATTATATTGTCATTTGAATGTGCCACGCCCACGCAATATCGCCCATCTGCACAGTACACATCTCATTAAGCTGCGCGTTTTTTTTTGCGACAGACAGATAACAACCACACAAAGTTAATACTTATTTATATTATTGAACAATTCGCATAGTCCATTTTGTCTGTCCGTCTGTATGAATGCTTATAACTCAGCTAAAATAAGAGCTAGAGCAACCAAATTTGCTGACAATATGTCTTAATATTGTACGCAGCTTAAGTACTCCTTGGAATTTGGCAACGCCCTCGCGTTGTAAATCGAAAAAAATTTGAAATACAATACGTATTAATAAGTATTAATTTTTGGTGTGTGAAATGTAAATGATTTTTAATAGAGATCGGTTAATAAAAACAGGTATATCTATACTATAATATACAATTTTAAGTTAATTGACGGCGCTCTTAAGTATGCAATAAAAAATATTGGGTATATCACAGTTGATCACATTCGACAGTTGCTTTCTAGCGAGCCTGATTTTATTCAATGTTTTTGCAAATTCATTAAAAACTTCCGCTTCACTAGCAGAACTTGCCTATACCCTTATCCCACGTATTGCCATAGTTACAGAGCATAAAGATGGCATTTTAAATGTTATAAATGAAATGCGTTTTAATTAATTTTCAACCAGGTATGTCGCATTGTTATTGTTGTTGCTGTTGCACTTTTGTTTGTCATGTTTACATATGCATATTTGATAGAGCATATAAATTTTCATCGTTAGCTGTCGCCTGTCTGGGCGACAATAACCACAACAACAACCATAGACTTTAATAATATTAATTTATGTATTTATTTGTGCCAGACACAAAGAGCAAGACAGAGAGAGCGAGATAGAGATCGGATCAGCCAGCAAACTGTTTAAGGAAATTAAACGCAAAAAGCTATGAGAACCTTTCGTAGACAACAATTGGAATTTTGTTTATTATTTATTTAGAATTTATTATGGATTATATAAGATATATCTCTGTCTCCTTGGCATTTGCGCATTTCAAGTTAACAATTGAGGCAAATCGAATTGGAATTGAATCAACATTCAGCCTCAATTTGCGATTGTGTTAAGTGAAGTCTCTATGGCTAAAAGCATCTGTTTCAGAAAGTCAAGGAATAAATTTGATTTAACACTTTGTTTTTTTTTTTATTATTGTTGTCGGGCAGGGAGTGAACGAATTCGAGAGTCCAAGCGGAAATGCGAAATATGTATAGGATATTTTTGTGGTATAAAGCATGCAAATTCCTTGAGAATAATGCGAAGCCTGCAGTTGAAAGTGTTTGCAATGATTGTGAGAAAGTCTTGGCATATGTTTTAATTTATCACAGGCTCTATACCTTTGTTTCATTTCATATTTTTTGAGATTTTATTAAGAACTCTAAGTAAATGAGAAGTAATAAATAAAAACAGCTGCTTCCTTCTTTGAAAGGTTTTCAACTCATTGTTTTGGTTTGGGCTTAGTTTTAGGTTAGATTTCTAATTTATTATAAAATATCTTATGACAAATTTGATGGAAAAACTAGTTTAGTAATTCATTGCGAAAGAAAATGCTTGAGAACTTGTTACAAAACCTTTGCAACGCGAGAGCAGTTGAAAAATATTTTTTTTTATATATTTCATAATATACAAATTTATAGTGTGTGGCCTAAATTATATAATCCTAGTCCAGTGTGACCAGTTTACTTTATAGTTGGCTTTACAGTTACTTTTATAGCGCTCAGCTTCTCTCGCTTTCCCTGGCGATGCGAAATATGCGACTTTAGGGTTTTCCCGCTGCACAAGTTTCAAATTTTTTTTATTTTTACACACTTTATGATAACTCGTAAAAGTGAATGAAAGACAGAGAGGGAAATAGGGTGAGAGAGAGTGAGCGAGAGACTGGGAGTGAGAGTGCGAGAGAGAGTGAGTGAGTGAGTGAGTGAGTGAGTGATAACATTGCGTTGCACTGTTAATTAATTCATCATCAAAATATTTTTTTGCGACCTCGTCTATCTCGAACGGCCCCGGCAATTTGCAGATATAGATACAGATACAGCTACAGATACAGCTGCAGATACAGCTGCAGATACAGCTACAGCCACAAAGCGTGTAAACAATAAAAAGACAAGAACAACTGCGTATAGTTTTTATGGTTTACAACTCAACAAAAATTATTGTATTTTTTTATTTTGTTTTTTTGTGGCACATTCGAATTGAAATATTTTTTATGTAAATATTTTCACAGTTTATTGAGAGGGAGGGTGATGGCACTCGACATTTGCTCAGGCAGGCTGTTGCAGCCGTCTCTTTTCAATACAGTCTGCTGCCACACCTGCTGCATAATTATTGTGTGGCAACGCTTGAGGTGCCTCCTCGCTCGCGTTGCTGCTCCACTTTGCCGCTTTTTATGCGCTTCATTCGTTGCCGGTTACAAATTTCAAATGAACTTCAAGAAGAAGACGAAGACGAGGCAGAGAAAGCAGCGACAACAACAACAACAAGAAAAACAAGAATGAGCATTAAATTCACGTACTTCTAAACCGAATTGGGTTTATTGCCTCACAAACAAACAGAGAGGGGGAGTAACAGAGGGGAAGGAAAGAGCGCACACACGGTAGACACACCTAAGCACACCTCGCTGTGTGCTACAGCTGTCGTTGAAAGGTGTGTGTGGAAAGGGGAGAAGAAGGAGGTGTGACAAGGTGCAAACAACGCAAACATTTGTGCTGCACTTTCATCACCTGCAACTGAGGCAACAACACAGGGCAAAAGAGAATCGAAAATTATTTAGAGAAAATGTTAGAAATCAGTTGTGAAAATCTTGATAAGTCTCATTTCACTGTACTAGTTTTATTTTTCTTTATTTTTGGAGCCGGAAACTTTAAGCAGACTACGGAATCAAAGACAGAGATCTTAATTTGATACAAATAAAAAATATAAAGTATAATAAATTGTGTTTGCATAATTCGGAAAATATGCAAAACAGATTTCAAGCTCACTGTAATATTTCAACTCAACCTCAAAAACACTGGGCAAAAAATTGTGTATTCTTTTATTTTCAACATAAAAGTATATGTTTATTTTTAATATTATATTGTTCATTGGGTCTACTCAACAAACTAAAGCAATAAAAATATTAAAGAAATTTAATTTGCAATATTCTGCATGTTTCATACCCTTACAATCTTAGATTCGACATTTTGTTCCGTGAAAAGCAAGTTTTATTTTACTTTTTTTTTTTTTTAATTTTTTTAAAATTTTTTTTTATTACTTTTTATATAAATTTATAGTATTTTTATAGTACATTTCAAAGCTTTTTTACAATAACACAAATTAAAAAAAAAAAAAAAATTGTTCCAATCGTTTGCTTCAATGACAGCTATATCATATGATATAATGGTGCGATTTTTATGAAACTTGTACAGTAAATAATGCATAATAATAATGGGATAGATATGATTAGTTGCTTATTTAGAATATACATTATAGGATTTTTTAGATGTTTTCTTGGCCTATAATTTTCTCTAGTTTATTGTAGCTACTTTCTCGCTTTTTGTCCTAAGGGGTACTCGTAGCTCTCTAATAGTTTTATACAAAACTATCCCTAATAGCCTGCCCAATCTGTACAGCATCATCATTAACCATTTCAATCTGCACGCTTCACGCCTCTGCTTCGTTCCCTCTCTCTCTCCCGATTCGGAATACATTAAAGCAAGAATCTCCTAAGTACTATGCCGACTACAACGACAGAGCCTCCATTAATTCTGGTGCCATCATTAACGCTGCCAGCAGCAGATTCTGCTCGAGAGTTTTTCGTTCCTTTTCTCTCTCGTTTTTTATATGATTTTTCCCCATTTCGCTCCCATTCTCTCTCCCTCTCTCTCTCTCTATGTGTATGTGTTCTGCGGGACATCTTTCGCGTGCCGCTGTCAATAGTACCCAAGTTTCTGCCCTCCCCCCAATCCGCCGCCCCTGCCTCTGTCACTCTTTACATGCCACAGACAATTTAATTTCAATGTCGACCGCGCGCAGTTTAAAGAAATGAGGCAACTTAAGTGGCAACAAATGGACAGCTGCAAGGAGGGGGGAGGTAGGGGAAAGCAGGACACATTATATATATATATATATTATATACATAGAGAGAGAGCGAGTGCGTGGCAGAATAAATAGTTTTGTTGTGACACTCATAAGTCGACGTGATGATGCGCTTCGCTGAGACACGCTGCGTGCCACTGACAACACTTGCGGATTACGCAGTGGCGCAGTCAGCGGGGGAGGGTTACCCAAAACTGTGTTGGGCAGCCGACAATGTTGCGGTTTTCTTGTGGGCGTGACCCATGCACGCAACAAGTGGCAAACTGTTTGGCAGGAGGCATGGTGTCTGCTCTGCTGCTAATGACTTTTTAAGTGTCACCAGTAGGAGTGGACGAGGGGTGAGCAGTGGCAGTGTGGGGGGGGGGTCTGCGACACACTTTGTCTTAAGCCGGCACACACCTACCCCATGCACACACTCCGCCCCTGCCACACGTCGCGTTCGTGTGTGTGTGCGATAAACTGGCAAACAATTTACGCGTTCTCTTACTATTTATTCTTTTAGTATTTATTTATTTATGTCACTCTTTGCACAGTTATAAATCAAGCTCGAGGCACGTAGCAGCAGCAGCACGACGACGAGGCAGCACGGTCGTTGTAAAGTTCTTTAGAATAAAATTAAAAAAGTAACAGAAAAGTCGGGGAAATTATTGAAAAAATCTAAAGAAATACTATAAACTTCGTAATTAGATTTACGAAAGCAATTAACTACAGAAAAACAAAGTCAAAAACTAAAATAAATAAAAATGCTTGAGCTTTTATTAAAGCAACTGTTCAGGTTTTGGCTTTAAGAAGCTGGAAATTTGTCTTTGAGTTAATATTATTTCATTGCACAGTGATTCTTCTGACGTATTTATTTTAAAACTATCCCAAAGTAATATATCGATTTTCCAAAATCAAAAGAATTCATCAATTCGATGTTAAAATCGAATAGGTATAACATAATTAATTTTATAAAATCGAAACCTTGAAATCTTTCTTTTCTTTATAAAATCTAAATTAATTTATTTTCTCCATAACTTAATTTTATTTCATTTTTTATTTATTTATTTTATCTATAATAATTATTATATCATACATTATATAATTAAAAAAAAAAAAAAAAAACAAACGTAGTCCTTTTTCTTTTTCATTGAAGTTGTTTTTTTTTTATTTAATTTCTCAAAGATTCATTTGAAACCAAAGACTCAAATATCATTCTGCAACTGCAGTTAATTAACTAAAGTAATTAATACAAAAGTTTGCCAGAGAAACCTCTTCAGATGATAAAAGAGAAGTGAGAAATAGAACAGCAAACTCAGTCAGAGAAAGAGAAAGAGACCGCGCTCGTCTACACCTACAAATGTCAAGTGTCAAGGTGGAGAAATAAAAAATGATTAAGGTTGGGGAGCTGATAAAAGAGAACTAGTGCAAGTAGAGCGCCAGGAACTCGGAAGAAGCGGCAAGAAGCATAAGAAGAAGCAGAAGAAGCATGAGGAGAAGTAGAACTCGACAAGTTTTAAGTGGAAAATGAAATAAATAAGCAGCGAGTGTCGAGAGAGAATTGCCTATGGGTGAGGACGGGGAAGGGAAGTAGGGCCCTGGTGCCGTTAGTCAATGTTGCCAGACTAGTTCCCTTCCTCCCTGTCAGTGGCATATTAGCTGAGCAGCAGGAAGGGGCACCGTGGGGGACGGCAGGCGAAATTGACAAGCGAAACATTGAAATTGCTGCAATGACAAACTATATTGGGCAAGGGCAGGAGCCGGGGCAGCAGCAGGAGCCGGGGGTAGTCGGTGGGGAGGGACAAGCGGGTCACGGGGCCTGCAGCTGATGCACTGCCACTTGACAGAGACGAATGCCAGAGGGTGGGGCCGCTGCACGTGCGTCTGTCGAGAGACATTTAAATTTAAACCGAAGATTGTTGCAGATGTTGCCACTGTGCCACTCCGCGTGCCGGGGGAGGGGGGTATGCCAATGAAAAATTGGTGCAGTGCAGGGAGAGAGTGGCGCGAGTAGGATGGGGGGGGGGTGGTTACTACTAGGTGGCGGCATGTTTAATTAATGCAAAGTAAATAAGAAGCAGCAGCAGCTCCCTGAGAAAACCAACAGCGAGAGCAAAATTGATTGAGGAATGCGTCCGCAAAGCGGGTGGCAGTGGCAGTGCGTGGCAAGTGGTGTGGGAGGGGGAAGCGGTGAGGGGTTGCGGCTGAGGCAGCCTGTGATAGTTGCTTGCATTGTTGCAGCCTCAACTGCAATTGCCTTCCGTCACAGGCTATTTATAAGCTTCCCCACCTCCAGTCTGTGTGCTCAGTTTTGTTTGCTTCCTTCGTTCGTCTCTCTCTCACTCTCTCCCTCTCTCTCTTCTTCCTTCACGTTTTTTGATTGGATAAAATTGTTGGTAAATTGGTTTTTTGTGTTTCCAAGCAGAGAGGGCTAGGAATGAAAACGAGAGAGAGAGAGGGAGAGATCTTTAAGATTTTGTGCCTGAAACTGAGGTAGAAACTTTGGCTCAAATTTAGTTATAATAGGCCGAATATCATTAGGAAATTTCTGCATATTTAAAAACAAATTTGATCAACCTAAATGCCTTTTTTCGCGCTAAAACTTGCGAAATCTTTGACCTTATCGTGTGAAAATAATTAAAGCAATTTGATTGGCCATAAGACTTAATTGTTTTTCAACAATTTATTAATGTTTTTTTTTTTTTCGCTGATAATTGCATAAATATATTTCATGCTTTATGTATCGAATAATCATTTGATCGATTGCCCAATTGATTAACGCATTTCATTTCCTCACGATCCACTTCTTTGAGTCATTAACTCATGATCGCATACCATTTTCACTTTCCTATATACAATATATTAATTGATTAACCAAATATACTTATATATATTTCTCATTTCTTTCGTTTCAGGTAAGTCCCGTGTGATGTGATGTGAAAATAAATGTTCACATAAGCGCGAAACCTTTCGCTGAACTAATCGTAAGTTTTTTTGATACGTTTTTTCTCGAGTTTTTTTGATACGTTTTTTCTAGAGTATTTTTTTTTATTTTTCTTGGTTAATGAAGACCACAAAAAAAAAGAAATACACCGCTTGCGGCTTACAAAATCAAATTAATAATGTTTGTGTCTGTGACAATTTTCCCAGATTTATGAAAGGCCTCTTTAGCTGTCGTTCCCCCACTTTTTCTCTCTTTCCTCTTTTCTATTTCTTGCGCTTGTTTTGTACAATAGCCGAAAAGAAAGTGCGGAGTAACAGGCCAACTAAATGTGGCTAAAAGTAGCTACAATTGTAGTAAAAACTCTAAATAAAAGTGCACCAAAAAACGTATGTTTTATTTACGCGACTGTTAGCTACCCTGTGCTACAGAAGAAAATCATACTTTTTCATAAATTTGCATTGTATACACGAATACAAATGCACATGTCCGTATGAACGATTATATCTGAGAAACTATAAAAGCTAGAAGTATAAAATTTGGAAGTAACATTGAAAGTTTCTTAATGTTACTTTTAAAATTTTGCCACGCCTGCTGACGCCCACTTAAATTATTAAAATCGCATGGCAAGTTGAATTTTACAGCTAGAGCATGCATTTTTGCTGTGTACACTGGCTTGAGTGAACGCTGCAAGTCTTGCTTTATACTCCGGCCAATATACCCCATTTCAGTTAGTACAATGGGTGCCTACGTATAAAAATGGGAAAGTGAAAATGGTCGCTAAACAGCAGCTGCAATGCGAATGTAATTGTACAATAATTGGCAAAAATCCCAATCAACTGTGAACACGAAAAGCGACGGTGATGATTGAAGATTGTCGGAGAGAGATGGGGAGATAGAAAGAGACTGGGGGAAGGGAGAGAGAAAGAGTAGAGTAAATCCCATTTACAAAGCCGTGTATGCAACTTATTTTCTTTGTAAGCATTTTTGGCAACAAAGTCAGCAGCAACTCATCGCGGAAAAGCTCATTTCAATCATGAAAAGCCAATGACACAAGGTTCTTCTCTCCGCACTCTCTCTCACACGCCCCTCACCCACTCTCTCTCTGTTAGTCTGATGTGCTATGACAGCTAGAATTTCGAAATTGAAACACGGCACACACACACACGCACACACTAGAAAACTGCGACTGTCATTGATAGCAACAACTCTTCTCTGCGCTTTGCTTGCATTTGCCTCTCTCTTCCCTCTCTCTTCCCACTCTCTCTTCCCCCTCTTTGCACCAGCTTAAATCAATGATGCGCAATAATTAGCGCAACGCTTGTCCGCAAGCAGCTATAGCTAGTTGCCTCCCTCCATCCCCTGGCTTCCTCCCTTCCTTTCCCAATTTACCGCACTCCCTCTCTCTCTCTCTCTCTCTCTCTCTCTCTCTCGCTCGCCAGCTACCATTTGTATGTCCACTTTCCATTGCACTCTCCGCACTTTGACGTCTTTCAAATCAAAACCAGACGCCCATCCATGCCCCCCTGCCCTACTACCCGCCTCCCCCCTGCCAGCCGCTCTCTAATCACAATTTGCTGGCATTCCGATTGGCAAAGCATGCGCTGAACTTTTGCCATTAACTGCTCCAGTTCCACGGTTCCAATGTGCAGACAACGCAGTTCCGCCCGCCTCGTCCTCCTCCGCTCGCTTCCCCTCAGCTAAACGAGGCTGCGAGTCGGTCAGGAATATTCAATTTTTGATGTTTCACGCAGCACGCAATCCACGCATTTGCAGATGATATACAAGTGGGAGGGGGAGAGAGTGGGAAAGGGCGCGGTAGGGAAAGAGCGGAACTAGTTCCTTTGCTGTGCAGCTTTAGTGCGTGTGGTATGCTAAGCTGCATACAATACAGCTTAAAGCATTTGGGAGAAGACAGTTCGACAATGGTGAACTAGTTCCGGCTAAAAGAAGTGGTTCCATTTGAGTAAATGCATCTAAAGTTGCCATCCAATGTGATTTACACTGATTCCAAAGCTATTTATTAAAACTAAACTCAAATAAACATTCGGAACTGGTTCTATTTTTAGTACACTTGTTAAACTAGTTCGAAACCCTTGTTCATATTGAATATTTGCAAATATTTGAGAAGCTGCTTTGCATGCAAGTAGCTGCATTTTGTGAACTACTAGTTCCTTTTACAATTTTCATGCATTTATTTTTGTGAACTAGTTCTTTTTGCAGTTCCTAGCAGCTGGTACAGTATTAATAATTTTTTTTGTGATCCAAATTGTGTGCGCAAATTGTAGATTATTCTCCAATTGCAAATGGAACTAGTTTGGCGAACTAGTTTAATCATATTTATTGTAGTTCTTATATAAAAAAAAAAATTGAAAACTTGTTTAATTGCAGATGAAGATTGCAGTCGAGCCCCATCTAGATGATCGTTTGGAACTAGTTCATTTGAACAGTTTTAAACCACGACACAAAATGCGTAGGCGAATGCTTGCATAAATAATTGGTTAGCCGCAGTTCTCCTCTCGCGCCCCCTCGCTCTTCCTCCCTCTCTCTCTCTCTTGCTCAACTTTCAATTCAATCTGCCCCCTTCTGCATTCTACCCCCTCGCCTATCTACGCCACTGGCCACAAATGCAGAGGCAATAAAATGCCTCATCTGTTGGCCATCGCGCTGTCAACTCTTTTTGCACCAACCCCCTGCCCCCTGTCCCCCTCTCTGCACGTCCCTCCCCCCTGCCACGCTATTTGCATGTTTGCCAAATGCCAAGCATCATCATAATAATTATGGAAAAATTGTCCTTGTCAACGCACACAGACATACACACACACGCACACACGTAGCTGCAATTGCTGTGCTGTTGTTGTTATTGGCGCTGCAAATTTGCGGCCATTTTCGCTGTGACACAAAATGGCGTGAGAGTGGAAGGGGGAGAGAGAGAGAGCGGGATAGAGAGTGGGAGACAGCTTTATGTATATTGCGCGATGCAGCGGGACCTTTTTGAGCGCTGTCCGCATACACAAACCGCAATTTCATACAAAATAGCAGCCAGACACAGTTGGCAGAGCTGCCACACTGCCCCTCCGCTCAGCCACGCTCCCCTTCTCACCCTCTCTCCCTCTCTCCCTCTCTGCAATCGTCGCTTGCGCTCTTTAATGCATTTTTCGAATGCGTGTCGCGTTTTTCAATGTGCCACGCCTACCTCAAAACTGGGCGTCTGCCAATTTGCCTGCATATATGTTGTTGTTGCTGCTGTTGTTGTTGTTGTTGTTGTTTCTGCTGCTGGTCACGACAAACAAACAAATGTCACACACACGCACACACACACACATAGTGCACAGTGTCAGATGCCACAACTGATGTCCTTTTGCCATATTTTTTGACTGCGTGGGCGTTGCAAGGGAGATAGAGAAGGGCAGGGGGGTTTGTAGGGTGTGTAGGAGAGAGAGAGAGAGAGTGCAGGCACTTCCGCTGTGCGTGGCGCCTTTTGCCTGTCACTTTTGCCACATAAACTCTATAATTTACACGTCTGCCCCAATGCAAGGATATTGTGTGTGTGTGTGTGTGTGGGAGTATAGATGAGTGTGTGTGTTGCGTATGGGAGTATGTGTGTGTGGTTGCAGGCCCACTGGGCATGGTCTTTTGTAAAAATGCACTCAGATCGAGCGATGAGTGCAAATCATCCCACTCAACTACACCTGCCTGCCCCAGCTTCCTAACATCACACTCCCTGCTTCCCCCAAACCTTTATCAACTGCACTTGTATACCCATTGAAAGAGTGTCAATGCAAAAGGGCATGCTGACTGTTTGCTTATGTTTTTCATAGCCACAAAAAAGGCTTAGCAACTTGCAAATATTGGCTGCCACGCCCACCATGCAAGCAAAACGTTTATATACGATTATCTTGCAAAGTTTTCAAGTTACAACTTTGTGCTTCGGCATACATACAGATGTATATTTTATGAAACTATTTAAATTGCAAACCTTTGGGACCAATAGAACGAAAGTTATGCAAGTTTCAATTTTCTATAAAAAAAAACCTATGAGAACTGCGAAGTTATTTTAGCAGAGTCTCTTTGGTATTGTGCGTGTGTGGGAGCGAGAAAGCTGTTGACAGAAAAATTATTAAGTATTTGTAATGGTTTGCTAAATTTAGCGCAGGGTATTTGACTGTCGGACACGCTTAACTGTAGCTTTTATTATTTGTTATATTGTATATTATATTATATATGTTTCTTTTTCTTTATTTTGGCTTTGCATATGCAAATTTGTTCCCTTTGCTGTTGAAATTGTTGCTACTTTTGTTGTTGTTGTTTTGTTCTATTTGTTGTTGTTGCGTTTGTTGTTGCTGTGTTAGATTTGCATTAGAAAATGCTTTTAAAATACGTTTTTTTCGCACATAAACAGCGTGAAAATGGAAAACTGTTGACTGTTGCCACACGCTGTTACTGTTGTTGTTGTTGTTAAAGTGGTAGTTGCTATTGTTGTTATTTTTGTTGTAGTTTTAGTTGTTGCTGTTGTTGCCATTGTCAGCTTGTCTTACATGCTGTTTTGGTGCTTCCTGTGCTTCGCTTGTGTGTACCAATGTCATTAGGCACAAGGCAGACCGGCGTATTCCCCCGGCACAAACACGCACACCATATACACACTCACACACACACACGCACACAAAAGCAAACACATGATGAGAGAATTCGGTTTCCTTCCTTGCAGTTGCCCTTGCGTTGCAGCTTCTCTTCGCGTCGCTGCCGTCTTCGCCTTCTCCCACACAAACCAAAAATTTCTCTGGCCAAGGCGAGTGCATTAAGTGCACTCAAGTGTGTGTGTGTGTGTGAGTGCGTGTGTTGGTGTGCGTCACATAACTGCCAACAGTTTGACACACAAACACAATTACAATGATAGCAACAACAACATCAAGCTGGCCCGGAAAAGCGTTAAGAAGCATTTGCAGAGAGCTGTGCGAAAATTGAGTTTTCTCAGTCGCAGCACACACACGCACAACAAAACCAGCCACAATAACAACAACAATAAAGGCAACAACTGTTGCAACAATGAAGCTGCCAACAACAACAACTAAAATCGTATCTAGTTTAATGAAGCCACAAAAAAAGCAACAAACTCAAAAGCAACATCGAGTTAAGGGGGAAAAGGGGGGAACAGAGGGGGGGGGGGAAAAAAAAAATTTTAAAAAAAATTTAAAAAAAAAAAAAAAAAAAAAAAAAAAAACTCACTAAAAGCAACATCGAGTTTAAGGTGCGAAAAGCGTGTTACCTCGATCTTGAACTGTACATAAAATTACCAAAAAAACTTTGATATTTCTTTAGAATATTTCCCTTTTTTTCAATCTGTCAGAATTAAAAGCATTTAATAAACTTCTCTAGGAATTTTCTGTTTAAATTTGTTTACTTTATCAAAGGGAGAAGTTAAAGTTTCATTATTATTTTCCCATTTTCAGATAAATTACTTATTAAACTCGCTATAACTTTTAGATATATGCAATAATCTTTAAAATTGCAACTTAAATTTTAATGCCATTTATTTCCCTTTTCAACTCTTCTTATAGTGTAGAATTTTGTGCCAGTCATATCTAAAATTTGTCAAATACTTTAAGTGTCTATAAACTCTTCGGGCAAACTCGAAAATTCCTGGAAGTATTAAAAATTAAATTCGCAAACGCAGTTGACACAGAATTGTGGCCTCATTTGTTGGCTACAGCTTTGGCCAGATGAATTTCATCAAGTTTCATTTACTCACTCGGTCGTTCTCTCTCTCTCTCTCTCTCTCTCTCTCTCTCTCTCTCTCTCTCTCTCTCTCTCTCTCTCTCTCTCTCTCTCTCGCTCAAACAATAACGATGCGGGCCGAGCAACATTTCCGGCATTTGATGAATCACAGCGCAGAAACTAGAAGAAGAAATGAAACTTCCCCGTTTCGTAATATGCCAGGGCAATGTTGAAACCTTAACAGAGTCGGGCTTAACAGCAGCTGGCGCTGTTAATGAGTCACAACATTGTGTTGAGAGAATTTCACCTGAGCACAGAAAGAGTTAAGGTCTCTGCTTCCGCTTCTCTACTTTTTTAATTAAAAAAAAAACCATAATTGGCAAACTGAAATTTAATGTGAAAAAGCAGCTGCCTTTTCAGCAGATACTCACGAGTTTTATATGCGAAAAGTTAATGTCATATACACCTTGTGGAACTCGAAGGGGCGGGCGGGCGGTATTGGGCGTGTATGATGATGAGATGCGAACGAGATGATAAAGAGTTTGGTCGAAAAGGAAACCATGTCAAGTCACAAGAAATTTTGCAATGTGGGCGTGTCGCAACTACTCCGGCAGCGCCTGACAAGAGCCGAAAGAAAAGTTTGCATCATGCTGCATATAAAGAAACGGGAACTGTGAAAACTGGGACGAGGCGGAGAACGAACGACGGAAAACGGGAAACGGAGAACGGGGAGACACGAGGGGCACGCGTGTTTTCAAAAGTTGCTGCTGGAAAAGTGCATGAAAATATTAAAAAATATTATTAAAAAATGAACTTTCCATATGCTGAAAAATGCTGGTGATGTGCGTGAGAGCGGGAGAGAGAGAGAAGGAGAAAATGATAGAGAGTGAGAGAGAAAGAGAGAATGCAGTAAATGATAGACCAGACAGATGCTGCGTATAAGCCTCAACAAATATTGAAGAACATTGGTTTAGATATTTAATATAGATGGGCTATATTAATACTAATTTTTCTGTTATTTCTCTAAATTCCTCTTTGTGCCTTACTCGTAAACGTTTGGTTGAATTTTAGATACTTTTAGTTGCATGTTTCTTGGAGAAACTTTGAGCCACATTATCTCTCTGTGTTCACATTTTTACTTGTTAAATTTCCCAATTCCTCTTTGTTTTATTCTTAAATGTTTCACGGGCAATTGCCTTCTTGTTAAACAAGTATCTTTTACACACATATATGTATGCCTATAATTATCTATGTTATAGTATGTTCTATTATCCTTCTCTTTGCACAACATTCTTAAAAGTTTTGCTGGCCAAAAATCTTTGTAAAGTGTTTTACAACCTGCAAATTTTTGTCAAAAAATTTTTAAAATTAATTATACCTACTCCCAGACACAACTACACCACTGCTGCCCGTTTTACAGGGTATTAACGGAGACAACAAGCCAACTGAAAGTGTCAACTGCAATTTGCGAAAGCAAACTCGCACCGAGAGAGAAAGAGAGGCGGCAGGAATGGCAGCAGCAGTGGGGGGCGTGGCACTGACACACAGGAAAATTAACTGTACTGAAGTTGCAGCAGCTGCTGACAGTGGGACACAGAGATAGAGTGATACAGTGGGCCACAGTGGGACACAGTTGAAGCTGCTGCGCCGCAGGAGGCAACAAAGTCAACTCGAAAATGGAATTTTTTGGCATTTTCATTTGTTAAATGGAAAAGAGAAACAAAAAAAATAATTAAAAGGCGCTAAAAATTGTGGCTAAGCGAAGGACAACAGCAAAGCAACTAGAAGAGAGAGAGCGAGAGTAAGAGAGGCATTGAAAGGTAGAGGCAGCTGCTCCACAGGATGTGGATATGCCTCACTTGAGGTAGACGGCGACTCCTGCGTTGACACTTAAATAATTTGCACACTGCGGTGGCGTTTTAATTATTAAATGTAAACGCCTACCTTCCCTCCCCCGTCCGCCCCTAGCCCCATTAGCCCACTCTAGAGTTGCCCAACCGAACCCCGGCCAGCTAGTTCGTTTAAAGGATACGCAACCTGGCAGGATGCGGCACGGAAGCGCATGCCACGCGTGGAAATTGCGGTGAGCGCCTGCGGCTGCTTTGCGTCCGCAAAAGGAAACGCAAAATTAGAGCAGCAGCAGCAACAGCAGCAGGTGCAGCCCCAGCACAGCAAGGATGCTCAAGCCGGCGGCTGTGTTTGCCCAGTGCCAGGAAATATTTAGAGCAAAGTAGAAAAGAGAAGGTGAAGGAGCGTAGAGCGTAGAGCGTAATCCAAGCCAAGACAAGGCGACAAAATCAGCGCAAATGAAGCGCAAGGATTTTGCTCGAGGTGTCCAGGTGGAGCGGGTGTCTAGGAGGAGCGGGTGTGTGGTCAGGCATCAGGCCCGGCACAACCTGCTCAAAGTGCTAGATAAACACTTGACTTACGCAACTTTCTTGGCCTCCCCCCAAGGAAACAAACGCCTCATTGTTTTACAATTTGTAATCAATGTGTGCAGCAAGGCACAGAAAGAGTGAGAGAGAGGAGAGCGAGAGAGGACGATTGAAAGACCTCAGGTAGCCGACAGATTTGTTATCTATAGCCGCATAAATTATACAAAATGTTTCGTTTTACTCTGCAGCTTAATTAGCATAACTTTTTTTTTGGCCCAAAACAGAACTGTCTCAGCGGTGCTTGAGTTGAGCCCATCAAATGCCTATCAGCATTTACATAATTCTATAAAAATCCCATTAGAGCTGAACTGAATACCAAGAAGAAAAATAAAAAATAAAAAACAAAAAAAGTCAAAAATACCAAAATATGACTAATTAACCTTAAGCAGCTTCGTTTCGGGCTCTACGAATATGATAATAATAATCATAACACCTGCTCCGCGCCACGCTGTTTGGATATACCTTCAATACATACATAAAATATAATTTATTTTATATTTCTGTCTGCCTAAAACTAAAAGATGCGCCATTGTCGATTCGATTTCATAATCACTTAAAGCAAGAAAGAAGAAACCGGTACGACATCATCTACATATGAATGCGCCATAGGTTTTCTATAGTATGTCATATCGCATCGTATTGGGCCTGTCATTTGTCTGTCCCCCCCTCACCACCTGTCTGCCCGTCTTTCTTTTTTCGTGCGTAACACGAAACGTCATAAAAATTGTTACAAGACACAACGAACGATGCATAGCCAGACGGGGGGAATGAGAGCTGAAGAATGGGGGAGAGACAGAGACAGAGAGGTAGCGGGAGGAGGGTTTTGAGTTTTTTATTTTTTGTTGGCATGCACGAATAACATTTTCTACTGCTGTTTACAGCAGTCTTCGAAATGGGATCGAGCAATTTTTTGACAAGGGAACCAAAAAAATGCGTTGATGCTTCTCTTTTTTATTTTCTTAAATTTAACAAAGTGTATCAATTAGGAAAATTGAAGTAGTTTGCTTGCGGTTTAATGTTTATCAGATTTCTCTACCTTTATCAAAATACTTACCTTTGTCTTAGCTGGGGCTCTATAATCGGTTTTTAATGAAGGGAAATGTGAATATGATGAACCTGCGTGATGGTGTACAGAGAAAAAAAATCATAATATAGGCAGTTGTTGATGATGTGATTATAATGTTAAAAATGGGTAAAATTTGAGTATTTTAAAGTTGCACACAAATCATTGGAAGATTTGGTTCTTTTTTTTGAATATCCTGCAATTCTGCGTATTTTTAGCTTATTTTTGGGCATATATGAAGTTTTGGATATGTTCTACGTGCTCCTAAAATTTCACAAGAATCGGCGCAAGATTAAAATGAAAATTCAGGAAAAAAAATGTTTCTTTCTTGTTTCTTAACTCAATTTGATGAAGTTTCCATGACTTGCAATTTTTTTGTTTTTTTTATTCCTCTGCTGAACGATTGAAACATATCGTTCGAAAAAAATTTGTTTTTTCTTTTGCTTTGCTACTTGCATACGCTAGAGGGCGTCTTTGGCACCTGGTCTGGCTGTCGTCTTGTTGTGCTTTGATCCCCAATTTCATCATCTAAATTCATTTGCTGTGCTCGCAATAGCCCAAAGAGTTCAGTGCAGGTGAGACGAGTGTTATCTTTCTATTGTTTTTGTTCTTTCTTCTTTTGGTTTTTTTTTTTGGCTACCAATTCTTTTCATATGAAAATTTTTTTTTTTCTGTATTCTTTATTTCGTGTTTTGTTTTCTTTTTGTCTTGTGCGCGTTTCTTTACATTTCTAATTTGATTTCGAAAGGTTATCGCATTCCCCAGGTCTTTCTATCGCTCTCTCTCTCGCTATCTCTCGCTCTTCTTGCTATTCTTCTGTTTGTTGTAGGTGTGATGCTGTTTGCTTTTGTTGTGGCTATCAAAAGAACTATGCAAATGACTTTATCGCTCGCCCCCTCTTTCCCTGTCTCTCTCTCTCTCAAACAGATTTATAGACGAGCCACAAAAATGGCCATCGCTTGGTGGCTTTGTTTACCTGTCTTCCAGCTTGCCCAGCTGCCTTTCTTACCGTATTTATGTTTGCTCGCATCATCTTTGCAGCTCTCCCGCGTACTCCCTGTCTATCTCTCTCTGTTGACCTAAAAAACGTTCAACAGCCGCTAAAAAACTGTGCGGCAGAAGTCGAGCTAACAAAATGCCAGGCAGATGCCATAAAACTTGTTGTTGCAGCTGCTGTTGTCGCCGGCGTTTAAGCATGTTGCTGCTGTGGCTGTTGCTGATGTAGTTGCTGCTGTTGCTGCGGCAGTTGCAGTTGCATTTACCTGTGGCCGCCCGCGGCAGCTGGCGGCATTTAAAACGTCGCATTTTTTTTTTGTCTTTTCTCTTTTTTTTTTGCTGCTCAAGTTTTCTTGTGATTCCGTTTCTTGTCCTGCATTTTTTTTTGCTGCTTTTCCTCCTCCATTGCCTTCATCAATTTGCGGCGGGCCTTCAATCTCAGATCCCTGAGAGATGCCCGCGTGTAATTAAGTTTTGTGCAAAACATCTGCCGTTCTGGGACGCTCTCCCTCTTCCCCTCTTCTTCATCTTCGTCTTCTTCTTCTGCGTCTTGCTTCATCTTGTTGCTTGCCACAGCTTTAAGTGGTTCGTCAGTTTTCTTGTCGTCTCGTTGTGTATTTATTTCACGACACGCCCTTCCTGGAACCCGTCAATGCCGCAAATATTTGCCGTTTGCATTATGATGCTGTCGCGACGACGGCGGTGAGCAGGGGGTGTAGGGTAGGGTAGTGTAGGGTTTTGTGGGGCTACCCTTTGTATCCCATCATACCGTCGATAGCAAAGCTTTTATGCAAATTAGCCGAACTTGATTCTCTCCAAAAATTCATGTTGCCCCGCAACTCCGCTGCCCACCCGCGTGACCTTTTCTCGATGGAAACTGAAAAAAAAAGGTCAAGCGAGCCAAAATACCAGGAATATCGCTTAGCTCCCATGGCCGCACTTTAAGGCAGAACCTTAAATAATCACTTAATTTCCGAAATATATATTCCAAGCATGCTTCAGCTATTTCTTGACATTCTGCCGGAGCGTGAAATACTTTTCATTTCTATCGTTTTTCATTTTTAAATGTCTGCATTGTTTATTAGCCTAGCAAATTTTCTGAAATCGCTTATGAGGTCAATATTATTGTACACATTAAAAATGAAATTTTAGCTTTAAAATGAAGCATGCAATGGGATTTTCCATGTTTTTAAAAAGGCGGCAGGAGGCGTGGCCGAATTCTAAAATATAACTATTGACACTGCAATATGTGCAAGTGTGGTTACAAAATTTGGTATCTCTAGCTTTTATAGTCTCTGAGATATAGACGTTCATACAGTCGAACAGACAGACAGACCGATGAACAGGCAGACAGGCAGACGAGTAGACAGACTAACACGACTAAGCGGACTTGACTGTACGAAACCGATGCAGAAAGGGCTTGCACATACATATTACTTTGTCTTTCACGCATATTCCCATCATAATACGAGAATTTGGTATTTATATAATTGAATAGATCCATTAAAATGGTAAACATTTAGAAAATTTTATAATATTCAATACCTTTTCAATTTCAGAGAAATATTTTAAGAAATTCTACTACAACCATGTCCAATCGTAGCAAATTATTTCTATATATTATATAATATCATATAGTAGTTCGTTTTTTCTTCTCGTTCGTTTCATTCTCACACAAATTGAACATACTCTAGCTAACAAGGTCTTAGACAATAGAAACACGTCGCTTTGCAACACTGCGGGGCAAATGTTGTGTGTACACAGTACAGGACCCTTTTTACAGGGATTTCTCTGCAATACCGTATACCCAAATTAGGTTCTTTTCCGCTTCGTGTAAGCCAAGGGGGAACATTTCGTTTTGTGTTTTCGATTTTAATTTGATTTTGATTTATTTCTTGAGCTGTGATTGACTAGAGTGATGGATGAAGAGAAAGGGAGGGGAGAGAGAGAGAGAGAGGGAGGTCGAGCGGTAAATTGACCGGAAATTGGACATTTTAATTGTGTGTGTGTGGATTGTGGCAAATGCAGCAGTGGCAAGCGCATTTGTTGCATCAATATTTATGCAACATTATCGAGATGAGAAGATGCCGCATATCTTTCCATCTTGCTTCAGTAGCAGCTGCCTCGACTGCGCTGTAGTCTCTCTTTCTCTCTCACTCCCTCTGTGTGTGTTTGTCATGACGCAGCTCTCTCTCCCTCTCTTCGCTTGCGTCAGTTTGCCTTATCATTTTGTCATCTGCAACAGCGCGCGGCTGTGCCAATGCAAATCGGCCGCCGGGCAATTCCTTTTTTCTCTTGCTGTTGTCTCTCCCTTTCGCCTGCCTGCCCCTTGCGCTGCTTGCCTCTCTCTCTGCCTGCCTGCCTGCCTGTCTTGCCCCTGCCCGCATTTAATCGAACCCTTCACATTGACAAGTGCGCCCGCAGTCATGTGTGTGTGTGTGGCCAGGCTCCTCAGCTGCTGCTTCCTCCTATGCCCACTCTTTCTCCCTCTCCCTTACTCCCTATGTCTCTATCTCTCTTTTCTCCCTCTCTCTCGCTTCTCTTCTTGCCTTGGCAGTTATGACAACAATGCCGCCTTGAAGTCAGTCACGCTGCCCCATCGCAAAATTTTCATAGCCTCAGGTGGTTTGCTCGCCTGCCTCGCATGCTGTCTCTCCCCCCCCTCTCACTCTATCGCTCTCTGGCCCCCTCTCCTTCTATCTCCTAAGAGGAGCCCCTTCATGCTGAGTGTGAAATATTTTGCATGCTCTGCGCATCGCGTTTGCTTTTTGCGCCTTGCATTGCACATGTTTTTGTTGCCCTTGCTCTCTTGCTCTCCTTCTCTTCCTCAGTCTCTCTCTCTCGCTCGCTCTTTATCTTCTCCTGTTTTATGCATATTCATATTTCCCTTGCGCTTTTTGCTGCCGTTTGCCACAGCTTCTGTCGCTGCTGCTGTTTGTCTCGCATGTAAACGTCATTATTAGCCGCTGTAGCACCTCTCCCCTCTCTCTCGCTCCCCCTATCAGCTGTCTCCACACATGCCAGTTTCTCTGCAGTCTCCCATTACATTTTTGCGCATCGAATTCGCCTTTGTTTGCCTCTCTCTCTCTCACTCTCTCCCTCTCCGTCTTCTCTTTATTCCACTCACTGTACTAAATGTGAAATCTGAGCTTCCTGTTCAATGTCAGCTGCTACACAAACACACACACACTCACGTTCTTTTACTCACATTGCTTCTTCTCCACTTCTACCTTCCTCTCCCCTCTCTCTCACTACCTCTCTCCCTCTCTGTCGCACATTAGCCGCTAAGCACTTTGGGTAATTTATGTAATTAAATGAAATTTTACACTCGTCTCTCTCTGCTTAGTCGCATTTCCTGTTTCATTCGCTGTTTCTCAATTTTTTGTACCATTCCGTTTTGTTCCCAAATAAATGTTTGGTATATTCTGCCTGCTAATCTTTTAATGAAATGCAAATGCAAAAGAAGGAACAGACGAGCCTAAATGGCCAAGTAATTTTGCCATTGTCCATAGGGGCGGCGGGGAAGAATTTGTTTAAGTATTTTATTTTTGTATACCCTGTGGGGTTTTAGGTAAGGGAAGTAGAAAGCTATCGATGCAGGAAACGTCTAGTATTAAATTAAGTGAAATATCTGAAAGTCTGTAGATTTGTTAGTAATACTTATAGTATTATGCATTTTTATATAGATAAGTAAATCAAATATATTTCAAGTAACAACTAGAATTCTTAAGATTTATTAAAATCATATTAATTCGTGAAATAAATAAAACACCAATAATAAAGTATTTCTTACATCGATAAATAGATAAGTAAATAAAATATATTTCAAGTAACAACTAGAATTCTTAAGATTTATTAAAATCATATTAAGAATTTAGTATTTCGTGAAATAAATAAAACAAAAATAATAAAGTATTTCTTACATCGATAAATAAATATAATATACTAGGAGTTGCATCTAAAACTCTTAAGATTTATTTAAATATTTTTTGGATTTTTTAATAATAATAATAAATTAATTTCTACATTATTTCACTCACTCATAAAGTATCTACTAGTCAAGAAAGTTGGTTAAAATTAATATTGGAAATTTTAAAACGCAACAAAATATTGTAAAATAGAAAAATACTAGAGATAGAGTGTTTGAACATTAAAGAAGAAATAAAGGGTATTTATATACTCATTTAATTAAATTAGATTAATTATATTTGATGCACGCAATAATTCAAATTTTTATATAAAATAATCCATTGCAATTCTGCGGTATCTGCTAGTCGTTCAATTGTGCGCTTAACTGACGCTTATTTGTCGCATTTATTTTTATTTTCCTGCTCAATTACTTACGCACCTTTTCTCTCTCTCTTTTGTCTCTTTCTTTGCAGGTAAGCAACGTTTATGGTTATCTGCAGCTTATTCCCAACTCGTAGCGGGATCGCTGCCGCTAGTCAACTTTCTGCGTAAGTGTGTGTGTGTGTTTAAGTTAAATAAATTTTAATATTACTTGTGTGGGGCGTGGCAAAACTTTAAATTGAATCAAAGCAAAGACGCAGCCAGAGTTGCCACAGCGCGCCGCTCTTTCTAGCTCTCGCTCTCCGAACGTTTAATAATAAAGCAGCTTTTTGAGTGCATGCGTTGCAAGCGCAGCCCCTTCCTCGCCCCTCCACTCCTGCACTAGCAACTCATATTTCCAGCGTTTTGCCTTACGCTTCTCTTTCTCTGCCCTGTCACGCATCGCTCATATGCATTGTCACGTCCCCTCCGTGCGCGCCCCCTGTGCACGTCCAAGCCATTTTCAATTTTGCATTTTAATAATAAAATTTTGCTGGCAAAACGTAAAATAAGAAACAGGCAACAAGGCGAAGGAAATGGCGAAAGGGGAGAAGCGAAGCGAGTTGTGGCAGATGAGTAAACTTTTTGCGACGGCGGGACGTATGATTACTTTGTTGATGATGACAACCCTGGCGGCGACGCGCCGCTGCTCGGCAACTTTGTCTGCAGCACCTTATCGGCCTGCACGCTGCTCTTCCTCACTTTTCTTTTATTTTTTTCCGCTGCGCCACAAAGTATGCAATAGATTCTGTTTATCATTTTTGCTGACGTGCTGCCTGCAATTTGTTGCATGTGTGAAGTGACAGAGCGAGAGAGTGAGAGATAGAGAGAGAGACAGAGTGGGGGCGATAGTGAGCATGTCTCGGGCAGCTGCTGCAAAAACCTCGAGCTGCAAAAAAAAAAACAGTTTTGTCTCATGTTTCACTTCTTAATTGCAGCCGATAAACAATTTTTTTCTTTCGGGTTTTTTGTTTACGTCTTTTCCATGTTCGTTTTTGTGCCTGCAACTCAGCAATTTGTGTGTGCTTCGATGTTGTTTACATTCTTTTGCAGCGCTTTCTTATCACGCATTTCGGAATTTTGCACTTGTTGTTTACGCATGCCAATTTTCCGATGCCGATGTAAACAACGAGAGTATGCAGTAACTGGGGTCAATTGGAATACCCTGTAAATGGCTTAAGGTGGCAATCGAAAAATTGTCCATATAATTAGCTGAGAGTTTTATTAAGTCTCACTCAAAATGTCATTAGAATCTCTTTGACAATTTCTTAGATATTCGCAAAATAATATGGTATATGCAAGTCAAAGGTTTTTCAGTTAAGTTTGGGTTTGAATATGTGACCGCTTGAAGCTAAATATTATAAAAATATTTATAAAGACTTTGTACTGTCTAAAAATTTGAGAGAAATCAGAGAAATTTAGTTAAATATTAAAAAAAAAACTCTGTAACTAAGGCTTAAAGTTTCGAACTGGACCTTGGCTATAGAGCAAGTTGTTTGTAGAAACTAAATAATTTGAAACCTTCATTGAAATTTATTTGTAAATATGGCCAAAATTTAGGTAATCAACTACTGAGTATCTGCTGTTTAAGCACTCTTGCTTCTTTCTCTCTCTCTCTCTCTGTCTTTTACTGTATTGCGCATTTGTTTTCGTGGGCTGCTTTTGTTTGACTGTTTCTTCGTTTTTTCTGCAAGTTCACTTTGACTTGGCAGTTTTTCTTTGTTTTTTCTTCTTCATTTTTTTGTCGAAGTAAAGTTACAGAACTTTATGTATCATATGCTCATTTGTCGACTCACTTTGAAGTTGACAAACATGTGTTTGCTGCGTGTGCTCTCTTTCCCTCTCCTCTATCTCAGTCTGTCTCTCTCTGCCTGTGGCATAATTCATGCTTATCCTGCTTTGTCCTTGGTCAGGTTGTCGGTAAAAAATCGTTTCAAATTTTACACTAAATTGACTTTGTGTGTTTGCACAAATTGTGCACGCACAATTAAATGCGGACGTTTGCCAGAAGAAAGGGGTCCAAAGCAAAAAAAAAGAAGGGAAACCGAGCTAATTCGCTAGTGAAAATGAACGCATTTGCATGGTCTGTGTGTGTGTATGCTGTGCGTCAGTTTTCCGACAGATTTTCCAGCAAATATTTGCACAAACTAATAGAGAACTCCAGAAACGTTTGAAATGGTTTCATTTGCATGCATAGCGAGCGTGATTTTCACTTTGTTTTGGCATAAAGTTTGCTCGAAACTGTTTTTCGGTTTTTTATGATCGAAAAACGTTTGAAATTTGCATTTAAAATAGATAAAAGGTTTTTTGATGTGGAATTAAAAATTATAATATCAATTAGTGCCAACTTTTTTTTGGCAAAAAAATATTTTTGAATTTTTAAATATTTCTGTCAGTTATTTTGTGCGCTCGCAAACAATTTAATCATCTCAAAGATGTTGGCAAATTATTTTTGTTATTTGTTTACTAACAAGCTTAAATATTTGCAAGTTATTTAAATAATTAAATGTTTTCAATTTGTTGAAAATAATTTACAATTAATAAATTCGTCTGACTGAACACAGAAATTACTCGAACAAAGTTTTACAAACGGACGAACTTAGCACGTGTTTTCAGCAAGTATCTTATTTGCCACGCCCCTGTTGCCCCTTTATGCTTTCAACACAGATTTGTTAGAAAGTTGGTAGAGCAAGGGGAGAGACGGTAAAGGGGCTGGGAATGGGGCATGTGTGGTAATAATAAGCGAGGCAAGCATGTAAACTTCATGCACAATGAGCAGCATGATGGCCCCCCTCTCTCCTGGTCAACCAGAAGGCCATTGCCATTGGTCAAGACTGTCTTACCCACCCCCCCTCTCTTCTCTACGCCGCCGGGCAGCTCGTCTTGCTGCTGCTTTCATGCATAATGCGCTTAACAAAGTTTTCATTTGTATTACACAGAAATGCAAGAAAAGCGAGGCAGCTGCTGACAGACAGACAGATAGAGAGCAGGAGAGTGAGAGAGTAAGAGAGGAATAGTGTGTTGGAAAGAGAGATACATCTTATGCAATCTGCTTAGTATTTTGTTATGAATTGCATCGATTACGAGATTACAAAACATTTACTTATTCAACGCGCAATCGAGCGGAGCAAATGGCTGGCTGCATGATAGCGCACTCTACAGATACATTTATACTCAAATATATATAGATACCATAAGATATATATATATATATCATGCATTTAATTGCGTGTATTTTGTGTGTGTTTAGCACATGATCAACTTAATTCTCCCCAAACTCTCAGAAAACTCTTTTGTTGCTTGCTTAATTTATGCAAATTTTTTTCATTTCGGTTTTATCTCGTGTGCAGCATCATCATATACAAATTGTTGCGAGTCTTTTGCCTCTGCTTCGTCTTCCTCTTCCACTTCTCTCAACTGCTGCCATGAGCCTGGGAAAATGCGTATTATTGTTGGCTTTAAATGTAAATGAATTTCAATTAAAATTAGACAGAGCCACAGCTAGAGATACAAATGTATCTGGTAGACATATGCTAATTGCCTTGAAGACGGCTATGCTTTTGTATTGTGAATTTGTTATACCCTGTGAAGCGTGCTAGCGGCTAGCCGGACAGGGTATGCTTGTGTTGTGGAATGAAGTATGGAAAGTGTAACTTGGTCTGTTTGTTTTTCATTTGGCTTTTTAGCTAGACATTTTAAACTGAAGTTTCAAACTTTGCAGCGTTTCTTTCAAGTCTTATATACCCCATGATTAGTTGGCTTTCTTGTTGCTTATTTTCACTATATTTATATGCTCTTTTTCCCTGGCTGTGCGTGGATTTCTCAACCAGAGTTGCCTAAAGATACGAATTAATTTGAAAACTTTGCAAAAAGTTCTCAACATTTAAATCGTTGCTGTGGTTGCTGCTGCTGTTGTTGTTGGTTTGTTGCTGGTTTTGAATTTCGGGTTTCACACATAATTTAAAAGTAATCAATCGAGTGTCGTTTGCGACAACCACCACGCCCCCCACCCTCTCTCTGGTCTCGTCTTGCCACAAATCGATTTAGTTAATTGTTTCGGTTTAGCTTCGTTGATTTATAAATATTTATGAATGGTCTCTCTTGTAAATTCCATTTGTCCTCATAAATCAGTCAGAGCACAAGCTGAGCATATGCACACCCTCACACACACCCATCCTGACACAAACACACATGCACACCCACACAAATTGTGTGTGTGTGTGTAAAATTTTCCTCGGCAATTGCTTTGGTATTTTTGTGTGCTGAAATTAACTTTTCTGCATAGTTTTCATAGCTGAAATGGAAATAAAGTTGTTACTCAACACTAACACAGATATAGCAAGCTCTCACACACACACACACGCTCGCACACACTGGCACACAGGGCACACAATTTGCGTGTTTTTTAAGCGTAAAAGCAATTAAAAAACTTGTACAATATTTTCTCATAAAACAAAAGTTAAGCGCAATGGCAAAAAACGTAGCTCACCTGCAAAAAAAAAAAAATAAAATAAAAAAACGTTTACCAACACAGCAGCACACACACAGTTGTACGCTGGGCAGGCACAGACGCTCTGCTTTGACTCTCGGGCATGGAATCCCATTCAAGTGCTTTGCCCAAGAGCGACAAAGCGGCAAAAAGCTGAAAACTGAAGCGAGAGAGAGAGCGAGAGAGAGAGAGAGAGACAGGGTACCCGGTATCGTCCAGTTGCAACTGTTGCGGACCCTACCGGCTCAGCTCATTTCATATTGATTAACAGCAAATCCATCAGTGTCATTGCGGCCAGGCTTGAATAGTAGCACCAGGGAGAACAGGCCCAGAAATGTGTAGCAGGTGAGGGAGTGAAGGGGAGAGAGGGAGAGGGTACTGCCAACTCAATTCAGCTCATCAGAACTTGCTCATTTGCACATTACAATGGGAATGGTTAAGGTAATGAGTTGGGTACGCTGGAAGGAAGCAGCAGCAGACGGAGGCATGCTGGGGGTTAAGGACTGCAAGTGAGTTGAACTGGCCAAACAAAGGCCGCACAGAGGGCGACGGGGAGAGGCAGGGTTACACAAGAAGAGTGAAACTACTGTAGGGTGCCAGGTGTGAACGTGCGAAAATGAAACGAGTGAGAAACCCTTTGCATAAACTTGACTTAATTAGCTGTGCAACAAACTTGGCTATTTAAACAGGTGCTGAAGTGTATTAATGGAGAAAAGTGTGCAGTGGGGCGATGGGTGAGTGGGCGGGGCTGTGTGGAAAATGTGCAAAAATTCACAATCAACTTGGCCAAGTTAGCCGAGTGAATAGCAGCTGAAATACATTTACGCCAAGCTAATTAGTTTGCTATCGATTGTTATGACCGAGAGCAACGTTTGCAGCATAAACCATTTGTTATCGATAAATATGGTCAAGTTAAAGTGGCAGTGCGAGCTCAAATAACTCTGCCTCAAGCTAATTAGATCGATTATAATCGACTTTGAGCAAGTAATACAATATAAAACTATATAAATTATAAATAATAATAAAAATAAATAAATAGATCTATCGAATTTGCTCAATAAACCGACTAATAGACTGTTGTCGATTAATGTTATCGTACCTCGTCGACATCGCCTAACTGTTCAGCTTAAGCCTTTCTTTATCAATCAAATGTAATATATATAGATAATTAGAATTTCCGATTTATTATCGATAACTGTCATCGACTTAGGGCAACTTTTTTAGTATAAAATCTTCAATATCCGTCAATGCACGAGCGTCCAGTTCATGAGCTACATTATTCAGAGTAGTGAACGTACCCGATACGCCCATTTGCTTCAGTTTATCGAATGTCTGTCGACCCCATTGGAATTCGATAACTTCATCATCGGTGCCGTGATACATGCGTAGTTCGGGGCCGCCGCTCGATTTCAATGAATCGAAAACCACCGAATTGTGATTGAGAAACGAGGAATGTGCAAACACACCGGCCAGACTCTTATTCAAATGATACCCTGTATGTAGCGCCATGGCGCCACCCTGTGAGAAGCCGCCCACAATTATACGTTGAGTCGCAACGCCTTTGGCGACTTCATCGTTTATCAGACTCCGCACCAAACCATAACTCTGTGCAACGCTGCCGCTATCCTCGTTTTCTTCGAATCCATTCGGACTTATTCGATCGTACCATACCGTCGTATCATCTCCATCGAATGGGGTATATTTCTGCACTGGTGCCGTGGGAAATACAAAATTGATATGTTTCCCGTTCAAGTCTCTGCCCAGAACACTGCGCACCCAGTCCATGATGCCGAATCCCGTATCTCCTACGCCATGGAAAAATATCACACTTGCACTGTGCTTGCCCTTCATTTCGTTAAAGAAATGGGATATTTCTATAGTATATACTAAATTCTTTAAGTTCGAATTTCTTACTGACTTGTTAGGCAAAAGTTTAAATTGATGAAAAATTAAGTCATATATCGTTCTATGAATTGACATGCCAAATTTGAACTGTAAAGATGTAATATTAACAGAGATCTGCGAGTTTACACTGTAGATGCTGCCTAGCTATAAAGTTGGCAAAACATTTCATTTCTATTTTGTTGGATGAGTAAATATGCCAAATTTCAGCTATGTAGCTACGTTACTTACAGAGATCTACAGATTAACAACATTAATGACTTTCGTATTTGCATAGTTTTGCAGTTAAATGTCACTCGATGCTGCACATGACAATATACCATTATTGTAAACAGTTTAAAGAAATTATTTGCAAAATTTTAGCTTATTTCTCAACCCGCAAACCCCCGAGATCAGCACAATAATAAATCATTTTCCCCACTTGGAACACAAATGAGCACTAAAGAGACGCAGCAATTTACTGTTAGTTTGTGAGTGCAACACAGGATTATAGGCTCATAGAATTGCTGTCAGTTTCAGTTTTGTGACGGCGGAGGCTACCCCTTGGGCTACAGTCGGGTAGCATCTGCTCGGAAAGTCATTTGTCAGCGTGTCTTTTATTTGGGCAAATGTCAGATTGTGACGCCGCCTATCGCCGAGCTAATGGTTCAATAAACAAAGTTTATGGCGTGACATCTTTCACGCAAATGTTTTTCGAAGAGGGCCCTATCGGTTAGCCGGGCCCTGCCCTTCTCCCCCTCTCTATCTCTCTCTCTAGCTCACGCCATTGGAGGCACATTCACCTTTTTGGTCGCTGACCACTTGAAGCTATTAATATTATCTATATAGCCGAGGCGACATTGTCGCGCATTTTGGGAAAAGTGCTACAATAAATTAAAAGAAAATACAAGTCGCAAGGCGGCCGACAGAAAAAAAACTAGGTGGCACCCTACTCTCTCTCTCTCTCTCTCTCTGTCTCTCTCCGACTCCGATTTTCCTCAAAACGCAGACACTCAATAAAACAGACAAACGGAAAGGCAGCGGAATGGTATGAGGAATGGGTATGGCTGGGATTGGGGTAGATGGGTAGGTAGCGCGCATAAACTGGAGCAAATGCATGACAACATCGCAGCTGTTGTTGTTGTTGTTATTGTTGCTTTTGGGCAGGCCAGCAAGCGCGCACTGGACAAAACTAAAAACTGGCGGCGACAACGATGCACAATAAATTTTCCAGCTCCTGTTACAGTTGCTCTTGTTATTGTTGTTGTTCTTGCTGTGCGTCAAGTGACCCACATTTTTTTTGGGGCCACTACGCGACTTGACAAGGGTTAAACAACAGCAACAACGCTAGAAAAACATGAGCTGCGTCACGAGAATCGCTCAGAAATGTAACAAAATAAAAGTTGCATAGCTACGTCTGCTCCCCCTGCCCCCCTGTCCTGCCCTGCCCTTCCACTCTGCTGACCAACTGACCCGACCGCCCACACAAACACTACAGTGTTTAACTAGTTTAACTTTTTAAAGGTGCGCCCCGACGACAAAAAACTCAAACCAAGTCGAACTGAATCGAGACAGAGAGAGAAAGAGAGAGATTTGCTATGTTTAGTTGGTCGAACTGCCAGGACAGTAAGTGTGAATGGAATACTACTTGTAAGGCGTTTCCAGGGGGGGATTATGCGACAAGTTTTGAAGCAGACAAGAGAGCAGAAATCGTTTACTCAACATTTTAGAGTATTGCGATTGTGGTTGAGGTTATACTAGAAAGAAACATATCAATGTAATCTCGAAAAATACTGCTGCAATTGAGATTTTCTTTTGTCTTCGTATTTAATGCTCTTCAAGTTGTTCTTGAATCTGAAAATACAGATTATGCCTAAAGTTAGTAGGGTTTTACAATATTTGGTCTGTATGAACTCATTTAACTGGGAAACTATAAGAGTTGAAGCCAACAAAGTGTGTGTGATAATACTTCTTTGGTTAGGTAGTGTGTTATAGTATGTTTTAAAAATTTGCCACGCCTCTTTTCGCCCCTTAAAATTGCAAAAAATGGCAGGGCAGGCTTATTTTTAAAGTTAGTAAGCGGATTTTTTTTGTGTGCAATATAAATGATTTCTGATAGTTTGAGGGCGATGGGATGTAGGTTATTTTTAAAAATGATAATCCCTGCAATCCTTTTCGTAATGTAGAACCTTTTTTTTATTCCAAACCTGGCCGCACCTGTCGATCTCCAGCAAAAGTCAATGTGTGCAAGCTTAAGCGAACTTCAGGCCGCTGCTTTTCTGCTGCCACTTGAGTCCTGTATGCCGGCTAAGCTTTTGATGGCTAACTCCATTCGGCTGTCTGGTTGGGGGAGTTGGGCGTGGACCGCCACTTGATGTGGACTTAAGCTGCCGCTGCCGCTGCTGCTGGCGGCGTTTGCTGTCCATTTCTGGGCTGGGCAGATTTACGCATGAAATGCGCTTGGCTGCGTCTCAGGCATCAGTGCATCCATCAGGGCAGAGCGAAGGAAGAGGAAGAGGAAGGGAGGCGGATGGAGTCGACATGGAATTGCAGCTGGGGAATTAGTTGGCCAAGAGGCAAATGGGTTGTGCGGCGTGCGCGCAAGCAAAGCAGCTGCGACTTGATTATTTTTTAAAGCATATTTTCATGGGATGCTACCCCTTATCCATTTCCACCCCCCTGCCCTCTTCTAACCGTTGCCATTTCGCTGGCAGCTGCTTTGTAAGTTGCCGCGCTAAGTTGGCGCTAAATTAAAAACTTTTGCATTGCATACGCATATTGCACGAGAGGATCAACAAATGGATTCGTGCGCTGCGGGGAGAGCGAAAGGGAGACGGGGCTGGGTGGGCGGTCTATCCGGTGTACTGTTGCATTTTTCACAACGTCTACGGCAAAAAAGTTGTGCGCGTTCTACTTGGCTTGGCTTTTGCAGCTTGTAAAACCAATTCCGAGGAAAATGAAAGTTATTTTGTTGCATTTTGCATTAAAATATGCGCGCAGAAAGAGATGCCAGTGAGAGGGAGGGAGAGAGCGAGAACAAATGTTTGCCATTTAAAATTGCAATGCGATAATAATAAAAATCATCATAGAGCATAGAGCTGCATCCGCAGCGCAGCAAAGGACGAAGAAGAGATTTATTCACGTTGCGTATACGCAGCGTGCGACGAATGGCAGCAGCTGCAGTCAGCGTAAGCTCAGCCGAACCGGTTCAGCTTAGTGTAGGGAAGGGGAGCTTAGCTTGGGATTAATCTGCTGTAATTGATATAGCAAAACGAGCAGCCTAGTAAGAGAGAGCTAAAGAGAGCTTTGAATTGGTTCAGCGGTTCGTAAAGCAGTGTGGTTCATTTGTATTGGGTATTAAGCGGTTTTTATAGGGTTAATTGTGTACTTATTGAACTGGTTCAACTGCTTATTAATGTTGAACCGGTTCAGTGTTTCTTTTTGTTTTGATTATGTAAAGCATTTTCATGAGCTTAGCTGGTGTATCTTTTGCACTATTGCGAGTTTCTTATGCGTTTACATCTTCTAAGTGAACCGGTTCAGTTGCTGATGAGCTGTGAACCGGTTCAGCATTTACATAAGCTTAGTTGTTGATTTGTTTGCACTCGTGAACCGGTTCAGTGGTTCATAGAGCAAGTGAGCAAATAGATTTGTACTCAACTAGGTCTGTTCTCAAAAAAAGCATAGAGTTTCCTAAGAAATAGGAAACTGCTTTTGGTTCAAAGACAATTGAACCGGTTCAGCAAATTGAGTTCATTCTGCATAAAAACAGAATTTAAAATCATATTTTATTTACCTATAGACATGAACTGAACTGGTTCGTGAACCATGCGCCAATTCCAAGAAAATTCAATAAAAATTTAAAATAAAAACTCAAAACGGAACCGGCTCGAATTGAAATCATTCCTCATCCTGCCTGTCTGTGTCTGGTATTGAATTTATGCCATAGCCGACTTAAAGCTGCCACCTTTGGGCCAGTAGACAGCCCCTTCCCTGCAACTCCCCGCCACCCACACTTTTGTTAACACATTGCAGCGACTCACTTGAAGTTCTGCTGTGGCAGAACCAGCGGCAACTGGCGAATTGTTATGCAATTTGCAAATCGAAAGGCAGCAAACGAGTGAGCAGCAAACTCCCGCGTCTCCCTGCCGAGCTACATTGTTCTTTGCCGTCTGCCCCGCTACCTCTGTCTCCCCCCCCCTCTTTGCCCCTTTCCCATGGCTTGTATTTTGCCAGTCTCTGCGTTTGTTAGCCGCGAGTTTGGCGAGGTGAACGCAAGGCGAATATTGCATGAGTAACAAGCGTGTAATTCCCAGCCAGCTGCAGCGTGTGGCAGCGGCAGCGAAAGAGAGGGAGGCAGTTGGTGTTTGAGAGAGAGAGAGAGAGAGAGAGAGAGAGAAAGAGTGTGTGAGGCAGAGCCAAGTCGAGTGGAGCATGCAGGGCAGGCAGCTGCTCCAGTCAGTCGAGTCAGGCTCATGACACATGAGTAATCCAAGCGGTTCGCTTTGTGGCCACGCCCCTACTCCTACAACTACTGTGCCTGTCTGTCCGTCTGCCTGCCTGCCTGTCTGTCTGTCCGTCTGTACGCTCTGCTGCCAAGTGGCCTGTGTAGCCGCTACAAGGTGCCTTCACGCAGGACGCAAGCTTAGCCCGGCAAATTTATGAAAATGTTAACAAAAACATGTGTGTGTGTGTGGGCGTGGCATGTTAGCAAAAATTAAATTCGCGCCGTCAAAAGATAACAGCAAAAGAAGTGGGGGAAAAGGAAAGGCGCCAAAAGGAAAAGTGGAAAAGTGCAGCTTGTAAGCCGCAACAAAACCGCAAAACAAATGAATGAAATGTTCAGCAACAACAGAAGCAGCAACAACAGCAGCAACTATAACAGCAGCAGCAGCAACAACAGCAGCAGCAACAACAACAGCAGCAACTACAACAAGAATGAATAGTGGACACACAGTTTATAAAAGCTGCAGCAAAGCATATTTCAAAAGAATAAGAAGGGGACAGCAAAAAAGAAAAGGAGAGAAAGCGTAGGAGGAGCAGGCAGTGTGGAAGAGGGAGACAAGCAGATGGACAGCAGTCGAAAGGCGGAGGGGCTGGATGGGTAGGGGGGTTTACACGATTTACTCGCACAATGGCTGCAAGGGAAGCTGCCTGACATATTTTTACTGTCATCTCTGCTACTCCGAAATGCCGCAGTAGCAGCAGCAGCAGCAGAAGCAGCTGGACAAGCACAGCAACAGCAGCAACAACAACAACGATAGAGACAACAACAAAAAGACAACACCCTTAGCAGGGACTAAGCCGCTAAGTCCTTGCCACGACCCAAATCAAGAGCGAAGCCAGCAATGAAGTCGATTTGTAGAGAAGACTGAGACCAGGAGCAACTGAAGCTGAGATTGAGTTAGGGACGCAACTCCTTTTTGCTGGGAAGTTGTCGCTCTCCCTTTCTCTCTCTCTGTCTCTCTCGGCTCAGCAATTTCAACTCTGGTTCGCTGCACAGGCTTTTTTGCATGATTTTATTTTAGATTTACTTTTATTTTTATGAATTATTTGTAGGCGTCTTCCAACTGCGTCGACAGCTGTGACTGTCAGTGTACCAACTGCCAGATAGCCTGTAGTGGGTGTGTGCATATTTGAGAGCGAATTTTTTTAAGTCTTCATCGTGTATTATTAATGGAAAACATACAATATTTCGCAAAAAATATTTCCTTTTATATAAAGGCTAGAAATAAATATATTATATTTTTCTTTAATTATAATTGTTCTGTCTGTTTGTATCAGCCCGCCTTCAATTCATGTATCTATCGCAGCTTTCCCTCACTTTCATTCCTTGCCCCCACCTTTACAGGGTATGCCGCAGTGTATCCCTACATGTGCATAACTTTTTTTCCATCTCTCTCTCTGTCTCCCTCCTTCTCTCTCTCTCTTCTTTTGCCTTTGAGAATGGGTCACAAATTTGAATGCAAACATTTCGAGTGTTGTGCTTGCGTGGAAGCCACATGAAATATGATAATTCATTACACGAGCGTACAAAAGGAAAATAAAGAAACGCCAACGACATAGAGTATAGGGTATAGAAGGGACAGCGGAACGGAGACAACACTCACTCAATTGTATCTTATGCAAATTGCCAGTGATTTTTCCTTTTTCCTGTTTCCTGTGCTGTGCTGCTTGCCTGCCTGCCTGCTTAGCTCGTCTCCTTTGTGGCCGTCAAAGCATAAGGAGCAAAGCTTGGCAAAACCAGCAGCGGAAGCAGCTGACAAAAAGAAAATTCCCTTCAACTTCTGCATCATCCCTGTCAGTCTCAAGAAAACCTTGTGAAAATGCTGCAGCAAAATTTGGCGACGCGTCTCATAAGCTTGCTGTATCATTTCTGTCCAGCTGTTGTTGTTGTTGATTTAACATTTTGCAAAATGTAAGAAAAATATGCCAAAAATATGAAAATAATAATAACGTATATTTCGA
Source organism: Zaprionus inermis (assembly GCA_018151445.1). Taxonomy (NCBI): domain Eukaryota; kingdom Metazoa; phylum Arthropoda; class Insecta; order Diptera; family Drosophilidae; genus Zaprionus; species Zaprionus inermis. The sequence goes on from JAECXD010001696.1 coordinate 1,116,376, forward strand.
AATTTATCAGAAATAACAGATGCAGATGTACGCTCTCATTTTAATTAAACAAAAAAAAAATGAAAAACGAGTAAAAAATAAAACGAAAAACCAAGGAAAATCGAGTTACATAAATTATGCACGGTGCGGAGGCCTAACAAAAATATGTGCTGATAATTTATTTGCACAACATTTGCCCCCGTAAATTTATGCGATACGTAAAACAGATGTGTCTGCGCGATGCATATATAATTATAGCCCACACACACGCACCTTCTTCTCTCTCTCTCTCTCTCTCTCTCTCTCTCTCTCTCTCTCTCTCTGTGTCTCTTTCCCTTTTTTCGCACACATTTTGTGATCAGAGATTGATGAATTAAGCAAAAGGACAGCGCCAAATTGCATGTAAAATATGTGAAATTTATCAGTTTCAAATTTTTACACAAAACGAAAAAAAAACCGAAACATCGCACGTCGCGTATGCGTAATTATTTGCGTAACTTGGAATATATTTATTAAAATGCAACCTGATAAAATGCGCAATGCGTTTTTTGTTGATATTGAAACATGTTTTATAAATATTGAAATTATTAAGTGAGAATTCAATTGAAAGGGGTGGGAGAAAGGGAGAGAGGAAAACCGTTGGGTAATCTCCCAACTTTTGCAGCATAAATTGGCTTTAAATTTAATGCGAATTTGTAGAGCTTAACATAAGCATTATATTGCTTCTATTAACTTTTTCTGTCTGTATGAAAGCCTGAATCACAGTTATTATGAGAGCGAGAGTCAGCAAAATTTGTGATAATACTCGTAGAGATTGCGGAAGTTGTTTAAGATCAATCAAGATTGTTTATAATCAATTTGCAAGCTAAAGTATATTTTTTTTTTATTATTACTCTATCTCTATTCTTGGTATTTAGATAATTTAGTAGAATATCTACTTTATGCAAAATACTTTTCATCTTACTTAACACTGCCGCCTGCCTGCTTGCTGTGTAAATTTGCTGCTCGATTACTTGCGGATTCTTAAGCTTGCTATCAATTGCAGGCGATTATAGTATTCTATATAGCCGATGTCATACGCTCTGGCGCTCATTAAGCTGCTCAGCTTGTGCTTGATTTGCTTCCAAATCAAGCTCGACAACACGCTCGATTGAGCATATGAAAAATGGCAGTAGCTGCAGCGGCTACTCGACATGTTTTCTTTCCTCCCCCTCACCCATCCCCTCGTGAGATGCATTTATAGCTTGTAATTAACCGATGAAGCAGCAGGAATATATAGTACTTTATGGAGAGGCTGCTTGTCACCCGGCCTGTCTCTGGCAACGCTAATGAGAAAAGGTTTTCTTTGCAATTTCCATTTCCATTGCAACTGTCAACAGCTCGTTCTCGCTCTCACTCTCTCTCGCTCTCGCTCTCTCGTTCTCTCCCTGTGGTCATTCAAGCTGCTCGTAAAGTTGTCCCGGTCAACTCGACTTGCCGCTGCCGCTCAGCTTCGGCAGTGGCTCTCAGCTCGTGCTGTGGCTTTTTATCGCTTTTTCCGCTGCACTTGGGCAAACAAAAGTTTTAGCTGGGCAGGATCGGAAGAGGGGCAGAGGCGGGCGGTTTGAGGCGGTGTGCTGGCTTGAATAGTCAGCTAGCTCTGTGGTTTATTTGTTTGGGCAGCAAACTTTGCTACCTTGTTTCAACTACTATCTATGGCCACAGATACTTTGCTCAGTCCAGTTCCAACTTGGACTTGGCAATCGATGAAGCGTAAATGTTCAAATGCTTCACTCGGTCTCACTCTCTTTTGCTCTCCCTCTCTCTCTCTTTCTGTCTCTCAAGTGGCCAGCGGGAGAAAGAAAAAAGTTGAAAGTTTTTTAGCTCGTGCTTTGCTCATTACTTTGCAATGCGTTTGCAGCTGGCAACAAGATACTTTTGTATCTTACAGATTGCCTTTGGCTGTTTTCGCTGAGTAAATTTGTCTCCACATGCCCCACGAGGGGTGGGAGGCAGGGTAGTTGTGGTTCGTGCAATTTTGCACAACTCTGCACGCTGTAAGAGAGTCGGCAATGCAAGGTAGCTTGCAAAGCGCTCTCTCTATCTCTCTCATGAAACACTTCGACCTGTCTCTTTTGCACTTTTCTTGTGCCATACCAAATTTGGCCATTTTTAGGCCATGCATTTTGCACAAATAAACCATAAACCTCATAAAATATGTATATTTATAATCTATATCAACTGCGGAGCCGATATAACCTAAATTTGTCTGTATGAACGCGTATATCTCAGAGTTTATAAGAGCTAGAGCCTCAAAATTGTATAACAACATTCGTTAAGCTTGCGGGTTTGTTTTAGCATAACAGCCACGCCCCCCTCCGCCCACATTAATCAATAAAAATCGCATATCATACACAATTCTAAAGCGAGAACTTGCGTTATATACGTAAAACGCGGCGTAGCTCTTAAAGCAATGCAAAAAGTGGCACCTGCCGTTTGTTGGAGTTGCCGCTGCTGCTGCCACCACCCAGGGTAGGTGGGCTGTGGGCGCAGTGGGCGTGGCGTGTCAATTGGAATATGATAAGTGTTGCGCCCACGAAAAGTCAAAAAGTTTTTTTGCGTGTGCCAAAAGTGAAATTGAATTTTTCACTCATGATAAAGCGATGCAGGCTGCAGCGGCAGGGAGGCAGGGAGGTAGGCAGGGGCTGCAGCTAAGGGGTTCTACGGGGGCTTGGCCTGCCATATGAGGCGTGGCAAGTTGTGTGTCTGGACCAGAGAAAAATAAGAAGAAAAAAGTCAACAGCCAAAAAGCGTTTGAAAAAGTTCGTTTGCCCGGCTGACTCCCCCACCCAAACTGCCTGCCCCTCTGCGCTTGAGTGCAAAAGTTTGGACTGCAGGGAGCTGTTTTTCAAGCGGTTTCAGTGGTGCGAAAACTGGTAGAGGGGGGGAGGGCGGCGTGGCAGCATGTGCTGCTGCTGCTACAGCGGCAGCCGAGTGGAATTCCGGGCAAATACGCAGCGGGATAAGCGCAAAAATGGCAAAAGGATACGTAACGAGTGGTGGGTAGGGAGGGTTGGCTAGGTGGAATGGAGGAGGGGGTACGGTGTGTGCAGCACGACCTGAGATACGCTGTAAATAGTTGCGAGCCAAAAAATACTTGAAAAACTTTTCAATGATACATATTTAAGCTGTTTTTTTCAGCATTATGTTATGAAAAAGTATAGGAAAAAAATAAAAAGGAAACGCAGGTGCGAAAGCTGTCATGGCGAGACTGCATATATCAGTCTCCCAGTTACTCTCTCTCTCTCTCTCTCTCTCTCTCTCTCTCTCTCTCTCTCTCTCTCTCTCTCTCTCTCTCTCCTTCTTTCACCATCCCAATCTATGCAGATGACACGTGACAGGCGCAACAAGTGCGCTCATAATATCGCCAAAAATTGCATTTTCTTTAGTAGTTTTGTTGTGTGCTGTAAACATGACAATGTAAACAAAACTATCATGCACATATAAAAAGAAAAACAACTGGAAAAAACAATTGGAAAATGCAAAGGGAAAAATACAAAAAAAAACAGAAACAGAAACAGAAAAACAGATTTTGGGGGCAAGTTTTGAAAGTTGCAACTTATCTGTTGTTGTCAGGGTGTCGAAGAGAAGGAGAGGGGGGGGGTTACTTTTATGCACACAAAGAGATGGGCAGGGGGTAGGGTTGTGCAGCGACGAAAAGTTTCTTAAGCCATGTTAACCGCACACACACACACATTTGCACTATCAGCAGCAGCCTCAGCGTGTGGCCCGAAGGGGGAAAATCAAGCACATACGCGCGTGTGTGTGTGTGTGTGTGTGCGAGTGTGTATCTTGCTGGCAAGTTGAACCGGTTTTTCCACTTTTGGCCAAAGCAATTTGGGCCGCTTGCAGCAGCAGCAGCGGCAGCAGAAGCATAAAAAGCGCGCGCTGCAGTGTTGCAAAGTTTCTCGTAGAACGCCAAAGCTGATGGCACATGGCTCGACTCTTGCCTCGCTTTCTTATCTGCTCCCCTTAACCCCCCCACCCTCTCACTCTGCGCATTGTCATGCAAAAGTGGTAATGAAATAACGGTACCAACATCACACACAAAAACGCAACCAATGCGATCTCTTTGCTCTCTTTCACACAATCTGCTTGAGATTTCTCGGCCTGCTTTGCTTCTTAGCCCATTGAGAATGCAAAAGTTTTGCTTGTTTACACTTGCCAAATAGTTGCAAACACACACAGGCACACACACACATACACACACAGCCAGTCTCTGCTCTGCACTTGTCAGCAGACTAGAAAAACTTTTGCCAAGCAAAGCACTCTCATTTCTCTCTCTCTCTCTGCTAACCGAATTTAATTAAAGTTTTGAGCCTTCAAATTTTGTAGAAAGTAACAGCACAAAAGTACTCCATATACCCTATAGCATTTGTGATATTTCTATATAATTTATTTATACATTTTCCTACTCTCAAACGATTTAATGACGCGTAAAAGGTCAAAATTGTCGCCGGTCTAGACGTGGCTTTTGTCTGTCTTGCCTGAATTGCAAGTCTTGAAAGTTAATTGAAAGCGTTAATAATTCAAGATAGACTAGACGCGAGACGGCGAGTGCAGTGCAGTGTGAGGTTAGGTAGAATGATGCTATAAAAAAGGCGAAATGGGAAAATGCTGCAAAAGAAGTTTCACCCATAAAATGCTGCTGCATCGTACATAAATGTCAAAAATGCAGTGGAAAATTTGTCAAAAGGCTGGGCAGCAGAGGCAGTGCGAGAGGGGTGAGAGAGTAGAGAGTGGAGAAAGGGAAGAGAATGGAAGACAGGCACAGACTAAGATTTCAAATAAAGAAATCATCTCTGCTTGACAGTGTCAACTAATGGGTTAAAATTCAAGCTGCAGCTGCTCTTAAATGTTGTCAGTTTTTGTCGGGCGTCTACCTGGCAATCCTACTTCCCTGCTTCCCCTTACTCTCTTTTTTTCGCCTTTCCTCTCTCTCTCTCTCTTATGCTCTGCTATCTCTGTCTTTTCTCCCTCTTTCTCTCCTTCAACTGACAACATGCCCATCAATATTTTTGCTGCAGTCAAGGTATAAAGAAGTAAAAAAAAACCAGTCTTGCCGCACCCTGAGATGCTGCCCCTACTCCTCTACTCCTCTACCCCTTGACCCCCCCCATTCAGGCTACGCCTCTGCCTTTAAATTGCAATCTTCTTCCGTTTGGTTGACTTTTGCTGCCTCGACAGTGAGGCAGCTCCTGCTCGACTTCAGCTGCTGCTGCCAGGATAAACGGGCGGCAGCTTAAACAGATAACATTCATTGTTATAACGCTCCATGTTTTTCCTCTGCCCTCCCCCCCTCTGCCAACAACCAACTCACTTACCTTGCGTTTTGTCTGTGTGACTCATAAGAAAATTATGTTGCATTTTATGTGTGTGCGCGCGCTCTGTGCAGTTTTTATCGTGTCGGAGTCAAAGGCAGCTGCAATTTGGCTGCATATATAAAGACATTAAATACACCCAGCACACACACACACACACACACATACACACCCAGCACACAAACCCACACAAATACTACATTACGCTGCCGAGATTTAGCCTTGTTTCTGGCGTTGCCTGTCAGAGAACGAAGTAGTAAGATTTGTTACCTCGAACTAAATAGGAAGATATAATTCCATTTTGCATGGCTAAGACACAAAGATGGTATAGTCTAGTTACATATACAATCAGCAATTGCCCCGTCGATATCGATTTCGATGCCGATTTTCAACAGCAAATCGACTGGGAGAGGCCAAGCCTTAGGCAAGTTGCTATTGCTGTCCTATTAGAGCAAAAATCTATGCCAAATTACATTGTAATCGAACTGAGCTCAAATAGAGAGCACACACACATACATGACACACACATGGCTCTCACACACACGCACACAAACACTCATACGCACACACAATCAGTGTGTTCTTAGGTTTTACGTAGCAAATTCAATGCTGGTAATTAACTTTGGAAATCCAATTATGGCAAAAGTTTTTTATGTGTATGTGTGCAGGCCAACGTGTGTGCCTGTGGGTGTAGTGTGTGTGTGTGTGGGTGCATTTATAAGTGATATGCAGAACATGCAATTAACAAGAGCAAATTCACTCGACTCGACTCGACTCGACTCGACTCGACTTGCCTCATGCCTCGTGCTCTGCAGCCTGCAGCAACGCCCTGACGCCTGTTAGCATATCGTGTTGCCTTCTGCCATTTTCCCTACAAGCCAACACACACATACACACACCCATACACGCACACCAACACACTATCAGACACACTGCCAAACACACATTGTACTCTGCTTGAGACGCCCACTTTGTGCTGCTGCCGCTGCTGCTGCCGTTGGCAGCTGCAATTTTCTTGTTCAACCTGCCACACCCCCTACTCGCCGCCTTCCCTCGCTTCGTAGTGCCCCCCCTTAACCATTGTTTCCATTTTAATATAATTCTCACGTAATAATTGCGTTTGAGCAGTGTCAAACTATGCCAACAAAAGAGACGTGTGAAAGGAAGACTCTGTTAGCTGCTCTAGCCCGCTCTTTTGCGGTTCTTTCTCTCTCCCGAGCAATTCTCCATTCTTCCCTTCGAAGTTCTACATATTTTGCCATAGCATGCACAGAAATTTCTTCCATTTTTGCTTGAACTGCAGTATGCCCGCTGCAGAGCAACGAGCACACAATTTTATTTGTTTTGAGTGTTGGCAAACACTTTTAGGCAGGTTTTACTCTTGATTTTCTTGGCCAATAAATTGTAGTGTTCGAAATTTATATTATTAAATATTTTTAGCAATTTTTGTACTTGATTTCGCACTTGCCAAAAAAAAAAATATCAATTCATATAAATTATGAATTTTACCAACACTGGCGCGCTCCAGCGCCCCAAAGCCTGCTGTGAAAAAGAAACAATTTTATTTTGATCTTTATATTCTTGTTTGATTTTATTCGCATGCGATCTCAAATCAAATATTGCCTTAAATTGCTTAGTACAATACTTCTTTTTCATTTTTTTTGTTTATCCTGTAAATTAACTGAAAAGATATGCCTATACCTTTAGCTCGCCTCACTCCTTCTTTGCCAACATTTGTTTATTATGTACAAAAGCAGCGTTGCCTCCGCTCTCGTCCTGTTTCAAGGGTTCAAGCCATGAGTTGCTGCACCGGAAATTGAATTTTTCATTTTCATTTGCTGCCCAAGCTGCGTATCAAATTTGTTCGCCATTTTACGCTTTTTTTTTTGCCTACAATTCTCTATGAAATCATTTATAGAATTTTTTTTTAAAATAATTTTTCCTGATTTTTCTTTCGTTTTTCTCATTTTGTTTTCTTCTACTTCTCTTCAAAATGGAGCCCAGACGGCAATTATAAGAAATTGTTTCAGTTTCAACTTTGCTTAATAACGATAATTTAATTAGTTGCAAGTGGCTGCCTTTTTAACGTTTTACCGTTGCCGTTACCGTTGCCAGCTCATTAACTGCACTTAACGTGCGCCCCGGCGACTTTTCGTGAATTTGTAATGACAGCGCGATTCTTGGGCGACGACGATGACGACGACGACGACGGTGAAGCCAATTGGCCCACGGTGGCATTTCATAAAGGCAGCATGTTCAGGCAGACAGAGAGAGAGATAGAGTGAGAGAGAGAGAGAGTGAGGTAGATGAGTGACATTTTGTATCGCTTTATATGCACATGTCAATTAATGTGAAATTGATATCATTCATCGATGATGTCGACTTTGTTGTTGCTTGTTTTTTGCATACGCCAATATTGACACACGCCGCGACACACTGCAGTGAGCCGCGAAATTTATGCGCAAACTGAAATTTATTTGTTCTATTTCAATGCGATGTGAAGGCCCTGCAAATATTTTTCTGTTGCGTGGCCAATGTGGCGTATGCGTGATCTGGCAAGCGATGGCATAATTAAGGAATAGTAGGGGCGAGCTGGCGAAGGGTGAAGAAGGGGCACGGGGAGAGCGTAGTGGGAAAGAGTGAAAGAGAAGCGAGACGATTGAGTAGCGAGTGGAAATCAATAGCGTGAGAGAGAGAGAGAGTAAGTAGGGATTAAATGAAGTTTAACGAATAGATGAAGATTGTACTCCAACTGAAATGAGTTAATGAAGAGTTTCGAGTCAAAGAAGAGTAGCGAGTAAATGAAAAGCAACGAGTAAATGAATAATAGCTAGGGAATAACAAGTGAGTCATGTAACGAGTGAATAATGATGGGTAGCGAGTAATAGTTTTAGTTGTACCAGACTAACGAGTATAAATCAGTTAGAGTAAGAGGGAAAACTAGAGACCGTGCTGGAATGAAGAGTAATGTGTGGCAAATCATGTAGAATTTACTGTTATTCTAGCGAAGGAATAACGAGTAAAGCCTTTGAGTACAACGAGTACAAAACAGAACGAGTAGAAAGTAGGTAGAATAGCGCCAGCGTGTAAAATGAGTGAATATACCTATAGAATGTGTAAAAACTTTGAGAGCTAAGCTTATAAAATGATAGAGTTAAGAGCAGCGAGTGGAGAAGCGAAGGAGCAGCTAAACCTGCGAATGTATGCTAGTAATGCTATGGCTAATGCAACGAGTGAAAGCAACGATTAAAATAATCGCATATGACGAAGAAACAAGGACTCTGTAAAAGCAATGAGTAGACCAGTAGAGTAGAGTATGAGGGAGACACTTTTGCTGTCTGAGAAGTGGATAGCAAATAGCGAGAGAGAGAGAGAGCGTGCTCTGCAAGGCGACTGAGCGTGCACCGAGTGTGCTGAGTTTCCTCTCGTAAGTTCTTGTTGTAATTCTGGCAATTTGCCTAAGTGCAAGCGAACGGACGCTTGGACGAGGCCGACGACTTGAAAGTTTTAATTAGAAACGCAACTGCAAAATGGCGGACAAGTGAGGCAGGAAGACAGAGAGAGAGAGAGGGAGAGCGAGAGAGCAAAGCGCTGAGAGAACACTGAGGCAGTCAAGCGAAATGAGCAGAGAAATGCGTTGACAGACGACGTGAAAGGCGAAACGTAACGTAATGCAACGCAACGAGGCCAGGCGCGTTAACGTTGGCGTCGCTGTCGCTGTCGACGTCAGCGCCAAAAAGTAACTTTAATGGCAGACAGAGAAGCGTTGCGAATGAATGAGTGTAGAAACAACAACAACAACAACAACGTGTAGAGAAGAAAGTAGAAAAAAGAAAAACGTGGCAATGCGAACAATTTTATGTGGCACACGAAACTTTTGACATAAATTCGCAGGGCATAGCCAAAATGAGAATTGAGAGAGGAAGAGATAGAGACCCGGCTAGCGTTGCTGCCAGTTGGCCAGCCAGACATACCAAGCCTGCCAGTGATGCCACCTTCGATGCTAAGATGCTGCCAGACGACTGTCAAATTAATTTTAATGCGCTTTTCATGGCCGCGTCGCGCATAACTTGCGGATTTTAACGATTATTGGAGCCTAATGCGAATGCAAAGGCAGCCCAAAAATGGGGAACCCTACAATTCAACGAGCCTCACCCAATTGAAACAATCTTTAAATTTAGCACATGGCAAGGACACAGGCAGGCTCGAAATGCACAAATTTATTGCCCACTCGCAGCAGCGAAAATTGGAAACGAAAGAAGTTGGAGAAGCTGAAACTGGCTTAAACGTTGGCTCATGCATATTTGATGCCAAATATAAAGCGGCCATAAATTCTACTTGAAATTTACGCACCAAAGTAAAAGTAATGCCTCGAAAAAGTGCCCAAAAAAAACGCTAAAGAAAAAAGAAATTTCTGAGTGCTGGGTCGCACCTACGGTATGAGAGTTGCGTATACGCAACGTGTGCCCGACGAACTTTGTCGTTTGATTTCGCAAATTCCTCTCAGTCTCGAGACTCGAGCAAGCTAAGCCAATGAAAAAGCAGTTGCACGGCAAATTGTTTATTTTATTTCAATTTTTTCAAGCTCTTGCCTGCCTATCCCCACTGATAGAGATAGAGAGAGTGCGAAAGCGTGCGCGCTCTCAGTCGTTGACAAGTGCGTAGCTTACCTGTATTGGTTTATTAAAAATTAAATAAATATTTCGCAACTTGGGTGTAAAATCCATGCGGACAATGTAGCTGGGCTTAGGGGCCTGGCAAATCCTCTTATGCTCGAAAAGTTGTCAATCTTTTGTGGCTGCGCGCCCATCAAAAAGTTTGGCATATGCATAATAAATTCGGCAGCCCAACAAAAGAAAAAAGGGCATCAAATAAGGCAAAATTAAAAAAAAAAAAGGCAGAGAGGGCATTTAATTTGATTTATGCTTAGTTCATTGAACAGCAAAAGAAATAAAGTTTTTCCTGATTAAATTCATTTTAAAGTTGTTTAAAAATCATTATAGTTGCTCTGGCATATTTAAAAAATGCATAACTATATTTAACACATAATTTAGGTATTACTTTTACTTTGGAATATATAAAACACATATATATATACATTTGTTTAAATTTCTCTTGTCATTTCTAATTGAGTTTTACTCCGCGTTTGTGCATTGCAATTTATATTTATTCTCTTTTTCGCATCTCTACTTACAGTTCTCGTCGCGCTGTGCAGCTGCTGCTGTCCCGTGCTTGTCCAGGCGGACGAATCGATTGACACGCGTGAGAATGCGGATTTGGTGCTCAAGTGTCGCTTCACTGAGAAATACGAGGCAAACGATTTCTCATTTTTCTGGACGCGCTCGATAGCAAATCCGGCGCAATTTGATAATGTGGCCATTGGCGAAGTGCAGCTGAGCTCGGGCTATAGGTGAGTACAGTCCCAGTCCCAATCCCAATCCCAATCCCTTTGTAGTGCCCCATTGCTGCAACCATTTGTTAAGTTAATAAAATGCGCAGTGAATAATGCAGTTGGTGTGCGCCAACTGTACCGACTGACTTAATTAAAATCAAGTTCTTGGCAATTTAAACGAGTCACAGTTGCCCAGTTTGCCCACGCTGCGTATACTTAATCCGTAATGTCAATGCCGACGCGTGTTAAACATTCGCGCAATTATGAGGCGCGTGCACACACACAGAGAGCAAGAGAGAGAGAGAGGGACACACACACATATGTATATTCTCCCATCTGGTATGTTTATGTTTCATTTTCATTACCCGCTCGCGCCATTTGCAATTGTATTTTTATTTGCTTCGTGCCTCGACTTCCGCTTCCGGTCGAGCGTGTTTTTAATGTTTCGCTTGGCTTGACTCGCGCTTGCCAACTCTCTCTCTCTCTTTGGGCTCGTCAGGAGTTCGCCTCGATTTCAGCTGCTTCTTTATGTGGCAAGGCATAAATTTTAAGTGCCCAGTCGAGGCCACAAAATGCAGCACCGCGTTTGCTTGCCAAATGAAAGGCCATATGTGCACAGTACAGTAGAGTAGCGTGTGTGTGTTCGTGTGTAACAATAAAAACAAATCAACAAACAGCAAATAGAAATAAAAACCAAAGGAAGCGGAGAGAGAGAAAGAGAGAGAGAGAGAGAGAGAGAGAGAGAGAGGGAAGGAGAATGCGAGAGAACGTTTTCAGTTCCCAGGCAAATTGTAAAATACATTTTTACTGCAATTTGTGCCGAAAGCTAACAAGCAACAACAAGAAAACGGACAACAATCAAGTGAAACATGCCTTTCTTCCCCCATATTGTATCTACGAATCTCTGCGGTGTCTGTGTATCTGTATCCGTGTAGCCCGCATCTGTAGCTGCTGCTGCTGTCGCTGCAAAAGTGAAATTACTGCAAATTTTTTTCAACAGCGAAAAAAAAACCCAAAACAAAACGCCATAACAGAATTACGAATGGGCAGAAGGAGAGAGAGAAAGAGAGACAGTGGAGTGAGAGGTGAGACAGAAACGAAGCAAGAGGGAGGCCCTGCCCCTAGGCTAATATATCGTTAAACATTCCATTTAACGAGGCAGACATAGACGTTCCTGAATGAACGTGTTTGCCAGGACATTTAAGAATGCAAGTCATGTGTGTGTGTGTGTGTGGCAAGGTGCTGCTAGAGAAGAGAAACGCTAAAGTTTTGCTGAGATTGCAGAATTGCAATCTGAAATAGGGAAAATATAATAAATAAATGAGTAATATAATCAAAAACAAGTTCGAGGCGCAAACAAATTCGTACTAAAATCGCAGAACTAGTAGAAAAGGCGTTACTGTTTGGCGGAACAACCCACTTGAAAAACTGTATATGCTCAACAAAAAAAGAGACAATATTATAGAAAAAACTATGTACAAAAGTAACTGCTTTAAATAAGGTATATATGCTGAAAAGCTAACCCTACTGAAAAAGGAGTTTTTGCTTTTGGGAAAATCAATCTGGCAAAGAGAAGACACTATCATAGAAATTTGTGAAGCTAAAGTAGTGAAATTTTCAGTTACAATTAAAAGTTAGCTGGAGATTTAAAGCTAAAAAATGTCTCTGCTCAATCACGCTCAATAAAAAAAAGGAGTTTTGGTTGCTAAGAACATCGCGCCAAAAAGTAGGCAACACAAGCTGAAGCTGAAGTTGAAAATCGAAGCCGAAACCGAGTAGCATGTGCCGGAATGTCCCGTTGCCAAATAATTGGCTGCGGCTACCGTTTAGCAAGCGGAAGAGAGAGGGAGAGAGAAAGTGTAGTAGACAATATAGAAGAGAGCGAAAGGGAGAGAGTGTGAGAGAGAGACAAACGCGTGCAGGAATTGGGGAATCTGTATTGGAATCCCGTAAACGAAGCCGTGTCCCAAGCACAACTGAGCTAAATTGCAGGCAGACAGAGAGACAGACAGCTGGAGTGGGAAAGAGCGAGAGAGAGTGAGAGTGAGAGGGCGACGGACAGCCGACGGCAATGGCGCGCACGAAAATTGCAACAACAATGAAGTGCGGCGAGAAGTGAGAGAGCGCCACAAAGCGTCGGCTAACGGGGCGAATGGATAACATGGACTACAACAAATCCCGCTGGAGCCTTTTTCCGTGGCGCTCAAGGACATGCCTCGCTCTGCCCAGCTCGGCCCTGCCTTGTTTTGCCTTTGCCTTATTAATGCTTAAAGCGTTTTTCGTTGCTCGCAGATTTGCGAGAAAGATTCAGGCGAGATTCGCTCGTCGCTCGTCGCTCTTTCTCTCTCCCAAGTGGCGAAGTGCGATGAGTGCACAAGCTGCGCTTTGCCAGCAGTTTTTATAATTTGCACTTTTTCCGCTGCGTTCCCGTTCCAGTCAGAGTCTCCTGTCTGTCTGTCTGTGTGTATCCGTGTCCCCGGTCCCAGAGCTCAGCTGCAAATGAGCAGGCTGGTCGCCAGAGACGCCAGCGGAGCGCTGCTCGCTGTCGGCAAATAAAAAAATAAAAATGAATATAATAAAAAATTCAACTAGCAACTAGTGCAACGGGGGCAAACGGGGCAGAAAGGCAGCCTGCAGAGAATTCAGTCAATTTGCTCGGTTAACATTTTTGTTTCACTTTTTTGTTGCCTACTTTTTTTTCTCCCTTTTTTTTTGGCTCATTGTCGTCGCCGTTGTCTGCCTTTGCTTTCGCAAATTTTTTTCCATTTCCATTTTGGAAAATGTTTCGCTAGCGAACTCTGCACGCGCGCTCTGCATAGTTTTGTTTAGTTAAGTACTTCAGCCTGGCTTTGACCCGACCGCTCTCTGCTGTGGTTTTCCCCCTTCCCTATGCGACTGCCAGTCGAAAATTAAATAGTTTTTCTCGCTGACGCGTGTCCTGGCGGTTTATAGCAATTAGTGCAGAAAACGAATGGAATGAGAAGCTGGCCTTGACCTGAGCCAGTCGAATGAATTGTCAATTATGCAGCAAGTGAATCCATAAATGTGTCTAGACATTCAGCTAGAGATGATGATGATGATGATGTCCTGAAGTGGCTCCTTGACGTTCAGTCACGCCTCAACAGCGACAGCTGCTTGACAAATGAACCTCAGCCAGGTCTACGACTGGAATGGACAGCTCTCTGCTATCCGTGGCTCTTGTTTGGCAATTTAATAAACTGCTGCTGCGAAGTAGTCACCATCGATGTTGACCATTTGAGCAGCCAGCGAAGTGTACAACAAGCAACGAGGCGAGGAGAGTCGCATCAATTTTCAGTAGTTGTCCCGGACAACGACAAAATAATCAGCGAGCCAAGGAAATTGTAAAAAATTGTGTTAAAATTTGCTGAAAATATAAGAGTACTATGCAATGCTCTATAAATAAATGTGTAGAAAGAGAAATTTAGAAAATATATGACCATGATATAAATATATATAAGAGAGTTTTATATTCTATGAGAACTAATTTGAAGTAGAAGCATTTCAGAATTTTATAAGGAATAGTTTAACTATAAGCATATAAAGAATCCTTATATATTCCAGCAGTTTTTACAGCTTGGCAAGTGAAGAATATAGAAAAGCTGTTTAAAATAAAAAAAAATTTTTAATATAATGAAAATATAGCTGCTCTTGAGAAATCAGGAAATCTTATAGACTTTTATAAAGAACTCACCGATTATTTACCTGCAACCTCTGACAGCATAATCCTAAGTAATCGAGTCGCTGACTGTAAAGATTTCTTAAATATAAAGACGTTATATGTCAAGTGCGAGACAAAATGAAGAAAGTTCCATTGCAGAGTGAGAGGAGAGATAGAGCTAACTGTGTTTGACAACATTTTCTCTTCCGTTTTTTTTTTATTTTTCTTGTGAAATTTAAAAGTTGCGTAAATAAAATTTCAATTTCTAAAGTAAATCTATTTATTTCTCGAGTGTTGGGCAAATATGCAAAATTTAATTAAAGAAAATTCGCACGCACAAAATTCACAATTAAAATGGCGACTTAAATTTTCCCCCAGAGTTGATTCAATTAAAATTGACAACAACAACAAGATGGAGAACAAGAAACGAGGAAGCACAGGCGGGAAAATGTTGACAATTTGTTTACCCATCGGTTGCTAACGTCTGGCACAGAAATCCCCAACAGGTCACCTCCCCCTTCTCCACTTCCCCTTTTGTGAGCTCAACTCGCTGCTCGTTGTCATCGTTATCGTCAATCGAAGTCATCGTCTAGGAAAATATGCAAACATTTATTGAACGTTGATTTTATTTATGTTGCTGTGACTCGCCCAGAAACCACGCATACGCCCCCGCTGCTCCTCCCTACTCCCCACGCTTCACGCCTAGTGCAAATATTCACATTTAGTATTTATTTATATTACGAGAAACGTTTAAAGTTGAACCACCTGCGGGTCCTTGAAGCGCAGCGCAGCGCCCACAGCAGCAGCAGCAGCTACGGGATACCCAACTGAAAACCCAATATTAGCACAATTAGTGATGTGTGGTTCGAGGGGAGGAGGGCTGTGATGCGAGGCGTGCGGAAAATCAAATAAAATAAATGAAAAATTGAGGGGGAGAGAGTGGGCAGGAAATACATACCGATTGGCATTTAAAAAATCTGTGAAAAACCGTCGATAAAATGTCATATATTTTCTTTGGCTTTTTTGCAGACTGGATTTCCATCCGGAGCGTGGCATATACGATCTGCAGATCAAGAATGTTTCGTATAATCGCGACAACGGGCGCTTCGAGTGCCGCATTAAGGCCAAGGGAACCGGCGCCGATGTGCATCAGGAATTTCACAATTTAACCGTCCTAACGCCACCGCATCCGCCTGTGATTTCGCCCGGTTCCATTGCTGTGGCCACCGAGGATAAACCGATGGAACTGACCTGCAGCAGCATTGGCGGCTCACCGGATCCGACCATAACGTAAGTTGTACTATTTGCTATGTTCTGTGTTTTCATATAACTATATTTTTCTATATTTAAATATATTTCTATGTTTCTATATCTTTTATTTGTTTATATTATGTATTAGTTTTTATACTTCCTTAATTTGTTGATTTACTTATTTCTTTATTTGTTTGTTCCTATATTCCATTACTTAATTTTACATTTATTTATTTTTGTATTCCTTAATTTTTTAATTTCTTTATGTCCATATTTATTTGTTTATATATTTTAATTTATCAATATTGCTATGTTTATTTATTTCTAATGTAAATATATATATATATACAGCTGCGGTTAAAATAATAACACTATTGCAGGTGAAAAGTTTTATACTGAAAAAAATTATTTTGTGTTCACTTTTTTCAGAGTTTGAATGCATAACAAATAAGTATCATGTGTAATCTCTTTCAGCAAACCGTTTTTCCTCTCTGAATCTAACGGTTCTTTTTTTTGGGTACTTAGAGCAAAAGCGCGCCAAATTAGGCGGTAACGATAATAGCACCATTCACGGGTTTACGTGAATAAAATTAATACAAGCGATTAATTTACCGAAATTTCACCCAAATCTTAAAAAGGGGATTCCCTTGAGAGTTGAGATTAAGTTTTTTCCAAAAGACAAAGACGTATTCTTGAGCTATGGGTCGCGGAAAACATTGCAGTGATGAAAAAGAAGACTGATCAAAAACATGATCTAAGAAGGCAAAACTTATGCTGAAATTAGGCGAATGGTCGGCTGTTCAAATAAAATGATCCGCAACGCAATATTGTATAAAGAAAAGGCTGAAACACGAGGAAGAAAGCCCGCAATGTCTCCAAAGGAGGTCAGGCGCTTGGTTCGCCAAAGAAAGAAGGAACCTTTTAAGCCAGCTACGGAGCTAAAAAAGGAGCTTAAGATAGCCGAAAGCGTAGAAACAGATCGCAAACGTTTAAGGCAAAATTAACTTAATGCCTGCAGTCCAAGGAAAGTTCTACTTTTGACAGCGAAGCATGGGGCAAAGCGCATACAGTTTGCCAAGTTGCACCAGGATTGGCCCGTAGAGAAATGGCGCAACATTTTGTGGTCAGACGAAAGCAAAATAGTTTTGTTTGGCGGAAAAGGATCTCGCTTATATGTTCGGCGTCCACCAAAAGCGGGATACAATCCTCAGTTTACTTGCAAGACGATAAAACACGAAGGGTCAAATATTATGGTTTGGGCTTGTTTTTCATACCATGGAGTAGGTCCGATACACTGGATTAAAACGATTATGGACCAACATATTTACACGCATATATTGAAAAATATCATGTTGCCATATGCCGAAGAAGAAATGCCTTTGATTTGGGTGTTCCAACAGGACAACGATCCAAAACACACCAGCAAGACTGCAACAAAATGGTTCGAGGATAATTCGATCCGCCTTTTGGAATGGCCTGCTCAGTCGCCGGATTTGAATCAATTGAAAATCTTTGAGCTGATGCCAAGAAAAAGGTTTCTGAAGCCAAGCCCCGGAGTAACAAGGACCTTTGGTCCTTTGTAGAGGACGTGGAACAAAATTCCCAAAGAGAGGTGCCAAAACTTAGTGGACTCCATGCCGAGACGTTGTGTTGCTGTAATCGCCAATAAAGGCCACTCAACAAAATATTAAATTACTTTAAAATACGTTTCCTTAAATAAATAATATTTCCTGGATATTTATTTTGTTTTCTTATTTAGTTTTAAGCAAACTTCGTGTAATGGTGCTATTTTCGTTACCGTCTGAATTTGAAGGGATTCTTTGATTTTTGCAATTATTTAAAAAATACCGTTAAGACCGGCTAACTTTTTCATTTATCAGTTGATAATCATTGTATCTTTTAAGTTTATTAAGTAAAAGAATCAAAAAGTGTCAGAAAAGTAGAATAAAGCTTTGACGAACACAAATTGTGGTCATAGTGTTATTATTTTAACCGCAACTGTATATATTCCTTTTTCTTATTTATATATTTCTTTACTTATATAATCATTCTAGATTGTTTCTATTTGTTTCTATATTTCTTTCTTTTTCTATTTTTCTCAATTTAAATAATTCTATGTTATAATGTTTCTATATTTTTATATTTTAATATATAAATATTACTTTTCTATATATTTTTTCTATATTTCTGTTTATGTATTTAAGTTTTATTATTTTTATATTTCTATATATACATATATATATATGTATATTTATATACTTTTATATTTGAATATTTGTATATTAAATAAAATATTTCTTTATATCTATATTTGTAAATATAAATTTTTATATTTCATGTTTCTCTGTTTCTATATTCTATGTTTATTATCCTTAATATTCTGCATTTTCAATGACTTAAGCATTCGATGTTTTCTCTTCACCCTGCAGCTGGTACCGCGAGGGCTCCAATTCGCCTCTGCCCGCCACAGTGCTGCGCGGCGGCACCAAGGATCAACCCACAAATGCAACCCTGTTGATTACACCGCGTCGCGAGGACGATGGAGCCAAATACAAATGCGTTGTACGCAATCGTGCCATGAACGAGGGCAAGCGCCTGGAGGCGACGACCACGTTGAATGTGAACTGTGAGTACACACTCAATCTTTTACCTTAACTTGGACATGAATCAAAGCGAGTAAACGAGAGGGAAAATAACCTGAAAATACTAATTGCAAATGTTGCAAGTTTAAAGATCTGAACACTGATCGAATTGGAAGGAATAAAAACGATACAGAGACACAATTTGCATTGCTGGCAGAGGTTTAGGAATTATAAAGTGTTAGTACTGTGTTTTACAGGAATTTGCTCTTCATTTTCCTGCATTTTCACAGGCATTTTCCACCTTTTTCCATAGTGCACTGCATTTGGCTTGCCAATTTGTCGGGCAGTTTGCAAATGGCAAAACTCAGTAAATTTGTAGCTAACTTTATAGTGCGTGTTGTTGCATTTGCCACGCCCACGTTTCAACAGCTACTACTCCTCCACACACACACAAATACACACGGATACTCTACACCCGAGTGTAATTTATTATAGTTGTGCAGTTTGTCGCTTTGACCTCCGTGATCAACGTGGGGGAACGTCTAATTAGCGTCGCAGGGCAATTACAATGGGACAGCTGCATAATGAAGTGACTAGACACATGACCGCAGCGTGTAACGTGACCTTCGCCCCCTCTTAAAACCCAGTGGCTCCCCGCCCCTGGCTGCCACGCTGTGAGCGCATTTCTCATGTCGGCAACGGGGCAGCTCGTTTTAAATGTTGCACCAATATATTAAGGGAATATGTGTATACGCATATATCTATATATAATATCGTGTTACTTTTGGTAAAGCCAATGGGGGCGTGGCACATAAATTAAATGCCGCTTGAACCGTTGCAAGCAATGCCACAAATAATGCGATTAGAAATTTATGTGCAGCAACAATTGCTGTTGTTGTTGCAACAAGTGGCTGCATAGCCGCTATTAAAGCTAATCAAAAGCCAAAAGCATCATGCCAACCTCGACAACAACAACTCCGACTGACTGAGGTCAACCAGTAAATGCGTAATTAATTCAAACAGAAGCCGCAGGAACGTCAACGCATTGCATATGGTAATTAGTACCAACTGCAACTTCCACTGTAGCCGATTGTAGCCAGGCCTAGTGGTTACACTGTCCACACTAATTGCGTTAGTCACGCAGCGAGAGAGAGAGCGAGAAAGCGACTATGCATATTGACTGATTGTAGGGTAGAGCGATCATTAACTGCAAAAAGGTTGCATGGCGAATTTGCATAACCTCAATCAATGTAAGCGGGCTGGCGAGCGGGCTAAGCGACTAGCAGATACCCTGCCAGTGAAATTAATATATTTTTAGGTTTAAAAAATTTATAATGCCTTTTGAGAATCTCAACCCCTTTATACGCCTTGCACTAAATTCAAATTTAATTAAACTCTCGCTTACAATTTCTAAATAAATATGGCTTTGAAATATCATAATACTATAAGTCTAAATTCTCGAATAATTGAGCTCTAAAATCGTATAGACCCAAAAAAATATATATAAAATTTTCAAGTTATCTTAGCTCTACAAAAACCAATAACAAGATTTAATTTTGCACATTAGAACAAATCTTAAACTTTCCTATTTAATATGTTCCAAGACAGACGACCTGAATACACATTTCTCATTTGCTGTTGTTGTATTAGTTTGGTCTATGTTTATGTTTATTAAATAGAAACGCCAACACACACACACACTGGCGCTCAGTCTGCAAGAATTGCGGTCCCACGTGTCGTATACGCAATGCCATAAACGCCATAAAACGCCAAGTCCGAGACCTGTCGCATAAATGTCGCTAATTAGCCGCCTTTTGTATATACATATATTTTTTTTCTATTTTGTTGCTTGTGTGGTAAAGCCACGCCCACGATAAATGAACCAGTTGCGAGCTGTGTGAATGCATGAATGAATGGAGGAGTGAGTGAGTGAGTGAATGAATGCGCTTGCCTACGCCAGCGAATTTGAGTGTGTTTTAATTAAAACATAGCTCGCTGCTTTGCTCTCCGGCACGCTCTTCATTTTTGCCACGCCCATTCGCTGATTAGCAATAGCATGATGATGTTTATCTACATCTTTGGCTGCCAGCAATTGTTGTTGTTGTTGCTGTTGTTTTTAGATAATTGTATATAATATTTAATTGGAAATATTTTGCCTAGAAGCGCAAACCGCAAATGCGTCGAAAGGCGGCAAATACCAGAGGGTCGGGTCGGGTGATGCTGGGGGTGGGGGGAAGAAATTGGGATAGTTCGGGAAGGACAGAGAGCCAGTGAATTGACCACAGAAACAAGAGGCGGCACAAAGAAGCGAGGGCGAGGCAATTGCAACCGCAAAGGTGCTGGCAAAGACAGCTACGACGACCCAGTGGGAAAACAAGGCGTGCAAAAGCTGCTGCCATAGGTTGTACCTGCATGTTGCATGTTGCCACTGCTACTCTTGAAGGGATTTTGCCACTTGCGGTCTCGACCTGGCTCAATGCGTAATGCGTTTCTACGCAACGAGTTAGATAGAGCTGATTGAAAACAAAATTCGACTGGCCCCCAGGCACACACACACACTCGCACACAGCGTACCTGTGTGTGGGTTGCTGGGCAACTTGTCCTGCCGAGTCCTCGGGCTTGTGCCTTGTCCTGCTGCTTGTTTGCTTAGTCAACAACATTTTCAGCATTTGCGTCTGACAAATTAAATCAAAAACAATTTAATTGTTAAGTTCAACAGAAAATCAGAAAACGTTTACCCCGTTACCGTTTACCGCTTCACCTGCTATCCTTTCTCCCTCTCTCGCTCTCCCTCTGTGATTTACGGCCCACAATAAAAATTCACTTTGGGCCAGCCCAATCGACACCTACAAATTAATCAGAGACCCAGAAACAGATACGAGAGACGAGTGAAAGACTCTACCTCCATCAACTCGAACGCATTTGATACCTTTCTCGCTTTCTCTCGCTCTGCCTCCCTCTCTCTCTCACTCTCACTTGCTGACAACGCTCTGACAGGGCGCGGCATTCACGTCCTTGCCGAAATCGCCTCTAATAAGTCATTGGAAAAAGCGTGTCATCAATTTGAGTGGGAAACCGCTTGGGGTACGACGGTCTTTAGGTCTTTATAATCGTTGCTTATTAACCGCAAAATTGACAAAGCATTCGAAAATTGGGCACCAAAAGGGAGCGTGGCCAAAGTGAAATTTAGTTGTTAGGGCAGAAGGGTTTATTTAACTATTTTAAATTGGTTATAAATTGCTAGCTATGGGGAAAAACGAGTCAGGTCTGTATGAAGACGCAAAACTCGGCTATTAAAAAAGCTAAAGGCATCAAATTTGGCATGAAGATTCGTTTATGGCACTAGCAAATGAAGCTTATAACAATCTTTAAATGCCACGCCCAACGCCTACGCAAATTTGTATTTTGCGATTATTATTATATAGTCGCTCTAATATTCTGCTTAAGTATACGCATAGACGAATGCTTCATGAATATATTTTCCATATTTCATTATAATATTCATAACCTTGAACCTTCCTGCGAATACCGTTATATCCTTAACTTTTATACCATATAAATAAATACATAATACTAAAGATACTATCTGTGGCTCGTCTACAAGGCCAATCCCTGGTCTAGTCCTCATTTGGCTTATTTATTTGCAATTTTCACCTCGGGGCAGGGCAACAAACTAGACGTGTCTGAGGAGTAGGGGGAGTGTGAGGGGGAGTGGGTGGTGTGGGTGGTAAAGTCCCTGCTGAGCTTGCTGATGTTGTCGTGCTGATTGGGCCGGGTGTATTGCAAGTTTAGGCTGCGGGACCTTTAGCTAATTTATTGTTCTGCCCTCGCTCGCGTTTTTTTTTTTTTTTTTTTTTTGATGAGCCTAATCGGATCGCACCTGCTGGGGCTGCAGAAAAAGCAGAAAGCGGGCAAGCAACAGACTTACAGCTGCTGGCAAGGATTTCGGGCTGTGCTCGGTTGCCTGCTGCAGATTTGATGCTAAGCCGACAAGTTGGCAATGCTTTTCTATTCCTACTCATTCGCTTTCTACGCTACTTTTTGTGGCGTTTTTTTTATGTTTTAGGCGGTTGAAGTCGCGCGCAGTCTGGCAAATTTGACAGTTTACAGTGCGCAATATTGACAACGCCTCTCTTTTACTCTCATACTCTCTCCCTCTTTCCCTCTCTCTCCCTCTGTCTCTGTCTCTTTGTGTGTCGCATATCATGGCGCCTATCATTTTCATAGTTTAATGTCAGGCAATTAACTTTTGTCTGGCCTGACTCAAATAAGGAAGCAGCGGAATAAACGGGCCGGCCGAGGAGAGTGGGCCGAAGTGGGCTGGGCAGGGGGCCATGTCGATGCCAGTCAGCGATGAGATCATGCATAAAAAGTCAGCCCGGGCACGTTCCGGGAGCTGAAGCTGGCAATGGAGACGTAGATGGAGACGAAGCTGGAGCCTCGGGCTGGAGATGCAGATGGAAATGTAAATGTAAATGTTGTCCGCTTCGGTTGGCCGGAAACGACCTTGCGCCATGTTTGAACCTTAACACCAGCCAGGGCAGGCAGCAGGGAGCAGGGAGAAAGCGAGCGAAAGAGAGGGGCCAACTAGGCAAATAGGCACAGCATGTTGTGGAAAATCAACGAAGCAAATGCCAATACACATGTGCCAATCGAGAAAGGAAGAAGGGAGCGGTAGCAGGAGAGGGACTGGAGGCAGACAGAGAGATTGGCGATGTCCTCTGGCATTAGGGATTCCAAGGCTTAACATGGCGTAAACACAAAAGCCTCTAAAGGCATCAACTGCGGCATATAAAGTGGCATTACATGGAGTACAGCAACAGCAGCAGCAGCAGTAGCAAAAAAAAACCAACACAGTGCGTGGAAGCCTGCGGGGGGAAACGGATGGGAACCAACTGGTAAATGGCAGGAAGTGACTCTAGTCAGACTTCTAGCCCAGCCAAGCCAAGCCACAAAAACAAAGAGAACAACAACAACAACAGCAGCAACAAGAAGGCAAAAAGAAATTGTCGAGTGTCCTCGGTCGTCTGCCACGCATTAAATTGAAGATGATGATGATAATGTGACCGGGATAAGAGCCGAGCGCATAGACAGTAGTAGCGACTTCTGTTGTGTTGGATCCTGTGGGGTGATCCGGGTTCATAGGTAACAGGCAACTTAACGCCAATAATACGGGGAAAATGGTCGGCAACAAGCCATGAAATGAGCGAGTCGGGCTGGAGTCGGGGCAGGCAAGAGTCGTTTCGATATGGTAGTGTCTGTCATGAAACAATGGCCGGAAAAGACCGAGTCCAATGCCAAGCTGCACTTCACATACGCTCAGTAACTCAGTGTGTGTGTGTGTGTCTGTGTGTGTATGTGTGTGTGTGGCTACTATTTACTTGGCATTAAGCAAACTTCAAATAAAAAGGATAACGAGACACGCAAGCAGCTCAAAATGGAAGTTGTTCAACAACAACAACAAGTAAAGCAGATGCTGTGTAGTGGATGTGGGGGGGGGGGAGGAGGGAGTGGTAGGTGTAGAAGACAGCACGACTAGCAGATGCGCTATAAAACCTAGAAAGACGCTATTTGCGTATCTGCGTGTAGCAGCTCTGCCTAAACTTCGTTCATTGCAAAATCTGTTAGGATTATGCATTCTATCAAAAATGTTTCTTATACTCTATACATAACTGCATCAGCACACCAAATTTTATAGCTGTAGTTCTTATAATACCAGAGATCTGGCAGTTGGAAGAAACTAGAAACACGGAATTCTTTGAATTCGAATTCTTCTTCAACTTTTGCGCATTTCTACACAGTTTTGGCAAATTTTAAGCATCTATAGATACCCGGATTAGCAACTCGTATTTATAGCTACCCCTTACAGGGTATACCACAATCGAAACAAAAGAACTACAGACACAGAGAACGCTACAAAATGAGCAACAACAATTCGCAACGTGTGCGGTACTTTTCATGCGAGTTCAACGCTTGGAAAGAGTATCGGGTTAGGTGGTTAGATGGTTGTGGGTACGGCTTGAAGGCACGACAATTGCACACAATTTTCATTTATTGTTTGGCTACACATTTGGCCACATTATGTGTGATGTGAGCTGAGCTGAGACAAGCTGAGAGCTGAGAGTACCGTACAGACAGACAGATAGACGGATGAATGGACGGATGGACTTGAATTCCCGGGACTAAAACAAAAAGGGATGCTCTTTGCGACCTTCCTGCCCCTACCAGCAGCTCGTGCCTAACAACCCTACTTGGCATAATCGTGCTTTGGCCTCGGGACAAGATGGTACACGATATCTGGTGGGCGGTAGCTCGGCATTCCGCTTGGCACATTCTAAAGATTTAACATGCTAAACCCAAAGAAGCAAAAAACAAGGGAAAACACAAACAAAAAATCGAAGAAAACTGTGGGAAAAATTCTTAAGAATTTCAGATAGACGGGAGGGTGTCGTGTTGCGTGCTGAGGTCAATTTTGGGCTTCGAATTGCGGTTCCTCATGTTGTTGCCCAGGACATTCGTCATTAGGCATTCATCCAGAGCGGGGTAAATGGAAATGTCGATAACAGTTACAGCAAGAAAAGTAGGTAGAGCGATAGGTATGGGTAGGGGCCAAGTGTGCTCAACATTAGCATTAGGCAAACGCCTATTGTGTTAGGCAAATTAATTGAAATACAATAATTATGCACATTAGCGAGGGCTCAACTTGAACGGGGGAGTCATACATAGATTATTAGAGCATAGAATAGCTATGATTACGGCGGTATGACACAAAGCTAAGAGCGTGCGAGAACTGTGCACAAGTTGAGCTCAATTGAAGGTGTGATATGCTTAAATGGAACATTGCTTCTTTGTTATGGTATATCGTAACAATACATATACGAAAGCAAAGGTCGAACTACTTGCTCATCAAAAAAAAAAACATGAAACTCTTTAACTAGACAATCCCCAAATAGAATAAGAAACAATAATCCATTTAATTTCGTTCGGTAGAAGAGAAACGATACGATAATTAGTGATATATTATGCGGACGTAAATAGCTTGTCAAACTAAGCGATGACAAATCTATTATCTGTCGCAATATGAGGCAACAACTACGTCGATGAATAAGTTATAAAAGATGTTAACAGACCGAGGATGATACTTATATGGAAGTAGTTAAGCAGAGACAGTGTGTGGGAGATTGCCTTAACAAACGATCTAAGCCAAGACAAGTGTGGGCAGTGCGAGAAAGAGGAAGTTGGAAAGTTGAAAGCTACTGTACGAGAGTTAGATAGAGAGACAGACAGACAGAGAGATAGCTAGAGAAATACCTAAGGATAGAGACAGACAGACGGGTCTGGCGGACCGACAGACAGAGATCTGATAGATAGGAAGAGAGACAAGTAGACTGAGAGAAAGGCTGATAGTCAGAGAGACAGAAGATGGGCAGACAGAGCACAGACAGACAGAGAGATAGGCAGACAGAGAGAAAGACATACAGAGGACAGGCAGACAGAGGGACAAATAGACAGAGAAACAGATAGAAAGACAGACAGAGAGACAGACAGACGGTGAAGGACATACAGACAGAGATACAGAAAGACGAAAAGACAGATTTTAGAAAGGTAGACATACTGACCAACTGAAAGACAGAAAGAGAGACAGACATAAAGACAGACAAAGGTACAGACAGACAGAGAGAAAGACCGACAGAGAAAGACATGCAAACACTCTGAAGACAGGCAGACAGAGATATAGAAAGACAGTAAGAGAAAGACAGACATACAGGCAGAGGACAAATAGAAAAACAAACAGACAGACAGGGAGACAGACAGACAAACAGACATACAGAGACACAAACCTGACAAATTTATGCATTCGACCAATGACAAACTTTGCATTGTTCGTCATGGCCTTCGCTTGGTTCGCTCTCAACTGTGTTATTGCTTGTTTGCTTATTGTTTGCCCGGCTAACTGTATTCGTGTTGTGCTGCCATAATGATCATGATCATCGTCAACGTCAGCGTCATCATTATCATCATCTTCATATTCATCGGGCTGCTGTCGATGATGTCAACAGTGCAAACAGTGCGCGCGTTGCCGCTGCATGTGGCGCGCTCACAATGAGTCGGCATTGTTTCAATAGACTAAACAAACTGGTCGCTGCCACGCCCACTCCCACACACAGAAGCACACACACACATAGAGATCCAACAAGCACGCGCCGTATCCATTGCCATATCGATGTCCAGTGCGTGCTCGGAGCGGGGGAGGCATCATTTCAGCTGCTAATTAAAGTAAATTTTGTAAACCAATGAAACCGGTTGCCAGGCTCCAAATTGAACAAATACTCATGTACCCTGCCACGCCTACCCTGTCCCACGCGCCGCTGCCCCTGGCACCATAAAAACATGTCAATAATATTCAAAATTGAAATGTCAAAATGCTAATTTTGGCACATTTGTTTGATCTAATGGAGGTGGAACACTGGTACAGTGGCAGCGAGAGAGAGAGAGACTGAAAGTGGGAGAAAAGGACAGCGAGAGAGTGAGATAGATATAGATAGTGTGTGACTCCCCGCAGGAGCTGAATACAATTTGCGCAAAATGTGCACAAATTTGCACAAGCCACATGACAATTTTTTATTTACCAAAAATGTACAGCCAAATTTGACTTGTTCCAAATACTAGGACAACAGAACTGCCCGAAACTAACGGCATTTCTTTTGGCCATCAATATATTGATGATTTTCTTGTATTGAAACAACTAATGAGCAACAAGCTGAAATATTTGTTGTAATGACATGATGCAGAATTTGCGATGTTATCATTTTGTATATCTCGTATTTCCTGCTTGCCTTACATCCATCACATATTAATTATTTTTAGTTATATTTATAATGAGCTTAGGTACTTGAACACGATTTCTTTTTGATAATACTCAACTTGTAGAGGAACTACACATATTTTTTTAATAATATATAATATATTGAATAGTATAATATTGTATTTTCTATATTCCCTGCTTGCCTTACATCCATCACATTTGAATTATTATTTTTAGTTATATTTATAACGAGCTTAGGCAGTTTAATACAATTTCTTTTTATTATTTCATTATACTCAACTAGTAAAGGAAATACATATATTTTTTAATAATATAATATTGTATTTATTGCAATTCCTGCTTGCCAAACATTCCTCACATTTTCATTATTTGTGGTTATATTTATAATGTGCTTGGGCAGCTAAACATAATTTCTTTTTATTTTGAGGATGTTTTCAAACTGTCGCAGTATTATCAATAATATCATGTACCACAAAAAGCAATTAAGAGTTTTCTTTATGACAAAACTCAAATCGTTTTTGTTTGTCGGTTCATTAAGAGTTTTTGGGGCTTACAAGAGCTGATTTTTTCCCGCCCATCGATAATCTTTAGAACGAAGTTGTGATAAGTTCTTTCAACCACACACACAGAGTGCAGAAATGTGTAAACAGTCGATGGATTCGATTGAATCTATATATATACATATATATATATATTTTATTTATATTTTATAGATGTGTATATTTTTTATGCAATTGTTGTTGGTCTTGTGTTGCTGCTGTTCATTTTGGCGCTTGTTTTGTGCTCTTTGTTTGCTTTCAATGAATTCTCTGTTGGTTTTTACGTTGGCAAAGTTTATTCTATCAATTGGATGCGCTTTTCTATTATTTTTCACCTTTTTCAGCCATATTGCTGTACTCGTTTTTCGGTTGCATTTGACGTGTAAATGGAAAGTTCAAACGACCCTCTCTCTCTCTCTCTCCATACATACGTAACAATGAAATAAATTTGAATTGAATTTTCGAAAATTGCATGTAAAACAGTTAGTGCAGATAGTGAAAGAGATAGATACCCTGTAATATAGCAACTTTTCAGTAGTTTATTTAATAGAAATATAACAAGCATTGCTTTTTAAACTATATTCAAGTATCTATCTTTTGCTTATTTTGCTATACCTTTTACAGGGTAACTGTTCGTGCAGTTTACTGTTTGGTCTGCCTTCATGAGCATACTCATTTAATTAATTGTTTAATTTTAATTTCACTGCAAATTGGCGCCTAATTAAAAGTTACATGTTCGCTCCCTTAGCACATTATTATTATTATGATTATTTCTTATTTTCGCAAATATAGAAAACATTTTTCAAATATTTTGTACAAAGCGCACAGAAAGTTGCTCTGCCAAAGGCAGTCAAAGGGCGAGTGAAATACAAAAAAAATAACTATGAAATGTAATGAAATAAAGTAAATATTTGTGCAGAGTCCGGTCGATGGACGGTGAGAGGAAGAGAGGAACGGGGGCAGCTGTAGAATATTTACAGCATATCAGCGTCTACATATAAATTTATTATGCTTGTAAAAGAGTTGCATAAAGAGCAGCTGGGTGTGCATCAAGGCGGAGACGGTAAGGGGTGTCTCACGATTCTCGTTCACGCCAAGTGCGTTTTGCCGTTGTAAAATTTTACAGCGCACATGTTGCTGGTAGCACAAATACGCATACATATGTATGAGACAGAGCAGCAGAGATACAACGGCAGCAGAGCAATAGAAAAGTGCATAAAATGAAATATGGTGGAGTTGGGGGGCAGGGCGTAGTCGACTTGCCAATGCACTTGCGCGTGCTTCAAAATATGCGCATTTATAAAGTTGAGAGAATCGATGCAGAATTCAAACTGAAAAATATGCAAGTCTAAAGACAAATTAAAAGATAGGGCATAGAAAACCAAAGAATTTTATAGATTATGCCATATATAGTCTATAAAAAGTGAATAATGTGCAAGTCTAAAGACAAATTAAAAGCTCATGTATACAAAAAGTGGAGAAAATAATAGAATCTTATAGATTATACCATATACAGACTATACAAATTATAAAATATGCAAGACAAAAGAGAAATTAAGAGACAGGGAGACAGAGACAGGGCATGAAAAACCAAAGAAATGCATAAATTACACCATATATAGTGCATAAAAAACAATATAATATGCATGTCTAAAAACGAATTGAAAGCTAGCCAATACACAAAGTTGAGAAAATAAAATACACTTTTAGATTATACCATATATAGTCTATAAAAAGCTATTTAACATGAAAAATTATTTAAATTTTTATGATTTTAAAAGTTCTTAGAGGAAGCCTGTTTTATGATATTATATGATTATAATTTTTTGTATATAATATAAATATTAGCAAGCACATAGAGAGCAGATATAGTAAAAGTATATTGGAAAATATTTGTTTTTATTTATTTTATTGCACAGAAAGACTAAAATTAAAGAAAAAAAAATTCTTCATAGCATTTCTACGAATTTTCTGATATTAAAATGTAAATCAAATAAAAATGTTTAACAAAAAGTGTATGAAATCTATACAGATCTAAACAAATCTATGTAAGCTAAATTTGATCAACTTTTTGTATTTTTTTTCTATTGGATATTTATTTTCCTACTTCAATTAGTTAAGCTAAGCATATAAATAAATATCAGCTCAACTGCTTTGCTCATCGAGATGCAAGTGTAACAAACTCAGCAGCTTAGCTAATGTAGCCCGTTTTGCTAGTCAGGTGCATAACAATTGACGGCATCTCGCGAGTCGACTCGCTTACTGCGTGTGTGTGTGTCTGTGTGTGCTTACATCGGACATAAGTACTGGCTATATAACGACTATAGAGCCACTATAGTCCTCAAGTCGGGTG
Organism: Zaprionus inermis; assembly: GCA_018151445.1. Classification (NCBI taxonomy): domain Eukaryota; kingdom Metazoa; phylum Arthropoda; class Insecta; order Diptera; family Drosophilidae; genus Zaprionus; species Zaprionus inermis. The sequence continues at coordinate 1,146,338 of JAECXD010001696.1, forward strand.
CGAGTGGCAGCACTCGCAGCGAGCAAATAAAAAGGCGGTAAATGTGGCAAAACGAGCACGAGTCGGGGGCGAGATGAGGCGTGGCAGCTGTGCTGCGGGAAAACTATTGAGGAAACTGCACACACAGCAGGGACACGTAAAGACTGTGTTTGTGTGTGTGTGTGGCACACATGATGAGAGTCTTTTGCGCTGCGAAAAGCCAAAAGAAAATGCGATGATGCCACTGCTGCTGCGGCAAAAGTGCAGAACAAATGGCACAAGTTACAAAAGCTGAAATGGCAGCCAAACAACACAACTACAGCAACTACAGCAGCAACAACAGTTGCTGCAACAGCAGCAACAACATGTCGGAGCAGCAACAGCAACAGCAGCAGCATAAAAAGCCAAAACGAACTCGTCCCTGGCAGCAATATGAACAACAATCTTGAATATTGCACACGTTACATATGTAGATACATTTCCTGCACAGTGGCGTAGTCAAGGAGGGGGAGTGGGCTTTGGGATGGAATGTAGAAGGGGAGCCTGGCAGTTAATTTAAAAAAAATTGTATTTACATTTCGCCTGCTGCTGCTGGCGAGCGGCTTTTGCTGTTGCCTTTTGCCGTTTGCATTGTTTACATTTAGTGCTGCTTCTACTTGACTTGCAACAACAACAGCAGCAGCAGTAGCGGCAGCAACAAATGCAATACAAGCGAGAACTACAACTGCAACAACAATAAGAACAACAACTGCTATAACGAACTGTGCTGCGCTGTGGCAGCTGACGCCGCTCCGGGGGCAGTAGGAGGCGAAGGTGGAGGCGGAGGCGGAGGCTGAGGCTGCCTCTGCTTGAGTGCCGCTGCGGGGCATGCCGTTACCATAACAAAAACACTGCCCCAAGGGGGCGGGGCTGCGGGGTTGTGCGGCCCAACCTGCAATGTGTTTTTTATTGCTGTTGTTGCTGCTGCTCTCCTCGGGCTGCTGCCACATATGACGGGTGGACGTGGATGATGATGATGATGCTGCTGCTGCTGCTGCTGCAACGGCATCAGCTGCTTGCGACTTGCCCCTAAGTTATGCAGCGGCTGTGTTGCCAGGGCCTGCAACGATGACAAACCAAAACCAGCACGGGACAGAGCGAGAGAGTGAGTGGGAATGCAGGGCAGAGCGAGACCGAAATGGAAATGAAATTTTTGCAGAGTGCAAAAAAATGAGAGAGAGAGTCAGGAAATTGAAAAAGTTTTCGAATTCTGCATAGGTAAATGCATTCATTCATTGCTATGGCCATGCTGATTTTCAGTGTTGAGCAATGTATTGAAAGAGTATTGGGTAAAAAAAGTGCAAATAGGGTTCTCCATGTTTGAAAGCTGCATGACAAAAATGCTTTGAATAAAACAACTCACAACAGGTGGCTAGAGCTAAGAAGAAAAAAAATGGTTTGAATGAGAAGCTAACAGAGCTGCATAGACTTGATAATAGTATTATATTGAGTCGAAAAAAAGAGCTTTACTTTACTATTCTTCAATTCTGCAGAACCAAACTCAACGAGTTCAAAGATTTGATGGGCATTTTAATGTAAATTATGTGAAAGGACTTAATTAAAATAAATGTGTATAGAATTTCTTTATTTTTAAATTATATTTTGCTATTTTCCAACACTTATGTTTAGTATTTTGAGCTCTGGAAATCTAAGAGACTAAAGAAACCCTGTTTGGTAGAAACTAATTTTGTTCTGTTTTTTTAATTATTTATTTCTTATGGAATATATGACTTAGAAATAAGATGAAGCAAATAAATATTGCATTTAATTATTTTTCACCCTTTTCCAACACTTTTGATCAGTATTTTGATTGTATAAGCTCATTTTGTAGGTCATTACGCGCTGGAAAACTAAGAAATTATAGAAAATCGTCAGTTAAATTTTATTAAAACTTCGTTTTTTTTTCCACACAAATATGTATTTCGAAAGTTGCACTTGAATTTTTTAAGATTTCTCTGCCCTGAGTATCTGAAAAATCATTATATAGTTGGATTAATGGATTAATTAATCAGAAAAAGCTAAGAAAAACAATCGAGATTGATGCTGCTGTTGCTGTTGTTGCTGTCGCCAACTGCGAAAATCAACTGAGAGGGAAATTAACAAAATATTTACAAAGGAAATCTGCATAAAGTGCTGCTCGGTTGTTTCACTTGCAGCTGCAATCGAGCAAATTAATTTAACATCAAATTTAATGAAATGCAAAGGCAGCAGCAGTAGCTGGAGCAGGCGAGGCAGCTGCTGCACTTGGGGACAACTTTGGTCGAAGGACTCCAAGGACAAGGCAAAAAGTCTTGCGCTAAAAGCAAAGTTTCCTTTCGCTGTTGTCTGCTGCTCCCAGCGCACTCCCACCCCCGCCCGTCCCTCTACCTCCGCCCCTTGCCCTTCAAGTGAATTTAATTATTTAGGTCAAAGGACCCTGTGTCGCGCCAGTTGCCAAGACAATGCCACTTGCCACTTGCCACGCCTCAGCCTACGCCTGCACTGTGCAAAAATGAAAAGCGAATTGAGTTTATTATAGACATAGGGAAAGCGAGTCAATAGAGCGCGGAAGAGGAGAGTGGAGAGTGCAGGGCAGGGCTGCTTTGGCCTTATCACGCTCTCTTGGGGGCACGTCGGACGAAACTTTTGCTTGTTTTATTTGTTTCATTTTCTGCAAGTAATTCCGTTTTGCGTTCCTAGCCGCTATCTGTCTCTTTCTCTCTCTATCTCTATCTCCTTCGCTCCCTATGTGTGCTTCATGTGAAACAAACCCGACGAAAGTTAAACAAAGCATCAAAATTTGCCGGCGTTGCGTTGCAATTGCTCAACTGCTTCAACTGTTTTCACTTGTTTCCAGCCATTTCGTCCATCTGTGTTCCATCTGCCTCCTTCTCCCCTTCTCCTTCTCCCCTTCTCCTTCTCCATCTCCTTCTCCCTTCCAGCCACTAACCCATCTACACGTCTCGTTTCGGTGGAAAATTACGCCATTCAAAAATTTGCTTTACGTGTTGCCCGACTTTTCGTTTATTTTATTTCACATTCCTCATGCCTTTCGCGTTTCTCTTCTTTCGCCCCGGTTTGTTCTCTAGTTTAGCAGGCTCTGCAAATTCGCTTGGCCCATTTTTATGTGTGTCTGAATACACTCACCGAAAGAGTCTGCTGTGAGTGCTCTGTGTGAGTACCACATACCGTATATGAATTTTGCGAGTCATTTTGAGTCCTCTGCATTTGGTTTGAAACTGAAAAAATTGCTTAAGAAATGATTTTTTTATGCTTGCAACAGATATCCATTTATTTTGGCTATAAAAAGGCTTAAAAAACTCTAATAATTACAAGTAAAATTCGTGAAAATAATTGAATTTTTATTTGAACTTAAATCATATTTTTTATATATTTGTATTTTATAAAAAAAGGCTAAGAATTGATTTTTATGAGCTGCCAAAAATTTGCATTTATTTTAGCTATAAAATGGCTTAAAGTAATTCTAAAAATTACAAATCAAAACTCGTTAAACTATTTCATTTTATTTTTTTGAACTGAAGTAATTATCTTTTTCAGTTTTGTGGTTTATAAAAACGTAAAGAATTGTTTTTAAAGTTTTTATAAAATTCAGAAATTAAACCATAACCATGTTTTTTTTTTTGTTGTTTGAGATGCTTTACAATATTTAATGTTTATATTGCTTAAAGACCAAATTTCACAATGAATTTGAACGCTTTTCGCAGTGTATTTGCCGTTTCGGCTACACTGTTAATTGTTCGACGAGTTTTCTCGTTCTTTTTTTTTTTTTTTTTTTGCTGCTGCTCGACGCGGGCCAAGTAAATAAATAAAAGCAAAAGTTTTGCCCGGCACGGCTGTTACTTTTAGCTAGCATATCCTAGTATGCTCCCTCTCGCCCTCACGCCGTTCTATTCTTCCCCTTCTCTCCAGTCTGCTGTGCAAATAGCAGCGGCAACAACAGAGCAAATGCCAACACTAATGACATCGTTTGTGGCCTGCATGTGCTCTGCCTCCCGGTTCCTATTCCTGGCCCCCGTCGCCGCCCCTGGCCCTGCCTATACCCACTTCAGTTAGGGGTTCCATGTGTGGCGCAGCGGGCAAGTAAAAAAAATAAAAAAAACTTTGTCAATAATTTGGCTGCCTATTTAAAGCAGCCTCTGCGCCAAATGGCAGAAGTTCTTGCCCGTTGCGAGCAATATTTTTTTTCTTTTTCTTTTTTTTTTTTTTTGTGTATTTTGTTTACCATTAAAATTCCAGCCAGACAATTTACAGAAATTTGTGTTGTTTAAATAGCGCGCCAAGAAGAAGTTTCTGTGTGTGCAGCGCGTGCGTGTGTGTGTGTGCTGCCTTTTTAAATTAATTTGGGCCAGCTTTGATTGCTCGTTCCGGCACCTTTCGCTCCGCCCTCTGTCCGCCTGCCTGTCTGGGAAATTTGTAAATTTGTAAAATTGTTTATGCCTTTAGAGCATATAAAATTAGTTTGTCGAAAACTTTTCATTGATTTGCCACAATCTGTGGCAGGGGTAGCCCTGCTCTACCCCCAACTAGAGCAGCGTAGCATCTCCGCTGCCGCCTGTGCGTCCATAAAAATAAACTCTATTTGTTCATTTCCATTTGTAGCTCTACACAGAGCACAACATTTGGTTTGTTTACAATCGAGTTGGTTTTGAATACACATGTTCCTCGGCCTGCTCGAAACGGTGCCAGGACCCGATGTACCACCCCCGAGAAAACATTTCATAAATCATTTGAGGGCAAATATTTGCAAAACATTTTTGATTTTGCTTTTAATGGTCGAGAGAGACCAGAGAGCACTATTGTCGCCTATATCTGGGTATCTATGTATCTGTGTATCTACAACTCTTGCAGCATATAAATATGTTGTAGTACAAAATGTTCGTGTATTTATCAGTGCATGATTATTTATTTGCATGTTGCATATGTGAAATCTAATTGCGCTATTTTCTCAGCCCAGTCCACCTAACCCTATTTTATTTGCTCGTCTTTTATTGAATACGCTCGTCGGGTGAGATAGAGAGAGAGAGAGAGCAGAAAAGGGGAGAAATGTCGAAATCTCCTGTGTGTCGCGCTTAAATGTTTATTTTGCCATTGGCTTTTTGTAGTGTTTTATATTTTGTTTGAGCGCTGCAAATTGAAATTGCTTCTTCTTCTGCTTCGCATTTCGCTTTGAAGCCATGTGCAAACATAGAAACACACTCTGTGCTTCTACGTATTTTTATCTACCGAAATTAGCCTCTTAAATTTTTATTGATGATCGGCGCAGTAAAACCGCCGCAAAAAGCTTTTAAAGCTACTTGAAACTATCAGTCTGGTATTTCCGATTATTTCTGAAGCAACTTCAAAGGCAAGAATTGAGGCTGGCGAGTTAATTGTATGGAGAATTGATATTATGTACTTTTTTTTGGGTCTAAAGCGGTTTAAATACGTCTTTTTAAATAAACGTTCTGTAACAGCAACTTGAAGCTTCACATAAAACTGCTTTATATTTTCCCAGCACTGTCTTAAGCTTACCCAGCTTGAAGCTCAGTTAGAACAGCATTTTTTTTGTGTTAAGTATGCTCTAAAAAAACTATCAATCTATTATCTTCAGCTTGGCTAAACCCCTGAGCTACTCCAGTTCAAACAGCGTTTGCAGCAACTTAAAGCTGCATTTATGCTATCGTCTCGCTTGCCAATATAAAACTTGCATTAAAACTAGTCTTGAGTAGGGTCTAAAGAGCAGCAATCTACTCTAATCTTCTAGCTTAACTAATGCAGTAAGTTGCAATGCAGCTTAAACCTTCATTTATGCTATTTTCATACTTTCCGAGCATAAAACTCTGCTTGAAAACATTTAAGCCACGCTAAACTCATCTAAATCAAACTGTTGTCTCATGCAGCCGCTTTTGCTGCTATAATTCTCAAGCACTTCAAGCATCAAGCCATTCCCCTATCGCAGCTACCTCTTCGAGGTTTTGTATATTTGTTTTGCCGTGCTCGTTGGCTCTTGTTTATGTGAGATTTATGCGGCTTTTGGCCAAAAAGCGCTTCTGGCTTTTTGGCTCAATTAAATAATATACAATTGTTTATTGTTTTTCTTGTTGTTTTTTTTTTTAATGTTGTGGTTCTTTCTTTCTTTTAGTTCTTCAGCTTGTTTTGAGTTAATGTGCTTGCTAAACACTATCGCAATTGCCACTTGGTAAAGCGCGTGCTCTCTCTCCCCCTCTCTCCTTCTCTCTCTCTCTCACTCTCTCTATCGCTCTATGTCTTCCTGTAATTTATGAGCTGCAAACCGAGAAACTAGTCGGCGAGTTTCCTTTTTCAGCTGTCTCGCTCCCCGCTTCTCTTTTTTTCTCCGCCATAGTTGTTTTAGTTTATGCGCTCAATTTAGTAACTAGTTAGGCCGAAATGGGGCACGGCCTTATGCATGGTCACCGGCGAGCTGTCCGACGAGCATATCCCCTAAACCACTTTCGACATGCCAGTGGCAGGCGGTGGCGGCGGCGGAGGCGGAGGCGGAGTTGGAGGAGATGGAAAACCAACAAGAAACTAATAAAAAGCCAAAGCAGAAACCACAAGAGCTCGTAGCTCAAATGCGCTGACAGCAGGCACGAGTTATGCGTACGTTCTCTATACATGGACATATCTCTGGAATGGCACAAGAGGTGGTGCGAGATGGTAGCTGAAGTGGGTAGGCCAGTCGAGTTGTGGAGAGGAGGTTGGAGTAAAAATATGTTGAGCTTTTCCAACTAAATGCTATAAAAATTCTTGACTTAATAGGAAAACAAGACAAGAACACGATGATAGAGGGAAAGAGGCGGTGCCAGGAAAGCAAAACAGAAGCATACCCGACCAAACTGAACAGAAGAGAACTGAACTGAACTGAACAGAGCAGGAGAGAACACAACTTGTAGAGGGCACTAAAGAAAACTAACAAGTTACAAAAAGCCAAAGAGCGCAACGAAGGGAACAAGATGCGTACGGGAGATGGACAGGAATGGACTTGAAATGGCAAAACCAGCTGGCCAACAAGACACAGACACACACGCATAAAACATATCTGTCTGTGTGTGTGTGTGTGTGTTTGTGGAACTTGAAAGCCAAGAAAAACATTTAGTAGATGATGAAAATCATGGCAACATAAACGAGGCCGAAACGAGACTGAAGACTCGAGACTCGAGAGTGAAGACGACCGGAGTAGTCGAAGTGGTCGCCCGATGGCGATGTGATAAGCAGAAGAAGAAGAAGAAGAAGCAGCAGAAGGCACAAGCCCAAAACGCAAGCTGAAACTTGAAAGGAAGAGCAGTCAGGGAGGGGGAGAGGGGCAGAGATGAGAAGCAACATCTTGAAGCAGGTCAATAACATGCTCAGGCAATCGAATTAAAGCATTAATTGTGTGTGTGCGCTCAGCGAGTGTGTGTGTGTGTGTTAGCCTGTCGCTGTGTCTCTGCGTGTGTGTGTGTGTCTGTAAGTGTCTGCTTCTTGCAGGCAAAACTTCTTTGAGTATATTGGATTGTGGTTTCTATAATTTATTTTATTTCCGTTACGTTTCCGGCTGCCTTGCGCCTTCTCTCTCTCTCTCTCTCTCTTTCTCTGCCTCTCTCTTTCACTCACTGGGTACTTTTTAATTTCGCATTCATTAGTCAGCCAAGCAAAGTGGAAGCAAGCCTGGTCCGCAGGCCCACAGGCGGCATCTCTCTCTCTCCCTCTCATTGGCCTTATCATTAATCTTGGCCCCGGTTAGGTTCAAGTTCTGCTGCTGCTGCTTCTTCTTCATCGTTTCTTGGCCATATCAATTCGCTTTCAACTTGACTTTGGCTTTGGTTTTGTTTTCGGCATTTGTGGCTTGCGGCGGCAGCGAGTGGCCTGGGCGTGGCACGCGCCCTTTCGCTCAACCAAACACATACCCATTAAAATTGGATTTGATTTCAGCTGTAAGCCAAAGCAGCTATTCCCCTCTCTCTCTTCTCTCTGCTGCTTCGCGCATTTAATTTTAATGCAGTTTGGCGCGTTCGCTGCTCTCCCTCTCTGTCTCTCTTTCTTACACGCTCGTCTGCTGTCTCGCTCTGCTAATTAAAATTAAAATTAATTTTGGCACACTGCTTCTTGCTAATTTTATTGCACTCTCGCCGAGAAGCGATTGGCGGGATTTTGACGGGATTTGGCGGGATTTTGTGGACCTGCTGTGCGCCAAATTAATCGCCAGAAAATAAGCGCGAGTTGCGCGTGTGTTAAGCTGCCCAGCTCAGCGCAGGCAGTTCGAATCCTTTAGCGAAAACAGTTTAAGCTCGCTTATAGCTCTAGCGAGCTCTAGTTCCCGCTTAAAATATATGTATATATAGCTCGCTAATTGCTTTGAGGTTAGGAGCACTTAGTTGCCCCCTAAAACGCGCCATCTGCCGGTCACTGCTTAAGATGCCTTGTTCAACATTTTCATTGCATACTTTTGAGCGCAGCACATTTAGAGAGCGCCCTCTGCAGGCCGTTGGCAATTGATTGGAAAAATATTTCTATTCAGTAACTTACTGAATAGACATTGTACCCTACTTACTATACGATTGGGCCCGGTTGGGGTCGGGCGACGGCAAACTAATTCAATTATTTGCGCACATAATTTTCGCTTCGGTTCGAACGTTTTCACTGAACAAGAAATTTATATGCAAAACACGCATAAAATTGTTTCGCTTCTTCGTTTCTTCGCTCGCGCTCTCTCCCCTTCTTTCTATTTCACTTTTTCTTGCCTGCTTTTTACTTTGTGTTCATTATTTATGAACACGAAGTGGCTACAAAATAATTGAAGTAGCTGACGCCCATTTTAAAGTAATCAACAGTTGAGAACGTCGAAGGAGGGTGCCCGTCGAAAGAAAGGGTCCCATTTCGTTTCGTGCTCTCGGGTTTGTCGTATTTTATTTTCTTTTGTTTTTTAGGTCAATTCTTGTTGGTAATGTTTGCACAACATGAGCATTATGAAATGCCCGGAATGCAATGGCCCAAATGTGTAAAACATGTTCACAAAGTGACAATTAAGCCAATTTGAAGCCATTTGCTGGGCCAGCCTGAAAACGACGAACCGAACTGAACCGTACCCGAGTCATAGCATATCGTGTACTGCGTTGAATTTCCTAACAACAACAGCAACAATTTCTTAATGGTTCGGTTCATTGTTCTCGGGTCGCGGCGCAGACCGGCAGGCAGACAATCAAATGTAATTACACGCACATAAACACGCAAAGCGAAGAGTTTAAGAAACCGCCCGTTCGCGTCCAGGTACATCCACCGCACACCCCACCCGCACCCGTACCCGTACCCGCTGGCCAAGAATCACGCAATTTACTATAATTTTCGCAGTGTCCGGGTTAGCCCGAAGCGAATAGGGTACTCCACAGTCGTGCTCCACTTTCTTGCCCTGTCGCAACTTTGTGGCTGTCAATGCGACGACTTGGCGACTTTATGGACAGTCATTAGGCAGCCGGCGGCAACACTTAGCTCCGGCTCAGTTAATTACAAAGACGCACAGACCAAGTAAACTTTGTGCAGGTGGAGTAGGGTAGGGGCAGAAGGGTGTACCTTGCCACATAATTTCACGCCATTTGCGGTTGCACAGGAGGCCGCAAATGCAAGCGAATTGCAGTTGAGTAAGTCGAGTGCAGCGCCGAGATTAGACTCGAGTTGAGCGCAGTTGACAGTGTTGGAAAAGGGGGGAAGGCGACAGGAAAGGGTTAAGTACAATGGAATATGTTTTCAATTAATAATGATAATGAAACTAGAAATGAGTTACAGATGAGCGGAGATTATCAGAAGGTTGAAGATGGAATGCGAGTGATTAAGCTGTTGAATTGTAGTGTTAGAAAGTAAATAAATAGTTTAGCTGCAGTGTTGGAAAGTGCATAAGTAGTTGAACTGTTCAATTACAGTGTAGGAAAGTGTAAGGTGTAGACTCTTCCTTCTTCAGCCTGTACAGTTAGCCTGCATTCTCGAAGTGTAGTGTTAGAAAGTGTACAAGTAAATAAATAGTTTAGCTGCAGTGTTGGAAAGTGCATAAGTAGATAAACTGTTCAATTACAGTGTTGGAAAGTGAATTGTAGACTCTTCCATGCTGTAAGCGGTTTAGTTGGCGTGCATTTGCTTCAATTTCAGTCTTAGTTCGACTCGTTCAGCAAGCCTGCATTCGAGAATTGTAGTGTTAGAAAGTGTACAAGTAAATAAATAGTTTAGCTGCAGTGTTGGAAAGTGCATAAGTAGATGAACTGTTCAATTACAGTGTTGCAAAGTGTAGCAGAATGTTGCATGCTAGTAAGAGGTTTTTGGCGTGCATTTGCTTCAATTTCAATCTTAGTTCGAACTCGTTCCGCGCTGCCTCTGGCCAAAACCCATGTAAAATCAATTGGAAACTTCCCCCGCCTCTCACCCCGCCCTGACTGGTATTGAACATTGTTCAGTGAACAATTCACCCCGCAGTTGTATTACAGTGTCGACTCCTTCACGTTCAGCCTGCACAGCTCGAAGGTGCCGTCAGCTCCTCATCAATTTCACTGTGGATCATCTGCTAATGATGCCAAAGCCGATGCCTTAGACACTTGATTAGCTTAATTAATAATTGACAAATTTTGTGTCTAATCAGCGAGCCAAGTATCTACCTAATACCCGATCCATCTGCTCGCCTACGCGTACCCTGCCTGACTAATTCAATTACCAGTTCAGTTGCTGATTGAACCGAGCAGGGACAGTCAGGGCAGGGCAGGCCGGAGTCGCCTCGTTTTGGGCTTATTAATTTTCATCATTTCGACCGCAGAGCGTGTGCTGCTGCTGCTGCTGCTCGCTTTGATTTATGTGCCACAAAATGTATATAGAATACTCTGTTTATATGTACGCTATATCCTTGCTAATTGAACGTCCTGTTCGCCCCTCTCCTTCTCTCTCTTCTTATTGCAGACTATGCGCGCGTCGAGGTGGGACCAGAGAATCCACTGCGCGTGGAACGTGACCGCACTGCAAAATTGGAGTGTAATGTGGACGCGAAGCCAAAGGTGCCGAATGTTCGCTGGACACGCAACGGCAGCTTCATTAGCTCCTCCCTGGTGCACACCATACAGCGAGTGAGCGTGCAGGATGCTGGCAAATATACGTGCAATGCCGACAATGGGCTGGGCAAGGCCGGCGAGCAGGAGCTAATCCTCGATATACTCTATCCGCCAATGGTGGTGATCGAGTCGAAGACGCGCGAAGCCGAGGAGGGCGAAACGGTGACCATACGCTGTAATGTAACCGCAAATCCGGCACCGGTAACCATCGAATGGCTCAAGGAGGGTGCTCCCGAGTTCCGTCATAATGGCGCCCTGCTCACGCTGAACTCGGTGCGAGCGGAACATGCGGGAAATTATGTTTGTCGCGCTGTGAATATAATGCAAAGTCAGGGACAGGAGCGTAGCGAACGTGTCGGTAACTCGACGGTTGCGCTACTGGTGCGACATCGTCCCGGCCAGGCATACATTACGCCCAACAAGCCGGTCGTGCATGTTGGCAACGGCGTTACACTCACTTGTTCGGCAAATCCTCCCGGTTGGCCGGTACCACAATATCGTTGGTTCCGCGACATGGAGGGCGAGTTCTCGCAGCAACAGAAAATACTTGCCCAGGGACCGCAGTACTCGATACCGAAGGCACATCTCGGCAACGAGGGCAAGTATCATTGTCATGCCGTGAACGAGTTGGGTATTGGCAAGATGGCAACCATTGTGCTGGAGATACATCAGCCACCGCAGTTTCTGGCCAAGTTGCAGCAGCATATGACGCGACGCGTAAAGGATGTGGAATATGCGGTTACGTGTAGTGCCAAGGGTAAGCCGGCACCGAGTATCAAATGGCTTAAGGATGGCGTCGAAATATTGCCCGAGTTGAATCTGTACGAGGTCAAGACGAATCCGGATCAGGGACCCAACGGTATGGTCACCGTACAGAGTATGCTCAAGTTTCATGGCAATGCGAGACCGTCGAGCAATCAATTGGTACCCGGCGATCGTGGTCTCTACACATGTCTCTATCAGAACGAGGTGAACTCGGCGAATTCGTCGATGCAGTTGCGCATCGAACACGAACCGATTGTATTGCATCAGTATAACAAGGTCGCGTTCGATATTAGGGAAACCGCTGAGGTTGTTTGCAAGGTACAGGCCTATCCTAAACCAGAATTCCAGTGGCAATTCGGCAATAATCCGTCCCCGCTGACCATGTCCTCGGACGGACACTATGAGATCTCGACAACGACAGACAACAATGATATTTACACGTCCGTGTTGCGTATCAATTCGTTGACTCATTCGGACTATGGTGAATACACTTGTCGTGTGGTCAATTCGTTGAACACAATTCGTGCACCCATTCGTTTGCAACAGAAGGGTCCGCCCGAGAAACCAACAAATTTGCGTGCCGTCGATGTGGGCCATAATTATGTTACACTCAGTTGGGATCCCGGTTTCGATGGAGGACTGAGCAAGACCAAGTTCTTTGTCAGCTATCGTCGCGTGGCCATGCAACGTGAGGAACAACTGATACCCGATTGTGCCAATATGGCAAATGCCAACTCCGATTGGGTTGAGGTCGATTGTCAGCGTGATATACCGTGCAAGGTAACGTCGCTCGACCAGCATCAGAGCTATGCGTTCAAGGTGAAGGCATTGAATCCCAAGAACGGTTCGCCCTACTCGAACGAGATCACGACCACAACGAAAGTCAGTCGCATTCCGCCTCCGCTGCAAGTCACGTACGAGCCGAGTACACGCACTCTGGGTATCGATGTGGGTGCCACGTGCCTCAATCTGGTGGCCGTTGTGGAGACAATGTTGCACGGCGATACGCCCATGGCTGCCTGGGAAGTTGTGGCCACGGTGGAGAATCTACAGTTGTCGGGAAATGGACCAACGCACAAGGAGCGGGTGATCGAGCGTATACTGTCGCCACGTCGCAGTGGCGGAGGACGTGCACTGGGACATACTATCAATGAGGAGGACGATGAGAATGATGGCGCACTCAATAATCTGGCACTGGAACAGGATGATAACAATCCCACGGTGCGCGTAAAGCTTTGCCTGCGCAACAATCCCGAACATTGCGGGGACTACACCGATGCTGAGAGTAAGTAGCAATGGTTGGGGCGCGGGAGTTGAGCTGGGTGAAACATGGGCTTAGCGGTGACCTGAAGTGGGGTAAGTCGTTTGCCTGGATGCGGACAAGAGTCTACCTGGCGTAAGCTCAGGGGTTGCCTGGCTACCCTTAGCCATAAGTCGGGTATTACTTGTGCCTTGAGAGATCCAAGAGGTTGCCGCCTGGTAACGTATCAATCGACAAATCAATGAGTCAATATTGAAAATGTCGCGGCCTCTGGCTATTAATAGATTCACGCACATTTCAATAATGATTCACGCGTATTATTCAATTCATTTGTACTCATATTCATACTCGCGATTCACGAGTGTGCACTCAGTGAGTGCGATTCGCTGATTTACATTTTATGCAAAGCCATTACGAGCAATTGCGCTACTTGAATGGTCCACGGCTTGGGACAATCAATCACTCATCCATCGCCAGGCAACCTGGCTGGCAATCCATCCATCCATCAGTCCAGGCAAACAGCCAGACCAGGCGCAACCGTATACACTCCCCCTCATTCATCCATTCGCTTTGAGTGGCGTTGCATTTTTCATAGCTTCATTTCATTCATCTTCTTTCGCACTCATCTCTGACTCTCTCCTCTCTTTCTCTACAGTTGGTCGTCCGTATATCGCGGAGGCGAATGCCCTGGCCACGCCCACACTGATTGCGATAATCGTATCGTGCATTGTATTCGCCCTTTTCGCCGGGCTGTTGCTCATGTTCTGTCGCTGCAAGCGCAATCAGTCGAAGAAGAGCGCCGCCGCCAAGGACTACGAAATGGACTCGGTGCGTCCATCGATTGTCGCCGCCCAACAGAATCAGGCACCGCCACCGTATTACCCCGCCAGCGGGCTGGACAACAAGGCTCTCGAGCATTCGATGGATCTGGCACTCAGTTTGGAGGACCAGAAGACCGCGCTGTATGCCACCCAGAATGGGTATAGCTATCATCCCGGTAGCGGTGTTGTTGGGGTCGGCGGTGTGGCTGGCATTGGCGGCGGCATCGGTGGTGGCATGGTCGGTGTTGGGAGCGGTGTGGGCAGTCTCGGCGGTGGAGTTGGAGCTGGAAACGGTGTTGGCGTTGGCGGCGTTGTCGGTGTGACCGGTATACCCGGTTTGACAGGACACACGTTGCCAGGAAATGAATGTAAGTACATGCACATAGCAATAGAATACAGCTGCAGATGCTACAAATGGGTTAAAAGCAGAAAAAGGTTGTAGATTTTGGCTGGCATGAAGGGCTTTAGTTCGAAGTGTCGAAGCGTAGATGCTCTACAAGAAGGCAACTTTATTATGGTATTCTTAATTCAACGGGAATCCGGAATAGTTTGGGGAATTTGGGAATAATTTGAGGGGCTTTTTAAATAAGGTGTCTATATAGTATATAGTTTCTTGTACAATATACTTGTTAAAAAAATATCCGCTAGACTTATGAGAAACTTGGGAATAATTTGAGGGGTTTTTTAAATATGCTATTTGAAATAAGTTGTCCATATAGTATATAGTTTCTTGTAGAATATACTTAAAAAAAAAGTCAGCTAGACTTATTTATCTATTCCTTTTTCATATTTCTCTTGAACTTATTCCCAATTCCTACGCTAAAATCTCGCCTATTTTAATGGTTCCTAAGTTTCAGATTACTTCTGTAGTTCCGCCAGTCGACTGTATCCTAAACTAACAGTCGGCTGCTGACATATTTCCCGTTACACTTTCAACAAAACCAACAAAAAAAAAAGAAAACGAGAAATAGAGCGATAAAGGATGTGTTGCAGAAGGGCAGAAAAGGGGTAGGTCGACGTGAAAAAGGCGGGTTGTAAACCACTTCAAGTGCGAAATACTTCCGGCGGACCATGTCAGACCTTTTCGCACTTGCTCTCACACCGTCTCTCTCTCTCTCTCTGCTTCTCTCAGTCTGCCCGTCTCGCTTGCACATTGCCAGCCGCTTTTGAGCATTGTCGTTTGGCAAAATGTTTCGGGTGATTTTTCATTGTCCACCGCAAACACATCACAAAACAAAATGAAATCCGTGCTGACGCGTTTCACTGTGTGAGTGTGAGTGTGTGTGTGTAAGTGTGTGTGTGCGATGAGTGTTGTGGCTGCTGGGTGTGTGCGTGGGAGGGGGGACTGGGCTGGCGTCCTGCTCACAAATTATGTAGCCCATGAAATGTGAAAGTGCAAAATGGAGTTGAGTGCAAATCGATGGCCGTGCGCATTCATCACGCGCCTCTGCGGGCAAACAGCAATACGTATACGCACACACACACACACACACAGTCGCACAATTGCCAATAGGTACACCTGCAGGCATACACGCACACACAACCAAACACTTGAACTTCCGTTGTAAATTTGTTGAAACAGCAATTTTTTTCCTAAACGTTTTACGTCCTCGTTGAAGCATTTTGTAATATACTCTCCATTTTTCAGCTGTTGTTGTTGTTGTTGTTGTTGTTGTTACTGTTGTTGTTGTTGTTGCTGCTGCTTGACGCATACGTCCATTCATCCTAGCCTGTGTTCTGCGTCGCCCTTTCAAGTGACGCCCCCTCGCACTCGCACACACAAAATGAAAATTGCGCGCAAAATGAATGCGTAAAACTGCTGGACCTGCTGCACGGGTAACACTCCGCCGCATTCACTCAACCCGCACCCCGCACTCCCCCACTCCCTTCCCTCAACAGCTGTCCACGGCACTTGTTCCCCAGCATGGAGACCCTCTCTGCGGTTTTACACAATACGCAATACAATTCATTATTAATTGTTGTTCTGGTTTACTTCTTTTTTCATATAGCTCTCGCTTGCTCGCTCACTCTCTCATTCCCTCTCTCTCTTTTCCTCACTTGTCGCTGTCGCCAGCGTGTTCCAGCCCCAGCCCCAGCTGCCGCCCCATGAGCGGTATTAACCTTTAACATTGTGAACGCTCAAATTGGCGATGCTCTCGTTGAAGCCCCACGGCACCGAGGGTTACCTCGTTCTGACGCTGCGTACAGGGTGTCGTCAATTCTTTTTTATAGTTTATATATATTCTTGAGCAGCTAAATGGTTTAATTTTATAGTTCAACAATTTTCGGGCTTATCTTGTTTGGTTTTTATTTTAAGATATTATCAGGCTCTCTAGATTTGTCAGCGTCGGTTTTTTTGTTTTTAGACAGTATATACAGCTTGAGTTGTTGAAAATATCTATTTAAAAGTATATATTTCTGTATAAAAAAAAACTATCTAGTTATTTTCTTTGCCTGCCAATCTAATACACTTCATAAATGCAGTTAAAATTTTTAATTTTTTCTTAATTTGTTCAAGTTTTACATTTCCTTCTTTTTTTATCTTGCTTCAATTATCTAGGGTATTTCATTTACACTTACTATTATGGCTTGCTTTCTCTCCTCCCTTTCCTAACTCTTTCCCTCTTCAATTACTTTCTCTATTTTTTTCGCCACTCTTGCTTGTCAATTACGCTCAATTTGTACGATATTAAAGGGTATTCAATTTGCGGCAATCGAATGTTGTCGAGTTTCTTCTTTTTTCGGGGATTTTTTTCTCTCGTAATGACGTGCAAATTAAAAATTCCTTCTTTTTTTGGTATGTGTGTGTGTGTGTGAGTGTGACTGCCTGTGTGTTACCGCCTGTATGTGTGTGTGTGGCTTTGTTGTGTGTTGCTCGCTAAACGGCAATAGAATTTTAAGCTGTTGGACACAAATTTAATTGCAATATTTCCTTGTTTGCCAAAGTACTTTGAACAGCTGCAGCTGCTGCCGTAGATAGTTGGAAATTGTCTGGAAAACAATGAGGAAAAGGGGGAGAGTGTGAGTAAGGGGCGGGGCAGTTGGGTACCGGCAGGGGCGCCTCCTAGCACACCCAAAAGTTGCAGAGTTTCGAGTGCGCGCCGAATGCCAATTAAAATTTTGAAGTGCCAATGTGAAGTGAAGTTTGCGGCGTTGCTGCGTGCGAAAGAGAGAGAGAGAGAGAGAGAGTATGGGAGTTGTGCTCTGTGTGCAAGCGAGCGAGTGAGTGTTTTTTTTTGCCTGCTGGCAAACATTGGCACTTAATTGCATTTTAAAAGAAATGCGCGAGCGGCTAATTTGGCCAAGTGAAAGTGCCATGAATAATTAAATGAGGCAGACAGAGAGCGAGTGCGCGATAGAAAGAGTAAGAGATGAGTGAGCGAGCAAGGCAACTCAGGTGGCGGAACTGCCGCTCATTGTAAGCGCTAATTGCTGCTTAAGGAGCACACGACGGCGACGCGCGATAATGTCCTTTGCTTGCAGGCTGGCTGCCCTGCCTTGCCCTCTCTCTCTCTCCCTCTCTCTCTCTATCTCCCTCTCTCTCTCTCTCTCCCTCTCTCTCTCTCTCTCCCTGACTCGTTAAAAGCTCAGCCGCAAATTGTCGCAATCGTCGCATAGGCCAAAAACCTAATGAACTTTGCATGTTAACCGACTGCAGCAACAACAACAGCAACAACAGCGGCGGGGGCAATAAAAACAATGGCTGCGAGTGAGTTGAGGAGGTTGCAATGGCGAGTGCCAGTGACTGGCAAGGGGAGCAGTGGAGGGGAGTGGTGCCACACAGCCAGCACGTAACTGCGCAAATTGCAGTGGGGCAAATTGTGATAAAGTCGCCGTAGTTAGCAGCACTTTTGCATTTATCGAATTGCGAATTGCATTTGTGCAATTACAAAATAATTAAAAGATATGCCCCATTCTATAAGCATGTGCTATGAAGGGATTACGGGATTATGTGGGGTGGAGGGGGCAAATAAGGTAATCCCTTGGGCGGCCAGAGAGAAAAGTTTTAATGGAGTTTAGTTGGGCTTGTTGGGTTTGTTTGTCAGAGTTGCACTTATGATTGAAGAACATTGGTGAAGAACTGTTATACTGCTTTATGTGGCTATGTGGTATATAAAGAATATTTGTAAGGAGCTGTTATACTGCTTTATGGGCTATAAGGTATATGAACAACATTTGTACCGAACTGTTATACTGATTTACGGGCTATATGGGGCTATAAAGAACATTTATAAGGAACTGTTACACTGCGTTTTAGGCTATATGATATATAAAGAACATTCATAAGGAACTGTTATACTGCTTTATAGGATATATGGTTTATAAAGTCACATAATTATGCTTATTTTTATATTGTTTGCGCATGGTAGAGATTCAGATAATATATGATTTATTTAGGTATTTCTGCAAATCATAGAAAATCAAATTAGATCTGTGTAGATAAGGCATAAATTTTATACTTATGCGTTATACAACCTAAACTCAATTATTTGCTTAAATTGGCTTGCTTAGGGTTTTGTTTCCATACTTTTTCCCACGATTTGCTACAGTTTCAAACGTTTATCTACTTTACTATAAGTTCTTTTGATATTCTGCCAGCTTGTGTTATTTTCGCACAGTGTAATCAAACACACACACAGATACGCATGGGATACAACTGTTTGCCCTGTGTGTTTGTATGCTGTGAAAATCCTTTAACACGGCATTCGCGTCGGCAACGGCAGCAAGTGAACTGTGAACTCTGAACTAGTCAAGCGAAAGTTTGTTTAATTTTTTGTTTGTGTCGAGTTAAGCTCGGACGAGCAGGCAAACGGACGGGAGAGACAGAGACAGACAGTTGCTGCTGTGCAACGTCTACGGCTCGACGAGTCGTGTCGCGGGGAAAGGGGAAAAGGGCTGTCTAGAGGACATGTATGCCGTAAACCAAAATAAATGCAAACAAATGTCGTTGTCATTTGGCCACGCCTGACCCCTCCAGCAAACAGCTGCGAAAAAGGGGGTGGGGGGGGAGTCTAAAAAAGAAAAAGCTGGTGGGAGCAAAGCTGCAAAAAAAAATCCCGCTGCTGCGCTGGAAAATTTATGCGCTAAATAAATAAAGCCATGAACTCGACTCCGCGCTGCAAATGCTGTTGGTCTGGCGGGCTGCGAGACGGGCTTTTTTTTTGGGTTAAAATGCAACAACGCGCCGCAAAGCAAACAGCCGCAAAATAGTTGTGCATGGGTTAAGCCTCACCCCGTACTCCCCACTCCACCATGCGCGCACTCCTACTCCTTCCCGGCTTGACTGGGCGACCGCATCAACCGATTCGAACAACATTTTGTGTTGCAGCCTTTTAGGCGCAGCCTTTTTTTCTCCATTTTGCTCTCCCGCAGTCGTACATGTTTGTCTTGTAATTTGTTGTTGTTGCTGAGGCTTTGCACTGCTGTTGTTGTTGTGGTGGCTGTTGTTGTTGTTGTTGTGGCTGCTGTTGTTGTTGTTAGCAGCCTTGGCCAGCTGACCGCACAATTCAATGACAAAAATCTATGAGCAACATCGCTCGAACGGTTTTCCCTGCTTTTCAACCCGTCTCTCTCCCCCTCTCTCCCTCTCTCTCTCTCTCTCTCTCTCTGTTATGCTTGTTGTTTTTCTATTTTTATTCTGCACTCTGCTTTGCTGACCAACTAATTGGCTTTAAAATCTAAACACACGCAGCTGCTGACATGGCACAGATTGCAGTTCATCGAGAATGTGGCAAGGGGCAGACGCGGCAGGGCAGGGCAGAGCAGACGCGGCACAATATGAAAGCCTTCACCCACATTTATTGAGTGAAAAGTGGCAGAGCAATAGAGAAAGAGAGAGAGAGAGTGATAGGAGAAAAGCTAAGCATAAATTTCTAGCAATCATTTCACTAGTGAAAACTAAACTTAAACTGCTTCTGGAGTTGCCAAACAATTGTGAAACTAACTTGGCAAAAACTCAAGTGGAAAGAGCGTAAAATATTCAGAAGAAACATAACATTTATTTGCTTTATAATACTCTAAATCAAATATGTCCCTTTTTTGGTGAAAAAAGTGAAAAGAATTGCAACAAAAAAATGAAGCCAGCTAAGGCTAAAGAATAGGGTGTATATTTTACTTTCCGTTGATTTTAGAGAGCGTAGAGAGTCTAGAAAAAAAGTTTATAAAACTTAAGTAAAGAAAGAAAAGTGGAAAATCAGAAAATTACAAATATATATAAAGAATAGTTATAAATAAATAATATTGCAAGCGCCAATCGTTTGCTTATGGTTTAAGTCTGAATATAGTTACCAGATCTTCATAAATAACTCAACGACTTAATCAAGTCAAAATATACTACATCTATATTGCAAGCCTGAATTAAATAATATACTAAGTCAAAAACAGCTTGATATTTAAAAAAGTGGCGAGATTTCAAGTCTATAAAACAAGAAAAACATTCAAATTAGTTAACAAGCTAAAAACCAAGTCAAAATCAGAGAAGTACGTACACTCATATGTGTTCAGGCAACTCGCTTAATCAACTCACTAAAATTTGCAGCGAATTCTGAGCAGAACTCTTTCCCATACAAGTTGTGCAAACTGAAAGTAACTTCGGTAACCTGCTCGACAAATCCAGGCTCCCCTTATTCCATTGTAGCCGCACTCGCTTTGTCTAGTACGTCGAGTATGGCTGCAGGGAGGTCAAAACTCTATTATAACATTTCAAGTACATCTGATTATCTTTTTATATATTTATGTATATTATGAAAATGCCGAAAGCTAAAGTTTTGCGAGGCAAAGTTTTCGCTCAACTTGACCTCGTTAGGGTGGGAGGGGTGGACGGGAAAGGGGGGGTGAATCAGCGAGCAGATTTATGTGTATTTTATACCTTAAAGACTACGCTGAGCCCCAGTGAAAGTTGTAAAACTCTCAACACTCTCTTACCGAGTAAAAACTTAATATTTTTTCGAGCCAACAAAAGTGGCCTGAAAGGCCGCCAGCAGCAGCAACTGCAACAAG
Organism: Zaprionus inermis; assembly: GCA_018151445.1. Taxonomy (NCBI): domain Eukaryota; kingdom Metazoa; phylum Arthropoda; class Insecta; order Diptera; family Drosophilidae; genus Zaprionus; species Zaprionus inermis. The sequence continues at coordinate 1,167,262 of JAECXD010001696.1, forward strand.
GCAGGGCACAGGAACTTGGCCAGGAAAGCTGCAAAAGGCAGATGCTTGTCGAGGGAGAGAGAGAGAGGTACAAGGGCTGCCGGGCTGGCAAGTGGTCAAAATACCCAGCGGGAAAGAAGTAGAATATTGCTGGCAGCTGCTGAAAAGGTGCATGAATGCGGCACTACCCTACGCCATCATGTTGCTGCTGGGTTGTGTGCTGCTCTAAAAAACTGAAGTCGAGACGGCACTCCCTTTCCCAACCACTGGCCTGCCTCTACCCTGCCCTGCTGCTGCTCCTACCTCCCCTTTAGGCCACACGGCGTCAACCCGCTTGGCACTTTTGGCATTTAAGCGCATTTGAGGCCAAAATGGCGAGCGAGAAGGCTGCGTTGCGTTGCGCGACGCTAATTAAAAGTGCAACAAGCGGCAACAAAGGTCGCATCGAGCGAGAGAGGGAGGCGTGGGGCGTGGCTGGCATGGCGTAGCCAGTGTGGCGCCATTAACACCGCGTGCGCTCGAGGTGCCACGAAACTTGGAAAACTCAAGTCGACTCGCCTCGATGCTGCTTAGCTACTTCCTACTTGCCAGCCTCAGCCCATCTCTTTCTACCTCCCTTGCTGTCCCACTCGCTCAGGCTGACGCTTAGTTAACCGTTAATGGCATTTGAAACTGTTTTTATTGTGCGGCAGCTGCTGCCCAAAAATGTTGCATAATTATGAGCGCTGCCGGTGAGAAACTTTGTCCACCCCGCACCCGCGTTGCCAGTGAATTAGAGCAGCGGCAGAGGGGGTGAGGCTGGGGTGGGGGGGTGGTAGAGCGTAGCAGCTGGCCTGCTGCAACTTTGCCACTTGGCCAAGAAGAGTTGTTAACATGAATATAGCTGGAAAATATTTGCAGGCAAAACTGTTGCGATAGCGACTTGAGATTAATAAGCCCGCACGCTGCCGCCTCCCGCCCTCTGCCTCTCTCTCTCTCTCTCTCTCTACAAGCTGTGCTGTTTTGGAAAACTATGCCGCAAACAGTTATTTGCACAAATCAATGTGAAAAGTTTTTCAGTTGAGGGAACGAGGAAAACTTTAATTGCGCGTCGCGCTCGCCAAAGCGTAAGCGAAACAACAATGGCCCAGAAATGCATTAAAATTCTTGTGATTTTCTATTCTCTCTGTCTCTCCCCTGTCTCTTCCCCCTCTGTCAGCCTGCTGCCCCCTTCTGTTATTGTTATTTTTCGAGCCCAAAAACTTGCGCAATCAAAAGTTCTGCCAACTGATTTGATGCTTATCAAATTGAAAAGTTTATTTAATTTTTTGTTGTCTCTCTCTTTCTCTCTTTGTTCTCGTTTCTTGTCTTGTCTGTTTCATGCCTCATTTGTAGACGCATAAAACAGCACAAAAAAATCGCATCAAATATGCAAAGAACGCGACTGTCCTCGAAAGAGAGAGAGAGAAGAGATAGAGAGTGAGAGACAGGAAGAGCATGCAAATGAAAATGAAAATGAAGTTAATATTATTACTGTTTTTAGTTTTATAGCTAATCATAAAAATTATCACGCCCACCATGTCGCATAAAAGCGGCAACTGACACGCAAGAAGCGGCAGCGTAGGCGATGGTAAAGGAAAAGAGGGGGGCAGGGGCGGAATGGGAACAGTTGGCATCGGGAACGTCGTTGAGAATTGAGAGCTTTCTGTCGCGTGTATTGCGTGGGTCGCAATGGGTTTTCTAGTCCAACAACTTGTCGTAAAACTGTAGAAAGCAAACGCGGTAGGTTCGAAAAGCGAAAACGCCAGAAATATGTAAAAAAAAAAATTTGTAGAAAATGCGGCTAAAGAAACTGATAAAAGAATACAAATTATATAGAAAAGTTGTTGTATATTTTATTTAAATTAAAAAATATGCTCAAGTGAGTTTAATGAAGTTTTCCACGGCATAAATGTTAAAGAATTGAAAAAATAAATAAAATTTTCAATATTGTTTTGTCTATAATTCAAACTAAATAAGTTTTTAAAAATCTTGACAGCAACACATTTCAGCTAAAAGCTAAAGATACTTACACTAATTTAAATTAATAAAATAAATTATAGAAACAAGCTTAAAAATATCGTAATAAATTTTAAATCCCGAGAAAACTGTAAAATATTTTGAAAATAATCCATCCGAAAGTATAAACAGTCGTCCCTCTTCAAAAAAAAGATAGGCGAATTGCTAGCGACATTGTTTTTCAAGCCAGTTTCGATCGCTTCTCACAAAATTCAAAATTCAAAAAGTTTTTTTTTTGTTTCTCGGTTACGTTGGCGTGTTTTTTTTCGGCTGTGGCGTGCGTTTAATATTTATGAGTGATTTATCACGATATAAAAATAATAATAAATGCGAATGAGGAGGGACAGCAACAAAGGGCGGCACGCACAAACAGGATGAAAGGACTCGAGAACGACAACGAGTCGAGGCAGGCCGTAACAAGGCGCGCGCGTACTCCTTGTCAACGCCTTTGTTCTGCCGCGTAACAAGCACGGCAAGGACAATGTGCAGACCCTACATCCAATCCTACATCGCGCCCCCTCTCCATGTACCGTATTCTCCGCCAGGCTGTTGCTCGTACTACTTCGGCTTCGATTGTTTTCTTCGCGTAGCTCGTAAAAAATTTGTCAACAAAAAACTTTTGCCACAAACTACAAAAGGCAGCGCGCTGGGGAAGAGAAATTGGGAAGGGGCAGGGGCTGTAAGTGGGTGGGGGGGAGGAGTGGTTTTTTCCACATAGATTCTGCTCGAGCTTACGACAGCTTTTTTGCGTCGCAGCGTTGCTTTTAAGTGGCGCACGCTGCGTATACGCAATATGTTTTGCAACTATTAATTACGCCTTGTTGATTCGCCGCGTCGAGTTAATAAATTCATTTCTCTCCCACTTCCACTTCCACTGTCGCACTCCCTCTCTGTCTGGTTTTTTATTCGCCATTTTTATGTGCTAATCAATGAAAAGCCATTAAACAAGGGCGTGTTCGTGTTCTGCGATTGAAAATAATATTTGAATATTATTTATGGACTCGCATTGCTCGCTTGGCCTGGCGCCAGAAATCTGTCAACGTGTTCCCATGTGAATTATGCGACGCTGTGGCGGATTTATGCGACACTTGTTCTCTCTCCTCTCACTCGCCCATTCCCCTGTTCTTTTTATCTCTGCACTTTTTCTCATTTCCGTTTTTTTTTGTTTTGTTTTTTCTACTCTACTTGCAGGGGTCAACATGGGCTACATGGAAAACAATTATTCGAATTCGAACAACGGCGGCAGTGTCAACTCGCAGGACTCGCTGTGGCAGGTGAAAATGTCGGCGGCCGCAGTGGGAAATCAACAGACTCTCGTGCAGGCGCCACACAATCAGTATGTGGAACAGCAACCCACCTATGGCTACGATCCGCTCACGCATGGCGGCTACGGGGCTGTCGATGATTATGCACCGTATCCACATTTGACGGCCACGCCCAGCCAGGTGGGCGATGAATATCATAATATGCGCAACAGTCAAAATCCGTCCCGGCAGGATTACTGCAGTGATCCCTATGCCTCGGTGCAGAAGCCCAAGAAGCGTGTCGATCAGCATTTAGGTGAGTACCAGATCGTAACTTTACAATAGTTGGGGGAAATGGGAAAAACAGTGATGTGAAATTGGCAAGAAATATTCCTAAAATAATCTATATAAAGAGTAAAGATGCAGCTGGGAAATATCCCATGAAAATTTATAAAAGAACTGCAGGAAAATAAATAGAAAAGTATTTACTGAGAGAAAGCAAAAAAGTTGTATTATAAAATTATATAAATCAAAAATAAAGTGTAAAAAAAAATTGAAGCATAGTCCATACACAATACTCAGTTAAATAAACGAAACTATCGATAACCCTATAGCAGAAAGAGTGTTGTAAAAGTCGCAAATTCAAAAAGAATGCAACACAATCGCTTAGAAAAACAACAAACCTACAGAGTAGCTTAAGCTTACATGATTTTAATTAGAAAAGAAAAAGAAAAAAAAAAGGAAACAATAAAATAAAATAAGTCAACATTCGCACAATCTACCAAATTAGTGTTGAAAAACAGTGTTGTTTAGCATACGAGACTGACAGAGCAACTAAAAGTTGCAAGAGCTCTAAAGATAAAGCCAAATCAAACATTTTATTAGATTGATTAGTGCGAAATGCTTACAAAACCTAGCTCAACTTAATAGGTCACCAGGCGAAGTAGAAGCAAAAGCAGACGGTGAATTCGAACCCTACTCAACACTGGCCTGGGTACTTAGCGAGACAGATAACCAAGCCGAATGATATGTATATCAATGTGATAGCTTGACTTTATAAGCCTCTGCAAGAAGAATATAAAAGAAAAGAAACTTTGTGTGGCAGTTAGAAAATTCGTAGGCCTATAAAGAGTTATTAGGGGCGTGGCGACTGAAAAAAAAGGAAAAAGAGAAATGCAGGAAAAGCAGGAAAACTGAGCAAATCTGACAACTTTCAACGCGCCCAGCGAGGGCACTAGTTGTGACACATTAAGCACGCTTTGGGTCTGCGTTTGGGGTCTGAGTGTGAGACAGGGCTAGCAGGCAGAGAGTGTAAAGAGCGTGAGAGAGAAGGGGGGAGAGAGAAAGGGATAGAGAGCGAGCGAGAGGGGCAGCAATAGAGCAGAGAAGGCGACGACCCTTGGTTAGGGCACCCTGTCAAACTTGGCAACTGTTTGCACTGCCCCTACACGCTGCTGTGTTTGTTGTTGTTGCTGAAGATATTGCTGCTGCTGTTGTTGTACGTGTTCAGGTTGCTGTTGTTGTTAGGCTACTGCTGTTCTTGTTGTTGTTGTTGTGTTGGCACTTGGACTTTGGGTTATGACAAGTTAAGCACTTGGATATCGCTGACGTCGACCCATGCTAATTATGTGCGGGGGCTACATGTGTATTGCGCGCTCAATGGGTGTGCGAGTGTGTGGGTCAGTGTGTGTGTGTGTGTGTGTGTCAGTGTGTGCTTGTGTGCGTATATATACTGCAGCCCTTGCTTTTCGCTTGTGCAAAATGAAAACATCCCAAACATGTCACAAGTGTTTTCCCTGCCAACATCTTTTTCACTGACGGCCTTGGCTTAAAGTCTTTGCAAAAACTTTTTGCTTAAAGTTCGTTGAGGCAAAGCAGCCGCAGCAGCAGCAACAACAACAACAACAACATTAGTAGCAGCAGACGCAGCAATAACAAATTGGAAGCGCCTTTGGCATCTTTTGCTTTGGCATCCTTGTATTATTTTCTGTCTGTCTGCCAGTCGCTGCGTATGTGTGTGTGTGTGTGTGTGTGTGTATGTGTGTGTGTGCGTACTACGTATGTGTGTTTTTTTTCTTGCAATGCCAATAACACCGCAAGTGTTTTAAAATATTAAATAATAAAAAACGAACCGAGAAACCAAAATGCTTGAACAAATAACGCCAAACGAGCATTACCGCTGCCAGATACTCTGTAAAAAAAAACTACAGACGAAGCTTAAAGCTGCAGCGGAAAAGCAGAAAAGCGAGAGAGATAGAGCGAGTGTTAAAAAAAGAAGGTGACAATTTAACATTGAAACAACTGATATCAATTTGTTTTCCCTTTTAAAGCTCTTGGGTTTTTTTCGAAGTGCCTGAAAGTATGCTACAATTTATTTAACGAAATGTATGCTGCTAATTTATATGCCCCCGCTTCGAAGTAGTCACATATGCAGGGTATTCACGCAGGCAACGAGCAGCGAAGCAGCGAGCTGACTGCAATCAGGCGGCCACAGGGCGTATGCGTGATGATGTTGCTTATACTTTTTCCTCTCGCTCTCGCTCCCTCCCTGTTGCTACTGCTGTTGTTGTTGTTGGTCTTGCTTACAACTATGGCGCTTATGCGAGAGTCTGTGTGTGTGTGTGTGTGTGTGTGTATGCGAGTGTGTGTGTAAGCCGCGTGTGTGCCGTATTTGTGTTATCTTTACGGTTTATGAGCGAGCGCGCCCGAAAAAAAATAAAATAAAAGACAACAACAACAGAAATTTGGTATAATTTTTTTTTTCGTTTTTGTTTTTGTTATTGTGTATATATTGTTGTTGTTGTTGTGGGTTTTTATTGCCCTGGCGACGTTGCGGCAGAGCGAAACACACGACTCAGAACAGGATGTGGTTGCGCGTCTGCTGCTCTTGTTCGTGTTGTTGTTGCACTGGCGTCCATGCTTGAAATTTTGTTATTTGTGATGCGCGTGTTTGTGTGTGTGAGTATATATGTGATGTGTGTGTGTGTGTGTGTGTGAGTATGTGTGCTATGCGTTCGTGCGTGTGTGTCTAAAATGCAAAAGCGAAACACAAATACGACAACTCTGCGGCCAGTGCTGCATGCAGCCCCCGCCTCCTGCATAACAAAAATACTAGACACGCCCATGACCACTCCCCGCCTTTCGGTTTGACCCTCCTCCCCCCCTGCTGCCCCATACATCTATGGCCTTTGGTCAGCGGCCATGCTGTGGTTAAACGCAGAAATTTTTGCATTTATGGCGCCAAACTAAGAAATGTACAGCGTGTATGACACACATACACAAACGCACACATACACACGCACACACAAACACACGCATGTCAATAGGATAACAACAACAGCAACAATTGGGAAAGACAAAAAAAAAAGAGAGAGGAATAATAATTGCTGCCCTGTTGCGATCGAGAAAGATAGAGAGTACAAGATGGAAAGAGCGGAATAAAGAGAATAGAAGAAAAAGAAAAAAAATAGAAAGTGGTAGATAGAGTGAGAAAAAGTTTGAAAGGTAGATGGCGACCAAAGTAGAGAAAGCAAAAGAAATGGCAACAAAAATCAATTTTCAATTTAATTAAATAAAATGAAAATATAATTTAATGTGCACTGAAACTTTCGATACAGCTATCGATTATAGAGCATTTCGAATACAAAACTAATTCTCAAATTTGTATAGTATAAATAAAAATTCACAATTTGAGCCTCAGTCAAAGGGTTAAACCATTAACCCATTAAGCAAAAACTAAAGCAAGAAAATGCTGTGCAACTTTGAACACGCAACTGGAGGATCAAAAACCTTCTAGTTACAGTTTACACTACTCACCAAAAACTGTTGGTAGTGCGTTGCATATGGCATAAAGCGAGGTGCGGATTAAGGAATGAAATAAGCGAGGGGGGGGGGGGAGCGGGAGAGAAAGCTGCAGCCATTGACAGTGCAGTACAATATGCAAATACGTCTTCATTACATTGATGTGTCAGCGTATGCGCAGCTATGTGTGTGAGAGAAAAAAAGAGAGAGAGAGAGAGTGAGGAGTTGAAAAAGAGGGAGAAGGAGTATGAGTGTGCCAGTGTGTGTGTTTGGCAACATGTTTAAAAGCTTTTACACTTGCCAACTGAAGCTGCAGCTGAGCTGACTTTTGTGTGCAACTGCAGCGACAGCGGCAGTGGCTGCGTCGGCAGAGGGGGGTAAGTGGTTTAACGCAGCACAGCGCAGCGAGCGAAAAGTAGAGTAGAGGGGGAGGAGGAGGGTCTTAGCCGGAAGGAAGTCTGTGGCGGTAAAAGGCGCAAAAGCTGCGTAAGCAAAAAAAAAGTTCGATATTTTCTTTCTTTTTTTTTTGCAACATGCAAAAAGCGAATTCAAAGGGTTGGCAAGGGGTGAGCGGGTGCGCCTGCAGAGAGTGAGAAAAGTTGGTTATGGGCTGGGCGCAGCGACGGCGGAAAGCGAAAGGAAAGGGGTAACTGTTTGACTGATTGATTATGCAGACTTTTGTGTCTTTTCGCACATGAAGCTTAATTCATCATTAAACCAACAGAGCAAGAGAGAAAAATGAAAAGCGAAAGACAAAAGCCGAACAGAGACACAAAACCAACAATGAAAAAAATAAAATAAAATGGCAACGCTGCTAAAGAGTGGCTTAAACGGGGAAAATGTGCCAATCGAATTAAAGTCGAAAATTGCAAGGGAAAGTTGCGAGAAAAAAGAAAAGAAAAAGGACTTGCATGAAATATTTGGGTCATATGTAAAGATATACTACACAGAACTCCAGCTCAAAGTGCTGCCAGACTACAGAAAATTTAACGTTATTTAAATCATGCATTCGAAAATCGTAGCTAAAATATCGATAACATTTTTACAGAAAAGGTATTACGTAGAAAATAATTGCTGCTAATTTTGTAGCTTGAAAACTGCACAAAAATAAAAATACTAATAAAAAATACTATAAAAAACTTTCTGCAACTTAGAACTGCTGCTATAAGTATTTCCTTACATTGCGCCTATAATTCTCAACCAGTTCAAGCAGTTGAAACTACTGCTGCGCATAAAAAGAGACTAAATCACAGCAGGCTCACAATTGTTTCTATCAGCGAGCGAATAGATAACTTTATTTGCCGTTTCCACTTCCCCTCCTCTCCCCCGTTCCCTCTCCCTCGTGGCCATAAACGACTGCAAGGTGCGCCAATAAATGCGCCCTGGAATGACGCACAACTTAGTCAAAGTGCCATAAAAAAGAAAGTATACGAAGTGAAAAAGCAGGATGAGTAGCAGGAGAAGTGAGAGGAGGAGGGGGAGTGGCAAAAAGGCCTCTCACTTTGCACGTCTAACGGCAGCAAGTCGCATAAATCATGAGCAAAGCAGAGAGCAAGAAGTTGCAGCTATGTCCTAGGACTCTAAACACACACACACACAGAAACACACTAAGTGGATTTGCGAGTAGCTAGAGAAGCGTAGAGCATGGGATGGGGAGGGGTGTAGAGCGGCCAGGGTAGTGGGAAAGGCAAGCATGATAAGCAACTGTTACGTTGTGTGTGTGTGTGTGGATAAACGGTGCTGCAATGATTTGTTTACTTTCGACATTTTTGAAGAGATTTACTAAAACATAGCTAGAGGAAGCAGGAGAAAGAAACAGAGAGAGCAAAGTTAAGAGAGAGAGAGAGAGAGAGAGAGAGAGGGAGATGTAGGTTGACCAAGAAAGGGAGAGTGGGGAAATGTGGCAGAAAGAGAGCGTGCAGCAAGAAATTTACATGTAGAAGAAAAAGTGAAAGCAGGCTTAATATCGCAGAGGCAAAAGTTATAGTAACCCTGCCTAGAGTTACCCTTTAATTGATAGCCTGCACGAACACTTATCAAACGATCAAACCTACAGCTTTACGGGGTATGTGGGGAATATAGATAAATACATTTCAATAATGTGTTGCACAGTGCGTATGCGTAACGTAAAAACGATTAAGTTGTTTCCATACACGGAAAATTGAAAAACAGCAACAACAACAACCACAGCAAAAAGGAGGAGTAGCAAAAGGGGCGTACGTATAGGCGTGGCATGCATTAAGTTATGCACATAATACGCACAGCTCACGTATTGGCCATAAAATACGCAGGCCAAGCAGCGTGAACAGGGCAAATACAAAAATGGGGAAAAAAACCCCAAAGAGTTGGGAAATGCAAAGAAAATAGTTAAAAAAAAAGCGGAAAGAAAAAAGAAGAAAGCAGCGCAAAAACAACATTGAAAAGAGGATTCGCTTTTGCCTGGTCTGGCTTGGCTTTTTGCCGTTGGTTTTTACAGCCTTTTCTATTTCTGTTTTCTCTTTTTTTTGGGGTCAAGTTTATGCAGATGCCGAAAGCCGATGGAGAAGGCAGAGAGAGAAGAAGAGAGAGAGTGGAAAATGGGCGACAAACGCGCTTAGAAATTTTCGCACGAAGTGGATGCAAGAAGGGGTAGCAGGAGGAGGGGGGAGAAGCATGTTAAAGAGCAGTTGTTAAAAAGGATTTACCGTTTTATATATGTATTTGTATGCGCCATGTGAGTGCATAGATATGCCCAGGCGCTAGGTGAAGAGGGGGAGGGGTGGGAAAAGGGACACACACTTTGGTATGCGGCCAAAGCAAAGCGAATGAGAGCAAAGAAAAGCGGTGTAGAAGAAAGGTGGGGAACATAGATGGTGTCACGCATTTCGATGCGGCGATTTCGATTTTGAAATTCAAATTCCAATAAATTTTCCAACGATTTGGCACACAATGCTAAGCGGTAGAGCAAGAAAGGGGGGGGAGAGGGCAAAAAACAATAGTAAAGAGGAAAAGAAAGAAAGAGGGAGAGAGAGAGACAAATGCTTTTTGGGTTTGAATACTGCGAGTTGTGCCCACGCTCGCATTTGCATAGCACAGGCAAATGGAATTCAGAGAGAGGTGGCAAGAGTGGTAGAAAGAGTGAGTGGGGGCAGGGAGAGGTAGAGGAGAGTGAGCCTGAGATAGGGGTAGATAGAGAGAGAGAGAGAGAGAGGCAGAGCAGCAGGCCAGCGTCAAGGTGCTGCTGCTTAAATGTATGCAACAATTTGTTGACAAAGATGTTCGGCAAAGCGTGTGGAGTGTCTGTGTCAGGCTGACTGTGTGTGTGTGTCCCTGCCTGTGTGTGTGACTCTACTGTGATTCAAAATTAATGCGCTGTTTACACATTTGCTGCACGCTGCGTCCAGCAAGACAGTAGCAGAGACAGTGCGAAAGAGAGGCAGGGAACGAGAGGGAGAAAGCAAGCGCGCGCGCGCTGCACAACAAATTCCATTTGGAGCTGTTGACATTCAATTCCAATTGGCCACGTCCGTCCCCATCCCCCTTCCGTCCTAGCCATGCCGTCCCGTTGCTTGTGCAACTTCAATTGCAACTTGCAATTGCTGCGAATTGTAATTAATTTTTTAACAGTCGTCCGCCTCGTTAGCAGCCGCGCAGTCAACTGGCAAATTAAAAGAATTGTCCTCGGCCTCCGCCCCCGCCCGCTCTCCTCGACTGGCCTAGTCAAGCCGACAACAACAGCAAATTGAAAGCCAGCCAGCTGACAATTTTAAGCTGCAATTTAAAATGGCAAAACGAAAGCTGCTTATGCAAAGCCCTGCCAGATCATTCTGTTACCCGAACACTGCGAGCCGCTCAACCCCTGCGCCGACCTCTGCCTTAGCCCTCTGAAAAAGCCTTTTTTAAAGCGCAGCTATGGCACGAGCAATTATGTCGCATTTGCCTGATTTACTCATCAATTATGCTGAGAGTGTTTCGATATTTGATATTTGCTTTCAAGTAATTATTGTGATTTTATTATGAACAAGAATATATATAGTTTTTAAAGAGAAACCCTTAGCTTAGCCTAGTGCATTTTATTTTCTATCTCTCTCTCTCTCTCTCTCTCTCTCTCTCTCTCTCTGTCTGTAGCTCTATTCTTCCTTCTTTCTGTAGTTGATCAACTGTTTCTTTCTGTATCTATCCCTGCTCTATCTACCTTCCTTTTTTTAAATAACCTTGCCTTATCTTCTATCTTCTACCTATCTTTTTCTCTTTTCGCCTCCACTCTCTTTCCTTTCCTGTCACCTAAGTCTCTCTCTCTCTCTCTCTTGCTTCCCACACTCCTATTTTAACAGCCTTCTCTATTTCTCCCTTTCTTTTTACATCACAGCATCCGTTGCTTTCCATCTCTCTGTCGTATTAAGTATACGCCCAGTGATCTCTTTGTATGTTGCGTGCGTGTGTGTTTTGACTGAATGTGTGCTCTCTGAATAGGATCTCATTTCAATCTATATCATATGCAACGTAGTTACCAACTTTTCCTATAGACTAGCCCAGGTGGCGATCGACCTAAAACGACCTATTGCTAACCTAATTTTCTGGCTTCTTTTCTTCTCTCATTTCCGTCTCATTAACAATAATAATATATATTCATAATGCTAACAAACCATGTCTGAAATCGATAACAGCGGACATCATTCAGGATGTTACGCTCTAACGGAGCGCGCAGGCTGAAGTAAGTGTGATGATGTCAAGGATGATGCAGCCGGATGATAACGAAGAATTTTCAGTTTCATATTGAAATTCATTTTTGCCTTAGTTGTTTTTGCAACACACACACCCACACACCCAAAGTTTTCCACACTCACACACACCCGATCCCTTCCCGCACTTTGCGTTTCACGTTGCGCGTGTGTTTGTTTCATTTTTGGCTAACGAAAACAGTTTTTTGATTAGCCAAATTTGTTGTCGTTTTTTTTTTTGTTCGGTTCTCTACTGCCCTCGTTTTTGTTGTTGTTTTTTGCCATTTGCAGATTTTGTTTTTAATTGTTTGCGCATGAGTCGCACATTTCCTGACAAGCCTTGAAAACTAATTTAAACAATTTTGCCCTTTTTCGCCCAATTTGCAGATTCACCATATCACGACGTAAGCGGTCTGCCGAACCCCTACAACATGGAGCACATGGAACAGGACGAGGTGCTGCCGCCACAGCAGCACATGTCCCTCAGCTACGATGACAGTTTCGAGGGCGAATACTCAACCACGCCGAATGCCCGAAATCGTCGTGTCATACGCGAAATTATTGTCTAACTTGAGCGGAGTCACGAAAACTTCAGCAACGATGAAAGGAAAAGAGAAAAGTTTGAAAAGCAGAAAATGTACTGGCACTCCAGCTATCTCACTCTCACACACTCATACCCATCCACACACACACACAAACTTTCATACACACGCGCACATCATCCTGAAAGCAAAATCTCAAACTCAATTCTTATTTGATTCTCTTGCTCAACTTGAGAAGTGGCCATTTTTGAATATGTTTTTTTTTAAATAATTTTTTACAAATATTTTTGTTATAAGTGGTATGATATCGATAACGATAGTTAAGTTGAGGGTACGTGTGTTGAGTTTTATTGGCAACGAAACGAAATGATATGATATGATATGATATGATATGATACTTAAGCATCGAGTTCTCATTATCCACCCAGCTCTAGTTAAGGCCGTGGCAGCACTTTGTTGACCCACACCCGCACACACACACACCAACAGACAGTCCACACACACGCACTAAATGTTAAATACGAGCTACTTATATATGGCAATTAGGTACAGTTAATACGAGTACCTACGCTATGAGGTCCCAGTCGCATGCATTCGCAAAACAGGAGTAGAACGAAGCGTAACTTGTAAGGCATCAAATGTTGAAATGAGCAAATTTCAAAAACGATAAACAAAAAAACAATGCAAAATAATCTATAAATATATACATACATATACATATAGTATATAGTTTATATAGTATATATAGTATATACATATGACATACTCATATGGTATGTGTATATCTCACACGTGTTTTCCGCAACCGTTCACCTAGGCGATAAGTACGTAATCGTTAAGCATTGTGGCCACCATTTAAAAAATCAAAAAAAAAAAGTAATGTATTTCGATAACGATAGTGTTAACTTTGTCCTGGCGCGCGCCGTAATGTAGGCAACGAATTTTGCACTCGCCGCTTTGCGTTGCCTACTTTGCGGCTTGTTTTAGTTAATTGATCAACAAAATATTTATACAAAAACAACAGTACGACCTGCCACAAAAACAGAGAAAAAACAAAATAATAAGAAAAACTAACTTAATTTACTTTAAAAATAATTTTAAAATTTTTTAAATAAATCAGTAAAAAAAAAAAAAAAAAAAAAAACAATGAAATGAAAATTGCTTTAAGTAAATTATAAAATAAAACGCAAAAAACTTTACAAAAATTATTGAAAATAATTCAAAAAACGATATACCACTAAGAGAATAAGAAAAAAAGAAACACAAACACACGAACAACTTAAACTGTGCAGCGGAAGAACTTTAAAATTAATTTCAAAAATTACGAAAAACGAAAACTTTAAAATTTATTGAATTTTTGTTGTCTGTGAGCTTTCTGTTGAAATTCATTAAAATTCATTTTGATGTAACTAAAAAAAAAAAAAAAAACAAAAACAAGCAATTAACCAGCATAAGTTATTTTTTATACAAATATATTTTTATAAATAATACGTAGTGTTTAATTAACAGTTAAAAGCAATGTTTAATTTGTATGTCTTGTTTTTTTAACCGCCTGTTATTCGACTCTTTGTTCCCATTTTGTGTGTTTTTTCTTGCAACTTTTTGACGACGGCACAGTAGGCGAAATTGAGGAGAAGAGAAGATGGAATGAAAGAATTTTTGTAGCTAAGATTTAATTGTAAATACATGTGTAATTTGTATATATTTACTTGATATACAAAGTAAATAAGCAGCGTGTGGAAACTTAACAAGCAACAAAAAATCGAAAACTTAACAAAATCTATAAATATATATAAATTGTAGTTAATTTTAAAAAATTTCAAAAAGAATTTAACTAGTAAGCTAACTTCGAATTAAGCAAACCGTGTTTAAAAGCAAATGCCACACATTCATACACAGACGAAAACAAAACTACAAAAGAAACAAATAAACAAAAATATTCAATAAAACAAGACAAAAATGAGAATCAAAATTGCATTACAAGTATGGAGAATCTCGTTCAAGTGTAACTGCAAAGTGTGAAATTGCATTCAGAATCTTTACTGCCTAGTTTATACATACACATACCATAGACATACATACATATACACAAACAAACAAACAAACAACTCTCACATACATCTAAATCTACTTATTTTTTGTAAATAAGTAAAGCATACATTTTAATTTCCAAAACGAAACAAAAATCCATTAAAAATATATTTCCAAAAAAAAAAAAAAAACAACATGCAGTATTCTTTTTATTTAACAAAACTTTTACAGACTGAAGAGTGAAAAGCAACAGCTACAAAGGTGTAGCCCGGGGCGGGCAGAGATGGGGGATAGGGGAGTGTGCAGTTTGTTGTAAACTATTTTGTATTCAGTTGTGATTTTCAATTAAATATTTTTGCATCAGTTCTGCTTTCGGTACTCGGAAATTACCTTGAATATCTGCACATTTTGCATTGCAGAGTGTGAGTATGATGCTTTTGTATAACCTAGTGCACGCGTGGCATAAAAATAAATAAATATATAAATTCACTCTACTGCGCAGAGTTTGCACGCAAGTCTAATATCCGTAGCATACTTATGTGTGCTTGGAGCAAAGAGAACATGGCCTATGCGCATAGATTGTATTCCCTGCATGCTAATCATTCTACAGAGCGTAAACACTTTAAGCTTTCTCAAAAATATATATAAATGCAAATATTATTTATTTATTTTACAGCATTTCTTGCTGCTTGTTCAACAATTGTTTCGGCCGCAAAACTCTTGAAGAATTTAAATTAAATGCCAAGTCTTTTGATTTGCCTCCTGCGAAAGTGGGCCATGTGCACATTAATAAAGCCAGCAGCAGCAACGGCAGCGGCAGCGGCAACTCGAGCTGCTTGCATAATATGCCAAGTTCAATTTGATTGGCACAGAATTTATAGCATGCAATTTGACACGGAGTTGCAAGCCGAAGCCGGCGACGGCGACGGCGCCAGAGTTGGCTGCAACTCCTGGCAGCGGCTGGCAACTCTGGCGCCGGAAGTAACACGACACTTGACATTTTAATTTAATGCCGTGCGCAGCCGTCGCTGGCATAAGAAGCCGAGGCTGACAGGGCAGCAGCAGCGATAGCAGGAGCAGAGCAAGCGTAATCAGCAGGCCAGGCGAATCGGGCAGAAGCTGCCGGACAAGTGTACTTCTAACCATTTGATTTTCGAGGCAAATCGATTATTGAAATTACACATTAAGCAGACAGACGGTCTACGACATATTCCTGGAAAATTAATTACACATTCTGTTTCGACAGCTGCCTCGATTCAACTCACCTCGTTCGCTGCCCCGAGAAACTGTCGTGTCAAAATATATTTCAAGCAGGTATTTCATTAGTGCAAGATACCCCAATTAAGATTTCTCTTTTGCTCTGGCTTAAGCACACACACACACACACACGCAAATACACCCCGTTACACGGCCGGATAATTACAATATGTGAAAACCGAAACTGAGGCTGCAACTGCAACGTATTGTTTATTTATTGCCTAGCGACAACGTCACTTAATCAACATGGCTTCGGCTGCGTGTGAAATCTATGAAGCACTCAGCTGCAGTAATAGATTGTATCTTGATGTCCAGCATTATTAATAAATAACTAATTTCGAAGCTTTTGGCTTGCATTTTGCATGAATGCGATATCATTGAGAGCGTGCCAAGAGCCAGAAACCCTTTATGCAGCATGTTTCATACTTATTGAAGTTCTGAATAGACAAGGATATTTCGAGCCTTATAGTTGATAGTATATTGCGAACTCATTAGTTAATATGTTTCTAGTAGCTGAATCTTATAAAATATACTTCATATTTAATGCACTCACAGCAGCTATACATATGCTAGAGTTTCAGCATCAAATTTAGTAGAAAGACGTGGACAGATACCATTATATTTACTATGAAATTAAGTTATAATCAGCACAGATTCTAACTAAAATATTATACGTATATTTGAATATATATAGCGGGACGAATAACGTAGAGTCTGAAGGATGTACAAATATGTGACTCACTTATATTATGCGATGCATCGCAAATTATGCGATACCATGAGCTCTGGTCCACCGCAAATACTCGTGGGGAAATAAACAAACATATTTTTCTTTCAAAGCGTTTAAATAAATTTAGGGATATTTAAAATAAATACCAAATAAATATTGTTTTAATAAATTCAGAGATATTTAACATAAATACCAAATAAATATTGAAGCCTATAAAGTAAGTATGAATATGTATATATTTAAAATTAATTAAAGTATCGTAAATAGACTTGAGAACTGCTTTCAATTAGTTTGCCAGCGATGAGCAAGTATTGCAAGCAAATGCGATATACATTCAAGTTATTCATAAAGAAATGCAAATGATTCATAGTTGAGAACTTGTCAAATAAAATCACATATTGAGCAATAATTGTCCTAAAAAGGGATTTGCAATATGGAAATCAGTGTGTATAATGTTCCTAAAGAATTTTCAATTAATTTTCCTTATTTTCAGCATAAATTGAAATGAAAAGCAGTAGTGAGTGTGTGTTTGTAGGCTCAACTCAACGAATGAATTTCAATTGAAAACTTTACCATTTGCTATGCATTTTGCACGTGTCCTTCGACGCATTGAAATTTAAAACTGATTTCGCTGCGAAAATCTAGTCAAATTCACCTGACGCATAAAATGCACACACACACACACACGTGTGCACATAAAATGAACCTCGAAATTCGGACAAATTCAAAAAGAGTTGTCAAATAGTCAAATGAAATACGAGCTGCAAGTTCAGGCGACAAGCAGATGCTGCCTATGCTAAATCTCCCTCTCTCTCTCCCTCGTTCTCGCTCGTTCTCGCTCGCTCTGTCGCAAAACTAGGCCAGCGACTCTACATATATTCCTTATATATATTTTTATTTTTGGTGTGTGTATAACCAACTGGATTTACTGCAAAAATCGCACGAATACTACTAGCTGACCCCGGTGACCCCGTCGACCCAGCTTCGCTCATTCATTCATATGTCGAGCGAGCGCGCGAGCGAAACAAAAGCGGCATATGCAATTCATTTACAGCCATTCACCAGCCACGCCCCGCACAGCCGCGTTACGGGCGGGGCAACGTCAATTAAAGCGCTGCCGGTGGCGCCTAATTGGATTTATGCCACATTTATGCGTAGGTGCAAATTCGTGGAATTGCGGCAAGACGATGTGCGCTTGGCTCGTGCTAAAAATCAGGCAGCAGCATAATGAGCAGGGCAGTCGGAAACGGGGCCAGCTGGGTCGCTGATGGGCGTGGCAGGCAAAGCAACAAACTCAATGCGTGCCGCGACGCGAACAATTGCAAGTTGTTGCCAAACAACTTTCGAGGACTTTAAATGAAATTACGCGAAAACTTTCGGACGCAACTTTTTGAAGAGATCAGCCGCGAGGGGGATGGGAGAGAGAGTACATGGTTTGGCCTCGGGGGGGGCGGCGAGTGTTGGCCTGCTTTCGACAGGCAAGTGGCATTTCTATTGCGGTTGCGGCACACTCCCATTCACACGCAGGAAACTTGCGCCATAATGAGTTACATAAATTAACACAAATTAAAGATACGAGCAAGTAATTTACCTATATGTAGTAGTATTACTTGCCACGCCCACACAGACGCCCGCACGAACACAGACAGACAGTTATACGAGGCTGGCTGTGGGCATTGGTTTGTAATTAATGCGAACAGCTTCGGCTGAGGCAAAAGGTAGCCCAAAGGTTGCCTTGAATCGCCTGCGGTCAACTAACACAAATATGTTAGCTGCTCCATTCTGTGACTGCTCACAGTGACTGTGACTCCGACTGCGACCAGCACTGCGACTTGGGTTGCGGTCGCGGTCGCGGTTGAGGCTGCCGTTGCCGCTGAGTGCTTTTGTGTTTAATTTTATTAATTATCTGTGTAATCTTTGAAGTTGTCTGTCCGCCCAGCTGCCAATATGTCTGCCTAGCTGACTATGGGTCGCACTCTGGGTGCTAGTGTGTGTGTGTGTGTGTGTGGGCGGCCTGGGACTTACACTCAGGCCAGAGCAGACGCCGACCGCGGCACATTCATTAATCGCATCAAGCGGAACGTGCCTCTGTCGTTCTCGGCGAAACTTGCAGAAACTTCCACTGCCTGCGGGACCATTTGGATAATGGAATGGAGTACTGTTAGAATCGCAAGTTGATCATCAATTAGCATTGAATCAGATAGATAGAAAGAGAGAGATAGTGAGGAGGAATATAGCAAATGAAACAATTTTTCGAATTGTATTGCTTCGCAACGAGAAAAAAACAGCTCAGACTTTGATTATTTTGCCTATGGATTTTTACACGCTATCTCAGCTAGAGCTACCAAATTCAATAACAATACGCTTAACTATGGTAGGCAAAACAAGTTTATAATATAAATCGAAAAAATCGAATTACAATTTTAAGGCAAAAGTATTTTTATTTTTGGTGTGTCTGAAAAATGTTGGCCACGCGAGTGATGTCTGCATTTGATTGCAATTGAATTATAAACAGAAAACTAATTTAATAGAATATAAATATAATAGTTTTATTGACAGCACACAAAAGTATGCTACAGAAATAAAACTTAATATAATAATAAAATATAATACATAGTATGCTTGCAAGATGCTTACTCCCTGCCAGGCCTCTTAGAAGACTCAAAAGAAAGGGTTTTGCCAAAACAATTGACAAATTTAAAGACCTCCTCGATTCTTGAGATAGAGTTGTAAGTCATCCCGCGATAAGTGTGAGGTTTGGTTCTTCTATTTATTAGTTTAATTGCGCTGTTATGATACTTTTACTGCATGTACGAATTAAATAAAAATAAAAATAAAATAAAATATAATAAGAATAGTTTTAATGTCAGCACACAAAAGTATGCAATAAAAATAAAACTTAATATAAAAATCACTGGCGATGCGTGAACAGGTGAGCAGCCAGAGATTGTTGTCATTACAGAAGCGCGTGTTCTTTCGAAACTCCAGCAAATGGCCAAACAGATTAGAGAGCAGCTTGGCAATTGGATACCCTGCTGACGCGACCAATTAGAGCAGTAGCAGGACCTTTGCAGCTCTGAGCCGCAGCCTGGCAGCTGCTTATTGTAGGCCAGAGTAATTTCGCAGCCCGGCTGATTGGTCTCAATGCCAGTTCGCATTCTTGTCGGCTGGCAACCCCCCAAGTGTGGGGGGGTCCAATGAAAGACCGCACGCGTTGCCTGGCAAGGCGCGTCGTTATCTGACGCCGGCCGCCAAGCGCAAGATCTGTTCCCAGCGGCGTAATTTGAGGGCAAATATTGAAGTTGAAAACCGGCAGCGGCAGCTAATAAATATAATAATTATAATGAGCGAAATGTTTAAAGCCCACGCGAGAGGGGGTATGTGGGGGGCAGGGGAGCGCAGAGCGAGACTGCAATGAATTTGTGTGCGATTTCAGCGAGCGGGTATGCGATAAGCAAGGCAGGCAAGCAACCCTCGATGGGCGATTGTAATTATGAATGAAATTTGAATTGCAAGCGTATCAAGCCTGCTCCCTTCTCCTTCCGCGCGCCAGCCTGCCCGCCTGCCTGCCCGCCTGCCTGCCCGCCTGCCTGCCTGCTGCTGCACGTGCCACAGCCAGTAGCAGCGTCTGGCCACGTGTCACCAGTGGCAACGTGCCGGGCGGCGGCGGGTGGCGCCTCGGAAGTGCCAATAAGTAGTTGTCAATATTGACTGATTATCTCAACACGCCGACTGGCAAGAGCGGGACGCGGGAGTGGGAGCAGTGCGACGATAGTCGTGATTGCATTGAGTAGTTGCAGACTCGAACGGAAGCAAACATAAATCACGAGAACTTGGCGGAGCAGAGGCAAGGCGTAGAGCGGCGCAGCGCGGCGCGGGCCGAGCGCAGGGTATTGCGTACACCGGGCAATGCAATTATTTAGCAGGAGATGGCAATAATTTCGCTCCTGACAGGCGACAGGAAGAAGCTGCTGCCATTTAGCTACACTCGCAGGAGATGCGCATAATTGCATCTGATATCGATGCCACAAAACACTGTGCAACATAATTTAGCTGAGCATGCTCGCCTGCCGCCGGCCGCCGGCCGTCCGCCCCAGCGATAACATCAGCCCGCGCACAGTGTGGAAATGTAACTGCTCCGAGACACTGTTCTTTGAATACTTCATGAAGTAGAATGTGGGAATATTATACGAAATCATGACGTACGAACCGAAAAAAATAAAATATTTATAAATTTTGTATACAAAATAAGAAATATTTTAGCTTGTTTATGTTTATTTATTATATTCATTAGATATACTTATTTAAAAAAAAAGAACGTATTTTCACACAATTTAAAGCAGAAAATGAAAATATTTATCAATTTTGTATACAAAATAATAAGTATTATTATATTATTTATTATATTCATTAGTTATTATTTTTATTATTTTATTTATTTAAAAAAAAAATGTCGTATTTTTCACACAATTTAAAGCAGAAAAAGAAAATATTTATAAATTTTGTATATTTATAAATTTTTATAAGTATTATTATATTATTTATTATATTCATTAGTTATACTTTTTAAAAAAAAAAAATGACGTATTTTTCACACAATTTAATAGCAGAAAATTTATTGAAAATATTAAAATTAATTTATTCGTCTATGTTTAAACCCTCTATGGCTATTTGCGGCTACATTTGATTTTTCTTTTGATTTATGGGGGCGAATAGGGACTACGAGTATCGGGTGTAAAACACTCTGTTTATTATTAAGTATCGTCATATCAGCTGGAAGAGAGCAGAGAAAACTCAGCACAGAGCTTGAACAAAAAACGAAACCAACGCGCGATTAGTATTCATTTGATTGTAATGCCTTGCATATCGTATATTCTGCAGCTCATGCTGCTACTGATGACGTCACAGTACGCAACTGCTGTACGCTGCCAGCGTCCGGTAGATTTTGTCAACGGTCGCTTTCGGCAACGCGGCGGTATCCTGCGATTATCGTGCAATTTTGGATACATGCTGATCGGCCAACCGTACATTCAATGTGACCAGAATGGTCGCATCAGAGGCGTACGGCCCGTGTGTGCCAGTAAGTAATACATAGAACGCAATCAAGGCGAGGAATACACGAACTGATTGAGAAAATTTGAAGAAAAACGAGTTTAAACTGAAAGTATCGCTGCTTGGAGCTGCTTTCGAATTATCGGTTCGCTCTGTGTGCAAATAGTGTTCGTTTTAACTAAATAAATCGGTAAATTATCGGTTTGCTGTAGCGATGGGCGTGGCATTCTAAATTTGATAAAGCTGCCGATGCCAATGGCAAACAGCAATTCCATGTGCTAAATTCAGAGCTTTACGCCCTTACAATAGTTAAGATCTGTGCGTTCATACAGACATCAGACTGTAAAATTAAAAAATAAAATTTGAAATCAGTTTTCTTGCAAAATTTCTCATTTAGTAGTATCGCGCGTGGCTAGTTTGCTTGCCATAGCTTGAAAATCGCGTGATATGTGCTCTGACCGCATATATACTATATATATTTATACTTATTTATATAGTATAAGTGCGTGCCAGATGCTGTGACTTATACAGCCTTAAAAAGATAGCGAAACTAGTGTGCTGCCGGACGTGTTTTCCGCCTGAAGCTGATTCAACATATATATATACAATACAATACAATACTCATTCATGTGTGATTCATTCCGCAGGACCCGGCTGCACGTTGCCAGCGAGTCGCGAGAATGGCGAAATCGAATGGCAAGGTGATAGGCTGAGCGCGACTTTGATCTGCAAGGAGAACTACTTGGTGGCGGGCAATACGCAGGCGTTCTGCGATGGCCTCAGCTGGGATCGGCTGCTGGGGAATTGCCGGCACAGGAATCATACGCTCATCAGTCATGCCTGCGACTTTGAGACTGATGATCTGTGCGGCTGGACAAACGGTGTAACCAGCGTGGCACAGTGGCAGCGTGGCGCTACGTCCAGTCGCCTGACCATGTCCAATACGGGACCACGTCACGATCATACGCTGGAAAGCTCCTACGGCGGTCACTACATGATTATCGAGTCGGGCCGCGCTATGGCTGGCGCACATCATTTCGTATCGCCCATCTATGCGCGTGCCCTCAGCCTGAAGACCAAATGTTGCTTCACCTTTCATTACTTCATGTACGGCAGGGCGGTGGGCACGCTGACGGTGTCGGTGAAGCCGCACGACATGCATGTGGACGAGATGTGGGAGAAGCATGCGAGCACGTAAGTTGAGGCGCGTTTAAGCAGCCCACGGGACTGACTTCTCTTCTATCTCTCTCGCTTTCTCAGTTATGCCAAGTTTACCATCTCGGAAACGCAGGGCAGCCATTGGCTGGAGCACACCATCTCCATCGATGAAATGCCCGACGATTTTAATATTGTGTTCACGGCGACCAACATGATCTACTCGTTCGGTGACATCGCCATCGATGATGTCGAACTGAAGGTGGGCAGCGCGTGTGGCGCATCCGCCGCAGAGACCTCAACAATTGTGCCGCCCGTGGAACTGCCGGAAGGCGAGCTAGCCGTCTATGCCACGATGAACTGCAGCAATCGCTGCAACGAACCGGCTGCAGCGGACGTTGTGTCCGATGGGAAACTGATCAAGGGTTGCGGCTGTAACGAACAGTGCACGGACCTGGACAACTGTTGTCCCGACTATGCAGAGACCTGTTTTGTAACGGCTACGGATATTACAATGACGGAGCCAGCGACATCAACTACACCTACAACTACGACAACTTCAACTACAACTACGGTAAAAACCACGCCTACAACGATAAAAACAACTCCTACAACGATAAAAACAACTCCTACAACGATAAAAACAACTTCTACAACGACAACAACTACGACAACACCAAAGCCAAAGCCATCAACGACTAGTAGCACTACTACGACAACAACGCCTAAGCCAAAGACCTCAACTTCAACCTCAACTTTAACCTCAACTTCAACAACTACAACTACAACTACAACTACAACTACAACACCTCGTTCTGTTACTCCAACGAAACCCACACCAAAGACTACCCGTGCTTCAATAGGTAAGTTGAGCCGATACATCGTTATAAGTATCATAAATTAGATACATATTAGCAATTAAAATTAGCTTGGCGCCACTAGAATTCCCAACAAGTTCTAGCAGCGTGCACATGAAAGCCTTTCCCGATCGCCGAGTAGGTTAGTCTGTATGAGCGGCTGATTCTCAGCTATTAGACAAACTAGAGACTCAAAATTTGGTTTGAAGATTCCCGTATATTCGAGGCAGTTACAGTTAAAGTTAAAGTGAAAGTTTATTTATAATTTTTAAATTTTATATGCGATTATTAAGCAAAGTATTAAAGTCTCAACCTTATGCTTCGGCATACACATAGATAAATACAATACAAACATACTATCCTGATCTGAAGATCTAAAAGTTATACTAGTTGCTATGTGAAGCTTTGCCTGCGATTATAAGAATCCTTTTACAGTCCAGCGTGACTGTTGCCTTTCCGACTAGTTCTTATTCTGTTTGGCATAAATATATATCTTCTAGATAAGCCACAATGCAGTAATCGATCAGAAACTAAAGTTTTAATTAAAATCATTTACCATCCCGCGACTTATAAAAGAAAAAAACATATAATATAAAAAAAATAGCTAAGAAAAGCTTTCTAATCAGTTTTGCCATTAAAAAAAAACTCTTTCTAAACATCTTATTATATCATTTCTTTTTCTTTCTTCTCCTTCAACCCGTTGTGATCACAGCAAAACCTACGCCACACCACAAGATCATCTGGACAGTTAATCCGAATTTAATTGAGGGCGACGATATCGATAAGAATGCCAGAAGTCCGGTACGCATCATGTGGATACTTTTGCTCATCGTTTTGCTGGCGATAATTGTGGCTAACTTCGCCTATCGCTGGAAACAAGCCAACCAGAATTTCCACCTACCCTCAGTGGCCTATCAATGCACAATTGGCAAATTTAAAAATGCTTTCGCCCAAAAAAGTGAGCTAAACGAGCCACTTTGCGAGGTCAGCAATGATGTTGACAGTGAAAGTTTTGTTAATTTCAACGAATTGGGCACGGAACTGTGATCGGTCGGTTTTCCCATATTATAAACTTATTATATATCTCCAGGAAATACTCAGAAACCAATCAGGGAGATTAACTATGCTAGTTCTTAGTGCTGTAATTATTACTAATTGCAATAAATGTAGTATATATATATATAGATTAAAATATATTATTTGAATATTTAAGACAAACTGAGCTCAGTAGACCCAAAATTGCTGAAAATCTGAAAGACGTTCAGGCATAATAGACTTACCGCTTCATAGCGAACCGTATAATATCATCCTTAAGCTAAACCTTATTATAGACGAAAATCAGCTTATGTTTCCCTTAAGATGTCAAGATCGATTAGGTTCGGAAGAATAATGAATGAGCCGGAATGGTGCCCGGTTAACGAGCTGCAGCTGGGGATCTTCTAATCAAATTGCTGGTGTATCAGTTGCCCATATTGCCCGCAGGCTGCACTACGTGCCGGGCACGTGACTGCAACCACCAGTCGAACCCCTGGGCTACCCTTCGCTTTTATTCCTGCCCTCCTGCCCTGCCCTGCCTGCTCGCTCCCGTCTGGCTGCTGTCGCTTCTCAACCGCCCATTACGAGGTTGGCTCATGTTTTAACAGCGGCTTTTGGTTGTGATTTAGTGGCTGGCCAAAAGCGATGGCAACGGCGACGGCAACGGCGACGGCTTAGCGTCTGGCCTTAGCTATTGCCTGTCCGCCTCCCCGCTGCCTCTGCTCTGCCTCATCCCCTGTAAACGTTTTGTGCGGTACTCAGCACAAAATTGTTGGGCATTTCATGCAATTATTACCGTGCCACACACAGGGACGGAGAGAGAGACGCAGCCAGCGGCACACAGACGGTGGAGGAAACCCACACCCCCCTCCCCTCCACCCTTCTGCGTAGTTTGCACGCTCAACAAATTTTCACAAGATTTTCCACGGCGCTCGGAAAAGCGTTAGACCAATTGGTCGCCTTAGCTGCGCGGATTTTACAGTTCTTTATTTTTTTTTGCCAGTCGCGCAAGCCAAACACCCTTGTCGGCGTCACCCTCTAATGTACCCTTCTTTTACCCACTTACCCCCCTCTCTGCGCTCTCTCCATCTTCTGTTTTCTCTGTTTGGCTTTGTGATTTAGCGCCCGCTGCTCTATCGACTTCTCACACATCATTTGACGAAAATGTTTTTAATTAAAATGGCATTTTGATGCGGATGCAAAGACAGGATGTGCACGGGATGAAGGAGCGCAGGGTGGTGGGGAGTAGAGAATTACGGGGGAGGGGGATGTGGGGCGAGTAGAGGGTTTGCCTGCGGAGCTGAGCAGCCGAACGGGAGGCGTGCCGCGCGACGGTTTTGGGGCATTTCGTTAATGCGCATTGAGCCCTAATTAAAAGCGAAGTACGGTCGCTTATCTTGAGGGGTGGGCGGGCGTGCCGATGGGCGTGGCATCGTAAATTTCAAGTCGCTTGACGAAAGACACGAACACACGCACACACACACACGCCACGACAGTCGCACAACATTTTTGCATGCCACGTTTATCTTTGGGACTTGCCACCACACACGAAGACGCACCCGTTGCATGCAGGCAGCCCCCAAGGGGCAGCATTTCGCCTCGCACTGCCACTACCCTACCCTCTTTTCTCGCTCTCTCTCTGTCACTCTTTTTCTCTCTTTCGTACCCAATTTCAGCTACAGTTTCCATTCGCGCTTATCGCCGCAATAAATCTCATTAATTTATTGTCCTCGCCGCATTTCGCATATTTTGTGTCCACACTGAGCCCGGCCCGCTAACCAGTTACAATTTAATGGGCTTGTACCCGGCTAGGTAAATTCCCCTCTCCCCTTCCCCTTCTGTCACCAAGCTAACTCCCTCGCTCTTGTGTTATTGTTTTCCATTTAACACTTTTAGTTGGCCATCAGAAAATATGCAACACCAACACCAAGCAGAATGTGGGCGAAAGACGACTTGGGAGAGAGAGCAGACGAAAGAGGGAGAGGGCTGTAGAAAATTGCATATCTTGCTATATATAATATTATATGATTATGACATATATGTTGCCTTAAGCGGAAGCAGTGTTTCCGTAGTATATTAACACATATGTTTACAATTTAAAGTCTGCGTTTATAGCATTATTGTACATACGAGTATATATAATATATATATTTCTAATCAGCATAAGCAGCCTGACTAGAACTCAAAAACCATAGAGTGACTTAAGCTGCCTAGAACTCAGAAACCATAGAGTGATTAAAGCCAATAAACAAAATATTGCAGAACTTTTAGTTTGCTTAAAAATTTTGCCACGCCCCCATGAATCAATGAAATGCGTATGGCAAGCTATATTTAGTAGCTTTAATATTAATTTTTTGATTGTATACTTTTTATACTTAACCATATGATATCTATACTTAGAAAATTTCTAAATATGATTTCTTTAAATTTGTTTTTCTTGTAAGCTTTAGGTTTTTCATCCTAGTTTTGCCTTTCCTGTTCTGTCTTTATAGATATTCTTAATATATCGTTTTTTTCGTGCTATATCTCAGACAGAGGCCATGTTTCACCTCACAGTTCCACAATGCATTCGGTTCAGTTGCCTTTATTATCCTTGTCAGCATTTCAGTTAGCTGTGGTAATCCTCCTGCTCGTCGTCGTCTTTCTCGTCTCGTCGTGCATTGGTCATGTGCGAAATTGTTGCCCAGATGCTTATCACGAGACGCCAACGAGCTGCGTCAGTCAGGACAGCAGGACTGGGATCTGGCCTGCTCAGTTGGAATATTTATAATGCCTCGAGTGCAATTTATTATGCAGTGCCTGTCCGGGCAGCGAAGAGAGAGAGAGAGAGGGAGTAGAGGCAGCCTTGTGGGCCGAACTGCAAAGTCCACTCACCAAAGATGTCACCTAGCTCTGCAGGCGTCTAACCAGGCGCCCATTCTCCCCTATTCTCACATTGCACAACTCTTGGCCTGGGCAAGATTTATGCACTCGAGTTATGGCGGCCCAGATGGCGACTTTATCGTTCGACGAGTCACCGCCGAGTTGCGGCCACACCGAGAGAGAGGCAAGGCAGCTCGTTTCAAGCCTTCGCTTCAAACGAACATGTCAGACTGGAGTCTTCTTGCCCCTGCCGCTGTTGCTGTTGCTGTTTCAGTTGTTGTTCTTGTTGTCGACATTTCCTGTTGGCGTTATCAGCCCTGAAGTTGCTGCTGTTTTGTTGCTGTTTTGCTTGCTTTTTGTCGGCTCTTCTCTTCTCATTCCTTTCTTTACTTTTTGTTTTTGCCAGTAGCTGAAATTGAGAATTCGCTAAAGAATTTTGTTGACTGAGTCAAGCTATTCGTAATTCGAGTTCCACAAGATAAGATAAGCTTAAGCGACTATGGCATATTCCCTGCTATGACCAAGATATGCATATATATACTCATACACACAGAAACCTATATTTCAAAGATAATGCCTCTAGCTCCTACGATAGCTGAGATCTCTAACCTATGATCTATGACTAAGTAATGCGTGACTAAGTATATCTGAGAGCTATGTTCTATGACTAAGTAATGCGTATGACTAAGTATTGCGTATAGCTACTCATACACACAGAAACCTATATTCCAAATTTGATGCCTCTAGCTCCTATGATGTTTGAGATCTGTGTGTTCAAACAGACACGTCTACTCTTCTTTCAACGATTGGATCATTGTGTATAAATGAAAGTAATAAAATCAAGAAGTTTCAATGAAAAGATTAAGATGAGATGGAAAGATTGGGACTGGATAAAGAGACTGGACTAGATAAGAAAAGAAACACAAATAGAAAAGAAGGGTAGGAATATGAATTGCTAGGGAAACTGTGAAGCAAGGGTTATGGCAAATGTACCAGTACTTCTGCTCTAATTGCCTTTTAATTTATCGTCCTCTCTCTCTCAAGTCAGGTGGCCTTTCTAACTTATCTCTAAATCTCTCAGCCCGCAGATTTATCGTCTTCTCTCTCTCTCAAGTCGAGCTGCCTGACTAACTTATCTCCATCTCTCTCAGCCCGCAGAGTTATCGGCTTCTCTCTTTCTCAAGCCGAGTTGCTCTAACTCTCTCAGCCCGCAGAGTTATCGTCTTCTCTCCCTCTCTCTCTCTCTCTCTCTCTCTCTCTCAAACCGATAAGCCGATAGTTCTAGGAGAAGGCCGGCTTAAATGTGAATATTTCCGAAGGAGTTGCTGCTTTATCGCAAGTGAGAGATAGGAACTTTGCTTCATAATGACTAAGCTAGTTCCTCGCCGTTTCTACCAAGATCTCTCCCACTCACTCTCCTCTTTCCGCTGATAAGCTCTAATCGGGAATGGTAGAGTGGATGTGGAAGCTAAGCACAAGCATCGATATCACCGTCTGCATCATCATTACACGCATTCGGATGGGTCAACGGCAGAAAACTAATTAAGCATCGCATTTCATTTGCAATGCGGATTGCTCTGGGGAAAAGCTGGTGAAATGCGAGTAGGAAAACGAGAATACACAGCATGAGGGAAGAAACCAAGCAAATGGCAGAAATAGAACGCGCAAAAATATATATACATCACAACTCGATATCGAAATATAAGTCAAATAAATTTCCGTTGCCAATGCGCTTTCATAATTAATATGAACCAATTACAAAGGCAGAACAACAACGTTTGCTAAGGATTGAAGAGAGGGAGGGAGAGGAAGAGAGAGAGAGCGAGAAAGGAATAGAGAATGCTCGTAATGGATATGAAAACGAAAAGAAATAACTTGGAATTCGACAGAGCCAGGCAAGGCAGCTGCTGTTCCCTTGGATTGATGTGTGCATTACATAAGCACTAATTCGCATCCGCATCCGCACTGGCATCCGCATCCGCATCCGCCAACGAGAATGCAAGACAAACAGCAAAATGCGAAATAAATGAAAAGTGCAGCGACAGCAGAATTGCTCAAAACTTCCCTCTAGATGGCACACAACGGCTTTCTCTGCGCAGCAACTCATTTTTGCTTTCCTTTCGCTGTCTCTCTCTCTCTGTCTCTATCTCCCTTGCCCCGGTTTCGACTAACGAAAACATATCGAAAATCAAACAATTGTCTTTGCGTACAATGGAACATGGCACTCGCCCATTGTGCCGGCAATTGATGTATTCCTGCTGCCAAACCAGACCCAGACCCAGACCCCGACGCAGACCCAGACCCAGGCCCGCGACCGCAGTTGGGTCTGGTACGCCTTCTCCAGCTTTGCTCGGTTTAATCAGTAGCTTACAAGCGTAAACAATGCAGTCGCAGCTGCAGCATCCACTGCGCTGCCAAAGTCAGAAAGTATCAGTAGATAAAGAGAGAGAGGTAGAGAGAGAGAGAGAGGGAGGGAATCAACGAACCATTGAACATTGCAAACGAATACGAAATATCCTGAATTCGGTTTCCATAAAAGGTCACGTCAGCTCAGGTGGAATCTACCAACAATAATATTTCAGTTAGCAAGATAACACGGCTTGTGCTTGAAAGCCCGACAGCATTAACCAACACTGTATTGTTATCGATAGAAATTGTCAAAGTGCGATATTTCGCTAATCTATCAACTAGAGAGCCATTTTTTTAGAGTATGGCGTCTAAAAATGCTAGTTTAATGCATAAACAATAATTATATAATAAAATAATGAAAAAAAATTTAAAAAAAACTATTAAAACGTTAAAAAAATATTTAAAATTTTAAAAAAATAGAATAAACAAGCAAAACTTGAAATAAATAATTCGAAAACATGCTGCAAAGTTTTCAAAAGCCATACATACCCCGCTGGTTCTACGCTCTTGCCACCGGAGAGTACACTTAGCTAGCCAAACAATTGAATATGCCGCGCTTAAGCCAGCTTATAGGGTAGCTTATAGTGCATTTACCATGAGCTACGGAAGAGGGAACGATCTATCAAAATGAAATTGAAATCTTTTGCTCATTTTTGAGCTGGCAATGCCGATTGAGATGGGGAGATACGAGATGGATACGATTGAGGATTCAGAGTGGGATGGGTCTAGGGGGGGTCTAGAGGAGGAAGAGGCAGTTGGTATTGAGCTGCAGATAGGAAGTGCAGTTTGTCTTGGCTTGACTTGTCGAGTCGAATGGCCACGCCCCATTGTGCGCTCTGCGCTGCGCACTGCGCCATGTCAATCAATGTCAATAAAACAATTACTGTCACTTGCAGCTGACTGCGACGACGCTGGCGACGGCGACGGCGACGGCAACCGAGACGGCGACCGAGACGAATGTCGTCTGTGGACGGTGTCAGGTTCTCGAGCAGCATCGATGGTTTCGAGTGGGAGTCGCACAAGTTGCAAATCGAAATGCCACACGCGGCACGGGTAAAGGCAGGACACGTTGGTGGGCGTGTGGTCGAGCCAGCATAGCAGACTCGACCGCCCTCTCAGCTACCCGCTCTCACTCCCTTCTACTGTCCACTTCTTCTCCTGCTTCTTGCTCCTGCCCTTTCCGCCCGCATATTGGGCAAATGTTTGCGGTTCGAGCGAAAACCCTTGGCTGGCAATAAAACTCAGCTCGACTGATGTTGCTGCTGTCGTTGCTGCTGTCGTTGCTGCTGCTGCTGTTGTTGTTGTGACAAATCGTTTGTTTTAGACGTTCGCTGCCATTGGCATAATCGCACAGTCATTGCCTGCCGCGCCCTGCCGCGCCACGCCCCCTTGACGACCAGCCCAGCCGGCGCTGCCGAAGCCTTTGGCGTTTTGTCGCTGCCGCTGCTGCTGCTGCTGTTGCAGCTGCAATTGTTGCTGCTGCTGGTAAAACTACAATGTATCTACTTTTGAGTTACATTGTCTTCGCATCGAAGTTGCGTTGACAGCCAGCGTGCTCCCGTTCCTTGCCCCGTGTCCCAGCCACGTCCCGCTTCATCTTCAGCTTCTCGTCTGCCTCGGCTCCTTTGCAGTCGTCGCAGTGCATTTGCGGGTTTTTGGACACATTTCGAGCACATGCATTATACATGCCACTCCCTTCCCGCCCCATCTGCCCACCCCTCTCTGCTGCGTCCTCTCTTCGTCTCCCCACACGATTGTAGGCTGCCTTTGGCAAATTGCAACACATGACAAACTTTGTGTTTAGCCAACAGTGGAAATTACAACTACAATGAGACTGCTCGCTTTCGCTCTCCCTCTCGCTCTCGCCCCTCTGCCTCTCTCGCTCTCCGTCTCCCTCTTTAAATTGCTACTGCTGTCTCTGTCTGCGTGGGCGAGGAAATGTTGGCAACGCTTATCGGGAAACTCACTAAAAATGATTGTGTAACTCCGATTGCCGCACTCACTCCACGCTATCGCTCTCCCGCTCTAGCAGCCGATGCCTTCTCTCTTGCTCTCCCTTTCGAGCAGCTCATGCCTTCTCTCTCTGCCACTCGATAGCCTCGAGCCTCGTGCACAAAATGTTGTTACATAAATTCCAAACTCGCTTACACAATCCGCTTCGCATATGTGCAAAATAATTGGAATATGTCTCGGATTTCATTCTCTCGTTCAGGTTGGAAATTAAAATAGCACTAACACATCCGAAAATGTCTCAATTAGGTTGTGCTAAGCGATTCTGCATGGCATTCAAACAGTTTGACTAACTAAAAGACTAATTAAACTGGCGCAAATTAAAAGTGACTAACTAACTGTTGTTGACTTATTTATTATTTTCTTACTCCAGATTTTTCTTTTCAGAGTTAATACTCAGTCAACTTATTAATATGATAGTTTGGTGGGGAGTACATAGGAGTCTGCGGGTGGAAATAGAGCGAGAATACAAGCTGTGCGAATAACATCATGCCATTTAATAATATATCCTCTTAAGGAATATGGAATTGCAAGTAATTCTCTGCTTTCTATGATCTTAAATTCCAAACTAGACTTCACTTACTACATATAGTAAAAAAAAACAAAATATATAATAGATATATTTACTTGAAAATCTTGGAAAACCCATAGAACTTTATTTCTCTTAAGCTTAGCACTTTGTGTACAAACCCTTTCCTATAAATACCTAATCTATCACTTAATTCATGTTAAGAACTACAGTCTTCCATGGCATTACAATAATTGGAGTCTATGAGTTCCAGCCTTTAAAAAAATATACTATATGTTTCTGAAACTTCTAGCACACGTAACTCTATCAAAAACCCGCTTAACCGTTTGGACAAATCTAAATTAGTTTGCAAATCAATTTGAAACCAATTACTGAGCTAAAACAATGACTAAGGCCCTGCCTTTCATAGCACTAGCCTTAGGATTCTCAACATTCCAGATAGATATCATGGAACTAACCTAATAGGTTATTTAAAGTACAAGCTCAATTTCAAAGCTGCCCTAAACTTCCTTCCTTCACTGTGAAATCAATCAATAACTAACAAGCAGGAGACTGTTTCCCCAACAACGATAAACAGAGCGAGGCGAGGAAACCACAAACTTATCGACACCCCTTAAAACCTACCATGTCCGCTAGATGGGGTGGGGTGGTAGGAGACGGTACTGGTTTCGTATGCAACTTGGGAAAGTTGTGCAACAACGAGGCGACATTTGCTGCATTATTTATGGATGCATTTAGTGTAGACGACGAGTGGTGCAAAAAAAGCAGCCACGAATCTATGAAATATGCAGAGATATTGATATGAAAATCGGCGAGAAGAGCGGCAAATGAATTATAAATCGAGCGCTACAGGCGTCAAACGAGGAAATGGCAATTGCAGAAGATACCACGTTTGTGCTACTGGAATTCTTGAAATATGTTTATGCAACAAAAAGGCATGATGTGAGCAGAGATGCCAGACGAGTGGGATATCATGTACGCGCGTTGTTGCCACCTAATCTCAAAGAGTTAAGTTGGCTGCGCCTTGCCAATTCATGAATTAATTACTTTGCATAGATGTTTTATAAACGAAGTAGAGGAACATTGATAAGCTCCTTTAAGTTATTTACGCAAAAATCAAATTTGATTTGCCGCAACAAATTTCCTTTCTTTCGCAATAAATTCCCTATTCAAATGCAATGCAAATGCTTTGGAATATTGCAGAAACTCAAGACAAAAAGATGTGCTAGATGAGATGAGCGAGAAACGAATGGGAATATGACGATAATACGAAAGAGACAGCTGGCCGGAGATATGTCATAAGCCAAGCGTATGTGATATTGCCAACTAATTTTAAAGAGTTAAGTTGGCTGCGCCTCGCCAATTCGTGAATTAATTGCTTCGCATAGACGTAGATAGAGGAGAGAAAAGGCCATAAGTAGTTTATAAACGAAGTAGGGGAACATTGATAAGTTCCTATTAAAGAAAAATATATGTTTAATATAAGAAAAAAAGATAAGTTACTTAAGCAGAAATCAAAGGTGATTTGCCACAACAAATTTCCTTTCTTTCGCCATTAATTCCCTATAAAAATTGTATGCAAACGCTTGAGAATATTTTAGAAATTCGAGGCATAAAGTTGTGCTATAAAGAGCGTGAAACGCTTGACAATATGACGATAATACGAGAGAGACAGCTGGCCAGAGATATGTCATATGCCAAGCGTATGTCATATTGCCAACTAATTTTAAAGAGTTAAGTTGGCTGCGCCTCGCCAATTCGTGAATTAATTGCTTCGCATAGACGTAGTTAGAGAGCAAAATGGAGCAATGCGTGGCTAATACTCATTGATAATCTAAGCAGGCAGGAAAGTAGCTGAAAACTGATAAGTTTGTTTTAAAATAGTATAAAAAGAAATAAGAATAGGATGATTATAACTGAATTTATTTAAGTAAAAATCTAAACTCGATTTTCCAAAACAAATTTTCTTTTTTGCGCAATGAATTCCCTTTACAAATTTGTGAGCAAGAAACTCTTGAGGATATGACAGAAATAAGATAGAGAGAGCGGATTTGTGATAAACAGCAAGATATCTATTTAGAATTTCATTGTCTTTTAAAGTTGAACCTTGGCTACTTGCAACGAGCAATCAGCTCAAATGCCACAGAGAGCGAGAGAGGGCAGGGAGTGGGGTAGATAGAGGGGCAGAGATAGGTGTGGGAGCGCAGCTTGGAATCTGTTATTTATTTTGACCGTGGCAACAATGTTTGTAATCAAATTTCGATGACAAAGTCGAAAGCAACGACAACAACAAAGTCGTCGCTGCTAAGCAAAAACTCGCAAGGCGAATGTGGACAATGCAGCAGCGCCATAAAGTAGACTATGCCAACTGTGCTGTGGCAACTAAAGATGAAGAAACTGGTGGGCAGTTGACAGGGGGGGGGGAGCGGGTACAGGAGTGACTGGTAGGGCGACTGACACGTAAACCATTTGGCACGCAATGCGCTTGGTGACTTGCTGATGTTGACGCACATAAAATGTGAAATGCAGCGGCGCGCTGGGGGGACGAGTTGTGTTGCAGCAGGTGGCAGAGCCGCCAAGCAATAAGCCAGCAGCTGGCACACCCCCTCCCTCCCTCTCTCTCTCCCTCTCGCTCCCTCTCTCTGTCTCTCTAACTCTAATGCGATTTGGGAATTGATTGTGCACAGGCCACTAGACTGGAGAATCCAGACTGGAAATGAAAGACTCGAGACTCGAGACACGAGACACGAGACTCTTGCGTAACACACCACTGCACACAGCTATATATAAGCATGCCCTGCCTCCACCCCCTCCCTACCCATGCCCCTGCCCCTGCTGTCTTCATTTTTTACGCAAATTGCATTTTGCGTATTTCATTTCAGTCAGTTCGTCATTTTTTTTTTGACATTTTCTCGGTCAACCCTCGCGACACACACACTTTTTAATATGGCAAATATCAGCAACAACAAATGCAACAACAACAAGAACAACACGAGCTGCTGCCACTTGTGAACTGTTTGTAATGCCGTCATTCATTTTGACTTTATTGACATGGCAGCCGACCCACTGTGCTCACTGTGCGCACTGTCATAACTACCCCTGCCCCTACCGCACAGTGGGCTGCACCGTCGCTATTTCTCTCCGGGCAGCTGAGGCTGTGCCTATGCGCGGTCACGTGTTTTGCACAATTCAATTTGAAACATACGACGCACACTCGCACACACAGTCTGACACACACACTCGCACACACACTTGTGGAAATTTTCATTCAACTGGCATTTCTCAGTCAGCTCGCTGCCCACTTCTGTTGCCACTAACAACAACAACAACAACAACAACAGGCAAGAACTGTCGCTGATTGCGTTGACAACATTTTGCCATTGTGCGTCATTCCAGCCGCCCGCTCCCCGCTCCCCACTTCCCTCTGCCGCTCTTCTGTATTGGCTGTATGCGAGAGACGACAGCTCGTAAATCTCGCAAATGTATGCACCCCTCTGGACGTTTTGGCACGCCTTTCCCGCCCCGACCCGCTGTCGCGCACGTGCGGCACACTCGCTCACCGTCTGCCCTAAACCTCCCCCACCCCGAACTCCACTTGCCTTTGTCCTTATGGAAATTTCACGGGCACAGCCGGAGCGCAGGCTTGACGCAGACACGGCACAGCCGGAGCTGTCACTGGCCGCCAGCCTGCCTGTCCGCCCGCCTGCTTAGTGCAGTGTAATTGCAACCATTTCGGAGTGGGTTGCCACAACTTGTCTCGCTTTCAGCTGATCTACTTCCCTTCCACCCACAGTTAAAGGGGTTCACTCGCTAATTACTTAATTTATGCTCACTTCCGGTTTGCAACCCTGAAGTACACGCTAAGGCAGCAAATATATTGATAGAGATTTATGCAAAAATCATTTCGATTCTAAACAGGTAACAAAATGCTACAGTCAAGTGGGTTCGACTTTGATATACCCAACACAAATAACTCATGCATTAATAATTTTCCATTGCATACTTTTGCGTGCTGCCTAAAACTATATATTATATAACTGCTGTGTTCTATTAAACGAGCCTAAGCATTTTTGCTGAATTAATTTGGCTGATGATTATTATAGTACACACCAAAACTTAATTACGCTGGATAGATAATATTTGCAAGTGCCGCTCAAGTGGGCGTGGCCAGATTATAAAAATATCTCCAACTACGCGCCATACTAAGACATACTCTTACTAAATTTTGTAGCTCTAGCTCTCATAATAGCTGAGATCTAGCTTTTCATACAGACAAATAGCAAACTGTATAGCTTTATGAGATTATAGACAGCGGGACTATAAATCTAGCTATACTTCAGGCTCTTCTACAAACAGAGTTATGTCTTTAGATAATATTGCCAAATATTCAGAGACATTTTGCTTAAGCTTTTTATAGATCGCGAAAACATAATGAACTGCGAGCTCAACTGCTTTCAATTTCCCCCTCTCCCAGCTATGTCCCCAAGTCTGCACTAAAGTGCTTTATCCTTTATCCTTGCTGCTAATACGCACATAATTCAGAGTGCTGTCTGTACCCAAATATGCCGCAACACAGAGATTAAAGCGAGACCGAGTAATCTTTTGCAGCTTCTTCGTCTTCTTGTGAAGGGTTGTAGCTAAGCAACAAGCGGGACACGCTTCACATACCTCTCTCTCTCTCTCTCGACTGGACATTGAATGCGAAATGAAGAAGCATGCATAGAGACAGAGAGAGAGCGAGAGTAGGGTTGCCACCGCTCTAGTTCTGCGCTCTGGTCTCGCTCGGCTTCCATAAGGACTTTATTACTTTTTCATTTCGTTTCATTTCGTTTTAATTTTATTATGAGCCCAAAGTGGCTGAGGGCAAGGCGGGCGTAGCAGATACAACTCTGGTAGTAGGGTTACAACCACAACAACAACAACAACAACAACAACAATAGCAATAGCAATGGCAAGCCGGAACGGTCTCAAGCGAAACAATTTTTAATTAAATTCTGTGTGTATTTTATACAAATATGAATAATTATTTATGGCTGCCTATCCAGCTGACTGTCTCTGTCTCTATCTCTCTTTCTCTCCCTGACGCTGTTTCCCGCACTGTCACTAACTCCGTTTCTCTCTCTATTTCGCTCAGTGTCTGTGTCTGTGCGGCAGGCAGTTAATGCCAGCAGCTTCGCTACGATATTATATTATGCGATATTATCTCAGAGACCTGAAATAGAAAATGAAAATGAACCATAAGGCGCACCATTTGGCATATTTCCAGGCAGGCCCCGACGCCGGCGTCGATTAATTGTCGAGACTTTCCGAGGCCTAAGACAGAACACAACAGAACAGAACAGAACAGAACAGAACAGGAAAGTGTTGCTCTGCATTTAAATTGCAGATGATTATTTAAATTTCGCATACAATTTACATAATGAAGGTCGCTCTGAACTGTGCACCCTCGCCCTCTCTATCTCGCATTCTGATGCTGTCTCCCTCTAATGCTGTTGCTGCTACTAGTCAAATTAATCAAACAAATTGCTTGGCAATGGACAAGAAGGAGCGCAGAGAGCTGGGAGCGTGGGGAGAATACATGCTATTCTCCGCTGCTTTGGCAAATGGAAAATGGGGAAAACTGTAGACCAAAGACCAATGGCGACTGGAAAGAGCAATAGATTGCGAAGGACACGGAAACGAGAGTCGGCGGGGCAGTCGCGTCTTTTGCACTCAACCATCAAATGTAATTTGCAAAAATATTTGCTTTCAATAGAGCGAATCGAACGGATTTAGCTATCCACTACCCCCGACACTCTCTCCACCGAAACCTTCCCTGCCCATACATATAAGTCGTGCAACCCAAGCCGATCAACTAAGGAAAGAATGAAAAGCTCGATTCAGCTGAGAGTGTTTCCTTAAAGCGCTTTCGCTGCAATTTCAACTTGAAGTAAAGGAAGAAAGTGGAACAGTAAAGGATATGGAAATAAAATACATTTACCTAGAATATTTCTTCTTTAAATTCAGCCTACTTCTTGATCTTTTGGTTACATATTTTAATTCGTTTTAAATTAAATACTAATAAAATGCATGGCCTAAAGCGATGATGTAGTACTTGGTTCAATATTATCTGATCAATATAATTTCTCTGATCAATATAAGAAAAGCGTGTTTATTTCTTTTGACAAACAAAAGTTAGCATATTTACTGGAACATGTTAAAAATATATTATATATAGTGGAGTATCCTAAGCTGAACATTTTTTATTTTTTTAAATTTTTTTTTTATTTTTTTATTTTTGTTACCTTTCAGCAACGAAAGTTTATGTGATATTTCTAATCACCTTCCTTGCGTACTACAGTTTTTTTTTTATTAAAACCGCACGTATTTATTTTTTTAGAAAATTTGGAAATTAGCTGAAACATCCGCTTAATACGAATAAAAATCAAAATCTTTTGCCAGGAACATGCTTTTTATTTTAATTTTTATTTTATTTTTATTTTATTTTTATTTAATTTTTATTTTATTTTCATTTTATTTTTATTTTATTTTGCTCAATTGAAAATAGATTTTGATATTTTCTTAATATGATTTAATATTATAATGCCATTGAAACCAAGCGATATCAATTCTGAGAACATCCTTGATACGTACATGTAAGTTTCATCACTTTTGAAATTCGTTTCCCTTTCCGGGGCCGAAACTTTCATAATTCGCAGGCTTGGGCAAACATCGAAATCGACATTAGCAATTTGCATTGCAATTTCCATCAGTTTTCAATCAGTTTTCCGGCATAGCGCAGCTGCTTTTCATATGGCAATTAGCTTAATTCGATTAAAATGCGATGGCAAGTGGAAAATGCTTGGCGAAATGTGCAACAGACAAACAAATATGCAATTAAATTGCCAATGTGAATACGGTTAAAGCGAAAGGTTGCTGCCATTACGTTTACCGTTGTTATTTGTCGCTTATAGATATTTTATTCATGTGCTTTGTGGTCAACAGAGGGAGGCAGGGGAAAGGGCGGCACATTATTATGTAATGCGGCGAATAATGTGAATTCAATGAATGTAAATATCAATTTACTTTTAGCATATTAATTGAATTTTTGTATTTGTCGTGTTGTCTATTTGGACAGACCCAGCCCGCCCTCTGGCACTCTACTTACCCCTTCTCCTCCCCGCCCCTCTCACACCTCTCACTCCCTTTCTCTCTCGCACTCTCTGTCCCTTTATCTGCTGTGTGTTTGCGCGGTAATTGAAATATTTATTTTTCATCTCAATTGCAATAATAAAACCGCATAGGACATTTGCCTGAGCTCGTGTATGGCCGCGAGCGCGGGGGGTGGGCCGCATGCCATAGCACAACAAACATGGCAGCACACACACACATACTTACACACCCGCCCATTGTGAACACAAAGGTAATTGTCAGTTTGTTATATCTTTCTGTCTGTCGCTTTCATTTTGTCATTTAGTCCGTTTGCCAATTTGCCGAAAGTTTTGCGTTAATTATGAGCCAAAATCAACGCGTTGCAAGAGGCCTTTTGTTGCACACACACACTCTTCCCACCTCACTTCCCATCCCAATTCCTCTTACGCTCCACATTTGTTTTCGATTAGCTGCAAGCGCCAAAATCAACAAATCAATGCAACTCAAAACAGACCAATGCAAAATTGATGAGAGGACGAGCGTGGGCCGTGGGCCGTGGGGCCGTGGGGCGTGGTCATATCAATTATCCATCCATGGAGAATGGGACACACAAAACGAAGAACACAACTCGGGCAACAACTCGAAAATCATGCATCAAAATAATATGATATGAGAATGGTTTTCGGGCCGCGAGCGCTACGAAAATTGCAAATTACGTAGTAAATCGTGAATTTCGCAATTATTAACTATGAAAACGTTGCAAATTATACGTTTACCAAAGTGAAAACCAACAAGGTATTAACTGACATCGACAACATTTGGTGAATGCAGCGAAAACGTATTATGAATTACGATTGACGAGAACTACAGCGGCAAGAGAAATAATACGAAACATTCCCGAGGCAAATTAATATCATTTTAAGAGAATATTGTCAAATTTCAATAAAAAAAAAAACTAGTCTAATAATTTTAAACTTGAAAACTGCGATTCATAATCATAAATAACTGATTTGTGTGGGCGTTGGGCGTGGCAATCAAAATTTGTAATAAATTTCAGATGCATGAGGTATACAGCAAGCCTCATGTTAAATTTATTGCTTCTAGCTTTTATAAAAGCTGAGATCTGCGCGTTCATAAAGACAAACGGACAGATAGACAGACTGCCACGACTCCTTAAGCCTGAATGGCTTAAAAATATATTAAAATTATATACAGCCACGACTAACTAGTTATCTATCATTCTAACCGTCTCTACGTCCTACTGTCTGTATGAACGCATAGATCTCAGAGATAGTAAGGCCTAAAAATTTGTATGACAGCACTCTTATTATTGTATTGCAGTATTTTAAAGTTTGTGCTAAAACTTTGCCACACCCTCTACCGCCCCTTAAATCAATCAAATTCAAATGGCAGGCTATATTTTAAAGCTAGATTCAAAATAATTAAATAAAAAATACCAAGGCACACTAAAAATAGCATTGGTTACAAAAGAACATGGAAGTTATTTGAAACTCAGATGTAGCTGTTATTTATTTTAATAGTTTCTTAAAAGTTTTGCCTAGAAAAGTGTTCGAAAAATCCAATCAAACTACACTGATTGCATTTACTATAATTTGCCATAATAATTTCGATCAATTCTCAAACATTATCCCTTTCAAAACACACTTATCAAATACCCGTTAATTCTTATTGCTTTCTCGAGCGTGGAAGTTCCATTTCGGGATTGTTTAACTCGGGCTCGAGCGTCACATAATCCACAATATACCGCGCTGTTTTTCAATGTCCTCTGGCTGAGCAATTCGAGTGATTTCCCTTGACGGTGCTTAAGTCATAAGCAGCACAAAAGCCGCACATAAATAAACCGGAAACGGGTAGACGGTATAGAAGTAGACAGACTGTGTGTCTCTGTGTGTGTGTCGGGGGATGGCTCCTCAAAGGGGGTAGCCCGTATAAAAATGTCATCAAAAGCATTTAAAAATTGCAAACACGAGATGGGCGCATAATTCAATTTAATTCCCCGGCCAAGTTATAAGTAGGCTAAGGCTGAGTTCCATGTGCCGCTACCCGCTGCCCTCGCATCTTGTACTTGCCGCATGCTTTACCAGCCGGAGACTAGCTCGTCCGTATTCCATGTGGAGATTTGCTTGAAGGAAGATTATGACGATTAGATTATTACGCATTCCTGACGGTTTATGCGATTAGACGGGGAATGAAAATAAAAGCCGCAAATCGCGTCGAAGGGGGAAATGCATCTCAAGGGTTGCAGCCGGTTTGAAATTCTCAAATTGTTATTGTTGCGCTCGCCATGGGTTGGCAGGACATCAAAGCGATGAGCTCAGCTCAGCTACAGTTCTACTTTTACGAGTTGTATTGCCCGCCCGCACTCACTGAGATAAATCGGAGAGAAGAGAAAAATACCCAAGTCATGGGATATTAAAAAATGCCAAAAGCTGAGGCAACCGGCAAATCATCTGCGGAATTGTCATCAAATTGAATGTGCCTTCCCGACTCCGCCTCGCTAAGCTGCAACGCGTGGCTGAGTCTCATTTTCTTTTTATTATCCTCCTTTATGGCATCTTCAAATGTTTGAAAACTGTTCGAGAATCGCTGGAGAAGGGACGGGCAGTGGAAAAACCCTTTAGGAAAATCAATCGACTGCCGGGTCAGCGGCCAAATTGAATGGGGTCAAATTTCCTGAGCTGAGCTGCGGATCTGTGGTATAATTAGCACAGATGATAAACGAGGTCGTTGCGAGCTAAGCGAAATTTGATTGCAACGGAAATTTAAAACATTTATTTAAAAAAATGTTCAAAGAAATATTTATAGCAATCATATCAAACGAATCAAACTATAAAGAAATCGCTTGGGTGACCCAATTATGAAAAGTGTTTCAAATTTGCAAGCTCAATTCAAATTGAACTCAGTCGGGGCGTCTCGCCAATTGACTTATTTGGCTTCTGTTTCGACCGGGTCAACTCTAACCTCAATTTGTGGCTTGTGACTTTGTCTTGGGTTTTGATTTTGGGTTCACTTTCGTCTCATTCTTCGTTCACTTTGCTGCATTTCTTTGGTTGCCTTGTGACGCGTCTATTTCTGCGCGGCCCGTGGGCGTTTTGCTTTTACAGCACTCTCTCTCTCTCTCTCACTCTCTCTCTCTTTCGCTCTCTATCCTATGCCCATTCTCCATCTCTCTCCCTCTGTTTGTTTCAAATCTTTGAGCTCGCGCTGCTTTGTTATCGTTTTGAATTAAATAAATTGATTCATTCGACTCACACTTGATATTGGGCCTGATTTAATTTCAAATTTATAGCAAAACGTGTGCTATAAATGCTGCAGCATGCATAAAACATATTAAAGTCAGTATTTATATTTAATGCCAAGCCGCTTTTCTTGTCTTAAATTCGCAATTGAATCGAATTGCAGCCATTTATTGCAACTATTTACGTAAACAGGTTTGCGTGCTGTCTCGCTCTCGCACTTGCATCTCTCTCTATTGCTTTTTCTCTCTTGCTTCCTCGGTTGTGCTGCGCTCCTTTCTGGTCTTTTGTTGTCGAGCATTTAAATTACAAAATTGTCGTTCACATTGTGCGCTCTGGGCGTGTTAATAAATCGAGTGACTCTCATGTGGCGATAATTATGCCATTGATTGCTTAATTACAATGCATATGGCAACTCTGCCACCTCTATCTCTCTCTCTCTCTCTCACGCCCTCGCTCCGTGCTTGCAGCTGCCTTGCGCTTAAAGCACTCGTGGCACAGTGTGGCACATGTTGCCCGGCACTTTGCGTGCATTTCGTTTTAATTTAATTTCGCTCGCCCTTTTTGCGCTTTCATGTTGCGCTCGCCAAGCACACTTAGCAGTCGGTCGTCCTGGCGTGCCAGAGTTGCCAGCCTGCCTGCCTGGCTGCCTGCCTTGCTGACAGGCCGCCTGGCTGCTTGCCGCTCGCTCAAGTGTCATTTGTGGCATGTGCAACAACTTGAATTATGCACACGAGTCTGAGAACTGTCAACCGGGCAAGACTGACGCGAGTGCTGCCTGTGCGCAGCGGCTTGGGCCAAAGTGCCGCGAAGTATGCAACGCTTTTGGCGACCTTCAATTAGTACTACCAAATGCACTACCAAGTGGCAGCAGCACGAATGTGTGGGTGCGGTGCGGGGAGCAGGGTTAAGTAGCGACATGCTTGTTGAAATGCAGAATGGGGCAAAAGCAATTGAATCGTAATTCACGATGATGATGATGGTAGGATGAAAAGAGCTGAAAGTGCTATCGATATAATATCGATGTGAGTTATCGATAGCTCGTGTTTTTTTCAACTTTGTGGAATATGTGAAAACGCTAATTATAATGAAGAAGGCATTGAGAGTGCAATGAATGGTGTGCGTGTTATCGATAGTATCGAAAGGAGTTATTGAAGATGCATTTGCATATAGCGATCGATAGCTTATGTTATATTGATTTCTGTGCAATATAAAACCGCTTAAGAAATAAAATAAAATATATGCAGCTATATTTGTATATATATGTATATATATCGATTGAATTACAATGGAGAAGGCTTTATGTGTGAAATGCAGTTATAGAAGCATTATCGATATGAGTTAAAAACGATTAATTTGCACCAACTATAGCTTATAGTATATTGAATTTTGTAAAATATAAAACTGCTTAAAATTTAAAATAAAATATATATATATAAAATATATATTTGTACATATATATCGATACCATTTGATCGATGTTTCTTATATAGAAATTTTCAAGTTTCTAAAATATGAAATACATACTTAATATAAACAAGAAAGCAAGGCTACCTTCGGCTTGCCGAAGGTTTCATACCCTTGCAGTTATACAAAATATAAAATATATTTGGATTGCTGCTGGTTTCTGTGGTATTTATTGAACAATTCATTTAATTCATTTAACCTATAACAGCTATAGAATATAAACGTCTGAGATATTTAAATGGAAAAACTAAGGGCGGGCTACTGTATAACATTAAAAAGTATTGATAATGTGCGGTATTTCCAAAAAACAAAACAGGTTTGCATACAAAACCCTGATTTCAGCCGATTGTTCCTATGACAGCTATATTTTATAATGGTCCGATTTTAATACAATTTTGACAGCACATTAAGAACGTAATAAGAATAGGATTTGCCAAATCTTGTTGCAATATCTTGAAAAACAACAAAAATCGGCCGATAGCTTCTATGACAGCTATACGATATATCAGTCC
Source organism: Zaprionus inermis (assembly GCA_018151445.1). Taxonomy (NCBI): domain Eukaryota; kingdom Metazoa; phylum Arthropoda; class Insecta; order Diptera; family Drosophilidae; genus Zaprionus; species Zaprionus inermis. Next base: position 1,211,859 of record JAECXD010001696.1, read on the forward strand.
GATCTGGCTCGTTCCGACTTATTTACAGCCTACAGCAATAATAAGCTTGTGTGCCAAGTTTCATGAAGATAGCTCAAAAACTGAGAGACTAGTTTGCGTTGCAATAGACGGACGGACGGACGCACGGACGGACGGACGGACAGACGGACATCCATTTTTCGACTCCTCTGGTGATGCTGATTCAGAACAACAAGGGTATAAAAATATATCGATTAGGAAATTTTGCCTTTCTCATATATAAATACTACGTATAGAGTATGTACAAGTCACTTGAATAATAACTCAATCGTATAATAATATCGATATACGCCATATATTAATATCGAATGATTTTTCGGTGCTTGATGAGGTGTCACGTGCTCTTAAAACTTTTCAAATCTTGCAGTTTTATTTAGATATGCACTTGTAAAGCGCGTAGGCTATTGAAATAAAATATGTATAGCTATATAGATCTAGCTAAGCTAGATTGTGCTTTCGTATGAATTTTGATTAATCCATTTCAAATTCCATGGCAACCCTGTCATGTTCCGATCATGGCCATCTAAACAGCATCAGCAACATAACGAATCGTTTCCGTTTCCCTTTTCTCCTCTTCTCCTCTACCTTTCGCATTCGAAATGCACATTTCGTGTCATTTGGCCAACAACTAAACATTTACAAAATTTAATTAGGCAAACAACTCACTAACTAACCAATGCACCCACACACACAGACACACACGTGCACTCACTCACACTCTCATACTGATGATGGCAGCCATTTTGCGTTTGGCCTTCGGGCGTGTGCTTCGTCATTTAGTTTCGATGCGTTGGCTTTTCAATATTTCCCAGCACTGCTGCTCGTTCAATCATTCCATTGACTTTTCGACAAGCGTACACACAAGCTCTCACACACGCACACACACGCACACGCACACACTCACACTGAGCTACACTCATACACATTTAGCATATTTGGTTTATTAAATAATTACGCTCTAATTGCAAAAGTGTCTGCGGCTGCCAGTCAGCAGCAGCTATGAGAACAACAACAATCACAATAAACATTCACACACACACACACACATACACACACTCCCACACACGCAGTCACAAAAACTCCCACACGCACTCGCAGGCTCTACAAAATACTGTCCACAGATGAGAAATGAGGTCTACTTGCTGCGCTGAGCGGCTCGATAAGTGGCTGCTCACGTACAGCGAGGAGTCGAGAGGGGGCGGGCTGGGTGGAGGCGTAGGCCGAAGGCTTTCTGATTTGGCTGCAACCAATCAACTTGATTGAGTGTACGTACGGGGAGTAAAACAAAAAAAAACACACACACACACACAGAGTAGCCCAAAAATGACGACTGACCACGCTGACGAGTGCAATCGAACAGTATGTACTGCCTAAGAAATACCCGCTTTAGAAACAAATAAAAATTCTGGTGTTTTTTTTAAATTTTTTTAAGTTAAATCTTCAAATACCCAAGTTTAAAAAATCTTATATCTTTTGCAAATAACTGAAATAAAAATTTAAAAAAAAAAACGATCTAATTGAGTGCAAACGTTTTGCCGCAACAGCGAATGAAATAAAAACAGTATAACAGAAAAATACTAAAATACTAAAAACTAATACAACAACAGTAACATGTACACGTGCAGTTCTAACCTCGTGTGGATTTTACAATGCGCTTTGATGTTTTAAAAGGCGAACGAAAACAATTCGAGGAATATGAATAGAAATGAATATTTATTCATCTGCTACACGCTCACAACATTGTTTTTGTTAGTATATACTGCAGCATACTGTATTGCACGGTTTAAGAAGTGATTTTACAGCAACTTGGAACATTTGGCGAGCGATCAAGTATTACAAACTTATATCTAATAAATTATTTAAGTATTTTTGGAACTAATTGCTTTTCTCAGTATATTTGCAGTATTAGTATATTTCCAAGTAATTTTTAGTATTTTTTATATACTACATTTCAATATTTACTTTGTGTTTTCAAAATGCTCGCACAGTTATGATTATTTACAGTATGATTTTTGTTTTTTAAATATATTTACTTTAATTTTTAGGTATTTTTATGGTATTTATTTGTGATTATAGAGAATGAACTTGCATTTTAAACGTAGTTTAAGTAATTATTTTAGTATTTTTTAAGTACGTTTAATTTAAAACATTTTTCCTGTTTTTATTTTGACATTTTAATGTATTTATTTGTATATATATGTTATTTAAAGGCGCTCGTATTAATTTATTTTTACTAACTACTAATGCAGTATTTATTTGGCTTTAAAATTGTATAGTCATGCCATAGACTAGAACATGCTTCGCCTGTCCCATAAAATACCAAATGTATTTATAAGCATTTGAAGAGCTCCATAAATTCATCAAGTGCCTATATTCACTGTGCTTGCCAGCGGATACTGCCCGTACTCCCTGCCCGCCCCGCTGCCCGCCTGGACACTTGGCGGACAGTTACGTGGCCATAATTAAATGTCGACATGCAACGTTGTTGCAAAGTCAGCAGCAGCAGCAGCGCCAGTTGTGATTTTGCGCGGACCAAAGGGGGACAAGTGGAGCAAGGAGCGAAGGCAGTTAACTGGCTAACAGGGGGCAAGCATGCATACGTGAGTACGAGAGGGAGAGACAGAGAGAGAGAGATGGAGCGTTGGTTTGTTTCCCTCTTCTTCCTCTTTTTTTTTTGGCGCCTCTGCACGTAATGATGTAATAAAATCATTTCACACCTCATGAAATGTCGGCAATTTCCGTTGAAATTCGATTGAACTTCCGCTGGCGACGGGACATGCAGTGCGACTCGCTCGCACGCTCCCCCCATCTAGCTCTCTCCCTTTCACTCACTCGCAGCCGGACTAGGCACGGCAGCTGCTGGGATGATGCATGTACGTGGCGTGTATATCATTATATATCGTACATATCGGCTGCATGGCAACTCAGCAGCAGCACGCACACACTCACACACTCACACGATATGCCGCACATGCTGACGTTTTAATTTTATTCCTGGCACCTACATGGGGGGATACTGTAGGGAGAGCGAGTGGGGGGTACTGGGTGGAACTACGGAAAATCCTTGACTTGAAATTGATTGAAATGATATTGCAAAGGCGTGCGCTGGCAATGGGCAGCGCGTGCGTGGGCCGCTTCGCTTTGCTTCACTTCGCCCCGCTCCGCCAGCTTGCGCCGCCATCTTGCCGCGCCTCGCCTCGCCGCCTCTCGTCTCGTAAAAACACAGGAAATCATTTCGTCATTCCATAAATTGTTATGTCGTAAATCTTTGCAATCAAACGCCCGCACACATACACACACGCTGAATACAGTAGCGCATCCGTTGGCCCAACAAGTCGGCAGTTGCCTCGCGCTCTCTCTCTACTCCTCCCCGTCTCCCACTCTCCCTCTCCCCCTCTCTGTCTGTCTGTCGCCCTGCCTTGTGTCCTTGAGCAGAATCCAGCTTGTGGCTTTGTGAACAAATTGTTTCCATGGCGGCGTCGGCTCAACTTGCGCTGTGATGCAGTGATTTGGCCAACTGGTCACAGATCTCGCCAACTCCGACCTCGACTGTTGTCAGAGGCGTGTGCTTAACCCGTGTGTGTTGCAAGGAGGCACAATTCAGTGCACTGAGAATATATGTAGAATATATATATTTAAGCAACAAATTACGTATATTTCTATGCTTATTTTGTATATTTATATTATTATTTTTTACATATGTATATGTATCAGAGTTCTGCAACGTGTAATCAACTTTCGAGTACACTCGCATCATTACTCGTACTCGAACTCGTTCTTACTCGAGTGTACTCGTTGCCGCTCGCTGATATATTTGTTATAAATTTATTGAGATTTTAAAATAATTCTCTTTAATGCAGAGTTCCACTTAAATCACATTATTCCTATTTTAATTGTCTAACATATTAAATTTCTTTTTATTTATTTTTTTTTTTTTTAATTCTTAGTGTTTCAGAGTTTTAATTAATTCCGATTATTCGTTTGTTGATTTAAAATAAATAATTAATATAAAATGATTTAGTTTTTAAAATAATTCATTTATTTTTTTTTTTTTTATTTAATTTTTACACAAGTAATTTATAATTTCGACTGAAAACCTAAGGTTAAAGTTTTTCCATTTTTAAATTGTTTTATACAACACATACCGTGCAAGCTGTACTGCATATACATGGAGTATTAAAAATGTATTTAAACAAGTAATAATATATTTTAAAATAATTGCATTTCTCATTTTAATATATTCTTTTCTTACACTTACAACTAATTCAATTGTGTTAGAAATTTCTACAATATATTTAAGAAATAGAGTAAGTAATATATGATTTTAATAGTGGTAAGTTGAGAATTAACTAAAATCACAAACTCTATGACAATTTAGTTTCCAAGTCAGTCTAAGCTTATGTTTATGTGATTTGGTGCGATGCAGCAGAGAGCACATATGTCAAGTTTCAGTAAGCTGAGACTAAACTTGTTTACAGACTGCAAGATTCGAAGACTCAGAGCAGATTCCAGTTTGCATGTCGAAGTTCAAGTCAAAATTCACGATAACATGAGCTTCAACCTGAGTCCAGGGCACCAACTACGGGTTAAGCTGCTGCCGAACTTGTTGTGAAACAATAAACTAAACTCCATATACATACTATGTAGCGCAACCTTTGCGGGGACAGGTGTCAACAGGGCGCGCCAGGCCTAACTTCAGTTTCAGCATGTGAAGCACGTGCAGCCTAAGCACGCCTCAGCCTCGAAAAGTAATGGGATCGAGGAGGGAGCAGGAAATAAGGTGGAGGGGCGTGGCCAAAGTCACAGCCGGAAGCTGCAGCCAAGTAAACAGAAAGCGACAAAACGGATGTGTAGTTCATAAATTTCGTCAACTGCCATAATAACAAACTCGACTGGAGAAGTGAAAGAAAAGAAGGAAAAAGAAGAAAAAAGAAAAGACGCAAAAAGAAATTGACTTGTCGCATGCCCATAGATTACGCAACATATCATTTTGGATGAAGGCCAGGCCAGGCCGGGCTAGGCCAGGCCAGGACAGATCTCATGTTAGGTGCGAAGAGAAGCAAGAAGAAAATGAATGCCTTGACAGGAAATGCCCTCAGTCCGTCCGTCCCGTCCGCCCCGCTCTCCCTGCCCCTGCCCCTGCGACCTTGTGCCAGTTTCAGCTTCAGCTTCAGCTTGGGGCCAAGTCAAGTCGAGTTGAGTCGACGCCGTTGTCGCTCATCATAAATATCGACAGCGGCGACGGCGGCGGCGCTCGTATCTTTTGGCAGGTGAATTTGTCACACACCTCTCGCCCTCCGCCCCGCGCCCGTTGAGCCTGAACCTGGCCATGTCCTTGTCCCGTCTACCTGGGCCATTAGTCAAAAGTGTGACGAACGAGGCGGCGCCACAGACGTTGCCGCAACAAGGCAAACAACGAGGGGGGCAAGAGGAGAACCCCCTCCTGGCGGCATCCGGTTTGTCCACCCTTGGCTGGCACAATTTATTGACCTTTTTGTACAATTTTCAATCTAACGGAACTATTAAGCAGTTAAATGATAAATTATGCGCCACATGAAGATGCCACACAGCCGTGAAAGCTTTTATGATGACGCACTTCCGCACTGCGCAGTCGAAAACTCATTCGGAACCGACTGGTTCCTCGTTCCGGCCATACACACACAGTTCTATCTGCCGCCCGGGACGCGTCTCTGGTCAACCGAGCACATTGGCGCTGCGGGGCGTGCGCTTCAATTGCGACTTTTATGGCGCATCAATCCTGTCTCCAGTTCTCGCTCCAGCTCCTCCCGCTCCGTCTCCGTCTCCGGCACAGGCCGTTAACTTTTATTGATTTCAATGGGCCCGGATTTGCACAGTGATTGCCCAGGCTGGCCATGGCAGCACGGGCTAACCAGGCGGGCAAGGAAAGCCCCCGCGTCGGCCCCTCGCCCAAGCAGCTCATAAAGTGCCCTCAACGCCTTTGACTCAACAATTCGCTTTGTCTTGCCGTCGCACTATCCAAGCGGCAACCCCAGTGAGGTGGGCAGCACGAAGAGTTGGGCTGCGAGGTGTCGCTACTGGTGTCCAGGCCTGACATGCAGACTGAGCTCCGGGGCGGGAATCATTAAGTCAAGCACGGCCCATAAATAAAGCACACGCACTACCCACACTCGTCCACAGACACAAAGCAATTGAAACTTCGGCGCTTTAAGGATTGAGCCAGTCCGGGCAGGTGTCCGGCCCAAGGGATCTCAGTGATATGTCTATTTTATGAAGTGAAAGCTGGGCAGGCATATAGCATGATTACGTATTGCAATAGCATGTATGGAGAGGAGTGTGTTAAAACGAATGAAGAGCCTGCGATTTAAACCTGTTGAAGGCTGAGAAAAGTTTTGAAATTTTTATTAAATATGCACAACAAGTAGAAGATTATTAAAAAGAAATATCTGTGTAGATTACAAGATTTTTGAAGAAAAAACTGTTGTAAAAGTAGTAGTAAGAGTAGTTAAAATTAGCAGGTAGAAGTAAGGTAGTAATATAATTAACTCTAATTAACTCTTTCTGAATAAGAATAATAATAAACGATGTGGCAATACTAATAATTCGTTCGATTATTCATGGAAATAAAGATCTGCGCACAACAATATTTTTCTATATAATTTTAAGAAAGAATTAATCATTTTGTTCTTCAAAAACTGTTTTTAAACTTTCAATATATCATTATAATAATGAGTTTATTTTATGACTACAATTTATATTTAAAAAAAAAAAATACTTAAGTGTTTCTTTTATCATATTGCTATTAATGCGTATGGATATTTCTTTTAATTATTTAGTATTTTTGAATAGATTGTAGATAAAATACCAAACAATTAATATGATAGATCTCTTAATTTAAAAGTTAGCCAACCTCGATCCTCAGCATTCATGGCCAAGACGATTCACATCATCACGCTGCTAGAACTGCTTGAGAACTCTAGTGACGTCAAGAAAAAAAACAATTTAATGAACAAGCTCGTCTCATTGGGTTGCAGAAATCAAAGCAATATGGCCTACAAGTAAGCTAAAGTCTTAATCAATACTTAAATATATAATATATATATATAATAACACAAACTCATGCCTTAACCGGTTTACTTTAATCGAAATCCCCAAGCACTCACCTCGAATCGAAACCGAGCACCTTCTGCAGCTCAGAGAGAGAGAGAGAGAGATGTCTGACTAAGCTCGAACTGTCTGTGTGTGAGAGCGGGAAAACAGATAAATTTATTTATCAGTCAGAGATGAAGTTGCGTTGTCATTCGCAATCACAGATAAACATTTTATAGTTATGAGATTAAAACTGCAAATCCAGTGAAAGTCGACAAAAGGACGGGAAGATGAACTGAAACAACTTACCATTGCGTGTGTGGGCTAAGCTGCTGTCTCTGTGCCTCTCGCTTGCCGCTCTCTCTCTCTCTCTCTCTCCCTCACTCTCTAGCATGTTTAGTTGTCTTTTGATAACCGTTGCCCATTGTGCATGAGTCAGAGCTTCTCCAAGTGGTTTTAAAACGTATAAACATTATTGCGACTGCTCGTAGGGAGCCTTCCTGCCCTACTCCTCTTGCCTCGCTCCCAGTTCGCTCACAGTTCGCTCGACTCAACGCTGAGCCCTGAGCTGATTGCTCACTGAATGGAAAAGGAAGTGAACGAGCATGGGAAGGGTCTGGTGGCTCGGGGAAATCGACTGTCGAGCAGCAGCTGGGTGATGGCACTACCCCAGAGGCATTAAGTGCTCTCGGCACCGGCTGCAATGGAACTCGCTTCGTGGCCGACTAATGCCGCAGCTTAGTGCGGCTCCTACAGCAACAGACCGCCGCTCCAGACTCGACGCCTCGCCTGCTACGTCTTCAGTCTGGCTCTGTCTGTAATTAACATGGCATTCAAAGCCAAATCTCTGCTAGATTTTCCACATGTGGTTGCCGTGCTGAGTGGCAAATGACGCAGCACGGGAAGGGGGAAGGAGCAGCAGTAGGGCCAGGAATTGGGTGAGTAGCAGGCTAAGTCTGGAATCGCAGGTCACAGAGCAAATGTCTTAAAGATTTGTTTGCCCCTGCTTCAACCTGCTGCTGATCGCTTTGGTATTTGGTCTAGGCGCATGCAACATGTCAATTAGTCAACAAAATGGCTGCCAAATTTATATTTATTTATTGTACAGTTAGCAGATCGGCATCTCTCTATCTATGTCTATCTCACTCTACCCAAACTCCCGTCAAAACTGGTCTCGTCGAATGGATTCAAAGCATTTTCATGTCACAAAAACGAAGCGAAAACTTTTCAACATGTGTTGGCAGTCTGCTACACCTCCCCCGCCGTCTCCTCCAGCACATTGCAGTAAAATGTGCAAAGGAAAAAATCGTGGCACAACTCGTGTAAAAGTTGTAGAAAAAGCTACAAAAAAAGGAAGCTAAAAAGCAGGCTAGAAAAAAAGTTGAAGGTGCCAAGTGGCAAGTGGCAGGTAATAATCTATGCATGTATGGCTGTCTCACTCTTTCTCTCCGGCACACTCCCACACTTGGCAGCACTTTACATTTATTGTGGCAGTCGTGTGTGTGTGTGGGGGTGGAGAAAGGGGGGGGGGGAAGAAAGTGCCTGTCATGGCTGGCGAAACCCGAAAGCGAACAGTGCAAACAGTTCGGGCGACATGGCCACAAGTTCTAAGCTGTCTTAGTTGCTTATTATGCAATGGTACCCGCACTCCGCACTCCGTCCCGCCACTCCACTCCCCTCACACATCATACGAGTACTTGAGGCTGCCACGCCCCGTCCTACCCCGCCGCCCTACTCGCACAGCCTTTGCTGTCAAGTCATCGTGCCGCCCCCGTGCGGAAATGAGCAGCTGTCTTGGACTGTGACTTCTCCTTGGGGCTGCTCCTTCACATATCCCACACGGCCGCTTTCGAGTTTAAGTGCCACGCCTACTGCCGACTGCTGCCTCTGCCTCGGGGGACCACTTGGGCTAAGTAGTCGCTGCAGCAGCGGCAGCGGCATCAGAGTGCAATGAAATTTTAGCTGCACTTGCCTGGGGCGCAGCTACTAAGTCAAACATTCTGTCCCTCTTCCTCTCACTCCGAGTGTGTGTCGCCCTTTCTCCCTCTCTCTCTCTCTCTCTCTTTCTGTAGTTCTGTCTTCCTTTGGCACATGCCAATGCAGGCACAGCAAATGCAACAGCAGCTGCAGCTGAGGCTGCCATTTTTTATCATCATTTCCGTAACTCGTTGACAAACGGAAGCGCCGAGCCGTTCAGCCAGTGCCAGCTGAAAAGAGCCAACACACACACACACACATGCACACACACACACACACACACATGCACACACACACACACACACACACACATGCAAACACACACACATTTACTCACACACACACTCGCTCATAGACACCCGCACGGAAATGACCGAAATGGCAGCCCATTCGCATTGCTTATAATATTTCGCTCAAGCTGCACTTGAAACTACTTTTCCATTTTCCATTTTCCATTTACCGTTTACCGTTTACCGTTTACCGTTCTCCATGTAAGCAACGTGCGAAGCGCATAGGCATAGAAAACTAACATGAGTCGATTGAAACTGAAACTGCGAGTCAGTAGAAGCTTTGAGGCCACAAATTGTTGGCAATAAACTGGTATCAAATACGAAAAAGACATAGCAGATGTAGTAGAAATATTGTTACTTCATAAGCAATAACATGAGGTACAAATACTGACGAACGCAACTGTCAAAAAAATGTCTACTAAATCCGAAACACGACTTTCAAATACTCAAAATGTGTAAACAAATTGTTATGCACATTTTATATATATTATATATTTTATAAAAACTTAGGTATTTCTTCAAATAAAAATTGTATTTTATTTTCAAACTTGGACATATTTAGAGCATGTTTAAATTTTATAATACTTTTCTGTCGTAGATAAGATATTTTAAAAAATGTATTTAAAATGTTACGAACTCTAGAGCTGCAAGTCAAACATTTCAAAATAAATCTTAGTTTCACACTAAATATAAATGATCCAACTAGCTTAAAACATTATACAGCTATTTTAATTTTTTAATATAGTATATATTGTTTATGAGTAAAATAAAATATAAATCTATATAATAAAATAATAAAGCAATGGTATGTAGATAGTACACTGAGCGTAAGCGAGTATTGTAATGATCATAGTTGAAGCCAAGTCAAACTGCATAGGGGATCGTTCCTACTTTTTGCACTTTCTTTCTTGCCCTACTCTCTTTCTCTCTCCCTCTCTTTAGTCGTTTTTCATTGCTTTATACCTTATACACTGCTCATACACTCAGCAGCTACTCAAACTCAAGTAAATTGTTAATTTTCTTCGATTTTTTCAAGACTCTTTGCCGGCCTGGTCTCGAAGTCATTTCACACAGTTATCCAGCTACTTGCTGCCCATTCGTTTTTGCTATCAACAACAACATGCTGCCTGCTTCCCTTTTCACTGAACCCCTCCCCCTCTTCATGCTCCCCTTGTGACCCCCATGACTGGCATCGGCATTCACGATTTTTTCGCATTGACAGCAAAATTCGAAATATATTTGCCCAGCATTTGCCGCCTGCCACGCTTTACACCACAATTTTGTGGAGCGGGAGGGCAAGAAGCGAGTGAGGAAGAGTAGCTGGCTTTCAACGGGTCCATGAGCCGTCTCTCTCTACCTCTCTCTGTCTCTCTCTTGCCTTGTTGTCCTGCCCAGCTGAACTGGCGCTGTTTGCTTTACAGCTTGGCACGTTGTGAGGCTCTTGGAATGTTTTTACTGCTGAATGGGTAATTTAGTATTTGGCAATTAGCTTTTGCTTTCGGCCCAGTTGCCCGGTTGGCCAGTTGGCCACTTGGCCAGTGCACAATCCTCTCATTCGCCTTTTTCGTTTTTCATAGTTTCTCGTCCTCTCTTTGTCTCTCGGTCGACTCGCTTGTTTGTTTATCTGTTAAATTATGCAGTCGTCTATTAAGTGGATAAGATTTATGTGGCAACGAGTGAAATGTTTTTCCATTTTCATGCCATTCCGAGGCAGAGGCTTGTAAATTGAAGATTTGCTTAGCTGGTTGACTGCCTCGTCGATAGTTACCACCAACATGATGATGATCTACTGCCACATCGAGTGTTTGGTTCCCATTTTGGCTGTAATTGTTTTCCATGTGTTGTCCTTTTATTCGGTTTGCGCTTCATTAAATATCATTGAAATGCTGCAATTAATTGCGTAATTGTTATTTTATGTTGCCACAGCAACAACACCAGGGAAGGCACTCGACTACAAAAACAATCGCAATCAAGTCGTGCCGCCTGCAGCCATTTTTAAAGGCAACACCGGCGGCCATTTTGGACATTTGCACATTAAATTAAACACAAATAGCAGCGTAAAATTATGCTACATAAAATGCAACTAGGCAATTAGCCGGACAAATCAACAAACTCGCGAAAATTATCAACAAAGCGAGTGACTGTCAAGCGCGCCCGACTGCATGATACCCTACGTGCTTAAGACTCTTCAAAGTACTTACAGCAATAACTCGAATATTTAAAGACTGTTTATACTGCAATTTGTATAAAATATATTTCTTAGACGCAACTTATTATTTTCCTAAGCAAGCAATTGTATCTTAATTAATGTATTTTGAGTCTTGGATTATTCTAGGCGTTGGGCGGGCCAAGCAAAATTTGTACAGCCCTTTCTCTACATATGGCACACAGAAACCTTGATGCCAAATTTGATATCTCTAGCTCATACAGCGATTATGATTGGCGCGTTCATACAGACAGACTGGCTTAAATATCCCTATATACATCTCTATTAAAGTTGTGGGCTGCGACACACCCATTGCTGCCTATGACCGACATACTCAGCATTTTATATACCCAATTTTTGAATATGTCTCATATTTGTAGAGTATAAACAGTTGAAAACATTTGATAAAATAATAATACTGCGTTAGATTATGAAACTGTGCAAATTAATAAAAATGCATATTGTACTCTAATTAATTCATATAGCTTATGCCATGATAAATAGCAAATATAAAAAAATTATAATAGTCGAAATCGTTGCTTTCGATTTCAGTTGAGCGCACATTACGCATACGCCGTGTGGGGCGCGCGTTGAGCGATTGCTTGACAGTTGGCGCAGTGAACCGCAGCGCATTTCGAGTATTTGTTGAAGTCGTAGAAAATGTGGCTCATTGCATTGGCGGCACACTAAATCAAAGCCAGTGGCAGCAAGTGGAGCAAGAGGGCAGTGCAGGGGGGACTGGAGGAGAGCAAGTGATTGCCGGTCAGGAAGTAAATGGCGCCAGCCTTGGGCCTGGCCATTTGTCAAAAGTCAACAAGCGCGTTGACAACTGGACAGGGCGCGGCTCACTTAGCTAGTGTGCAGAGAGGGGGAACGGGGTGCGTGTAAGAGCGTTGGGGAAGGGGGAAAGGGAAAGCGATTTAATTTCATTATTAAACAATGTGGGGCGACAAAGTGGCAGCAGATTTCATTTATGACCGGCCGCGTCAGCAGCAGGCACGCGATGTTGCCGCCCATGCCTACGCCGCTCCGCCTACCTTCTTGTCTACTCCCCCCAGCACCCTCTACACACACATGTAGTACAACAAATTGCCGCAAAAGGCGGCACGCAAAGCTGGCCAGCTTGATGCATGGCACAGGAATCAGGTTATTAAACAATATGACAGCAAATGTTGCAGCACTTGCAGCGACAGCTTGATGTATGGCAAGACGGGCAGGGTAGCGCAGCTGCAAGGAGGAGGAGGGGGAGAAATTAGCCCTCCACTTGTTAACAAACTCTCGACTTTTTCGTTTTCTAATTACGAACTGCCTAATGCACTCGCATAATTCAAGAAACGAAGTCACGCTTCGGCCCCTCTGCGCGCTGATTTATGCGCGGCCATTTGAAAGTGACCCGACGCCGCCGGCTTAAGCCGTTTACATAATTTATTGGCAACGCTTTTGGCCCGGCTTGCCAGTTCGTCAGCTTGGCTCCCGTAAAATAAATAATAATCCAAATAAATGTGCCTGGGCAACGGGAGGCGGTTGCTGCGGCACCTTCTCCCTTAGCCGCGTTAATTGACAGTAATTTTATTAGGTAAATGAAGCCGCTGCCAACGGGCGCTAGATGGCGCCAGATTTAAGAGCACCGTAAATATTTAACAAATGATTCGCTTTTAATGAGCTGGAAAAGTGCAAATCACTGCCGGCTTTTACAGCCCCGCGCTTACCCCCGAATCACTTTGCGTTTCCCTTTTTTCGTTATTTTTTTATTGCGAATAAAAGTGAAAAAATGCAATAATTAAAAGTCGGTTAACGGAACAACATCCAATTAACCTGGCAACAGCAACAGCATTGGCGGCTTTCGCCAGATCCATAAAGGATCTGCACAATTTTATATTAATTATCGTACAAACATCGGCATTATCCCGACCCGCTGAGGGCGTCAAAAGCGATGATATTTAAGCATAATTCCCAACCTGAAATTAAGCTGCGCGTGCAGCTGATGAATTTCGTTTTAATTACGTTTCTTTTTATTTCATTATTTATTTCCCTTCCCGTAGAATTTTAAATTAGTTAATAGAAACGGGGTTCTTAAATTTAATACTAATTAATTGCGAATCGAATTCGAAGTGATGGGAAAATTATGATTATAGGGCACTGTATGCAGATTTCACGCCCTGTCTGTCTGTTCAGTTCCTTGGCTTACGATTTTATTTTGAGCCAGAACTATAATAGTTTACTGGAATATAGTTATTTCTATTTATTTTCCTACTTGTAGTGCCTTTATCTCTTTATCTATCTGTGTAGTATCTCCTATTTTGCCTGCTATGTTTTTTTATTTTTCCTGAGCTGCCTCAGACTTTCCCCCTTTCGTTAGTCGTCTCTTTCTTTTCCTTTAACTCTGCATGCTTGACTTAGCTCCCTGTCTTAACCTAGCAAATTTCCCTCTATACTTCTCTTTATCTTTTGCCCTAATTTTGCTCTATTCTAGCCGCTATCCTCCCCTCTATCATACCCTCTATTCGTCTTTACACTCTGCCAAACACTCTGGTTCATTGTCCATTCCATTTATTTCCCCTGCCTTCAATCGTGCTTATTCCCTTCTGCCAGTTTTCTTTTGTCTTCACATCTTCTTTCTCACGCACTCTGCCTCTCTCTCTCTCTCTCTCTCTCTCTCTCTCTCTCTCTCTCTCTCTCTACTACTCTACATCCCTCCCTCTCTCCCTCTCTCTCTCTCTCTCTCTGCCATTTCCCTCAACATTTACGGCCGCAGTCTTTGACTTCTGTGCCGTAAGACATGCCAATTGCATTCCCATCCCACTTCAATGACCCCCGAAAGTGCAGCGCACTAATACCAGAAACACTGCCACTCTGCCCCCTCCCCGCTCTCCACTCGCCAAGCAGTTGGCAAGCAAGGCGGTCCGCCATTTGCGATTGTTGTCAGACATTTTCATGCGAGCTCATAACGTTTTATGCAGCAAATAAATTTGCATGTTGCACTTTTGAATAATCGTCGCCGTTGACAAACAACTGGCAGCCCGGGAGCCTGGCAGCCTGGCAGCCAAGTCGCTCGCCTGGAAACCCGACCGATCTCCCCCGTTCTCCTCCGCCTTATCGCAATCCCTTCTATTACAGCTGTAAAGCAAAACGTACGCGACAAGCTCAAATCGGAGCTGCAGCTGAAACTGGAGCTGGAGCTGGTGCTGAAGATGAAGCTGACGCTGGTGTGGAATGTCATGGCTTGGCGCCAGCTGGCACGCCCACTGCACCACTCCGGGTTGCATGCAAATTCGCAGCGCGCCTCAAGCGGCCACCAGACACGTAAATTTTGGCGGGCGCACGCAGACAACACGACGACGAGGATGGGCAGGCTGAGCAGGATGACGATGACGATGATGACGACATCCTTGCATGAATGAAGCGCCCAAATGAAATGCCATTAATTTGGCAAATGAATGTGGTTGAGTCTGCTTCCAGCCACCCACCGCTTGCCACACCCCCTCGGCCCACCCACCATGTAGATTGCCTGACTTGGCAGACAAGAGACGAGACGAGCAGCACTGCGACTGCGACGTTCCCGTCAAGCGCTTTGCCACTTGGCAGCAATTACCCGACAAGTGTAAGCAAATTTCACTCTCGTTGGCTGCCCTCCCCTGCTTCTCTCTCTCTCTCTCTCTCTCATCCGCAATACACGATATACTCATAATAACCGAGATGTGAATCATTTAAAATTCAGTTGCGAGTCAGCTGTGTGGTTGGCCGCGCGAGCTGAAGCCGCACTGCAGCTGAAGTATGCAAGAAATATGTGCAGAATTGATTATTGCACGACGTGAATATACCCATTATTGCAAAAAAATACAAAATTCATAAATATAGTCAATGAGACGCAAAAATAAAACATACACGCATAGGTATATTACTATATTTACAAAAGCTGCCTAGAAGTATGCAATGATTTTTGTTTGACATCTTATTTTTCTGTATTTTTTCTAAAACGTTTATATCTTCCACAGTTACAGTTCAATTTTGCGCTGCAATGTCTTAATATCTTCGTAAAAAATTAAACTCTAAATTTTTAGATGAAAATTATAAATTAAAAATGTTTTTTACAACAACAAATTGTACTACTTTCCGTTTAACTTGACTTTATATGCGCATACCGAAAAAAATTTCAAATAAGAATTGCTAGTCTATAAATTTAATTGAAGACAAATGTTTTTCTTCAAACTCAACTCAAATAATAATCCTCTAAAGCAACTACCCTATACTATACATGGCTTGCCATTGAGACACAATTGATTTAGTGACCGTCATCACGTTACTATCTGCCATACATCGGTTTTATAGTGCTTGACTGCAGTTGCGTCTAATAAACCCGCACGACGGATTTTCATTATATGCGATTCCGTCACCGAGCGAGAGTGAGAGAGAATATCAAATTAATTTTTGTGCTGAGAAAGGCAGCTCAGTTGCGTCAGCTGAGTCAAGTTACGCTCCCACATCTCCCTAACGAAAACTGCAGCGTTGTCAGAAGAAATTCTTCGTAGCTGCACGGTCCATTTCCACGCTCCCTACCATACATCCACTTCCCGCACTCTCTCACTCTCTCTGGTCGAAAAATAAAGAGCAACTTGAACGGTCGCCCATAAAATTTCAACAAAAAAACATAAAGCTGATGGATTTACGAACTCGGGGGCCAAAACACTCACTTGAGACTGAGCTGAGGAGGTGCTGAGTGGGTGAGTGGTTGCCTGTTAGGAGAGTGGGGAGGGGGGTTGAGCTGCCGGCTGCTTTCGAGGGTGCTGCAGCCAAATAATAATAGTTTTTCACTTGTTCCGTTGACCGCCGTCAGTCGAGCGTTGAGTTTATGTGACAAACGTGACTCAGGCGACAATTGCTCGGCTTTTCGGCTGCCACACACACACACACACTCCCCCTACTTTTCTCTCTCGCTCTCTCTCGCTCTGTCGCTCTCTGTCGCACTCATAGCACAGCAAACACTCGAGGCATCGCCTTTTTATGGCCGCACAATAAAGCGAGCAATTGAGCGTCTTAAAGTGTCGCCCAAGTGCATTTAAATCACACACTTTGCGACCATTTGCCGTAATTTGACTTTAAATGTTATGACCCCCGAAGCAGACCGGTCTCCAGTTCCCCTCTCTCTCTCTCTCTCTCTCGCTCTCTCTCTCGCCTCACCACAGTTAGTTTCCTAGTTGGTAAGCCATTTTATGATCATGCCTGTCGCTTACATCTGCCGACTGACACATAAATTTGATGTACATGTCGATTATGTGCCGAGAACGACGCAGTCAGCAGTCGTTGGACAGCAGCCTCCACCAACCCTCCCCCCTTACACTCCCCACCCTGAACGATCTTGTGCTTGTCCCCGTCAAAAAACAAAATGAGGCCATCAAAATATGCAAAATGGTCGCGGCATTCGCTTAAAACATTTTACATTTAAAATGCTGTGAAAATAAAAACGCTTCGCAATTGATTTTCGCTGTCCATCCGAACAGCAACAACAACAACAATAAAATTAAACACAAGCCACAGCGGCGGCCATAAAAACTTGCATTACACTCGAACGATTTATATGTGTTTTAATACCCTGTAGTTAAAAATGTATACATACAATCGTCGCCTCATAAGCTTTTCCATTTGAGTACGCGTTGAGCCGTTTTTGTTTGCAATCAGCTCACAATAACGTGAGGAAATCGCTTCAGTACTTTGCAAATGTGATGAAAGAATATTTAAATGAATGGAAAATATATTTAAATTCCTTTATAAGAAGCTTTTCAATTGAAATATCTTCAATTTCTCAAACAAAGCTCGATGCAAGTCAGCTCTTAAATGTAGGCAACAGTTTTTGTGCAATGCGTATGCAATTGATATACGAGCTCAGCTGAAAAGTAGGCAACAGTTTTTTGTGTTGCACGTATTGCAGCAATTTCAACGAATTTATCTATTAGTTTTTTAAAATTGCAAACTTCTTTATACCACTAAGCATCGAGCAGAGTTTCTAACACTTTTCCAGGGCATCCGAAAGTCTTTCAATCTCTGCCCTGCTTGGCTTTATTGAAGTGCAATGTGCTACAGAATATTTTGCTGCATTACACATTGAAATCGCTGGCTTAATATGCTAGTTATAAAATTGCACACACCATCACCGCTGGCCACACACTCACACACACACACACGCACACTCTCTCCAGGGACACAACAAAAATAAAATATATGTATATAAAATAAAATGAAAACGAAAACGAAAACGAAAACAACGAGTGCGGAAAAAAACCCAAGGCAAATAAATGGAAACACAGCAAACGCTCAACCCGAGTGTGGCAAAAATTAAAAATCACCCATGAGCATAATAAAACAAGTAGGAAATTGAAAGGAAAAAAACTATTTGATCAACGACTGTTTAATACACTCGAGGGCAAATGAAAGTTGCGCCCAAACTCAAAGCAGTTGCAAGGAAATACTGCATTTTTTTCGAAAATATGATGTAGAAACATGGGAATTTTCAACAGGAATGGGATAGAGATCAAGCGAGTAAAGTGAGTTTTATATAAAGTATGTAGCTAGTTCCTTTTCACGGTATTTTCGCAGGTAAATCTCAGTATGATTTATATCTCTCTCGAATTTAGCGCACATTAACGCATAAATCTCGCCTCGAATCGGTTACATATTTCACGCCAAATTTATAACATCCGCCGCAAGTTGATAATTAAAATCGTGCAAAAATATAAAAATTAATATAAATATGTTTTATAGCCGACGGGCATAAAACATTGAGCATGGTTAGCGAGGCTATTGCGGCGCGCCTGCCCCACTGTGCAGTCGTAGCCTTCGGCCGGAGGCGTGTGGGATAAGGCAGTATTGTTGCCATTGAGAAGTCATTTGTGCACTTGACAGATAAACAGAGGAGAAGAGCTGCATAGAGATAAAGTGAGAGACAAGATAGAGAAGAAGAGAGAGAGAGAGAGAGTGTAGGAGAAAATTGTAGCCAATAAGCCAAGAGCCTTAAGGCGATCAATCAGCCCAAAAATGGACAAGCAGACGAGTCTATATAGGCTGCATATGTGTGTGTGTGTGTGTGTGTGCGTAACTGTAGTTTATAGCACATCTGTAGCTAATTTGGCAGCCTTTAAAATGAGGCTTGCAATAAGCTGACCAATGTCCGCTGAAAGCAGCAAACCGACGCCGGCTGCGCTGTCACTTTGCGGATGCGACTGTGTATATGTATGCGGATGTGGATGTGGATGTGGATGCGGCCGCTTAAGTGCCTGCCAGGGCTATAACAATATACAAAAACAACAACTGCTGCTGCTGCCGCCGAAGCTGGCGCTGTAACTACAGCGGCATCGGCGGCGTCGGCAACAAAAGCCGCTGCTGACATGCCGCTTATTATTTATGTATTTTAATAACAAGCAGACGGACGCCATTGCCACAGACAATGGCGGATGCGCAACAAAATGGCCGCCGGTTAATGCGACAGCTGCTGCGGCCAGTGGCCAAGAGGCAGCCGGCAGCGGCAGCGGCGACACCGACTGAACGCCACAAAGTAAAAGACTCCAGCTGTAGCAGACAGAGCAATCGCTGGCTTCGGCTTTAAAAACGATAAACAAACAAGTGCAAATGTTGCTGGCTAGGGTGTCGCACCAGGAGATACCCTGTAGCAATGGAGGAAGAGAGCATTTACTTAGCGTAGCTTGTAAGCTTTCTTTTCGACTATATATGAATATTGTACACTATTAAACCAATCTTTATTATATATTTCTTTAGAGATTACTACAAACTTATGCCTTACAATATATGTTATTATTTCATATAACACCTTTTATTGTATAGAAAATTATTTATCAAATTTCGAATGCATAGTTGCTAGACTTTCAGAGATTTGCGCTGAATTTAGAAAACTCTTAGTGGAATAATAAGATTCCCACATTACTATATTTACTTATATATATAATATATTAAATTTCTTATGCATAGTTCCTTCACTTTCAGAGATTTAAAAAACTTTCAGTAGGATCCCAAGGTATCAACATAATTTTACAAATGTTTTTATAGTATATCAAATTTCCTATGCATAGTTATTTTACTTTCAGAGATTTAGGATTTTGATTTTTATTAATTTCAACATAATTATACATATTTTATTATTCCTTAATATATAGTGACTTTTTATTAGTAATTTCTCATTAATAGCACTGCCAAATGCAGAGATTCCGAATTAATTTTGAAAACTGTTGTGCTTGCTTATATGATCTATATTTTTCAAACATTATGAGTTTTTTACGGGCCAACAAATCAAATTTAGATACATATAAACACATATTAAATTTCAAAAAGATATCCCTTTGGCGATACAGAGATTCAAATAATAACTGTCAGTTAAATAACCATAGGGCATAATAAAGAGCAAACGTTGCAGGGCCAGAAAATGGCTTTAAGTGAGGCTCAGGCTGGCAGGCAGGCATTCAGGCCTCTCGCTCTGGCTTTACAGGCAGCAATTTTGAGGTTCAAGTTGCGGCTTAAAGAGGGCAACAACTTAAAACGTTCGCAATTTAATTGAAATGTTATCCACTTGAGCCACTCGCTATAATTATGGGCGGCACACGGCTGTGGATGCATTTAAATGTATTTTTATACACACATGCATAAATGCCGGACTCGAGTAGAGTGAGTGCCCCCTTTTGGAACTCTTCACTCGCGGCTCCACTCGTGCAGGCACTCAATTGCATAATTAATGCGTTGAGTTCTTACATTTACATTTACAATGACGACGACGACAATGACGATGACGTTGATGATGCGCATTAAGTGGGCGTGGCAGTACACAAAAGCCGCGGCAAGGCATACCCGATTGGGTAGACACACATCTGCATGCGGAGCCAATGACGAAACTGTTGGCTTAATGAAATTATCATTTTCATTTGAGTTTCATTGTCTCGCGGCCCAATGAAATTTTCAACGCAAATTAACGAGTTGCCGTTGCCGCTCGAGGCATGACAAAATGCAAGCACGGAGCGTGTAATAAGACAATTTAATGAGTGTGTGTGTAATCTATAGAAAAGTAAAGTTGTTGTGGCCAAATCGCATTAGGCTTTTGCACAAAGTTTAATTACGCAAATCTATAATTAACCAAAGCAGTTTGCACTAATTCGATTTGACTGCAAGCTCGACAACATATTTACATACATGGTTATGTATTTTGCATTGGCATTTCACTTTTATTTCAAGGCAATGTCAGTAATTTAGCACAAACCTTGGCATCCTGCTACTGAAGTTGCTCATTAAGCTGCCGCCCGAAAGTAGGCAACGTTTATTTTGAAACAAATGAGCAACAGTCGACAGCGACGGCGCCGTTAGCGTCGCTGCTGACGTTGACGACACACGCATAAGTTACCCCGCATAACCCTACAACCCCTCCCCCTCCCCCTCGTCTTTCGTCGTTCTGCTGGCTCGCACATCACCTGCGGCTAAAATATTGCATAGAAATTAAGCATACGCAGCGTGCGACGTGCCGTGGCTGCGGGGCTGCGTAGTTGTCGCTGTTGCCGCTGCTGTTATTGCACGCTGCAGCTGCAGTTTGCTGTTGTTTAATGTTGTTGCTGCTGCTGCTGTTGCAGGGGCGTTTTAATGAGCGGCACAGCAGCCCGAAAAAAATGGAATTTTGTGTTGCGCTTCATCGTCGATGCTCATGCATAAACATAATGGGCCTGCGAGAGGGGGGGCGAGGGTGGTGCGCGGTAGGCGTGGCATATTTTTGTCAGCCTCAACAGTTGCCTGCGTGTATCTGTATGTGTGCGTGCGTGCGTGTGTGTGTTTTGCAAGGCAACGTTGCCATAACATTAATTTTGTTAATTAAAAGTTTCTCTCACGGCTTTGAAGTTTACTGCCAGCTGCGTGGCGTCTGTCTCACTCTCTGTCTCTCCCTGTCTCTCTCTTTCCCACTCTCTCTCTCTATCTCTCTCTGTTGCTCTGTATGTGCAGCAACTGTCAGCTGGCGGCCATGCAACAGTCTCCAGCCACCGCAGCACATTCTAGTCACTCAGTTAGTTTTGCACCTGCAACTGTCACCTTTCACCTGATCCCTTTAACGCATTTACCCGGCAACCCCTCGGTCTGTTTGGTCAACCCAAGCTAAAGCAACTTTTACTTGCCGCAGGCAACTACACATACAACTTCAGCCTGCTGGCCTACTGCTTCCTACTTCCTCCTGCTGTTGCTGCCGCTGCTGCTGTTGTTGCCTTTGAAGTTATGTTATTATTGTCATTGTTGTTGTTCTGCTGCTGCCGCTGCAGCTGCCCACAAATCTGCAAAATGTTTTGTGCAAATTTCAAGTGTTTACATAGCCGCAAGTTTGTGGCACGCTGCGGAGGACGTAAACGGTTTTGAGGTTGGCAGCGCTTATGGGTCAAGCAGGCAGCCATTTCTGGCATATGATATAAATAATTATTTGTGCATATTATAAACACAGTTATTTATAAAATCATAAGAGCTGTTAAGCCGATCAACAAGTCTAGGTATCAATTGTAAATCAAGTTAAAAAGCAGCTCAATCAACCCAAACAAAAAGCAGTCGTACGTAAAATCAAAAAGTGTTGCCTACTTTTATGGCTGAAATTAAATAAGAGCCCGAAACGCTTTAAGCACTTAGAGCACTGCAAGTATAAACAAATATGCATAGATATGTATAACAAATTTATTATATAACTTGTGCTTTGCATAACATATCAAAAGTCTTCTAAATAAGCCATAGCCGTCCTGCCTAAAATCAACAGCACGCATTGATGTGCTGCCTACTTTTAGGGCTGTGATTTAATTGACGTCAATTAACGCACTTTGTAAACTCTTTAAATTCCACTCGCATTATTTGTATTTTTTTCTCACTCTCTCTCTCTTGCACTTAAATCTTGTTTTGATTTACATTTTATTTGCAATTTGTCTATTTTGATTTCCTTTTTTTTATAAATTCATATTTTTTGCTGCTGCCACGCCGGAAGCACGTGAAGTTGGCTGAGCCAGCACATGCGATAAATTAAAACGGAATTCAGGTTTAATTTGCGTCATACACTTACGCTATTTTGACCCAATTTCAAGCGTTGATTTTGCATAAAATTCGACCTGTTCTTGTTGCCATTGTGCACGCTTATTGCCTTTGACATGGTTACAATGCCATCGGCAGCTTCCGTTTTTGATTCTTTTCAGCTTCGCTCGCTGCAAACTTTCCACATTTCGCTTTGTTGTCAAATATACTATAAGTTAAATATACTCTACACACACGCTGTGTGCGTGTATGCACACATTTTGCAGGCATGTTTTATGAGCTGCTTTGGCAGCTCTCGCTCTCTGATGGCCCAGTCATTTGCACGAGTCGTGACAGTCTCGAACCTGCGGGCAACGCCTGAGGCTGCCGCTTAAGGAGTATTGAATGGAAGCTGCGCTGGCAGCCTGATGCGCTGCGCTTGGCTTGGCGCCATTTTATGTGCGGTCCTCGCCTGCCTATATGCAAAACGGCCATAAAATTTGCAAAACTTTTAATGGTTCATAAAATATTTAACGTAATGGCAACGTTGGCCAGAAAAGCGACGGTCCCGAGAAAAAAAAAATAAAATAAAAAGAAAGCTGCAAATAAAACCGGTTAAAGACAGGCCAAATGCGAGCCCCGGGTCGCAAGCGTAGCACAGATTTCTGGTTGTGGCAGGCACGACCCGGCCAATTGCTGCAGCCGTTAACGCGATCTTCTCCTGTTGCACTGTGCAATTTATGAAAAGCGTTTTTAGCCACAAATTGCAAATTATCACACGGCGACCAGCCACGGTTTGCCCCCAACCTCAGCTGAAGCTGTCGCTAAATTATGCCATGTGCAGCTTTTAATTGCGCCGATGATTTTCCATATTTAGCTGGCGGGCAGAGTTCATAAATTACGCGATGCCCGGTCACATTGCAGCGCCGTGTGGTGTGCAACAGCAGAGGCAGCCTGGCTTGGGTGCAGCGACGATTCGATTAGCGGGGCAGAAAAGAGAAGAGCACACTGGCAGAGCGAGGGGAATGGGAAAAGAGAGCTGTAGCTGGGATTAAGCAGCTAAAAGAGACGGTCGGCCGATTTATTTATGAGCTGCAAGTCGAGTTGAAAGCGCAACGAATGAGCAAGAGTGAGAAAGAGGGTTGCACATAGAGTTGCAGCAAATTTAGAAATTATTAAGTGCAATATGAAGTACTTTCAGAGCAGCCCTCGCTGCAGCACATGAAATAGTAATTACCGCCTTGAGTCGCAGCTGTAATTTGCGCTGCAAGCAGCAGCGGCAGCAACAACAAATTGTCGCCGGACCACAGACAGCAGCGCAAATTCACAACGGAAGTCAGAGACGGCAGCGAGCGGAAACGGAAATGCGCAAATGTTAGGGGGCAGCAAATGAAAATGGTTCCCCAAGCGTCGTTTATCGTGGCTTTTCAGCGCCAAATCGAAGCGACACAGTCAAAAAAAAAACGTGCCAAAGCATTTCGCTTTCATTCCATTCACAAAAGCGAAAGGAGACAAGGCTTGTTGAAGGCATCGCACGTGCCACAGACATATTGAACAGACAAACGCAACAAAAGTAACTCTATAGTACTACTATATCATTAGATGCCAAATGGGACGACAATGTTCGCGCAAGTACAATGCGAACAATTTATTTGGAGAGCATAACATGCCTATAGGGTATACAAGATGGCAAAACAATCATATAGTTAGGAAAATAAATTAATTCTAATATATTTCTCATAAATATTTTAATAGACTCTTTGAACTTTGAACCAAGTAAAATACGCGCTACAAGTCTCTCAAAAACATGTAAACTCATTTTAAAAAATAATAAAACTCATAATATTGAGTATTATATTAAAACAAACTGTTTGATCTCTGCTATTACAGCGTTAAGACAATTCATGACTTACTGTACAACAAATAGACACGATTTTATACTTTTCAATGTTTCTTTTTATCAGCAAAAAAAAACTGTTTAATCTCTGAAACTATGAAAGCTGCATATCTCAAATTTGATAGGCGGCTTGTTGTAAAACAAATACAAATTTATTAAATAGAACTAATAAAGCCACATACCTACAACTTGTCATATGATGTACAGTAGATTTGTAAATTTTTATAACAAAATTATAACAGAATAGACAGCATTATTATTTGACAAAGGCCAAGCCAGGTTCATAGCCGTAAACCTTTTGAGCATCATGCGAAAATCCATATTGATAGATATGATTGAGTGTCAGTTTCAGATCTTTCCAGCAATTCGATTCGATCAATTGGCCGCAGAGCATGCGAAGAGGTAAGCGTCGATTGTACATTTCGGTGAAATAGGAATTGAAATAGAGAAAGCTGCACCAGAGCAGCAAATAAGCAGCGCAGGCCACGCCAAAGATGAGCAGACGCAGCCATTGCATCGAAAACATTGTAAAGATTAGAGAACTGATCAGTGCGATCAGTTGCAGAGCAAATAACATGGTCAACTTCAGATAGAAAAAGATGGTATACGAAATAAAAGCAGCCAATCCACAATGCCACCAGACACCGCAATGACGTGAATTATGCCAATAATCCACACGGCCAGCGAGATATTCAACGGAATGATCCAGTGCAGGTACCCAAAGACATCGGCGGGAATGGCCACATATGTTAAGTAAGTCAGCCCAGAAACGAACCGAAAATTAGCTCCACATACAGACGTTGCAATGACCAGTCCGGGCGGTCTTCAGCAGGCAGTCGGATCAGGAACAAAACGTGCGTATTGAATAGGTGCACATAATCGGGCAGGCAGAAGGCAGAACATAAAGAAAGCGTGTCCATCGCGCCGCAAATACAAATGATGCAGGCCAAAGAAACCGCCGAGGACGCCAACAGCAGCGACTTCTTCTCCAGCAGCACAGTGGACGTCGTTGTAGACGTGGTGGACTTACCATGGCGCAAGGTTTTTAGTTTGTGCTCACTTTTCAAATTCACATACATAACTGACGAACTAAACCAGGCACTGGGTGGGGGAGGGGTAAGTGATGAGAATGAGAGAAAAGGTAGGCAGAACGTATATAAAATATATTGATTTACAGGGCACGGCATAGTCGGAGCATGATGAGTTTCGAATCTGCTGCCGAATTTGGCGTGCAAAACGTTTTCATGGAAATGCAAAGCATGTGGGCGTGGGCAAACACGCTGCCGCTTCCCTATCCGTATCCCTACACCACACAACTCTGCCCCCTCTTGCACCCTTGGTGCTGCCCCCGCCCACCACCAACGATCTCTGAAGCACGTACGCTGCGTGTCGCCTTCGTCCTGTTTCGTCTTCAACGTTTGTTAGCTTTTAATTTTAATGCGTGTTGCACGCTCGCTCCCAAAAATTAAACGCCGGCTTATTTTCCGTTTTCCCTGCAGCCCGCCTATCCTTCGAGTCTCTACGCCATCCACCCCTCTCTCCCTTCTCCACACTCCACTCGTTTTGATAATTTCGCATCTAAACATGGCGCAAAAGTTTCAGCCAGCGCTTTTTTGGACCGTACAAATAGGCGTCGATTAGGCAAATCAACGCATTTGTATGCAGATTATGTGCCAGCGGGCAGCACAATCACACACAAACACACCCGCACACACACACACACACACACGCACAACAGCCCGTAGTGGCAATTGTTATTGTTGTTTTTGTTGTTCTCTCTAATTGCGCATAGTCTGTCAGCCACTCCACGCGGCGTATACGCAACAAAAATGCGAGCAACACTTGAAATGTGCGTGCAGTGGCAAAGTTGGTATTATCTGTGGTATCAGATAGTATTTATCTACTAGACTTAAGATTGTGCTTATCCATAGCTATTTAATTTCAATGTGTTTTGCCCACAAACTGTATGTAGCTTCGAAAATTTAATTTTTTATCAATTAAAATGCTTACTGGCGAAAAATATTTAATTTGCATACTAAAGTATGCATAGAATTATATAATAGAATTTTTCCAAAAATATCTAAATCAATATTTATTTTATTTTAGTCAGACAAGTCAATAATTCCACACGGCTTTCGAATAATAAAAATTTTTTTCTTGCAGTATTTTTGAAAAGTTATACAAATTATTAATATTAATTAATTAATATTTATTTTAGTTTAGTAAAAGCATTCAGTGAATTCTAGCAAACAAATTTTAACAAATTATATAGTATAACTAAAAAATATAATTTTTAAAAAAATGCCAAGTAGTGGCAAGAGAAAAATATTTATTTTGAATTCTGCAGAGTTGTAAGCGTAAATAAATACTCAAAAGAATTGGTTATACGTTTTATAAATCAATACTATTTTTCTTTAGTCAAACGAGTGGAAAGGCAATCTCTTTTGGCAACTAATAATTATTATAAATTATATTACAATAAATTTGGAAGTATGCAAAATATTTGTAGATGAAAATATTTATTTTGAATTCAGTAGTTTAAAGCTTAAATAAATGTTTAAAAGAATTTATTATATGTTTTCTATTCTATTTCTTTGCTCTCTTCCAACTGTCTCACACATGTTGCCTATCGTGCACGCTTTGCTTCTCTTCCGCGCCGTAAGTTACCAATTATTTTCACATTTTGTTGTACTTCTCTTTGCGTGTCGCTTTAAGCAAGCAAAGATCTTACGCTAATTTTAAGCGCCTCTTAGCGTCAGCTACCCCAACCAAACACACACACCCACCCACACACACCCACACACACTCATGCAAGCCGACAATCCCGCACAGAGACAGTAGCAGCAGCAGCAGCAGCTCCCACGCTGCGTGTTGAATTTCAATGCATACTTTTAGGCTGAAAACACATCACAGAGTTGCGAGCGAGATGGAGAGAGAGAGAAAGAGAGAGCAAAGACAACAGTAAAAAAACATGCGTTTACCATTTCGCATATCACAAGGCTAACGGGGGAAGGGGGTGCCTAGGAATCACATGCGATTGGCATTTGACGCCAAAATGCTGACGATGACGAGTTTTTCCTTTTTTCGCTCTTTTGATTTTCTTAGCTTTTTTTAGCTGTTTTTTCGCTTTTCTTGCACCACTCGCAAGTGGATTTATTTTGCAATGCCCCAACGGAATTTTAATGGATCGGTTCGCCTAGGCCCCCCCAGCCAGGGATACGCTCCTCTCCCTTCTCCACCTACACTTTGCACGTGTCTTTGGTTTCTAAAAATTGGCCAAAGTCTTTCACGGCGCGGCTGCTTAAAATTTCGCTCATGTGACAAGCCGAGCCGCCGTCGCCGCCAGCGCGTGACACTCGTCCAATTCTCCGTTCGTTGACTTGTCGCGACGCCATCTCATCTTGTCTCTCTCTCTCTCTCTCTCTCTCTCTCTCTCCCTATCTCTCTCTCTTTCTCTCTCTCTCTCTCTCTCTCTCTCTCTCTCTCTTGGTCGTCGTCCCGCAGTTTTACTCGCTGCTCGTGTTTGTTTTCGTTAATTTCAGCGCTCGTTTCCTGTTTTTATTTATATTTTGGCCAGGCCTGCACCCTACGCTCGGCTCCCTCTTTTCGCCCCTCTTTCTTCCACGCCCCTGCCTGTCTCCTCGAACTCATAAAATGTGAAATTTAATTAGTCGTGTTGGTAAAAATGACATTTAAAATTATTTGGAAGCGCGCCTTAACGGCACCTTTTCCGTTCTACCGCTCGTCGAGCATATTCGCCATTTTACGAGGCTCAAGTTAGGATCAGAAAATTAAATTACTGCTCTTTTACGATAGCATAAAAGCGCGAAGATTATTTATGAATCTCAAATCTTGATTAATTAATTGTTACCTAAAACTGAGTTTTTTAAATACAAATTTGCTTGTGGGCCATTTTGAAGAAAACCTAATGATATTTCTTCTTTCCCTTTCCAATATTCCATTTTTTAGAATTGTTTGGAATTTTTCGGAAACTTGAAGCAATTTTAGGCTACGTTTTACGTCTTAGAGCATTTCAAAATCAGCTTAGAAATTTCGCACATATTTTACTTTTTTGTTGGCTTATTTAATTTTTTTTTTTTTCGTGTAGCCTTTAATTATGCACAGCTGCCTCTTGGTTGAAGACTGAGTATTTATATGTCTTTTATGTGTGTGTGTTTCGGTATGTGTGTGTGTATGCCTGCTACGTTTTATGCGCTTCGTTTGACACATTTCTCGGAGAAACCTCAGCTCGTTTTAATTCACTTTCGCTTAATTTCTTGATTGAGTATGGGACATTTTGGAGAAAAAAAAAACAAAAATAAGGTTAAGTGTTGTAAAGGGTTTGACTATATTTTGAATATATTTTTGGTATTTATGTGGTATTTACTTGGTATATATTTCTATTTTTTTTGACTTATTTATGAGTTTTTAGGGCACAAAACACTTTTACAATCTTAACACCCCTTACTCCTTGCACACACACACAGCCATACACACGTAGTAGTTAAGCGCACCTAAATACATTTTTGCTAGAATAAACAAGCAACCTTGGGTTGTTTACCATAAAAAGTAGGTAAACTTGAGTGCAAAAATGCGCTGGTGTGAGTTCACACACGCACACACACACGCACACACACACGTAAAAATGGCAAAATAAATGCACATAAATATGCGAACTGTATGAAACGAAACGGAATGGAACGGAGCGAAACGAAACGAGAAAACAAAAAAATAACAAGCAAAGCGGGAAAAATGAACTGAAACAGAAGCTGCGAAAGCGAACACTAAAGGGTACCAAATGTGACTGAATGGGAAAGCGGGCGGGGGGTCGACTCGAATGTAGGCTCTATAAGGACGGGGGCAGAGAGGACACACATTTGCGGTCCACAACGTCGAACACATTACAAGCAAAAGCACTTTTGACAAAAGGAGGCGCCAGCGAAAATAAACAAGCAAATGCCAAACGAAACAAAGACAGGCGGACAAAGACAAAGACGGAGATAGAGAGATAAGTGCACACAGAGCGAGAGTAAGAGAGAGCGTAGCAGATAGGTGCGTTGAAGGGTAACCAAAGGATTTCAAGGACTACGAACGTTAAGGCAACAAGAGGCGCAAGGAATTTGTGCATGAACAATGGCAGCAGGCAAAGCGCACGCCAGACTGAAGAACAGCATCTCTTTGAGTGAGTTACAACAACAACAACAACAACAACAAAAACAACAACAACAAGAGCAGGACAAGTAAGTAAAGCTGTGCTACAGCCTTGCAAACTGCAAGATACCCAGTACGAGCAGCAGAAATGTGAATTCACTCGACAAGTCTATGCATAACTCAGCAACCACTGCAGCGTTTTATATCAAATTTGCTAGGCATTTAGTTTATTATAATATCTACCAAGTAAACCCGTAGTGTTATAGCCTAACTGCTATAGTGTTCGAAAAACAGCTCGGCAAACAGTTTAACCTTAACTAAAGCCATGTTTAATAATATTTATAAAGCAGCTAAGCAACTTATGCTTAGTCTTTTCTTTTCTTTCCACTTTTCCACACATAACTCAGCATCCACAGCATCAATTCCCATCAAATTTCTGGGCACTTAACTGATTTAAAAATCTACTAAATAAACTCGTAGTGTTATAGACCAACCAACTGCCGTAGTTTTTCAGATACAGCTCACAGAGTTTAACTTGGCCTGGTTAACACAATATTTAATGCTTATAAGATAAGTCTATAATAGTGGATGCCCTGCTAGCGATTATTGCAGGGTATATGCATAAAAACAAGCAGGGCAGCATGCGGATATGAAGAGGCACAGGCAAACGTCCCGAACGGATGTCATTAAGGTGGGAATGCGTGTGCCTCCACACACACTCCGTCTCTCTCTCCGTCTCTCTCTCCGTCTCTCTCTCTCTCTCCCTTTCTCTGGGTGTGTGTGGAAATGAACTGCAGCAGGCAGAGGCACCAACTGTTAAGTATGAAACTCACAAATGCACATTGGGGGCGTGGCAACCGGAGCAGGCTCGTGTCAGACATGATGAGTTCCCCAGTAAAGGGAACCTATTTGCCAGAGCTGTTCGACAGAACGGCCTTTAATTCAAGAGCAGCAACATCATCGACAACAACGACAACACTCGGATAAGGTCAATGGGCAAAGAGTCGGGCAGGTAAGAGATGCGTGATGGGGGAAGAGGTAAGGAGTGCGGGGAAAGAGGTAGAGCGAACCAACAGAGGAGATTACAGCAACTGCAATTAACGATGCAGCAGAAATTAACAAGAAAATATTTATAAAGAAAAATATTGGCAAAGCTGGTAAAAATAAAATACGAAAATTTACAGCACAGGTGCATGTGATGAGACTGAGAGAGAAAGAGAGAGAGATGAAACAGGAGAACAGGTAAGAGTGCAAGCTGAAAGATAAAACTGAAAAGTTAAGCCAGAAGCAATTTTAAATTTCAGAAATTATACGAAAATGCGTAATATTTATAGTGATTTTTAAATGATTTATTTTAAATTTTAAATAGTTGATATTAACTTCAAAAATAGCATCTACAACAATGACTTGGCCAGCGCAATGATCGAACCCGTAAAGCGCAGAATCTTTAAGAAACATAGAGAAAGAAAAATAACAAAAAGAGAGTGAGTGGGAGAGAAGGAACTTGTAAGAAAGTTCTACAATTGATAATATCGATAGCTTAAACATTTCAAGCACTATCGATTGATTTTAAAGATTTTTTAACACTGTTAACACTTGAAAAATCTTTTATGCAGAACCTACCGACGTGAGTGTCTCCAGTGAGGGCGAAAAAAAGGGTATCTTAACGACGAGCACACGCTGAGCTCGTACAATCATGAGCAAAACCATGCGCTGCACACGCACGCTGTGTCCATGCCACTCGCTGCTGAAGGTGCTGCGCGCCAGCTCCAGGCACTGTAGAAGGGGAAACCAGATGTATAGAGATAGAGAGAGATGCAGTTAGTCGCTTCCTATCACTCTTACCGCCTCCATGATGCAGGTGCCACCCAGACAATAGAGAAAGATCTCGGTGCCCACCGCGAGAGTGTAGACCAAATAGACAATGATGCCCACGCCAGAGAACTTGAAGAGAAACATATGCAAATTTTGAATTACGACAGCAAATATCGTGCTGATCCTTACCAGCAGCATATCTAATACACTGGTGCCTATAATCAGGCTCGAGGTGACAAAGTGTCCCAATGTTATCTCCACCATGATGCCCGACAATCGCTTCGTCAGCTCAGCCACCTCGTTGTGCCGATCGATCAGCCTCTCCATCTCACGCACAATCTGCAACTCATCTGCTTCCACGCCCGGCTTCACTTCCAACAAATCACAGACATCGTCGCGCAGTGACAGCAGCAACACGGTCAGATACAAACAGAAGCCCAAAAAGAAACCATCGGCGCCCGAAAAGCAGGAGACAGTGATGTAGCCATGCCAGTGGACCAGCATATAAGTCAGCGGATATAACGGCAGACGCAGCAGTGCATCGGGAAAGCTGTAGAGCGGTAAATATATTACTCTAGACCTTCTAGACCTTCTACTTAGAGGTCAAACCATGAACAAAATTACTTGTTTTAGCATTTCGGACTTGGTTATGAATTGTTGCAGGTCTATAGAGATCTCTGGGGAGTTTGAAGAAAGCAGAAGGCATGTTATACCTAGACCTAAGAGTGCTTCTTTATTATAACAGAATCAAACTTAAGTTGACACCTTGAACAAAATGGCATTCCAGTGGAAAATCTGATGATTTTTAGGGAACTAACATTAGGAAAAACCGACATACATAAGCACATGGCCACAGGGTAATACTATTTCTTGAATATCTTCCTTATTTATCGGCCGATCTTATTGAAACTTTCGCAACACGCCCGCATGGTAGTTTTTATCACATGTATAAAGAATCATTTCTTTAGAACTATATTTGCAGCAACAATCGACTTTTTTTCGATTTATAAGGCGGATGAAGACGTGGCAAAAATCCAAATTAAACTTGATCTGCGTTCAGAATTAACAAATATTGTCTCCAAAACAAATAAGAGACGGAAAGAAATAAAAAGCAAGAACGCATTGTTCATATTTGGCACGTGTTTTTCCGAGAATTGTAGCGGGTATATCACAGTCGAGTCAGCTCGACTATAGCCTCTCCGACTTGTTTTTTTATTTTGAATTAATCTATAGTTAAAACCTTAACAAAAAGGCTTTTGAAACCATTAAAAAAAGGACAACGCATACAAAAATCGGATGAATTTTAAGAATGTCATGATTGTTAGAAATCATGATAAACTATATTTATATATATTCATGTTCTTTCGTTTTTTCACAGAGACCCCCCCATGCTTAGGTTAGTAACTATAAGATCAATTTAATTTTGCTCTCACATCATCTTCAATGGCGTCTCGTAGATCCAATCCTCTCTACGCCCAGAAAGAAGTGCTGCTCCATGGGATACGAGCAGGTCAGAAAGCGGGGCACCATCGCGACGTAACTAAGCGATTCTGATGTCCTCGCTGAACTACTCGAGTTTTATAAAGTCCGCTACTCTGATATCGCCCCGCCCGGTATAATTGATGAGCTTGGGCGTTTCACGTGCTCAAGGTTTGACTAGTTTTTCAAGCTAACAACCGGTAATTAAGCAACGTTTAGGCGGTGGGAGTGCGAGTGATTATCCATAATTGAAGTTTAGTTTTTGAAAAGAAAAAATTGAGGTAGATATAAAGGGCAAGTGCTTGAAATTTACAGGGTATAATACTGCCATCAGAGAGCTGCAAACGAGTATACTCTAGTAAGAACTTGTACGTCTGTAAAACATAAAAATCAAATCAACTCAACTAAAAATTTCTGTCTATCATATCTTATCATACTACTGGTCAAACGAGTTCGATGATCTACGAATTTTCAAAGCATATAGGGTCTCGAACGAACTCGAATCATCTATTATTTCATACCATATATTACTCCTCAAACGAAGATGTAACCGAAATTCTAAGAAAATGTTAAGTTCCTTAATCAATACTCACGGCGTGTCACTGAAACTCGAAATACTCGTTCATAAACGAGTTAAGTATGCCTGATTTATACGAAATGAAAAGATAAATTGGCTTCATTCACAAATGAAACAACACGAGAATTGTACTCGAAATATGTTACTCTAGATATTAATTGGTTGGGTTATTGAGGCCTTCTATTTAGAGATCAAACCATGAACAAAATTACTTATTTTATCTTGGTTATGAATTGTTGCAGGTCTACCGAGATCTCTGGGGAGTTTGAAGAAAGCAGAAGGCATGTTAGACCTAGACTTAAGAGTGCTTCTTTATTATACCAGAATCAAACCTAAGTTGAAACCTTGAGCAAAATGGCATTCCAGTGGAAAATCTGATGATTTTTGACAAAACTCTGATTGCTGGAAGTCTAGAAAGATCTTTCAGATCATTAGAAAGGGGGAAGTATGGATTAACTAATATTCAAAAACCTTAGAATCCGCAATGATCAAAATGATATGTTCTATTATTTTTGAAAAATGTATGACTTGTTGTAAGTCTTGATAGATATCTGAGGAACTTGAAGAAGAAAACATGAAGGATCTAGATCTAAAGCCACTACTTTTTTATGTTAAATGAATTTACATTTGAAACCTTAAACAAAATGGCATTCCAGATAAATTATGACCATTTTTCGCAAAGTTATTTTTGCTGGAAGATTAGCAAGGTCTTTCAGATTATAAGAAGAGGATAGTATGAACTAACATATATTCCAAGTTTTAAGGATGCTCAAGATGACAACGCACACAAAAATCCGATGATTTTTAAGAGAGTTATGATTGTTAGAATTCATGATAAACTATATTTATCTATATTCATGTTCAGTATATCGATGTATACGCTGCAGAGAGACCCCCCCTTGCTTAGGTTAGTAACTGTATAATCAATTTAATTTTGCTCTCACATCATTTTGAATGGCGTCTCGTAGATCCAATCCTTTCCACGCGCCCGTCGCAGCATATTGTCGAACAGATTCCGTACCGAGTACGAGGTGCTGGTGCAGAAGCCCAACCACAGCAGGACCATTGTTAGCCGAGTGGCAAGAGTGTAGAAGCGTCGCTTATAGCCAAGTTTACGTTCCGAACGCTGCTCTTCCGTCAGCTTGCGAATACGCTGTATTAACCACTTGAACTCATCGCGATACCACCAAATTGCCAACATCTTGAGAAGCGACAAAATGCTCGAAGCGACCGGGCAGAGTGCGTCCAGGGCCAGCGTCATGTTGCGTGGTATCTGGTAGATGCCATAATGTGCCTCGGCAATGCAGCCATAGATCAGTATGAAGAAATTGAAGAAGCTCCACAAACGCAACGGCCATGTACGCTCCTGTTCCGGATAAAAACCAATTAAACTCAATGCGAACTTGGGCACCAGAAAGAAGTGCCGCTCCATGGGATACGAGCTGGTCAGAAAGCGAGGCAACATCGCGACGTAACTTAACGATTCTGATGTCCTCGCTGAACTACTCGAGTTTTATAAAGTCCGCTACTCTGATATCGCCCCGCCCGGTATAATTGATGAGCTTGGGCGTTTCACGTGCTCAAAGTTCGATTAGTTTTTCAGGCTAACAACCGGTAATTAAGCAACGTTTAGGCGGTGGGCGTGGCAAAAGTGCGAGTGATTATCCATAATTGAAGTTTAGTTTTTGAAAAAGAAAAAATTGAGGAATAATAAGAGGAATAACTCGAGTAGGAACTGGTACGTCTGTAAAACATAAAAATCAAATCAACTCAACTAAAAATCAAATCAACACAACTAAAAATTTCAAACTAGTTCAATGCGCTACGAACTAACTCAAATCATCTATCATATCATATCATACTACTGATCAAACGAGTTCGATGAACTACGAATTTTCAATGCATATAGGGTCTCGAACGAACTCGAATCATCTATTATTTCATACCATATATTACTCCTCAAACGAAGATGTAACCGAAATTCTAAGAAAATGTTAAGTTCCTTAATCAATACTCACGGCGTGTCACTGAAACTCTAAATACTCGTTCATAAACGAGTTAAGTAGGCCTGATTTATACGAAATGAAAAGATAAATCTGCTTCATTCACAAATGAAATAAAACGAGTATTGTACTCGAACCGAAAAAAATCACAGCGAGTACTAATAATGATTCGAGTATACTGGAAAATGTATTGCTCGTTGCAAATCTTCTGTTTGGCATATTGAGTTGCTTGTAGGTTGTACTTTTACCCCTAGTAATTGATCTGTATATGTTATATTACTCTTGCATTTAAGTGTGACCATAGTCGATGCACATCAAACGATAACTCTTACGATTAAACAGTGTTGCAAAAGGCAAGCAACACTTTCAATATTTTTTAATTTAAGATAAAAGAAAAATAATAAGTTAGCTAAATTTACAGGGTATTTACTGACTTCTTTGACTCTTGAAGTTGGCTCGACTCCCATGCACACAAATATTTATTTGCTTCAGTAATCTGTACCGAATCCTGCTCTTCCCATCCCCTGCCGCTCTTGCCACTTTGTGTGCGCTTATTATGGTCGAATATGCATGAGAGGTAAACAAATTGACTCCACGTCTAGAAATTCTGACAGCTTCTAGCCAAAAGGACTCCGGCTTCAGCTGCAGCTGCACTGCAACTCGGAATCCGGGCTGTCCTCGCCCGACCTCCTCCTCCACCGCATTCAAACTTTCTATGCAGTCGGGCTAGGCAAGTGTTGCCAACCGGCTTGCAGTTTGTATAAATATTTTATAAGCTGTCCAACTAGGCGTATGTGTGTGCGTCTGTGTGTGCCGACATGATTATGCAAACTGCAGCTATTTGGCGTATGCGAGAAGGCCAATAAATTAATTTAGCCATCCGGCCTGCTCTGGCCCGGCCTGTTAGGCGGTAAAATCGGGCGTGGCCAATGCAAAATGACGACGGCGTTGACGGCACCGCCTGCTGTTTGCTGCTGCTACCATTTCCCGCTAGACCTGCCCACTTCCCCAACCGGACCGCCCCTCCCCGCCTTTCCCAATCGAATTTCTAGCCGAGTCTGACCGGGACGGACTTGCTCTTTGCATAATTGATGGCTGCAGGTGTATTTGTGCTCAAATGAGGCATGCTAAACACATGCCTTTGACACTTATACACACACACACACACTGGCATAAACACACACTGGCACACACACAGGAAACAAACACACTCATATTGCAATAAAACTGTAGCTTAGCCCGGGCGCACATTGTTAAGCAAATAGCAAAAAGAAAAACTGGCCGAACTGGTTGGCAAATTTCTCTACTTGCCTCTTGATGTTTTCAGGGGATCCCCATGCGATAAATATAAATAAAAGCGAATAGACGACAAAAGCGAAGAGCAGCGAGAGGAGGCTGGGGCGGTAGGGAGGTCCACAAATACACTATAAATTAGAGACATTTTGCCGCTTTTGCCTGGCGATTTAAGTGATATATATATCGAGTTATAGGTAGATGGGTGATATATGGTGCGGGGAAATTAAAGAACAAAATGGGAAAATATTGTGGCAGATATAAAATAAAAGTGGAACCTTAAAAGAGAAATGAATTAGGCTCGTAACAAAAAAAATTTCAAGGTCTGAGCTTAAATATTGGGTAAAATATAAAAAAGGAATAATGTAAGGTATTTTCTATAGATAAGTAAACTGAAATTATCTGCAGCAAATAAGGAATAGAGGAAAAACAAATAAACTGCAATACAATAAAAATGTCAAGCAGAAAAAGAGAAAATATTAAGTTATAGTAAAGCGAATGAAAGGATTCAAATATTTCCTTGATTTCAACCATATATATATCATATCATATTCCCTCTACTACAACAAATATTTCAGCTAACAAAAAAGTAAAGAATAACTCTATAATATATAAGTAACAAGATCATAAGTAACCTTACAGTAATAATCCCTATTTGAAGCCGATAAAAATACACTCAGTATAACTTACACAGTTCCCTAGTGATAAGCCCCATACTCCACAGCATATCCCACTTTCCTCATCGAACTGCTCACTCCAACCATAATACTCCTCCGTCCTCCTTCGGCCCACGGGCATAGGTTAGGCCTGACAAAAGGAGCTTGTTTGTTGTTTTTTTTTTTTTTTTTTTTTTGTTTCGGGCCATCGTGATCGGGCGAGTACATGCCGTGGCCTATTCAAATTGAAAAATTTACGTGGAAAACATGCAAATTTATGCCATAAACACAATGAGTTTAATGTGCCCGGGGCCGTGCGAGACAACGCCGAAACAGTGCAGGACAACAGCAAAAATGGCTGCCAGAAAAAAAAAAACCAAATAAAAATGGGAAAGAGCAAAGGACCAGAAACTCAAAGCTGAACCAAACTTATGGCCTGGCAGCGACAACCGCATTGATGACTCGATTTGTAGGCGACATGACCCCTCGCAACGGAAAGAAAAAACAAGAAAATGGGAGCATTTTCCAAAAACGAGCAAAAAAGAAAATACAAAAAAAAACAATGAGCGTCACTTTTTCTTTCACTGCGGCATGCAACGACGTAGCGGTGCGGCAGGCTTTTGGCTCGTTTTGTGCCTGACAAAAATTATATACAAAATTATTGAACACGTTCCGAACCTGCCACAAATGTGCCTAGACCAGGAGCAATGCAGAGAGAAGGTGTCTGAGAGCCTCGGAGCGAGGCCTGCCATAGGTAAGTGTCGGACTAGGGGCATATGAATTTATAATCGAATAACAAACAAGTTGACAGCTTGAAGAACCTTGCCAACGACCGCAAAGCAATTTCTCTATAATTTTCTATAATAGCTTTTAGGATTTACAAGTGTTTCCGCTTAAAATACACCTAGGTGTGTTCAATTGCCTGAGGCCTATCAGCATTTTAAAATTTTTGATACATTAGCTTGGTCTTTCCATTCCAACAAAGTCGAAATACTAAGAAATGCTGTCGTTTTCTAGCAATTTCTCTGCATTTATCCAGCTATTTAAGCCAAAACTTAGCACACATCTATATTAATATTTCAGCTACAATTTGATCAAATTTCATGGGATTCCAAGAACACGTACTAGTGTGGTAGTACATTTTGCATGGCTTACCCATGCAAGCAAAAAAGCAATTGTAAGAATTACACTAGTTCTCTTTCATTAAGAGTTTTCTCTGGAATTTATCTAGCTATCTGAACCAAACTCTGCACACGTGTAAGATAATATTTTTGCTACAATTTGACCAAATTTCATTGGATTCCAAGAACATATACTAGCCTGGTAGCACATTTTGCATGGCTTACCCATGCAAGCAAAGAAACAATACCAAAAATTGCTCTAGTTCTCTTGCATTAAGAGTTTTCTCTGGCATTTATCTAGCTATTTGAACCAAACCAGGCACATGTGTAATTCACTATTTCAGCTACAATTTGCCTGAATTTTATTGGATTCTTTTGAAAAATATAGCCAATTGAACTGTTCATTTTCATTGCCAACATTTTTCTACCTAAATTGTGGCTTTAAATCGCGCTACGCTCAGCTCGTAATATCGTTTGATTGATTTAATGTGTGTGCTCAGCTCGGCACATTATGCACACATATTATATTTCAGCTTAATTCGCATGGTATATATATCGCCGTAGGCCTCGAGTTGATGTGATACAGGTTGCATTTATAATGCCAAATGCATTTTTGATAACACGCAATGTGCGAGTTGCAACCTGCTCAGCCCACCCACGTGTTTCTGGGGCTAATTTGTGCATGCTTTAAATAGAGAGAAAGAGAGAGAGAGAGACAGAGCGATGGGCTATCAAATTTATATTGTGTGTCCTGCCCCGCCCCACGCGACACGCCTTTCAATAACGCAAACAGCCGTACGGCGACACGGTGCAACGGGCGCCTTTGTTCGCCGATAAACTTAATTTGAATAATAAATTACGTTGATATTTAATCAGCGCGGGCCAGCGATAAAATGCAATGGCCCCTGGAGAGCACAGGCTGACAATGCAAATACATATATATATATATATATATATATATAGAGCGTATACATATAGAAACCAGCATATATATGACGTGCAGTTGATAATGGATAAGCTGCGCGACTGCGGACTCAGCGTCTACGAGCGTCTCATTTGTCCCGCTTGTCCGGTTGTTGCCGTGCTGTTTGTTGCATGTGTCCTGTAGCCGAGGACGAGATTCGCGGCACGGCACGGCACGGCACGCGCTGCCCATAAACTGCATAAAGTCATTATCGTTAAGCGGAATTTGTGTTAATCAGATAACAAAATTATGAACAATTAAGTCATTGCATGCGAATTGAAAATTTAAACGGACACACTCGGCGCCATTAATGAGCGCTATATGTCGGCCATGATAATGGGCAGAGAGAGAGAGAGAGAGAGAGAGAGTATAGGTGAAGCAAGCAAGGGCAGGCAGATAATTGCAAATGAATATCATAAACTATTTCGCGTTTGCGTTCAAGAATTTACATAAAAACAATTTAAGGACCAGCAATAATTTAGCCACTTTACTCCCTTCTCTCTCTTTTCTTCTCTCTTTCCCCCGTTCTCTCTCCATCTCCCTCCCTACCGTACTTCCCTCTAATTATCACATATAATTAGCTAGCTCTTTAATCCCAACCCGCAGCTGACATACGAGTACTAATCCGACTTTAGGAAATTAATTTAGTCTATTTTTTTCAATTTTAATTTATTTCTATTAAACTAATTAAAAATTTAAACAAATAATTACAAATAAAGTATAAATTAAAGTGCCGCATTGCATTGGCTTTCGAAATCCATCCTGATCCACTTTAATCCGAACAGTAGTTCCAGGCCAACCTGCTGTTGCAGCAACTTTACAGTGCCGCAATAAACATAACCCATATCTGTCTGCGCATCATGCACAGTGACATAATAAATTTCGTACAACAGTTACAACAGATAATAATAACAACAACAACAACCTAAGCAGAGACAGCAAACTGCACATAATAACAACAAGAGCAATTATGCAAGCGACAACAGCAACGACAACAACAACAACAAATACAATTAGAACGACAACAAATGCACAATGAACTCATTAGACGTCAAGTGCAACTACAGACGGAGCAGGAAAATGGTAGAACAGCACAACGAAAAGATACTACGTAAATAATGAAAAATAAAGAAAAATAATGAAAAAAAAAAACTTAATTAACCGAACTGGTTTGATTCCCGGCTAATATTAGTGCGAGCCTGCAAGTATGCAATGGTTTTTAGCTGCAAGCGGGAAATTTCACTTGGAACTTATAAAATAAGAATTTTAAAATAAATTCAGCTTACAACAATGGAAATATGCATATATATATATATATATATATATATATATATATATATATATATACAAACAATAAATACCAAATATTTAAAATAATTAAATATAAATAAATGCCGCAATTAAATCAAAAAGTAAATAAAATGCAGGTATAAACACGTAGTATGCCATGTAAAATTTCGTTTATTCCGTAGAATTCGTATACAAAAATAAACACCCCTTGCCATGCGTGCTGTGCGGCGCCCCAATGAGTGCGCAACATATTTTTTTTGTTTTCCAGCATTCGCTTAATATGCATTTCATTAAATAAACACAACAAAATGGCAAATGGCAGCCGAAAACATTGCGCCCAGCTTGTTAAACACTGCAAACGCAACCCGAGACTAGAGGCCGGGGCGTGACTGTCAACAGTAGGGCGGCTGGGGGCGTGACAAATTTAAAACGCATTTTGCGGTTGCCAAATTGTGCGTACAATTGTGTCAGGCAGGGTGTCTGTGTGTATGTGTGTGAAACAGTAACCATGCCGTTTCCGCCGGAAATCGCGCAAAGTTGTCACTTGCAAGCGACCAACAACAGAAACCAAACACAAGAAATTAAAATAAATAAAAATCTAGTGGCAAGAGCAGGGGCAACGTGATGAGGGGCAGGAACGGGGACAGGCATGGAAAGCGTACAAATTTGTAACCTAAAACCATTAAAAACTAATGAGATTTAAATGCAAATGCAAACTGAAGTGGGCAGTCAGTGTGACATGGGCATAGGCGAAGAGCGAGCGCGTGGGCGTGGCCGTCCAACACACACACACACACAGCCACAACCTTGTTATATGCATCTTGCTCACTCTCGCTTTCCCTATCGCTCTCCATGTGCTGTGTGCTTGAGTGTGCATATTTTGTGGCAAATGACTAAATTTGCATGAAATTTGAACAGCGCGCGACTGCAAACGCGGTCGCAACTCATCCAGTCCCGTCCAGCCCCATGTCCATCTGCCAATGCTCTATAACGCGCCGGGTATGCAGCTATATAGAGAGATTTTCAACATGTGACTGCTTACCTAAGTGAATACCTATAAGTACTTACCATGTATCTGTGTTTATGTGTATGTCATCAAATCATCATAGTATTTATAATAATCAATAATCTATCTATCTTTCGTTCTATCTATCTACTCATTATACTATTCAATTTGTTTAGCTATGTGTATATTTATATATCTATATAATTATAAATATGTCCATCTAAATATATGCTTATTTATTCTTTTTATTTATCTACAAAACTTTATATGCATTTATCAATCAATAATTTTATATATCTATCTAAATAAATATCTATCTATCGATCTTGCTTTGTAGATTTATAATTATATTTATATACCTTTCTATCTATCAACCAATTAATTATTCTTTATCTACAAGCCTTTCCATACATCTATCAATCATTAATTATATTTGTCTATCTAACTAAATATATATCTGTCAATCTGCCTTTGTGGTAATCTATCTATGTATCTATCCATCAATTATGTTTCTATCTATACATTTTTATCAATCTACCTAAATATCTGCATGTACTTCTACGATGTAAATCCATCTACATATCTGTCTATCCAGCAATTAATTTTCTATCTATACATAAATATTTACCTATCTATTTACACAGTATGCATTTAGTATACGTACTTAGTTATATATTTCTTATATTTGCATTTATCTATCTGTCTATTTATTAATTTATCTATCTGCCTATGTATCTATCAACAACACTTATATAAATATGCATGTATTTTTATGTATATTCATCTATCTATTTAGCCTACTAATCTATGTATCTATGCCACAAAACTCCTCCAATTCTACACTCTTTAATTTCTTTGTTCAGTAAGAGCATCTGCAGTGCATTGTCCCCTATGCGAGCACATTCCTTTCATTTTTTATTGTGCTCTTTTTTCCCTGTTCTTCTTTTTTATTGCAACGCTTTTTTTTTTGCTTTCGTTTGTCGTCCTCGCAGTGTGTGTTGGCCATTTGGCCAAATGTTTGTCCAACAACGAGTGCGCATTGCCCATGTTTGTCATTTGTTACTATTGTTGTTGCTGCTGTTGAAACATATTTAATTTAAAGGCAATCAAATTTGCATTGCTGTAAATAAGCTGAGCAATTTAAATGAGCAGCCGCAAGTGGCGAATATCTATGGCATTAGCCAAGTAGCAGGACGAGGCGAAGCAGGTCGGCAGCATGTGTGCTAATTGCGTCTAATGAGGCGGGCTGGATGACTTTCGGGTGAGAAGAGGTGAGGCGAGGCGGGTGAGAGCAGTGTGCTCTCATGTGTGAAAGAAGGTGGCAATATTTTTTTTTTAGATGAGCTTGTCATGTGTCGCAGAAATGTTGACAATGAAAATGATTATGACTGACTTTGCCGTAGCCAAGGGTGTCAAGGATGGCAGTCGGGCGGAGTCGCCGAGAGGGGGGACAGCGGAACAGAAGGGATGGCAAATCATGAGAAACGTTGTCGTCTGCTGTTTGAAATTGCTGCGACGTGTAAATGTCGCTAATGTGCCGAGGACGTTGACGACGATGGCGCGACAACGGGGCGTATGTGGACATTTCTCCTGTCCTAAGCTCGGCTGAGCTCTGGCCAGGCTGAGCTCTGGCCAGGTGTTGGTTGCTGTTGCCCTTGCCAAAGCCAATGCCAGCGGCGCACACACACACACACACCCGCCCGCGCACATACCATCACACATACGCAGCGTATTATAGCACACATCGTTGGCCATAAGGTTAAGCTGTTTTCATAACACTCGGGCCCACACACACACACTTACGCGCACTTACACCGTGCCACACACACACACACGTCGAAAGTGCTGCAAATTAGATTTTTATGTTAATTAAAAAGGCACGCACAACATGTTGCAAAGCAGCCACGGCGAGCCCTGCCGCCAGCCGGCTTAATGCCGCATTTTTTCGTGTGTGTGTGTGCGGCGCTTGCCCCAGTTACATTGGCACAGACATTGCCAGCGATGAGGCAGAAGGTGAGGAAAGGGGCACAAACTAAATCAATTGCCTGGCAGCTGATTTAATGCACTCAAATCTTGCTGGGGCAAGTTCCAGTGCTGTGCCACAAATTGAAAAGGGAAACTTTAGAGAAAAACGGCAGAGAAAAGAAAGAGAGAAATATATGGAGAAAAATATAGAGAAAAATGAAGAGAGAGCGGAGCAGGCGAGAGGGGACAGAGCCATATCAATGCGAAGAATAATCGAAGAAAATGGAGAGTAATGCAAAGCATTTAAAATTTGCTTATAAAATTATAGCTAAGTTTAAAGATAAAATATTATAGATTAAACTCTAAAAAAAACCAAGTCAGCTTAGAATAAATTTTAATAAATGTACAAACCCATAAAGCTTGTAGAAAATTAAGTGC
Source organism: Zaprionus inermis (assembly GCA_018151445.1). Lineage (NCBI taxonomy): Eukaryota > Metazoa > Arthropoda > Insecta > Diptera > Drosophilidae > Zaprionus > Zaprionus inermis. Next base: position 1,256,089 of record JAECXD010001696.1, read on the forward strand.
ACCAAATTTAAAATTAGTTTAGTTTTTGTAAAAAACAAACAAAAAACTTTAAAACCGAAATTAAGTAACCTTTATAACATCTTCAAAAGCTTTGATATTTAAGACTAAACAAAGCCCACTTGCTCATTATTTTCTAGCTTATATCTATAGCAAAACAACTTTAAGCTTACAGTAAATCTTTAACCGTACGATATTTACAGTTTGAAACCAAAAGAACTGCTTAGACTTTAAATCTGTTGACTGCTCTCTTTTTTTTTTTTTTTGCTTCAACTTAAGCTTTGGCCTGGTTTACTTCGCGTTCCCGTTACACGTCGTCAGGGAACAAATGACACTACAACAACAGCAACAAAAACAGCAGTAAAATCACCATCAACAACGACAACAACAACAACAACAAGTACAACAACAAAGTGCAGTGCATATCTGGCAAAGTGTGAAAAAGCAGACAATTGCGATAAATGCGACTCGAAATCATTGAAAACTTTCAATGCGCGCTGTCTGCATACATATTTTGCGAGCAAGCGAGGGGAAGAAAAAACTGAAACAAGTGCGGGAATATTAGATGCAAAGAGTATGCGACTATCAGATACGCTATAATAAATACAGATTTGTATTTAAGTAAATACAGTTGCAGTCTTATGACTTAGTCAACATATTAATGTCTAAAACTCTTTCAAAACATTGAAAATTTATGAAATTTGCAGAAAATTAATATATAATATATATAAGCATACCAGTACAGCTGCTGAACCAATGCCAGCAACATTTAAGAGACCGAAATAATAAAACAAAAATATACTTATATTACATAGCATATACATATATATAAATGTATTATATACCTGCTAAGAGAGGTACATTCGCTAGATTAACTAAAAGTGCAAAACGTAAGCTTATTTCTTGTGGCATAAGCCGCATATTCATATTTTAATATTATAACAAAACTTCAGAATTGTCTGAAATTTTCAGAACATTGGAAGAACAAAATAATATATTTGCATAAGAAAGAACAATTTCGCAAATAATTGCGAAATACTATTTTAAAAAATAATTATAATCAAAACCATATGTATGAGTTCCTGCTGATACGGCCTTATTTTGGCCCTTATCAATTTTATACATATGCTGGGTATAAAAACACGATGCATTTTTTATGTTCGCACTCACTCGCAGACACTCTCACACACATAGACTTCTATGTAGTATGGATAAGATAGATGGAATGCATTGCGAGCATTTTGCGTGATAAATAAAATGTTTAAGCACACATTTCAAGCCATTTCAACCCATTTCCAGCCATTGTGTAGATTTGACTTTGAACGGAATTTTTTCTACCCCTCCGCATTCCCCGAGACACTTTCCCCGCGCAGCTACGTGACGAAGGCGCTGATGGAGATCCCAAGTTGCAGTTGCAACATGGAGTTGCTAAAAGGGAATGCGAATGGAGAAGGAGCTGGAGATGCAGCCGTGGCAGCAGACGTAGCTGGTGTTCAAGTTGAATGTTGATGATGAAGTTCAGATTGAGGTTAGGGCTGCAGGCGACACAGCGCTGCACTTGCTGCCGTTTAAGTTGAAGCTGCAAGTTGCACTTGTTGGTTAGTTGCTGTTGTTGTTGTGGTTGCCGTCCTTATTTGCAGCTCAATCTTTTGCAGTTTTGCCGCTTTTGCTGCTTTTGACACGCGCTGCTGCCATTGCACAATCCACATAATTTTGCCAGGCTCCGCAGCAGCAAGAGCAATCTATCATTGGGCTTTTACAAAGGGTATATTAAGTTGGATTTGTGTAAGAAATTTGGGAATTAAAATAGATAAAAGTGTCAGTAAATTATTAATTATTTATTGACCAACCCCAACGCGTATTCAATGGTGTATTTTACGCGCAGCCCGCAAAGTATGCAATGAAAATGCGCACTGGAAGGCAGCGAACTAGTGTAATTGCTGCATTTTGCGCGCAGCCCGCAAAGTATGCAATGAAAATGCGCACTACAAATAAATCAAGCTGCAAGCGGAAAAGACACTGAACATGTAATTAATATGGTAATTATTAAATACCCTTACTGCACATACCACATGCAAAGTGCAGGTATTTAGCAGTCGAGCATATTTAAATTGCGCTGCAAATGCATAATGGCACATTAGTTGCCATTTTGCAAGCCAAGTCCCAGCCCCAGCCCCAGCCGAAGCCGAAGCTGCTGTTTGTTGCCTCTTGGCAAATTCTTTGCACCCACATACACACACACAGACAGACAGGCACAAGCACATCGCAACACTAATGAGCAAAATAATTAATGATGCCGGCTCGCTCTCTCATAGATATCTCTCTCGCTCTGTCTCTCTTTCTCAGTCTCTTGAAACATTTTCCATGCCATTTGGCAAAACTTTCACTTGACGACTTGAAGCAGTCGTAGCTCGCAGCCTGCAGCTGTAAGCAGAGCAGTGCATCCCCCCGCCTCCCTGATACCCTACCAGTTTCCCTATACTGCCAACTCTCTCACTGTCTCTCTCCCGTTCTTCCTTTCACCCTTACGCCCACTCTCTTGCACAGCTTTCCCTCGGGATCCTCATGTCGTGCTGCTGCCTTAATAAGCAGTTAATTTCATAGTTTTGCAAACAGTTTGCCCCTCTCCTTCCGCCGCTGTCCCACACCACATGCTAGTCTGCTTCACCTGCCACCTCGTCCCTGCCCACGCTCATTCTTTCTGTTCCTTGGCCCGACTTTCTGCATAAAAGTTACGAAACAACATTGCAAACAACATGCGAGAAGCTGCTCGTCTGCTCGCACTCTCTCTCTCTCTCTCTCGCTCGCTCAAGTGCTGCACGGGCACATAGGAAATTCCTCGCAATTTTCATTACATTATGCGCGCTACGTATTTACCGTTAGCTACTGCCAGCCCAACGGTAACTCTTCATTCGCTCAACTTAATTTACGTTTTATAACTTTTGCAATCATTACATGTTACATTTATTTCTGCCCTCTACACAGCTCTCCCTCTCTCTCTCTCTCACTTTCTCTGTCCCTCTCCCCCATCTTTATATATATATATATATATATATTTATTTTTGCTTGATTTTTTTCTTGATTTTTTCCTGTTAATTTTTCATGTGTGCATAAACCATTTAGAACATTTTTGCTTTGCTAAGGATCTGCACACCGAACTGTACGGGAAACCGCTCTAGGAGGGCGGTAGGTGGCAGCGGATAGGGCAGGTAGTTGCTGCTGGACTACTATCAGATGTTCTAGCGGAAATTAAAACGATTATCAAAATGCAAGCAAGTGTAAAAAATGTGATTAGTAAACAGAGAACGAACTTTGTAATGCAAAGACAATTATGATTTTATATTCGAAATGGTTTAAACATTAATAAATACAGACCACTATAAATAAGAATTTAACATTTTTTATAACAATGTCATAATATATAAACTATTTGGAGCAGTTTTCTTTAAATAATTCTGTCTTTAACGCTAATCAACACTATTTTCTTATCCATAAAATTGAGTTTAGAAAAGTACCAACTCTGCCTCCAATAAGGCAATGTTTTCTTGTAAAATAAAGTAAATTAAAGTAGTTTAGTAGTTTAAAAAAATAAATCAAATTTCTAGTTTTTATAATATACATAAATAAAAATATAAAATATATACAGCTATCAGCTAAAATATATAAATACAAATTTTAATGTAATTTCGACGGTTTTAATTGTTTTTCTCACTAATAAAATGTATAATGAAGAAAGTAAAAATTAAAAACCAATTTTTATATTTCTATTCGTGTTTCTATACAGTATATAATTGCAAATAAAAAACGCAGTTTCAAATTTTATACGTTTTATTTTATTTTCAACCTGCCACAACTTTATCTACAAAAGAATTCCTTGCAAACAAATTCCTTGCTTCATGACCTTCAATTTCCTTACTATTGCCGGGCTTCTACTTAAAGTTAATACAAGCTCAGCCTCTTTATATAACTTGTCTCTAGCTTAATTAGTAAATGCTGGCGAAGACGAATATTTCGTGGCCAAATTATGTTTTAGCGTGATATCATATATAGAAACGAACTGAAAACATAAAACTGCGGAGAATTGTTTTAATTAAGCAACAAGCGTGGCGAAAAGTCATTGGAGAACTCACGCTAACTAACTCGCAGTACCTCGGATCGGATGGCGAGTGTAAAAATGTGGAATTCCGTAACTGTGAGCAAGACGAAGTCGACGCATAGATACGCTGTAAAGTAAAAATAAAAAAAAATAGTTAATCATATTTGTATTTATTTGCTAAATATGAAATTAATACAATTTAATTGCCTACTAGGTTGCTTAAATTCATAGATACCCTGTACACATTTTCTACACACCCATACGCTCACATAGCCCATTTGCAACTGATATGCTGCATAGGGTATAAACAAAAATAATGAAATTTAACAAGTACGAGTGATTTTGTTGGTGATTTGAACTTAAAAATACCCTGCAGCAGGCGCGAAATGATAAAATACAGTAGAGTGGGTATGCAGCATATAGCTTAAAGTAATTTTAAGCTATAAGCAGCAGTTGATGTACCTGAAGATACGCTCTAAATTAAGAAAAATCACAAATTCACAAGCAAAAGAAGTTTTATACATTTTGATTTTAATGCTTAACTACCCTGCTTCTGCTTGACATAATTTGCAGAATAAATTGTGTAGCAGTGCGCTACATATGTGTACATTAGCGGTAGAAAGAGAGGGAGAGTGGGCTAGAGAGAGAGAGAGAGGTGTAGTGAAGCTGAGCTGAGCTCTCTCATGGCCAAATGTAAGCATGTCGCTTGGTAAATGCGTCGCTTGTTAGCACAGCTTATCGCACACACGTAAAAATGACAGTCATACATCAAATACACCGACACACACACACACACACACACATGCACACACACACACACACACATACACACACCTGTATACCCGGCAAATCCTTGTGCCAGAGATTTGCCTAGAGACAGTCGCGAGTCTGCAGACTAGACTAGAGCCACTTGATAATGAGACGCGCTGTGCTGCTCTCTCTCTCTCCCCCTCTCTCTCTCTCTTTTTCTCTATCTCATGGTTAGACCTTGCGTAACCGTTACTTGACAACAAGTAATAAGCTGTCTTTGTCCTGCTTTCTGCGCATATATGTGAAGTATTTTCTGTGCTGTTCTTCGACATCTGCCAGGTGTGGGTGTCGCCTCAATCCCAGCGCATCAAGTTTTCACCTGGAAATCCCCGCCCCGCTTGACACACTTGCTGATAAGCATCTGCACTTCATTTTTGCACTTTTCGCAAGCGACATGTCCGAGGGGGTAGCGTGGACTGGCAAGTAACTTGAAACTCATCTGTATCCCCAATCCGTTAAGTTGCAAGTGAGAACAGCGCACTCCCCCACTGTCCCCGGGCCCTGCACGCCACCTCGCCTCCTCCGCTCGCCCTGCTGTGCACAACTTTGTTCACGTTGTCCTTGTCAGCTTTATCCTTGCACGGCTTTCTTATGCTTATTTATTTGCAATTGCAATGGCAACGACAACGCAGCCGTCATCATCATGCTACAGCTATGCTTCTGCCACGCCCTCCCCCTTCCCCTCTCCGCCCCCTAGGCTGCCTCATTCCGCCAGTATTTGCTCAAGTGTAAGCATCGTCGCTGGCGAATGCGATTTAAACTACTTACACACACATTCTCAATGGCCAAGTTGCAAAGTGCCAAGTCCATTACGAGATTCCCGCCTGCACCGGGATAACTCAGCGCTCGGTCCTCACCACTCTCCTTCCCTCTCTCTCTCGCCCTCTCTATCTTGCCCAGCGGTCTCCTCGAGCATTATGCCGCCTGTCTGCCAATCGGCATTAAAATCACAAAACATCCCATGCAGTGGCACCTGCCTCCTATCATCCGCCTCCTTCTCGCAGCCTGCAGCTGCTTCTACTTTTCCTGCTTTTTCTTCTTCGACCAACTGCAGCCTCTGCCTCAAAGTGCACACCTGACATCAGCCAGGACAATCCTTTGCCTAAGTAAAACTTACTGCGAGGGTCACTCGTTCAGTTTGCAGTTCTCCAGTCAGCTCAGTCTAAGTACGATTCATCGATTCTAAAAACAAATTGCCCTGCAATTTTGAATAGATTTTCAATTACATATCTTCAGGCTACGACTCGCACATTGAATAGTATTTTCGAGTAAATATTTGTACCTTATTTCAAAAAGAAATAAAAAGAAATTACGAAGAACAGCTAAAAACACTCATTTATTTTATTTGAAAAATTTACAAGCAGAAACTCTTACGAATTCTTTTATTATTCTTCATTTTCTCTTGAATAATTTTACAAAATAAATTTCATTGTTTCTTAAGAAATAATTTATAAAATCTCTAGTTATCAACAAAATTACAATATTAAAACTATCGAAGAGTTAGCCTGAAATAAAATGAGATTCGGTGTTAAAAACTGGAATTTTTGATAAACTTACAAAAATTGTATTCGATATTGTGTACATAATATTTAACAATTTTAACTACATACCTTGTAACTTATAACATTTTTATGAACAAAAATATTAATGCTGAATGAGATATCTGAAAAATTAGAAAGTTTAAAGCAAATATTCAACAATTCCATAAATATTGTTGATGAATACAATTTATGAAAAAGTAGAAAATGTAATGAAAATATTCCATAATTTGTATCATATTAGATCAATTATAAGTACTTAAATTAATATACTTAAACTAGCCTAACCCATAAATTAATAATATATATAATATATAATAATATGTGTTTTGTATTTGCCATCAAATATTTACAAATACTTTATAAGCAACCCTCGCAAAAAATTGTGCAAGTAGCCGACGGCGCTCAAAGAAAAATTGTAACAAAATTGCAATAGCTCAACTGACTGAATGATTGACTCTCTGACTAACTGACTAGCTGTCTCACTCTCTTTCTCTCTCTCTCTCTCTCGCCAGCCCCTGTTCCAACACACTCCATTTCTCCCCCATCATCTACGTCGGTCTGACGAGCTGTCTGTTCTGGCCTGAAATGATAAATAGCAGCCCCGAACAGGTCGGCATCCACTCACATACTTGAAGATTTATGTGCCGCATCAATTGCTGCGCAGGGACGAGCTAGAAGGAGGTGGGTGATGGTGGTTAGGTGAGGGGCTGCATTGAGTGGATCTATCTGCGCATTTAATGCCAACGTAATTTATAAATGAAGTATGCCACATTGCGGTCGGAATTGCCTCAAGTAGCTGAGCAAAATAAAAAAAGAAAATCGCAACGTGAGACTGAAAACTTTTCCCAAGTCTCAGGCAGTCTCTTCGCTCTTCCTGTCTGCGAGTATCTTTGTCTGCCTGTCTGTCTCTCCGCCTGTCTGCCTGTCTGCTTGTCTGTCTGTCTATCTGTCTGTTCGTCTGTCTATCTATCTGTCTGTCCGTATATCCTCTAGACTGCTGAATCACGCGACGCTACACTTGACATTTGACTATAGCGTAAAGACGCGACTTAGACGCGTCCTTTGACCCATGAAATCATATTCAGTTGCGCTTTAATTGCCGCAGCAAGCGAGGATTTATTTCAGGGAACCTAATTTATGCCCCTGTCTATGTTGGCAGATTTTTGCAATGATAAAGCTAAAAATGAAACTGAGTTATGCGCATTTTTAAGCAGAACTCAGCAATATTTCTAAGTAACGTTCAGATTCGAATGGATTTCGATTTGCGCCCTTGAAGCATAACAAACTTTAGATACTTTTTGGGTTCATTAATTCCAAAATCAAAGAACAGAAAAAGGTTTTTAGAATTGGAAAAGATTTGCAAATTAAAATATACTTTACTCTCAGAGGGAGACTGTACCCTCAATTCGTTAGTAGCCTAAAAAGCCTTAGATACTTTTGGAGTTTACTTATCCTAAAATGTAAAGTTTTGAGGGGTTTTTAGAATTTAGAAATGCTTATGAAATACAACCGAAATATACGCAAATATAAAAATAAAAAAATAACATACGATATGATATAATATAATATAATATAATAATAATATAAAATACCCTCTAATTAGACTAACATGTAAATATGTTGCAAGTATATGCAACATTAAAAATATAACAAATACTCAAGAAATAACTTAGCTGAGATCATAGCAGGATATGTAGCATTATTTTTAAAGTATCTACTTAATTCTTTACAAATTTCTAGAGTATGTGCAGTAAATTATATAAATATTTAGTATAAGCTCATTCGTAAAATTTAAATGAAACAAAAAGGCAGAAGAGAAAATTTAAACGAGCTGGCAAGTGAAAGAGAGGGAGCAGAAGAGAGTGAAAATGTGCGATAGAGGCCGAAATTAAATGCAATGAGCCATTAAAAGGACGCATAATCATTGATCTTTTAATCAATTTGGCTGGGACCAATAAAAAAAAAAAAGAGAGACGATGCACAGCAAACGTTTGGGGCCATAAAACATTAAGCCAACTTTTGCCGGTGGCCCAGTGACTGCAGATTAGCCCAACTTTTAAATGCTTTTAATGTGGTTTTTATGGCCAACGTCGCGTCGCTACCTGACGGCGGGACGGGTGGAGAAGGAGGAGGCGAAGGCGAAGGCAAACCGCAACGATTCATATGAGTAATGAGAGTTTAGTGCGCCGCATTGATTTTGAAGTTCCCACGTTCGCCCTCGCCCGGCAGGAACCCTAATTACTGCAACTGATGAGGCTGAGGTTGTGGGCGGGTAGAGGGGACTCGGTCTACTTAGGTGCCTGTCAAGATTAGAGGGCAAAGTTTGCCAACTTCCTCTATAAGCATTATCTTTGTTTTTCCTTTCGCTCTTTCTCTCTCTGTCTGTCGCTGGTTTGTTTGCTGGACTCGCCTCTGTTATGACATGTTCGCGCGATAAGCAGCATCTCGGGGCAAGGGTCAATGTGGCACGACAAGCGGCATGCTGCACTTTCCCCCCCCCCCTTCCTTGCCGTTCAGGCTGATGTCTGTGTCGCCTTCATTTGTCATTTAAATTTCGAAAGGGCAAACGAAGAGAAATAAAACTGCAAACACTTTATGACCGTACCCATTGGCCCCGATTCTCCTTTGCCATCGCCCTGCCCTGCCCTGACCCGCCCTGGCCCCTCTGCCACTCCAGAGTCGTTCGGTTTCTCCTCCGTCTCGACCCAGCGAAACTCAGCCTGGCATATTTGCATGCCTTCCCTGTTGCCCACTCGACGTTTTACTTCTTTTTGCGCTTTTTGCTTTTTATCTTTCCTTCGGCTGCTGCTGCTGCTGCTGCCGCCGCGTCTGTTTCTTGGCCCAAAAAAAAGTTGAAGTGAAAAAGTTAAGCAATTAACAGGCTGATAACTTTCGGGCCAGTTCTCAAGCATATCCCAAACCCAGGCCTCTCCCTATCAAGCTGGCAGTTGAGTCTTAAATCCCCGACTAAGAGTTTTATGTGCAAAGGGTCGTTGTGCTCGCACGCACACACACACACTCACTCACACACACTCGTTAACGGCAGCTATCCGCTTTTATGTGCTCATATGACATAATTGCGGCACGTAATTGGCCTGACAATTGCTGCAAGTGCTTGAAAATGCCTCGCTGCCCGCTAAAGTATGCTATGAAAATGGTCGCAACATTTGCAGCGCATTGTTTGGACAGCAACACACACATACACACGAAGCACAGCACAGCAGGACACGAGACCCTTTGCTCTGGCATCCTAAAATTCTCCACCTGGTCTACACCATAATAACCCAGCACATGAGAGAAGTGGGGGGAGGAATGAGAGACCTGCTCCCAATGAGCATGATTCGCATTGCTTTGTTTAAGCATGTGCTTAAAGTATAATACATGTGAGCTGCACTGACTGTTATTTTGGTTTGGTTTCAATTCATTTAACGTTTCAAAGATTAAAGCATGCTTTTCGGCGCAGCCCAAAAATTATGTTAAAATTTCCCATTTAAAAGCTACCTTTTAGGATATTTAATATATTTGAATACACTTTGCCATTAATCGTCTTAAAAGAGTATATTGTAATATATGTTTTTATTTTTATTTATGTAACTTTCACTGACCCACACTTGTCCAAACAGATTGACTGGTATGATTTATCATTAAAAAGATTACACATTTTACCGTAGATAATTTTTAAAGCATGCTTTTCAGCGCAGCCAAAAATTATGTTAAAATTTCCCATTGAAATGTTCCCATTCGGAATGAATTTTGCCATTAATCGTCTTAAAAAGTAAATTTTAATATAACGCGATATTTATGTCACACGCACTGACCCACACTTGTCCAAAGAGATTATCGGGCATTTTGCACAATTCGCCGCTGATGTTTATGGAAAGGAACACGAAAAAGAAAGCCAAAGCCGAAGAAGAAGCAAATATTGTTACTGCATATCTTCGAGTTGGCCAAAAAATGACAGGAATAAAGTGTAGTTGGTCATAAATTTGGCGCGTTACGCCAAGATGACTTCATAAAGCGACAATACGCAAAGCATAATGCCAAATGCACTAACCCAGAGGAGGGGAGTGGACAGAGAGAGAGAGAGAGAGAGAGACAATGCGGGAGATGCTGCTGAGCCAAGTGAGAAGTGATTCAGCGGGTTGCGGGTACAGCAGATGCTCTGGCGGTTCTGTCTGCAGTGTCTACGGACGCAGCAACAGCAACAGAAATTTTTGTGTTTTGTGTCGTCTGCGCTTGGGCATTGTCGTTCCAGACGACGCTGATTTATGCATGGCGGCGCAGCACCAGCAACATGCCAAAGGAAGAGAGCGGTAGAGAGAGAGAGAAATGTGATGAAAAAGATCTTTAAATGGGGGCGTGCTATGTGTGTGTTTCGTGTATTTTCGATTTTGCATTGCAATATTTTTGGCTGAACGCTTTGCTTGAGCGCTGCCTTTGCACAGTATTTTTACATACTTTGAACACAAATATTGAACGTTTACATTACTTTCCTCCTGCTGGCGGCTTCTCTATGCCGTATCGTGCATGATTGCACCACGAACAGACGGTGTAATAGCTTCTAATAAATATTTAAATATGCAATTAAAAATGATTGATAAATTAAGCGAACCTGCACGATCTGCATACCTTGCCAACCTTGCCAACGCAATTGACATTTTTAACAGATGTTATTCTAAATGCTCCTGTTAAGTTTGGTGTTCTGTAAGAAACATTGTTATACAAGTCATGTAACGGAATTGTGGTTATGGTTTTAATAAATACTTCTAATAAATTCACTTTCTGGCAATAAAAATGAATATTTTTTCCATGGTGCGAACTTTCTTCGGCACCGCTCTCTCTCGTTCTCTCGCATTGCACGCATGAAAAGCATTGCAAGTCAGCAGCGCGAACCGACCGAAAGAAACGAAGAAAAATTGCCAAAAAAAAAAAGGAGCAAAGCAAACGAACAGCAGGCAACAACAACAACAACAAAGCGTTCATGCAAAAAGATAGCAGCGGAAGGGCAAAAAAAAATGAGAAGAGGAAAAAGCGAAAACGGAATATCCAAGAAGCACAAGCAGAAAGCGAAGCTTACAAGCGCATTTCGATTATTGTTGATGTAATCATAATTTTTCATTTCCAAAGTAAACGATACCCCATCATTGCCCCGAACCTCCTCGCTTGCTCGCTATCCACCTCTCTTATCTTTCTCTCTCTCTCCCTCACTCTCCCTTTATCCTTCTCGTGCCGCACGCAACATAAAGAATCGCCGAGAATTAAACCAACTTTTCATTTATTTACACGAAACGCACGAGTCGTGCTGAAATGGTTTTTGCTTTTGCTTTTTAAACTCGCGACGCGTCGATGATTAAAGCAAACAAACAGAACACCGGCAACAACAACAGCCGCAGCAGCCTCAGGGATGACAAGAAGAGCATTGCGTTGCCCGCCCTCTGCATTGTCCTAGCAGAAGCTCCGCCATGCCGAGATTTCAGTAGCTACGGCTGCGGTTCCGCCGACTGCGGTCGAAAGTTCCGGCTCCGGCTCCGACGTCTGTCTTGCATCATTAATTACAATTTGAGTTGCACACACACACGTCGCTGCTGCTGCGCTGGCACCACGAGAGGCGTTACATGACCAAAAAAAAAATTCATGGCGCTGCCACTGGCGACCAATCGAGCGAGGAGCAAGGAGCGGCGGGCGGCAGGCCAGCTGACATTTTAATTGCACAGCATGATTGTGTAATTCGCTTAATTAATCAACACTTTCTGTTCTTGTTTATTTCTTTTGCCTGCTGTCTGTGTGTTGCTTTTTTGTTGTTTTGTTGCCAATCAATTTGTCGACAGCGCAGCCCAGAAATCAATAGAAACAAAGCAAATGATAATCCCTATTGATAACAGCGCAAGAGTTAAAGCGCCTACCATACGGGTTAAGGCTATGTTAATGCGCTGCTTATGTTATACACACGTTAATGATCGATTGTTATTAGCTACAACTGAACGTATCATATATCGATAAACCTCTAAATTAAAATTCAAAGTGCACACAATATTGTCTATCGCAGCGCTGAACCAGAAAATCTCTTCACAGTATTATTTGTCATGCTAGTGTGTGTGTGTGTGGTGTGGTGGGGGGGGGGGTATGTAATGTAAGCTGGTCAAGTTGGACAGTAATTGAAACCGTTAAAGCTAAGCTCCGTGCAATTTGTGCACATGTGTGTGTGTGCTAGTTGAGAGATGAATGGCAATTACCCACACACACACATGTGCACATGAACATACTCACTCAAACGTTAATATTAATGCATAAGCAGCTGGTCGGCAGATGTAACCTTATCGCAAATGCTGCGAATATTATCTGCGTTAATGAGAAACCTAATTGTAAGCTATGCAAATGTGCGCACATAACAGGTGTCCATGTGTATGTGCGTGTGTGTGTGCGTGTAAATGACATTAGGAGAGCAGGCTAAGTGTTAAAGCAATTTAATTTGATAGTTTATCGGAACTAATTTGAATAAACGGAAATTAGTCGGGCACTCAGCAAGTTGGCAGTTCCCGCCAGACGATTCTAGTTTTTGTTTCTTTCAGTTGGCAACGCGATGCAATAATTAACAGCCCACAAACAGAACACTTAATGAAAACGCGAACGCGTACGCGAATGCGAGTGCGAGCGCAAGAGAGGATAACGGATAATGGTCTGGTTTGTTTGGCTGTGTGCGTGTATTTTCATATGTATGTACGTGTGTCAGCGTACTCTTTGTCGAACGGTCACATTGATGTCCCAGTGCAGGGTGCCCGCGATTGACATGGTCTGTGCCTGATGCCGAAGCAAAGCACAAAATTGCCGCGTTGCCCCTTGCTGCAAATGCGAGGCGAACGCAACTTAATTGGGCTGTCAGCGCGAGACGAGCTGCCGGCCTGGCCTGGGCGCAAGGCAACCGCAAATTGCCAACTACTCTGCACACGCGTCGCCCGTTGCCATGCTATGCGCCTGCTAGCTGATTATGTCAGGAACGCAAGGTCGGCGCGGTGCATTCAACGGGCGCAGAGTGTAGCTTTTGTTTTGTGGCACGTGCCGGCATCGGTGAATTCGCACATAATTGATCGTGTTCTTGCACTTTAGCAAGGTAATTCATTTTGGAACATTTTCCACATAAAACTCACTAAATACACGCATACATACATTAATGTAGTTGTCCAACAACAGCAGTGACAGTTTGACAAGCACTGCGGTTAACAGAGCAACTGCAAGCGCGGCCAAAACGGTATTCTGTAATGTTAAAGAACAGTGCGGTTTGAAAGTAAACAAACAGACAGCTACGATGAGCTTTATAATTTGACATTGCAATTGTAATTTCCATTAAATATTTGAAAATATAAATATTTTTAATTAAACAAATTATCTTTAAATTGCATTTGCGGAAACTTTGCTGAAGTTAAGCCAAATCCTTTGCGACTTAAAACTTTAACAAGCCCAGACCCAGTCACGAGCCACGACTCACAGCAATCCCCAGACTGCAGTAACCGCAATTTTGATTAGCACATGGCACGAAACACAACGCCAACGTTTGTTCTTGCCGTTGTTCTTTCTGTATTTCCTGCCTGCATTGCCCTGCATTTAATTGCCAGCCAGCCAGGCAGGCGGCTGGCGTGGGCCAGGTAACATTAACCTGCAATCTTGCAGCAGCATGCAGCATCAAGGCATTGCTCGGCCCAGTACGAACGAACCCTTAATTGACGGTTGCCAACTGCAGTTCCAGCTTCGGTTACCGTTATCTAGTCTTTTGTCTTAGACACCAGCTGTTGTTGTAGTTGTTGTTGTTGCTGGTGTAAGTTCGAGCAGACCGCAACCGCAAAAGGTTTCAACACCTGTGCAAACTGTTTGCCGTTTGGCGTTTGCCTTCTCTTCTTGTGCCACGTCTTCTCTTGTAGATGCCAAAAAAAAAAAAACAGTATACAACGAGCACCGTTTGAACGTTTCGACCCAATGTTGACAACTCTTGTTACACTGACAGCTCATTACATAACACACACACACACACACGCTATAAGACAGTTGTCGTATAATTTGCAGTTCAATTACCTCTCTAATACGAAAACCCACAGCGTCTCAGCGCTGTCCCCCCTTCCACTTACACTCACTCACAATACCCTCTCCTACCCTTTGCATGTATGTTACTGCAATTCGTTAATTATTTTGACAGTTGGTCATGTCGACAATGACAGCAGCAACAACAACGCAAAACTGGCACATGCACTACATGACGCTCTTCTAATACCCTTCCCAATGCGATTTTCTTTGCATCGGGCAGAGCACAGTTCCAATAATATGTAATTGAATTAATTAAAAACAAAATATTTGAAGTCATTGATGAAGAAACAGGAAAAGAGAAACTGAAATAAAATTTCTTCTCTTGCACTGTTAAAATTCTGATGTGCTGTAAGCTTCATGCAGTTGCAGAGCAGAGCTTAGCATGAACTTAACATACACAGAACTGTCAACTGTTAACAGAGTTCTCAGCTAATAGACAAAGTAATATAAGAATGATAGTAAATGGAACAAAACATAATAATCTACAAGTTGCTGTCACTAACTTGACAAGATTATCGCTAGACTTTCACCTACAACACTAGGCAAGACCAATTTGAGAAGGCCAATGTCCAATGACCACATGAAACTTACATGAGTCGACGCGCGCTCCTCCGGCCATCTTGTTGCTGGAACTGTAATTTGTGTGGCTGTCGCCGCAAAGAGCAATTTCGGGTAGACCCTGATTATGCCCGTCCAAATAGACATGTCAAATTGCGGCAGACAACTTTTTGGTTGTCCAGCGGCGAAGATGATGATGAGCCAACGACATGTGTGTTCGCACGGCCCGCCCATCGACTCCTGCGCTCGCCCCGCCCCAGCCGCAGCAAGAACAAATACAAATTTGGCGTTTACAAGAATTATAGAAAATACATATATTAAATCAACTTATACATTCAATGCAATATTGATACCGATACCGATCCACTTATAAAATAACGAAGAATTTAACAAATTATGTTTACTATCAATTAATGACGTATTGACGTTGTATCATCCGTCGAAACAATTTCCATAAAATCGTACATAGTTTTATTTAGGCTCTGGCGCAGAGCAGTTGCATCCTGTTCCGAAAGACCACGCAATTCCGATAATATATAATTGCAGAGTGTTGAATTTCTTTCTACTGTTTTGCTTGGCGTAAGAGTTGCTTCCTGCACATTATTGCTTGCTTCGCATCGCATCGCTGTGCGGGACTGTGGTTCGCATCTCAGAGGAGTGCTACTTTGAAGTTGCTGTTGTTCTTCGGTTGAAAATGTGGGTCTTGGTGTGCACACCGCTATGGGTACTGGATGTGCAGTAATATGATCTGCAGCCACAGCATTCTCTGGCCTTTTTTCCTTCAATAAGATACATGTTAACATATTGATTATGATTTATATTTATCATATATATTTACTGTAACCGAGGATCCTTCAACTCTTGCTCGCTTTGGTTCAACAGCCACAGCAGCCTCTGGCATTTTTTCCTTCAATAAGATACATATTAATATTTTGATTGTGATTAAAGTCATTAAGTCGTAGAGGTTCAGTTTTAATTTCAACTTGCGGTTGAGGGAATACCTTTCTTTTTTTCGTTGAAGAAATAATCATTGAGTTATTTTTTTTTTTTTGCTGCCGGCTATGTGAAAATATTAAATTATTTATTTATATTTTTTAATTGCCCATATATATTTACTGTAACCGGGGATCCTTCAAGTCTTGCTCGCTTTGATATAACAGCCACAGCAGCCTCTGGCCTTTTTTCCTTCAATAAGATACATGTTAATATATTGATTATGATTTATATTTATCATATATATTTACTGTAACCGGGGATCCTTCAAGTCTTGCTCGCTTTGGTTCAACAGCCACAGCATTCTCTGGCCTTTTTTCCTTCAATAAGATACATGTTAACATATTGATTATGATTTATATTTATCATATATATTTACTGTAACCGAGGATCCTTCAACTCTTGCTCGCTTTGGTTCAACAGCCACAGCAGCCTCTGGCATTTTTTCCTTCAATAAGATACATATTAATATTTTGATTGTGATTTATATTTATCATATATATTTACTGTAACCGAGGATCCTTCAAGTCTTGCTCGCTTTGGTTCAACAGCCACAGCAGCCTCTGGCCTTTTTTCCTTCAATAAGATACATGTTAATATATTGATTATGATTTATATTTATCATATATATTTACTGTAACCGAGGATCCTTCAAGTCTTGCTCGCTTTGGTTCAACAGCCACAGCAGCCTCTGGCCTTTTTTCCTTCAATAAGATACATGTTAATATATTGATTATGATTTATATTTATCATATATATTTACTGTAACCGAGGATCCTTCAAGTTTTGCTCGCTTTGGTTCAACAGCCACAGCAGCCTCTGGCCTTTTTCCTTCAATAAGATACATGTTAATATATTGATTATGATTTATATTTATCATATATATTTACTGTAACCGAGGATCCTTCAAGTCTTGCTCGCTTTGGTTCAACAGCCACAGCAGCCTCTGGCCTTTTTTCCTTCAATAAGATACATGTTAATATATTGATTATGATTTATATTTATCATATATATTTACTGTAACCGAGGATCCTTCAAGTCTTGCTCGCTTTGGTTCAACAGCCACAGCAGCCTCTGGCCTTTTTCCTTCAATAAGATACATGTTAATATATTGATTATGATTTATATTTATCATATATATTTACTGTAACCGAGGATCCTTCAAGTCTTGCTCGCTTTGGTTCAACAGCCACAGCAGCCTCTGGCATATTTTTCTGCTAGCAAATACATGTACATAATTTAGTTATGGTTAAAATTAATCTAAGTAAAACATACCGGTAGAGATTTTATTTTAACTCTTAGTCGTTGGAGTACTATTATTTTCTCCGCTGAAGAAATATTCAATGAAGTGTTTGTTTTTTTTGGTGCCGGCTATGAGAAGATTTTAAATTACTTATTTAAATTTTCTAATTGCTCATATGTATATATTTACGGCAGCCTGTAAGACCAATTTCGCATCCACATCATGCCGGCCAATATTTTTAGTTCCTCCGTGAAGATTTTCCATTTCCTACAAAATTCAATAACTTTAATAATGTACTTATAATGAATAAGACGCGCCTGGGATAATGCGGGAACTCTCGAAAATTTGCAAGCAGCTGCTTTGCCGACAGTGTGACCGTGTGTGACAATAAAATACTGTAAAATACTCCACACAACATATGAGTTAACTTTTTTTCGCAGCTGCTTCAGATTCACCCGCAGCCCGTTGTTTTATTTAGTAATTTATGTTTGTTTACAAAAATTTACCCGCACGCTGTGCAATTCATGTTTAAAATGTTCGTAGTACGCTAAACAGTGTTGTTCAATGAAGTTTTTTCACATGTTTTTTTGTTTATAACTTTTAAACCACATAACATGATTTCTCCGCCTCCGGATTCGGATTCAGGAGATTTTTTTACATTTTATAGGCCAAGACAAGACAATTACTAAATCTACATATATGTATAAAGTAATAAACACTATCAACATTATTAACTTGGTTTATTTATTGGGCTTATATAGTATATTATTCACACAGTACACGTTATGTTGCCGGGCAGCGGCAGCAGCAGCTCCATGAGCAGCCAGGCCAGCGGGAAGGCGTAAGCGAGCAGCGTGACGAGTAGGAGAAGTAGCCATCTCCGACTCGATCTTTGCCGCTCCCGCTGCCGACCCTATATTATCGATGTATCCTTGACAACACTGTCCTGCGACGGATTGCAGCTGGCTAAGAAATCGCGACGCACTGCACTCCAATTGGGTGCCGCATGATCTTTGAGAAGCATCCAATTGGGTGACGGCACATCGGGCGACAGCCAATTGAAATCAGCTACATCAGTGTAATTATTCTGCGATTTGTTGAGACCGGATTGCGCGTAATCGGATTCCAGTTCATCATAGTCATAGTTATAGACATCGATGTCGATTTGACGACAATCCTCGATAATGGCCCGGCAGGTGACATGCAAGTAGATTCGAGTGGCCAATGACGAGTGCAAGCGCAGCTGCTGGCACGCAATGGCGATGGTGCAGCGTTCCAATTGCTCGGCAAAGAATGAACGCGCCACAGGACCGCATAGCAAGGTGCACTGACTAGCATTGGAGATCTGTACAGAGCCCGGATGGCCCTGCAATTCGATAAGGCATTTATGCACATTGGAAATGGTTATGTCGAGGCCATTGACCTCCTCGCCACGCAGCAGAACGTGCGCGTTCCTTCGATTGGCAATTGTCCAGGTGAATGCTGCACTGATTTGTTCCTTCGAATTGTCCACTTCCGACTCGGGTCTATCCAACTTGCTGAGTGATACCGCCGGCGGTGCCAGTTGTTTCTGCTGCTTGGCAACCAATTTTTTTCCACTGAAGCCAAACTTCTTTTTGGGCATCAACCGTTGGCGCGTCTCATCGCTGGAGCTCGTCAACGAATTCAGTATATTCTGACAGGACTTGATCTTAAAGTCTGAGAGAAACATTGTGGATGCGGTTAGATAACGCTGTAGTTCCTGGATTTGTATTGTGATGTCGGCAAAATTTTTTATGAGATCCGGATGCGGTCCATCTCCACTCTCGCGCTGCAGAGCATTGATGCGTTGTTCAATATCATAGGCTTGCTGGCCAAAGGATTGGGCAAAGTAATCGACGCCTTCGTTTTGCACTTGCTCCTTGTTGCGCTGCTCCAACTTGACATCCAGATAGTTTTGCCGTTCCTTGTTGCGTTTATTCAGCCGCTCTAGAACACATTCTTTGCGCAAACTGCCATCCACAGTGTCCTCACATTGTTTATTCGTTTGCTCCATTTTTGTGACTCAAATCTCAACTCTGATGGCTGCAAAAGAAGTGTTAAAAATCAATGCATGCTAAAGACGAGACTGCTCTGTTTCTATTTGTGGGTGTGAATGTGTAGTGTGTATGGTGTGTGTCAACCTCATTACTCCACTCACCCAACCCAACAGTTGTCGTTGTTTTATTTTGTTTTCGTTCCTGAGTCAACACAAAATGGGACTGGCCTGACTGTGCGCAGCTGCAGCGAAATTCGCAAAATAAGTCGCAGTAAACGCAGCAGAGTTTCAATTTCTAATCGTGGTTGGCTGTGACAATTGAAAAATTGGGCAAGGCTCAGTTAATTTAAATAAATTGGTTTTGTTTTGTTGTTATTGGCCAACGGAAAACGGAGCTATTAAAATACTCAATAGACAACAAACTTATTCACTCCCACTTTGCGACAGGCCAACTTAATGAAAATGGTCTAGTCAGCTGTAAGTGTTTCCCGTGAATGGCAAACCATTCATTTTGCCAGTAGTAGCTCGACCTCGTGAGTGGCAAAACCTAAGAATCAGCGCCATACTTGACTGTTTATTCAAGAACAGATATTAAAGAAATATATATACATTTATTTAGAAAAGCAAATCATGGCGTTCCATTGGCATTTGGTAAATTCTGCAGATATTCAAACATAGTTTTATTCAATCTGTGCCGCAAAGCACTTGCATTCCGATCAGAAAGTCCATTCAATTCAGATAGGATATAATTGCAAAACGTCTGGTTTCTATCTGTTTGTGTAATGCAATCGTTGGTTTGCAATGGCTTCGCGGATGGCTGTGTGAATCCTAATGAATTGTTGAATTGAGGTTCGATGCACGTAGATTCTGGTGTATACACCGCCATTGGGACGATAGGCGTTTGATCCATATACGCAGCATCTGGATAATTTGGCTGCAAATCCACATTCATAAAATGCATATATATAAATAGATAAGTACAATTTAATTAAAACAGTAAGTCATACCGATTCCATTTTTACTTCTTGTATAACACAATCGCTTGAGCTCGTAGAAAGGTTATCCGATAAGAATTCCTGAGATTCGATCGTTCTTTGTGCATGTTCAGCAAGCAATTCATCCAATTCGATATACGGTTCCAAAAATTGCATTTTCTTGAAGTGCCTCCAAATTACAAAATTGGGTGCGTTGTTTTCGCCAGTTTTTTCCAACGGAAGATTTTGAAGTTTCCTCAGACAATCATTAAATGAAAATAATAGATTTTTCCATTTCTGACGGACTTCCCTCCCATCAGTGTGATTGATGCCCATTTCTTTGACAACGGCTCTCCAAGCATGTGATTTATTTTCTTTATCGAATTGCTCGCTATCCCAAATTGATGGATACTTTTTGACGGTCCTAATTAAACAGTCAGTCTCCTTCCCTGACCACATCTTCCTTCGTCGAGTTTTCTTTTCCTTTTCAATTTTTTCACCATTCTTGTTTTTCTTTGGATTTGGAGTCCTGTATATGGAAATTCAAAAAAGTCGCAACCGCAATTAAAATTTGCATTTTTACATATTATCACTGTACAGTTTTCTCTGACTTGGCTAGTTATTAGTGTTATTTTATGACTTACATTTTGGGCTTTTAGCACGCTACTTTGCTTTTGGAATGTAAACACGAAATTATTTAAAAACAAACCGAATATTTCTATATTTAATTTTAATCCTGCTCAAGACAAGCGCAGTCCAACAATTTTGGCTAGCAAATGCAAGCCTAGGTTTGCGGGTAGGCCTGCCAACTTGTTTAAATTGAGCATTACAATGGCAATTCCCGCGTAATGTACGTAAAAGAAGAAGACAGCTAAAATTTGAAATTATAAAGTATTGTTTTATAGTTTATGGTATAGTTGTAAAAAAAAATTACTGATAGTGGGAAAATAAATTTATTTGGCAAATGTCTAGAAAACGGGCTTTTCCAAAAAATTTACTTTTAAAATATTATCCGGAAAAAAATGAAAATATTAAATATTTCAGAAGTTATTAGCAGAAGAAATTGGCGAAATTCACTGTTTCCGCGACACTGTTTTTCCCATTTATTTTAATCAAATAAACATATTATCTTGATTTATAAATTTTAATCAGTTTTTGTATGGCTACGCATATGCGTCTTAAGATGCGAATTCTGAACAAAGTCTTTGGGACAATGCGGACACTTGTGTGGCCGTTCACCTGTATGCGTGCTCAGATGAACCTTCAGGTTGTAGCTCCGGAGGAACATGCTTGGGCAGTGTGGACACTTCAAATGACGCTCATCGGAATGGCAGCGATTGTGGGCATGAAAATTTGAGTTCAGAGCAAAGGTTTTCGAGCAATGTGAACACTTAAATGGACGCTCGCCTGTATGGCTACGCAAATGTTTCTTCAGATCGTGGTTGACTTTGAAGACCTTCGGGCAGTACGTACAGCTAAAGGGACGTTCACCTGTATGCCCGCGAACATGAACAATGAAATGTGAGTTCTGAGCAAAAGTTCTGGGGCAGTGTGGACACTGATAGGGATTGGCACTCGGCGAAGTGGTGGAATCTTCTGTGTGGTGTGTCTTCAAATGTTTCTTGCAATTCGAGTTATTGGCAAATGCCCGTGGACAGTGAGGACATTGATAAGGTCGTTCGCCAGAATGTTGCCTTATATGCACCTGCAGTCCAGAGTTCTGGATAAAAGTGCGCGGGCAGTGAGGACATTGATAGGGACGCTCGCCAGTATGACAACGCATATGCACCGTCAGGTAATTGATCGTGGCGAAGGTCTTCGGGCAGTATTGACACTTGTGCGGCCGCTCGCCATGCATGTATTTCCTCGAGTGTGTAAAGCATCTGTTGAGAGAAATAAACCAATTTAAATAAATCTAAATATTTGACATATATAATATATGGGATTAATTATAACTCACTTTTCATGAAGCTTCAGTTCATCCACATTCGCAAAGACCCTTTTGCAGGTTCTACACATAAAGGAATCATCAAGGCTGTTGGAGGTTTCTTCGGCCTGCGTTTTGATTAAACTTTTATCGGAACGAGTGGGAATCGTTTCTAGCTTCGGTTCCATTTTAATCTTAGTTGTTTTTGTAATATCAGGGCTCTGGATTCTTTCACAATCTTTTTTAGCTTTTACTACAACACTACAGGTCTCGTTCGACTGCTCCTTGCTCTTAAGTGGGGTATCATGCGATTTGATGGAACTGTTTTCCGCATGAGTCTTCATGTGCAGCATGAGATCGTTTCGCTTCATAAAACCCTGCAAGCACTGCAGACACTTGTAGGGGAATTTCCCGGTATGCTCGCATATGTGAGCCATGAAGTTCGGTTTATGTGCAAAGCTGTTCGGGCAGTGCGGGCACTTATAGGGCAATTTATCGCTGTGGATTTGCAGATGTATCTGTAGCTCATAGCCCTTGGTAAAGCCTCGAGGACACTGAGGACATTTAAGATCTGTGAGTGGTTTTGTATGTTTGCAATTCTTGGGACAGAGCGGACACGACTGTTTCACTTCATTGTGTGCCAGTATATGTTTCTTCAGTTCACAGTTTCTGAGGAATCTTTGTTCGCATTGGGTGCACTTGAAAGGGAATTCTCCCGTATGACCGTACACATGCATGGTAAAAACGGATTTATGAGAGAAACTGTTCGGGCAGTATGAGCACTTGTATAGTAGCCTATCGGTATGAATCTGCATATGGATCGCAAGCTCATCGCTTTGCTCAAAGTGTCGCGGACAATGAGGACACTGGTTGGTCCTGGAGCTACTGAGTTTCCTGTTGGAATAGCGTTATATGAGAATCAATTTGATTACTATTTTCAAAAGTACAAATTACTTGGTTACAGCTGATGAGATTTGATTTTCCTGTTGTCGCGTATTTAATACTTCCAATTCGGGCTCTATTTTAATGGGTCCTATATCCATATCACTGCTCATGGACTCATAAATATCCGCTTCTTCCTGTTGCTGCTCTACCTTTACGCAGCTTACGTCTATTAATCCACTCATGCTTATTAGCTTTATTTAACAAAAGTTTTGTTTCTATTGTTTTTCTTTAATTAATTTAATACTGTTCAAAGTAAACAAACAATTCATACAGCAGAGCAGCAACAGCTGTTTTGGGCTGACAACTCGCGTAAATAAACATAAAATACTTTTACATGCAAGCAGTGTTGGTAAGCGTTTGCGAGTTGTTAGTAAACAAAAAAAAATTTTCAGTTCATAGCTATTTCAATGATATGAATCATTTAATCCTTTCCAGCATATTGTTGCTCTTTATGTATTTAACTCGAAATCTGACTTGGTTCATGCATTCCTTCGTAATGCTATGTATGTGTTGATATATTGTTGATTGTTGACAGATTTTGAAATTTCTGTATGATTGGTGAAATTTCTTAAGTGATTTTGTGGTTCTCAAGGTAAAGCTCTGGCTTCAGTTGCATCAACAGTATTTGGAGTTGTGATCTAAAAAAAAATGGTATCAACAAAACTTGTAATACATTTTTATTTTCTTTTGTTATTAGACATGTATTGGGGTTTGCACAATGTCCTTTTAAGATTACCAATCCTTCTAGTTTGGCAATTCTTAAGAATATTTCTCCTGCTGTTAAGATACAAAATTATGATGTACGGATTCTTCACTTAATAAATACTCCCACAAAAAAAAATACCAATCCTTCTTTAGGTTCGCAGACAGTATGGACATTTGTTGAGTTCCGTTCCATTCTGTTGTCTCATATATCTTTACTTTAATCTATAAGTTTAATTCATGATTTTATGTGATTTATGTTTGTTTTACGTTGTTAGTCTCGCAAAAAGCTGCAAAATTTGCTCAACACGATCTATGGGCACAGCGTAGTTGAAATCGTTTTCGTTCGCATCATTTTAAAAAGATTACGGTAATTATATAGCTCATACTTTATTAGTTGATTTTGCATATATATTAAATATGTATTGCAAATTTTTTTGAACAAACGAAATATAATGCCAACTGATTGCGGACTGCCAACTTAGCTAAGTTTTCAACTGTGGAATGGCAAATAAAGAAGAAGAAGAAGATACCACTGCGTTCGCGCGCCAATTCAAATTGAATTCCATATTAAATAATACAAGCTGGAATTAAACGCGATTATGTGCTTTCCTTCTGAAAGTTTTTTACAAATTTGCTAACATTAGTTTAGCTTAACATTATTTCCCCTCAATTTCAGGACTCAAAGAATTAACTATTTATTGAAGCGCTCATTTAATAAACGTGTACAAGGTGTGGGTTCGTTGTGTATGTTGTGGGCGTGTGTATCTGTATTGCTTTCCGGCTTACATAAATAAGAATGAACATATTTACAATTGATTATTATCGTACATAAGCATTAATAGTATATTGGTGTCTGTAAAATATGCGAGTGTGCATTAATATGTGCCGCCTATACATGCAAAACTCTTCTACATAATTAGCAATCATTTGTACTTCAAACTGTGTTTCTCGATCGTCTATCGGTTTCACTTGTTTCGTATTTAATTTTTTTGGTCTAATTCTTGTTTTACATATTTTATAGCAACATACAACACTTAATTCCTATAAATATTAAATACATTTCGTTCGTCTCTTTGCCTGATCTCACTTAAGTATTTGGTTACAGTTTCCGATATTTGTGTGTGTAAGGCACATGACACATTCCTGAATCCGATGTGCGTACATACATATGTTATATATAAATCGATATATATCTATATATATCTAACGTATCTGCATATAGAGAATATTAAGTTTACATTCACTAATGTACGAGTTTAATAATAGTATAATATGTAGATCATATTTGTGCTCATACATCGAAAATTGTCTACACATCGATCTAAACACAAATCAAACTTTTGTTGTAATTGTCACGCTATGAAGATTAACAAAGCTGTTGGTATTACTGCAATTTATATAATGCATATGACCAGCAAATGACTAAATTCTGAAATCGCATTCGCGATTCGTACATGTACATATATCCGTAGTCGAAATGGGCGTTGAATCTCTCGGAATTTCTCATTAAAACTTTTCTTATACGACGGCCGACTGAGGCTGCTTATATAGATCATGAGAGCTCACCGATCGGTGCATTCTGCAGCCACAGATCGTGTATGAAGTTGTACAGATTATCGCTGACAGCCACCTGAAAGAGTTGTAGATCAAGTTAAATACACACACAATTGGATGGGCTATATAATTTGACTTACCTTGTAGGGCGTCGGATTGAGCGTACGCTTGTGATCGTTACGCAGTGTCTTCAACGAGATTTGCACCTTCTCGCGCACCTGTTCGAGCGTCGGCAATAGCTGACATATCTTGCCCGATTTCCAGTAGATCTTATAGAGCGATTCGACGTGCGAGGGAATGACATAGGCGCGCTTCGACTCCTGGAACGGATGGCGACACAGTACCTTTTGTCCCACAGCTGGCGGATGTTCCGAATCCTTTTGAAGTAGATCAATCAGAGCGTGTCCGTCGGCGCTGTACAATCGATAGGCATTCTTGTTGCCCGGCATCGTGACCTTTTCCACATCCTGACTTAGCTTAATGCGTGCCTGGCCATTAATCTCGACCAGCTTGTAAACACAACCCAAGGCAGGCTGGCGCTGACAGGTAACTATCACAGAATAAAATTCTCAATTTGTTATTAATTTTTATATGTGCAGATTTCATGAAACTCACCCAGATGCGTGCCAATGCCAAAGCAATCGATTTTATGGCCCTGCTCGTTGAGGCTGAGTATGGTATCCTCGTTAATGTCATTCGACGCGACAATGGTCAACTTGTTAAACCATGGCACCTTGAAACGTTCCGCCACCTTCTCGAATGCCTCACGCGCCAAACACGACAGATATGCCAGGTCTCCGGAATCGATGCGTATGCCCAGTGCATGGTAGCCGAGATCGTTTAGTGCCAGTGCGACGGCGCTGAAGTTCAGCAATCCACTCCTGAACAAATAGACCGGGATCGAGAACGGAAGGCAGGTGGAAGATAGAAGAGAGCAAAGTGAGCGTGCATTAAAACAAGGTGTGAAACAAATAAGCTAAAGGTGCAGCTTAGGTTTGGTTTTCAATTCAATTCGATTCGATTAGAATATCTTGGCTACAACTACAATTGTATAAATGGGGCGATGTTCTCTTCGAAAATGGGCGTGGCCTTGTGCAGAATGCAGTGCCAATATAACATTAACTTTTTGCCGGGTGTTTGCTATGTGTGTGTTCTACGAATTTGTTAAAAAGTATTCTCTTTTCTTTTTTTTTTTTGTTTGTCTGTTTAGATCGAGAGCTCGTCGAGCAATCTTTTGATATATTTCTGGAGACACAAATCAAGCTTCAAATACTGAAAGCCATGCAGTGTGCTCTCTCGGACGCTTTGTTTAAATCGAAACTAAGTATTGAGATATATTATAGAGATATGTAAGTTTTAACTTTTTTTTTAAACGTAAGACACAAAAAAAGTCAAAATAATTAAAGAGAAAAAAAAAATTTCGATGAATCGAATAAAAAACCAAAAAATAGTAATAACAAAAGACATATAGAGTATATATATATATAACATATGTATGTAGTATATAGAATGTATGTAGAACATATAACATTAGGGTGATTCAGTTGTGGAATATAACTCTATTCGTTTCGCTTTTGTTATTAAATGGAACATGTTGCTTGATTGGTTTGCTGTTGCTGTTGTTGTTCTTGCTGTCGCTTTATGTATTATGTTTCGTATTGTTGTAGCTGTTGTATTTTGAAGACGTGTTTTACATACCTCTGCCAAAATAGTGCCGGGAAGTCATTTTTACTATGTTAGATGGTAAAATGTTTTCTTTTTTTTCAGGAAAATTTTCTTTTTACTTTCATATTCGGATCAGACGTTATTCGTTATAATGCAAAGATGTCACAATTCACGAACAAATTATTAAAGATTAATCAACTTAAAATAAATGAAAAACGATTAAAGAAATGAGAAATGTAAATGTGCTTGGTTGGTTAGCAGTAAAAAAAAGTTTAGATCGATAAAAATAGAAATAGAGCATAGGATTTGTGGTAAAGAAAATCAAAAGTATTTTTGAAAATAAGCAAGAAAAGGTAGGAGTTTTCAAAAAGAAATGAAAATAGTGCACATCACCTGAATCTGCTTGTTCGGGCTGAGCCCAATGAGTTTGCTGCTATATCTTTTCGAGGCGTAGAGACCAATATATAGACACATACATACATACATGTACACATATACATATATCGGATAGGTGTTGTGTATGCATGTAGTGGCTTAGTTAAAATTTTGAATTTGTCGCATGATTTCGATAATGATATTTAATGATTGAGTTAGGGGCACGCATGCTGGCGCCGCAAAAGGAAAACAAAACTTGTGAAATTGATCTGTATATTTAGAGGTTATTAGTTCGAATTAGAAAAAAAATATATATGTGTTTATATAATTATATAGAAAACAAATAACGAAACCAAAAGCGATATGGCAAAATGATTCTTCTTTTCTTGTTGTCCCAGTAATTCATATTGTTTTTTGTTTTTTTTTTTTTTCATTTCGGTCTGCGACATTTACCTGAATGACTTCTCGACATATTTTGGAAGGTACTCCGTCCCATTGGACGTTAAGGTGCTGATTGCAGTTGTAGTTTGACTTGTTGTTGTTGTTGCAGTGCTCTTTGGCTTTGGTGTTGGCATCTCAATGTGAGCACACTTTCCACCATAGGTGGCATGCCTAATTGCCTGCTCACTGTGACCATTCTGGCCATTCTGGATTGACTTGTGTCCATTGGGAATCCCATTGGGGCTGGGTGGCTTTGGGAGCCGACCAATGCCAGTGCCGTTGGTTAGCTGACTAGTTTTTGTTGTTGCTGTTGTTGTTGTTGTTGTTGCTGTTTTCGTATCGCTAGCTGTCTGTACGTTTTGAACTGGTTGTGTGACTTGTTCTGTATTTCGGCTGTTGGGAATACTTCAATTATTACAATTACTTTCGACAAAACCAAGCGCAACTCATAATAGTACAGAGAGAGAGAGAGAGAGAGGGGGGAGAGATTTATAGAGAAAGTGGAGGACAACACAATATAGCACACATATACGATTCTTCTGGATCGGCTGTCTGTTCTGCATGGTAGGGGGAGTGCACGCTGTTCAAAACGGAATACGAAAACGAAACGAACGAAACTCGAAACCGAAGAATTTGAAACGATAACGATAACGATCAAACGCACAAATGTTAATCGTTAAAACTGCAAAACTGAAACTGAATAACCAAAACCGTTCCGAGAGAATCTGCCTAAAAGCGAAATACCTCTTAACATCGTACGTATCGACAAGCGCCATAAAGCCGTCCGGAAAGGCAATCGCATAGGAGACCATGGCAGCCAGTTCGCCCTCGCTGGACTCCTCTGTGGAAACATCGAGTACATGCGATAACATTTGACGATGCCTGATGGCATGCTCGAGCAGATCCTCCATAACACCTGTAAACGCAGTGATTGAAGATATAGTTTCTTTTCTTTTTAATTATTTTATTCGATACTCACCTGTCTGCTTGTGCTTGAGTAGACGCGTCTTCAGCTCGCCCACACTGCTGAAGCTGGTTATGTAGGCATGGGCATGCGTGCCCTTCACGGGAATGTTGAAGAGCTTGCCTGCCAGCACATTGGAGGTGCCATCAAAGCCGCCTAAATCGAGAGAGAGTAAGCGGAAAAGAGAGTTAGTTGAAATTTTGTTTCCAATTGGAATCAGGCGGCTTACAGTCTGTTATGCCACTCAGTTAACATGCTGTTATTGCACAGCATAACAAAATCCTTTAAATAACAGACTGTGCACAAAGCTACATAAAATGTTATTAACATAATGATTTATGGCGACGGAAGACTGTTAACTAATAGACTTCTTACAAAGCAAAATTAAATGTTATTAACAGAGAGATTTATTGCAGCTTGGAGCGCGGTATCGGTTGCCTCACACGCTCCTTCGTACATTTTTGATGCTCTTCCTTTTGCGAGACGCACAATGGGATACTCTAATGCGATCCCGCGTAATTCATTCAATTTGCTTGTTATGAGACGCAGGATTGGATATTTCTATTGCGCGCTCGCTCTTCTGCTTCCGCGCTGATTCGGTTGACTTTAAATTGACTTGCTTTGCTTTGCTTGGTACTTTTGCTTCCATCAGCGCTAGAACGTAGAGGAACTCTCCTTTTTTGCCGGGCTCCTGATCGTTCACTTGGAGTTGCCTTGCATCAGAAGCCCAAAAGAGCAAAAGATTGCCAGTAATTCGCCGGCCATAATACCCTAATGCCTATTTTGCACTAAAAGTGTCTTGAATGCGCATTCTGCCTAGCAAATTGCATGTGCCAGGCCATGAGAAGGGCAAATTGACATACAGGCTAGCTATTGAAAATAGGCAACGCTGCAAAGCAAGGCATGAGAGCAAGGACGAAAGGAGTGGCAAGTATGAAGGAATCAAAATATCCCAAACAATCGTGTTTAGAAAAGTCTTTGTTATCTAAAAGTCTTTGTTGATCGTCCAACTAACAGTTATCCCTACTGTTGCTAACATAGCACATTAACATGACGCACAGTGCTTTGCATTATCAAGGGAAATTTAAATTGTGCATTATGACACCACTGTTTCATGGCTGCCCATCAAATTTGAAAGCCTTGCAAGACCTTGGGCGCGTGAGTCACGCGCACGCGAACTTCGTCGAATCGATTGAGAATTGAGTAAAAACCCTGATCCTACGTATAATTAAACGCATTGCCAAGCGGCAGAAGGAGAGAGGGAGAGAGAGAGAGAGAAGGCGAGCATCATAGGAAGCGGAAAAGGTAACAAAATAAAAGTTACGATGTGTGAGCGCCAATTGAAAAGAGGTGCCACACGGTGGCTGGTACCGACCCCGCACACACACACACACACGCACACACACAAATACAGTCATGTGGCAAGGTGGCAAAAAGTTTTTCCCGTTTTTTTTGGTGTTTTCTTTTTCGATGGGCTGTTGTGTTGCGTGCGCCACCCACTTTTAACACATGAAACATGGAGAGTTCTTGAACTTTATAGCAAAGCAGGCAACCGATAAGCCACCAGAAGTCGGCGGGAGTCGGCGTAACAAGGTAGAGGAGCCACATCGAGTGACAGTGACACGTGCTTTGCATGCAAGCACATCATAAAAGACCAGACAAACAATATGAAATTGACGAGTAGCTCCCAATCCAATCCCGAACCCCCCAAAACCAATCCCGAACCCCCCACAAATCGCGTTGCATCGATCAATGCGAAGTCAGTCGACTTGGTTTTGGGTTGAGGCGCTAGTTTCACGGCGTTTTTGGGCATGTTTTTTTTAATTGATTATGAGCCCACTGCATGCAATTCGGCAATGCCAAAAGTTTATACATATAAGCCCACTATATATACACGATATTATATATCTCACACGTTTGACCTTAGTTGTCACTCGTACCTGTATAGGAATATTTGGATGCGGATAGACCGCCATCGGGTCCCTGGGCACGACGTAGCCCAAACTCCAAGAGCTTGACATGTTTGCCAGCCACCATGCGATATCGCGCTGCATTTGTCGCCATTAAGCTGTATGACAGAAGAACGGTAAAGTTAATGGTTATTACGCTTGGCG
The DNA here is from genome assembly GCA_018151445.1 of Zaprionus inermis. Taxonomy (NCBI): domain Eukaryota; kingdom Metazoa; phylum Arthropoda; class Insecta; order Diptera; family Drosophilidae; genus Zaprionus; species Zaprionus inermis. The sequence continues at coordinate 1,287,081 of JAECXD010001696.1, forward strand.
CAGTACGTGTACGAAAGACAAATGTTTGTGACTATAAGAATAAGTTTGCTCTATAAAGTATTTGCTAGGTTGAAAAATCACGATCATAATACGTGTGGTTATTTCTCGCTTTATGCGGCAAACGATTGTTATAGCGACGACTGTTATAGGCAGGTTCCACTGTTGCAAATCTCTGTTACCTGGCATAGTTGACGAGCGTTAAGAGAGTCGTTTCCAGCAGTTGCACGATGATCAAAGGTCCTTCAATCTTGATAATGGGTACGCTATTAATAGTGAAAGTATAAGATTAGCGACTCTATAAGTATAAATACTATCTTTATAATTTTATGGGTTTCATTAACTAACCGTGGAAACGCCACAGTGCCCTCGTCGATGGCATAGAGTGTAACATCGCGAGCTGTTAGATTTCCTAAATATTCAAAGAACTCGTTCTCAATGCCCTCGGGCAGTGTCTGCCTCAGGTATTCAATATCTGCACAGATTGTAAATAAATAATAGAAATATATATGATGCAAACTATAAAAATATTTTTTAAACTTACCGCTCTGCGAGTAATGAAAACTGTCCAGAAATTTCAGACACTCCTCTAGGCCGGCAAAAATTGTAAATTCACCGTGGAATGGATTATTGCGAAAGAACAAGTCGAACACGGCCTGATCGTCTGTTTTGCCCGACTTCCAGTAGGCATAGGCCATTGTAATTTGATACAAATCTGTGAAATATAAGACAATAGACACACATGATGATTAGCGAAAACAAATAGGAACTTATACTAATAAATTTATCATGATGATATGATGGGCTACCATTTACCATCCCACAACAACGCAACACCCAATGAACCCGTGCGTCCGATAAGATACGGTCAAAGTTCTTATTGTTGCTCCATACCATGCACAATTACACGCTCGCAGGGCTTAAGTACTGCAAACACATACGCAGTGTGTGATATTTGTGAATGCAAATTCTTATCTAAATTTGCGAGTACAATAGACTCGAGGGACCGTATTTACATAGGGTACACATGTACATATATACATATATGCATAGACTAAAATAGAATCCACTTAAAAAAAAAACTGTACAAATGCAAATGTCAAATGCGAAAGCTGCGACTATTTTGGACCATATGGAAGTGAGTTTTCAATATTATAATTAGGTTTTTTTTCGAATAACTTTCAATCGATTTACAGCTGCAGGTATAGTCATCAAACACTTTACTGCATACCATAAATACTTGTAAAAGGTATGTGTTTCATTATTCACATATAAAATAATAAAGATGATAAACAGTAGGTTATCATCATCAAGTATGCGTATTTATAACGATATTTACGAGTATTTATATGACTATGTAGTCTGCTCATTTGCTATAGGTAATATGTGAGTATTACGAGTACTAATAATAGTAATAATAATCATACGGTGATATTATGTTATTATGATTAATTTGTGTGACAGAAATTTATTACTTTAAGATTTAAATTTGGAAAACTAACAATGCATATGTGTATTTCTTTATCTTTTACACAATCAGAAACTTGACCAGAAAATTATTGTGCCCAATACTTATCAGCTAAATTAAAGTGTGTATGGAGGTCAAAAAAAAGGTTTTCCATGTTAATTCTAAGCAAGTTTTTAAATTAATATATATGTATATATCTATGATCTATTTTCACTATGAGATGCGATAGAGGCATCATTCTCATTTTCATATTTACCCGTCAATAGCGGCTGGACAACGCCATTCTGATTCATACGTCCGCGATCCATAAATTGCCCGCCTGAATTGCAGCTCATTTCACGGTCATTCATGATCAAACAATGTCTTTATACTTCTGTTCTAGACTCGTCTTCTTCTTCGTTTTCGACTTGATTTGTTTATTGTTGACTTTAATTGTAACACGCTCGCCGGTCGTTCACACACAGAGCGTGCCAAATAAATATATATTATGAACTATGAAATTCTTTGCGTTTGAATTTAAATTCAAAAAGCCGTTGAACTTAGGCGTTCGCTCACGGTGTACGTAAATATATCTGTAAAAAAAAAAATTGAAAATTTAACGAATTAGAGCTGAGAAACACACTCGGCACACGGCATGACGTAAGCAACGTGCTGGACAAATTAGAGATTCAATTCGCACGAGGCATGAGAGAATGCTGAAATCGTCAAACGTCTTAATGCAATTCAAGTCAACAAAATGCACACTAAGCAAACTGAGTAAAACCAGCTAATAAAAACTGTTTTGGTATTGGTTTTTGTTTTTAATTTTTTTTTTTTTTTTTTTTTAGCAGGTTTTGCATACGCTACGAGTTATCAGTTTGGTTTATCACGGGCTGCGAGAGAAGGCACTGGGTCAGTGTGACCGATAATGCTATCACAGTCGAGCCTAACTATAGAGAACTATGTATTTTAGTTTATGCATTTTTCAATTTCTGCCTTCAATTATTTAATCAATAGCTTGTCGAATTTGTCATAAGTTCGCACTTTCATTTAGTCGCATAAAAAAGTGTGTTTGTTTTAGTCAGTTTCGCTTGTACTTTTCACTTTGAAGAGGCCTTCGAGCACAATTTGTTATTCAGGTTTATACTTTATACACTTTATTGTTATTTTGTTTTTATCTCGCGCGCGCAAGCAAAACTTTTCCGCTAAGCGTTTCAAGCTCAACTGAATCGAAACGCGGCGGCAAAAACTGCGGCGAGCGAGTTAATTATACCCGCTACTCGAAGAGTATAAGGGTATTATAACTTTGTGCCAACCGAAAATGTTTGTAACAGGCAGAAGGAGACATCTCCGACCCCATAAAGTATATATATTCTGAATCAGCATGAACAGCCGAGTCGATATAGCCATGTCCGTCTGTCCGTCTGTCCGTCTGTCCGTCTGTCCGTCTGTCCGTCTGTCTGTCCGTATGAAAACCTAGATCTCAGCTATTATAAGAGCTAGAGCTACCAAATTTGGAGACAATATGTGTTAATTATGCCCGCAGATCAAGTTTATTTTGGATTTTTGCCACGCCTCCATCCGCCCCCAAAAATCGATAATAAATCGATAATAGCTGCAAATATAGCTCTACAGCATTCATTTTTTATCCATGTGATAAAAACCACCATCCGGGCGTGTTGCGAAAGTTTCAATAAGATCGGCCGATAAATAAGGAAGATATTCAAGAAATAGTATTGCCTTGTGGCCATGTGCCTGTGTCGGTTTTTCCTAATGTTAGTACCCGAGTTCAACACCAGCAGCAGACAACTTTTTTTAATTATGAATTTTTTTTAAATTATGTGGCAACTTTTTTTTTATAATTATGTGCACCGAAAATATAAATAGTGCAATTTTATCGGTCATTGTGTAAGAAATGCAGTGGTCGAGTGGTGATGGTAGTTGACTGTTAAGCGAGAGGTCCGGAGTTCAACTCCTGGGTGTGCCGCGGCGACTTAAATTTATTTTTTTGTATCTTATATTTTTTTTATTTTATAGTGTGTTGCAAAATTCAAAATAAATTTTTAGTATATTTAAAGCCACTTAGAATCGAAAGAGACATTGAGCAGCAACACAAAATACAAACGACAAATCTAATTAGATACAGTTGCGGTTAAAATAATAACACTATGACCACAATTTGTGTTCGTCAAAGCTTTTATTCTACTTTTCTGACACTTTTTGATTCTTTTTACTTAATAAACTTAAAAGATACAATGATTATCAACTGATAAATGAAAAAAGTTAGCCGGTCTTAACGGTATTTTTTTAAATAATTGCAAAAATCAAAGAATCCCTTCAAATTCAGACGGTAACGAAAATAGCACCATTACACGAAGTTTGCTTAAAACTAAATAAGAAAACAAAATAAATATCCAGGAAATATTATTTATTTAAGGAAACGTATTTTTAAAGTAATTTAATATTTTGTTGAGTGGCCTTTATTGGCGATTACAGCAGCACAACGTCTCGGCATGGAGTCCACTAAGTTTTGGCACCTCTCTTTGGGAATTTTGTTCCACGTCCTCTACAAAGGACCAAAGGTCCTTGTTACTCCGGGGCTTGGCTTCAGAAACCTTTTTCTTGGCATCAGCTCAAAGATTTTCAATTGGATTCAAATCCGGCGACTGAGCAGGCCATTCCAAAAGGCGGATCGAATTATCCTCGAACCATTTTGTTGCAGTCTTGCTGGTGTGTTTTGGATCGTTGTCCTGTTGGAACACCCAAATCAAAGGCATTTCTTCTTCGGCATATGGCAACATGATATTTTTCAATATATGCGTGTAAATATGTTGGTCCATAATCGTTTTAATCCAGTGTATCGGACCTACTCCATGGTATGAAAAACAAGCCCAAACCATAATATTTGACCCTTCGTGTTTTATCGTCTTGCAAGTAAACTGAGGATTGTATCCCGCTTTTGGTGGACGCCGAACATATAAGCGAGATCCTTTTCCGCCAAACAAAACTATTTTGCTTTCGTCTGACCACAAAATGTTGCGCCATTTCTCTACGGGCCAATCCTGGTGCAACTTGGCAAACTGTATGCGCTTTGCCCCATGCTTCGCTGTCAAAAGTAGAACTTTCCTTGGACTGCAGGCATTAAGTTAATTTTGCCTTAAACGTTTGCGATCTGTTTCTACGCTTTCGGCTATCTTAAGCTCCTTTTTTAGCTCCGTAGCTGGCTTAAAAGGTTCCTTCTTTCTTTGGCGAACCAAGCGCCTGACCTCCTTTGGAGACATTGCGGGCTTTCTTCCTCGTGTTTCAGCCTTTTCTTTATACAATATTGCGTTGCGGATCATTTTATTTGAACAGCCGACCATTCGCCTAATTTCAGCATAAGTTTTGCCTTCTTAGATCATGTTTTTGATCAGTCTTCTTTTTTCATCACTGCAATGTTTTCCGCGACCCATAGCTCAAGAATACGTCTTTGTCTTTTGGAAAAACTTAATCTCAACTCTCAAGGGAATCCCCTTTTTAAGATTTGGGTGAAATTTCGGTAAATTAATCGCTTGTATTAATTTTATTCACGTAAACCCGTGAATGGTGCTATTATCGTTACCGCCTAATTTGGCGCGCTTTTGCTCTAAGTACCCAAAAAAAAAGAACCGTTAGATTCAGAGAGGAAAACGGTTTGCTGAAAGAGATTACACATGATACTTATTTGTTATGCATTCAAACTCTGAAAAAGTGAACACAAAATAATTTTTTTCAGTATAAAACTTTTCACCTGCAATAGTGTTATTATTTTAACCGCAGCTGTATGTTGAGATGTATTGTGAGGCAGCATATATGTATGTATGTATAGGCGTCTCTATCACACATGCATAATTTATAACTGCAGAGTAATAAAAGCAAAGGGCAACATCCAATAAGAATCGAGTGGAACTTGCATAGGCAAAACAAATTAGAGACGGAAAGAAATAAAAAGCAAGAACGCATTGTTCACATTTGGCACGTGTTTTTCCGAAGAATTGTAGCGGGTATATCACAGTCGAGTCAGCTCGACTGTAGCCTTTCCGACTTGTTTTTTTGTTATTTTGGTATTTTTTTTTTAATTACTCAGAGCGAATTGAGAGCGACAAGCGCAGAGTTTATTGGATGCAGATTGCAAAGAAATTGTTTGCTGGGAGAATTTGTTGATTGTTGTTACTTAGCAGCCAAGTCCCAGAGAGAGAGAAAGAGAGAAAGAGAGAGAGAGGGAGAGAGCTAGAAAGCGTGCATGATAGTGCGATTGAGGTTGACGGCAGGTCGCGTTTGTTTATTTCGGCTGCTGCCGCCGCCGCCGCCGCTACTGATTCTATTGATTACACACGTGAGTCGAAGTTGACGCTGATGTCGTTGTTGGCCCCAACATGTTGCACACAGGCAGCAACAGCAGCAGCGTAGCATTAGGCATTAGTGAAGGTTGCCTGAAGGTCGGCGGGGCGCACTCACACACCCAATCACGCTGGCTGGCTGGTTAGCTGGGCAAGTCAAGAGGCGTGCTCAGAAACCGACAATTTCGAGTGCGAACTCTCACGGTGGGCGCACGTTGTGTGGGCGGATGGAGGCGTTGATGCAATGCAGCAGCTGTTGCAACAGTCACTTTCACTTTTTGCACACGTTTCAATTCATAATTTATACAAAAATTTTGTATGCCTATGCTTTTTTCATACATATATCTGTATACATCAATGCAGATGTATTTTACGCGCACATTTTATAGCAGGTGTGCCAAGCGAAGCTCAATTATTAATTATTTCAAAGCCCCGCATTAGGTAGAATATATTTTTGCAATTTGTTACTGCACACGCGATAATTTGTTATTTTTATATGCAAATTATTGAATTTACTGTCGAAATTTTAAACAACACAACTAAACAAATTGGAGTGCGTACCAAAAGCGCTCTCACAGCTGATAAGAGAGGTAGAGAGAGACAGACAGAAGCCGAAGCTGCCAACCCGTGGCGATTGGGCAGCTTTGGCGCGCGGCACTCTCTCTGCGCATGATGTCACAGCTGCTCGCACCTCGTATGTAATTTAACAAACAATTATTAATCAATAATTATAGTAGGTTGTGTTTTAATAAATTTATGCACTTTATAGCTTATTTTATGTGTTTCCAATAGCTATAAATAACATCGTAAAATATTATTACGTCCAACAATAAACGATCTTGCGACCGTTTGACTGTGCCAGTAACAGTGCTGCACAACGTCAAAATATATTTATTTAACTTCTTGCTTCGCATTATTTACATCAGCTGGCCAATCCAAATCGATGCCAACAACATCCAGCGCCAATATATCGATGGGTTTGCCAATAATCGATGATAGGGAAGGCGCCGTGCGTCCAAATTCGCCATGTACCAGCTCCTTGATATATGTGCCCGCCTGGCTGACCACATCAATGATCAAAAGACGCGGATTTTCCCGCTGAACCCGCGCCTTCACGCTGTATATGGTGCGGGGTCGCGTGTGCAGTGGCCGTCGATGCAGAACCCTAATCGGCGTTTTTTGTTGTATATCAAAACTCTCGGAGATTTGCAATTTCTGTAGAATCTCCAATGTAGCCGGCTCTTCTAGCACACAAAGTGCACGATAATATTTTCGCTTCTGTTCCTCACCGGTCTTGATGTGCGTCAGTTCCTCGCGCGGCACAACCTGCAGATTGTGTATGGACACGTTGCCCGAACGATCCACTGCCTGTTCCATGATGTAGGCCTGTTGCTGTGTCAAGGCACTGCATCGGGCATTTGGAATTTCCAGCACAAAGGGACGACCTTTGCCCAGACAACGTACGTCGACATCTTCGCGACCACTCGACATGAATGTGATTTTCTCCGGTGTCTCACTGAAATGTGGCCCCACATTGCGCACAATAATCTCCTCGATGCTGTCCTCCATGATACGCTTCCCGTTCAGCACCCACGGTGTGTGCGAAAGTTCCCGACTCAATTTCCGATAGCGTCCTGCGACACAAACATATGGGCCAGTCAGCTCGATGGACTTCAGCTGCAACGGCTCCTCTGCTTGAGCGGGTGGTACGGGTAGATATTTCTCAAAGAGTTCGGCTTTCAGTCGAGACGGCTGATACTGTTTCTCCAGTAATCCACGTGAGATTTCAACACGTTTCTGATGTGCCGCCTTGGCGGGAAATGCTGCACGATTGAGCTCAACAAGTTTCACGACATCAGTTTCCTCTGTGCTGTGCCGCAAATCGATATTGATCATCAGCCCGTTGGCATCGTATTCCCTGCCCAGCTGCGTACATACAATGGGATGCAGGATCAATTTCACCGCTTCCTTTATGGGCACATCTGGTGCATTGTTGTCGTCGACGGCGGCTCGACCAAATTTACGCTGCAGTGCAAACCACATGGACAACTGACGCAGCTGTAGGGTCATGGGCAAACTTATGGCAAGAACTATACCATTGCTATCGTATTTGGCAAAATCGGATTTCAGAATTCCCTGAATAAGTTGATTCTGGAAGTCCTCCGAAAAGAGTCCCAGGCAGGTGGTGCAAACGTGGAGACGTGGCTTCTTCGCTGGCAGCTCGTCATTTGTTTCATTATCTGCCGAAACTTCGGGCAACTTAACATCCAACTATAATTAAATAGAATCCCATAATTCTTGATAATCCGTCTAATATTTTTACTTTCTGTTTTGCTCACGCGCTCAAAAGTTTTCAGCATGTCACGATATTCGCTGCCACGTGCTTTCAGATAGCGCAATTGACACACTCGGCAGACTTGACATGATTCGAGATAATCGAAAAGCTCTTGTCTTTTCATTATATTTAATTAATTCAACTAATTGAAATAAATGCAACACGTTCAGAAATGCAAATAAATGCAATGTAAACAAAACGTGCCGCAAGAAAGACGTTATGCAACACTGGCTGATACATTGCTATCGACTAGTATTTTACAATCGATAACACTCAGTTTCTAGTGTGACCAGCTGTGCGGATACGTTCTATCGGTCGAAAATTGTCAAATATTTTTATTTTTCATTTGGATTAGAATATTAGGTGAGTTGTAGCTGTTCCAACCGAAATAAATCACTTTAAGTCCAACTAAGATGGCTTTTGGTGGCAGTAACTGTTGCCAAACGCCGCTAAAAAGCATTGTTATTGTTACGTCACAGTGCGACGTAGTGATAGCTGCGAGACTCCAATTGGAAAGCCTGTATAAAGGGAATTATATTATATTTTCTACATTTTAGCTGCAGCCGAGATGTCTCTATCACCGTTCCTGCGTCTGCCCCTCACCGATTTGACTGGTTGTCTGATCAACCATCAGACCTACGACAAATGTGGCAAATTCGAAATGAAAATGATGGAATGCCTGGAAGCGTACGGTGCAGAGCGCGGCAAGAAACAATGCGCAGATCTAATTTCTGATTTCAAGGAGTGCGTGAGCATGGAGAAGCAACTGTTGCGCTTCCACGTTAGTTTACAAATAATTCGTTAATATTGCAAAGATTGTGATATGCTCATGATGTGATTGTTTTTTTTCCCATCTGCAGGCCATGCGAAACGAACGCTACCGACAATGGCTGGCTGGCGAGCGCAAGAGGGAGGATCTCTACGCCGAGGCACCACGTGTGGATGCTTACTAAGGTGCTAGCAGTTTGGGAATAATTGGAAAATAATTTAGCCAATATGTCGTTTAAATAAAAATTATGTACGATACATGTTGTTGTTTATGTTTGTGGTATTTTGCAAGTGTCAGTATATTTTAGTTTGTCAAAATTTAGCAACACTAGATTTCAAGAAAGTTGGTAGCGCTAGCGTTTTGTTTTTGCGGCAGAAAATCGGCTCGCTTGCTATTTTTTATAAAATTTATCAATAAAATGGGCACAAAACGTCCCAATACAAGTGTCGTACTCGCACAGGATTCAAAACGCAGCAAAAATGATATTGTGGCATACACAAATCGCGACAAAGCGCTGCTGGAATCGGTAAGCAAGCGCCTCGATGCAACAACGAAGAAGAAGAACAGCCACATTTGGTGGAGGATTATGAAAAACTCGGATATAAATTGTGTTTGTATGTTTTCAGGGTGTACGTCGAACCTCAAATCTGCAGGCGCCCATAATGCAACTGGAGGGGCACGAGGGCGAAATATTTACAACAGAATTCCATCCGGAGGGCGAGATGTTGCTCTCCTCGGGCTTCGATCGGCAACTTTGTAAGCTTACGCCTGTGGATTTCACTGTGAGCGAGTGTAACTTTATATTTTCTTAGACATTTGGCAGGTCTATGGCGAGTGTGAGAACATTATGGCTATGTCCGGCCACACGGGCGCTGTAATGGAGGCGCATTTCAACCCGGATGGATCACACATTTTCACCTGCTCCACAGACAAAACCCTGGCAATTTGGGATATTGTGACGGGACAACGTGTGCGACGCCTGAAGGGTCACACTAACTTTGTGAACAGTGTGCAGGGCTCGCGACGTGGCCAACAGCTGTTGTGCTCTGGCGGCGATGATCGCACCATACGCATCTGGGATGCACGAAAGAAGCAGGCGGCGCACGTGCTTGAATCGCCGTATCAACTGACGGCCGTGTGCTTTAGCGATACCAGCGAGCAGGTCATCAGTGGCGGCATCGATAACGAGCTAAAGATCTGGGACATACGCAAACAGCAAGTGCTGCATCATCTGCGCGGGCATACCGACACCATAACATCCGTAGCTCTCTCGCCCGAGGGTGATTTTGTGCTAACCAATGCCATGGACAATACGCTGCGTGTGTGGGATGTGCGTCCGTATGCGCCGGGCGAGCGTTGTGTTAAGGTCTTTCAGGGACATCAACATAACTTTGAGAAGAATCTATTGCGTTGTGCCTGGTCACCGGGTGGCGATAAGATTAGTTCCGGTTCGGCGGATCGTCATGTCTACATATGGGATGTGAACACCAGGCGAATACTCTACAAGCTGCCCGGACATAATGGCAGTGTGAACGACGTGGATTTCAGTCCACGCGAACCACTGATTCTATCCGCGTCGAGTGACAAGACCTTGTATCTGGGCGAGATCGAAGATTGAGGGGAATAAGGGCAAAGACGACACGTATCACAAATAAGTTTTATTATTCTGCATTATCGTAACGGTTAATAAATAATTTGTATTTGTAAATGTCGAAATAGTCGAATTGGAACTGTGGAAACTAGACGGCCTTCTAGACGGGCAGTGCGCTGGACGAGCTACTTGTGACGCTGCTCTTGAAAAGCTGACCGAAGAATTTCAGTCCCGTGGCGCCGCCTGGCACCATGCCCAGCAGCATGAACAGCAACGTTATGATCTGTGCCACCGCAAAGAGCACCGTAAAGGCGGTACTCTTCTCCACGAGTGCAAAGTAGAGGGTCATCGTCAGACAGGCACTATACGAGATGGATGTGAGCAGACGCGGCTTGGAGAACATTTGTTTGAAGAACGTCTGAAAGCCGATTAGGAAGCAGAAGCTCAATATGAAAAACAGGCTGCCCAGTGTGAACAGCAGCGCAAACTTCGGCTTGAACATCAGCACCGGAATGTAGAATGTCGAGAGAGTCATGCATAGGCAGCCCATGCCGAGGCACGCGACAAAGCCAACAATTCGTTGCAGACGCGACTGCAAGCAGAAGAATATAGTGATAAATATAGATGTAGATTTGGCGGAGGTCAACTATCTCACCAGCTTGGGACAACATGAGTCCTGCGTGTCCTTGAGCCAACTGTTCGCCTCGGGCGGATCGGATGTGCGCGAAAAGATTTGCGACAAGCCTGGCACCTTGATTTGTGGCAGCTTCACATTGAAATTCTTCTTCTGATCACTTTGCAGCAGCAGGTACTCATCTAGATCCTGCTTGAGATTGCTCATCGTGCGCGATAACGGTGGAGCAGTTGCTCCCGCATAAATATCTATATTTTCTAATAATGTTAATAGTTTTTTGTTTACTGCCAACCCGACAGTTGATTCACTCAGTCAGCAGCGAGTTGACATCCCCGCTAGTGTTGTAAAATGCCACGCATTGTACTATGGCGTGTGAACTGCCACAATATTACGAATATTGAATAAATATTTATTACTATAATATATATCAATTAAATATTTATAAGCAAATTAAGTATTTTTAAATATTACATATTTTACACATTTTGAATGTGACATCACAAACTGTCAATTCTAGCAGCTGCTCACACGCTTCATTGCACCATGCTTCTTTAGTGCTGCCATATTTTCGCAAATGCTAGAGCACACGAGTCACATCTGGCAACTCGCTAATTCTTTCAGTTTCAGTTGAATTTTTGTCGTGGTTGGTTCGTTGTCGCTGCGCGCGCGTCAAATATGTAATTAAACTGAAATAAATTACAAGTAATAATTGATAAAAATTTAAGACGCCGAACACACGTAAAAATAATAATTAATTTAAATCAATCCTCTAACAAATTTAATTAAGTTTAGTAACGGAAATTACACGCTCTCCTCCCCCTACTGTCCCATCGTCGTCATCGTAGCAGTAGCAGCAGCACGCCGTGGTTCCATACAAACGGCTCTGGCTCTTCTATTTATGCAAATTAAGTAAATGCATATGTGAGTGTGTGTGAGTGTGCGGTATCGGAGCGTACGCGCGCGGGTCTCTCTCTGAGTGTGTGTGCGTGTTCGTGTGCGTCTGTGTGGGCGATTGTGTTTATGTGGAAAACGCATTAATTACACAAATACAAATGCGAATGCAAATACAACAACAAATGTAAATACAAAATAAAAATACAATCAAATGCAAAAACCAACAACAAAAACAATAAGCTAAATCAACAAAAAGCAAATTGAAAAGCCAAATAAGTATTTCAAATGCAATTTAATTTAAATTAATTAATTATGCTATAAATTGAGCAGCAGCAAATTTTTTATTGTTTTTTGCGCAAAATTTGAAATAAAAAAAATAAAATATATAATAAATCAATTGATTTGTGATGGTTTTTTGTTGTTGAAAAAAATTCACGAAAAGAAAATTTGCAGCAAATTCCCAAAAAATAAAAATCAAAGTGAAAAATACAAAAAAAAAAATTAAATTATTGTTGACTCCGGCTATCGTGTGAGGATCGTTTCGTAAGCCGAACTCTACGAGGGATCGATCGACATAAACCTAACTTTGGAGGTTTTTCGAAAAAAAATATGCTGAAATTTCGAATACAGTCCAAAACGGGTTGGAATTAAGCCAGGATCGCAGGAAGCCTTTGCTTCAATGGTGTAAGTATTGGCAATTCTTATAGGACAAATAAAAAAATTATTTTGAAAATTTATTAAAAAAAATATTTGTAATTTTTAGGTAAAAATGTTTTTTATATACATTAAAAACACGCGTTTTCGTAGTATTTTTCAAAGATTTTCATTTTCTTTTTCGATTTCTTTTCAGCTCTCAACGCAATTGGTAAGGAAATAAATCAACAACTGGAATGAAAATAACAAAATATAAATATATATACACATATATAATATTGTGCCAATAACAAAATTAAATCTGAAGAATATAGAAAGTGTTTGCAAGTGTTCGACAAGAAAATTCATGAAAACACAATATTATGTAAAATGAAAAAAAAAAATGATTTAAACTTATTGAAAAAACCGCAGCCTTCTGCCAATTTACAACATCAAAAGGAGCAAATTAAATTTAAAGTACATAAGCATAAATACATAACGTATGTGTGTGTGTGTGTTTGAGTGTACGTGTATACACGCCCAGGACTCGAGTCGTTGATTCGAGAGCCGATCTACAAAGCTGCGCATCACAAAGAAAAATGGCACAACAACGATTGAGACAGAGGCAGCTGCTTTGGGGCTGGGGGCTCTGCTGCTGCTGCCTCTGCCGCCGCCGCTGCTGCTGCTGTGCTGCGACAGCAGCAATTAACTCGAAAGCAAAGAATTTCATCAGAAATTCAAAGCACATAAGGCGAACGGATGACGTGCAACGGGCTGAAAATAACGAGCAAAGCAGCGACGTTAGCAGCGGCTACAGCAGCAGCAGCGACAGCGACGTTGAAATTTTTGTAGCAAAAATCCAGGCTGACAGCTCCCCCTCAACGAGTTGGCAGCAGCAGCAGCAAAAACAACAAAGAAAAGTAACATGGCGTTTGCCTGTACTTGTGTGCGTGCGTGTTTGTGTCAGTGTGAATGTGATTGCGATTGTATGTGCGCGCAGCAAACGAACAACGCAAATAAAGCAGCAGCTAGTGCGCTCTCACCCGCATGCTAGAACGAGATGGCGCTTGAACATGGAGAGAAATTGTCGTGTCGCGTTTTGTTGTAGCGTCATTGTCGCTCCTCATCGCCGTCGTCGTCTCTGCCGACGTTTGTCGCTCGTTGAAAAATCGATTCAGCTGCACGAAACGAGAACACGCGAGTGCAAGCGAGATACCAAGCATCGGGTACGTGAGTGCAAGCGAGCTGCCAGATGCGGTAAAACAAAAAAAAACTTTTTATTTAACCCGTTTTGTGTGCGTGCGCTTGCGCCTGCATCGGTGTGCGTGCTGCTTGCGTGAGTGAGCGAGCTGCTAGAAACTACGTTGTACGGCAAAAACTACAAAGTTTTCGCTGCGTCTTGTTGTTGAAGCGTCGCGGCGTGTGGTGGCATCCGCCAACGTACCCCGCCGCCAGTATTAACCCCCCACCTTCACACGAACACTCATTGCAAATGCGGTCGTCGCACGACTATACAACTGTGTGTGTGTGTGTGTGTATGTGTGTGGTCACGTAGCAGCGCTACAAATATGACTGCATAGTTCGCTGACGACGTCGACGGCGGCAAAGAAGTAGAGGCAGAACGAGTACAAAACTGGTTTGGTTTCTTCTTCTTCTTGTGGCGCTGCTGCTGCTGGCAGCAACTGCGACTGCGACAGCGACAGCAGCTGCGCTAGCATATTAATGAATTCGGATTCTAGCCAAAGCTAGAGCCGCCTCTTTTAATGGGATTTTCGCAAAACGCTGTCTATAAATGGTCACAGCTTTTAGCCATAAATGTCGCAGTTGCTGTAATATTTAAGCCAAATACGTTTACAAAATGGCTGCCATCTGTCATGTACAGATTGAAAAAATTGACAGGGAGTCAGAAAATGAAAAAGAGAGAGAGAAAGAGAGGGAGACGCACTGCAAATCGAATCGAACAGAATATTAGACGATCATTTTTAGCCGTTTTCTCTTGTTTCAATTTAGTTTTTTAGCAGTTCTTTTCATTACGTTTGTTTTTTTTGCACACGTCGACAGAGGCGAATCAGAAAAAAAGCCCCAAGAAGCAGCAGCAGCAATCAAATTTAATGAAGCGATTTGAACCGCACCCCACCAGGCATACAAAGCGACTGATGCGCAGCAGCGACAACGACGTTTTGAGTACAGCCAGGCAGCACAGCAGCAGCCGCAGCACAGCACACCGAAAACTTTCACGATCGATTGCCAGCCACAGCAGACAGACGGTGGCAGTGGCGGCAGCGCTGACGACTGCGAATTGTGAACACAGCAATGGCTGCCTTTTAAATGAAGCTCTCCTCTCTATCTCTCTCTGGCTTCTCTTCAAGTGTGTGTGTGGGTGCAAGCGAATGAGCTAGATAGCGCTGTGTATGCGTGTAAGCGGGCGAGCCTGATACAGTGAGAATCGGAGCGAGAGCCAAACGAACGAACGATAGCGACTGCGCAGACAGCACACACACAAACACACATATACACAGAAGCTTAGTACGTGCAAGTACGTTTGCGTGTATTCATGTATTTTTATGGGCTTCATTTCGCGTGTAGTTGTGATTTCCTGCTGCGCCCCACACACACACAAACACACGCAAATCTCACAAAGGGCCCCCAAAAACAAAAAACCTAGCAAATGGTGACAAAAACAACAACAATAATGGTAGCTACAAAACTACATTTTATGCATGGCCATATCGCAGCGTCGTCATCGGCTGAGGCAGCGACAGCGAGGGGACGTGAAAAGGCTGAAAAACGTGAAATAACAACGCGCGTTCCCAAAGCACCCCTCTTGTCGACTCACACACACACACACACAGTCACTGCGTTATATATACAAGCCATGCATGTACATGACTACATAACCATTTATAAATACACAACGGCAGCGACGTTGACGACGGACGGACGGCGGACAACAACAATGACGAACGGCAAAAACAAACTCACACAGAAGATACTCGTTTTTCCATGCCATGCCCAGGCAGAGGCAGCGGCAGCGGCGACGGCAGCAGCAGCAGCACAAAAAGTACCAGCTATAAATTCTTTATGTACATAAAAGTACATAACACACACGCACAACAACTGTATGTTTGAACGTGTATTTTAATGCTGTGTGTGCGCTGAAGCAGCAACAACGGGCCATTAAAACCTGTCACTCTATCTCGCTCTCACCACAGGCACCCCACTTTGCACGATGTGTGTGTGTGTGTGTGTGTGTGTGAGTAGCTATAACAACCACGTCAGACAGCGGCGGCAGCGCAGCAGTTCAGTGCAAACGTCAATTATAAGCAAACACACACAGACAGAGCGCAGCGCTGTTGCCGCACTTCACTCACGCTACACGCAGTGTGAAGCAGACAGCACAGGGAGAGAGTGAGACAGTTGTCGCGCCAGCTACGTGTCTGAGCAGAGCAGGCAAGCCAGCGAGCGAGCGTGCAGTAGCAATGTGCGCTGTTGCCACACTTCACACCATCAACAAAAGGCAGCCACAGCAGCAGCAGCAGACCAGAGCAGAGCAGCAGCAGCGACAGCGGCCAGGCAGAAAGCATGAATGTTGTTCTTGTATTTCCATGTTTCTGCTTTTTGGAATTTTAACATGCGCCCCGCTTGGCTTGGCTTGGCCTGGCCTGGCTGCCTGCCTGCCTGGTTGGTTTTCTTTTTTCTGCTTATTTTTTTTTCTTTATTTGGCCGGTTTGTGGATTGATGGCGATGTGGTTCTTGGACCTGGTCCCCAGTCCTCTGTTCCCGGGTCCCGGTGCGATTGCCTGGCGGTTGCCTGGGTTTGTGCCTGCTTTGTAACGTTGACTGGATTATAATAACGTGCTGTCGACGTCGCTGCTCACATTTCCACCTTCTGTTGTTGTTGTTGTTGTTTTTGTTGTAGAGGAAATGCGCTGTGCCCAGGCCCTGCTCTATATGTAGTATATGCCCATAGTATATATACACGCGATAGCAGGCAGGCAGGCAGGGAGCCCCTGTCCAGGCAGCAGCTCGTCGTCTTGCCTTTTAAATTGAGCGCAAAGATCTTGCGTATCTCATAGATACAAACGTATTCACATATGTACCATGCACACACGCACACACGCCCCATTGAAATTTCAATTTCAATAAATTTAAATTGCTCTCTAGTTAAATTAAATGAAAAACATTGTGTATTTTTAGTGCTAAATTAACATAAATTGGCATAAGCTTTTGTCCGCCAAAGAGTCACGCCGAGATAAATGATCGAGAAGAATGAGCAATAATATGAAATGATATATGTATAAATAAATTAAATGTGGCAAATTAAAGCTGAAAAGAGTGCAAAATGCAATGGAAAATAAAGTAACAAAAAAGCCCATTTGACCCCCCCTTTTTTGCGTATGCTTATCTCTTACCCTACTTACTCTCCCATTCTCAGTCTGTCTAAATCTTTTTCTCAACGTTTACCCCGTAATCTATTTACAGCTGCCGCATACAAAATAATTGAATCGATCAATGCAATCGACCGATCGATCGATTACCTCGTCGCCGTCGCCTTTCTCGTCGTCGTCGTCGTCGTAGTCGTGTGTGAAGATGATCAAATTAAGAAATCGCAAAGAGATCTAGTGCAAAAAGAAAAAAAGAGAGAAAAGTATCTCGAAAATGTGCGAGTGAACGAAAATAAAAAAATCGGAAAAATCGAATTGCAAAGCAAAAATAAAAAGTTAATTGCAAATGCAAAAAGTTAAATAGTAGTAAAAGCTTGAAGAAGAAAAAAAAAGAGTCACATCGCTCTCGAGCTCGGGATTTGTATCCACTCAATGGGAGGAGCGCGCCCATTTAAAATTATGCGCCTCCACAACGGCATACGGGAAATGCTCGATAGATCGTGAGTTATCGAAACATGGTACGCGACAGCAGCCGTAACATTTGTTTTGGAAAATTAGCCGAAACTACGCAGCAGCAACAACAGCAAATCGCCGTGGATAGTAGCAGCAGCAACATTAACAACAATAACAATAACAACAATAATAACAATAACCAGAAACTACGCGATACATTGAAAAGGTAAGTTTTTCTTTTGGGGGCAAAATATATATAGCTATGATACTTGTAAAACTTCTCTGGGTTACTTAAATTAATTTAGGATTTTCCATGGAAAGTTTAAAATTGTTGGGACGCATTTGAAGGAATGGGATGCTTGGGAAATGGCTAAAAAAAAGTTTTTAGTAATTTCAGAACTTTTTAAAATATGTAACTAATACTTAAAAAATATATTAAATATAAAATAAAATATATTAACCATAAGATACTTCTAAAACCTTCTCCAGGTTTCTTTAATTAGTTAAGGATTATACATGAAAAGTTTAAAGTAGTTGGGGCGCTTTTGAAGGCATGGAATACTTGGGAAATGGCTATCAGTAGGTTTTAGTAATTTCAGAACTTTTTAAAATATGTAACTAATGCACAAGAGTAGGGAAAATATGAACTCATTCACTATGAGATACTTCCAAAACATTCTCTAGTTTACTGAAATTAGTTTCAGATTTTCCATGCGAGTTTTAAAGTAGTTAATACTCTTTTGAAGGTATAGGGTGCTGGTACGCCACTCTAAAAAGATATAAATAATTCCTGAACTTTCGAAAATATGTAACTAATGCTCAATAGCAGGGAAAACCTATTAATATAAACTTATACACTATGAGATACTTCGAAAACCTTCTATAGGTATTTAAGGTTCTAAAAGAAGCTATTCAAAGAAGCATTCGAAAAGTCACATTTTACTAGAAGAAACTCGAAAAAGAACGGTAAGATAAAGGCAAACAAATTTCCTTTAAGGGAGAAAAAAGAAACTAGTCAAATGGAAAATTAAAAACATCGTAAGACAGTTTTTTTTTTCTTTATTTGAATATACTTGGATAGAAATTTCAGGCGACTAAAAGGAAAGCAAACGCTCCCTAAAAGTATCGAGCTATTTCTTCGAAGAAACTATTCCAAGTTGGAGACAAAGCACATTTTTCCATGCTGCTGCTGCTGCGTGTATCTGCTGCTTACCTGGAAATTTCCATACGTGGAATGAAAATGTATCTGGAGTGGAGCAGCAGCAGCTATTATCTGTGCGTAGGCCCTAAATTCAACTAACGTTTGTCACAAAAGTAGCTCAAGATGATAATGTTGTGCGAGAGGACGGGACGAAGATGCGTGGGTTGTATTTGGGTGCACTTGGGTATACGATGCAGCCCACCGGGCACCTTATCTTGCCGTCAGCGATCTGTGACACGTTGAGAGAAAAAAAAGAAGGTATTTTAAGTAGATGCAGCTTGCCTGTGCAGTGTATCTGTGAGATACTTACGCGTAACTTTTTACCTTGACTTGTCTTGTAGCTTGTATCTTGGGCCTGTGCTGCTGCTGCTTCTACCTGTCTCTGTGCCAACTGGCGACGTGTACAGCGGCAGCGCGACAGACGCATTGTGGACAGCGTGACGGACAGTGGGACGGACAGACATGTGGCCGCTGTCGCTGTCGCTGCCGACGTCTATTTTGCGTTATTACGTAATTTTGTACAATGTTTTCTCTGTCTCTTTTTGGGCCCAAGAATCGCGTGTGCGTGCGTGTGTGCGTGTGTATGTGTGTGTGTTTTAGACGCCTCTGTCTGCCTTTCATTTCATTTGTTGTTCTCGTAGCCAAACAAGTTTTGTGCTTGAAGTTGCCATCATCGAGTTGTTGTTTTTAGGCTTCTTTTTAAGCATTTATTCCTTTATTTTCTTTTATGTTTTTTGAATTTTTTTTTCTTCGTCTAATTGCTTCATTAGCCCGCGTCTGTCTTTCTGCCTACTTTGTAGCCAAAATGTTAAATCGGCCCAGAAGACTGAGGTGCTGCTTGAGGTGCACTAAACCCCGCATCAATGTCAGCAAAACAACCGCAAACAACAACAACAACAGCAGCAGCAGCAACTGGTTGGTAGTTGTTGTCGGGTTAATTACAAGACAATCGTCAAAGCGTAGCTCACAAAAAAAAAACTACTACGAAAAACCTACAAAAAACCAGTCAACAGCTTTTTGACATTGACAATGAACCGCGCCGAACCAGAGAGTGGGATAGAGACAGAGCGCGGGAGAGGGAGAGAGATGTAGGGGAATAGACAACACAAAACCAAAAAAAAAAAACCGAGGGGGGTCCAATAGTTTTTTGAGGCTGGCAAAATGTGCATAGATGAATTACGCACTTTCAGATACATTAGCCGAGCGCGCGTATCTGTGGGATTTCAAAGCTGAAGCCAGCTGTGCTCACCGATGACGCATGAGGCACACGCACACACACACACACACACAGTTGTTTTGCTTACTATCTATTTCGATTTTCATTAATTATTGTTCGTAGTACAATGCCAGATAGAGAGTGAGGCAGAGAGCTGTGTGTGTTCTATAATTTTTAGTTTTCTTCGGCTGTCCCTGAAAAACAGAAAGAAATAATATTTACATTAGCAAACACGCTAGTGAAAGATCAATGACGTTTAGCCTAGAGCATGTGCGTGTAGCTCTGTGGGTTTTCTAGAGTTCGAGAGTTCACAGAGCTTTACATAGACTCAAATTACAGAATTTTTCGAAAAGTTTCCCATTAAATGTTTGCAAAAACCATATGATAATTGCTTGGGCATTACAAATTATAATTTTCCTAATTTTTCATAGTATTTATAGATCAGATTTTGGGCATGTTTAATGCAGAAAATTTCAAATTTCAAATAAACAAAATTGCATGTTTTGCTTTTAAACAGAAAGCGAAAAAAACACACACACACACTCGAAAATGTTTAGAAAAACACAGCAAATTGTGAGAGATATCAGATTTATTTTTTTGTTTTTTATTATTTCAAAGCATTTGACTTGTTTCAATGTCATGTTACATTTATTTGTTTGTTAATGTTATTGTTGTTGCTGTTGCATATACATCGTTGTCTACTCTCAAATAGTTTTCGTTTTGTTTTTATTGTCACAATGTGTTCTTTTTGGCATTGACAGCGCGTCGCGCGTTCTCTGTGGGGCAAGCCAAAAAAGTAGATTAGATAGACTATGCCTGACACCGAACCCCAAACTATAGACAGAGCACACACAATACGGAACCGAGGAGAACACAGAGGGAAGTGGGGACAAATCGAGAGCAATGCGCCCCACAATTTCTAATTGCGCTCGCACGATGCATATAGTTTCAATTTTTTATTATGGTCTATTATAGTTGTATATACATTTATGGGTTAGTCTATTTATTTTTATTTTTGTGGTTTCAGCTATTTTTGAGTATTACGAGGCAGAAATTCAAAATGTGTTTCTCATCGTCTCACTAATTGTTGTTTATCTCTTTTTTCTCTACCTGCCCTTACTCAAGTTATGTAAAGCAATTGCAGCAAGAACGAGATAAGCTAAGGGAAAAGAACAACAATAAGATTGTGTGGAAAATGGAAGAAAATTGAAAAACCAAGTAAAATCAAATCAGTTTAAATACAAGTTGTAACGCTGTACTTGCCTTGCCTGCTCTGAAAGGTCTATTACTCACTTTATTTCTTCTTTTTATTTTTGCCAACTTGGAAACCCTCTTACTCATCGCAAATAGCAGCTCCATAGCAATTTATGGCCCTAACTAACAGTTGCAATTATTGTGCTGTTGTTTTTTGTTTTCTCGTTTTTTTTTTTTTGTCACAGCTGATAAGAAACAAAATGCAAAAATAGAGGCAAACAAAGGGAGAAAACAATAACAAGCGAAAATGCGCAAAAATAATTCCGACTTTACGAAATTGAGTTGTTTTGCCTTTGTTTTGGGTACGCGGTACACGGAGTACAGCGGGTACAACGGGTACGTTTTCGAATGTGCATTTACACAAATGTATCTATGAGTACGCTCAGGAACGCCCCGACTTGCCTTGCATAGCGGTTGTTGTTGATGTTGTTGCTGTTGCTGTTTATAGCTGTATTTCGAGCTATAGCTATAGCTATAGCTTTTTGTGTTTTGCAAGTCGTGCAATTATTTGATTATTATTTGCATTGTTATTGTTTTGCACATTTTTGTGCCTTGCATTGCACATTTTGCCCATTGTTATTGTTATTGTTGTTTCGTAATTTTATATGCCATATGAGGCGGGAATGGGAGGCGTAAGGGCGGCCTAGGGGGACGTGACAACGCGTCGACGTCGTCGTTGTCGTCTGTCTGACGCGATGCGATAACTCAATTTTGCTGCTCCCTCGCTCTCGCTCGCTCTCTTGCTCCCCCTTTGTCTGTCTCTTTTGTATGGGAAATTAGAAAATTCCCAAATAATTTCACACTTGAGTTGAGCAAGAGATAGAGGCAGGAGGAGCAGCAGCAGCAGCAGCAGGAGGAGGAGAAGCAGCAGCAGCAGCAGCAGGCTCGCGCTAGCTGAGGAGGCTGTTTGCGCAACGTTGCCGCACTTCATGCACATGAGAAACACGTTGACAAAAGGTGCTAAGAAGCAGAGAGACAAAAGATTATCACCAAGAGCGACTCAAAATAACAAAAGAAACGAGCAGCAGCAACAAATCGATTATTATGGCGACGTTGTGTGTATGTGTGTGTGTTGTTATTACCTGTTACCGATGAAACCAGTTGCCAGTTGGCAGTTGCCAGTGTTGCTTGCGCCCGCTAATGTTGTTGCCGCCAGTGTTGCCTGCCGTCCAGCTACGGCGATTATGTGTCGCTGTGACGTTGCAACCGGTTCTCTCTCTCTCTCTCTCACTCTCTCTCTCTCCGTGTGGCTTGGACCTATCATTTGCCAGCGATCAGGTGCATAGTATATGTACATCAATATGCACACAAACGTACGCAGGCACAGTGCAGCAAGAACATAAATAAATTAGCTATGCGAGGACTCTTGTGTCCTGCAAATTAACGCACGCAATGTATGGCTTCAAAGATACAAAGACAACAAGCTGCAAGATACAAGATATACTACGAGTAGCAGACGCACACACAAACACATGCATGCCGTACGCTCTGCTGCTGCGGCAAAGCTACAAATGCTATGACTGAAGTTTGGCAACGCTGCAAACGCGCGTCGTCGTCGTCGTCGCAACTAACCGCAGCCGAGGCAGCGGCAGCGACAGAGGCCGCAGCGCCAGCTGTAGACGCTCGCTCGCTTGCTGCGGCTGCTTGTTTTTCTTGTTTCTGCTGCTTTATTTTTTTGCACAAACACACACACACATTGCCGACTTGGCCGTCTTTGCTTGTTTTCAATTAGAGTCGACTACAGCGAACAAGAAAGAAGCAAAAAAAAAATAGGAAAAAAATACGTAAAAGAAGCAGCGGCAAGAGAAAAATACAAGCAGCGGCCGTTGTCGTCGTCGTCGTCGCCGTCTGCTGCTTGCGAATACACCGCACGTTGTGTAAACAGCAGTAGTCGCTGTTGCCGTTGACGTCGCAGTCGCTGGCGCAGCGCTGCTGACGTCGCGACGCTCGTCTGAGCCAATTTGAATTTGCAGCCACGCACGCATACGCTCTCTCGCGTTTGCTGCGAGCGCGCGCTCTCTCTCTCTCTCTGTCGCTTTTGTGGTTGCTGTCGCAGTTGCTGCTGCTGCTGCTGCTTTTGTAGGTTTTCTTCTGTTTCGCTTTATTTTTATGCTGGCATTTTTGCGGCTCTTGAATTTTGCGCTTGTGTGCGTGCGAGCTCTGCTGCCTCTGCTGCCTGCCTCTTTGTCGTTTAATTGCAAATGACTCATGCACACATATGTACGCGCGTACACAAACAGACACACACACACAGAGACAGAGAGAGTCGCACACACAATGCAAAGTCCGCATGGCCTCAGCTTGGTCAGGCAATTTTTTGCCTCTGTCACTGCCTTTGCTGCCTCAGTATCTGCCTCTGCTGCTGTTGTTGTCGTTGTTGTTGTTGTCACTTTAATCAATTGTACTTTTGCTTTATGAGCAGGCAGCAGCACCACCACCATCATCATACACAACCACGATCCACATCAGCTGAGGAAGCGGCCGCTTAATGGCGGTTCCTTGTAATAAATAAATAAATAAATAAATAGACGAACACGCAAAATCTCGTCAATGGGGTCTGCTGCTGCCGCTACTGCTTTTAGCCAGATTAGCTCGAGCCCCATTGAGTTTTATATCTTTTCTTTTTCATTTTGTTATTTTTGTTTTCCCCCCTCGGTTTTTGTTTTTAGCTTCTGCTGCTGCAAAACAAAAGCGCTGGCTCCCTCAAGTGGAGAGATCAAAGCGCAGTCAGAATTTCGTTACGGGGCCAAGTATTCGCCAAATGTCAAGTTGTTCGGCATAGATAACTGAAGTGAAGAGCGAGAGAAAGAGAGAGAGAGAGAGAAAAAAGTGGCAAAAGGAAATTAAAATAATTTTTTAAATATAATATAGCATTTATTTTCTGGAATCTGTAAAGTTTAGTGAGCTAAAAATCAATATAGTCCATAATCAAGTGCTGTCAACCTTTCCGAACTTGTAGACTTTTTATTGTTATTATAAAATCGAATAAGCGATAAAAAACTGATATAATTGCTTAAAAATTCCATATTCGTCGCTTTGCGCAATTCACAAAAATATTTCCGCAGTTGGCCTTCAATGAATGCCAGATTTAATGGAAAGCCCGGGATTGGCAGCAAAATAAGTAAAACCACAAAATTCCCAAAATGTATATACTTATAGAGAGTGTGTAGAAATGCGTCTATCTACAGAATACTAACTATAATAATAAAACACTCATTACTTTCAATGGAAAAATCTCAGACAACTGTCAATGTTGTATATTCCGATAAAAGATACGATTACACAATGCTACGCAGTATACAATACGATATATTCATTTATTTTATCGACTATTTACATAATAAGTCAGAGAATTTCAGCTGGCTACGTTCTATAGAACTCTTTCGCACTGTGTGTGTGTGTGTGTCTGTGGACTTTAATCTGCGTTTTGTTTAAGTTTTGACTCATTCGGTTATTTCCCACATGCCATTTACTTTTCTCTCTGCTCTCTCTCTCGTTCTCTGTTAATCACATTACTGTCGGCTTAAAAAAAATGTTTTTTTTTTTTTATATATCACTTTATGACTTTATTATCGTATTTTGTGATGCGTGCAACCAATTTGCATGTTTCATTGCATTTAGCTCGTTTTTCCTTATTTTTCTGTTATTGTTTCCCCATTCGCAATTAGCGTTGCAATTAAAAATAATAATTAAATATTAATCTCTCCCTCTGCAAAGAGGCAGATCGAGACAGAGACACAGGGAGCCTGCCAAAAACAGCTGACAAGTGCACACATAAACGCAACGAGAACAACAACAACAACAATAATAAAAGCGTTAAAATTGTTACGTAAAACGCAATAAATATCTCGCATGTGCATAAATATTATTGTTATTATTATTATTATATATTGTTCAATTATTGAAGATGCGCGCTGAGCAATGAAATTGCAACAATCAACGTTAATAATGGTCAAGCTGTCAGGCTGAATGCCGACTGACTGTAGCATACCCTGTAGGATTAAATGAAGCTCACTAAAGATAGTAAATACTGCGCAAAACTGGCAAATATGCAGAAAATTAGTTGGAAAATTATATTTTAACAGTTCTTAAGATTTTCTCTGTGTTTTAAGTATTGTATTTTATAAAGAGTACGCTTAAATAATTATGGAAATATTTTACGAATTTTTGAGGGCATAAATAGGAATATTTTTGATGAAGAACTCATTTTATCCACTACAAATAATAAATATAGTACAAACAGCTTTTAAATTCAAATATTAATTATAATTTGTGTGGTTTTTTCCTTGTGTTCTAGTATATTTTTATCGAAAATGAGCTAGAATAAATATGAAGTTATTTTTAGGAATTATAAGGAAATAATTGAGAGTATATTTGATTTTATTTATTCTTGTAAAAGACTGCACTGAGTGCATAGTCTTTCTTTCTAACGCCCTCATTCTTTTTGCCACTTTAAATGCCTTCTTGGCTTTCTCTATAGATTAGCAGTACTTCTACCCTATATACCCTATACTTTCTGTCATATGAGCATTTATTGTAGAACCGCAGACAAAAAAAAGACGACTTGTGTGACGCCCCCGTAGCTGCACAATTGCAATAATTGACAATAATTTAAGTAATTATTGTTGAAAATTACTTTGATTTTATTTTTTTGAAGCCTCCGCACACATATACACACACTTTCCCATACACTTCCGCTGCGTTTAAATTCGATATATAATCAAACGTGCAATTATTTTTAGCTGCCTCCCTATTTACGCTTCTCCATCTCTCTTCCACGCTCTATCCCACTCTGGCTTAGTAAAAAAGATAAAACAGATATACTATACTAAATAATGTATATAGTCAACATTGTAGTATTAGTCAACAAAATAAGCACACAATTATTATATCCAGAGATATGGTACATTATAACGTACGTAATGCTTCGTTGACAATTTCTCTAGCTCCCGCTCTCGCACTCCCTCTCTCTCACTCTTCCTCACTCACTTGGGGCAATTGAAAGGCGCATCACGTGCCCTTTGCAACTTTGTACGTGAACATTTGTCATCATAATATATATGCATGTATATATAAATCTATATTTGTAACTGTGCGGTATACACGATATACAAATGCGGTGTATGTTTGTAACTGTTATAGGCTGGCTACGGACTATGTGTGTGTGTGTGTGTGTGTCATATTGAATGGAGCTCTCTATTTGCGCCCTACTGCTAATTGATTTTGATTAGTTGAGGGCGTTTGCTCGCCCCCGCACCAACCAGTTACCCTCTCTCGCCCTTATATCTTTGGGTCTCATTGAACTGGGCAACTTTTCGTGCAGGGGAGAGAGAGAGAGAGAGCGACAGAGTTCAATGCACTGCATAGCTAATTTTTTTTTATTTGGGCACACACCCACAACAAACACACACACTCGCACAGAGGGCACACACGTTTGTGTCTGCTTGTCGTAACCTAAAAAAATTGTGCAAGCCTCCGAAATGCCAAATGTGGCAAAAGGGGCAAAAGCAGCGGCTCGTGCAACTCGTGCTCGCTCGCACTATGCACTTGTTGTTGTTGTTGTCTTTTGTTGTTGGGCAATCGTTGCGGCCCGCTGGACATGAGGCTCCTGAGCTGCGCCATGACAGGATGCTCGGTCTGACGGCTCGCTTAGCCTGGTCGGGCCTGGCGTCAAATTGGCGTCAAATATTACGTTTGAAAACGTTGCTAGAGATGTGCGCGTGAGGCAGAGGCCGGGGAATGTGCAGCGATATTTCAGTCATTATTTTACAATATTATTGAAAGCCATATGCTGCTTTTTAATAACTACTACATATCTTTCAAGCTCGGCTAGGAAATATAAAACTAATATAATATTAATATTTTTTTGAATGTATAAAAAACTATATTTTCCCCTTGAGATACATTTGTATCTTCTAAAATAGTTCGCATGTAAAATGAAAATTATTCTTTTTATCACATTTACAGGAAAATATCTTCCCACATATTAAGTTGGAATTCTATTTCTAAAGCTTTCTAGCCAAAAGAATGTGCTAAATTAATGCCAGATCATGAGGCGAGATAAACTCATTTTACAGTCCCAGGCACAGTTGATGAATTCGCGCAATTGTTTAGCACACATGCACATGCATCTTCTCTCTTCAATTCTCTCTTCTCTGCTGGCTGTCTGTGTGTCTCTATCTATATGTATATATATATAACTCTGTCTCTCTGTTGCTGTCATCTCTAATGTCAGGTGACTGCGCTGACTCAGCGCGTTGCTGCAACATTCAATTTTGATTTTTGTCTCCATTTTCTGCACAAGCTCAGCTTGGCCCCGCGGCCCGAACTGTCTGTCTGTCTAACTGCCCTGTCTGTCTGTCCTGTCTATCTGCCCTGTCTGCCCTGTCTGCCCTGTCTGCCCTGTCTGCCCTGTCTGCCCTGTCTGCCCTGCCTGTCTGTCTGTTCGTCTGCTCTGTCCAGCCTTTGCGCCTTTCGCTTTCAAGACAGAACAAAGCGCAGCTACTCATAAAAAGATGTTGATAATAAAAGTGTCCGGCAAAAGATACAATATCTTTATGCTGCTTGCTGCTTGCTGCTGCTGGCTGCATGAATCACCATAAAGCAGGAGACAAGGATGATGTGCAAGATGCTGATGTTGAGTGACAAAAGCGCGAGATTGTTGTCGCTGCTGCTGCTGCTGCTGCCTTAAAGCTGTTTGTGCAGCGCCTTGTGGCATGCCACAAACAGAACTTGACATTCAAATGTGGTTGTCTCCCTTCCCCCTGCCCCTCCCCAATCCGCTCTCTTGCAAAACATGGCGAAAACATCGCGAGGGGCAAAACGGGATTGTGGAATAGGATTGCGAATGGGAATGTGAGCACAACGTGGCCAGACAAGGCAGCAGCTGTCTGTTTACACACACATACGTGTGCAAATATCTGTGTGTGTTAGGGGTATCCTATATACCATTTGCATATGTATGTATTTATTTTTTCGTCGTCGTCGTCTGCATTTGCATTCAATGAATGAAACGTTTTTTTTTTCGTCCCGTTCTATTCTGTTCCGCTTTCTTTCATAATGCCGGCCTGCCCCTTCTTTTATTTTGTTTTTGCAACCCTTTCAGAATTGTTGCTGTTGTTGCTTTTGAGTTATATGCGCCATATAGAATTGTCGCTCTATGCAAATCAAGTTCAGTTACTGTTTTGCATTTTGACTTGCGGCTAATTGCCGTCAAATGGAGCATTTGACTCATTTTGGTTGGGTAATATCCCCCCCCTCCCACTCCCTATAGAGGCAGTTGGGAAAAATCTTTGAAAAATTTGGTTGGCAGTTGGGTGGGCTGTCTCTGCCGCGCACGACTGTTTTAGACACCCGGAAATTGTCATCTTGACAGCGTCGGAATGATGTTGCTGTCTGTTTCATAGAGTGTGAAATGATGAGGGGATGTGTGTGTGTGTGTGGGGGGGAGACATGTTCCTATACCATATACTCGAAATTTCGTTTGTTTTTTATGCATATTATTGCCATATTATAATTATTGTTATTGCCACCTGTCTAGACCCCTATGAATTATAGCATTTCGATTATATTTTATTTTCGCCATATATTATACCACATTTGCATGCATGGAAACGTTAGAGAAACATTTCAATTTCATTAATTGCATTAGATTGATAATATAATAATTGATAATGTTCTCTACGGAAAAATAATCGGAAAATTGCATATTAATTTGCATAAAGCTGCGCGAATGTTTTACCAGACTTTTGTATTTCTTACTCTTTAAAAATGAGTAGAAAAATGTTTAGGCAAAACACAAATATCAATAAGTAAATTGGCAAAAACCTAGGAAATCTATAAGATGTTTTGAAATTTACAAATAAGCAAGATAAAAAAGAAATAACTCTCTATTATTTATATTTCATTAGCAAGTCTTTAGACTCGAAACATAAAATTAGCTTGCCTTTTTGTATATCAGATACAAATGTATCTGACGTGTTAATGTTTGAATGGACTGTATGCACTTTTGAGAGGTTTTTTAATTTATTTAACATTTTAATCGTCGAAATGTCAAAGTATCTTGAGACTGAAAACTATAAGCTACAAATGTTTAAATAAAAACTAAAAGGTTCTTGAATTCATTTAACACTTTAATCGTTTTAATATCAAAGTATCTCCAAATTCTTTGGACTGAAAACTGAGGTACAGTTATTCATACAGTTAGAATCTATTGGAATAGAAAACTCCAATTTCCTTCCAAATCAAACTAAAACTAAATATGCCAAAACTAGCAACACTTTCAAGTCGATATCGTAGTAACTACAATATATTATATATAAATATAGTATAGTATATTCGTGTGAATGTAATTCAAGCTGTCAGCTGTTTGTTTTGTGCAGTCGGGAAAAATGGAAACTCGAGTTGTTTTTGCACTTTGATGGAAATTTCAGATTGCAGAAGTTCTTTGAAATGGATCAGTCTGTTTAGCTGGCTGATCGTGTTACACGGGAGAGTAGAAGGGAGGAAGCTGGAGATCGATTTCTGTTTAATTTATGCGTTGGTGCCATGTGGTTTTACTTGGGAAACTCTCTGTTGCCCAGAATATGTCTATACAATCGCAATATAATCGGAAATCTTTGAGGCAGCAGTCAATCAATTTAATGAGCTTTGCGCACAGAGTCGGCGGCTTATGCGGGCTTGAAAAGTATCTTGCTTTGACAGCAAAAAGTATCTATCAGATAGTTTGCAGCTGCTGTTGCTGCTTCAGCTTAGAGGCAGCGTTTTGTGGCATTCTTTCTCACAGCTCTCACCCACACACACATACAAAACGCTAGCAACACCCACAGTTGCTCTTGGGCAACGCCTTCTCAGGCCCCCACATGTATCCGTATCTATATATATGTATCTGTGTGTGTGTGTTTGTTGCATGCAGCACTCGCGAAACGAGTTGAGCTTTGCTGTTGCATTTGCACTAGTTGCAACTAGTTTTCATTATTGTTGTTTGGCCTGTGCAGCTGTCCAATGTATCGCATATCTCTCTTGTTGTTGTTTTTGCTGTAGCTGTATCTGTATCTGTATCTTTGTAGCTGTATCTATAGCTGTGTGCCGCAGCTCAAGAATGAGCTGCAGCTCTCGTTGTGAGTTCGTGAACTGTCAACGTCGCCTCAGTCGACGTCGCAGCGCTTCATCCATCTTCATTGCATATTTCTGCTTCGTTTTTTCTCTTTTTGCTCTGCTGCTGCTGCTGTTTTTGCTCTTTAAGTGCAGCTGTCACTCAGCCGTGTCTAAATGTCTCCCAAAAACCGTTGCTGTTGTTGTTTTCCGCAAATGAGGTCGCTTAATTGTTTGTTGCTCGCACCACATGGCGTATGCGCAACGTATGCAGCTTAATCCTTGTCAACGTAGCCTGTGACTCTTCTCAGCCGTATTTTCTGTCTCCCCCCGCCCTCCCGCTCCTTATCTTTGTTTTCATAAGCTTTTATTAGTTCATCCTTTGCTTGGAAATATGATACTTGCCCAGGCAACCTTGTCCCTCGCGGCTTGCCCATCATCAAGCTCCTCAAACCGCAAGCGAAACGCTTGAAAAGCTTGTCCCCAGCTCAAGCGTATACATATGACACAGCATGGTATATATAGTATATACATATATAACTCGATATTTATGTATATATATATAGCAGAGACAATGCACAGTCATTCAAGACAGAAGCCGCAGCGTTTTTAAATTCGTTTTGCGCCTCTCTCGGCGGGAAAAAGGGGTAGCTAGGGATTGTATAGGGTAGGGTAGGGTAGGTTGAGCAGATTCTCAGGCAGCTCTTGTCAAATGTTGCGTGAAGATAAAACGTTTCAACTAGGCTCGTTTTTTTATTTTTTTTTTTTGTGTTTGTTTGAAACAAGCAAAGTTCTTTGTTAACGACGCTTCCCTAATGACCCTACAAAGCGTTGTATAATATGTCGACTATATAAGTATAATAATAGCCGGTTAAAGCATGGAAAATTAGCTTAGAGGGAAAACGATGAGATAAGACTTATGTAACGTTTAAGATATTAATGTAATAAATGGAAAAACCAAACGATATGCAAATATTCTAGGTACAAATTTAAGCAAATCTTTTGTACTTGTACGCTTATAATACGAAAATGTATCCATACGTAATACTCATAAATTAAATCAATGCCCAATACTTGATCCATTTTAATCGTTTCTATTTCGATCTCTTTACTCTTCTCTTGCAGGTACGTACAGGCGTGTTTCGTAATGCGGTCAAAGAAATAAAATCTATTCCATATTGTTTGCGGGTAAATACAACGAGAGTATTTGTATATATCTGAGAATACATGTTTGCTTTTGTGTGTTTCTGTGTTTCGTTTTTGATTTGATCTGAAACTGAAAGCTGCTGCTGCTGGCCCGGCCATGTGTTTTTTTGTCTCTATATTATTTTCATGACTTTTGTGCAATGGGCCCAACTAATTTTGCAATAATTTGCAATAATTTTGCTTGCCAAAATAGCTAAAAATGAATTATTTGTTTGTACATAGTGTTTCCCTTTCAACATTTTTGTTCGGTTCTACGTTGCATTTGCTGTTCGAGGCATAAAAATAAATCGTAAATGTGAAAATTTGTAATGCATTTTAAGAACAAAAATAAGTGTGAAAATGTTAAAGACCAAATAGATGAGGAATGGAAAAGATTTTTTTTTAGTAATTTTGTATATGATCGAAGGAAACCGTATATATGAAGAAAGGCCAAATGAAACCTTAACGACTGAGGTGCAAAGCGAAATAAATATTATTAAGTTGCTTTAGAATATAATATAATAGAATATAATTTTCACTCTCTTACATTTACGTATTTAAATAATATAAATATATTTTAATATTCATTTACCTTAAAGTCAGCGAAACGTTTACAAAATATTGATGAAGAGCAAATGCAAGTAGAGCGTCTGTTATACATTTTTTTGGATACTTACTCGTATTAAGCATCCTTTGCTTGCATTATACAAGTTTTTCTCATGCCAGTGAAACGTTTACGAATGCGAAATAAAGAGGAATTGAAAGTAGTGTTGCTTTTTCGAGTATTTTGACACCTATTCTAATATGGTAATGTTTGCTGGCATTTAAAAATTGTTTCTCATGCCAGTGAAACGTTTACGAAAGCGAAATAAAGGGAAATTAAAGCTGTACGAATGCTAAACAAAGAGAAATTGAAAATAAATAAGTATATTTGGCATATGTTGACGTTACAGCAGCCAAATTCATGTCAAAACGTGTCCAAAAATGGCAGCAAAAAAAAGAGAGTCGTTTTTTTTATGTACTTCTTTCTGCAATTGATTAGAACTAATTGAATCATTGTTAAGCTCAAGTTCACACAGATCATTGTGGAGCTTATGTCATGTCTTGGAAATTGTTGATTCACTCTGTCATTATTTTTGTATTTATAATACGCATTAAAAAACATTGTATATACTCCCCCCGCCGACTATCATAAAGTGCTTAAGATAGCTCGACCTTTCTCAAAAACTTACCCACTTTATTTTGTGTGTAATTGTCTGAAATCGACAATCATTCCAGTCAGATATCAGCACCCGACCCAAAGCACATGCCAGTCCTATATAGAAGTATTTTGAGTGAGCGATATGCATGGTTCCTATGCCTGTGCAGGTGCCTGCCTCCTTGCTAGTTTTTTTTTTTTTTTTTTTTCAAATTGATGGACACATGTGAAGCTTGCCATGTGAAAATACCTCAATAATTCAAATGCTCATTAACCCAAATCGTTTGAAGCACACTATATCGCTCGAAATATATGCATGCATATAGTAATTACTTTGTATACCTTCTAGAGCCAGGGCACTATTCCAATTCATTCGACTTCATGTCGTGCCCGCGCGTTGTCTGCGCATCTTGCTGTTGTTTTTATTGATTTCGGGGCCTCTTTGTTTTGCCTGCTCCATGTGGGGGACCTGCCCGCTCTCACACACACACTCACACATTCACATGTGTGCCTGCTTCGGCTGTGCCTGTGTGTGTTAGATTTTGCCATATATGCGTTAATTTTCATTTACCATATTGTGCTATTTGCCCAGATCTTTGACGTCAATTGGAAACGATTTTTTTTTTTGGCTTTTGTTTTTCCCCTGCCCCTGCCGCAACCCCTACTCGCCCCACTTAGCCAATTATTTGTGTTGGCTTTCGCATATGGCCAAAACAGATCTGTAGAGGGTGGTTCAGTTGGTTTGGTTGGCTTAATGGCTACATATAGGCATAGTCTGTAGTGGAGTCTGCTTATCAGTTTCTATGTTTCCCCCCCCACCCCTGCATATGTTATCTCTTTGCTCTTTGTTGTTATTGTCTAATTGCGGACCCGAGCATTACTTACGGAATTCAAACTCATAAATCGTTCTGCACGTAGGTTTGTGTGCCATTTTGATAAGAAAAAAAAAATATATATATATAAAAAAACAATAGGCCCGCAACACGAGTTGTCTGATAAGAATTTGTTCACAGAAATCGGCAATTGTTATTATGACTAAGTGCTGCGATACTGCAATTCGAAATGTGCTTGCATTAATTTTTTTTTTTTTTTTACCCCGTATCGCTTTTTCTTTTATAATAAAATTCTACATACCGACTTGAAATATTTTTAGCTTGTTTATAGCAAAATTTCACAAAGATCGTTGGGCATGCAGAGAAGTTATGAAGGAATTTCCTAATTCGGTATAGAGTAGACACTACAAATTGGAGAATCGAATGCTTGTGCGGGCGCGTGCTTTACTTGTCGTCTTATCTAATCTAATTCACTCGCTCGACCGACCACGTTCTAATCCAATACAATTTGTCCGATTTCCTCTCTCACGCACGCTCTCTCTCTGCTCCTCCCGCACTTGCACACATGTATTTGATTTTCAAATGCGTTTTGTGTTGCCTGCGTATGCCTGCGATTAGATAAGTACCCTTACATTATATACCATACTATATTTGATAGAGATGCGGATTCATTGCGGCATATGTTTGCATATCAGAAATCGTTGTGGCCTGACCATATATATATATATACTATATAGTTTGTAAATACGCACTGCTTCAGGCCCAGTTGACAATGGGATCCCAAGTAAATTGGAGAGAAAAAGAAAGAGAGAGAGAGAGAGAGAGTGATTGAGATTACAAATTGAATGTGGGACAAATTTTTACGAGTCTTAAGATAGTCGTATCTTGACTAAGTCGTAATTTGACTCACTTGCAAGCGTAATCTGAGAATCTACGCTCTCATTTATGTAGGGTCTCTGCCGGTCATGGTATAGGGGCCCAGTGTGACCCTTATGAACTGTGTAAAAGTTGTTTTACATATATGTCATATATAGGGGCTTTGGTTTTATTTATAGGCCTTACAAAAAACCTTGGACTTAAAAAAAACCTTTGGCAAACCCATAAAAAATACAAATTTATATATATTCTTGATCAGTATCAACATGCGTATCGATATACTTAGGTCTGTCTGTATGAACGCCTAGGACTCATAGACTATAGAAGCTAAAATCAGCAAAAGTTTTGACAATACTCTTATTTATTGCAGAGTCCAACAATTTTATTTAAAATTTAACCAAGCCGCCATAAATCGTTCAAATTGGGAAGTGTAAGCGTAGTTTAAAAGTTAGAATATTTTATTTCGGTTTGTATAATAAATGCACATAAAACAAGTGATATTTAAACATTTCGATGGGTTTATAAACATAAAGATGTTTTTAAAATTTAAAAAACCTATATCCATTAAAGTCTTTATTTTACTGTGGTCGTTCTACATGATTACTAAAATTTCTATAGTCATTCAGCCCAATACCAAGTTGATCTGTTTCAGGTAACTGAAATGGGATCAGGACTGACTACTTAACTGGTTCTTAAGTGGCTTTTCGATGGGTTCAAGTGAAAGAAATCGACTCGACTTTGTCTCGGGTGTCGGAGGTACATTTTTTTTTGGCAAACTTCGCTAGCTCAATTAATCTCGATTCCTTCTCTTCTTGTGTGTACAATCTATTTTCGTTTTTCGGTTTTACGCTTTGGCACTTTGTTCTAAAAAAAAATAAATAAATAAAAATAAAACATGAAACTGGTTACTGCCCGTGCCTAGCACCGTTTCAATTCTATTTGTTAGATCCGTTCTGTTTACCATAAATATACAATACTATCTATATAAGTTAGATAGATAGGTAGTATACTAAGTGCGGGCACTTGACTCTCATCAAAATTGAATAATTAATCAAATAATGCAAAGAATAAATGATTTTAATTAGGTACGATTATCACATTGACCCGGGTCGATTATTGGAAATTGGAAATTGGTTTTCTTGCACAAAAATGTAAATAATCTATTTATAAAGTGCGAACCATATGAGTAAGGTTTTCATTTAAAAAAAAGGCTATACATAACCTTATCGAAATGCAGCGGAAATGCATAAAAATTCCAGAATTGGAATTCTTAATGGCTTGGAGAATTATTATTTGAATCTTTTCAGTTTTCAAGATATTTTCAAGTTTGGCATCAATTATGAGATATAATGCCTGCTCTTTTATGTCAGCTTATTAAACCCTTTTGCGGATTTACAGGGTATTCGACACAATGGGGTGGCTTTGTCCACAAATCAGCATAACAAACAAGCAGGCACTTATATGATCGGGGGTTATATACAGTACTATATTTATATGTATATGGTATATAGCTGAGAATAAACAGGGATACAAAGTGGAGGCATACAACAGACCCATACACACACACACACACACAACGAAGACACATACACACACACACAGCACACACATGACAAAGCAAATTCTCAAAATGTTGTTTGCCTGAGTTATTCTTCTTGGCTTTCTAACAACAACAACAACAACAGCGGGTAAAGAACATAAAGAAGGAGTTCTTGTCTTGACAGCAGAGTGAGTGAGAGAGATAGGGAGAGAGTGCGAGAGAGGGAGGGAGAGAGAGAGAAGCCAGCGAGAAACGACCAAGGCAGACACAACGACACAAACAACACAAAAGAACGTGCGGACAAGAGGAAGAGTCTCTTGTAGAACAACAGAGCCCCCTACATATGCATATCATGCTGCATGGGTGTGTGTGCGTGTGCTCTGTGTGTGTATATTGTATGTGTGAGTGCGCATATATTGTGTGTATAGAACAACAAATGTACCTGTTGTACAAAGAAGAAAATGTTATTCGAGTTATAAAGCAGTCTTCTAAAAGAAACCGGTCTGCACATACACATGGACCTACTCTCACACAAACACACACACAGATATACATACATATACACACAACTTCAGCATCGCGCTGTGTGTATGTGTGTAAACCAGTTTGCAGCTCCCAACGACATTTTATGCCTTTTAGTTTTTTCTTGTTCGCATCTACAGCGGATACCCCCGCGTCGAGCTCATTAAATTGAAACCAAGTGATCGCACACACACACACACACACACACATACACAGAATAGGCACTTGAAGGAAGCGATTGCTTGCGCCTTTGCCTGTGCCTGCTCCAAGGTTCTTCGCCCGCACAGAGGATCCTACGGATTTCTCCATATCTTTTTAACCTTGAAAATCATTTTCATTTTTGCTCTGAAAGAGCAGGAAGAGCAGCGCGTCTGCCTGCCTACTTTGGGCTCAAGTGGCGTGCAGCAGGCAGCGGTATAGAAGGGGAGGGGGTATTGAAGGGGACCAGCATAATTTATGCGCCGCCAGAAGTCGACCCTTTTTCTCTCTCTGCTTAATTTTCCATTTGTTGTTTTTTTTTTTGTTAATCAAATTTAATTGTTGTTGATTGCAGTCGCTGTTGCTGCATTTGTTGTTGTTGTTGTTGTGGCTGTTGCTGCTGCCACAGCATTTCCGCTTGCCAAAAATAAAATTGCTTCTGCGACATGTTTAAAATGCATGATATGCAACATTGTTGTGTGTGTGTGTGCGAGTGTGTGCGTGTTGTTGCTTCTAATTTGCATAACCGGTTGGCAACTCATCAAGCGCCCAACGCCCCGCTTCCCGTCCGCCCCCGCTTCAGCTAACGCCCCCAACCCCGTTTGCAGGCGGAGGCCATTGGCCAGTTTCCAATTGGAGTCTTGTTGCAGCTTGTTGGGGGGCTGGCTGCCACCTGCTGTAGCAGCAGTGATTGCATTGTTTAACCGGTTCCACGCAGTGCGAATAGGAGCACAAAGCGCAAAGCTGCAACAACAGCAGCAGAATAACTTATGACTTATTCAATTTGTTGCTTGTTGTTTGTCGTTTCACTCACTTGACCAGCAAAGGTTCCTACTAGGCCTCTTCGTCTCTTTCTCCTTCTCATCTCACTGCCAACGCTTTTCATTCCCACATAAATCACTGTTGCAGCCCGCTTCTTTTCTTTTTGCCATTTCTGTCGTCCTCCTCCCCCATTTATCTTTTGTTTTTCGCCGACTCTTTCGATTGAAAGTGTTGAGTTTTGTGATTGAATTCGCCGATTTAAAATATTGCAATTGCTTATGTTTTCCCCCAATAAATTTGGTTTTGATCTTTTGCACAGGAATTGCGGTTTGTTTATTTGTTTATTATAATGTTTTTTTTTCTAAAATTAGAATTACAGGCATTTCAGAAATGTGTGAAAACGGCCGTACACAAGGAATGCTGAGGAGGGGGGGAGAATTAAAAAAGTCAGCATCAAAATAAAGTTGAATTTCACTTCCCTTTAGCTGCATAACTTTTCAAAAAATTCTAAAATTTTATCTGAAAATCTGAAGTTTGCATATAAAAATTAATGAAACAAATATTTCAAAATTTTTAGAAATAATAAGAAACATTAAATTTTACTTTTATCGACAAAACAAAGAGAAATTTGCATAAATAAAAACGTTTTAAAAAGAATTTCCTATTCACAATGCAAGAGATTATAAAATTATAGAATATTTTATTCGTTTAGAGTGTACAAAACTCTTTTCAATGGTTTTTACTTTCAATTCCGACGTTGATTGACAGCTCAGCTGAAGCTCTACGCACTACCTTTCAAATTTTTAAGCATATATTTATAGATATATCATATTTTTTATTGTTACTTCCTGAAATGCCTTTCCAAATTTTATGGCACTTTGTAGTGTTGCTAAAATTATAAAAAAATCACTTGAAACTTTTCGATTGTGCTCAACTACGCTGAGCTCAATGCTCAATATTGAATGAAGTGTGTTATCGATTTTCAATTAATACAAATTATAATATTTATAGAATATAAATGTTTATTTTAGTTCATATAGATTGATGGTAACTGAAATCGAGTTCATATACATTTTTTTTTTTTGACTTTAAGTATACTCGATGTGCGTTCAGTTTCAATTTCTACTTCAATCTCGTTTACCAATTTGTATACTTCAATTACAAACTTTTTGATTTATAATTTTAAACTTTTGAGCTGCCTACTCAACTTGTCTTCAATTTCCATCATTTTCAATTCCTGCTCAATTTCAACTTCTGCTTTAAACTACTTATTCAATTTGATATACTTTAATTTCTATGTCAAGTTGCGACCTATTGAACGAACTTTGCTTTCAATTCGATTGCACTTCCCACAATTAAAATGGAGTCTTTTAGCTGAAGTTAGCCCCTGCAGCTAACCTCTAACCCTCTCTCTTTCGATCTCTCTCCCGCTTGGCACAGCTGATCACAGTATTCAATATTCGTTTGGAAATTGCAGTTGTCCGTCAACTGTAATTGCCATCGAGTCGAGTGTTTACTGTAGTTTTTTCTACTATATACTTCTTTGTTGTAT
Source organism: Zaprionus inermis (assembly GCA_018151445.1). Classification (NCBI taxonomy): domain Eukaryota; kingdom Metazoa; phylum Arthropoda; class Insecta; order Diptera; family Drosophilidae; genus Zaprionus; species Zaprionus inermis. The sequence continues at coordinate 1,326,007 of JAECXD010001696.1, forward strand.
TTTATGGCGGTCGCTTTCACCCGATGGGGGAGCTCTTCCTAAAGCATCTACCATCTCCATCTCGCGCTGCTTGCTTCCCCCTCCGTTTCCACGTTATTCCTCGCTAGGCAAGCGTGCCACAGTGGGACGAGTGCGTTGCACCCGACTGCGAATGTTGTTGTTGTTGTTGTTGTTGATTTCAGTACTGTAACAACAATAATAATAATAATTATGATACGCAGTAGCAACAAAACTGAATACAAAATAACAGAAACAAACACAATAATAATAATAATAACCATCATAATTTGTCTGTATATTAGTGTGGGTATCTGTGTGTGGTCTCGCGTTTATTTTTAAGCAAATTGTTATGACGGCTGACGCCGCTGATGAGCATTGAACTAATTGTGCGCTCAAGAGAGAAGAGCAAAACCAGCCACCGGATTTGAAAAATGAAAAAAAATATATATATATACATATACATATATATATTAAAATATGTTACTTTTGAGAGCTCTGAAAACTTTTTAAATAAAGTGTGCACAGCAAAATACTAGAAGAAAATCGCCAGAAATCTTTGAGTTTGCAATTAAATAAAATATATCATGAATATATAAAAAACCATTCTAGCAAGTGCATTGTATACGAAGTTTAAATTGAAATTTATTAAAATAATCCACAGAAATTTCAATTTTTAATTTAAAAAAAATTATAAAAAATATTTAAGCAGAATCTGTTTAATTCAAGACGCTTAGGCAGTTAAGAAAAAAGAGAAAACGTTTGATAATATATAATAATATATTTATTTATTTAACAAAAATTTTAAAATAACCATAAAGCACTATTATATGAATAATACATTTCTAACTAGTGTTTATGCTACAAGTTACGATATGTTAAGATAAAAACATTTGTGGAACTACAACAAGGCAAAAACTTATGGGGAAAATGCAAAAAAGTAACTATACAAAATTTAAAAATAAATAAAAATTGCAAAACTGTAGTTTAACTTGCTGTCTAAATAAAATAAATATAAAAACTAAAAAAATAACAATTAGAACACTATACAAAAATTATAATGTCAATCTTTTCACTTTGGCACACGAAATTTGATTGATACTCAGATTGAGTGTTTCCACATTTGGAACTTTCAAAAATGTTAAAAATACTGATAAGCAAAGAGCACAAAAAAAAAAAAGAAGTGAAATATCATTATGAATTGAATGTACAAAACAAACACTCAATGTGACGAGACAAGAAGCGGGGACAATTAAGTGAGGCTGATAAAAAATGCAGTAAAGGTTCGTTCAGTTTTTATTTGGCAAGTAAACAACTTCAATTGCGAGGGGGCTGGGCGAGGGGGGCAGAGGGTAATATAAAAGCAAAGTCACTCAACCAGTACAGCAGGCAATAAAAGCAAAACAAAAAACAAAAGCGAATAACAATAAAAACAACAACGACGCAGTCTACAACAATTATATGCAAATAAAGAAGGCGTTGACCTGACCCTAGAGGCGCGCACACCTCAAACCCCCTCCGCACGCCCCTTTCAAGTAGGCAACAGGCCCACGCAAAGTCTTTGGTCTTGTATTTTTAAAGTCACTTGGAATCGCCCTCTGCCTCGGCCGCTCTAAGCGAGCCCAACCCACCTGGTCTGCTGCTGCTGCTGCTGCTGCTGGTTTTATTGTTGTTAATTATGCATGTCTGGGAATCTATTATATACTCGTTTATACATATATTGTATATCTATAAAGCCAATCTGTGCAGCATATTTATGTTAATGTCCCATGGCAAAGACGTGGGCAACGCACGAGAATGCTTCGATGATTTTCCTTTTCAAGTGGGCTGCCCCTGAGACGGAAACGAAGGCAGCATTGATTGTTGTCGCCAACGTTGTTGTTGTTGTTGGTATCCTTACTGTTGTTTTTTTTTTTGGAGGGGCCTAAAATTGGTTTATCAATCAATTAATAGAAAAAACAGAGAGAGAGACAAAAGTGGAAAAAACATTTACATTTGTCAGCTGTTTTCTCTTGTAAAAGGGGGCGTTGTCAGCAGCAGCAGCTGTTGCTGTTGTTGCCGTTGCTGCTGTTGCTGCTGTTGTTGCTGCTGCTGCTGTTGCTACTATAACGGTTAAGCGCAGAAGAACCGTATGAAATCAGCACCGCCGAACACAGAACAAATCCAATGTGGAATGCATAATTAAACATGATTGCATTTGCTTGTTGCCAGTTGCAGCTGCAGCAGCTGCGACAGCAATTGTTGCAACAAAATGCACTGCTGCTACTGCAACAACAACTAAATAACAACAACTGGGGGCCAATAAACTCAAACTAGAACGTGGGTGTTAAATTGAACACTAAACCCAATTTCACCTATACCCATCGCGTTTTACAAGGCAAAAGAGTTGTGGTTGCTTTTGTTGTTGCTGCCTGCACGCGACATGGCGCTGCATGTGCCACAAACACTCACACACACATGCAAGTTGCATAAGCAAAGCAAACACACAAATAATATGCAGACAATTTGTCTAGAGAATTAAAAATAAAGGCAACAAAAAGAAATTTAATGCTCTTACTTTAGTGTAGGTTATGGTTTCTATATAATTCTATGGTTGTAAAAATATTTAAATCTATTGAAATAATATAGATTAAAAAAATATATATTTCTATAGCAAGTATATTTATTTTACTACAAATATATAGATTTATAGAAAATATACAGATTTTTAGGTTATAGTCACATTTAAAAAAATAAAAACTTATAAACTAGACTTGTTAGACTTATAGAATATGTACAGATTTATAAATATATATAAATTTATAGATATATGAAATATATTTAGACTTTTGGAAAATATACGGACTTATAGTTAATATTTACATTAAAAAAAAATTAAGATAAATAGAAAATATAAATATTTGCGTTATAATATTTATTATTGTTTTTCCCTCAAATCTATTTATCTACCTATAGGAACTATGCATATTCACAATTTGGTACTTATTGTGCCTTTTATTTATTATGTTGGTAATATTTTTAAATTTATGGATTCATATTTTTACTAAATTATTGTGTGGGTGTGTCTCAAATATTTTGAGATGCCAATCTATTTTTATTTTTAACATATCGTCAAAGAAAGATTATATATTTCGAATGTTAGAACAGAAATTTTCCAACATTTTTTTTTAATATTTAATAATCTGACGAATTTATTGAACAATGTAATTCATTGCAATGCAGAAGCTCGGACATGGGGCGTGGCAACCAAAGAGTTCGACGTGACCAGCGAGAAATGTGCGAATTTTTGAGCAACTTTAATATTTCTTGTTGTTGTTTAAGGCGGGATAGGGAGGAGGGGTAAACTGGCAGCAGCTGCTGCATGCTGCTTTGCAGCTTGTCACGAGCTTTGCAACAACAACAACAAGCGCATAGCTCCCCCCGCCAATTGCACGACAAGTGCCGCTTTTCTTGTTATTCACCCACCCTCTGCCTCCTTCTCCCACCCACGCTTTGAGCGTTCTTTCTACTCAACGAAAACTTAAAGTTTTCTTTCAGTTACTGCGCGTGCGAGTGAGATCGCATGCTGAACGAAATTTGCATCTGTTTGGAATATTTTTTCTCTATGTTTTTTTCCTTATTTTTAATATTTTGGTTTTGGTTTTTTTCTGATAGTTTTTTGTTGTTTCGGTGTCAATGACTTTGTTTTTGGTCTCTTGCAAGAGTTTCTTTGGCGGATCCGCTCTCTTTTTTTTTCATTTCTTGCTGACTAATGCTGCGCTTGGCAGCGTCAACAGCGACGCTGGCGTCGACGTTGGCGTCGTTACTGACCGCGAGACGTGCATTTAAATTGTTAATATGTTTGTGTTTGGCTTTGGCATACCCTGGGATGTTGCGAGTGTTGGGCAAGAGGTGTGATGAGGTGACAGAACTTGTAGAAGTTGCAGAAGAATTTTTAAAACTCGCTCTAAAAATGCAGACAAAATGCAGTATTTGCTTATTTGCAAGTTTTATTTACAAATAATATAAATTTTTATAATAATTGCCTGATAAATCGTTGAATTGTAGTATGCATTAAAAAAGGCATTTCTAGGTTTAAATACGGAAATATCTAGTTTAGATCTCTATTTTCACGAATTTTAATTTCTTAGCTATCTGTAATACAAATTTCGTATTAATTGTGTGGCAAACATACGCTAAAATAACCCTGTCTATCTAATACATTTCTCTGATCTTTAGCTTACACAAATCTATGCGAAAATAACCGAAATTTCCCCATAATCTTTGATAAACAATCTAGTTGCAAGAGAAAGCCCTTCCACATTATACCATATACCTTAGTCTGGCACATTTTCTCTTGTCTTGTTTATTTGTGTTTCTTGTGATTTCTCCTTTAACCCGGACTTCATTTGCATTTTTTTCTTGCAGTCTTTTGTTTGTTATTGTTGTAGATGTTGTTCTCAGCTATTGTTCTTGCTGTTCTTTCGGTTTGTTTTGGTTGTTTTTAAGGATGTCGCTTTGATTTGTAGGTCAAATATGCTACGAAGAATTTTACTAACAAGAAATACCTTCTCTCTTCCCCAACTGCCCGCTCATCTATTGCGGTAAATTTCCGCTTCACACAGTCTGCAATTTTTTTTTTTTTTAGACATTTTTTAAAGTATTTTTAAATATTTTGTTTGTGTTTTTATAGACAACAACAGCTGTGCGGATTATTTGCCATTTGCTTGAGTTCTTGTTTTTTATTCATTTTTTCTTTTCTTTTTTTTATTTTTCGATTTTCACTTTGTTTACGCTGTCAAAAAATTACGATACGCTGCCCCTCAGCTTGTCTATTTATGATTTGTTCTCTGTGCCATATGCAGTCTTTCACAGACGCCGACGCCACGCCCACGCCTTTGCCAGCGATTGCGTGAAATTCTCTGCTATTTTTTTTATATTTGTATTCAGCTTGCGGCATATTCTTTTTTTTCGGATTTTTTTTTTGGCATTGCCCTTGGAATGTTTGACATGATTTCTGGGATTGCGCTCGTAAATTTAACAAAAGAAAAAAATGCGAAAGTTGTGTCGTTGGCGTTGGGTTCTTGCAACTTGTCGGCTTCCTCGGCAACCTCTTCCTCCCGTACACCCCCTTCCCCTTCAGAGTCAGACCAGAGAGCGGGAGAGAGATCAATAAACTTTGGCAAACAACAAGAAAATGGAATCGCAAAGAAAACAAAGTAAAGTAAAGCAAAGAAAAGAAAAGATTACAGCTCAATGCGAAGAAACGAGAGTGCGCGAGAGGGGCATGCAGACAGAGTGGAAAGGCGGAGCGGGAGAGGGGGGCAGACTTTGCAGCGATTGTCATGAAAGTCATCGCGGGGTCTGGTCATGGCAAACATATCGCTTCTTCCTCTTTTACGCTGCTCCCGCTCATTTGGCGGTTTTTTTTTTATATAATCACAGACACAACACACACACTTAGGCAGCTGTTGTTGTGATTGTGTGTGTCGGTTTATTTTTTTGGCACAGAAAAATCTGCGTCATCATCATTAAAGTTGCCGGCTTAAGCTGCGTCTGTCTCGCTCTCCCCCTCTCCTACCTCTTCCCCCCTACAGGCGTCTGTCTGTGCCTCAGCTTGCAAACCTTTCTTTTGTCAATTTGCATTTGTTGTTGTTGTTGTAATTGTTACCAGAGATACGTAGCAGAAATAATGTGTTTTCAGCTGCCCCAAGAGAAAGAAAGAAAAAGATATTATATCTTTATCTGTATACTGCGTACAAATTTTAAAATAAACATATACCCTGTAGACTTTAGACAGAGATTGCTAATTTTCTGTAGTGATCTTGCTGCTTATAGGGTATATATATTATCAATATCAATATATGTCAATATTATTTCGAGTGTAGAGTATTGCAGCTTCGTATAAAGTACTGCAAGCGGTGTTGGCTTTTTCGGAAAGAAATTTGAGATTTAAGAGATTTGCTGAGAACTAGATCAAGTGCATTTTTAGTCTTTGCTAGCTATAGGTATAATTTCCTTATATATGGTTGTATACATATGAAATATTGATGCCTATAATTATAATAGTGTCTTATACATTTTATTCTTATTATATCATAGTTATTGTATTGTATTATTAATGAGCATCACGTAGTCGTTCTAAAACAACCTGACTCGGCTTTTTTTTCTTCTTTCGCCCAAACATAATAAACAAGCGAATATAATTTATTTTTATCTGTTTCTTCGTCTTCATCTGCTTTGCAATTCTTTTTGTGTTTTGTTTTCTTTTGTATTTTTTGTTTCGCTTTTTTTTTTTTGCTTGATTTTTGCCATTTCTTGGCAACGTTTTTAACATTTTGAACTTTTGCACTTTGCAAATAGACAAAAGGTGTTGCCGATTTTTTTGTATTTATTTTTCGGGGTGGGGCAGCTGTACAAGAGCGAGGGAGAAGGGTAGCAGGGAGACGGGATGTTTATGTTTTTCATATGCAAATGTCAACACTTACACAGCTCATTAAACATTTATAAAAATGTCAGACGATTTATTAAATTTTTTTTTCTTTTTTTTTCTACTTGCAGGTACGTATCCTCCCCCCACAACGAGAGATCTCCCTCGATGCCTGCCTCAAGTCCTGGATTATTGAGGCAGTCATACGATATACAAAATACCTTTATATACTTAAAAAATTACGTAAATGTGTAAGTCAGTATGTTACTAGGCTTAAATGCCAGACCCAACCTAACCCCACCCAACCCCAATCCACAATTTGCTTACTACATATCCCCCCTTCCTCCAAACCGAACCCTCCCTTAAGTCCCTGTGCGTAAAACGTTAGCGCAGACGCGCTAATCAGATCGACCTTTGCGACAAGTTTTTCACTCTGCTGACTTTTCGTATTAGACAATAAACAAATAAAGTCCAAATTGTATAAAAAACAGCTTAGAAATATACCATATATACTATATAGTATATGCGCGAATAGGATGAATAAGCAGCGGTTTTTAAATAGCGAGATAAAGTTCGCTAAATAAAATATAAAACAAAATAATCTTCATACGATTAGTATATCAAATGTTATAGACTTTTGAATGCCCTACTCTAAAGGAATGAAGAATGATTTAAGAACTATGTATATCATTAAGATACACTAGTTTTATAGCTACTATATACTTATTTTCCGCTTACATTTTCAGTTAACAACACATTTTTAAACAAGCTGCGTGCCCATGTCTATTACAGTCAGTAGGAGGCGTGGCAGACCTCACAAAGTATATATTCTTGTTCAGCATTAATTTCTGAGTAGGTTTTAAAATCTGATGCCTGAGATACTTTTCTCGAAGCTACAGGCGAGTCCAGACGACAGGCCTGTAGCTTTCTTTTCTTCATATACTTCATAAACATTGAAACCAATGGAATAGCTTGATAAATGATGCTTGTCCATGAAAACTTTCGAAATACCTTTATAAATAAATCCCAATTTCCTCAGATCTTTTTTTAGTTAACTTAAAATAAATTTTTCATAGTTTGGGTTTTGTCTTTTGCATAATCTGCAAGTCATAAATGACAAATTGGTTGTATGCGACGATTTTTCAAATTTCTGTTTTTGACAGAAATATTTCTACAAAGGCATACTATATATATATATATATATACAGATATTTGGGTATATCAAGGTGAAGTTCAAAGTTTGATGCGAGTTGTGGTTGTTTGAAGAAATGCTTTAAAAGAGTTTTCGAAAAAACACTTTAAACACACACTTTGAGAAGATTAAAAAATAATAAAATAAAAACTGTGTTACGAGGCGGAAACTTACTAACGAAACTTTAGACTGATTTGAGAATGATAATGTCTTGAAGTATGCCGACTAAAACCAGTATAATAAATTAAAATGATTTAAATTTATATTTGTTTTTTTGGGGCTTATAAATCTAAAAATTTTAGTGTGATTTGATGAGAGCTTAAGTAAGCTGACTGTGCCTAGAGAGCGTACAATAACAACAGCAACAAAAGTATCTAAACTATTAATGCACTCAAAGCGCGCTATCACAATGTGCAACGCGTCGTATGCGCAATATCGCCGCACACAGACTTGAGCTCTCTCTCTCTCTCCTTCTTCGTCACGCTCTCACAAACTTGTCTTGTCAATTGCCTTCAATTGAGCTCAATTCGTTGACTTTTATTACACTTGCTGCGCGATCAGCTGCTTGCGCTGCTGCTGGCACAGTGCGCGCCAAAAATATATGAGCAGTTTAAAAAAGTCAATAAAGCGCTGCGAAACAATCGTCAAAAACGCGCTGTGACCCAGTTCGATTTGGTCGACGAGATCTGTCAATCTGGCTGGGATTCTTGAAACTGGTTATAATGAGGAAATCAAATACACACACACACACACACACACACACTTACAGCCAAAAGTCAACAGCGTGCCCGTGTGTGCAAACAGTTTTATTTTATTTTTTTGTGGCAGTATCTAAGCATCGCTAGAGCTAAGTATCTGTACCTGCGCTGCTGCTGCGTCTATCAAGGTGTATCTGCATCTCTCGGCTCGGCTCATTTCTTTGTTTGCTCTGAATTAACATAATTCAATAAATTAGCCAATGAGTTAGTTTGACTTCTTTTTTGGTTTTCGGTTTTCAAGGCGTCCCTGCTTATATATATTTTGTTTTGTATCTCTGTTGGGTTTTTGGTTTTTGGCCTGCGGTTTTGTCTCATAAAATGCCGTTTGCCATGGGTCAATAGACTTTTGGCTGCGTGTTGCTGTGTGCTGCTGCTGATGCTGCTATTGTTATACAGATACAGCGTTTCTAACGGTTTGTTTTGACCCCGAAAAAAGAAAGCATAGAGCGCGCGTTACGGCGGGAGTCAGTCCGCCAGCGAACCCTTCCTTCCAATCACACTCCTCCTACCCACACGCTCCCCGCGCTCTGCCCAATCGATCTCACTCACATGCATTTTGTGTGTATCTTCTTGCAGGTGCATTGCATAAAACACAAAAAGAAAAAATAAATATAGATAATCGAAAGAGAAATAAAAACAAATTCGATTGCTGAAATGGAGCAACAATTGCCGCGGTGCCGCCACAAAGAACAACTGCAACAGCAACAGCAACAGCAGCGACAGCAGCAACATTCGAATTGCAGACTGGCAGCAACAGCAACATCAGCAATGGATGCAAGTTCAGCAACGGCAACGCCAGCAGCGGCAGCAGCAGCAATAACGCTTGCAACTGCAACATTAAACATGCCCGTGCATTAAGTTACTCTTTCTCGCTATTGCCGCCTCGCTCTCTCTTTCTCTATCTACTCACAACACAATTCAAATGAGAAAGCCGAAGAAAAAAACGTTTTATATAGTTTAAAAAACAAAAACAAAACAGAAAAACGCGTCAAGACAAAAAAACATTGCAAAATCCATAGATAAACGCGAAAGAGTGCAACAGAAATACGCCGATAATTGAAAAAAAAAAAAATAAAAAAGAAACAAAGTATAAACCCAAGTGCGCGAAACAAGACGAAAGAGAGAGAGACAGAAAGAAAAGCAAAACAGAAAAACAAAACGAAACGAAACTGCGGCAGAATTGAAAGTTGAATTGAATTTTTGTGATGTAAGTTGAGAATAATTGATTAATGAATTATTAATTATAGAAATATATAAAAAAAAAATTATTAAGTAATTGCTAGTCTATAAGGTAGGAAAAACACTAAGACAACAAGAGCAAGATAGAAGGAAGTCTTAAAATGAGAGGGAGAGAAATTCAAGGGATGTCTAGAAAACAAACGCGTAGAAAATCTAAAAATAGTCGAAATATTTTTGCATTTCTTTTTTCTCAAATCTCCATATATTTTTAGAGCAAATATTTATTTTAAAATGATTTTTTATATATAATATGTTTTATTTTCCCTTTAAAATTGTTCAGAACATATTTCTCAACTCCATATATTTTTATGAGTTATTTTCAATGCAGATATTTATTTTAAAATTATTTCTTGCTACATAAAATATATATAAGCTTTTATTAATAGCTTATAACTTTGAAAAAGCAATTAGAAAACCAAAACTAGTTACAATTCTAGCCAAATGATTCTAAAGTGTTAGGGAAATATTTTGTTTTTAATTTTTAGGCCATGTATTGTATATTATATATATAATTATAAAATGCAGGTTATAATTATGAAAATACTAAAAAAAAACCGAGTTGATAAGTTTGAATTTATAGACTACTAAATTTCGGTGTATACTAAAGTTAAATCAAACTGAGCGCGTTGCCTGTTGCCTCTGACTGTACTTCATTTCTCGCATTAATCATACGCACCATTGGTCAGCATATTTTGCCGCATCACACCTGAGCAATCTCAGAGCTCATTGCTTTCCCGAAGGCATTCGTCAGGCCAATCAGTGCACGCTGCTCCCTTACGCCGCCATACATCAGCTTATCCTGTGTATGTGTGTGTGTGCGGTTGCTTGTGGCCTCTAAGCCAATTTGCGTTGCGGAATATTTTCTACTTTTGTACTCTCTCTCTGTCTCGCTCGCTCTGCCTCTTTGCCTGTCTTTCTTCCCCTTTTCATCCTTTTTTGCCAATTGGCAACTAACGAAGCCGCCTTGTGTATCCCAAAAGCCCTGCCACGCCCAGCTTATTAGCGTGGGCGTTAGCCGGTTACGAGCTAGCCCCAAGGGACAGTCAATCGATGATCCAATCGACTATGACAGCAGGGAATTGGATTGGAGATGGGTAGGAGCTGATTCATTGTGCATTTGCATTATGAAATTTCTCTCACTTGTCACTTGTCACGTTGACATTTCAGACCCTTGCTTCCCCCCCCCACGCCCCATGCACTCTGGGCTCAATTGATAATCAAGCAACTGCACAGGCTCATCCTCTCTGTCCCTCCATCTGTGTGCATCCATTGTTCGTTTAGAATTTCACAATGCGCCTGCCTGCGGCTCATGGCGTTGCACATGGTTTTCATGATTAATATCGTCGCATTAATTAGACGCCAGTCTCAGTCTGTCTCACTGGCAGGTTCCCCTCTTATCTCGACCTCCCTCCCCGTCACATCTGTTGCTCATTTGCTCATTAGTCTGGGTGCGAAAGTTGACGCAAAAGTTTTTCAGCTGCAGCTGCAGTCTTCTCTCGGAGAGACACACAGAGAGAGAGGAGTAGATTGGGCAAAATGCTGATGAATTGTCAAGGCATAGCATGAATTTAGTATTAATTAAGTAGCTACCCTAATGAGCGGGTAGCATAATTAAGTAGCTCACGAGAGACTCAGCAAAAGGGATAAAGTTTCCTTGAGGATTAAAAAAAGAATGCGACAAAATTAATGGCAGCAGAGCTGGAAAAATAATGAGGAAGGCGAATGAAATTACAAACATGAAAAAGGTATATATATAGGATATATTTTGCAAATTATTTAAACATTAAAAGTTGACTGTCTACACTATTCTCTTCTCAGTATATCATGCGATTCGATTTCTATAAGCTTTGCTCACAGTCAGTCACTGCAATTCTACGATTTATTTGCAATACAATCATAAACATAAATAAATATCATCATAATAGATCCGTTGAGTTCAGTGTCATATAAATACGGATCCGGTGGCCAAACAAAGAGCTACAGTAGCGTCGACTATCGATAGGCAAACAAAACAAAACGCTGTAATTCGAATGCGTTCGAATTGCCTTGAGTTGGGTTTGTACAGTTAATTCTAAAAAATAGAAATATGATACATTGATTGGGGGCGGGCTCGGATTGAAGTGCAGATTGAGTTCGATTTGGAGATGATAACACGCAGGTCTGAAGTTGACACTGACTTGGAAACTGAAATTGAATCGGAAACTAAAACTCTAGACGCAAACTGAGTTGGAGACTCGGATGAAGATCGATATATAGACACAGATGGAAACTTAGAATAACTTAAAGAAAAAGACAGAAGGTAACACTCATTTGGAGACTTAGAAAATAAGTTGGAGGTCAAGATAGGAGCTGAGACAGAAGCTAAGACGGAATTGGAGACTGAAGTGGAGACTCAGCTGTAGACTCAAGTATACAGGGATAAACTTTGAGAACTTAGAGACGAAGAATGAGCTCAGGCTGAATTGTAAGCTGAAATAGAGACTGAATTGTAGACTGAATTGTAGACTGAATTGTAGACTGAATTGGAGACTGAATTGTAGACTGAATTGGAGACTGAATTGTAGACTGAATTGTAGACTGAATTGTAGACTGAATTGTAGACTGAATTGTAGACTGAATTGTAGACTGAATTGGAGACTGAATTGTAGACTGAATTGTAGACTGAATTGGAGACTGAATTGTAGACTGAATTGTAGACTGAATTGTAGACTGAATTGTTAACTGAATTAGAGACTGAATTGTAGACTGAATTGTTAACTGAATTAGAGACTCATTGGAGACTGAATTTGAGACTGAGTTGAAGACTGAAGTTGGAGACTGAAATGCAGTCTCGACAAAGATAAAATTCGCGAATGAGACTGAGATTAATATACAGAAAAGGGATCGAAAAATCGAATGCAAACTCTGAGACTGCGATGCAGTTAGAGAATGAAGCTGATATTGAATTGGAGACTCAAAAACAAAAAGGTCTGAGACTAAGTTGGAGATGGCAACTCTAGCTGAGATTGACATGGAGTAGACTGAGATAGCAATCGAGCTGGAAATGAGAGTGAAGACTGCGATGTAGAGCGAGATAAAAATCAAGTTGAGGACTCAAGTTGCAATCGCTTGTGTTGTGGACGGGTCGAGTAAAGTGGCGACTTGACTTGACTTGACTTGACTTGATGGCAGCAGGTGCACCCGCCTCCCTTCCCTCTTCCCAGCTACTGCCTGAGCGGACTTTACGCAATGCGTATGCAAATTGCAGGCAGTTCAGCACGGCGTAGTCCCCGCCTCCTCTCCCCAAGCCGCTACCTAGCTTGCATATTTCCCTCTATGCATATGAGGAAACTGGGCAAGTAATAGACAAACGACGGCATAAATGAATGAATGAGTGAATGAATGTTGTTGAGTGTCTATGCGACTGCAAATGAATGTTGTGAATAATTGACAAGTCGAAAAGTGCACAAATATTTTGTCGCACTAGGCGGGCGCCAACAACAACAACAAGAAAATCAGCAACAGCAACAACAACTGCAGCAGCTGCCAGAAATCAACATTGTGTTGGCTGCAGACGACGATGAATGCGAACGCGAGCGGGGGCGTTGACTGCGTCTGGAGGTAACCGACGTATGCAGCACCTCGATTAGTTGTGTGGGTTGAGCTGGGTCTCACTTCTCTCTCTCTCAAGGCAGCCACAAATTTACCGGGCAAAGCAAGAGGAGGAGGGCGAGAAGGAGGAGAATTATGTAATTCTGCTTGCTGAACCTAATTAAAATGCCCAGCTACAACTACAACAAAATGTGGCTGCATTTGAAAATTGCATTAACCTGAAAATGTCAAGTGTGTGTGTGCTGTGCACACTGAGAGAAACAGGTGGTTCGAAGCTAATGTGGGTAAAAATGAAATGCGAAAATTATGCGAAATCGCGGCGTATTATTTGCTTTTTTGAGTCTTAAATTTATTTTTTAAACTACAGTATAAACAAGTCTACACATTATCTTTATAAATACGGTATGTATTCATATTTCTTTTTGATTTCAACAGAATATAGAGGTTTTTTCTTTGTCTCACTCAAGATATTTGTATTTCAAGTAACATAACTTTAAAGATACTGCAAATATTCCAGTCAAATATTCTTGATATGCAGCTAAATATCTTCTTAAACGCCGTACAACATTTTCAGCAGCATCGTACTTGTATATCTTATAGTAACACTTTTTTTTTGCATTTCAAATAGCATAACTTTTAAGACATTGCGAATATTCCCATGCCACTTATGGAGTTATGCAGTTTTATATCTTATTTAAACGCTGACCAAATTTCACAAGAATCGTCTGACTATATCCTATAGTAACACAGATTTTTAGTTGTATTACCTTATGGCGTTTCTTTCGCTTTTTGCAGTGCAAATGCAAATTGGAAAATTGAAAATTGATTTGCCTAAATGCGACTGCAAATGGAAATAGATTGAAAATGTCGTCGTCGCTGCCGCTGCCGCCGCCGTTGCTGTCGACGTCGTCAAAATGTCAATTGAAATGATGCGCGGCTAATGGACATGTGAACGGGCAGCTGCTTGTGCCAGTCGATATTTTCATAAGGTTATTTATGGTTGCTACATACGGCATACATGTATGGTTCTTATATACTAACTAGTTATTTAAATAGTACTGCAGGTATATGGCAAGGGCCAATGCGGCGTATGCCGCATTATCGCCGCGTGGGCGATAATTAAACACACACGCACGCACACACAAAATTCGGTGGCACATTCAATTAAGTTGCAAAGAGGACAAAACAAATGAAAAGCATGTTCAATATGTGCCACGCCCCTGGCGTACGAGATAGGATAGGGGAGAAAAAACATGCTGCTGGTCACAATTTTCATTTCGAGCCTTGCGGCTGCTGCTGCTTCTGTTTGCCATGTTTTGCTCTCAGGCGCTGTCGTAAAAATGAATTTTAAACTTTTATGACTGTTGCGGGACATTGAGTAATGGCAATAAATACACTGACCAAAAAAAAGAAGAAAATAAATTCGAATTCTTCATTTCTTTTTCCACTTTTGGCAGCTGCGGCAACTTTTGACATGAGAAGCTGCTTCATAAGCAAAAGAGTTGAACACAGTTTTGTGGCTGCCCTGAGTCCCTCAACATGCACATATGTAGAGCGCGGGGGGAAGGGGTCAGTAGGGGTATTCAGTGTAAACTTAAGGTTTTTTGCGGCGTACTGCGCGTATACGTAATAAACGTATGTGAATGGGGCTGCCCATAGAAATAGATCTATTCATTACAGTGAATGCGATTTTTTTTAGTGAATTGTGTAAGGGGGTAGTCAGCATATTTTGGGTTCGTTATCTCAGACCGCTCGAAACAAAGAAGAAGAAAAACTTCTTTACAAACAGTATGAAACAATTAGTCAGCGAGAGCAGGCAAAAGAAAGGCTGTAAAAACAATGCAAATCTGCAGAACTATAGAGTTATTTATAGAGCAACTTCACTCAGGCTTTATATAGTGAATATATATTATCTATATATTTTCGCTACGTTTCCGAGGAGTTTTCCTTTATACAATGAATATTTCTTAAATTTTTCAACACGTTTCTAGGGAGTTTTCATTGAGTTTTCCACCTGTAATTATTTAGCTCTCAGCTTTCCATTAAGCCATATAATATGTACATAAATTATGATTATTATTATTGATGCTTTCAATTCTCAGCGAGAATTGCTGCAGAATGAGACAGAGAGAGAGAGAGTGAGCGACAGAGTGGCAGGAGGCGAGTGCAGCGTATCAATATATCTTTCATACAATTCAATATGCATTTGCAATCACAACTGCAATCTCTATAATGCTACACAAACCTATACATACATACTGTATCTTGTATATGTTGTGTACTGTATCTGTATCTTGTATATGCAGCTCTTCTATCTTATAGCTTTGTTTATCTATCTGCCCATAAAGTGCATGCATATATCATGTTAATATTGCACTCGCTCTTGCTCTCTCTTTATCTGTCGCTTGCTCTCTCTTCCTGTGGGGACACACATAAAAGTCTGCTGGCTCCTGGAATTGGGGAGTTGGGCGTGGCATGGCGTTGCATCCTTTACTGCTGGCTGCATTGAAATAAATGGCAAAACGCATTAAAACTTGTGGCATAATCAATCTTCATGTGGCTTGCTTCATTGCGCTGCAGTTGTCAAGGGAGAAAGAGTAGGAGAGAGAGAGAGCGAGCGAGTGAGTGTGAGAGAGACAGATAGCAAGTCTGCAATTCAAAATATTGCTCATTAGATTTGAGAAAACGGGGGGGAGGAGCACAGGCTGAGGGCACAGTGGAACGGTTCATGTTATAGTCATGCAATTAAATGACACACACACACACACACGCTTGATATATGCACGTATGTGTGTGTGAGTGTGATTATATAACAGCCACTTGAATTGTGTGAACGTGTGTGTGTGTGTATGTGAATTTCCCTGGAAAATATCGAACGGAAAATCAATTCTAATTAAATTGTCAACATTTTTCGCTGTGCCAAAGCTGATTATGCACCTGTGTGTGCGTGTATGTGTGTGTATGTGTCTGTGCGTTGCTGTAATTGCATTGGCCGCCAGGCAGCGAACCCCCGCCCCTCTAGCTGCCCCTGTGTCTATCGTTTTTCACTTGATTTGCGCCAATGTAATAAACCGCAGAGTTGCCAACATCACGCAAAACGTCAAATTGAATTCACATTTTAAATGCGATAAATGCGAATTCGCGCAACGTGGCCAAATGCGATAAATTTTCTAATGGTCGATTGGGGTTGGCTGCACAGTGTAACCCATGCTATTAAAGCGGACTTATCATTTATAAATTTGCCGGGATTTTCTACAGCATTTTACTTGCTGCTTTTCTGCATTGCTTCCATTAACTGGGAATTATTTGTATATGCCTTCTCGGTATATTCAATTACCTTGCCAATTATATTTTCTGTTTTTTTCTGCATTTTCTGAGAGCTTTATTTTAGCCAGAATTGCCTAATTGATGCTGCAATTGACGTGTGACAGGATCGTCGAGCTGTTTTATTATTAATGAAGCAGCAAGTGCAAAGTGTAATATTTATGGGCAACTCTGTGAACAGAAGCGATTAATTTATTCCATTGATTTGTGCAATATTTTGTATATTGCATTAGGCAGAACATTTTCCCTGCGAATTGATTATCAAAAATTTCTATAAGCAAATATAATTGAAATAGGTTATTAATTTTTTTCGACAATAAAAATAGTCATTTCTGTCAAAAATTGTTCTAACAACACTATAAATTATTATTATTTAATAACTAGTAAAATATTAGGTATCATTTCCTAGTTAAACTCCAGAATATATTTTATTGCCTTCAAAACTTTATTTCTTCTATTAAATTTGCTCAAAATTAAACTAGATATATCATAACATATATCTATCACACACAACTCAACTTAACTTTATAAATATATTACTTAAATATGCACTGCAAATTTATAATATTTTTTGTTTCGCCTCAAAAATAGTTTGTAAAATATGTACCATATACATATTACTTATATTAATTTGTACTTGTTATTTTCATATTGAACTATGCTCTCAAAAAGCCAGTAAATCACATTGCCCACGCCCCTCCGCCTACCCATCAACTGTCTATGAATGGAATTCCGAAACTTAATTGCCTACAATTAATTTTTAATATTGTTACACAGGCAGGCGAATACCATGATAAATGTTAACATTGTACATTTGATATTACTGCAGAACATACTATACACACTTGACTGGGAGTGGCCTTTTTTGCGCCTGCTTGTGTGTATGTATGTGTGTGTGGGCTGCAGTTAAAAATATGGCCGCTGCCTGCGCTCGAAAGTAGGCAATACAAATTGTGAACTGTGCCGTTTGTATGCCTTTTATTGTATCTCAATCTCTGCTGATGTAGCTGCAGCTTTGACTGCATTTTAAAGCCACTCTTCAGTCATATACATGCTGTTATTGTTGTTGCTGCTCTATTAGATTTAGCACATGAAAACATTTGCGCGCTCGACGTGTAGTTGATTTTGCCGGCTTGTGCCGGGAGAGTGGGAGAGTGGGGCCGGCGCTATTGCAACTTCTGCAGCCTCTCTCGAACTGCTTTCATTTTCCATTTCCACGACCTCGTTTTAGCTGCTGCTGCGGCGGCGGCTGCTGCTGCTGCTGCTGTGGGCGTTGCACGGTGGGGGGGGGGCTCAGCTAGGGCTATTGTCACTGTTGTTGTCACTCCTGTGCCGCACACACACACCCCCCCCCCCTCTCCCTGCTCTACCCTGGCTTGGGTTATTCGCCTGCACAACATTTTTGTGTAATTCTCTCTCTCTTTTCCGCTTTTGTCTATTTTCATTGTGGCGTCGCGCTTTGTTGTTGTTTTTGTTGTTGTCTCGAGCTGCCCTGCGGCTGTGGGTGGCAGGCACAACACACGCACACATTTGAGCATATACATTATGTATCCAACTGTAATACATAATATCGAACAATTTGGAGCGCGCATGCGCCTTGACTTGACAACGACGACGACAACGCTGGCAGCGAGCGACATCCGCAGCGCGCGTCACAACAACAGAAAATTGTTTCCTGCTCAAAACGGAAACCCTACAGTCCATCCGCCCACTCAGGCCGCCTCCTGCGCGACGCCCAGGCAAGCAATTCATTCAATAGCCCAAAGCCGGGCCCAGGATCAGGCTATCGAGCAGCGGCAGCTCCTACGCCCATGGCTCACGCACACACATACACACACACACACATAGAGAGAGAGAGAGAGAGACACAGGCTAGGCCTCTGCTGCTTCCGGTTGCGTCACTTGCCTGCTGCGTAATTTTTGTTGCTGTTGCTATATTTATTTTATGATTCTGTCTTTTTTTTTCGCCTCAACTTTTATTCAACTTTGCCCTCTGACTTTGCCTTTTACCTCCGCGTTCTCTGCGTGCTTTAATTGAGGTCGCCAGTTGAAGTTAATAAGCACAGCAGCAGAGCAAGCGAGAGAGCAGCATATGAAGAGAGAGAGCGAGCTGCGAGCTGACTGCAATGCTCTGTGCTGTTGCTGCTGCTGTTGCCCTGGCTGCATTTTCTACACTGCGCCCAGGGCTCGCTGGGCCCACCCACTGTGCTGTGGCAGCTTTATGT
Source organism: Zaprionus inermis (assembly GCA_018151445.1). NCBI lineage: Eukaryota > Metazoa > Arthropoda > Insecta > Diptera > Drosophilidae > Zaprionus > Zaprionus inermis. The sequence continues at coordinate 1,344,741 of JAECXD010001696.1, forward strand.
AATTTTTAAAGCCGCGGCCAGCGTCGACGTTGTCCCAGCCAGCACGGCGTCGACACCGGGCAGCACAGGCAGCACATGGGGAAACTGTAGCAAAAAAAAAGAAGGATTTTAACAATTCGAATTAATGCTCTTTAAATGCGCATAATGATGTGTATAGCATAGAAATGCAGCGAAATTGCATTTAAATACAGCACATTATTGCAATACATGTCTCTTTTATCTGCCCTAATATCTATATTATATCTCGAATTAAGTTAGAGGGCAGAAAACATGAAAATCAGAGTAATTATAGAAAATATAGAAATATAATAGCAATAATATATATAAAGTAACTATGGTCTAAACATGACCAGAATCCACGGAAATTTGAGTATTTTTGGCATACTTTATTCCTCTTTCTAATATTGCTCGAAATTTAATTAAAATTATTTATTCAATTAAAAATCTTGCTCTGTGCGCTCTTCTCATATAATATCTTAGCTGAACTATAAAGATAACAAACATATTTCGACGAAGTTTTCGAAATTTAAAATTCTTGGCACAAGGCTTTTCCCTTTTAATATCTTAACTAAATAGAGATTATTATCTTATTTTAATACTTTAGGTTTTCTTTAACTGTTTTTTGTATAGTGCAACACTGAGAAATCTGAGAAATAATAATACTCTGAGATTATAATACTATTTATGCATTTTTTCTACATATTCTTTTAGTTATTTAAAAGTTTTCAAAAAATATATTTCCAAATATGTTTATACAGATTTTTCAGTAGTGTCTTAACTCTATATGTTCTCTGTCGACTGTGAAACTTCCTTGGTGATGATTATACATTTGTTACCTTTTCTTCATCAATAACTGTTCCAAGATTTCGAAGATATTAATAAATCCTATAAATAAATTTGTTGCTGTTATAACTTTTATAGATTATGTATAAATAACTTTTTTGCAATAAAAGACACGCTCAATGGTTTGCTGAAACATATATATATATATATATATATATATATATATATATATATATGAATATATATATATCGCAACATCTTAATCCAACTCACTCACCTCGAGTTCCGTTTTATATCTTCAGACAGAACTTCCGTTTATAGCTCGCTTAGCGTGCGCAAATTTGATCGAAGTAAGTTTTTTGGGATATATATAGTGGGCTGAGATATAAGGTGTGCTGTGGCAGGGCTTAGGACGCGCGTATAGCTGCGTGTTTCGCGTCGTGCATTGTCCCGTTGCTGTCATTCCCGTGTCCTTCAACTTGCCACACGGAGCAGCAGCAGCAGTCGTCCTGTATCTAAGACTGCAGTGCAAAGGCACTCACCCTCCCCCCCCCTCCCTTTCCACAACCAACAAATGGGGCCGTTGCCCGTCCCTGGTCTGAGCTCAGGCTACGGCAATGATTGAATGAAAGGCTAAAAGGGATTTCAGGAATTTCAGCTTGTGCAAAAAGTACCCACGCTCCCCTCCCTTTCCACACATACATACCACATATGTACAATGTGTACATTTACATATATGTATATATCATATAGATTGTTGCCTGGCGCGCGCACAATATACACAGAAATAACCTCAAACAAGGACGTTTCGCAGAGCAAAAGTTTCGGAGGCTCAGGCCTCTCAGTTTGGCAAGGGGGTCGGGGGGAGTAAGCTGGCCATATATGCGCATATATTATGTATTATATAAGCACACGCACACACACACACACACACATGCTTGTAACTGAGAGCAAGCAACGCAGTAATGCAATTTACGGCAGCTCTCTCTCTCTCTCTCTTTCTCTCCTGCCCGGATGCTTCTCGCATTACTTTGCTCTGATTCTGCTGCTGGCGCAACAAATGTTGCCATTGTTGGGGCCGCACATCCTGTGCCCCCTCCCCCTAACCGGGCGCACTTTTAGCTGAATTGATTTTTCGCCCGCCGCACTGCGCATGCCGGGCAAGGCGGCAGCTCTAGCGCCAGCAGAAGCAGCAGCAGCAGCTCGCTCGCTCTTCAGATGCATCCATTGCTCATGGATGCGCGAGCGAGCATGCTCCCAGTATGTACCAGCAGTGTGTATATACTCAGCTATATCTGCTATATACACTCCCCCCAGCTGAGTCATCCGAGCAGCAGCAGCAGTAGCTCAGCCTGCTCCGCCTGACCGTGCATCCGTTCTGCTGCCCACGCACGTGATTTTCCAGGCGCTTTTCTGGAAACTGCAGCTGCAGAGAGAGAGAGAGAGAGAGAGAGAGCGCGCACTGTACATATGTAATGCTCACAGAGACACGCACTTATATGCTATACATGGGCATATTTTAAGTGCTTCGCTGCGGCTTGTACCGCCCCCCCCCCCCCCCCTCCAACTACCCGCAACTCTGCCTATCCCGCCGTGCGCTTAAAGCGCTTAATGCGGCTTTAAAAACCTTTGGATAAATTGCCGCAGAATGGCATGAAGGGGCTTCAATTCATCAATTTTAACAGCAGAAGGACGGCAGGCGGGACGGTAGGGGGCCTGAGTTGAGCAAATTACATTTGCAAGCCGCATTTAAGCCAGTGCGCTATAAAGATAAGGATATATCTGCTAGCTGCTTTTGCTTTAAGCGAAACAAATGAAAAACCAATTTTTATTCGCTATATCAAAAAGAAAAACATGAACAACAAACATGCTAAGCAAAACATTTGTTTAGGATCAAGCAAACAAAAAAAAAAGTGCCTCATTTACCTTCGGGGGGCGTAAAATACAATTAAATGAAGAGAAGAAAATTGTTTTTCTATTGTTTTTCTTTAGTTAATTGAGTTTTTATTATTTATAAATTGCAGAAAGTGTGCGAAGAATTTCATTTAATTTTCATAGCAAAAACACATTATAAATGTAATGGAAGCAAAGAAATATTTTCATTTGCATTAAAAATACTTTTAAAGTATTTTAAACTAAAATGCAGCTTTTAATATTAAAACAGTGATTTAAAATAATTAAAATTCCTTGATTTTCTATGTTTTTGTGTTACTTTGTATAGAAATAGCAAAACTGTAGTTGAAGAATTAAAACTATAAATATTTTGTTCCAAGAAAATATTTGCTTGTGCACTAAAGATATCTATAAATAATATATTTAAGTATTATTCTCTGATATTTAGCAAAAACAAACTTAGTTATTTGCTTTTTCAAAATATTTTTAAAAATTCCATTAATATTTGTGCTTAAAACACAAATAAATTATAAATAGTTTGTTAGTCAGTTAATTTACAAAAAGAATACAGCAAATCTACGTAGAATCTATGACTTTCAAGCCCCCATAAATTGTGACAGCTATGAAAAAACTAATGACCCATTTTCGAGGAATGCGCAAGCTGTGTTTCACATTTTAGTTTAGTTTAGTACAAATGAACAGTTTTAGAACACGTTACAAGTCGCCTTTGTTGCCCTAATTACATCATACTGTGAATCACATGCAAATTTAGATGCGAATGTGTGACTGTGTGTGTGTTTAACTATTTCGAGACGATCGTATCTCCTATATAGCCGAATGCCCTTGCAGCAGATTAGAGCACGTTGTCAAAAGCAGTCGTAGCTCGTCTGTCATTGAACGCGTTCAATGCGAATCGATCGTTGAGGCCGTCGTAAAGGCGGTTCCTTATAAGTACGTAACACACACACACACACGCAAAATTAGAAATTTACATACATACATAGCTATGTATGATTCGTTCACGTATATATTGGCATTTATGTTTGTTCTCATAACATGCCCTTTGGTTCAGTTTCGTTTTTTTTTCTCCCTTCAAAACGTTTTTCGTTCATGGGAAACAATGGGACAACTTTAGTTAAGGTCGCGCCTGTTTTCCCTTTTGTGTGTACGTGTGTGTGTGTGTGCATGTGTGAAAATAGGCCTGTCGTTGGGTGAGCCCTATGCCTTTTGCGTCGTGCGTTAATTTATTGCGGGGTTGATTTTCATTCAGGTAAAATACGCAACATATAATTTCTACCTGAAGAAAATGCGTCGTTTTTAGAGAACAAACAATTTCTGGGTCCACCCTAAATGGGTAACAAAAACAGTTGCACGAGATTAGAGCGAACAAGCACACAACAATCGCCTTGAAATGTTATTAACAGTTGGCTGTTATGTGTCATCTGGCTGTTTTTATTGCTATCAGAAGTTGCAAACAATAAAACTTATTTATGATAGCACACAACATTTTGTTTACGCCGAATGACTGATTCAATGGAGAAATATCAGGTTTTTTCGGCATTCTTAACATTTGCACAAACTGTTAAATAACAGCGCTTTGCTGCTGCAAACAGCTTGGCAGGCCCGCCGCGTGCACGACGCTCTCTTTCTCGCGCCGACTCTCGCTCTTCCGAAATTTGAACGATCTGGCAGCATTTAACAGAGGCCGCTGCTCGTGTTTGGTTACGCGAATATCGGCGTGAAAGCAGATGAACAAATAGTTACAAGCGGCAAGGCAAAACGGCAAATAATAAATTTTAGAAAATAATAAAAAGGGATAGAAAAGAAACGCGTAAAATATTGTGAAAATACCTATATAAATATATATTAGTTTTATGGCAATAATATCGGCGAATTAAGTGTGTAAATAAAATAGTTGAAACCGGTTTGTGTGCTCCTCCAAGCAAAAGCAAGCAATCTTTGTATACCCGGCACCGGCTCACTGGCTTTATGTGTGCGTGCGTGTCTGAGTGAGTGTGCGCGCTCGCAAAAAACGAAAAGAAGGAGAAAATAAAACGTACATATAAAACTCGCCAAGTTCTGCCGCGTAAACAGACGACGACGACGTCGTCAGACGTTCAATTTGGCGCCGTTTATTTTATTTTTCTACTCGCCGGTGAAATTTTTCGATCTCTTCTGACTCTGTTTATGTGTCGCTGTGCTGTGCTAAGTGTGTGTGTGTGTATGTGTGTTTAGTTTATTTGTACGTAAAATATAGGAATTCTTAAATATATTCCATGGGCTTGAATGTGCGACGTTGTGTCCGTTTCTACCACCCATGATAGGAAACAAAAGGCGCCCCTTTGGCGCACAACTAAAAACGATCCGACAGCCGATCAACCGGATACCCTGCGTCAACAGTAGCCTTAGGAGCAGCCGCAAACTGACAAGGTTTTCTGTGTAAAAACTATTATGCGGAGGTGGGTGGGAGGCTTTTGGTAAAACAATAACACAACAAAACATAACACTGTGTATATATAGAAAGTAGTAATAATAACAATGATATTGACTAAGCTGACAACTGTTCTTATGCAATTTATTAACGCGAAAATATACCCTTCTATCTACAATGTGCAATTGCAGGTCTACAGAAGAACCACCGACAAACAGCTTCGAAAGGAACTACTACGATCGCAGCCGCATAGTCTACCAAGCCACCAACGCAGCAGCCGCCGCAGCAGTAGCAACAACTGCTGGCAGTAATATTAATAGCAACAGCAACAGTAGTAGCAGCAGCAGCAGCAACAACAACAACAACAATAACAGCAGCAGCAGCGATAGATCGCGCACACGAGATCGCCTCTATAGGAATGGTTCAGCGGCAACAACAGCAGCAGCAGCAGTTGGTGCGTCAGCTACAAAAAGCAGCAACAACACGACGACAACGACAGCAGCAACAGCAGCAGCCGCAGCAGCAGCTGGTGCCAATACGAGAACTGGAGCTGGAATTGGTGTTGGTGTTGGTATTGGATCGGGAACTGGAGCAGGGACAGGAACGACAACGGGAGCAGTTACAGCAACAGCAGCGCCGCAAGCTTTGGGCGATCGCAGCAACAACAACAACATTAACCAAAACACACGCGTACAGCAGTCATGGTACGAAGCTGCTACTGCGACAGCTCAATTGAAAAGTCCTGGTGGCGGTGGCAATGCCGTCACCTCAATAGCGGGCGGCATAATGAGCTCACCGATCAATCCACATCATCCACATCCACCACATCATCAGCAGCATCCACATCATCAGCATCACTACAACACATCCGCCTCGTATACATCACCCGCCCACTCGCAAACGATAGCAGCTGCGGCAGCAGCACAAGCTGCAGCAGCAGCAGCAGCGGCGACGGCGGCGGCGGTATCATCGTCGGCAGCAGCAGCAGCACAAGCTGCAGCAGCAACAGCATCGACGACGACGACAGCATCAGCATCCACCACATGCACCACCGCTATGCATCGCAGTGTTGCATACGCGGGCAGTGCTGCTGCGGATGAGGCGATACGTAAAATCCACCTGCAACACAATAATAGAAACGCCGCTGGCGTAAGCAAACTGAATAAGTTGCTCAAAACGGCAACGGCGCGCTGTGGCTCAGAGTCGCCGGGTGGCGCTGCTGCTGCCGCTGCTGCTGGAGCAAATGCCGGTGGCAGTGGTAGCGGTAGCGGTAGTGGAGGAGCGGCAGCGACGACAAGTACAATCACAAACAATAGTTTTAGTAGTAATAGTTTAAATAATACAATAAACACGGCCACTCCAACGATGCCAATTGCAACAGCTTCTGTCTCAACAGCAGCAGCAGCTTCAAGTGGCAGCAGCAGCAGTAGCGGTGATATTTTAAATGTTGCCGCTGCTTTGGCAGCAGCCGTGGATAATGGCAACTCGACGCAACTGGTTGGTGGCCAACGGGCGCCGCGTCATCATTTACACGGACGCAGCACAACATCGTCGAGTCGCTCACATTCGCGTTCGCCGAGCAGCTACAGCAGCTCGCATAGCTCCTCATCGGCCTCATCGCATTCATCGTCACATTCGCACGCGTCCAGCCCGATATCGGGTAATTGTGCTGATGTTGTCGTTGGTGGCGGAATCGGCACTGGAGCTAGCGGTGGCGTCTCCTCTTCGTCGCGCAGTTCACGCAGTTTGCAGTCCTGTGTGACAGTTACCAGTAAGTGGAGCGGCAATCAATTGTAGTAGGTCCCCAATTTATTTGATCTTTCCTTTTTTTTTTTATCTATTTTTTAGGCAACTCTACAAATCCCAGTGGCAATGCCGGCGGTGGCGGTGGCTGCGGTTCGAGCAGCAGTAGTAGCAGTAGCTCGAGCAGTAGCAGCAGCTCGTGCTTGCCAGCGAATCCGGTGGTGCATTCCGAAGATAATCGACCGCTGGCGATACGCGTACGCAACCTGCCTGCACGTTCCTCGGACACATCTCTCAAGGATGGTCTCTTTCACGAGTACAAAAAGCACGGCAAGGTCACGTGGGTGAAGGTCGTGGGACAGAATTCGGAGCGTTATGCGCTCGTCTGTTTTAAGAAACCGGACGATGTGGAAAAGGCGCTCGAAGTGTCGCACGATAAACATTTCTTTGGCTGTAAAATCGAAGTTGAACCGTATCAGGGTTACGATGTAGAGGACAATGAGTTTCGGCCATATGAGGCCGAACTGGATGAATATCATCCGAAATCGACGCGAACCCTCTTCATTGGCAATCTAGAGAAGGATATTACGGCCAGCGAGTTGCGTGTGCATTTCGAGAGTTTCGGCGAGATAATCGAGATCGATATCAAGAAACAGGGACTCAATGCCTACGCCTTCTGTCAGTATTCCGATATTGTTTCTGTGGTAAAGGCAATGCGTAAAATGGATGGTGAGCATCTGGGCAGTAATCGCATTAAGCTTGGCTTTGGCAAGTCAATGCCCACGAATTGTGTGTGGATTGATGGCGTGGGAGAAAAGGTATCCGAATCGTTTCTGCAATCGCAGTTCACACGCTTCGGTACAGTGACCAAAGTTAGCATCGATCGGACGCGACAGTTGGCATTGGTGCTGTACGATCAGGTGCAGAATGCACAGGCGGCTGTTAAGGATATGCGTGGCACTACAATGCGGGGACGTAAGCTGCAAGTAGACTTTGCCTCGCGTGAATGTCAGGATGCCTTCTATGACAAGCAAGAGAAGCAGCAGCAACAGCAACAAACCCAGCAACCACAGCAGCCGACACAGCCGCAGCAAACGACGCAGCAGCAGTCACAACAGCCAAATGCGAGTAAGTTAAAGGATAACGATCATTGAACTAAACAATTTAGTCTATATTGATAACTCTATTCTTTACAGCGTCTGCCTCCTCGCGCTTCAATCGCTACGAGTCGTCGCAATCACGCTCACGCGCGTCTTCATTTAGTCGACTCCTTCAGAACTCCAGTGATAGTTGCTCGCCGGGTGGCAATACGCCTGGCAGCAGTAGTGGTGGAGCTGGTGGTGCTGTAGGTGGCAGCAATACGAACAGTAACTCCAGCAACAGCAGCATCTCATCCAGCAATGCCATGCCTGCGCCCAGCATTGCCTCGGCAATTGTCAGCAACAGTGGCAATACCGGCAGCAGCAGCAACATGTGTGGACCAACAACAACCACGTCAACATTGCCATCGGCTGTGGGTGTGAGTTCGATGCCCATGTCGCCGGCTGCTTTGGTTCAGGCAAAGATGCGTATGGCGCGCAATGCACGGCACACCATTGACTTTGACTTCAACGATGTGGGTCGACGTGTTCGCAACATTGACGAGTACAATACAACCAACAATAGCAACAGCAGCAGCGGTCAGGCGCAGGATGAGGATACGGGTGTTGCGTTACGCTGCGATTCGCCTGTTATTGCACGTCTTGGTCCCGTGGTCAATTGCAGCAATAGCAACAGTTCATCTGGTGCTGGCGATACGCTCGATGTTACCTTGAACAACAACAACAACAGCAGCAGCAGTGGAACTGGTGGTGGCAGCAGCAACAGCAACCTAAATCGCCGACGTTGTGGTAAGACATCTGTAGATTTGCGTCCTCATCATGCGCAAAATCAACGTTTCCAATTGCCAGAACAAATCGACGAGTGCCCGTCCAGTGGTGATGAGGGCGTGGTCAGTCCACGCAAGCGCATCAAAATGGATTACCATCATCATCATCATTCCAATGCCAGTGCGGTAAGTCATTCAAACATCTAGCTTCATCAAAATACAAATGATTAATCTTGGATTTTCTCTTCTTATTCGCGGCAGTCTCTGGATCAGAACAACGAGACAACAGTATCTATTGGCCACGGCAGCAACAAGCCTAATCCACTGTCCAACTGTGATGTCATACACGATCCACTGAATCGCAAGAGTGAAATACGTCGCGTCTCGGAGGCGGGAAAATTCTCCGCAGTCGCACCACCACCTCCACCGCCATCGCAGCATCATAGCATGATGATAAGCTGTCGTCGCCCGTCGATCGATGTGGGCGCATTGTCGGCACTCTCGAATTCGTCGGCTTTTCGACATGGACTCGTGGGAGCAAGCAGCATGGAGCAGCAGCATTTGATGAACTCCTCGTTGGCGGCGAAGCGACGTCGTGTCACAGCTGGCAATCTGCAATTGCAGCAGCCACAGCCGCTGCAACAACCACAGCAATCGTCAGCTGCAAATTCTGCCTCGTCCTCATCAAATAGCAGTGTGCTAACGCCCACACTCGCAGCGTCAACGCCCAACGATGACTATCATCATCATGCATCGCGAGGACGCGGACATCAGCTACATTCCCATCATTCGCACGAGGCAAGCGGTGGCGAGAGCGCCGATGGCTCACGTCCTGGCACGCCGCTCTGCGATGAACGGCCCGAGGTGCTGCCAACAGAGCCACGGCGTTTGCCACCACCACGGGAGCGAGTACCACGTGTGCGAGAAGTCATGTGGTTGCCTCTGCCCAAATTTGGTGTACTGTTCTTTCAACAGCAACGCAATGCTGGCGGCAACAATAGTGGTTGCGGTGGCAGCTCGTCAAGTGGTGTCTCAAGCTATCTGCAACAGTTGTCGACGACAGCCGCGCTGCTTGGAAGCGGCAGTAGTAGCAGCGCTAACAACAATGGCAACAGCAACAACAACTCTAGTCTTAGTGCAGGCGCTGCTGGTATGTCGTCGTGTGGCTCATTGTCAACGACAACGTCCGGTTCAGCGTTTCTGCCCAGTCCCTCCTCGCGTTATTGGCGCTCCTCCAATCATCATCATCATCACCACCATCAGCAACAGCAGCAGCAGCAACAACAACAGCAGCAGCAGCAACAGCCGCTGCAGCAACAATCGTTGTTGTCGTCTGGTCTTATGGGAAGTCCAGCACGTCCACGTTCACTGAGTTCAAACTCAAGCGATTCCGATGTACCTAGTGGCCAGACTGGCGGCAGTCCTTCGCTGGATGAGCGTCTGCGTAACTTTGAGGAGAACTATGAGCGTTGGTCTGGCGGCAGCACGACAACAACATCGAATGCCGGACACAGTCATAGCCACAGTCACAGTCATAGTCACAGTCATGGTCATGGTCATGGTCACGGTCACGGTTACAGTAGCAGCAGTCAGTCGAATACACCATCCTGGCAGCTATCGATGCACCACTCGTCAAATCTAAGCGGTCTCAGCTCATCGCATCAGACGGGCTCTGGCAATAGCAACAGCTCGAGCGGCACAGTGTCCAGTTCGACAAGTAATTCGCGGCACAAGTTCCTTGACATTGATGAGTTGCAGCCATCGGATATTGTCAAATCTCTGTTGGCCAAGAAATCCGTTTTTGACGATGACTATCAGCGGCTGAAAAAGAATCAATGGTACGAGCCAACGACAACCGAGTTTGCAACGGGCTCGACGACAACCGGAAATGCACGACACAGTGGTCTCTGCAGTGGCAACACATCGCCGGCATTGCCAAATCTGGCGGCCACCAAGACAACGCCCATTATCGGCAACTGTAGCACCAGTAACGCTGGTGGCACCAGCAGCGGCAGCTGTAAGACAACTGGACTGTTGCAGCGTCTAAGCAGTTTGTCTCCAATGAATTCGCCGCAAGCTTCGATGTCGCCCTACAATAGTCCGTCGCCGTCACCCTCCGTTGTCAATGCCGTGGCTAGTAGTCTGAATCAGCTAACAAAGTCCGGTATAGTTGCACCCGCGACGGGAACAACAGCAGCAACAACATCAGCCGCAGCAGCAGCAACATCGCTTGCGGCGGCGTCTTCAATTGCAGCAACACCTGGCAGCAATAGTAGCAGTAGCGCGGCAGGCGCTAGCAAGGGTCTGCAGTATCCGTTTCCCAGTCACCCGCCATTGCCAAATACCGCAGCACCACCGCCAGCGATACAGCCGGCACCACCGCCACCGCCTGAGGTGTCGAAGACGAAGTCGATCACGTCTGCGGGCAATCAGCAACAACCGCTCAGCAAGAGTCTTAGCGTGCCGGCTTCACCAAATGAGCCACGAACTGTGCTGCAAAAATCCGCCTCAGTGCCGGGCAGCACCAATGTGGGCACCACAGGTGGCAGCTCCAGCACCAATGGTAACAGTTCCTCTGCAACAAGCACACACGTACAAAAGCAACCGCCAAACAACTCAGTGGAAGAAACGGGCAGCAAGAGCTCTGCCTCCTCGACAGCCCATTCATCTTCCACCACAACCTCCTCATCCTCATCGTCCGCGACGTCGAAGAAGAGCAGCAGCAGCGATAAATCCTCGCATAGCAGCAAACACAATAATCGCTCCGATGCGGATAAGAAATCTAAGAAATTCTCCACCTCCAGTTCCAGTTCAAGCTCATCCGACAAACGGAAAAACTCAGCGTCATCTCAGTCGTCCAAGTCGGCAACGCCGAAGGTTGAAGATGATTCCAGTGAAACAGATGAGCCTGCCGAGAAGCCGGACAAGGAACATCAGCGTCATGAGCGTGAAAAGGAGCGGGAGAAAGAGAAGACGCATCATCATAAGGAGCGACAAGATCGTGATAAGCGTGAAAGGGAACTGCGCAAGCAGCAGGAACGTGAGGACAAGGAACGCAAGGCGCAAGAGGAGCGTGAGCGAGACGAGCGCAAGGCCAAAGAGGAGAAGGAAAAGGAGCGCGAAAGAGAACGTGAACGCGAACGGGAACGCGAGCGTGAGCGCAAAGCTCAAGAAGAACGTGAGCAGAAAGAACGAGAAGAGCGCGAGAAAGAGCTGCGTGAGCGGGAACAACGCGAGAAAGAGCAGCGTGAAAAGGAACAACGCGAGAAGGAACAACGTGAACGTGAGCAACGGGAACAAGAGTCACGTATGGCACGCATGCGTGACATGTCCGCCTACCACAAGAACAAGTCCGATGCCAGTTCCGAGGCGAGCAGTTTCTATGCCCACAATGCAACCACCACCACCACGCCCAGTAGCGACAATGATCGGCAACACAACAAGGAGAATGCCGCAGCTAGCGATCTGTCTGCTTCAGCAACTGCAGCAGCAACAACAACAGTTTCAGCAACTCCTTCCGAAAGCAGCAGCAAGGATCGTTCCAGAAAGTCGTCCCGCAATTCACCCGTTCCCCTTGCCCGCCAGCATAAGCGACGTCTTAGCTCGCAGGACAGCAATCACAGCGGTGCTGGCGGTGGACAAAATCATGAGGATTATGTCAAGCGAATCCGCATGGAAAATACCAATTCGAATCCAAATCACAGTCAATCCCAGAGAAATCACCAGCATCATCATCGTCTGAACGATCGTCGAGATTCCAAGGAGCACAAAAGCAGCAGCGGTTGCAAAGATGAGAAATCTGGCTCGTCCAAGGAGCACAAGAGCAGCAGCAGCAGCAGCTCCCGGCATCATCGTCGTGATAAGCATCATAGCAAATCAGGCAGCGAGATGGGTGCTTGCAATTCTAATGCCGATGTAGATACAGCGACGGGAACTGTTGCTGGCGTCAAGCAGCAACAGACGACAACGCTTAACACCAGCGAAGAGGAACAGCAGCCGCAGTCACAGCAACAATCCCAGTCGTCGCAGCAACAATCGCTGCACAAGTCGCAACGCGATCGTGATCATCATCATCACGGCAGCTCGTCATCGTCTTCGCGGCACAAGAGCAAACGTGATCATCACCATCATCGAGAGAAGAAGCGACACTCGGTGGCCGAATCGACCAATACGGACGAGGAACCCACACATAATCCGCACAGACGCATTTCGGCCGCAGGCAGTTCAGCTGGCGAACTCAGCTCCACCAATACCACCAGCTCAAGCAAGATGCATCATCATCATCAGCAACAACAACAGCAATCGCATCATCATCATCGACGCAGCTTAGAGCGCAAATCATCGCGTGGCTCTGACGAAGGTGGCGGCTCCTCCAAAGCATCCTCTCAGCTGCGCAAATTGATGATGCTAAGTTCCGCCGATTCGGATGATACAGATGATGCATCCAAAAAGCATTCCATCTTTGATATACCCGACGATTGCCCCAATGTATCTATGTATGACAAGGTAAAGGCGCGCAGCTGCAAAAATATGCAACGTCAGGCCGAGGAGAAGAAGATAAAGGCCAAGTTCTCGCAGCTGAAGCAATCTCGTGCCAAAAAGAAGCGTTCCACCAGCTATGATGGCGACAGTGATACTGAATTCGAAGATCGTCATCATCGCAACAGCGGCAGCAGCAGCTTCCATGGGCGCAATCATGGCCTGAGCAGCAGTGACGATGGCAACGAAGATGACGAGGGTTATCTGCATCGCAAGTTGTCGCACAGTCGTATTTTCTCGGACTCAGATGGCGATGTGGACACGGTTGCCGAGTCGGAGGCTGATGCGCTCAATGCCAGCCGTTTGCGACAGATGCAACAGAATCTGCGTCGACTATGTGATGGCGATGATAGCTCCGAAGATGAGATACGACGCACAATGCCAGGTCAGGCTGGCAAACGTAATTGCCTTTCGACACGAATCGCATCCGATTCGGAATCGCAATCACAGCCTGCGCCGGAGACTATCAAACAGGAGCAACCGGAGATCAAGCAGGAGCAATTATCGGATAATGATATGCAAAAATATTCGAAATCTCGTCACAATTCGCATTCATCCAACGAGGAGCGTAAACTGAAAACGGAATTCAAGAAGGAATACAATAATGAGTATTTCAATAACAGCGGAAGCTATGCCGATTTTGTGAGTGGCGAAGGCTCGGCCAAGATCAAAGAATACTCGCCTGAAACGCGTAAGAAGCACAAGAAGAGTAAACGTCGCCTTAAATCCTCGGCTGATGGTAGTGTCACCTCGACCCTGGCCTCGTCCGCAGGTGGCAGCATCTTTGATGTATCCGATTGTAAGACGAATAAGTTCGAAAGTTTCAACGATCTTAAGACGGAGCAAATTGTTTGTGCTCCCGTCACAGCCACCAGCAATACACCCTCTTTGGATAGCACAACGCCAACATCTGCTGGGGTAGCCGCTGCAGCGATCTCGAAGGCGGCGGCCAGTGAGCGCCGCAAGCATAAGGAGCGCAAGGAGAAGAAACGTGAGAAATTGCGCAACATGAGCGAAACAACTCCAAGCGCTTCGGTGGAACAGCTGAGTGAGAAGCTCTCCAAGGAGGAACGTCATCGGCTTAAGAAATCTAAGAAATCCAAGAGCTTGGATACCTCGACTCGTCTCTTTAATGCCAGCTCGACGAATGTTGCATCGCCTCCAACGCCAAGTGCTGCCGCCTTGTCGACAAAACGAAGTGAGGACAAAATGGAGGATATATTTGGCATTATCTCGGACGAGGAAGAGGAGGAGGAGGAATCACAGCTAACTGATGAGCAGCCCGATACGGCAGCCAAGGTGCAGCTATCTACAACGGGTCCTATGGTATCTGCTGCACTGCAGACCTACAAGCAACAACAACAGCAGCCGCAGCCGCAGCTAGATACACCCCATAGCAACAAAGAATCAGTGAGTCAACAACAACAACAGCAGCAGCAGCAACAACAGCAGCAGCAGCAGCAGCAAGAAGAGCTCGAGTTGGAACGCAGTGAACGCGAGCGCCATCGCAAGGAGAAACGTGAAAAGAAACGTCGCGAGAAATCGGCACGCGAGCAACAGCACCAACAGCAGCAGCAGCAGCAACAACAACAGCAGCAGCAACAACAACAACAGCAGCAGCAGCAGCAACAATCTTCAAGCAAAATAGATGACGACAACAGTGTCGACATGGATGAGGCTGGTCGTGCACTAGAAGCACAGCTAATGGATGACTTTGACAGCAACAAGCTGCCCGAAGATGCCACACCCTCGACGGCAACGACATATCGCAGCGATATGACAGACGTATTCCGATTCTCCGACAACGAGGACAACAACTCATTGGAACAACAACAACTGCCGCAGCGGCAGTCCAGCGAGAAAGACGCGACGCCAACGACAGCTCATAAGAGCAAAGATCGCAAGAAGAAAAAGAAGCGTTCCAAGGAGGAGAAACAGGAGAAATTGGACAAGCAAGACAAGCATCGTCGCGAGTCGTCTGCAACTGTTGCTGCTTCTGCTCCAACTCCTACATCTACTGCCTCCAGCTCAGTTAGTTCGTTGACTATCAATGTGCAGGCAGCCGCTAAGCATGCCGAGGAACAGATGGACAAGGAATCGAAGCAGCGTACCACCTCTCCCCTCTGTAAACCTTCACCGAGTTTGCCTTGTCTGATTGGCGATGATGATGATGAAGCGGAGCCAAATCTTTGTCCCATCACTGTGCCTGTGTCTACGCCTCTGAATAAGTCCACACCCGGTAATAGCGGCAACAATAGCAGCAGCAATCGCCTGGCAAATGATTCGCTTTCACCCAGCCGTGAGAAGACGCGTATGATAAGTCCAATCCCAAAGACACCCACCATTAGCCAGAGCACCAGTTCGATGTTGTCCACACAATCGGCAGAAACCCCAGTCAGCAGTACTGCCGCCGGAGCACTTGCTACGACGCCAACATCTTCTACAGCAGCGTCAGCTGCTGCAGTTGAGCCTAAGTCGACGGCAGACAACTCATCTCCTACGAGTGCAGCTGCGCTGAACAAGAAGAAAGATATCTTCATACCTGGATTCGATGGTCAACTGGATGATAAGATCAGCGAGTCGGCAGTGCAGTCAATATCGGCAGAATTCAATAATGCTTTGCTTGATTCGCTTGCTGATGAACCCAAAATTCCGGTTGCATCACCGCCAGGTGCCATCAAAGAAGATAACAAGTCTCGAGTGACCATCTCACAGGAGGAAACCGAAAGCGCTGTGTCAGCCCTGCTGGGCGAAAGCTTTGGCACCTCCTCAACGACGGATTACTCGTTGGACGGCATGGATGATATGACAGCAACGGTAAGCGAGGTTGTTGTTGCCGAACCTGACGAGGAGGCGGCACTTGCAGCCAAAGCTATCGAATCGGCTGTGGAAGAAGTTGCCACTGAACCCGAGCCTGAACCAGAACCCGAACCAGAACCAGTTGTGGTATCTGTTGGTGTGGTGCTTGATCCGGAAGAACTGAACAAGGCTGTACAGAGTTTACGCAATGAGGATATGGACATCAAGGCGGATACACCGCAATCGGAGCGTGATCTGCAAATCGATACAGATACCGAAGAGAACGCCGACGAGGCGGACAGCAGCGGACCCAGTCTCAAGATCGATGAGACCGCATCGCAGCAACATAGCAGCTCATCGGATAAGTCATCGCCAGTGGCTACTGCCAGTGAGTCGAAATTGAAGCAGACTCCTGCAGCGGAGCCTGTTCAGCCGCAACCGACTGTCATCACCAAGCTACCAGCAACAACAGTTTCTCCTCTGCCGACTATCAGCAGCAGTGGCGGCAGCAATAGTATCAACCCGTGCACATCGACACCGCAAAAGATTGAACCACCGACAATTAGCAAACTGCAACAACCGCTGGTGCAGCCTGTGCAAACGGTGCTGCCAGCTCCTACAACATCAGCAACAGTTGCTCGTCCCACCACACCTGTCATCAATCTGGATCTGTCGAATGTCATGGCTAACTGCTCGAATACAACGGGTGGTAATAGTTCCGCTTCGATATCTTTCGGTAGTCCCACGCCAACAGCACAGACGAAAACGATGCCGCAGGCTTCCACACCCAAGCAGACGTCAGCAACACCTCAGCAGCAGCAGCTCCAGCAGCAACATCAACTGTTGACACAGCGTCCACAGTCGCTCATTATGCAACCGCCCACAATTTCCATACCGGAGCAGACACCGCACTTTGCTGTGCCACATTTGATATTGTCGCCGCACCAACAACAACAGCAGCAGCAACAACAGCAGGTGCCTCCTAATGCCCCCTACTTGGTGGGCATTCGTGCTCCCTCGCCGCACAGTCCACTCTTGTCGCCGGGACGCAGCACGCCCAATCGCCAGCATAGTCCAGCAGCGAGACCTATGGTTGCACCTCAACAACCACAGCAGCAGCAGCAGCAACAACAACAACAGCAGCAGTTCCTCACATCACCAACGAGCAATAGCAATATGAGCATGAGCCCATTGCAAAGTCCAACAGCACGTGGTGTAGTTGGTATCACAGCACATGCACAACCAACAACAACCTCGCCTACTACAGGCGTCAAATTACCGACCACACCCAATAGCTACTTGCCACGCCAGCAACAACACCAACAACAGCAGCAACATCAACAACAACAAGCTTCTCCTGGCATGCCCAAGTCGGTGATAGAACTGCCATCGAGTGGAACAGCTGCACCTCCTGCAGGACCGCAATTGTTGCCCATGCCTGTGCCGCTACTGAAAATGCCACCGTTGCCGGTGTCACATCATCCAACAATCATAAGCAAAGTAGTAACTGTGCAGCCGCAGCAAGCAACACAGTCGCAGGTTCAGGTAACCAGTTCGCCACCCATGGGAAGCCTGCCACTGCATAAGAATCTGCACGTAAACGCACAGCAACACCAGCAGCAGCAACACCAGCAACAGCAACAACATTCGCCGCAGATGTTGCCCAAGATGAGTTCACATCAGCAGCATCAACAACAAATGCAGCATGTGCAGAAGTACATGCAACAGCAACAAATGATGGATCGAAAGCCACCTCAGCGACAGCAACACGTGCTTCCCACGCAGCTGCAGCAACAGCAGCAGATGCAGCATCCACCGTTGTCGCCAGGACACCATCATGTACAGCAACAGCAGCAGCATCACCAGTTGCAACAACAACAACAACAGCAGCAGCAACATCAAGCGCGCCAACAGTATCAAGCACAGCAGCAACACCAGCAGCAGCAACTTCAACAGCAGCAACAGCATCAACATCAACAGCAGCTGCAACAAGCTCAGCAGCAACAGATGCAAAATCTGCATATACAAAAGTTGCAACAGCAACAACATCAACAGCAGCCTCACTTGTCGCCGCCTCCACCAATGTTTGCACAACAGCAGCAACCACACCAGCAACAGCTGGCACGCAACATGCAGCAGCAGCTCAGTCCTCCTGGCAGCAATCTAAATGCACACAGTCCGCAAGCGCAGCAACAACAACAGCAACAGCATGCCTCAGGTATATTGGTGCGTGCGCCAGCGCAGCAACAACCACAACAACAGCAGCAGCATATACAGCAGCAATCAATGAATGTCATACAGAGTGCACCGCCAGCACCAAAGATAATCGTGCAACAGCAGATTGTGGCAGCGCCGACAACATCCAGCAGCATACACTATCCGCCGGCAAAGGAAGCGTCACCCGTTGTAGAACCACCTCAGCCGCAGCAAGTGTTGCCACTGAAGACATCCGAATCTGTATCGGTTATACGTACGCCGACACCCACCATCAGTCTGGCCAACTCGCCGCAGGCAACAAAGGCAGGAACGGCTGCTTCCGCTGCCGCTGCAGCAGCGGCCGCTGCATCACTGCTCACCGAAGAGAATGTTATCAAAATCTCACAGCCCAAGCAGGATGAGCTTATCGAGCAGGACTCGAAGGAGGTGGACAGCGACTATTGGTCGGCTAAGGAAGTGAACATCGATAGCGTCATCAAGAAATTGGATCCGGTAACAGCAGCAGCTGCCAAGGAAGAGAAGCGAACAGTACCTCAACAGCAGCAGCAGATTCCACCACAACAGAAGCAACAACAACAACAACAACAGCCGCCGCCAATTGAAGTGCCTCCAACTGTAGAGGCATCTCCAGTTGTTGCCACGCCGACTGTTGCCAGCGAGTCACAACCAGCGCCAGCAACCACAACATCAGTTGTTACTGCGCTCAACTCTTGCTCCAACGACCACGACACTGAGGATGAAACTGAAACAAGACAAATGCTCATCAAACTTGCGACACCCACAGTGGGTCGTCCGCCCAGTTCCCGTGGTACCGGTGCCAAACGTGGTCGCCAGCCACGCGGTGGTAAGAAGCAAGCTGCCGGTTTGCCATTGAATCCAACGGAATCAGGTGTGTTACTCTCACCCGGCGACAATGGTGTTCAAACGCGTCTGCGTAAACCCGCAACGGCTCCAGTAACACGCGGACGAAAGGGTAGACCACCACGTAATCTTCTGCTGCAACAGCAACAGATGCAACTTGCACAACAGCAGCTTGCTCAGCAACAGCAGAAGGATCTCATTACGCCGGCGGTTTCCGTGTTGCCTGTGGCCACAGCTGCTGAAAAGAAGGCTCGAAATCAGGCTCTAACACAATCAGCCGTCAGTGGTTCTAGCCAGGACATATACGAGTTCCATGACGATCCTAGTGAAGCAGAGCCCACTGTGAAGCCAACGCCAGCTGTAAGCGTTACGGCAACATCAACTACGGCGACAGTCGATGATGTACGACCGCGACTCATTCTAACCATTAATAAGGTGAAGAACAGCAGCGAATTGGAACCACAAGCGGAACAACAGACGCAGCAACAACAGCAGCCGCAGCAACAGGTTCAGCTGGAGCCCAACAGCGACAGCTCGGAATCGTGCAATACACGCAAGTCGCGTCGGCTGCAGGAGAAGGAGGATCGCAGCACGGTGGATGACATCATTGAGGATGTGGTGCGCAATACAAATACGCAACAGTTGCAACTGCAATTGCAGCAACAATTGCAACAGCAACAACAGTTGCCCAAGGGTGCACAGACACCACCGCGACGCTCTGGTCGCAATGCGCAGGCCAAGAAAGCGGATGTAGTGCAACCACCGAATGCCGTAGGCAGGCCGAGGCGCTCCAAGGAACGCAAGACTATTTCCGAACCACCAGCGAGCATGCAGGAGGAGATATCACCACTGTTGTTGCCACCACCAACTGCCGCGGCAACGGCATCGGGCGATGCACCACCACCAGCTCCAGTAATCGTCGAGGCACAGCAACAGCCGAACGTGCCAGAGGTTAAGGAAACATCACCGGCGCCGGCACCAACAGCAGCACCACAACCGCCGCCAGCAGTAGCAGCACCTTTAGCACCAGCACCAACAGCACCTATCGTAGCAGAGCAACCCACATCAGTGCCAGTGCCAGTGCCAGTTGCAACTCCAGTGACAGTGCCTGTTCCTCCTCCTGTTGTCATGTCCAAGCCGACACCACAACACCCCAAGAAGAAGGCAATTGCCGCTGCTGAGATCGAATCCTATCAGGCCATCAACTCCTCCATGCCGCCGATGCACCAGACAGCTGCACCAGCGGCCACGCAGAAGATCACAGGTGGTGCAGCCGATGCGGTGAGCAAGGCTCTAATCGATCCTGTCACGGGTGTCATCACGGCGGGCATGCCCCAAGGCAAGGAAGGAAACCTGCCGGCAGCCAATGCTGCGGCGCCTGCAAACAGCAGCAACGAGGTGTCGCTATTGCAACAGCAACAACAACAACAACAACACCAATTGCAGCACCCACAACACCAGCAACAACACCAACAGCAGCTGCAAATCAGCGCCACAGTCATTGCGCCTGTCACGCCCATTACAACTTTGAACAAACCAGATTCGGTGCTAAACAAGCCGGTTAGCGTGCTGGTTAAGAGCAATGCCACGCCCACACCACAGTCCACGCTGGTCATACAGCAACAGCAACTGCAGCAACCGCCGCAACAACAACATGTGTTGCCCAACAAGCAACCGTTGGTGTTGCAGTCGAATCCGATGACAACCGTGTTGCAACATGCACAGCACAGCAATGTGCGTCCACCGCAGCCGCTTAAGGCGCATGTGCTTAATCGCGAGAAGAATCTGCAGCAGCAGCAGCAGCAACAGCAGCAGCAACAACAACAGCAGCAGCAACAACAGCAACAGCATCAACAGCAGTTACAACTAACGCCAAGCAAACAACAGACGCTTCCGGGTCACATGTTGGTCACAGATGCCGCTGGCAATCAGCAAATGCTGCAACAGCAACAGTTGCAGCCGAATATCATAGCGCGTCACATTCTCGGGCAGCAACAACAACAGCAGCAGCATTTGCTGGTTAACATACCACCGCCAACAGCTCATTCGCCGCACTCGCCGCGCATTACGGCCGCGCAACATCAAGTGAACGTTGCCGTACCACTGCAACAACAACAGCAGCAGCAGCAGACGCTGGTCATCAAACAAGCAACATCGACAGCTTCAACAGTGCATCCACAAGTTTTGCACGTGGTCAGCTCGAAGGCATCAGTTTTGCCACCACAACAACAACAACAGCAACAGTTGGCCAAACCGAACTTTGGCTATGTACCGCAGCAGCAGCAGCAACAACAGCAGCCAACGTCACAGCAACAACCACAGCCGCAGCTGTACAAACAAGCTGTGCAACAGAAGACAGTAACACCGGTGCAGTTGCCTCCACATGGCCTCATGATGCCCACACATCCGGGACTGTTGCTGCAAGCAAAACCAGCAGCACATCTGCAAGCGCCACAGCATCAATTGACACCATCACCGCCACCGGGCAAACCCAATCCTGTGGTGCACAATCTGCAGGCGACGGGTCAAGCGTTGCCCGGCAGCATTGTTGGCTCTCCGCCGCCAATGAAACCAGGCCAGCAGCAACAACCCAACGCAGCTGCAGGTGAGTTGCAAATTGAGAAATCAAGCGACGAACTATGCTCTAAGCCCGTCAATTTGTCCACAGTAATGCGCACCACCATACCGAACATCAGTCCACAGGGACAGCCCCGTGTCTCACCATTAGTGCTACCGCCCGGCATGCCCGGCGTGTCGCCCTTCGATGCCAGCCTGGTAAGTTCTTTACAATACTTGAATTCATTAAACTATCGCATACTCTATTAGCTTAAGTTAATTCTAACACTTAAACTAACATTTAACTCGATAATCCCAATCACAAATCAATGGACGCAGCATGATCTGGGCGCATATGTTAGTGGACGGCGTACACAGAGTCCACCGCCAGCCCATCAGCAGGCATCGCCCATAACACCGGTAATGCACAAGTTTTACATGCGGAACTTTGAAGTAGCGTAACCCAAATCGCGTCCAGCTTAACTAACTCTAACAAATATTTAGCAATAATATGTTTAACATTTAATTATTAACAATTTCTCTTCAATTTCAATTTGCAGAATGATTCGGCTTTCCGTGGAGTGGCCGCTATGCTGTTCCAGCACCATCAACTAATGCGCAGCGGAGAGTATGACGACAAGATGATCAACAGCGGTGCACCCATCGAGCTGCGTCGTCCTGGCAGCGGACCACCACGCAGTATTACCGTGCCGCACAGCCTGCAGAGTCCTCAAGATCGCACAGCAGCAGGTAGGTTGCAGCCTATAGAAGATGATCAATACATTTTTCGCATGCTTAACCCATGTCTTTCCGCTTTTACAGACTCGCCGCAAATGGCCCAGGTTTATGTGCACAATGCACGCATACCGCACGCACATTTCAGCGAGATGGCCACTCGCGGTGGCTACTATGAGAGCGCAGGCATCCAATTAGAGCCACCGCCGGCACATCGTGCGGCTTCGATCAGTGTTGTGGTGCCACCGCCGCCAACTGTTGCCAGCGGCAGTCCGTACATCAGTGGCGGTGCCACAGTGTCGGTATCAGTGCAACCGGGCTCGCATACTCTGCATCCCAGTCAGGCCAAACTATTGGAGCGAGAGCGTGAACAACGCGAACGTGAAAACGAACGGCTTTCGATGGCGGCAGCAGTTGGTGAGTATTTGCCCGCGAGACGACTCACAACTGCAAATTGGACGTACAGTGACACTGACCCTTGCCAACAATTTACAGCCAAGCAACAAGAGCATATGTCGGCGTCTGTAATGCACGGCGGCATAGAAATGCCGGGACAACAGCCACCGCAGCAGCAACAGCCGACGCCACCACCAGCAATGGCACCACCGCCGGGAGATTCGCTTGTAACATTGCTGCAACGCTATCCGGTCATGTGGCAGGGTCTGTTGGCACTGAAGACCGATCAGGCGGCCGTACAGATGCACTTTGTGCACGGCAATCCGAATGTAGCACGCGCTGCGTTGCCCAGCCTAACAGAGAGCACAACGCCGTTGTTGCGCATTGCACAGCGAATGAGACTCGAACAGACGCAGCTGGAAGGTGTTGCCAAGAAGATGCAGGTATGTTTAGAGATCCTAGCTCTTTGCTCATTTATTTCGTAAATCCTTGACTAACCAATTGCTTTACCTATCCAGGTCGATACGGAACACTGCATGCTGCTAGCGTTGCCATGTGGAAGGGATCATGCGGATGTATTGCAGCATTCGCGTAATCTACAGACTGGCTTCATCACCTACCTGCAGCAGAAGATGGCCGCGGGCATTGTGAATATACCCGTACCGGGCAGCGAACAGGCTGCCTATGTGGTGCACATATTCCCGGCCTGTGATTTTGCCAACGAGAATCTGGAGCGAGCTGCGTCCGATCTCAAGAATCGTGTTGCTGAACTGGCGCATCTATTGATTGTCATTGCCACTGTCTAACCCGGAGTGGGTGGAGGCGGCGGCTTCAACCAGATCTATACACATAACACATACCTGACTTTTCAAGCAACCACCGGCAATGACCTATTATACGACAGCAACGACAACTACAACATGTAAAGTAAAACCAACCAATAATGCAACAACCACAACTACAACAACAAGAACTACCAACTAGAACAACAAACAAAAACAAGTTACGCTCTTCTAGTATTTTAAGTAATTTTAAATAGCGATTAAACGAAAGAAAGTAAAAAACAAAAGTTTAAAAAAGCAAAACAAAACAAGAAAAACTAAAAAGCAAACAAGTAAAGAAGCAGAAGCAGAAGTATATGCAAACTTTATTGAATTATATTAAAGCAAGAGACAAAAAGAGGATGATAAAAAACAAAACATTTGAGGCCAAGCTCATTCAGTTAAAGATCAAATGATTAATGGAATACCATTATCACGACGATCCATTGTAAATCCGTAAATCGTAACCATAACCTAAACAGATCCCCTACCAAATTCAAATTTCCCGCTTCTCCATGCGAACCCAAAATTAATATACATATTATGTAAAACGTAAACACTTAAAATACTTGTCAAACATTTTTTTTATTTGCTGTAATACATAAACAATTTATTTATCCCATCTTTTTGAAAGCTTGCAAAGTATCGTTAAGTTTGATCTCAAAAAAGTTTTTATTTTTGCTTAATTTAAAATGAAAATGAAAGAAAACAAAACTAAGGAAATGAAAAGATAAAGATAAAGAAAAAGAAACGAAAACGAAAAGGAATGTAAATGTGAATGAAAAGCTTAAATACCTAACTGTTTACTGTACTACATACTACTACCATACATACATATATACCTACCTACTATTCCTAATTGAGGAAAGCAAACACGTTTAAGTTTTGGATTGGTGAACAATGTTCTTGAACTACTTCACACTTAGAAACCACACTGTATACACTGAGAACACGCCCACATGCGCTCCCAGTTACTGCTCGCATATTACAAAGTTTCGACGCACTAATTAACTAGTTTAACTCGAGAGTTTCGCGATTATTTTCAAATGTTTGTTCCTCGGCTCCATGTGGCACGTGGCACGCGGTACATAGCAGCTGTGAGATGTGTCGCATTGACCCGAAGAACGCCACGCGCGCCGCCTGTCGCCAACTGCTGTTAAGCACAATTAGGTTTAAAAATGCGCCCAGAGGCTTTTTTCCTACGATTACCATACATACAAATACATGCATACACACATTTATACATAAACACCTACATATTAAAAGAACTATTTAATTATTATATACAAATATGTTAAGCCAAATATTTTAAAGTTTAGAGACAAGTTTAGTTTTTTTTTTCTTTTAATCCTCCCAATTGTTGCTTGATTTCTTCTACCCATTTCAATCGGAGCGCCCGACGACAACAAAAAAGTCTATACTTTTTTGTTTTTGCCATTGTGCCGGTTTTCTGTTCGCGACAACAAATATTACAGTAAAAACAACAACAACAACACCACTGCCACAACACTGATCACGAAACTGTTTCAAGCGAACGGTGTTTCTTTTTCCCAATTGTTATCAACTTTGTATCATGTCTAGTTTCTTGTGCGCGAAACTTTGTAAGCTGCCAGACAGTAGATCGTAGTGCGTATTTATAAATATATATATAAACAAATACATACATACAAACATATATTTTAAGCCCGCTGCTGACTATAAAAAAATGAACACATTATACAGACACACAATACACAATATACACATACATTATAAATATTTACATACATATATGAAAACAACAAGTAAATAATGAAAAAAACCCCTCTGTACACTCCTTAAACTAAAACGTTTTCACGCCCACTTGTAAATTATATGACGAAAAAAGCAAACTGTAAAATATTTAAATTATTTAGCGTCTAAACGATAATTCATGTACATGTAAATACAGTTTAATTAGTGTTTAGCGCGTATTTAGTTGTATGTTTTAAAACTAAACTGTACATTATATAACACGATAAAGATACGATTATGAACGAGAGATAAGCAAGAAAGAGTTCAGAAGTAAAAAGTAAAAGTAAAATAAAAACAAATTCGCAAGTAAACATTTTGTCAGTAACACAACAAGATCAGATGAAACGCTATTGTTTTAAGACATTTTTAGTTATTTTTAAGTTACTCGATGAAGAAAATGATTAAATTACACTTATTTCTAAGTGAATTAATAAACGAATTCAATAAACTTTTTCTGTTAAACGATTTGTTTCATTTATTTCCATTCACTTTTCAATATATTTTCCCCCAGTTCCCAGTTCGTTCACAATAGTTGTTGGTTCTTCAATAGACCGTTATCCAGTCCACGAAAATCCATTAGCGAAATGCAACTTATATATATAAATAAAAAAACACGAACACATAAATATATATATATACATACATATATATAGATGTTAATGTTATACCTGTAATTAAATAAATTCTATACCTATGCATTATGTGGAAGTTTTGTTCAATATTATAAAGTAATATACTGTTAGGTGCAGCGGGGCGGATGTATAGTTCTAATTTATAGTTCCGACTATGTGTATTTCCTTAAAATACATTTTTTATTAAGCAAATAACTCTAAATACAAAACTTAAATAGCATATTCAATTCCAAAGTTGCTGGTTTACTATGTGGAACGTAAGTGGGCGAAATTTAACAGCGATATTATAACATTTGCCACGATGTTATTAACAGCGAGTCTTAAAACCTGAACTGCGCAGCGCAGACAATAGATGGCGCTATGTACATTTTCATTAATCGATACTTTTTTAGTATCGCAAGAATCGAAAAGCACAGGGAACAAATTGTTGATTTCAACAATTGAATTAAAAATAATAATAGAAAAGTGAATAAAAGACGAAGCTAACCGTCTTCAAACTATCACTCATCTACAGACATGGCAAATCTTATACAGCAGGGTAAGACACGTCCATCAGGCACAACGAGAACACGTTGATGCGGCGGCAGCAACAGCTGTGCGGTTATACAATTCATTTATTTACCCATTTCTTTTGCAGGCCTTCCACTGGCATCGGCGCGTTCGCCGTTGATGCAATTTCTGCGTTATCGCGGTAAGATAAACATACAGCGGCCCAAGCAGCCGCATTATGAGCGTGCCAGGGTCATTGCTGTCACACAACCAAAATATCCGCAACCGCCCAAGGCGACGACATGCTTTCAGTCGCGTGCACAGCGTACGGCGACTGAAGTGGAGAATCCCTACAATGCTATCATAGCACGGGAGGTGCGAAACTGGTTGGATCACTCCCGCCTGGTGGCCATCTTTCACCTGAACTCGATATCAGCAGACGAAATATTTCGCGTCCGAGTGGAACTGCACAAGCAGAATTTGCACTTAAAATCCTACGGCCGAAAGATCATCGGACAAGCTGTGTCGGGTACAGCATATGAGAACATCCTTCCACTGTTTCACTCCAATCATTGCATAGTGTTCTCGCCGGATGAACAACGTGTGAGCGCATTGATTCGCATTACGCGCAGAGTTCCACAAATGGTGCTGCTGGGCGGCATCGTTGAGAACAAACTGCTCAGCCGTAACGAGCTTGTCGCCTTTTCCCAGATGCCCAGCCTACAAGTGGCACAGGCACAGCTCGTACAAACGCTCAACCAAGCCGCTGGCACTGTGGTGCAACAGCTGCAGGCGCATCAAGTCAATCTGGTCAAGGTGCTGGACGTGCATGCCAAAGGCGATGTCGCAACAGACGCAACCCAAAGTCCCGCCCAGACGTAACGTGTTTAATTCTTGTTAATAATGTGTAATAATAATAACAGCAAATAATAATCATTTGTCTTTCATACATAGCGTGTTAACTTATGACTACAACTAGATTGCACTTTTCCAACGGGCTGAATATTCTGCTGGAATGATGGCGGCGGCGTCAGTGGCTTTCGGCTTGGGTTTAGGAGCTGATAGTGGCATGTGCCAAATGATGCCAACGCTGTCTGCAATTGAACGCCAGATTGGCCAGCGCTTCAGCCGCATCGAGCTCATCCTTGTGATGGAGCAACCAACGTTCGCCGCGTGCTGCAGCAGTAGCATCACTAGTGAACAGTACTTGGTTTTGGAGTGGACGTTCTAGCGCACCGCACTTGTGTCTGGAACGGTACAAAATGTAGAATGAGATTTTGGCAGATTAACTATATCTTGAGATTGCCTACCTGCTCATATTCCATTCGATATGATAATTATGCCTTTCCGGCGTGAATCTGGCCGCGCTCTCCAGCCACTTGTTAAGCTGGTTGCCATCACTCTCACTGTTATTGCTCGTCCTGTTGTCATCCTGAGCATTACTGTCGCGCAGGTACTTCTCCATCATTTGTTGCTTGTACTTGGTCTTGCCTGCCGGCACAGTTGGCAGCATAGGGACACGATCGCTTGGAGTGGCGGTGGACTCAACGTAGAAATTGGGCTTGTATGGCACAGAACAGGAGGATACAGCATTGTTACCGTTGCCATCGCTGCCGGTACTACGGCTGGACAATTCATCGTCATCTTCGCCATCATAATCCTCAATCGCACACGGACGCATTTCCTCCTCCCAAATGCTGTCCTCCGACGAGATGCTAAACTGTTCGACATTGCCGCGTGCATTGTGGTTGTAATTCTTGATCAGATGACCCCACGACTTTTTGGCTTTTTCGCGCTCGGAATTTTTTAGCTTACGTCGCCAATTAGCAAACCAGTTGCAGATCTGTGTATATGTTAGACCCGTCTCCAGGGCCAGTTTCTTTTTCTCCTCACGACTGGGATACGGATTCTCGCGACGTCTTATTAGCCAATCCTTGAGCATTCGCTTTATATCGGGCGTAAACAGACGCTTGGCCGCCCGCGGCTGATGCTGATCGTCTTCTGGTGGCCAGGCGCGCCTGTTAATATAGACAACATTTTGGTAAATCTTGCGATATTCCAATGTTTCTTTCTTATTGACTCACCTGCTGTGACGTCGATTGCGCTTGGGACGACACGATTTCTCCATGGCACAGTGCTGTAAACAAAAATTAATAAACTATATAAGACGGAATGCATATCGAAAAATAAATGATCACACCCCCTCCTGTGTGTACGTGTGTGCGTGCGTATCTATGCTATTGCTCATCCCAATTAAGCCAATCGGGCCAATATGCCCCCGTACTTGCACGCTGTAAGGCAATTCAAATTCAGTTTCAAAACTTTAGGTGGGTGGCGCTATTTCTGTCCACACGAACGCCGAAAAATATTCATGTTTTTTGCTCTGTTGCCGTTGTTTTTACCCGATAAACGAAAAACATTTGACTGTGTCACACACATAGAGATATAGAGAGCAAGAACTGAGAGAGGGAAAGTGTGTGGGAGATCTAGAATGAGTGTGAGAACTTTGAGTATCAAATGTTCTTAATAAAAAATCTTGTAAATTGATCAATTAACACAGATTTTTAAATTTCTAAATATATATCGTTTTTCAGTTTCATTGATTAAAGTCTCGATGACCATGTTTTTATTATTTCAATATATATGCATGTATTTTCAACTGGCCATACATAGATGTATTTATATATAAATCTGTTTTCGAAACGAAATATGTTTATGCCTCTCAGTTAATTTTCAAGTACGCAAATCTGAACCAATATGTTTGTATGTGACCCTTTGTTGATATTGAATTCGATGTAACATTTGTTGATATTCTTCAGGTGTTTGGGAGAACATCGCATTATATAATCTCAACATGACACAATAGAACAATAGACTTGTTTTTTTGGCATTATTTAATTGATGTCTTTGCCGAAACGAAATTTTCAGTCAGTTTTGAACAATTGTCGCAACGAACGGTATTTTCAAGCTCTCCCCGCACAGTGGGTAGGTAATTGGTCAAGGGAAACACACCCACCTGTAAATAGATAGTTTCAATTTTCCTAAAATGTTTTTCTTTTATTTTTATCACAAGAAATAAACACGAAAAAGCAAACGTTTCGAACGTCGTACTCGCGAACTGCAAACTGAGCATTCGTCCAATTTTCAAAACTGGCCAAAGATGTTTTCGAATTCTCGCTGCGACGATTGTCATTCGGGTACGGACAAACGGCACTTCGGAAAACGAAAGCATACAGTTATCACACACGAATGGGGCACTTTTAATCTATTTACAAAACTCGAGAAAATATGTGGCACATACATAATGCCTATTTTCAAATAATCACTGAACGTGATAGTTCCGGCATACGCTACGTTTGGCAATCGAACACAATTGATCTAGTGTCATATATGCCTGTCTACGAATTGTAGGGTGCAAATTCACTTTCGTTCTCGAATCAATTTGAAGCTCGGTGGCCATGATGCGTTTAAATTTAAATAGTGTTGCAAGCAATTTCCAAATTTATCACACATGCATAAACAAAGATAATGATATGCAAAATAATTATTGAATAAAGCATTTTGTTGAACCGTTACATATATAATATATATTAATATTACGGTATTTAGCTATTGTACAAATATTACTCTTATTAAATAATTTAAAATATTTAATATTAATTAATACAAATTTACAATATTACCGCGTATAAAATATTTAATTTTTGAAACATCTATAAGATTATCACTAAGTTTTCATAAAATTCGTTGTTGAGCTTGCCGCGCAGGTTGGCAGGGCTGCCTCGTAAGTGTGTACACATCAAATTTGGGCAAAATTCAATTGTTTATATCTAGAACGTAATAATTCGTTGAAAATTTACTGGTCGCATCGGAAAAAACAATACGCCTGGCCGCTATGAACGATTCGGTGCGCTATGAGCGCTGCCAGCAGATACAGCTGGGTGTGCTGACCGAATCCCAAGAGGCCGTTGATATTCTAGCCAACGGCGGATCGGAACTTGAGCTGCCCCAGGGAACTGGTAACGTAAGTCAGCGCCGCCGTCACTCTCGCATTAAAAGTCTTTGTTCATTATATTGACACTGACTCATGTCGTATTAACGAAATATAATTCTCATTTGTTTTGTAATCCAGGTGCTTTGTACCCACGATGGTGTATTGCTGAAAAAGGCAAATGCCGAACATATTTCCGAATTGAACACCAGTGGCTCGTTGTCCTTGGTGGAGTATAGCCTGCCGAACCGTTGCCTATACGTAGAATGGCAGCCCAATGATAGCATAATGATAGCCGACGATAGCCAGGATCAGGGTGATTGGGCACTCGTAGACAGAATATCAGGACGCACACGTACCACTTCTGAGTGCAGCGCTTTTAATACCAAGCCAGCCGATATGGGTAGCAATGGCAGCGTGGCACCAAGTCGTGCTCGAATAATGCGTGCCCCGTTGGATGAATTGGCTTCCGTCGAGGTGCGACATCGTGGGCAGACAATACGATTCCTGCGTAAATCCGATAACAGCGTTCACTGCGAGTTCTTTTTTCAACACGGCAACGCAGATCTCTTTGTGCTTTCCATGCAGCAGCAGCATTTCATTGAGAGCTCCGAAACAAGTCGCAACGGTGGCGAACAGTATGCAATACTGAACACTGAAAATCAGAAGCTGAAGAAAACATTCGCCGAATTAGACATTGGTGAAATCAAGGCCAGCCAGCTACATCGCGACAGTTGGCTGCCCAATAAGCTGGTCGGGTTTCTGGGCACCATACCGGACTATGTGCAGCCATCGCGGTCCCCCAAGTCTCGTCCAAACACTCTGATACCAGGCGATCGGCAGACCTCGCCGGACAACTATCAGTTCATAAAGCTAAGCGGCAGCACAAACAGCGCATGCTCATCCAATAGCCAGAGTCGTGGTGAAAGTGCCGACAAGTCGCCAGCGGATAGTGAACTAGAGAACCTCAATGCCCAGGTCGAGAAGATAGTGAATGAGCTGCCCGCTCGCCAGTGCGTGAAACGTGGTAAGTAGTCGTTACAAAATGGGGAAAGATCCATTAGCTTATTGTTTTTGTCTAATTTTTCAAGGCTTACCCTTAAATGAGGCGCAATGGTTTGAGTTCCAGACACCCGACGGTCGCATTTCGGATAGCGCCCGCATCAAGGAGCTCATCTTTCGCGGCGGAATTGTGCCCAGCCTACGCGCCGAAGTGTGGAAATTCTTGCTGAACTATTACCAATGGGACGACACAGAAGTGGAACGCATCGAGATGCGCAAACAAAAGACTGTGGAGTACTACAAAATGAAGGCCCAGTGGCTGGCAATGACCACTACACAGGAGGCGAACTTCAGTGGCTATCGAGATCGAAAGTGTCAAATCGAAAAAGATGTGAAACGCACAGATCGCACACAGCAGTTTTTTGCTGGCGAGGATAATCCCAATATAACACTATTGGGTGGCATTCTAATGACCTATGTTATGTACAATTTCGATCTGGGCTATGTGCAAGGCATGTCCGATTTGCTGGCACCCATACTGGAGATTCAGGTGAATGAGGTCGACGCCTTCTGGTGTTTTGTTGGCTTCATGGACATGGTGTTCAGCAACTTTGATATGGATCAGGCTGGAATGAAGACACAGTTCGCTCAATTGCGTCGTCTACTCGAGGTGGCCAACGCGCCGCTCTTTAACTATATGTGTAGCCACGACTCCGACAATATGTATTTCTGTTTTCGCTGGCTGCTAGTATGGTACAAACGCGAACTGGACAACGATGACGTGCTGAAATTGTGGGAATGCCTGTGGACACGTTATCCCTGTGCCAACTTTCATCTGCTCTTCTCTGTGGCGATTTTGGATCAAGAAACGAATATGATTATCGATAAGAAATATGAATTCAACGAAATATTGAAACATGTCAACGAATTAACCGGCACCATCGATTTGAAACGCACTCTGGAAACAGCCGAGGCCATTTACCTGCAGCTAAAGGCGTCCGAGGCGCTGCCCAATGATATACGGCAAATAATTGGAGAACCACTACTGCCTCCAGCCGCTGGCGAACGACCTGCTGGCGGTGAGGATGAGGAGATTGCCTATTCGGATGATGGCTTTGATGAGCTACGCGAAATATCGCCAGAGGAGAAGCGGCGTCAACAGGAATTGCTTGAGGAGGCGTGTGAGCGCTCGATGTTTCTGGGTCATATTTAGATCGAATCGCAGATAGCTTAAACGACAGCAGCAACAGCAGTAAAGCCAACGGCGAAGCATGCGCAAAATATTTAGATGTAGCCTTTAAGACTCAAAGTTTACTATCGCATCAAGGTGACGCCCCCTGGTGACCGAGGGGCGTTCACTGGTGAAGTGCTTTAAATGAAAAACGAAAAACAACACAGATTTATACATTGTATATTATATATATTTGTACTTTTTGTATTTATTGTAAGTTCTTTACTTGTCCCTGTTCATCCCCCTTTCCCTTCACACATTGGCTTAAGTAATCGATATCCTAAACATAAATGAAAAAAAAAAAACCCAATGCAAAAGAAAAATAATACGTTTTCAATGATATTTTGAGCAAGGAATTGGCTCGCTTACGTATCAATTAGAATTACCTTTGGTTAGTGTGTCAATTTATCAAATGATTTTCAGCTATCGTAATGCTAAAAGCAGCTTTTGTTGCCTCTAATTAAGTTCAACTCGATTACTGTGAAAATACAAGCATAGATGCGTGCACATATACTATATACCGATACATACTTACATATATATCAAATCCATGAATTGCGTAGTAAAAACCAAACAAACAATTGACGTCAATTTGTCCACACTAAATGCAAATGTTATTAAATATTTATTGGCTCATCGCTGCAAGTTTGATCTATGGGATGGGTCACACAAAAAATTACTCTTACTCCACAGTTGACAGCGGCAATCAATACCATTTCCAGCGGATCCTGCGAAAGCAATCGCCAAGCTGAACTTATTACTTGGTATCACATAAAAAGCTTCAAGTTTTGTATGGCAACACTACCCGCTAGAATGGCTGCCTATTTTATAAAATTATATTACTTTATATAATTTTATAAAGTAATATAATTTTATAGTATTTTTTTTGTTTTCCCATCAATTAAAGACTATACCCACTTTTTGAATTAAAATTCACGAGTTTGTTTGTAATTTTGGAAATTTATTTTTCATATATTTATCTTGTTGTTGCTGTAGTTGTGTGTTGTAATTATCATACTTTAATTAAGATTTATACTTAGCATCTCTAATTTAAATTGTTATTTGCTCTTGTCTGTCTGTTGGTGCAACTGTCATACGGTTTCGGTTTCTTTT
Organism: Zaprionus inermis; assembly: GCA_018151445.1. Classification (NCBI taxonomy): domain Eukaryota; kingdom Metazoa; phylum Arthropoda; class Insecta; order Diptera; family Drosophilidae; genus Zaprionus; species Zaprionus inermis. Next base: position 1,378,613 of record JAECXD010001696.1, read on the forward strand.
TTTCTTGTTTTGGATCGAAGTGCAAACGAAATAGTTGTTGCATTTGATACTATATATATATATAGATATATAGATATATATATATATATATAGTTTATGCATTAATCAATATATGTACGCTGCTCTCCATGTTTAGGGCCAGTTGCGCCAATTACACATATACATAGGTAATAATTGATTTAATTTAAAAAATTCTATTTTTTTTCGGTTTTGATAAATGTTTTTCTTTCTTTTTTGTTTATCCCCATGTTTCTTCTGATTGGTTGCTGTGGTTGTTGGTTGGTTGAATTTGTTTCGTTTCATTTACGTTCCAAGTACACAAAATTTCATTTTAAAAACATACAAAATACAAATTAAAACTTATACAATAGAATATTATAAATTGTTCACTAATTACATAATTAAAAATTAAAAGCGATTTGACGACAACAGTCAATTTGTATGTATATTATATATATGCATGTATATATATATATATATATATATATATAGATCTGTATAGATAGGACTTGCGAGTACACAAATATAACATAGGCAGGACGACAAAATGTGCAGGGTGGGAGCAATACACATACACACATAATTAAAAAAAGTATAATAGAATTAAATTAAAACACAAATGGGGAGAGCTATGAGAAAAATCGTGAATGAAGAGAATCTCATCGGATCGGTTCGATCTCGACGAGGTTCCTGGGGTTAGACACGCGAGAGCCTTTAAAGATACTAAAAATATGTACAGGTTTTTTTCTTTTTTCGTTTTTTTTTTGTTTTGTTTTTGTGATTAAGATTAACTCTTGTGAAGGACGACAGCATTGAACCCAATTAATCCTATATATCTATATGATTGTGTGTGTGTATACATTAAAATAGGTGTATGTATTTGTGTGTGGTGTATGTCGGCATGTGTATGAGTGTCGGTGTATGTTGTGTTGTATTTGTCAATCTATCAATCGAATCGAATCATTTTTAAGTTAGTTTTGCTGTTTGCCGTTTTTGCTTATCAGATACAGATAATAATTTGCAATAATTTAAATCGATTTACTCATCTGCGGGGCTCTCACTTCTTAACCGCCTGTTGCCCCGTTTTACAATTAAATTATAAGCGCTTTTTTAATATACTCATTAATATATGAACCCTGCGCATCGACATCTAGTGCTGCTCTGTCGCCGCGCGCCAAGCTACACGCATAAGTTGCAGCAGTGCGTGAGCAATGAAGGCGGCGCGGACGACATGAAGCAACCCGATGGTCAATGTGGGTCCGATTCAGCCAGGAAAGATTTGAATAATTAACCAGTCAGTCGCCTGTTGGCCAGCATTGTGAGGCGTCTTTTTGCCGCCCCGCAGCAAACGGTTTGCAGCAGTGTCCGCTGTGGAGCGTAAAGATGCCAAACAGAAAGAGGCACAGGCGAATTTCTGGCACAGCAGCATTATCCTGATCCTTGCTAGCTTCTCGCTTCTACTTGCTATATATATGTATATATATAGATCATATACATATACGTATTATATATATATATATATATATTTGTTTTCTTTATGCTTTACTTATACTTTACACAACTTTAAGCTTAAGGGATCTACTAGTCCTACTACTCGTTCCACCTCCTCCTCCTCCTCGGTCTCTTCCTCTTGCTGCTCTCGTTCGCATTTTCGCTGTAGCTCTTGTACTTCTCATCGTACTCGGTACACTTAGCCTTGTTTTCATTTTGCGTGCGCTTCTCTCAGATGTCGTTGCAGCTGCGCGACCTCTGCCTCTTTCTCTTCCTCGTCCTACTCCTCCTCTTTCTCTTCCTTTGTTTACATTTCTGGTTTGCTTTAGGGTTTGGTTTTTCTCCTTTTTGTTATTATTGGTGCAGTTGCTTCTGCTTCTGTTTTTTCTGCTGCCGCTGCTGCTGTTGCCTTGTCTGGTTCGAGCGCCCACTGGGGCGCTGTCGTCTGGCTAGGAGCTTCGCTTTACTCATTCATTCCGCTCCTCGGACTCGCTGCCCGTTGACAGATTAAGCGTTGCAGCATCTGCCGACTGTCGTGTGTGCCGCGTGGAGCGCAGCTCTCGACGCTTTTCAGGCGGCTGTTCCGCTGCTGCGGCGCCGCCATGCTCGGTGCCGGAACGTGGACGCTTTAAACGATTCGAGGAGCGTCGATTCTCTTCAGCGGCGGCAGCTGCTGCCGCTGCAGCAGCCATAGAAGTGCTGCCACTGCTGGAACCACTCAGATTTGCGACAGAATTGCCTCCGCCACCGCCGCCGCTGGCATCCAGATCCTCAACGCTGCCACCATGGCTACTACCTGGTGCCGCTGGCTTCTTGAGTATGGGCTGAATGATGAGCTCATCGGCTTCCTCGTAGGGTGGCGGCAGTTTGGCCGCATCTGCTGCATTCGTGATAGTCAGGGAGATGCGTGATTCGCTACGCTCGGAACGCTCGCTGCTGGTACTGGCGCCGCTACTGATCGGTGGCGCAATAGTAATGGTTGTCTGCGATGGGAGATTTGCAGCAATTGCCGCACTGGATGCCGCGCCACTGGAACCCGAATTGAGTGGCGTCAACGTCACCTTGTCCTGTTCGGGCGTTGGTGTCGGCACTGGCGTTGATGAGCTACTTGAGCTGACTCCACGTAGACTCTTCTCAATGCTACTCATGCTGGCGCCAAGATTCAGCGGCAATCCTGCAGCCAATGCAGCAGCAGCTAGCTCATCCTTTGTAGGATGCATTTCGCTGCGCGCTCGCTTCGATTTGTGCTGTTGTTGTTGCTGCTGTTGCAGCTGCTCGGCATCCAGAGCTGCGGCATAGGCGGCTGCAGCACTGACACTGCTGGCCGACGAGGTGGGTATCAGCGAAATGCCCGATCCCAGGCCTAGCGACTTGGTATAGTATTCCATTTGCTGCTTGAACACATCCTGTTCACGTTGCCGCTTGGCGGCCGAGCTGCTGCTGCTGCTGGACGAACCACCGCCCGCCGAAGACGATGCCCCGCCCGTCAAGCCGGCCAGACTGGCTAAGGAGCCGGGACCGCTGAGTGGCAACGAGCCGCCCGCGGCTGCCATTGCCTGGGCGGCCATTTCGGCTAGCAGCGCCTGCGAGAAGTCACTAGACATGCCGGGTATTTGCGGCATTTGGGCGGCTGCCGCGGCGGCCGCTGCTGCAGCAGCTGCGGCAGCTGATTTGGAACTCTTGCTGGCAGAGGATGAACTGGCGCCACTATTGCCGCTACCGCTGGTTGATGTTGACGGCATCTTGCCCTGTGAGAAGGCCTGCAACGCAGCCAGATCTGTGGGCAGAGCACCGCGTGCCAGGCTCTCGAACCATTTCTGTTGCTCCTTGGCGGATGCTTCGCTGGCAGCGGCAGCTGCTGCTGCCCGTTTGCTGGCAGCGCTGGAGCTGCTGCTGGTGCTGTTGGAGCTGCTGGGCGTGGGTAATGGCGGCATGCCAAGGGAGCTCATGAGACGTGTCGCCTGTGCCAGATCCATGCTGCTCATGCGGCTAAGCGATTCCAGGAGATGCGGATCTGCGCCAGGCATCAGTAGACTTGATAGTTGCGCCATATCCGCAGCGCTAGGCGTCACCGAGGCGGCGGAATTACGTTGACTGTTGCTCTGGCGGCTGCGACTGGAACTGGATGATGGTGTGGTCACGGTTCCGCCACCCATGCTCGCCATAGCGTTCATTAAACTGGCCGCCGAATTGGCAGCTGAATTGGAGGAGGCGCGTGAATTGCTCGATTTACTCGACTGCGACTGATGCGACTTGGAGGACTGTGTGGAACCGGTTACTGCTGCCGACGAAGTGGTCACGCCATTGAGCAGATTATATTGCTGCGCCAGCTGATCGTAGGCGGAACCGAGACCGCTTGAGCCCAGTGAATAGGGATTCAGACTACCCAGACCCATGGGTGGGTACAACAGTGATGGATTCGGAAAGAGGAACGGAAAACCGGCGGCTAGTTGCGATGCCGAGGCACTCGAATTCTTGCCACCGCCCGTTGCTCCACCTCCACCTCCACTGCTGTTGACTGCTGCAGCAGCGGCAGCTGCTGCCAACTGTGCGGCCTCGTTCTGCTGCTGCTTTTTCTTGCTGGCTGCCGATGATGACGAAGCGGCGCTGGATGAATTGCCACCACCACTGGACTGCGACTGACTCTTGCCGGTGCCCGCACTCGTGCTGCCTGTCAGGCCGCCGAGCGTTGGACCCGCAGCAGCCATGAGCGCAGCCAGCGATTGGGCATCCATGCCGGCCAGATTTCCTAGACCGCCCATGCCCGCAAGGCTGGCAAACAGATTCATATTGTTGAGATTTCCCAAGCCGGGCAGATTACCCATACCGGGCATGCCACCGAAGGGCATCGAGAGCAGTGGATTTTTCGGGTCGAAAGCGGCCAGAGGATTCTTTGGATCGAAAGCGCCCAATCCGGGCAGATTGGCCAGCAAACTGGGATTGATGCCAGCCAGTGAGCCGAACTGCAATGCTGCCTGATCCAATGCGGCTGCTGACTGCGATTGACGCGATGATTTCTTTGATGAACTCGAATTTCCCGCCGGCGACTGAGCTGCGCTCTGCTGTTGTGTGTGGCTACTGGACGAGGCATTGCTTGAATTGGAGGATGGACGACCACCATGTGATTTTGAGCCGCCGCCATAGCTATTACTGTTATCCATAACATTCGAACTGGGCTTGGGCGATGGCGCCGACATGGGATTCTGCATTTGTTCCAGCCATTTGGGATCCACTTCATAGTTGGGATTTTCGGTGAGCCTAAATAAGAATAATCATGTTAATACGGCAACATTGTATGGACCACTTATTCGTGCCACTTACCACTGCATCAGCCGCTTCAGTTGTGGCGCTTTGTTACCACCGAGTCGCTTGCCAGTCTGCTTGTTGATCACCGGCACCGGCTCCTCGCCGGTCAAGCCTTGTGGTCCTGACATTGACTGTTGCTGTTGTTGTTGCTGCTGCTGTTGTTGCTGCTGCTGCTGTTGCTGCTGTTGTTGATGTTGCTGCTGTTGATGCTGTTGTTGTTGTTGCTGCTGCTGTTTCTGCAGCTGCGCATTCGCCTGTTGTTGTGCGCTCGCGCTGCTGCTGCTCTGCTGGCGATTGCCACGACGACTGTTGCTGCTGTTGCCCGCATTGCCGGCGCCGACATAGTCAATGCTGAGCTGATCGCCTAGAGGGCTGGTCATGTCCGAGAGCCACTTGTTGACCTTGACGTCGTGTGGTGAATTGTACTTGGAACTGAGTTTCATGGCCTGCTCCATTTCGGCCAACATATTCTCGTACGCCTTGCGTTGTGCCGGCGGCAGAAATTGCATCATTTTTTGCTGCTGCTTGAGGAACGATTGCGGATCGGTGGCCATTGTCTGGGCTAGCAGTGCATTTAGGCTGTCCTTGCTGGACAGGCCGCCCATGGTCATGCTTTGCAGTGCGCTTAGGCCGCTGCCCGATGAGCTGCTGGCGCCGCTTCCGCTTCCTTGGCCGCCGCTCTTGGATTCTGCATAGGGAGAAAAAAGATAAGAACAAGATGGAGAGAATGGTGGAGCATTAGTTAAAATTGTTGCTTTGCACACGCTTTGGGGAATTAGAAATGAAAGCGCAGAGACTCAAACTCACTTCCGGGCACTGTCGTAACAGTGATGGTAAAGGGCTTCTGATTGGATTGCTGCTGGCTGGGTGCCTGCAGATTGGCGGGCGTCACTGATACACTGGGCGGAATTTGCGGTTTCTTTGATGAGGGCAACGATGGATCTGGGAAGGTCTTTTGCTCTTTGGCCGCGGACAAACCCAGTACAATCTCATCCAGCTTCTTGCGCTTTTTCTCCTTACCAATCACAGGCTCCTCAATAGTCTGTAAGATATTTGAAAATGATCAGTCCTTGAACAAATAAGGTTTCCTTTCTGCATCACAACTACTTACGCAATTATTCTTTTTCATCAGCTTGTTGAGCGTGTCGTCTAGCTTGCTCTTGCTGCCCATTGAAGGGAAGGCGGAGCTAAGCGCTGCATGCACACTTGATTTCTTTGAGGGCATCGAAAAGTCCTGCACCTCGCTAAGATCAATGGCGCCAGCGCTGGACGCCGATTTGAGCATTTCCGTCATGTTCATCTTGGGCAGACTACTGCGGGTAATAAATAGAAGCAGTTAGATATTTATGGAAATTTCTACAAGACATTTATCTTCATACCTGGACGACAAATCCATGGGTGCACCCATTGATGGTGGCGGAGTCTTTAGAGCCGGTACTGCGGGCTTATTAAACTGTCCGGACGATTGACGCGACAGCGAGGCGTGCTGATGTGCTGGTGGCGGTTGCATACCACTCAAGGCAGCGGTCGAAGCAGCTCCAGAGCTACCACGTCCGCGTCCACCTGTGCCGGTTAATGCCTCCATGTTGGCTATTTCACTTTCCCAATCCTTGGGCGCCACTGCAAGATCAAATAAATAGGTGAGTTAGAAAGGAAATGAAGATTGATACTCAATTAAAAATACTTACTCGACGAGCTGTTAAGCAGCGCGTGCAGCTTGGCACGCTCCGTTTCCACATCGATGGCAATGTGTCGCTTGCGTTTCTTGCCCGCATTGGAGCTAGCACCGACACTAATGCCGCTGGGCACATTAAGTCCAGCCACATTGACGCCAGCGGCTGCCGCCGCGGCGCTAGCAGCGCCAGCTGTTGCTGCACTGAGGGACATACCCGGCAGCAGTGCCGACAGGGATGTAGCATTACCACCACTGGCAGCGGCTGCAACAGCAGCGGCTACAGCAGCATTGATGCTATTCGCATCCAGACCGGGTAACGTTGGCGTGATCGTTTGAGGCGCCTTAACCGGTGGCAGCACAACCGATGCAGATGCAGAGGACGCCGAAACAGACGCATTACTAGCGACCTGTTGCATTTGTGATGCCTGCAGATGCTTGGTGACACCCTGGTCGGTTGTAATGGTGATGACATCAGGCGTAGTTGAGCGTCGCTCAATGCTATTCAAATGGGGAATGGACTCGTGCAGAGCAATGTTCAGGTCAGTGGCACCCTTGATGCCAGCAAAGGCACTGTAATGCTTGTCCACTGGCCACTTGTTGTTCTCCACGCAGCACACAATGTGCGCCATGCGACGCTCGAGGGCAAAGTCCTTGAACCAACGAATCATGCACATCTCTAGCTTTGGCTTCTCCAGCTTTTGCTGTTTAACAGCAGCCGGCTGAATCACTTCGAGATCTGGGAATCGAGCCTTTAATTCGGCTGCCTGCTTTTTGCACTCCTCCTCGACGGCCTTCTCCTTCTCTTTCATCACCTCATCGTCGTCAGGATCGGTAGGTGCAGCGGATACAAGATCAAGTATCTCCTGCTCACTCGTTTGCTTATCAGTGCTCTTCTTTGCCGTCGGTTCGGCAATGCTTTTTGCTTCAGTTGGCTCAACAGCTTCCACCACATCGGTTTCAGCTTCACTCTTCTTCGTAGCTTGCTCACTCTCAGTGGCAGCAGTTGATACCTTCTCTGGCTCCACTGAGCGCTCTTTAACTGCAACCACAGCGGCGCTTTCTTCGCCAGCTGCTTCGGCTTTCGTAACTGAGACTTCTTTCTCCTTCTGCTCCTCGTTAGCTTCTTCTGTCGCCTTGACTTCTATCGCCGACTTTTCCTCAGATTCGGAAGTTGCCTTTTCACTGCTTGTCTCAGTTTCCATTTTGGTCTCATCCTTCTCATCTTCGCTGGCTTTTTTCTTCTCATCAGAGACTTCCTCGCCATCAGCTTTTAGGTTCTCAGCTTTGTCAGCTTCTTTTTCTGTTTCTTTTTCATTACCATTCTCAGCAATTGGTTCCGCATCAACATCCATTTTCTCTTCGCTTTCTTTGGACTTTTTCTCTGCAGCTTCTGCGTCGATCTTTAAGTCGTCGGCTTCAGTTTTCTTGGCAGGTGCAGCTTCTTCACTTGATGCTTCACTAGGCAGGACTTTAGTTTCTCCCAGCGCTTCCTTATCTGCAGTTTCGGTCTGTGTGGCTTCTACTTCGTCCGTTTTGTCTATTGCCTTCTTCTTCAACTGTTCCTCTCCTTCGCCAGTTTCAGGTTTCTTTTCTGGACTCTGCTCCACGCTGACTTCAGTCTTCACGGGCGACTCCTTCTTGATGACACTATCGTTTGTGAGCAACTCATCATCCAGATCGATCACCTCGGTTTTCACAGCCGCAGCAGCGGCAGCAGCAAGTGCTGCCTTCTTCTCAGCAGCAGCAATGGCTGCTACTGCAGCTGCCTTCTCGGCGGCTGCTGCCTTCTCTGCCTCCGCATTGAAAGCTTCCAGTTTAATGGTGCGTTGTATTTGTGCCTCGAGTTCGCGAATGAAACGTTTCTCGGATTCACAGAAACTAAAGTTGGGATCATTGAAAATGAAGGTTTCAGAGCGATACAGACCATGCTTGAGCACGGCTGCAATGAGCTCCTTATCATGACGTCCTGGTTCCCACCAGTCGGGTGTATCGGCATTCATTGCGCACTGCTTGAGGCGTTCTTCCAGCTGTGGATTACGAGATATTTCACGTAACTTTGCGAGCAATTCCAAACGATCGAGTATCAATTTAGCATGCTCCTTCTCAACCTCCTCAATAATGCCCTCGAGTCCGCGCTCGTTCTCATTCAGCTTTAGACCCGCTTGCCGTTTGCACATGGCCACAAACACTTTATAGTAATCGCTAAGTGTCTCGTCGCTCTTACGCTCCAGATGGGCCATCTGTTTGAACTTGGTCCAGTCGGGACTGGTGGGCGCATTAACATGCATATCGACGCCATAGCCTGTGAGCACGCGCAAGAATTCATATTCCTCGCGACGATTCCACTTTTTGGGTATCAGCTGCAGACGCTGTTGCTCACGCTCCTTGGCCGCCAGTTCCATTTTACCCTGGCGCTCCATTTTCTGTAATACGAAAAGGGAAAAACATGTGATGAGAGGGATCGGCATTGGTTATACTCAAGTTTAATATGGTTTGTTTGGCGAGTTTCGTGTAGGCGGTAAGATAAGAATGGGATAAGGATTAGGTGCATCAAGTGTTTTGATAATGTGTAAATTAGTTAATCGATACAATTAATTAATCGATACACTTAGTTTATGCTGTTAATTCATTTAAGATTTTAAATCTATAATTGTATTATATTTAAAGAGCTATAAGACCTAAACTCGTGGAATGTCGACTTATGATGAATCATGGACCATGCTTTGTTTGAAAACGCTTTAGATCATCCCATTACTTGGAGCTCGAACAACTGTTCTCTTGTTATCATTCTTATGGAATTATCGCAACGCAGTTTCATGAGAATTCTCACAAAAAAACCTTGAGCGAAAATTTAATCCAATGGAATTATCAGTAATAAATAGTTATTCAGACCACACAAATGTCATAAATAATCAACAATATAGTTATGAAATGTTCACTTCGATATTTAAGTAAATCTCCATTATATAAAACTTAATTCATAAGAGTCTCAATTATATGACTCAACTCGATTCACTGTTGTAGCTTGTTAATAGATTAAAGAGACATCATCATCGGGAACTTGAAGTACATATAATCTTAGCTACTTTACAATCGTTAACCATTCATGACATAGTGTATATACCGAAGGCGAGCGAACGATAAGATAAGAGACAACACCATTTACAATACAAATACACACAGATACAATACATACATATGCAGGGTAAATATGTGCAATATTGTTTGACGAAAATGGAAAACTGTAACGTAAATTCATTACGAATTTGACATAAAGCATTTGGAAGCCAAACCCGATCCGTTTTAAACACCTCTTCCTTTTCAATATTATCATCATCATCGGCAGGGACAACAGCATAACGGGATGCATCAGGGGTGGGTGCTGCCTGTTATGTTATACAATGATAGGAGGGGGATTGTGAAAGTGGTAGTTATAGTGGGGGTTGATGTGATGGTACCGGTCCCTCTGTCATGCCTGCCTTCTCAATAACGAATTTTTGCGAAAATTACAAAATGCGAATGGCGAGCGCAAAGCAAAGGGGCAAAACGAGAGACAATGGCGACAACGACGACTAAATACGAGCAAGAGCAGAAAACAGAAACTCGAAATACAATAAAATCATAATAATAAAAGTAAAAAATCCATTTTACACCCCTAATAACAAGCCGACTGGCGCATACACAGACACACACACGCAAAAACATACATAGGGCAAATGCCAGCGACAATAAGCACAGAGCAAAGGCGGAATCAGTGGCAAAGGCTAAAGCGAAGTTGAAGGTAGAGGTGGAGACAGAGAATGGAGACAAACAAATGAATCCTGCGAGACCAATTGCACGGGCAACGTTGCCGTCGCAGCCAACAACAACAGCAAGAATGAGCTTGCTCTCTGCACAAATACAAGTATAAGCGTTCTCACACAACACACGCAGACACACACGTGCGCACATTAGGTATGGTGTGTGGGCCGTCTTCTATCCTGGTGTTGGGACCTGGTTTCTACATAGTTAGTTATGATAATAATAATAATGACTCTCCCTCGCAAGAGCCTGACAGGCGGCGGAGTCACTTTTCTCCTAGCGTCTCTAGCGTTGCCAGGTGGTTGCAAAAATATTACACATATATTCTAAAATATACTGGAATGTGTGTGTATTTCTGTGAAATGCAAATCAAAACAACAACAGAGCTGCAAACATCGCTCTAGCTTGCTTGCTTGGAGCAGTCAAGTGCCTCGGGGGCTGCTCTCAGTCATATTGGCAGCTCTGGCTTTGCCCTCAAGGATGCCAATTGGCGCAGGTTGGCAGCACTCTCTCTCTCTCTCTCACTATGTTTAGATATGCCAACAGCTAACGGCTTTTTATATACAAATTCCAAACAAGCAACGATATCCGAATATCGTGGAGTGAGTGAGTGGGGAGAGAGAAAGAGGCGCAACAAAAACAAACGACAAAGCGAGAAAGATAAAAGAGACTGAACTGAACTAAACCTCTTCCCTCCTACTTCCAACCACTAATATCTCGCTCCATCTCACTTGCGCCAACGATACATAAGGCGACACGCGACGCCTTCGCCTTCTTGCGCCGACTGCCTCGCGCCCGCTTCGTCCATTTCGCACGATACAAGTGCGAGCGATTGATTATGATTATTAGTAGCAAAAGCAGCGGCAGGCGACAGAAGTGGCGGTGGCGATGGTAGACGCAGCAGCAGAGGCGGCTTGACTTGCGGCGAGACTGGCCAAAGGAATGGAATAAAATGGAATGGAAATGGGGTAGAAGACAGGCGGAAAAACGAATTTAAATGAGCACTCTTACACTCACACACACTAAGACAACTGGTTACCGTCAGTTTGTTTGTATGAGTGTATGCACGCGCAAGAGAGAGCAAGTGAGCGCGCGCGAGTAAGTAAGAGCGGGAGAGAGCAAAAGAGTGAGCACGCGAACGGGCGGGAGAGTAAGCAGGCAAGCGAGCGAGTTACACATGCCGTGTAAGTGGCAACGGTTCGGTACTACATGTGAAATCTATAGGCATAAATTTATTGTTTTGTATTTTGTTTTAACTTTGCAGCTCGACTTGCGGCTGTCGCCGCTGCTGCCGCTTTTGGTTGGTTGCCTTCGCGCTGCTGCTTTGAAGTAGTGTGTGCTCGGGCTCGGATGTTACTTTTTATTTCGCTCTTGCTCTTCTTGCGCGCTGCCACTGCTGCTGCGGCTTCGGTTTCGTTTCCTTCGTCGTTTCACGTTTTCTGCACGCATTCTTTGCATTCACGTTCTTCACATTCACAATCATTCGATGGGGGCTTTGTCGCCGTTTGCCTTCGTTTTAATTAAGTTTTGCAAATTTGATACAATAAATTGTCATTGTCATTGTTGTTCTTGTTGTTGCTATTGTTGATAATTTGATTGTTGTTGTTGCCGTTGCTGCAACTGTATTTTTACCTCCAAATAAATGCCATTGTTTAAACTGGGCGCCGTTGCTGTCGCTGCGGCTGCTGCTGCCGCCGCTGTGGCAGCGGCTGTTGATTTATTCAGATGCTCGCAGAATGCAGAGTAGCTGCTAAAATCCATGGGTTTAATAACCTCCATTTTGTTGTTGTTGTTGATGCTGTATTTTCCACAATTTTGCGGCACAGAATCACTCAACAAAAACATAGAAAGACACACACGCATACATATTACACTGCAAATGCTGCTGGCGGGCCATTTATAATTATATCACAAAACTATTGAAATCGATTTCGATTTCGACATTATTGATTTTAATTAAGCACTAATTATCATTCATTGCGACGATGACAACGACGGCGACGGTGACGGTGACGGCGACACATTTGCCATTTGCACGTTGCTAGCGCTGCTGCTGTTGTTGTTGCTTTTGTGTATTTCGTCAACGACGGCGACGGTAGCAGAGACGTCTGCAGCACTCGCCACTCTCGCACTAGCACACTACTCTCGTCTCGTCGTCTACTTTTGCCTCAGCAATTACATTTTTCCATTCGTTTGATTATTATTATTTCTTCACACACACACACACACACAGAAAGACACATGCATGCATATGCATAGAGCTGCGGCTGATAGAGGGAGACAGAGACACGCGCCGATACGAAAACCCCGACACGACGACGACGACGACGGCAACGATGTTTGGATATGGATGCGTTTGCTGTGTTCAAGCACTTGGACTTTTTACAACTTTACACCGCGGCGCTCAAACAAATAATGAGCGAGCGCATTGCGGACTAAATACAAGAAACACTCCTCACACACACGCGCGCAGGCGAGCGAATACAACACGAATATACACAAGCACACTGACACCCAGATACACGTACTCACACACACACACTTATATTCAACTGAGAAACACAGAGACCACAACGGGGACGCATACGCGCGCACGGAAGCAGCGACGGCGGCAGCGGCACTAGCAGCTAAAATCGAATGCGAATCAGCCAGCAACAACGACAGAGAGACGGTGACGGTGACGGCGACGGCGACGAACACAAAACGGGGGAGAGGTCGCTGCTAGTCAACCCAACAACGGGCAGCAGCAGCAGAAACAACAACAAAAACAGCACAGGCAACTACTATTGAGCGAGGGAGCAGAGCAGAGCCAAAGCAGAGCCAGAGCAGAGCACACAGCAGAGCAGAGCTGAGCCAGAGCATAAAAACCAAACCAAACGAAACCAAACAATCGTGAGATTAAGCCAAACGCCGTTTTGGGTGAATGTGAATATGAATGAGATGGGCAGGCAGGCAGAAAGGCAGTCACAGCCTGCTGTCCTCTGAGGTGAATGAGCGGCAAGGCAAGGCATGGCAAGGCACACACAGCAAGCAAAGCGTCACTTGCAGTGCCAACCGACTGCGAGAGAGAGCGCATTGGACGCGCGAGAGCGCAACCGATAGCGGGAGAGAGAAAAAGAGCGTATAATATTCTTCAGTGTCTGTGTGTGCGACGCCGACGACGACGAGGAGCGCTGCTGCGCCGTTGTTGTTGTTTTTGTTGTTGTTACTGTGCACTGGATGGACGAGTTGAAGAAGAATGAGGAGGCAGCACATTGTGTCAACTGTGTAATGTAAGCAAAAGGCAATGGGCAAAGGCAAAGCCAGAGTCAGAGCCTGCCGCACCAACACGCACACACTCTTAACATACATGTGTGTATGAATGTGCGCGCGAGCGAGGGAGAGAGCTCGGCGCGACGCGGAAGTAAGGGAGCTAGGGGGATACATGACATACACGGCAAAAAAGCCAAGCAATGAAACAAATGTACCACAAAAACTGTTGACGACAAGGCGGCATAAGCAGAGCTAGAGCGAGCAGAGACAGCGGCTGCGACTGATGTTGGCGCAATCGAGAGTACGGGCAAAGGACACACAGCGTAAAAGGGATAAAATAAAATAATAGCGCAGTCGTCAGCCATGCGCGCTTAGGCAAGCGCTATGTGGGAAATGGATTAAAATTCAGGTACAAAATGTGCACACACACAAAGACGAATTGGACGAAATAGAAAAGGGAATAGAAAACTCCTAGAAAATTGTTGTGTGCGATTTATCGGATAAAGGACAATGTAGACAAAGCACACGGACAGTGCATAAGGTGATTGTTTAATTAATGCGACCTTTGACATGGCCAGTCAATCTACATATGAAATTGCACACACACATTCACATACATATGCTAGCTTGTATTTACGTACATAATGCGCGCAGATTGTTGGGCAAGTGAGGCGAAAGATAGAAAATGCACTAAAGTGCGATAAGCACGTAGCCATTGCGGCTGCGAGAGCGCGACCGTTGAGTGGAGAGTATAAAACGAGATTATTAATCAATCTGTAAGAAAGAGATACACATCCAACAACAAGCCCACCACCAGCACAAAACCCAAGCTGCCAATCGACATCGACGACGACGACGAAGATGATGGTGACGGTGACGTCGACGTAGACAGCGACCGCGGACACATCTTCAGCAAATGCATATAACTGAACACACACACATACAGCCAAGCTCACTCACTCACTCACCTACATGATCAGTTGCTCAGAGAGCAACTGCAACAGCACGTGAGAGGTTACGATTGCGATTGAAAGCATGTGCATGTGCATGTGCACAAACTCACACACATAAATATTGTACACAAGTGTCTGTGCGACGATTTTTCTATGCATGTGTATGTGTGTGTGCGTGGATGTGGATGTCGTAAATTTGACTAAAGCGTAACGCAAAACTAAATCAGAAAGCAGGTAGACAACAAAAGCAGCAGAAGCAGCTCATATGAGACACGTAGCCACACATACACATACACACATGTTCATCATCAGTATATGTATTATGTACTTATATTGATGAACTGACCATTGCACACTGGTCAAGTTTTAAGAATGCTTCGAATTGTTTATGGCTGACAGGTGTGAAACGAATGCGCCGACGCGGCAGCTGTGCAAGATGTGCGGCAGCAACACGTGAGACGCAAGGCACAGTGGTCAAACCACTTTGCACTTGTGCAATGCAAATGCAATGCGTACCACTGTGCGATGGCAAGGCACAGCAAGAAATGCTAATAAAATAATAAATCGAATAGCGGTCAGCAATGCGAGCCGAGCATCCAAGCAAATCCAAACTAGACCCCAAAGATGGCGCAAAAGGAATGGCAAACAGACACACACACACACACACACACAAGAACTGTGTGACGAGCATAAACCTGCACACATCACACAAGCAAACATACGTATGGAAAGCTAACTCTATGCTTGTGTGTTCTAAATACACGTTGCGAAATGCAAAAAAAGGGAATAACAAAAAATTCTTTTAAGCTGCTGCAGCAAGTAGAGAGAAAAGGAATACGAAACTCAACGACGAACAGTTGTGCAAAAGGAGCAGACAACTACAACAAGAACAACAACAACAGCAGAAGCAGCAGCAAGAGCGATGAGCTCAAATGAGCACAATTAGGCTTTGGCTTTTTATTGACGCGCCGCGGGCAAAAACAGAAGAAGCAGCAATCGAGAGAGAGTGTGAGTGAGAGAGCAGGAAATAGAGTCGCAGCAGCAGGCGCGGAACAGGTCACCATATTCAAGTCACATATTCGCCGTCGCCGTCGCCGTCGCCGTCGTCGCCTTTGCCCATCGCCATCGCGTCTCGCTCAATAATTGAGCCCACGACGAGTTCGCCCCGTGAGAGCGAGCGACACGATACGGATATGGCGACTGAGAGCGACAACATCAACGGCTGCTTGGCATTTGGGTGGGCAGGCATGAGGCAAAAAATTAAACATTGGATAAATCCAGAAAATGTAAAATTACACACACAGATATACATACATAGATACACACACACTTGCATATAGCAGAAGTGCGCGTCGCGCACTCATGGAAAACTAATACACACGCACACTCCAACACACAGAGGGCGACCCATCGGCAACAGCAGCGCACAAGTACAGCCACCAACAACAATAACAACAACAAGAACCACCCGATACCGAAACCGATACCAATACCCAACACAGTCGGACTCGAGAGTCAGAGACCACCGTCCCCCGCTGCTGCTGCCGCCGTCGCCGCCACCGCCACGGCAGCAATCATCGTCACCAAAGAAGAACTTTACTTCGTCAATACAACAACAACAACAACAACAACAAGAGCATAATGCGGCTTTACTTCGCCTGGCAATGTGACCATTTTGCTTGCTCTTCTTGCTGCTGCTGTTGTCGACTGCGACGCTGACTTCAATGCTGCTGCTGCTGTTTCTGTAGTTCTTGTTGTTGCTGTTGCTTTGATTGATGGCGCTGGCGTTCGCCGCTTTGCCTTTTGATAATGGCGTCGACATCGGCGCGTTCTGCTGCGCTACAGTGAAAATGCGCGTCAGGTTGTTGTACAATTTGACTCATAATTTGACCTCAGTGAGTGTGTGTGTGACTGTGTGCGTTGGCCAACATGTCTGTGGCTTCACTGTGCTGCGAACGAAAAGGTGGCAAAAGGAGGTAACATTTTGGGGCGGTTGCTGGTGATGCTGCTGCTGCCTCCGATGCCGCTGCTGTTGCTGAGTGTGCAAAGTGGTTTGACATTTTCTCGTTTGCTCGTTTCGCTGCTCATTCGCGCCGTCCCAGCTGCTCCTCGTCCTTCCCCCGCCTGAGCATCTCGTGTGTGCACCACATTTCGGGCTTCAAATTCGACTCGAAGTCGAACGACGCGACGTGTACGACGATGCGCGGCGGAGTCACTCTCGGCAGCATTTCGCCTCGGCGCTGCTCTATGCGAGATGTGTATTTGTATTTCTTTTATTTTGCATAAATTAAGCATAAGTGTGATTGTATTTGTATTCATGTATTTTTCTGTTTGTATGTTGCGCGTTGCTGTTCTGCTGTTGCTCGCTGTGTCTCGTTGCCTGTCGCCTCGTTTTGTCATCGCTTGCCCCGTTCGCTTTTGTTCGAACATTCGGAAGTACATTCATACTCACTCACACACACACACACACACCCACAGATACGCACGCGACCCGTTCACCACCTCTCGCCATACGGTGGGGTGTAACTTATTTTATTTCGCCAGATTTCGTTTTCTCCATTTTTTGCGTTTAACTCTTTCCATTCAGCCCTTTTATAAGATTTATCGTCATAGAAAAATAGTTGATTTCCTGGCACGATAAACTCAATTCACTCACATTCGCACAAATTTCGACTCAATTAGCACTCCAAAAGTTAGGGGATGATGATGTTGATAGAGCGGAACCAATTGGAACCGGTCGCCCGGTATTGTTTGCATGATCAACCGCCGCCGCAGGGTATAGCGGAAATTTGAGGGTATACTAAGGCTGGGAAGAGGAGAAAGGGTCACGGGAGAACTTTAACAAGGCTAATAAGATAAGTCGAGTTCAAGATCTTGCTGGAAATTAATTAAGCCTATGGGCATGATGCAATAATATAAATTATTTGTATATACAGTTATAAATTGGATTATGTTCACTTTGAAAAACTCTAGATACATATACCTGACATAATCTGCTGCTGATAACAATAAAAAAAAAACGTTCTTAAGCAATCAAGTTATCGAGTTATCTTCCAGTTGGGGGAGAAGTTCGAGCGTATTATTTTATACGCCCATAAACGTGTCGGTTTCAAAGCGTGAGTATATAGCAAATGCATAGGCAGACATATACAAGTACATGTATATATATATATATATATAATAGAGTGTACGGTAATAAACCCTCAAGGTTAGTAAGAATTTTAAGTGGGGTTAGACAAATACATATGTTCAATTGCATGTATAGCTTTTTAAAGCTTATAGTTTTAGTAGATGTCTGTAAATATATCGGTATATTCGGTTAGTTATCATGCAAGTTAGCGGTAAAACGATGGGGGTTAGTTTGATTCAACTGGACGACGTTTCATTCTGTTTTTTTTTCTTTCTCTGGTATGGTGTATGTGGTAAGTTATTGTCAGTGTGTAGTGGGTGGGTAGGGCGTCGAGACTATGTGTATGTGGTTTGAATGGGTTTCCTTGGTCATGGTCTATTGAAAATGACTGGGGGTTTGTTTAGTAGCACACACGATGCCGATTGCATTGGATGGGTGAGTGAATGGGTGGCTAGTACTAGTAGTATTTTTAGAGGGTTATGTTGTGTTTTTAGAAAGGGTTCGTTTTTTTTCTTGATGTAAATATTATAAGGTTATATGGTACTCATCGCATTCGGGTTTTGTTGCTACTCATCTTGGTCGATTCACGTACATTGTTCATACTAACCAAATACATGGCCAGTTTGTTGATATCCAAATTGGCCAATTGACTGACGTCTGTAGTGTTGAGGATGCTCAGCATGAGGCTTATATCGGCGGCAGTGGGCATGGCCGGTATTGTGCCGGTTCCGCCGGCAGTACCAATCTGCTGTTGTTGCTGCTGCTGCTGCTGATGTTGCTGCTGTTGTTGCTGCTGATGTTGATGCTGTTGCTGCTGATGCTGTGTCATTCCATGCTGCATCGAGGATGAACCAGAACCGCCGCTGCCACCGGCGGCTGCAGCTGCGGCTGCCGCTGCTGCTGCTGAGGTGCTGGCACCCTGCGATTGCATCAATGCCTGCAGGCTGCGATTGCTCGAATCAAGTTGTTGCTGGAGCTGGCTAACCGAGCCGCCGCCTCCGACAACACCAACAACACCACCGGTGGCAGTAGAGCTGCCAGCACCGGCTCCGGTGCCCTGCATCTGCATTTGCATCGATTGCAGGGTCGGTGTGGTCGGTACGGAAAGCGGCGGTGTCGATGAGACCAGTGCTTGTAGCTGTTGAGGCAGATGGGAGGATTTGAGGGTGTTGGTAAGAACTCGGTTAAAATCAACAACAACAACATTTAACATCATGAGAGGGGGATGTGAATGTGAGTAAGTGTGTGAAAGAAATGGAAAGATGTGGTAGAGAGTACAGCAGAGAGGAAGAGAGAGAGAGAGCGGGTAGACAGAGAACTGCTCTTCGCATGGTAAGGTCGTAGTGAAAATATTTGGTAGGTATGAGCGACGTAAGAGTTGATGCTGTTTTTTTTCTCTTAGGTCTGAGGTAGTTTTGTTTATCAGCTGTTGGTACGCTTTACAGGCAGTGGACGAGAAAAAGGAATGGGATGGTGGTGTATGGTGATCTCAAGCCCTCCGCTCAGTCACAGTTGTCATCCGTCTTCGGTTTGATTGTCGCTTTCGTCGCTTTCGCTTTCTCTACTCTAAACTACTTTGTACAATTTTATACGTATGTATGTATATCTACGGCCAACAGCTAAGCAACAAAACTACACATACTTGACAGGACACTACAGAATTTGAGGGTGTTTTTTCTGTGTTTAGTTCAAATTACAAAACGATAAACGACAAACAAATAGTGGAAAATTGCAAGAATGATGGAGAAACTAAAGGAAATGTTAGCATCAATTGAGTTAGGTTTGTAAAAATTAAAAATTTCAATTCGAAATGAATTACTAAGTGCCGATATTATAATTAATACACATATCTGCATAATGCAGTGCGATAACTATCGATAAAAACGATCGTATTTACTTATTCGACAGTAGTATCGATAGTTTTTTAATATACATATTGAGCTCCTATCTGTATTATGTTTTTAACCTCAAACAACGTGTTGATACTATTCCATAATACAATACTATATCGTAATTACGATAGGATAAGTTTGATAATTTTCTGTTAACAATAGTTTGCAGGTTGCTTCTACCTTATTAACTTCTCCGCCATTCTTGCTAATTCTAATTGCAAGTGCTCAATAACAGCAGATCGTGTATATATCCAATCTATCCCAACCCAACCTCAAAAATTTTGATTCAGGTAGGAGAGGACAGACAATATGATTGATTTAATCGGGTTGAATGGACATGGGATGCATATGGAAATGGGCAATGGGTAATGGGAATATTGAGTTATGGGATGGAGGATCATTTGATCACTACTTACCTTCGCCTTCTGCTGTTGCTTCAGTTCCTCTTTCTTATAGTTGCGCTGGTATGCGGTAATCACACGACGCAATCGTGTATTGAGATCCTGCATTGATGGCCACATTGTGGCATCCTCGACGGCGGCCAGTGTGGGCGGATAGCTTCCTGCGACGCTTTCCTCTTCGTCCAAGCCTAAATTTGAGTTGGAGTTAGCATTTTCGCAACTTTGACCCGCTGCTGACTCTCCGACAGTTCCTGCTGACAGGACAGTCGCTGCAGTCGTAGCTGTTGCTGTTGTTGTTGTTGTGGTGGTAGTGGTGGATGATGGATTGGTAATGGTGGTTATAGTAGTAGTGGTGGTGGTGGTTTTGGTTGTGGTGGTATTGATGGTGGTATTTGTGGTGGTGGTGGCATTGTTAGTGCATGATTCGGACGATCGATCGTTCGTCTCGACTGGAGCAATGGCAGCGGCATCATCGGCTTCGCCATCAGCTGGCGCAGCAGCCTCATTTCCATTCGAGGCAGCGGCCTTGACCTCATCCATTTCGGTATCCAATGCGCTTGACGGCGACCCACTTGACGCAGCAGTGTCACCAGCAGCAGCATCTTCACCAGCTTCAGCACGCGTCTCCACTGCCGCCGCTGAGCTTGAATCAGCATCAACGGCTACAGCAGTGACGTCTGCATCGGTGGCATCGATAGCTGCTCCGCCAGCAGCAACTGCTTCGTTTTCAGCGGGTTGCTCGTTTTTCTTTTCATTTTCTGTATCTTTTTCTGTTTTGTTTTCTTTTGCTTTATCATTTTCTTGAGCCTTATCATTGTTGTCTTGATTTTTTTGATCTTGAATTTGTGCCGATTCGTTTAGAGCCGCATCGTTGCCAGCTGGCGCTGTCTGTGGGTCTGCCTCGACGGCGCTGCCATTGCCCTCAGCCGTGCCGAGTTCCGCATTTGCTTTGATTTTGGATTTCGTTTTGGCGTCGGCGGTTTTAATTATTTCGCTGCTGTTATCGCTCTTTTCGCTCTTACCCGACGAACTGGGACGCTCTGGATCAAGCGAATCCTTGTTATCGCCGCCCGTCAATTTTGTGGAATCTGAATCTTTGGTTGTGGTGGTGCCATCATCGTCCACCTCATCGCCGTCATCGTGCTTGGAATTTGCATCGTCCTCATTTCTATAAAAATGAGAGAACATAAAAAATAAATAAATATTTAGTCAGTTCATAATACACAGCTTTCGTAACTAGAGAGATTTATGAACTAGAAAATTGAGTTTTAAAAGACACACACACACACTCGCACACACAATTAGATGATTGCGTGACTTAAGACAATATTTCAGTTATCATTACTTAGTATGATCCTTACTAAATTTCGACTTAAAAACTGTTTAAAACTTGAAACTACTTATACTATCGACTTACATAATCGATTTATAGTAAACAATTAAATATGATAACAAAAATTCGATATTGGCATATTAAATTGTTGATTACAAATCGATGAACATTTTATGTTTTTTCTTGGAATACATTCGAAAATATGGTATTATTTCATCATTTATATTTGCAAACGAGTTTAATGAGCATCCTGGTCACAATTTTGATATTTAAAACGTTTCATGATAAGAAATAACTATTTAAGTTCTGAAAATTTGATTTTAAAAGAGTTGTAAGTTGGGAATGTAGATAATTTATAAATTTCCCTCATCGACACTTCCGCCCTCTTAAGCACGTTCCACTAGAATTACAATACATAATTATGGTTCCTGTGTATTCCGTGTTCCAACACTTCCTTTTCCATGAGCCCGAGACTGGTCTCCACAATTGTTATGGGTTGTTAGTACTTGTATGACTTATGCGGTATTACGATATGGTATAAATGATTGAATTAAAAACTATTTCGAGTATAGCTATGATGTTAAATGAGGGAGGGGAAATGCTTGGTTTGGGGAAATGACAAGGGATAAATTAAAAAAATGTATACTTAATTTTTAAAGCTTTCATTCTCAAGTCAAGAATGAATGAGATAAACTTACATCGGCAAATTCGTGACGGCCAAATCGTCACCGGCACCGGCGCCCACGTGAGTGACAAAGCACAGATTCGGATCGGCGCGCATTTGACGGTACATTTCACAGCCATGCTTATAGGTTCCAACCAGAAGACTCTTATCACAACAAATGGGATTCCACCAAGCTGATGGCACTTGATCGGGCGTTGGCGGCGGGCGTATGGGAAGCTCGCTGTATGATTGATATATATTGATATACACACACATATACAAATTTATATATATATAAATATATTCAGAAAGAGAAAGAGAGATAGAGAGACAGAAATATTTAGATGAGGGATAAATTTTTCGAGTGAATCGATTATTTTGTTTTGGTTTAAAAAGATTTTTTTCTTTTGTTTTTGAAAGAAAAACAATAAAAAATTAAAATATAATCAAAATGAAAGGAAATCATAAAATTGAATACTTTTTTTGTTTGTTTGTTTGTTTGTTGTTAATTGCCAATTTGTGCTACAGATTATTACGGATTATCACAGATTACAAACTACAAAAATGCAACTCAAGATATGTTAATGAGCTGTAGGATTTGCCATATTTGTCGGAAAAAATTTGGAATTTCAAAACAAATAAAATTTCTCCTTGTTTTTTCTTGTGCATAAGTGTTTTTTTCTTTTGTTATTTTTTTTTTTATCGTATATATCGTTTTCTCTCGTCGATGACAATTCGTTTTTGATCGATGAATAGAGTTTTATGAATGGTATTCGAGGGGAGGCGAGGCGAGTTCATGTGATTATCAAATCGATTTCCCTATTCGCTGCTGATGGGCGTGGCGGTGGACGATCGTGCGAGCGAGCGTGCGGGCGGGCGAACGAGCGAGCGAACGAGAGCGATATGTGTGTTTGTGGATAGATATTACCTTTCCAGATTGGGTGCTAGTTGCTTTGCTTTCATACTGCGGCAGTTGTAGTTGTAGTTGTGGTTGTTGTTGGAGTAGTTGTTGTTATAGTTGTAGTTGTTGTGATTTCCAAAGAATTAAAGTGTGTGATATATACACACACACGTGTTTATACATAGTATATTCGATTTTAAATTAGCAATTAGAATATTCGTCAAAAAGAATTGAGTGCATAACAAAAACACAGCGAGAGATTATATATCGATACTGAGAGTATTTAGCGATTTAGTAAAGAGCTTTGGAGCGTGAATATTACTCGATAGAAGGCAATATGTTAATGACTTCGGTGCACCGAAGCGGGTTATACACTTGCAGTTCAGCATATAGAGATTATCACTGAATCAACGATTCAACGATCATATTATCACGAGTTATTATTTAAATAGAATTTTTATTACAATACCCAACTGCAAGTATATCGATATGTATGTACAAGTTGCAACGTTTAAGAATAGATACAAAGAGAAATAGAGTGAATAAATCGCATCAATGTTATTTAATTTGGTTATTTATGTAAAGAGCAAAGAGTTAGTACAAGAGCGAAAGAGAGATACAGCGAGAGTAACTCAGAAAGTAAGAGATCTGCATAGATAATGGTAGATCAGTAGCAGAAATCCGTCTCCAGATTCTGATTTATTATGCGATTCAGTTAGGTGAAGGAAACTTGCAATAGACAAACAAATTGGCAGTTTTTTTTTTTTTTAGGTAATATCTAATGACTAGAAAAACATGGCAAAATAAATCAGGTTGAAGTAAAATAATAATTATAATAAATTAAAATGAAATCAAAAATGGTTATGTGAATAAATAACAAATGCTTGGGCTTGCGCTCTAGAAAAGCAAGAGCAACAACAATCAATCAGTCAATCAATCAACGACAACAATCATAAGAATCATGATGATGTGATGTGATATGACAGATGGAAAAGCATATCTAACGTTCGCCTACCTGATCGGCGTATTATCCTTGATCTGCTGCACTAAGTCGCCAATGACCTCATGTTGTATATAGTAGAGCATCCGTACGCGCAGCAGAACCCTGTATTGGGGGGAGGGAGAAATTGCAAAATGTAATTGAAATTATAATCAAATCATAAGGTCAATAAAAAACAGAGAAGAGAGAAGTTTTTGATTTTGTTAGCGAATGACATCTAGCATAATCTACGACGATTGATTAGTTCAAACAAATTCGATTCCACACGACTCACTTATTCGCGTGTCTGCCCAGATGCTTCTTGTATGCGCCCTCCAGATAGGCATCCGCATCGTATTTCTCCTTTTTGCTCCAATGATTCGGATCGTGTATGCTTGTCGGAGCCGTGATCACAACGGCAGCTGCCACAGCGCTGGCACTGACGCCGCCGCCATCCTTATCGCCACCACCGATCGTGTCCAGTGCACTCGACTTGTGAGCGGGTGTTGTGTTGCCACTGTTACTGCCCGAAGCGGTACCCGGCGCTGGTGTTGAGCCGCCACCCATCTCCTTATTCGATTTACCGCCATTGCGTCCTGTAAATTGGTAAAAGAAAAATCAAGAAAATTCAATTGCAATTCTTCTTAGGCACAGCGAGATGTCTTTTGTCGACGAACTCAACTGCTTTGGCAAGATGATGAAGAAATGATGCATGATCTACGAGTAATATTAGCAAATTCTAATTATGTACAGATGTACTACATAGATATATGTAGATATATATATGCATGTTAACTACAAACGAATAAGTTGGATGAGTGCACTTGCTTGTCTGTTTCAACATTAAGATTATATATAATACAAATATATATATATATATATATTATATCCATTCAACGACTTAAGCAAATGCACATTGATTAGTAATGAAGAACAATTTATAAAAATCGATGCGCAAAGTAATCTATGGTTATATATGCATGTTTGTTAATGTGATTATGATACAAATAATATATTATATGATATATATATATATATAAAATAAAAGGTATATAGTAAAAGGCATACAATTGCATGGCAACAAAACATACACACACTTTTCTTTGTTTCTTTTCTTTTTCTTTCTTTTTTTCAGTTTAAAACGTTTGTCATGTCGCGGTCCAGTCAAGTCAGTTGCTAATTTTGAATTGTAATAAGAGAGAAGAAATAAATGTATATATACAAATATATATTGTGTATATAGGAAAGATCTGGGTGGCTAAGTGAGGCGTATATAGTACAAAGAAACCAGTCCGCAAACAGTGAGAGGAGATGAACTTTAAATATTACTATAACACAGCTGCCAAAGAATTAAGTGGCAGGAACAGAAACTTCTGACTTAAAAGTTTAGGTAGGTGTAGTCCAGCCCATTAATAGTGCCCTAACAACATCGTTTTAACAAGTCAAATTTCTTAATTTTCTTAATTTTTGTTTTGATTTCAAGTTCTAAAACTCTCTCCATTTCTCTCTACGTCCGTGCAGCAGTTGACAGTGCGTGAATGTATCTTTTACCATACCTTTGGCATTCCTACCTCGTGGCACCAAATTGTGTAGGCCACTATGATCCCTGCTGATCTTCTGCACCTCGCCATCCTCCGTGGGAGTTATTAGATCCCAAATGAACGTCTTAATCTTCTCGTCACCCTTGTAGACCTGCAGGCAATACAGCAACTGTAAAAGAAACAAGATTATATAGATTAATTGCAATTTTAAATATTGATTCTTTTCGATGCTGTTTTTTATCTTGAGTTTCAGCAAGTTGAGAAGATATGTTTTTACTCAGCGAAAACCTAAAGTTTTCTCAATATTAGCATGGTTGGTCATCATTAAGTTGTCTATATTTAAAGAGTATATATGGGGTCTCGATCCAAATCGAATCACTCACAATGATGCGTGCACAGTCCTCAACGTCAATGTCACGCCAGCCGCGTTTAAATTGACCCAGTTCCAAGAGTTCAGACCAACGTCCCCACCTGAAAATACGAAAACGAATGAGTTCTGATCAGTATAAAGTTTAAACACACATTAGCACAAAGTTCACCGAACAATACATATCAAACGTATCATTCAACGAAACACAACGAACAATCAATTATTTCGGTGTTTTTTTTTTAAATTTAATCAAGAAAAGCTTGTTAACAGTGTTAAGCTGCAAAATACCCATTACATTTTCCAAATAATTATCTATTCATAATTTCCAAAACAAGAAGAATCCTAAGAATTCAAGATGAGCATCTCAGATGAAGGATTGTCCATATCGGAAGTTAAATCGGTGAAGTCTATAAAAAGATCAACACATGTGCCAGCGCCGGGTGAAGAAATGCCAAAGGAGTTGGATGTTATGGCTATCGCTTTTAAGTTTTTTCTCGATGAAGTCGATCAGCTCACAGATACAGAACGTAAAATACGTATTTCCGAGCTGGATGCATTAGAGTTATATAATGCTGTTCAAATGGTGCATCGTGAGCTGGCAAACTTTAAGCTAGAGAATCATATAATGGTTGATTTTTTGGAGAAAAATGATCCAAAATTATTGGTGGGATTGCGTAATCGACGCGCATCGATGATGAAAAAGGCGCAGATCGTCGCCACCAAGCAAACACCGCAAGGGAGTCTGGCGCACAATTCGAGTCGCCATTCTTCAAAGCGTTCCATATCAATGTCTGTGCACATGGCTAGCAGTACGGGTGGAGGAGGAACAGAGCGACGCAAAGCGCTCGATTATAAGCTCAATTTTAAGGCTAAAGCTGAATTGGCCGAGAAAGCAGCAACCGAAGTAGAGCGTCGTGTTACCGATATCGAAAGAAATGGTAGGGAAAAACTATGAAAATATACGCACAATAAATTTATTTTAATCTTTATATGAATATTATATTTTCTTGCCATTTAGCTAGCGTTGAGATCAAACAGTTGCGTGCCAAGATCGAGGAATTACGCTATCGCAGCGAGGAAACGATCGAAACTGAGAAAAACTTTATGCTTCACTTTATGCGCGATGAAGCTGATATGCTCTTCTTAGAAACAGCTACCGAGCGTCAGATTGAGCGAAAATTGCGTAAATTTACAGCAAATTGGTTTAAGAATGCTCGCGCCTTGCTGGGCACAATGCGATTGACAATTGTCTCGTTGCAGGAAACGTGTCAACAGCATCGTGCCGATCTGATAACTAAAGCCGATCTTAGTGGCATTCTTACAGCAGTTGATTTCGAGAAATTGATTATTAAGCGCAACGAACTGATCAATGAATTGGAGGATAAGAATACCCATATGGCTGGATTGAAAGGAATTACGGGCAAAACATCGTTGGCAATGACCGAAGAGAAACAGGCCATGATGAATCTGGAGACACAGATGCGCAATGTTATCAATCGCACTGAAGAGATTGGCCGCACCATATCCAAGCTGGAGAGAGAAGTTGAAGTGGTACAGCAGAATAATCTAAAGGATCATGTTATTCTGGCCGAGCTACGTCGTCAGTTGGAAGAGTACGAGGCACCCAGTATTAGCGAATATATCGAAAGAAAGGAGGAGGCTCTTCATCTTGAGAAGGAAGAGAAGATACTACATCGCAAGATTTATATACTGAATATGAAATTGAACAATGTGATGCGCCGTTGCAGGGCTCTCGAAGAAGAGAAATGAATAAAACTTGATGAAGTTCTAAGATTAAAACGACCTCAACTTACCCGAAAGACAGCAGACCCTTTTCGACCTTGAAGCACTCAGACTTTGCCCAGTTGCCGTACTGTATCTCTTCCAGGCCCAAGGCGGCCAGTGCATCACGTTCTCGTGGTATATACTCATCGTGTCCCTTCTTCTCAAGTGCACGATTGCGTTTCTCTTTGCGACGGCGAGAGCGCAGACCTAAGAGGAATTAGAAAAGGCGAATTAGTAAGAAAATATGTTTGAAATTTAAACTAGAGTTTAGTTTACCTATGCCGCCCTCCTCGTCGCTGTTCTCATTCGACGAGTCTTCCGAATTGATCTCCATAACATCTTCATGTCCATAACGCTTGATTTGCGTGCGTCGTCGCGGTTCGGAGAGGACAAGATCTTCGGTCTCATCGCGTTCACATGCATCGGGATCGATGTCCACACGCTTAGCCCATTTGGTCCAAAAGTCTGGATCATCGATGGTAATGTCCGAACGATTGCCTGAGGCGGCGAACGATGCTTTCGAGAAGGTTGATCCCTTCTCAGACTCCATAGTAATAACCTGAGTGCGTCGTTTTAGAATTGAATCGATATCTTCTTCACAGAATTTATCTCCTGCATTATCGTCATCCATGACAGCACCATAGGCTCCCTTCTTAAGTAAATCCTCAATCTCTTTTTTAGACAACTGCTTGTTGTTGCCATCTTTGGAGCCGTGTGTGTTCATCGACTGTAGCACAGCCTTGTCTAGACCCAATTTCATTGATGCTTTATCGAACATTTCGCGCTCGTATGTGTTGCGGCAGAGCAATCGATAGATTTTAACCATCTTTCGTTGACCAATACGATGGCAACGTGCCTGCGCCTGCAGATCGTTCTGTGGATTCCAATCGGAGTCGTAAATAATGACAGTATCGGCTGCTGTCAGATTAATACCCAGGCCACCGGCCTTAGTGCAAAGCAGAAATACAAATCTATCTGAACCAGGCTTCGAATAACGATCGATAGCTTCCTGACGCAGATTACCACGAATGCGACCATCGATACGTTCAAAGGGATACTTGCGATAGACCAAATAGTCCTCGAGTATGTCCAGGCAACGCACCATCTGACTGAAGATGAGAACACGATGTCCGTTTGCCTTTAGCTTGGGCAGTAACTTGTCGATCAGCACCATTTTGCCCGCCGACAGAATAAGATTCTTATAGTAAGATTCAGGATCTTCACCATGTTGAGCCTTGAAGTCATACTGGATTTGCTCCTCGGCACCGTTTAGCAGATAGGGATGTATGCAACACTTACGTAGCTCCATCATTGTATTCATCAGGTTGGGTATATTCGCAGAGGTTGTTCCCTTCTTGAGGAAACTGAAGTTCTGTTCCAAAATGCCGCGATAGTATTTCTTCTGGATATTGGTCAACTCCACCTCGATGATGGTCTCTTCCTTGGGAGCTAGTGATTTCTCCACATCATCTTTGAGACGACGCAACATCATAGGCTTGAGCAGCACCTGCAGCTTATTGACTTCCTCTTCGGTGCGTAGACTACCGAATTCAGACATGAATTCCTCCTGGGAAGAGAACTGACTGGGTTCGAGGAAATTCAACAGCGAGAACAGCTCACTGATGTTATTCTGCAGTGGTGTTCCCGACAGCAAGACACGATGCTCGAGACTTAGTTGACGCAGACCTTCCAACAGTTTACAGTTACGATTCTTGAGACGATGCGCCTCATCAATCACACACAAACGCCAATTGAATGCCTTCAGATCCATATAATCGGTGACAATCATCTCGAATGTTGTGATCAGTACATTGAACTTGATGGGCTCCTTGAGCACCTTGCCGTTATCTTGCTTGTAGTAGAACTCGTAGTCCTGAATCATTTGTTTGCTGGTCACGGAACCGTGATAGACAACCACATTCATATCGGTCCATCCCTCGAATTCACGCTGCCAATTGGGTATGGTTGAGAGCGGTGCGATAACCAGGAATGGTCCACGTATTCCATACTCATAGACGGAGTGAACAAATGTAAGACTCTGAATGGTCTTGCCCAGACCCATTTCATCGGCCAATATACAATTGTGCGAATTGTACCAGGAGAACTTCAACCAGTTAAGACCCTCCAGCTGGTAGGGTCGCAAACTATTGCCACTCTTATAGATAGGTGTCTTCTCCAGCTTCTTCCATTGCTCCGGATGCGGACGCTTGCGACTCTTCCATTCACAACGCATGGGAATCTTATTGAAGCGTAAATACTGCTCGATCTTATCGTTATCCACATCCTCCTCCAGCTCCCAGGTGCAGTCCTCATAGGGCAGTGACTTCCACTTGACCAAATAGTGCTTGGTCGTCTCGCTGCTGTTCTCATCGGTATGTACAGACATGTCTAGAACACGATCGACTTCGACAAAGTCGGGATTGAAAGGCTCCTCTTCGATGTTCTCGAAAATATTTATCTGTTGCGCCTGCTTTTGCTGGAAACGACGAATCTTGGCAGCCACACGACGATCACCCTTGAGTAGCTCCTCTTCTGTGCGCCATTCGCAATGTAGATAACTGAAGTTGCGGTACTTGACAAAGTACTCTTCCACATCAATGAACACCGGCTCGGGCTTGTCCTCCTTGGAGGATTCGTTGTCGTCTTTTGTCGACTTGTCATCACCATCCGAATCGGCATCCTCTTCTCCATCAGCTTTCTCTGTTGCAGGCTTATCGCTTTCTGCCTTTTTATCGGTTTCTGTTTCTGTTTCTGTTTCGTCTTTATACTTTTCTTCTTTTTCGCCTGTTGCCACTTCAGTCTTTGATTCTGTATCGGCATCTGTATCGACCTCCATTTTTTCAGCTTTGGCTTCAGCTTCTGCATCTGCCTCTGATTCTGATTCTTTTTTCTCTGTCTCGTCTGCATCACTTTCGGTTTCCTCCTTTGTCTCCTCGGCTATCTTTGGCTCAGCTGAGGATTCCTCATCAGTCTTGGCCTCTTTAGTTTCTTCCTCTGCAGCTTCAACGTCAGACTTCTCTGGTTTGCTTGTTTCTTCATCCGATTTTTCTGCGGCTTCGTCCACATCCATTTTATTATCCACATCGTTCTCTGGTTTTTCTTCATTAGCATCTTTCTCTGTTGCCTCAGATTTCTCATCCACTTCCATTTTCTCCTCAGATTCGATTTTCTTATCCTCTGATTCTTTCACTTCTTCTGTGTCCACCTTAGTGCTGGTGGTTTCTTCTGCTTTCTCAGATTCTTCCGCTTTGGGCTCATCAGATTTCTCGGCCGATTCATCTGACTTCTCTGTGGATTCGATAGGCTTCTCTTCCTCCGCCTTAAGCTCAGCTTCAGACTTGGGCTCTGGCGTTTTTACCTTGGGCGGTTCGGGTATCAGTTCACGTTTACCCATACGCACGGCGAGCACAAACTGCACCACCATACTGTCCTCGTCTCCAGTATTAATGTACACATAGTTAGGCTTGGAGGACATGGAGGAAGCAGATGCCGCTTCGTTGGCACTTTGACGCTCTGCCTTCTCTGCTGCGGATGTGCTAGAACTGGCCTCAATTTGGCTATTTGTATCATCTGTGGCCAATGGGCCGGGCTTGTCCTCGCCGGCCGAGCTGCCTGCTTCACCTTCGGCGCCGGATTGTGGTTCCGCCTTCTCCACATCGCTGCCAGCATTCGAGTTGGCTGCATTCGCCGAGGATCCCTTCTTGTCTTTCTTGACAGGCGACGCGACAAGCAGTGAATTTTCGTCGTCGGAGAAACGCAACATGACATCATCAATGTATTTCTTGCGTTGCGTATTACGTGACGATCGTCGTTTATTCGAGTCAAGTTCCGAATCCGGAGGTGGTGACGGTGGTGGCGTACGATCCATGGTATCATCTTCACCATCCGATTCGGGAACAATGCGTCCACGATTGCGACGCTTCTTCAATGCTTTGGCACTCAACGAGCCACGATTACGTTTGCCACTACCACCATCCTCGGAGTTGGCATTGCGACGACTGCGCGCCGTGGAACGCTTGCGATCCCGTCGACTGGGCGTGCTGGCCGCATCGCCAGCTGAGTCCGGTACCGAATCGACCGTCTCATCGCCGGCTTCAGCATCTTTCTCCTCCTCGTTGGCACTGCGAGGTATTTTCGAGACCGGAATGTCATCATAATCAGGCGATTCGCCATCAACACCACCGGCACCGCCGCTAGTTTCGGCTTCGCCATCGCCAACTGAACCGGCCTTGGGCACCAGTGGTTTATTGTCCTCCAGTTCACTGCCCTCGCCCGTCTGCTCAGATGCTTCATCGCCGAATTGCTTGCGTCGCTTGCCAACGCTTCCGCGTTTGCGTCCCGTTCCCGGTGATTCTGTTGAGTTGGGATCGTTGGGATCACGCAGCTTCTTCACCTTAGGCGTGCGATCGCGTGGCGGCTTATTTGGATCCTTGGGTGTGCGTGGTTTTCGTGGCTTCTTCTTCTTTCCGCTACCATCTGTCGACGTGTCCAGTTCGTTGGCCGAGTGAACATCCTGCGACAAATCACCCATACCCTCGCTATACTCCAGCAGGCCCACAACGCTAGTATCGCCAGCTCCTTGTGTGACACAGTCCTCGGAGACGGGCAACTGGGTGGTGGGAATGCCGCAGCTGCTACTGCTGCTGGCACTTGCTGCGGCCACGACAACGTTGCCACTGATATCCATAAGTTCCTGTTGCTGTTGTTGCTGTATTGCCGACGATTTGTCACCCTTCTTGGCACGCGGTTTGCGCGGCTTATTGGCACCCTTGCCACGTCCACGACCGGTTGTGCTTGAGACCTGTGGACTCTCAACCATCTGATTGTGCAACGCAGTGTTGCCATACATTGGTGGCATGTTCTGATAGAGCAGACACTGTGGTCCACCGGCACATTGCTCGGCAAGCTCATGTTGCTGCAACAGATTGAGACGCTCCTGCAGCCGCATTAGCTTCTCCTGATGCTGATGCTCATGTCCAGGTGGCATGCAGTATAGTTCCTGGATTTGTTGTTGCAACGCTGCGATTTCCTGCTGATGCAGCATCGGATACGGTGGATACATGCCACTTGCTGCGCCCGGATATGGCGGCAACATGGACGGCATATGCGACGCGGTTCCCTGTGCGCCTGCTGCTGCACCACCTGCTGCCTCATAGCCGGCCATTGGATGTGGCGGAATGCTAGGCATACCAACGGCTGTCATACCCGGTTGCTGTCCAAGTGATTGCTGCTGTTGGTTAAGCGATGCATCCAATTGTGCCTGTGCCTTTTCATCACACATATCCTCAGTCGACTTGGTCTCATCACCAGCAACTCCACCGACTGCAGCTAGGTCACTCAATGTCTGCTGCGTCTGCTCGGCGAACTCATCCTGCTGTTGCTGTTTGTGACTGTCGCCAACATCTTCTTCCTGCAGCGTTGCCGGCAACGTTGTCTCACCTAGACTCTCTGTCTGAGTCTTGGACACGCTGCTATCGTCCTGTGCTGCCGCTAATTGGGCACACAAATCGTTGCCACTACCGGCACCACTTGCCTGTTCCGGCTCACAGACGTTCTTCTCGAATTCCGCATTCGACGATTGCGAATTGCTGTCGAGCAACGCTGCAGCGGCTGAGGCAGCATTCGATGCGGCTGCAACTGCCGCTGCACTGGTAGAACTCATTGAATTGTTATCGAATAGTCCCACATCGACACCGCTACCGACAACGCCATGATGATGTGTACTATTGCTGTGACCCGCCGATTCCGAGTTGCTGTTCAGCATGCCACTGGCAACGGCATCCATGCCCGATAGCAATGGTTGCTGATTGTTGCTGTTAATGCTGCTCTGCGAGTTGCTGTCGTGCACTGAGGTTGGTTGATTGTTTACAATGCTATTGGTGCTGCTGTTGCTGCTGCTATTGTTGCTATCATTGGCAGCCACCGCCAGTGTGGACGAATCATTCGAGTTGGCCGTCTCATTGAGTATGCTGCTCAGATGATGCGATGGTGTCGATGCTGTTGGTGTTGCTGGCTGCTGCTGTTGTTGCTGCTGCTGCTGCTGTTGCTGCACCTGATGCTGTTGTTGTACCTGTTGCTGCTGCACGCTCGCCTGCTGTTGCTGCTGCTGTTGTTGCTGCATTTGCTGCTGCAATTGTTGTGGTATAGGCGAACTGACATGCGCTGGCGACATAATTTGCTGCGTTGTTGAAGCTGTCGCCGCCGGAACTTGTGGCTGCTGTACCTGCTGCTGCTGCTGTGTGTCTCCCAGTATGTTAGCAAATGCATCAAATTGCTGATGTTGTTGTTGTTGCTGCGGTTGCTGTTGATGCTGTTGCTGTTGCTGCTGGCTGTTTGACTGTGCATAGCTTGGCAAATGTGACTGCTGCAGCGGCGACTGTTGCTGATGTATGGGCGACAGATGCTGTTGCAGTTGCTGATGCGTTGGCTGCTGCTGCTGTGGAACCACAGCTGGCGTCTGTACCGGGCTGGCGTCCAATGCGGGTTGTTGATGATGCGTTGCTGCGCTGAGATGATGCATGCTGGGCAGACTTTGTTGATGCAGCGGCGACGAGGACATTTGTGCACTCATCTGGGATTGCTGACTGCCGCCACCAACAATATCGTTGATGGAATGTTGCAACTGTTCATTAAGCTGCTGCTGTTGTTGTTGTTGCTGCTGCTGCTGTTGTTGTTGGTGTTGCTGCTGCTGCTGCTGCACAGGCACAGCAACTGGCGTTGGCGGCTGTGTTGCTTGTGCAGCGGGTGCAGCTTGTGTTGGCTGCTGCTGCTGCTGTGAAACCGCAACCGGAACCGGAACTGGCACTGGCACCGATACTGGCACCGCCATGCTCTGTCCGTACATACTCAGCTGATGCTGTTGATGTTGTTGTGCCGCTGCCGCAGCAGCTGCTGCCGCCGCTGCAGCCTGTTGCTGCTGCTGCAACATAGCTTGTGCCTGCTGCTGTTGTTGCTGTTGCGCTGCCGCCGCCGCTGCTGCAGCCGCAGCTGCTTGTTGTTGCTGCTGTTGTTGTTGCTGCTGCTGTTGCTGCTGTTGTTGCTGCTGCTGCTGTTGTTGTTGTTGTGGTGGAGGCTGCTGTGGCGCCTGCTGCTGCTGCATGGCAGCCATATGCGGTGCTCCCCATTGCTGATGATGCTGCGGGGATGGTGAGGCGGGCATACGCGGTCCCATCACGGCGGCACTGCGATAGGAAGGATAATCCATGGGCGGCAGACCATGCGCCTGCGAGGGCATGACCATTTGTTCGAGTGCTTGCAATGTATTCACTGGCGGCACACCGCCACCTCCAGCTGATACACTAACCGGCACCGATTTGCCACCGCTGGCCACTGTTGCCGTGGGCGGTTGTGGACGCGGCGAGGGCAAACCGACCATGCCTTGTATGCTGTGCTGACTGGGTGAGTTCACCTGCTGCTGCTGCTGCACTTGTTGTTGCACCTGTTGCACTTGCTGTTGCTGCGCCGCCTGCTGTGCCGCTGTCTGTGGTGGCTTTGCTGGCGACACGCCTACCGGGCGTGGTGACATTTGTGGATGCGGCGACATGGTCGGCGGACGTGGTGACATTTGCGGTGAGAGTTGTGGGAATGGCGCACGATATTGTGGCGAGGAATTGAGCTGAGCGGCCGCCTGATGTTTGCTGCTGGACATGTAGGGCGGTGCACTCTGCTGTTGCTGTTGTTGGGCCTGCTGCTGCTGCTGCGCCTGCTGCTGTTGGGCCTGTTGCTGAACCACCACCTGCTGCTGCTGCTGATGATGACTGCCATAGCTGGGCGGCATACCCATATGCGGCGGCGGCAATCCCGCGCCTGGCAGTTGCTGCTGCTGCATCAGGCTTACGTGACTGGGCTGCTGCTGTTGTTGTTGTTGCGCCTGCTGTTGCTGTTGTTGCTGCTGCTGCTGGGATTGCAACTGTTGTTGTTGCTGTGCAGTGCTCAGATGCGCGCTGGGATGTGCACCGACCAATTGCGCAGCCTGCTGCTGCTGCGCAGTTAGATGATGCGATGGTGGCGCCGCACTGGGCACATGCTGGCCATAGGCGCTAGTCTGATCCAACGCCGCATGGCCATAGCCCACATGCTGCGGTGCTCCACGTCCTGGCTGATGTTGCATTGGACTGCCGTAGGGACTGTGCGCATACGCTTGCGGTGCTGCCGGTTGACCAGCCTGTACAGCCGGCGCACCCGGATACAATGGATGCTGTCCTGGTGCCTGTGGATAATGCTGCGGCAGTCGAGCCTGCTGCTGACTCTGCTGCTGCTGTTGTTGCTGCTGCTGTTGTTGTTGCTGCTGTTGTTGTGGCGTCGGAGGCTGTTGTTGCTGCTGCTGCTGTTGTTGCTGTTGCGGTGCCAGGCTGCCATAGCCTGTGGCACTCAGGCCGCTCATCATGCTCTGTTGAGCACCATAGGGCGCTAGTTTCTGTTGCTCCTGCTGTCCATAGGCGGGCATATGCTGGCGATAGGCGCTGGCGTTGCTCTGACGCTGCTGCTGCGTCGGTGGCGCTGCCTGCGGATGTCCATATGCGCTGAGGCCAGCACCGGGATAAGCGGCAGCTTGTCCAGGCACCGATGGACCTGCACCCCAACCGCTTAAATCGCCCATACCGACACCCATTGCGGCATGCTGATCGGTGGCCCCCAACCCGTACAGGTTCTCCGGCGTTGGCTGGTACGATGGATATTGTGGCTGTTGTTGTAGCGGATGCGGCGCCCGATGACGCGGCGGATAGCCGCCGGGTGGGCCCATTGCACGGGGATTTGCCGCCGCGGCGGCTGCTGCTGCGGCGGCCGCATCATAACGGTAATAGGGATCTCTGCAAACGATAGAAAAATAAAACAGAATTAAGCAACTATCGAGGATTAACGCAAATACGAGTTCTTCATTTGGAAAACATTTTTAATTTATAATCATAATCTTGCTTAACCGCTTTTTATTGACTTTTCACCTCCCCTAACCCGTGTGAAAGAAAACTCACCCTTGATGATTTCCGTGAAACATATTTTGTGCATTTCCATCCATCAGATTTTTGGAACGCAGCGCACACAGAAATCGTCCGTTCCGCGTCGATAGACGACGCGACGCTGCGTTTTAAGTTCGCTCGTCGATTGGCTTAATTTTGATGCTGGGCTCACTGCGCGTGGTTGATGACCACCACGCCTTCTCCTGCTGCTTGGAAGAAGGAACGGTACTATTGGTCTGATGAGTGTGGTGTGTCGCAGCACGCTGTTCACCACGTTGCACGCCTGGCAGGTTGATTCCTGCCGTCGCGACGCTGCTGAATCATTTAACAAGCACGGCGCAGTGCTAGAACGATGCGCACTGAGTGGGGCGTGGAATCTGGTTCAATGTCATCAACGCGATTTTGCGTTTTTGTCGATTTATTTAATTTATTTTGTTATTAAGTATTTTATTTTATTTTAGATTCTTGTCCTCGTGCTGTGAATTCCTTCCTTATGATTTTTATTTAATTTTAAGATTAAGTTTTTCTTTTTTTTGAATCTAACTACTAAACTTAATTACAGCTCATGTGCAGATTTATATATTGGAACGTTTTCCGTTATTAATTCTTATTTTCTTTTACAATGTATAAACATTTGTGTCTGTTGTTGTCCTTTTTGTTGTTGTTTTGTTTGTATTTGTTGATAATGTTTCGCACACTTCATGGCCGACCTTTGACATATTCGCAGTGAAACATTTGCTCACAGCTGTAAGAAGTTACAGAAAAAACTAAATAAATAACAATAGAAACATTCGAATATTGAGAAGGTACGTAGAGAATAGCGTGACAGAAAATGTTTTTGTATTGGGCACTTTTTGCGTAAAACGGTAATTGTCTGTGTTTTATTATTGAGCGTATTTTCAAAGTCGAATCTGCAAAGAGAGTGAGAGAGAAAAGAATTGAAAGATTAGTTACAGTAGTTATAAATAATGTACAACAGTAGATTCTAAATTTAGACAGATATTTAATTATATTAACGGTGGGCAACCAAGTCTTGTAGTTGATCTTAAAATACTTGAGATTCTTATCGAAATTCGCGAAATTGTCGTATAGAATAAACAGTAATATACGATGATTTAGAACTATGTATCTTACTTATACAGAATAATCTTACTATATATTGCTTATAATATTATTATCATCTCACATGTTGCTATCACATCAACTTTTAAGGGGAAAAGCTATACGCTTATGAATTTTTGTATGTGCACATATAACGTACAGTTTGCCCCCTAAACATTTGAGTGTTTTGCAGAGAGAATTTTGAACTTTGCATCGACTAAGCAACTACGATATTTATTTTCACTATATTGCACTGTAAAGTGTAGACACTTTTCTTTACCCAACATCCCTCGAAAAATTTTATAACAAAAGCAAAGCGAAAATGTGTAGGAAAAGGCAAAGGCAAAACAAAATGGGAAAGTGTAACCAATTAATGAGGCGTAGATTAAGACGGCGTCTCTCACGGCTTTTCTCGCTCATTCTACACGTTTTGCGGCATTTGCTTTTGGTTTTAGGTTCAGGTTCGGGTACGGACTCGTATTCGGTGTTTGAGTATGGAATGAACCCCTTTTTTGGGTTGTGGGGAGTCTGTCAGGGATTTCGTCTTATGGCCATTGTGAGTCTTTGCTGTCGTTCTTTTGATTATGGTTGCTGTTGTTGCTGTTTTTGGTTCTGCTGCTGGTTGGTTGGTGGTGGCGACATCTTTGCGAGTGAGAGAAAAAACAATGGTAACTCTATCGATTTTTCGCATTGTCTGCGCTTTAGCCCCGAAATCTAAAGTAGCAAAAAAAAAACGGCAGCAACAGCAAGAAATGTAAAGTGATGCGGGTGGGTCGCAAAGGGAAGAAAGCAGAGGGGAAGAGGGGTGGATGAGGTAGAGCGCTTGTAGGTGTGTAGTAGTGCCCAAAAGATATGCAAATGCTGCAAAACCCAGCAGCAGCAGCCCAGCAAAGGTGCGGGGCATCTGTGCGAGCGTGTGTTTGTAAATGGAAAGTGTATGCCAAGTTGAGATACAGATACAAACTACAGTCAGTGTGTAATAGTATATAGAGATATGCAGTTAGTAAGTCACACACACACACATATACGTTTGCAAATTGCTCTGTGTGTACTGTTATAAATACGTGCGCACATATTTTGTGTGTTGCCAGACACAGGCGGCATTCAGCCAACCACAGCCACACACAGTCACACACTCATACTCACACCCAGACACACTCTCGGGCACACACATTTGTATCAAAAACTTATGTGGAGTGCATGACATGAGCGCTAAGCGAGCTTAGGTTATGCCGTACCCCATCGCCCCCACCAACACCCCTTCTCCTTTCACTCCCCGCGCACCGCAACACACACTCTTCTCTTTTCACCCTGAACTGGCTTCTTCTCTACGAGTTGTTCGCGCTCGCGCTCATTGGGCAATCATTTAGTCAGTCGTCGCAGTTGCTGTTGCTGTTATTGTTGTTGTTTTGGTTGTTGTCGTCGTCATAGTCGTTGTTGTTGGCTGTAATCAATTACATTTTGCTTTTGCAATTTCAGCTATTTATTTATTTAGTTTCAGCTTTTTCTCCATTATTATTAGTCGAGGTATTTGCGCTACGCTTGTGTGAGTGTCTCCCTCCCAGTGTGTGTGTGTGTGCACTCAAAGTTTGTATCTAGCAGATAGCTTTGTATATACACACACACACACACACTTACAGACTGTGTGTACATATCTTTGCATGTAGATATAGCGGGTACATGTCATTGAGTTTACGTTTCTTTTTTTTGCCTTCTTTCTTCTTTTGCTTCGTTTTTGGCGTTGCCATCGTCGTCGCCGTCAAGTAATTGCAAAAACAATAAACTAAAAGCAATAGTAATATGTAAAGCAACACCAACAACAACTGTGACAACAACTGTGACAACAACATCAAAAGCAAAGCATCTGAGAAATTGTGAAATCATATTATGTACAATATTCGCACATACCCATGCATTGGGACTCTGCGCGCAACTGTACTTTTGTTTTAAATAAGCGAAAAATCGATTAAAGGTGATAATAGACAAGCAAATTTCTGTGTGTCCAACTTTGGTGACGAAAACGCCGACGTCGTCTGCCCCCCGTCGTCGACGACGACGCAGCTGCTGTGGTGACCCGACATCGCCGACGTCGACGCGCTTGTTGCGGTCGCCAGGCGTGTACGACAGACAGCAGCATTAGCCTTAGCTTTTTTTTTTGATTTCGAGAGAGAAAAAACATCATTCGTTCTTTTTGTTCTTTAATGGGCCATGATGCGTCGCATCAAGACGATTCGAGAGTGTTGCCCAACAGTCTTCAAAGTACACAAAAGGTGGGCAGCAACACTAACGAGAGAGTATTTGTCAAATGTTCTCGAGCTTTTGCTTTTTATCGATAGGCGATAAGCAGCGGAAGTGATCGCAATACAGTGAAGCAGATAAATAGTAAATCTACAAACTCGATGTTACATTAATCTCAAATCTCAAATATCGCATTCCGTACCATCTCGAAGTAAAACTAACAGACATCAACTACAAACAATAGAAGAATAATGTGATTAAACATTTTGCAACGGCAACAACAGTAAAAACAATGAGAGAGCGAGCAACAAAAAGTTCGTTCACCTTATCCAAAATAAAAACCAAACAAATAACAAAAGCAGACACAAGCGAACGTTTTGGGCAGTTGAGCTTTGCTTTTTGATGTTGGCGTTTCATTTCGTTTCGTTCGTTTTTCGAATTGTAACCAGCATTTTTTGACCCACAATAAATAATAATAGAATGAAATGGGAATGGGAACGGGAACGGGGAAATGGAATGTGTAATGCGTGTTTGTGTGTGTGTGAGTGTGCGGTGTGTAGTGTCACTCAAAAAAGACTGAAAAGAAATGCGCGAGTTACATCTGCTGGTATGCGTGTGTATAGCATATGCATATGCATATATGTACATGTGTATGTGTGCGAGTGTGTATTTCGCTCTAATGGCAATCAAGTCAAGTAGTCAAGTGGCTTTTGGCGTGTACCGGGTGCGCCAACCGCGCCGGGCACTAACAGTAACTAAAAAGTACAGTTGGTTTTTGTAAGAAAAGCAACAACAGCAGCAACAGAAACATCAACGGCCGCAGCAGCACCAGGCAGGCAGGCAAGCAAGCAACTCAAAGCCAACCAAAGAGGCAGATGATGGGTGCTCTTTGCGCACACACATAAAAAATGGTAATAAAATAGGTAAAGTAACAGCCGCGCGTCGCAGTCGCAGTCGCTGCCACACAGTTTTCGGAAAAGCCAAAGAGCAAACGAAATACAGCAACAAATATAAATTACAACACGTCGCAGCTTTTGAATGTGTAACGGTGCATTTATGACGTGCCAGGGCTCCAATTGGTTGGCAACACTAAATATTACTGTTGACGTTGCAATTTCATGCGCACTAACACACACACTCACGCAAACGCGAGCATAAAAGGAACCAATAAAACCTTAAAGAATGGCAATAGACAAACATGGAAAGAAAAAAAAAGAACATGTGACAAAAACTGACGCCATGTTTCCCGCTAGAATTACCGAAATAAAACGAAAAAAAAAAACGTGTAGAACAAATAGCCATAGCCTGACCCGATTATCGAGTTAAACTGTTGTATAAAATTTGCACCTGGACCTAAACCGGATAGTGCTATTGTGTGTGCAATAACAACAACAACAGCCGCAGCAGCAGCGACAGCAACAAGAACAACAAACATACGAGAGCTGAAACATACTTGCAAACAGCCGCTGAGCGAGCTAGCTAGCCAGAGAGAGAGATAGAGAGTGAGAGAGTATAAGGGAGAGCATGCGGCATACGGCAAGAGAGTAATCTACAAAATGTGAGAGAGAACGAGAGTTAGCCCAACGAGAGCGAGCGAACTGAGCACCGGTTGAGTGAGAACAACACACACAGCGGCGAGTAAAAAGAAGACAACAGAGAGAAGGAAAAGATGAGAAAAAAACAGCCCAACAAGTGAACAAGAAAAAAATGAAAGAAAGAAGAAAACAACAAAAACGCCCGGCTAAAGCGTAGCGTGCGCTAAAGAGCAAGCCGAAAACGGAATTACAAAAGCAATGCGAGTATATCACGTGCTGCTGCCACAGCCGATAGCGGGTCGTTCGAGAGCCACAGTAAATGGGGAGAGCCCGCCGAGTGGGCTGGGAGCGAGCGCAACAGCAACAACGTGTGCCGGCCTTTGGCGGCAGAGCATGAGCAGCAAAGGCAGCGACGTCGACAGCGGCGCCAGCGTCATGTTAGACAGATGGCCGGCTATGTAGGAGAAGGCGGCGGTGGCGGCG
This sequence comes from Zaprionus inermis, assembly GCA_018151445.1. Taxonomy (NCBI): domain Eukaryota; kingdom Metazoa; phylum Arthropoda; class Insecta; order Diptera; family Drosophilidae; genus Zaprionus; species Zaprionus inermis. The sequence continues at coordinate 1,420,401 of JAECXD010001696.1, forward strand.
GCAGTGACGGCGACAGCGACTGAACGTCAGACTGCGACGTTGGCGGCTTTCGTATAGAATGAGCGTCGAAAAGAGACGACCAGTTGACAAGAGCAGTCAAAACAAAAATGCGAATGAACTGAACGAAAGGCATGGCACAATAGACGAGGCGATAACTTTTGAAGTTGGCACAAAATTGTTGTTGCTTTTGGGACGGACGCCCTGTTGGGCATATTGTTTGTAGTGTTGGGAGACCGAGAAAAGGTGATGAAGAAGTGTTGAACAAGAGAATGGGCTAATATGTAGTATGTACATTTGTACGTGTGTATACTTATGTATGTACTACATACTACGCACTAATCTCGGAAGTAGGGAAAAAGCGAAATCTGAAAGTGCCTGCCGAGCGTTGAAATGTAACGAACAACAACGCGTTGCGTGGAGATACAACAACAACAACGGCCGCAGTAGCAACAACAACTACAAAAGTAAAGCGCGTAGCAGCCATGATGGCGAGAATGGCCAGCGACGATGATGACGAAGACGGCGACAAGTACAAAACACGTATTAAGTATGCATGTGTGTGTGTGTGTGTTGGTATTGGAGATTCGCATGATTCGTGCAAATTCGCCGCATAGTTGCCCTGCGCTCCGGCGGTGGCGGCAACAGCAGCGGCTGCCGTTGGTATGTTGTTTGCTCTTGTTGTTGTTGTTGCTGCTGCTATTTTATTCGCATTCGCATATCGTTTATGTATGTGTGTGTGAGTGTATTGTATCTGTGTTTTGTCATGGGCATGGACTGAGGCGTTACGCGCACGAGTGTGTGTATTTGCCAGTTTTTCTCGTTGTGTGCGTTTGCTTGTATGTGTTGGTGCGTTGGGGTCGTCGTCGTTCATATGTTTTTGCTTGTTGTTCGGTCGGTTTTGATTCGGTTTTGGATGGATGATATGGTTTGGCTTTGGATCGCCGCCTGCCTGCCTGCCTTCTCTGCCTACCAACACCAAGCCGCCTGCCCCCTTGGCTGCTGCTGTTGGTCTGTTGTTGTAGCTGCTTTTCATCCATATATTTCGCGCTCTCCATTTGCCGTTTGGCTCTCGCGGACGACGACCGGTCATGTATGAGTGTATCTGTCTTTGAGTTGTGTGTGTGCACACGCCGTTTATGTGTGTGTTTGTCGTTGCGCTCTTGCTGCCTTGCCGTGTGCTTCGCTGAATTGTTTGTGCTTCAATTTTGTGTGCTTGTTTTTTTTTTTTTTCTTTCTGCTGTTGTCGCCGCCGCCACCGTCCATGTGATTCGCCGCCGTCAACGTCGTTCTCTCATTTGCACATCGCGTAAAGCGCGTTGTAGTTTTATTACTTTAATTTTTCGCCGCAGCTCCACCAACACACCGACACCCAGACAAAAGCCCAAAACTCAAATGGCTCTTGCCGGCCTGTGCTCGACGCTCTCGCTGGCGCGCGCTCTTTCTCTCTCTCTTCCTCTCTCTTTTAGATGCAAAGTTCGAGTGTTGTTGTTGTTGCTTTTAGTCGTGGGGGACGACACGTTGTTTGGGGGCGCGTGTGACGTTTATTTGATTTTTTTTTTACGTACTTTTGTCGGCCGCCCAAGCAAAGAGTTGATTGAAATTATTTCGGGTTTGTTTGTGTGTGTGAGCACGTTCGTTTTTCGCTCAGTTCATTGTCTGTGTGTGTGTATGGGTATAAGTTTGTATGCGTGTGCTCGTTCATTTTTATTTGCTGACTGAGTGACGGACGGGTGCTTGTGTGTTTCTGTGTGCGTTTGTGTGTGTGTATCTGCTTTTGGTTAAAGATACATAATTATTTCTAAAAAGCATTTTCTGCCTTGCCATTGTTGTAAATTTCTCGAAATTTCACGTTTCGTCTTAGCATACTATACGTAATTATAATCACATAAAGCAATTTGATTTAATTTAACTTTATATTATTTTTGTTTCGCACGTAATTAAATAAATATTTGCCGTTTTTGGCTTTTTTTTTACTTACCTCGACCTGTTGGGGGCTGCTAATCCGTTGGACTTTTAGCGTATTTATGGGTTGATTGTAGTACAAATTGTATACGTTTTTAGTGATTATGCATTGCATTGAATTCGTCGTTTGTTTGCTTTTGTTGTCGTTTTTCTTTTGATTTTAGGTTTTTTGTTTTCGCCGTTTCGACGCGAGAACGCGACAGAACCTATCGATAGTTATGCATGCAGCAGCGCCATTTGCCTTTTGCGACGGCGACAACTTTGAAATGTGAATGATGACGAACAATGACGGACGGCGAATGCGAATGGCAACGACAATAAGAACAACAACACCAACAATAATGCTAATTCGAGTGTAGATACACAGAGCACAGCACACAGAGCAACACATGCGAAATAATAATTGTAGCAAAATTGCAACAACAACAACAACAATAGCTGAGAGGTGGAAGAGAAGAAGAAGCAGCAAACAGGCAGCTGAGTAGTAACAGCAGAAATGGACGCGCAGCAGGCCGAGCTTCACCGCCGCGAAAACTACAAAAGCGCAACGAGGCTGAGGCTGCCCATAGCTGCTACTTCTTCTCATTCGCTCACTAACACAAACACGCACGCACACAGACACACTTACTCACACGCGATAATTACAATTAAACATGAGATATGTACAAGAGTTGGGCACAATTCAATGGGGCAAGAATGGGAGATGGGGAGGGGGCTGTCACCGGTGCCAGCAGAGCTAAACAAAGAAATCGATAGATATTGCTGAGAAACACAGAATAAATGTGTGTGTAAGTGAGTGAGGCAGACGTGAAAACGTTTCGATGTAATTGGAAAAGGAAAAGCAACGGCCGTCGCGTAGCCACAATGAAATGGGGGGCAAAGGCAGAAGCAGCTAAAAAGAAGTCATGAAAGACGAAGAAAAAAAATTGTTACAGCCGCCGCAGACGACGAGACTGCGAATGCTGCTGGTGCTGCCGCTGTTACTGCTGCTTGCTTGCGTTGTCGTCGACGTCGTTGATGGCGCCGAGAGTAGCGGGAGCGAGAGACGAGCTCATGAAATTTACGCTCTCATCAATTGCGCGTAGTGCGAGAGCGCGGACACACAACAGCGAGTGCCCCGGCTAGAAAAACGTGTGGCCTACGAGTATGAGTGTCTGTGTCTGTGTGCGACGGCTTGCGTGTGTGCAAAGGAGGCAGACAGATGACAGGCAGCGACAGCGACAGAGACAGAGACGAGACAAATCAAATGGCTCTGAGGCAAGGAAAATGTATGCTAGTCCAACAACAATACTTCTGCACTGTCATGGCCGGAACAGCACACACACACACACTTTTACACTATGCTCTTGCGATAAATGGATACCGTTGCATGCAGATGTTGTCTCAGCGTACGCGTAAATCAGTGAGGATGCACACACACGAACACGAACGCGCACACACACACGCACTCATTACACAAAGCACACGAAATATGAATAGAGTCCAAAGGAGAACATCAGCAAATCGACACAGCGGGGGCGCAGCAGCCGAACAACGACAGCGACGACGCATTTGGTGTGCCTGTGTGTTTTTGCACAGGTGTGTGCATCTGCATGCGAACGTGCGAATGTGTGGCAACGCCACGATGCAGTGGCAGCGAGAAACCAATACATACACAAAATGTATGCTGTGCCTCCTGCCTGCGAAAACTTTGAGAATTGCAAAATCAACGCGCGGGACACACGCCACTCACAAAAGATACAACGACAACAACTACATCAACACCACACTACAAATGCATGCAAGAAACAGCGGACACAAAGAAATGAAAATATAAATGGCGAACTCGTCTCGGCGAATAATTACAATCGAAACAAGCAAATGTAAGACATTTTATTGCACTTGCTCACACACACACACAAACACGGGCGCACAAGCTTACTCACACACATATGCAAAATACCCCAAATAACTGAAAATGGGAGAAAATCATTGACTGGCAAGCAGCCGTTGCCGTCTGCGAGTCAGTTTCAGTCGAATGCGAGAACTGTTTAAACTAATTTTCCCCATTTTCGCATTCATTCAAATTGCAAAATAACAGAGACTACAAAAATAAAGAAACAAAAAATCAACTTCATCGCCACCACCCCCACAAATTATTCAGCTGCCGAAGCAGCGAACGACAGCGTAGCCGACACTCACTCAATTGCATATACACACACGCACATAAAAAAGACAAAGTCAGGGAGGCAATCGCAACAATCATTATTATAATCAAACATCATTATCAAGCGAAAATCGAGCATCGCCATCGGACACACACTTACACACATATACTCACGCAAACACACACACTGACAAACAGAGACAGTAGCAAATGCACAAAACTCGCGCAGCTAGCTACATCTACATTTATGTACGCTCATACGTACAGACAGCGGGTCCATTTTTAATTATACAAAGGTATCGAAAATGTAGGAGACGTTGGTGAAGCGACTTCATTGCGAACGAAATTCACGTTTATGCACGTATGTGTATTCTTTACTTTGATTATTCATTTCATCTAGATACGCCAATTAATTAACACAGACACACACACGTACACATACTTTACATTTATATATATATACACATGCACTTGGCCATAATTCGGAAAAAACAATTGAATATTGGCTGCGGCTGCTGCTGCCGCTGCGGTCGTCGTCTCGCGAAATACATATTTCTTTTGCCGTTTTCTCGTCGTTTGGTTGTCGTTGTCGCCGTCGTCTTGTACTCTCGCTCTCTACTTCTTTCACATTTTTTCTTCGTTCAAGTGTCTGGTTTTCGGGTTAGCGTTTGGAAAATCATATAACATTGAAAATACGCTCAATTTTTATTTGGTTTTTAGCGCAAACTGTTGCCGGCAACTTTGTTTGCATTTTGTTGTTACATTTTATTAATTAATCAATTTATTTTTACCGTTTTACGCAAATTTTTTAGCAGCACTTTGTCAGACATGTACGCACCACATCAAAGACCTCCATTTTGTTTAGTAGCGATTAGGGATGACCGATATACAACTATCAGTTACTTGCCGCATGTATCGTACTGATGCAAAAGCATTGTTATCGTTTAGATACTGTTTATTGCGCAAAAAATACTAAAAACATTTGCTTATTCATTATAATAACTATTAATGAAAAAGTAAACTCAAATATTAATATAAATGTAGTTTGTTTCAATTAATGTTTTAAGTATAAGTTGTTTTAATTAATGCCATTGGCGACATTATTCATATCAGAGCGGTGTGACCATGCTTTGATGTTTGTTTACCGGCAAAAACACTCTGTACAAGATATTGGTCACATTCCAACACAAGTAAAGTAGTTGCAATAAAATTCTGGTTTTCAAAATAACAAAAGTTCAGATTTTAATATGCTACGACATTTTTAATCTTTTATTGGCTTGTCCAGTGCTTTCACTATCCTCTGTATCTTCAGCCAATTCCGTAACTATAGAATCCATTTCGTCATCTTTATCACTTTCGTTGTCGTCCGAACTGTCGGAAAATACAATTGGTCCTTTTCCCTTAACAAACATTATTGTTTTGCCCAGTCGCCGAGACTCGGCACGTAAATATAGTTGCCGGCAGAAACGATCGATAGCGTTTTTGCCCTGATCCTCAGAGAGACCAAAAATGAATGCGCTGTGAAGAAGGGAAATAGAGAATGAATATTTCTGCATTACGACATGCGTCGATTCACTTACAGATTGGCCACATCGTATGGTCCTCGCACCTGGAATTCATGGGCAGCGCCACTACTCAAAATAACGTTCTTCGATTTGCCTTTTGTAAAATAGTTTTGCGCCACTTTGATCATATCCTTGCGATTGTTTGAGTCGGCAATCGCCGGAGCATATTTGATCTCAAAGAAAATGCCGCGACGCACAGCAATTTGATAAGCCTTGCGATTGACGAGCAATCGAGAGCCCGCAAGCGGATCGAAGGTTATTATATCGCCACTAAACAATGTGCAACAGTGCTGCAAGTATAGAAGGTGTTGTCCATGTTAGCCAGTTGTCTAGCCCGAATTAAGTCACTTACTGTTAGGGCGGCATCTGTTTTGGGCTGTCCAGCGATTAGATTGAACTTGCGCAGATTCAGCGAAACACTCTAGTATATAGATGAGATATTTGATTTGATCAGACAATTCATAATCATGGTAATGATTTACCATTGCGTGCGACACATTAACGTCTACATATAAAATCGTTATGCGTTGCAATATCCTCAATTTGTCGGCATATTCCTTGCGCAAATATTCAATTGCTTGGGGTTCCGGAAATATCTCGGAGCCTCGTTTGGCCGCCTCCATTTTGCTGTGGTCGAAACTCTGGTCGATAGCTATGGTCTTATAGCCCAAATCGACCAGTTCATCCAGTGTACCGCGCAGCACCTTCTCATCGTTATTGTAAGGTACACAAAAGTCGTAGAATCCATTTGTTTGCTCCATTGTTTTGAGCGACTGCCGCACAACGTGTGCTTCGACCAGGGCTGGTAACTCTTCGATATATGTCTCGGTACTGCAGTTATCGAAAGAATTGTTGAAATTCGAAAGTATCAAATATATGGCGCCGAAATATTCATATTTAAAAAATTTTATAGCTTATTTATTCTTTGAAATATTTTAATGTACATATTAAGCTTACTACGTGCAATAATCGTTATTAACAAAAGTTAACATATAAATTGTAAGTTCTAATTTAACCACTTACGCATAAAATCTATATACATACATTATAAAAAACATTTATACAATTTGTATTGGTATTCTATCTTTCCTGGTATCAACTTTAACAACGCGTACTTCATTTCCATGAAAGTCTTGTTTCTGCTGCAGGTTTTTGATACCTAAAGTGCCCGAGTGCGATCCAGTTGTCTGTTGGATATGGTAGTCCAGAAGAGTGTTCATGCAGTTCGGTCTACATGTTTATTTACGGCTCACATTTTGTAATAACAATATGTCGATGGTCGGGCAGATTATCCGAATTATTGCTAACATGTTCTTCCGTGGGTGATTCACTGTCTCCTCTGTCCTTGTTGGCCTGCGCTTGCCTTGTATGTATGCTACGAATGAAAATAAAAGTAATCATACGAGTTTCTTTCTTGGGTAGCTAAGCCTACGTTTTGTGTCTAGTCAAGGCGTCCTGTCTGGAAAAGGCTCTGCCGCAGATTTCGCATGTTTTTTTTATATCCGAATGCGCAGCTGCATGTCGTTTAAGATTATCCTTGCGCTGGAACATCTGATTGCAGCCCGGATGATTGCAGGGATACACGAAAACATTGCCGTGCGTTGTTCTGTTCAATAAAGGGAGTTACATTTACATTATCTATGTAGATATTGGTTCCTGATCAATCTGCGTTACCTGTAATGTCGCCGCAATGACTCAAGTTTCACAAACAGCTTGGTACACTCCGAACAACCCCAGGTCACGGCGGGCTTAAGTGGATCGGGTTCTTGGTGCGTTTTTGTGTGACGTACCAATGCGGCTTTAAACCAGAATGCCTTCTCGCAGCCGGGATGCGTGCATCGAAACGCTTTGTTTACTTCCATTTTGCGTATTTTCCTGAAATTGTTCAACTGCAATTCCGCCTTTGCGACGTCCCGTTGTTTCTGGTCTTTTCTAGTGCACATTTTATTGATTTATTAAAATTATTAATCTTGATTTCCACTCACCAATTATACGCAAGCATATGTTTTTTATTATTTTTAGAATCATCAGGGTCCGTAGGAATGTGACAACTTCCAGATTTTAAGGTAGTTAAACGGCAACAACATGAATACCAATTATAAAACAGCATAGACTTATTTTTAATTTTAAAATATTAACAATATATTTTAGAATTATTGTTTACAAATAATAAAACTTTTCTAATGTCCGACGCCTGCAGTATAACATTGCCGAACAGCTGCTATATTGCTGTCAACTGTTATATAGCGATGGGCGTTTCACAAGCTGTTATTTAACAGCGCCATGTCGATACATTTTCGATAATCATCTAAATACTGGGGCGCAAAAATTCAAACGTTTTGTGTTTTCATAACATTGCCGAACAGCTGCTAAATTGCTGTCAACTGTTATATAGCGATGGGCGTTTCACATGCTGTTATTTAACAGCGCCATGTCGATACATTTTCGATAATCATCTAAATCATCTAAACTGGGGCGCAAAAATTCAAACGTTTTCTGTTTTCAAATCATTTAATTTTAATTTGCACATAAAGGAATAGAAATAGGAACCAACAACGACAGTAATTTCCTACATTAAACCGTACAAATTCACTAAGTTCTGTAAATTGATATCAAGAAATATTGCCAGCTACAACACCACTTTCGTTTGCTATAATAGAATCCACGATGTTGTTAATGTTATTGTTCTCCTGCTGCCTGGAATGTTCCTCGAACTTTTTTGCCTTGGCACGTCTCGATTTGATGAGTATACCATGTCCCGGGCAATCGCAATCATCGGCATAACACTTGTCTCGACAGCAGATGCGGCAAAGCCGAAACTCGCACTTGGAACCCAGCGGATTGGCGCATTGTGTGCAATATTCCAGGTGTCGTTCGTGTCGCAGTTGAATTTGTGCATCTGTTTTGCTGGGTCGCCGCTGTCGACGGCGCAGTTTCTTCATGCGCTTGCGTGAGATCTCATTGCCGGCATTGTCAAAGTACTGACGCTTGGTGCGATTCGGATCAATTGCCTCGCGTTGCTTCTCGGCGATCTTCTGACGATGAGACTCGGGCGAGGCGCGAATATATGGTTGACACAGCCAGGGTCGCAGCAAAGGTAACTGTGGAGAGTGAGAAACATTAGCTAAGTCTTTGCACACATTTACCATATTACCTCCTCTGTGGCACCAGCCAATTCCACCTCTTCCGGTTCATAAGTCACGTTGCCCGCATGATATGGCTCGTATTTAGCCTGCACCTTGGCCACAACACTGTGAAATTGCGGCAATTGATTCGCCGTCGCCAGCTGTTCCCGCAGTTCCGAGTTTTGGCGGATGTTCATGCTGCAATAAAAATAGTATGTTATAAGGCAATCTATAGAAAAAAAATCTGGCACACTCACATATGATGAAACAGCTTAAAGAGATGTCCGCGTATGTAGGAGGTGGGACACGGATAAAGATCAACAAATTCTAAATACTCGCTGGCCATTTGCCAGACCGGAGGCGAGATGCCCTGGAACAGTGCCGGATTGTGTAGATTTCCCTCGGCACTCATAACACCATCGACGCCGGTGGCATCGAGGCAGCTATGGATATCCTCCAGGTTTAATATATTGCCATTGGCAAACATGGGTATCTTAACATGCTGTCGCACATCCTTGATGTAGCTCCAATCGGCCACGCCCGTCAGCGGTCCCTTCTGCTCGCGAGTGCGTCCGTGCACGGTCAGCAGCTGACAGCCGGCGGCCTCCAACATTTTTGCATAGTTTATTGTTTTTTCGCGATCTTCAAAGCGGCGGATTTTACATGTCACCGGCACGGACAGCTTTTCGTGTAGCGTGCGCACTAAAAAAACAAAAGTTTAATCATTGAAATAAACGATTTGCACAACTGCAAAGGTATCGATAGCCAGCTTTCCATTGTCGATATCGATAGAGGGATATTTGCGACCTGCCCCACACTACCATTGCATATGCACAACTGGATTAATTTGCCAACACTATCGATACATATTCAAATTGTATTTTCGTGCTCACCGATATCCGACAACAGTTCCCATTCGTCCTGCAAAAAAGAACCGTAATGTCCTCGCTTTGCTATCGCCTGTGGACAACCGAGATTTATGTCGACAGCATCGCAATAATCCTGTGCAGCCAACGCGGCTTCAAGTATCTGCTGCGGATCATTGCCACAAAACTGAATTATTAATGGTCTATCCTCCCGGCACGTTTGCAACGCATCCTTGCGATACTTTAAATCGTTGGCAAACAAATTGGCATGGTACATGGGAGAATAGCAGAGTTGTGCACCATAACGCCGGCACAGCATGCGCCAGGCCAATTCGCTTTGATCAACCATTGGAGCAACCACATAACGCGGTGAGCCCAGCACGCGTCGATAGAAATCATAGCCGCCCAGCTTGGGCGTCCTGGGTGTGTCTTCCGTCTCGTTTACCATTTCCTGCAGCTGCTGCAAAAATTATGAATTCAATGCTTTACATTTAATGTGGGAATTCGATAAGCTTAGGAAAGTTTTATAAAAAAAAAAAAAAGAAAAGTTAACTACATATTCTGTTTGTCAAAACAACAACAACAACAATAGCTAATCGATTGTTGTGAATGACAAAGCAAATGGTCTTATCGCGCGTCGTTAGTCGATATCGATCGTACTCATACTCGTGCTCTTTTGACATTCGCAACGAATTGCGAGTGAGCACAATGAGCTCTGTGTGCCATTCGCTGTGGTTGCTTGACATTAGAAGCGCCATTTTGGGAAACGAATTCTTTTGCTGCGTCAAATTGCCGACAATATTTCAACCGGGCTTGGCGCTACACATATTTATGTACATACACATATACGAGCTTTAGTCAAGCTAATTAGTGGTATATTAGCAAAAAAGGAAAAATAAATGTATGGGTGCAGCCGTGCGGCAGCTAAACTGAGCAAATTTACACACACATTTACAGAGCGCTGCCGACTCTCTGTGGGCGCTTGACTTTCAGCTCCAATTACACGCGTGTATGCAGACAAATACACACACCTGCACACATGCATGCAGGTTGGTTTGTATGTAAGTACAATATGGTATGTGTGTGCGTGCGTGTGTAGAGTGCCCTGCTGCACAGGCCGATATGCATTTCACTTTCCACACTTTGATTTCGTTTTCGGACTGCTCGCGCGCATAGTAGCGTAAAAAGTTAGCTTAACGTTAGCTGCAACAACAACAACTACACAATGGAACGCTAATTGAGTTACACTGCACATGAGAAATTTTCAATTTATTTTCGATACGTTTAAATAGCATTAAATACTTCAAAGCCTGAAAGCGGCTTGCTAGTCTTACTTATACTCTCTCCTCCCACCTGTGAGCGACACGCAAGAACTTGCATAACTTGGCTCAATTGTGAATCTGATTTTCCGTGCGACGTGCGCACAACAAACAAAACTTTTCACATTGAAAGTTTACTGACCGGAAATGGCATGCAATTTTATCAATGGCCCCGCTCCCTTACCAACAACCTACATCATCCTTTACTTTGCCTGTAATCCGTGCTTGCTTTGGGGCGAGCTTAAAAAAAGTTCTGCTCCGCCTTCGGTTTTTTGTTTATTTTCCGCTTTTGCATTCTGCTGGCCAATGTCTGCCACTGCTGCTGCTGCTGCTGCGAGTAATTAAAGTTTAAATATAGTCGAAAAGTTTTGTGCCATCGTAAATTGCATAAGAATCGAAAAGAGGCGTACTCCTTGCCCGCCGTTGCACAGCACAGTTGACAGATGTTGGCCGTGTCATAATTATGGCCAAATTACAAGCAACTTACCAAGGAGGCAACTGCGCGTGTAACTGTACCACGACGAGTCGGTCTAGAAGAGGCGGCTCGTTGGGCGTGTCTGTGTGCTGCACACAGAAATGGGCATTTTGCAATTAAAAACTTTTGCAAATTGTGCAAAAAGACACCGAAAATGCTTGTTCTAGTAAGTGCAGAACGAGATAGAAGGAGAGAGCCAAAGAAAGGGGGGCAACTGCAACAAGAAGCAGCAGCTAGTAGAACAACATGTTAAAAGTAACAGCCCATGGTAAAAGTTTCTGTGTTTCGGGACTTTAATTTATTTGAATGCGCTTCATACTTTCTTGTTATCATGACAAAAAAAAATATAAAAAATATAGTAATATAAAAAAAAACAGATAATAGTAAAATTTTGAAATCTAAATAGTTAGAAGAACTGAACATGTAAAATAAAAAAGACTGGCTAATTGAAATATTCTCTACAATAGTTCTACGTTTAGATATTATACTTTTTGATTGCATATAACGAATTTGATAATTTTAATTTCTAAAAACATGAAACTAGATATCATTTGATAACAAAATTTGATAACTAATTGAAAAATACTAGTTTACCGCTGGTAACTGCTATAAATTACTCATTATTTTAAATTCAACTCATGTATGAATATAGATAACTGGCTAATTGCGATGTACTCTATAAAAGTCTTTTGTTTATATATTATTATCTTTTTTTTGTGTTTTCTGTAATGAATTTTGCGTTTTACATATTTAAATTCGCTAAAAGTATTTAAAAACCGAATGCAATTTTATTGCGGTGTATTTAGTATTCTTTCATATTTATAATAGGTATAAAAATGATGCCTGCAAAAATGACTCACAAATTTTACTTTTTTTTAATTTATTTATGCATGTGTTTTATTTATGCTTTATTTAAAAGTTATTTATACTTGGACATAGTTTCATGTTTTTATGAGTCCAATATAACCAAACAAGTTATGTGTAGAGCACTGTAACAATCGGAAATGCCGCTGTAACCACAAAACTGTGCAATATCTGGAAATGCACTTGGAGTTGAGTAATTAGAAGACCGCAGATAATGTCCTTCACATTGGGTCGGATGAACTTTTTTAATTGTGCCCGCAAATCTTGGTCGAACTTCAATCCCCATCTTCCTCTTCCGCTTCCATTGCTGGTTTCGTTTTTCAACGCAGACGGCGATTGAAATAGAAATTGAAAACGAAAACCAGACGGGCGCAAAGATAATTAATAATTTCCGCACTAATTAAGACGAATCAATATCGCAAATACTCGTGCGATACACCATGAGAGCGTGCCAAGGTTTGGCTTTCACTGCCAGCGATAGATAACAAAACGGACAACGCAGTTAAAGTCAGTCAAGCATGCGGTTATGGTGGATTCGGGCTACCCGATTGCGTCCCTGGGCGCGGCTTGCAGCGCATGTTGCATGTTACATTCTTGCATTGCTGTCTCCATCCTTGGTTGCGTCTGTTTAATTTGCTGTTGCTCCGGCACGAGCGTCTATTTTCCAATTTAAAGAAAGGTAGGCACTATAAGGGGGTATTTGGTGTGAGGAAAATTAAAAAGCGCAAGAGGAAAATCTTTAGAAAGGCATAAGAAAAGCTTGAAGACAACGGATAAATTCTACTTGCATCAAGTTAATAAATAAAGTAAATAGACTCTCTATGGATTAACCGATATTTTTAAAATAAAACTAGCCATACTATCGATTAGATAGAACTTCTATGGCAAAACTTGGATTTGTATAATTGTTGCTTGGAGTGCTAAAAAAAATAATTTTCATTCATTGTAAAAAATTTTTCTTGTCTTAAGATATTCAGTCAAGCAAATCGACTCTTTATAGATTTACCGATATTTTGAAACAAAACTATCGATTAAATCGGATTTTTAAAGCAAAACTAATTGTTGAATTTGCATAATTGTGTCTGAGAGTGCTAAAAAGTCTTTTAATGCATTCTAAAAAACTCTTTCGCGTAAAGTAAATAGACTCTATAGATTTACCAATATTTTTAAACAAAACTATCGATACTATCGATTACATCACAGTCAAACTAATTCTTGAATTTGTTTAATTGTTGCTTTAAGTGGTTAAAAAAAACTCTAAATGCAATCGATGGTCACAAAAAAAAAACAATCGATATTGTAAAAAAACAAACGATGCTTAAAAAAATATATTAAGCCATCGATATTAACGATTGCGCTGCGTTTTTCTTGCCATCACTACTCAGCATGCCCCATGGAAGCTAGCAAGCACAGGGTATACCAAAATGTGCACTGCAAGTCGGTGCTGCAGCAGACATTTTCTTGAGAGTCAGCGATTTTTTGCTGCAACAGCCACGAAACCTTCTCTTAACTTCTTCCTTCCCCCCCCCTCAGCCACGCCCAAATTGTTCAAGCTCCAGGGGGGAGGGGGCGTGGTTCGGAAGTAGCGGCAATTTTCCAATGCGAATTAACTGGATTGCAATGCGACGAGGCGTTAAAACCCTTTCGAGCCAAAATCCACGCGCAGTTCAACTTTGACATGTTTTTGTGTTGTTGCCAAAGAGGGTGAGCTGAGTCGAGGGGCAGCGAGAGGAGGTCATTGAAACAGTGTAGCAATTCTTGGCGTTTCTTGTCCCGTATCTCTCATCTCTTCCCTCTGCTCGGCAGCTTCCTTTGACAATTGCCCGCAATTTGTCGTTCGCATCTGCTTTTGCTCTGCTGTTTTATTGTCAGTTGTGGCTCTGCCCTTATTCGTTGCCGTCGTCGTCATCAAGCGAAAAATGGCGATGCCGGCGCCAAAATATGACCTCATTTTGAGCAGCACGCACGCACACACACACACAAACAGAAACGCTTGTACCAGCTCTCATGTGTAGCAGCGCTGGCATTACGCATACGCCCTGTGGCAAAAGGAACGAGTGGCAAAACAACAAGAAATACAAGTGCCACGAACAACTTAAAGCAGCAGCAAATACAATAACTAAAACAACAACAACAACAAATACAACTTGCAGAGCCTGCAAACGCAATGACATTACAAGTGGACAACACGCTGCAATTCCCTCGACGTTGGCGTGTGCAGCAATCAAATTGAAATAACTACTCAGCCAGCCCCTCTGCAAGCCACCCTCCTCCCCCCTCTTCACCCAAGCGACTACCATCAGCACTACAAGCACAAAGAAAAAGCCTGTAGAATGTCCATTAATCCATTGTATTGCACTACACACGCAGGTGGCAAAAATGCGATTAACCCATTAAATGCGACCTCAAAGTGGATTAAGTTGCGGGCTACGTTATGGAATTTCCATTTCATTTTTGCCCTTTAGGCAAATGAAAGTTTATAGGGCAGTGTATTGACTCTACATACTATACTGGCTTTTTTTCCATATTTTTTGTTTTCTTTTTTACGTCGAATTTTTTAATTTATAGTGCTCTAGTAATTTTCCATAGACTTCAATGTTTAAAAAAAAAGTATACTTAATATGTTTCTGTTCCCTACAGTAAGAGGAAGGCGTGTCGGACCCCATTAGGCGCAATCGTATATATATTTTTGTTTAGAATCACTTGCCGTGTCGTTTGAGTCAAGTCTGTCTGTTTGAACACATAGATCTCTGCTATTATAAGAGCTAGGGCTACCAAATTTGGTAATAATGTGTATTATTACTGTACGCAGTTTAAGTTTATTTTGAAATTTGACTACTTCCCGAAATGCGCACTTAAATCCATAAGAAATCGATTTTTAAGCGTAATTATAAGGCCAAAGAATTTAATTTTGGTGTGTACAATAATTAATATTACACAAAAATGTTCTCTGCTACTTTGTTTAAGAACAGATAATTAAAACAGAAGTTATTTAACATATAGTTGAAGTTAGTATCGTGGTGCACCCAAAAGTATGCAACAAAAAATACTTAAGCTACTTGCGGCGGGTATTTGACAGTCGAACACACTCGAGCGTAGCTTTGCTTACTTGTTTTCATATGCAAATGAAACTCTTGGCCAGAGTGTGCTCATCTATTGTTCACTTGCAGTATTCTTGAGATTTTCATCGACAGGACTTTAAGATTTTCCCATACAAAAGCGATTTGCCCCTTCGGTTCTTATGTAACGGGTGCATTAATGAGGTTGGCTTCGTTGCTTGTCAGTTGCAGGAGGCGCTTGCTCTCTCTCTCTCTCTCTCTCTCTCTCTGAGTGTGTGCGCGTCTTTTGTTATGCAACGAGGTCAAAGTCAACGGGGCACACTGCCAAGTGGCATGTGGCAACCAAGCTTCTGCACATGCTTGGCTCCACTTTCCACTTTTGTGACGCAATAAACCATAATAAAAGACCGGCATTGTGCCGCCAAGGACAATGGGCTACGGGATAGCGAGACGAGTACAATGGCGCGTGGGCGACGCACTGCAGCATTGGCAAAGCTGGCCAAGATGTGCTGCAGATGCAATCAGCAGCATTCTCTGCGACACACGCAATTCAAATTGCTTTATTAATTATTTTGGCCAAGACGCCTTGCGCCAAACTTTGTTTACAAACACACACACACACACACACACACACACACACACAGTTTTTCTTGGCTTCAGCTTAATGAAATTTTATTACCGAGCTCATTAGGACTAATGATGCTTGTTGGCCTGTCTGTCAGGCTCAAAGTGGCGGCCCCTTGCGCGAATCAAGTAAAGCAAACTTGAGCAAAAGGCAGCGGCATCGAGCACGATAATGAAGCGACGCTGCCATGGCCAACAGCAGCAGCTGTAGCAGGCTCATCATCTGCACACACATGACTGCAAGGCTGTGTAGGTGAGAGAGAGTGGGAAGCAGGCATATCGAGCAGGCTATATGATGTCTGCCATGGCACTTAATTATATTTACACTCGCCGGGAATGAGCTGAGCTGAGCTGGGCACGAAAGACGACACCAGCGGGGGCCAAACAAGCAAATTGAACGTGAAATACTGCTGATTGACTGCAGTAGACAGTGTGGCAGACAGACAGACAGACAGGCAGACAGACAGACAGAGAGAGAGAGGTAGAGAGGGAGAGAGACGGAAGGGCAGGCAGTGCTACTCGTGTCAAGTGAGTGCTAAGTGCCGTAAGGTGTTCAAGTTGCTGCGCTCCTCTCCCCCCGCAATGCGCATTTTGTGTTGCTGCAATTCT
Organism: Zaprionus inermis; assembly: GCA_018151445.1. NCBI lineage: Eukaryota > Metazoa > Arthropoda > Insecta > Diptera > Drosophilidae > Zaprionus > Zaprionus inermis. The sequence continues at coordinate 1,437,015 of JAECXD010001696.1, forward strand.
GGTGCTGTGGGCTAAAGAAATCTCCGGCAAGTATGAGGAGAAATTATGGATAAAAGGGCGTACAAAGTTTGCAGAATATTTAACTATGTATACTCTATGCTTGTTACTTTCTATTCAAGCGCAGAAGAACTAAGCAGCAAAAATCGTATTAAGCAGAATGGCAAATTTGGTGCAAATTAAACAAATATGATAAAATTTGCTATTCAAAACACTACTACTAGTGTTGTAAAACAAAAAATTATAAGACAAACGATAGTAACGATGTTTTAATAATATATTTTGCAACATATCGTTTGCTTTTCTTTTACTATCGTTTGTTTTTTAAGGATTAATTATAAATTAAAAATGTTAGTTAAATTAAACAGATATCATGGTAAAATTCTACATGCATTAAAACTACTAGTTCTAGTATTGTAAAACAAAAAATATAAAAAACTATCGGTTGCTTTTTGTTTAGTATCGTTTGTTTTTAAAGATTTTCCAGCATTTCAAAAATTCCAGGATGCGAATTTGTAAATATTAATTGTAAACGACAATATCAATGGTTTAGGTGGAAATAAATCGCAAAATCTATTGTGTTGATGTAGAATTCGTTTATGTTTATATATATACTTAAATATATATATTTTTCAGCACTACAGAATACCTTATAAGTATAGGGTACAATTTAAATAGCAGATGCATTTGAAAGACAAGAAAAATGTCCTCACAAAGTTTCCACACAAATTAGGTCTGTAAATTTATTTTGGATCAGACATACCCTATCATCTTATATCGTATGTAATTGCCGTTGCCTCTGCTAACGAATATACCCCATAGCAACACTACGCACTTTCTGCAATTCACTTTGTTAGCCTGTTGAGGCGAAATGAACGGCAACTTTAGCTGTAGGATTTGTTTATTTGTTATTTTGCAGACACACACACACACACACATACATATACATGTATGTGCGTGGGTTCAAGGTGTGTGTGTGTATGTGTGTGATGTCTGTTCATATGTCTCACACGTCGCAGGACAAACGGGCCAAATGACACGTACCCATAAATCCTCAAGCTTTTATTGCCGAGTGCACGGCTTAAGGCTCCAATTGTATATACATATGTACATGTATGTGAATGTGTAGGTATACGTGTGTATATGTGTCTGTGTGTGTGCTGTCACATTTGTATGATTTGTTTTACCGGCACAAACACATGACGCGGCACCAAATGCCAAACGAGGCAGAAAGCAAAACAGGAAACATAAAATGCCAAACAACAATTTACTTTGTTAATTTACGCAACGTATTTGCATAAATAATATATACACACACACAAAGGGCAAGCAAGCTGACAACACATCGATATGTAGTAGGACGTAGTCGAAGCAGCCCTGTCCCACGCGTCGTATACGCAATAATATATATTAATAATTCACATCAAATTACCAGGCCCATTAATGACGCTGTCAATAATCCCTATAGAAACGATACGTCACGAATTAAAATAATAATAGTATTGATTAGACACTTATTGAATGCGTCAGATAGGCGTAACTCAACTCTAGAGAAGGTATCATGAATGAATTCAGGAATAACTAAATAGGGAATCATTATGAAATTTATAGATCATAAAGTTAATGTGAAATAAAGCTAAATAGATTATGAAATGAAACAGTGCTATACGAGTATTATACGATTTATATATATATATATATATATATATATATATATATATATAACTAAAGTATTTACTATGCATTTTTTTAGCTCATTGTGGCTGTAAAAATAAAGCAAAAACCTTAAATTATTTTGCAAATCAGAAAAAAAAAACCGAAATATATTACTATTATACGATATTTAAGGACTATAAATACCAGGCCTCCCAACAGTGGAAATGATTTTTTTATAGTCAGCTTTAGTTTCAAATGTTCGGGCAGCGCACCTAATAGAGGCCATAATTCCCCGGGCAAACGGACAATCTACATACTATGATTCCAAGTCGGTCGGCCGACGCGTCGCCTGCTGAGCGCGCACGATGACGTCTGTTCCATAATGTGTGGATGATGATGACCGCAATATGTACCAGCTACGGGTTAGCACTACCGCTGGGAAACTGTCAACACGTGTCGAATAGTCCACACATTTGTGGGGGGGGGGGTGTTAAATTACCCAATGAACGAACTTGGTAAATATTTAAAATGCCACTGAAAAGGCACAGAAGCCACAGGAGAGCCGAATTTGATGGCACATATTCTTTCGTGCTCTCTCTCATTTTCTGTCTTCTTCACTGTGAAAATAGTTGTTTAGTGACACGCCACCTGGTGGCCAATGTTAGTTTTTTACGACTTGGTTTTATTCCGTATTTAAACATTGTTTTTATATTTTTCTTTTTATTGTTTGCACATTTCACTTAAAACTACTTTATATACGAGAAAATATACCAAAATAATTATTTTTCAATGCCTTAAGTCATTACAAAGCATTAGCGTAAGTAATCGCACTATAACTTCATTTCTTTTAGTATTGTTGCATATTTTATTACTTTATTCTTTTAAACAACTTTCAACTTGCAGTTGCCATAAATTACTCGAATATCATCAAATTTTTCTCATGAGTGTTAATTTTACCTCCAGAACTCATTTCAATTTAAAAATTGTTTTAAAAAAATAACACAAATCGCAATTTGCATATAACTCTATTCTAAAGCTGCTCCCGAGTTCAATTATCGAAAACTATCGAAAATATATCGTTTTTGGTATGAGTATCGAGTACTTTACGTTCGCATACGCTCAACTGTTACTTTTACTGCGTGTAGTTTAAATTAAGTTACAATTTCATATTTGTTTCTTTAGCCCTTGCAGAAGTTTTGATTTTATTGTTAGTTAAATTTTAAATATTTGATATTAGCAAAAAATAATAGAGCTCATAGGTAAAACTTGGCACATATGTATCTGCTTCTCATTTAAAGTGTATGTTAAAAATACTCTGTATTTATATTGATATATCTCAACTGGTCGGACTGTTTTACTATAGGAAATGTGAAATAAATTGGGCAAAAAACAAAACATTTATTTTAGTAACAGTTTTCATTAGTTATTATGGCAAAGTTGCTATAGAAAAACTCACTGCAAAAATTTTTTATAATGTTGTTTTAAGCTAGAGCATTTTCCCATTTGATTTCAGCTTTAATTAATAATGTTTTCTGTTTTTTTTCGCTTTTTTTTAGTGGACAGCACGCTTTATGAAAATATACTAAATATACATTTAAATATGGGTTCTTTTATTATCAGTATTATTATTATTTGCAGCCCAAGCTACTTTTCAAAAATTGTGTTACAATTTTAATTAATGTAAATATTTATTTACGTTTTTTGTTGTTTCCTTTTTTATTGTTTTCTCTCTTTTTTGCTTGTTACTAATGAGTTTTTTTCACACTCTCGTTTTACCCCACTTTTTACCCTATTGCCATTTCACACTTGCTGTTTGTTGAACTTTTCCCAATAATTTTTTAGGCGAACTATCTAAACACGATATCAGGCCCCAGACCCAAACTCAGACCACTTCCTCAACTGAAATGTTTCATGTGAAAAGTCATTAACTAAATTGAAAACCATATTAAATGCTGAGGAGCCTGGGAAAGCAGCGAGCGAGAAAGAGAGCGAGGGGGGATAGACAGAGAGAAAAAGTGGATTTCACATATTTCAGCTGGCTGAGGTTACATGGCTAAGGAACAAAGGCGACCAGGTTCGTTGAACCGACGAAACGAATAAGCAAAGCAAAAATTGTCGTGGCATGCTTCCTGGGCTGGAGCAGGCGGAAGCAGGCAGGGCGTAGCTGGAGAAGCAGCAGCGAGTGGTAGAGAAAGAGACAGAGAGGGAGACTGGGAGTAGTTGAATGAGGCGTAGATTAAGTAGGAGCAGCTAGAGAGCAAGCAGGAGCAGTTAGAGAAGAAACAGCAGCAGCCGGAGAAGGAGTAGGTAGCACAGGAGCAGGTAGAGGTAAAGAAAAGCAGGAGGAGCAGCTCCAGCTGTAGCAGGGAGAAGGAGCAGCAGCAGCAGTAGCCGGGAAAGCAGAAAAGCAGCTGCAAAGTTGGAGGTGCTGTAGAAGAACCATAGTTTGCCTAAAAAACAAAACGGGCTACCAAAACAATGGGCAAACTGGTCTGGAGCAGGTCGCTGACGGGGGCAGGCAGGAGCACTTGTATCCCATTACATTTATGCTCCCCCGCCAAGCAGAAACGCCCAAAACAGCGATTGCTAATGACAACCAGGGCGTTAGGGACAACAGGGGGAAGACACTGCCAGACAGACAGACTGCGCTGACAGCGCTCAGCCCAATTTCCAAGTAAATCAATCATAATTCAAGCACTACAGACATTCCAACTGGGTGCAGTAGCTGCGCCCCCCTTACAGCTCTGGCGCCCCGGCAGGTCCTGGTTCTGATAATGGAATTTGCGCCGCACCTGAAAAGCAGCACGGAACAGCCATCAGACCCTTGGATAGTTCATCCTTTTGGCTAGTCAATTCGAGTGCCACGCCCCCCCCACCCCTGATCGCTCCCACTCCTGCCCCTTCCTGCGGACTTATGCAAATTTCCTTGTCTGGCTGCGTGTGGCGTGAAGGCGCAACGTTAAGTTTATAATTGATGCGGCTCGAACAATAACAATAACAACAACAACAACAGGTGGTCATGACAACAACAACAGCAGGCTGTAGTTGCCATGGGGCAGCTGTTGGGGCAGAGGCAACGGTTTGGGCTGACGGGAAGCACAATTGCCTGGGCGTGCTTCGCTTGCAGTCATAAACAAACTTTAACGAGAGCATATCGAATTGAGCCGATTTCGAGGGTGTTGCTAGGCGGCGGGGCGTAACCTGTGCAACGAGCTCCTGCCCCGACCTTACCCCCATCATCCCCCCTACGGGTTTAATGGCCGTGCTGTTGCTGGACGTGGACAATGGCGGAGGAACGCGCAATTAAAGTGAAGTTCTTTGCCATTACGAGGATTAAAATGGACAACTTTTTTGGTTTTCATAGTGTCCCTCGCCCACACACTCCCTACGCGTCTCCTGCCCCCCACTTGCAGCAGACACCTCGTTGCACAAACCTTGGCATTTGCCAAGGTTGCTGCCGCCACGCCCCTTTGCCCGGCAACTGCGGTCACTGCGGCGTAATTTACACATGTGTCTGCAGGCGTAGGTGTGAAGTTAATTGGGAAATGGGAGTGGCTGCCTATAGTTTAAAATGAAAAGGGGTTTATGAGATCATGGAAATACCCTTGAAAAGCACTTAAGTTAAAAGGTTTTCGAAGATTCTTCAAGTTAGCAGCGAAGAGTGTGAAACGATGATGATATTGGCTAAAAATATCGATATTAGTAACAACGAAATTAGAACTATAAACACTACGTTTTAAATAACATTCGAATTGATTATTTGAAAGCAATAGATATAGGCAATCGATAGGCAATCGATAAGAAATCTTTACAGTTTTGGGCAATCGATAAGAAATCTATGCAGCTTTAGGCAATCGAGAGTTATCTTAAAGTGCTACGTAAGCACCCTTTATTATTTACTAGTAAGAACCAGGGAATGCTCGACTTAATATAATTTTTAGAAAATTCAAAGAGACGGGTTTTCGATTAAGCATTTAAATCGAGATTTTAGAGAATTTAAAAGCAATAAAATATCGATATCGTTCACCTTTGAAGATAACATCAAATTTTTTAAATATTTTTAAAAAATCAAGGGAATCAGATGAGTTAAGATTATTAAGATATTGAATTTATGGCTTTTAATAAAATTATAGCATTACCCTAGCAAAATCTCAATATACACTGTGCATAGTAGAAAAACACTGGCTAAAGGGAAAGCATTTTATTTTCCTGGTGTCGCTTATTAAAATCTACTAGAAGAGTAAAGAAATCTCGAGTTAAAAACTCGTAATTTTCCATTTCCAATACTTAAAAATGCAAACACCGCCCACACATTTCGTAATAAATCTTTACAAAAACTGTCAAAACTATGCGAAAGTTCCTCGAGCTGAAAGTGTAAAGTACACATAAATTATATAGCTATAACCCTCGTAGATCCATCAAATTTAAAAACTTTTTTAGATCATAATAAAGCGTAAGCTGCGAACTATTTAGATCATCATAAATTTATCTACGATTTGTCTAATGGGAATAGCAAAGCTTTTGCAAACTTGTTTGGGGAACTTGGCGAAAAACAAGGTAAGCAAGCAGGTGAAAGTTCAATGTGTGTGAGAGTGTGTGTGCCTGAGCGACAGCAGCTGCAACTGTAAATTGTTAATGCCATAAGTCATAAAATTAAACATTTTATCACGCGCTGAAAAGTATGCAACGGAAATGTGCATGTGCCCTGGAAACCCGCTTGACTTGCCGGTTATGACTTTCCCTGACTCAACCCAGTCAAGTCAACCCGTCCGTAGCAAGTCAAAGAACTGCACAATTTAACTCTATTTTTGTACAACTACTATTCCATTCTCACGTGTCACACGAGACTATAAAATGAAATGCATGTCAGGAAGGAGCAGGAGCAGACACAGATAGCGCATAAAATGACAGGCACAACAACATGGTCACTATATATAACAAACATATAGTCATGCGTGTGTGTATAATCAGAACAGCTTAACAAGTTTAATTTACTTGTCAGTTGTGACACAAAATCCGCAAATAGCAAAAATATACTGAAATATTTTCAATTTTACAGTGAGTATTTTCAAATAAAAGTCTATGTTGTATGTATGTATATCTCTTTCCCTTAACTTCTTTCTCTCTCCTTCCCTGTCTCCTTCTAAACTGACAATCTCTGCAATTGCAAACAATTTGAGAACTTCTCCATTGGCTTTTTCGCTGTCAAACTCAATGGCTCGAACTGTCTGTCTCTATGTCTTTCTGCCTGCCTGTCTCTCTGTCTGTCTGTCTGTCTGCTTGTCTGTCTATCAGCCTCACTCTCTCTCTGCCTCTCTGTCTGTCCCCATCTTGCTGAGTCGTTATTCAAGTGTTATTTGTGCGCATTATGTGTATCTCTTGGTATGCGACTATTTTGACAGCAATTCCATCATTTACTCTTACGAATCTTGTCTGAACTGTCGTTTTGCCCAACTCAATCAGTAGTTATACCCGCTTATCATTGCGTAGCAGGGTATGATAGATTTGTGTAACACACAGACATAACAAATTATATAAATTCTTGTTCAACATTTAAAGCCGAGTCGATATAGACATTTTTGTTTGTATCTCAGCTAGTTAAAGATTTGGGGGCGATCAAATTTGCAGACAAGTCTGATTATTGCATTTATTTCAAGTTTGTTTTGGAATTTCGATAGGATAATAAATATAGAAGGTATTTAATATAATATAGAATTAATGGTTGGCCTAGCAGCACTTTAAAGTATGCAAGAGAAATCAGCGGGTATGTTAAAGTTCAGCCCAGGATTCCCTCTTATTTTGCTCTTAATAATTCACAGGCAGACAATTTTCAATGATATATATAAGTCTCAGATACTAGACCTAGCTCAGGTCTACCCTCTGTCATTCCTACCCTCTGTCTTTCCCTCCACTGCGGTGCCTTTAAAACCGCACTACATTTTAATCTTGTAAGTTTTTTCATTACATTTGTCACGTTGTTTTTGCAGCTTCAATAAATGCACATGTGTGGCAGAACGTGTGTGTGTATGGGTGTGTGTGTGTGTGAATGTAGGTGTATGTGGGTGTGTGTTACGCAATACGCCCACGTTTATCCTTTTGTTCCTTGGCAAGCGATGTCGTTGCATTTCAAATTGAACCTGAATGAAAACATTTGCGTAACTATTTGGCAACTGCAGTAGCAACAGCCACGCCCCCGTTTCCCAACTCCCTCCTCCCCACACGCACACACACCTGCTACATGTGTGTGGTTTTTGTTTGCGCAAATGTTGCAAAGTCACTGACGGATACGAGAGCCCGAATGAAAGAGAAATATACAATGACAGCTCTCAGATACAGATACAGAGATACATCTATGTACAACACGTAATCAGCGAACCGGCGAACCGAACCTGCCAAGAGTTTTCACAATGAAAATCAATATCTGTGCTGCCACGCAGAGTACGTACTCGCCCCCTCATCCCCACTTCCCTTCGCTGTTGCCCTCCATCAATTGTACATGACATGCTGTTGCATATTTAACGCGAATGCGAAGCCATCCAACAGATACGACTGAGATACTTAGTTGCTACACTGCCATAGGGGTTAGGACGCAGCAACTGGCACGGCTTGACGGCTTGTCTCTCTGTCTGTCCGTCCGTCTGTCCATCCGTATCGGCATCAGGCATGGGGATTAATGTGCAAATCATGAAGATTGCATCGCATTGTCTAGTGCAAACCGGCAGATATTCGAATTTTGATGAGCAATTTGCGCAAAAAAACAGATAAACCTTAAACGAGCTGCCTGACGAAAACGTAAAGTATCTGTAGCATACAAATGGGAGTTGCAACTGTCGAAAACGTTACCTTGAATAACCGGCGTATTTAAGATTCAATTGATTTGCAATTTGCAGCAGAGTTGTATATGGTCTTAATCTATGACTGCATTACATTGCCGAATATCAACGATTCAATATTCTAGATTCTAGAGCTTAGAAACGTATGGAAATGAGAAAACTTCATGCCTAATTTGGTGTCTCCAGCATTTATGAAAGCTGTGATCAATGATATTAAAGGTTCAGATCTGCGGACATGGCGTGATCGAGAACTTTATTGATAATTTTAGGGGTTTCTGTATAGTTTTTCAACCTAAACGCCTTAGCAAATAGTTTATAAGATTTTAGTTAGAAATTTCGTTTGATATCCTTTAGAAAGTTTAGAAAAGTAGAGCAGGATTGAAAAGAAAACAAGTTTATTAATTACAAATTTTAACGATGAGAATTGCACATAAAATGTACAGCAATTAGTTACGAGTTAGTTTGAATGGAGAAGTTTGGAATAACAAGATAGATTAGCAGTTTTATGAATGAAGTTGAAAAGTTATCAAGCAAATACTAAGCAATTTACAAAAATTCTAAGCCAAGTCCTAATCAACCATAAGTAGAGCAAAGAAGAATCTTTAAATATCTCTATAAAAAAGATCAAATCCAACATATTTAGTATTCTAGAGTTCAATTTAAAGATATATCTTCCAGCAAAACCCTAGAAACAATTAAAATCTCTCACTTTACCCTAGTTAGTTAAATAAATGTGTCAAGCTATTGTTGTTATCGGTTTCAGCATATTTAATTATCGATATTACAAAGAGTGTGCACACACATTACAAAGCTTCCTCCCTGCTGGACTGGAGAGGGGAGGAGAAGGGGGATGGTATAAGCTAGTGCTGCAAAAACGTAAAGATCGATGTTTTTGTTTTCTTATTATCGATTGTTTTTTAATTGATATTTTTCGCACTATTTTAAAAAGTTTCCACTAGGAAATTGATTTGTTTTTTAGAAAGAAGCGAAATATCAATGTCATCGATAGTTTTAGAAAATCGATATTTTTGCCGCACTAGCATAAGCGACTAACCTAACCTATGGACTAAGCAGAAACCATGCGCAAGGAACTGTTCGCCTGATACGCAATCGCATTCCCGCTCGCTTCTTTTGATCCGATTCTTCGTCTAGTTGCTGCTCGAGTTGGAACTGATGCTCTGCAGCGATGTATTCGAGGCAGTCTTGCGCATTGCCTCTCCGGCCAGACTGCATAGATTCTGCACGAGCGCAGCCGACGAACTTGCCACATCCGGCGAACACTTGGCAACGGAGGCAGCTGCGGCCAGGGTGTGTCTCAACGGCTGCGGCGATGTGGGATTCGATAGACCAGACTCGTGTATGGGCGATAGGGTGGGTGATCGTGTGCGCAGGAAATGCTTGCGACGCTGACGACGATATACATTGCCCAGGCCGGGCAATTGGCGGGAAGAGGAGGAGTTGGACGAGCTATGCGAATGATGCGGCTGCGACTGCGACTGCGATTGACTGGAAATGAAGCCGAGCGTCTCGGCCAGCTCGGCCAGTTCGCTGGCATTGGGCATTTTGCGACGCGTTGGCGGCGGCAAGGCCGGTGGCAGCGTCATGCTATAGCTGGTGGTCACACTGTCATCCCTGATGACGCTGGTGGGCAGCAGCATAAGCTCTTTGCCGCCAAGTTGGCAATGATCTTGGCACAGTTCGCTTTGGCTGCTGCTGTTGTTGCTGCCGCTGCTGCTGCTGCCGCTGGGCGAACTTGTCGCTGGCGGCGGAGGCGTCGTTGTCGTTGTTGCTGTTGTTATGGATGCGGTGTCGTTGTTGTAGCCCATGCGACCATGTGGCTGCAGCTGCAATGGACGTATTTGATTCTGTTTAATGGCAGCCACATGCTGCTCCGCTGCCACGCCCGCAACACCGACGCCTCCACCACGATGACAGCGTCCGCGTCGATAGCGTCCAAGCAGACGCAGCATATGTCGTAGCCGCGAGCTGCGCGGCGTCTTCAATGCGGGCAGCTCTGTGGCAGCATGTGGCAACGTGTCCGGATTGCCGCCGCCACGTATGAATTGCACTGGCAGCTCGTTGATCTTGGCATGCTCTCGATACGATAGTGCCGCCAACAAATCATTGGGCACATCCGGACTATCGGGCACACTGGCACAGCAATTCCATTTTCGACGCCAGCGCTGATGTTTCGAGATGTTGCCCGCGCCCGATCCCGCGCCCGAGGCAGAGGCTGTGGATGACGAAGGCGTTGCCGTTTGGCTGGCCAGTGTGCGTGTGCTGCTGCTGCCCACAGCACTGCCGGCACGCAATGGACTGCGCAGCTGAAAGGTGCACAATGTGCACTGTTCCGTATACTGCAGATAGGCAGAGGTGGCACCATCACGTTGCCTCGATGGGGGCAACTCCAGCGACGTCTTGACATTTGCCGCTGCACTCACACGACGCTGCATGGTGGCGGCCGCAAAACTGGAGCAACAATGAAAGCTTCGAACTGCTGCTGCATGCTGCTCCTCATCACGTCCAGTGTCGTGCAGCTGCTCCTGCTGCAGTTGCAGCTGAAGTCGATTGGTGTGTCGTTCCTGCAGCAATGAGCACACATAGATTGCCTGTCTGGCCTGATGAAATTCCCTGGAACTGGCACAGCAATGCAAACGATGTGCGGGTCCTTCTGCTGCAGCATCAGTGGGTTGACTAGGATGCGGCACACTGGAGCAACAATAGAGTTGCGCCGCCGCCTTGGACGGATGATTGACAGTGGGCAGATGTGGCTGGAAGTGTACTCCATTCTTACCCGTTGCCGTTCCCTGCTCCAGCAGCTGTTTCGCCTTGGCCTCCTGTGCCTGGCGATGATTACGTATATACTCGTATGTGGTTAGGCCCAGGAACGAGATGTAGATGTGAAAGAAGCACAGATGCAGCAGCAAGCCGGCACTGATCGCCGCCAGCAGTCCAAGCACACCGAGTAACAGTAGATAGATGGTTTCGTGCACTCCAATGCCTGCCACAAGAGGTGTGACCGTATGATTCAGCACGGACATGGTGGATGCAGTGGCAGTGCTGCTGCTGCTACTGCTGCTGCCTGGTTGCGCCTCCAGCAATGCAGTAAAATTATCCAGTAGAGTTGGCAGTGTGGAGACAGTAAGATTAAGTTCCATATACAGTAAATCCTGCTCCTCGGCCTGCACTTGCTGCTGCTCCTCATCCTGCTGCTGTTGCTCGTGCTGCTGCTGCTGATGCTGCTGTTGTTGCTGTTGCTCCTGTTCGAGCAGCAACATACTGTTATTATTGGCCAAACTGAGTGTTAAATTGATATAATCGTGCGCATCAATGGCCTGACTCGTTTCCAAACGATTCTGACACCAATAGAAGCTCAACCAATCCGGCTGCACATAGTAGAGCACTATTTGGCCAATTACGGCGGCCACAATGACCAGACTGGCCACCACAGCACTGACCACACACATCAGGAATGCGACATAGTTGCGCGAACCGATGCAATGATTCAGCCACTTGCAATGATGATCAAACTTGCCCACACACTTGTTGCACACGCTGCAGTGTTTGGTGCGTGGCGTGCTGGTGCGTATGTTGCATAAATGACACCGTCCGTTCTCGATGACGTGACCGTGTTTGGTGCGATCGAATTCGGGCACAATACGATCGTTACGATGCACCCGACGCAGTTCCTTGTCCGCGGGATCGGTAAGCAGCGCGATCAGATGCGCTACAATATGTACCACATAGAGACCGGTGATTAGGCCATAGAGTGGTCCCTGTATGGGTGCATGAAATGCTGGTATCAATACCCAATAGCTGGCCAGACCGAAGAGCAGTAGTACAAGCCAACCGAAGAGCTGTAGCGGATGCAGTGGCAATTGTAGGCCGTGCAGGCGTCGACCACGACGATGTTGCACATCTGCAATGTTATTTTGATAGCTTATCACTTGGCTCAGACGGCACAGGGCGGTTGAAGTGTGCGGGGCAGCAACTGTTGTTGCTGCTGCTGCTGTTGCTGTTGCCTGAGTTGCTGCTGCTGCTGCTGCTGCTCCGGCTGCTCCTGTTGTTGTTCCTGCTGTTGTTGCCGCCGCCGTCTGCTTGAGCGGCGCCTGCTGCAGTTGCTCCGTTAGGCTGGCAGTGCTTATGGTTATTATGTGATCCGTCTCCAGCTGCTGCTGCTGCTGCTGCTGCGCTGTCGCTAATGACGCCGCTCGGCTGGATGCGTTGCGCATGTTGATGATAATGATGTGTATGTGTGTGTGTAGGATGAACTGGATGAATGAATATGCTTAACGGATCTCGAGTGCATTACAGCTGCAGTTGTTGTTGTTGTCGTTGCCACGCCCACGCCAGAGCGCCAGAGCTGCTATGCTGTGCTTTATTGTTTATGTAATCCGCTTGCAATTATCCTGCGCGTTGTTCACTTTGTTGTTGTTTTCCACGCTTATTTGTTGTCTGACTGTTTTGTCTGTCTGTCTGTCTGTCTGTGTGTGTGTGTGTCTCTCTCTCTCTCTGTGTGTGTGTGTGTGCGTGTTCTGTGTGAATGGCGCAGTTAAGAATCACACGAAGGGGGTGGTGCTTACAGGGTTGTCGCTGTTTGCCGCGCGCTGCCACCCCCGTTTAACAAGAATTCCTTTTGCTCTATGATTTCCTTTAGCGTATTTGTTTGGCTCCCACACAAACACACACAAGCAAAAGCGCAGGCAGACGAACACACACAGCACAAGCACGCACGCACGCACATGCACACCAACACACACTACGAAGTACGCACGACGAGCGAAGGAGATAGCGTTAGCCAACGTTAGCGTAACAGAGAGTGACAGTTGGCGCGCGAGTGGGAAGAGACAGAGCCGAAGTGTGAGAGATAGACTCGCGCGACAAACACGAACAAGAAAACGAATGCAGCACAAACAAAGATGGCAGGCAGCAAGCGCAACGCGTACGCAGCGAACCAACTCGTTGGGCGAACGCAAAGCAACTGAGCGGCGCTCTGCAAGCAAAGCTCTGCCAAAGCACAAGCACAAGCATCGAGCGATTGAAGTTGAAAACGAATTGAAAGCACTTCAAGCTTTTGCACAATTGAAACGATGAGTGCAAGAAAGCGAGAGAGCGCGAGTGAGTGTGAATGGAGAGAGGCGGGCAGAGAGTAAAGTGTCACAGCTGTCTGTTTGCCGGTAAAGCGTTTTTAACTTAAAGACCGGCCTGGGGCACACACTCACTTCACACACACACACACCCGTACATGAACTAACTATCTCGATATGTGTTTGTGCATGTGGCTTCCTATTTGGGGTAGATTCGGGAGTGGAAGTTGTTCTGTGGAGTGAGGAGCGAAGGTGAGGGAGGAAGAGATTGCTCTCAGGATATGCGAGATGAGCGCGTGCAATTTCGCAATTTTCGGTATAATTACATAAAGTCAAGAGAGTTGATTTCTGTTTGAACTTAAAACACGAAACTAAGTCAGTTGCGCTTAAACGTATGCAACAAATAAGTAGAAAATACGATTATTATTATATTTATCTATGCTTCTTCTCACAGTTCGTGCCTAATTTCAAGCACGACTCACGTGCGCATCGCTGACTCACCTCACAACAGGAAGTAACTATTATATAACGGTAAATAGGCCAGCCGAGGCCAGAACTTATCACCCAGAGATTGGCACGCACCTTTTGGTGCTCATGTTTTTTTTTTTTATTTTTTTGTTTTTTTCTTTTCGGCTGCCAGGCTGGGCATCATCATTTTTTATTTATATCATCGCCTTTGAGGTGAGCATGCTGTTAGCTGAAATGGAAAGCACACTCGAAAGCGTATTTGGAGCACGTGCGAGACGGTGCTGCAAGTACTTTCAGCACTTGTGATGTGATTTTATTTACACGGCACCCGGGAGAAGAATAATGCCGCAGACTTGACGACGCCAGACTAGAGTAAACCACTCTATAACTATCTCATGTTAAATGTCCCTTTGCCCCCTTACACTGCTCCACCGACTGACCGATTGGCAAATATTTATATGCTGATGGAGGGGGCGGCAACGAGGTCGGGCCCAAGACGTTGCTTACATAACACTCGACGCTATCGGACCGAATGCGACAAGTAGCGGGAAATAAAATGCCACAAGATGTGGCACGAAGACATCCCATTAAATCACAAAAACAATTCACACAGAAATGAGCATACAAAATGTTGCACGTGGATCAATAGAATAATAAAAATCTGCATGAGATTAACCACACAGTATAGGGCAAAAAGTAGGAGACAAGGAGTCTATAAAAGAATTTAAAAAAATCATCTACTTATTTTGTTAACTATGCCTCACCCTATAAATACTTAAACGCTCCAAAACGTGTCAATTCAAATAGATTTATAGGCAAAGCTACATTCTACAAAGTTTCAACCATTTTCTTGGAGATTCGCGTTTTAAAATCAAATTAAAGAGGTTTCTTTGTATTTTTCTAAGTAATTCTAAGCCATACATAAAAAGATGAGCAACTAGATTAAACTTAACTAGCCTGCCATAAATTTACCAAAGGTTTACGAAGTCCTTTTCTAAATTCAATTGAATTATGGTTAAAATAAATTGCATTTTCTGTAGTTTCCGATTCAATGTGCCCCTTGGCAACGGCGACAACGGGAACCAGGGGGACGGAAGAGGGGAATAGAGAGACAGAGTGAAGTGACAACAAGCGAAAGCTTTGATAAGCAAAAAAGGCATAGAAAGAACGAACGGCAACAACGAAAACAACCAGAAGAACAAAACAAACAATGAGCAGTAAAAGTAACAAGTAAAAAGGACAACGGAAGCTGTCAGCTTTCAATTTGGAAAGCACAGACAAGAGCGCCGCCGGAGAGTTTCTAAAAAAAAAGGGAAGAGAGAGCGTGCGAAGAGAGAGTTGTGAAAAAGCTATCACAGTAGGCGTTATACAATTTTTAATGCATATAAATCATTTTCAAATCTGAGTGCGAGAGCAAAGTGTCCGATTGTAAATCACTTAAAAAGTGGAAAAAAAAAATTAAATTTTTTTCTTTGAAGTTTTTTTTTTTGTTTTTCTTTTTCAAAATCCATATCAGACACCAGTTGAATGTATCTTTCACTTTGAAAAATGATTGATATATTATCTTTACCACGTCGTAATAAATTAGTTGGCGGCAAGCTCGACCAGCATAAGACCGGGCTACCGATCAACAGTTTGCCAGGATGGGAATTGATTCCCCTGAACTGTAAGCTACCCATGCTCAAGTGTCCGGGCAATCAGGTTATATTTTCAAAGGATAAGATCGGTAATTCTGTAAGTTTGTTAACAAAATAAAATCGAGAAACCATATTGTTTTTCACTTATATAATGAGTATTATTTGCTTTCAGTTCAAATGTTCCATGCAGGAATTTGACTCGTCGGCAACGATCAATATACCAGAGTATAATCCGTTGCATGATTCCAATTTGAAAACCTTCTATGCAAACGAACGGAATCTGAAACGATTGCGAATGAACGGCGAAATCACCGACAATAACGAGGTGATTTGCAATCTAAAGGATTTCAATCAGTTTCGCGAGGATCTGCACAAATCACAATTATACTATGTGCTACAGGCCTACAGACAACGTGAAGCTGAGCGTCACGATCGATTGTTAATCGCGAATGCCGAGAGGATATCGCGACGCGATGATAACAATCCAAATAGTCGGCAAAATGCACAAGAAGATGTGATGATGCGTAAACAGACTATCGAAGAGGAACGTCATTTACGCATGGTACAATTGTATAGTATAACAGAAGAGAAGTTTAAGCATGTCGAGAATATGGCCGAAATGCAGCAAATGCTGCTGGAGCATCGTAAGATGCTCACGAATATTCGTATACAGTCACACCTTGGATTGCATCAGGATCTGCAGCGAAAGCATCTGATTAAGCTGAAGAAACTATTTCAATTCAAAAAGGATCGGTATAATAAGAATATGCATAATCTACATAAGCAGCGTCTGATGAAGAGCAACGAGGGTCAGATACAATCGTGGCACAAGCGACTCAACGAGCGTATCGATCATCAGCGAAGAATAGATTTGCTGCTTGCCGAGATGGCTGAGGAACGTGAAGAATTCATTGAGAGACACAAGGCAAAGTATCAATTGAAATGGGAACAGATTCAGGAAGAAATCAAGAATCGGTCGCGTCTCAATAAACTGGCGAAGAAGCCCAAGCGTCGCAAGCGGAAGGGCAAGAAGTCGAAGCTTCTCAGGCGTGCACAGCCCTCGTTCTGTGACGAATACAAGAGCACGTTCGAAGGTCTCTTAAATAGCGAATTGTGCTACGCTCTCAACGCCGCCATTCAGATGGAAGGTCATGCCCCATTGACATTCGCACCGGATGATCCCATCTATAAGGCGGCACAGTATATAATCAATTATATATTGCAAGATTTCAATAAGGATCTCAGTGACGATAAGTGTGCCATGTCTGTACTGGTAACTCGTATTTCCAACTTCCTGTGCGATGCCAAGAAATATGTTAATTACGTGAGTTGTGTTCGAAAGTGTTGTTTGCATATTCTTAGTCACTCCATCGTTTCCATTTACTATTTACAGAAAGCAATACAGCTTATTGGATTTGCGCGCGAAAGCAACGCCATTGAAATACCTCCGACAAGCCAGAAGAGTCATTCGCGTGGCTCGCATGTCTCTTTCAGCGGCGTTGCGTGCACCATTGGCATGGGCAGCTACGAGATTCATCCATTCGTGGACATACGACCATGTAGTGAGCGACGACCGACGCCGGCTGGTTCGCTCACCTCACTGGTGGTTGGCCAAGTGGGCGAGCAGGTCGCACAGGCGCCGCATATCCAAATGCCGCACTTGAGCCGCAGCGAAGTTGTCTTTATTGAACATTATATGGTGAATTTTAAACGCGATCTACTTGTTGGCTTGGACAAACAAGTCTTTGCAGCCATCCAGTGTCACTTCGAGAATCGCATCATGGATGTGCGCGAAGAGTTGCTCGAATTGGACAAGGAGTTCCTGTACAATCAAATTGCTGTTGGCATACTTAGCTTTGCGGTCAATCCGCTCAACTTTGAGACAGCCCTGATGCTGGCAATCAATGTGGTTTCCAGCGAAATCATTTGGGAGTTGCAACAGACACTGCTTAAGCCGGGCGTCGATCCCGTCGGTATGTCGCACCCAACCAGCTGTGGCACCGATAAGGAGCGTGAACAACGTGCTTTCTGTTCGGCTTGAACTAAAAATGGAAACCCTCGTCCACTTGTCCTGTTTGTTATTTGTACTAGCCAACATTGAGATCCACAGGTTTCGCAATTTTTTATGTCAAAATTCTGTATCGCTAAATAAATATGTGTGTCGTTTTTCTACTTACTTTGTATTGCTATTAGTGTGACTTCCTTTTAGATACTTCCTTATTCTAACTATTAATTTTGCACTATGGTTTTGCCACTATTTTATTTAGTTGTAAACATTAAACAAACTGAAGCATGGTCGGGCAAGCAACAGCTGGTCAGCTGCCAGGGCTGCAGGCGCTCTAACATGGCACAAGCACATTGGTTGATTCCGCAATGTTAAAAACTAACAGTTTCGATTACAATAAGTAATCGATTAATTTTGCATCATTTAATTTAAACTAAAATATAAAATAAGAAACATGAAAATTGAAAATGTATTTTTAATTGCCACTTTTAAAATTTTCGTGGTTTCGTTTTATATATACAAGGAAAATATGTATATTAAGAGCTAATTTAGTTATTTGGGAAAGTTAAATGAAGCCCCATAGGGATACATCAAAGAGTTGTATGGCGTACCGGCAGCTAACATGGAAAAGGGAAAAGCCGCTGTCGGTGTCATACTTGGAGCAGGAGGTAGTGGTTGTTGTTTGGAACTGCGTTTTCTCTTTGATTTACTAACCGCCGGTTGCGGCTCGGCACTGGAAGCACTTTCACTGTCGGTCGATGACGCATCTGGCGAGGCTTGATCATCATCGTCGTCGTCGTCGTCGTCGGACTCTTCACTTTCATTCTTAGTCTCGATTTTGATTTTCTTTTTCGGAGTTTTCTTCGACTTTTTGACTACAGTGCGCTTTTCCTTCTTTGACTTTGTGGTAGGTTGGGTAACTGCTACAGGCGGAGCCACTGGCTGATTTACTGGGAACACGCCGGCGGGAAATGCAAAACGTTTCTCCATACTAAATACGGTTAACTGTTGCATGGTGAACTCTAGAAAAGCTTGCATGGCGATATTTAAGTTGGGCGGATTCGGGCAATTCTTGAGGCTATGATACGGCATGGAACAGTTTCTGCAAATCATCTGGCACTGAAATGAGGTGTGACCCTGCGGAGAATCAAACTTAATATAAGGCAATTAATCAAAATAAATTAAAGCTTACTTTTTTATCGCATATGCCACACTCCAGATCTTTAGGTTTATCTTTGCTTTTCTTTTGCTTAGTTTCAGTTTCATCTTCACTGCTGTCCAGCCCCTCCGCCGCATCGTCATGGTCTTCATCGGGTATGGTATATTTGCGGGATTCATTACCAATGCACACAACATCGTCTTCAGAAGGCACTTTTCTCAATGCCTTCGGCGATTTACTAGCAATTTCCTTGGCTGAGGATTTTGTTTTCACCGGCGGTACGTCTTCATCACTGGAAGAATCCTCTTCCGAGGAAGACGATGGAGGAAGAGCAGCTGGCTGAGCAATAGCTTCAGTTTTAATTTTTGCTTGAATCTGAGGTTTTTTAGCTGGTTTTTTGATAACTTCGCCTTTTTCAAAGCTTTCGTCCGAACTGCTCGACGAACTCTCTTCATTAGTTTCCTTCGACTTATCTATCGTCTTAGGCGTAACATCTTCTTTCTTCTCTTTTTTGATATTAATCAAATTGTTGAGAGGAGCTACAGTTGGTGCTGGAGAACCTATCATGGTAGCTTCCGGTGGTGGAACCAGCGTGGTTGACACATCTGGCGGAACAGTTTCCTCGGACAATTTCCCATTTGTAAAGTAGAACATGTCATCATCCATTGGTTCCTGATATCGCATTATGTTCGTATCGCCCTCGCTGTGCCTGCCACTTTCGTTTTGTCCACGTCCGCGTCGTCCTTGATTTTTACCACCACCGTTAGATTCTCTTCTTCCTCGACCTCGCCTGCCATTTTTTCGACTACGTTGATTTTCTTGTTTTCCATATTGTCCACCTCCACCATCACCCCTGCTGCGCTGCTGCTGCTGATGTCTTGGTTGATGATGGTTCTGTTGGGGCTGCTGCTGGCTTCGATCTCTGAATTTTGTAAACGAGTCAGAATTATTTGTCTGATTGCCGAACTCTTGACGACGATTGTTGCTATTGTTTATATGTTGGTTAAAGTTATTATTCCAACTTCTGTTCCCATGATCAGTGTTATTCGGGTAAAAATTACCGACTATATTTCTTTCCCTGCCGTTTTGCATCTCAAACAACGAATTGAAATATGCTCAAAACGCACATGTTGAATTGGCATCGATACTCGACAGGTTTGTTTTAAGTCTATCGGTTTGTATCGATTCCTATTACTGTTACCTATTGCTTATGTTAATACTTAAGTTATGTATACAAAAAACCTATTAATTCAAAATCACCCAAAGCGAGTTAAGTTAACCTTTGTTTAATTTATGAAATACTCGAAATTTTGTATTTTTTTATTTATTGTGTTCATGGAGTACCTCAATTGGTATCGTACATAAAGTATCGCATTGCCGATATAAATATATCGATTTAATTTCAACAGTCACTCGACAAGAATAATAACATTTGACAACATGCCTAATAATTTTAAAAATTATGATATGAAAAAAACAAAATCGTTTGCAAATAAGATAAAGGAGCGGTCGCGAACGTGGGGACAAGTGAAGTTTACACCCGCACCCGTAGTGGAGGAGGAGCCCACACCATGGAAGCATGTCAAGAATGATATTCTGGATGATGAAGAGGAAGAACGCAATGCTAAACGGTTCAACCTGGAAAGCCAGGAAGCCAAAGATGTTATGAAGCAACGTAAACTAAACCATATGCGCAACATTATCGAAGCCAAACGTACCGAAAAGGTTAAATGGGAAACGTTCGACGACGGATCTTCTTCGACAGCACCATCAGCACCAGCAAAAAGTTGGATAGATCCCAAAAACATGGGCTTCAAAGAGCGAAACTATATACGAGCAAAACTCACGCGAAGTGTAATGCAGAAAAAGTCGACGGGAAACCTAGCAACAGCTATTAATGATTTACAAAGAATTCAATCTCTTAAAGGTGACAAGAAAAAGGGAAAAATTTGTAAAAAATAAAACAAAATAAGATAAAAACAAAATACAAATTATATATCATTATATTTTTCGAAACGTTTTTTAGGAAAACATTTGAAAATCTGCTAGAATATGGGAAGTATTGAAAACTCAAATGAATTGGCTAAAACTGATCAGTTTTTACTTCTTTTTTTTTTCTTGGGAAATAAATGAGAAATGTATACACAACATACATAAGTACTACACACACTTTATGTAAATCTTCTTAGAATTAGGAGTAAGAGTATATGTGAATGGGTTTTGCAAAAAATAAATATATGTAAACTAAACGGATGAATGAGACGGTTGCCTCGAACCGCATCTTCCCTTAAGCTTCAGCATCAGCTCCTAGTTGCAGTTCAACCATTCGCATTGGCCAACTTTGCAATTAACTGATTGTATTTGCTGTTGCTTGTAATGCTCTTTTTGGAGTTGCGCGCCTGCTCTGGCGCATGTTGTAGAAAATAGATGTCAATAAATTCGAGTGTTTGATTGGCTTCCTTGGGGTACATCATGTTAAAGGTATAATAGTAGCAAAGCAATTGGGCAATAATGTCCGGTATATCGGTATCGGTAGCAGCAAATGTGCTCATTATCTGCCCCTCAATGTACACCATTGCCTCGGCTTGGGCAGCCTCAGAGCCCGCAACTGCTGGCGTGTCTGTAATAGGATAATATAAGAAATTTAAAAATACATATCGACTCAGTCAAGATTGGGATTACTTACTGACTAGAGCCACCCAAGGTGCATTTGTTGGATTGATGTTTTGCAGCGCATCTTTTGACAAGGGTCCGTTTTCCAGTTGCTTGAATATGTAATCGGGATCCTCGTTGAAATGGTATGCCAGGCCGCGGACAACGTTGGCATAATTCTCCTCGAGAGCGTTGACTTTTTTATTTTTTGACATCTTAAAAAACTTAAATATGCGGTCCCGTTCGCTGGCAATGCGTTTTTCCAGCAAGCGCGGATCAATTGACATGAGCAGTTCAAAGTGCTGAAAGAGCAACTCCTTTGTGAATATGTGTGGCCAGTTGTCCTTGATGGCTTTAATATCTGGTATCTTTTCGCTATTGTTAAAAAATGCGCGCTGCAACGGAAAACATTCCTTCATATACTCGGAAATTGTGGCTGGTTCAACGTTGGCTATGCCACTATAACTGGCAATAAGCAACTCTTTCTTCTCCTCCAGATCGCGATGAATGGCCTGCGACTTGGCATTACCATTGGATGCCGCACTACCAGCTGCACTACTCGCAGCCGACTTTCGCTTTTTACTGCTGCTACTGCCGCTGGTTATGTGGATTTCCGAGCTTCCCGAGCTGGCTCGTTTCTGCGGCCGATTCAGCGCGTTGTTACGATTGATCATCTTCGATATAAGCGACTGCGGCGTTGTGGTAATCTGTTGACCTTCACGATCCTTTTCCAATAGTGACTCTGGATACTTTTCAGCCGCCTGATGAGCGACCTCTCGAAGCACCCGTATCGGTATGTGTGTGGATCGTTCACGTAGCTCATCAACCAGCATGTTGGCCAACGAATTAAGCCGTTTGCCGAGACTTGTTTTGCTGCGCAGCAATTTCATAATATCATTCGGTACCTTAGACCAAGGTATCGAGAATTCTTTAAACTGAGCCGCTGTTGTCTTTGAATTGCTACTTGGTGTCACACTAGCCAGCGAGAGAGTTTCGTCATTAGATACTGTCGAATCATTGGCGTTCGAAACAAAGCTCGGATCTATTGAGCTGCCCGCACGATCTGAACGATTTAACGGTGAGGGAGGAGGTAGTATTACATATTCATCATTTTCGGCCAATAACATGAGTAATAACTTGTCTTTAGCAGCGAACAGGACTACATCATCTTCGCAGATCTCACAGCCATTGCTTTCCAGTACAATGGTGCTGCCGATCAGGCCGTATTTATGTGCTATGCATGAAAGTAAATACAAAAGATTAATAATTGGGAACAACTATCATTTAATAATTAAAAAATGATTTTGATATTGAAAAACTACCCCTATCAATACTCAAATCATTTAAACCGCATTGTTTACACACCTTTCTCAATGACGTCCTTTCTACTGGGCAAAGACATAAATGTTTTCTTAATCTTTCGATCGGCGTTGCATATTGTAATCAAAACTTTCTCAGTTGGCAATTCGGTTTTCAATTTCGTTTGCAGCGTCTCTTGCACTGCGCCAGCCTCAACTTTGGAATGCATTTCTGTGGATAGTAAAAAATAAACATACGTTTATAACAATTTAAAAATAGTATGTACACACCCATAACCGAGGAGTTTTGCTTGTACGTACCAGAAGAGCCAGTCTCAGTCCCAATCGCAATGCCTGTCGCTGTTTCAGATTTTTTTGCTGCTGTTGTTTGTACACCATTTTCATTTGGCGCAGAGGCCGCCGGGGCCGGGGGCTGGGTTAATGGTTTTGCCTCATTAGCAGCGTAGGGTGCTACTGCTGGAGCGGCATCCATGGCTTCAATTATTTGCCGGAAAGTTTACCAAATGCACAAGTTTAATTTAAATTGAGCCCTTCTTTTTTTTTTATCAAAATTTGCACAAGCCAAACTGCGGCCAGGGTTGTAAGAAACGGCATATATCGATATGACTTTTCCGCGACCAGGGCCACATATCGATATCACAACCGCGACTATCGCCATGTTCGCGGCTAACCGACATCGATACGCAATAGCTGTCGATACCTGACAACTTTGTGGGTGGTCTGCAGCAACAACACTTAAACACTCATTTGTTGCTTTTTGTGAGTGCGTTTGTCAGGAACGCGTTTTATTTTGTTTTCTCTTCGGTTTGTTAATTATTTTGATTTCTTGAATTAACTTCGTGCAAGACATCTTTAAATATAATCTGTGACACCAGCGGCATTCACGTGAAAACACAAAAATGGCTGCAAAACTTGTCGATTTCGAGATTTTGTAGTACCAAAAAAGGCGTCGCTGCGGCGGAAATTAATATTCACAAAGGCTCCGCTTAATAGTGATTATCGTTGTGGCAATCTCGCATTCGCACTACAAAATGCAAACGTAAGTATGCAGCATGCGTCGGATTTAATTACCAATGAATATAAATGTAAATTCCGGTCTTGGTCTGTTTTTGTTTACCAGGAGCACCCCTACGACTTGGTGTTATCTGTTACTGGCAGCTATCTGTCTGCCATCTGGCTACTATTCGACAAAATTCACCACTAGCACGAGTTCGCCACAAGTTGAACTGGAGCCCATAAATGGCACAAAGAATTATCGGCTTTATAGCAAAAAGGGCAAGGATGACAAGCCATGGTTTGACGGCCTCGACAACCGGCAAGTACAGTGCGTACGTCGTGGGCATTGCCTGGAGGCCAACAGCACTGATAATACATGCTTGGGATCCAAATTACCATACACACAAACCAGCCTGGGACTGACCGATTATCGCAAAGTAAAGGATCTCGATGAGGTATTAAGCGCATACTATGCGCTAAGGCATGTGCCCAAGTGTTGGGCTGTCATACAGGTAAGTCGATTAACAATTAAAATACATATGTTAAAAGAATATATGTATGTATTGAACGGCAAGCTTGCTTTACTCGGCTAATACCTTGTCTCTTTTGCAGCCATTTTTGTGCGCTGTCTTTAAGCCGAAATGCGAGGAAATCAACGGAGAGGGCTTGATCTACCTGCCATCCTACGAAATGTGTAAGGTTACACTAGAACCCTGCCGTCTGCTTTACAACACGACATTTTTCCCAAAATTTCTGCGTTGCAATGAGACGCTATTTCCGATGAAGTGCAGTAACGATGCTCGCGAAATGAAATTCAATGTTACTGGAAAATGTATGCCGCCTCTGGTGCCGGCAGATAATGCAGCCAGCTACTATCCGGGCATTGAGGGTTGTGGTGTGCAGTGCAAGGATCCACTATACACGGACGATGAACATCGACAAATACATAAGCTCATTGGCTATGGTGGTACACTGTGCCTTCTATCCAATCTGTTTGTAGTCGCAACATTTCTTATCGACTGGCAGAATGCCAACAAATATCCAGCTGTGATTGTTTTCTACATAAATCTCTGCTTTCTCATCTCCTGTTTCGGGTGAGTGTAAATGAATTATTGACTAGACGTGTGTGATTACTATAGCTTTTCTCATTCACAGTTGGTTGGTGCAATTTACGTCCGGTTCGCGTGAGGATATTGTCTGTCGCAAAGATGGCACACTACGTCATTCGGAGCCAACAGCTGGCGAAAATCTCTCGTGCATTGTAATATTTGTATTGGTCTATTATTTCCTAACCGCCGGCATGGTATGGTTTGTGTTCCTTACCTATGCCTGGCATTGGCGTGCCATGGGTCACGTACAGGATCGAATCGATAAAAAGGGATCATATTTTCATCTAGTGGCCTGGTCGCTGCCATTGGTGCTGACCATCACGACGATGGCTCTCAGCGAAATCGATGGCAATGGCATTGTGGGCATATGTTTTGTGGGCTACATAAATCACCCGATGCGCGCAGGACTATTGCTTGGACCGCTTTGTGGTGTCATTCTAATTGGTGGCTACTTCATTACACGCGGCATGATTATGCTATTCGGACTCAAACACTTTGCCAACGACATCAAATCGACATCCGCCAGTAACAAAATCCATTTAATTATAATGCGCATGGGTGTCTGTGCGATACTGACGCTTATTCTCATCTTAGTGGCTATCGCTTGCCATGTCACGGAGTTTCGGCATACGGCTGAGTGGGCCGAGAGCTTCAGGGACTATATCATGTAAATAGTTAGACTAACTTCCATTTAAACTCATCTAACTCTGATTTCATTGGTTTTTACAGTTGTCGCATAAGCTCCGTTTTTGATGAGAACAGTGTCTGTAAGATTGAGAATCGTCCAAGTGTGGGAGTGCTGCAATTGCATCTTTTGTGCCTGTTTAGCTCAGGAATACTCATGTCTACTTGGTGCTGGACCCCGTCCTCAATAGAGACCTGGAAGCGCTACATCAAAAAGTGAGTTAAACCGTTTATTTATTCCCTGAGATGTCTTTCATTGTTTTTCTTCCAATCTTTGCTTAGAAAGTGTGGTAAGGAAGTCGTGGAGGAGGTCAAAATGCCAAAACACAAGGTCATCGCACAAACTTGGGCCAAGCGCAAAGACTTTGAGGACAAGGGCAGATTGTCCATAACACTATACAATACGCACACCGATCCCGTTGGCCTGAATTTCGATGTAAACGATCTGAATTCGTCGGAAACGAATGAGATTAGCTCCACGTGGGTGCATTATTTGCCACAATGCGTGAAACGTCGCATGGCACTCACCGGCGCCACAACCGGCAACACCAACTCTTCCAGTCAGGGTCAAGCTGGACGTAAGAACTCTTTGGATTCTGAAATTAGTGTGAGTGTGCGTCACGTGTCTGTAGAATCGCGACGCAATTCAGTGGACTCGCAGGTTTCCGTTAAGATAGCTGAAATGAAAACCAAAGTTGCTTCACGGACCCGACAACATGGAAAACACGGATACTCGTCAAGCAGTAATAAGCGAACCCAACGGCGCAGAGACTTCATTGCGGCCAGCAGTGGACGAACGTCCAAATACAGCAGCGCCGCAGGACGTGGCCGACGCGAGAGCAGCACATCGGTAGAGTCACAGGTTATAGCACTCAAGAAGACCACCTATCCGAATGCTAGTCACAAAGTGGGTATGTTTGCCCATCAGAGTACCAAAAAGCACAATAGCACCAGACGTCGCAATGCCGGACTCGATCCGACCATTATCAATGATTTCATACAGAAGAATGGACAATTCATATTGCCGTTTCTGACGAATCAGGGTATGACAACGTCCTCGGATGAGGAGGAGAATTCACGTGCCTCATTTAAAATACACGATCTCAATGTGGTGGTCAAGCAGGAGGTGAGCGATGATGACGATGACGATGATGATGCTCATCCCAAGATACAAGAGTTACCCAGTAATGCAAGCAAGTCCCAGGCCTTGGAACATTTTCTCAAGCACATGCAAAAGTCCAATGAATCCAATCGACAATCGCGTAACTCGCAACGCAGTCGCAAATCACGCAAGGAACACTCGAAACCAGTACACCATCATGCCGGTCTGGGGCTCGATCTGGACTTGGATGTCGATTCGAATAGCGACTTTAAAACCAACTATGTGCGACAACTGACCGCTGCCATCGATGCGAACGCTGACTCACTCAGCTGTTCATCCGTTGAGCTGGATATACCGCTGGGTGGCATGCACAGTTCCTATTCGGGCATGTCGACGGGCAAGCCAAATTCACGCAACAGCAAGACCAGCTGCGATGTGGGCATACAGGCGAACCCCTTTGACATTGCCACACACACTCTGCCCACCTATGGCAACGACGAACTGCAACAAGCGATGCGTCTGCTCAATGCGGCAAGTCGACAACGCAACGAGATGAATTCCGAAGATGCCACCGAAATGCAATCGCTGCTCGGTCCACGACATCACAAGGAGCCGACGCTAATGAGCGAATCCGATAAACTCAAAATGTTACTGCTGCCCTCGAAATAGGTTCAGCACCACCGCCCGCGCACAAACGAAATGCATTTACTTAAGTTTCTAAAACTCATCCATATCCCTGAGACTCTTCCATTTCGAATACGAATCTAAATACACAAATAGAAATACGAATACTCATAGGAATATAAGTTTTAAAAGTTTACAAACGATTTTATATATAGAATTTAAGATATTTCGTCCTCTCGCTGCATTTTTTGTGTATACTGACTGTTTCCTTAAACTAGATTCTAAGAACTTCTGTAGTCTTATGTGCATGTCTCAATCATCTACATATCCTGTACTCATATATATCGATGTATGTTGTTTTAAATGTACAATTAAGTCACCCTTTTGGGTTCAATTACAGCACAACGAAATTGTGAATGAATTGTGTTACTAAGTGCCTAAAACAATCGTAAAATATTTAACACTTTGTAACTAATAAACCGATTTTACATCCCATCAACTTTAACTGGGGAATAAACTACAAGCTATAACGTATTCAATAAGATTGGCTTCGCTTCTTTAGCTGACTCAGTAAGCGTTATGTTTACAATTCGACGAAAACATCGGGGGATCTTATTTCTATGCGTACATTCGCTTGGGCCTAAAAGAAATAAAAATAAACAAATAGAATTTCCGATCAATGCGAGCTCGTTGAAGAATGAAGATAAAACTAAGGTTCAATTTCATTTTGTTTACTGTGTACGAGTGCGTATAGGGTGCGCTTGATACAGTACTTGCTCGCCATGAAGAAAATTTGCATAGAGTCTTTGCAAACTATTATTCGAAATTACAAAGTACGAAACTACTACAAAAGTTCATACCAACTTTAATTTTTTCTTTCGCTTAGTTTGTTTATAGAATTGTAAAAGGTAATAAAAATAATAATTACTTTGAAAGTTAAAAAAAAAAATATTTTTCTATATTGTATTTAATAGAAAATGTGGTTCACACAACAAACAGATTTAACCTTCTGACAGAGCCCATTAACTGGAGCCCATTTAAAGCGATACGACAGTATACAGAATATAGTGAAATTTAAGCAATCATAACAAATACATTCAAAACCAGATTCCATATAAAAGCGAAAGGGGTCTTTCTTAAATTTCAATTGATATTGCCCCCTGCAGTCGGTAAAAATATCTTTTAATAATGAAATCGAATGGCACAAATGTTGTCTTAATATTTCGAGTATCTTTAATGTTTACAGAACATAGTCTTTCTGACTTTAGGAAGCCCCAGCTATACTTAAGAATATGCTGTTTAAAGATAAATACACGCATATATATTATAACATATATAAAGTTCTATTGCGCATATGAAACCGTATAAAGAGGCGAGAGATTCACAAGCCAGAGGTCGTTTCAGGTTTTTTGTAAAACTGACCTCTGGACTGCCATGGCAGGTAGCGCGGCCAAAAGAGGCGTTTCTCGGTTTTTATGGTAAGCGCAGCAGGTAGGAAGGTAGGAAGTAACGAAATAGCCGAAGATACATATGCTATACGATGGGTATTATAAATAGTTTTCACAGAACTAGTGTAGTCACACTTGGCTGGGAAAGTATACGTCCGGTGCGGAAGAGCTCGGGGGAAGTCGATGGAAACTACCGAGCACCTGTCCACAACACACTTTTGCCTTTTCGCTATTAGAACATGAAATTGTTGTTTTTATTTTCCCTTTTAGTCGACTGATCATTGAAGAAGACACGCAAACCAACAGCTGATCAATTACGCAGGGCTGCTTTGGGAAGCTTTTTAAGCGCATCGCTTTGGGCGTGGTGGACCACCTACAGCATCGCAACTGGATTAGTTGCAGCTGCACAAATTTGATTGATTGATTAGCTCTTGAGCCAATTGACATTCTGCGGGGTTGGCGCCATATTCGAAACATTCGAAAATTGTTATTACAATTTGCAATAAGTTAATCAAGTCGTTTTTGTTTTAATTTTTATTTTAATTGTAATGAATCTAGGTTTAGTTCGAAATTTACAGGTTAACGCAGGTTTTCAAGTTGTTTGTTGTTGGTGTTGGTGTTACTGTGCCTTTGCTTGATATGAGTTATGCATTAAAGTAGGGTTTGACTATGCTCATCTTGCTGACGAGCCAAAAGACCGAAATAACAAACTGCAATTGCAAGTGCAATCTAATTGAAATTCTACAAAATCTGCTTTTATTGATATTTGTAAGCCAATTTCTATTAGGAATAGGTTAAGATCAACTTTAAGAATTGAATTTAAATAGATAAGCGACTGCTTCCGATAGATGCAGACTATTATTGACTACAGACTTAAAGACAAACACACAGGCATGCCCACACATAGCCTACTTGGACTTGCGCTGAGACAGTTTCACCTCCTTGGCCCAAACCACATTGTTCAAGAATTCGCCAAGCAGATAGAGTGCAAAGGTGAAACCGAGCACAGCCACAAAGAAGACAATACGCTGTGGCAGCTGCAGCACCTCCAAAACGGGATAGACCCAGACGTTTGAGTAGTGCTTGATAATGTGAATCCAGACTAGATAGCTGACCATGAAAATGGCCAGTCCGGTGAGACCCTTGCTGCGCTTGGGATAGGCACGATACGAGGTGAACATCTCCAGCACAATAAAGACCACAATGTTGGTGTGTAGCACGTGGTTAAGCCAGCTGCAAAAGGCAATCGAAATTCGTCAAGCTTTTTTGCTTTGTTTAGCTATTTTCAAGCAAACTCACCTGGGGAAGACGGGATCCAGCACTTTGGGAAAGACCAGTTCACGATCGATAGCATACAAAGTCCAGAACGTAACACCCACATTGAGGGCCACGGGGAAGGCCAACGTTGACATCAGCCAGTCCTTAAACTTGCGTATAGCTGGCGGGCGCTTTGGCACCAGCTCGTTCGTGCCCACGAAATCATTGACCAGTGAAATAATGTAATAGAGCGCTTGAATTATCTGTAAGTGGAGAATGCGATGCGTGCTGTAAATTGAGGGTTTGTCGTTCATCGGGGTGGCAGGGTTGTTAATTGAAGTGGAATAATGCGTCCAACTAATCAGGCATGTCACTGACAAACCGGTTATAGATTTTGCGCAAGATGTAGATAGCAAGAATATTATAGATGCAAGACAACTTGACTATATAGTACTTATGTATATAGTACACCCAACCCCACAGATTATTCCGTTCGGCCCGCTTACCGCATCCAAAAACGTAAGATATTTGAATTTTCCCCCAAACGGATGATATATTAGTTTTGGATTTGATTCACTGGATTTAGGAAATTCAACGTATGCATAATCATAATAGATGCCGTACGTGAACTGTACGGCGGCCGTAAGATGCAGCAGTGTACGCAGTGCGCCAAAAATACTGTTATAAAGCGAGTGCGTCGCAGATCCTGTGGCCATTTTATTCGAGTAATTGATTTTTCACGGCAACGAACAACAGCCGGCCAGCAAAAAAATGAAACTGAAGACGGTTTGGATGCGGTGTGACCGTCGTGGATTTTTTTGTAATCAATTTGTTATCGATATCTATATTGGATACATTGCGATTTTGACCAAATATTTACATATTCGGGCACATTGCATTAGCTTTATCCAAAGTGCATTCAAAATGATAACAGATAGAGGAAAATAAATGGCTTTTTGATGTTTTGATGTTTTTTGTTATAAATCAATTGTTACTTATATTTTTACGATTTGTTAACATGGGATAAAAAAGACACACGCCATTTGTTGCCAACACCTGACACTCTCAGTACTGGAAATCAAATTTGGGCAAGAACATGCATGGCATACTAATAAGCCATAAATAATAACAGCTAAATAAATTGGCTTTCAGCGAATTCTAATTAAAAACACATAAAATGTTTAATTAAACAAACTTCAATAGCAATAAATGTTTATACTTCACAATGATCATTGTATGATGACTAACGATTTATTATCTCCATTGCATTATTTATAAATATACATAACTACGATTTCCATTTATAACAGTTGTTTGATTATTTCGATAAGGCATAAGTACATTATTCTTTAATTAATTTTGCATGTTATATTTGTTAATGCTCTGCCTAAAATATACCTGCTCGTACTTTTCAAACAAATGTTGAAATGCGCGCCAATAAGGAACGAATCGGTTTGCACAACGATCACCAAATATTATCGATAACTGATAGGGCTGCAGTAGCAGCACATTCGCTTACCGCACAAAGAAATGTTAGGAACTTAAATTTGCCAGCAAAGGGATGGAATATTGATGATGGCAGCTCCAAATTATAAAAGTAAGCTACTCCATAATTGAACTGAATAACGGCCGTAATATGCAGGACAAGCTGCAAGGTGCGATTGAAGCCAGTGGACGTTGAGCCCTTGATCTTGGACTTGGATCTTGCCATGTTTAACACTCAAAAGTCTACTCCATACTGATTAGTCGGCTGCCGGCAAGCGAAGTAAATTCTTTCCTATATGTATACCACTTGGTGCACACTATATATACATATTTATGTATATATATGTTTCGTGTGCGGGTCGGCCTGATAAGGTGACTTGTCATTCAAGCTCTCTCTCTTGTGTTGAGATTAAGCGCGAGCTGATAAGCAACGAACTGACATATCAGATTGAAACACTTTCATCGTAACATCGATTAGCTTAGCAGATGCCATGTTAAAATAATGTAAGCTATGTTAATTGATATTCAAATCAGTTTACAAATGAGCTGTTGTAATGCACAAAGTGCAGTGCTGCGAGTTTTTGTCAAATAGAAAGAGATTTTTAATAACGATTTTCTTACCGCACAAATAAACGTTAAGTATTTAAATTTTCCACCAAAGGGATTAGTTTTCATTCCTGCCGGCGCTGCAATATTATAATCGGTAAAAATACCGTAACTAAGCACAATGGCCGCTGTTAAATGTAAAACAACGCGCAGGTACTTTAGATCGGGGCGCGTTTTGCCCTTCTTCGATTTGTATGTTGCCATGTCTACCACTTTTAACTTAATAACTCGGCGATCGCTTGAAACTATATATGTTACGGTTTCTATTAAAAACAATTTGTACATACATGTGTATGGTATGTCGCTGTCGTTGCTTGGGCAGCTTATCAATAAAGTTTAAAAAAATCAACAACAAAACGCGATAGAGTGCATAGTCTTACACAGTCATTTCAACTGTGTCTACATAAGTTCTTTATTTCCCAATGTCGATAAGCAGATTAGGATATTTAAAAGTGCTTTTTGAACTACAGAAATAAACGTTAAATATTTAAATTATGAAATGAAAAGTGCTAACGGTAGTTTCTGTATTGTAATATATATAATAGAACTTATTGCTGCTGCGTGGGCGCCCACTCAAGCTGTAATTAAGTTGCATTCGAGCAGGATGCGAGCGGAAGCTATGAATAGATGTGTAACTATTGAATCTCCGTCGACGCCGCCTTCTGTGCGAACTATCGATTTAATATCAAACTACGCGGACGCTGCCAATCGTTTGAAGGTCAAGGGGCAAGCACACACACACACACACAGTAGTGACGCAGTCCTAAAATAATTATTATGTTCCATTACCAAGGCGAACAACAATCAATAAGTATATTTTGGAAATGGGCGGGGAGAACTAAGCAATGAGCCTACATTTTGAATAATTAATATTAAGTGGGGAATTCAGAATACAATAACTAAATTATTGTGTACATTATAGGCTAAGAAAAATATATATATTTTACTTATGTTATCCATTTACATAATCGATAATAATTGACATTGCATATTAAGTTTATTCCTTGGTCTCTGCTTCGACATCGCTTTCATCGTCGCTAGACTCCAAATTGATTTCGGTTAGTTCCTGTTCCTCGACACTACAACTATCCAGTTCACCGATTTCCACATTCGCAGCCGGTGCATCCAGCTCCAGTGTGAACTGCGACGCGTTGTCGTTGCACACAGACATAGCACTGGTTTGCTGCTGCTCTTGCACTGGCTCCTGTTCGAACATGGGATTATTGAAGGAACGCTCGCGCACCTCATCCCGCTCAGCATCGTAGCCCATCGCAGCCAGTCGATCTGTGGCGGATTGAGACCCAGTGGCTGCGTTATCATCAAATCGATTGAAGAGCAAATTCCTACGCAAACGCAGACTGAGATGACGCCAACGCCAGCGTCGCGGATCGTGTATCCAATGTGGTATACGATTTAAATACGGATGCTCTGGCATAAAGTGGGCCAAGATAATGATGGCAACAATACCGACAAACACCAGGCAGAAGAGTATAAGCAGCACCGAGCCAAAGGTCACATTGGGATTGTACGGTTGACCGGAATAGCTGAGACGCGGCTGCAACGACCAAAAGTTCGTGTCATGGTTGATCGTTGCCAAGTGAACCATAAAGTCGACGCTGCGTTCGGTGTATGTGCCACGCTCTTGGACAATTGCCTGCATCAGGTTACCATATTTGCGTGTCACCACATAGTTGACATGCAATTGCAGCTCATCCGCAAGCGACATTGTGTTTATGGCCGTGCGAATGTATGTATCCAGATTATTGCGTACCTCCTCTGTGCAATCTCTACCTGGCATGGTGACAAGTGCGCCGCATAGGAAACAGCACGAGCCAAAGGGACGCACCGGCGACTCGCAGTGCGGCACCTCGCACTGAACATTGTGACAGACCGGTTCGATGAGCTCCTCGAAATCCTTGTGGCATCCACACAGTTCACCGCGATAATACTCTACCGTCGCAAATTGCGCATTGTGAAACATCAATTGACCCAGATCGCGTTGTAGAAGCTCTTGCAGATACATTCTCGAGATCGAGGAGCCGGCCAGAACCAACTGACCCAAGCGTAGATATTGCACATTCTCCATATCGAAGGACAGAGCGCCCATATTGTTGCGTATCAGAATGTGCTCATCGTCGCAGGGTACACGCTCCAGATCGGTCATAATCGAACCGGGCGCAATGCTGGCATCATTGCTGGTGCTCGTCACGGTGACCTGTTCACTCCACGTGTTGGGATCAAACCATTTGCTTGTCTTAGGCGCTCGCAGCACAGCGCGTTGCTCATCACTCTCGCAACTTGGATTCAAACCCCTGCCAATGCCCAGCGTGATGGTGGAATCCTCGACAAGCAGTAGCGCTCCATCACGTGGAAATTCGAATCCGCGTACGGCCAACTCAGCTGGCAGTGGTAAAACCGCTGGATAATTGGCCGGAAATACTAGTAAATCGCGTGCACAGGGCAAATAATCATCCAGCCAGGCAGCAGGATTAGTCAATGGAATACCTCCCACATGCCACTTAAACAGCACCGCATCCGTCTCCAGTTCGAGCAGACCGAGCACAACGAGCGCAATTAGCTTCGCTTGCAACATGTTTTACGACTGAGGCACGGCGACAATTGGCATCGCATTTGCTCTGTAATTGGGGGCGTCTCATCTGCGGCGCGGAGCCGCCCCCAAGCATCAACTCTGTGATCAGAATTCACATGGCGGAAAGGGAGTCTATCTGACTAGCAGCAAATCACCAATAATTTGCCTATTGCTAGATAAAACCAACGAGTGTGCATGACTTTCTTATACCCTACAATGTACATATTGGGTCAATAGTTTTGTAAATTAGATACACAAGCTGCTTTGATGTATATTTTATGCTCATTTTGATTTATTTACTTGATTTAAATTATAAATTATATGTAAATCAAAAACTTTTGAATGTTGTTTTAATTAATAATATATTCCTGATATATAAAAATATATTTCGAAAATGCAAATCTAGAGGTAAAACATTAACAATATAATATACCCGGCACATACAAAATTATATCGAAAATGCATAATGCAAATGAGATACAAACTCTACAACCCAATCAATCCCTAAAAAAAACGAACTCAACTAGATATTTACAGTAAATTTTTTTATGTGAAACTCGTAAAATACTGAAAATGCTCGATTCGTAGCCGAAGCGAACTAGTCTGCATAAATCGAACTTAGTTCGGTGATTCTATGTTGAAAAATTGCAAAAAATTCGGTATTTCGGTGCGATAAATTCGCTCAATAAATTTTGCAAGTAATAAATTGCATGGAAATCAACCAAAGAGACGAACGTGCGCTCCCAAGAATCTCCAGCTACCAGACACATTTACTATATATATCCTAAGTACATATACATTTCTATGTAGATACATTTGTATTCTCCTAATTTCTGTATTTGAATGCAATTGTTTGCATGGCGAAAAAAAGGCGGAAAAACGTTTATTTTCTTTTCAATTTTTGGGGGCGATATAAACAACAATTGAGTCCGCCTCGGACTTGACGGAAGCCCATGGAATGCCGAAGCAACCGGATGGTCGATGCTGCGTGTAGACTAGTGTGCTTGACCCACGCGTGCTATGCCTTCTACATGAAAGGCCCATTGTCTAAAAAAAAAAGTGAAAACAACCAAAAGAAAACGCCAAACATACACAGAAGATGCTTCGTTTCCAACGGCTCCATGGCCCATCCTGTCTCCACTGCTGGGCACTCGTGTCCACAGTTTAGATATACACAGACTGATATGAAGCACTTTACGCCAAGATCAAAGTATTTATCGAGATTATAAATCAAGGGCGAGCAAGGTCGTCAACAGATCTGAACATAGGCATAAGCTAAAACTTACCACTAATTTGCCAGCTAGGAAGTAAATGTACTATAAGTATTTATTCTCGGCGAAATTATATGAAAATAGAATACGTATTCTGACGAAAAACAATTGCTTTTAAGCCTACAACTGAATGATATAAATTGGAAAAATGTATAGCATAAACATAGTTTAGCTACAGTTGTGATAGATATTTCTAAACTGCTCTATATTAATGATTTATGATTAATAAAATTCCTGCTAACTACTTACAATTACACTAATAATAACAGACAGTTAGCGCGCAGACAATCAGACAGACCGAATCATTAGCAGATGCCATAAATCGCGACTGCAGCGTATTTTTATGGGGCGCAATTAAATCGAATTCTGATGAGAATATTTCGTGTATTCCACGCTAAGTTTCTTTTAATAAATTTTGATGTGAGTTCGATAAGTTCTTGAAACCTATTTTTCTAAGTTCATAATGAATGTCGAAAGGAAGGCAAAATGAATTCGTTTGTAATATAGATCCGACGCCTTTCAATTAGTTCTGTTAATAACTATGTAATTTTATAAAATTCTTATTGGCTTTGTTTAATTTCAAAGTTTTTATTGGCATCTTTGTTAGCATCCTTATGTATCTTCAGTGTCTATTGTCGAAACCAACAGCATCTTGTCTATTTCTTATCCCTACGAAGTGAATATATACAGTCTACGACTTTGAAGTAGTTGTTCTTCGACATTTTGTCTGTGAAATTTCGATGAATATTTGAATTGTTCGCATATTTTACGACTTGTAAATGAGTTGCCAGTCGCCGGCAGACGGTGCCAGACCGGGTCTCCCACTACCGCCCACTGGCGTGGTCGTGTATGGCATATTTACATTCACGCCAATAAGATAATCTGTGATCCATCAGCACCAATAAAATTCGGCCAAGACGCCTTTTGTTTTCATGGGGGAGGCGGAGGTGTTGAATTTTGATTTGTGGCCCGATTTTACAATTCAATAAAGCGAACAAGTTTTCCCCAAATTTTTGCAAATGCCTGT
The DNA here is from genome assembly GCA_018151445.1 of Zaprionus inermis. NCBI lineage: Eukaryota > Metazoa > Arthropoda > Insecta > Diptera > Drosophilidae > Zaprionus > Zaprionus inermis. The sequence continues at coordinate 1,474,027 of JAECXD010001696.1, forward strand.
ACAAATAAATACTCATTCTCTCTCTCTTTCTCTCTCGCGCTCTGTATGTGTAAGTGCCTCTCTCTCTCCTCCCTCTCTGAGTGCAACACTTTGCAGCGACAACAAATGAATGGTTAATTTGTTTTGCATGGAATTTAAAATGTATCTGAAAGATACGCGCTTGAGCGCACCGATGCAGTTGTTGACCTCCGCAGCCAGCAAGATAAAAAAACCACGATGGTCACATTTGACAATATACAAACAAACATACGTATAAATAAACATATGGCAGACATAAATGGGAGACAATAATAACCGTATTTCTTTTTATCGTTTCGCTTTTTTCGAAATTCGAATCTGGCGCACACTTGAAACGATTGCGACCGCATTTCCGTCATATTAAAATGACCACAGAGCGGTCAATATATTCTTCAATTTATATATGAATATATATATCGAATATACTGGTAAACGATATACTATTACTTGATTTTCAGAACTTACCAGCGACCAATAGCTGAGAAAGCGTAACTTCTGGGGAAATGTTTCGGGAACGAGGCGCCGATTCAGGCTCGTTTTGAGCTTGTAGCTGCGCTGCACCTCGAAATTGCTATAGTATAAGCCGTAGGCGAACTGTCCCAGAGCGCACAGATGTATGATTGTCACAAAGACGCGTGACTTATATAGCTCCACTTTAGTCATCGTGTCAGTTAGTTTAGTCTCTGCGCGAACTGCAAAGTCAGAGTAAAGCTTCAATTTGTCGCGAGAGCGTAAAAGAAAAATGCAATCTCTTTCGAATCTCTTTTTTTTTTTAAATAAATTATGCAGAAAGATAAAATGGGTGGAAGAGCGGATGGGAAGGGGACTTGTTAAGGTAACTTGGCACCCTCTTAAAGCTGCCCCCTGGCTAGCGTAATGAAGCAGACGGAATTGAAATCAATATTTGCGCCACTGACATAAATATTTTCACCCGAAAAAAACAAAACTGGCCAACAAATTGAATTTGCCTCGACTCGGGTATGGTGGGGCAGGCGGTCTGTCGGTCTGTCTGTTCGGAATTTACATATGCTAGTTTGTTAATAGAATTTATCGCTAGTCGACGCAATTGTTGATTGTTTTGGTTTTTAAACAAATCGCATAGCACACGACATAGCACGCACGTAGCACGCAGCACGTAAATTTTACTATACAGTTTTTCTTTCTTGGGATTTATTTTTCTGTTTCTTTTTTTGATTTTCTCGCTGACTGGCCTGCTTGGGCTGTTGCGCGCACAACTTGGCGTATGGAAAACTGGAGTCGTACTGGATAATGTGGCTCATACGCCGCGTTGCCTGCTTGTCGCTTTTACTTTCGTCCACGGCAAGGCACAAAAAAAACGCACACACACTATCGTCCAATGTACTTGTGCTGTTGCTTCGCAATGCGTGCCGGCGATGCGCATGTCCAGAATTTCAGCTGCGTGTCGCAGGTCGCGGAGGGGTTAGTAGCGCTTGGCTGCGGTTGCCGGGACAGCCGAGGCTCAGCCATTGTTAGGCAATGTAAACTAACCAGATGAGTAATATCACCGATAATGAATATAAGCAATGCAACTGCGGAAAATATATGTATGTAAATTTCTGTGCGATAAGTCGTATACAAAAATCTATTTCAAGAAAATCTCGCAGATAACGGTTTGTGCTAATAAAGGCATATGAAACATTGAAATGGCGCGCTGAACTGCATGTGATTTTACAACACTGTCAACAGCTGTGCATTGTTTAGTGTGCAGCCCTGGCGCTGGTATTGTCCAAATTGAGTAATTGCATTGCCATTACCAGCCGTTTTGAAGTTGTTCTGTTAATTATAAATAAACAAACAACGGGATTGCTTGTTAGCCAACAATTTAACGACTTTTACAATAGCCAATACAAAAGTCAAGTACGTGGACAAAGGTGAGCATCATATTAGTAGCAAGTTTCAAAAATGAGTCGGCTTCTGATTTGTTTTCATTTCCGACTGGAGTTGTAGCCGCACCAATGTCGTAACCGACATTCCTGGACGACACCGACTCCATGTGAATCAATTTTAATTTCCAAATTTCGATAATTTCAAAATTGTTTACCAAGTAGTCAACTATTTGGACCATGTCTACAGCATCAAAAATGGTTTTGTTGGTATCGGTTGGTGTTTCGGCATCAATTATAGGTTATGTCCATTATAAACAGTCAGAAGACCGGTAAGTGATATCCCTCTTCTTCCGATGCACTCTTGTTCATTGATTACCAACAGTTTTAAACTCCACGAGGGTGTGTTGCGTGACGTTGAGCAACAACAGCGTCGGAAACACGAGAATAGATACAGCCTGCAGCAACAGATCGACATAACCAAACAGCTGAAGAAAATGCAAATTATCGAAGTGGAAGAAAAAACCCATAAGGAGGACGACGAAACATCAGAAGTCGAAAAGGATTTAACTAGTCCAGACTTTTGGCCTTATTAGTATTGTTTTATAATAGCTAGCATTTATATGTAGTTTAAGACAGAACTAAATTGTCATTGTTTTTCCGACTTCAATTGCACTTTTTGGTTGCTTCTCTTTTATATCTTTATAATTATTACTCGGTTTTATTATTACGAATGTGTGTATAAGTAATTACAATTCTAATGGGCGCTCTCGATAAAGTAATTCACATAGTGTGTCGGGTGGTTCTCTTTACATACAACTTATGTGGCGGGTGCCCCCTTATAAATCATAAAAAAAACAGAAAAGGAGACTCAAATGATGAGAAATACACGATACTTTGCGTTCTTTGTCCGTTTCTCTCATTTAATGCCACCATGGTGCAGTGTGTGTGTTCGTAGTCCGAAGGTCCAACAGAAACTCTGGACCATCTTAACTAATATCGACCCCCACCGCCGCCACCACCACCTCCTTTGCGACGATCACGATCATTGGCATCGCGATCGTTGCGATCACCTCGATCTGTGCCACCTCCAATGCCGCGCTCGCCACCTCGATCAGTTCCACCGACAATGCCACGTTCACCACCACGATCTGTGCCGCCGCCTATACCGCGCTCTTCACGTCGACGTGAGCGGGGCGAGCGGGAACGACTGCGCGAACGACGTCGTGGGCCGCCGGAACGAGAACGCGATCGATTGCGGCGTCGACGCGAATATAGGTACCTTCGCAACTCTCTAGATATGGGCTTCAAATGCATGAAATTACAGAATCCCGAACGCGTGCACTCGCCCATTTCGTACTGTCTGCAGCAGGCCTCGCGAAAATCGGTGACGGGCGATAGTTCCGAATAGACGGGTCGCCCGCCAAACCAGCGATTGTTTAAATCGTTCGCTGCCTTCTCGGCGTCGGCTTCGTTGCGGAATTTAATGTACACATTGCCGACCAAATGGTCGCCCAAATTGTCGCACACATTCATCTCCTCAATTTCACCGTACTTGTCTTCGCACTCAACGAACACGTCCTCGAAGAAATTGTCATAATGCTCCTGCATCTCCTCGTCCGACACGTTTGCCACCAAATGTGATCCATCCGCCGATTTGGCCGAGTTCTGCGGGTTAACGTACAGATTCTGCAGCAGAACCGTTTGAGAAAACGTTGGCTTATTGTGTATGCGTGAGCAGCGGTCTCCATGCCGGCAGGCTCCAATCTTAAAATAAAACGAGCAGTTGACTCTGCAAGCAATTGCAAATGCGTTTGTTATTTGTGTTTTTGCCAAGTTAAACCGGAAAAGTACAGGAGGAGCGCATCGGAGGAGCATGCGGTGTACAGTGTTTGGTTTTGTTTCGTTTGCAACTTACTTGTCCTTTTCCGTACCAAAAATTGATGCCAAGTACTCGGCCATTACGCTGTTGCTGTAATCAACTGCTGTGCTCAACGATCAGTTTCTATTCGTGCCGATTTCAGCAATGACTGTGACACGCCGTTCCTCAATATTTTGACAAAATTTTCATATAAATTTTTCCGGCGCACGCAAAAAGCAGCGTCTGTCTTATTTTGCGACAACGTTGCCAGGTGAAAATAATCATTTTAGTTTTTCAGAGCTGCCAACTTGGACAAAAACAAATGAAAATACCGAACTCTTATTTAAATTGAATGAAACAATAACATAAATTCATACATTTTTAATAATCTTTTATTGTAGCTGTAACGATAGTAAGCATTATTATTATATTAAAGTATGTTTACATATTTCTTAAATTTATTTCATAATTTAATGTTCTGGTAACGCCAGACTTATACGCTGAGAGCGTTGGCAACGTTGTGCGTCTGACATTTCGTTTCGATAGCAAAGAGAGCAGCGTAAAGAGAGTGCGAGGAACGACTCACATATTTCTAGAAAAGTCCGACAGCGGCATTGTTGCAATTTCAGCTTCTAACTTTGCGTGGTAGCGGCGTGTTTATTTAGAATTTAAATTATTTAACATATTAAAAAGAGACTCCTAATCCTTTATAGAATGGAAAAGGTAAGAAATACCCTACTTTACAAATGAATATCAGGAAAAGAACATTTAAACCAACGATCTCGCGTGCATTTCAATTTTGCAGGTGAACGAACTGAAAGAAAAGGGCAACACTGCGCTCAATGCCGAGAAATTCGACGAGGCTATTGCTGCCTACACAGAAGCCATTGCTTTGGATGCTAAAAATCATGTGTTATATAGTAACCGGTCGGCAGCTTATGCTAAGGCCGGTAAGTACAAGGATGCATTGGAGGATGCTGAGAAGACTATCGAGCTGAACCCCACCTGGGCCAAAGGTTATTCTCGCAAAGGTGCTGCTGCTGCTGGTTTGCGTGATTATATGAAGGCCTTCGAAGCCTACAATGAGGGTAAGCTAAAATTGCTTTTTACATGCACTGATACAACATAACCTCATTTACATTGTGTGTGCTTGCTTGAACGTGTGTGTGTATGTACTATGTTTGTATGTGACTCCGCAGGTTTGAAGTACGATCCGCAAAATGCAATTCTGCTGCAAGGTCGACAAGAAATCACGGCATCGGTACTGAGTTTTATGCAATCGCAGGGCGATATTCCTATGGACATCGATCCACAGCAGTCGAGCAGTAGTTCGAGTTCTTTCTCCAGATCCTCGCAGCCTTCCAAGCCAGCTGGGCCACAGAAGCCGGCTGAACCCCGAGTGGAGGATATGAACGAGGAGGAGCGCAAAAAGTATTTTGCAAAGACGGAGAAGGAACTGGGTAATGCTGCGTACAAGAAGAAGGATTTCGATACTGCTCTCAAGCACTACAACGCTGCCATCGAACATGATCCGACTGATATAACATTTCATAACAATATTGCGGCCGTTTACTTTGAGCGCAAGGAGTACGATGAGTGCATCAAGCAGTGCGAGAAGGGCATTGAAATTGGACGTGAGAATCGTGCTGACTTTAAGTTGATTGCGAAATCTTTGGCCCGTATTGGTAATACGTACCGCAAACTGGAGAATTACAAGCAGGCAAAGTTTTACTATGAGAAGGCCATGTCGGAGCATCGTACACCGGAGATAAAGACATCACTTAGTGAGGTGGAAGCTAAGATAAAGGAGGAGGAGAGACGCGCTTACATTGATCCAGCCAAGGCTGAAGAGGAGAAGGAGAAAGGCAACGAGTACTTTAAAAAGGGTGACTACAGCAATGCAGTTAAGCACTACACGGAAGCCATTAAGCGTAATCCTGACGATCCTAAACTGTACAGTAATCGCGCTGCCTGCTATACTAAACTGGCGGCATTCGATTTGGGTCTGAAAGATTGCGAGACTTGCATTAAGCTGGACGAGAAGTTCATTAAGGGTTACATTCGAAAGGGAAAGATTCTGCAGGTTAGTAATAGAACATATGAAGACTATTCACAGCACAAAGCTAATCTTAATTTTGTGTTTTGTAGGGAATGCAACAGACTTCAAAGGCTTCCTCGGCTTACCAGAAGGCTCTTGAATTGGATGCGAATAATGCTGAAGCAATTGAAGGTTATCGTCAGTGCTCAATGAACTTCCAACGCAATCCTCAAGAAGTGCTCAAAAACGCCATGTCAGATCCAGAAATTCAACAAATTCTTAAGGATCCGGCCATGCGTATGATACTCGAACAGATGCAGAACGATCCAAATGCGGTCAAAGAGTAAGTTTATTAAAATCATAGTTGAATATGATCAGTACATATTTTAATCGATTGCTTTTCTTCATTTTATTAAAGACATTTACAAAATCCAGCCATTGCCGATAAGATAATGAAGCTGCTGGAATCGGGTATCATTCAGATACATTAGGAACATTAGTGTTACCCGAAAACCAAACCAATCGCTAACATTCAGGATACACAAACTCAAAAGCAGAACCACAACCAATATGCATACATGAAAACAATTGCACTACTAAGCCGCGGTGCGCTGCCTCAAAACTAATTAAATATCGTGTTTAATATAAATATTTTTTAAACTGAGAAACTTTGCTGGATATCGCAACGCCTAACGCTAATACGACCATAAATAATTGAAATCAATTATGAATACGATATACAAACAACAATACATTTATGTATATCTATGTATGTACACTGTCTGCCTAGTTGATTTACGCAGATCCAGATGCTGCTGGGTTGGCTCCACAGACAAATCCGTGGTCCCTTTTTTCATACTACATAATTTGCTGTAGCTTAGCTCTAAAAATAAGTTTTTGAATGTAAAATAAATACAAGTCAAAGAATGGTAAATGTAGAAATTCTCTATTTTGTTCTTTAATTGTTGCTTACACTGCTTCCACATTCACTTCAATTTATTTCTTCCCCAAATTGATTCTCCAACTTAAAATAATAGTATATGTACATGTAAACTTTATCTTCCACAGAAAACCATTTTTCTAATGTAAAACAAAGACTTATTTATTGTAAATTATAGTGGTTGATTGATTTAATCAACTATTTCATTTAAATTTTGTAATTTCTGATTGTGTACAATATACTAAAAAGTATTTACGGGGTGGTCGGCAAAACCGCAATTATTATGGTATTTTTTAGTACATTCTGCAAAAAGTGTTGGAAAACGAAACATGGCAGCAACATGCTATTGAGTGCCAGAGCTAGTGCAGTGTTGAGGGCGAATTCTTCCATAAAAAAAGAAATGGTGTGCTGATTGTGATTGCGATTATAACTAATAATAAACAATAAATTATAAAAAGCGTTTAGCTCGATTAAATTGCAACGAATACAAAGCAATACGAATGCTTAAAATAATACCGATTCCAGCACGTTATTAATTGTTTTAACTATAGTTATATGTATGCTTGCCTGTGTGCGTGTGTGTGTGTGTGTGTGTGATTGAATGCGAGTGTACAAGAGCGTGTATTTGACTGAGTGAGTGTGTATGTGCGTGTTTGCCTCCGAGTTTCTCAGTTGATTCGCAAAATTGAGAATAGAAAGATGGTGCTCGGTAAACTGTAAGCGTGAAAATAAGTATAATATATAAATATACCGATACATTTTTGGCAAAAAGTGGTCAAAAAAATCTCCAAATAATCGTTGGAATCTAAAAGCGAATCAAAAGTGAGTAGAAAAGTGCCAAAATTGTCGCCTATGCCTAGCATGGCGTATCCGTATTTCAAATGCGTTTCGGGTGCGCTTGGCAACAAGCAAAAGCCGCCACTACATATATTTCCATACATACGCTACATACACATACTGCTATGTATGTATGCATTTGCTTACATACATTTGTTTGTACGCATACATGTATGTATGTATATTTAAAACAGCACTACAACTAATGTAAAATGTGATTTCGCCTTACTGAATACGTCTTTTCTTTAATTTTTTTTTTGGTGTTTCTGATTTTCCTGTGTGTGCAGTGCTTCCCTCACCGATGCACTACTCAACGATGAGGCCACAGGCGCCGGTGCACGATCCCAAAAAGGATGAACTGCGACTTGCCCCCTGGTACTGGGGCAACATAACGAGAGAGGAGGCCAAAAACGTATTGTTCGGCAAGCCGGACGGCAGTTTTTTGGTGCGCGATGCGCAGACCAAAGTAAGTAAAAAAAGAAAAGTAAACTACAGTGAAAGCTACCTAAGGTGGACTTGCAACACTCTTAGTTAAATTGGACAAACATTCAGAAGAAATGCTTATTGGCAAAATTCGACGTAGTTCATTTTTAAATAATTGTTACAAATTCAAAATTAGCTCATTTTATAGGGTGAGAGTCGACCGACTCCACAATGAACTTAGTAAAGCCTATAAATATTGAATTTATTTATAAACTCATGTGCATTAACATTGATCAATTCTAAATTAAAATAAGCTTACAACTAATAGCTTAAACAAGTGTGAACTTGAAGTCTAAAATTTAATTTAACATTAATTTCTGACTTATATGAATATGAATATTAATATATTAAATGTATCTGTTGCTCTCTTACAGAAGGGTGAATACACGTTGACCCTCATTAAGGATGGCAACGAAAAGCTAATCAAGATTTGCCACATGAATGGAAACTATGGATTCATTGAGCAATATCAGTTCAATTCGGTTGTGGAAATGATCAACTATTATACGGTCAATTCCCTTAGTATGTACAATAAAACGCTGGACATAACGCTCAGTAATCCCATTTGTTTCCCATACGATGATGATGAAACACAGCCACAGGGTGATATACGCTTATTAAGCGAAGAACTAATACGATGTTCGCAAATTTTGCAACAACGCGAACAGGCGCTAGATCAGAAAAAGACCGAATTCAATGATATACGCGAGGAGTTGCGCGAGAAGAGTCTGCATCAGATTGTCTTCGGGAATTCGGAAAATATGTTTCGCAGTCAGATCGCATTGATTGAATCATTTATGTGCAAGCCACTGGGTGCTGCTGGCAGTGGGACTGGAACTGGTGGTACTGCTGGTGGCAATGCATCTAATGCCGGCGGAACAGGTGGTGCTGCAGGTGGTGGCAACAATGCTGGTGTCAACAATGCAGCAACACGTCAGGAAGAGCAGAAACATATGCGTGAAAACTTGGAGAAACTGAAAAAACATCTCGAAGAGATACACAAAAAAATGGAAATACAGAATCTGTACATTAAGGCGAGAAAGGATGAGGAGCAGCTGCTGGAACGACAGATAAACGCATCAAAACCGGAGCTACAGGATTTGCAGCTGCGAAAGGACAAACATATTGAGTGAGTACCATCCGAGAGTCATTCTCCCTCTCTCTCTCTTCATCTGTCTCTCTGACGTCATTTTCAAATATAATTCATTTTTAAAGTATCCCAACTGATTAGCGTCGAGTCAGCGCCAACGAGTTGACGAGCGCGCATACTCAACGTGTGCCTGAAGGGGAATGCGAAGGGAAAGAGAAAGGGGTAGGGATGATGGTCAGTCAGTCAGTCAGTTAGTCAATCAGTCAGTCAGTTGGACACTCATTCGTTTCATGCTCCAAACGACTGCATGTGTGTGCTTTTGCCTGCAACCCGCAGCCCCGCTTGGCCAATTCATTTTTTCGCCAACCAAGGAATTTTAATGTTCCCAAGTTCTGGCTCATTTTACACGCGGCGGCCTGCCGTCTCTCGCTCCTCACGCTTCTTGGTTATTTGCCTTGCTTCGCCGTCTCTTGCTTGAGTTGTCTCTGACCGCTAAATGCACAATAGAAAAATAATGCTTTTGGCTTCGGCTTCGGCTTGCGATTTGCAATTCACGATTCGCCATGCTGACTGACCGACATGCCCGCATCTATGTAATTCGCTCAAATATTTCGGATGCATTTGTTTTCTACCAGTAAATCTGTAAACTGAAACCGTAAACTCATGTTATAATCCCAATGACAATCGGTGTGTTCACATTAGGCTTAAGCACCACGAATTGAGGCAGGCTAAGTTACAGGAGGGGATTGCATAAAGCGTGCGCCATATGCCGTATGTTATGTATAGAATTTAATTATAACTGAGAAAAGCATTTGCATACGGTATGTAATTCAAGTGGCTTGGAATCGAAAGACCAAAAGAAGAAAAAACCAGCTCAGTTGACAGTTTCACAAATTACTGGAGTACTTCATAAGTATGCCAGATTATGAAAATCAAATTATACAATCCATGGGATATCGGATTATGGTAATATCTATAAAAACTGCAACTGTTGTAGGATTGCATGATATTTGAGATTATGAGATTAATTCTTAATCGATTATTCAATTAAAGTGCCTTCAGCCTTGCCTTATATATATTCTCTAATACTGTTCTTCAAGAGAGCATATTTTGCTTCCATAAAAGATCAAAAGTTTACCGCTTAAGGCAGTTAAATGGTAATTTAAATGTATTTCAAGAACAATAATAAATAATCTTTATACTTATATATGTTTACTTGCCATCAGCAAGTGTCATTGTGCTATTAGCATTTAAAAAAAACGTTTTAGCTGCATTCGTCATCAATGATGATGATGTAGATGTAGGCGATTATAATAATTACCCGAACCTTGAACTATATTAGGAACGTGTCTAACCTATATATATATACTTTCCTCTATATATACGCACAGTTATTGCACTATCTCAGCTTTTATCTCGGGCAAATCTGTCGTAAAGGTTTAGGAGTGTCCGAAACTAGCTTTACATTTGCGCACTTATCTACTACCTCACAGGAAATCTGGCGATTTTGTTGTTTGCTAGTCCTAAGAGACCTGTTAAAATGCCGTAACCCTAGGCATATCTAAAATGCGCCCATGGCAACAACTGGCAACAAAAAAATGTTTCATACAATAAGTTTTAAGAGAATAAGTTTGTCATCGATGATTGTATTACGAGTTAGTACCGTGCTGATTTCGACTTTCTTGAGCTTCTAACCATGTGCGCCGCACTGTGCCTTCGCCGCCAGCACCATCGCCAACGTCACCGCCCCCCTCCTCTTCCTTCAGTTAGTGGGGCCTAGATAAGGCACTATCGTTATCTGGCTGACGGGCATTGTTGTTTGCCGAGTGCTTAAATTTTTGTTCCCTTACGTTTCTGTTAATTTCTTTATTTTATATATTCGCAAACCTTTTTTTCTGCTCTTTTCTTGCCTTTTCGTTTGTCTTTTTAATGCCTTTATTTTAATTAAGATTAAGCAGCTCCCATCTCGATGGCATACATGTTCAGCGACATGTGTGTGACGGGCGGTCGGTCGGCTCTGCAGCTTGGGCATTCTCCGCTCCGCTCATCTCATACTACGAATTCCTCAAAGCGTGAGCGTCACACTCACATGCCCGAGGTGGCTAGGTCGCGCGAGAGAAGCAATTAAACACATGATCGTGCAATATTTGCGGGCTTGTCAGTGGGAGAGAGATGATAAGACATTATTGAAATCGTAGCCAATAGAGGTAGGCAGGCAGGCAGGATTTGTTGCTTATTAATCAACCGAGAGGCATACTGTGTAGAGGGGGATAATTTAAAAAAAAAATAAGATACTTTTATAGTTTAATGGACTTCTATCTTATCAAACTATAGATATTTATATGCCCCATGTCTGCCGACAAAATGTGTATGCAGCTAGCTTGACCTTTGACAAGGTCTGAAGTGGGAAAATTCATTTTAGATAAGGTTCTGTGAATTGGCACATTCGATTTGAAGAATCAAGGCCTTAAAGGTAATCAAGTTAGTTCTACCCCAAAGCTTGCATACATACACACAGAGACTCGCACACACTCATCGACTGACAGTCATGCAGGGAGCGATAAGCACTGACAATTGGCCAATGGCGCATTTCTTTATCTATGAGCTGTACGGTTGCAAGTCCCTTGTCTTGATCCGAAATCGCAAAGCGAAGCGCGATGACATCACAATGCCTGATAAGATTCAAGCCTCATTTCTATAAAGCAATATATATGTGTATATTTCCATATATAGAAAATAATCTGTATAATTTCCTTAATTTTTAACCAACGCTCGGGGGGGATAAGGGCACCTGAGTGTGAAACTCATACTCCCCCAGGCGGAATGATGAAATTACCGTCTAGTCTTGCAGTCTGAATCGAATTATTGTAGACAGCACGACGACAACATCACGTAGACGTACTAGCTAGGTAGCTATCGTGGCAGTTTTGCTTTGATTGTTATTGTTATTGTTGTACTTGATTGTTTTTCTACTTACCTTACTTACATGTTCACCCGATCCTCAACTAAAGATTGTATCGTATTCTGCTCTGATTTCGTATTGCAGGCGCCTGAAAAATTTTGGTCTAACCGAAGACGATCTTAATGTAATACTGGAGATGGGATTCGACGAATGGCAAAAGCACTACGAGAAGGCATCAAATCTACCGCATCGGAATGAGAGTTTGTGGCTCTTGAGGGATGTGAAACGGCGTGATGCCGAGGAGTTGCTAAAGGGTGCACCAACTGGCACATTCCTTATCCGAGTACGCGATGCCGGCCATTATGCACTGTCTATTGTGTGTAAGGCGGGCATACATCATTGCATCATCTATGAGACGGCAACGGGATTCGGTTTTGCGGCACCGTACAACATCTATTCGTCGCTTAAGAAGCTGGTCGAACATTATGCCTGCAATTCGCTGGAGGAGCACAACGATACACTCACGACAGTGTTGCGTATACCTGTGCTCTATTGGGTGCAAAACAAACAGCATGTTCTGGCCCAATTGCAGGAGGAGTTGGAGTGTGAACAGGAACAGGAGCGACTGCAACAGGAGGCTTCAGCCATGATGCCGCCACCACCGGCGCCAGCAACGGCCAGCAGCAGTGTACCAATACCAACGACAAGATCTCGGGATCATCATAGTGGCCATGACACAATCGATGCGTCGCTGGGCAGCAGCGAAACGGGAACGCCACCGGCGTCGATATCGCCGTCAAATTTCAGCACATCGCAGTAGAGACACAGAAAATGCGAGTCGGAAAGAAAATGGAAAATAATCTCCCTGTGTGTGCGCGCGCGCGTTTTTCTCATCTCAAAAATGGCAATTGTTGCCCAAGTCCCTGTCAACCTTGTGCTCCTCGTTCCCTGCCCCGCCCACGCCCCCATGCTCCCCCCTCAACGTAAAGCTATCTCTCTTAACTATACTATATAGATATATTTAAAAAGATGAAGAAACAAAAACACAATTTTTGTATGTGATGGCGGTGTAGGTGGGGGGAACCCAGTTCCCCGCAATGCCCGCTGACAGCAAGCGAAACAGTAAGAGTAACAGTTAAAATAACAGTTAAAAGTAACAAGTAAAGAGTAACAAGTAATTTGGTGATCATGTTGATGTTGTTTATACAAAAAAAGAAAAAAACTAAAAGGAAAAAACAAAAAATAATTCATATACATACATATATATGCGTATATATTTATACGATCTATCCATGTATATGTGTATGTGTGTACGCGTCGCGTTTCGTTCTTTTGTAACAATTGCATTTCGCTTGATAAAGTGATAGGAATATGTATGTCAAGCCAATGGCCAATGATTGAAAATTGGTAACAAATGTCTCATCTATCGTTCGATCGGTTAAGCTATGTACGCTGCGCGTCCTTGAAAGAGCGAGGGCCGATCGCAACTGATTGATTTAACAAGTAAAGATATATAAATATATGAAATTAATAAGAATACAGCAGGAAATTTAAACTATGAAAAAAAACAAGGAAAACAAGATGAAAAACTCTGTCGTGTTCATTGTAAATACGTAATGATATATGCCATACCATACATATACATACACATATATGTATAAACATAATGGTCACTGTTGTGTATATACATATATGTGTGTGTGTGCATGTATGTATGGGTATATATACATATACTTCGGTCGATCGGTTACGGGGTTAATTCGTTGATAGATTTTGATAGTCGTCGCATCGTTCCCATCCGAAATCGCAGTCCGACCACCAAATTATTTGTTGTTAATCAATTGATTTTGAAATAGTTTTAAGTACATTTTACGATACTACGTACGTTTACTCGATGTGATCAGTTAGTTGTCTGTTGCTACTTATCATGATAATTTGTAACATTTGTAAACACCATTTATAGTTCTATATAATTTTGTGTTTTTTTTTACAATAGTCTAGTAACTTAATAAATACCTTAAATACAATAACAACAACAAATACACATACACACACACACACCTACACGCAGCAACAAATACGAAACTAAAGTGCAATCGGCAAACGAAACTGCAAGAAAAAAAGAAAAGAATATGAAAACAAACTTTTTACATTTGTTATTTATACACAAAGAACAAAACATGAGATGGTAAAAAAACAAAAATAATGGAAAAATGAACCGTCATCGAAATTGAAAGAAAAAAAAGCTTCAGTTCTTAATATATATAGTATATATAGAAATACCTGCATATGTGCATGTGTAGCCCACCTGCAATACGTTTTAACAAGCTCTTTCCAAGCACCACTGGCTCTGCTCTATTAGTTAACTTTTAAGTTTTGTGCAATTTGTTAAACTCCCCGCCCCCTTCTCCTCGAAGTCAACCCCGTCGAAGCTTCTCTCTGAATAGAGCATATAATCCCGTTTCGGTATTGCCGCATTTGTTGCTCTTCCCATTTTCGGGGCAGAAGTAGACAATTTGTTTTATACACACAAACACACACACACACACACCTACACGACAGCAGCAAACACTACACTCACACTGTACGCTATATATACACACATACATATGTACTACATCTATCTATATTTTTTTATAAATACAAAATAACTGTTTATGTGTAATACTTAATTTAATTTATTTAATATGATATAATCCATGTACTTTCATGTGTTTATGTATAAAACGAAAAACAAATATTTTTTAATTTTCTAATGCTATGAGATTTCGTCGGATCTCGTACGTTGTAGTATTTTATAAGTTTTAAAAATGATTAGTTTGTAATTTGCGTTTCGAAACAACATAGAAAAAACAAACAAACAAAGAAAAAAAACAAAACAAACACAAAACACACACAGAAATGTATTTTTTTTAAATTTTTGCGAAATGTTTCATTATTTTGTTTTTGCCATACACTCACACACACACACACGTACACTACATGTTAGTTATGGAAGTTGTAGAATTGTGAAGAACGATATATGTGTATATGTAAACATACAAATAATCCCAAATGGGCTATAATTCTGGCGCTGTGCTGAGCCGACAAATGATAACGAATTGCAAAAAAATTGTTGTATTTTTTATATGAAATATATATTATATATAGATATATATGCTGCATACGCATACATGCACATGCGCTCTCGATGTGATGTGATGTGATGTGTGATGATGATGTGTGTTAGTGTGTGCGTGCGTATGTGTGTGTGTGTCTGTATGCGTGTGCTATATGTTGTAGTTCTTAAGCGCTAACCTGCCACAATCGGTTCAACAAAAAAACAAAAACAAACAATTTTTTGTAGTAGATTTTAGAGAAGAAAATGAAATGAAATGAAATGTCTATGTATGTACTATATATGTATGTATCTATTTGTATTTGTGTCTAAAGCAAACCGCAACAACAACAACAAGAAACAAAAGAATGTTCGTAAATAACAAATGAAAATAAAAACGAAACAAGTGAAACAAAAACAAAACAAAGAAAAACAAAAAAATGGAAAACAAAAAAAAATAAATATATATGGAAAACAGAAAAAATCAAATAAAAATAAAATGCAAAAAGAGCATATAAACAGAATTCGCTATACTATTTTTTTTTTTATACCATGTGGGTTTGCTCGCTTAGGTTTCTGCTTTCAATGGAAGAAGCGCGTTCGCCCCACTCATCTGCTGAGCTCGGCGAAACGCGACGCTCGACTCAGGGAATCCGATTGAAATCACGCGCCCTGAGTGGCCAAACGAATGACACCGACTCCAAAAAGAACGAATGGCACACGAGATCAGCTCATGCCATGGAGTAGCAAGCACTTCATAGAAATGATACATGAGCAACTTTAGCAGATATGAATGCAATTCAAGTTCCATCTTCTCTACCATCTATTGTCATAAGCCTGGGCGTACAGATAAACGGATCTTGGGAAAAATTCCGCTGTTGAAACTCCAAAATACAAAGTGATAGCACTATCTACTATATATACTTTTAAAGAAGGCAGGTTTGTAAAATCGGAGAATTGATATTTTTTGCTTAATAGCAATTTCTACTAATTTCTATTACTGCTAAATACAGTTCCAAAAGATACCAATTTTTTTTAAAATTATTTTTCCAATTTTAAAGTCAAAATGCATCGTTGTTAGTAAGTAAAATGGCCATAAATATTTAAAGCAGTAAAGTTATTGATAACTAAAAATCTTGCAAATCCTTTTATTTATTTTCTTAGTTAATTAGAACTCCCAAAGCTAAGCACCAGCCTAAAATGTTTGGTGCCAGCCCATCAGCTAGGTTCAGTCGATTCTGATTGGCTGACGCGACGACGTCCGCGTGCAGGCTTAGTAAAACGGACGGACAGCCAGCTTGCAATTGCAGCCAGTGTTGCGCATTCAGCTATTTTCAGGTTAAGTATAATTTCACTGTTGAAATTTGGCATATATGTTAATTGTGAGCTTCGAATGTTAGTAACAGACACATATAACAGATGACAGCTGTTAAGCAAATGTTAGCCTGCAACCTGTTGTGCCTTTCGCGCCACCCGCATTGCCATTGAAACTCACGAGCCTGTCGCTTGGGGCGTCTTGTTTTCGTCATCTATATTTGTGTGTGTTTATGTATGTATGTGTGTGTATATATTTTAGTTATTCGTTATGGTAAATGGTAAATATAAAATGCAATTGAGCAGCTAAGCAGCTGTAGGTCAAAAATAAACTAAAGCTACGGGGCATATCAGCAACACCGTTCTCTAAGTACAAAGAACACTTTTCAGTTTAAGGCGAACCATATGGCATGGGCGTTTCTTCTTTTATAATATGCAGTATGCAGTAGATAACTGTAGTTTGTAGTCGTAGTTGTAGTTGTCGTTGCAGGCAAGCCGCAGCAGCAGCTAGGAAATATCACGCAAAGCGTTCGGTTTGCTGCCGTCCATATCAAAGCAGCGGCAATTGCAGGACGACACGGGACACTCGGAATTTTGTCTGTAAGATCAGAAACGAAAGTCAATGGGAAATTTCAGTGTTATGCGCAGGAGGTAGGGGGTGGGCGACTCACTTGAACCATTGCATAATGTGCTCGGTGTGGCCACCATGGCGACATGTCTGACACCAGGAGAACCACCTGGAAAAGGGTTTCATCTGCCAGCCGGCAGGCAGATCCACAGCGTTCGCTTCATTTGTTCCACTGCTGTTCATCATGGTGCCCATGTGCATCAGACAGAGAGAGCAGCGCGGCAATGGTTTGCGGCAACTGGGACATGACGACAGGCGATTTGTGCTCGTGCTTGTGCTACGCGGACGCGGCTCATCGAGCAGAGCATTCGATACCGACTTGCTACAGAAATTGCACGACAGATAAACGGGGCGCGAGCTGCACGAGGCGCGTATATTCTCGATCTTAATGTCCAGCTCCGCACGCTTCTCCCACAGTCCCCAGCTATTGAGATAGTCCAGATAGCTGGAGATCCAGTACTGTATGCGATTGTCTGTGAAATGCTCATTGCGGAAATAGTTAATGGCCACCAGTGCCACAGTCTGTACATCAAAACTGGCATCCATGTAGGCCTGCAGTATGTTTATGCCATCGAGAGATTCTCCAGTCAGCAGCAGCCCATTGAGATCGCCAAATTCGATGGCGCGCTGAATGCGTTGCTTCACGTACTCGGCCAGTTTGGTTTCCGACAGATATTTGCAGGCGAAGGCAACACGATCCGCCAGCGAGACGCCCTCTTCCTTTAGCACCGCATCGAAATTATCCTTCTCCATGGTTAGGAATGAGAAAATTGCACGCAAATGCGGATCCTGGATTTGCATGTTTGCCGAGGAGCGCTGATTGCGCCACGTCGAGCTGCAGCGATCCGCATTGAAGCTGGACAGTGCAATGGCCGTAATGCGATACATGCTCGGATCACGCATTTTATCCGCAGCCTGGGATAGTATATTACACGCTGCGAGCACGTTAAGATGGAATACACAGATCATGGCCGCGCGACTGAACTCCTTGTTGGCATAGAGCTTGTCAATGAAGCGATCCAGCTCGTTTTCAAAGTACCAGCCGCATAGCTGCAGTGCCAGATCCCGTTGTTCGCTACTGTAAAAGATTATGGAGTAAAAAAACCATATGAGTAACTGCATCAAGCAAGAATAAACTATGAGCCGCGCTTACTGATAGCAAATAAGCTTGTTGGAGTTGTTGATGCCGTCGGGCCATTGCAGTTGCTGGGATTCGATGCGGGAACTGGCCATTAGCGCCTCCGATGTGTGACCCAGATTAATGCCCAGCGTGGCCTTGAGTCCAGTCAGACGATCGTCGCAGTAGACATTATTCAGTGTGGTCCAAACATTGCGCAAATACGGTGTCAGATGCAGCTCGGCAAATCGCTTGTTATCCGGCTTTATGCCATAATCTTGCAATGCACGCTGTCGCGTCTCCTCCAGCAGATCCTCTTCGAATAGTTCCCGCTCCAGAAAGTCAAAGCTAAGCGAAGAGCCTACATTGTAATCGTTGAAAGAGCTGTTGCCGGCGCTGTTCGAGCTGCTGCTGCAGCTGCTTGTTGTCGGTGCTTGAGTCGTGGTGGGAGAAGCTGCTGCAGTTCCGGCGCTAGCTGGAGTGTAGAGTGGACGTTGCATCAACAGTGGCAACTTGCTGCGATTGCAGTACGCAGTGTGCAAACTGGCGGGCAGACGAAAGTCCATAATGTTCAGTGCGTCCGCCAGTAGCAGGGCACGCTCAAAGTCCCGCGGATGCCAGGACAAACAATTGACGGCTGCGAATTTGCCGCTGTGCTGATACTTGGCCGGGAATGGGCTAATCTGTCGCTTCACATGATAGACCTCGCGACTGGACTCGTTGTCCACGCTGCGTATGTCGTAGAGTGTGATGTAGGGCGAATCCCGTTGCAGCGACGAGAGCAACGAGGTGCGTGTGGGGCACCAGGCGATTTGCATGTGATTCCGCGACGATTGTATCTGACGCAGCGGTCGCTCGATTGCTCGCAAATCCCAGAGCATTATGCTCGAATCCACATAGCTGCACAGGTAGTTACCATTGGGTGCTACTGCGAGTCCCTGCACTGCTTTCGTCTGTATGGACTGGCAGGTGGCGTTGGTCTCTAGAGAGAATAGAATATTTGATTTGATTGTTTACGTGTGGCAGCTGTATGAGCTTACGTCTCAGATCGAAGAGCTTGATTAGTTTCTGACTCATGCCGGCAATCAGCACACGATGATCGTGATCCCAGCACAGGGAATTTGCTGCTTCGGCCAGGCCAAAGAAATTCACCGTTTCCTTGGGTACACCGCGCTCGATATCCCATATGGTTATGCAGGAATCGGAGCGATGTCGGTCATGGCCTATGGCCAAAATGTTGGCGTCCATCTCGTTCCATGCCAGACACGTGCACATGCGCTGTTGTCGCGGTGCTGCAAGAGATCACAAAAGTTAATCGAATGAAACAAAGCCTGCACATTGGCAGATGATGGCAGGTGGTGTGCGGCGGGTGGCTTACTGTACTCCCAGCTGCTGTCGTAGGTGTCGCGAAAGTTGCATATGCCAATTTTGCCATCTGCCAGGCCAACGGCTATAATCGGCTGATCGCTGTGATATGAGGCAGCCACACAGCGTGCGTACTGATAGCGTGTCTCGTTCGATAGAAAATTGACGGGTATATAGGGCAGTCGACTCTTTTGTTGTTGGCCACCGACGAGCACATCATCTTTGCCGCGCACTTCGTATAAATTAATCTCTTGGCCCCATGAAACGAACTTATCGGGAAAATTGGGGAACCAACTGATGCCGTGTATGTTGCCGCTCATTTTGAGCTAATTACGTTTATTTGCACGACTCACTAAATTGCGTCGCTTCTTATCAGTGGTAAAAACAGCAAACAACTTCGAACAGCTGATGGGTGCATTGTTAGTGATGTGCAGACGGCGCTACATTCCGATTGTGTGGAGTAGAGTCTGTTAAGTGTGGAGTGCAAACAAATGGGCAGCACTGGCATTTAACAACATGCGTGTAGCGTGACAGCTAGATGGCGCCAACAACAGCAGCGGCAGCAATAGCAACGATATTTCATAGTGCTAGCTGCGCATGCACTAGATGGCGCTAGTAAGTAATTGAAAATCAAAGAAAATAAAATCAAAACAAAATTCAAGCAATTTGCAATTTGTTTTACATACATAAGTTGTGCCATCTGCTTAGCTACGGTTCCACACGAACGCACACACATGCCGCAGATAAGCGACAACATAAAAGCTGTTATAAAGTCGAGTACAGTTTGTTGTTGTTGTTGTTGTAGTTGCTTTATAAGGTGCGCATGGGTAACTACTCAAGTGAATCGACATCATAAATACATAATTGGCATTTGGGGAGTCTTATAATGCACGCACACACTCGCACACACACCTACACATGTGCCGCACTGCTGTGGCAGCTGGGAAATGAGCTGCGGCGCGTTACATTTCCCTAAGCGCACTTCAGTCTTCGCTTTAAAATCAGCCCGAATTAGTGAAAAAAAAAACGCACCAGTTAAATTTCATCAAACTTGATTTTCGCGCAGTGTACAGTGCAGTTCAATTGTAAAAATGATTAAAACAACTACAAGAACTACAAAAGCGAACGCACACACACACACACATACACACAGATGTCATGCGGTGCACAGCGGAAACGGAAACAAAGCAGCATCAGAATTGTCAACCAATAATGCCAGCCAGAGCCATAATCCCACGCGTATAGATAGATAGCGGTCGCTTGCCCCGAGAACTGTGTATATGGAGTAGTTCACGCCCACAATTCCATCAAATATACATGCATCACAATCATTCGCAGCTTATTCGCTGCATACGCTTTAATTGATTTTTGTTTTTGCCCAACGCCAGCCAGCCCAATCGGTAATTGGCAAAAAGAAATCATTATAATTATGGCCACGGCCTGTCAACTAATTAGCATATCCAAAATATTCCAGACTAATTGCAGTCTAAACTTATGTCCGAAAAACGATTCAAACTGATTGAACTAATACTACGTTTATGCCAGCGTGATTTGTGTATTTATAAATACGTGAAATTTATTTATCCTTGCGTAATGCATAATGGATAATGCAAAATTATTTTTCAGGTAAATTTATTTGCAATAACGCTGACATATTTTTTTACTCAAAAATTTTTGATTTTGATTTTTTTCAACGTTTGTTTACATTTCAACATCAACATTTCAAACATCATTTCATCTGCATTCATAGTCAAAATCATACACTTTTCTGAAGAATTCGTGAATTGATTTCACGCATTTTGTTACGGATAAACACAGTATATGTTTGTGCCTTGTGATTTATGCCGCTCGACTCTGATTTCGCATTGGTTTTCATAAATTTCGTGTCCGGAGCAAAGCAAAGGCTATACAAATCAGCGTAAATCATATTTGATTAATTTATTGAAATGCCCGTTATGTTTTATAGACAGAACGAGAGAGAGAAAGAATCCAATTGAAAATGCGAATTATTTGCCCTGATTTCAATAGTTTTGCATTGGTGATTTTATCAGCAGATTACGGGTTGTATATAGGATAAGCTGGAATAGATACTTTTGTATATAATATCCGATTAAATACAACATTTTCAAATGCAACTTTCGGAACGATACTCATTTTATGCGCATTAGTATTTATAAAAAGAATAGTTCTTTTTTTGAGTGTCTCATTAGCCGATGTGTGTACAGTATTACACAAAAGTATGCGCACACTTGTACAGGCCACATTTGATATTTTATGCCATATATTGCATATTTATGGGCAGCCCGGTCGTATATCAATTGTGCACCGTTTAGCAAGCGTTATTATGATGCCAGCCAAGCCAGAAAACAAAGAGAACACTGAATGCGAGTGCGAGGAAGGGAGAGAGAGAGAGTAGAAGGAAAAGGGAAAACAGCAATGTGGTTGAAAAAAAAAAATGATAATAATAACAAGCGCCAATGAAATTGCAAAATTAATGCCTCTCATGTAAATATGAAGTATGCATATTTCATGACAACGCGACAAAGCTTGAAAAATAACAGCGACAAGTTGTGTGCGGCAATACACGACGAGGCAGATACTCTGTGTGTGATGCCAGCAATTTGCCCTAGTTAAAATAATAATAAAATACAGTACTAATGATGCGAATCTAAATCATAACTGAACTATGAATATATATTTTTTGAATTTATGGAAATTCTTTGATACAGCAAATACAGAATGACTTATACATAGGTATAGACCATTATCAAGTTTATTATGCATAGAAAGAGATAAGCATCATGGCTGACATCGTTTTAAAATTCAATAATATATAAACGTTCCTTAAACGTTTCCATTTGCCTTCCCCTTAAATCTAGCATTGAAAAATGGTATACAACAACAACAAGAACGTTAGGAAAAACAATAAATGTGCCCCGAGTGCGCGTTTAACTTAAATGGGTCGTGTCTTTATGTCTCGCTTCGCTGTTCGTCATTGTATTTATGCATTATTTATATTTGTTTTCAAAATGTTTGTTTTTACGACTACTGTCACAGTATATGTGCTAGTGTGTATGTGAATGATTTTTGTTGTCTTTTATTTTTATCATATATTAAAGAATATTTATTTATATATATATGCAGCTGAGAGAAAAATATTTTAATACTGCGCTCGCGCGTATGCAACGATTTTTTTACATGGCCGCCCCCTATGTGTGTGTCTCTGCAGCATGTGTGTGTGTGTGAGAGAGGGGTAGGTGGTGGCAGCAAGTGCATGTCTGAATTAAAATGAAGGAGTTCAATATAGCACGTGCTTGTTAGCAAAGGTTTTGTGTGGGGTTTTTTCTCCAACATATTCGAAATGATATTCATGCGTTGCGCTTTTATTTAAGTTTCCATAGTACCGAGAGAGGATTTGCCATTGTGTGCATTGATGAACTCTTCAACTCTGTCTTGCTATCATTATTTTCCATTAGGTGCGTTTCATGTGGGTTGTATTCTATACGATATTAAATTATTTATAGCGCACTGCTTATTGCGCGCTTATAACCATAAATAATTGTTTAATTTTTCGTGCCTCACATTTGCATTGTTTCATTTTTCAGTTATTTTTATTACGCAGACTGGCGTTGTATTTCATTTTCGTTTGAAAGTCGAGCACATTATTAAAATAATAATAATAATGATTAAAAAAAGTGTTCTTTTCCTCGTTAAGTTTTTGTCATTATTTTTTTTTTTTTTTTTGGGCTTTTAAATTTAAATTTTGTAATACAATTTGTTCTCCTTTTTTTTTTGAAGGTAAGCATATTATTGTTTGTGTAATAGTATAATATAATATTCTCTCTTGGTTTTACGTCAAGCATTTTTTACTGTTTCATTTACCTGTCCCTAAGCTTAAATTCAAATTGCATGGTTCCACTTCCACTGTTTCGCCTTGCTGCCCCGGTCACATTGTGCCACAGTTGCTCTTTATGTTGTTGTTTCGCTGTGCTCCCCCAACGTTGCTGTTGTCACTTCCTGTTTTTGTTTTTGTTTCGTGCTGCGTTGCTTCGAGTGGGTAAAGCGGGGGGAAGGGGTGTGCGAGTCGCGTTTTAAAGTGCAATTTTATGAGCCGTTAACGGCACATTACGTATACGTATTGCATGCAGTCCGTGTGCGCGCACTCACACGCACACACACCGTGTGCACTAGCTGTGCCATAGATTAAGTTATTGTTGATTTGCAGATTTGACAATTTATTGAAGCAGAAAATTCGCAATTTTACAAATTTATTACAGTCAGATAGAGAGAGCGCAGCAGTTTGCGCACTCTGCGAATTGCAATATTCCCATTTTATTTAGAGTTTAGTTTCAAGACACTTGACAGCCATACACACACACGCAGCTGCTTGCTGGTGGACAGCGAAATTAATTGGAAAACATATCAACAAGGCATCCGAAAAATAGCTCTACAGTTGGCACAATCTGATAATTTCGGTGCATTTCGTGCGCTGAAAAATATTCGGTTTAATTGCTTTTTTCTGCACATTGTTCTGCATAATTAGAGTTTGATAAACTGGGCAGGGGAAGGAGGAGAAATGGACGAGATATGCTAGATATATTGCATATGCTCTATCGTTTAATTTCGCACGTTTATGTGCAGTAACTAAATATTTACCTAATGTTTAGTTTATTTTCGGCACAGCCCTAAAAATATGCAACACTTTTTATTCAAAAGGGACTGCCTCTGCTTGCTTGACTTTTCGTGCACTTGCTTGACACGATCACGCGCTCATCCCTAAGCACTGCACTGATTTTCTAGTAATGCCACGCCCATTCCAGCCCCCGCTGGAAGTTTGCACATGCAAACTGTGCAAATTCGATTTTAATAATTCGAATTTATCGGGCTGCAAATTTGTGTGGCTCTCAGAATGTGCTGCATACTTTACGGCATGGCGGGCTGCTCATGTGCGTGCACGAGTGTGTGTGTGTGTGCGTGCGTGTGTGTATTTTAGTAAATTAAATTGCTTTTTAATGGGAGCCATGCGACGATGCGATGCGTTCTTGCAGCATTATTTTTGTTTGCCCCGATTGATTTGGCAGTTAACACGCAGAGAGAGCGATGTGCGACGACGACGCTGACAAGCAACAAATTTGCGAGAAATAATTTTCCACAATTGCAAAATTGCCGCCTGTCAACGCCTCACCAGATGGAGGATGGCTTGGTACGCTCTGTACGCTCGTCTGGCTGCCTGTCGTTCGCTGTCGCTGATCGCATGTTAAGCTGACGTCACGACACGACCAAGGATGCAGGCTACAGGCTACTGCTATCTGCAGTACGTGTGTGTGTGTGCGTGTGTGGCATGTGTGTTGCCAATTCCTTTTTGCAATTGTATTGACATGACATTGGTAGCTGCTGCTGCTTCTGCTGCTGCTGCTGAGCCCTTTGCTGATGCGACAAATTGACAGACGCCTCGCAGAGGATTCGACTTACTTATTCGCTTTGCTGAGCTTGGGGATTCTTTCATGGATGAAGTCAAAATGTCTGAAGGAATTCAATTAATTAATTTCAAGATATTTAATTAGTGCGAGAGCGCTACTGACAGCAGCTCAAGCATATCAAGATAAGAACAATGAAAGTCATTCAGATTGCATAGAACTGTTTAATATGCTTGTTTACAATTCCATTATATACGGTTTTATATAGAAAAAACAAGTTTCGAAGGGCGATTATTGTTGACATTTTCAAGCCGATTGTATTTGCAAACCTATTTCTCATACTTTTTGACTTTTCATTTATAATAATCCCCTAAAATTTTATAAACAGGAATCTCACTTTGTTTTTCTTACTTTGCTGTAATAAAATGCGGCTCAAAATTAATAAATATTTGCAGCTTACTCTCTGCAAAAGCTATAAAAACAAAGAAGCATATTTTAAAACTCATAAAATTATAATTATTGAAGGAGTTTTTCGCCCAAAAAAAAGGAAAACCTTAACATTTCCCTTCATTCTTCACTCGAATTCTTAATTAAATCAAACTGTTTTACAATATGCTTGTTAAAATTGCAATCAATTGAATTTCGTAAAAACATTCTCTACGCCAAATATGCAGCTACGATTTTTCATATTTTATCTGTAATGAAACACGAGCACCACAAAACAAACAAAAAAATAAATAGCAGGTACGGAGGGAAAACAAAGAGAAAAAGGGAGAGATAGAGTGAGTGCGAAATGTAAAACCAATTTGGTAAAACGTTAAAATTCCATTTTTGTTGCGGTTTTTGTAGAATATATTTTACAAAAATATGTATTTGCGGGGCATGCTAAACATGTGCAAGTGTGCAAGATACCCTGTTATGAATTTAACTGACTAAGGCAGCAACTAAGGCTGAACTAAGCAACAGAATCTTTGAATCTTAAATCTCAGCTGGCACTATGTCTTATTATTGCACAAGATTGTTTCAGAATTTAGCCACGCCCCCATCCGTTAATGAAAACCTAACAAAATCGAATTAAGCGCGCAATTTTAAAGTTTAATTAATTATTTTTGTTGTAAAAATCTAATATCATTGCCCACATGATCTCTGAGAATGCGTTTACGATCGGTTAATAAACAGAGAAGTTATTTGATATATAATTTTGTTGGCAGAATTTGATAGCACTTGAAAGTATGCTACACAAATTATTAAACATAAAAGTTATTTGTGAACAAGCGGGTATTTTACAGTCGAGCACACTCGACTAGAGCTACCCTACTTGTTCTTTTTTCATGTTTTCTGGCCGCCCCTGCAACGTTTGCTTAACAAGGCCACAGCGGGCGCTGCTGACTGATACGCCTCTGCGTGCCACGCCCATGCAACGGATGAATCTGACATGTTTATTATTTACTTGGCCCACATTTTGCTATGCAAACGTAGGGCGTACCGAATGGAGGCGTGGGCGTGGGCGTGGCAACGTCGCTTGTAAATTATAATTCAATTAATTAATTTGCGCTGCGAACTAATTTGCGTACCCCGAGGAGCGACGCGCTCATCAGCGATGCGCAGCACGTGCGAGAGCGAGAGGAGACAAGAAGAGAGGGAGAGAGAGAGGTTGTGTGCGAAAAGGAAAAACAAAATAAAGTTGATGCGCCGAAAATCCGAGGAAAATCCACGCGAGCAGCGGGCAATAAAGCCCGACAGAAATCTCGCATGGTTGTTAAAAATTGTGCCGAGCATTGCATAAAGTTAAGCGGTAACAACGGGCGGGCGGGGAGTATGGTGGATGCTGTAAAGAGGGGACTTGTATTTCATTTTTTATGTTTATTGTCGCTTATCGCCTGCCCCGCTGTGTCTTCTGCCCGAGTCTGTGCTGCAACAGGGCTCCTGTCATTAGAGTCCTGGCGCCAAGATGAAAAAGAGTAAACACTGCGATGAAAAAACGTTAACAACTCTCTTGGGGTTCTGTGTGTGTGTGTGTGTGTGGGCAGGTTACACCGCTCTGTGTGTGTTTGTGTGTCTGAGTACGTGTAACTTTATTAGCAGTCTCCCGGCGCTGTGTGTTACCTTGTCAAAGTTATGAAAACGACTGGGGAACGCCTTCTGGCTTGTGCCTTCTGCATGCCTGCTCCAGCCCCAGCCACTCCTACCCAATCTCTCTCTCTCTGCCCTCCGCGTGCCACATGCCACATGCCTCCCCCGGCCAGCTCTAGCCGTGTGTGAAATTAGTTTAGGCTACGTGAAGGTAGGCGGCACCAACCCAAACGAACGAACCAAACTATGCGCAATTTAAATCTTTAATCCGAAATGTAAAAAAACAGAAAAGGTTTTACAGCACAGCTGAAAAAAACATGGTAGAATCGAGGATTATAACTGACTTTCATATGAATATTGTATGCCATTTAATGGCACAGGTCGAGGCTTAAGAATTAACCGATAATTGGGGTAGAAATGTTGCTAAAAAAGGTTGTTATTAAGTCTACCATAAAAGGAAATTAGTTTTTTTTTGAGAATTATGTGAAAATGTAAAATTGATGATTATATTTAACCTATGAGCAGATGTACAGATAGACGGACACACAAACGAACAGAAATTTAAGTATGAAGTTTTCGCAGATATCTTCTGATTTAATTTTTTATTACATAGCCCAGAAATCAGTATATATCTTTCTTCAACAAATCTATCACATATAATTTAATTAAAGTTTCGTTAATTTCGAAAGTTAGCCTCGCATCTTCCTCTTTCCAACTAGTGGCAAACTTATTCCATATGCATTAGATCGTCACATTTGCATACGACGATGCCCAAGAAGGCAATCAATCGCGAGACCGAATATCATCATCATAGTTGACTGGACTCGAGGCTAGGCAGGAGCGTGGCTGGAAAGGAATTTCAATTATCAAAGCAAAAACTCATTTCAGGCGCCTGGCACGCACAGGAATGAGGCAGCTGCGCCAGCACAGCTGAAGGGGCAAAAAGAGAGAGAGAAAGTAAGAGAGAGAGAGAGAGAGAGAGAGAGAGAGAGAGAGAGTTGGGGTCTGTGCGCAACGTTTTCCATGCATAATTTTCAGGTGTTCCGGCCCGGCAAGGAGGCTAGTGAGAAAATTTATTTTTTCCTTTCTCTGTGCTCCTTAATATTTTTGCAAATGATGCGACAAGGCGCTGCTCGATGATGCAGCACCAGGCGAAATCTCAGTGCGGGCGCTCGCACTGCTTGGGTCATTTAAATGCAGATTGCAATGAGCTGCGGAATGTGCGCGCCGAGAGTGGGAGAGCGGGAAAGCGGACGAGCGGAGAGGAAGCGCTCTCCCTTTGGTGAGCAACATTTGCATAATGGCGGCGACACATTGCAACGGAAACGGAAACCCAAAGCTCACCCGGGGCTCACTTGCAGGTGTCCACGAGTCGTGCTTATGAGTTGCTCGAGCTGCTTGTGCGTCCAGCCGTGGCCACATTGTCAGCACGTCTCCACCCCGCTCCGCACCCCTGTAACTGCAGTTACTCATTGCCATTGGTAAGCGGAAGCTGCTTGCATTGCCGACCATTTGGGTTGTCATGTGGGGTGCTTTCCTTTCACCCCTCCCCTCCGTTCCTGCCGAAATGAATATGAACTGGGCCGCCGCTTGGCCCGACCAGCAGAAGCGTTTTTCATTTTAATTCAAGTGCAATAAATAAGTCGGACTGCTGAGCAAATGCAGCGCCAGGTGATAGCGCTGCATTACAATGTGACCGGTCACCTTACCTCTGCGTATGCCCTCAGCCCATGCGTCCCGAGAACAAAAGAAACAACAGAAGGCAGCGCCAGCAAAGCGACCTGAAGCCTGTAGCGACCAGTGTCCAATTTACTCACATGTTTTGCGTAGAACTACGAAGCAACTTGATAAAAAAAAATAAACAAGAAATATCACTGCAGTTTTTTGAAACCTACAAATAAATCACAATTCTTTTGTGTTTCCTTTTTAATTTATGTACAATTTTAAAGATGATGATCTTTATTAAATTTGATATCCATTTTTTTAATTTATTTCAAATTAATGCGTAAAAGTCTCTTAAGTCCAGGCTAAAAACTTAGATAAAAGAAAGCAATCGAATATATAGATGTAGCAATTTATTTTATATGATATTAACAAAGCTAATGCAGAAAATTTTTCAAGTGACATAAGAAGCCTAGGACAGTCTAAAAGAAAGCACATAGAAGATCGCAAAAGCTGCTAGTAATTTATTTAAAAATCGATTAATTTACGTTAACATATTAAAGCTTTAAAAGCGCTCTTCAATTTTAAGTGATACATATTAAATCTATAAAAAATACTGTGCTATCAGTAAACAGTTAAAAATTGCTAATCGATCTCTTCATGCCCAATAAAGACGTACATATGGTTCAGAAAGTAACAACATTTATATATCTTAAAATCTGTTTTTAACAGATTTTATGTTTGTTCAAATGTCATAGGATACGAACGGAAGCTTCCAACATATAAAATGTAAAATCTTAGAAAGTGTGAAGCGTGCATATAAATAATAAAAGCTTTAAACAATCTATCTATGTATATTTTAATGTCTTGAACTATAATAAATATTATTCTTCAGACAAATAAAATTGTTTTAGTTTTATAAACACAAAAAGCTTGCTTCCACAGCATTTTGCTTTGCCTTGCATTAATATACATGTTTGTTTTAATTTTTATTTAATTATTCCATTAGTGCAACCTTTTTCAAAGCACATGAAAACTCGCTAAAGCTGCAAGCAATCTTCTTGAGTTGGTTTAAGCTTTCGTAACTTTTAGAAACTTTTAAGTTACACTTAAAATAATAAGCTTTGAAAGCACTTAAAGCTTTTTACGTTCTTGCAGCTGCCTACAAGCTTTGCCTAGTACGTTGCACATTGCCCACGGGGCATGTGCTGCTGCAGCCTGTCGCGGCTGGAGGTGGCGACGCTTGTAAGCAGCTCTTCTTGTTGTTGTTGCTGTTGCTGCTGTTGTTGCTGTCGCTGCTGCTGTTGCAGTTGTTGGTTTTATGTTTATGTTGCCACATCGTAGCCGGGCACGCATGAAGCCGCGACGTCGCCGTCGTCGAGTCTTGGAGTCGCTGCCTTCGTCTCTCATATGCGATGCTGGCGGGAAAGATGCAGCAGCAACAGCAACAGCAACAGCAGCAGCAGCTGCATCTGCGGGCGGGCGGTGTCAACCATTGTCAGTGTGCCGAGTGCGGATGCGGGTGGGGCTGGAGGAGGATGAGGAGAAGCAGTAGCAGCAGTGGCAGCAGCTGCTGTAGCTGTAGTTACTGGTGTGGCATAAATTTCGTTGCGGTTGCACGTGAAAATTGCATTTGGCTAGCTTGGTTGCGTATGTGTGTGTGTGTGTGCGGTGTGTGTGAGTGTGTGCAGTGTGCAGTGTGCCCCCTTTACGTGCTGTGCAAATTGTGGACTTAAATGTTTATGCGCTGGTTTGGGCCGCACAGTCACTGCGAATAGTATTTGCCACGCTCGCTCTCTCTCTCTCTCTCTCTCGCTTATTCCAGTCCGCATTCGCATACGTATCCGCACCCCATTTGGACGTTTGTTTATTAAGCTTTTTGGCCAAAATAGAAAAAGGTGTTGAATGCCACTCGCTGGCTGCTTTTTATTGCGCCAAACACCCGCACACACGCGTCTCTAAGTGCAGAAGCAGCTGTAAAATAAATATATATTTTTATTCCTTCTCTTTGGCGTTCTTTATTCCGTTGTTCTTGTTGTTGTTGTTGTGTTTGCCTGCCCTGACTGGGCGAGCGTATAAATTAAACGCGTTACAGCTGGCAACCGCAGCGATTTCCTCTCCCTTTCCCCGCTCTCGCACTCGCAATCTCTCGCTCGCTCTCTTGAATTTTTTTCGGCTCGCATTAATTCGAGTTTGCACCCGCAAAAGCACTTAATGCAGCCCTGCCAGGCAGCCCTGTCGCGCTCGAAGCGTATACAAAATTTAAATAAGAAACAAATCGAAGTAATGGTCGTTCTACCCCTGCTCCTCTCACCCCCCTCCCCCTCCCCACAACCTGCAGATAGCAAATGCCAAATGTTCAATGTAGTAAAAGGCAATCAAAAAAAAAAAAAATAATAGACACAAAATTCAAAGCGCAAGAAAGAGACGGAGCAAGTGTGTATACACTACTGTGAAGCTGCGTCGCGCAAGTCGAAGCCATCGGCATAATGAAAAAATAAGATGTGCAGCACACCCGAATATCCTCAACGAAATGAGATTCATTGAAGCGTTCGGCGTACCGTATTAAAGGGCATTAATGGAATTATTCCGGAGTTACCGGCGTGTGCAGTGCAAAGTAGCCTGGGTGGCTCTGGCAGCCCAGGGCCCAATTTCGAGCCTCTATTTGCCTATACAGTTATCATTGAATTTTACCAATGCGAGAGCGCATATCTACGAAAGCCAATCGCATAATCACTTCTCTCTCTCTCTCTCTTAATCGGCTATGCCCGAAATTATTTCGTGACTTTTTATTTAGAAATTTTTAGTATTCTTTTAGTTATAGACTTTGAAATTCTAAAAGTAGAAAAAATCTCTTAATTTTAATTACATGAATTCATTGACCTTAAAACTGCTGCCTTGCCCCTATTTTTTTTATTTTTTTAAAATTGTTTTTACATTTTGCTGAATATAATTTAAATAATTAATAGTTAATTTGCGTATTCTGTCAGAAGTCAATTTTTTAAAACAAGCGTAATTAACTTGTTTCTTTTTAGTCATAATATTGTTTAAGTAATTTTATATAACTTTAATTTAAATTTTATTATATATACAAAAAATAGTTTCCTTAGCTAATTTCTTAAGTACGTATCATTTATAAATAGTAAATGATTATAATTCTTTTCCTACTAATTATTTATTTAATTTTTGTTTTTATTTTGTTTATTTTCGAAAATTTGCCATACTTAATTAGTTATTGAGAAACTTGTATGGATCACAGCTTGATCAATTGGAAACAACGACGCTTATCGGAAAATTGGCATCTTAAGCTGAGCATAAGAGAGACAGATGCCATAAGCTACAGCTGTGGTAATGATATGCTCAGGCATCAAGTGCCTCTCGTCGCAGCCACCCACAATCTGGCCAGAAGCCAGCGAATGTCGTTCAATGAAGCGTTAGGAGTAACAAAGAGCTTAGGGCGGGCACTTAAATAGAACGAAATGCGCTTAATCACACCATAGATACGCTGGTACGTAGCGCACAGATACTTAGATACAAAGATGCGCAGATACGGTGTGGATGGAGTGTACTTTGCCTGAACCTGAAGCCAAAATGCTTTCCCCAACCCGGGCGATTTGCAGCTGCCTTCGACATTTCAGTCAGTCTGGGCTGTATATAAGCGCTTACAATCTGCAAAATAAAGTGCAGCAAAAAAATAAGCTTGAAGCCGCCATGGCGTAAAAAATAATCAAACAGAGAAGCTGCTGAGCGCTTTGCGGCCTCCTCACCTTCGACTGCCTCCTCTGGCTACTTTCTCCAGCTGCCTCCACCTGCTGCTTTCTCCCGCTGCCTTATCCATCCGCCTCCATCAGCTTGTCCACGTCGCGTGGCGCTCGGGCCAGTTGCTTCGACTATTCGACGCGCTGCCACTTTACTTCCGTTTTTTGCACTTTGCATACAAAGTACCGTTAACTACTGGCATCAGTTTTGCCACACACACACACACACACACACAACAATCGCTGGCCCCGGGGTGAAAGGTTGCGGGTTTAAGGGGGCTGCCCCTCACTGACATTGCGGTTTTTCACAGATTTCTTTTTCGTTCCGCATTTCGGCAGCTCTTAAATGGTTTCCTTATGGAAATTTCATTGAAATGTTACGCTACGAAAAGTAGTGGAGTAATGCGCGAGAAAGAGATAGATAGAGACAGAGAGAGAGAGAGAGAGAGAGAGAGGAAGAGCTGACGCTGAAGGCTGCCTATCAGGCACAGATTTGAGCTCAACAGTTTGGCTCCACAAATGGCCAAAGAACTTGGCCTCCAGTCATAACTTTGTGGCCTGACTTGAATCGATTATAAAAATGGGCTGTTTTTTGAAAATGATCTTTAATAGCTGGTATTATTTTGCATTGATATCAGTTTATATTTGAAATTGTACAGATTGTATTAAAATAAAATAATGTATTTAAATCATGACGAATAATTCCCGCAATTGCACTTTATCATAAATTAAAATTTTTAGTCCTTTACGTACTTTTTAGTCCTAGTCAGATTGAAAGTACTATCAGCTGGTATCATGCTAATGATCTCGAATGTGATTTGATCCACAGCCAATAGAGTAAAAATGGAAGTCAGAACTGTTGTTATTCTTTGGAAATTTCTCATTCTGAAAATGGGAAATAATATTGAATCTACAATTAAAGATATACTTTTAAACCTGAAAATAGGTTTTTTTTTGGTATATAATAAATACATAGATTATTCTTCTTCCACATTATGATTTTGTCAATCTCTTTCCTAGGTTTATAATGACCAACGTGGTAATTATGTAGCACGCTGTTATAGTAACTATTACAATATGTTTTTCAAAATTATTCATTACAGATTTTCGATTTCAGTCGTTATTTTGATTTTGTATTTGAGAACTTGACAAGTTTCATGTTTCCTAAGGCTATCTGATAATAATTTTCAAAAGTTTCTCCATCAAAAAGATTCTTAAACATATTTTTTTAAAATTTTATTTTAATTTTTTTTATTGCAGACTTTTAAATGAGAATTTCAACGACTTTTAAAATAAGTCGAGTAATAAATTATCAACTATGAATATGGATCAGGCTAAATCTTTTATCTTCTTGTAGACTTTCTTTCGTTTTCTTTCCTACTTTAATCGGCTAATATGCTTTTTTCCTGGCATTATTTCTTGTGTCTTTTTTTTCATTTTGAATATTTATTTTTTTCGGTTCAGGCCGCCCAGAGGTCATAATTTCTTGTTAAGCCCACAACCCAAATGGCACTTTTACCTAAATGGACCATAAGGCGTTAAAATGTTGTTATCGCCGCCCCGTTGAAAACCCCAGACAAGCTGCCCCGACTTCCCATTCACCCTGGCAATGCTTGAAGCCAACCGAATCTACCTTGGCTGCAATAAAATGCCAAAATACATTTCGATTATGCGGCACGAGTTCTTTTTTCTTTATTTTTGAATTTCTTTTTTTTTTTTTAATTCCCGCTTTACCGTTGGCTTTGCAGCCCTTAACAACAATTGAATGTGCCTGGTAGCTTAAGTTAATCGAATTTACGAATTTACCGGCACGTTGTAATAAAAAAATTGGCCCACCGAAGAGTGGAGAGTGGAAGAATTACCGAGAATAATGCAATAAAATATACGAATAAAATATAATTTGGGTATCATCGTCTGAAGGAGGCACTAGGGTAAACAGCGCAATTGTTTTGTCACAATCGTAAAACTCGCGAAAGCAAGCTTCATATTGAATATAGGGGGGGCTACGCGTTCTTTGTCTTTTTAATCATACTAGATTTGAAATAATTTTGTTTAAAAAATTATATTAGATTTCTGATTGTTCAGCCGAAATGTGTAAATTCATAGCAAGTACTCTATGCTGGTGAGTTGAAAACCGAATCGCTTTTCCCCTATACCATTCTGATTCTGATATTCAACTATACATTACAGCTGCGTGCAAGCGGGACTTCAACTTATTTTCACGATTCTGTTCTCGGTTGTAGGCGTGCTTATTATTCTAGGACTTATTGTATACTTTGTTTTCATCTATCATAAGCCATCTTCCACGATCGAGAAAACATTCCTTCCTCAAATTGAGACAAAACATCTTGTAACTTAAAAAATAAATATTACACCAAGTTGCAAGCCCTTTGCAAGTTCCACCAGCATTTTGGAAACTGAATCATTCAGTGGAAACATGTATATAATATACTGACCAAACGCAATATGGTGAAATGAAATATGTCTATTCAAATTTCTTGTTTCCCTTACAAACATACAAATGTGCATTATCTAATCTCTATCTGAATTGTGAAGAAAAGAAATACGAGCGGATTACCTAATCTCAAACTAAATAGTAAGAGGCTAGAGCTAAAACACAAGCAGATTAGCTTATCTCACTCGAAATGGTAAACAAAAAATACAAGTTTAACGCCAGCAAAATTCTTGATTTTAGCCGGGAGAAATTTGCGGAAATTCTCAGGCCTTTTGCAGCTTGGTCTGTCGGGGAGGCCTGTCATCTTGTCTCTGGGATTTGGCTCAGCTGAAGCTACACAATTTGTTTGCACGGCTGTGCTTTATGGTTTATCGCATTTGTCTGTGTGCAGTTGTATCTGTCTGTGTGTATGCGTGTGTGTGTGTGTTTTTGTTCTGCTCTTCTGCTGTTTTCTGCTGCCGGCAACGAGGCGTATGCGCAATTTATTTGCATATGATGACCGGCATTGCGTAAAAATTAATGAAAGGCAATTAAAAGCATTCGGAAATGTAATAAAATCCGTAATGTGCACAGAGCCCACAACAATAGTAACAATCATAACAACAACCAGAGAGGAGAGCCCACAACAAGGCGAACTACCATACAAATGAAATGTTTGCTTAATGCAAATATAATATTATACGCACAAAACTGTCAACTATAAATAAACAATTTCAAATTGCGGCTACAAAGAAGTGCATACAACACTTGTGCATGCAACGTTTCGCTTGCCACATGCCACTTGCCACTTGCCACTAGCCACATACACACAGGCAACAATAGAGAGACAGACATACTACTATACATAAGTACTACGATTCGTTTTTCGTTGCGAATTGATTGCAATTTGTTTTGGACTCGCAACATGTTTATGCCTATTGCGAAAATCGAATTCAATTGTTCGACTTGTTTCAGTGTTAAAAGCCAAATTGAATTTGTTTTTGGGTTTTTAGTTATTTTCGACAATCAATAATTGGCATGACAATTGTGCTACCCTATAAAGGTGCTAGCTGCAGTGCGGGGAAATGCTTGGAAAGGGCAAGTTGAGTTGCTCATATTTTATAATAAGCATATGTAACGAATTATAAGGGCTAGAGCTGATAGTTTGCCTTGTTGGTATATTAGATACTTATGCATTAATTTTATAAAAACATTTTAAATTATTTCAATAGGAAAAAGTTAAAAACTTAGAGCTATCAAATTTGCTATGTGGTTTCTTCGATATTTACTTTTATTATATATACATTACTAAAGCTAAATGTGTCCTTTATCTAATTCGTTGATATAGTGTTATAATAGCTATAAACTTTGTTTTTAATAAATTAAATAAAACGCTTAAAATGGCTACGCCTAGCTACCGAATATTTAATGTTTTATCTAGGGAACTAAGAGGTATAGTACAAAGAAATTCAGATGCCGCGATACTAGAAGCATTCTTTAAAAAATGTGTTCATAAATTCAAAGATTATATCAATTGATAAAAGTTAAAAAATAAATAAAAACTTAAACGCAAATGTGGTTAGTAAGTTTTTCGAAATAATAACTATTTACGTGCTTAAAAGAAATTAAAATAGAAAATTAAAGCTAAAAAAATATTGTTAATTTAAATAGCATATTTTAGAAATTCATATAGATACAGCTATCAAATTTGCTGTACTAGTTCATAATTCATTATATAATCAGAAAATCAGTATAAAACTCCCATCAATTGAAGTGATATCATATTTTTTCCTAGCAAGAGAGTATTATGTAGTTCAGCTAGACCAGCCTTTCGCTTTCGCCTTTTCGTGCTGCTGCCGTTTGTCAAATTTTTTCGGTCATGCCACAAATCGGTAACACAAAGCGCCACAAGCGATGCACGCGGCACCCAGTCGGACACAGTGGAGACACACTACAGTGCCCGGCTATGGCAATGGAATCTGGTGCATTATGGCGATTTTACACGCTGCTGCACTCGAAAATGAAACGGACAATAAGCTCCAGTTGCACTACAATAAGTTAGTCAGTTTGCAGCTTTTTTTCTTCTTGCCCGGGGGTAGAGCCGAATGGGAGGGTTGGTGGGTTGGTTGGCTGTTTGGGCAATGGGCGTGGCAGCCGCATCGTTGTCGTGGCCATCATTGCCACTGTCCGCCGCTAAAAGCTTTTTGATTATGAAAAATGTTCGAAACATATGCTCCAAATGACTGCAGAGCGTGCAGAAGGCGACTACCGGGAGAATGGAGAGATGGCAGCAGAAGAGAAGATGCTCTATCTCGCTCTCTCTCTCTCCCTCTCTTGTTACACTGCACTGTAAAAGTATGCGTATGCGTTGCCATTCTAAGTACTTGGTACATGTGTATGTTGTACACGTTCTCAACATTTCTGTAAGCGAACATTTTTTATTTCTTCGCTGCATTTCACTTCGCTTTTCACTAGTTTTTCCTCTTGTTGTAGTTGTTGTTGCTGCTCTCCTTGTTTATTGTGGCTCGTCTAGAAATTGTGTGCAAGTATTTGTTCTTGTTGCTGCTGTGGCCAAAGCAGAAGTTGCTTTCTGCTTTCTACTTTCTGCTGCATTGTTAATGGTTGCGCCATTTTATTTCGAAATTAATAAAGTGGCAAAAAGGGCATAATAAAATGCACTGTGCGAGTGCTTCCCGCCCCACTGTGCCCAAAGTCGCTCACAAAGTTTTCCATATTTCAGGAAAATATATATGTATATTCTAAAGTTACTCGAAATCTTGTTTTAATGAAGCACAGCAGTTGCAAAATTTATTAATAATTTGATTTCGGTTTAATGGACAAATGACACGAGCTTCAAGTTCCGAAGCTTTCGACTTTTATATTGTTAGTGCTTTGAAAGTTGCTCAAAAGAGCGGTTCGCTTTTTAAAACATTTTAAACTGTCGGGTTAAATAAATTCTTGTTTAATCTTTTGAAAATGATTAAAATTAATAAAGATACTTGCTGAAAGCTCCTACTATAAAATAAAGAGAATTCCATAAAAAAGAAGAAATAAATTAAAAGCTTTAAATAAGATTAAATATATGTATATATAACGTATATGCATATAATTCGTCTACACATAACTTATCTTTGGCATGACTTAAACATTTGGAAAATTTGACAATTTTAAGTTTTATCGTCAGCTGACAACTTTGGAACAACTTCCAAATGAGATCAGACGTACTTAAGTTTCGCACACTCCCACATACATAGACACACACAGACACAGACACACATACAAACAAAATAACAATTAAACATCAGGCTGACAAACTTTGGGAAAGAACAAACAAACAAACAAAGCATAAAACAAGTGACAGCCTAAGGCTGGCTGACAGGAAGTAGGATAGACGGACGTATAGACGGGCATGTCAGCTGTACGTACATATCTGGAGATATACTTAGCTGGATATGTACAGTATGTGTGTGTGTGTGTGTGTGAAGTTATATGGCCGCAAAAGACGCGATGTTTCTAGGTGAACAGGAAGGGGAAAAACTTGTCGCGGCGTTCACTCTGAGCACGACCAAAGGTTACGGGCTGGAAAAGTTTCTGTCAGCGTAAACGTGACATGAAAATCGCAGCGCTGATGAAAAATGTTAAATCGTGACTGGAATCGAGATGAGAGAGCCAAAGAAGTGCGAGGTAAAGAGATGATGCTGCTGCAAGCAGGACCCAAAAAGTTGCAGCTTCAGCTGCGACAACACATGGCCCGCAAGCCTATGGCTTGCCAATTGAATTTTCAAGCCAATGTAGCTAACCCCCTTCCCCACCCCTGCCATGGAAAAATTATTAAACATGTATGAAGGCAGAAAATATCGAAGCGATATGAGGCAAAGGCAACGAGCGAGTTGTATGTAACCCGAGAGCGAGAGCCATGTGCTTTCGTCCAAATTTAGTAACTCCATTCGGGAGAGCTAGACGCACTAAGCACTATATTTAGGCCAGAACTCTGTATATGGTCGGGTTCTAATGGCTTCATTTGGTATTGCCAACCGCCCCCCCGCCCAACCAGCACCCTCCCGCGCCGGGTTACTTGATGCGCGCGCTGCAATGTGCGTTCGGGGAGCGTGTGTGCACTTGACTTCGCCTGCTGCGATTTTATTGTTTAAAAATATCATAAAATGATCTCTACGATCTATGCGAGAGAGCGCGCTCTCTCTCTTTCTTTCTCTCTTGTCTCTCTCACACTGTACGCTTGTCTCGCTCGCATCGCGTTGGTTTCTATAAATACTGAGCTGTTTTTTTGTTTTTTCACTGCATTTTTTCCGGCTTCTTGTCGTAGATGTTGCAGCTACAGTTACGTGTCGATCGGTAGACTCTTGTCCCTCCCCCCACTCCCCCACCATATCTCTCTCTTTCTCTTTCAGCCGTAATTAGATGTCGCCTTGGGTTGGTCTTCCGCGCCTTCCTAGACAAGAGGCTATTGCACTCGCCGCCGTCGGTTCGGCATTCAATTACCAACGCGTTGACAAATCTTTACCTCACTCCCTGCCGTAGCCCCGACCATGTGATTCTTCTGTTGCTAGGCGGAGATTTTGTAGAGATTTTAAATTTATTGCCAGCGAGTTCAAAGGCAGCCCAGGCAGGCAGCTGCACGTGTCTGTTCCGGGGTAGCATTTGGATCGTTTAATTGCTCAATAAGTGCCAACTGGTGTAGGCCTGATGGAGCAGCTATCTCAGGGCACGTCAAGTAGCTATGGTTTTGTGGCAGCTCTGGCCATGTGGAGGCCTGTCAACGTGGGAGGCGTAGCAACGCCTCTGGCCAAACCTTACGCATCAAATTGCTCCCTTGGAGGCAGTTAGATAACCGGGAGCGACACTAATGGGCCTATAATACCGTTTGATTAGATTCGATTTCTCTTAAGGTTTTGTATACCCTGCGACCATTGGAAATGTTCGCGAATGGGTATATGAACTTTGTGCAAATCAATGAGATAGGTAAAGCAGGTATATTCTTGCTCAAAATTACAATTCGAATCGATATGTCTGTGTGAACGCACAGATCTCAGCTATTTTAAAAGCTAGATATACTATATTTGGCATGTAGCTTTCTATAGAATATAGGCTTCTGAAGTTTATTTAAAATGCAGGATAGCAAACGAACTGCTTCCGCAAATCCATATTTTTTATTATTAGACAAATTACTAAAGTCGAACTGCTTCGACATACACATAGATAAACACAATATGCGCACATCTACCAAATTTCAAATCAGTCCAACCATAAACTTAAAAGTTATTCAAGTAAACCTTTTCCATAGTTCCGAGCAGCGCAGCCTGCGCTCTCGACGACGTAGGCAGAGGGTATTATACTGTGTATGTATACATAGAAATTGTATTCATTATTTATTTAGTTCGAGACTCAACACGCGACATATTTTAAGCAAATAAATATAATACTATAATTCCATTTTTCAAGAAATTAAAAGCTTGTCATTATCATAAATTATATAAATGTCGTGGGTATTATACGCATGTATATATGACTCAAGATTCTGATTATTTGTTAACAAAAAGAAATTTAATTTTTTGGAGACGTTTTCCAAATGTTCTCTTAAGAAAATATTAAAAATAGTATATGGTATATTGAATATGTTCCGTTTCAGCTTTCAGCTCTTGTTGTGGAAACTTTTCAAACATGTCAAAAATAATTTTCAAAAGTTGAGAGTATTTTTTTTTTAACTTTTGCATTATCTAACGAAAATATGTTTGCAAATTTGTTGTGAAAACTTTCAAAAATTACAATTTCATATAGAGTGCGGGAGAAGCTCACTCTTATGAATCTTTTCCTCTCTCCACGGCAACTTGTACGTATTTCCTATTTTACTCGTATGAAATAAAAATAAATATTAGTTGCTACGCAGGCGTGTGTGAAAGATACATTTGTATCCGTATTCATGCATTTATTTGTATCTATCTCGCTTTAGGCACCTATATAGCTGTACCTCCGCTGCTGCGTCGGCTGACTGCTGACGCTGACTGTTGCCGACGAGTGCATTTTATATTTTAATTCCTTTTTATGTGTGCGTGTGTGTGTGTGTGCATGTAAGTGCTTAACTAGCAGAGCAGAACACAGAAGAACCGAATAGAACCGAGCCCTGACCAGAGGCAGCGACAGATGCTGAGGAGGCTGCGGCATCGCCACCCACACACACACACTCACACACACACTCGAAACGTTGCCTGTATCCACTTGCTGGCGATTTCAAAGCGTTATTTATTTGTGGCACAAGCGACCATATTTCAAATGCACACCGCACTCCCCCCGTCCACTCCCTAACACACACACACACACCTCTCTACCTCTCTACCTCCCACCGACCGCCAACCGACGACCGCCGTCGCCACCGACGCGTCACAGTCGCGCCCAAGTTGAAAAGTCGACAAAAATACAAGCAGAGCGCATGGATGGAGTGGGAGGGGGGATGGGAGAGGAGTGTAGGGGTCGGGGCGGTGCATGTACGTAAACTATACTGTATGCAGAAAATTTAGCAAATTGCTTGGCTAGCACATAGGCAACTATTGAATACTCTAGTTTTTGTAAGCTTTTGTGAATGCCATAAATATTTAAACAATATTTAATATATCGATATTTCGATAGACTTCGTTATAGAATGTTTTCAACGTTAGCATAATTTCTAGAAGCTACATAGAACACATAGCTGCAGGTAACATAGTTTTAAGCAAATCTATTAGGTATAAAATCTAATTTGCATAAGTAGAAATACGTTATAAGAATAAAGTTATGAATCTTTCGATAAATGACAAAGAAATCATAAGCATAAAATCTTGAGACCCCATAGAAGCTTTGGCAGCAGACAGTATTGTTTTTTTTTTAGGAAAAATAAATATCTATGTTTTGTTAAAAGATAAAGAAATCACAAGCATTAAAAGTTAAAATTAAATCAGATAGAACCCTTGCTTAGTATGATTTTAAGGATATCTATATCATATTCGACGTTTTAATAAAGGATAAAATCACAAGCAGAAAACAATAGTGTTTAGAACATTTCATAAAATTAAGCTATCCTTTTTCTCGGTTTTTTTTTTTAAGAAAATCCGAATTATTTTATTATACTTTGGTTTTATATTATTATAACATTTTATTTTCGGTTGAAAATGATTAAGAAATGTTTATATGTATAAATTTGTATTAATAAATATATTTATATACAAATTATTTAATTGTCATCACACTTATTATCAATTATACTTTTATGTAAAACTTTTGCTTAAAATTTGAATAATCAGTTCATATTATTATCTAAGTTAAACTTAGGGTCATTATAATGTTTGCCAAATGCAACTCTGCCACATGAGAGCATTACTTCTTGTTACCATTGTTAGTGTTGTTGTTGTTGTTGTTGTTGCTGTAGCTGTCGTGAACGCTTGCTGCATTTTTCGCGTTACCCCCGAAAACTTTTTCGCACTCGTTACCTTTCGTGGTTGTTGTTGCTTTGCGGGGAGCGGGAAGCTTTGTTTTTTTGTTTTTACAACTTAACGTGTCGCACAAAGGTGCACATGGCGTGCATGTAGCGAGCGTGCGTGTACGTGTGTGTGTGTGTGCTTGTGTTTGCCATCATATCGGACGCATGCAACGCGCCGCTTCTTGATATTCGACGCTAACCAGCTCCAGAACTATCTAGCGGGCTGCCCGGGAGTGTTGCCCCCGCCCGCGTTGTCCCGTCTCGAGTTACCACGCGAAAAGCCACGTTTTTTTTTACTAAATTTATGCGCTTTCATTTTATGAAAAACTTTTGCAATAATTTCTCAAAACGTTTTTGCGGTGAATTGAAATGCGAGAAAAACATTTTGCGGATGGCGACTAAAAACTTGAGAAAAACCTTAGTACGCACACACACACCAAGCCATACACACACGCTTACAAGACGCACACACACACATTGAGGAAAAACAAATACTTTAGCAAGGCAGCAGCGGTTTTTTGTTTTTATTTTATTTTATTTTAGTTTTTTTTTGGTATTTTTGTTTCGCCGCTGCACTCGGGCCACGCCCACAAATGACGTTTGGCACAGCCGAAAAGTTTTGCGCGCTTTGCCTCCGCGTCTTCGCGTCTTTTAGCCTCTCTGCCGCTTTCCTTCCCCTTGGCCAAACTTTAATGAAAAGTTTTGTTAAGAACTTTTGCGCTGGAAATTTCAACGCTTCAATGAAGCAGGCGCCGCTAGCGGCAAACTTGCCGACGAAAGAGGCGCAACCGGAAGGGAAAGGGTGCATGAGGATGAGGGGGAGGGGGAGGAGGAGGAGAGGGATGTGGAAACTGGCGTGGCATCGTGCCTGAC
The DNA here is from genome assembly GCA_018151445.1 of Zaprionus inermis. NCBI lineage: Eukaryota > Metazoa > Arthropoda > Insecta > Diptera > Drosophilidae > Zaprionus > Zaprionus inermis. Next base: position 1,517,246 of record JAECXD010001696.1, read on the forward strand.
ATTAGATTGTTTTTGCAGGCGCGCGCGTTTGCCAAAAGTCAGCGAGACTTTACTAACCTGGCCATAAACAACAACTAAAAAAGAGTAGTGAAATGGCACGGCAAGCAGATACCCTGCAAGCGGGCCGAATTGTGTTGCAATATACCGCCCAAGCTGTAGCAAGTTTTGTCATAAAATAACTCTGCAGTCTGACATAACCAGCGTGCAGCGAGCTATACAGGGTATTGGCAGCACTATTCACTGGTAAATGGTATCAATTTTGTTATTGCAGTTGCCGGCGTTTTTCTCAACTAGCACTTTGAAATTATTTACCTGAATAAACATTTGGTATTTTAATTACGCAGCTGTCTGTGTGTGCCAGTGTGTGTGCGGGAGGGGGTGTTGGGGGTGGGAAACTGCAGTGGGTAGGCGATAACTTGGGCATAATTGAATTAACACACAATTTACGGTACATTGCGTAAACTTTTTGCTGTGTGCCATGTTAGAATGGTTGAAATGATAGCGAGGAGGGAGATCTGTAAGAGAGGGAGGGGCGAGAGAAAGAGAGATGTGGGTGACGAACCATAATGGGTTAGGGTGCACACAGGGTGGGCGTGGCAAGCATAGAAATTGCATTTGGCGCACTGCCTGTCTGCTTGCAGAATTCTCGCTCTCTCTCTCACTCTCTCTGTTGATTTTCTCCTCCTTTCTAGGGCGTAAATTTTCACAAAATATGGCACAAAAGTTTTGCAGAACTCAAAAATTTTGCACAAAATATCGTCAAAGTTTTCGGGGTTTTTTTAATACCCTTATTAGTATTTTTTCTTCTGAATGATGTGTCGCATCTGTGTTGTATTATTTTTAGTATTTGTTGCTTTCAAGTTCCTTGCTGACAGAGAAATTGTTTGTAATATTATTTTGTTATTTTCAACCACTTATCGATTTGTTTTCAAACTTTAAACTATTAAAATTTTAATTTGGGAAAAGCTAGTAATGTAAATTGCTTGGGAAATACTTACATTTATTTATAGTAAATATATATAATAAATATACATCAAAGTTCCACATGCAATGTCTATTTAGTGAATTGCACTGCACTTGCATTTGGTTTTTGCGGTTGCGGTATGCAAAAGACCGCTAAAATTGCAGTGGACGCAATCAATGATTGCATAATAGGCGGTACTATGATACGGACTACACGCAAGTACTCGATTGTGCGCTGTGTTAGTAGTTGCGTTTATTCAATAGATTTCTTTTACTTGCAAAGGAAAATGTAATTATACCAAGCTTATTCAAAAGATTTTTTGAGTAAATAAAATAAAATAATTCAAGATTTGTTTTCCAAGTAGGAAATATGTTAAGTACGACTACTCGTACACGAATTCTTAGGTATATGCCTACATAAATATTATTGAACAAGTGAGCTACGCAAATGAACTTGCATGTTACAGTGATGCCTTTTAACGATGAATATTTGCAAAAATAAATATATATCGTAAAGTAAACTAATTTACTTTTGTACACTAATTGATGTTGCATGTCAGTTGAAATTGAATGGAAGGGAAAGAAAGGTTTTCGGTTTTGGTTTAACTCTGGCTTTGCCTTGAAAATTTGCTTTCCTTTTTAGACAATGTGTTGTTCTTTCCGCTTTTTCTTATAAAATCGTAAACACACTGAAAACGCCGCCACTTGAGTTCATTCATACGCTGAAAGCCATATGCAATAATACAATTCAAGTACGAATGTGAGTGAGTTAGTGAGTGCGGGTGTACGGGGGTGTCAGTGTAGGCATGTGGCATGTTCTACATGTGTCCGCTTGCCGGGTCTGACTTCCACGTAATTACGAAACAAGCAGAGACACAGCCAGACCGAACGTTGCAAGGGGCCAAAGGCAGTGACAGTGCCGGGCACAACAGCAGCAGCATCACATCACATGTGGCTCGAGATGCAGGAACCGAGCTACAGAGCAGTAGGTAGTGGCATAAGGGTTCTACGGTCATGCACACAGATCGGCGGCGATGTGTGTGTTACACATGTAATCTGTTACAGACGATGCTCAGATTAAATGGGCGTGGCAACGCATATAATTAAGAGATTTTAGCTTGAAAGAAATTTACCTTTTAGTATGAGAAGTTACTGAATAATCAAAGCGAGGCTGATTAATTTAATTTTAAAAAATTTACAGAGTATTTAAAAATGCAAAAACAAATATTTTCTACGTAGATATATTAAATAAATAAATTTCCTAAGTTTCAAATGCTACCAATTTATCTACCACATTATAATAATTATTGAAAGAGGTTAAGAGTTGCCTATAAAATTTCTTAAGCTTAATTTTAATTTACCAAAACTAAACTCTGAAGTTTCACTAAATATTACCCAACATACAAATAAATTATTCAAATTTAAACAGCGGTAACTCCAATTACCCTTAAACATTGTAACTAGCCCTAAATAATATAATATTATTTCCTTGCCTTCCTGCTGTCTTTAAAGTTTGCACTTAAAGTTTTCATATTTATGCGATGTCAAGAGGCATTAAATCTAAAATCGTTTGTCACGTTTTGCACATAAAAGGATTTTCAATTTTCCAATGTGACAAGCGTGCAATGCCGCCCATTTGCATACTGAAGCTGAAGCTGAAGTCGCTGGGTCGCGGGTTGGAGGTGGTGAAGGGGGGCGAAGGGAGGCGACAAACGCGAAGAAATAAAATCACATTTTATATATGTATGTATATATGTATGTTTGTCTGTGTGTGATGGCAAGGGAGCGATGGTGGAATTGGCGAGGCGGCATTTTGAGTTTTTGGCTTTTTATTATCAATAAAATAAATTAAATCAAATTCTGCAATTTAATTGCCATCGTAAAAAACAAAAGACAAAGCTGGGGAAGCGTATGTCGAATCAGGAATACCCTTATCATTTGCATATCAAGTATGCTGTGTGAAAATTTATTAGGACATAGAGTGTTACGAAACAGCCTGGATAAGCCACATGCCTCGGACTCGGCGAGAGAGCGCACAAAAATGCTGAATATTTGTTTCTTTCCTTTGCTGCGGCTTTGTGAAGCATTATGAGCAAGTGCCACAGAATGTGGCATGTCATAAAAATTCGTGCAACACACAGATCGAAAACGTGTCGAGATTTGATTTCGTTTGCCAGTGCTGCATTACCTATACGTCTCTTAATTTGTAGCTATTGTGCTTCTCTTTCACTCCCAAACTCACTTTCTCTTTCATACAACGATTTCGATTTTAATTCTGAGTGCACTCTGTGTGTGGGGCACTCTGCAGGGGAATATACAGGCTAATTTAGGCATCTTACTCTAAAAAAAATCAAATACTTTAAATAGTTATACGAGCTGTAGAGTTGTCTGCTTTATAGGATTTTTATAGCAAATAATTAACATATTATATTACTTATATATATCATATATACATATTAAAATTTATATACAGGGTATTTAGTTTGCCTACCATGGTAAAATTTTTTGATTTTCATTTGGAACACGCGTGTTATAGCCATCATGTCTTGCAATACTTTTGTGCTGTATTTGTATCTGATATCTGCATAAGTGGCATAACGCGCATATAGATTTTTTTCCTGTGCCCCCCCTTAACGAGATTTATTTGTAGACAACAGTTTGTGGGCATGTTTTTATGGCACAGAGAGTGAGAGAGAGAGAGCGAGAAATTCATCAACTTAAACGACAAGGACGAGCATCATCTGGGTAGCTATTATTGCCACCCAAAAATACATTTCAAGCAGGCCAAAGATGTGGAAAAGAAAAGAACCGAAAAAAAACTAGAAAATAGAGAGAAAAAAGGTGAAAAAAATATCATTGAGAAAAAAATTAAATTGCATTTGTGTGTTTCTCTCGCATGTAACTATTCTGCGTCTCCTCGTCTTCTACTGCCGCTGCTGGCTTGTATCTATTGGATGCATCCATTATGTGTGTGCATCTGCAAGTTTGCTGTTCGAGTGTGTGTGTGCGTGTGCATTAGTTAAGCTTTACATTTGCACATTAAAAGGCGAATTGTGTTCGAGAGCGTTTTGTGCGTTTCTCGCAGCTGAAAACTGAAAATGTTGTTAAGCCCTTAAAAGGACCCAAGTTGCATGCCGCATGCCGCATGCCGCATGCAGCATGTCGCATAACATTTATATTCAAGAATTTCAATGTGCTCGAGTCTGTTTATGTTGGGTCTAACCATTGGAATTGTATAGTGCATTTGGTTAATAAGATGCAGCACTTAGAATAAAGTAAATTTAAGTTCTTTTTGATAAACCGACTAAGGAAATCGGGTTATTTTGGAGAGGGATATGGCTTAAAATCTCCATAGAATGCTTAGTAGTACTAATTTTCTCTACTATTGAATTTCTGCTGTTTTTTGACTCAAAACCATCGCTTCTATCGATTTAATTGGATTTTTACACAAATTTATTCCTAATTTTGTATGATTGTTGGGACTAAACTAATGGATGTATCTAATACCGTATTTGAACAAAGATATACTCGACTTTGGTATTAGTAACTTAGTCAAGTCTTAGAAATTATGAAATTTTTAGGTTTGAATGTTATATTTATGTCGAAATTCTAAAAAAGTTCGAGAATATTTGCTCTACTATATCTGTAGGGTATTTGACGATCGCAGGCACGTGTGGGCTGCGAAATATTATTAGAGTGCATAGTTGTGGGATTACTCATCTGGTTTTATCTCTAGTCGATAAGATTGATTAGCTAAAAATAGTAGTTTGAGAGCGAAAAACAGAAATGCGGACAGCAACCTACGCAAATGTTGAAAACACCATGATGTGTATATATATGTATGTATGAACATATATAGCATTCGCTACTAACGGAACAAATTGATGTTACATGCTGAAATAGATCTATGATATTTGCCCATGTGCTAAAGCAGCGAAAAAACCAAATTCTTTGGTTACTTTGGCTTTTTACTAGCCAAGAACAACAGCAGCCGTAATGATTGTGTGCAAAAGAAATCGGAAAGCGGGATAAACCGATCGCCAACCGATTGGAAACGGGCCAAATGAGTGTTGTGTGTGTGTTAGTACATAAAAAGTAATTAAGCAATTCGAACGCTTTTTGACATTTCCAAAAATATGTCAACCCAAAATGCGAGTGCGAAATAAAAAAAAAAGAAAAGCAATGGGGAAATTTCGAACGAAGAAATGGCAAACTGATGCCTGGGCGATCGGCAAACAACGATCGGTAATTCTATTGCCAGAAACACGAAGGAGATGGTGATCGTAATGTTAGATCGTACTCGGATTCGTTTTGTTCTTATCGAATGTTATTTTTATAGCACGATGTTTGCCGAATCGACGATCTAGCCTCAGCCCGATCTTCCGTATATACTAGAGCGGCTAAGTATAGTCGCTGCTCTGCGTCTGTGTGCTTGTGTGTATCTGCCTGTATATAAATGCGTGTACGTGTATGTGTTACGCGCCTGCGTAAGAGGATCATTGGCGTGGATCATTTGAGGCGAAATGTGGAAGAAAAAGCCCAAGAACAACGCAAACGAAGTGTATTTTAGGCAGCCGATCTCAGATATATAACGATCCATATAGCCAACACACACACTCGAGGGTGTCTGTACATGAACAGCAAGACAAGAAGACGAGACAAAGCTATAAATATGTACGAAATAAATATACATAAGCTAAATGAAAGTTCTCGTCATCGCCAGCGGCAGAAGAAGCATCAGGTCGTAGCGCAGGGGGGGGGGGGTAAGGAAGAGGGGAGTGAAACGTATGGGGCGTACTCGATTCTTTCTTGGATCTTTTGGGGTAGCGATCGTTCGCTCGTTCTTTCTTTCGTTCGTTCGGTCGGTCGGTCGGTAGATCGTTCGACCAGACGGTACAGTTATAGCCGGGCAACGCGTTGGGGGCCGCCGACAGCAGGCCCAGCCCAGCGCCAAGAATTAATTTGAGAATATTTTTTGCATCCTTTAGTGCATTACCGATTCTGTTCTCGAGCTGTGCAGATCGCTCGATTCCGGCCTGGTCTCATCGCTTTGTTTATAATATAATCACAAAAAAGAAAGAAAAAAAAGAAAAAAAAAATAAACCAAAATCAATCGTAGTGCTGAAATAAAAGAAAAACGCTTTCAATATTTTTTTGATATTCTCGAAATAAATTCTAAAAAAAAAAAAATAATACGCGAAAGTGTTCGGTTGTTCAATGTGAAACGAAATCTGGATAAAAGCTAGAAAAAAGGCTGAAAATCTACAGCAGAATCGAAGAATTCGAAGCTGTCTCGTTGTCTATTTATGGAGAATGCCGCAAATCGCTATAAATACGAAATGGGGGAGAGGAATGCAAATAAATTGCCAGAGATTTGCTTACGTGTTTGTCTGTATATGAGAGAGAGATGGATATATATATGTATCTATATATATATAGAGAGAGAGAGAGAAGAGAGCGAAAAAAAGAGAGGGAGAAAGAGAGAGTTCTTGGTATGTGAATGATGAATAATACCACTCACTTGCTCATCGCTATTTTCGTGTTGTGCGGAAATACATATAGAGAAATACCTAATATATATACTTATATAGTATATAGTGAAAGTTTTAGCTGAAATTACATAAATCTTAAACCATTATAGTATTTCCATCTCGTTTCTGCCTACAAGAGAAACCGAAAGTAATTCTGTCCCCTGTCTTGTCTTCCATTCCCGTTACATAATCAGCCCAGTGCTCTCGTACAGTTGCTACTGCCAATATTCGTTCACTGTCGTTTTCTGAAAATTGCAAAAAAAAAAACACTTTATCAATAAATTTGTATAACCAATTCTACTTTAACCTTAAGCCACTTAGAGCCTTGTCAACATATTAACATTAACCGTTTTGCGCGAACAGCTCGTTAATTAATTTCAATTAAAATATGCACACATTAATGGCAATAATAGCATTTAAATAATTAGTTACACGCCCCTTGGCTTTTGTAATTCAATGCAGTTATTATGTTGGAAAACTTTCCCATTTTTCCCATCACCCCACACACACCTTTTAGCACATGCGATGTGATTAAACAGAAAATTATAATTTAATGAAAGTGCATAAAATTTGCGCGCAGTGCATTAAAAAAAGCACATTAAACTAAGTGCGTATAGCACTGTGGGAGTGTTCTACATGCTCCGCACATACCCTGCAGTGCTACTACTGCGCAAGGGTGATATAATTCTTTTGAAAATCTACATGAAATAACTAAGTTTTATTCGTGTCATATTTTATATAAAAGTTGAGTATAGAGAGCATACACATGAAATTCCCTTACATTATCCCAAATAATCTAATTGATAACCCATCTGCGTAAGCATGTAGAGGGTATTTTTGTAGGCCAGACGAAAATTTGCTAATTAAAATGCACGATTGTGAGGCCTTTTTTTGTTTCTGCCCACTATTTTGTTGACACGTTGACAATTTTCATTACAATTCGATTAAGCTGCATTGGAAAATGTTAATTGTGATAAGCAGTTCAGAGAAACGGTCGCTTTAATTAGCCCTCTATCGAGCCGATTTTTTCAGTGTATGCCGAACAGAAATTTTTGTCAACCTTTCAGAAAGTTGAAAAGTCCTGAATTCTAAAATAAGTAAGAAAACTCTATTCAACTGCATGATTTCTTAATTTTTTTAAATTTTTTTCTTCTTGTTCGGGACGGTTGATCTTGTGATGGTCCTGGTTCACTTGCTAAATCAGTTGCCGCTCTCGGTGCTGTCATACGTCTTAGGCCACTTTTGACATTCTCACACATTTTCTTGCTTTCCGTTAAGAGACTCTTTATTGACTGCGCCTCACATATAGTTCGAGCGATCGCTATTCTAGGATTTGGAATAGATCCTTCAGACGCTTTTGCTGCTGTTTTACTAGCTGCTGCAGACTCGTTGCTAGCTGAAGTCTTTGAACTAGGTTTTTCTCTAATTTTTGCTGACTCTGGGCTAGCATTTGCTGCTGCTCTTTCAGGGTCTGGGCTAGTTACTGCCGCTGCTGTAGACTCTGAACTAGCTTTTACTGCCTTTGTTGTTGCAGAATTTTGGCTACTTATTGCCGTTGCTGGTACAGAGTTTTGGCTTATTATTCCATTTGCTGGTACAGCGTTTTGGCTAGTTATTGCCTTTGTTGTTGCAGAATTTTGGCTAATTATTGCCTTTGTTGTTGCAGAATTTTGGCTACTTATTTCTTTTGCTGCTACAGAGTTTTGGCTAGTTATTGCCTTTGTTGTTGCAGAATTTTGGCTACTTATTTCATTTGTTGCTACAGAATTTTGGCTAATTATTGCATTTGCTTGTAAAGAGTTTTGGCTAGTTATTGCATTAGCAGGACTAATTATTGTCACAGAGTTCTTACTATCTATTATACCTATTGGTTCGCTAGTTGTTGCCTCTGTCGCTGCTAGGATATCAATGTTGTCAACAAATTTAATCCTTGATGGTAAAGGTGCTGCGGGGGGACGTGCTGGCTTCCTCTGTTTTTCTATCGATTGAACTCCAGTTGCGGCTTCTGTGGTTGCAGATTCCGTGGCGCTCATCTGGTTGGGATCTTCGTCTGGTACAATATAGAAAACGGGTTTCCTACGACATAGATCAATTGAGGCCAATTCAGTTCCCGGAAAACTGGGCTGGGTACCGCGTTGTCCCACCGAGTAGGCGGCACAAATATTCGCCGCATAGATATGATATTCGCGTGATAAATTCGGATATTTGGCCATGTGAAAGGCCAGACTGCCGAGAAAGGCATCACCGGCTCCTGAAGTATCGGCCACATATTTTACCGGTGCAGCTGGACAGTGAACGCAACGATCCTTTGCCCTGCTCGATACATAAATAGCGCCCTTACCGCCTAGCGTGACGATCACACTTTGCGCTCCCATCTCGAGCAGATCATTGGCTGCCGCCTTGGCCTCGTACACGGTGCTCACCTGCTCGCGATCGGTTAAATGTGCCGCCTCGATTTCATTGACACATAATATGCTCGGTGCCGCGATCAGTTCTGGAGGAAGCTGATTCTTTGTGATCGGAGCAGCATTCAGCACGGATACACCCTTGAACTGTTTGAGGGCTGCCAACACTGCCCGGTGACTTGGTTCGAGCTGACAGAGCAGCACTCTCGCTTTCCTGAAAAGCTTCTTACAGCACTTGACATCCTTGTGGGTTAGTCTACAGTTAGCTCCATAGACCACCACGAAAGTTTTCTCCGAATTATCATCGACATAGATATGGGATATACCAGTTGTCTCACCGTCCACAGCCTTAAAGAACTCAGTGTTGATGTGCATTTCTTTTAGATATTTGTGGTATTGCCTGCCCAGTTCATCGTTACCTATTTTGGCGATCAGGGCACAATGAGCTCCCAGTCTATTGGCCGCCACACACTGATTAGCAGCCTTGCCACCATAGCATTTCTCCCGATACATTCCCCGCACATATTCGCCTGGTTTGGGCAATTCGTTGACATATCTGAATTTGGGCAGAGCAAGTTGAGCAGGTTTTTTCCATCGATTAGTATTTACTCACGTGGTGTATTCAATATTTACTGCTCCAAAAATGATTATCTGGGGGTCTCCTACAGGCTTCTCGCGTACCTCTATCTCATAGTTGCTGGTTGGCTCGGGTCGGGTGTACGTCACGTTCCTTGTCACAATCCGTTCACGGACAGCTTTTAGTTTCTTGATGAACGTTGATAACATCGAACCAGCTGTCCGTAGGTAATCCATGGTATTTTTCTCACTATAACAATTTAACCTTTAAATACAACAAAAACATTTTTTCTGGAGTTTGAATGTAAATTCTCCGAATGTTTAGAAAAAGAAAAGTAGGAGAATACAATACAAAACTTGGCTAGCTTTAGCTTTATTACGTACTTAACGAGGCTTCTGTAGACCCAGTTAAATGCTTTTTTTTTAGTAACTTCTGGGTTTATTGGCCGATTGCAAAATTTCAGAAATTATTTGGATGCTGATATTTATGCTCATACCTAAAATGAAAACTTAAACCTAAACATTACTCTTGCAATTTGTTTTTTTCGCTGTACAGGTACGGATGGGGGCGTGACCAAATTATTAAATGAAGTAGAGCTGTGTATAATAATAATGCATATTGTCAACCAATTTGGTAAGCCTAGCTCCTATAATAGCCGAGATATAGGTTTTCATACAGACATACAGACGATCAGGCATACAGAGAAGCATAGAAAATGGAAGCATAGAGCCATATAGAGAGCAATTTGAAGAACTAATTGACTATATACGAAAAATATGTGGCAAATTCTTAACAGACTGTAACAGATGATTAACATTTGACATTCCTGTTTGTTTTGTTTGTTGTAAAAGTGCACGCCACATGGTCTGCTTTCGACGTATCCTCGATACACTTAAGGCAGGCCCTGGGAAACGCCTGCAATGCACTGCAGATTGCATCCATGTGCCGCATAGTGGTACGAAGTTGATGTCGATGTCGAAGACAACGCCGCGTGGGTATTGCCGCTTCAAGTAGGTAAAAACTATAACGGGACGCACACACACATGTGTTGCGCTTGGACTTGACCTGCGATCGGGCTCCGGGCTCAGCGACGCTTCATGTGGGTCTCGGTATAGGGATTGGGATTTTAATTTTAGGCACCTATATAAACGTCTGTTTACAATGCGCTTAGAGGACAGTCGCGTTTGTCAGCGCACGCCGTGCACTTCCCCCTTCGCTCGATATTCACACCGAGAGTTGCCTCGACAGTTCAGACTCAGTTTCAATTCGAGTGCGAGTACGACGAGTACGAGTACGACTTTGAGTTGTGTTTCCTAAATCGAAATTGCACTCGGCGTCTGTGTGCAGCGCGGATTTTGTGTACTCAGTGTGTTCTGTGGCATATTTCGTGTGCGGAATGTGACCAAAAAACGTCGAGAGAGGACAGGGAACAGAAATGTAAAGCGAGAAAAAAATTCGTTTAAGCGCAAAGCCAAAGAGGGTGTAGAGTGGACGGGCGGGGGCGCAGCGGCCATGTGGCGCAAAATATGCGAATAAAAAACACAAAGTCGAAAAATATAAAAAACAAAAAACATAACCGAAGCAAGGGCGCAATTTTATTGCGGGCGCCGCGACACGCCGCCACACACAACAAATCAACAACAACAACACGAACAATACCGACAGCAGCAGCGAAAAAAGTTTATGAATTTTTTGTGCAGGCGCGTGAAAGATGCAAAAAAAAGAAGGAAACAAAAAAAAAAAAAACAAAAAGCGCAAAATATACGAAAACGAAGCTGCAAACAAAAGCAGATACTACGAGGGGCTCCTGGACCACGCCCAGTCACATATAAACACACTTCAGTGCGCTTAAAAATTGCTTTATTGCAGTTGGACTATAAAAACGCACGGCAAAAGTATTAAACCTGCACCGCATACCGTGCCTCAGCCTTCCCTCAACCGCAGCCCCTCCCCAACCATCACAAAAAAAAAAATGTAAACTCGCTTCGCCCAGTAAATCCAACGAAAAACAGGAAAATTTGCAAGCCACAGCCGGGCCACGAGCACAAGAAGCATAAGGATGCCAAGGATTTAGTTCTAAAACAAAAACCCAAAAAGTATCTACAGGGTGGGAAACCATAAATGGAATAGTTGAATAAGAATTGCCACTACCAAACCCGCCACCCCCTCCCACCAAGCATCCCTACGAAATGCAACAGAGGAGAATTGTGCAAAATGTTTTGCAACTATTGTTGCAATTACGTTCGCCATTGTCATTATTTTTCAGTGAGAATCAGCAGCAAAAATGATGGCGAAAGAAACTTAAAATGGCAACGAAACATCGCAAGTAAGACATGAAAGTTAACTGTGTGTTTGTGTGTGTGATTTGTGTGTATTGTAATGGTTTTTAAATTGCTTAGTTGGCCTTTGAGAGTTCCATGCTTCCTTGCATTCAATAGTATATAAATAAGCATATGGAATGTAAAGAAGTATGGAGCGAAATCTGGCAAGACATCGTAAAAGCGAAGAACAAATACTGTGACTGAAGCCGCAATACCCTAACTATTAAAGGTGTTAAGCTTAAGCATATGACTATTATAATTTATATATATATATTTTACATTCTTATAATGTAGACTTAAATAATTTATGTGTAAGTACACTTCAATTTAAATTAAAAAAGAAGTTCAGAAAGGAAGTTTTAAATTGCGAATACTTAAATACTTAAAAGCTAATACTTTAGATAATTTTGCAGATATGAAAACCAAAAATCTATGATTACTCTGCACATAATGTATTCGCAGATTTGCCAAATGTTTAAGAAAGAAAATCAAGAGGTAATATTAAAAATAAATACTTTAAATACTGTTGCAGATATGATATTCTTAGATTCGGTGACTAAGTTTCAAAGAATGTTAATACTGAAACAAAAAATTAAGATCACCTTGCAAAAATAGAAAAAAAAACCTGGGAATTGCGCTCGAAAGAATATCCATAAAAGTTTCAGCTGTACTTATAAAACAATGTTTCCAACTAACTGTCAAATATTGAACATACTGAAATACTGAAAAACAAACACCAAACCTACTTTACAGATATGAATTGAATATTGTTAGATTTGCAAATGGTTTCACTATATGTTATACAAAACGTAAGATCATATTTCTCAGCACCGTAGATAAAATATTGTAAAATTTCAACTAGTATACTATCTCTAATCGGGTGTGCTGGCTATGAAAATAAAAATACTCAAAATACAAATTTCTATACCGTATGACTCACGTTAAAAATAGCCAACGGGCAGGCAAACATTTTGAAATATTCGAAAATATTTGTACAGATATACAAATATGTGCGAGTATGTGTGCGCAAATATTTGCGTGTATATGTAGCTTTATCTGAGGCTGCTTAGCATGCGGCGCGTATCGGATTTCATTGTACTATATCTATGGAAATTTCAAGTGGGCGAACAAATGGGCATCAAATGGTATTTAGTTGAGCACTCGTGTGTGATCCGGTGTTTGTTTGTGTGTGTGTGGGTGCAGGTTTTATCCCTGGGATTTCTGGATTGTGGACGAGCCAGTTCGAATGAGAGCTAAGCACACACACACGCACACGGACACGGGCACAGAGACGGTAACTAAGCCTCAAACATGTGCAGCAAAGTGGATTTGCCGAGCTGAAATTATCACTGGAGTTGCAAGCCGGGGGCCATGTGGCGCATGTGGCGCCATCCAGTGGCGGCGGCGGTTGGCGTCGGTGGCTATAACTTAATGCAATTAATATGCAAAATCGTGACACACAAATAAGCACACTGAGTGGGTGAGAGCGAGAGAAAGCGAGCGGGAGAGAGAGGGAGAACGAGATGGACGTGCACAGCATGTGCGGAACGATGCAGTCGAGCCAAGCCAAGCCAGGCCGGGCCAGGGCAGGTTCAGGTTCAGGATCGTGTGCAGCAACAGTAACGAATCCAGCGTGAATGGAGCGTAGCAGCAACGCAGTCATCATCATAGTCATCCACCCCCAGACCTGCTCTCTCTCTCTCGCTCACTTGCATCGTTGGCGGAGCGCATTAAAAACACAACGACGAAGGCAAAGTGCGCCAAATTGATGAGCGTCACGTGCGTTTTGCTCACTCTGTGCCACGCCTCCGCCAGCTGGCTGTGTCATTCGCCATCATGGGTTGTGTGTGTGATAGTGTTGGCAATTTAGCTTTGTCTTCAGAAAGTCATATTCATATGCCATATATCTCTTCTGTCCTTTTTAGGTGGTGTATCTGCTGCGATCACTGAAATATGTTTAGTAAACTCAGCATGTATAAACTTTAATATAATTTAAATACTCTGACAGAGCTTAAGCGGGAATCCTGAACGCACTAAAGCAAGAACTCAAAAAGCAAGAGATCCCATATATAATTTATGTGAAAATCTTGTTTGTTTTCAGCGATATTCCCGCAGTACTTTGTAGTTATTAGTTATAAAACATATTGAATATACAGACAAAATGTTTGAGGATTTTTAAAGAGATGGACTCGGTATTTTAAGAAATAAGATTTACAGTAATATTACCTCAAAACTTTTAGATTATAAATTTCAGTAGATTTTCGAGACAGTTCTTCTTTTAGCTTGCATCGATTTCAAATTAAAAGATCTCATTCAACTCGTATAATTTTCACGCATTAATTTAGCCTTTTTTCCGCTAATTTTAGCCGCAGTCGCGTTCGCTGCGCAAGTCGCTTTTGTTGTTGCCGTTGCAGGGCAAGTCGTAAAAGTAAACAGAGCATGTGCTGTACTCGTAGTTGCCACAGCCTTAGCCTCTGCTTCTGCTGTTGCACGAGTTGCATGCTATAAAGCGCTTAATTTTTTTTCCTCCTACAAGGTGAGAAATATGGCAAGCTGTATAGAGAGACAGAGAGAGAGAGAGCGAGGGGGTTGGCAGAGTTTAATTTTGCCAAGCACATGCGGCACATATCGCCAGCCAATAAGCTCTGCCAACCACATGCTGCCACACGGCTGGTGAGGACACAACTTAAAGCTGGCGGAGTGACCCACATTGTGCCATTAGACTGACCAGGCAGCTCAGACTGTTGCTCGCCCCCTACTTCTATGTAAAGGGTACAGTGGCACTAAATATTTTGATGGCTCCCACAAAATGGCAAATTAGTTTCAATTAAATAATGTTGTCGCAATTTGGACGCAGCAGCAGACAGAACTGCCCCAAAACCGGCTTCAGTTCTTGCCACATTCATGCTCAGTTCATGCATAACGCAAATGTTAGAAATGTTGTTGAGCGCCGCAAGGAGCACGCTACATCCTTGTCCGCTCTCCGCGCGGCAGGGCAGCATCAGCATCAGCGTCCCAGCATGTCCATGCAATAACGATTGTGGATTCAACATAATGCCCTCATAATTACTGCACACACACGCCTCAGAAATTGAGGCAGCAGCAGCAGCAGCGGCGAGTTGACAGCACGCTCCGTCCTGCCCTGTCTCACTCCCTGGCTCCAGCCCAGGGCTGGCCCGCAACCCGCAGTGCCAGAGCCAGCCACAATGGCAGCTCCAGCGTCGTTTCCTGCTCTCTTCAGTCTCGGGGCTGCAATTTGCATTAAATGTGCGCTTTGTGTTATTAATTTCGAGTGTTCGCAGTTCTCATTAAGAGACACGCAACATTTATGAAATTAATATTTGCCTGTCGAATGGCGGCGCGTGCAGGGGGTGGCAAATTACAAAAGTTACTTTTGAAAATATGATAAAAAAAGAAACACATTTTTTTCTGTTTCTTTTTTTGGCAAGCGTGAACAGAATTTCAAGTGATATTTTGCCAAGGAATGAGAAAATGTAATGAAAAGCAGAACAATCACTTGTTGAGTTTCCATTTTGAAGCGAGAAGGCCGGGGAGCGGAGAGGGAGTAAAACAGATGGTCAAGTAAGTTGAAAGTAAATTTGTCTAAGAGCGTATATATTGTAATAATTTGTAAGCTCTTTCAGAACTTTTTTTGCGGAACATAATTGAAGACATGGCGCGAAATGTGACAATAACATAAATTAAAAAATTAAGAGGGTGTGAAATAAAAGTGGAGTGGGCAAAAAGGAAGAGAGAGCAAGATCAAAAACTTTAAGTGTTTCAAACTTTAATTGAGCTGCCCGATTAAAAGGCTTTTGCTTAGGTATTTTCGGCGGATTAATAAATAGATAAATGAATACAAATTTTTTTTTCAGAAAAAGGTTGAAATACAGAAAGACAAGCGAGAGAGAGAGAAAGAGCGCAGGGGAATGAATTAAATATTATTTTAAATAAATTAAACTCACTTAAGCCGGTCTTAAAGCTTGCTTTGAACTTGTCTCAATTTTGTTTGCTAGTTCAATAACTATTAAATATTGATAAATTAATAAATAATAACAAGTAAAACATAATACAAAAATAATAATTCGTAATAAGTAAATAAATAAAATCATAAAAAATAAATAATAGTAAATAATAATATTAAATAAATAAATAATAATAAATAATAAAAATAATAAATAATATGTAAGTAGTAAATAAAAATAAAATATAAGTAAATAATTTACTTAATAAATCAACTATTGAAATAATGCCTCATATTATCGTTTATTGTATTTAAAATTTAATTTACAAGACAGAAAATATATTTTTCGTTTAGTTGCGCCATTATTTAATCCACTCGAATTTGAATGGAATAACTATATATGTCAGTATGGAATACATACATAAATTAATGCGAATCTAATTTAGCATGCTAAATGCCGCAATAGCCAATACAAAAAATGAAATGAAAATTAAACAAAATTAATATTTATTACATCATTTTTGGTTGATTTGGTTTTGCACTTGGTCGCTCTTAGTCACGAACTGGCAGAGTCCAGCGAAACGGACATAGTTGCAGAGGAAAAGGGATTCCAGTTCGAGCAGATCGACAGTTGTTTGACATGACAATACCGCTTCGATATGGATATGGATACGGATGCGTGTGTGTATGTGTATGTGTAGCTGAAGGAAATTGACAAACAAAACATGCAAATAACTTGTTTTCGCATTTATTTATTACATGTATTACACATGCCAGCATTCATTTATTTACTATACTATATATAATATATTTATTTTGTTTTGTTGCAATGTTTGACAAATTTACATTTTGTTTTGCGGTTTTGCAATTTGCATAAATCAATTGAAAATTGTTGTCGAGCTGGTGGTTGAACGAGTGAGAACGGCAGAGCATCGTACATATTTCTAATTATGTTTACAGCATTTTTAGTTTATTTAATTTATGCAAATTGTTTGTTTCGCAAAGTGCCGCAGTTACCCTGCTTCCTGCTCAGCCTAACTGCCCGCGGCTTCTGATTAATTGTTTGTGGCTGCTTGCAGTCGTTCTCTCTGCTTCTCCCTCACACCGTCTCTCTCTTCGCATTGTTTTTATTCACAGCGAAAAACTGTCTGACGAAAAAATGCACAGTATTTTAAGTGGAAATTTAATTAGTCTACATAAAGGATCCTAAATATTAGCTATAAATATTAATGCTCTCGTTTAAATGCGGCCGACAGTTTACAGGATTTAATTATAGATTACATTGGTAGAGTGAGAGCTGCTGTGCGAGTAAAACGCTGGGTATTTTTTGTTTATTTTAGAAAAATATTTAGATAGGCTCTTTGTAATTTAAAATGTCCAATACATACATTTTTCTCGCTTTCGCTTTTTCAATGCAGCCTGAAAGTATGCAATTGAAATTAGTAATATGGCTTCAAGTGCACTGCAGTATAACAGAAATGAAATTAAATAAATGTGGATTACGTATACGTGGCAAAGCATATATGAACTTGAGACGAAGTAAAAATAAGAAGTATTAAAATTGATTGTTAATTATTAATTGTTAAATAATGATTATTCCTTCAATATACGCTTATTTTTTTATTGTAAACTTCAATGGAAAATGTATTCTAAATTTAAACTGAAATCAAATTGCTCTACTTGATTAAACTAATTTCCGTACATGTCTCTGTTTATTAAGGCTATTAATGCAGCTTTTGTGCACACCGTTATAGTGGGTGTCATACGATTTGTGGGGTAGGTGGCAGATATTGTGCAATATATGCAGTTTACTCTTAATTGGAATCATCTTTTAATTGCCATATTAAGCACGCTCTATAAGTACGCACGCACGAATACATGCACACACACACACAAACATGCACTGGCAAGTAATTATGCATGAAGACGGTATTTAGTTGAAATTGATTGCACACGAACGAGACAGTTGATTGGGCAGGATAGCGCACAAATTCGTATGTAGAAACAAGGCAAGACATTCAGGTGTTGAGGTGTGCTGTTTATGTGTGTGTGTTATGTAGGAATGGGTGTGTGTGTGCATGCTGGATACGCACTCAATTAGACAACCCGACAGCAGCAGTTGAACAAATACAAGGTGCAAGGTTAGCCGAATTCAGTTCTGCATTTGACAACATTTTGGTTAATTGATAAACTATGTTTGCTAAGCGCAGCCAAAATGTTCCAGAAAGCATATAACGCCTCCAGACGAAAGTGCAGAGAAATTGTGAGTTTAGCTGACATTTGCGTGCAGTATTTACAAGCAGAATTCAGTATTTTCCCCGAAAGCCAACACTGTCAGGCGGTGTCGCAACGAAATTGTTTTGCGGAATGTTTGATCAAAGAAACTGTGCCAAATGTTGTCCTTCATTGCCAGCACATTGCGATTATTAATGCAAAACAGCAAATTGCTCAAATGACCAGGCATGTACGAGTGTATGAGAGTGTGAGTGTGTGAGTATGTGCACTTGTGAGCCACGAAATGGTCGAGCCAGCCGGAGTGAAAGCCTTGAGTGGGGGCCTTCGAGTGCTCCATTTATTACGGTATTTATGCGGCACGTAAATCAACTGTATAAATGGATTGGAATTAATAAATGAGTCTGCAGCAACAACAACAACGGCAATCACTACAACAACTACAACAGCAACAACAACAACTTCAACACTTGATTTGCCTGCTTGGCAATCGTTATGAAAAAAGAGGCGAAAACGCGCAGCGAATTATGAAAAAGCTTGTATGCTGCCATTGCCAAGCGCGCTGAAAAGAATGCAATAATAAATGGCATTGTTTGAAAATACCCAGAGAGTCAGTTAGAGGGAGAGAGAGAGAGCCACACACACTTGTACTTTGTAATTCGATTTTAAATGCAATTTTTTGTTGCTTTTGTTGAATATTTTATGTTAATTAAACTTGTTGCAGCGACTTGTTGTGCAACTATCAGTGGCAGGTGTAGCACGCAGTTGTGTGTGTATGCTGCAACTTGAAACCAATTACTTTATAATCACATACACACACACACACACACACACACACAGACAAGCAGCGAGCGGGAGAGGTAGCAAGATAGACATACTCATACTCATACAATTTGTAACGCTGCTTAATTCCTCTGACTTGTTTGGCCCCGGCAAGCAGCAGCTCTGCTTACGCTGGCACGCGCCCCTCTTCACGCAGCCACACACATCCCCCCCCGCCCTCTTGCGTGGCTCGTTACTTCGTTAGTTAGTTTTGACGTGGTGGAGTCTCGTCGAGCAGCGGGATGCTCGAAGCGTGAAATAACTTCCGTTGCGAATTTTATGCTCGTTGCGAAATTTTTATTCACAAATTGCACAATGCGCAGATACCGCGTGTGCGAGTGAGTGTCTCAGTGAATGCGGGTGTGAGTGTATGTGAGCGTGCATCTCACACATGCAGCCAAACAAGCGCGTACAGTTTCGCCGGCTGCGTTTGCAGTTTGCGGCGCAGTTTTTACTTTTGCTGTCATTCACTTAACTGCAAATATGTTTTAATGAGCTTGAAATTATGTGGCGACTGCAGACGCGTATCAGCTTGCACGAGCGTGTTTAAGCCAAGTTAAGTGAATTCAGCAACTTTTGGGAAAATTATTTTTAAATTTTATTCTACGCCGAAATTTGATAGAGTATATGATAATAAATATGATAGTTTGGTTAAGGAAAAGCTAAAACAGTTTAAACACATTAAATCTTTTAAAAATACTCAAAGTTTCTTAAATAAAAAAGCTTGCAGCTAATAGTTTAAACCTAATGCATAAGCCTAGTTAAGTAAATTCAGCCACTTTTGGCTTGAAATACTTTAAAATTTGATACCACGCAGAAATTTGATAGACTATGCTAGTTAATATGGAAATTTGGCTAAGAGAAATCTTAAACAGCTTAGAGCATATTAAAGTTGTTTCAATTAAAAAGCTTAGAGCTTACTGTATCAAATATGCATTATGTTTAAATTGTATGCCAAGCAGTAATATGATAGAGTATATTTATAAATATGACAGCTTCACTAAGAGAAAACTAAAACAGCTTAAAGCACATTAAAGCTTTCAAAAATAGCCGCAGTTTCTTGAAATAAAAATTGTAGAAATAATTAATGTAGAGAGTGATTTAGTATAACACTTGAATTCCATTATAAACTCAGCCTAAAATTAATGCCTATAATCTAAAGCATTTCGAAAATATATAATTCTACTTAAGCACTCAATAAATATCAAAGTAATTGAGTTTTATTTCCACGCTTTTTTGTTTGCTCATTTTTTTTTCTCGATAATAATTTACCTAAAATGGCTCAATTGATATTACGAGCAATCTGAAATTACCGCTCATCGAGGTATTAGAAATGGTATTGCTGGGGTCAGTTAGGAAATATCGTAAATGGGCAAATGAAGCTATTCGGAGTGGGAAAATAATATTAAGTGCGGCAAATAAAAGTCGCAATATGCAAATTACATAGAACTTGGCAGCAATACTGTCGCCCGAAATAGTCGAATAAAACTGCTGCCTATTGTTCATAGATAGACTCACACACACATAGGAAGAGAGAAGGAGAGGGCAGACAAATACCTTGTTGTTGTGGAAATGCAACGGAGTGAAAGCGCCTAAAGGCAGGCTGTGGAAAATTTATTTACCAAAGTGTTGAAATGTTGCGCAACTTAAATTAAAATGACTTTGTCGAGTTGTTTGCCATATCTTGGGGTTCTGTACCCACTCCCCCGACCCCTTGCACAGCGTACTCCAGCTGAATTTCAATGCGTTTTTGTGTGTTGCCATTAAAAAAATGTACGACCATGAAAGTGCATGTGCATGTGCAATAGATACTCTATAAAATATAAAATTAAAAAAAAATATATATATAATATATGTTTATGTTTATAAAAAAAATATTGAATATTTTTTTTTACAATTAGAGGGTATTTTGCCTGTTACACCCTGTGCTCAACCAAATTCTGGTTTATTTCGTGCTGTTTCACTATTTCTTCCTGCTTTGTCCTTGTCGTCTACTTTGCCCGAAAGTTGTAATTATTTTCCTACTTCGTTTGCCACAAGTGTGAAAATAAGCAGAACTTTTTTGTGTCTGAAGTCATTTTGCCAACTTGCACCTTCTCCCCGACCCTTTGTTCCTCTTCTCTGCTGTTTCTTTTTGCTCAGTTTTAGCGTTGAATATTAATGGCGCTAAAGTTTTTATAGCTGCGCACGGCGAAGAGGGGAAAGTAAACTCGAGTTGGCTATTAAAAATTTATGGCGAATATTTATTTCAAATTTGTGGTCAGCGTAGAAAGTTCCTTTTTCTTTTTTCCTCCGTAGTACAGGTATAACAACAATGTATGTTCGTATATGTATGCCAGTTGCAGGTAGGAGGTTGTTGTCTCTGCTAAGCGCTCAGTCAAGTCAAGCACCCTAGCACACAGTCAACCACCGAAATTTGTTGATCAAAGCAAGAAAACCACCACCAAAATGAGAGCAAGAGCGATATCGAGAGACAGAGAGATAGAGTTGTAAGAAAAGTATGTGTTAGGTGAGGGCGAGCGCGTGTGTTTGTGTGGGGTAGGGCAGCGCATGTGATATCAGCTACGCTTAGCTAAAACCAGTTTGCCCAAGCGAGAGCAAGTGAGAGAGCACCATGAGTTTTCCATCAGTTCATTTCTGGATTGTGTGCAGTACACACACACGTCTGTTTATATTTATTTTATATATAGCGTAAAGTAAGAATGACTCTAGACGACTACTTCTACAAGGTCAAACGTCGTCATCCGCAACTTGCGTTCAATTGTTGGAAAGTCTTGACAAAGAGAGAGTGTTATAGTCCGACAAGTGCCATAACTCTCTCGCAGATACGTGGTGAGTTTTATTCTTCAAGAGAGAGAGAGAGAGAGAGAGAGAAAAGAGAGTATGTTTCTTCTTTGCAGATGGTTATAAGACGTTGACGGAGGAGAAATTTCCCTGCATGGGTGATCCGCGTGTGGAAATGCTCTTTTTACTCTCAATACCGCTGATCGCGTGCTACTCCAACGAGTTGGGCACGTTCCGTTTCTATATAATCGAGCGGAATGAGGGTTGAAATGGACTATGGGATCACTTAATTGGTTTTTGTGCAATTCGAAAGAACAGAAGTATATTTTATAAATAAAGATATGTTTACGACTTATGATTCTTTTTTTTCGCATTCGATTCTAAGGATAAAATCGATTAAACGATAACAAATTTGTGTTTCAAATGTTTTTGCTAGTATTTTTGGAATATATATAGAAAAAATGTCATAACACTGATATATCGGCTCTCAAAAATATAAATGTTTACGGCAAATCCAAAGGGTCGCATTAATCGATATAAATATCGCATTGTAATCTCTAAAATTTAATAGGATGGGCTAAAAATCACAAATTTTACAGAAATACTTAGAAATAGTAGAGTGTGTACGACATTTTTAATTAAAATAAATAATTAAAGCCATATTGTAATTTGGCTCTAAAGTCACCTCAGAGCGATGCGAGTTCCCGCTAGCCGTGTGGCCTGCAGGCAAATACAAAAATTGGAAAACAGCTGCCAATCGCTGTGACGGTGACTGCTGCTGCTGTGACTGCTGTGAAATCACACATGACAACGTCAAAACAAGCCACAATCCCGAAAGCAATCGCAAATGGCAAATAAATGCGAAGCGACAGAGTTCACATGGAATCTGGTGAATCTGGTTGAATCGAGTGAATATGCGCCCGCAGATTTGCATAGAATATATTTGTACGAGTGAAATGCGATGGTAAAAAACACAAAACCAAATAGCAAACAAACCGGAGCGATACGAACAGAGCCAGCGGGGGGATGAACAAACAGATAAACAAACCAACTGAACAAACTGACTCGACCGCACAAGGCGGCACGGGCAGTGGGTCGAGGTGAAAGTTAGTGAAGTTGGCATAGAGCGAGAAAAAGCGAGAGACAGAGAGAGAGGGAGATGCTGGCGGGTCACGCAGCCGCAGTAGAACCGAAACAAAACAAAACGTAATGAAACTAAATGACGTACCGAAGAAAACCCCAAAACAAATTCATTACGGAACTGCACCTCAGGGGGTGATAATTCGATTCAACGAAACTTTCCTGATTATTTATTGCTTCATGCGGCGACTCTGATTCTGTTTGTCTACGTGTGTTTCTCTCTCTCTCTCTCTCTCTCTCTCTCTCTCTCTTTCTCTCTCTGTGTGTGTGTGGGTTTTACTGGGTGTCTGCCATTGAAGTTTTCCCCGTGGCGTTTAGCTGCTAGTGTCATAAAATGTTTTGTCTGCCACAAAACTGGGCACTGAAACTCATTATTTTGTTCATTAACACTTTTTGCTTTTGCTTTCTCCATTTGCTTTTTGCTTTTGTTTCTATACCCTTTACGCCAGAAGCTCGATAAAAAGGGTAGAATAAAGTTTTTATTAGATTTGGCTGTGTGACTGTAAGAACATTATGTGAAGATCTTGAAGTTGCTAGGACTTAATTTGGGCAAGCTGTTGGCACATAAGAGAAGCTCAAGTTAAGCAGAGCTTTGCACTTATAAGGACTATATTATATTAAAGATACCAACACAGACAAGATCTTGATATTGAGAAGACTTATTGATGTAAAATTGTGCACGCTGAGGTAGCGCAAGTATCAAAAGGTTAAACAGATCGATGTCGGACTATAAAGTAAAGTGTTTAAAATAAAACACAAACTGAGAAAGATCCTGAAATTTTTAAAAAATTATTGATAAGAATTTTAGTAAGCTATTAGAGCACTATGGCAGCTAACAAATCAATAGATTAAGCAAAGATTTGCGCGTACATAATATATATTTATTAAAAGAAATCTAATAAGTAGAATATCCTGAAGTTGTTTAGACGTTATGAAATCGATCGAGCTGTTAGATTGCGTAAGGATTAATATATATTATAAATATATATATTTTAAAATAAAATAAAAACAATCAAAAATATCTTGAAATTGCTTAGACTTATATATATGAATTAGAAAAAACTGTGCAAACTGCTGGCAACAATATAAACTCAAAGATCACTTGACTTGCCAACTTATAAAGATCTCATAAATAATCTTTTTTATTTTTACACACTACAGGGTATTAACAGGTTGTAGCTGAAATTAAGTACTCTTGTCACTGCTTCTTTTTGTTATATGTGTAGTTTAGTTTAGTTTTTTGTTTCAACTAATGTAGGGGGAAATGTTTTTGTCGACCTCTTGCTCACTTTATTTTTTATTTTTTTGTTAAGGGGGCCTAATAAATTTGATTTATGCGCCCAACGATGTGATTTTATGCCCAAATGTACAATTATTTTCAGTTTTTTATGGTATCTGGACCGCATTTCACTTGGCTTAGTTGGGGTTAGTTTTTTTTGACGTATGCAAATGCTGTTTATCTTTTTTGGGTACTTTTGCGTCTATCCTGCTTGGCTTTTAATAGCGCCGGCTTTAATTCATTAGTGTCAACAGTGGGCGCAAAACATTTTGCTACACTTCAATGCAGGCAGACTCCTTTGAATTGGGTCGCGTTGGCCATTTCCACTTGGGTTATGGCACTTGCCCGAGTTATAAAATGTTATCGAGGCGCAGGTTTTTATGCTTTCGGGGTCAGATAAATGTGTTTATAGCGTATTTTCGGCCAAAGTCGTCCAAGGCGGCTGTTTAATTTTTGTGGTCCATTTTCGTATTTTTTTTTTCTGAAGATAGAAAACATGTTTACGACACGCATACGCAGCGTTGTTGGCGGCAGTTGAGGCAGATTTGTCCTGGGATTAGAAGAGAATGTTAAGAGCTGCTCATTAAGAAGCTAAGAGACTGTGTGCGTGTATGTGTGTGCGGGTTTACGAGCAGTATAAGACAAAAACCAACCACATAAAGGAGGGGGCTAAGTGGAAATGCGTGCCATTAACAGGCTGATGTAGTTGATAGAGAATTGTTAGTTGGCGATTTTAGGCAGGCTAATCTAATGTTGAGAGCATTAGCCAAACAGAGTGCTCTTAAAAGTCGCTCAACTCCCTGAGTATTACTTAATAATTTAAATATATGACTACTAGGAAAAATATTATTTAATAATTGAAATATAATTAGAATCATAGGGAATACTTTATTAAATATTTTTCTATATTAAACAAGAGTAAGTGATTTTAAATGCATACTAGAAATACATGCCTTAGTCAACCTTTTAGATTTAGATTTAGAAATCTGATTTATAAAGAACATAATATGGTATTAAGCGAAGATAATGATAAAGAGTAAAGTATGTACACACAAAGAAAAAAAAAAACAGCTGAAAACTTTTTATTTGCTAAAAAAATTATATTTTCAAACTGAAAATTAATTTAAAAATAAATCTAGTAATTTAAAAACATTAAATCTACCTTTTCTATTTAGAAATATGATTGGTATAGAAATTTTAAAATATTAATTGCCTGAAAACAGAAAAATTATTCAAAAATAAGTCTAGTAATTTAATAACCTTAAGTCAACCTTTTCTATTCAGACATATGATTCATATATAAAAAGTAATTCGCAATTTAACAGTGAAAAAGATAAAGCAAAAAAATTTGTATATAAAAAACCCCCGAAAACTTTTTATTAGCTTAGAACCTAATACCAACAATCAGAAAAATAATTTAAATATAAATCTAGTTTAGTTTCGCGTGTCTAGTAAATCTTTCACTCTCTCTCTTTTTTTCTCTCTCTCTCTGTATCTGTCAGTCTTGGTAATCCCCTTCCTGGCCTGACTACCAATTTATCCACTTTAAGCATGCTTTAAGTTAATTTATTTAGAAATCCCTTAACTAAATCAAAGTTAAACATTTTATTAGCCAGCCCAGTGGAGTCACAAAGCAAGTTTCAATTAAATAGCTCAGTGCTTTTGCTTGTGCTCATGTTTCAGCTTCAGCTCTTCCCGTGCTGCAACTGAGATCCTATTTCTAGTTGACCCGTGAATGGGCTGGCTGTCCCGGCCATTCCCGACTGGCACTATGTGCTCGCAGCTCGCTCAACTCCTTGCGGATTTAGAGACGTCAAACAAAAGAGGAGACCGGCGCACAGGCCATGAATTCATTTTAAAATTGTGTAGCTGCTAAACAAAAGGAGCTGCCATTGTGCAATTAAAATTGTATGGCACTGGGGAGTAGCCGAAGGGGCAGCAGCAGGAGAAGCAGCTGCCTGCCGATAAGAGAAATTAAAACAAACAGACGCCGCACGCTCTGTAACTGTTGTACAATCTGTACAATTTCCAAAGTGACACACAGCGCTAAAACAAACACACCCGCACCCGCACACTCACGCAAGAGTTCAATATGTGTCCATGACCAGGATCCTGGCCGAGTCTCAGTCTCAGTCTCAGACTCAATCTCATTCGCAGTCGCAGTTGCTTTCTGGCGCCAGCAGCTACAGCTACAGCTGGTCATGTTTACGGCATATCATGACAGTTTTCCCATTCCTTCTCCCTGCTCTCACTCACTCTCACTCTCTCCCTCTCTCTCTATTTTCTTTTTCATTTGCTTTTTTCCGTGTTTTTTCCCATTCTGCAAGTTGTATTTTCCTTTCGTTGGTTACTTCTGCTTTAAGTTATCACAGTTGTTCAAGTTGTCGAGTTCGAGTTCGAGTCCGAGTTGGGTTTGGGGTCCTGCTTCGGGTTGAGTCCCCCGACAGCTGCACTTGTCGTGTTGCTTAAGTCTCCAATGATATCGCATAAGTTTTTCAATTTTGTGCGTTATTAGAAGCGATTAGAGCTGCAGTACACGACTGTAAGGGAGACAAAAAATGAAGAGAAAGAGAGGACTAAAAGCAGTCATAAACACTTCACACCATTCCAGGACAGCTGTCGTTTTATACCCTGTAAAATGAGTGCCATGAATATGCAAAAGAGTGTATAGGGTATACTCATCTAATTGAAATTGTATTTTAGCTTTACGACAACTTTTGTAGCCATAAAGGACCTAAGCAAGTGAGCTGAGATGAGTTGCAAAATTGTGTTGCCTGCTTCTAGGCTGTGTCTTTAATTTAGTATGCTTGCTGAATGCATATATATGCTTTCTTTAGTTAAATATTATTAAGTAAAATATAATTTACATAAGTAGACTAATATATTTAGTAAAATATTAAATAATTGTTTTGGAAAAATACATTGAGCGCCATATACGAACTGCAGCAGCGACCTCATTAGCTGCGTACACATGTAGGCAACTTTGTTTTTAATTAAGACTCCAGCTCTGGCCCAACGAAAGGAGTCATGAGCGGGGCCAAGCGGGGCGCGGAGCTGTACGCCGTGGCTTAGCCACCGTCCAAAATTATGGGCAATTAGGCAAGCCGCAAGCCAGCAAATGGATTTGCAGCTGAAGGTAATGTGTCAACAGGCGGGCAGATGCACAGTATTGTGGTTATGCAAGTGTGTATATGAGATAGCGTGCGAGTGTGTGTGTGTGCGTTTGCGTGCGAGTGTGTGTGTGTGTGTAATGAGGCTTAATTTGTAAAATTCCATGGCTTTTAATTGGCATTGCGGCAGACCACAAAGCAAAGCAACGCAACGCAAGGCAACGCAACTGGCTAGGAAAGCCGGGCAGCTTAGGCAGTTTGGGCTTAGGCGAAAGTGGGGCAAGTGCAAGGCGTAATTATGTGGTCAAGTGGTCGGGCCTTAAGGCTAAGAAACTGTCTGTCTGTGTGTGCGTGTGTTTAAACGTGAACATTTAAGAATTAAAGCAGCGCTTTTGCTGCTGCTACGTTTATGGCATGTGCTATAAAAATAAGTGGTTTTATTTCGCCACCTTGTTCGAGTGGGACAAAACCGCAAAATACACAGCAGAAATTAAGTTGCAAAGAAAAGGGAAAAGAGAGCAAAAATTATATGCAAAATAAAATAGGAAACAGCAACATACACACAACAGGGCCACAAACGCAGCGCAATTGCAACGTGGCGAATGTCACGCAGAAAACTTATTTTTTTATTACACAACTTTGCCAGCGGCAGAGAGAGAGACAGAGATGGGGATGAAGAGTTGGAGAAAGAGCGCGGGTGAGTGCGACACACATTGCATGCATTTTCGCGATGGCCAAAAAACTTTTTGGCCATTGTTTTGCTGTAAATGGCCCACGCCCAATAGTTTCAACAGCAGCAGCCCGGCCCGGCCTGCTTCGTGCTCGCGGTGCGGCAGCTGCTCGGCTGCTCAGCCATGGCCGGCATGGATAACTTTAAGTTGCAAGTGCAACTTTTGGAACATCACATTGGCAAAAGTTGCAGGCTTGCCAACTTGCTGACATCGAATGCCGATGGGGGCCCGAGCATTATGTAATGATGCGTATTATGCGTGTAATTGCCACTGCATCCCTCTTGCTTTCACTTCTCTGATCTAATGAACCCGATGAACTTTGCAGAATGTCAAATGGTTGTCATCCGCTTAGCCATGCAGGGCAAGCTCCACCCCCTCCGCAAAGTTGCTAAACTATTTTTGAAATTATCGTTCTATTTGTATTCAATTTAATAAAGTTTTCCCGTTTTTTTTTTGTTTTTAGTTCTACTTTGGCTTTAATTTGTTGGCCGTGTAGGAGCAGCATTTATGGCAAAAATTTTAGAAATACCCAGCTGCTGTATGGCATTCACTTCAAACATTCACATTTCTGAAATATTTCAATTTGATTTGAGAATATTAGAAATCATTTGCAATTTGAATTCGAAGAATTTCAATCTGCGGACAAAAGTAGGCAATGTTTATTTATGGCCTCTTTTTGCAGCTGGCGCACAAAAGTAGGCAACAGTTTCTTGAGTGGGCGACATTTAATTTTGGCAGTTGCTGCACAAAAGTAGGCAGCACTTAATTTTTGCAGTTGTCATTTGCATTTCCAACTCGTTAGGCACATTCAATTGTTGCCATTGAGGCATGAGTTGTTGCTGCTGCTGCTGCTGCCGCTGTTCTTGCTTTAATAATCCACACTATCGGCAGCGGCGGCAGCAACAACAACAACAACAGCAGCAGCAACTGCATCTGCAGCAGCAACAATGACAGAAAACTGAAAGCTAAAACAAAAACTTTGGCCAAAGTTGCTTGTGGCCCCGGGGCAGCGTTAAGACCACAAGTAACATTTGTAAAATGCACATTTAAAACTCAGCAAACTCACACACACACACATACATACACACACAAACACACACATAGTTGAAGTGGCCTGGCAGGAGCTTTGTAGCATCGGCAGCCCAAAAGGATAATAAGAAACGCCTTTGCCTTGACTTCAGCAGCAACGGCAAAACTGCGAAAACTTTTCAATTTATTGTTAAACTTTTGCACTGAGGCGCACAATTATAAAGTGTCATTTAGCACAGGGTACCCCAAAGGCGAGCAGCGGCAGCAGCAGCAGCGGGAGCTCAACCAGCAGGAGGACTGTCAAGAAATTATGAAGTGCCGGACGGCAAAGACCGCCGACAATTGCGGCTGGGCCACTTCCGGTGCGAGCCAACAGCAGCAGCAGCGTCATCAACATCATCGTCAACGATGTCGTCGTCGTCGCCGTCGTCGTCGCCGTCGTCGTCGTTGTGGCCGTTGGACATTTTCGGCTGCTTCTCGCTGGGCGCTTCTCGCTCTTCAGTTGACACTCGAGTGCAGCCAGTCGGGCAGCTTCATGCGGCGCATTCAAGTGTTGTTCTCCTGCCCGGCAAAGTGTCACAAACACAAATAGATAGATAGAGAGAGAGAGATAGAGAGAGAGAGAGATGCTATCTCTCTCTTCTTCTCTCCTTGCACTTGGACGCTGCGTGATTTACAGCGTGCGACTTTTATTTGAAGTGGGACATTCATTTTACGCTGAAGTGAACCTAAATCAACACCAACAACAGCAGCACAAACAGACACACACACGCAGCATCTTCACATCTTCATGAACACTGCGCCCCCACATCTACTTTGTATTCGCATTTTTTGGCAGCTGCTTTTAACTTTAGAGCGCGTGGTACGGGTAGGGAAGGGGAGGCATCCCTTGTGGCGGCGCCACTTGATTGAAATGCCTGGTAGGCCAAAACGACGACGACGCAAGAGGCGATGGCAGCGATGCTGCTGCACTTAAGTTGGCTTAATTAGTTTTTCAAAGTTATGCCAACACCACAGCCACGCCCACTTAATGGTTTAAGGCAGGCGGCCTAACTGCTGCTGCTGATGATGCTTCAAGTGATTCCTGATGCAAGTGGGGCAAAAAATGGTGGAGGCCAAAAGAAAACGCAGCAACTGCAGCTGAAATGTGTGCTGGCGGGGAAAAGGCCAAGTCGATGGCGGGGAAGGAGAATGTGTGGACTACACAAACTTCGTAAGGAAGCTGCAGCCCGAGTTCCGCTTAAGGCATCTGCATCCTTTCGGCTGCTTCATCAAGCGTCAGCTGTTGTTTGCGGAACGCATTACATGTTGGCCGATACAGTACTTGAGCCGACTACGCTTGCTCTAACAAATCCTGCTTGATCTAATACCAGCTTAATCAGTTTAAATAAATTTAACAATTTTTTCATTCTAGTTCGAGACTTATTATTTAATATCCTTAGCTCATTTGCATTTTGCGCTAAATTGTATGCTATAATTTCTAAATTTCATTTTGCGCTCGAAAGCATGCTACGTTTTTGTTATTGCTCGCAGCGTATTCACGCGTCGCTCTCGCTGCACTCGCCGGCAACTGTTTTGTTATTCTATGTAGCTGCCTTTGGGATTTTTCTTGGCCGCACATATTTTCTCGAAGTTTTCTCTGTGCATTTTCGGCTGGCCCAGACTTTTGCATCATTTCGTCGTCGTCGTCGGCGTCTTAGTTTTTTTTGTTTGGTTTTTGTTTCACATTTAATTATGGAAATACTTGCGGCAAAAAGAGTATTTGCATAAATATTGAGTGCGCGCTGTGCTGTGTTCATGAAGTTGCCGGCGAAACAGATCTGCAGCTCTCGTTCCCTTCGCCTTCAACTCTGTGTTTTTTTCGCACTCTTCTCGCGTGTGTGCAAAGTGTCAAAAACTGAATTGCTAAAAGCCAAATGGTCAAACTCAGCCATCAGACAGACACACACACACACACTGGCATGCCCATCAAGCCGTAACCAAAATGCTTTTATGCCTGCCGGCAACAGGACGAGCTGGACATTCATTTCCAATGAAACTCATTTTGCGGCCACACACGGCCACCCGATACCAATCTCGCTCGGCCGGTACAGTTTTCTGACTGTTGGCATTTGGCTCTTTTACAGCTGAGCGGTTAGACGCAATCCACAACCGCATTTCAGGCAGCCAGTCAGCCAGGCAGGCAGGCAGACAGGCAGCCAGACAGACAGGCCTAAAGGAAAGGGCGTACGAAATTAACTTGACTACTGACGCCTTGACAATATTTACAGCAGCAGCAGCAGCAGGTGGCACAAGTGGGATAAGTAGAGGCGGCAGCTGTGACATTAAATAGGCAACCGCATTTTATTTGGTAGCACATGACACTCGGCTCGCATTCGGCTCGTCCACAAACTGGCTTAGAGTGCAAGACGATTGTTGATTTTGGCAGCTGGCTGATGCTGAATTTTCAATTTTATTTGCCGCTTTTTTCTGCTGCATCAGCGGCAGGCAGAAGTGTCGGGCAGCGGTGTCGTCACGCAGCGTGCAGCAAACGTGACCCTGTCCGATGTGGTTAACAGATTTAATAGAGTTTTGCACAGCAGTGCCAACTTTAAGCCGAAAGCAACTGAGTGCAGACTGCTGGCAATGCAGATGTTAAGGCCAACTTGAATGGAGGTCAAATGGGAAAAATGCAAACGTTAACAAAAATCGAGCGTGTTCTGTGAAACTATTTCGAAATTGAAACAAGGCGACAGTTATAATGCAAGCAAAAGTATGCTGCACTTATCGAATTGCAGCTGATTTAATAACAATTCGTATACAGCACAAAAGTATGCTACATTTATAAGAGCTGCAGCAGGCTTTATAATTCACCCTCAAGACCTGATAGACCGGGACTTTACTTAAATTAAAAACTCCTCTTTAAATTCTAAATAATAACCTACATATTAGCTCATAATCATTTCTTTAGCCATAGTACGCATAGCATATAATCATTGTAAATAACATAGATATTAAGAATAGTTTAAATATGTTAATGATTAGATTAAGTTATCCAAGAAGAAAAGCGTACTATTACGCTGATCCAATAAAAAAATTTTTCGTTAAGAAAGAAGACTATCATAATTCGAGCACCGCACAAAAGTATGCTACGCTTGCGGTATGAGCTGTCGCACTTTTATTTAATTTACATTATTTACATTATTTATTAATTTACACCTTTTTAGCATTAATTTAAATATGTGAAAAAATTAATCCAGGCTGAAGCCAATTCGGGAACGCAAAAAAGACGCCTCTCAAAATCGCATATACAGCCATTTTTTGTTTTTTTTTTGTCACAAATTATCATCGATGCGATGATGTCGAGTGAAAAATTATCCGCATATTCAGTTTGCCAGCGTTCCCTGGCACTTTGTCTCTCCATCCCGCCCCACCCCCTCCTTGCTGCCACTTGATGATGCACTCATTCATTCAAAGGCCGCGTCAAATGGATCTGTCAGCAGCGGCGATGAATCAATGTGCTGCATGCGTATGCGAGTGCAAAGTTGCATATTTGGTAGCGAGAGAAGAGGAGGGCAGGGCGGAGGGCGTGGAGGGTAGGTGATATGCGTGTGGCAGCTGCTGACTTGCTGCTCATTCGACTGCTCATTCATTATGCCAATGCCAGGCGTTGGGAGTTTTAAAGAATTATGCCATAAGTTAACTTAAGCCAAGATGAGTTTTGTCTGCATTTGGCAGACGCGTTGCCTCATATCGCATGTTGCATGCTGCATGCTGCATGCTGCATTCTGCTGCCTGCTGTCTACTGTCTGCTGCATGTTGCATGTGCTGCCTGTTGCCAGTCTGTGTGTAGCTGGCTTTTGAGCTTGACTATATTTATATAGCTGACAGCTGCTTGTTTTTCACTCAGCTGTAGCCCCCAGTTCCAGCTCCAGTCGCAGCCTCAGCCTCGGCTCCAGACCCTGCTCAGGCGCTTGGCATAACTGATTGCCGGCAACGTGACGTATGCGTAATTTGTTGATGCTGCCGTTGCAGCAGCTGCTCGACGCATCTAGCGCAAAGTGCATTAAATGCATATTTGTTGCACACCTTGGCAAACACTTAAACGAAATTGCTTTGTCCAATTTCGAGGCGAAATTTGCTCAGTAAATTGCCAATTTGTTTGCAGCAGCCGGCCAAGTGGTTGCTTTTATGGCAAAAAAAAAAACCATACATAGTATATGGTATACTCTTCCTTACGAACGATTCTCCGCATGCTGCTGCCGGGAGCAGCTTGAGTTCGCCTGCCTGCCTGCCAGCCTGTCGATTCCAACTAATTAAGCAGATAGAATTTCATTTCTCGATTTCAAGTTTCCCTCGCCTCTCGACTGCCACTTGCAGTTCTTGCCTCTCTGTGCTCTGTTCTCCACTTGCATTTCTCGCATTTCGTTTCAATTTGGCCTAATTCAATTGCTGCAATATCTGCGCAGCCACAGTCAATTTGCCAGCTAAACGCAATTCGTATCGGTTACGCTTTTGTTTTGCGAGACTCAGAGAGATGGGGAGTGAGAGAGGGGGGGCAGAGTGGGGGAGGAGTGAAGTATGAGTGGAGAGAGGAAAGTATCAACACTTATTACATAATGGATATGCAATTTCATCTCTTGGCCCCCTCGAGTTGCTTGTCAATGCGCACTTCAATTTCTCATCGATTGCATATTGCATTGATGTGTGTGAGTGTGTATCTGTGTGTGTGTTAAGGAATTGTATGTGTGTGCGTGTGTATGTCTGTGTGCCTTACTTAACTAGTCCAAAGAGATTATGTAGCAATTAAATGCGTAATTTTACGATCTCAAGGCCCTCAGCTTTTCTCGCAAATATTGATTTATGTTTAATCAGCATTAATTGCCGGAGTTCGTATTTATGTCTTTATCAATTTGCAGAGATCTAGAAGCACACATATATATACAAATGTAATATACAAGAAATATATATGGATACATTGAGTTAAATAAATAAACGTTCATATTAAGTATACGTAAGCAACATTTTAATCAAAACGATTCGAAATAAACTGATTACATTGGCACAGCTAAGTTGGCGGGTTTTACAACTTCTGCTTTATCTACATACCATATATAACTCTATTTTATGTAAGTTTTTCTATGCATACCTTATCAAATTTTGTTACTATGCAGCTACAAAAGTTTCGCGACGATTTTCCCTTTGTTTTCTCCGTTTTCCGAGTGAATCGCTAAAATAACCAAGCAACCTTTTTGCTATCGAAAGCCACATATCTCTAAAGTACTCGAGTATTATAATTTCTCGCAGCGCACCTTTTTTTTTTTTTTGCTTTGTTTTGCTTTATTCTTTATGCTGCAGTACCGCAAATTGCCATTGAGCGGGTAAATATTTGAAATATTTCTGAACAGAATGTGCGCTCACTCAACGCGAGCGCGTGGTCAGAGCGCTGTAGTAACCACGGAAGGGGTCGAGGCAGGGAGGGGTAGTGGAAGGCAGGCAGAGCTGCCTCAGGCCCGGAGACACCGTGAAAACTGTCATTATCCGCACGTCCACGCGGCATGTGCGATGGCTCAACCGGAGGCAAAACGGGTCGGTTACATTGGATTGGGTTGGGTAGGATTGGGCTCGGATTGGGTGGCGTCTGCTTGTGCTAAATGTAATGTGCATACATTAGTCATATCTGCATGAGGCGAGTGGGTGGGGGGGGGTGAAAGGGTTGTGAGGTTAGTGTGTCCTCGGGGCTGTGGGAATAGGACGCATCCGGTGCGGAATAATGGAGAGATACGCACGCGTAGCGACAATAAAACGTGCAGCATGCGCGTCTCCCTCCTCTCCCCCCTCTCTGCCACTCTCTATCGCTCTCTAATTACGGCGAATACAATGCAACAAAATAATTTCCGATAAGCCGCAATTGGGGCCAGCCTGCAACAACAACAACAGCAACAACAACTTTTCAAACGGATGCGGATTGCGTAAACGCCCCGGGATGTGGCAGGGGAGGCGGGGAAGGGGGAGTCACAGGCAGAAGATGGTGGTTCACTGCTTCCGCTGCCTGACAATTATTCAAAGCGGCACGCGTTCAACTTTCTCGCTCGACACTCGTAATTTTTATTAATTTTACGCCGAAACTTTTCAGCTGCCGCTGCTGCTGCCGCTTTTCTTTTTCTGGCTTAGCGACTGCTTACAAGCGCTTCGCGTTGTCCAAAAAATTATAATAAAAAACTTTGCAAGAGACGTGAAAAAAAAACACACAAAAAAAAAAAACAAAAATATAAAAATATAAAAATGTAGAAAGACATAAAACATGAAATTTTCTTTTACTTTGACGCCGCTCAGGGAGTGGGCCGGAAGTCGTTTGTGCCGGTGGATTGAGGCGGCGGAGGGGCGGTGGAGCGGTGGAGCGGGCGCTGCCTGGGGGCCATTGTGGATTTCCGTTTTAATTAGTCGACTGCGGCAGCGCGCGCGTACCGGAATCTGAATTCCGAAACTGTATTCTCAGGCGCAGGAGCCGAGCCGTGGCCGTGGCCGGAGCCGGGGCAGGCGCAGACAATGGGCCCGGAGAGTCGCGCCGAATGGCAAAAGTTGCCCATTGCCAGCCATAACTGTAAAATGCGCCATGACACAAAGTTTCTTAAAATGTAAGTGGGCAGGGGAGAGAGAGAGGGCGAGTAAAAGAGCAGGAGAGAGAGAGAGAGAGAGCGCGCGAGGAAGCAGCAGCGTAGTCTCAGCCTTATCTTACATGCTGCCTGTCTTCGGCTTCATCTGTCGCAGTCGCCATCTTCAGCTATAGCTCCCTCTCCTCTCCTCTTCTTCCTTCCCTACTTCTTCTGCTTCCTTCCCTGCCCTGCGCTGCTCGTTTTGCAGCTCAGCTGCCTCAGCCTCATTGTCTGCGGCCAGGAAGTTCAACTGATGTGCATAATTTAAATGAAAATGTCAACGCGGCTTTCGGCAGCTCATTGCAGTTCCTTTAACTCGTCCCTTCCACCTCCCACACACTCACTCTATTCCCCTCCCCCCTTGCTTTTGTTGTTGCCGTGCCCTGCTGACTTGTGTGTGTGCCGGAAGTGACAAAAGTTGGCTGCGCCTGGCACGCTAATGCGCTGCGGTTGCCTTTAAGTGCGTTTAATGAGTCGCAAGCTGCAGCATTTGGATTAGGATTGCGAAGATATAGCGCAGGGCTTACCGCTTAAGTGGACTTTGCAAGTTCAGTCATAAGCAGCCTGCGAGCTAAGTAAATGCCGCTTAAGCTGCCTGAGAAATACAAGCTTTGCTTTTGAGACTGAGAGTGAAAGATCATGAATTGCTGGGATGGGTAATGATTGCATGGAGATAAGAGAGAGATAGAGAGAGAGTCATACGAGAAAGATACTCAGCATTATGCATCTATCCTAAGTTGACAAACATTTCATTTTGCATAGTTTGACGATCTCCTCAGCTACACTTGCCCCTCAAATTGATTATTTGATGTGAGATTTATCTTTTTGTGTATAGAGAGAGATAGAGAGCAAGAGGAGTTTTCGCATTATTCATATATCTTATCATAAGTTGTGAAATATTCAATTTTGAACAGTTTTAAAATCTGCTCAGCATTACCTGTCTCTCAAATCAATTAGTTATATGCTTATCGTTTTAAATTTCGATATTTCTAGAGCTGTCTACATATTTTTAATTTAATTTTAAATTTTAAATTTGCTTCTCAAATCAATTAGTTATTTTTCTATCAATTGATGTTTTAATTTTGCTAATTATCGAGCTCTCTATATGTTTTTAGTTTAGGTAACAAAGATATAGATAGAGATAATAGCAGTATTAACCAAACAAGTTGAAGAAATATTGAACTTACATCAATATTATCTTAAGATACTCTATTTTCTCTTCAACAATTTATCATTATACTTATATACAAAATTGACTGTTCAGTAATTTGTCAATCTTTTCATCAATTATTTTTTATTTATCTTAATTTTCTCTAAAAAATTTTGAGTCCAATCAATACATAATTTTTTCCATTTATATAATTTCCAATTCTTTGAATACTCGCGAGCTAAGCCTCTGATACAGTAGATAGAGAGAGAGAGAGACATCAGTATGTGTGCTTGCTATCTCTTGCACTCTTTCTGCTTTCCCTGCACACTATGCAATACTTCAGCTGCGCTCCATTTGCCTATTTGTTATTGCTTAATTGGAAATGAATATATGCATAAATGCAGCGCAAATTGTTATTGCGGCGGAGTGTGTGTGTGTGTGGACAACGTGCATAAACTACGCATAATAAATGAGATAGAGAGAGACAACGAAAAAACTTTTAAATTGCGTTAAATGTTGACGCAGTATAAAAACCAACCCGAAGGGAGAAAAAGGACGAGAACTTCAACTGCAACTGGAAAATAGTTAACGCCATTTTTATTTATGACGTAAATACGATCGGGCATATTTCATGGGGCCTACAGAACTGATAGATACGCCGTGCAATGCATTTTCGAGTGGCCTCAATTTTTCCAGTTCAGGTTGTTCGTTTTTTTTTATTCTGGTTTATATTGTTTGTATATTCGACGCCTGCCCGCCTATCAGGCAGACGGAGGAAAGAGGCGGGAGGATGAGGTCGGGGCGGGCTGGCAATGAGCAGGGATTTGGACTTGGGAGTTGCATTTGATGGGCGCCTGTCAATGCCAGGCAACAAAAGGAAAATGCTGAAAAATGTGTACAGCTTCGACAGCTGAGCAAAAAAAAACGAACGAGCTGATAAATTTATATGCAAGCGCACTGAGAGAGAGAGAGATAGAGGGAGAGAGTGAGAGCGAGAGCGAAAGGGAAGAAGAGATACACAGAGAGGAGGGAAAAACACCCAGAGAGAGGGAGAAACACCCACGCACACACAGCTACACCTACAAGCATAAGCCCACATAAAGCACTCAGAGAGCTGAACGAGCCTGCATTTAACAATTTATCTGCAGCTGTCAAAATTAAAACCCCATACGGAGAGCCCCAGGACCAGGACCAGGCGTAGCCATAGCCAAAGCCATGGCCGGGAGCCCGGTGCAGCGAACCACGACGAGTCAATACCCGTGGCAGCCGTAGCAGTGCCCAGGACATAACCCAGTCGCAAGTCAGCTGCAGGCGGCATGGATTTGGAATACAAAAAAGGGCAAGAAACCAGCAGCAGGAGAAGAAGATGCCGCGATAGCAGGGGCAGGGGCAGTAGGAGGCGGCAAAAGGAGGAGATGCCGGAGCAGCAGGAGGAGCGGGAGCTGCAGCAAAGAAAAGTGCAGCGAGAAGAGGCCGCACGAAGAGGGTTGCAGAATAATGCCGGTCACAGGATAAGCAAGCCGAAGCCAGGCAGGCGGACAGATAGGCAAGGGTCTGCGAGGGGAGCGACCGAGTAGAGACAGGGAGGGAGAACGCAGAGGGGTGGCCTACCGGCGGACAGTGGAACAGTCAATAGCAGCGGCTGTAAAAAACGGAAATGGGGCAATCATAAATTTACACAGATATGCAAGTGCCCTGCTCGCTCTGTTTGTGCGATTGAGTGTAGGAGTGTGTGTGTGAGTGTGTGTGTTTGTGACTGTACGATTTGCTGCACTTGTGCTTCTGCCTGCCCTACTCGCTGCCTGCCTAACCAACAAGCCCAACAACAAGAAGAGACACAAACAGCAGCACAATCGGCGAGAAACTGCAGCCGCCCAAAAGGAAATCTCGTGAAAGAGTTCCCCTTAGGGGCAGATGGAGATGAGCGCGTGCTTTTGGCAGGCCGTCCGGGAACTATTTAATGTAGGGCTGTGCTTATAGGAAAACACTATAGTAAACTATTTTCTAGCTTTTAGCTGTCTGTATGAACCCGGAGATCTTAGAAACTACGCAAGCTAGGGCAAATAAATTTGCAGACAGTATGTGTTATTAGCATAGGCATATCTAGCTTAATTTGAAACTTTGACACGCCCCTATACGCCTGGATAAATCAAAAAATATATAATTGCAAACGTTAGATTAGGGCTAAGGTATTCATTTTATGTGTGCATAATCATTTTCATTACACAAATGATATCTGTAAATTTGCGTGTGGTTGTATCATAAACATAAAAGTTATTTAATTTTAATATTTAAAGGTTTTCGCGCAGCACTCAAAAGTATGCAATAAAATTCTAACTGCTGGCTAACGGGTATATTTCAGTTGATTGTGCTTTTACTTGTTTTCTGCTTAGCACACAAATACCCTGTCTTACTTTGACTTTGACTCACGCGCCCATCGCCAGTCTCAGTCTCTGTCTCTCGGCTGGCCGCAAACAATTCAGCTGCCAAATGGCAAAAGTTTGTCTGCGTGAGTGTGTATGTGTGTGTGTGTGGGGGCTAAAGAGGGGGTGTGGCAGTCACGGCAAGGACTTCGATTTAATGCGAATGCTATGCGTTGCCCTTTGCAAGCGCTGCGCCTGGAACACTCTTGCTGGATTTGAAGCTGGAGCTGCAATTTTATTCTACTTCGTTGTTTTTTTTGTTTTTCCTTTGCTTTCGGGCGATGCGCTGCGCTCGCGCTGAGCTGAGATTTGTGGTGCGGTGCAAATAGATTTCTAGCGCAGAGCATAAATAATACTCACACACACACAGTAGGGTTGTGTGTGTGTGTGTGTGAGTGTGGTGCGTTGCCAGTTGATCCTTCGGTTTGGCATGCAAAAAACGAAAATCAAAGTGTTTGCATTTGTTCAAATCGCACACAAAAGCAAACGCATTCGCCATTGCCCGGGGCCTGATAGGCGTTACGGGCGTCCAGGGAGGGGGTGGGGGGGAGTTCGAGACGAGTGGGCGTGGCAGCTGACAGGGCTATTCTCTTACTCTCCCCCCATTCGGCTTTGCATGCAAATTTTCAGCGTTCGGGCAAAACGTTTGACATTCGCCATCTCTTCTACTTGAGATAATGCGAATGTGCCTCTGTGTGTGGCAGTCTCACTGTGTGTGTGTGTGTGTGTGTTGGAATCTGGGAGTCTAAGTTTGTTTTGCTCCCATTTTCATTTCTCTGGTCTTGCTCTCTCGCTCAGCGCTTTCCATTCTTTTCCATTCGGCCTCAGTTTTGCTAGTCGCATATTTTACGTTGTGTTTTTGGCCTCGCATAATGATGACCAGTACTTGTTCACATACAGCCCCCCAGAGTACTCTTTCCTTGCACTTCTTTGTGTTGCACTCTGTATGCATTTCGCATACCACAAATAGCCATCGAAACTGCAGCTCCTTCCTGCCTGCCCCACACACATTTTTCCTGATGAACGTTTTGTGGCAGCAACATTTTTTGTCCACTTCATAAGTGTCATTTTGAGGTGCAATTAGAAGAGTCACATGACTATGACTGCATCAATGACTGTTCCAGGTCGAGAATTCTTTTGTCAAAGCATAGTTTCTGCACTTCGGACTCATCGGGCATAGCTCAGTTGTCAAATTGAAGTGCAGAGTAGTGTCTGAAATTGCCGACGCTGGTGCAATTTATTTGCAGGGAGCAGACTATGAGTTTTAAGGTTTCTCCCTTCTAGAATAAGATCTTATGAAGGCACGACTATTTTAATTTATTTAAATTTGAAGCTTGAGAAAGTTATGACTGCAGGAAGTCTGCTTAAGCCTCTCAGAGGTAAGACCTAAAATTAAAAAAAAATAAAAAAGGAAATTTAGAAGTTGTAGTCATTGATATGCTTGACTATTTTCTACTAAAACGTTTGGAAAAAGCTTAGGAAATTGAAACTCCTTTTCAATTTAATCAAACAATCTCAATACAATTTTGTTGCATACTTAGATGGGCAACTTTTGATTTCTCAAATCTGACTCCGCTTTATACACATTTCTGCAAGAATTCACATAGCTTACTTTTTAATTTAAGCATTTTAAAAATCTGACAAACTGATTTCATGAGTTGCAGCCAAGCAAAGCTCCAGAGAGATGTCTGGCTTCAAAATTTGTTGACTGATTCGTCTGGCTGCGCATTCAGAGCGTTGAATTTTTAAAGATAAACAGGCAAGGGTATAGACAGAGAGAGACAGAGAGAAAGAGAGAGAGAGATAGAGCAACTGGCTGGCAAACTAAGCTGAAATTACGTCAACTTCACAATGAAAACAACGAGAGGCATCAAACTCAAACTGCAAGTCCAACTGCGAGAGAGAAACTCGAGCTGGCTCTGTGGGTAATCCCCAAGTGCTGCTGAACACGAGTATAACACACGTAATGCATATTTAAACATTTGCTGATAGCAAATGACAAAGGTGCTGCCAGGCAGGTAGCCAGGCAGGCAGCCAGGCAGGCAGTGGGCAACATTGTGAAGTGGAGTTTGGGTAAATGTTTGGCCAACTTAAACCTTAATCAATGCAAAAGTTTCTGGCCTAATCGCTCTCAATTATTCAAGTGAAACGTGGCATTTAACAACTACGTGAGTCGAGCCACTCACGTGAACGACGAGCGAGTAGGAGGCAGGAAGCTTTCGACTGGGAATGAGGTCCTTAACGAAGCAGAACTTTCGCTCTCAGGCAGTCCGGGCCAGGCTGAGCCTGTCGAGAAGCGGTCGAGCCTGTTAAGTGCCACACGCTGTTGCCAGGGTTAATAATAATCATATTTAAGTGAAGCGCATTGGACTGTGTTCCGCCACATCTCCCCCTCCCACCACTCTCTGAGTGAGGACAAAGTTGCAAGCGGAAACGGAAGCTAGCTGGCTAGCTGGGCTAGCTGGTACCTGGACAACGTTCACCATGCGATATCTCTTTCTCACTACATGTGCCATCTGAATAAGCCTTTTGTAAGCGTAGCCAGTGTAGCCGAGGGCTCACCAAACTGTAGCTGGAATTACTGAAAACTATTCGCACACAAAAATATTGTTCATGCTGCTGTAGTTGCATAGAAAAATTGAAAATTTTCTACTTTCCTAGTTTTGCCACACTGAAAATCGGAGCGAAGCACTGTGGGGCAAAAACTTTGTCTGTGGCGCAGGTGGCAAGCGGGAGGGGGGGAGGTGGGAGGGTACTGCGAACTGGGTACAGGTAAGCCCAGCTGCAGCTACTATGCAGTTGCCTGATGAAAAGTCAGGAAGTAAAGTTTTACGGTTCACATAAAAGCTGAAATGTTCATACAATCAGCATGAATTATAACTCGGATGTGGATTAATAGTTGCACAAGTATGTGTGCGAGTGTGGGTGTGTGTGTGTGAGTGTATATATTTGTGTGTGCTCTGGCTTTAGTTTCGGCTTCGTCTGCCATTTCTGTTGAGCTTCTGTGGCTGAAAAGCCTCGTAAAATGTTGAAGGCTTTTCCCTTTCTACCTTTTGGCAGCTGCATTTGTGATTTTGTTTGTAATTAAAATTCCTAAAATGATATATCAGTCTGCTGACAGCATTGGGTTAATTGAATCGAAACGAATTGATGGACACATGACGGCTGCAAATCGAGCACAGAAGTTCGATTGACTGCAATTGAAGAGCGAGAGAGATATGGAAATATAATGAAGTGATTATTTATTAGTAAAAGAAGAATAAAGAGTGGAAAATATTGTAATAAGTATGTGAGTTGCGGCAAATGGGTTTGGGGGCACTTACAATAATTTACCAAGTAAATACATTACATTGATTTGCGATTCAAAGAATGTACGAATACATATTGAATGTATAAGTCGAAGCGGAATTATGTAACTCAAATGATCAACGTTAATTATTGATTCACGTAGGCGGTGGGCGTGGTAACGAATATTGAAAATAAACTTCAGAAGCGCATAATATACAGTAACTCTCATTTCAAATTTGATGTATCTAGCTCTCATATTAGCTGAGATCTGGTTGTTCATACAGGCAGATAAAATGCAGAACACGCTGAAATGGTTACTGCAGTTGAGGTAATGTACTTAAGTACTAAATACATATTATATAATAAATATTTAAATAAAAAAATACTGCATAAATACTAAATAAATATTGCATAAATGCAATTGCATTTTAGTTGAAACAAAATTTCAGGAGTTTTTCTCAGAATTCCTGCAGCAACTGCTCTGCGATGCTTACAGCTTGCTCTCACACTATACAGTTGGCCAGAACACACACCCACGCACACGCACACATGTTTCCTATATGCCATATAGGAACTGGCAACTGGCCATGAGAACATAAATTAGAAATGCTGCGTTGACACGAAACCGAAAAGAATTCAACATCAGCAAATACGTGGCACGTTTTTCGTTTACATATCGCAGCTTGACAAGTTTTGCATTACGATTAAGATGTACAGCGGGATAGAGAAAGGGCGGGTGTCAAAAGGGGGGCGGGGTAGCGTTGTGAGAGATTGTCAGAGGGAACTTCCAACAACAACAACAACAGGAACATAAATAAAACAACGTTATCAACACCTTTTGTTGCACGAACACAGAGAATGCGAAGTCGAGTTGTGTGTGTCTGTGTCGCCCCCTATTGTGTAGCTGTTATGGGCGTGGCCAGCCTCCAGCTGCAGGTCCGAGCTGGAGTTGGAGTCACAGTTGTGGATGTAGTGGGAGATGGAGACGTAGATGGCGACGGCGACACAGACGAAGTCGGAGTTCAAGTCATGAGTGAGATTTATGTGTTTTGCTTGGCTGCGATTTGCTTTGCTTTTCACCTCGCTCTCTCTCTCTCTCTCTGTCTACCTCACTTTCTGTGTGACAATAAAACAAAACAAAACTTGCGATTAGATGGCAGTTATGACGGGAAGAGGGAGGGGGCAGCGCATAAATATCAGCAGCAGGCCACGTTTGCAAACGTGGCAAACATCGAATGCCAAATATTTTGACGTATTTCAATGGCCAGGGCGATCTCTGGCTGCCCCCTGCCACACTGCCCGCACACTTTGCCCCATCTACCACTGCTGGCCATATATAACGCACACACACACATAAAGAGAGAGAGAGAGAGAGAGAGAGAGGAAGACCCCTGCACAATGGTCATTATGGCCACAAACGTTGGAATAACAGCCAAGTCCTCCCCTCCTGACCAAGCAAGCTACTTGCCACATTGCAACTTATATTTATGAGTGGCATTCGCGACTGTGTGTGTGTGTGTGAGTGTAGCGAGTGCGTAGGAATTTCGCCTTTGGCTCGTTAAGATTTACGAGGCACTAAGACACACACACACACAAACACACACAGAGCAAGGCACACACTCACATGCGGGCAACGATGTGGCACGTCGCTGACTTTAGAAATTAATTGGCCCAACTAAGAAATTCGAGAGTAAACGTTGTGCTCATAAGTCCTGGCATCGTAGTCGAAGCGGCTACCTCAGCTCCTGCTGCTACTCCAGCTCCTTCATGCTGGCCGCGTCCACCTAGCTGGGCTCCTTGTGGCTTCGTTGCTTTCGTCGTTTTTTTTTTGTTGCGTTTTCCTTTCGCAACAGACAAAATTAATTTGTTATCCTCGCTTGTTTAACGCAGCTATAAATTATGATGCCAAAACTTTTTGGCCACTCAAAAAGCAAACAGCCAACAACAACAACAACCAAGCGGAATTGGGCCAACAACAACGACAAAGGCAGCAAAAACAAGGGCCAGTTTTGAACGTGGCCAGCACG
Organism: Zaprionus inermis; assembly: GCA_018151445.1. Taxonomy (NCBI): domain Eukaryota; kingdom Metazoa; phylum Arthropoda; class Insecta; order Diptera; family Drosophilidae; genus Zaprionus; species Zaprionus inermis. The sequence continues at coordinate 1,561,657 of JAECXD010001696.1, forward strand.
TTGCTGGGGCAATTATTAGCTTTTGTTACGCACACTTTATCACCGAGCGTGTCGATATGCATCAGCCTCTATGGCCGCCAGTCCGCCTGCCACGCCTCTGCTCTCTCCTCTCTCTCGGCTGTGCTTATATATGGGCCGCGTAATTGGTGGGCACGTTAATCAACACGGCTCGAGTCGTGGCATGAGGCCTCTCAGCCCAATTAGAGAGGCAATGACTGCAGCATCTTCGAGACGCATCCACCGACGCAAGATGGATGCTGATGAGTTACCCTCGCCCTCCTCCTCCCCACTCTGCCCTCATCCTCGTTCTCTTTCCTATCGCACATAAATCCTAGTAGCTGCTATTAGTGTGGTGTTTAGTGCGACCCCGTGTTTGATGAGCTTTGATTAGCTGCGCAGACGGGCAAAGCCAATATTCTCTTTCACTCTTTACAAATTGCTGTGAGAGCTCACGTGCTGCGATTCCCTGAAGAACTTGCTCCAAAGTGAGCTGTAAGGAACGCTTGAGCCCTAGAGCTGTACCACAGCCCTGGTACATTCGCTTAAATATCGATTCTATTCACAAATCAACTTTAGATTTGCTTAAGATTCGATTTTAATGCAGATTTTGGGTAATTGATCGATTTTAAGTACAGATTAAATAAAACTCAATTATCATAGATGAATCATATAAGATATAAAGATATAATTCGTCAATGATAATTATTGTAAGGGAATAAGTCATCAAATTAATCGATTAAATTCAAAATTTTCAAATCGACTCAAATGGCACAATCACATTAGGATAACATGAGCAAAAAGTGATTCAGGAAGAAAAACAAATGATTTCCTTCAAAGTTATGCGGGAATGAAGTCATGTAGTTTTTGAGAATTAATAGCAGCCCTGGAAAAATCGATTAGAAAACGATATTTTTCATATTTCATATACAAATTTGAATAGAATACGATTTTTAATGCAAATTTTAAGTATCCCAATGGATATTAAGCAAACAAACTATCAAACGATTGAATGAAGCGAAAAACTCTAAGAGAATGAAATGAAAGCCTGGAGAAACGGGTACGAAATCGATATTTTTTCACAACTTGAGTTAGATTTTGTTTTGGATTCGATTATTTTAATTATCGTAATAGATTTTAAATAAAGAAACCATGAAATGAGTGATTGAAGTGTGAAAGTCAATGAGCACCCTAGAAAAATCGACAAGAAATCTATATATTTTTATAATTTAAAACGTAATTTATTCTAGATATGATTTTTATGTTTATTTGAGTATCGTAATGAATCTTAGGCAAACCATTTAAGTTATATTGGGTTAGCTTTTTAAAAAAGTAAACGTTATCAAAAGGTCTGAAGCTATTGTTTTAGTGTCTTTTTAAAGGCAGTTTTGCATAACTCTAAAAATGTTTGCAGCACTTAAAGCTGCCTGTAAGATAACATACCAAATACACTGTAAATTTCCTCAATCGCTCGGCTAAATTTGATGCAATTGTGGCAGCGTTTTTTCTATGTTGGATACATATATTTCATGATCACCAATTAGGACGGGCTAAGAACCCCCGTTCACTTTAATTGCCACTTTGCAGCTGCGTATTAGCCGCGTGTTGCATGCCACTTAGCGAGGGGTTCTTCTGCTGCTGCTTCTTCTGTTCGGGTGGGACGTTGAAAAACAGATTAAATTTCTTTGGCTGTTGCCATTGTTGTGCAGTTGTTCGTTGTGCCATCACCTTCCCTGCCCTGTCCTGCCCTTTCCATCCCTTCCCTGCCCCTGCCTGCCCGTACCCCGTGTGTGGCATCGTTGTCGCCTTGTTAATTAAACGTAGCATACACCGTGCGGTGCGGCATTGCGCCTCGATTGCGATTGACACAATAAATTGTCAATTACAGTGCAATTACGTATGGAAATCGTCGCAGGTTGTGGCGCAAAAAATGTGCACAAAATGAAAAACGAAAGAGACAGAGCGACAGACAGGGGGATGTGTGATACGGGCAAGGGGTTGGGGGGGGATGGGTAGGTGAGCACACACAGCCACCGCTTGATTAAATCGATAAAAATCGAGTCGCATTTTAAGCGTCGTTACAGCGCGCACAATAGAAACGTGCAAATTTGCCATAGCAGGTGCGAGCGAGAGGGGGTGGGGCGCTGGAGGAGTGAGCGAGACAGTCGGCAGAGTCCACAAAATGGCTGCGAGTGGAGCATTTAAAAATTGTCGAACTGTTATCAACGCACAACGAGAAATTCGGTCAACATGGCGACCAGAGGCAGCGTAGTCGGCCCTGGGATCAGGCAGGGTTGCGAGGGCTGGAGAGGAATGGCTGGAGAGGAATGGTGTGAGGGAGCGGGAGGCTGGTAGCAAAGGTTTTTCTGGTAAACATTTTTCGAGTGCCTCGCGGCAAACAACAACAACAAAGACAGCTGCAAATCGTCAAATAAACGGCAGCACGAAACAATTCAATGCCCTGCAGTGTTGCCAAAGTAAATCGCATTGTTTAAGTCTTTAGCCTAATTGTGGCAGGTTTCTATCTAAACTATAAGTACAGTGGAACGGCTTGGGGATTTAACTGCCGGCAGATATGAAAGATATGTAGTTCCGGGTTGCCAAACCTCCTCAGGGGGCCATAGCTCATGCTTGTCCTGTGAAGTGTGTGTTTAGCGTGACAGCGAAATACTGTCTATGGCTGCGTTGCGGGGCTATCAACAAAACGATTGTCAGCTTATCGATACTAACAAATATCGATTAAATCGAAAAAAATGTTTATGAAATGATTTTGAGTTTGTTTTTAAAATTTTACCAGCATAAATTATAGTTATAAGGGTTTCCACACCTCATAACACTTTAATTGCACAAAACTATATCGATTATCGACTTTAAATCAAAAGCACGGTTTTTATCGATAGTAAAAAGAAAAATCTGGCTCTTCCAGCTTGCTGTAAAACCCTACAGAAAATGTTTGGAATTACATTGCTTAAATTGAAAACTACTTAAAATAACAGATGAACTCTAAATTTAAAGTATTCCTTTGAGATTTTAAAACAAAATTAAATTAAAAGTAAAATATTATAAATGTTAATTTACAATTCAAAAGCTTTGAAATCCAACTAGTTGATATGCCGTTCAATTACAGGGTATGCCCATAGTTGCTGCACGCTTCAGTGCGGTGGCTATTCAGCGTAGCGAGAGGCCACAACATGTGTCTCCAATGCGGCACAAGCTGTGTCCACCGTTTTGAGTGCCTGTGCGTGTGTGTGTGTCGTGTGCGTGTGTATTTCCGTTTCCGCTTCGTTAATAGAGTTAGTTACACACACACACACACACACACACACTACGAAAGCAACTGTGACTGTTGCTGTGGTGCAGTCAAAAAATGCGCGAGTAGCCCAGTTGCCTATAAATCAGCTAGAACGGGAAAGGCAGAGGGGCATGAAAGAGAAAGAGAGAGGGAGAGAGAGAGAGGGTAGGCAGCACTGATAGAGAGGACAAAGCAGCGTGCTGTGGGCACCGGAGCAGTTGCTGGCTTTTGGCCTCTTCTCCTACCCCTCTGCCTGTTTGCTTTTCTTGCTGTTGTTTTCGTTTCTTCTGTTGTTGTTGTTGCTGCTGCTGCTGTTGTTTTTGTTATTTTTCGCTGCTCCTCGAGCATTTAACTATTTTTGCAATGGCGTTAATTGGAAATGGCAATTTCATGCGACCGACTGGCAAAACGTGGCAACATTTCGACCCTGCACCCTCTACGTATGGCCACGCCCAGCTGCAGTTGCAACAATTTTCGCTGTCTCTCCCCATTTTTCAATTTTTTTTTTCAGCATTTTTATTTTATGGCATTTTTGTTGCCGCATACATGAATGCACTCTCTCCGACACACACACACCCACACACACGTACACTGACTCAATCAGTGGCTGTGGCACATATTGCGTTGTATACACAGCTCGATCGGCTGCCGAATGAATACTATACTCGTTCGGGCCATTCTAAACATTTTTAGTTGATTGAAAAATTGTGCAGTTGCTTGGCAATTTGTTGCCTGTATCTGTGTGTGCATATGCAAGTGTGTGCGTGTGTGAGAGAGTGAAACAAATTTAAGCTGAGTTTAATTGGGCAAAAAGGCGCTTTGGTATTGAAAAGCGGATTGAAAATACGCTGACAATGGGTTGGATGCATGTGCCAGTTATTAGTCGAGTGCAACGAAACTACCATGGATATTACTTTAGTTTCTGACTGAAATTTTGAGAGGGGCTTAAAGCTCAATGCTTTTGTATTTTGCTAGTCAACAAATGGATTGATTGAAGTGAGTTTCGAATGAGATTGAAGCTCTAAAAAATTGGATTTGAAAGGGAAATAAAGAGAAGATTTCTCGAATTGCGATTTATTATATATAAATATAAATGTATTATATATAAATATAAATGTGTGCTTGACTGTTATACCGCAACTGCTGTGCTAAATGTTTTGTGTTGCATACTTTCGAGTGCTGCGGCTTTTAAATAATAATGGCCGACGTCTACTCCATGAATAGTTGGAATAAATAGTTAAATAATAAAGTAACCATTTGGGATTTAAAAATAAAAAATATATTCGAACTGCATTATGCTGTCGAAACTGCATATTCAATTATGCTAACTATGTCGTTTATTATTTTCATTACATGCTATATAGAGAGAGAGAAATATATTTATCGCATGGAATTTGTCAACTGGAGCATTTGCATTCGCAACTAATTCGACTAATTAAAACGCGCTCTATGTGGGATTAGTAAATTAAACTTTAAAGTTTGTTTGCAAATGCAGATGTGCAGTCTATGTACATATAGTACATGTATGCGCTGCACTACTTTATCATTATATTCATACGCACTGTGAGCATGGTTCGCAGATTGCGAACTAATTAAAAAACCTACCGAACTACGAAAATGCGAGTTGGCGAAAATATTTTCGTATTTTCTAATTGCTGGCAAAAAATTAAATTAGAAACGTAAATTGAATTTGCAAGCGAGGCGGAATAGCGCCATGTTAAATGAGTAATGGCTGCGAGAGAGAGAGAGAGAGAGAGAGAGTGAGAAAGGGGGAGGAGAGAGAGAGTGCATGTGTGAGTTATTATCGCAAGCTTTTATTACAAAAAACAGACACACGTTCCACGCAGCAACAAAAAAACAAAGGTAATTCGCAAATTGGCAACCCTTTAGCCAATTGGATACTCATGCCTCGCTCTCTTATTCTCTTTCTCTTTCTCTGCCTGCCATTTGCTGTTTAACTTTGCCGCCCAACTCATTTGCATGCGATTTGCTATAATTGAAATTGCCAAAGGGGTGCAGAGAAGAGGGCAAGAAAGACAAGTCCTTCGAGTTGTAGTTGTAGTTGTGCCGGGGAAGCTCAAAAGTTTTCTGCCACCACGACTCAAGAGAAATGTGCGTAAACAGTGTGTGTGTGTGGGGAAGTGGGGAGTGTGCTGGTAAGGGGTGACCGGTCCTGCTGACTTTGTCACTGGCTGCTGATAACGTTTAATGGATTGCACGAGACTCGGCATACACAACCGTGCTGCCGTGGCTGCTGCAGAGGCGGGGTGGGGTGGGTTTTTGTTTTTTGCGTAGGCCTCGCAATGAAGACATTAAAAACATTAATGTGCAGCATAAATCAGCAAGCCAAGCAGCGCCGAGCGACGTGCAGCAAGTGGTAGCTTAGGCTCAAGACTCGAGGTATTCTGGCAACGGGAAACGCTCGAAGTTCAACTCAGTATGAAATCACAATTTTTCGACACTTGCCTGATTTTACTTTGCACTGTTTCGGCTGCTGTTTTACTCCCATTTGTTGTTCTGAATAATTTATTCTTATTTTTTTATCTTCTGGTCTCCTTTTCTGTTTTCAATTTTTCTACAATTATACAATATTTCATTTTAGAGCATTTATAAACATTATTAAGTGAAATTTCTGAGAATACCTTTTTCGGAATCGCCTTCAAAGTCAAAGTCAGCTTTGAGTGCCTTAGTAAATTGTATCCGTATCTCTGCTTGCTTGTCACAGCTCAACAACAAAGCCCACCAAGTCTGGCCTGGCTGTGTGCGTGTGCGATATGCAAAGCAGTTGATGTGACGCCCGCAAATGAGTCGCATATATACTACTTAGAGTCACACACACACACACACACACACACGCAAACTATGCTGGGCACACAGACAGTTGCCAAGTCAACAAACAAATTAATTACAGTCTGTCTCAATAGTTGCCGCATGTATCTACGAGATACAATTTACGCCTGTCAACGCAGCTTAGCGCCGCTTTGCCAAAATTAAATGCAAAACTCATTATGACAAAGTTAACAGCGAGCAGCTGCTTCAGCCTCGTACGGCCACGCCCCTACCATCACCCAATGAGGAGAGGGCCCTACGCCGATTACTCTGTTTCTGCTGCTGCCGTGTTGTGGTTTTACAAAACATATTAATTAGCATTAAATAATTAAAATATGCCCGTCGCTTAGCGTCATTCATTTTAATCAGTTTTAATCCTTCGCTGGTTTTGCGGTAACTGCGTAAGTTTGCGCGCGTGTGTGTGTGTGTGCATAAGCGTGTGTGTGGTATTTTAAATGTTAGTAATTAAAAAGATATGCTACACATGTAAGTACAACTAATTAAGCGTGAGCAATTACTTTAAGCTGGCAAATCAAGCGGTCAGCTTAATTAAAATAAAACCAGTCGAAAACTAACATAGAAACCTAATAAATTTACCTATTTCCATGACAAGTCGAACCTCAGCTGACTTGTCTAACACAATCACGAACAAGGAAATACAGCAAACAATGTGAGAACAAGCAAAACTGCAAACAACAAAAAATCCGACAGAGTTCATGTACAGTTTAATTAATAGTTGATAAATTCCAATTTTATGTGTTTTTATAAAAACGCAAACTATCACATTATTCAATTGAGTGCTTCAAATAAATGTGTTGCTCGCCTTGTATATCACGGACATGCCTGAAAGTATGCAATACAATTGAGAATTATCTGCATGCCAATGGCGTCGTGCGATTTAATTGTCTTGCTCGAAAGTATGCAACATGTATTTTTGTATTTATATGATATTACTGATGCACGAAAGTATGCAATGAATTAAATTGCAACTATATTTTCCTATGTCGCTTTAAGGCGACATGCGCAAACATGGCTGCCTAATAGATTTTTAATGCATTGGATTTTCAATTTTGAGGCCAACAGACAACACGCATCAGATATGTGACAATGGTGAAAGTGTACGATGACAATTGCATAGAAAACTTCCTTTGTTTGGTGCCAGCACGAATATGCCCATTCAGTTATTTGAACTTTTGTCCAGGCCACACGAGCTGCCTCTCCTCTGCGGTACAATGTCATGGTTCAAACAATAGCGCAGCATGAAAAATAATATCTCAATCCCCCATCTCTCTCTCTCTCTCTTTCACTCTCCCGCTGTCTCTGTTTCGTTTTTCTGTGCGTACAATAGGCTGAAAATTGTAATTCCCTTCGTATCCGACTGAGAGTCGCCTTTGCGTAGGCAGTGGAAATTTGCATGGCCAATTGCAGAATGTTGTTTACCAACTGGGCAAAACATAAATACGAATATTGGCACTACCATCAACGATTCAGCCCACTCCCTTGCCAAACCATCTCGCTCCCGAATACCCGCTCAGCACGTCTGGCACTTTGTCGTATTACCAACAACGCCTGCAATTTGCCTAAAAGTATAAAAACAGTACGTACAACGCCAGCAAACTGGTAACTCTAAAAACGGTAAACAAAAATGCGTGCCAAGTGTAGTGGAGAATGCAGGCACTTCGGGCATATTGGTTTGCCCAAGGCATTTGCCATCATTTGAAAGCAGGCAAAGAATTCTAGGGCTGCAGAAAAATGCACGCTGTTTTTGAAAAGTTAATTTAATTTTTTTTAAAACATTATAATCGCTTTGTCATCTAAATATTTCCAAAGGTTAGTTGTAAAATATATTTTTTAAACAATCTTTTTTTTAAGTTATCCTAAATACTTGTATAGGCAAAAAAATATTCGACAAGCTCTTGGAAATTCATTGCAGCCTGCGCTTGCTGTGCCTGCAAAATGTGTTGTCACGTTTATTTAGAATTTGTTGCCGTTGGCAAAAACAATTTAAATTTTGTCTCTGCCAAAGCAAATGAAAATAAAATAACAGCAAACTTCGATGTCGACATGAATGGCGCTGATGCTGGTGCTGGTGCTGGCGCTGTCGGTTTGCCGTAGACGATGCAAAGCAAATCGAAATCAAATCGAAATGTAATCGCGCGCGCAAAGCCGAAAGCCGAAAGCAATCGCATTATCGCCACATTGGCGTGAAAGTGCCACGCCCTCGCCAGTACGACCCCCTTCGAGACTCGCACACACACACACACTCGCGCACACCTCTCCATTGGGATCCAGGCTGCTGCTGCTGCTGATATTTATAGTCTGCTCATATTTATGGTTACAATATTTGCCTTTAACCGGAAATCGATGAAATTTTTATGCCTCCGCCTCGGCGCCCTTTATTTTATTTATGTTTGTGCGTATTTCTACATGTGCTGGCAAAATATATTTTACTCCAAATATTTTGTGTGTGTGTGTGTGTAACACACACCCAAGCCCCAAGCATTTGCACCCGAGCTTGATTTTCCATTTCCATCGTGTGTTTTTTTCTCTCTTCTTCCATCGAATTTAGGCAATTTGGCGGCTTAACTAAATCGTTTTTGGTACTCATGAATTTATACGTTTTGTTTGTGCAGTGCATGCAAAATTTCGTTTCGAATTTCGTGCGATTATAGAAAATATAATCTTATACGTATGGCGTGGCCGTATCCCACGAGATCCGACGCCATATGTACATATCTATGTATGTGTGCCGCCTCATAAAACTTAAGCGTGCGCCATGTTTTGCTCTACAACTTGTGAATTGGTCTGTCCAATTACGGGAATTTATATTGTTTTGTCATTTTCATGGCATTTACGCGCACCAATTTGCCCCTTGATTTATATTGCCTAACCTACTCCCGACACTGCAAATTGGCAACGGCGTAAGAGTTGTCGAAAAGCTCAGAGCTATAATGAGTGCGTAACTATTTTCGATTTACTTTGAAAGCCTTTTTTTCTTTCAAAGAGTGAAATGCAGTAACAGCGCACTTATACACCTGTCAAAAGACGTTATTAATTAATTTGAAATTTACATTCGATGTGTATTAATATATATATATTTTAAGAAAATTATAAAAATGTTCTGTTAGTGAAATGCGGCAACAGCGCACTGCTGCTTAAATTAAACAGGCATTGATTGTAATCAGTAAATAATTATTTATATCGAATTTAAATTAAATGCGATTCTATTCTTAGGTATCCAAATATATACTATTCATCTATATTATATTATTCATATTAAAGTTGTGAAATTTGGCAACATGTTCTTTAGCCGTGACACTTCATACAGTGGCGTTCAACAGAATTATAACACTCATTATTTAGCCCCTTCTCCCACTTCCCTGTTCGCATTTCTAAAGCATCTAATGGATTTCCTCTTCAGTATTGTTCGCTCGGTATTAAGCGATTCGCAAAAAAGGCCCGCACTCAGCTCACTGTGAAATGTGGCAACAATGGTGCAAAAGTTTCGGACTCGCAGCTCGCAATTATATGACAATTTCATTGATTACGCGCTCCACTTAACAGACGGATGGCAACTAAATGTGCAGCACGTATTACGACAGTATTATAGTTTTTATACACCTCAACCCTCCCTCAACCCTCCCGATGAACAATATGGCTGCATTTCGAGCGTAAATTTTCTACAGTAACAATTTGAGGGACGAGAGAGAGAGAGAGAGGAACGAGTAAGCGGAGGACTAATGCCTGAATGGCCAAAGCCGCTGTCGATGACGATGATGTTGATGATGATGATGAATAATATGTACTTACGAGAGCACGAACAGCCGGACGAATACGCGGACCTGGCCAGAAATCGAAGGCACGTGCAGGGGGCGAGAGTGAATGAATGGATGGGGAGGGAAGGAGAGGAGAAAGCTTGCAGTTCCGTTGCCGAACTTGCCGCAGTTATATTTCATATTTTGCCAGCGATCTGACCATCTCTTTCAACTTTCTCTCTCTCTCCCTCTTCTCGCTATACTCCTATCTGTCTCTCTCTCTCTCTCACAAACCAGCTCGATTCGCTGCATTCGCTTAGCTGCTGCAGTTATCTGAATTGGTTTCTCGCTTTTTCATAGCTTTAGCTTCGACTTCGGCTTCTGCTTTGGCTTTGCCTCGACCTATGGCTGCAATCTTCAGCTGAAGAGGGCACCAGAATTTTTACCTGTTCGGAATTGGAAATGATGTGAGCACAGACAGATGGACAGCGAAGGGGAGCGAAGCGAAGGTAAAGACAAGCCAGTCGCATCGTACGGTCACGTAAGCAGTTTTACTTTGTCACTGGCATACACACTCACATACACACACACACACACTCCGCCATTGACTGCGGGCTTAGCTTCAATCATTTACTGTCATTTACCGCTACAGTTACCTGCAGTCTTTGCTATGGCTACCTGTCCCATTTGCGCATCTGTGTTTGTATTATGTGCATATTAAAAATGCGCTCAGCTTATGCACGATTGCCCCCGTTACGGTATGCGAATAAAAACCCAAAAAGCAGGGACACACTTTCTGGGGGGAAGAGGATGGTAAACTGGCATTTCTGAGCAGCCAACACGTAACATGACTAAGCCAAAAAAAGTTAAACAAATAAATTGATTTTTATGCTGGCGCACTTAATTAAAAGACAACAATCACGTGCGATTCATTTGCGGCAAGTAGATATGGCAGATAAACAAGGGGAAGAAGTAGTGGAAGCAGTAGGAGAAGAAATAGAGAAAGTAGTAGTAGTAGTATAAAAAGAGGTAGTTGAAGCAGAAGCAGTAGCAGAAGCAGCGCAATCAAAGTTATAAACTGAGAAAAACTCGACAGATACATAAGTATGGAAGTGCTTGAGCTGAATAGGATGGCATACTGTATTGTAATAAGAAGTAAAAATTGCATATATGTTAGGCTCGCACTACAGTAAGTTTTTTGTACAACATTCTTCAAGCTTATAAAGGTAATTTCAAGTTGTCAGAGAATTAGTTATTTATACACGTTATTCAAAGAGTTCAAATATTCGTTTTGGGGGTGCAGATTAACTAAAGCCTAGCCAATAATCCCTGTAAGTTACGCAAGCATACCATTATAAACATAGCAGTTATTCAATTTAAAATTGTATTGCATGAACATGGTGCAGCAGCACTATAAAGTATGCAACAAAAAATGTTTAACGTAGAAATACGCGGGTGAAGAGCTCAGTTGATTGTAGTTTGTTGAAGTATGGTGCTTATAGCTCTTCAGCCTGGTATTGCATGTAGAATAAGGTGTCGCATACTGTTTTAAATATAATACAAAAGCATATAACATTATTTTTTAAGCTTTGCACATTTTTATATAGTTTTTATTGACATTTCCTCTACCTCTTTTTCCCTTTTTTCGTTCTGTACTTTTATTTTATTTCCTATAGAGTTTATAGCTTGCAAATTTCGCAGCGCACAAACAGCGACAACGCGCACATAGAATAGAAGAGTTGGTGCGAAATCAAGTTATATTGAAGTGGTAGCTGTAGGCGTGGCTTTGCCTCTGTCGCCTTTGCCCTTTTGCATGACAAGATACAATTTTAGAAGAGAATGAGATAGATATCGATGGCATTGACTTTGGATGGGGGGGAAGCGAGGTGTTGCGTATTCAAAAGGCGACGCGACGTGCTGATAGCAAAGCTTCCGTTTGTGGCAGCAGCCCAAGCAGCTGTCACCCCTCTCTTGTGTAACTTCCCCCCGGGATAACACTTGCTGCTGGTGCTGCTGCTGCTGCGAAATGAATTTCTAATACGTTGGGCGAAAATTGCATTGCGCACAATTGTTTTGGGCCAAAACACGCTGCCAACTTCTCATGCAGATGCATGGCCAAGAACGGGTAACACGCACGAGGCAAGTGTGTGCGAAGTCTAAAAATATTGTAAAACCCCTCAGATTCTACCCTCTTACTCAACCACTTCCGGTTCGCGTGAGGGCAGAGCGAGGGCCCAAGACTCGATTCTTTGCTGCGACTCGGGCTGCCTTTGTTGTGCCTGGTGCCTTGTGCCTTCGCTGGCTTCTCTGCCTGTGGCTCACTTCACGCTGGGCATGCAAATGCGAGTCTAATACAATGCCAAGCGCAAAAGTGCCAAAAACGAACAACAACAATAACAACAACAACAGCAGCAGCAAGCAGAAAAGGGGCAGGGGAGGAGCACAACAAAAATGCGGCTCACATACGTACACGAAAAACAGGAAATTGAATTTTCGACTTTGCCAAGTGCGTGGCAGGAAGAGGAAGAGCTGCTGCAGGAACTGTTGTAGGAACACACACACACACACAGACTATCAGTGTGTGCGTGTGTGTGTTGGCCTGCCTGCTGCTGCAACTATTACGAACGCAGTGAGAGAACTCCTGACACTGGCAGCGCCTCATTTTGCATACCAAGCAGCCGGCAAACAGTGCAAACGGAAACGAAATATTTAACAACAATGCACCAGGGCTACAGCCCAGAAGGGCTGCATAATTGAGTGGGCGTGGCACGTGCAGGCAGACAGTGCGACAAAGTGGGAGAGAGAAGGAGAGTGCGAGTAAGAGAGACGGTGTAAAGAGTGTCAAGTGGCAATGACACGGGTTGAAAGTTGCAACACCCGCAGCGAGGGGAAAACAGAGTGCGGATTAGAATGTGCAGAAGAGTTGAAGGAGCTTAAAGCTCATAAACGAATTAAGTAGCAGCTGAAGACTTCAGCTGTTTTATTTACATTACATTTGCTTTTTAAAACCTACGAATATAATGAAAAAAAGTAGGAATGCTGCAATCTCCTTACGTCAATAACTTCTTTGCTTATAGTCAGATTGTTATCAAATTTACACAAGTTATTTATGTGTTATTTAATACCAAATCGAAATAATATTGTTTTTAGATTCAAAACTAATCAATTTAAAATAATAAAACATCTTAACTGCAAATTTGATTGCCTAGCTTTAATAGTCTCTGATATGTGGTCAGACGGAAATGATCAAGAAAATTGTTAGGGTATGTATAATACTGCGTACTGTACTTTGTGCTTCAGTTTGCCTGTAACACACGTTTTCCATGGGTACACAGTTATAATACCCTACGACCCTAATGGCTTAACAAAATTTCTGGCCAGAAGGCTTACAAAAAACCCCAAAAACAGTGTGTGAAATATTTGTCGCATTTTAAGTGATTGGGAACAGTCTCGAATTGGTTCTCATAATTATAAACTACTTATAACTTAATGAAGCTAACTTGTCGACTTCATGCAATCTTTATACTGCTTATTGTACTTACTAGAGACAGCTAAGTAAATACTTAACCTATAAGATCTCAACAAAATGTTTCAGCCAATGTCATTGCGCGCAGCTCAGAAATGCGAATGGGAATAGCATGAGGTCGGGGCTAAGTCAGCAAGCTTGGCTCAATGACTTATCATGGACAAATTACAGCTGGACAGAAGGGAAAGCTACCCCATCCCCTCATACAACCCTCTCCCTCCGCCCTGTTCATTCACGGACACGAACATAAAAACAAAAGTCACACAAAAGTTACAATTTGCGCTTGTAAATTGCTTTAAAAAGTTCGTTCGACATTCTTCGTTCTGCGCTATCAGCGCCCGTTACAATTTTGCTAATTAACTCGGCAAAGACTGGGAGCAGAACCCTCTATTATCCCCCACCACCCCACTCCCCTCACTCACTGCGCTGTTGTCGCTAATTTGGCTAATCAAAGACGAGAATAGGGGAAAAGGAGCAGGACAAAGAGAAGTTCTTCGATTTTATTAAACGAAAAACAAGAAAACATGGCAAAATAACATCAATGTAGGGCAAGGGCAAAGGTGCGGGGAGTGCGAGGGAGTCGGAAATTTGAAAAGGAATCTTTTGCTGGCAATAATTTGTTTGCCAAAGCAATAATAACAACAACAATAAATGTAGAACTTTTGTTTTGCACAAAATGAGGCGACAAAGGGAAATGAGTTTTCAGCGTCAGTCGCGTGATAATTAGGCGTGCTCCTTAAAACCGTTAAATGAGAGAAACCCCTCCCCCAGCCCATCAACCAACACTCAACATATTAGCAAATGCGTGTGAGGGAGAGAGAGAGCGAGCGACATCAATGCCGCGAGTCGAGCGCAAAAGTCGATAATGTTGCCGCAAGTACAACAAACGCGTGAGGGGGGGCAGGGGCGCGGGGTTAACGGAAAAGTGCCAGTTGAAAACTGAAACTGTAGTCTACAACCAACCCCCCCCCCCACCAGACCCCTCCTTCATACTGCCATTGTGGACCCGTCGCCAAACTAATAACCAAAAATTGGGCTCGACTATCGCGTCGAGGAAAACTCATAAAATGCAATCCATTGAGTTTTTGAAATCGCTTCAAGCTTCATTTCGATTGCGTCCCGCGCACATTGTGCGTCTCTCACGCACTCGTCGCGCCTTTGCCCTTCCTGCCTCTTTCCCTCTCTTTCTCTCTCTCTCTCTCACTGTCACTGCCTCAGCCATCAGCACGTTGGGGCCCCTTTTGGCCTTCTGACTTTGCTGTCTGTGGACTGTTGGCGCATTGTTTGGCCATTTAAATTCGTTACGTTTCGATTGCTGTGCCGAGAGAGAGAGAGAGAGGGAGAAACAGAGAGAAAGGCAGAGAAAAAGGGAAAGAGCAAGGGAAGTACAAGTAGCGAGGGGGGCAGAGCATGCAGTCAACTTTATGAAATTTATAGTTTAATCTGATAGATAGGAAATTGCTTTGTTTTCCACACAGTCGAATTGGCAAAAAAAAAAGAAATATTAATAAAACGTTCATAGGCGGCGGAGCAGCCAACAGAAGAGGGTGGGGGGGGCTAATGGAGATAGGGGTGTAGAGTATAAGGGTGTATGCAGCAGTTTAAAGCCGACAACAGCAGATAAACCCCTCGCAATTTATGCGGAGAAGTGCAAAATGAAGTATACAAAAAGCTCGCAAATACCCTAACCATTATAGAGCAAATAGCTTGATTTAATAACTAAGAGACATAACAAGCAACTACTTTTTATGAAAATAAAAAAACATAAGTTACTTAATAAATTATAAAAACTAGTACAGTAAGTGGATTGAATAAATAAAAGACTTTTCTGATCAGAGTTTCGTCTACTTTCATGATAAATAATCCTAATTCCGCAGAAGAAAAACCTAGCAAGAAAATAAGAAGCTCTGCCATACTCTATCCTAATGATATAATCATACACAAGTTGACTCATTATTTTTACAGCACCCTCAACATAATCGATTGCCATTCATTCAGGCATTCTCTCACATTCATACGGTAATTAATTAGACAAAAGCCGCACACAATAAAATCGCCTGCCTCATGTCGAAACGTATATGCTCGTCGTTCTATAGAGTGCGGCATAAAAATAAAGAGATTCGCGTCGAAGAGCCCAACAGACACTTGGCCCCGAAAACTGTTAAATAATATTGTAAGGGAATACGCCGGATTGGGTTGCTTGATATGCTGATATGCCCTGTCCATGGACACATGTGATCTTTCCAGGCAATTGCCTAATTAAATTTTATAACAAATAACGTAAAAGGAAATTTCAATAAAGAAGGAAGAAGGCATAAACTGAACAAACGCTGAAAGGGAAACCGACGGTTTTCTACCCTTTGTTTTTAGCCTCAACCGATTTTGACCTTGATAATTATGTACTAAATAATAAAAGTAAATCCTATAAAAGTGTTCTTTCAGAGCACAAGTTTGACTTATGTAGACTTTATTTAAAATGAAATATTAATTTGTAACTGAATGTTTCTATGAAAGACATAGCACAGACAGACATCTAAGCTGATCAAGAATATATATGATTTATGCGTTGCAAATATGTGCACAATATTAACATACCCTTTGCCTTTGCAAAGGGTATACGCAAAAAAATAACAAGCTGAGCTCGAGCATTTTCCACAAGATTTGCATCTCACAGAGCTGTCTTAACCAACTTAATAACAAGGCCAAAAGGCGGCGAAAGAGGGAGAGAGTGAGAGAGAAAGAGTGCGAGCGTGAAAGCGACCTGGTTGGAGCATTAAAATCATTCGGTTCATTGAACGAGCCTCTGACCAGAATCCCTGAAAGCGGACCCGTTCGCTTTCAATATCAAAAGTGGAAGTGGAAATGGATATGGGTGGATGCGGAGACTGCCAGGCTACCTGCCATGCCCCCCACGCCCCCCCCTGCGCTGCCCATTCAGTTTGTCAATTGGGCTGCAATATTCGGCCAGGTGGTTGAAGCTTTTCCCCGCTGCTTATCCCTGCGCAGTCCGGCGCTGCCCTGCCCAGTCCTGCCTGCTTGTTGTTTGGGTCATCGTCGACTTGTCATCGCTTTCGCTGCCCGCCTCTCAAATCCCCCCCATGCCTCGCACTGCTGCAGCTACAAAATATATATGTCAATGATGCCGAGCCTGCAACGGCGCTGCCTCTGTTTGTTCTTATCCTTTGGCACTCATATAAAGTTTGTTTGCGGATTTGTGCAGCGCAATATGTCATTGCCTGAGCCAGGGCGGAAGCAGCGCAGGGGTAGGTGCAGAGCAGGCGGAGGGCAGTACGACGACCACGCTTAATGGCAATGTACGTTCAAGTAAACACACACACACACATCTCGTATATACACACAGTTATGGCTGCTGCGAGGGTTGCTCGTTGCAGTTGCATCAGTTGTGGTTAGGGCAAAGGAAACTACTTGCACGGCCCTCTCACTCGACACATGTGCGCACTGCGTGTGTGTGTGTGTGCAGCGTCGACTAACAAATCCTTTTGGCATTATAAACATTATTAAAATTTCATGTTTCCTGCTACGAGCGATGGTCTCGACGCCCTTTGGCTCGCTCCATGCCTGCAAACTGATGCAGCGCCCACTCAAAACGCAAACGTAACGAAACATGAACATGGAACACGAAACATGGTGCAGGCAGAGGCGCAGCAGTAGCGCGGGAGCAGAGAGAGGCGGCTGGAGCAGTGCAGCAGGCAGCAAGTGCAACTCGGCCGAAGGCGGAGGCAGCTCAGCGTTGGTTCAGCTTCTCAGCTCTCGTTTTGACCAGCCACGATCCGCCTGGCCGACTTCCCTACTCCCCCCGGCCGACTTTCCTTCTTCCCCCGGTCGCCTCCCACTCACCCCCTTCCAGCCACCCTTTCCACCCCTCCCTGCCCTCTCCGCACCATCATGCTTAAGGCTGTCTAGCCTTACTTATTTGCAGCATGCTTCATGCTTTATGGTTACTTGGTCAAGGGCCTTTCATGCTCACGCACACACGCATATACTGGCATGTTTGCTTAAGCACAACATAACAGAGCATACACACACAAGCGCACACACACGCACACACACTCACATACAGTGGAGCACATAAAATGCATGAAATTTTCGCAGTAAATCGTTAAAATGGTTGATATTCAAGTAAATATGCAAAAATGCTTTGTTATATGCATTGGCATTGGCCACGCCATCGCACACACACACTGGCACACACACTCGCATCCGTTTATATAAGCCAACAGTCTGAGGCTCCGTCGCAATTTACAATTTAATGACGAATTTAAAAAAAGAAGACGCATAAAAAACGAGTCTCCTCGTGTCGCTAAATATTTATAAGACAACAAAAAAAACGCTGCTTTTGTTCTTTTGGCTGCGTCTGCTTTACGACTGCTACACTGTGCGTCACGTGGCGTATGCGTAATCAGTTTTGCTCGTGCCTTAATTGAGAGAGAGAGCGAGAGGGAGAGCGAGAGGGAGCACATGCCTGCAGGGCTAAGCAAGTTTGGCTTTAAGCCACAGGATATTGGATACGGTAGCACTTCCGGGCTGGGTGCAGCTAGCTGCGATGAAAGTAATTCTTTTTGGTTTTCTAAATTTTAAATTAGCTTATTAGACCCGTTTTTCAGAGGGTGGAAGAGGGTATTATAGCTGGGAGCCAGTTGATAATATTAATAACAGACAGAAGGAAGCATCTTGATCCGTGTCAACATTACAGTCAGTATAGCCTGGTCTTTCTATCTGTATTTGTCTATCTGTCTATCTGTCTATCTGTCTATCTGTCTGTCTTTCGGTCTGTCTGCATATCTGTCTATCTCTAAATTTATATATCTGTTTATATATAGTATATGAGTATATATTCATGATCACCATGAACTGATGAGTCCATATAGTTCTTATCTCTCTCTATATCTATATATCTCTAGTGGCTATGCCTGTCTGTTTGCTCGATCTTAGTAACAGCTTTACCTTGTAGAGAGAAAAGGCTTCTTGAACTCCTTTTAAATTATTTCTTGTATTTCTTCTACTTTTAAAATATAATTTATATATTATACTACCTATACCTATCTCTCTCTCTGTCAATGAATAATGAAAAGCAGCCTCAGAGAGTTGGCATCCAATATCCTGTGCACGTTTTTTAACTATTTTATTCTATTCTTAAAATAGAATATTCTTTCAGTTCAATTTCTCCAGAAACACATAACAAAGGCACCATTTGTTTTCTCGCCATAAAAACAATTATTTATCAAAGTACCCCACGCTCATGGATAATATGGAATTGATTCGCCCAATAAAGGTGCTTACAAATCAATGGGAAAACATTAAAGACAGGTGGATCCCTTTGAAATTGCACTCGCCTTCAATTGGCGAACGAGTAAACGAGTAAAACCTTTTTTCCTATAAATGGCAGAGAAAGGGGTTAAAGAGAAGGGGCAGGGAGTGAGAGGAGGGGGCATTGTTATGGCAAGTTCTTAGGTACAATAGCTTTGCAATTTTCTTGGCAGCTCAAAGTTCAGCTGTGGCTCACGAACTCCATTGCTAACTAGCTGGGCAAATCCCAACCTCAAGCCACCTTCGTCGCTCTCCCCTCCCCTAGCACCTCACCCAAAGTTCTCTTCAACCTCGGCTCGCCCCGCATGCCATCCCCCCTGCCCGCCTGTGGCGAGTATCCTTGGCTGCTCGGCTAACCCAACGCACTTAACACTTGCGTCTGAGTTTAGCGCAACTTTTGCGCACGGCAAAGGCTGAAAACTATTTTTAAAACCCCCAACCACACATCCCTGAATCCACTAACCTCCGCCGCGTTTTTTTTTAAACCTATGTAGCGCCGTAGTGCTCGTTGGGTTTTACTGAAATCTGCTTCAGTGCGTCACGTAGGCGCTTCAAAGTTTTTCATTTTTTTTCCTGCTGCTGCTTTTTTATATAAAATTTACGATTTAACGTGGAAGTAGAACAAAACAAAGAGACGTATGCAGGAAGGACAGAGAGAAAGAGAGAGAGAGAGGGGGGTAGGGAGTGTGAGAGAGAGAGGTAGTACGGCAACGCACTCTTCCTAGGCCATGTACTACTTAAAAGAATGGCAAACTTTGAGAACACGAGACCGAAAATCCCGCTAAGTAAGTGAACAGTGTTGGGCAGAGGGGGCGGGGTAGGGGCACAGGAGTGGCAGGAAGGGGCACGGCAGAGCCTGGTGAAGATGCTGGATATGCCGGGTAAACTGAAGCCGGGTTCAGCTGCACGTACTTTGGATTTTGTTGCGTCTCTGTCTTTATTGCACTTAAGATTTACTCATCAGCAGGTGTGCCAGCGCAGCCCCCACTACCCCCTGTTCCACCACTTCCCCTCGGCTCACCGTCCGTCCGTAGCTCTACTCGCGCCATGTACGATTGAATTTTAGACAGCGCACCACCAACGCACGAGCTTCTGCAATTTTTATGTGCAATTTTGTTCGTGTTGTCGAGTGTCGCCTGTGCTGTCGCCTTCACCCTGCCAGCTCTGCTCTGCTCTGCTCTGCCTGTTCTGTCCCGCCTGCTCTACCCAGCTCTGCCTGTCACGCCTCCTCTGCCCTCTCCGGCCTGCTTCAGCCCGTGTCCTTTGTCGCCTGTCGCTCGTTAAGGCTGCGCGTTATCCTTGCATTGATTTAGTGTGCATCACCTGCCCAACCGCCAAGACATCCTCTGGCTCCGCCCCCCTCCCTTCCACGCTGTCGCAAATACAATTTAAATTTTTTAGCGGCATCTACTTTGGCCCCCCTCACGCTTTCCCCCATTCCCTGTCCATGCCCAAGGGAAGCTGGCATTCGTGTCACGCAGCATCGACAGCAGCGACGGCAGCGTCATCAACGTTGACATCAGATCCGCATTCAGCATCATCATGTGGCCCTGCGCCGCTCTGCTGCATACCCTTCCCAGCCCTTCACCCCTTTCCACTCCCCTGCCAATCCTTTTCCTTATTTGTTCTTTTTTTGGGGTATTTTACGTTGAATGTTGCAATTTCAACCCGTTGATGGATTTGATGAAACTCGCGGGTTTTTTTTTTGCTGTTTGCATCTGCTGCAAAATCAGCGGAAAATCAGTGCCAAAAAGCAGCTGAGAGCGTTGTTGGTCGAAGGGAAGGGGGAGTAGTGCTGGGAACAGTGTAAAGATACGCAGGGGCAGACAAACTCAAATTGATGACACACCCCGGCACCCACAGGCAGTGGTATCGCGTGTCACTGATACTCACAAATGCGTTAGACCACCCGCTGTCGGCTTCCACGGCTCACCCGTTACCCAGCCACCCCCCCCCCCTCCGTTAAGTACATTTTACATGCCGCACGCACTCGCAAATGCCGCCAAATTCAGTTGATTAGATGCCCGGCTCTTGACACCACCGCAGCACGGATGTGGAGAAAGCGACGCAGCATGCGAGCGGGACGGGCAGCGGGGTAAGCTGAAACGTGGCAGGAGGGAGTGTTTTTGAATAGCGGCATATTTGCCTAAGCCAAGTCAAGGGAGAAACACCGCGAGAGGTTGATAGAGAAAAGATTTATTGAGGAGTCATAGAAACCGCTGGGATGAGGGCAAAACTCATTGAGTTGAACCAGAAATTGTTGTTAAATATGCTCCAAATATGCTATATATATCTACTAGTAACTGCTATAAAGCTGAAGAGACTAAGCTAGACAGATAAATATATAATAAGAACTTGTTTACAATCTAAAAGAAATTTGTATCTTGCCTACAGAAAACCTGTGCAGTTCTTCTACCCATCGTTAAATTGCTAATCGAATTTGATAAAGTGTCATCTCTAACACTCTTTAAATATATATTAAGCGCTTGTATACCCTCTTCTATATTTAATTGATGTAATAAATCAGAATTCTTAATTTTACAAGCTTCCTTCTACTCGATACTTTGCTTATCGATTTCGATAAAGTGTCATCTCTAGCACATGTGATGCCTTCTTCATATGCTTTACAGCTAATATTACGATAATCTGCTAAGCACAGGGTATGCACAAGTCGAGCTTATGTGGTAATTGCGCTTTTGGTTCGTGTCTCTTCCAGCATCGTTTTCTGCGGACGTTAACGATGCGGCCTAATTGACAAATCTGCGCGTAACAAGCGAATGCAAGCAGAGCAAAATGCAACGGCACTCAGTGGCAACATCAATACACCCACACGCACTCACACACACGCACACAAACACACGCACACACACTCGCACACAAACACTCGCACACACACCTGCTTAGAGCTTGGCCTGTAGAAAGTGCGCCAGACTGTATGCTATATAAATTAACACAAGTATTTTACCTATGCCAGGCGCACACCCACACACACACGCATATATAAACACACACCCACATACACCTATGCCTAGCCACACACTCTCACACTTGCCACACAGCCGACGCGACGTGGCAGCCACCCGACCAGCTATGCAAAATGCATGCTAACAACCACTTAGTGCACACACGACGCCGCAGCTGCGCCAGCCGACAGCAGCCCCGCCTCGCCTCCAACTCCTCCCCCCCCACTCCTCCTTTGCTGATGATGATGAACAACTATTAAAGAAATTACGAGCTGATTCCCCAAAAAGCGGGCGGCTGAATTTTATTTGCAACATTTTGAGGCAAGTGGAAATGCATGCGGGTGCGTTAAAAGTTGCCAAAATGTCGATTTGTGCTGGCTACAAAAACTTTCGCAACGCGACAGACTGTGTAAACACATGTGCTAAAGGAGAGAGAGAGAGAGAGAGGGAGAGAGAGGGAGAGAGAGCGGGAAAGCAAGAACGAATTCGCATAAGAGTTGGCAGAACTAGGGGAACTAAAGTCGAATATAGTACAGCAAATAATATGCACCCTCAGGTTGCCAATCAAAGTTGCCTTATAATGATAGAGCCACTCTCTCTCTCTCTCTCTCTCTCTTTCTTTCCCATTTCCCACTGGTGCAAAGTTTGCAACTCGTGCAGAACTTGAACTGAAGCTGAACTCAAGGCGAACTCTTAACCCGCACTTTTAATTTTCGCGCTCATCCCGAATGAAATTTTAAACAAATAAAATGGCTGAAACTGCGAAGTTGCGTCGCGTCACAATTGTTACACTTCTCGCTTTTGAGGTACTATACACGAGCTATTTATTATTATCGTTTTAAGAGGTTTCTTCGTCTACTTTCTTAGAACCAAAGCCAGACAGCCTTGAGATTTAATGGTTTTCCACTGGCAACCTCTAATGATATCAAACTAAAAGTTTCAAGTAGTTTGTAGCTGGAGTGGGTAACAGTTCTCTGAAATACTTTCCATATATTGTATACAGCTGAGAGTTGTGTATACATAAATAGAGCTGAATGTGTATATTTATGTGTCAAGTTAAGTTGAGCATGAGCTTAGTTTTCGTATTTAAACTGTGAGTTAGTCTAACTAAGAGATCTAAGTTTATCGAATGCTTTATTTATGTTTTTTGAATTTGTAAAAAATATATATAATTGGCAGACCTCACAATGTACTTGTAGTTTTGAACCGAATCTCACGCAGAGTCGATTGCCCGACTGTCTGTCTGTATGAACACATATATCTCAGCTATTATGCCAGCTGGAACTATCAAATTTACGCTGTAGGTTGTTGTATATCATGTCCAGCCAGAGATGAATTCAAATAATTGGATGCCAAGCCTACCACCCATTCATTTCACTAATCTCTCCTTTAGGTGGTCTTGCAATACCCTACCTGGCGAGGGTATTGCAGCAATCGCAGCACCTTTGCGCCTGAGTCAGCGTTAATGAATGCAGCACGACGAGGCGCGGTGGTTGCAACTTAAATTGCTGTCGCTTCCGGCGGCTTTAAATACCATTTTGTCACGCATACACAAAGTTGCCAGTTGCCGTGTGGCAGGCAGGCAGCCAGGCAGCTAGCTATTTTCGGTATTGCTGTAGGTGTCTTTAAGCGAGAGCGAGGCGGAGGCGGAGGCAGCACACGTTGTCTTAGCCGCAATTCGGGCCAATTGGCTGGGGGCCCGCTCAATATGTCTGGCTAACTGAGTCAGCACTTTGATTGCCAAAGAGAGGAAGTAACTTTTCTTTTTCGCCTCTTGCTGTTTGCTTCCGTTCCCCCGCCCCCCTCTCTCACTCTCTCTTGCTCTCTCGCTCTAACACACACATGGGGGCAAACTTCAGCTTTGGCTTAATTTCGCGCACGAAGTGCTGCCTGGGGCGGGCATGATACCCGTGCACCCTGCACATTCCACAGAGGGCAAAACTACATATAATAAAACACTTGGGCGCTAAGGTTAAATTCCTCAATGCTGCCGGCTCGAGGGTGTGTCCCAGTACCCTATACCACCCCCTCTACCCGCCCCTAAGAAATTAAAACTAAAACGTTGCAACATTCTTCGCGTCGTGTTTTCACTTTGTAGTACTCGTTGTCGACTCTTTCTCCTCCTTGCGTCCCTCTCATTGGGGGCTTGTCAATTATTGAAGAGCATCCGCTCTCCTTACACCTGCTGCCCCACCTCTTCCCTCCTCCTTTCTCTCCCTCCCCCCCCTCGTGGCAGCAAAAGGTGTGCTTTTAATTGTAGTCGTCGCCCGTCTCGATATTTAGCACAAAACGCCTCAGAGATCCGCGGAGCGTGCCCGCAACCAGGCGCGGCTCCTGGCACAAATAGTTGCTATTCCTCTACTTGTGCAGAACACCCCGCACCTCCCGGCCACTTACCCTGCTCCCGTTGTTGTTGCTGCTTGTTTGACTGCTTGTTTTGCAATAATTTAGAAACTTTCGCTGATTGTGTGCTTTTGCTTTTGCGGCAAACGTTGCACGTTCTGGGCCAGGGTAGATGTGCGGAATCGGGTTAGGTGGAGGGGGGGGATTGCATGTCGCGTGTGCAAGTTACAGTTAGCACCAAAAGTTCATGCCCAGCACAGCATAATAGTCTCGCTATTGTTGTTGCCGTGTGCGTGCGACTTTATGAACTGTAAACATTGCGTATACTTAATAAAATTTTACTGCTGCGCGGATATGGATTTTCGATTTGAACGGCGTAGAAAGTAGGAAAGTTATTGAATTGAAAAACTTGTGCAAAATATGGAAAGACATGGCTTAATGTTGTACAGAAAGTATGAAGTTCCTTTGCAAAAGATTTAAATTGTTTATCCAGCTGATTAAATGACATGCGTAAATATTTTCTTTCACCTTTCACTGGCTTAATTAATACTTGCTATTCATCTCCTATTCTTAGTCTAATTCCGCCCCGCTAATTATCGCTAATCATCCACACACCCTCACACACACACACACACAGACAGACAGGCAGACACACAGACACAAAGTTGGACAGACAGAGAACAATTAGAATTAAGTATCGATACGCGGTAGATTGTACATGCCTGTGCGCGTATTTATAGCAGCCACTGTTGCCCGCCTACAGCTTAAGCTGGCTCAACCTTATTTCGTCTATCTCGCTGTCAGTCTACCTGCCGCACACACCTGCCTACCCTTTCGCCAGACACGGTCCTTTGCCTTTGAGATTTGCGTGTTTCGCTTAATGAAGAAGACAAATAATCGCGCAATTAAAGCCTTTTAGCTTTAAGCGCGAGTAAATAATTGCTGTGAGTGCAAAATGAAGCACGCACACACAGATACAGCTAAGTTCTCTCTCGCACACACACACACACAGACGTACAGGCACACGTATACCCTTTAGACTCAGGCATTCATTCAGCACGGGCTGCACTAACAAATGGTAAATGTATTCAAACAACAAATCTTAATGGCACGCTAGAATGAATAGTAAACGAGCAGAGGCAGCGCCAGGGGGGTGGCTGAAGTGCCAGGGGTAAAGGTAAGGCATAGAGAGAGAGAGAGAGAGAGAGAGAGAGAGGGGAGGGGGGCTGCAGGTGGCTGGGCAGATAGCAAGAAAGCGATGACTGTTGGCTGCCTGCCTAGATGCGCGCCCCCCTCTCTGGCAAAGGGGTAGGAGCATAAGCAAGCGCGTCTCTCTCTCACTCTCTCTCTCTCTGGCAGACTACCTCCCTCTCTACCCGCTCGAACTGTCTCACTCGCACTGTTGACTTGACTTGGCTTCCGTGCAAAATTCTTAATTGCACCTGTGTACGGCGTTTTCCGCTGACGCTGCCTGGGCATATCTGGATAGCGAGTCGGCGCCTCGGCTTGATGGGTTAGATTAACTGCCTGACAAGTAAACCCATCCTACACACACACACACACAGGCAGAGACTCAGACACACACACACACAGCCAGACGTACAGTCTCACGCACACTCGCACACTGCTTCCGGGCGAACGTCAGCTGAGAAACGTAGCAATCCGTAGGTAGTTTGGGGCGCGCCTCGACTTGTAATTTTTTCACAGCTTATGCGCTCACTCCAGCCACGCCCCCTGGCCCACTCGGAGTGCTCTCGACTCACGTGCTCGGCACTCGTAATTATTTTTCTTATTGTTCGAATTAAATGCTCGAGGATTTATGTGATTTTCCTTTGGCGCCCAAGCGCTAGTTAAGATTTGTGCCAAAAGATTTACACGAAGAGGCAAGGCAAAAGGGAATGCAGCGAAAAGATATTAATTGATGGCGTGGGAGCGAGAGACAGAGAGAGAAGGAGAGAGCAAGAGAGAGAGAAGGGGAGAGAGATAGTAAGATGGATCTCATAGTTTGCGGTTTTTGCATTCTTTTGCATTGACACTTGGCATAATTATTGCATTCGGAAATTGAATTCTTCGACGGAAATTGATTTTATAACCGAATCAAAGTGAATCGAAAATATGCTCACAAATTTAGTTTGCTTAAACGTATCACTCGAGCGAGAGCGAGAAAAAGCAGCAGCAGAAGTTGTACTCGAAAGCGATTTCTCTGCAATTTCGATTGCTCGAGTGGGCGCCCAACGTGGGGCAGGTTATAAGTGCTTTTTCTTAGCTGCGGGTAGAGTTTACTTTCGAGACACCTAACGAAATGAATTTATGGCAATCTTCGAACTTCCATCCTCACCCTCAGCCTCATCCCATTGCTATTCGATGCAGATTTATGGCCCAACTTGAGCTGCGCTTAAAGCACTGCCTTATCTCCACCTTATTTGCCATCTCAGCAACTTAAGAGAACTTTAAAACTATACACACGCTTAGAGTGGTTATATATCTAACGGAGTAGCCATTCCTTATGCGGTTCCACATAATTCTCAAAGTTTGTATGTGTGTGCGTGTGCTCCCGTGTTAAATTCAAATTTATTTGTTGCTACTGAAATTGATAACATAACTTTCTTCAGGTTTCCGCATCGTTAGCTCGTTATGCAGCGGAAAGTTTTATATTTCAACAATTTTACAATTTACACGCGCGCTCCCCACTCTTTTTCCCACCTTCCTGCCCTCACTCCTTCTCTCGCTCTCTCTCTCTCTTCGTTGTCTTCGCGGCGAAAATTGTGCCGAAAATTGTCATTTGAATAGCGAAGGCGCTGCCTCGGGCTGCTGCTTCTGGCTGCCTCTGGCTTGCGTTCCCGGCCAAGTCATAAATTACAAAGCGAGTCATTGGAAAAGCAGCCAAGTGCCCACCCACCACGCGCCTTTCCCACCAGAAGTTTAGCTACTTTCTGGCTAGTGAAAATTGTTAAATTTATGCATTCATTATTTGATTTGTTAGTTATGCTGTTGATGTAATTTATTAGCTTGACACTCGACATTAA
Organism: Zaprionus inermis; assembly: GCA_018151445.1. Lineage (NCBI taxonomy): Eukaryota > Metazoa > Arthropoda > Insecta > Diptera > Drosophilidae > Zaprionus > Zaprionus inermis. The sequence continues at coordinate 1,588,716 of JAECXD010001696.1, forward strand.
AGCCAGAGCATTACTTACAGCTTGGGGCTGCTTTAAGTGTATCCATGCCTCGCCCAGATATCGCACACATACCGAGTACAACGAGTAGTTGTGCCCTACCCCCTCCCCTGCGCTGAATTTGTAGAGCACTTTGGCAAAAAGTCATATAAATGTTTATTAGACTAAACAAATGTGTGCTGTCCCCCTGTATGGCACATACACTTACACACACCCACTTGTACACTCAATTTGAAAATATGACAATGTTGTCTCTTTATATATTCAATGCTTTTAGTCCCCCTTCAAGTGCAGCCAGACAAAGGAAATGAATTTAGTTTTTGGGCAGCTGTTTCCCCCGTTCAGCAAAAGGTACAACGCCAGCACATTTTCTTATCAGGCGGGCAGAGGGTAGTGGGTAGTGAGTGGAGAAAGGACTTATCATACCGAGTAGTGGCGCATGTGGGGAGCACTTTGATGAGGTATTGGGTAGTACCGGCTTGGCAGTGTCACAGGGAATATCAAAATTGCTCACAACACGAGGCAAAACATAGCTGAGAGCACAGCTTGGCTTGACTATTGTGATACCCTGTACTTTAGTATTCTGATAAAGTAGATCTTAATATAAAGAGGTACTCTGCTTAAGCAAAAACTGAGTATACCTAATAAATATACTAATTTAAATTTTTTCAAAGATGGAAATTATTTAATTAGTAAATTTTGTTCTAAAAACAATTTTCAGCTTGATTAACTGTTGTGGTACCCTGTGTAGCATCATTCCCGTATTAATATAGCTTAGTTTTTAGTATAAGGAAAAACTTAGTATAAGCTAAGCTAATATTTAAATATTTGTAAATAATTTTTCTGATTTTAATAGTAAGTTAAGCTCTTAAAAATATCTTCAGCTCGATTTACTTTTTGGGGTACCCTGTGTTGCACTACTCTAGCGATTTTAATTCTTTCAGCTTAGTACAGCAAGTTTCAGTGTATCTACAAAATAATTTTCCAATAATTAAAAGATTGACAAGATATAAATAGTATGTTAAGCTCTTTAAAAAACCTGCAGATGGATTAATTGTTGTGGTACTCTGTGCTGCACTACTCTGGAGCTAAGATGCAATCCAAGATAAAAACACTTTATCTCTTTAAACTAGTTTCCACTTTTCAAGAATTTTTCATTCCATATAATAAAATTTACCCTGTTCATACAAAGCAAAAAAAAAGTAGAGCAGCTCGCTCTATGCGATTGAAACTAGCCCACAAAACGTCACTATTTACAGGGTATATGCTGCTTGTGGTTGACATCTTGGCGCTGGTAACATATGATTCGTATCCACTCACTGTCAGCTCCGCCAACACTCCCCCGCATCGTAGTTTGACTGCCACAGTAAAATTTCAATTGAACCAGAAACGGAAAAATTGCACATGCCGAAGGATTCGCTTTCATTTCGCTGCCACAACTAATTCGCACACCATAACAACATGTGTGCGTGTGTGTGTTTGAGTGTGTGTGTGTGTGTGCTGGTGTGTTTGTTCATAAACATGAAGTAAACAGGATAATAGCAATAAAATATAAGCGCCAGTCGCGCAGGATTCAAAACGAAATCGTCTCAGGGTCGTAGGGGTTACGAGGGGTTCGGAAGGAATGGAGCTGGGAACGATGCAGAGGGAAAGGCTGCCAGGCGTGGCAGAGACGTGGGAAAGGGGGGTTGTTAAGCTATGGGGTAGTGCTTGGGTATATTTTGAGGGTTTTCGGTTGCTAGCTTCTGGGACGCGGCAGCGACTTCTCTCTTGTCACAACATAAGTTTGACTGCTTTGGCCTCGCATTTTTATGGCCCGTTCGCGCGTTTCTGCACAACAATAGCCGTAATAACTGCCACAACAACAACAGCAACAACAATGGAAGTAGCAACAGCAACAAGAACAACAACTATTACAATCGTTTGCATGTTTTCCTATTGTTGTTGTTGATTTTTGTTTATTGGCTACGGTTTGTGTTTTGCTGCTGTTCTTGCTGTGTGTGTTTTTTCTCCGATATTGCCTTCATCCCCGTCTCGTCACACAAACGGGGGATTCCGACAAACAACTGTGACGTAATATGCCCAATAAGGAGCCTTTGAACCCCTGCCATCATCTACTCCTGCTTCTCTTTATGGAAATTTATTAAAAATCTATGCCTGCCGGAAGTATTTCTGTTTTTCTTTTCTTTGAGAAATTTCTCTTCCATTTACATTTTGCAAAATTCGAAGCCAAAATGAAAAATGAAATGAATGGTTGGGCAAATTAAGTGCCAAAAATTTGGTATGAAGAAATCCGTAAATAACCCGAACAAGCCGGAATTGCATGTTGTACAAAATGCGTAAATTGAAGTTTTGTTGCTAATATAGTGGAATTAAAAGGTTCAAGCTCAGGAAACATTAATTAAATTCGAATAGAAAGCTCTATTGGATTGAGAGTGCTCTTAGCTTACTTTAAATAGATAGATGCCTTTAAATAGATAGACAGAACTGATAGCAGTTTAAGGAAACTATGCAATTCATTTTACTCTTGCTTGGATTTTATTTAATATAATATTAAACATAATGAATATTTTTTCATCTTGCTTTTAATTTTAAATAAAATGTGCTTAGTTTAACTTAAAGTTCAATTTTTATTCACTTTACAATTCTGCCTTAAATTATTTTTAATACACTATTCAGATTCGACTTTCACTATAAATATAACGATAAATTATAAATTAGGAATTACTCAAACTTACGATAAAATAACAATTCTCTGTAACTTTATTCTATATTTTACCCTATAATTACCATAGGAATAATTTTTTAACCCTAAAGCCAAAAGCTGTAAAGATGTAAAAACCTTGGGCAAATCTTTTTCAATTCATTTTGTAAATTTAATTGAAATTCTCCAAGTCAGCTTAGTGAAAAAATAAATGAATTTAATAATAAATTAATAGCTGGGCCAAAGCAGCAGACAATTTAAACAAACTATTATTAATTGGCAATTAATAAAATGTGGGTAAAAATTATGATATACGAGCCTGGCCTTCGGCCCACGCACCCTGCATAATTTATGCCATTTGACGAAAAAACCGAGTGCCTGTTTGCTTGTTTTTTTTTCGTTTGTAAATTTGAATTATAATTAATATGGAATTTTTGATCGATGTGCAATACAATTGAAACTGAAGGCCAACGACTCAATGCGAGATACGCTTTAATCAATATCAGAACGGGGGGAGGGAGCAGGCAGAGGCAGCAAATGGAAATGGCAACAAAGGAGCATGAATTATGCGCCGCAGTCAAAACCATAAAAATATATAAGGGGCAAGCGACAGTGGGCAGAGAGGGGCAGGGACAGGGAGGGCAGCCAGCATCAGCGACATCGGTTCGTGCTTCAGTCTGGCATATAAAGCGCCAATATTTACTTTGGCTACATTTGCAAATGGAGCATTACGAAAATAAACAAATTTTCATAAATGACAAGTACAAAGGGTGCAGCGGCAGGCAGGCGGGCTGGAGGGGAAGGAGGAGCGGCAGCGGCAGCAGCCGCACAAAAGGATGCCCCATCTGACAATGTGTGTGTGTGTGTGTGCCAGCGTGTGTGTACGTACGTATCTGTGTGTTTGTCTACGAAAAATTTTCAATTTGAACGACGTTTCAGGCAATGGACGAGGCGGGGCTGCAATTGGGGCATGTAAATTGTCGCAGCAGCAGCAGCCGAGGCAGCCGTGGCAGCATCGAGGATGAGGCAACGGCAATGGAACTGGGAAATCCTTGATAGTCGATATTATTTTTCTTACGGCGCTCCATTTGTTCCTTGGCTGCAATTTGTCAACTTTGCTCGCCGTTTGCCGTTGCCGTTGCCACTGCCACTGCTGCTGCCCAGGCTGATGTTGTTTCCATTGCCGAATCGATTTCCATTTTATTGCCAAATAATGTTTTTTTCTCTCCCGCTCTCTCATAGATTGCGTCATGTTATTTATAGTGGCGGTGCGCGAACGAAAGGGGTGTCCCTACTTGGTCTACTGCCGTGTGCAGCCGTGTCGAGGACCGTGTCGCATAAGGTATGAATTGCATGTCAAAATGTTTTATTGGCTAACCATTTTTTATGCAATTTGATAATCAGATGCACAATAAATTGACGCTCGAAGCGTCGTACCTGCTGCCAACTTATCGCCCTCTTCTAAGGCGCTGACAAATAGCGTCGAGCTCAAGACGGGCGAAGAAAAATAAAACGACTTCTAGGAAAATATTGTCATATTGGTTGATTTTCTTAACTGATTCCAATTTAAGTTGAATATTCCTGACTATTTTTGTGAATTTCAAATAATTTTCAAAAAGTAATGAGAAAATAAACAAGCTGCTAGGCCTTTAAATTATTAACAACAATCTCAATACGAGGTTCCATCTATCCATAAGGGTTACAGTTCTACAAAAATTGAATCTATTTCTAGGCAAATATTGTCATATTGTTTATTTTTTTGTTGATTTTACTTTTAGTTGAATATTTCCAGTAGCTTTTCATACTTCAATATTATTCCTGAATTAATTTTCTGTTATAATATAACGCATAAGCAGCTTGTAGTTGTACTTGTCTGTTTCCAATTCTTTCCTATTAATTCTGCAAATTTGCTACAATTTCACCTTAATAATTTTCGTATATCTGCTAAGACCTGCAGCGCGCCTGCTCTGTATTCCGTGCCAAACTCAGCCACCTGGTCAAACTAATTAGGGCCCACAGAACAATGGGCTCGAATACATAAATCAATCAAGCACAAAACAGCTTGACGAGTTTCTTGTCGCTACCCTGCTACTCCCGCCCACTCCGTCAACCCTGCCTGCCTGGCCCACATTGAATGGGCTTAACAAAGCGCCCGCAACAATGATTAATCGCACTGCACGAATTGCAAATGCGTTTGAATACCCTTTCCGTGAGTGGGTGTGAGTAATTGATGGCATATCGTTTGCCAAATCGTCACCAAAAGCTGAAGCTAAAATCTTTAAGCAGATTTATCAACATTGTATTCTGCTGGGATTAAAATTACAAAAAAAGCCAAGAAAGTCTTTGATAAGACTTTAAAAGCTGCTTCTGCTTTAAATATTTATTACTCATCATTATATTAAAACTTTAAAAAAATCACATATTGAAGCATTAAACGTATTGAAGTAAAGCTCATTTAAAGCGCACCGAAGCTCATGAGTAATCAAAGCTTTAAGTACTTATAACTTTGCTGCTGGCACAAAGCTGCTTTAAAGCTCGCCCAAGCTTATAAATGCTCGACAAAGATTAACAAATGCTTTAAGCTCTAATTAGCACAAAAGTCAACTTTCAATCAACGTTGTTGTAGACATAAATCGAGCAGCTTCTTGCTGGAACACTCGATGTTCAGTCAACTCCTTGACTAATTCACAAAATACACCTCCGAATGATGCCTTGTCTGCTGCTGCTACTTTGGCGCTCTTAATTGGATCTGGAAGGGTAAATAAGCTGCGACCCCTTCGCATTTCAAATGGCATTTCGTTTTTGGGAGCATTCACGCTTATTAGCTCAGACCCAGATCCAAATCCAGTCGGCAGACGGCAGACGGCAGATCTCCTACTCCGACTGCACCACCCCACTTGACGTTGGCAACACTTTTTTAAAAGTAAATTTCACGAATTGTAAATAGCTTTGGTGCGCATTATTTTGCGGATTATGCGCACGCCCTGCCAGCGGGCCCGGTTACGCCCACACAGAAAGCGTTACGCCCAGCGCTTGTTTACTCTTTGCCATGACAAATGCCGCGACATAAATCTCAGATGCCGCAACGTAGCCTCTCTGCCCGCCTGCCTTTCCTGCCTTTCCTGCCTTTCCTGCCTTCCTGCCTGGCCCGCTGGTCAGCCAGGCGCCCCGGTACCAGGCAACCGGCTCTACTCGGCTCAGACTGGCTCGACTCAGACTGGCAAAAGTTAATCAACATTTCATTAATTAATTTCTTTAAAAATGTCCTTCGCTCTGCTGCTTCTCCGCAGCTTGTTCTCCTTTTCCGTCGTCGCCGTCGTCGAAAGAAAAATGACTCGAGTAAGCGAGTTGGACGCAACTTGGACGGCAACTTGGACGGCGACTTGGATGCGACTGACTCGTGAGCCATGGCTGTTTAGCGAATTATGTAAATTGGTTAAAAGCTTTTCCGGTTTTGAATTAGCAGCATCATCAGCAGCATTACGCGATATTATTCTTCTCAACTTTTCCAGGCTATATTGCTCATTTGCAGCTCGGTCTGCTGAAGAGCGAGTTACGGGATCGACTATGGTATAGATGGGTTAAATATTCGATAGATCGTTGCTAATAATATATACAAATTGTAAGATATCTACTATATATAATCAGAAGCTTATATGATAATATTATCTGCGAGATCTTTTTTGGTAAATTAATTTAAAAACCGCATCACTTTTTCAATTATTTTTTACTCGGTGTGAGTGTGATACGAGTATTCATAAGAGCGGTGCACTACGCAAACAGTACTTGCCGTCTCTATTAGGTGTGGTAAATGGCAAAGGATGAAACTCAGGACTGAATAGGCCAATTAGTCGGTTGCCAGGTTGTTCCTTGACCAGCCTGGGGGTCATTGCTAATTGGGTTGCAGGCAGAATCAATAATATGTGAATTTGAATCGGAATGTTTTGTGTTTTGGCCAATTAGAAATGCAGCGTTAAAATGCACTCTTGTTTCGAATAATTTCATTAGAGAATGAAATTAGTAGGAGCCCAAAGAGAGAGAGAGGAAGATAGGGAGAGCGCAAAACATGAGACAAAGGCCTAGGGGCGATGGATGTGTCTGGACAATGGCGCAGAGACTCGACGACACTCAAAGTGCATTTAATTAAGCACGCAGTGCAGCTGCCTGGTGAGGGCAGCGAGAGAGGGGATGGAAAGTGGGGTAGGGGGAGTTGGCACCAAAGAGAAATTAATCAAAACAATTGTAAATACTGAAACACAAAAGCAATTAGTGACACACAAAGCGGAAGTGCAAAAAGTGAAGCTGTTGAAAATAACTCGACGAAACAGAAAACGAAAAAAACAAGAGAGAGAGAGAGAGAGGGAAAGAAAAGTACAGGCAATCACAGCTAGGAAGAAGGGAGAAAAGGAGAGGCGGCGTGCAAGGGTGGCAGTTGTTGTCTATGTGCAACGTGCTGCATTCGTAGAGGGGCAAACTGCAGAATGAGTGCAGAAGGCGCCAAAATAAACAAAGCGCTGCGTTTGTTAGGCTGATGAAAGAATGCAAGAGAGAGAGAGAGAGTCAGAGCGAGAGAGAGAGAAAGCAAGCAGAGGGAGCTGAAACCGTGGCATCCGCAACTGAAAAGTGGCCAATGTAAATCTAATTAAAAGCAAAACAAAAGCCACTCTCAACATGCCACTCAAATTATAATGCACACACTGAGCAAATGACGAAGCGGGAGTGAGGCGGAGGGTGACAGAGAAAGAGCGAGAGCGCCGAGTGGCTAGGCCTTTGCTAAGCCAGCCGCACAGTGGGCCCAGTATGCACAGACTGTTAAAAAAATTCTGTTTATATTTTCAAAAATCATACAAGCTGCTTGTAGAGTTGCTCCTTGATCCAGTTCTTGGTGTGGGGCTCATAGGTATTGCTCTCCTTGCTATGCACCAGACACACGATGTCATTGAGGCCATCGAGAAAGTTATACATTTCCAACATGTCGATTTGTACGATCTCCTCATCGGCATTCCTTAGCTGCATGCTTTCCTCATAGATGCGACAAATGGAATTGATGCAGTCGACTGGAGTCTCGAATTGCATGAAAATCCGCGATTCTGCAAATTGATCCCACTGCAACAATAGTATCGTATGGCACATGATAATCTTTATGCTATTTTCGGAAAAACTGTGCAAACTGCTGAAGGAATTAAATTAGTTTTTAAATGTCACAAAACAGGCCAACTTTGATTATTACTTATAAATTTGTACTCACAGCAAAGGGAAGTAGAACTAAATTTGGAGCAAAATATTTTAGTATTAATTTTAGATCATTTTTGTATTAAATAATTTAAATAATAAATAATAAAATTTAAAATATTAAGTTTGATTTGTATATTAAAATTAAAATATGTCTTGAATACACGCAAAAAAACTCGAATTGTATCCGTAATATCCGCGCTAACTTAGTTATTTTTTAAGTATCCAATCACTATATTTAATTGAATGTTTTTTTCCAAATTTAATTGCGACCGAATAAAATACATAGAAGTTCTTTATTATTTTAATATGTGGATGTACTTGGCCCAGCAGCACTCAAAAGTATGCAACACAAAATTCTAAACATAAGTATCGCACGCCCTTGTCCCACTGTGCGCCAGCTGCACCCCGCGCAATGAGACAGCGACAAATGCCAACACGGAAATGCATAGAATTTCATGGGGCGCGCGCCTGCAGATATGTCCCACGTTTACGTTCGCGTTCCACACTCCACACTTCACGCTCCTGGTTCCAAGTGCCGTGTCCGAGTCCAAATCCGGCGGCCGAATTCGCATTCGTATGTTGAACTTGTCTACTACGGGCAGGGCCACAACTTGGCACAGTGCTTCATTGGCAAGGGGAACGCGTGAGGCTGAGGAGCGGAGGCCAACTTTGGCACGAGAATCGGCGTTGTCGCAGCGCTTGCCAAAATCCGCATTAAATTTATGCACTTTTGTTGTAGTGCAGAGCGAAACTGTGGCCCGATGATGATGATGATGTTGATGATGGCACTGACGCTGCCAAGGATGCCCGCTCGCTTGGCCATTGCCATTGGTTCAATTCGCTTGCATCCGGCTCAGGTTTCGTCGCGTTTGCCTGAAACTTGGCAACGGCTTCGGCAAAATGCTTCAAAGCCAAGAAAAATCAGCTAAAGGAAAACAAACTCACATGAGCAAACAAAACGTTTTGCCCAGTTTTGGCTGTGATTTCGCAATTAAATAGATTTACCCAGGAAGGTGGAACGCAGGCGGAACTGAGTCGAGCCTAAGTTATTCCTCAAGTCGTCTAACTGAGGCAGTGACAGAGGAAGAGAGAGAGAGCGAGAGCGACAGCGAGTTCAATGACAAATTCATGCACATCTGCAATGGGCATAGTCTCCTATATATTTTATCGACTATTTATATGCCGCCTTTGGCATTATTTGCAGTTCATTTGGCCCGCCCCTAACAATACATAAGTACCAAACGAAGGCTCCAGTCGCTCTCTCTCTCTCTCCTGTCTCTCTCTGTCTGTGTCTGCAGTCACTGCAGCTGTTTTCCTTATAATAGCCAGGCAGTTTTACATAGCTTGTTCTCTGGATAATGGGCCATTTATTGGCTATTTTTGTGTATCATTACGCTCCAACATCGCCTTGAATTCTGAACCGAAGGACATTATGATTGGCGCCCATTGTATGCACTTAATGGGCTTTGTAATTTCCAAATGACTTAAGTCATTTGAGTGCGCCTTTGTTTCACATTATTGCAATTGTATAACAATTATAATGCTCAATAAATCGCTTGATATGATGGCATAGGTCAGGGAAATGAAGCAGAAAGGAAATCAGAAAATGTCATACGAAACATTTTCTGTCGAATAGCAAAGCCTGAAATAAATAATTCTCAAGCATAGAGCTTAGACAAGCTTAGATTCTATAAAATAATATAATAATATGCAAACATTTTTCATATTTACACAAATTACTTGTAAACCCCTCGATGATTGCAAATTGTTGAGTGTCTTACTGGCAGTAAGAGATGCAGCAGATTCTATAAAATATTATAAAATGCTCAGCATAACTTTTCTGTCTGTATGAACAAGCAGATTTCAGCTATTATAAAAGCTAGAGACATCAAATTTGGTATTAAGTTAGCTGTTAAAGTTAGCTTGAATTCCACGCCTACTTTTTCTGAAATGTTTATTTGTTAGGCAAATGATTAAATATAATGTTGTTTACCATCTTCATTCAAATTAAATAAAATGTTTTCCAGCCTTCTAATTTGAAGCCAATTAAATTACATATGCAAGTGTCTTTCTCCTCCACGCCTACTCCTCTCTCTCTCCACTTTTCTTGCTCTCTTTCATCTTATGCAAATTGCGTTACTTCTTAGCTTCGTACGCAATTAGCCAAGATCGCTGCGAACGGCACTCGCTCCTGTGGCTCCGTGCATGGGGGAATCGATACAAATGAAATTCAAGCCGAGCATGCTGGCAATTCTCGACTCCAATGGGATTTGTCTGGTATTTGTCAATGACAATTGAATGAGAGCGGCATCAGGTCGCGGCGTAGGGTTAGGGAGGGCGTGGATGTTGGCAAATCATGTGAAAGAAATGCGAGATGGCTGGCCGAGTCGAGTGGAGCGGATGGGAAGAGACGAGGGTTGTCTATAGATTTGTTGTTTGCCGACGCCGATGCCGGAGCATTTTATTGTGCCAGCGGGCGCATTGAAACATTTGAGTGAATTTATTAACGCGACACATATATGACATTTGACACATTGTGCAAGTTCCGCTGCGTGCTTAACTGTCTGTCTCTCTGCGCCGGAGTGTATATGTGTGTGTGTTTGCCTGTGTGTGTGTGTGTGTGCGTAGGTGTTTGTCAGCCGCATTAGACGATGCACAGCACGTGTTACAGTTGCTCGCTCGCCTCCGACTCCTACTCCTCCGCCTCTGCCTGTCAACATGGTGCTCATAAATCGCAAATTATACACGCAGCCACGCCTATATGGCCGCCCACATAGCACACGTTTGTCGAGGCTTTTGGCTTTTGTTCGCACCACTGTGCATGTGCGTGCGTGTGTGGGTGGGCGGTCTGCTTCTTTGTTCTGTTGCAGCACAATGCTGCAGTTACAGCATCAGCGTTGCATCAGGGCTGCGTGTGGCAATGTGAAAATGTGGAAATGGGAAATGCACTTGGAAATTCGAACGCTCAACTTCACACATTGTCTGCGTTTTATTGCATTAGTCGCGTTTGTGTCACTTGTTTTGTTCGGCTTGTTATTGTTGTAGTTGCTGTTGCTGCTGTTGTTGCTGTGGCTGCTGTTGTTGCTGTTGCTGCTGTTGTTGCTGTTGCTGCTGTTGCCGCTGCCCCCACCATTGAGTTCAAGTCAAATAACAGCAAAATATCCACAGTCGCTTAATGTGATTGTCAGCAGAAGAGAAACTAAATACTGAAACTAACTTAAATTCACTTGAAATAGTATTAAATTAGTATTAAAATACTATTGCACTTGACACACGGTTCTGCGCGTAGCGTGCCACGCCTCTGTTTGGCTTTCAATAAATTCTATTGTAATCGCCTGCTTTGTTCCTTCTTCGAGCGTGACTTGTTCCTCCTCGCTGCCTTTGCTGCCTTTGCTTTGTCGTCGCCTGCATTGGCTTTGATATTGCTCGTAAGTAGTATTTGGTATTTTCTATTTTTGTTGTTCTAGTATTTTGTATTTTTTTGTTGTATTTATGAAATGCTCAAACAATGTCAAGCATGCATGCAGAGCATAAAGCATTCCATGACGTAGTACTTGCACACAGTGCGTATGCGCAATATGGAATTGGCTTTATTGAAATTCACATGAAAATCAATTTACCAAAGCGCCAGCACGCTGCTGAGCGCCATAAAAGTCAATCTCCACTACCAACAGCGCCTCTGCAACACCCCATCCATTTCGCGTACCCCTTTCCCCACCACCTATTTCCCTTCCCACTACGACTGCTTTTCCTTTTCACGCACTTGAACTGCAGCTGCAAGGGAAGTGGCAGCAGCAGGAGGAGGAGGAGATCAGCAGCGATTTGCTATCAATTTTAATATCACATAAAACTAAAGGCAGCCCCGAAAGTCAAGCGGGCGCGAAAAAGAACAGATCCCGCACCAACCCGAGGAGGAAGAAGAAGAGTCGATGAGGCGCGGCGAGGCGAGCGTAGCTTTACTATTGAAATTTTATCAAGTGCACATAAAACTCAAAAAGCCATGATGATGTCGGGTGTGAGTGTGTGTGAGGGAGTATGTGTGTTGGGTGGGTAGGGGAAAGAGGTAGCGGTAACGAGTGCTGCCTGCAACTATTGTAAAACATTGACAATTTCCGTCACATCTCGCTGGGCGAGTGCAAAATGGCAAATCAATAAAAACAAATTGAACTGGAATTCAATAATAAAAAAAGATATACACACACAGAGAGAGTGTGAGGCGGGGGGAGTGGGTGAGACAGGGGTGAGGCGGGGTCAGCAGCACAACTAAAGCAGAGCAAAAACTTTAACAATGTTTTTAAAAAGATATACTCGCTGCGAGTGCTGTACGTGATCCCACGCCGACTTTGCAATGGATTAGGGCAATTGAAGCTGATGGTGCGGATGGTAGAGAATAGAAAAACGGTGCGAGGGGGGCACAGTGGTGTGTGGAGGGGGAAGTGGGTAGTAAGTCGATACGAGCAGCGAGAAACGAGAGGCCACGATGAAGTCAAGTCAAGTGCGACATGGCAGCTTCTTCTTCTCTGCCGCTGCGGCTGCTGTTCGAGCTAATAAAAGCCAAAATCAATGCCAATGTGTTTGTGTCTTTCTCTATATGTATGCGTGTATGTGTGGGTGTATGTCAAATGCGATAAAATTTGGTCAGCATAAGGTTCAAATACTTTTATAAGGTGCTGCTGAAATGTATTTGTTGATTGCTTGGGTTTGGTTTTTATTTGCAGCTCGTTGTGCTATTTTTTTCTATTTGCTTTTTATTTTTGGCTTCATTTTTTTTTTGTGGTCAACTCGTTCGTAGCCAGGAAATTGCCAAGCACATGCAGAGAACAAGGCAAGAATTGAGGAATCGAACGTTGGGGGTAGAAAAAGGTCAAGCTGTGCAGAAATGAAATGCGATTCTCCACTTTATACGGCTGAACTGTTAGTTCCGAGTGTTTGCGTGAGTGTGTGTGTTAAGCATATTGAACTGGGCAACAGCTTGGCAAAAACTAAACCGCCATGTTAATAAAAAGCACAGAAAGAACAAAATCCCAAATATAAACAACCACATCAATAAAGCAAAATTTTAATATAAATAACTAAAGTTTAATATTGTTCCCAATTCGAGCGTGCTCGGGCGCCTGACTGCCCCGGTAAATGCGCATATGAGTATGATGTGTGTGTGTGTGTGTATGTGTGTGTGTATGACTGATGTGTGTGGGCGTGTCATGCGTGTTGCTGGCCAATGAATCGTGTGAGCCGTTTGCCAGCATAATATTTGAATAATTATTTCATTTCATCTGATTTGTTGCCGCCGCTCTCGAGCCAAGCAAAGACATTGCATACTTTCAGGCGGGCACTGTTAAATGAATTCGAAAGTGCACGAGCGCAAGCAAAGATAAGTTTAGAAATGCCAGTGCGATAAAGACTTAATGCTGCCAATTAAAATATGCATAGTTTAATATAAACGTACAGCAAAGAAATTCTATAGAGATGTCAAGTGATTTCTTAGTTTTCTACACGTTCTTTACATTTAAAAATCCATAAAAAATATCAAATGTTTAGAATAATGAGAGAGTAATTCTCTCCAGTATTTAGCCCCATTGCATGGTTAATCCTTGTGTGCAGGGTATTCACATTTCTATTTTGATATCCTACCGAGCTGAGCAACAAATATTTGCATAGTTTACGGTTATTTATTACGACATTCCGGAAAAATGAATGCTAGCAATATGCTTGAAATTCGCTACGCTTGACAGCCGAAATCTCATGCACGCTTCTTTTCGCTTTCACCTACTATAACTTTCCATGGCCATAGCCTAAATTCGTAACGTAATGACACACAAAAAGTACATACACAGATACATGTATGTGCATACATATATTGTATGCCGGATGATGTCTTTTAAGTTTCATCGTTTTCCTTCTTTCTTAGTTTTTCTTCATCTCGCTGCCTTTCAGACACATAAATAAACTTGTCACACGCAGCAGAAGCAGCGCAGATAAAAAGCCAAAGAAGAAAACTTGCTTAGCTTTTGCCTGAAGGGAAGCGGGTGCGAATGCGTTTCGTAGTGTGTGAGTGTATGAGAGTTTGTGTGTGTTTGTATGTAGCTGTCTGTTATACTTCGCTGTCCCCACAGTCGTGCTCATTAAGTGCAGAAAAACGCCTTTTCACTGTCATTGATGTCATTCACGTGCTGGCAAAAAGCGCCCAGTTGCCAGACATGCACGGCAGAGGGAGAGCGAGAGGGAGAGTGAGTGAAAGAGTGAGAGAGTGATAGGGAGGCAATGGCAGTCGCGACAGACATTCGAGTTTCTCGCTCATTAACCGCGCGCGTTGCTGACACGCTTGAGTTATTTTCAATTAAATGTCGATGAAAAACCCGCGACACACACACACACACATAGATACGCGAGTGGGTGTGTGTGCATGAATGGCAGAGCGTGAGTGGGAGCGAATGCGCATAAATTAAAACTCAACGGCATTTGCGCTCCTCGTGTCCTCGATGACGGCACTCATAACATGCGCCTATCCAAGATTATTAAGAGCAATTGTCTTGCGGTTGAGATATTAAATGGAACACACAATCGTCATATACAATTTAATCTCGACACATTAAACCTCACAAATGCGCCTAATACCGTAAGTCCCATAACCGCAGCTAATTTCTCTCCGCATTGATTGATGATTCAATTGATTTAAGACTCGTAGGCTTTGCCAGTGCGCTGCGAAAGCAACTGTGGATTTTTATGAAGTCTACAAAAAGCTCAAGAGTATTTTGGCTTAACAAGGGAAGCGTGTGGAGAGAAAAGCAGTATAATTATTTACTTTTCTATGAAAGTAGAGGATTAAAAGCCTAAGCTGCACTGAAGGCAGCTCAGACAATATTATAGCTAAATTATATATGCATTTGTATCGCAAACTAATGCATATTTGCTCAAACAGCTGCAGTACAATAAAATAAACTATGCCTAAGCAAGTAAAACTTACATGAAAAAAAGAAGAAGTGAAAGCAGTAGCATGATAAAATCTTATCAAAACAATTAATCAAAACTTTACGATGGATATTATGTATAACAAGCTACTCTATATTTAGCATGTTAAAAAGGTCGCAGCACGCTGAAATCTTGGAGCGTCCCCCCGGCGTATACGTAATAACAAGCATTCCCCCACTTTGTGCTGCCTGCCTTTTGCATAGCATACTTTCAGGCAGCCACAAAAGTCAATTACAGAGAAAAATTAACTCGTTGTACTTACAAAATTCAAATGGCACGCCTCCCTCCCGCCCACTGGCGTGCCGCCCCTCTCGTGTACGTGAAGCGAGCGAGCGCCTTTTGCATGCGCGTAATTTATTTGTAAATTTCATGTAATTTATGCAATGCACACGGACACAGATAGAAGTGTATACAGATCCCCGAGGGCTTTGTGTGCGTGTGTGTGTGTGTGTGGGTAAACCAATTAAATGGACGTCGACGTGTTTTGTTTGCTTTACAGTTTTGTATTTTGCCGTTGATTATTGTTGCTGCAGCGCTGATTTTGTGTAGTTATACCCCACCCTCGCCCTGCGTCATTTACAATCTGCCACCTGCGGCCAAGTGCCACGAGTCGCGGCTAAAGCTCATTTTGTTTTGGCTTTTTACGTGAGCCAAGTCTTAGATAATTTGTTCGACACGCAAACACATACACCCAAACACACACAGACAACACAACACACATTGCGAGCAATTTAACGCTTGAGTTCGGTTTGAGAGCAGAAAAAATGTGTGTGCCACGTTGATTTATGCAAATCTGAGCCAAAGATAACGCGTTGCGGCTCGCCGCGCGTCGCTTCCTGCAGCACCAGCTGCCTGCTCTCCCTCTCTCTCTCTCTCTCTGCAGCCCTAGAGGCCAGGCCGACCTACCGCCTCCCACCGAAAAATATCGTGAATGGCAGCTACAAAGCCTGCCAGTTTTGACCATGTTGTTGCGCGCTGCTGATGTTGTTCCTGTTCCCGCTCCTTGCGCTGCTCCCATACCAGTTCCTGCCCCACGTCCCACGTTTACTGTTAACTGTTTGTTGTGCTGTAGTGGTTGTAGTTGTAGTTGCTGTTGTTGCTGCTGCTGCTGTTGTTGTGCTGGGATTTTGTTTCGCTTTGATTGTTATCACGATGTGTTAACGAGAACTGCGGCTGCTAGTTTCGCGTTTTGTTTGTTTCCCTGCTTACCCCACTATGTTTGCGACAGTCTAGGTGTGTTTCTGTGTCTGTGTGTGTGTGCATGATGCTCGTATGGCCTTGTAAGCAAACAGCACCCTCATCATCATAATCATCCACATTGCATTTAGTATGTTGCCACAGACTTTTGTTTAACATTGCCCAACCGTTAAGTGATCTTTGTCATTTCGGTGCTACACACACACTCACACACGCTTACACACACACATAGACAAGCAGGCACACAAAGACTCACTCGCGCACACGTTACGGACACTTGAACTCAAGTATGCCTGCGCCTCAGAGTCGCTGCCAGCTGCAGATAATGCTTTATCAGTTCCCTTTAAACAGAGCGCTAGAAATCTGAGCTTTCAAAATTTTAAAACAAGCATAGACAGCAGGGTTTAGTAGCGGCTTGCAAAAAATATCTATAATATAAAAATCTATTTGCTACTACCTTAGGTTATTTTTATAGCCAGAAAATAGTTAGAATATGTTCTGAAAGCAAACCGTGGTACAAATATGATACTTTTGCAATCTCTGCATAGCCAGAGGAACTCTCGATGTACATTCAATACTTTTGAAGTATGTTTAGTTCGTCAGATTTTTTATATCTGCTAGTAACTCTTAACTCTCATAACATGCCATTCTTTTCACAAGTTACTTTTGTATCGACAAGATACCTTTGCCTTTCATCAAAGACTTTTCGCTAGCTTCATTAGTGTCCAATATTAACGCGTTCATACAGACAGAAAAAAATTAGAGCTGAAAGTTACCCTTCTTGGGGATCAGATCAAGTTTCATAGCAGCCGTTATGCCGACAGGCTTGTGGTCCACCCGAACCGACTGGCAAATATGCTAGTTAATCCCATCTCCCTCCGAAGGCTGAAGAGGGTACACCCCAGCGATCTCCCTACCCGGAGGATAATATAAAATACTACACATTAAGTAATTAATAACTAGATAAATTTTTCATTTTGTACTTAATAATTAAGAAACCACTTGGTCTCATATACCTTTTATAAACACATTAGGTTAAGTTCAGAGGAGTTGACTGAACGATTCCTTTTGGAACCAAAATAAATAGAAACCGTATCCAAAAAAAAAAGACTGAAAAAAAGATATGCATAATATATATAAAGCATCGAAATCATGGCATACCTCTGCAGCTTAAGCGACTTTAAGCTGCCACATTGGGCACACCAGAGTCGTCGCAACTATTTAACTCCCTTTCGAGGGCCATTCTGTGCGTGCCCCACTTGGCGGGTGCGAAGTGTGCGGCAAATTGTTGCATAAAGTGTGCAGCAACTGTGGTGGTTGCCACCGCGAAAAGTGCATTCAAGTGTAATTAAAAACGGAATGCAGCCGAGCAATTTATGAGCATTAAATCAATGCCAATGCGATAATTATGCACGGCAGCAAAGCAAGGGGCGTGTGCGGGTTTGCAATTGTTAAGCTGTGCGTCGCCTTTACGGCCACGCCCACATAATTAGATACGCCCAACAACAGCGGGTGCGTCTAACAAAAGAGAAAAAAAAAATGGAAAATAGCAAAAGAAAATGCTGAAAAACGAGCTAGCAAATTTTGAGGCAGACACATTTGGTGCCCCAGCAAACACACACACACACACGCGCGCAGCGAGACAGACAGCTACACACACACACACAGAGAGACACACGCAGTGGGAGAGGCAGGCAGGCAGGCAGGCTGGGGCACAGAAGACACAATAGAGAGCGGAGCAAAGTAGTAAAGGAAGCGCTGCTGGCGCTCGTACACATTCTGTGTAAGTAATTTGCATACCGGATCAATCTTGAAAAATTAATGGCTTCCCAGACAGATAATGGTAGACCACACACGCAGAGGCACGCAGAGAAGGAAGCCGGGGCCACGAGGCAACGACTACGACTATGACGATGCCACCAGCAGAGAGAGCGGCGACAGCAGTTGGAGCAACGAAGCGTGCTGCGCGCTGTTGCCTGAGCGCAAAATGCTGAAATATTACGTATACGCAATGTTACTGCTGCTGCTGCTGCGTCTCTCTGCGGTTTTCAGCAATATTACGTAGCGACCACAATGCGTTGCCTGCGTCGCCGGCGTCGTCGTCGTCGTCGTCGTCGTCTTCGTCAACGTCGACTACGACACAATGTCGAGTGCGAGAGCGAATGCGGGTGTGTGCGCGGCTGCGGGTGCCATGGCAACGTGTGACTTGCTCTTGGCTTGCGGTTAACATTTTGCGGGCATGATGCTGCAGCCTACCAACTGCTGTCACGC
This sequence comes from Zaprionus inermis, assembly GCA_018151445.1. Classification (NCBI taxonomy): domain Eukaryota; kingdom Metazoa; phylum Arthropoda; class Insecta; order Diptera; family Drosophilidae; genus Zaprionus; species Zaprionus inermis. The sequence goes on from JAECXD010001696.1 coordinate 1,607,089, forward strand.
ACACCTCCTCCCTTACCCCCGCCGCTGCATGAGCGTGAGCCTTGACTGTCGGAAATGAAGCGCCCATGTGTCAAAGCTGCGGCACCCATTGTCATTGGGCAGGCGGCCAGTACCCCCCACGCACCCACCGTTTCACATGCCTGCCTTCCCCTTCGGAACGCGTCACTGCGTAAATCTTAATCCTTACACGCTTGGCAACGCGATGCTAAGCAACCACTAACAAACATGGCTCAGCTGGCTGAATGCTATGAAACTCTATGTCAATAATTGCCAAAACTGTTTGCTGCAAACTGTTATACAGCCGCTTTGAACTACAAAATATTTTCTGTAGCCTACTTTCGAGTGCTGCCTGCTATGAAACGGCTCGAGACGTCCAAGAAAAGAACATGTACTTTTGTTTTCTAATTGACAACAATGTTTTCATTGAAACTTTGCCACACCTCGTCGTGTTCGTGTGTGTGTGTGAACGTGCTGTGCACACTCGATTCCAGCTCGTTTTTCAACTGCAAACTCTCTCGCACATTCCGCATCCACTTGCTCGGTCACTTGCAACTTTTTTTTTAAGTTGCAAAAAACTTTGATGCGTAGCTGCTGCAATGGGGCAACTTTGCAGGTGGCACGCCCAGCGCTCAATTAACATTTCAGCCATAAATTCAACAATTCCGCCGCTGCCTACTCGAGAGTGAGACAGTCAGAGAGAGAGTGAGAGAACGAGAGAGCGTGAGATTGAGCTGCCCCATTCCCCTGCTGCATTTGTGCAGATAACTCATCAGACTAAGCCAAACAGATTCATCTAAACTCTGCTAGCCACTTTCTTTGCACCCCCTCCAACTCCGACTCCGACTCCGACTGCGACTGCGACTTTGGCGTTGGCACACACAAAACTTTCCACATAAATTCTGCGCAATTTATTCATGAAAAATAGAAGAAGAAAAAACAAAAAATGAGACTGAAGCAAAGGTGCGTCGCCCGGTGACTTGGACTTGGCAAACAGAGTTGGCCCGCCTCCCCCGCTTGCCGTTCGACGCTTCGCCAACACAGCTTGCTACTCTTCAAAGTTTTTGTCCCCAAGACGCAGGGAGCGGGCTGAGACTGCGACTGCGACTGATGCAGGGACTGAGCTGAGCTCAGCTCGTGCGACAGCGACAACGACAGGGACAACGTAAAGGAAAACGAAAACGAAAAGGGACATCAAGTTGTCGCAAGATTGATATAAGAGTTTTATATTCAGGCATTTGGTAAGCTTATACCACGAGATAAACAACTACACAGAGCATTAAAGCCAAATATGCTAATGTGCTGAGGATGCTGCGAATGACGCGGGGTGGCTGGCGGGGTGCAGATAAGGCTCAGCGAGCTAGCTGGACACTGGCTAAGGCGCTTAGCAACAAATTAAATGACAGGCAATTAGTTAAAGTCACGGGGCCAAGTCGTAAACTCGACCGAAAGTTTTCAATTTGCTGGCTGGAAGAAACAGTTGGGAGGGGTCGGTGGGTTGAGGGGCGTGCAAGGTATCACATCACCTTGTTGGATTTAATTTTATTGTGACATAACCTTTTTCCGCGCTCAGCTGTTGCTTCAACCCGACGTCTGCAGACTGCGAGCTGCAGTAAAACTTCTTTTATGGCGCGCTTATCATTAATTTTATGTGACTGCGGCAACTGTGCAACATTAGCGGTAATTGGCAGCAGCGACAGCCAGACAGACGGACGGACGGACGGATAGACGGATAAAGAAACAAACAAGCGAACGAGCGAGCGAGTAAAGCGCTGTAAGGAAGCGCCGCGCCAGCTAAAGTCAATTTGTCACTTTTGCTGATTGCGCATACGACGCGTTGGCCCAGTCGTCGCACGCTGCGTGCCACAATTACGATTCTTCTGCACGCAGCATGTGCGTGTTTTAATTGAACTGCACGCAAATTGCCCATGCAAATTGCAATTGCAGCCTCGAGGCGGAAATTGCATTGCACTTGACGCGGCCGCGGCAATGGCCATGGCAATGGCTGCGGCATCAACATCGATGGCGCTCGGCGACGTTGCTGCTCATTAAGGAATTTCAATAAACGACCTGGGACGGCATAGATCAGCGACAGCGGCAGCCTCTGCTGGCATCTCCCACTGCCATCGATGCAGCATTTCGTTCCTCCCTCCCCCGCACTCTTGTCATGCTTATCTGCCGACAGGCTGACGATGATTGGCGTGTGCGTGCGTGATGCGCGCTGCGGTTGCGGCTGCGCTGACTTCCAATTCCATTTGCAGTCGGCTGCCGCTTCCCAACTCCCCCCCGCCCTTCACTTATCAACGCCCCTGGGGCGAACTTTTTGGGGGCATTTCGCTGCTTTATGACAAATGCGTTTTGTCTGTCGCTGCTAATGACATCACGTGCTGCCAAGAGATGCTCACTCACCCCCCCCCCACCCACCGCTGCTGGCCGGCCTCTGCGTGCTCCTCCGATAGATTTTGACTGTCATCAATGTGCGCAACGTGGCCCATAAACAAAATACGTCAACTGTCTGCCCACATCTGCTGTGTGTGTCCTGCGGCTTGTACACGCTCTCCCGCACTCCTCGCTCCTGCCCCCAGTTCGTGTGGCATGTTGTTGACAGCGCTGCTCAAATGTTTGTGTAGACCTCATCACACCAGGCAGCTCCCAATCGACGTATCCCTTGGGATTTTTCATTAGTTGCTGCCCGTGTGTGTGAGTGCTGCTGCTGCTTGTGTGTCACTGTAACAACCTTCGGGTATTGCGGGTGTGTGTGTGTGTGTGTGTGCGAGTGTGTCGCCAATATAAACAACGTTGTTAGCGAACATGTTCATAAAGCAACCAACTGTTTTCTTGACATTGACGAGCTCTTCGCTTGCCGATTTGTCTGTTTGCGCTTCGGCTTGACATCGTTTTTTTTATGCTTATTTTTTGTATGTTTATCTAAAAAGTTGCACATTCTGCAGGGCAACAAAATATTGTAGAGTTAGGTTGATATTTACTGAGCTATGATGCCCAAGTGAATGGGTAATTGATGAGGCATTTAGGGCATCAAATTTGATAGTGAAAAGCGATGGGATAACCATATTAATCAGCGTTCAAACAGCAGTGCAACAAGACAATTAAATATAAAACTTAAGATACTAAATTATATATATTTTTGAAAGAGAAAGACAAGTTGATTGAGGAAGCAAAAAAATTAACTTTTAATAAAGATTTCTAGGCGCAAATTCAGAATGTGAAAGATTAAGCAGAAGTTGCAATACACATCTTAAATGTTTAGTTATTTTATTCGAATATATTTATATTTAAAAGTAGAAATGTCACTTTAAAATAGCTATACCATACATAAAGAACATAATGCAAACAAGTAAAGAAAAACGAGAGTATAAATCACATTGGAAATCTGTTATATTTAACAAACTCTTCAAGCTTTCTTTTGTTATACCAAAGCTCGTGATCTTTACTTACGACTCGGCCACTTCGAAATGCCTGAACAAATGTGCCGACCATCTAATCCCCAAGTCAAAAAGTTCTTTTGTGCTTTGGTCCCGCTTAAATGTATTTTACAGAGTATTGCAAGAGCATATATCAAAAGTAAATAAAGTGTTGCCCGCAACAAGCGACAACCTTTTCAATCTTTCGAAGCGCAATAACTCAATTTTCTATAAAAAGCCGAGCCACCAATTTCATTCCACAAATCTCGAGTCTGAGCATTTTTGGACACTTGAGAGTTGCGAGTGGAAGCGGGGCAGGGGCAGAGGCTGGGGCTGCGACTGAGGCAAGACGTGCTGACTGCTGAAAGGCAGCAGAAATCAATTTCTTTATCGTCCTGCACTAATATGTCAAATGTATAATCGAAAGTGGTGGGGTCTGTGGCTGCGTAGGGCTGCGCCGGAGCTTTCGAAAATGTCGCAAGGGACAAAGGAAGAGAAGGAAGCTGGCAAAGCAGGGAAACAAATAAGCAAGCAAACAAACAAACAAACAAAGCAGATGACCGAGCAGACTCTTCGGTCATTGGGCAAAGTGAGGCAGAAATTGGGCAACTGATTGATTGCAGAGGACCCTAGCTCGGCACACATATTACACACACACACACACACACACACACACACACACACAGAGCAGTCTCTATCTCTCTCTCTCGCTCTCTTACTTTGAATTGCTTGAAAATTTCTTTATTCATTAGCTGCGCTTTGGCACAAATTCATTTTTAATGACTACCATATCAGGCTGTCCCTTGTCTAGCCCTTAGGCTTGGGTAGGCGTGGCCAAGAAGTCGCCACATTTTTCCCCATCACTTTAATCTATTTTTTATGAGTTTGTAAAGTGAAAAACTTCGCTATGCGTGCAAATAACTCATATTCATTGATATTCCGTTTGCCCAACGCGGTTTTGGCTGATTTCCCTCTCTGCGTTGGCTATATAATTCATAATTCATTCCTTACTCTGTCAATGAGTTTGGCTATGTTACTCTCCCTCTTTCAGTCTCTCTCGTTTTTTCCAGTGTGGTAATTGCCACGTCCTGCACTAAATTCCTGTCTTGTCCTCTAAAATTGGCCGCTGGCTACGGTGGCATGCACAACTCATAAATATTTCCGGGCAGAGTGTGCGAAAAATAAAAAACCGAAGAGTGTAGAATAAACTGGGTATGGTAAAATTACTTATAAACTAGGCGAACTATTTATGTAGTATGTATGCATAACTACTGCATACCCTAGAAGAAATTTCGCTTGATTTGTAGATGTATTGAAATCAAAACTAAATGTATTTTTTTTGTTTTGCCCATTGCATTTTCTTATGAGTACCCCCTTTAGCTCATTTAAGCAGCAGAATCTTTATTTTTAATTAGTTAGCAAATTCCACCCAACCCACTGTGACGCGCAGGCTACAGGGTATACAAAATAATTTCTTTTTCAGCGCATTTTTTTCTTCGTTTTTCTTCATTTTTTCTCATATATATTTTCATGGCAAAAAAGTGGGCGGGGTTTGTGCGCACTCATTGCACGCCGCACAGTTATTTATGCCCCCCGTCAGCGGGCCTGCGGCTACGCCCATGCGCCCCATTGCCATGCCAGATTGCTGGCAATGATCGTTAATCATAATCGACGCATCATATTTTGCAGTATCGTGCGGCATTCGGAACTAATTTATGTGGAAATGAGTTAATTTCCCTGAATTTCTGATTTTCTGCTGATTTCATCGGGCGGCCCAGAAGTAATTACAAGTCACTTCACTTCGAAATGTGTTCGGGGGTAACAGAGATTAGGCCCGAGTTGTTGTTGTTGCTGTTGCTGCTGTTGCTGTTATCGCTGCTGTTGTGCAGTTTTCAGGCTTAATTAATTATGGTTTTTGTGTGCAGCCGAGTAATTGGCAAATGGGCTGCTTGTTGTCAAGGTTGCTGAGCGTGAAGAGCCACGGGAAAACGGCGGAAATCACTTGTGGAAAATCGCAGACAACAGACGGCAAAAGACTCACGGCTGAGGCTGACATGGCATTGAAAAATTGCTGTGGTAAGTATAAAATAACATATTTTATTCGGTATTGTAAAAAGTTCCCGTGTTTTTGTACTAAAATAAACGGTATAATTATACTTGTAATTTCTATACATAAGTCTACTCACACGACAATCCGATGATACGTATACATTTTTATACATTTATATATATTTTTCAAATTTTAATTTCATTAAATTTTGCTGCAGAATCATGCTAAAAATCCAAGCTTGCCAGCTCAATGCACTGTCCTAAACAAGTCGAAATTTCACGTAATAATCACAAGATTTTTAATAAAGTAACGCGAATTTTAACTTAAGATAAAAGTAAAAAAAAAATAACTTTACACTTTTAAACAGCTTACCTTTAGTGTACAGCCGTTTTTCCACGAGTTTCAAACAAATTAAGAGTGTATTGAGCTGGCCTCTTTCTCACACAGCATAAAAAGTTTAAGCAGAAATTGTCTCGACATATTTGTAAAGCGTTTTCGGAGGCATAAAGTGAAAGTTTTCGCCCCCAGACAGCAGCCACTTTCACCGCTCCTCGCTCCCCTCCCACTTGTTTGAGCCTGTGCGACGGGCATAAGGTGTCCGAGACCAAAGCTGTCAAAATAAAGTTTCACAATTCACGCGCTCCGACGCCTGGCTGCTTCCACCTCGCACCACGGCTAACAAATCCCCAAAATAAAAGAAAACGTTTGGCTAATTTGCGCTGTTTGCTTGACATTTTACGTGGAATGACAGCGGCAACAATAACGGCAGCAGCAGCAGCAGCCACAGCAGCAGCTACAACGACAACGACAGCTACAACACAGCCGCAACATGAGACTCTGAACGAGACACATTGCCCGCCCTTTATCCAACTGCCACACCCACACAGCATGCGGCTGGGCAGCGGAAGCGCGGAGGGGACCGACAGCCTTGTTCTGGTCAGCAGCTGTCAGTCAGTCACGACAGGCGCCGCAAGGTAGGCAACACATTTTGAACATTATTTTATTTTCTTTGAAGCGAAAATAAATTGTAAAAAAAAATGATGGAACACGAAATATGCATTTCATGTGGTGCGATGGGGCGACCTCTTCTAATGGCAATGTAATTACCAATTGTGAACTGAACAAAGCCAAAACAAAACAAAGCGTGAAGAGGCTTGTTCAAGCGTGATTGATGGTCAGATACGTTCGGAATGGGCACGGGCAGACTACAGGGTATATGTAAGTGAGTCTCTCGCTAGATTTGCTATATAAAGCAGAGAGCATTAATGCTTTCAATGCTTTGCAGAGCACGTCAAGCTACCCCAGTCGATAGTTAGCCAATTTACAGGGCATGACAAGCGAAAAAACTTAATTTTGGAACATTACTTTGTCGGGGCTTACGATTGACATTTGCTGCATTGGCGATATTTTGCGGGGATTTGTAATAAAAAATAAAATAAAACTTTTCACTGGCCCGACCATAAACACCTGAGACTTGTGCCCAATTTACAATTGATTTTGCCGCGGGCAGCTGGGACTACGTCCCTCTGCCTCTTTGACTGGCCCCCCAGCTTGCTTAGCAACATTTTGCTGACAGATTGTATGCCATTTTTTACGGAATACTTGCAACAATATCGGAAAACTTTGAAATGCGAGCTCAAAAGCAGCTGAAACAAGCAGCTGAAAAGAGACCGAGCGCGAAACGCAAAACAAGAGCAGAGAAAAATGAGTGAGAAAACGAAAAGAAATTCAAAAACTTTGCCGAACTTTGAGGGAAACTTTTGCTGCCGTGTGACATTGCCAGGCGAGTTAATGCCGCGCCGCTTCCCGTCAGCTAAGTCCTGGGGCTGGGCGAATCCTTTTCGCCCTTCCCCCTCCCCCAATCCTCTTTCCAATATATATAATATAAATCACAACTCAGTTGCCAAAAGTAATCATAAAGCGCTGCTTTTCACATAAATTACAATAAATGTTAGCACAACAAATTGATGCGGGACAGAAGCTGCCGCTGCCGCTGACTAATGCGCCTCAAAATAATGATGCCTGAAGGGAGCTTAGAGAGCTGAGACTAGACCAGGGGTTGAAGAGGAGCAGGAGAAGACCAAAAGATTTTACTGGACACTGACGCCATGGGGCGTAGCCACATTTAGTGCAGTGTATCCTGCGGTGCGATTTGTTCTGCATATTAAGTACCCGCCGGGTGGGCCGAATCGTTATGGAGTTTGTCATTTAAATGGCCAACGCGCAAACACACACACGCACACACTGGCACACCCTGGCACACACATGTGTGGAAGGTCATTCGGTGCGCTGAGATGACTTAAATGGATTACCGTAAGTTGACAGAGTCATAAACTAGGCAGCATAATGATGTAGTACCCAGAGATTTATATCGATATAAAAGAGATTTCTATATGACATCCATAAGGTATTGCAACAGCAAATAAACATGATCTTAGTGCACCTGTAGCACATCGAGTAGTTCTGCTATTTCTCCTAATTCTTCCGCTTTTCCTCCCGCCCCACACAACTTCATTAACTTTCAACGCAAGCGCCTAAAAGTAGGCAATGCCAGCAATTATTCTCGATTTAGACTGGAGCGTATACTTATTTGATTCTGCATAAAGTGTACTGCCTTTTCTCCCATTCTACTTTACTTGCCCTGGATGTGGGGAGGCGGGGGTGGGGGCGTGGCAGCTTCTGCAGCCTCCTCGATTTACCTGCGCCAGCTCGCGGCCCATTGCCTCCTGCTAAGTGGCACTTTGCTTTGTAATTTATGCAGTTGAATGAAAAGCGTTTCTAACAACATTTAATTAAGTTGAGGGGCGGGGCAGGGACTGGGGCAGCGGCTAGGGGCAGGCGCAGACAAAATACAAAGTTAAACTTACGAATTAAAAGAACACAGCAAGCAGCAAGCAGCAAAGGAAATGCCTGCAGCCCGAGGTATTTGGCGCTTCATTTAAATGGCAGCCGCTTTCGGCTCGAGTCATTTAAAGGCGTTGCCTCGCTGGGGGTGGCACCTAACCGCCTGCCGCCATGCAAAACGTCTCTGTCTGCGTGAGACAAAAATCGGGTCGTCTTCGCTGCGCGCTTAATGTCTTTTGCCTGCCACTTGGTTGGGTCTGTTATCAATGGCAGCACCACGAGATCTGCAGCTGTGTGGCGGTAAAAAAGTTTGCTGATAACAGCAACAAAGGCCTAGCTGGCAAAGCAGCGACGCGAGCAGCGCAGCATCTAATGGGCAACGCATTGGCTCAGCCGCTCTGTAATCTCCACACACATTGTATGTGTGTGTGTGTGCGTGTGTGTGTGCGTGAGTGTGTCGCTGTGTAAGTAGGGCTAGAATATGTGGAGCAAGTTGTGCTTTGTGCGGCGCTTCGGATATGCGCTGCTGCCGTCGCTGTCGCTGTCGCTGCTGCTGCCGACGCAGGCAGCAACAAAACGACAACGTGAAGTCGTCACGACGAGGACGAAAACGACGACGACGACTACAACGACGACGACGACTACAACGACGACGACGACTACAACGACGGCGAGCATGACGACGCTGCCGCCGACTGTGTCGGAATTTCGTGGCATCATTTGTTGTGGCAGCGCATGCGCCTGGCCAGGCCAAGAGAAAATGTCCTGCAACGCGCGTAGTTTCAATTCCAAACTGTTCCCCCCTGTTAAGTTGGCCAACTGTTAATTGTGCTGCTGTTACGTTTATGTTAAGTGACTGTTAATGCAGGTTTTTTCAATATTAAGATCTATAAAATCATTTAAAATTATAATAATAAGCAAGAAGCGCTATCTTAGTCAATACTCTATATATACTCTATAAAAGCTATTTACTAAATTTTAAGCAAAAGTTGGCTTATAGAGTACTATATACGCTGTAAGAGTATCAATATATCCCTAAGATTCCACAAAAAAGCAAAGCAAAACAAGCAGAGTTAAAACTGAAAACTTTGCATTATATGCATATTATTTATATAGAGAAAACTTACAAAATTAGATTATATAAGAAAAAAGATTAGATTATACATAAATAATATACTTAATGCCGAATTTCCATACCGATCTGCAGCATTATCAAGGAAAACCTGAAGACATTTCGCCCCATATTTGTAGCTGCTCGAGGAATCGAAATAATTAATTTCCCTCATAGACATTGGCACACATATTCGAATAACCCAGATTGGAATGCACAGGGCACAAAAAGTGTTTCGTTTCCAGGCGTTCCCAGGCATAGTACAACCAAAGACAGTTGTGGCAAGCGACGGTTGCCGTCGCTGCTGCCGCTGCTGCTGGGGCTGTTGCTGCCTTCGCGATTGCTGCTGCTGCTGCTGCTGCAACAATTTCACACTCATGCAGTGCAACAACAACAGCAGCAGCAGCAGCAGCAACAACAACAAGTTCGGCACAAAATGCCGATGCGCTACGCAAATTGCAAGCTTCACTTAAATGTCTCGTGTGCCCGAACAGTTCCAGCCCCAACGTTCTGCGTGCCCATCGTCTCGTCTCGTCGTGCCGAGATTTGCTGCTCGTGCGAGTCGCCATTGCGGCTCGTCTTTTTCCGCTGCTGCCGACGGCGACGTACGCTGCTGCTGCCGCCCGCTGCCTGCTGCCTGCTGTCTGCTGTCTGCCTGCTTTGCTGCTGATGTTTTTGGTCCTTTCGCAACGGCTCGTTCAGTCGTCGTTGCGTGTTGTAGGTGGTCTGGTCTGCTCCGCTCTGCGCTGCCTGCCACATTTTCTCAGTGAGCTACCACACACACCACGGCTGCTGCTGCTGCCACATCTTCTTCTGCTGCTGCTGTTGCTGCCGCTACGCCGACGACGACGACGACTTCCCCAAACTTCAGTTTCAATTGCCGCACACGACGCGTCGCGTTCAGTCTTCGATTCAGTGCGTTACGCAGTGCAACAAAGTGACGCGTCAATTTCCTCACAGTTTTCCTTAACAGTTTCAATTTCAGTTATTCAGTTTTTCAGTTTTCAGTTTAAATTTCCGTTAACGTTGCAAAAGAACTCGTCCAGAATTGGCCTCGTTAGCCACAACTGACTTGAATTGACTGCGCTGCCTGTCTGCCTATCTGCCTATCTGCCTGTCTGCCCGTCCGCCTGTCTGGCCTGTGACTCCTCATCAACGTCATCGTAATCATCGCCGACTCAGCCGTCAGGTGTCAAGTGCCGAGCATGTGTGTCAATTAAAATGTCTCAGGCCAGTGAGTTGCGTGCGTGACTGTGTTTAATTTGCCACCAGAGCTCACCACGTTGCACATACGCCGTGTGCGCCCAACAAAACACAGACCCAGCCTAACTAACAAAATGAAAAACAAAAAACAACAATGCAAAACAAACTAAAAAAGAAAAAAAAGAAAACAAAAAACACTACAATCTCACATAAAATACAAATATAAAGCAGAGCCGCAACCAAACCGGAATCAAGCAAGTTTTGCGGTAAGTTCTACTATTTCTCATCATCATATCATTGAAATCCCATTGAAATACGATTTGAATAAGAGTCGAGTGCGATTTGAAATATTGCTTATTATTACTGCGGTTTTTTTTAGCCCTAACCAGCGCAATTTAATTTTAATTAATTACGTTTGCACTCTGGTCAGCTGAAACATTTGCAATGCGATTATTTCAATTATTTTCCATTGATTTTTGGCGTGAGAATTGTTTAATGATTTGTAAATTAGATTTAATTTTTGCGGCTATCGCTGGGTAAACCACTTCAGTTCGGTTTCCACTTATGTGGGCTACGCAGCCGATTAAAATGCTGGCTGCAGCTGCTGCTGCTGATGGGGCGTGGATTATGTCTGATTTTTGATCTGGAAAATCGCATATAATTACAATGCGAAATGTGACTAGAATTTGTGTAGATAATCGAGCCGCTTTGTTATAAAGTATGCTAAGCTGTAGTTGATCTGATTGTATACGCTGACAATTGTGCTGGGGATTACGAGTGGTATACGTGATAATGTGAAAGTATTTTAGGCTGTAAATATTTGCATTTATATTTAGTTATTTTTAGCTGCTCTGCAAATGTGTTTTTTAATGAATTTCTCTACAATTGCTTTTTAATATATATATTCGAATTTCCTAAAATATTATCATATATTTCTGTTGCTGCTGCTGGCAAACAGAGTCTCAAGTGTGTTCACTTCATGCAGCTTCTTGATTTTTGCCTGAATTTGTTCATTATTTTTCAAGGAATGCCTTCAGGCACTCGACGTTCATTTTGGGTGCCACTCTAAGCTCTGCTTCAGTCTCGATTGCCTATGCAGTCGCTCTTTGTGGCTGGCAGCGTTTTACTTGGCTGCACACAGAACAAATGTCATTAGACTGGCAAATAAATCAGCTCAGCAGACTGAGGGCAATAAGAATAAGGACAGAGCGAGAAAAGGGACAACAGACAACAAAAAAAGAAGTAAATTACAATATATTACGCATACGGCAGGTGTGACAAATGTGCCACCCGAAAAGCCTGCGCCAACATCATGTTGTCTATGCATATAAATTGTCTACTCTGCAGTTGCTCTCTCTCTCTCTATCTCTCTCTCTTTATATTCTTCTTTGCATCTATCTTTGTCTGCCTGCCTGCTCTTCGACTTCAATTTAATTATACAAATCAACGACATTAAATATTTGCGCAAAGTAGCTGCGTCTAAATGCAACTGTAACACATTCCACGGCTCCGACGAGTCGACTTGTCGTTGTTGTTGTTGTTGTTGCTATAGTTGCTGCTGCCTGATTGTCTGTCTTACTGTCATTACATAGAAAATTGTATGGCAGTGGAGGAAGGCGAAACGCGTGTTGAAATGTAAATAAAACAAAAGGCGAGAGACGTTTGAAAAAGCGAAAGCTGATGGCAGTCCACACACACACAGACACACACACACGCACACACACCCGCACCGGAATGTGTGTAAAATAATAAAAAGCGACATTTACGACATAACATGGCAGCATATTACGGCCGTCAGCAACGGTTGCGCACTCGGAATGTCGAGCCAAGACGACTCCACGTTTGAATGTGGCACACGCTGCGTATACGCATTACAATGTTTCGCACTGATTCCGTCTGCGTTGCCATGCAAATGTACACAAAGTAATTATATGCACATGTGCGCGGTGTGTGTATGTGCGAGGGTGTGTGCGGGTATCTGTGTCTGCGTCTGCCTTTGTTGTAGTACAACTCAAATAATTGCCAAGCAACGCACAACTGGCAACAAAAGCAGCAAAAATGACTTTTTAAAAACAGGCATAAGCAAACAGCAACAACAACATTGTATCTTATTAACAAAACAACTTTGTGTGTTCTGCTGCACACACGCACACACGCACACAGAAAGGCAGACACGTAGCGCCTCGTTGTTGTAATTTTGTTGAAATACTTTCCGGCAGGCGGGCCAACAGCAGCACATTAAATGGCCAAAAAGTTTGCGTTTTGCAGCATACGCCATGAATTTTCATTTAATTAGGCAGCGCATCATCAGCTGCCGACCCCCAACCCATCGCTCCACCCCCGACCGCGCAGACCAACTCATCCCTTTGATGGTTAGGCAAATTTCTGAAACGTCTCGAAATAAAAAGCCAAAAGCAAAAACAACAAACTGTATGTATATGTAAAAACGGAAAAGGAAACCATTCTGCTTTATTGTTTGCTCTCTGATGATGCTGCTCCCTTTTGCGGGTGGGTGTGGCGTGTCGTGTGGCGTGGGGCTGGGTGGATCAGGGTGCTGTGCCGACAAACACTTTCAAATGATTTCATTTTGCGTGAAAAACCGCACACAGGATATGCAAGAAGAAGTTGAGCTAGCACGAGAAGCTGACCAATTTGCAGCCGTTTTTCCCTTTTGCCCTGCGCTTTGGGCTGCAGAAGACCCACACACACACACACACACACAGACAGTAAAAAAGACTAAGGTCCTGCACATTCTGCCAGACATGGAAACCAATTAATTTTAAATTGTCTGAGAGTTGAGCAAACCCGAAAACCAACGTAAGGGTGGGGAGAAAAAAAATAAAACGAAAACCAAAAACTCTTTGTTGCCAGTTCCTTGTCTATCGGGCTATCTCGCTCTCTCTATCTATCTCCCTTCCACCTAAGCATGCTTGTGTATATTTAGCTAGCCCTGTTTGTTGGCCCGGTTAATGAAAGTCCAATTTGTCCAGTGCCGCAGACAAGGTGTTGATAGTGAAAGGTTTTCACCATCTACTTTCGGGCCTAATTGAAGCGAGTCCCTCCCCCCGGGAAAAACCACAAAAAAGGTCACAAGAAAACGGAGAAAAACTGATAGAAATACTGTACAGTTTTCAAGAAAATGCGACCCAGGCGAATCGAGCGGCACTCGGTAGGACATTTTCACACATGATTCTTTTATAGGCCAATTTGCACACATTACAAGTTCGGGCCAGGTTTTTGAAAAGTGGCCTGCCCCAGAGGTAAACTGTGGCCACAATTCGCCCTTTGTTTAGCTAACTTAGCAGATCCGTTGCTTTAGTATCGAACTGAGCCAGGGCAATGGCGAAAATCATGGAGAAATTATTAAAATTTCGAGTTCTCTGTAAAATTAGCAGATATGCTGAGTTTTTCATTTCGAAAAATATTCCAAGATAAATTTAAAGCATATATTTATAATATTAATAATATACTTTATAATAATATATACTTCAAAGATGTCAGAAAAGTCTGTTCGAGATTAAGCTAATTGTGAGCGAAAAGAGAAAGAGTGAAAGATCTAAATTGCAATCAAAGATCTCAACTTGATTATCTAGTGCCGAACAACCCCTTAGCACTTATACTCTTCATTCCCAACTAGTTTATGTGCTGCTGTGTGGCATAAATACGTTTTCCATTATGCCGAAAACAATTTAGAAAACAATTTCTTAGTGCCAGTGCTGAGTGAAGTCCTTTGATTGCTTAGCAAAAGCCGTGTGCGAGTGCGAGCTACAGCAAACTGGCCGACAACAGTTACAGCTACTACAATAACAAGGGGAACAACAACTTCAGCAACAACTACAACAACAGCACAGTGGCAAAGTAATTGTAGCAGCAGTCGTAAATGGCGCCTTATGTGTTTGTGCTCCGGCTGGAAATCCTTTTATGTTATCAACGCTTACGTAGTCCGTAATTATTTGCTACTCTCGGTTGCCTTTGCTTGCGTAAATTAAAGCTGGCTAAAGCCCAAGCAGAGGGGGGTGGGAGTGGGGTAGGTAGTGGGTGGATCTGGTGCAAGCCAGCAGACAGCGGGGCGAGAGCGCACCAGTCCCACTGGGCTTAAGCTCGTAACGTATGTTAATACAAACGTTTTGCGTATTCCCACGTACCAGGCGAATGTGTGTGTGTAAGCATGTGGGAGCTGCGCAGGCTGGCCAGAACATCTACTTCCTGTTTGTCTAATGTCTTTATATATATGCGTGTGCGTGTGTGTGTGTGTGCCTGCCATATATTTTGCGGCAGTCAAACCGAAAAGGACTCGACGACGAGTCGGGCCTAACCGCAAGGCCATCAAATTAAACTAGTGCATAATTAAACACTCGCAATTAGGCGTAATTTACTTTGTGTGTGTCAAGGGGCTTCCTGTAGCTGAACATCTTCCCCTTCCGCCCACCGCTTCTCCTCGCATCATTCCCTTGCCCCACTCCCTCGCTCTCTCACTCGGAGCTTGTCTCATATTTTCGCAACATTAGTTTTTAATTAAAAATTTTCATCACAAGCACAAGTCGTGGCAGTAAGCCCGTTGCCACTTGCCACTTGTCTCCTTCTTCCCCTCCCCTGCACTTGCCACATGCCACACTCACCGCACACTGCAGCAGTATGTGTGTGTGTTGTTTGTGCGAGTGCTTTAATTGTTTTCTGCACGTTCAATTTAGCTGCCAATGAGGCAGAGCCCAACTCGTGTTTCTTCTGCCTGGCGATCGCAATCTGCTTAGAGGGATTGCATAAAGATGAGCAGGAAAGAAGCTTAGAAAAACCTCGCAAGTTAAGATACTTAAGCGTAAACAAAGCGTCATGCAAACAGTAGCTAAAAATTCATTGTAAACATTGCCAAGTTGTAATAATTAATCCGTAAGATTTACAAAACACAACTTGCGCATAAATTTCCCCTTGGTCTCGGTCTTGGTCTCGGTCTCGGCCAGCTGCACTGATGGCAGTGGCAGTGGCGGTGGCGCGCGGGTTTCATTACTCAAAAGTTGTCAGGACGGGCGGGGGCGCAGCAGTTCGGTAAGGAAGCAAAGTTTCGCTTTGGCCCGCAGGGAGCATTGTTGTTTCAGGCTGGCAATTTTTTACGCTGCTGCCAAGTTGCATGCCACAAGAGCAAATAGCGCGACTGCAGCGCGATAAGATGCGGCATCCTGGCAGTCGGGCAAAAACCACATCTAATTGTACTTAGTATGCGGCAACTGCGAGCCAAGGCTGCAACTGCCTGACTGACTGACTCACTGACTAACTGACTGACTGACGGCCACTCATTCCATTAAGATTTTGCAGTGACTGCAAATTGAAAGAGTTCTTGTTGCTGCCGCATAAGGCATTTTGGCATTTGCCAAGTCAAATATTTATGCGGCTGGTCAGGACTGCGGATACGCCAAGAAGGATTCGCCGTCTCAGCAAGGCAATTGCAAGTAAATTAATTAATGAAAATAGTTAAGATAAGAGCTGAGTTTCCCCAGAGAGAGACAGAGAGGGAGAGAGAGAAAGAGCGAGGGAGCGAAATGCGTTTAAGCTGCTTGCTCAACTGGGCAATGGAAATGGGAGGCAAATAGGGAAAAACCCAAATGAAACGTTGAGAGCAGATGGAAAATATTTTGCATACACTACATCGAGTGTTTTGCGGGCTGTCAGCGCTTTGAAGCGTGCGAGATTTGCATAGTTTGCGCATCGTGGGGCACAGCAAATTGTTTTGCAGTCGCTGTTTTGTAGTCTGTATTTAATTGACAGCTGACAAGTTGATTATGGGCTAATTAGCGAGCACGGCTAATTGAAATTAATGAGTGTGCAAAGCAGGCCAAGAAACTGACCTACTTTTCCAACTGACTATAAAGAGAAATAAATAAATAAATAAGAAAGTCCGTTTCGAGCGAATAAAGTAAACAGTTAAAGTATGCGAAAAAACCCTTATAACTCCTGCAAGCTACTTCAATCAACTTGAATAAGTTTGCACTACATCTTGAGCAGCATATTGATTTTAATAATAAATTAAATACTAAAGAGTAATTGCCAAAGGCAGCGCTAGTGACGCACTCGGCAGCGACTTGCCCTAAAAAGTATGCTACACTTTTTGCCCGGCGCAAATTATTAGTATTGCACGCCTATACACGCATGTACACATATACACACACACGCTTTTCAATTAAAATGGCAACAAGAAAACGGGCAAACTGACAACAACCACAAATATCGATTGGCTACACGCATAAGAAAGAAATGGTTTTGTATGAGAGCGCTATTCGAGTCATCTATCAGAGCTGGCACCGGCGCTTATCAGGATTGCCTGTGAACGTGCCACGCCTCCGTCTGGCAGTTTTCACATTTATTTTCGTGTTAAAATCAAATATATATTTTTCTGTGGCGCCCAGCCAAACCTCGGGAATGTAAATATTGACATAAACATTTAAAGGGCAACAGGGGAGAGAAAGAAAGAGAGGAGCAAGAGGAGCCGCTACAGCTGGCCACGACAGACACGAACATCGTCAGTGTAAAAGCAGCCTTAAAAGAGGATTTGTTGGGTGTCCGTGTCGGGCATATTGAACACACCCAAAAAGGTAGAGAAATCAAAAAAAGAAGAAAAAGGGAAAGCCAACGTGAAGCGAACTTATAAGCAGCAGAAATATATTGGTAGGTAGGAGAAACGAAAGAGAGGGAGCAGAAGCCTGTGGCTAATAATCAAACAGGACGCCCCCACCAGAGGCAGTTGAACCTGGGCCAGATTACCTGCGCATATACCTAAAGGTAGTTCAGAGGAAGGGCAAGCATGGGCCGGGGGACAGCTACCCTTCGAAGTGAACCGAAATTGTACGTATTTCTTTTAGTTTTTCTTTTTTTTCTGGCTGCTGCTTTTGTTTTTAATCTTTGCAAAATGTCGTACAGGCTGTCGCTCTAGGCCCGCGCTCGCAACGGGACAGTTGACCGAGCTTAGGGGTCAACATGGGGTTGGTCTGCCGTTAGTGGGGAGGGGAGCAGGGAAATGTTCCATAATAAATCACATAAATATGCAACGCGAGCGCTGAACGAAAATGGAAAAATATTTGGCTAAGCAACGAGTGACGTGGATTTGTGCCATGGATTTTACGTTGATGCCACAGGCAGCAGTAGCAGCAACCACAGCAGCAGCAGCAGTTACGGCAACAGCAACAATATCGGTGGCCCTGACTACCTGACTAAACGCCTGAAATGGAACGTGTTCAGCTGGCGGCTGCTGGCTCCAAACGGGATTAGCTTTTAATGCTTTTCGGTTATGTTATTTACAAATGGCTTTTCAAATGATTGCCATATCTCTGCGTAGTACACCTTGCTCCGACGACTCCTCACTCTCACTCTCTGCCCCTTTCTGCTGGCAGGCCTGACTGAACTGTAAAATCTCTGCCATTTATCAAATCAGTTTGGTTAGTTGCCCGCTCTCGCCTGTTTGCCGTCATTCGATTTGATTTGTTAATGTGCACAGGTATTTAATACCAACACTATGTCATAATAACTGTAATCCCCAGACAGAGAGAGAGAGAGAGATGGAGAGAGAAAAAGAGAGAGAGCTGGTGAGTTGAGCTGGGTTTGACAGCTTAATAGTTTAAATTACTTTGGCAAAGTTATCAGAAAGTTGAGCAAATGTTGAGCTTAGGTAGTTAAAATTTTCACTTTGAATTTCATTTGATATTTTCTCCAATTATCTATCCTAGTTTTAAACGCTTTTTCAGCTTCTATTCTAGTTAAATTTCTGCATACTTTTAACTGTAATTAATGCGCCATTTTACGTGACATTGTCTCTTTATATATATAGTGGGATATATAATCATTTTCTGTAGTCATATGAAACGTGCTTGCAACACGTTCTGCCATCGACCTCTCTCTCTCTCTCGCTCTTGCCTCTCTCTCTACCTCGGAACGTTTTTCTGTAGTTCTACTGGATGCATTGCAATGGTATTTATGTAAAATGCCAGCAGGCCCGCTGTGCACTGCCATTGCCATTCCGTTGATGTCTTCATATATGCCTGACTCACTGACTGACTGACAGATAGAAGGACAGACAGATAGACAGAGGGACGGACAGACAGACAGACAGACAGACAGACAGACAGGCAGACAGACATATAGACAGACGGATGGAGACCCTATGCCTGCCTGGCAACGCTTCAGTTGTCTGTCAAGCGTTCAACGCGATGCAGCACCGCAAGATTCATAATTGTCGCACACAAAACGCCATTGCTCTCTGCCTGTTATTATTGCTGTTGTTATTGCACTGGCAAATGGCTCTCAGCCAGCACACACACATACATGCATACATACATAAAGATGCACGTAGTCAGTGGCAGTGCCATGCTCCATTCCCAGCCGCTCTCTTGCATTCCCGCGATGATCCACAACCGGCACCCATAACTTTAATACATTGTAATTATGTCAACTCGTCGTCAACGTGTTGTTATTGCTGCTGTTGCTGCTGATGCTGCTGTTGCTGTTGCTGCTGTTGTTGTGCAGTGCAGTGGCAGCTTCATCAGCGCACGTTACGTATACGCAATTTATACGATTCACAATCTGTGCCAGGACAGCACACAAGCAACGCCTCACTTAACGGCTTAATATATTGTTACGGCAGCTGGCGCTGCATAATGTCGCACACACACACGCGCTAACACACACTCGCGCACACTCTCTTACACATGAGTGCGCACACACACGTGGCATGAAATAAAGAAATGACAACAAAGCACAAGGCGAAACCAATTCAATGCAGCATACTTTTCAGCGCCCGCTTACACACACACACTCGCACACACACATGTCGACAGTCAGCTACGCGCGCGTGTATTAGAGTATTCTGTAATTTAATTACAAACTTTGCGCCATTAATTTTAAAACTTTATCCAAACTGCGAGTATCGAGCGCAGCTGCCCGGGCGCCTCCAGTCTCCCGTCTCCCGTCTTCAGCTGCAGCATCCTGGTGTCCTGCGAATAGGTAACGACCACAATGGCCTCAACTGTCAGTTGCAAGCGGCAAGCGGCAACGGCAGCAGCTGCCTGTATGGCCATAGCTGTGGCTTGCCTGCCTGTCCGCGCCTCCCCCTTTTGTCTAGTTTATGCACGCATGCAGCATATTGAAAAAGGCAACGCGTCGACTTTGCAGCCATTTATCACGGCCAACTTTCGTAATTAGATGGAGTGGACACAAGTTACGACTATGTGTGGCATCTGCGGCAGTTTATGTTGCATGGTGTGAACAGAAAAAAAATCTGCAAAGTAATGACTTAAAGAGTGCTCTTTGTAGTCACAGACAGAGGCGTGCATAATGCCCTCCGCCAACTAGCTTTATCTCTTAAATTGACTTAGCTATTTTTTAAGCAACGTTTTTTAAGCTAACGTCTTTTAGTCATCTGATTTTTAATCATTCAAAAAGTAAATGAAATTCTTCTTAAAACCGCTTTATATGTAGCTAACTAAAGAGATAATATACCCAACATTTCTCTATCGATTTTCTCCAGCTCTCAAATACATTAAGCTTATCCTTAGACAGCCTATTTTTAGCTAAGCTCTTCTAGTCATCTGATTTTCAATCAATCAAAAAGTAATTGAAATTCTACAAAAACCTACTTCACATTCGGCTTTCCCCCACTCAAATTTACTTAGCTTTTCCTTAAGCAAACTACTTTCATACAAAAAGCTTCTAATCCTCTGATTTTCAATCATTCGAAAAGTAAATGAAATTCTTCACATTCAGTTAAAGAGGAATCAAACCATAGAAAACATACACGACTTTCGCCATCTCTCAAATAAATTTAGCTTTTCCTTAAGCAAACTATTTTCATACAAAAAGCTTATAGTCCTCTGATTTTCAATCATTCGAAAAGTAAATGAAATACTTCACATTCAGCTAACTAGAGAGGAATCAAACTGTTGATAATATACACAACGTATTTCCTTAGTTGCTAAAACCATTTTCAGAGCAGCTGAATAAAAAACCATAAATGCTTAGGAATTTTCTTGGCTTTTCCCTTTTGTGCATTCTTCATGCATTTTTCCAGCGTGTCGCCCTGCAATTTTTCATGAGGCAGCATTTAGTAACATTTTTCATAATTCATGACAAGCGTTGCGAGACCCAAAACGAATGTCAACTTAAAAAAGCCAACGAAATGCTCTAAAATATGCAATGTCAACAACAACAACAACAACAACAGCAGCAGCAACAACTGCAAGATGAACAAGTTGGAAAGGCTACAGTCGAGCTGACTCGACTGTGATATACCCGCTACAATTCTTCGGAAAAACACGTGCCAAATGTGAGCAATGCGTTCTTGCTTTTTATTTCTTTCCGTCTCTAATTTGTTTTGCCTATGCAAGTTCCACTCGATTCTTATTGGATGTTGCCCTTTGCTTTTATTACTCTGCAGTTATAAATTATGCATGTGTGATAGAGACGCCTATACATACATACATATATGCTGCCTCACAATACATCTCAACATATCTAATTAGATTTGTCGTTTGTATTTTGTGTTGCTGCTCAATGTCTCTTTCGATTCTAAGTGGCTTTAAATATACTAAAAATTTATTTTGAATTTTGCAACACACTATAAAATAAAAAAAAATATAAGATACAAAAAAAATAAATTTAAGTCGCCGCGGCACACCCAGGAGTTGAACTCCGGACCTCTCGCTTAACAGTCAACTACCATCACCACTCGACCACTGCACTTCTTTCGCAATAACCGATAAAATTGCACCATGAATATTTTCGGTGCACATAATTAAAAAAAAAGTTGCCACATAATTTAAAAAAAAAGTTGCCACATAATTAAAAAAAGTTGTCTGCTGCTGGTGTTGAACTCGGGTACTAACATTAGGAAAAACCGACACAGGCACATGGCCACAAGGCAATACTATTTCTTGAATATCTTCCTTATTTATCGGCCGATCTTATTGAAACTTTCGCAACACGCCCGGATGGTGGTTTTTATCACATGGATAAAAAATGAATGCTGTAGAGCTATATTTGCAGCTATTATCGATTTATTATCGATTTTTGGGGGCGGATGGAGGCGTGGCAAAAATCCAAAATAAACTTGATCTGCGGGCATAATTAACACATATTGTCTCCAAATTTGGTAGCTCTAGCTCTTATAATAGCTGAGATCTAGGTTTTCATACGGACAGACAGACGGACAGACGGACAGACGGACAGACGGACAGACGGACAGACGGACAGACGGACATGGCTATATCGACTCGGCTGTTCATGCTGATTCAGAATATATATACTTTATGGGGTCGGAGATGTCTCCTTCTGCCTGTTACAAACATTTTCGGTTGGCACAAAGTTATAATACCCTTATACTCTTCGAGTAGCGGGTATAAAAAGCGGCAGCAGAGCAGGAACTGCAGTGTATAAGAAAAGCAAAAGGCAGCTCAACTAAATGACAAGCGCTGTGAAAAGCTGCCACTGGGAGTGCATTTTCTTCTTATCAACGGCAGCAGCAGTTGCAGCAGCGTCAGGTGGAAAACTGTAGAAGTGGAAACAGCATCCATCAGGAGGCACCCGCTCACCTGAGCGCACAATATTAATGGAGTCTCTCACTCGCTCCCTCTCTCTCTCTCTCGCTTTCGCTCTCTCAGCGGACTGGCGCTGGCTCTGGCGCACGACTCGTGCTATAATCTATTTTTCTTTGCCAGAATTCTTTTTTCTCGGGCTTTTTTTTCCACTTTTCGGAGTATGTAAATGTGTAAATATATATTTTAAAGCTCAGGTTGCGCCCTCCGACCATGCCCAGCATTTCAATTTCGGCTCCTCTCTGATTCATGTCGCTGGCAAATTTCATTAAAAGTGCAGCCACTCAGCTTGATGAAGTCGCAACTTGGTTACTCGGCATGATCTCATCTCGTCTGGTTCCATAATTCCTGCCAATTGCATTTGTTTGGCGGAGGCTTATCTGCTGCCCGTTTTATCCTGTCTTCCGCTAGCACTGTTAGCTCTTAGCTCTGTCTTTTTTACACTTCCTTTCCCACTTCCCTTCATTCTGCTTCTGCTGCTGCTGCTGCTGCTGCTTATCGACATCGGCTTCGACGCTTGTAATAAATCAGCTCGTCGCTTCACTCACTTCCTGTCGTATCATTTTTTCTCGCTGCTCCTGCCACACACACACACACACACACATAGACACACTCATATCGCCGGGGCATCATCTTGTCAATGCCTTGGCCTGAGCTTAGTCTGCTGTGCTAGATTTTCGACACATCATTTTCTATGTTAAGGTGTCGAGCACACACAAAAGGAATTTCCATTATTTTTCCGCCATCATTGATAGAGCTCTTTGTGCCCGCCCCCGCACCCGCATCGTTCTCATTTGACGTGTAAAATGGTATCATCAAGTTAAGTAGATAGTGCGGACAGGCAACGCCTGTGCTCGGCTCGAGAGACGTTTTGATAATGTGTCAAGTTTGCTTGTCGACTTTGGCGGCAACTTGGGCTACTGATTAGCCGGGGAAAAGTTCGCTTCAACTTCAGCCTCAGCCTTCAACTTGTAACAGTCAATTACCAAGCAGGATTATTGAGATTCTAATGTGGAACAGCTCGACCTACTAATAGGTTAGCCAGATGTAACAGCAGAAATACTTTCATGTAGCTTCCAAAACTCAAGCAAATTATTATGCAGAATTCTCTGAAACATTTTAAGTCTTTCTCCGAGTTAAGCCCAACAAGGCACAAAAACAACAATGGTTACGATTTATGCAGCTTGCTGAAATTGCAACTTAGTTCGGGCAGTTGCAGAGATCATTGAAGCGATTTAAACACGCTTGTTGCATAAATTTCATTTCAGATAAACAGCAGTGCCTCCAGGCTGGACAAGTACGTTTGTCAGTGTGTGTATGCGTCTGTGTGTGTGTGCGTCTGTGTGTGGGAAGGAATTAACATAATCGCATAATGCTCTGAATTGAGACGCTGCTTGTGCGGGAATCACAATGCAAATCAATTAATGGAATTAATGGAAATGCCAAAAGTGTTTATTAATATTTACCAACTTGGGCAACGACGAGTGTGCAACGTAGATAAGACACACACACACACACTCTCACAGACATACGACAAACTAATTAAGGCAACAAAATTAATTATAGCGCCGTTCGACCTCGACAATGCTGAACAAACTTGGCTTACAGCTCATAACAAGTTGGGCACAACTCTGGCCAAAAGCTGTGGTTCAGAGTTGGTATAGTTTTTTTTTTTTTTTTTTTTTGGGTGCGCCACTTGAAAATCAATCAGTCCGATGCTGGGCAACTGTTGCAAGTTTTATAAATGCTGAGCGAATGCCTCAGCTACGTATTGCATTTCGTATGCCTTGTCAACTTGGCCAACAGTTCGGCAGCAGCAGCACTCGTGGTCCCTGCACTGTCTGCCTGCTCGTTTATTTAACACTGATTGCCAATGCACACAGAGATTTGGCAAACGATGAGCTTGACTGGGGAAAAATCACTAGATGTTTTCCCAGACACAGATACAGTTCCACACAGCAGCAGTACATGTGTTCGCCGAGATACAGATACTCGAAACTGTCGTTTGTTTGCCAGCCTGGGGTTGCCGAGTCAACTCTGAACTCTCTCGAGTCTCAAGCCTTGTAATCAATGCGCCTCACACGTCGACCTGCGCCCCTGCCAGCTTTAAAAAAGCTGTCGAGCATTGCTTTTGATGCCGTATCTGCTTTAAGTATCTCAACTAGCATGTATCTTCTTAGTATCTGCATCTATTCGCTTACTGACTTTTAGTGCCAACTCGGCGTATGCGTAACGTGCTTAGTTCAGCACTATAAGCAATACATATTTAACCGTCAATAAGCGCAACTTTAAATTAATTTAATATTGAAAATAAATAAGCGCAACTCCAAGTTAATTGCATATTTAATAGAAACTGTTAACTCTGCTGAAAATAACAACAATTATGTTCCCGAAATCAGCTTAGACCTTATAGTGTAATACAATGAAAATGCAATTATGTTCTGGTTTTCTTTATTTTTTTTATTTGAAAAGCTTTTAAATTCATTTCAATTAACACAAAATAAACATTCGTCAACTATAAATGTAAATTGCCAACAATAATAGAACAAAAACCAAATACGAAAACTGCATCAATGGAAAATTGTTTTCCTTTTTTATGTGTGTGGTTTTCACATATATATATTTTTTTTTGATTTTCTTCTCTCTTTGCTATTGCACATTTTTGGCGAAATTAATTATCGTAATTTATTAGCCAGGTGCAAATAAATTGCGGTGGCATTGAGTAGAAAAAATGGCCATGTAATGTGTATATAATAAATATATTAAGCAGTTTAAGGCACACGATAAATTACAACCGACCCGATTCCGATTCCGAGTGACATTAGCAGGGGACAACAATAAAAGCGAGCTGCGTCAAAGTGTGCCATAATTTATGGTCCTCAACCTGCAATTTCCTGTTGTAATGCGGCAATCAACGAGTGTAGGAGAGGTGGTCGGAGGGGAAGGCGGGAGAGTCAGCTAACTTAGGGTATTATGAGAATGCGTGTAACTTTTGTAATTTTAAATTCATATCGTAAACGGTGTGATATCATTTGAATTAAGTAAATGGTGTGTATTTTAAAGGAACCTATTAAAGAGATGATTTTTTATCGAATTATAGAAAAGTACAATAAATTATATGATAATGAAATAATAAGACAGAGAGCATATAAATAAATAATGCTAATATTTTGAGACAACAAAAATAAAAAAGCAGCAGAGCTCTCTACAGAATATTAGAGCTCTTTCCAATACACAATTCACAAGAAATTTACTTGAGCGAGTTTTTATTTCTTAATGTGCATATTAAAAATTAAATCTACCCAAACTAAGATTAGAGCTCTTTTCAACACACTTACCGCAAGAAGATTGATATTCTTGATTCCTTGTATATCTTGAAATAATTTTGAGTGCGTTCATGCATTCTCATCTCCAAAATAGAAAAGTTTTCCACTCTCTGATAATGATAAATTGGTTAATAAATTCCAGCAGACCGTGCCAAGTACCCTTTGCCCTTAATGAAATTCCTGCTCAATTCTATTAAAAGAATTTTGCTTGCTGCTTAACTATGCAGGCAAAAGCACAAACACGCATTGATAGCTAACCCGACGCAGGGCAAACACACACACAACTCGATAAGGTATGCAAATGCTTAAGTCAAATGTGTCCAGTTCTACAGTTCGAACTCAGCTGGCTGCCAACTTGCCAGCTTGTTATTAAAATGAAACCCCTCGCAGAGGTAGCACGGCAAAAAAAAAGTAACTTTTCGATCAACTTGAGCTGGGTTCGGGTTCGGGTCTCGGCAGCTGTGGCAGCTGTGAGCAAAGTATTCAAATTGAGGTGCAGGTGAAGGAGAACTGAGGGCAAATACATCATTTTGCCATAGAGTGGCAATTTAATTCCTTTGCTTATAAGGGTTTGGGACTGGGTGAGAGGTCACGGGGCAGGGCCGGAACGTGCTGCTGTGTCGCTTGCCTTAATTTCAAGCTTCAGCAGATTTGTCGTACTGTAATCAACGCAACATTATTAATAACCCGCACCGAGTTGGCAAAAGGTCATGGCAGTGAGGGTTAGCAAAAAAAGAGGCCAACAAAGCCAACCTGCACATATATAACTGGCTTGAAATGAGCTGAAATTGCATTTCAAGTAGATAATCAGAGCTGTTGCTACCTTTGCCTCATCTGCGTCTCCCTATCTCCCTATCACTCTTGGCTGCTGATGATCTGATCCATTTCCATCAATAGCAAAGTACAAATTGTTTGCCCTCTTTGCTGCCGCCACAACCGCAGACATTCCTCTTTTTCTTATGCCTTCTTCCCCCCTTTCTCTCCTGCACTCGCTAGCCTTAGTCTGCTCACATTCATGAGGCCAATTATTATGCAAATGGCAAACTATTCGCATTCGCACTCGCACTCGTTCTTCGACTTGAATCCAAAGAAATAAGAAAACTACAGTCGAGTGTGCTCGACTCTAGTATACCCGCTAGCCGCCTGACATAGTTTCTTTGCCAAGTATTTTGTGTTGCATACTTAGCAGGGTAGAATAGTTGCTGAGATCGCAGTTAGACGAATGGACATAGCTATATCGAATCGACTGATCAAGTATATTTTTACTTTAGTCGTAGATACTTCCTTCTGCAGTTTTAAATTTCAAATTTTCGTTTGTGGCAACTTATAATACCCTACCTAGCTATTCAATGAGTAGCTGGTATAAAAAGCAGACATAGAAGCCAATTTAAAATAGCAGCAGGCAAAAAACAACAAGCTTAAGATTACGTGGCAATGTTGAACCCGGCAATACCCTGCAGCTAATTTAAGCTCTCACTGAGAGTGAGATTGCTTGTCCAGGGTATATGGCAGCTAAGCACATGAAATGCATACACTCGTACCGTAGCAGAGTCTGCATAAATCAATATATGTTTACCCACACTGCCCACAGCAGCAGTTGCTCCTGCCGTTGCTGGTGATGTTGCTGCTGCTGCTGGGGATACAGCTGGAGCTGCTGCTGCTGGGGATGCAGCTGCCGTGGCTGGTCACAAATCAACTTTTGACTTTTGCATAAATTGCAAGTAGCAACAAAATTGCTGGCGAAAAGAAGGAAAAGTCATTTTCTCGCTGCAGGTGCAACGTTGCATGCACCCACTCTGCGTTCCCGCTCCCACCCTGCCCCTCTTGATTATGCGCCCGTACGTTTGACCGTCTTGTTGTTGATGCATTCCGCCTTCCTCGGGGAATCGTCACTCGTTTTGGCCACATCCGGGCAGCTGCTGTGTTTACTTGCATATTTTTTCCGACTCTCTTGTTGTGCAGTCATTTCCCGGGCAACTCTATATCTCTCACTTTCTTTCTATCCTTCTCTCTCGCCCTCTTTCTTTGACTCTCACTCACCTTTCTGTCTCTCTCTCTGTCTCGATTGAAGCTTGCCAGCATCTTGATTACCCAGCGAATCGCATTGGCTGTTTCGATTTGCATTTCATTTTCAGTTTTTCACTTGATTGCCAACAAAATGTACACCATATCGAAGTCTCCTCCGTATGTGTGTGTATATATATATGAGTGCTTATATGTGTGTGTGTATGTGATGCACATGCAACTGAGCTGCGGCTTTAAGACTCAAGCGCCAAGATTGAAGATTGACCTAAGCCGCTTGTCGGACACGGCTGGTGCCGGAAACCTGCAACCGGCAGTTGCAATCTGTGTGTCTGTATGTTTGTGTATGTGTGTGTGTGAGTGTGGCAGAAAGCCGTTGCAAATCGAGCTCAATCGAATGTTCAGCAGCAAACAAAAACAGGAAATGGACGTTGTGTGCTCAACTTTGTTTCCGCTTTTCAGCTGCAGCTGAAACTCGATGCCTGCAACAGCAGTGTCTCTCGCTCTACCACACTCTCTCTTTCTCTCTTTATCTTTGTGTGTGTGTGTGTGTGTGGGTGTGCGTGCGAGGGTGTCGTTGTCGTAGCTGTAGCAAATGCAAATTTGTTCAAAGTTTATTGAGTGCACGTGACGGCAAACAAAAGTGCAAAGTTGCCTTTGTCCTTGCTGCCTTTTGGGGCATGGCCGGCGTAGTTTCTAGTTTATTTTTGATCATTTCTTTTTTTTCACTTTTTCTCTGTAGTTTTTTTTTTCTTCTCTCAGCTTGCTCACAATTCTCGCAGTGTCATGTTGTATTTTTATACCCTTCGAGCGAAGAAAATAGTCTAAAAGACAGCTCAGCCATTAAACGACTGCTATTATTTTGGATGCCACGCCCATTGCCGTTATTAATTGTTTATTTTCTTTTATTAGGCCTAATATCAAAGTCTTAACAAAGTCTAATACGCATAGATGCAGTCCATATGCATAAATATACATATATCATAAAAATTATACATCGATTGGAAAGCAGAAGTTTTTAAAGTCATAATTTTAGGTTGATTTTGCTTGTATGTATGAGAGCGAAAATTCAATAAGTGGCTGAAAAATTCAGGCAAAATTTACTGTTGAATATTATATGGCTTGGGCAAAGAGTATCATACTGTGGGGCGTGTTTTAGTTTTATTGTAACTTGTTTTAGTTTTTTAACTTTTTTTTAAGTCCGCCCCTTTGCTGGACATTTTTCCGCCTTTAAAGGTTGCTCCACAAGAATTTTGACTTGCAAATTTGCAGTTTGCATGTTGCACAGCACACTGAGAGTGGCACTTGCCCATTAGAAGAGTATGGCTATAATCACCTCATGAAATATACATGAAAAAGGCAGCTAGTCTGGAGAGTTTTCGCTTTGCATATATGTTTGGATAAATTGCCGTTATTTAAATGAAATTTCAACCAAAATTAAAATTAATTTCAGCTGAAATTATGAAAGAACCTTGCGAAGTTTGAGCTAAAGCTTTTTAAAGAAACTCAATTTCATTTAAAATAATAAATGAATCATCTTATTAATTGACAATAAATAGACTGAAAGTATGGTTTGAATGGAGAATATTGTGCTCTGCAAAAATGCAATTGAAATTTTGAATAATTCATATTTTAAATATCCCGACAATCGCTCGTACAGCCTCGTTGTCTTATTTTTCTCTATTGATAGTCACTCTTTTTTGTTAGAAGTGCAGCTTTTGCATGCAAATGAGTCGAAAATACATAACAAATTTAATGTCCAACTTATATTTGTGCATCATTGCAGATATAACCAACTGCGACGACGACGACAACGATGACATCGATGAGGTCGATGCGGGGGCGAACGACAACAACGTAAACTGACCAGGGCAAATGCCAAAACGAGGCGAGCACTGAAAATCAATAAAATGGTAAGTACTTGCCAGGGAATTTCATGCAGCATACCTATTGCCACGCCCCTACGCCCGAGTTGCAGCCAGTCCACAGTCCACTGGCTGCCCCTTATCTACTACAGCGCTTTTTTCTCCTCTGCGCAAACATTTTAAGTGCAGAGTTGTGGATACTTTTGGCAATGCTTATTGCAAATGCTTTTATAAATTTTATGACTCAATGGCTGCCATTGTGGTGCGCGCAACAGCGAGAGAGAGAGAGAAGGAGCAGGAGAACGAGAAAGAGAACGACATAGCTTCGACATTTAACCCTATACTGACTTTTTTACGAGCAGTCAACAGAAATCAGGAACGACAACGACAACTGCAACTGCAACAACAGCCACATCCTTTCAAATCTAACCAACTATAATTTTAAAGCCAGAAAATCCACTTGGCTTGAGAGGCAGGAGTAGGAGAGGTTTGCTAAGACATGGGCGTGGCTGTAAACCAAATTGCGCAAAACTTGAGCTTGAATTTGCGATTGAAGGCAAGGCATGTAAACAAGCAAAGAGAGAGAAAACAGCAAGAAAATCGAGCGCGCAAGTGGAAAATCGAAAAGCTTCAATATATTGGCACAATTGCATGTGCTCAACTGGCAAATACCCAGCAGCAGACAAACAAAAAATGACATTTTTAGGTAGTTTTTAATTCCTAAACAGTTTTAGTCAGCTTAGTTCATTGAAGATCTTTTTAAAGAAACAGAACAACAACCTTATCTTTGAAAATCTCGCCAACCTGATTGATACCTCTGTCATTGCTATCTAAACTTTACAGGGTATGCACTCTACTAACTTTGTCAATTGTTGGCCAAGTTAAAGTTGAGTTGAGAAAATTTTATTGCGATTTTTTTTTTAATTTAATTAGACGTTTTTCGTCTAATTTCGCAAGTTAACTGTCAAAGTTAAGCGGAAAAAGTTTATTTATTCTTTTTTTTTGTTTTTGTTATTTCTTTTTCTTGTGGGTAATTCAATTGCACGCTAACCCGGCGGATGTTTGAAATTTCAATCAGCTTTGGCCAAACTCGACTCCCGCCTGGCTGCCGCCCACAATGAAAATAAAACGAAAATAATCTGCAATAAAAATGTTTTCCTTTAATAAAAATTCAATTTCCTTGAAGCGACACATGTTACAACGTTACAGAGTCGATGTCGGCATCGGAGTTGAAGCTGAAGTCCACGTCGACAGCAGCAGCAGGAGCTGCTGCCGGAGGAGCAGCAGCTGCCGCGCTGTCGGGCTCTGCCGGATGCAGTTAGGTAAAAGGCATGTGGGCAGACAGGGCAGATGCTACCTCTTGCATCCTGCCCTTTGCCTTTGGGCAGTGGACGCTGCGCTGGAAATGTCTTTCAATTTATAATGACGACGCTTGCCGATTGGCGAGTTGGTATTAGTGCTGTCTATCGCTTAGTGCGCGCGTGTGTGTGTGCGGTGTTGTCTGTTGCATGCGCAATGCCGCATTAGAAGCGATGGTGATGTTGGCTCTGCTGCCGCTGCTGCTGCTCTGCCCATTTTCCCTTCCTTGCTTCCAGCTGCAGATATGCGTTGCGCGTAGCAGGCAACGCAGCAAAGATCACGATGCGCATCGATGATTGCATAGCTTAAAGACCTAACCTAACCGCAATGTGGTTGGCTGGATGCATCAATTGAAAATGAGGCATCACTACGCCAGACAGCAGCTCACCATGGCGAAGAGTTTCCTGCTATCGAGCATCCTCTTCATTGCATGCTGCTTGCCAGCTGTGTGTGCACAAAGGCCGCCGGTGGCAGGACATCATCTAAGCTGAGACTGAGCAGGATTCAAGCGCAGCAGATTCAAGTAGTCTTTCCCACTTTTTTTAATCTAACCGATTAGCTTATGCGTGCAGCAAGTGCAGGCAGAATGAGTTAAAAGCGAATGCATAGAAGTAGGCAAACCTTTTTGTGCTAGCAGAAAGAATTAAAAGGGACTGCATAAAAGTAGGCAACATTTTTTTACTAGGGAAACCAATTGAAACTTAGTTTTCAAACAGTTTTCAATGTTTTTTAGCACATTTTTCTATCGAGTTACATATTGAAAAGACTCTTCAACTATTTAACAACCCGCTTTCCAGCTCTCTCCCCTCTTCTATCCAATAAAATCGAATAAAGTAAATGTATAGATTTGCTGCCTTGTTGTAATCCTGCAAATAGCTTTCGCTAATCTAATTACACAGCAGTAAATTCTAAAGAATTAGTGCGGATACTTTATGGGGGCTGCAGTAGAAGTTTTGGCCAATACTTAAGCAAGCTGCCAACCCTGCCATAAAAACGAAAAACGATTGTCTTAGCCAAGGGAATTGGGCGTTTATCTGTGCGTCGCATTACTCGATTGGCACAGATTAGGGCAGCCAGAGTGAAGCATCTGTTAGCTCATATAGCTTATGCTCTTGCCATATGTCTGTTCAATACATCACGCAGCAAACCCTCCCACTGTGCCTGGCCCTGAGCAAACAAATAGCGCAATTTTTAGTGCGCCATCGACAAATGCCTCGCTTCTGGGAACGAGCCAATCAACTCGTCTCTAATACGTTTAGGCTGCTCATAATCACGCTCCGGCAAGCGAGACATCAATATGAGGCGGGGATATTGAAGGACGCCGCCGGATGGAGCTGGACAGCTGTTTCATCAGCTCAAATAGCTGCCCGCCTCACTACTCTTCTCCGGCTTTATCTTATGGCAGACATGGCGCTTATTGTTCTTATCTCATTATTACATTTCTATTTACTTTACAAAGCCGAAGCAGCACAAGACCAGAGAATCCTGCTCCGGGTGCGCTGTCAGCGAGTGGCTTATTTATATGCGCTATTTGTCTTAGTGCCCGCCGCAAACTAATAACGTTCTTCGCTCTCCGTCTACCTCTCTTTGCGTTTATGCTTTGCTTGCACTTAACGCGTTTCATCGAGCATTGGCTTAGCGTTTCAATATTCCCGCTTGCCCATTCGTTATGTAAGTTATTAGTTGGGCAAATCTTGTGGCCCCTTGCGCCAGACACTTCCGTGCCTTATCAAACGCAGCTTCCGATTCACACACACAGCAGGCGAGAGAGAAAGATAGAAGCGGAGAGAGAGAGTGATTACAGTTTCAAGTTGAGTGGTAGCCACAGCTACTTCCACTTCCGGCGAATTTAGCTTGCCATCCTGCTGTAGGTGATTGCCACCGTCCACTTCCGGTTCATGTCTGTATACTGCCCCTTCTACTCGCCCCTTTTCGCACAGGCAGCGTGAATTCAATTTGCAAAATCATTAACACATTTTGTCAATAAGCTGTTGTCAATACCCGCGAGAGACGTTGGCGCATCATTAAAGATTATTATTCATTTTTATGTAATTATCTGCTTACCCAAGTGCCCATAAAATATACGCGACGTTGACAGCATCACGAAGAAGAAGGTGATGTGGGCCGAAGACGGCAAGGCAGAGTGGGGCGAGGCAAGAGTGCGGGAGAGGCAAGAGTGTGGGAGAGAGCGCGCGTGGGGAAACATGTTTTGGGACTGGCTGTGCCCATTTTCGGCGGGCTGATAACCCACTTGGGGAAACTGCCTCAAACTGATGGCTTTAATGTGTGTCCTCAACAATACAAACACGCACACAAGCACACACACACAAACTCCATAAGACACACACACACATACTTGTGCATTCTAATATCAAGTTACACTAGACTACACATGTTTGATAACTTATCGCACAATTTAGCAGCTGTCTTGAGTTATTTTACAATATTTTTTAATTTTGTATTTATTTTATACTTATTACAGTTCAAGTTTGTAGGGTATAGATTTAAAATATATAAAAAAATTAAATTAATTAAAATTAAATTATATTAAAAATAAATTATTAATTAATTTTATTTATAATTAAATTTAATGATAAAAAGTTGTAAGCTCTTCGATACTTCTAAACCTGCAACATTTCTTACGCTTTCTCCTCTTCAAGATTGCTGAACATTTTGCTATTAACAAAACACATTTTTGTCAACTCACCCCCTTGATTTGTACAGTGTAATTTTGCCATCTATGTTGCGTACTGTCTATCTATCCATAACTAGCCTGGTAAAAGCATCCCGATGCCCATATATACTAACGGGCCATGAGTTATGGCCGCAACGTGTGGCCCTGCCTGTAGTTACACTTAAGAGCAGTGTAGATGCCCGTGTGTATGTGTGTGTGTGTGCAAGTGTGTGTGAGTAAACGAGTATATTTAATGCAGAGCACACAACGGCAACGCCAGCTGGAAGTGGAGCTGGGGCGCAGAAAAAAAAGGACGCACCATTTAAGTTTACTGCACAACAGGCCAGTTCGTATGCATGCCTGTATGTGTGTGTGTGCGAATATGTATTTGTGCATGCATACATGTGTGTGTGTGTGTGTTAGTTTCATAATGTAACCGGATGTGCCAACACAATGCTCGCACATCCGCTTGCCAGACAACAGAACAACAGCTGTCACACACACGCACACAGACAAGCAGAGAGCTGAGAGAGAGAGAGAGAGAGAGAGAGAGAGAGAGAGAGAGAGAGAAAGCGGGAGAGAGGGGTTAGTGAGAGAGAGAGGGAGAGAGAGAGAGTGGACGTGTGCCACTGCGCTTTTGTTTGCAAATCTTTAGAAGCATTTGGGGCTGGAGAAGTTGTCGCTTTTGTCTATGGCGCCCAGCCCCGAGATGACAGCAACGGGCGCATTATTAGAAGCACCAGAGCATATAATAGGGGTATTCCCATAACAAGAGGCGTGAGAGGTGCCACACATGAGCCGGGGGAGTGACATAATTATTAACTGCATATAAGTAAATATAAAGGCAAGCAAACGGCCAAAGATAACGACAGGCCCATTGTGTCACCCATGCTCGTTGAGTGCGAGTGTTGGCGTACGTGTCTCTCTCTATCTCTCTGGTAGTGTGTGTGTCGGTGTGCTGGATGGGCAGCTGTGGCATTTCGCACATTTGGCAGACATGTCACGTGTGCGGCTCATCATTTAAGTTTTAGTTGCAGCTTTTTGCGGCACAACTGACACAACTTAATTGATTAAAAATAATACGAGAACACAAGACTCGCATTTTTATGAGGCAGCTGCCACAGGGCACAGTCTCTCTCCCGCTTTCCTCTCCTCGCCCTCTCTAATGCATTCGGCTAATGAAGCCGCCTTTTAGCTTGGCTTTTTAGCCAAACAACACAGCAAGCAATTTTTAATTTACTGCTGCATTTTATTATTTTCTTTTAGCTGCCTCGCCTTACTTTTCTTTTTGCTTGTTTTCAATGGCGGCTGCCGCTGCCGCTGCCTCCGCTGCTGCTGTTAATTATAAACTTTTTTAAATGGCTTATTGGGACTTGCGGTTGTCCCTATGCTGCTTCTCACTCTGCTCCTTCTCCCTTCTGCTTTGCTCTGCCTGCGGCAAGTCGTCAAGTGCTGCTCAAGTTTCAAGCTGTTGCCATTTCGTGCTCTCCGCTCTCTCATCGCATCTTCTTTGCTGTGCTGTGGGCTGCAATTTGGATACTGAAGACCACGCCCGCCCTCCCTGTCCCTTTACAAATAGCATTTATTATTTAAAGCATTTGTTGTTGCTGTTCTTGAAGTTGCTCTAGCTGGCGGCGCGCTTTATGTGCATTGATAATGAAGAGCGCTGCAAAGTAGGCAACAGTTTTTTCACTCTCAACCGGAAAAGGATTAAACTTCCTTTTTATGCTCTTTAGGCCGGCATTAAACTTTGATTAATGTTTAGTCTGTATAAAAATTTCACTTTTCCTTCACACACACACACACAAAGTTAACGCTTTCCCGCCTTGGCGCCATAAATCAGCATTAAAGGCATAAACACATCACCCACGCCCCCTCCCAACAGTACTGCTTGTTGGCCATTTTTAACAGCCAAGCTCATAAATATAAAATTATACATAAATGCGCTACAAAAAATCACGTCAGACAAGCGACAGGAACTTTTGGCCCACTCCCAAGCCGCTCTCCCCCGCTTCACATCCCCCTTTCGTCGCACGTTCTCTCCCACTCTCTCCTCCTACGTTGACTTTGACTGGTGGCGCAACTTCGACCTGGCGTTCATATATGACTGCCATATAGCAAATATAGTTGATGGATCGCAATTCGATTTTTAGTAGACATTAAGCTGTGTGCAATCTGTTTAACATTCGCTACCACGCCCCTCTTCGACGCTGCAGGGCGGCTGTCTACTTTTACGGTAAAACAAATATGCGCATAAAACTTGATGACGACGCAGCAGCAGCAGCGATAGCGACAGCAGCGTATACATTTGCACCTAGACGCGGAGCAGGGCAAGGAGTGAGGGAGTACTGGGAGCAGCTGCTGGCGTGGCATGTGGGTGCGTTCATAAATTTATGATGGCACAAGTGCTAGCGAAAAAAGGGGAGAGAGAGCGAGAGCACATGCAACAAGCAGCTGTGCAGCAAAGTCCAAGTGCTCCGTTTTAATACCCTACAAAGTGGCAGCGAAATTCATGAGGATTAAATGCAAAATTGGTAATAAAATCCAGAAATAAGTGCAAGTTGAAAGCAGTTAACTTATGGCCGATGCACTGCGAGAAAAATAAAGTAGAAAAAATATAATGGAAAGCTATGAAAAAGCAGCTCAACTAAGATATTTTTTTTTGGCACATTTGCCAATTAATTGCAGGGTAGTTGCCAGTCTAACAGCTTCACAGACTACCTGTCTATCTGCTTTTTTGCTACACTTCTTTCCCGGCTTGTAAAATATATGGAAAACACGTTTTGATGTCAGCCGAATGAATTGCTGGCAAATGTGCGAAAAATTTGTTACATATTTTTTTCGCTCGTATGTTCCTGCTGCTGCTGCTGCTGCTACTCCTCGTCATCTCGCTGTTATTGGCCATCAATATTTACTTCAAATATTGCGTCACAAATATGTGTGCTGTGCGTGTGTGCTTCGCAGCTGGCAAGGCATAAATATTTAATACACTTTGCACTGTGTACAGCATGATGAAGTGCGTTGCCAGCGTTGTCTTCCTGCGGCAAATTAATCATACTGAGGCAGAGCAGAGTGCACACACCTGGCTGCCTGTGACATTGTCTGCCTTTGGATTTAGTAGCAGCTTCCTCTCTCTCTCTTTCTATCTGCTCTCCCTCTCTCGTTCTCTGTTTTTTGCCAAATTATCAGCATAAATTCAAATAAAACAGAACAAGTGAACAAAAAATTGCGCCCGCAGTGTTAAATAAATGATGTTATAAAAGACAGACAAAGCTCCTTTGGACAGAGCTGACAGGATACAGGACACAGCGAGAGAGCGAGGACTTTATGCAGGACAACAGCCAATCATATATATATATATATATATATATATATATGTATACAATTCCAGTGTCTCCACATCTTCAGCAAGTTTCGGCAATTTTTCTTGGCAACTTAACTAAGCCACGACACGTTTCTCGTCTCGTCTCGTTTCGTTTCGTTTGGTTTGCTCGGCAGCAGCTGTCAGTGGATGCCAGCCGGAATGAACATGATGAAGCCCATCATGAACGTTAGAAGGAAGACGCAGTGTGATAGGGAAGGGGGCGAGTTGTATGGGGGGGGCCAAGCAGTGATGAGATAAAAGCAAAGCCGGCAATGCCAGCGGCAAATTTCAACAGACTCAGGCAAATGGAGCAACAAAATGGCCAACGGCAGCTGCCACGCCCCATCCCCTACAGCTCCGCGCAGCCCAATGGCTATGGCTTCGCATGCCTGGGCGAAAATCCTGAGGCGTGATTGATTAATATTATTCTCGGCTAATCTAACTTAAATGGGCCGCAAGCAAGAAAGCACAGCAGGCAAATATAACTTATTCAGCAAGTTTGACAGCGCCCACACACACACACTCACACTCACACTCACACTCACACTCACACTCACACTCACACTCACACTCACTGTGCGTGAGTGCGACTCGTTGACTACGCTTCATACATAATAAACACGGCGGCAGCGTGTTAAGTGCACAACGACTGCGATAAGGAACAAAAGTTGATCAGTCGCGCAGCAGAGCAGCAGCAGAGAGGGGAAGAGCGGGCGGGACGGGGGCGTGATGGGGGCGTGACACTGTTAACCTTGTTAGGCTACCTACTAAAGCTGATGAAATGCCAACACGCATCTGCACAGTACGAGTATTTGTTATGCATACCGAACAAAACATAAACCTGAATTCTTTGCTCAAACTTTTCCTTTGCGCGCTTCTCCTTCTTCGGCATTTTATACTCTCTTTTCTTGCTACTTTTCCGATTCAGCTTTTTTCTTGCTTGTCAAGTTGTCAGCGCAAATTTGGCATTTGGCAGATGAAAAGTTGGCGTGATATGAGGCGATGTTGTTGCCATATGCAATAAGCATTCACTTGATCAAGCTCTGAGGCCGAGCGAGAAAAAGAAAGACAAAACGAGTGCGGAAAGATACATTTGCGATTTCTGGGAAAAGGTAAATTGGCTGAGAGACAAGTAGGTTTAGAAATAGGCAGAAATTCGTGGGGGAAAAAATAATAAAGAGAAAAGTGAAATTTGCTAGCCATGTTTTTATTGAAATATTTATTTTATTTTTAATTTACTTACAAATATTTTTATTTTATTTACCTATTTATGTATCGATTTATATATCTATTAGCTTATATTTTTATTTATTTATTAACTTGTTCATTTATTTTTAGATTGATTTATTTCTTAATTTCCAATCAGTCAAACCAAAAATATATATAAAACTCGGAATACACCATGTTTGTAAATAAAGTAAAATAACTATAAAACAAATCAATTAATTCAATGCATAAAAAACATCTCAGTAAATCTTAAAAAATAAATAAGTACACGTATGCCAATTGTTTTATTTTATTTTTATATATATTGTATAATATTTAAATGCTTTTAAATAGATATTGGAAAAATCAAATGATGCCATGAACTTAAAAAAAATAGGGAAATAAATCGCGCCTTGCAAGTATATTTTTAAAGTTTATTCATTTATTTCACATTTATTTTTGCTTAAAATAAAACTTATATGATATTTCGGCAATACTTACATATTTTAATTTTAAAGTAGAAAGAAATTCATTAAGCCTTCATAATCAACGCAACTGAAATATACGTTTCTTTGTTGATTAATCATATTATCGAATTGCATAATCGGAATTTCAATAATATTAAAACGAATCAAAGATTCAATGGAAATTTCGCATCAGATATTGAGCGATAATGCGCCAACTATATGGTGCATTGCGGTTGCTTTAAAAGCAAATGCAAATGTTAATTAATAAAATTATGCACACAAATTGATCACTGAAAGCATTTTGTCTTTATCCCGAGGGCGGCGCTTTAATAGCAGCAACAACAACAACAACAACAACAACAAATGCAACGACAACCGCAAAAAGAACAAAGTAAAACTGATTGCTCACTTTGTAAAGTCATCAATAAATGAAATTCATAATTAATTAATGTGCAAATGACGGCGGCAAAAGTAAAAGCAACAGCAACAACAACAGCAACTGCACGTGCCATAAGGCGCATAACTTTCTGACGCAAATTGAACAACTGTCAGCAACATGTTGCCGCTGTTGCTGCCACGCCTCTGCGCCCCACACGCTGCAGGCAATCGACAGTTCGGTGGCTTGGCCCACTTGGCTGTGGTCACAATTTTTCACCTGACCAACACTGTGAGCCCGCTTAATTAAAATAATAAATGATTTTCGTTAACTTTTCTTGCCACCATGTTGACAATAATTAATGGAGTTGCCACGTGGAGGCCAGGAGCTGGGTTGCCAGGCCGAGTGCAGGTCAATGTCAGGCCCAACAAATTTGACGAAGCTGTCCGAAAATTGTAATTAATAATTGCGTAGCTAAAAGAGACGGAGTTGAGCCTGCAGCAAGGTGAAGTGAACCGTCAAACTGCTGTAAATCTATAGTAAATATTAATTTAATATCAAGACATCTAATTAATAATTTCTAAAGCGAAATAGACAAGAGGAGGAGCAAAAAGAAGATGAAAAAAAAGGGCAGCTGCGGCAGATAGTGGAAGAAAGTAAAACCCACTCGAAGCTAAAGCAGATTTATCTACAATTTCATAGCCCACGGTTCATGGCAACAGTTACGGCTGAAGTTCTTATCTGCGAGTTATCAAGTCGTTGCATGGGTAAAGAATTTTTCATTTCGATTGCAAATTTGCTCAGCAACAATTCAAAGGAATTTTAATTAATTTCCAACCACGCACTGGCTATAGTACAGTAATTGCGTAAAGGCATCGGTGGCTGCAGCTGCAACTGCAACTGTATCTGTATCTGTATCTCGGCAGCAAGTTATGATGCTCCTTGGCTTAAGTCATTATTATTATGAACGTTGCCTTCGCCTTCTGCGTTTTTCATTAGTGCCGTAAATAACCACACAAAGTTGAAAATCGCTGCGCAAATAGCTGAACGGTTGAGCACAAAAGGGGATTGGGGTTGGCGGAGAGGCGGGCCAGAGCTGTCAGTGGGCGTGCCACAGCCGGCAAGGTGCAACTGTCTGATGCATGCTTCATTGGCTTGTGCATTATTTGAGCAACCCGGTTGCAACATAAAAAATGCACGAGCCAACACACGAGCAAGCAGCAGCAGCTGCCACGGCTGTGCCTGCCACAATTGCAACGCAAGTGTTGGGTGGGTTCGGAAAGGGGGGAAGGGTTGAAGGGGCAGCGTGAAGCACAGAACCGACAGTCAAGAAAGCTCTCTGGGTACGTGGCCTGGCGTTGTACAGGGCGTGCCGCCGACACGGACATGCGAAAACAAGCCACAGTATTTATGGTGCAACCAGTTGCCCCCTGCCCCTGCCACAACCCCTCCCCCTGCCACACCTCTGTAGCCCTTACAAGCCACTGCCATTTCGGGGAACGCGCTGACAGGCCACGAAAAGAGGATGAGACAGCCGTGCCACGTCCGCCCATAAAACACAATCAAGCATAAAAATGCAGGGCGGGCACTTAACCCAGCGCCTGCGACGACGATGAGAACAACAGCAGCAGCAACAGCAACAACAACAGCAGCAACAACAACAGCAGCAACAACAACAGCAGCAACAACAACAGCAGCAACAACAACAGCAACAACAGCAACAGCAGCAACAAAAGCAGCAACAACAACGACACATCAACTTTTTGTTGCTCATCGCGTTGTTTAAATATTTTAAAATGTTTGCTTAGCTGTGGGCACAGGCGACTTCTGGCTGCTGCTCTTGCTGTTGCTGTTGTTGTTGTTACTGCTGCTGGTGCGACTACAACTGGTGCTACTTATTTGCTTATGCAAGTGTTGACGCTGCGTATTAAAATTGCATGATTTTAATTGCAGTTTGCACATCGCGTCGTATGCGCAACATAATGTGCAGCGGCTGCATTTAATATTGCGCATACGCAGCGTTTGCTGCAATTGTATTAGCGCAGCAGCAGCAGCAGCCACGCCTCCAAGAGTCGCTCATCTCTCTCTCTCTCTGTTTCATTCACTGCTTCTCTCTCGCTCTTTCTAACGCTTTCCCTCTCTCTCTCTCTCTCTGTCTTCTGCTCACTCCATCTGCGCCGCAATTTAAATATTATTTTTGCCATTAGCCACGCGTTGTCCCCATTTCGCATTGCACTCTGTGCAGTTGCTGCAGCAGTGTGTGTGTTTGTGTGTGTTTACAATTGCGCTCTGTTTGCTTATTTCTTTATTTGTCTTCTTGTATTTTGTTGCATGCAACGGTTGAAGCAGCTGCAGCTATTTGCAATGCTGCCGCTAATTCTCATTTTGCTTTTTCGGCAATCAAAAGCGAAGCAAGCAAACGCTTTGTTTGCCTTCCACTTCACGGCACACGAATTATGTCGAGAATATGGCGAATCATGGCGGAAACTATTTCTGGCTATGGCAGTGGGCAATCATTTAAGAAATTAATATACTAGTCGATATGGCACTGAAGTATCTTAGAGTCGTGCTCGATTGGATTGCAGCAGTAGAAGTTCAGTTGAGAGAGCTTTATAGAGAATATGCAGGCAGTTCATTATTTGTTCACCATGCAGAGTTTTTACAGAATATTTAAGTTCCTATTCAGCAACATATACCCTACAGTTAGTAGAGCATCTTGAGTTTTAAGACCTCGTCTGTTCATTCCACTTCGCATCGCGAGAGTTTCCTCAGCTTATTATTCGTAATGCTCAGATTTCTGGGAATACTTAGCCGGCTGCTTAATAAATTCTTAATGCTGAGAATGTCAGGTATCTTTTGGCTTATATTTACCCATACTTATTCTACAATTCGCTCAGCAACTCTGTCTATAAATAACTCAAGCATTGCCGTGACTTTTCGCCCAGCTCAAAGCAATTTTCCTATTCAGCTTCTGCCCTGCATATTTCTATGTCACTCTATCCATCTCTTTTTTATCTCGTTGTCTCAAGTAATTTGTTTCTATCTCTTACCCACACTTAATCCGCACTCATCGGCTCCCCAACCAGCAAATTATTTGCTATCCCTGTTCTGGAACATTAGCGAAACAAAGTGCGTTGCGTTGCCTGTATGTGTGTGTGCTTTGAAAGCAATTAAATGATATTTATTTTATTTGTGACATGCACGCGCTTAAAAACACATACACACACACACTCACTCGCGCACAGACACACACTTGAGCGGCAAAATCCCAGAGCATTTAATTTAATGAAATAACAAACAAGTTCGGGAAGCAACGTCAAAACAGCAAAAAGCAGCAAAAGGAGTAAGCGAAAAAGGGAGGACAAACAACGGCAACAACAACAACAACAAGAGCAACACTAATGGCAACTTTAATGTTTTAAGGCAACTAAGCATGTAGTTGTGTGTGTGTAAAGCTCCGGGCCAGGCATAAGGATGCGCATAATGTGCAAAGTTTGCGACGCAAACTAATTTCAAAGTAATTACGTAGCACAAAAGTGTTGATATTAGACGGCAGGGCAAAGACGAAAGAGAGAGGGGAAGAGAAATAGTGAAAGAGAGAGAGAGAAGGAAAGAGAGTGTAAGAGAAAGGCAACCAGATAGTTAGAGTCAGCGTTAGCAGCAAAAACAACAAGACAAAACGTCATCAGCAGACGAGAAAAGTTAGAAAAAAATGTGTTAGCCAAAAGAAAACCCGAAAAACTTCAGAATAAAACAGCTGCAAAAATGCAATGACCCAATCGCTCACTCTTTTCGCAGAGCCACAACAACAACTGAACCAACAACAACAGCCTGAAAAAGTAAGTGCAATAAAATAAAAAATGAGACAGAAATTTGCTGTGACAACTTTTGACTTTAATGTGAGTTGTGGTGCCACTGGGAGCGGACAGAAATTAAAGGCGCTCTAAACTTTTGTGGCTCCCTCGAGGCGTTGTCTAAGTAGCTGCCCCTGTCCCTTGCCTGGGCTCTCCCCCCCTCTTCCGCGGAGGCAAGTTCTATTTATTTGTGTAATATTTTACAATTTTATAAAGTAAACGCAGGCAGGCGAAATATGAAGCTACTGGCTGCAGGCGCTCACAGGCGCAAACAGGAAGACAAACATAGACACACAGACAGACAGATACACAGACAGATAGAGGGAGAGAGAGAGAGAGAGTGAGCGCGCAAGAGTAAACGAGAGCGAGTTCAACGGAAGCGGAAGCTGGCAGAACACAAGGCGCACGCAGAGTCGAGCAAAAACAAAGGGAAAAGCAGCTGCAGCTACACAAAATAACAAAATGCAACAAAAAAATAGAACAGGCAGACGCACACACACACACGACTACTGATTGAGTGTGTGTGTGTGTGTGCATATGCTGGCACTCTAATGCAGTCGCCACGTCTTGCGTGTTTAGCCTTAAAGCTGAAACCTTTCAGCTTGTTTTGTAAGAGAGAAATAAGAGATAATGTTGAACTAAAAGTTACATTTCACTTAAAGCAAAGTTTGCATAGAATAATGTAGAAAACTCTTTCAATAATTGGATCGAAAATTTAAAATTCACATGATATGCTTAAGAGATATATTTTATTAATATATATTAATTTATATACTCTTTAATTTATAACCAAAAATTTTCTACGCACCCCCAGAGTCTTGCCGAATTTTAAGCTTTGTTTTACCTACGTTTACCCATTTCCACACTCTTCGCAAATAATTAAATAATGCAGTAACGCATTATTGCAGCGTATATATTTTACAAATTTCATTAAGTGCAGCAGCCTAGGCACAAAAAAGGCAATGTAAATAAATTTCAAGCTTATGTAGAGGTAATAAAAATTTTATAGCATACTTTTTTGCGCGTCGAGGCAGCATGAAACGAGCGCGGCCCAGAGCGAAAAAAAACAACGAGCTGCAATTAAACAAATAAATTCTCGCATAAACCAATTTCGTGCGAGAGGGGCGCAGATGGGCGTGGCACAAATAGCCAGCAAGCGAACGGCAAAAACGAGAAAAAAAACTGACGTAATTTACCTCAATTAACACGCCCGTTGCGCGGCAAACGAGCGACGTGGGGCGTTTACAGTTCAATGCCGCCATAGTAAATCTATGTGTGTGTGTGTGCGTGCGTAAGTTTGTGTGTGTGTGCCTGTCGAGCGTGTGAGTTTAATTGCAGCCAATGGTCAGCATTGCCATTTGGCAGCAGACAAAACCGTAAACGTTAACGTAACCGTAACCAATGGCGCAACCGTCGCACAGCTTCCGTTTGCCCATTGGCTGGCCGGGAAGTGGGCTAGCAGCGAGGAAGCAAGGGAAGCAGCATGTGCACTTGGCCCAGCTGAGTTTTATCGCCGCTCTTAACGACACTCCAAGTGTTTCAGTTGCAGCCCGCGCCCCGTCTGCTCGCCTGCCGCCACTGGCGACTTAAACGTTTGCCAAGTAATGACCATGGGCAGCCAAAACATATCGACCCAGCGAAGCAGGTAGCGCCCTGTCCTTCCCTTTTCATCCCACGGGTAGTCAGTTGCCCGTCTGGTCATTTAATGTGCATGTAAATGTGAGCACATTGCCCAACTACGAGACGCGCCCATTCTCCGCCTCACCTGCCCATTCAAGTTCGCTTTATGTGCAGCATTTTACAGCACACAAACTTCTCGTTCAGCCCTCCTAAATAAACAAAAATTGGATGAGTCGCTGTAGCCGAAGCTGTCCCTCACGACACTGTTCCTAATTGTCTAGCTGCCGATGAGAGAGAGCTGCATAAAAATGCTAATTTTATGTTCGGAGCGGAGCCAACGAGCGAAGAGAGCATATATGTCGTACAAAAGATACCTCGTAAATTGCCGAAAATACCTAAGCAAATTGACATCGAAATAAACAACAGTATCGATGGTTTTGTTCAAT
The DNA here is from genome assembly GCA_018151445.1 of Zaprionus inermis. Taxonomy (NCBI): domain Eukaryota; kingdom Metazoa; phylum Arthropoda; class Insecta; order Diptera; family Drosophilidae; genus Zaprionus; species Zaprionus inermis. The sequence continues at coordinate 1,651,865 of JAECXD010001696.1, forward strand.
ATCAAAACGGAAAATCAATAGATAGCTTTTGCAGCTCATTTTATTCTCTTATATACTTTCTTCTATCATCGCATATACCCCATTAGCAAATGCTGAAAAATCCAAGGTTGCTGGGTATCATTAGCACTAACAAGTTTTGACCTGCAAATATTTAGATGACGGCCTTTTTTCCGTGGCAACAGCTGCTGCCTATGGGCCATAAAACGCTTGTTTATGAGCGTGCCCCGAATAACCAAATGTTTGTGGCAGACTAAAAGCGTATTCCAAAAAAAAACAGAGAAATATTCTCTTAAAATATTCTCTTTAAAGTTAACAGCAAATATTTTAAATAAAATTCAGCTTGCATATATATCGATAAGCAAAAGTAATTTACATTGCCGATAAGGCATAAAAACTACAAAATCAAGTATACGACAGGCTTGACAGGCCTGAGCACAGAAAACTTGTGTAGCTTTTTGCCAAAACTGCAATTGGAAATCCACTCGAAAAGCCTCTCGACTAATTTGCAGCTGCAACCATACCTGAGGCCCAAAACCAATCGCATTGTTAAACCTGTCTGCTTATAGGCTAAATAAGAGAAAGACACATAAAGGGAATTGAGAAAGACACTGAGAGGTAGAGAGTAATGGGAAAGGCGGGCTAAGAGTAGTGGAAGAAGAGAAAGGAAAGCTGAATTGGGCCATCTCAGGCGTTTAAGCCTAATTTGTGTAGCCAGAGTAAAGGAGCGTTGGTTCGGCTGAAGCTGAGGCAATTACAGTTAAAGGCAGCCCTCCCCCAGTATCTACCTTCCTTTTGGCTTCCTCTCCCATTCGCTGCTCACGCCCTCTCCTCTCTCTCTCTCTCTCTACCCGTATCTCTAATCACACAGCAGGCTGCAATCGGCTTTTGTGCTGGTGCCGCATCCTGTTGATGGCCTCGTTAGTTGGGACTTAGCGTCCGCCGCACAGGGACACAGCACAACGAGCACAATACAATCAACGGCATACATACACACACATATACATACACTCACACACGTGGCCATAAAAACGAATGTGCTGTCGTGCCGAGGGAAGAGGGCCAAATAAAAAAGGAGGCCAGCCAACTGCCATCGAGATGGAGAAGGTTTTCAAGTTTTAGCTGCCATTTTGCATTTAATGCGCCTGCAAGCGCCTTCCCCGGGATCAAGCTGCCACTTGGCATATCTTGAAAACTTTTTATGCGGTACACAGTCTATAGTACAGTATATGTATCTCTAAAATAATAAACATTTTGGCCACTCAACTGGCAAACGTTTCAAATTTAATTAGAGCAGAGCAAAAGTTTTGCCATTCCGCAAAGGGCCCAGAGTTCGTGTGTACTGGAAATTTTATTAAACCAATTTGGGGCTGAACTAGCCTGGACATTGTTGCAGCAGGATACTGCAACCAGTTGCTAGCTTGGTCTGCCATTTAATGGCTGCTGCAGCATAATGGCCATTTTAAAGGCATAAATCACACAGACTGCCATGAAATACGATGGCAATGGATTGCGTTATTTGCTTGATTACAGAGCACGAAAATGTGCCCCATGCGCTGCGATTCTCGAAAACAATTCCTCGAGGCAGCATTAGCAGCAGATAGAAGAGAGTAGGATATCCTGTAGGATTAAAGACAACTTTCTCGGCTTTCTTTTTCGATTTTTAAATTATTTTCAACATTCTTCGAAGAATACTCTCACTTATCGCCTTATAGAGCATATAAAACGGAAAAGTATACGCAAAGTACTTGAGGTCTTAACTCTCATTAGAGCCCCTGACAGAGTCGCAGGCACCGAGACAACTTGAGTCTGTTGCAATCCCTGCAAAGCACTCGGAAACGTTTAAGTGCACTTGAGTGGATTTTAATGGACTACATCAGCGCAGTGTGTGTCTTGCCGCTCTAATCAAGGCTTTTGTGTGTGGGTTCACAGTGAGTATGGGTCTGCGTGTGCGTGTGTTTCCATATAAGTTTTATGCCTCATCCCTCTTGTTGCATTGTCATGTGCCCTAATGAGATGAGAGTGTGCAATCAAGTCGACTGTCGGTCCCTGTCAACTGTCATTCACAATTAGAGATTTGCCAAATAAACTTTCTCTCTCTCTCTCTCTCTTCCCGCTTAACTCTTTAACTAAGTATTTTATTTGTGGTTTAATATGCTACGAAGAATTCAATTGCGTGAAAAATTGGTAAATTAATTAAGCAGACTTTGCCATAAATTTAACTCAAGTTTTTCCACACTTGAAGCACATAAATTGCGTTGGCTTAAATGCGAAATGCCTAGACAGAAATGAAGTTCTGCTCTACTGGGTCAAAAATGTTGGGTAACTGGGCTGCAGGTTTATTTAGTCGGTGCCAAATGGCAACCGCATAACGGCTGCATTATCATTACAAGCGCCATTTGTTGGACCCAACGTTCGAGGCCGAATCGGGGGCACGCTGCTGGTCTGTTCTAGTAATTACGCACTAAATACACACGCCATTTGCTGTGCCATGTTTGGAGCGTTGATGCGTGTAGAAGTGAGTCTGTGTGGGTAGAGAGAGAGAGCGTGAGAGAGAGTCTGCTGGTGTAACCAGCTCTAAGCAACGAGATGAACTGAAGAGCCTGCTCGTTTCTGGTTCCATAATGTGCTGCTTATTGAGTTCTTATGCAAATAAACAACAGCAGAAACAATAGAAACAGCAACAAAAGCAGGCAGACACACACACACTACAACTTGTGGGCGTGGCAACAAACGTGTAGTGAAGGCGTAGCAGCGTTCGGCATGGGCAATGGTATAACTTGTAAATAGGCCAGGATTTCTTGTTGCAAATGCGCCATTCAATACCGACGAGAACGACCCACTCAACGGTTCGCCTGGCACTTCTATGGCCTACTTCATTAATATTTATACAAAGCGAGTGAGTTGCCACTGCCTCTCTCTCTCCCTCTCTCTCTTCATCTATCGCTCTGCACTGCTTTCAGCTGTTTTCTCTTTGCATTTCTAATAAAAGCAAGAAAAAAATAAACAGCGGTTTTGGTTTTACAACGTCTGTTTGCGACGCAACTGCGGCTCGATAGCAAAGCACCCTCTCTACATAATACCCTCGCTGTACCACCTAGAAATGAACTATAAATAGGCAACATTTGCCATTCTGTCTGTGTCTGTTTGCTTGCTCTGCTTACGCATAGCTGATTTTACATTTTCCAAATGAAAACAATCATGCGGCCAGAGTAAATAAGCAAAATACGAAAAGTATCACAGTCAGATACCCTGTGGAGGTTTGCAAGAAGAAAGTCATATATGTTTTATATACGATTTAAATGAAATTCACAAGAAACCTAAGGTATATTCGGCATATTCAAGAAAGAACTGAAATAGTACGCGTGCAGAAAAGTAGGCAAGCTTTTTTCAAGCAAATAGAAATTCTGCTTACCTTCTCTACTCCGTCTCTATCTCTCTGTATACAAGGCATACATACCATTTATAGTAAATATGCATAATCAAGAGTGGAGATTATGGCTGCAGTTATTTAAACTTAAATGGTCTTTGTCATTTCTCATTTCTCTGCTGTATTTGCACAAATTGCTTAGCTGCTTAACAGCTCAAGCGATTCATTTCATTTTGCTTAAGTGAGTTTATTATGTCCTTGTTCAAGCAGACATACAGATAGTACAAGAAAATGTGCGTGTTTTAATTATTGTCTTTATATATTTGCAGATCGACAAAGCGGAAAATAGCCAAGCAAGAGGCGGAAAGCATTTGAGGTAAGTTGACAGAGACACATAAGATACCATAAGACCCTGTTTCCCTTTTCCATTACTGGCATTAGTAGTCTCACAAACATTTCAAACTGCAGCGCTTTTTCATTCGCACCATAACGTTTTCTCACTCTCTCGCTCTCTCTCTCTCTCTCTCCATCCACTTTCCGAATATAGAAATGTAATTACGCCAGCTTCAAAGTAAGTCGACACACAGTCAGAGCGACAAACAGCTCATAGATGTATCGACAAGCGTATCTATATCGACCTCTCTCTCTCTCTGTCTCTCTCTCGCCGTCACTCTCTCTGCCTCCTTCTTTCCTAACCATGTTTGTCTGCACATGTCACACAAATCAACAAACTGGCAACAGTCGAAGCAGAAAATTAATTGCCAAATTCTCCAGTGCCAAATGTTTTTCGAATGCAACAAAACGAATTCAATAACAGATAGCGAGAGTTGGGGAGAGGGTGATCCCAGAATGATTTGACGAAATTTCTCGCATTTGTAATTTGATTGAATTGACAGTTTTAATACCGAAATATATCTTTTAATATATATCCCTTTTAATTGGACATTTGATTGAATTCCTGGCTGAAACAGCATTAATATTATGCTCATATATAAGCTGTGTTTGTGAGAGCTTTGAGTAATTCGAGTATTTATTCTGCCTTTTATACAGCTAAAATGCATTCTTTAAATTCATTCTTTAAGAAAGAAGGGACAACTGTCTGAGTTCTTGGGCAATGTGGCGTATATTCTATTTATGTTTATTTCTTTAAGCTTTACAATAAAATAAATAATAAATAAAGCTTATGCCATATATCAATTCGGTTAGTTCTTATAGGTAACGTTTGCCTAACTCTTTTGAAATCGCACCAACGAAACACTCTGCCTATTCACAGTTTCCCACTTTCAACCAAAAGGTCTTGGTAAGCTTCACTCACGATGCAGATAAGCGTGCATAATGTTGCACGTAGGCATTGACAGTTGACAGCTTGAAAGGCGAAACAACAACAGTTCAACTAATTGGCAACTCTAAAGTGTTGCCACACGCTACCCAGCTGACTATCTCACCATGTGGCTACGCTTGGCAGATTGCAATCAGGGCCAACGCGTGCCGCAAACTCGACTGAAATGAAGTTAAAGCTACTTTTATGAGTTCAACGTGGCATGTAACTGGCGCTTCAATGTTGTTGACTCCTCCTCGGGCCCGATTTGTTGTGCTTGCCCCATCCCCGTGGCCATTTGCCACTCCCACTGCATCATCAGCTACTTTTTGTTGCTCTTGTCGTACATCTTTGTTTACTTTGTGCTCATGTAACTAACGTTAACGTTGACGCTCTGCACGCTGCGCCACCCTGCCCATTTCCCGATCTCTCTGGGCAAGGAATTTAATTTACCAGCAGCCATAAAAAAAAATTCGGGAGAGAGCAAGTAGCACCCTGCTTGCGGGCAACGCAGACTGTGGGGGGTGAGGGCTGGTGTTGCAAGGGAAAACGTTGTACAAATTTTTGTTTGCGCCAAAAATTTGTTTGCATTTCGCTTAAAGTGAAGTAAACGGAGAGCGTAAAATTTTCACAATTAATTTGTCATTTCGTCGTGCAAATATTTTCCATGGAGCTCGAGTTCGAGACGAAGCTGAATCCCTTTCACGTTGCCACGTGGTTGCACAGCCACGTTGCCACATCCGCAGCTTAACGTATTTACTTTTACTCGGTTCGCTGAGATATTGCATGTATTTCGGCACTGAAAGCAATGTAAAATATTAACAAAAGTTGAAAGCTTGCATATGCTGCAGATGCTGCACTGTCTAATCCTTGACTTTTATCATATTTACCAAGGATTTGTGCACACAAAGCTTCCTTTGCGACTTGCCCCATTTCTCCTTTCTCTCTCCATTTTCATGTGTGTGCTTGTATCTTTGTGAGTTGACCGTACAGAGAGACACACTTCACAAAATGCATTTATTCATGAGAACATTTTTCTGTAAAATGATAATCTGGCAAAAGATCAGAAGACCGAAGGGAATCCAAATGTAACTCGCTCTAATTGCATTACAGGACAGGCAAGCAGAAAGCCAGGCTAAATTCCAGAATAATTTATACAAAATAAAATAAAATACAAAGTCAAACGAAGTTATCTTTGCCCACAGACATCACAGCAAAAAAAAGTGTCTCTCACTTAATGTAACTGAAATTCTTTCAATCTTTTCAAAAGACACTAAGGGAGTTTAAATTAGAATCGTTAGTTCAGTAAAAAAAAACTTTTACATAAAAGTAATAGACTAATATATACCCTGTGTTTAGTTTTATAAAAAAACAAAAAGAATTTTATAAGCTCTCAACTGAACAATAGAGTTTCTTATTCCTAAAAAAAGACTTAAACTTGTATAATTTGCAATAATTTAATTCAACAAAAATTTAAATAATATCAAAGCTGTTTTAAAGCAGTTAAGAATTTTGTAATATTTTCCAGCAATAAATAAATCATTTCGCATTCTCCTTCGCAATTGACCAAGTTATACATTCATTTATGTGCAAGTTTACATCTTTAAAGTGCAACAAACCAAACAAAAGTCGAGAGATTTGTCAAGTTTGCAGCTCTGCAGCTTTTCGAGCGTAAAAACATGGCAAAAAGACACACAGGCAAGGGCAGAAGAAAGGAGAGAGAGCTCAGTCAGCTCATGCATATTGTATTATAAATATGTGTTGCATGTTAAACAAAACCAGGAGACAAATGTAAGCCCGCAACGGGTCAAGACATGAGGTCGGCGCAGGGCTGCCGGTCGGAAAAAGAAGTCAAGAGAGAGGGACGGAGCGACGGAGAGATGAGAGAAGACACAAAACAAACAGGCTAATAAGCCTGTGGCAGCCGAGAGGCAGTCAAACGGACTGACAACTATCTTAGATACGCCCCACAAAGGAGATACATTTCCCCAGCATATGCTTGGCAGATTCCAATGCGTATGCGTATTTGCATATAAAGCTTTTGACTTTCGCATGAGCGTAAAAAGTAAATGCCAAATAAAATAAATCATATACAATACAAATACAAAGATACATATAAATGTTTGTATCTGCTGGATAAACAAGAGTTGAGCAAAGCAAAGCCTTGGGGCAAACAACAAAGACCAAGTGGACGAACGGACGCACGGACTGTGCCTTTTGCCATGGGCATTGATTGTCAAGTTCTAACCAAGCTACGTATACGTAATATTTTCGGGGGTCTCAGTTGGCCAGCTCAACTGACAGCAACAGGAACAGCTACTCTGGCTCTGACACTGGCTACGTGACGGTGACACGACCAATTAGTGTAGTTGTTCCTTGGCATTGTTGAACATGCAGGCACACGTTAAAGACTTAAAGCTTATGCAAATCTACTTAGCCTCAACTAGCAGCTGCAAACTGCAAATGTCTGTAATTCAACGCACACACACACTCGCACCCTTTGACTGGCAAAAAATGGGTATGTTCAGGCGTTGAATTCAACACCTTTTTATGCTCTTCCCCCCTCTCGCTCTCTTTCTCTCTCACATCAAGTGTCTAGCACACATTCGCCCGCCTGCATACGAATTAGGAATGGGGTGGCAGGAAGCGGGAACGAACAAAGAGGTAGAAGGAGCTGCCATTGTTATTTCAAGGGAGCCTGCTGTTTGTCATTTGATGACCACTTTAAAAACATTTTCTTGACGTTCTTTTGTCGCAGCTGCTCGGCTAAAAAAACCAAACAAAGTTTGGAGAATTACTGCCGTGAAGATACTCTTGAAAATATGTGAAAATTTATATGGTATAAATGAATTTATCAAAACATTATAATTTTTAATCAAACGATTTATTAATCAGAATAATTGTTCTATCTGACAACGCATAGAAGCTTTCAAAGCACACGCAAGCTTTGGGATGCAGTCATTTAATGCTTTATAAACAACAACATAGCCCAAAAGCTTTACTCGTACAAAGCTTTGAAAGCACATTAAAGCTTACAAGATTCAGATTAAACAATCTAAAGTGAAAGAGAGAGAATAGGAATAAGATCAAAAAACCTTAAAATAATCTGAAAATAATTTAAAAATTCGGTTTATTTGATCGTCTAAAGCGTAAAAGCTTTTAAAGCACATTAAAGCTTACAGAATTTCAAATTATACACTTTAATAATGCTTAATAAATTAATGCAAAATAAAATCAAGGAGCTTTTTACCAGAAAAAATCAGTAAAGCTTTGTAGATTAATCTCACATTTTACTCTCTTACAACAAACTGGAATCTGTACTCAAAAGAAAACCATAAAGTCTTTATACCCTTCTTATGCTACTCGAATGGGATATGGAAATTATAAAATAGCAAAGACCTGACAAGCAGGCAAAGAGAAAATAAGTGAAAATCATTCGAGTTTAGTTAGCATCAATCGAGAGCAAAAGGCGATGGCGGCAGACTTCAAAGGAAGCTGAAAAAAAAAGGGAAATTGTAGCAAAAGCGAAGGCTAAGAGTAAACAACCATTATGCACTCAACATAAGCGATGTGAAGGGGAATGAGAGAACTGAAGATGACTGGGGGAGAATGAAGAGTGTGGAGCCAAGCAGAGAGGCGAGAGTGAAGCTTCTTGCCTGAAGAGTGTTACCGCATCGGAAAGAGGTTGGAGTAGTTGGGCAGCATGGAAACATTTTACTACCACACACACATACACTGCTACAAACACACTCTCCCCCACCCCCCTCACACACACACGCACATAACACCAGAAAAATAAACAATTTTATAAGATATGCACAACAACAACAAAGGAAGGTTGGAAAATATCGGAATATATATAAGCAAAATTTGTGGGCGAACGAAGTAGGGCTACCGCAGGGCACAGCAGGGTGAGCAGGCGGAGGCAGCAAATAATGCAAAACAAACAGAAAACGTAGCAAAGTGAAATAGTGTTGGCTGCGAGGGGGATGATGGGCGAGGCACAAGGGCGACACCAGGCGACGAGACACTTTGCCGCCAACGCAAATAAACCCCCCGAAAAGTGGACAAAGTGGAGTGCGGAGAGTGCGGAGAGCAGGCGAGAAGACGAGCCGGAAACTGCCGGCGACGGCGACGGCAACGAAGATGACGATGGCGTTGGCCACTCAGCAACGTTTGACACTTGACGCAAGGACAGCGTAAGGACAATGGCGACGGCGACAACGACAACGACAAGAAACGAACCGAAGACGGCATGTGTGTGTGTGTGTGGGGGCAGGCTGTGAAATGCGCAGGCGATGCAAAGAAAAATGGATAAAAAAAAAACGGGGAACAGAAGGAAGGCGGAGAGCAAGCGAATGATAATAAAAAGCAAAAGAAACATAAATAAATATTTCAATTTTTGCACAAAAATTTCATTTTATATATGGCGTGCAGATAAAATATTGGAACGAGCAGTGGTGGCAGCAGCAAAAAAAAATTAAATCCACACGCACGCATACACACCCATACCTTCGCACACACACACACACTCACTTACAGGGCGTAACAAAGTGCTGATAAAGCGAGTAACTGGCACGCGAATAACATCTGCGGGTCACACAGCGTCGTAAATAGTCGTAAACGTATGTGGCAGGCAGCGCCCCTCCCCTTAACTCCCGCTACCCGCACTCCTTCCCGCCCTACAAGCGAAAATGTCGCACATAAATTTCAGTATTTTCGGTTTGTCAATGGAAACTCGACTGCGGTTTCGCTTTGCCAAATATCCGCAATTGAGCAGGAAAGAGAGAGAGGCAAAAAGAGTACAGTAATGTAGGCAGATGAAAGGGTTTTTTCCGGGCACACACACACACACATGCGAAGGTGTGCGTGCGTACATGTATGTGCAATTAGAAGGCTTCAAATTTCGCATTTCCATTCTCCACGCAAATTAACGCGATTCGCACGTGCGTAACGCAATGACAAAGTCGCATAGCCGGTATTACTAATTAGATGAAGACTGTCGCAGCTCAGTAAGCCTCAAGCGAAATATTCGTGAAATTTCTGTAGTATTTATGGCATTATTTGAGATAGTTCCCCACAAATTGCAGCATATTTGTGCTTTTTCAATCCGATTAGCTCTATCTAGTTTCACAGTATTAACATGCATAGAAATGCTTTAAAATCATTATCAGAGACAGTAATTTTCATAAAATGTATTAAAAATAAAAAATAATATATCTCATGCATCTAAATTTCTTTGAACATTTTTTATAATAAATCTGATTATAATCTATATAACTATTTGATAGGATTCTACCCCAGAAATCGATATACGATAAAGTGAGATATTTAGAAAATTGAACACTTCACTGATATAGACAGAATTTACCAATAAAACAAGAAAGCAAGGCTACCTTCGGCTTGCCGAAGGTTTCATACCCTTGCAGTTATACAAAATATAAAATATATTTGGATTGCTGCTGGTTTCTGTGGTATTTATTGAACAATTATAACAGTACAGGAAGTCAAGATTTTGACCTGATTAAAATTTTTCGAAAAAAAATAATTCTACCTTTTTAATGCTTTTGTATATACCTGGATTTCTTATATACTTAACACAAAATGTTATGAGGAAATGTCTTTGTGTTGTAAAGGATCTGTTGGTCATAAAATATAAATAAATTTGGAAAGTTCTCATTCAAAAATGCGTTTGAATAACAGCTATATGATTTTTTGTTTAACAGCTACATGTAATAGTACTCAGATTTCCATAAAATTCCAACATGGACCTTCATTAGGCCGATCGTTGATCGTTAGAAGTTATAAAAGTTTGATTTCGAACTTTATTATTAGGGACACACTTAGATTTGGATGTGGTAAGCCTGATAGCTATATCTTGAAATATAACGAAAATCGGCCGATAGGCTCCATGACAGCTATACGATATATCAGTCCGATCTAGCCCGTTCCGACTTATTTAAAGAGGGCAGAAATAAGAAGCTTGTGAGCAAAGTTTCATGAAGATAGCTCAATAACGCAATTGCGTTGCAACAGACAGACGGACTGAATGATTGTTCCTATAACAGCTATAGAATATAAACGTCTGAGATATTTAAATGGAAAAACTAAGAGCGGGTTACTGTATAACATTAAAAAGTATTGATAATGTGCGGTATTTCCAAAAACAAAACAGGTTTGCATACAAAAACCCTGATTTCAGCCGATTGTTCCTTTGGCAGCTATATGTTAAATTGGTCCGATTTTGATTTAGATTTGGATGTGGTAAGCCTGATAGCTATATCTTGAAATATAACGAAAATCGGCAGATAGGCTCCATGACAGCTATACGATATATCAGTCCGATCTGGCCCGTTCCGACTTATTTAAAGAGGGCAGAAATAATAAGCTTGTGAGCAAAGTTTCATGAAGATAGCTCAATAACGCAATTGCGTTGCAACAGACAGACGGACTGAATGATTGTTCCTATAACAGCTATAGAATATAAACGTCTGAGATATTTAAATGGAAAAACTAAGAGCGGGTTACTGTATAACATTAAAAAGTATTGATAATGTGCGGTATTTCCAAAAACAAAACAGGTTTGCATACAAAAACCGTGATTTCAGCCGATTGTTCCTATGGCAGCTATATGTTATAGTGGTCCGATTTTGATATAATTTTGACAGCACATTAAGAACGTAATAAGAATAGGATTTGCCAAATCTTGTTGCAATATCTTGAAAAACAACAAAAATCGGCCGATAGCTTCTATGACAGCTATACGATATATCGGTCCGATCTGGCTCGTTCCGACTTATTTACAGCCTACAGCAATAAAAAGCTTGTATGCCAAGTTTCATGAAGATAGCTCAAAAACTGAGAGACTAGTTTGCGTTGCAACAGACGGACGGACGGACGGACGGACGGACGGACGGACGGACGGACAGACGGACATCCATTTTTCGACTCCTCTGGTGATGCTGATTCAGAATATATATACTTTATAGGGTCGGAGATGTCTCCTAAGGTGCGTTGCAAACTTCTGGCTAAAATTAATATACCCTCTGCAAGGGTATAACAACAAAAATCGGCCGATAGCTTCTATGACAGCTATACGATATATCGGTGCGATCTGGCTCTTTCCGACTTATTTACAGCCTACAGCAATAATAAGCTTGTGTGCCAAGTTTCATGAAGATAGCTCAATAACTGGGGGACTAATTTGAGTTGCAACAGACAGACGGACTGACTGATTGTTCCTATAACAGCTATAGAATATAAACGTCTAAGATATTTAAATGGAAAAACTAAGGGCGGGTTACTGTATAACATTAAAAAGTATTGATAATGTGCGGTATTTCCAAAAACAAAACAGGTTTGCATACAAAAACCCTGATTTCAGCCGATTGTTCCTATGGCAGCTATATGTTATAGTGGTCCGATTTTGATACAATTTTAACAGCACATTAAAAACGTAATAAGAATAGGATTTGCCAAATCTTGTTGCAATATCTTTAAAAACAACAAAAATCGGCCGATAGCTTCTATGACAGCTATACGATATATCGGTCCGATCTGGCTCGTTCCGACTTATTTACAGCCTACAGCAACAAGAAGCTTGTGTGCCAAGTTTCATGAAGATAGCTCAAAAACTGAGAGACTAGTTTGCGTTGCAACAGACGGACGGACGGACAGACGGACATCCATTTTTCGACTCCTCTGGTGATGCTGATTCAGAATATATATACTTTATAGGGTCGGAGATGTCTCCTAAGGTGCGTTGCAAACTTCTGGCTAAAATTAATATACCCTCTGCAAGGGTATAAAAATGGGTTCACGAGCTTGTCTCCCGATTTAGTTGACCGATTTCCTTTGCCTACAATGCCTAGTCAAGCTAATTAAATTTATTATAAAAACTTCAAACATAATTTAAAAAATTAGTTGCAATTTATTTATTCAAAAATTTATTTTCTGTTGCATACTTTGCTGCTGCAACAAGTTCACCAACTGAAAATATATATATTTAATAAATTCTATATATGCGATCAACTTGCATAAATTTTTGTTCTGCAACTAAATGTATCAACTTGTCTGGAATAAAAACAAATTTTGCAACTTGGGCTGCTTATAGCAAAAAGTGTTATAATAAATTTTATGGTAAATATGCATAAATAGGTATGTGTTCATCTAAAAGCACACTGTAACCTGTAACAGATTATTTTGCTATTTAAAATGCTGTGAATACCGAAAACATGTTCGCCGAAAATGTAAAACAAGCAAGAAAGAACCTCAAGAAATGCGTTATATGCAAATTGATTTCGTAGGAACATTCGAAACATTCGTTGGTGAGCGAAGGGGTGCGAGGGGAATTGTGTGTGTGCATTAATTGAAGTGCAAACAATGTATGCATAGAAAAATATCATGGCGCATAACAGATTCAGTTATTCCCAGCGCTCGATATGCTAATTTCAGTTTGCCAATATGGTAAGAGATAAACGAGAATTCTCTGATGCCATTTGGGGCATGCAAATTAACACCGAAATCGAACAGAAGCGAGAAAGAGAGACAGAGAAAGAGAGAGAGTGGGGGAGGAAGGCAGTGAAAAATGCGACTTTCAAATGAAAAATGCCAGAGGTCAAAACAATGCGAAAAATGAGAACTGAAAATGGCGAACTTCATGCTGAAAATGGAAAATGTAAAACCCAAAAAAAAAAATGAAATGAGTAAAATAGAAAAACACTGACGCTGCAAATGCTGTGGGACATGCAGGAAGGAATAGATCCCTTAGATGCGTCTCTGAGGCGGAGGCCAATTCACTCCTAACAGATACTCGACAGACTCGCAGTGTATTGGGCTATCAAGTGCAACTGCTGTGTAGTTGCTTTGTATCTGCATTTCTGAAAATCGCAAGTTCGATTATGCAACAGCGGCAAGTGCAACTGCGGCCAAAACTATCAAAATGCATGCCAGGGGGCAAGCTGCAGGCAAGAGCAGAAGGATGGGTGGAGGAAGGGAGGGGGGTGGCGACAACCGCAACATGGTAAACATGAAACCGAAACTGTAACTAAAACTACGCGAGGGCGCCGGCTCTCGGTCCCATGCGCTGTGTGTGGCAACAAAATTGAAAGCATTGCGAGTGCAACGAGTTGAGCGTGGCAAAAATTTGCATGCATATTTACAAACTTTTTGGGGAGAGAGGACAACCCTAGGCAAGCAGCAAGTACACACACTTCGCCTACTCTCCCTCTCCCTCTCTCACTCTCTCTCTCTCTCTCTTTGCCTGTCTGTCGTGTCACATTTGCCACATTTGATGTTCGTTTTTGCAACTATTTGCAAATGCAAATTGCAAACATGCAACAGGGACATGTTGCGTAAATGTCAATGCAGCAAACAATGGCTTCGCTTGTTTATGTGTCTGTGCGAGTGTGTGTGAGTGTGTGCGGCTACTCAATGCGCGCTTTGCTGTCTACGACGTCTCTGATAAGTTGCCTGCAGCACAAGAGACAGTAGATTGACAGTGCAGCCAGTGCGTACTCACTGCAATACGGGCAGGCATGTCAACGCCTTAGCAGGGGGCGTGGCAAAAGCAGCAGTAAAAGTGAGTAAACTAAGCAAGAACCGAGCATGGAGAGGCAAAACGCTGATGACAGCCTGGCCGCAGGCTAAACTAAGCCTCTCTTCGTTTCTATATTTTCCCTCTCTCCTTAGACAGCTATATCTCTGTCCTTCTCGCTGCAATGCCGCTCCAAGCTAGACCCCTTTGCAAGTTCAATTCAACAAAATTTCCAACTCAAACCACAACTAAAGCTTGCGAAAATCTGCTTGACAAGCAGTTTAATCATTTGCCTACACTCGAAAAAAAACTTCACTAAATTTCAGTGAAATTTTCACTATGCATCCCCCAACTAATTAAGAAAGTTTCAAGTAGACCAGAGCAAATAATATATATGACTTTTCAGTTCAGTTCACTCATGGTGTGAATGAAAATGGAAAATTGTATTTTGCGCGAAAGTTCGGCGAAGCGCATAAAACCATCACTTTTAAAAGATGTTCTTAATTAGCGCAAATATTGCGCAAACCTTTATCCATCATTCTAGCCCGGACTCTACGCCTCCACGTCTCCCTCGGGAAAATTATAAACTGTTAGCTTCATTTTTCATTTTGCCAATTCACTTGAAATTATTAAGAAGAACTCATATATGAAAATTACTCGACAACTTTTTACGTTTTGTTTTTTTTAGCCACAAATTTTCTTTACACTGCAAATCTCTAAAAATACCGTGAAATAGGAATAGGGAATGGGAGAGAGAGAGGGAGTGGGGCAGAGCAGGGGCTGTCCCTTGTAGCATGACGAACCAAAAGAAAATTCATTGAAAGTCACACAAGACTCACACACGAAGATAAGGTGCCTCAAAATCACAACTCAATTTGGTAAGTATCGGAAAATGAGGGAGGACAGAATACTATAGAAAGAGCGAGAGAGTGGAAGTGAGTGCGGCTGGTAGTATTTTAGAGAGTGAGAAAGTAAGTGCAAATCAGAGAGAGAGAGGCGAAGAGTACGTTAAATTCTGCTGACTTAACAACATACAAATGATGAAAATGAATGAATGAGTGCAGTCACTCACTCACTCACTCATACGCCCAGCGACATGTAGACACATGAATAAATGTATGAGCCCAAACGAAAAGCAGAGCCAGTCAGAGAAAGTGAGGTAGTAAGTGAGAGAGAGGGAGAGAACTGAAGTTCGGCAAGTGATGTTTGCATGTAGAACGCGATGCTGCTGAAAGCAGCTAACTCACGTTTGTGTAATCAGTGTGAAACCCAGCGTAAGCAAAGCCAAATCCAAAGGACTCAACTGCCGTCGCCCACACCCGCACACCCCCCTCCCCCTCTCTCTCTCTCTGCTACTTCTTCTACCAGTTTCAATATACATAATGACATGAGGCACTCGAACACGTCAAGTTTGCCTGCTCGACTCTCCCTCTGCTCCTGCGACTCTGATGAAAATGCCATGTGACAACGCTGTAAGCTATACGTCTGTGTGTGTGTTTCAGTGTGACATGCCACGCCCTTCGAACGCCCCTACCCTCGGGCACGCAAATACCTTTATCGTATGGCACAACGTGTCAAAGCCAGAGTCAATTTGACTTGCGGCTGTCGCTTGACATTCTTTTTGCAACGATTTCTGCTTGGTATTTGATATATCCTACCCAACCTCCCTCTCCGCGCCTCGCGCCCTGTAGCTGTTAGGCAACATCGTGACTTGAATCGCACACACACAATTTGTTGCAACTTTAATGGTCCAGTTGCAACTAGCGCGATTTGTGCAACTTGTGACTCAGTTGACGGCATTAAAACTACTTAACGAGCAATTAAGTCCCATCCATTTTGGGTTTGGGTGAGCCCAGCAAATGACCCACTCCTTATCAGGCCATACCTCCCACTCTCTTCTCGCCCCTCCTCTGAGTTGCATTTATCAAACGCTGCCAATTAGAGCGGGACAATCAATGTGCAAATGCGAGAAACGCAACCGAGTCGCGGCTACAAAAAAAAGGGCAAAGTCGCGTCGAGCCAGTTAAAATTTATGACAGCAACTAACCCCAAAATGCGCACCATTTCATTTACGAGCAAAGTTTTTGTGTCCTATAAAGGGGCCTGTGAGTCTACAGTTAAAAAAAAACAGAGCGAGCCTAACCAGTTGCTATGCTATTCAGCTCCAATTGGTAGTTGACTTGAAAAAGGCAGATGAATAAAAAAAAAGGCCAAGAAGGTGTTTAAAACTGAAACTGTGTGTTGGAAGAAACCATATAAAAATAATGTGAGTGTTGGGAAAGCTAAAACTTATTGGCAAAAAATTTACATAGTGTGTTGAAAAAGTTAGAGATTATTGAAAAATGTACTATTTTTCGAAAATAAAAAAACATTATATAATAAAATTTAGTAAACTTAAGAGTTTCTATATAATTTTTTCAAGCGTCCAGAAAGCTATTATGGCAGCGAAAAATACAAACAGTTTTGGAAAAGGTTATGAGAAAGTAAAATTTAATATTTTTCTAGAAAAACGTTAATGATAAAAATCGAAAATCTTAAGGTTTCCATACAAACTTCATAAAATAGATAAAACACCAAAAAGAAACTGTTGAAAATGTTGGAAACAAACTCAAAGTTTTAAGAAAATTTATAAATATTAATCATAAATAAGTGACAGAATTAAAGTACTATTTAGATAAATTTGTCATACAAGTTTTTCAAACAAAAATATGTATATTTATATTTTTAATGTGATCATATTATACGTAGTGTTTCCCAGTTTCTAGAGCTTTAACGCCTTTTGCAATGCATTGCATAGTGTCTGAGAATAGTTTCAGCCTTTTTAGCCCACTTTTCGCACACTGCAATTACAGGGTATTAGCATATCGAGCCACATCATCGCTCATCGACAATTATTTTCAACTTTTACTGACTGCCTGGCGCCGATGATGTTGCGAGTTGATTACACTTTAATGGCCAAGGCGTTGCACAAAGTTCTCTCCAGCTCACACCAGACCACACACACACACACACACACAGAGACTTTTCTAATTATTTAATGGCCGCTCTGCATGCAGTTTTGTTATGTAAATGTGCCGTTGTGGCCGCGTCGGTTTAGGCTTCTTTGGCTTCTGCGGTTGCTTCGCCCTTGCCAAATATTTACGAGTTCGGGGGGCGTGGGACGCTGGCTGCTTGCACTAAATTTTTGAACGCAACTGCAAAGCGAAACTTTCCAATCATTATTGCATGCGCACACTCTCTCTTACAAACCAGCACACACACTTACACACGCACATACTTGGCTGGGCACGTAATGGCCGCTGCGCCTTTGTGCAGTGATACGTGCGAGCGGCACACAAAAGGCGAAAGAGAAGCAAAACAAAAGGCGTTAAAAATGCAAAAAAGTAGAGTGGTAACCCTGTAAAGTACTTAAAGTGCAGCGGGAATGGGTTGATGGGGGGCCAGGGGCGGGTAGGTGGGCATTACCCATTAAATTACGGGCCAAGTCAAAGAGAAGACTGTGTGGGAAGGGTAAGAAAAAAAACTGCAAGGCAACGATTGCATTTTGTTTTCTGTTTTTTCAGCTTTTTGTTTTATTGTTTTCGGGTGGTTGCAAATGAGCGGGGCGGGGCAGAGCCACGCACACACATACCCACACACCAACAGCAAACCTTATCAGATTGCGCATACAACACTTAAATGGAATTTCCTGCAAATTTACTGAGCAAGCCAAAGGAGCTCATTGATTTTCTAGCAATTAAAATGACCAAAAAACAAGACAGCAGCAGAAAGAAAAGCAAGTGCAGTCGGTATGCGGAAAACCGGAGGAAAAACCCGGCCAAAACTGAAGCCAACGCTAATTGAAATTCCAGATTACCAAAAGCAGCTGAAGCACAAAAATTCGATTCCATTTGAAAAAGTCAAGCCAAGCCGAGCCGAGCTTTCTCTCTTCCTCTCTCTGTCTTTCTCTCTCTCTCTCTCTCTCTCTCTCCCTCTGGCCAAATGGTTATCGATGCAGCGGCCGCTTCCGCTTGGCTGCCAGCCCACTATACCACCCCTGCCGCCGCTGCTGCTCCTCCTGCATAGTCTGCACAAATGACCGAAGAAATCGACTGACTCGTTGGTCATTCAATGAGCGAACAGATTAGCCGCTCCCTCTCTCGCACTCTCGCTCTCTCTCTCTCTCTCTCTCTCTCTCTGCCTTTCTGTCTCCTACAATCCGGGCAAAGCAAAAAAAAAATACGCTCAGCAACAAAATGACCAAAAGCAAAGCCCGTAATGATGCGGAAGCTAACAAAAGGCCGCTGCGACACAAAAGCCTGAGCGAGCTGGCGACAGTAGCCACAGCCAAGCAAGGACAAAAACAGGGAACAGTCATGTAGATGGGAATGGGCAAGGAGACGGGGCAAAAGCAGAAGCATTCTAAAATTGCGGTCAATTGAAATGGCAATCAAGTTAGTGGCACGTCCTCGTCATGGCCAATATGAGCACAATAAAAGCGCCTTTCCACACACACACACAAAGCAGAGGCAAAAATTGTTGAAATTTACACCACATGATGGCGCACCACAGCAAAGCACAAACCACACGACACAGACATCAATAAAGCGCAACGAACCACAATAATTACAAGAGCGTATGTCTCGGGCTCGTTCGAAGGTCTTAACGAAATGAAAACACAACCAAATCACGCAAAAGCCAACGGCAAATGCGTTCATAAAGAAAAAATCAAAAGATTATTTGATTATACGCCCAAAATCTCCAACTGTTTGAGATTAAATTGAGCTTGAAATGTAAAAAAGTGAGTTGGAAAAAAGTTAAAAAATGCTTAAGAATTCAAAGAGATAGATATTTCTATAGAAAAGTTAGCCGGAAAATGTTCAATTGTACTTCATATTAAAAGAGAAACTGGAATTGAGGGTTACATGAGTAAATTGAGACAGAAATTTCTGGAGAAAAGTGAACTGAAAAGTACAAAAATATACAGAGGAATTTATGAGTAAATTTAAAATTGTAATACCAAAATATATTAAGGGATTAATTTATAAGAAAATTGCGAGAGAAATGCTAGAGAAAAGTGAACTGAGAAATACAGAAATACATTATAGGTTTGATGAATAAATTTAAAGAGAATTAAAAAGAGAAAACTTAATAACTCGATATATATAGCGAGATAAATGAGTAAATTAAAAGAGAAATCACTAGAGAAAAGTTAATTTAAAAATACAAAAATATATTAAATGATTAAAAAGAAAATGAGATAGAAATTGTAGAGAAAAGTAAACTAAACAATTACTAAGTAAATTAATAGATTAATTACTAAAGAATAGTGTATAAAAAAATTTAGAAATATGTTAATGGATTAACGAGTTTATTGAGAGAAATATTTTTAGAAAATTATTTTTTGAAATTAAACGAAATAAATTGAGAGATTATTGCGTAAATTGATACGAGAATATCTTGTGTAAAGTGAATAGATAAATTCAAATATTTTTTTAAAACACAGAATTAACTAAAAAACAAGAAAGCAAGGCTACCTTCGGCTTGCCGAAGGTTTCATACCCTTGCAGTTATACAAAATATAAAATATATTTGGATTGCTGCTGGTTTCTGTGGTATTTATTGAACAATTATAACAGTACAGGAAGTCAAGATTTTTACATGATTAAGGCTATGAATCAAACACCTGCTTCGAAAAAAAATAATTCTACCTTTTAATGCTTTTGTACATACCTGGATTTCTTATATACTTAACACAAAAATGTTATGAGGAAATGTCTTTGTGTTGTAAAGGATCTGTTGGTCATAAAATATAAATAAATTTGGAAAGTTCTCATTCAAAAATGCGTTTGAATAACAGCTACAGGATCTTTTGTTTAACAGCTACATGTAATAGTACTCAGGTTTCCATAAAATTGCAACATGAACCTTTATTAGGCCGATCGTTGATCGTTATAAGTTATAAAAGTTCGATTTCGAATTTTATTATTAGGTACACACTTAGATTTGGATGTGGTAAGCCTGATAGCTATATCTTGGAATATAACGAAAATCGGCCGATAGGCTCCATGACAGCTATACGATATATCAGTCCGATCCGACTTATTTAAAGAGGGCAGAAATAAGAAGCTTGTGAGCAAAGTTTCATGAAGATAGCTCAATAACTGGGGGACTAATTTGCGTTGCAACAGACAGACGGACTGACTGATTGTTCCTATAACAGCTATGTATATAATATAAACGTCAGAGATATTTAAATGGAAAAACTAAGGGCGGGTTACTGTATAACATTAACAAGTATTGATAATGTGCGGTATTTCCAAAAACAAAACAGGTTTGCATACAAAAACACTGATTTCAGCCGATTGTTCCTATGGCAGCTATTTGTTATAGTGGTCCGATTTTGATACAATTTTGACAGCACATTAAGAACGTAATATGAATAGGATTTGCCAAATCTTGTTGCAATATCTTGAAATATAACGAAAATCGGCCGATAGGCTTCATGACATCTATACGATATATCAGTCCGATCTGGCCCGTTCCGACTTATTAAAAGTGGGCAGAAATAAGAAGCTTGGGAGAAAAGTTTCATGTAGATAGCTCAATAACTGGGGGACTAATTTGAGTTCCAACATACAGACGGACTGACTGATTGTTCCTATAACAGCTATGTATATAATATAAACGTCAGAGATATTTAAATGGAAAAACTAAGGGCGGGTTACTGTATAACATTAACAAGTATTGATAATGTGCGGTATTTCCAAAAACAAAACAGGTTTGCATACAAAAACCCTGATTTCAGCCGATTGTTCCTATGGCAGCTATATGTTATACTGGTTCGATTTTGATACAATTTTGACAGCACATTAAGAACGTAATATGAATAGGATTTGCCAAATCTTGTTGCAATATCTTGAAAAACAACAAAAATCGGCCGATAGCTTCTATGACAGCTATACGATATATCGGTCCGATCTGGCTCGTTCCGACTTATTTACAGCCTACAGCAATAATAAGCTTGTGTGCCAAGTTTCATGAAGATAGCTCAAAAACTGAGAGACTAGTTTGCGTTGCAACAGACGGACGGACGGACGGACGGACGGACGGACGGACGGACGGACGGACGGACAGACGGACATCCATTTTTCGACTCCTCTGGTGATGCTGATTCAGAATATATATACTTTATAGGGTCGGAGATGTCTCCTAAGGTGCGTTGCAAACTTCTGGCTAAAATTAATATACCCTCTGCAAGGGTATAAAAATAAATAAAAGAAAGAAGATCCACTAGCGTTTCGTATATTTTCCGCAGTAATCATTATATCTACGAGCCGAATTCAATCGAATTGTCGAAACTATCTCTCTCAAACTGTTATATATGTATAAAGAAAATTAAATAAAATGCATGGTGAAGCGCTAACGGTATTACGAATGAATAACCGCTGCTGCAGCATGGCCCGGGTACGGGAGGAGCAGGAGGTAACCCTCAATCGACCTGAATTTTGGCCAGACATCCTGGCGTGCAGGAAATGTGCAGGGCAAAAGTAAAAAACAGAAAACAAAAAATAGACGAGCAAAATGGAACTAAAATTATTTGCGAAAAACGTGAATGCAGTTGGACCGTGGACTGTGTGCGGAGAACCGGAGGACAGCGAAAGCAGTTGGACTGGCAAACTATTGGCAAATCCATAGCCTACTTTGCAGCGCAAAGCAGTTTTCAATTCAGTTTACCTTCCCCCCCCCAACAATTCAGGCGCCTCGTATCGCTTATCGCACCGCAAAGAGTGACTGGCAATTTGCGCAGACAAACTGCAGCTGCCGCAACAAACTTGCTGCAACTTGCCGCAAAGTTACTGCAAATCAGCAGGCTCAAGTAGTTGTTGCTGTTGCCGCTGCTGCTACTGCTAGATTTCCCGTTTGGCTTTTATTTGATGGTCTTTTAAAGCCAGTTTAGCACGCGCCGCAACAATTGCAGACAAAAGTCGCAAGGAACATTTACGCCGGAAGTTGAACTCGCGCGTTTACCACGCGCAAGAAACAAGTGGGAAATGAAATAGAAAGAAGAAGAGGTGAGGAGAGGGAGGGCAATGGGAAAATAGAAAACACAGAGTGAAGGCAAAGCCGCAGAGCGTATTTGGCCATGTCGCTGCTTCTTCATCTTTGCGGCTGCGGCTGCGGCGGCAATGGGCGCTCTCAGCCTTGTTTGTGGCAAGCATTTCCTTCCTGTGCCAGTTTCTAAATGTCGCCCACACCCCGTGCCCCGACCGTACACTTCCCCCGCAACTGTTCTTGGCAGCTCTAAACGTTTTTCACACATTTCGCCTGCAGTTTTCGGAGCATTTGTCGTTGTCTGTTCATGATTTATGTTGTCTCGCCTCGCCAACAACTTCAGCTACTCCAAAGCACCTCCCCTCCCCCATCACGGCTACAGCTCGGGCTACGTCTTGTTGAGCCCGTTGGAAATGCAAAAACAGAAAGTTGCATAAAAAATGCACTTGTCAGTCAAGTAGTCAGCGCGGGCAAGTTTCTGATGAACTGTGACTGCTTTACAGCGCTAACAAGCCTTAAAGTGTATAAGAGTATGCACGACCAAGCTATACCCTATATATTTGGTCTAAGAGTATGCCACAATACACATACGCATAACTAGCAGAAACCCTGCAGCAAAAGTGCCTGCTCTACTCACTTATTTCTTGTTGCCCAAAAAAGTATGCTACATTTTACGTTCGAGCAGGGCAAACAAATGTAAATGCCATAACTTTAGAATGCAGACAGGCAAAGGGTCTAGATGTCGATCTTCAAATTGTTTTTGGCTCTCGATTTCATCTAACTGATTCGAATTCGGCTACAACATCGATTCATCTGCAGCTGAACATCCTGCACACACACACACAGACACACACGCCTCTCTGCCACTTCACATTCAATGAGCTTATTTGTTTGCATGTTTTTCTTTTTGTTTTCCTTGTAGCCTGGTCAATTCAGTTAGCAAAAATTATCGAGTGTCAAGAGAGAAAAGGGCACACACACACATGTGGCCTTAAGTTGATAGAGATGAGTGCAAGATAAGCAAACGTTTTGTTGGATAAACTTCTCGAGTGTTTGCTGCTCTCTTGGACAACTGCTGACTGCAAGTTTGAAAAGGGAAGGGTCTCTCTCTTTCTCTCTGTGAAGTGTTGTTACTGGGGCTTATTGTTAAAAGCAAATGAGATGAGTAAATGCAAAAGAAAACTTTGTGTTTCGGCTAACCGCATGTGCTTAGTTCTTTGTGAAGTGTGTAGAGTGGAGCGAGAAAATAAAACAACTCAGCTGATTACGTAGCACAACTAAACCAACAGCTTCCTATATCAGCTCACATAACATTGCTGTAATCAAATGTTCAACGTTTTTCTACATCTTTGTATTTGCAGGTTGGAAAAACACAGAGGGAAAAACAATATTTACCTCATGTTGTGGCCTCAGGTGAATTGGCGCAGTGCAAACTTCTGCCGGGCACTTAATATGTGAAAATCTGCTCAAATTTATGAACTTTGCTAATTAGCAGCATTTACACAACTCGGCCACGCCCACCTGCCAAGCCAAGAGAAACTGGTCAGCTTGCTAAATGCAAACCCAAGGGAATGGCAGAGAGAGAGCGTGCGAGTGAGTTAGACGAAGAAGTGCAAAATGAAACAACATTTGCAACATGAAAATTTTGTTATGGCAAACTCAACGACAACACGCTGGAGGGCGGTCTACAAGGTGAAAGAGAGAGAGAGAGAGAGTGGGGAGCGAGACAGGGGAATACACGTGGCCACATGTTAAACTTGTTAATGGCTTCATTTATGTAAGTTCATTAGCAAAGTCCAAGCAGCAACAACAACGGGCTAGCCAAGTGCTGCGTTTAAATGTCAATGGGCTAAAGCTGTTGCTATTGTTGCCGCTGCTGTTGTTGTTGTTGTTGTTGTTGTTGCAGTTGCAATTGCACAAGGCTTGTGGCAAGAGACAGGACGCAAGTCTCGAGGCGTTGCCCATCAATCAAATCAACAAATGGCCAACTGACTGCACAGAGTTGTCAAGTTTGCTAGGGCAGGCAGCGCGTTGAGGAAATGAAATGAAAATTAAAATGCGCACACACACACACAGCCGATACACGCACACACCCATCAGACAGACAGCCCTTAGACAGCGCGCTCGGTTTCGAGCATTGCTTGGCCAAGTGGAAGACCACAAAACGTCAGCGCAGTACTCGGACAATGCCCGTGGCGCCGCTGCGTTGTCACGTGAGCCAGTCAACGAATCAGGCAACCAATCAAGCGGCGTGTGACATGCAACTGAAGCGTGCGTGCCCGGCATGCTCGACTCGCTCGGGCTCGGGCTCGGGACTGGGACTGGGACTGCTACTCTGCCTGTCATCACAACTTTTAGCTAGTTTGTAGTCCGCCCTGGTGTGCAGTCGGTTAGTTTCACTGACTCGCACCTGGCCACATCTCAACCGGTCGCTGAGCTACGCCTGCTCCACACCAGCCCTGCCTCCTGCTGCTGGCGACACGTCAATGCTTTCATCATTTAATTAACTGTTTCGTGTAGCGTGCAAGAGCAACGCCTGCCTGTCTGCCTAGCTGCCTGTCGAGCTGTCCAGCTGTCCTGGGCCCTCGGTACGTGCCAGCCTGCCCGTCTGCTCTGCAAAATATGACGAAAATCACATTTCAATATGCGACACAGCAGCAGCTCCAGTCGAGTCTGGGACACAGTCTGGCACACAATTTACATGGCATTTGATGGATCGAGCTAACGGGAAATTTAACTGTCACTCCGCCCAGTGGCTGTCGGGTAATTTGGGCATTACCAGCTGCCAGCGGAATGTGGCGATATTATACTTAGACTGGCATTAAGCTGCTGATTAGGAGCCAAGCAGGGAGCAGGTATTATGGTGTAAAGGTGTTAAGAAATCTTCTATTCTATTGGCTTTAAAAATCACTTTTTAAACAGTTTAAAATATTAAAAATTATTTATTAACATTTGTTTATTTATTATTATTACATTACTTTCTTCAATATATTACTTAATGCAAAAGAAATGTATTTTAAAAATTGTTTAATTATTAAATATAAAAAATAACAGACATATTTTATGTATTTATAAAAATAAATATATATTTTTTATATTTTCTTATTTATCTAAAATTATCTTGCTATCAGCCCACACTTTGCTATTAAACTAAACTTAAACTAAAGTTTAAACAAATGAAACAAATGCCACTTCTGATAATTCCCACACTTTTCCACTTTATTCCAGACTGGAAACTAACTAATCTAAAAGCTGCAGATAATTTCGAATTTAAAAACGCAAAAACTTAATACTCTTTAAGTCTGCCTTCTCTGTCAATACACTCAGCGTATTTACAACTTTTTCTTCGAATTCTTTTGAGTTTTCCCCCCTGAAACTTTGCGCATATCTGCAATAGTTTTTCAAAGCTTTTCCACTTAAGCTCTAACAAATCGCATCAATGCCTCATGTGGCTTTTCCCTTGCCAGCAGCAACAACAACAACTATAACAACAACAACAACAACAACAATTCGAGGCTATCAAATTAATAGATAAAAACTTGGTTTAGTGTGGAAGGAAAGGAAGGGAGCGGCAAGTGGATCGAGGGTGCTATAATTTATAGCTGCAAATCAGAACAGCAAACAAAATTGTTTACGACTCAGTTAGGGATAGGGCAGGGTAGGAGAGAAGAAGAGAGAAAATAAAAGAATTTTCGCGCAGTGTAGATTGAAAAGAAATTCAGCGCGATATTTGCGGTGATTTATGTATTATTTTCGACGTTATTTGAGTTTATATTTAAAACATTAGAAAACAAGAACGCAGACAGAGCGAAACAGAGCGCAGAGCGCAGCGCAGCGGATAGATAAAAACTAAAAGTGCACAATGGAGATGCAGAAGAGAAAGCGGAGAGACGAGAGAGAGAGGGGGACAGAGCAGACAGAGGGAAGCAAGTTGAATGTAGGTAACAAACAAGCAACAAACAGCAGGCAGACGCGCGCAGACAGCGAGTGCGACAGACAGACAGACAGACGCGGAGACGGAGCAGATAGTCAGAAAACATAGACAGAGACAGAGGGAGAGAGTAAGAGACAGAGAGGGAGAGACAGATAAAGTGCAAAGGGCAGACAGACAAATAAAGCGGAAATGTTAACGGCAACGAATGGCGGCGCTGGCGACTGCAGCTGAGGGCAGCCATTTTGTATAGCAAACGAACAACTGCTCGTGTGTGTGTGCTTGTGTGTGTGTGCTTGTGCGTGTCGGTCTGTCCGTGTGGGCGTTTAGGTAGATTTTCAGTTTATATATTTGGGCGGTTCATTTTGTACATGATTTCCGCTTAAGCACATATGTAAGCCAGCTCCCTGCACGCCGTACCACGGTGCGTATAATTTATGTTGCAATTTATATTTTTGGACAACAATTCGAGCTGGTGCCCAATTTAAATTGACTGCCCGGCCAGAGTGCCTGTACGATAAGCCCAGCAGCACTAAAGTCAAGTTTTCCAAGGGAGGATAGAGTGCTGGAGGCTGTTAGTGGGGGGGGGGGGGCGTGGCCAATGGACTAGGGCAAGAGCGCAAACATTTGTTGACG
This sequence comes from Zaprionus inermis, assembly GCA_018151445.1. NCBI lineage: Eukaryota > Metazoa > Arthropoda > Insecta > Diptera > Drosophilidae > Zaprionus > Zaprionus inermis. Next base: position 1,678,686 of record JAECXD010001696.1, read on the forward strand.
TTAATGCCTTGGAGAAGGCAGCCGGCTCGACGGCGCGTTGAAAAGTGCAGCAATGGCGACGGGCAGCTGGCAATCATGTACAGTTATATGAGCACAAATTGCGACACACTCGCACACACACACACACACTTGCATGGCGCAGGGCAAGTGCTTGAAAATTGTCTACAGAAGCTGTTGAAAATAAAAGCAAAGAACTGTCACTCACAATGGCGCTGAAGTGGAGCACTTGCACGCTGGCTCTGCTTTCTAGGGTCCAGCACACACACATATACACACAGATACTCACACACACACAAAGACTGGCACACGTTATCATACAGAGTGCATACGAAGTGCATATGTGTAGTTGCATAAGCAACAATTGGCAACAGGCTAAAGTGGAATCTGAGTGTTTTATTGAAGAGTTAAGCAGAAAGAAAAATTACTACAAAATATTTGAAATATTTTAAAAATTTCCTAAGATTATTTAAAGAGTTTTTGCATCTATAAGCTATACAGAAAATTTGCCACTACAATCAAAAGGCAACTCACATCTGCTCTATAGCGAAAGCAAAGTGCTTTTACCTGATAAGCTGTTGTCAGTTGATTGTTGATAGAGTCCCTGGCTAATATAATAGTACAAACACTCAGCTCTCCAGTGGCCAGTCCAAACTCTATAGAGTCGACCTTTTTTCGAGTGGCATTCCCATTCGAGTGCCGCACAAAAAGTCAAACTAAAAATGCGCGCAATTTGTGAAGAAGCTAATTTTTTCTCTTGATCTATCTACACACTTGACGGACGTGCCGCGCCCCGCCTAGCGCACAAAAATAACAATTAATTCCGGATAAACACATTTTATAATTAAAAAATTCCTTTTGTAGCATGATGAGCTGAGCGTAACGCAGCACAAAAAAAAAAGAAAAGAAAAACAGAAACAACACAAGAGCGTAGCAAATGAAATTAAGTGAAAACAACTAAACACAGCAAGCAGACGAAAAGGAAATTCCAAAGCGACAAGGGAATAGCGAACACAACTGACAGCAGGAAGACACACACACACACACAGAAAGCGAAGGAGGTAACAGAGAAGAAAAAAGAAAAAAATTCAAGCAGCAGCTGAGAGAATGCGAATAAGTTTTTGGACAAGCGAAATTGTGCGACATGTTGAAAATGTTGAAAAAGGGAAAATGGAAAAGGCAAAAGCGAAGCCCGTGCGACGCGCTAATGCAACACATTGCGTATACGTAATGCGCTTTCAATGCTTTACCCAAAGTACGTGTCGCACGCGCATACAATTTGCCTCAAAGGCCGAAAATTTCATCATATTTCGTTTGCTAAGCTGATTAGGGTCGCATGCATGAGCAGCAGGAAGTGGGACGGCGGGGTCTTGCCCGCCCACCCCGGCTGTTATTCATTTTTGGCTTCACTTTGCCCTCCTACTGCTTCTTTCTCTCTGCATTTCCGTAAGTAATTTATTGTTTGTTGCGTAATTAACCCGTTTCGTTTCGTGGTCGCGTTTTTTGTCTCTCACACTCCGCCCACGGCCACGCCCGCGCCCGCGCCATCGCCATCGCTGCGACTGCGGCTGCGGCTGCTGCGTCCTAATGACGTTATATATGTATGTAGATTACATTTTGCATGCTCCGTGGTTCCCAATTTGCACACCCTGTAGCTGCAAAGATGCGCACAGAGAGCGAGTGAGAGCTTACCTGCTTTTCTAGCTACTTACAGGGTATGTCAAGTGAAGTAAATCGTTCCAACCCTGTTGGTTAAATGGCGGCCAAAGAAATTTCATTTTGTTTCTGGTGATTTAAGTCTTATCTGCGTGTAAAGTCGCCCAAGTAATTAGTTTCATTTCGGTCAAGCTGTATCTCTCTATACAGCACATTTCAACCCATCTCCCAACCCAATTTACCTCCTCCTCCTCCTCCTCCTCCTCCCCCCTGACAACCTGTGCAAGTTAATTTTTTTTCGCTTACACTTCACAAATTGCGCGCAGCTTAGCAAATCCGCAGGGGGAGCGGCGCGACGGAAAGGGTATGGGTCGCACACGATGGCATCCTGATCTGCCAGCTTGCTATAACTGGCAGCTGGCAGCTGGCAACTGGCAACTGGCAACCGGTAAATGTCAGCTTAGTCCTTGCAACGCTGGCTGCTCGGCACGGGAGAAGTGAAATGACAGGCAAATTAAACTCGAGTAGATGGCAGGCAACAGACAATTTATTAGAAATATTCCCAAATAATATGTATATATATATATATATATATATATATATGCACGATAAGGATATTAAGGAGTGTGCAGGTATATGTGGCATTAATTTGGCGCAGATATTCAGCTGACAAAAGGTGAAAAACGCAAAAGAAAGAAAAGTCGCCATCTAGATAAGCGGGAAAAAAGGAAGGTGCAGGCGGCTCTAGGGTTGTCACAGTTACAGCAGATTGTTAAAGTCTGATAAAGCTGGAATCCATTTGAAACTTAAGCTTATAATTGAAGCGTCTTTAGCTTAACCAAATGTCTAGGGTAGCCAGAGCACTCGTTGATTGCTGTGCGTGATAATGCGCAATGTAATTTGAAATGTAAATTTCTAATGGCGGCTAATTACACAGGGTTGCCAGATCTTTTGCATCATAAATCTATAAAATCTATAAGCTTGTTTAACCTTGCCAGACTTTTCAGTTTTTCAGCAAAATGATTCATGTTTAGTTTTTACTTTCGGATAGAAATGTTACTTTTAAGTCATAGTAACGTTTCGCTTGATTCAAATTTAGGTCAATCATTCCAAACTCTAATTGTTTTGTATTTGCTTTGTACTCTTTCGACTCTTGTTCCAAAACATATTCTGTTTTTGTTGCACCATCTCGAACCAACTCATCCGTATCACCAACCTCATCATCATCATCATAGTATCACGTTATTTTGCTAGAGATGAACAACAGCAGTTCAGCCAACCATAAGTCAGCAACTGCCACAAGCAATGCAGGCCACGGTCGCCTCAGCCATCACAAGTCAATGAAACTGGACATAACGATGCAAATGCCACGAAACTATCAGGCTTCGCCTGCGATCTGTGTGAATGCAAAGGACACGCAGAAGAAACTGAAGACGACATCGCCCATCAAACTGAACAATAATTCCAAACAACAGCAGCAGCAACAGCAGCAGCAGCAACAGCAGTCCGGCAAACGTGTTGAGATCAAGGAACCGGCAATGCGTGCAACGGGAGGATTCATTAAGATTCAGACCGTTGAACGACACCTGGTCGCCAATCGGCAGTTGGAGCCGCAACAGCAGCAGCAGCAGCTTCAGCAACAGATGCAACACGTGAAGCAGGCGCGTCGATACAAAGATGATGCAACTACCTCAAAGCCCAAGGATTTACGTTCCGCGGTGATTGAGGGCTTTGCCACCACCACGAAGGCACACAAAGAGCCCAAGCAGCCCGAGAAGGGAGACGCACCGCAGCGTCCGGCACGCACCAAAAACCAGAGTCTTAATACGAAAATATTTTTCGATAAATATCTTAAATTTGCCTATGATTTGAGTACACCGACGGGTGTACGTCAACTGGAGGAGCATTTCTTTCCCACAGATGTGAATGCAATACGTGATCCGCCGCGCAGCAAGCCCAATCCCTATGCCAAGGTAGTCAGGGATTCGTGCGACTTGACTGGCGATAAGCCAAAGGCCTCAGAAGGATTCGAGCAGCAGCACAAGCCTTAGTTGCCTATGCCACTATCGTTTCGTTCTGTTGACTTAGGACGTCTTTACGACGGCTAGCCCCTGCGCAATTGTTCATCTGCCTCATTTTATAACAAAATTTTAATTATTCAAATTAAAAGCCAACTCCAAGCCCTGTTATAACCAAAGATACCTTAATGACTAACGAAACTGTTCATTTTTACTTACAGAATAGACCCTGCAGGGTATGCACGCCAATATTTAAATCTAACATTGTATGGCCTAGACCTAATAAGACTTAATCGCAATGCGCGGCGAGTTGGCCAATTTGCATAATACCGGCCAAAAAAAAAAACAATGAACAAAAGCGAAAAATGTTTTGCACAATTTTAATGAAATTTATTGTGTGTAGCTGCGGTCATCCCACATGCAGATGTAATATCCTTTGTTACCCACACTCCTACAAACACATATATGTACACACAGACACGCAAAACCTGACAGCAAGCCACACACGCAGCCGCAAGCTCATTCCGAGGCAGACAAAAGCAACGCATTGGGCATTGTAAATCATAATCAAAACAATAGAACAAATGAAGCTAATGTGGCTCATATAAACAACAACAATGCCAGGCGTGGTCGGTTCTATGTGAGTATGCTGGTGTGAGTGTGTTTGTGTGTGCAAATTGATGTTTGAAGTGGGGGGAGCGGAAGAAGTGGAGCAGTGCGAGAATTTGCGGTTGCCAGTGCAGCTGCAGAAAGTTTTAAAGCCCTAACAATACATTACTTTAATGTTGAGCGTAAATTACACACACTGAAATTAAAATACCCTGTAGAGTGTTGCGAAATATACAATATATTAAATAAATCCTTAGAATTGCAGTAATGTATTATGATTATATATACGATTATTATTATATACATTAATTTAACAGCGCTTTTATGTTATATATTTGATCAAATATCATACAAAACGCATACACATTTATTTACAGCCTTTGTTTCTAAATTCAATTGTCATTTAAGTCCGCAACAAGCGCAGTAAGTATTGCACTGCAGTGCAATTTTCATAGCATACTTTTTCGGGCACCCTTTGGGCTCGTGCACGTGATTTACGGCACATAATAAATACGCATGCATATATATATAGAGAGAGAACAAATAGTTAGACTCTGCAGATAGCCACATTGATCTATGCATATTTAATTCAATTAATATTATTTTTGAATGGTGTCACAACAATGGGGCGTAATTAGTGAGAATTGATTTATGCAGCAGCATCTGCTGCCGCGTTGCAGCATTAATGCAAACTGATGCAAGCTGCCGCTAACGTCCTGCTGCTGCAACAAACGTGCTTAATGAAATACAAACAATGCGCAAATTCAATTCGATTCAATTGAACTCAATGCGCTGCAGTTTCAATTCGATTCTGAATTCGAACTGAATTTAATTAATATGCAAGCGGTAAGTATGTTTGTGTGTGATATGTGTAACATTTGCAACGCTGTGTGTAGCTGGTTGACATCGGGTCAGATCTGTTTTATCAAAGAATTTGGTCCCCTTCAACCAGCTGTAGCAGTGGTTGATGCCAACGAAAAGAAACAAAATAACGAAACAAGAGTGCAATATGTGATGTGCGTGAAGTTTACCAAGTCGAAAGAAGTGTTGCTTGCATCGCTTTCTTGTTAACGGCTTGAGCAATACAAAGTACGAGAATTGCAGATCTGCAGACTTTGGATAACTGCGAAAAACCAATATGCTAAGAACTGCATTAACAAATGAAAACACAAAACAATTGGTTGAGAGTCTGGCTTGCCGAAAAGTGAAAAAAAATTTTAAGCTATTCAAGTGAACATAAGTTAGAATAACAGATAGATAGATCAATAATATAGCCTATAAACATTTTATTTTGAAGAATCAATTAATTAATAAAAAGAAGTGCAAAGAACAAAAGGTAAATTTAAATCAAATACCCACGCAAAAGTGTATTTATTCACTTTAAGAATTGAGCCCAAAAAAGTATGCACTATAAATTTGCACTAAGTTTGAAGGGAACATAATGTAGGCTTTGTTAACTGTTGATGTTAATATTTAACACAGCAGTTAGCTGAGAGAGATAAGGTTGTATAAAAAGTATATAGATTAATAATGTTACTTGAGAAACGTTAATCAATTAATTTATAAGTAAGTGTTAAGAAAAACGAGGTAAATTTGAATCCAATACACACTGAAAAATAAAATTTCCACATATATAATTTAACCCAAAAAAGTATGCAATATAAATGTGCACTAAGTTTTGTAGTTTACCCAAGAAGTCAAAATTTAACCACATATCTTAATTTGCTAAAACAATTCACTGCTCTCCACAAGTAACCGTCCCGCATTCCTAGAAGTTCATTTACTGCATTCGTTTAATTCACTTCGATTCTCCATTCGATTCGCAGCGATTTGTGCTATGCCTTGCCAAATGGATTCGCTTAAGTGCTTGAAGTATTCACTGCAGAAACGCAAACAATATGCGCACACATATACACGCATATAGTATCTGTGCACAAATGTACGAGGATTATATGCAAATATTTGCCGGTTGCTGTGCAAATACTTATTGAGCACAAGTGCATTAAATATTTTGCATTATTGAATCGGCCGCCATCGATATTCGCCATGTTTGAAACCATGTTCGACGGGCGCGGAATGTCAAACAAAAACGGATTTAATTAATTTCCATAGAATCTCTTGGCAATGCCAACGCTCCCCCCTCCAAAAATCGTCTACTCAATTAGTTAAACTGTGCAGCGCAGCAGTAGCAATATTCCATGCACTAATCAACTCAAATACCCCAAAACTCTTACGTTCCAATTGAAATTGGCATAGCATTTCGGTAGCTACTACATTGAGTGATATGTAAATATTATACGAGTATGTGTAGTGCACAAAAAATAACCCGGAATATGTGGAAAATCTAACTAAATCGAAGTCGAAGTACGGTTAAAGTTCGTATGCGAGTGTATAATAAATTGCATAATCCAATTGAAATGTAAAGTCAATGTTGCCGGACGACTGCCGAGAGAAAAAGTTGGATCAAAGCGAGCGACAGGCCAACGGGCAAAAGGCAACTTTGCAGGGTAATAAATTATTCAATTATTCGAAATTTCAAATTCGCCAATTCGTTCGCTCAAAGTTCAAATTGCATTGAATTTCAAAATGGGCAGCATTTAATGAAGCCACTGCAAAATGAAGCAGAAACAAATAGAGAAAGAGAGAGAAGGAGAGGATGCAGAAAATTCACTTTGATACCCTGCAAATTGAATAAAACTGCAGGATAAGTTATAAAGGCATAGCTAACGAATTTCAGCTTTGAACAGTTAGATCTCTGGCTTATTTAAGGCCAGAAATATAAAATTTTTTGTGTAGATTTCCCCATGCCTTAGCAAACGGAAATATATTGAAAATTTTAAAAATCTTTTCCTATTCTTATGGTAATTGAAAATTTACAAAAAAAATTCCAGTCACGCAGCTCTCAGAGGGTATTCGTCCTTCGCAACGCACTCGACTGTAGCTTGGCTTTCTTCTACATTTTCTTTCTCGTTTTTTGGCTGGCAAACGAAATTCAATTTAATGTAGATTTACATGCAGGCAAAGGCGTGGCAAGCAACGTTTTTTTCCCTCTCTCTCTCTCTTTTTGTGTTTTATTGAATGCGAACGCTTGACAAATCACCGCACAGGGCGACACGGCGATAAGGGGCAAAGGAGGAAAGGAGGCAGGAGGCAGGAGGCTGCTGCGAACGCAAAGTGCTCAGTGGACGCGCTGCCTGCGGCGGTGTCATGAAATGAAATCGACATGAAACCAACGTGACCAACGTCATTAATTATCGCCAGGAACGTTTTGCACTGCTAATTACGACGCGCGGCCATGTCCTGTGCCAGAACAAGCCGGCAGCGGGCAAAGCGGGAGCTGGGAGCAGCCGGACGCAGACGGCAATCGGGGCGACAAGGCGGTCGCACTGCGGCCGTAGGTCGTTACTCAACATGATGGCGCACATTTTGCATTTTGGCCACGGTTTAAAAGCGCGCGCGGCTGGCCACAAATACAATATGCAATTGCGGAGCGAAAAGCGCGGGGTCATCAGTGGGTTAAGTCGTACGAGCAATGCGCCAAAAACCAATCAATTTGCACTGAACGAAGTCGATTTGAATAATACCCTGACATCGATGCGCCTATCGAATCGTAACTCGATTATTTCGTTGCCTCTCGGAACATCACTAAATCTACGATTATGCGAGCAATTTCGTACAGCATTATACACATTTTAAATACACTTTATACACACATTTTGCACACCCTCTGTTCATTCAAGTATTATTATTATTGTTATTATTATTATATTTTAATTTATTATTAAAATTCAATTAAATCCACTTCAAATTGAAAGACATAAAGCAAATTAAAGCTTCCCAACTGATTTGCTGTAACTTCAGGCAAAAACTTAATTTATTTTCTTTCTTCAAGATGAGCTAGAAGAAAAGTGACATATTTACTAGATAGATCTAAGTGATTATATATTTGTTACATGCAGCAACATTTGTTACGGCAAACTACAAACGGACGTTGAGTTATGATGCTACCACGAGAGATTCACATTGTGTTGTTTGCAAGTCTGTTACTACGTTTATACCATGTACTACACGAAATCTTGAAAACGTGATATGAACGAACAGATGCTAGACAGGTAAAATTTGTACACACAATTTGTTGCTAGCAATTTAAAAAAAAATCTATGTGAAATAAATAATTTATAATAATCAAAAGCGAACAGAACTTTGGGTTTTATGTCATTTGTTTACTTAAGACGCGCAGTGTTGCCACCCAATTGAACAGAGTGAAGTTGGCTGTGCCTAAACGAACTCCTGCATTCAGACAGTAACTCATAGAGAAAATTCGTCTGCAAGCGAATACATGAATTTGGAATCTATGCAAACACTTTTCTAGCCAATTCACGAAAAGTTGGCATCAACGCAGTGTGGGAGTGAGTGCGAAAACACACTGTACGTCACTCGCATGTCAGCGAAGTAAAACTTGACGAAAAGCTGAGGCGCAGATGAAGATGGAAAAGATGAAAACAGGCTAACAGAAGCTTGGCGTTGGGAAAAGAGAAAGTGGGCAAAAGCAGTTGAGCTGCAGAGCTGTATGCTGGCAATCGCTGAGGAGCTGCTGACCGCACATTCATTTCGTCATTTTACAAACAAGTTGGTGTAAAAGATAAGTCGTAGCAAGTACGAAACTTAATCCACTGAAGCGTAAGATACACAACAACAACAACAACAGTTGCAACTGCGAGCGACCGCAAAGACAGCAGCACAAAGGACATGCCAAGCAATTCCTCTGCGGCTAACTGAGCTTGGTTTGAATGATGGCAGGAGAGTGGAAAGGGCGGGAAAGGGCGCAGAACTTACGAAGCGCTCTGCGGTTATGTCAATATGACGACAATAGGATTTGCCACGATAAGCTGCAGCGCGGTCCTCGATTCGGTTTGGACAACGCCGTTGGGGCAACCTCAAAAAGTGCTCGCCGAGCGCGCTGCCTGTGCTCCTTCTCACTCCCACACTCTTTATTCTCTACAATTCCCTCCCCTTCTTTCCTCTCTCTCACTTTCTTAACCTCACTTCATTGCTCTCAAGTGCGCGCTGATAGATGAAATTCACAAATAAATGCACTGCTCCGCCCCGTGCGTTGGTTTAGCCCTACCCTTCTGCCTCTCCCTCCTCTCTTCTTGTGACGGTTTAGATGAGGCTGCCGGTGTGTACACGCGGCTTTTACTGATTGTTGACGTCAGCAGTTTATAAATATTTCACTTCATTGCGCCGCATACTTATTGCGTATACGTAATATTCCACTGCAAAAACAGCAGCAGCAGCAAGGGAAACAATGCGTGAGCATATTGTGATTTATATTATTTATTTAAAATGTAATTACTTTAATTTCTATTAATTTACATATTTATATAATTTTTTATTTATCAATTAATATAATTGTATTTTATTAATTACATTTAATTTTATGAACTCCTCTAAGTGGCAGAAATTAGGCGCAGCATGAACTCGTCTTTAGTCTGTCATTTTTCCAGCTTAATATACCCACCATTTCCGCAGCCTACAGGGTATATGCATCTGTAGCTTTTGGCTTACTTCACTTATGCATATCGCAATAAAATTTACGACATTAATATGTATTAATTAAAGAGGACTTTTAAAATGAACCAACCAACGCAGCGTTTGAAAGCCATTAAAAATACACAGATACACACGCACACACACATCGAGAGAGAGTACTCTCCTTATATGCATATGCGTAAATGTATATGCTGCATGCGTATGTGTGTGTGTAATTTATGGATGAAAAGCTTTCATGCGATTTTTATGTGAGTTTAAAAGGCCCAAAATGTTTGGATTTCATTTGGCGCCCGAGCCAAATAAGTCATGAAAAGGACTTTAAGGCATGGCAGGGGGGCGGAAATCTGTGCCAGGCAGAAATGTTGAGCGGGTGCTGTGGCAAATCGTGCAAAAATGCAGCAGACGAACCTAGGTAAGCTTTGGGTTACTTTCGGCTCGCTAGAGCCCCGACATAATATGGGCAATATTTCTTTTGCTGACATAACTTTTTATGCGAATGGACCAGCAAAAAGACTAAGAGGCAAAAACGTTGATGTCCTCCCGCTGAGCCGGCAGCACCAGCAGCAGCAGTAACTGAGCTAGAGACTCAAACTGAGACTGCGACTGCGACTGCGACAGACGTTGTCATTGTGCCGGGACAGGAAACACGCTTCACGTTTTACTGAATTTGAAAATTATTCATGAGCATGTGGAAATTAAATTCAGGTCCACACAAAAGAGATTTATTTGTCTGCCATCCTCTCAATCTCTATCTATGCGAAATGAAATGTAAAGACGCACACACACCAAACAAGGAAAAAAAACAACATAAAACAGAGATAAATTAGAATGTGTGTGTGTGGTGTGACGACAAGGAGATACTCTAGGCGGCAAAGGCAGTGGGGTAGTTTGTAGATAAGCAAAAAACAGCTACATTAAGATTTTAATAAGTTACAGGAATACATCATATTTTGTTTTTGAAAAAATACAGAAATATGCTTAGATTTTTTATTAAAATGCAGATTGCCTTTTTTTTAGGCAATTTCCTATTATTATTTTATGTATTTAATACTTTAAGACGCTTCTTGAATATACCCACTGTGCAGAATATGCGAATAGAATAAACCAAATGGCCGCCAGGTTCAAAGGGAAAGGGGAATTGGGGCCAAGCTATTTATCTGCCTGAAGCGTAGTCGTCGTCGTCGTCAACTATTTTAGCCGACGCTTTTGTGTGGCTACGGCTGCGGTCGCCAGGGCAAATATTTAGTTGGACGCATTGGGCGTTCGGATGAAATGGAAAAAATGCTAATTTGTCAGTTTTAGGGCTGACATTGGGTCGGAAATCAGCAGCAGAAGCAGCAGGAGCACAAAGACATCATCGGTGGGCACTTCCGGTTGTAGATAGTAGATCTGCAACTGCCCATCTCGAGACCCTGAACCTCCCCAGCTCGGTTCGTTGTCATAAAAATTGTTTCCATTACATTATGCTGATTTCGTGCATTTATTCAGCCCAGCGCTTCGCATCTTTTTAGTTTTCCTTTGGACTTATTCTTCTCCTTTTGGCAACTTAATTTCACATTTCCCCTGCGCACTGCCTATTGCTTTTCTCCTCCTTTCCCCATACCGCAGCAGCCGGCCTGCTGCTGACATGGGTGTCCAGTTGTTTGACCAAAAAACCAATTTCTATTTGCGCATATCTCTGAAAAGTTTATTTTGCAAGCGAGCAGAATATGTTGAGTGGCAGATAGATTCGAAAGCCTGCTACCCAGCTGGTTGACCCCTTTTGCCCACATCTTCGTCCCTGCAGCTGCAACAATTGCTATCTGTGTATTTGTTGTGGTAAATAGGTTTTCGCCACATTCTATCAAATTTTCTCGATTATATCTTCTCATTTTGCTACTGCAGCAGATAATCTGGTTTCGAGATTTGCGATTCGAGTTAGTTGAATATTCACTTGATTGGATATTACAAAAGTGATTTCGATTTGGGTATTTGGCAAAGTGCATAAATAATAAATGAAATCTAATGCAATTTAGTAAATAAATTTATATAGAAATATTTTGCATTTTGTGAAGTAAATTGCTTTTGAATATTGACTTATCGAGCTATCGACGTTAATTATTAACACGTTTATGTTAATGTTATGCTAATCTGCTGTTATGTTAAGTCAACGCTCCCAGCCACAACGAAGACTGTTAACTAACAGTTAGTTAACAGTCTTCGGCCACAATAAATCTCTCTGTCAATAACATTTCATTTTGCTTTGTGAGATGTCTGTTATTTAAAGGTTTTTGACGCTGCATTGCAAGATATCGATAAACTGATCCTGCCTATCGTGCTGTTAACATTTAAATTAGGCTGTAAATATTTTAAATACTTCGATAGGCGCACAATCTTGCGATTTTTTATTTACACTATTTTATAAATGAGTTTATGAATAAACAAATTTCTTACCTTTTCGATAAAAACTGGTTTGTTTTACACACTTTCTTCTTTTTCGTCGCGACCTTAATACTCTCGTACTGCCTTGGCTGAAAACTAACCATGTCGCTTGCCAGATAAAAAACCAGAAACACCAACAAAAACAACAACACTGACAGCTGACACCCGCGACAGCATGCTGCTGCCAAAGCCAGTGAAGGACAGGGAAAGGCAAGGACAGGGGAAGCAAAAGGAAAAAAACAAAAAAAAAAAGCGACTGTCACTTTACGCTGATTGCATCAATTGAAGCTCCACTGTGGCGCACGTCCATTCATCATCCGGTTGCTTCATCAACATGATGACATGACAGTGGAGGCGACATTGGCGGCCCGAGCCTGCTGCTCCCGCTTCCTACGTCTGCACTTCCTGCTCCCGCCAGCGCCACCTACTCGCTGTCCATGCTGCCGTAGTACTAGTTGCGGATCTCATGCTACGCATGGCCAAACTAAACGAACGCGCCCCAAACTAAAAAACTTTTCAACTTCATTTGGCTGTGTGTGTGAGTTAGTGTGTGTGTGTGTTTGTATTGGTGTGCGGGCTTGGGGTACAAAGAAAATAACGGATTCTTGTGCAAACAGAGAACTAAACGAATTTCGAAAATAAAATTACAACTTTGTCCAGAATCCCAGGATCCACGGATGCTAACGAAATTGTTCCACGTCCTCCGCTCTCTCTCTCTCTCTCTCTTTCTCTCTCTTGCCCCGCTGCGCACCCGAAATTAGTACTCGAAAATGTCGGCGGGTCGCGCACGGCTTAGTTGACTTGGCCAGGACAGGGCGAAGATGGAGAGCGGCTTCGATTTGGGGCCAGTGTGTGTGTGTGGTCTGGCGGCCTGGCTAATTCCGTTCATTACGATTCGTTAGAGCGGAGGCGGCGGCGGCGGCGGCCTGCCAAACAGTTGGCCAATGGCCATTTTCCACTTTCCCAGAAGACGATAGCGGGGAAAAGTGGGAAAACGCAGCTCGTAATCAGCAACGAAAATGAATTTCTTGCGCTCGACGCTTGGCTTAATTGCTTTCATTGGAGCTGCTGCTGCTGCTGCACATCTCTCAATATGACGTTGATTTTGAAGACACCCAGAGGCGTGGCAGCAGGCTGCGAAAGGGGGCAGAGACAGGGCGCTGTTGGGGCCAGGTTTCCTACGCTGCCGCTTGATGGCTCCAGGAAATTTTCCAGTGCACTTCACTTGGCAAACAATGATGCAAGAAATTGATTTTCAACAAGCTCAAGAGGCGCCCGAGAGTGCAGGGCAGAAACTTGTGCAAAGTGCGAGGGCGAGATAGAGAGAGAGTGTGAGTGTGAGAGAGACGTGTAGGTGAAACGTTTTCCCGTTGCGTTGCATGATGAAAATGTCTAAGACAATTGCTTTGGCCAAAGTGCAAGAAATAGATAAAATTAGTGACGGGCCACGCCCCCGCTCGGCACTCTACGCTCTGCCCAACCCCCGGCAAGTGCAGCTCGAGCATCGAGGGGCTAAAAGTCGCCGCCTTTTTGTCGTTCTCGTGGGCGCGCGCGGGTGGCAGCGCTTGAGGCAGCTGCAACGCTGCCATGCAACTTCAATTTCCTTGACGAGTTCAGCTCAGGTAATGCCAAATGCAAAGCTCTTGACTTTTATATTAAATATTTTCCTACTTTGGCTGCATATTTAGTTTAATTGGATTTGCGTGCACATAAATTGCATTTCGCCACGTCTCGTCTCGCATCATTTAAATAGTTTTTCCCAATTTACCGTTGCTCGTTCTCGCTCGTTTTTCTTCTCTTATTTTTTTTTTTCATTTTTTTTTTAACTTCATTTGCATAATGTGCAATTATAAGCAGGTCACATGTGCCACATGCAGCTGCAACATTATTTCCACTTGCCATATTCCTTTACCTGGCTTTTTCGCCTTTGATCTCGGCCGCTCTTATCGCCAACGTCGCGCACGTTTCGTTAATTAAAAATTATTGTTAATTTTTTTGCATTCGCCCATTTTTAATGCGTAATTATTCACTCGCACTCCACATTTATTTATTGTGTAAATGGAATACCCTGCACAAAAAAAAGTTGATTCTGATTGTTGCTCACAATCGACGATTATATAGATTTATAGTTGGACTTTATATTACAATTTTAAGTCCCTTTCTTATTTACGTTTTGAAGCCTTAGCGTCTCGGCTTCGATTAATTCAATTCACTTTTATCGACTTACCACCGCGTTTTCGATAAATCATTGACCGATCAAACGATTAGTGTTGTGTAAGCTACCAATTTCTAATGTAAACAAAACGAGCTGCCAACTTATAAATTTATCTAATCAGTTACAATAAATGACTTAAATATTAAATAAATGTTTTATAAACAAAGTGAAAAACAATTAAAACAGCTACAAACTCATGAATTTAATTTTAAAAAATTTGCATATTAAAAATGGAGTTCATCATGGGGCTTCTGCCGATATCTTAATGATATTACTAGATAAAAAACTATAGAATCGGCATGTTTTTAAAATGATTTAACTAGTTTTAATATTTACTCTTTGAACCCACATCGCGTGAGATACTTGAGAAGATACGCATCAGATACAACCCAGTTTGAGTTGCTCACAGAGCTGCGTTTTAAAGAGCACCAGAGCTGAGAGACAATGCACAGCGTCGTGGACAGCTGCACAACGACGATACACGAATACGACGCGGATCCCCACGGGAGCTGAAATTCGACAGGGCAATGCAGAATGTGAGAGAGCATTATCGAGAATGCGTTGTCTCTTATAAATAGACACAAAAAAAAAACGCGAAGCAAACAAAAGGCCGTTTTGCATGAAACATATGCATGCAGAGCACAAACCAAACACAACACATGCACGCAGAATACACACACACAGGCACACACAGAATATTCACACACACACACAGAGAATAAGCACACACTGACGGGCACACACAGCTGCGAGTCGCGAGTCGCGGGAACAATGCAGCCATGAATAATAGGCTCTGGTAGCATGCATTAACCAAATGAACCGCAACGCCTGCCATAATATTATGAACAAATACTTAAGAGCATGCACGCACTCACTCGCACTCACAGTCGAGAGCTTTTGCTCTTTCACTCGCCGCTCTCGTTGTCTTTCGTGTCCCATGTGACGTATGCGTAATGTGAGTACATCTTTAATATTAAAACAAAAGCGTACGCGGCTCGTATAGAGCGTAGCTTAAGATACCCTATAAATGCTGTAAAACACGAATTTTTTAGTTCAATTATTCTTACTCGCATTATTTAATTTCTAAAAATACCTTAAATCTGTGCTTTAGAATAAATCAATTTTGCAATTGGAAGCAAATTAATTAAGTTGATCCTACTACAATAGCAGCAGTCGCAAACAGGGTATTTATGTGTTATAAGCAAACAATTCATGTCCACGTACTGCACTGATGCTCATGGAATGCCATATGAAAAGTCGACTATCGACCTCAAATGCAGCAAAAAAAAAACCTTTATGAACTTAAAATCTAAAAAGATAAATAAAAATATTATAAATTAATAAATTTACAGTATTTTGATGCAGAACAAATCAAGGTAACAATATGTCATCTTCCATGATAATCTCACAATTTTAATGCATTTAATTAATTTTAAATGGTATCTTAAAGCAACAAGTATGACTATGACACGAATTAAATTGCATTTCGTAGAATCGCTAAGCCGGCAAACAGTCGAGGGCAACGAATAGCTCAAACAGACCATCAATAGATCGTGCCCGGCTTTAAGCTGCTTGTACGAAGACGGCTCAGTTTACAAGACAGCAATTAGGCTCGTCTAATTGGAAAATTAATAAGCCCCAGCTGCGAATGGAGTACTGCGTACTGTGCCGGGACTAGTTCATGCAACGAGCCACGTGCGGCATGCCCAAATCGCATTTGATTCAATTGCAGTTGGAAAATTATTGATTGAATGGACGCTGCAACGGGCGAATGCAGCTGCAGCTGCAGCTTCCAACGGGTTTTTGGCAAAGGAAACTGCGCCTCGATTGCCGGCAAAATTCGTTCGTTTGCACATGAGCTCAGCTGAAAATTGCAACGCGAAACACGTAGCAAAAGCAGCAGCAGCAGTGGCAGCAGCAGCAGTGGCAGCAGCAGTGGCAGCAACAGCAGAAGCAGCAGCAGCAGTGGCAAAGGCAGCCATGGCAGCGGCAGCGGCAGCAATGACGGCTGCAAAATGATTGGCTCTGTCAGAGAAACTTATCACGAATCCTTGGTTCGTTTGTGCATTGGCAGTTTATCAATGGCGTACCGCATTTTCAATTACGCGCCACAAAATGAACGAAAAAAGAAAGCAGAAACAACAAGAAAATATTGAGTAAAAAATAAAGCCAAAGCGAAAGAAAAGAAAAAGAAAATATATCACTAGCTCATAAAACGTTTGAATATACTCTTTAGTGCGTCCATTTCTATGCAGACAATTGCCGAAATTATGCTAAGCTGATTTTGGCTAATTTTGCAGAGTAGCAGACAATTTGACCGGTTTTTAGCTAAAAAGATGCTTCCTATGTGAAGGTTTATTGTAGAGAAACTTAAATAAATCGCAGGGTATACGAGTATTAAAATCAAATTAAACTTTTGGATTTATTTTCTGTAAGTTTTCTTATATATTGAAGCTTTGAAAGCTAAGGAAAGCTAAGGCGTTTAAATCCCTCATTGATTCTGTCTTTCATAGCTATAATATTTAAAATTATAAAGGGAAACTTAAAGAAATTAAGAATACTGCTTTTAAAAACACCATTTGACCTAAAAACTTTACTTTCAGTAATTAATTATCTCTTGGAGCTTTAAAATACTTAAATAGCTTCTAGGGCTTTCAGATCCTTATTTATTTGATTTTTTAACGATAAAAGCTTCATTTTTAAGTCTCGGCTCAAAAATATAATGCTGATAAAAGTCTACAAAAAGCATCACTTTTTAGGCTCATCCAACAAACTTGGTTATTTGTAAAATTCTAAAGGTAAACTTAAAAAAATACAGAATTCCGCTTAAGAAAGCACATATTTACCAAAAAGCTTTGCTTTCAGTAAGTATTATTTTTTTTGTAGCTTTAAAATGCTTTAAAAGCTGCTGGCCATATTTATTTGAACAATCAAAGTTTCAATTTTAAGCCTCTTCCAAAAAAATATAAATGCGAAATTATGGCACTATCACCAGAGCTTAAAGACCAATAGAGATGAAGATCCCTCGATAGTTTGCCGCCGACTTCAAGTAGATCACTTAAGCAAAGCATTTGGGCCGGCAAACTCTTCTTGTGCAAACGACACACGATATCGCTATGAACGTTGGCAGTAAACAAAAGCTCCTCAAGCAAATTGATTAACAAAATGAAGTGAAATGAAAAGGCTCGTAAAAGAAAATTCGCCAAGAGATAAAGACAAAAAAAAACAATGAAAAGAAGCAAGACAATAAACAAACAAACCGAGCCGAGTCGAAAGAGCTGAACTGGGCCGCGTCGCGTCGCACCGTTTGGACAACGAGCCGGGCCGAAACGAGTCGAGTCGAGTCGAGTCGAGCCATAAAACCAATTGGTCATCCCATGACCCACTGGCAATGGAGTGTAAAATATACCCAAAAGGACGCACAGTATCGCCTGGTTCCGGGAGTCTCAAGTCAATACAAGCGAGAGAACAATGAAAAATTTATGCTCGATGTGATGGTTTCCCCTCGCAACGCCTGAACGGCGCCGGGACCGAAAAAAAAGGCGGAAATAAGAAAAATCCTTAATCATTTAAATGAAATGCATGGAAAAGACAAATAAGGGGAATGATAGAGCCGGAGAGAGAGACGGAGTGTGAGCGCGAGTGCTGATGTGTCGCGAGACGAGAGCATGATATGGATACCGTTAACTGAATATAACAACAATGAAATCAAGCGAGTGAAAAATTACAATTGTCACAACAGCAAATCGCATTTTCATTGCTCGCGAGCATTTTCACGGCGCGTTTGACTTGATATGAAAATAATTGTAATGCAAATTTGCTGCCCCTACCCGCGTGCCCGCACTCTCTCTCGCGCGTTCTCCTGCTGCTACGGCAAACAAGAATCATTTGTCTTTGACGGATGTTTTTCTTTTGCTTTCCACGCTGCGCATAGTACGTATACGCAGCGTAGCGCAACGCGCTTGCTCCCAGCTTAATGACTTAATTTTCAATTCCATTGCACGTCATGATGGAAATGAAAAGAAATGCAAATGCTGTTGGAATTTCTGCTCGTACCGCACCGGACTCTCTCTCTCTCTCTCTCTCTCTCCCCTGTCTTCACTGAAACTCATTAGCCATTAAGGTGCCATTATGCATTGTACGTTTAATTATGGAAATGCCTGTGCCGCCACCACCGCTGTTTGCCTCTTAACTCTGCTCCGCTAGAACTCTTCCACTTCTTGGACAGCAAAGCAGATGGAAATCTTTATTTCAATTCGCTTCAAGGCTTCGACTTCACTTACTTCAATAACATTTGCTGAGAGTTTTGCTTAGTTCTGCAGTACGAAATCCATTAGAATTTGCTGTCCAAAGTAGCAGCTCGTAAATTGAACAATCTACTCGCACAGCAAGCATAAAATATGAACTAGGCGCGGCTAAATTATTTTCGGGCCATGTAAAAATAATTCTACCCGAATCAGAAATAAATTCGACATGGGGTGGGACTGCGGCACAGGCACGCTTCGGTCGGGTCAGGCATGTCAATTATGCAAATTCGTTTTTCGCTTTTATGGCTGGCAAATGTTTAGAAATGTTGTTATAAATTCATTACAAAACTAGCCACGCCCGACCCCTGCACTCCCCTGCACTCCCCTACACTCACCCACACACATCCTACCCCTTCAAAAAATGTTTGTTTAATTTGATTTTCGGTAAATTTATGCGAAACGCTGCAAAACTACAAAATGATAAGTTCAAACTTTGTTCCGAATGACCCAAAAGTATTAGTCACACAGTGCGCTCTTTAATGTTGTTCCGACCGAGAGAGAGAGACAGAGAGAGGAAGGGGGACTGAGGAGACGAGTGCTGAAATAGTTGAAATCGTATCGAATACATTTTTTTGGGATGATACACCCCAGCTAAATGCACTTTTCAATTAGCGTGCCAAAAATAAAATATGAACAAAATTAACATAAATTACAATCACCAAAAATATTTTGCCAAGCCGCAGACATTAAACTGAAATAAATGCTGAATTTCAGCATACCCTGTAGTTGGGCAGCAATTGAAAAAGAGTGTGTTTGGCCAGAGAAATGTTTATGATGCAAGAAACTAAGGTATATGAATTAATAGACGTAGAGGGAGCTACTTCGAAGGACATAAAAATTATAATTCATACAATAAAATATATGAAAAAATTAGGTAATAAAATAGCCTATTTAATATATTAAACATTTGTTTAGTTTATTTTATTTATTTTAAAAATATTGTATTATTTTTTGTAATCCAACAATCATACACAAAAAATGTTATTCATTTTTAGCTGGCAGTTTTGGTGCCTTGCTAATTTATATGCACATTTTATTTACACAATTTGATTTTTCAAGCGTATCTTCTAGTTGAGCAGTTGTATATAAGAAATTAGAATATTTTCATATATTTTTGGTTTTTCATGCAAACATATAAACATATACATATGTATGTACACATATTCTTTACTTTACAAACCGCAGGTTCCAGTCAGCGGAACGTGGGATGCGACTGTAGTTCTGCAAGCCAAAAAGGGATGGAGAGAGGAGGCATGGCGGATCTCTGCTGCAGCGGGGTGTGCGGAGTGTGGCGTAACACTAACCAGCGCTGCCACTGCCGCTGCCACACAGAGTTATATTTATTATCACAAAACATTTGCGCAAATGTCCTTTTGCATAAGCAACGATGGCGCACAGTGTCGTGCAGTCCTTTGAGAACATTTATCTTATTATCTTTGCATACAGCAACAACAGCAGCAGCAACAACAACGTCGCGCATAAATAAGACTCAGCGCAGTAAGCAACGGCAGCAACAACAGCAACGAGATGATGGGCAACATTAGGCAAGGACAAACAAAGCCACGAGAGCTTCGAAAAGGCTCTGGCGAAAAACCAAAAGTCAAGTCGAGCCAACAGACCGCAAAGCAGCAGCAGCAACAACAACAATAACAACAACAACAGCGGCATAGCTGGGGAAAACATTTTTGGCAAAGCCGCCTCGCCATGACAGGCAGGCCACAAAAGTTGCTCATACGCCCCGTGTGCTCCGCTCCCCATTATTGTTGCTGCCGCTGCTGTGTGTGTTTGATTTGCTTTATTGTTATTTTCACAGCAGCCACACACAAACACACACCCACTCACACACACACGCAAAACTTTAGCACGGCGCAAAATTTTTTAATTGATTAAAGCCGCATTTGCATTGCGGCTTACAAGCAGCTTAACAGTTTTCCTCCACAATTTTGTTTTTGTTTTCTTTTACTTCAGTTTCTTTCATTCCAATTGTTTTTGATATTTATTCCCCCAACTGCAAATGCAGTCGGTGTGTGTGTGTGTGTGTATCGGTGAGCGCGTATTTACAATTCATATTTTGCACTTTACATTTGATAATTAAAATCCAAACATATGCGAGAGAAATTCAAAAAAATACCATGCGTTGCTTTTTGATATTATTTACAGTATGCGCCAGGCACACGGTCGGGAAAAGGCAAAACAATAAAATGAAAATATTTTGTTGCAAAAAAGTTCGAAATTCTATTTTTTCCGTATGCGAAAATGTGCAATTTTTGATACACAAATGTTTACTCTATTTCTTATACTAAATAAAAATTAGAAAAATGTATTGTAATATTAATAAAATAAAACAAAATTGAAATTAAATAGTAAAAAAAAAAAAAACAAGATTGTGTAGATTTCATTGTCGTTTTATTTAGTAACAATAACGTTTTTATACCCTTGCAGAGGGTATATTAATTTTAGCCAGAAGTTTGCAACGCACCTTAGGAGACATCTCCGACCCTATAAAGTATATATATTCTGAATCAGCATCACCAGAGGAGTCGAAAAATGGATGTCCGTCTGTCCGTCCGTCCGTCCGTCCGTCCGTCCGTCCGTCCGTCCGTCTGTTGCAACGCAAACTAGTCTCTCAGTTTTTGAGCTATCTTCATGAAACTTGGCATACAAGCTTCTTATTGCTGTAGGCTGTAAATAAGTCGGAACGAGCCAGATCGGACCGATATATCGTATAGCTGTCATAGAAGCTATCGGCCGATTTTTGTTGTTTTTCAAGATATTGCAACAAGATTTGGCAAATCCTATTCTTATTACGTTCTTAATGTGCTGTCAAAATTATATCAAAATCGGACCACTATAACATATACCTGCCATAGGAACAATCGGCTGAAATCACGGTTTTTGTATGCAAACCTGTTTTGTTTTTGGAAATACCGCACATTATCAATACTTTTTAATGTTATACAGTAACCCGCCCTTAGTTTTTCCATTTAAATATCTTAGACGTTTATATTCTATAGCTGTTATAGGAACAATCAGTCAGTCCGTCTGTCTGTTGCAACTCAAATTAGTCCCCCAGTTATTGAGCTATCTTCATGAAACTTGGCACACAAGCTTATTATTGCTGTAGGCTGTAAATAAGTCGGAAAGAGCCAGATCGCACCGATATATCGTATAGCTGTCATAGAAGCTATCGGCCGATTTTTGTTGTTTTTCAAGATATTGCAACAATATTTGGCAAATCCTATTCCTATTACGTTCTTAATGTGCTGTCAAAATTGTATCAAAATCGGACCACTATAACATATACCTGCCATAGGAACAATCGGCTGAAATCACGGTTTTTGTATGCAAACCTGTTTTGTTTTTGGAAATACCGCACATTATCAATACTTTTTAATGTTATACAGTAACCCGCCCTTAGTTTTTCCATTTAAATATCTCAGACGTTTATATTCTATAGCTGTTATAGGAACACTCAGTCAGTCCCCGTGTCTGTTGCAACTCAAATTAGTCCCCTAGTTATTGAGCTATCTTCATGAAACTTTGCTCATAAGCTTCTTATTTCTGCCCTCTTTAAATAAGTCGGAATGGGCCAGATCGGACTGATATATCGTATAGCTGTCATGGAGCCTACGGCCGATTTTCGTTATATTTCAAGATATAGCTATCAGGCTTATCACATCCAAATCTAAGTGTGTCCCTAATAATAAAGTTCGAAATCGAACTTTTATAACTTATAACGATCAACGATCGGCCTAATGAAGGTTCATGTTGCAATTTTATGGAAACCTGAATACTATTACATATAGCTGTTAAACAAAAAATCATGTAGCTGTTATTCAAACGCATTTTTGAATGAGAACTTTCCAAATTTATTTATATTTTATGACCAACAGATCCTTTATAACACAAAGACATTTCCTCATAACATTTTGTGTTAAGTATATAAGAAATCCAGGTATATACAAAAGCATTAAAAAGGTAGAATTATTTTTTTTCGAAGCAGGTGTTTGATTCATAGCCTTAATCAGGTAAAAATCTTGACTTCCTGTACTGTTATAATTGTTCAATAAATACCACAGAAACCAGCAGCAATCCAAATATATTTTATATTTTGTATAACTGCAAGGGTATGAAACCTTCGGCAAGCCGAAGGTAGCCTTGCTTTCTTGTTTATTATAATTTTTATTAAATTTCTTCAAGTTGACTTTGTAGGTTTTTCACAAAGTTTCTTGACTTTAGCTTTAATTTATTTTAGTAATATAAGTTCTATAAATATGTTTGCCATGTTCAGCTTTTAAATAACTTTATGCAAAATAATTGAAAAATTATAGAAAAATTTCCAAAAGCCCGTGCAATTTTCATTAAAGTGCGAACAGAATTTTCCGCGCTGTAATCAGTGCATATTCTGCACATGTCGATGTAATTGTTTTTCCAGCAGCCTGACAGCGCCCAAAACCGCGCAACAACAGTCAATGGCAAGTTGTTAAGCACACACACACACACAAACACACACACACACTTACTATATACACCCCGCGGTTGTTGTTGTTACGCAATTTTAGTAGACAAGTTTTTTGCTGTGCATTTTGTTGCTGCTGTTGTTATTGTAATTGCTGTCGCTGCTGCTGTTGTTGTTGTTATTGCTAGCGTATTTTTTGCCGTGTTATTTCTGCGTCGATTTTTCTTTTGGCCGCTCGCACAATTTCCGCTGTCAGTTGTATGTTTTGTGTTCGGTTCTGTTCGGTTCGCTTCGCTACGTTTCTAATTTTTGCCGCATGTTCATGTACCAAAAAATTGCTGTGCTCCCGCCCCATTGCCATCTTCCCCCACTTACATTTTCCTGACTCTCGCCTCAGTTTGCTGTGCAACGTATTCGGCTGGCATACACGGCGTATGTGTGTTATAAGCGTCTTATAGCGCCAAACTATAAGTTTCCTGTTCTGGCTGTTGCCATTTGGCAGCAAAAAGATATTAACGATGCTCGAAATTCGTTTAAATTTGCCGTACTGCATATTTAATATAGCTTTACCGTTATTCGTTCGTTGCTTATGCACGTGTTTTTTCCGTTTTTCGCTGAAATTTAGCAGCGATTTGAACATTTTGCTGACATCACAGATACAGGGAAGGGTAGGGATTTTTCTTTTGAAGTCAAGATTTCAATGAGAAGTAGAAACTCTGTGGAAATGGGCTGGAAAATTTGCTGCTGTCTGCTATTTAATTGAACTTAATACTTGAGTACTTACGCCTCGACCAGAACTCAAGCTGATCTCATTGTAAAAATGCCTGACTCGCATAATATTGCCAGCCATGCCTGGGTAAACTGCTTAAGTGGAATTACAATGCGTTGTCGGCCTTAACATTAGCACGCATCAAAATGCAAAGTAATTAAAAAGCCAAACGACAAAAACAGGCAACGAAATTACTGAAATTACATGGCACAAGAGCAACAACAACAGCAACAACGGCAACAACAATAATCACAATGATTGCCGGCAGCCGTAATGCAATTTAATGGGCAACAGAAGCCAATGGCCGTAACCACAGAATGGCCGGAATGAGTTTGAAGTGTTGCAGATATTGGTCAAAAGTGCCGCCGAGCTGGCCAACAAAAGCCGCACAAACACACACACAGACTCGCTCGGAGTGCCAGTAATGCGAGATAAACACACACACACACACACACACAGAGACAGCAGAGTTATCAAACGGGTGGTAACACCCTCACCGAGATGGACAGCAGCTCGATGCGTCGTCGTCGACGTCGACAAAGTGCGTTCACATAATAATAATGGAAATAATTTAACTTATTGCATTTTAATGGGATTACACATGCGCAACATGGCCCGCGCTTGGGGCTTAAAACTTGGTCAACACGGCGTATGAGTACTGTGTGTAAATCTGTAATGACCGTAGTCGAACTCAATGAGCGAGCTCTGCGAATTGTCAATGAAAAATGTATATACATAATTTAATTATCTATTTATACACTTGTATATTTTATAAGGAACATTTTTTAGCATACTTTTGTGCGCAGAACTAAACCTAACTAATTTCAAATTATTTTTACAGTTTTTTCAATTGTTGCTGGAAATATATTTTAAACCCAAACGTATTTTTACATTAAGGTCTTAAAAGCACATTTAAACAAAATTTACCAACTCTGCTATGCAACACAACTGGTATTCACGCGAAAATGCAACTCAATTGCCAATGAATTGCTTTGCAAGGCAACTGCAATCCTTTATTAGTATTCTAGGGAATACTACACGCATTTTGCAGCCGTAAACCAAAAGAGCATAATTCATATTTGTAGCTTACTTAGACCAATGTTGTAAATACAAATACAAGTTGTAAATCGCAACATGAACAATATTCCCCAACGCACACACACACTTTCAGCAGCCGCAACCTGACGGCCTGCCACAGTGTCCTGCTCTATGTACAGCATATCCATATCCTGCCTACGCTATGCTCCTGTTCCTGCTGCTGCTGCTCCTCCATGTTTTTGTAGTAGAGAGTATGTTGTACTACATGCCGCTGGCACGTTAGTTGGTTGTGTGTCTGCCTGCATTTCATTTAAACATGGCCCGGCTGACTGCCTGACTGCCTGACCTACTGCTGTTGGGTAACTTTAACCGGTTGCCAGGGACTCGGACTCGAACTCGTAGTTCATGGGAACTTTTACTGCTACTGCTACTGCTACTGCAACTGGTACTGGCAATGGCAGCAAGTTTGCCCGTCAGCCAGTCCAGTCAGCGGCGCATGGCCACAACTAACCACATACCACATCATTTCCAGGCGCAAACTGCCGACAGGCAATGTAAATGTTGCCCAACGCGGCTCGGCTCATGTTGATGTGTGTATGGGCTGTGTTTGGGTGTGGGGAATGCGGGGTGTGCATCCAATTTGACGCATCGAAACTTGTCAGCTTAGTATATGGAAAGTCTTAATGGTTTGCTATCAGTACAGTCCGAGCTCATTATCGAACGCTTCGTATGGCCTGAAGGGTGTTTCGGCGTCTTTAAACTAACAAATGAAGTGAATGCATGTTTTTAGTTTAGATTGTGTAGCTTGTATAAAGTTTAAACAAACAAAGTTTATGCACAGTTAGAAATAGTTTTATTATTTTATTAAAAGTAGAATATTTGATACTAACAAGTTGGGTAAACTGTGAATTTCAATGTTTTCACAGTTAAAAACAAAATAATTCATGCAAATAAAAATAAAAATAAATAATTAATAAAAATGTAAAATAAAAATAAATAAATAAAATATTTATATAATAAGCTTTAAATATATAATACGCTATAAACTCGTAATTCAAATTTGGTTTAAAAATAAATTTATCATATAAGTGTTCTAAAGCATAGCTTTCTTCTAGGGTATTTACTAGTTTATCTGGCAAATCTGTTGTCTTTTTTGTTCACTTATTTATTGTGCGGCTGCCGCATTTGTTGACCACATTTTAGCTTCATTTACAGTTATTTGCTGCGTTGCCCCAGCGTGTTTTGTGTACCTGAGTGTACCCCATGGTTCTCGCCCGCAACTGCAACTTTTGCCCACACACCCACACCCCAACACACACACACTGAAACCGCAAATTCAATTTTGTTTGGCAGCCTACAGCGTTTTGTATAGTGTATTTATGACACTCTGTTGTTGTTGCTGCTGCTTGTCTTTGTTGTTATTGCCATTTGGCGTCGCCAGTTGCACTGCGCGTGTGCTTTTAATGCAATTTATGTGAAGTGTTTTACACGCCTTGTTTGCCTTTGACCGCACAAACGTAAAGGGTATCCACATACCTATCAGTTTTGTTTTACAAATTTTAGACGGTCTTAGCAAAGTGCTGCCCAACGGCTTCGAAATATTTTGCAAGCCTCTAAATTTTACTGTTTTTCTGTGTAAAATAAACAATTTATGACAAATTTTAACTATATAAAATTAATAAATTAATTCAACTTGATATAAATGAACTGCTTGTTGTTACTCTTCTGCTTGCACTGCTTTCAAACACAAGCTGAACTGCTTGTGCGTTGCACTGCTTGCGGCTGCTGCTGTTCAAAGCCAGTTGGCAGCCCCGAAAAAGTTTGCGGCCCGTCGAATTTTGAATATAACAAAAATCTGCAGCTATATGAATATTTCTTAATGCACTAAATATCTAAATACATTTAAAAACAATTTGAATCTGTTTATATTATATGTTGTTTGGTGATTTCGATTAATATAGATATAGTTAGTCCAACTAACGTTCAGTATCTTACACTGCTGCCGTAACCAAGTTTATTTTTCTCATCATCTAGTAAGTTTCTGAGACATTAAGAAACGTCTACAGTACATTCCTTTATGATTCACTTATTACAATTTCCAAAAGTAATCTCAGTATCCAAGGGATACTTATTGACCAAGCAGTCAATATATTCAGAGTCACCATTAATTTCGAAATCATTTTCACTTGGCGTCATCTCATTACAGTTGTCCAACCAATTATCAATTAGTGTCAAGTCCTTAACTTCGCTTTTCATGGGAACATTGTTTGGAAATTTCTTCTCACACTTAGGTTTCTTCACGGTCAAGGGAGTAAAACGCCCAGTCGATTTGTTAAGCTGTAAAAAATTATACCGAAACTCAACGAGCGTGAAGAATTGCAAATAAATGCAAATATTTACTTTATATGATTGCATATTGGAAATGTTTTCCTGCTCAGTGTTAGCTACATTCATACGCTGTAGTAAACAACTTGACGGTTTTAGGCGAACCTTCTCTTTCTTCTTAACTAATTGTTGGTTCTTCGGTTTCGAGTTAGTTTTCCCCTGATTCTTTTTGCGATGCAGCTCCAAAGATTGCAGATTCAATGGTTCTAGTAATTTCTCCAGCTTAATAAATAAATATATATCGTATTCGCAGATATCACAATTTATTTCAGCAATATTTACACTTGGAATTTGTATAAAGGCTTTCGTCTCGGGTAACATGCACTTCCAGAAGTCCTCGTATATTGTCTGCCATTCCGTGTGGGAGAATCTTTTTACACCAATTTGCGATACAATCTGACTCCACAGTCTATCAATATCTTCTCTCTTCAGTTCGTAATTCTCCATTATATCGACTTCCTCCAGTGCTTGCATTTATTTTGATAACCTCAAAAAACGCAATCACATTTCAAAGACTTTTTAACATGCGCGCAATGTGACCGCCGTGTAAAAACTTAAATAATAACGAATAAAAAAAATACTATCGGAAAGAGTGTAAAACAGAACCTGCCTTGTCCGTGTACAAAATTAATATCTTTATTAATAAATAAAAAAAATCTAAGATTTTCCACATTAGTATTAAAATCAAATTACAATATATATGTAGAATATATAGTTTAATTTTGACGCTTCTTTTCCTTATTCTTCTTTTTCTTCTTACGTGATTCCTTAGATTTCATTTCGTTACCTTTGCCATTTCCACTTAAATCATCGGAATTAAGTGAGCCATGCAAGGCAGTTTTCAGTTCAAGCGATGTTTTGTTTTCCACAGTGGAAATATTGAGTACTTTACTGAAAAACTCATTTGCTTCGTTATTCTCGTCATTGGCGTTAGCTGATGTCTTCTCATTGAAGTTCTTCAACCAAACGTCAATATTGTCTTCCTCCATTTTTTCACCAGTATTTTGCTTGGGCTGAGCATCTGGATAGGCGCCTTGTTTATTGGCCCGTTCCATGGCACCCTGTTTTAGGGACTTCTCCATGTGTTGCTGCTGAACGTTTTTCTTTTGCTCTTTACCGCTATTATTAGTATTAATTTTCTCTTGATTGTTTGACTGAGAACAAAATTATATGAGTGACATATAGAGATATTCGGAAATAATACTGTCAACTCACTTGCAATGGTTTTTGCGGATAATCTGGAATCTTGCGTGGTATGCGATAATTCTGAACCGGTTGCGGTTTCATTTGCGTTTGGTTCGATGGTTGTCGTTGACGCGTAGCATCCATGGATTTTTCCAAACGCATCGAAATGTTTTCCTTGTCACAACGCTGAGGAAATCCAACTTTCATCTTCGAGCCAGTTGGCATAGGAGCTACCTCTGCACTTACCATAGGTAATTTGGGCTCACAGGGTGCGCCATTGGCAAGTTCCTCAATCTGCAAAAAGTTTAAAGAACTTTATATTCCTATTGCGAACTCTATGGTTGCGCCAATGTACATCTTGAATAGCTATGTAGGGATCCAATGGGCATAACATGCATCGGAAGAAATCCTCGTAGTATTGTTGCCATTCCTTTGGCGTGTATTTATCGACTCCCGTTTGGTCAATAATCTGACGCCACATATGTAGAATGGCGTTTTTATCTATCTTGCATTGCTCCATTTTTACAAACTTTTTTTTTTGCACGTCTGATTGCTCGATCCGACACTATCGAGTAACACGTTTTTCTGAAATGAAATTTCTGCTACCTGGCAGACGTCAAATACAGTAATCGATTGCTAACGGGAACCGTTAAGGAGTTCGCGTCGGAACTTATGTCAAAATTTGATGACGGAGTCAACATAGCTGTCAAATAAATATTGCTAGGAGCATATGATTTTTTTTTAAATAAATATAATTTATACAATTTCAGTAAAACACATTTTGTTATTTTAATAATTGTTAATATTTAATGTTAATTTCAATTTCATTTACTCGTTTCGCCTAGCTACAGATGAAAACTTTCATATAATGCATGTATAACAATCAATATTTCTTTATTTTCTTGATACTAATAATGCAAATCCATGTATAGTTTAATAATGAACATTATTCGTTTTTACATTGATAAGCAATAAACGCACTATATCTGTATATATGTATCTTTAAACATACCTACATACATATGAATGTATATTTGCTTTGTATATATACTTGACTTGAATTTTAAATATGAAAACTATTGATTAAAAATTTGTATACGCGTTGCTTACATGAGTTTTCTTTTGATTTAGTTGAAAGTAGAAAATTTTGATTAACTCTGTTTGTTTGTGTGTTTAAGTGTATATAGTAGGTTCTAGCAAACGATGAACAATTTAATTGGAATGCAATGAATTTGAAATACAAAATTTTAATAATTTAGAGTCCAACATTTATGTAGTCCTCCATAATAGTATAGCTAGTTAGATTTGGCCAATTGTTAAGCTTCTTAGCACATGGATTGGTACAACAATGCATACACAGAAAAGTAATAATAATAATAAGTGTAATAGATAATACGTATAGTTACTAAAATTTAGTATTTGATATGATCATGAATCACAACAATATGGTATCTCAATATCTATTGAATATAACGTTTTAGTTGGGCGTAATATCAATGACGTATTACATAGTTTCGTATGCAGGTAGCTATACATATACATATATCTCTTTATAAATATTCTCATTTGATTGAAATCGTTTCAAATCATTATTAACAATGTGCTATATATATTTATTATATATATATGTTGTAAAAAAATTGCTGCTTCAGAAGTCTATACAGAAAAACAATAAAATCAAATCAATTTGATAAAACAGTTTCGAAAATGTTTCTTTGGAACAATAGCTAGCTTAAAAAAGTATAATAAAAACCAATTCGTATGGTATTGTATAGCTGAGTGTAAGAAAGATTTTAGTACAGTATATATAGTTGTATAAGTTTATAAGTATATGACGACGAACGGCAACGTGAATGGTGTCCGTGTTCAGTACGGCTCAGTCTTCTGCTAAACTCAACGCAACGATGGTAAAAGCGAAATGACAAATTTCGAGGACGTCTCATTTGGTCACATGGTAAATGACACATGACTTCGACTCCGACTCTGACTTTGATTTGGATTTTGACTTTGGTGCATACTCGTCCTAGGCATTGTTATTTTCGCCGCAGCATTGTATGCAGTCCATGCAGTTATGCTACCTGTTGCCATCATTTTTTCGGCTTATATTGGATGAGGTCAGTTGCATCTAGAATTCAAAAGAGAGAATTTAGTGATTTTTATCCGATATTTTTATATGTTTTACAAGCAACAGGCATAGTTCAATTAGGTGTATGTGGTTTTGTATTTAGTTTAAGCAAGTGGCATGCGTGCATTTAATAACTGACCTTTAGTCCTTGCATTATTATTTGTGGTGTTTCTAAGACTAAGGTGTTTCAACTTCACGCACAACAAACAAATCGCAAAGTGTTAGGTGACAAGAACATATAAACAACATTTAGAAGTGTACAGATAGACAGATAGTAAGTGTAGGTGTTTGTGCGAAAGATGCAGCCAAACAAAAACAAATAAATGCACACCTGCATAGAACGTATGGTCTCCAAGAGAGCTTTCTTCTCTGACAACAAGATGCTGATGTCATCCTGTGCACTCTTCAAATACGAGCGCAAAACATCTGATTCCTGTTTGGTCTTCAGCCTGATGGAACAAAAAAAACCAATTCAGTCAGGATTAGGTTATAATGACAGTCCTTCATTAAATGTGCAAACTTACCTGTAATTGTCTGTGTTCAGCTTGGAGTCAACCAACTGTTTACGTAGCTGCTCATTGTCCAGTTTCATTTGCTGCATGACCAGCTGCATTGAGAGCACTTCACGATCGCGATCACGTGGTGCTCCAAACATGGCACTACTCAACACATGTTGCTGCTCACTGCTCAAATTGGAATCTGTCGAATGAAAGCACGGTATACATTCGTTATTGTTTGTATTTCTATATTGCTGACTTAAACCACTTACCGATAGGCTGTATAGTAAGCAAACCACTCTTATCACGCTCTAAATGCATGCGGCCAATGCACAGATTGATAGGCACAGGGCCCGGTGAGGTAATATTGACGGGCGGACGATCTTCTAATAAATTGATGCGTACATTTTCCAGATTAATCTGTGGTCATTAATAAAATGAATTAGTACATTGGTATGAAACATGAAAACCTTTTGATATCTACCGTGACTGGCAAGGGCGATGAAATGATTTCATCTTCGGCCAAGTCACCCAGCCCAATGACCGTGCTCATCGATAAGTCCAAACTAATGTCCTTAGCCCATATCTCGGCGTGATGGGTGAACCAACTGCAAGAAAAATAAAAACTTGTTTTTAAAGAAGGAATATTTTTTTTTCATGTTGGTAAAACCTTTGAATGCGCTTGCGATCAATGATGCCCTCGATTTCAGCGGGCATGTTCAGCGTCTCCTCGAGCCGCAATCGAATACAAGGCGGTGCTTCAGGATTATACGGTGCCAGATTCCAGGCCTTGCAGCGTGCTCCAAATTTGGTCTGCAAATGTGTATTAAAAGACATGTGAGTACGTCGAGCTAAACGAGAGCTTATCTCACAACATTAGTAAAGCGTGAAGTTTAGTCAGGCAAACTACTTTGATACTCTACTAACCACATGCAAAGCAACAGACACACGCATGAAGTCAGCTGTGTGTGTGTGTGTTTGTAAAATATATATTTTGTGTGTATATGCGAGTTTATGTTTTTGAGTGTGTGATGGTGTCATTAAGTGTGCGAGAATTAATTTCGAGTTTGTTAAAGTTCATGATTAGCTGCAAATTTATTAAATTGTGTGTCCGTGGTAGAACGCCAATTTAAAGCAATTTTAAATCGTTCATGTAAGTGTTATAGTTATGGTTGTTTTGTTGATTGTTTTAAGTAATAGGTAGTAGTCGTATTTGCCCCGTTGTGGTGTTAATGCCTTTAAACCTTAGTGTAGTACGTATTATAAAGCCAATTTGCAAACCAAAATATGTACGAAACATAAACAAAATAAAAAAAAATCAAACTGAAAATAGTGGATACTACTATAAAATTCTAGAATCTGTTGAATAAAAACTATATGTTTATGTATATATAAATATTTACTAAGAGTAATCGGCACGTCTGGCAGCCAGAACGGGCGAAGGGGCATGAGGAGAGCATGCTGAAAACCAAATTAAAAACAATTTCAAAAAGCTGCCTACATAAATTTCAATTTCGTATTTGGTTTTTCGGGTTGAACAGGGCTTATTTCAAAAACCTTGTTCTTATATATGTAAAAACTGACTTAAGCTAACCTTATCAATAAACTAGGTTCATTTAACTACGCAACTAGTGGCCAAAAACGCTTTCAAACTGCATCAGCGCTGGCAATTGAAGCCAAGAAAAACATAAATTAATTAACTACTAATTGCAAAAATAATATAATAAATAAATAAATAAGAACCATTACTAAATTAACATTTCTTTATATACAAAAAAGCAGCACGAACCGAAAAGTTAGCTGTTAATAAAGTTTTTAAGAATTTCAATTTTGTAGTTGAGTTTTTTATACCTTGTTCGCTTGATGCGCGATCTGTTTTGTTGTTGTTGTAGAAGAGTGTTGTTTGTTTTGTTGTTGTTGTTGTAGTTGGTTTTTTTTTTTGGGATGTGTGTCATATTGTTGTCGTTAATCAATTTACAAAGTGTTCGTTGTTGTTGTTTAAAGAGTAAATTAAACGTTGAGCACAATATTTGTTTAATTAGCACACATTGAGATCATATATGTTTTTTTTTTGGTTGTTTATATGAAAACATATTTGTAAATTCAGAGAAGAGAGAAAACAAAATGAGAAAATGATTTCATGAGATGTTATCTTACAGTAAATATGTATATCTATAAAAAAAATTATTATTTTTTTATTTTTTTTTTCGAAAAATATTAAAAGCAATTTTAGATGTTCAGATAGAAGTTATCGAAACATGCAGAAACATTATGAAAAGTTTAGCGAAAAACATTTAAATTTAGTTTCAGCAAAAAGTAGTAAGGAAATCAATTAAGATACGTAACGACAACAAAATTGTTTATATACAAAACAAAATACGAATTATTAGAAAAATAAACAAAAAAAAAAAAAATAATTAAGAGCTGGAAACTAGTTAAAATGTGTCCAACCTGCAATTCATCCCAGGGTATAGCACCACACTCGTCACAGGAAACAGCAGCTACTTGCAAACGAACAGAAGATTTGGGTCCCTCCTGTTGGCGTATCACCTCCACGGTGGTCAACCTGAAATCAAAGAATAACCCAATTAATCATATATGAAAATCAATAATTATATTATATGCAGTAGTAACCTAAAAGTTGCCATCGATACCAGATCACGTCGTCGCCAGGTGCTTCCTTCGGACGGTTCCGAGGGCGATGACATGTTTGTTTTATAACTGCTCGGTTCCTCATACACCTCGCTAGCCACCTCGACCGGCGAGGCCTTCATATTGTTATCGTTGGTAAACGGATTCAAACGGAACATAACATCCATGCAGTCCATGGTCTTATCATCGCCCAAAAGATTTGTAAAATTATCTGAATCCGAGCTAATGTCACTACGCATAGACATCGAATCGCTAATGTCGTCGTTGGGTGTACCCGACTTGATGGCCGAGTCAATGGAAGTCATAAAACTGGAGAAGCCCTTCTTCATCGAAAGCAGACCCGAATTGATCTCCTTGGTAAGGCTGGGCACAGTGTCGACACCTGTGCTGGGACGCACTGTGGTGCTCTTCAAACTCTTCGAGGCTGACGAGCATATCGATTGTGATTGCATGGAGATGCCAGTGTCGGGCCTAGAGCCCTGACTTGGCGTTGAGGAAGCCAACGTTGGTGTACTCTGAATTTGCACATTGTAACTGCAATGAAAAGTGTGTGAATAATTAAATTGGTTTGCTTTTTGTACATTTGCGTAGAAACTTACCCATGTGTATTGGGATTAGATATATGAATGCCACTATCATAGGGCGGGTCGTTGGTCACGGGCGATGGCGATTCTACACTGCCAAATGTATTGCTCTTCAATTGATCCAATGGTGGCGGAGTGGGCCACGTTATATTGCCGCCTGTGAAGTTAGGGTAATGGGTTATGCGTGTATGTTCAGCTTACACTTGAAGCTTTTACGTTAGTATTACAATATTTGTTAAGAAAGACTCTAGGATTGA
The DNA here is from genome assembly GCA_018151445.1 of Zaprionus inermis. NCBI lineage: Eukaryota > Metazoa > Arthropoda > Insecta > Diptera > Drosophilidae > Zaprionus > Zaprionus inermis. The sequence goes on from JAECXD010001696.1 coordinate 1,713,413, forward strand.
CATTAGGTTAGTTAGAAAACATGCGAATTAATTGGGAGGAGTGTTTTCTCAAATGTAATGGAAGCAATGTTATTATTTTTTTTAAGGATTTCCATTTCAGCTTCAAAAACACACCCCTTTCTGGGCAGGTTAACAATCAGGTGGCTTGATATTCTAGGTGACCAGCCTACGTTTAGTTAGTAAAGCAAAATTACAGCAAAAATAAAAACAAGGTGAAAAAATAAAATATATAGAAGAAAATTATTCCTAGCTTGGAATATTTTCGTAATAATAAGTAGAGGGTCGGTGTTAAGTAACACGAATCGGTGAGAACTACTTATACGTGTTGGTAACATCTTTTTTTTTTGTGTTTCTTATGTGAGTATTTATATCTAAAGTCGTATAAAGCTCACTAGAGAGAGAGAGTTTCGTTGGTTGAGTTAGTTACGTTTCGCTTAGTTGTTAATGGTTTTTTTTTTCTTTTAGAACTAAAGAGGTTTTAAAAAGAGACAACAAAAGAAATATAATTCTTACTATTCATGTGTAAATCATCACCCAAACTAGCTGAATCGGGTAAGACACTTTCAGCATCACCACCACTCGATTCCTTACCAGGTGTTGGCGATGGCATCACAAGCGTCACCTCGATCTGCGGCACAACACAGCCAAATATAATGGACTTTTGTTGATTTTGCTGGTTAAAAACAATTGAAAAACAAATAAGTTGAAGAAATAAATAAATAAGTGATCACACCAACCTTCTGCAAGATGCGCTCGGCATCCAAATTCAAAAACGTCGACATTTCATTAAGCTCCTCGGCCAGACGCAGCAGGAACAACAATTGATAATGATCGATTTGTAGGCTAACCAGATTTGAGATATGCGCAATCGCATGCATATCGGCGCAACGTTCGGCTGGCGGCGTGGCAACGCTATCTGTCGCTTGTGTTGGCGGCAGGACGCGTAAATCTTCGGCACTTAGAAACGGATTAGGTGGCAGTGGCGGCAACGTTGGCAATGGCGGTAACGTGGGCAAAGGCGTCAATCCCATGCTCATCATCTGTGAACTGGCTGTGCTCTGACGTGCTTCCAAATCCAGCTGTGCTTGCGTTTGCTCTGATCCGCCAGCGTGTATCCAGAGCGTAATTGGCACTGCATCGATAAATGGTATCGCCTTGTTGGGGCCCAATGAGCGTGCACCCAAAAAATCAATCCATATCGGATCCAATTTAATGCACCAAACATCACGCGGCTCCGACCACATGGCATAGCGTGACAGATACTGCGTAGATGCAGATCGTGGCAGCTGTGTCTGTGGTGACATTGGTGCCGACATCATGCTAACATCCGATGCGGCCACGTGCGATAATATGCGATCCGTGACAATGCACATATCGCCATCAACCGATGGAAAGCCGCTGCCGAAGACCAGCGAACCCTCTTGCAATGAGTGCAACGCCTGTGCCAAATCCGCACGTGAGCTGCCCATTTCACGTATATTGGTTAAGGCAAATCGTGAAATTTGAATTTGCATTGTCTTTGGCCGATCCTTTTGATTTGGCGCATCCAGCGCCGCTTCCATGACCACGCGCGGCATAATGGCCTCCACCTTGACATCCATGTACATCAGATTTGGCTCCTGTTCCATGCTCAAAGCAGCGGCCATCTGTGTGCCATTGGAGCCATTCGATGTATTTGAGGCAATCGAGCCACGTGCGCTCTGTTGCTGCTGCTGCGGCTGCGGCTGTTGCTGCAACGTGGCCTCGGATCCGACGCTGGTGCGTAGCAAACTCTCGTGCAGATTCAAGCCAAACGAATTGAGCCACAGTATCGAGCTGAGATCGAAATGCATTTGCAGTGGATTGATGTGCACAAACATTTTGGAAGGCGGAACTGTATAAAGTAAGCAAATTAGTTCACGATCGAATAGCGAAATACATGGCGTACTTACGTGGAAAAACAAAGTCACCGGGATAATAGAAATACGTGTATTCGGCATGTACAATTGGCATCTCGGCGGGAAATGAATATCGATCCTTGTCCCCTGCAAATGATAATAAGGTAAGTTAAAGATTTCAAAACATTTTGAAGACCTAACAAAGCAACAAACATGAAGTTAGACTTGTTTAAGATACAAGTTTCATAATCAAACATTTTATTGAGGAAATCATTGTTTTCCTAATTGATCTGTTAGTTTGCAAGAAGCTTATAAGTATCTACACTATATTATATGTATATGCATGATATTCACCTGAGGATTTGCTTTTCCTTTTATGTTGTGCTACAAGAACAGCAACAAACAAAATAACAAGCATAACAAAAAACAAAACAACAAAAGCGTTAAACAAATAGATGTGACAAACGAGAATGATATGGATGATGATGGAACAAAACAAACGAAGCAGGAGAAGGAGAAAAAGATATACACAAACATTGATTAGTCAAAAGAGAATGCGGTGTAGGCGTGTCGAGTGTGAACTCTCAACTTTTATGTGAATTTTGACATGTTTATGCCCGAGTTGCGGTTAATGTTCAATGTTAGTTTCGAATAACAGCATGTTAATTAGCAGACAAATGTTAGTAAAAGAGCGCCACAGCTGTTCAGCAGTTTTTTGTGGATTTGGGAATTGTAGTGTAATTTGTAATGAGCACAAAAGAGCATCTTTGCTTCTATACCTGAAACAAACTCCTTGGGCATTTGCTTTTTGCCCGACGTTGTTACGCGGTACAATGTGAAATCCTCAATTCGTAATATGACACAGGAACTCATCAACTTCGATAGCTTATCCAGCGTGCTACGCTGATTGGCCAAGCTATTCGCCGAAATATTGCCCGAGCCACCCGCTGAGCCGGTACCGGATCCAGAACCGCCTACAGCGCCAGCTGCCGCGGTGGGTGTACTGCTGCCATTTGAGCCCAATCCACCGTTGCCATACTGCGAGCCCAAGAGCGATGCATTCAGCATGATGGGTGACGCAGGTGCGCTACGTTCCAGCGGTGCATGTGCAGCCGGTCGATTGGGTGCACTGAGATTGAGAACTGCCTCGCGAAACGCATTCAGTGATTCCTTCAACCACAATGCCGGCGCCACAGATGCCTCCTTATATTTGGCCCAATGTGAACGATCCGATTTGGCCAAATGATAGGGATAGTAATCCACCTGAAACGCAGTGACAGACACTTGCAGTGCCCCACCCTTATCGAGCTCCGGATAACTGGATCGTCCATCGCCCTCGTCGTCGCACAAATGCAAATCGATGCGTTGACTAAAGAAATGATACGAAGTCTCGCGCACATCGAATGCATTGAACTTGCGTTGTGCCATCGATGTGTGCACCGACTCCGCTTGGCGATTCTGTTGTTGTGCCACCTGTGCCTGGTACTCGGGTAGCGTCTGCAAAGTGTATTAAATGAGGCATAAATGAGACGAGTGCCATGGGAAAAAAAGTATCTGTACTTACCTGTAGCTTTCGTGCCGCCTTCGACTTTTGTGTGGCATGCGTGGCCGCCTTGATGAGGCCCGACAGCGAGTCGACAAAATGCAGGGCCGCCTTCAATTGCGAGTCGGTCAATACCCAGAGCAGATCGTCGAGTATGAGAACAAGTCGCGAGGCCAACAAAGTGCAATCGGCCAGACGTTTGCGGATGGTGATGCGACAACGTGCATGATTCGTGAGCAGACGCAATGGTGTCAGCGATTTATCCTGAGTGGAGCTGGCTTCGATGCGTACCGTTTGCCAGGAGAGCTCTTTGAAGATCAAAATAATACCCTTTTCGGAATCCTTAAGGCGTGTCGCACGCAAATCGGCATTGATCCATTGCGGCGTTTTCGACTCGACACGTATGCGAGACATTTGCACCGATGCGGTAAAGGCGGCGCTTACGAAATTCACATTCACCGTGTTCACCACAATGGTGATGCCATCGACAACCTTGTGAATGAAGCTGTATTTACCCTGAGGCACTTGTGGCAATGCTGTGGTCGAGGCATTTGCGGTACCACCGCCGCCTCCTCCTCCTCCTGTTCCTCCGCCCGCATCACGCGCGGTGGGATTGCACGTCTCGATGGTAATGTGCACCTGGTCGAGCGTCTATGCATGGAATAATAAAAAATATATATAGTATTCTTATTGATTGATTCGGTTCCGCTCGAGTCAAGCCACAGCTTACCAGCGTTATGGGCACACTCTTGAGCTTTGTCCAACTGATGCGAAAGGATACATGATTGCACCATGCCGATGTCAGACGCAACCAACTGGGTAGTTCCAACAGTTCGGTGAGCACACGCTCATCAAGCTCCAAATTTGATAGCTCACCCTCGCCACGAAATGTGCTCAAATTGATTTTGTCCGATGAGAGGTTTTTCGTGTAGCTGTTTTTTGCGAGATCAGAATAAACTATTTATATATATTTATGTATAAAACAGAAAAGGGTGAATCTCAGCTAGGATTGCGACACGCTGCTTATTTCAGCTTGACTGCCCACTGAGTGTGTCAACGCTGTCAGTGCTCATTTGGGGCAACAAGTGGCGCCAATGGGGTGACCTGTCAGTTGCCATCAATTGACCCATTTCGAGTTAATGTTCTGCATGCATAATTGAAGTCTGCATATTGATTGGATGCCCCATGACGTGTTTATACTAGCGTAACCCTGCGCAATCAGATAACTATATAATTCAAGAAACTAAAAATATTTTATCTATGTATCTCAAGGTCGAGTTCCGACTCTCAGTCGAACTGAATACATGCAGTTCTTGCTAAGCTCAACTAAACGCTATTTAAGTAGCATCCATATAGAGATTTTATCTGCAAATTTTAAAATATATTTCCTTCGTTGCGTTGAAAACTTTATTTAATCGAAACTTTTCGGACGCTGGCAAAACTTTTTACTTTAAGCAGCTTCCCCTTTTACGTTTCTTTCGGCGATAAAGAGAAAGACAGACAACGAATAAAAGGCAACAAGTTTGCTTTACATTTACACACTTAGTCTTGTTATAAAGTTAGTTTGTTTGCAGCTTAATTGTGTGGCAAAGAGGGGGCCCAGTGCATACTACATACATACGAAAGACTTAAACACGGACCCAACCACGCAATACAAACAGATTGTATGAACATATACGCAAGTATATAGAGTTATTTACGTACTAAATACATATGTATGTAGGGAACCGGCGTAGGAGAATCGATAATCATCAAGCTATATGGCACCAGGTTGGGGGATAAGCCCTCGCATACATGTTTGATGTGTGTTCGAGCCCATATTCCACTAATGCCCTTATATCTTCAGTTTTACTACGTCTTTTTATAGGTACATTTTTTTTTTTTTTTTTTTGTTTTAGCTAGCTTCAACTTGACAGCACACTAAATTAAAAGGTCAACCTTAGGGCCTTAATTCCTGTACATAAGAATCCGCGCCTGTGCAGTATCGTATGCCTTTATTTATGCAGCTGGCGGACACACATACACACACACACACACACACACAGAGGCTGCGTTGATGATGTATCAAAAAAATAAGTAAAACATATTGCGGGAGAAAACAGCTTGAAATTAAAAAAAAAAGCCAAAGGCGGCCTCTTTAAAATATCAAATTGAAATCGAAATTGTTTTTATTTCGTTAAAGCGTTGTAAATATGCAAAAGTGCTGAGTCTGTGTGTGTGTGGGTGTGTTAGGCAATCCACTTGTTACTCTCGACGGAGTAGGGGTGGCAGTTAAACGATAAACGATAATGACCAAAAAAAAAATAAATAAATACAAACAGGGGGAACGGTTTGCAGGTGATGAGAGGCTGCAAAAATATCTGCACATACACAGATTAGAGATGTGTGCATGTTTCGCAATAAACCGAATTTTAACAGCACTGTAAAAATGTTTATAGCAAATATGCTTAGCAGAATACTTCTAATGCATAAATTTGAATTAATTTGTCTCGTGTCACGAGTGCACGCGTACAACTCCAATGCAGACGCAATGTGACAACGACATTGAGACAAGAGCCGCAGCAACAGCAACGGCAACAACAACAACTACAATGGCAAAGTGGACAGGCTATAGCGACTAAACCCGAGCAACAGCAGAGCTTGGAAAAATCAATTAAATTTCCCACCAACCGCAACTGGCGCCAGATCGTACCCTTAATTAGCATAGCAGCAGCAGTTTTTTAAATTGAATTTAATGCTAACTCGTTTAGGGTAACACTTACATGGACAAATGTTTGAGCAATTGGTTTTTTATCAACGATACCATTTTGCGACGTCAGCAACGTGCGGGCGGGAGCGGAAGCGGGTGTACCAGATGCGTTGCGATGCCGTTGCAGATACGGATGGGATGCACGAACAGAGCAGATGATGACGTTCTCGAAAATTACTCTCGTAATTATTTTACTGCACGCTAAACATATTATATTTTGATTTGTAGAGGAGGCACAAAGAAGCAGTTGAAATAGTTGCATTTGCTTTGTTATTGGGAGCTTTTTTTGTTTGTTATTTTCTTATTGGAAAACTTGCATTTCGACTAGAAAACTTGAGATGCCACCGCACTGGCAATTGTTATACAAGCATTTTTGACATTGTACTCATTAGTCATAATTCATGCAATTTCCTTAGAATTTTGGCAAGTCTTATCAATATGCGACTTAATCACTTCCCAACGCTCAACTCGACCATTTTTTTTGGCAATTTGTTTTTGTTGCTTTGTGCTAGCTAAGCAATGATAAATGTTTCGCCGCTGCCGCCACGCGCGTCTCTGTCACAACACGTACGGGCTTATATTGGAAATTTATATTTTAATGCACACACACTCGACATCTGCGCCCGACAAGTAAATAAAACTAAAACAAGCTAGATACATATGTATGTGCAAACAGAGTTAGATTACATTCGATTACATTCAACAGAACTGAATATTTTAACACTGGGCTGAAATGTTATCTGCAGACAGCACTATTGTTTTGAAATGGGCCGATTTTATTTTGAAGACCTTGCTCTTGCAAAATCCTTTTGTATAAAATACATATCCATTTTATAGAATCAATTTGCGTCGGGCGGAAAACAGGGAATGAAAATGATTTAACAGCTGGTCGGGATAAGCTGACGCTTCCGAATATTTAGCAGTGCCAAATGAGTATAACATATTGTAACAGAGTACAGCTGTTATCGACCATTGATTAATAAAGATAATAGACATAGCTCATCCATTGATAACATTTTTTGCAGACTAGAAGCTGCTGCTCAGCATCATCACGCAGGCATTTTCAGGCCTCCAGGGCTTTGGCATTCATATCTAGCACTCGGCTCTTGCTCCGTACGAAGCACAAAGGCGATGACCGCGAAGAGATGAGCGCGCGAGTGTTTGCCCTGCTTTAACAGCAAATACAGTGCTCGCCTGTCAATGCTTCAGGTGGCTTTTTAAGGAAAGTATGCTGTGCTGCTGTTGCATTAATGTTAAGATAACAATAATATATTCTTATAATTTTCGACTTAATGTTTATTTATTATCTGAATTAAGATCACTTTATGAAATATATTTTATATTTTGCTTTTAATTCCAAATATATTTATGGCTGTCGGTCATTCACATATTTGTAACATTCTGTTAAAGCAGGTGCCAACATATCTTTGTTGCCATGCCAATTAAACGTTTTACAACACTGGCAGCACAGCTGTTTTTTTGCCAGCAAGAAAAAAGAGTAGAAAACTAAAATGCAACAGAACGCAAAAATTTAATCAAACAAACGCTGAAAAATGTGCTGCAGCGCTGGAACACATTAAACATCATAAAGAATTCTAGCAAAAGCAGCACTATGTATAAGAAAATTCGAAAAATGCTGCCATTACTGCGTCCGGTGCACTGGTTACTCATTATCGTTGTCATCTGTATTGTCACCTGTTATTGGTTACTCGAGAATCGATTGGATTACGGTACATTTTCACCTAAACAAACATATATATTTAAGAATATATACTAATCTATGAGTTATATTTGCAGCAGCTCTTAAGCCACTGACTAAGCTCACCAGCAGGCATCAACTGCAGGTGGATCAATCGTCCCTGGAGCGCGTCACTCCCAGCGAGGATAACTTCGACTATGAGGAGCAGCTGGTGGTGCTGTACAATCGTGTGCCTAAGACTGGCTCGACCAGTTTCGTGAACATTGCCTACGATCTTTGCAAATTAAACAGATTTCATGTCTTGCATATTAATGTGACGGCCAACATGCACGTCCTCTCGCTGCCCAACCAGGTGCGTGCCATCATCTTTCTCACTATACTTGGCAATATCTACATATATTTCATGTTTATTTCAGATTTCGCTTGTACGAAATGTAACCAAATGGCATGAAATGAAACCGGCGCTGTATCATGGTCACATGGCATTCCTGGATTTCTCCAAGTAAATACACATAATATGATATATATTCTTTATGATTAAACGTTCTCGTGCAGGTTTCAGATAGCACACAAACCCATTTACATAAATCTGGTTCGCAAACCCCTCGATAGACTTGTCTCTTATTATTATTTCCTACGCTATGGCGATAATTACAGACCCAACTTGGTGCGCAAGAAGGCGGGCAACAAAATTGTGCGTATTTTAAAATATTATCAATTATAAATTTATGTAAATTTACGGATCATATACATTTGCAGACATTCGACGAGTGCGTGGAGCAGAAGCAACCCGACTGTGATCCCAAAAATATGTGGCTACAAATACCCTTCTTTTGTGGCCACGCTGCCGAGTGCTGGGAACCCGGAAGCGATTGGGCCCTGAAGCAGGCCAAACGCAATTTGGTCAATGAGTATTTTCTAGTCGGAGTCACAGAACAGATGAACGAATTTGTCGATCTGCTTGAGCGATCGCTACCCAGGTAAACTTGAATATGAATGATTGTGGTTTCGTTTCGAATATAATTCACATTTTTTTATTTCATACAGAATCTTTCAAGGTTTTCGTGAGCATTATCAGAACTCAAATAAATCTCATTTACGTGTTACTTCCTCGAAAATTCCGCCCAGCGAAGCGACTATTCAGGCCATACAACGCTCAAAGATATGGCAAATGGAAAACGAATTATATGAATTTGCACTGGAACAATTCGAATTTACCAAGAAGAAGTTGATGCAGCCCGATAATAAGCATTTGCAGCAGTTTATGTATGAGAAGATTCGGCCAAAATGATTGGAGCATGTTAAAAGCAGAAGAAAGGGCAAGGGAAAAGGTAAACAAAGCAAAAAATCGAAACGAAAACGAGTCACAGACGATAATGGAATGCAGAACCGATGCAGGCCGTAGTAAAACCGTTTAAATGTTTAGTATAATCGTTAAGTTATGACCTCAAAATGTGTATATACCATTAAATAGCTCCTATATAGACTTGATAAGTACTTAAAATCAAGCACACTGTACACGTGAAAGACACTAAAGACTTTAGCATTGAATATCGTTGACATATTAATGTAATATTTTATTTATCTGAATTTTCCAATTGTATAGCATAAGTCATTAGCTGTATAAGAACAAACCAGATACCGCTGACTTAGAGAGGTACTTAAGCAATATTTAGCAACAATTGTATCAAAACTATATACGAAGCACAATGTACGTATTCATTAACCCGTCTATTCGTCTAGTGAAACGTAATCTCTATACATACATACCGTATATGTATATGTATTTGACAATACCGTAAACTTAATAATAATTGATTAGTCTAGGATTTATAATAGTTCTAAGTGCAATGATATTACCGAACTCTCACTCATTTATATCAACCTTTAGCAATAGCAACAAGTCAAACACCATAGACATAGATTATATCATATATGAATAGATTATAAACATAGCCTTTAAATATATATATACAGAGATGTAAATAAGACTATATCAACAGTTGTCTGGGTGTGATTACTTACTACATGCAATGCTATAATTGATTAAGTCTTTCCGAGATTTAACTATAAATATCTGTTTATAGCAACTGAAAACTTTGCCTAACTTAATTGCCGCAGTGCTTTCATTGAACTTTTCAAAGCTTGACGTATGCATGTTCGACTGACGGACTGAATTATATTTCGGTTAAACATGCGAAATACTTAATTAATTACTTGAGGCTCGCAAAGCAAAGACAATGAGTTTGCATTATCGCCAGTTGTACATTTGAACGTAGACACGCAAGTTTCTCGTCGCGCGATCGCTGGAACGTTCGACCAGGGCCTAATATTGCCTAGATCTCAGGTTTTTAGGCAGTTAATTCGAGTGGAGCAAACGACGTTGGGCAACATTAAAAGTGGGCAATACAAAGTGCGAGCGCGCTTAGTTCTACAGACAGGCCTAACTTGATAACTTTAAAACGAACCGACTTTGCGACGCGTGTGCGAAACTTATAATATATAGACACATATGAGAGATACGTGTCCAGACATAGTATAAAAAAATAGTACCGAATAACTGCGCTTAGCTTGAATAAAGCAAATGTTGGCTATATGCTGGGCTGATCGTAATTAAACGTTCAAAAGTTCAAACACAATTACGCTTACAGAGTGCACTGCAAGAAAAATCGGAGTCAGTTCGCGCATAAAACAACAAAATGCATTGTATAACAGCAACACTAGGGCGTGAAAGTGTTATAAAAATTGCTGTATAACTTTTATAACAATATAAACTTCGTGCATACAAGCTGCAGAATTTAAGAAGTATGTGTATAACACTCAAATAAAATTATTTTTATTTATTTTTTTAAGAGTAGACCACGTAAATCTACGCCTAACAAAACCGCACGTTTCTCATCGACCTTAACCCTGCCCTCTTCATTATACCTTCTTTTCCCTTGGCAAACTGCAAACACACAAGACGAGCTAAGAAAATTTAATGCAACGCGCTGTAGTATAACAGCTCGGCGAACCATGCACTTTCCATGCTGCTGACAGGCCACATTTAATCGCTTTTGCATCGGTGCCTCATTTTCTGTGTATGGGATTGTTAATAAAATAACTACATATGATATGTATGTGTCTATATGCACACTTTAACACACACACACATGAGTGTGTACGTTAATGTGCGCATTACTTCTTAACTACCGCTCGCTATAACTTGTTGCGAGTAAGTATAAAATTGCTGAAATAAGAGCATTATATTTTCAGTCACTGAACGTGTCAAGAGCGCGATAGACCTGTGCATACAAAACATAAATAGCAAATCAACGTGAAAAAGGATATCAACGCAACGTATTTGGATAAGCTGATTCTACATTTATTTCTTTTTCGGTAAGTTTAAAGGTAATAACAGTAACAATATATATATCGATTTTTGTTCGATAATCAATTTCGATTGCAAGGCAACTAAACTATTCCTATTTATGTGCTTACATTCTATTCTGCCTGCGTTACGTTAGTCTCGCGCTACATATGTATATTTGCCGCTTTAGTTTGTTGTTTCTTGTTTTCTTTGCGTTTGCCCTTTTGCATAATAAAGAGAGTAAAATTTCAATGTCTAAACGCGCGACAGCAAAAAAAATTCGCATGACAACTTATTGCCAGCACTGTTAAGTAGCAGATTATGTTAATGTTAACATAGTAAATGCAAACGCACCTAGGTATGTACAGATGTACGTACATACAAGCAGAAGGCTGTCCCTTTTGCATTCACTTTCGGCTTCGTTTGGTTCTGCCGCCGCAAAAAGGGTCAGTGTAATTGTGTCGCTTGTGTGAGACTGAATTCAAAAGGAAAACCTGTCGCAAAGGTCGACAATTTGCATATCAAGTTCAATAAACAGTTGACATTGACCCATATACCGGCTGTGTAGCGATTAGCTCCTGTTTTGTTGTTGTTTTTAGAGATGAAAGTGCTCTAGCAACTGTTTGAATCGAGTTAATCGTTGGCGAATTGTGAAATAAGCGTCATGGCGACTGCAACGAGCTGCATGCCTAGGACGGGCGCAATTGTTGGCGGCGTCTCTGCTGCGACGGCGCTCGTTAATGCAGGTGAGAGATAGAGACGCTGCAAATACACACACACACGCAGTCATATTTAAATGAGAAGTACATGTTTTAAGTATTGCACATGTTTGCGAGGGTTTTCTTATTTACCTTTTATGATAAGTTTTTGGCACGTAAGGTCAAAGCACTTTTTACATTGGACTTGGGCTTGCCCTTGTCACTTGTCATGTCGCCAACTACTCGCACACACTTGCATTTTTTTTTTTACATGTATATGTATGCATGTGTGTACAGTTAGCTGCTTTTAACCCTTTTTGCCCGGTCATCTGCGACCTCTAAAACTACTTTTACAATCGTCGTCGAAATTTTCATTTGTCATCGCCTTTGCTTCTTCTTTATCCTGTTTATAGACAGCAAAGCGTGTATACAAAAAGAAACTGTTGCCATAAAAATGTATAACACAATAATGATGGCTGCAAAAACATAGTTTCTGCACACTGTACAGTGATCGTCAGTTAATTGCAGCCCACTGAAATGTTAAAATTTAACTTAACTTGCATTGCAGCTCTGCATATATTAATATTTATTCGCGAATAATATGACAATTACTTCAATCAATAATTGTATGGCAAAAACTGGAATTTGTCATCAATTAGAATTTTTCGATGCATTCTGGGAAGTATGGAAAAAGTATAGTACAATTTTATACAATTTTCTTTAAAATCTACGCTTTATATTTATTAATTACTTAATATTCTACCGTTCATAGAATCATGCAATTTTTATAAAGACAATGTTCAACAAAATCTACGCTTTATATTTATTAATCACCTTAATATGGAATTATGCAATTCCAAGCGATTTGTGGAAAAAGTATTATACAATTTTATAAATGCAATTTTCAATAAAATCTACGCTTTATATTTATTAATCACTTAATATTCTACCGTTCGAATCATGCAATTCGAAGCAATGTATACAAAAGCTTGCTCACGCTTCAAAAGCTTCAATTCGTAGCGAAACTAACAAGAAAAGAAGCAAATAAAATCGAGAGTTGTAAACCCAAATTCAAACATAATAATGAATGGACGTGTTGTGGAAGAAGGTGCGCTTCGACGAGCTCGTTTCGCACGTGTGGAGACCCAAATCAGGCAGCTTGAACAGCTCATCCATTATGGACTATGTCTGAGGGTGTTGTTTGAAATCGTGTTAGCCGAATTGTTGTCAAACAACTGTAATTACATGGTAATTGTTAATTAACGTGTATCGCATACTGGGAGCAACAACATTGAACCGAAAGTACAAAGCTTCAGGGTCAATGGAGAGGCGAGCGAGTGCGAAGGCGAAACCAAGAAAGAGCGCCGAGAATTGCCCTTTTAATAATGCCTCAGATGATGTTGATGATCTTCATAGTCCCACACACAGTTTTGGAATACCCGATCAGCAATAATAACATCATCATCATCACATCTGCTACTGAGATACCGCAATGAAAACCAGCTTTCAGTGGCATAATTTCCCAGATGCACTCATGCATCTCTCTCAGCCGGTTGAGTGAAGAGAATGAGCAAGAGAGTGTCGCTTTAAATACCCTTGCAAGGGAAACATTAGTTTTTAGACTTTGTACCTATACGTGTAGCCTTTGTAAGAAATACGGACTATAATAAAAGTTCCTTTAAAATATTTTAATATACAAACCGAAAAAATTGTGCTATTTCCAAATTAATAAGGCAATTAATCTATATAAATTAATTTTTGAAAGAGCTAAACAAAGTTGTAAGACAAACTTTATATAGTTTAAAAGTTTTGTTATATAAAAATATATGACAATAGTTGAAAAAATCTTGGATGTATTAGTCCCACACTATTAGACTTATTAGTCTCTTAGATTTAGGATAAATCACAGATATCTTACGAATTGAGAGTATTCAATTATCGGCACTTAATTAGACTCGCTCTCTCACTCACTCTGTTTCTCTTGCGCTCGTCGTCGTCGCTCACTCCACTCCCTTCTCTCTCGTGCACGTGAATGTCATGCTCAAGTTCAACTAAAGCCTCAGCTTCGGCTTCAGCTTCCCATCGTATCTCCCGTGCGATTTTTTTTTTTTTTTTTTTTTTGTCGTGAGACGGAGTTTCCAGTTTTTGATTCTTGGCCTGGTATAAAATCGCCGTAACGCGCTTTTGGCCGTAACAGTTTCGTCAGCTCTTTCGGCTTCGTTGCACGCGTCGTTGTCGTAGTTTTTAGCTTCGTCTTCATCGACCAATATCATTCAGTTTTATTAGCGATCCAAAAAAAAAACGAGTTTCGGTTTCGGTTTCAGTTAAACTCTTTGTATTTCGCATGCGTGTGTGTGTCTGTGTGTGTTGTGCCGAGTGTGTACTACTTATTTAGATTATATTTCGATTAATATTATTATTGTTAAGTTGTTATTGTGGCAAACATTAAAAATTCATAGATTTCTCGCCGTGCCTCGTTTTAGGCATATTGTGCTTTTTTGGGTTTTGCCAATTCAATCGAATCACCTAGTGGGTTTTGTTTTTACAGTTTGCAAGCCCACACGCAAATATTGTTTATAGTACTTGCTCAGACAAATTGACATTGTAACTTAGAAAATTATTATCTGATCATCTTTCAGTTAATCAATGTCAATCAATGTCGGTCAGTTCCGGCTCGTTGCCATTGTCTCAGCTTAACTGCGATTTTTCAATCAATTTATTTATGCGATGCATATCATTTTCCTCGACCTAAGCTTCGATTTATTGTTCAGAAACTATTTCCGTTTAAAATTTTCGATTTTGTAGATCAAAGATTTTGTATGATGTTAAAAAAATCATAATTATTCTGGAATGAATTTAAATATTTAATGAATTAACCTCAAACTCATAAGTAGATTTATTTAATATATAATTATCGAGTATGTTAATCAAGCTTAATTCTTGACTGCCAGCAATTAGCCTTAGTCAAGATTAACCTACATATTATATACAACTAAAACACATCTGAAATTAATAACCGATAATAAACTTGTTTAAATTCGAAACTGGAAATTATTGAAGTAGAACATGTTGAACTCGAGAATTCAGCTCAAGTTCCAGCTAAAATATATGTATATATATATCTATATATCTTCAGGGCGAATGCATTTTCATAACAGTTTCATTGATCTGCAAAAATCGAAAAGCAACAAAAGTCAATACGGTTTTGCATGAACTTTTGTTGTTTTTCTTGTATTTTATTTTCTGCAAATTCGACTAATTTGCCAGACAAAAACGAATGTCAAGGTTAAGTTTAAAGCCGAAAGATGCAAAGATATCAGGTTTCTTTTTTATTTTACTAAATAAACTTCCTAATAAAATGCTTAATTTGTCACATAACAGAGCGGAAAGCTAAGTTCACAATAATTAAAGCTCAATTACAAACGAATTATCGACTTAATAACAAAAAAAAAAATAACAACGAATTAAAAGAGAAACAAATACAGCTTCAACTACTTCAAAATGAGTAAGTACTCAATTAACAATCGATTGGCACAAAGTTCTTAAATTATCATTTAATTGACAGCCATTGTGGATCGGGTTGTCCGATAGTTATAAGTCCAAGTAATGCCGGCCAAAGTGCAACGCCTTGAGTTACGTCACTAATTGCATTTTAATTGACAACTTTCCATCTCTCTCTCTCTCTTACTTAGGAGTACCTACCATGTTGTCGGAAATCGAAGCACTGCCCTCGATTAAACTGGGCGATTATACGTTACAGTTCGAACTGGGCGAGGCCACTGCGGCGACCAAGGAGGTCGCTGCCCGGGAGTTACGCGAGACCCCCGAACGCCAGCAGGAGGCCACGCAGGAGCTGAAACGTCTGCTGGAGGGTAAGTGTTATACGGAAGCTTTTAGCCTTGCTATAATTATTATAGCTAGTAAGGGCACTCAGGCAGATCAGGGACAGAGTTTGTTTCAAAAATGATTCACGCCCGAACTTGTTTGACAAGTTTCAGCTTCTAGATTCAATTAACGATGTAATGACATATCATTTGGTTTGAGCTTGGAAATCGCCGTAAAAATTTCTTGGAAAAAGCTTAAGCTGCCTACGCAAAATTTAAATAAGTTAAATAAAGTTTTAAATACAGTAATTTTTTTGTGAAGAAGAGTTGCTTAAAATTTGCACCGCTCTTTGAAGCATTTTTCACATATTTCTAGTTTTCTAAGTCTTCTCTTTAAACTTTCAAAGCTCTCTACTTACTTAATTTCAATTATACAATCCGCTAGTGTTTTCTAAGCTTGACTATGCAAAGAGTCTTATGTGTGAAAGCTCCTTCAAGCTGATTCTAGTATACTTTAACTAAGACTTTCGACCTTTAGCTATGAAGTCAATTCGTAGCATGTTGTTAATCATATAGATGTGATTTTTGCTTGTCTTTAAAATTACAACCTGTTAGGGAGCGGGGTAAAAGTCAATTTCCTGATCTGTCGGAGCGACCCCTTCATTAAATAAGTATACGCGATTAGCGATATAATATGCACAAAAGTAAGTAGCAAAAAAAACAATAGTCAATATCAGAGAAAGGTTAAATCGATGATCAATTGTAATCATATTAGATAACTGCGAAGAAAACGAATAAATTACAATTTCAATTATATTTTACAGCCGAAACGGATCTGTTGTACCCCAAGGACAATGATGAATGGCTTATACGTTTCCTGCGTCCCTGCAAGTATTATCCAGAGAGTGCGCGCGATCTGGTAAGTTATGACTTCAAATTTGTTGTAACATCAGCTATAATTCGAATCCCTCTCGTAGATCAAGCGCTACTACTCATTCAAGGTGAAGCATTCGGATGTGTACAACGATCTGAAACCCACCAAGGAGGCCAACATCTTTCAGAACAACATACTCACGGTATTCCCGAATCGTGATCAGTGTGGACGTCGCATTTTATTGCTCGAGCTGGGCAGTAAGTGATCATGAGTAAATTCAATAAGGAATTCCACACTTATCTGTCTTTGGTTTTCCGTAGAACGCTGGAAGCACAAACAGGTGTCGCTGGATGAGGTGTTCAAGGGTGCCGTCATCTTTCTGGAGGCGGCCATGTTGGAGCCAGAGACACAGATTAACGGAGCCGTTGTCATCTTCGACATGGACGGTCTGAGTTTGCAGCAAACTTGGCAATTCACACCGCCGTTTGCCAAACGTATTGTCGATTGGCTGCAGGATTCGGTGCCGTTGCGTATCAAAGCAATACACATTGTTAATCAGCCAAAGATCTTCAATATTGTCTTTGCGCTGTTCAAGCCATTCTTGCGCGAGAAGCTGCGTAGTCGCATCATCTTTCACGGCACCGATCGCGAATCGTTGCACAAGTACATGTCGCCCAAGTTCCTGCCGTCCTGTTATGGCGGCATTCTCGAGCTGCCGCGCATCGATGGCGATCAATGGTATCAGTTGCTGCTGATGTGCGATGCCGAGTACGAGGCAATCAATTCGTATGGTTATAAGAAGAAGAAATAGGGTTGCCGAATAGAGCTCGTAGGTCGTTGGAGCAGCAAGTGATATATATATACACATATACATATACTCTATCGTATAAGCTTACACGTAACTGTTAATCGCTTGCGACAGTCACCTTAGTCTTAGTCTTGCCCAAAACTTTGCCTTAGTACATAAGCACGCGAATCTGGCATTAAGTTGTTATATTAGCTCTTATATCAAGTTATTTACATATATAAAACATACAATAGATTTATTTAAACGGGGCTAAGCGTACTTATAGCTTGTTATTACTTAATTAAAATAAAACAAACAAATATATTGTATCTTTCGAACACGCTCAATTCAATTTATTCGTTTCGTTTCTGTTTTTATTTTTTAACAATTAAGTTCGTGTTGAATTGTCTTGCAGATCGATCTTTAAAGCGATGTTTCATTTGTTTCACACAGAGTTAAGTGTAGACACCTATAAAAAATATTCTTGAATTGGTCTGAGTCATGTGTGTTTCACATACTTAAATTTATGGTAAATTTATGGTATTTGTATAGCAGCTAATCGCACTAGTGTTATACTGTTTTTGGCATACAAACTTAACTTGTAAAGTGACTATGTGAGTATAAAGAAATGGGTTTGCTTAGGCTATGGTCGTTTTGAAGGCACAACTGTTATACACATACATATATATTGTAAATCCAGAAAGTAGTTATATCGACGCAGTCGAATCCGTTGCGAGCAATTACAACTGTTATACATATACAACTTATTCAAATGTCTTTAAGCCTCTCAGCACTCGCTAAATGTTCTCCTAATCTCAATCTGTTGCTGTTGCCCCCTAAACCCTTTGGAATGCTAAGATTATTTGCCATGACAAAGCAGTTAACAATAAGCTGAAACACAGCCACCATAGCTTGCTCTAGAGCCTGTAATTGGTCGCTGGCGCCTTGGGCGAACTGCGTGCTTTGCCAAACAGTTTACGCGTCATCGCATTGGCAGCAGGGGAACGCATCGATGCGTCGGCAACATCGTCATCGTCTGCATCGACTACATCGCGGCCGCCGACGCCGCCGACGCCGCCGCCGCCGCCCGTGCAGCAATTGCGACGTTGTATTAGACTGACGGGACGCATCAAATCGATGGTGTCGCCATGTTGACGCTGCTCCGCCTCGGCAACACACTCCATGCGCTTCCACTGGCGCAGGCCAAGGACAAACGCGTCCGTCACATTGTTTGCCATCTTGGACGAGGTCTGTATATGGCAGGCAATCGATTGTTCTGCGCACCACTGTTGCACCTCGTCCAGCCCGACTTGTCGCTTCTCCGGACGTATATCGCTCTGGAAATCAAATGAAATTAGTTCACAATTTGAAAAGGGTTTTTGAAGCAACCTTTTTCCTACCTTATTACCGACCACAATAAAGGGAAATCGCTCGGCCTGCACGTCTGCGTAGTTGACAAACTCATTACGCCACATTCGTAATCCGCGAAAGCTGTCGCGATCGTCGATCGCATAGCACAGCAGGCAGATGTCCGATCCCCGATAGAAGGGTGTGCGCAGCGCACGAAAACGCTCCTGTCCAGCCGTGTCCCATATCTGCAAGCATAATTGGACAATGAAAGATACTGTGCATATGTTGAATAAGTATATATCAGTTGTAGTTGTAGTTGTATATAGTGGACAATCGACCTGATTGACATTCAATGAAGGTCCCAGTGAAATTTGCATACGTTAATAGGTAGCATCGTATGGGAAATTTAATATTAATATACATAGAGAGTGGATTTTCATCTATATAGTTTTTTATATACTGCAAGTTATGGACCTTAATATACATAACCATAATTGTATAGCATTATATTCACAATAGTAACAATTTGTGGGCCTTCAACTCTATAGGGCAAACACTGTAGATAATGAACTACTTCTTGAAACACTTATCATCTCTAGGCCGAAAGGTAAACCGAAGCAACTGATAACGTCGCCCCCTTGTCTAGTTGATGGTGCAAATATGGTTTCAAGTACATGAAAATACGCAAAACAATAAACAAATAAAGGTGGCATAAATGCAAAGCGATTATGTAGCAAACCAATTTTTTTTCTACTGATCTATAAATAGTTTCAATACATATAATACTTTTGAAATATGGAAAAAATTGGGAAATTATTTTAGATATAAATATAAATAATTAAATCAGCAGTTATTTCCTGTGTAGAATTCACTGTACGCCAAAAACTAAAGCTTTCTGTAGAGATAAAAAGAAAAGCTGCGTCATTTATGCGCAACTGCTGCTGTCTGTCAGAGTTTAAAGGGTATATAAATTGGCCAAAATCCCCTGCTGCCACAAGTGTGAGTCAGTTTCGCAATTTGTCGACTTCATCCTCTTCCGTTGCAAAGCTCTTGTATCTCGTTTAGACCAAACCCAGCGAAGCGTTAACAACAACTTGTTATTATACTGTCTACTCTCTGACCTTTACTGCTTCAAAACGGGTATACTAATTATGTGTAAATAAAGAAAGCAAAACGTGGAGTGCACAACGTAAATATCTGTCGATCTAAGCAACTGCTTCGAGCTGGGGAAACCAAGTTTAAAATTAGGCGTAGGGTATATTCCTGTCGAGCGACTGCTGCTTGTTTAAATGCTGCTGGGTATATAGGGGTGCCTGGCCGTAGAGCTTAACCATGGTGGATGAGAAATTAAATTTTTGTTGGTCAAAACCGAGGAATAAAGGGATTTATTTAAAAAAAATGTTTATAGATTTTTTAAGCAATTTCTTGAGAGATTCTTAGAAAAAAAAATACGAATTTATTTATTAAGTTAAGAATTGGTATATTTGTAGATCTCTCTTCCATTATAATTTTAAATAAGCTAACTCAAGTCTATTAATATTACAGAGTTTGCTTGCTTTATTTGATTATTCTTTCAAACCTATTTAAGATTTAAAAAGGAAACTTGAAAATGATATCGCAGAATAATTCCAATCAATTAAATGGCATTTTACAGCAGTTTTCTTAGTCATATTACATGCATATCTCAAGCATACCCCGCTTACCCCTACCCCGTAGATGCATATTCATGAGAGCTTGCTTTCGAGAATTATCGGAGTGTGAAAATGTGAATCAAAATGGCAGCAAAAGCGTAAATAGATGTGCATCACAGTCGTGGGGAGAGAACGGTTAAAAGACGCGCGTCCGGAATTTGTATGGAGGGTTTCCTCGGCCGATTAAGACGCTGTTGGTGAGTATGGTTCCTCTCTCTAACGCGCTCTCATTCATACACACACACACACACACTCACAAGTAAAGCCTAACAAAGTCGCCGCATTGTATTTGTTTTTGTGGATTCTGTTTACTGAGGGAGCTCATTTTGCGCTTTGCTACCTAACTGTACGTTAATTGAGCTCGGAATTGATGTGTGCGCGTGCATGTGTGTGCGTGCGGTTTACTGTGGGCAGCTGGAACAGATACTCCGCAACAGATAATAATAATACGCTGTTTACATGTGTGCAAACAAAATTGTTGGCAGATCATAAAAAAAAGCACAGCACGTTCGTGCGTGACACGCGAAAGCAGGACGCGGCGAGAGCGTGTGGAACGTGTTGTGGCTACCAAGTGACAGAACTCTCATCACATTAAAGCGTGCCGGCCCAGTCACGATATATCGAACACGAGACACTATTAAACTGCCGAGATCATTATACAATTTTATACTATGCACTACGAGTAGTTGCAATTAGTTTGTCATGTTGTTGAAAAGCAACAGCACCTCAAGCTTGTATTTATATTTAAACATTAAATCGTTTTTTGTTGTATCGCCTAATGCGCTTATTTTTAGCTCTTCCAGTTCACACATTAATAAATAAAAAATTAAATTCACCACGGTGTCATCGCTAATCAGCGTAGCCAATTATTGCCCTGTCTATTCCAATTGGAGTGGGCAGAATGTTCCGGAACGCGATTTGGCAATAATCCGCGGAATCAAATAACTGTAAACGTGGCCGCCTCCCCCGTCGCTTCACCCACCTGCAGTGTGTACTTTTCGCCGTCCACCACAATGTCCTTGTTCATAAACTCCACACCAATCGTGTGGAAATTGTTTTCATCGTAGCGATTCGATACGAAGCGCGTGAGAAGCGCCGACTTGCCCACGCCCCCGTCGCCAAGTATGACGACCTTCAGCAGTTTAGTCTTTTGCGGTGGTCGCATGTTTGTCATTTTGTACGCAGTTGTTGTTGCTCTGGTTATTTGACGGTAATAACAGTTAAAATCGTAATGATAGTAAAAACAATATCAAACTGCGCAACAAAACTTATTTTTGCGTTGAATTGTCATGCGGCAGCGTTTGAAATTGTCGCCGGTGTGTGTTATCAATCACACAGTATATTCAAGTTATTTGTTAATTACATCAAATTGCACTTTTTTGTTTCTCCCTTTCTCTGTCTACTTTGTTTGAAATTGAACACACGACAGAAACGCGCCGCGCTGCGTCTGATTGGAACAACAGACAGCTGTCAAATGTGCAGAATGAGCTGTTGAGTGCAGAAGAAAGAACCTGTTCACGGAACCAGCGAACTGTTAAAAATGTAAACAAATGTTAGGTACAGATAGGCGATGTTGTCATAACAGCAGAAAGAATACAATGTGAACGTGAATTTTAATAAAATATAACATATTGTTTGAATTGAGTTATAGCAGAAACGTTTTTTGTTTGTTATTTTTCACGTGAAATTGCTAAAAATGCTGTTAAAGACTTCATAAATTGCTGAGCTGCGCTAGAGTGTTAACAGCAACAGACTATGTTAAGCCCATGCTTTTTCAGACAACAGGAGCGTGCGCAAAAATACTAAATAATTATTTTATTGCAAACGTCTTCTCCGTATTTAACAATAATCGACAAATAAATACACTTTAGCCTTTTATCACTGCAATGGGTCGCATTTTTATGCACTTCTTGCTAATGCCCGCCGCATGGCAGGTGTCCACAACGTCGGTGACATCCTTGTACGCCTCGGGTGCCTCCTCCATGACCAGCTTGGGACTGGCCACCCGAATGGCAATGCCAATTTGCTCGAGCTTGTCCAGCACTTCCTTGTAGTCCAAATTACGACGCGACTTTGCGCGCGACAAGGCGCGGCCCTAAATCAAGATTCGATTTAATACAATAAGATTAATTAAAACTATGTTGCCATTGCTTACTGCGCCGTGGCAGGTGCTGCCAAAGGTCTCCTGCATGCCTTGCTCAGTGCCGGTTAGCACGTAGCTGCAGGTGCCCATAGTGCCACCAACTAGCACGGGCTGTCCGGTCAGCTGATAGTCAACGGGAATGAGAGGATGATGCGGAGGAAAGGCACGCGTGGAACCCTTGCGATGAACCAGTAACTTGCGCTCCTTGCCGTCCACAATGTGATTCTCGACTTTGGCAATATTGTGCGAGACATCGTAGATGACGTGCATGTCCAGATCGTCGGGCGTTGTATTGAACATCTTGGCGAAAGCCTGACGCGTGAGGAACGTCATCGAGCTACGATTTACCCAGGCAAAATTCGCGGCAGCCGCCATTGCCTTGAGGTAATCTTGTCCCTCAACCGAGTTGATACGAGCACAGGCCAATTGACGATCATTTGTCTCGATCTTGTCGCGCTTCATGGCCTTCTCCATCTGAACAAGCGCATCGGTGGCCACCTGATGACCAAAGCCACGACTGCCCGAGTGTATCATGACCACCACCTGGCCCTTCTCCTCTATTCCCATTTTCGATGCGCTCCATTTGTCGTAGATCTCGTCGACCACTTGAATCTCCGCATAATGATTGCCCGCACCCAGTGTGCCCAGCTGGGGCAGACCACGTTTCTTGGCACGCATGCTCACCTTGGCCGGATCGGCGTTAAGCATGCGACCATATTCCTCACAATGCTCCTTGTCCTCCGCCCAGACATAGCCTTCGCGCAGCGACCAGTCCATGCCCATTTCGAGTGCCTCTTCCAGATCGCGGGCATTCATCGGAATGATACCCTTGGAGCCGACACCCACAGGTATATGATCGAACAATGACTGGGCGAGCTGCTCTTTGACAGGTTGCACGTCCTTCTCGTAGAGATTTGTGCGTAGCAAGCGTACACCACAATTGATATCGAAGCCGACACCGCCAGGACTAACAACCGACAGCGGATCATCCATATCGAAGGCTGCCATGTTGCCAATGGCAAAACCATAGCCGGAGTGAATGTCTGGCAATCCGATCGAACGTCCCACAATGCCGGGCAAAGCGGCCACATTGGCAATCTGCTTGACACCGGGCAAAAAGCCTCCAACGGCACCGGGACGGCATGAATTCTTCAGCTCCTCCAGCATTAGAGTCTCCAGGCGACTGTTCACATAGAAGCAGCCCTCCACATTCATGTTGGGCTGGAAGCCCTTCTTGATGCGCCAGCAGTGGTCATTGATCTTCTCCAGATACTTCAGTTCCTCGTTGTACGTGCGCACCACCATTATGTATCGCACGTGCTTTGGCTTATTATGGTAAATCTATATATTTCGTCGGTTTATATTTCGATTGCATGCGATAAACAGTTATTTCGCCAGTACTTGCAATGCAATTGACAAATTGCCGGCATACATATAAACAAACCATCTGCTATTATCGAATGCAGGTTTGCTCTTTTATTTGTTATCGACCATCCACCACAAAATAATTGCTGGGCTGCAGAATTTCATCAGCCCAATGGAGCCAGATGTGCGTTCGTGTTAATCGACATGCCACCACAGAATTTAAATGAAGTTAACATTCAAATAAAATCGATATATTTGCTGCAGTATTTTGAAGTACAATTTTTATTTTACAATAACATATTTTTTAACTTATGCTTATTGCAAGGGGAGGATCGTAAATAATGCTTAGATGCGGATACTTTTCTTTTGTTTCCAGCTTATCAAAATATTTGGTTGCATACAACGCATTGATTTTTAAATACTTCAGACGACTAAGAACCAATTCATCTAAGTATTTGGCATACCTGTTGTACACGCCGAGTGTTTGCAAGTTAGTTGCAGCTTGCAAGAGCAGATCGAATTGGTTTTTGTCTATTATTTCGCACAAGCTGAGATCCAATTCACGTAATGACGGAGCAACCGGCAGCAGAACCTTTACGTAGTCCTCTGTAAAATAAGCATGTTTAATTTTCAACGAACGCAGTCTTCTTGTTTCGGCTGCCCCGATAGACAAATGTTGCAGAATTCGCAGTAAATGCGTTTGATTTGTGGAATAACCAACGTTCACATTGATGCTCTGAAGATGTCGTCCCAGCGCCCGCGATTGCTCATCATTGTATGTCAGTGGAAATCGCATGCAGAACTCGAGATGTGGAAATCTGTGCAATTGTCGCTCAATGGCCTCATCGAAACGTGAATGCACATTACCGAACAATGGCATTAGCTCATCCAGCTTGAAATATTCAAAGATATTGTCCAGACAATCATCGTTAAGGATTAAGAGTGTGCCGGTGTCCATTGTGAATGACTGCAACGTAAAATTTGAAATTATCAATAATAATCGTCTATCGGCACTATCGATAATGCACAGACAACACAGCTGTTAGCACGATACTGTGCATGTGTATGTATTGTTTATATCTTCGCCGATGCGTGTGTATGTGTTCGACGCCGCTCCAAAATTAAAGTGAATCATATAAAACTCGTCTTCAACTTGCGCGAAACTCACGGGGCAGCGAGACAGCGCTCACTGCCATTTCAGCAAAAATATTTTCAATTCCATACGCGAACGCGACGGATAAAACTTCGAGCAGTCGTCACTGACGTCGTCGCGCTGCCCGTTGTCAACTCGCCGTCGACTGACTCAAAACTGTTCTCTAGTTGCTGTTGTTGTTTTTATTGTTGTCGTTGCCCTCGTGTCGCGGCACAGGAAAAACTGTTTGCGTGGATTAAAATTTGAAGTCAATTAACTACGTTGTGTTTGTCGGGCACAAAGTATTCCAATTGGAAATATTACTGTTTGTTAATTTAGTCTATGTACGAGGCGTGGCATTTGTCGGTGAAAAGCCAATTGGGGAGTTGAACGTACACATACACACACACACACACAACAAACACACATCAATAGAAATCGTTTACTTGAACCAGAATAACTCAAAACTAAACGAAACTTCGAAATGGATGACTTAGGTGAGTGACATAGTACATAGTTATGAACTTCCTCTTTGTGTGGCACCCTGTTCAATACAGGGTATATCAGTTAATTATGCTCTTGCCATGGGCTACAGTTCCAAGGTCATTTGTTGTTAGCAACATACCTAGCTAATTAGCATTCAATAAGAGGCTCTCCGCTGCTGCCGGCAACAGTCTCTAGAGGGCGCACACAAAACTCGCCGTCGCAAGACTCATGAGTTCTCTCGTCTCTTTCTTATCTCATTTGTTTCCCTGATTAATCATGTTGTATGATTAGCTCATTGTGCTTATCAACTTTCGTCGATTGCCACATACCAATTGCATTTTTTTCAACGTATCTACATATGAATGTATTTATATTTATATACTTTCTTAGCTTATCTCAGTTTTAAAATACTTTGTTCGAATCCTTAGCGGCCATTGCATTCCATTGTGACTTTATGATTTATACGCATTCCTGGAAATCAAAGCGAATTCAAAATGCAACAACAACAATACGCTGTCTACGTTGCAATCATTCACACGGCGCGGCGTTCGTTAACATGGCGGACGCGGCTTTGTCATACACGCCTCGGTGTAGTAAATGATGAAGCTTCGTTGAGTTGGTCCAACCTTTAATTGGGCTTACTGTTGATTTGTTTTTATTTGCACACACTCACACTCGCACACTCGTTTAGTCATCATCAGCAGAAGTACATACATACACATGTACGTTCGTGTATCGTCATCTTGTATCGCAACTGCCCCTGTTGTTGTGCTATTCTGTCTTTCTGGTTTATTTTCTTTATGACACAATTTCGCGGCTGCTTACCGCCTGTTGCGCTTGTTCTTAATGTCTTTTGATAAACAATCGCACACACACGTAAATATGCGAGAGTGGAACATTCCTAAGAGTTGACTAAAGGCCACTCTCTCACACACACACACACACACGCGCTAACTGAGAAAGTTGACAGCTTCAGTTTCGCTTCAGATTTTGGCTCAGCTGACTGCATTGCATTGCACTGCGCCCACGCACAGGGCGAATTGAAAGCATGAATGAGCTTGTATAAAACGAGATGATGCAAACTGTCTCTAGTCTGTATGTAAGTATGCAGTATTCGAGTGCAGTCTGTGCCTGCCCACTTTATTGATCGTTCCTGTCAAAGAGATTGCCCACTCGACACACGCAACGTCCGGAGTGAAATAGCGTGTGCAGCGTGAGTCGTTGACGTGTGTGTGTATGCCTGTGTGAGATTGATATTGAGCAGACACTTAGAGAGACTCTATGGCAAACACAGTGGGAATTTATTGAGGAATGTTTTTCAATATCAAAGAAAATAATATGTTAATTGATTTGAACATATTTCGTATATGCGGTGTATGCATGTACATATATATTTAAAATGTTTATTTTTACTTAAATATATATTTTAAATGTTATATTATATTATTGCAATATTGCACACTCACGCGCCACTGTACAATGTTTGACAATCTTCGTTCGTCTGCCTTACTGTTAATTCCTTCTTTTGCCTCCCACTTGCGGCTTTGGCTTTGCGGTTTTGCTGCTGTCGTCGCACGACTTGTAGCTGCAGCAAAAACGCAGACAGACAAACGTCGGCAGAGACGCTGGGCGAGCGATAAGCAGCCACAGCAGCAAACTGAACGCAGGGACTAAGGCGAAACAACTGAAATGAACAACGCGTTACGTTTGTTTATGCAGCGCGCTCTCTCTTGCTCTCCCTCAATCAGTCTCTCTTCAGTTGTAGCAGCTCTCTGCGCTGCGCTGCGCTCTCTAAATGCGCACAGCGCTTGTGAGCATGTGTTGTTGTTTTTCTAATGAAGCTCCCCATTGATGGCGCTGTGTTTGGGGTTTCGTTTCACATCGTTCCCATTCGTAGTTTGTGCAAGCGGCAAGCGGCTAGTTCCGATTCAGTCGTTTGCGACGCTTTTGCTTAGACACGACGCGCGGCGACACGCACGCGACTCACGTAGCACCACGGGCGGCATACGAAATGAGGAATAGCAACAAAATATGCGATGGGGCAAACATTTAAAGCGCATACGAGTTAAAAGTTCATCTACTACGCATATATATCGATTAATCGGTCAATCGATCAAATAACAAGTGCCGGCGACTATTCAGTCAATCGATCAAACGTGTGTCCAGTGTGAAATACAAAAAAAAAACCGAAATTGCACAAAAAGTCAATGAAAAATCGGATTGAGGCAGGTGGCGTAGCGTGGGAAAATTGTTTACTTAGATAAAATAGAGAGAGCTTATTACTTGCGAGTATATAAGAGATAATAGAAATACGTGAGATAAACCAAGAGAGCCGGCTATATGTAGTGATAAAAGAAGAATTTCAGTAGCTGCGCTGATAACACAGAAAGAAGAAAACGCAAAAGAAAGAACAATATGTATATACAAATAAATATGAATTTAGTATATTTTTGGGGCAATAGATTAATGATCGCAGTGTCACTTTGTGAATCCCGTGAACATAATTTGCAGATTATTTTAGAATTTTAATTTTCCACTAATTATACAGCTAATTCTCTAGAAATGAAATCGAACTAAGGAAAAAAGAATAAATAACGAGAAATATGCCTAAATGTGACAGAATTTCTTGGTATTAGTCGCCATTAATTTTCGATGTTTAAGCGGATTATGGTATATGCGATAAAAAGAAAATTGCGACAAACTCTCGTAGGCGTTGCGGGCAGATCATTTTTTTTTTTTTTTTATTATTAATGCTGCCCCACTCGAACTCGTGACTGGAAAATGGGAGCAAAACAAAACACACAATTAAAAATTACGATTCTGTGACATTTCTCCACGTTTGTAAACAAAGTTGTGATCGTTCGGCGCGCCCATAAAAACAGTTTCTCGGATTACGATGAGAGAGCACTCGCTCAAAGTGCTTGACAAATGTAGGGATGATGCCATTGGATGCACTTAGTGCAATTGCTTTCGATTTGCCGCCAAACGAATTTCAATTAGATACAAGATATGTATCTGTATTTCTATGGGATGTGCCACAGCTGTGCTCGAAATGAAATCGCCCTTTTTGAACGCCCACACGCATGCGTGACGAGGGCAACTTTAACGGTTTACAGTGCCCGACAAAAATATACACACATATGTGTATTTAGCTTGAATGCGACTGCTTCAAAAACAGAGAAGTTAGCACCTCTCGAGAGCGAGGGAAGGGTACCCCCCCTGCTTACTTCCTCTCCTCCACTTTGCAATGAGTTCATCGTTCGTTTTGTTAGCGCATTTTTTCGAGTATATAGCAAGTTTTTTTTTTTATTTTGTTGTGTTCAATCGACGAATAGATTCTTATCTCCAAGTGGCAACTCATAAAATTTCAATTAGTTAGTATTGTTTCTATCTTCGATGGAATAGGAAGAAGCGAACCCACTCTCACTGTCTTTGCTTTACTTAGAGAGCTAGGTTTTTCTTGATTCTATATTCATTTTTAAATTTGAATTGTTTTAACGGCATAACCCCAAGAAAATAGCGTAAAATCGTAGCTAATATGTGGAAATACAGTCTATACACTTTGCTCTAATGCTAAACTTTTCTTTTCTATGCATAAACATTAATATTCTACTTTCTGTTATATCTAAGGAATTTCCATAATTTTCAAACAAGTTCAAAGTTATAGACAGGTAGTTCAATCTGAATGATACAAAAAATTTCTCCGGTCACCCACCATGTTTGAACAGTGAAATGTAAAAGCATTTTACAACAGCATAAACTGGAGAAATTTATGTGCATAGTCCCGATCACCCACGTGATCTGCATCTCTGCTCGTTTCTCACCTTTGGCGCCTCGAACAAGGTCAGCCTCCGTGCCGCCACGCATGAGTTTTATGTACTTACCAATAAAATATGTATATAGTATTTATGTAGCGATCGCTTTCGACCGACGCGATCCCAGTCCATTGAGCACACTGATCGCTGCTTTGTGGAATTTCCTTTCGAGCAAGAAAAAAGTGTTCGATGGAAAAACTGTATCCGATGATGAGACACCTGATAAACTATAAGAAAATAGAACTACAATACGGCCTGTAACTCAGTTATTTATATTGTGATCTTGTTCAAATTTGTTGTAACGTTAGATGAGTTCATAAATTGTATATTCACAACATCTTTAGAACAAAGAAAGCATTGCTAACGAAATATAACCAATTTGAAGGTTTATGAACTCTAAAAATCAACTGATCAATAATCAGTTTGATAAGCATTTAATACTGCGCTTATTTGAAATGCATTTACTATACACAAACCTTATCGTACTACCCCAAGTACCTGTGATTTGTGCTGGGTATAAGAAACACAACAAATTATCGTGCCTTTGACTTTTAAATTTAGAAACTTGCAAACACGAAACGTTTGTTTCTATCATTGTATGGTTTTCCTTTCTTTTTGTTTCACTTTCGCGACCTGGAAAAACCGTGTGCATGGTTACAGTACTTAGGGACAGCTTTCTTCTACGGTCTATGGGCGCTACCTTTTTGGCAATGCAGTGCGGAAATGTTGCGGTTCGCCGTCTTCGTCTCGGTCTCCTCGCTTTTATTTGCATTTTATTTTATTTTTTAAATTAATTTTTGGCCGTTAGGTGAGACGAGACGGCTAACGAAAACGTCGCCGTCGTGATTTGCCAGAACTTTTATTTTTAGTTCTCGATCATGGCTGTTGACGTAATTTGGCAACCTTGATTCCCCCCGCGAGCAGTTTCTCCAACAAGAAGATATACATACATAGATATATAAACCTGATGCTGCTGCGCTTTGTTTCGTTGTTGTTTCTTTCTATTACTATTTTTTTGTAGTCTCTAATTTATGTTTATTATTTGTTACCTTTTCCAATGTGTCGTTATTTGTTTTAGACACATGTTAGGATATATCGTTTTTTTTTTTTGGTATTTTTATGGTTAATAAATCTGTTATTATGGCGCGCATAGAGATCAGCCTGATCTCAGTGTGCACTCTCATGTTGTGTGGATGATCATAAATTTTCAAAGATTCATATATCAAGTATTGTATTGTAAGATTTTATTTTTGAACGTCCCACGATTGATTAATCAGATTAATGTTGTTTTCTTGGGCATTTATATTGGATAGAAATGTTACTGTATGATTTAACTGTTCTGCCACATGTTTCAGAAGCATAAACCTATATATCCCTTAAATA
This sequence comes from Zaprionus inermis, assembly GCA_018151445.1. Classification (NCBI taxonomy): domain Eukaryota; kingdom Metazoa; phylum Arthropoda; class Insecta; order Diptera; family Drosophilidae; genus Zaprionus; species Zaprionus inermis. The sequence continues at coordinate 1,744,178 of JAECXD010001696.1, forward strand.
TTTTATAAATATTCATTTTCCTTTTCTTTCCTCCGTTGTTCTTCATTCATATTTTCGGTTCAAACATATGATTATTTCTCAGGGATTTCTGTTATGAAATTTCAAACATTTCTTCTATAAGTTCTTCGATTTTTTGTTTACAAACCAAGGAACTTTTCCCCCGAGGCAGTTCATTCGATTTAACAAATGTTTCGGGCAATTAGAATCCATTTCGAATCATGCTTCGATCTCCCCAGTTGAAAATCAGAAAATTTCCTCATTAAGTCAATTTTTTTCACAATAGATTGGGGGGAAGTTTCAGGAGGCGGGCGGATAAATACTATGACAGACAAGCGGATACCGAGTGACAGGCAGAACTCAACACAAACAAAGAGACAAATCCGTCGACGGGAACCGACGAAAAGGCCAAAAATAAAAATGCGCGCTTATAAATAATTCAACTAGACTCTAAGGCCAAAGGGAGGGCAGAAAGTAAAAAAAAAACTAGAGAAATATATACTCCCGGCGAAGCTTTTAAATAAATCAACAAAATTTACCGTTTGTCTTGAAAGAAATGCAAATAGTTTGAACTTTTGGACAGATTTATGATGATTTTTCATTGGTTTTTTTGCTATTGTTCGAATGCAGTTAAAGATCAAAGTGTGAACAAAGTTGATAATCAATTAAAATGGATAGAACAATGTATGGTAAAATCGATCCTGGAGCGCGACAACCCTATCGCACGGTGCGCAGCAAGGGTATTCAGCCGGGCTGTAAGTATTACCGAGTATATTACGGGAGGAAAGATTTTAATTTGTAAAAATATACATATTTTCATAATTATAATTTTGTATTATTATAATTGTTTTGCTTGAATATTCTCGGAATATGTTTCATTTAAGTTAGCTTATTGAAATCATTTTTAAATTTCACATATAAAGAACAAGTTCGTTTCACACTGCACATCGTTCATTTGAAAGGATCTGGTCGAGCGCCAAAGTTCCACACAATGTTCCACTCCGCCAATATTATCGGGTTGTCCAGCCGACCAATGTAAATACTCTGCCGCACTACCTGTCGCTTGTGAAGCGTATGTTCCACGTACGCCCAGATCGTTCAGTGCAATCCAATAGGTATTTGCTGGATGTAAATGTTTGCTAATCTGCTGTAAGTGCGTTTCGTTCTTCAGATCTAAAAGGAATCCGTAAAGTTGGCGACACAAATTGCTTGCCTGAAACCAATTGATACGCAGCGATTGTTCTATATAGTAGGATCGGTCTCCGATTTGCACAACCTTGCCTTCGCTCGGGCTATCGATAACTGTAAAGAATTTCATGTATGATTTTCTGATAACTTCGAAATAATTATCGTATATCGTACCTGTTTCATTGATGGGCTTCGCTGCTATAAAATGAACTCCGCAGCATAAAATCAGAACAAATTTAATCATTTCTATTGACCGTCTGTACCTTAGGAAAGCGAATTAGTAACTGCCGGTAAAAACACTTCCTTCTCGGTTCGAGACAGTTTCTGAGATAAGCGAAGAATTATGATAGTGTTATTGATAATATAAAGTGTTTTATATTATCAACTGTTGCCTTTGGAGCGAGAATTACACTTATACTTAAGGTTTTCGTTGACAAAAGGGAAATCCCGTAAAGAAAACATTAAAGTTGCGAAAATATAAATAAGTTTTGTTTCTGATTATATCAGGGAGTATATGTATAAATAGCTAATTTAATCTCAGCTATAAATAGTATTATAACTATTCGAATAATTTAATAATGTATTATTAAAACGAATGGTTTTCAAATAATTTGATTGTGTTACCAAACGCCATCTAGTGTTTATTTTGCTTCTGCAAAATTATGTTGCATACTTTTGGTCCGTTCAAGAAATAATTAAAATATTTGAATTCTATGCATGGCTTACAGCTTCGGAGCAGAGAGTAACACTGTTAATTTACAGCATCCTGTTAAAAAAATACGAAACTCCTTATTTTTGAAGCAGTGCAAAACAGTGCAAGAGCAATGCCTGCGTTACCACCATGTCCAAATATCAAGCAGTGTAAATTTATTTTCAACTAAAGCATTTTTGTTTTGTTAAATTGTTGATATTTGTGTCAATGAAATACGTTCTTCCTCCCCGACCGCCTTGAAAGAAGGTCTAAGCTCCAACGTAAAATACCAAAAGTAGGCAGTGTAAGTTGACAATCACAAGTTGTAGGCTAGTGGGAAGTTGAATGCAAATAAAAAAATAATAAGCAAGTTATTTAATATTAAGTGCTCGCTTTATATTCACGAAACTATTAATTAATAATCATATTTAAATATAAGAGCATAAGCGATTCATCAATCAGTTGGCGGTTCGAATGTTTACTGGGGATTCAAAATGTTGATGTAATCGAATCAAGATAGACACGATTTAAATTATTTTTCGTAAATAATAATCGATTAATGATGATTGAACTGATTCGATATTTAGTTTCTTGCTCAATTTTAAACAAATCGTATAGTTTCATTCTTTTTTTTATACGTTTGCCTGTTGCATACGCAACGTAAACAAACACTTGTAGCACAAATATAAAATTATGACGTAACACACGCACACCCACCCACCCACACACACATACACTGAAACAGTTTATTGCAACTGTGCGTTGTGTGTGCGTGTTGCGCGCAAAGTCAAACAAATTTCAGGCCTACCGTATCGATGCGGAATCGGAAAAGAAGAAGATAGAGGCATCATCGATGTACGCATACCCCTTAGCCTAACTTAAAGGGGTATGCTGAATTGGAAAACAATAAAAAATTCAAACAAAAATTATTTTAAGCTATTAAATTTAGATTATGCTCTAAATCAGTTTTTATTTTAGACAAAAGAAGATTTCTTTCAATATACTGAGTATCCTCACGTGAGGCACGCTTGTTTTCGCTTATTTCGTTTACACTGCTGTACGTAATTGCACACATACACAGAGATGTGTGTAAAAAACACAAACACCTAAACAACAAGTGCTGCGATTGCATCGAAAATGAAGTCTCTCCGCACTTGTCAGACATCGATTTGAATATGTTTTTTCGAATTCAGTTTGTAATTAGACGCCGCCGTGTGTGTTTCAACGTTTACAAGTTACAAAACTGCTGCAGGAAAAACTATGAAAATCGGTAAGCTGAAATTTCAGAATTCAACCGGCGGCTTTTTTGAGTTTTTTTTACTACTATGCAAACCCCCACGCTGAGAGAGCGACAGAGAGAGAGAGAGAAAGAGAGAGACGTGTTCCATTCATTAGATCATTTCATTGACGCGTCGGCTCGCAGCGACAACTTGAAAAGTGTTATAAATATTCGATTCGTGGGCGTCGCACAGTTTGGGACACTGTACTATAGTATTGATAGATATAATACTATGCAAAAGAGTGCATGTGTGTGTGTTTGTGTGTGTATTTACCTGTGTTGTATAAGCGCTCTTAATTGCTGGAGGTTTTCTAGCTGATTCAATGTTATTATGACAATAAGCCTTGGCAAAACAAGTAGGATAGCTAAGATTAGGGAATATGCGACGAGAGAGTGCGCTGTAAACGGATTGAAAGTGTTTGAAAATAAACCCAACCATACTATGCATAATAACTAACTTAGTCTTTTGAATCTCACTTATAGCTAATTTAAAATTCATATTTTAGTAATCCCTAACGAAACCCGTAACGCTGACCTCCTCTGCAGCTTTGTTTGCAGGGTATTATTATTCATATTTTGTTCTGTCAGCTGTTTGTATTGTAACGCTTAGAGGGATTAACAACTATCGAGCCCGTTTGTCAGACCGGAAGTTTGTTTTCAAAACTGTCGTAATCTTTAGAAAAAAACAGGTTTTTAGAGATACTCAAGAGACTCCTCTAACCTCTTTAAAACTACAGTTTTTTGACAGTTTTAATTTGCACTTGTTAACCTCTCTGAACTGTACGAAAACACAAATAATCTGGGCAATCAATTCCGTCAGCATCGGACAATAAAACAAGTGAGGAGAGACGATAAAAAGGAATATAAAATAAAAGCGAATTAATACGAAATACTCAACTTTTAATTTGTTGCCCATTTATTGTTGTTTCTCTTCTCTTGTTTTATTTCTGTTGTTGTTGCACACTAATTTTAGTTGTGGTCAAAGTCAAGTGAGTCACGCAGCAGCGTGTGCGGGTGCCCAACAAAACTGAAAATGCGACGCAAACAGTGTTTGCCGCTGTTGGGCGACAGGTGGCGTCCCGGCGACAAACGCCCACAACACCCAACGTCTGTGGCAGCAACAAATGGCAACGTTTGCTCAACACATTATGTTGTTGTTGTTGTTGCTGTACTAATGTTGCAATCAACAGCAGCAGCAGCACCTCAAACAACAACAACAACAACGATAACACGACGCACGCCCAATTCAGTTTGAGCGAGTTTTCCCACCCTCTCTTGAGTGAGTTATGAGCGGGCACAGTGGTGTGTAGCAGCATATAAAATGTGCGCAAGGAATATTTTTAGATACTGCAAATATTTAAAAGGGAAATAAATAAAATAAATATATTAAAAAAACTGAAAAATAACAAACAATTAAATTTGTATATTTATTATAAAACGTATATTTATTATAAAAATTTTAAATTAATTTTTTAAAAATGTAAATTAAAATTTAAATAGAAAACCTAAAAGCTGTTAGTTAGACAGCATCTGTGAAAAATGTTTATAAACTTATTCCGTTGTTTTTCAATCGTTTTGCTACTGTTCGTATCGGTTTGTTGCCACTGTGCGCTGCCGCTGTTTGTCTCGCAGCCGCCTCAGCTTCAGTGACGGTTTGCTGCGAGCGTCTTGTTCAGTTGCTTTTAAGATTTTGCCGAGCGAAAATTATTTTCGGTGCTCTCCGTGCCTGCCGTCGCGTCGCCTGTGCGCGAAAAACGTCGATCGATTTGTTGTTTGTGTATTTTACGCGTCCGTGCGTGCGTGCGATTGTGTGTGTGTGTGTGCGTGTGCCATAATATTTGTACTAATTTTTGGCTGATTGTGTGAGTGAAGAATTTAATTAAGGCAACGAGATTCGATTGAAACAGCAGCAATAACAACAACAACAACGACGATGAAAACAACGACAAATGAATCAGTTCAGCTAAAAACGAAAGTGACAGCCGCAAGCTGCAAAAATATGTAACAATGTCAACAGCAATTGCGCGAGCTAAATACAAAAAGGAGAGAAGAAGAAACAGAAGAGCAGCAGCAGCAGAGGCATTCAAGAGCATAACAATAACAACAACAATTCAATATGCGCGTGTTGCTTGACCTGCTCTACGCTTTGCGTGCACCCACGCTCTCTCGCTCTCTTGGTCTCTTTTTGCAGTTGCGTTGATCTCTCTCTCTCTCTCAGTTTGTGTGCATTGTGCAAACCATTCCAACAGCTGTCATGCTGTGTTCGGTCTTCGACTCTGACTTGAACGTCGACTGCGACTGCGACAGCGGCGGCAACTATTGTGAACTGCAGCTGTTCGCGCAGTCGACTTCGTTTGTCCACTCCTCGCGCTGATTAACTGCATTACTGGAACTTCAAAGTGTTGTTCACTCAATTGATGCTCTTCTCGCTCTCTCTCTCTCCCTCCCACTCCTCTCGCGCTCTCTTTGAGCTGTTATGGCGGCGGCATTTAATTGATTTTAATTGCGCTTTGATGAACGCAACTTGACGAAAAATATTTACCAATAGCTAAAATTGTCATCTTGACTGCATTTTGTCTCAGTTGTCTCAGTCGTTTTTGATGGCATTTTAATGAATCTCTCACATTTTCAATGGGTCGTACACTTGAAGAAATAAACAAGCACAATTCGTTTCAATTTATTGCATGCGTTTTGCATTCATTGCGTAAATTAATGAAAACAATTGAAATTTGAGATAGAAAATAAACTAAAGATTGAAGATTGACATCGATGCGTCCCTCACATTAATAGAAAAAACAGCATAAATGTTTGCTCATATTATTTCCCAAATTTGGTAATTAAACTCATCTTAGCATTGAGCTAAATAAAACTAAGCTTCGGATTAGTTTAGATGAATCATAGCGATAATAAAATCGAGTTCGTTTAAAATTATGCGTTTGATTATAGAAGTTTATTAATATCTTTTTCACATTGATTTCAAAAATATATATTCATTCTTTTTTATATTCAAGAGTCTATAAATTTCACTAATTAATTTCCTATTTTCTAGAGAAACTGTTGATACTTAAGAATAGATTTATTTTAAGTCCCCTTCTTTTTCATAGGAACTTTCAGTCTTGATATTAAATTTAATTCCGTAACGCCACGCAAAACAAATCATTCGTAGCCTAAAGAATGAATATACTGTGTGTATGCTCGAAGATTTGTCACTTTCCGAGTCATTTCCTATCCCCAATACACAGAGTTCGCATTATAATTCTTTCCCTCAATCTTGACGTTGACCCACTGAAGCGCGACGCTCTGATAACCCTGCCAGTTCTATATTTAGTTCCTCCCCTGCCCAGCGTACACACCATATAGCAATTACCATATGGTTGAACAACAAGAGAATACTACACACAGCATTTATAATAACACATAGACACACACACGGATACACTCCAAAGAGTCAACGAGTCCAACCACATGTTCCAGTTTTATTTGTTTTATGTTTCGATTCCTTACACGATTTTCTTTGTGTTTTTTTTTTAACAAATTGCGAAATGATTTGCCATTTGCCGGCCTGTTGTTTTCCTAAAATCGAAAAAGCCTTTTTAAATATAGATCACGGCTGAGTAATCCATCCGTCGTCTCCTATATACTCCTATATGTTCCTCTTTCCCTTCCTTGCCCTCCAGGCGTTTTGGCGTTTTTATTGTATATATATTTTTCACTATAAATTGGTTGCCAAAAATTAAAAATCGCGTCACACCTTTTTGGCACTCATTCGCTTTATATAACTCAAAGTTCTCACTCAATTTTTGAGTGATATTCTCGATTTGCCTTTCGCCATTTTCTGGCATTGGCCCAGTTGCAGGTGTTTATGGGGTATGGCACAACTTTTGAACCTACCCCGAATGTTGCTGCCAAGAAATTATAGCATCTAATCTGTTGGGATCAACTGGGAAATACCCTTTAAAATGTAACAAAAATAAAATTAAATAATTTTTGTTTTTTCACCCCATACATTTCTTTTAAATTAGCATCAAGAGCCGAGTTTGTCTGTATGAACGCCCAGATCTCAGAGACTATTAGAACTATAGCCGCCAAACTTGTTGTGCAGACTCATATGAGTTTCAGTACATTTTTAAGTATTAAACCATGCCCCCAATCGTCCCTGAAAATAGTTTTAAATCTTATTGAAAACGTCATACTAAAGCTACAAAGTTATTTTTGCTGTGCACACTAATTAAATACGCTGCACATGATTTTTAATCATTGTCAATTTGAACAACAATCAAATTTACACTGAGCATATACTTCCCTTTAACATTATATGCTTTACAGGGTATACGTGTTGATTTGTTTGACTTATTTCGGGGCTTTCTTTAGTGATGCCTTAATCGCACTCTGTCATGTTGCGTGTTGGTTGTGTGTGTCTTCGATTCGATGATTTGCTAGTTGTGGAGCTGACTGACATTTTCTATATCTATACAAATGCATATTACTACATATAGTTGCCTTACTCAGCCATCTTGCCATGTTCTTCCTCAATTAGAGGCTGATTTGAGTTGATTTCTCGCCTTGCCCTGCCTATGTTGGCATTGTTTGTATTGCTTTTAGCCAAATTATAGTCGGCCAGAATGCAAACAGCATTAATTTGATCAAATATAAATATTTTCAACTAGGCAAAACATACACACACACACACACATACACACCTTCTTACTTTACTTATATCATCTTATACGTGATATTTCATGCCCTGGTGCGAGATTTGCAGCTTGTTCAACTAGTTCGTCCCACGAAAAACATATCAAATATGTTGTGTGTGTAGAGAAAGACCTCGTCTACTCTGGATGCCCCTTCGAATGAAACCCCCCTCCTCACTATGCTATATGACTGCTTTTGGATACGCTGTGTGGGTGTCCCTTTGGCTTTGCCTCGCCGATTGACTTTTCATTCAACTTTCAGTTGGCAACAAACTTACGATTTGTTGTTGCCATTGCTCTTGTTACTGTTGTCGTTAATGTTGTTGTTGTCGCGGTTGTTTCAAGCACAATTTAGGCTAAAAGTCTTGCTAAACTAATCGAATCTATTCGTATATGTACCTTCGTTCAGCGTCTTCATCGATTTTGGCCATATTTAGTTCTTGGGGGCTATAAGAAATGTCTTCGAAACTGATATCATCGTCGTTCCACAGCACGCCCCTCAACGACTGCTTCAAAGTGGGCGCGTTTGAGCGACGTTTAGGTAAGTCTATGCGGGCGGTTGTGTGTGCCGTGTGAAGTGTGTTGGCTGACAGACCTTAAGTCTGCGGGGTATGCCACCAATGCCAAGGTCAAGTACAAAGAATAACCTGAAGGAGGGTTAGAACTGAGTTTCTCAGGCAGTGGATTAGTTTCATAAAGAGGCGGTGCTTTTAAGCTGCTTGAACACAATTTTTATGATCAAGAAATCGAAATCTTTAAATTCTCAAGTTACTTTAATATGATGGTTCAAATTCTTGAGGCAAAACTAATTAGAAGAATAAACCATGTAGAAAATTATATTTTCCTGATGATTTTTGGGGAATCATAGGTATGCTTATCAAAAATAATATAATCAAATAATATTTGATAAATGTACATCCCTAATATTTTAACTCTGAAACAGTCTGTGGATTAAACAAATAAACAATGTTTTGTTTCCCACAAAAATCTGATTTTTGAAATAGTTATGAGTGTTGGAAGGTGCTATAATAATCTAAAAATCATCCAAAAAGAATCTATGCAAGGTTCAAATATTTTATAACGAATATTAAATGCTAAATCAATCAATACATCAAACCATATGGAAAATGTAATATTCTATAAAAATCTGGTGATTTGTAAGAAACATATGAGTGTTGAAAGATGCTATAAAGATCAAAAAAACATCCAAGAAAGATATACGCAAGGTTATAATTTTTTAAAATATTATACACCGAATATTTTGATGTTGAATCGAGGTAAAAGTCGAACCCCGACAATCTGATGATTTATGCCAAAGTAATGGGTATTAAAAGGCGCTATATAGATCCTAATATCATCTTAGGGGTAAATATCAAATTTCTAATATTTTGAAGCAGAATCAATATTCCAGATTACAACCAAGTCTTTTGCTACGACAATCTGATGATGTTTGTCAAAGTTATAAGTGTTGCATAGTGCTATAGGGATCTTTAGACCTAAAGCTTTCTCATTCTGTAATACTTAGCCGCAAGTTAAGACACAAACCCGTAGTATAAAACTATACGAAAGTCTTCGATGGAAACCTTAAAGTTATCTTCTTAACGCAGTTGATAAAACCAACACAGGTGAAATGCAAACAAAATTTGACATACTCAACGGGTATTTTGTTATCTGGAAACTTTTGTCGACACCAATATAGTAGAAACGCGGAATACTTTCAGTTGGACGACAGTTATCAGTGTTGGGCTATGCGTCAGTGTAGCTGGCTGTGGCATTAAGATACTCTGCTAACCGATCGATTGTTGACTCTCTGGGCTATGGCTAACTATGGCGATTACGACAATCTCGGTAGCCAGAAGATGTAGGATTTTTAATGGGATTATACTAATTGCTTTCTCTTGCTCTCTCTCTCCCTCTTTGCAGATGCTCTTCTTGCCGATTTGCAGAACAGCGTGCCGGGGCAGGCGGCGCAACAACCGCAGCCACAGTATGGAACGGTGCAGCCAAAGCAGCAGCAGCAGCAACAGTTTGTGGACAATACCCCTGGCTATGGCAGTCTGAGGGGTAAGGCGCAGCCAAAGGTGGTAAGTAGCAAATGGGATATATAGCTACTATATAATATGATAATAATCAATTGATTCTTCGCAGTATCAGGAACATTACAGCGTGGAAACGCGTTCGCCCACTGCTGCGGGCGATTTCAATGGCGCCATTCCCAGCCAGAGCAATGGCTATGGCACTGGTTCACTGCCACGCAGCGGCTACAATAATGGTCAGTCGGTTGCACAGAATACTTCAGGATTATCTGAACTGGACTCGCTGCTGCAGGATCTGCAGAATGCGCGCTATCACAATGGCGAGCGAAAAGGTAAGCGCAATAACCGAAAAGTAACTTTAATAGACGAAATAAAATATATATATGTATACGCTTATTCTAGATATCGATGTGCCAGTTAATTATAGCACGCCCGTATCCAAGTACAATACCTACAACAGTTATGCAACGGTTGAGGAGCGACCCACTGTGGATAGTCTGTTGAATGAGCTGGACAATGCGCACATCTATGCCGTACCGAATGGGTGAGTAGAGAGCAGCAAAAGAAATAGATTTAAATTAGTTACGATATCCTCTTTTCTTCAGTTCCGCACACAAATCTCCTACCCCGGGCAGACATGTTACCATCACTGTGCGTGAAACCAAAACCGAAAAACTCGCGGGTCCCGATGGACCAGGTACTGAGCAAGCATAGCATATTATAATCTGCATAAGATTTTATTGATTTGTCTCTTACTTAATTTTTAGTTGGTTCCATTGAGGAGCGTGTGGTGCAACAAAAGGATTCGTATTCGCCAAATCTGGCAGCGGCGCCTGCACATCAGCAGACCTACACATCACAGGCCACTAAGGAATTGGATGATTTGATGGCTTCCCTCTCCGAGTTTAAGGTGAGACGACTCTAGATTAAAGAGGCAGCGTTAATGTATGAATAGAGATAGTTTTTGTAAAGAAGGAAAAAAAATTATATACAAATTGAAAGAAAATATTCACTTAGTACTTGCCCCCAAAAGTATGCAATCCATTTTTCTATATAAAACTTAAAATCATCAAATTTAATATGTTCTCTTGAAATTAATAGTAGTTGTAGATAAAATTAGGTTGCTCAGGTTTACCTTCTTATAGAAAACTAATGCGTAGCGTATTCACGTTACATATGAGCGATAAACGCACAGATCTCTTGATAAAAGCAACGATAAGCAAAATATTCTATCATGTGTAAAGATTGAGATTTGCAAGGTCGAAGAAAAAGCTTCTTCCATTGAGATTTCAATTTAAGTAAAAGCTTTTTGTAGAAACATACAAATGTTTAATACATTTTATTCTTAGATCTCCTAAGATAATCTGCTCATTTGATTTATTTTCAATACATTTTGTTTATTTTTATTCCTGAAATTAAGAGTCTTGTTGTTATAATATTATTTACTTTAATCGATGCCTTAATGCGGTTCAACATGATTAATTTGCACGATATAAATTGAATAAGATATTTCGAGACACCTACAGTATATGCTCATTATAAAGAAAATGTTGCTTAATATGTGCAAGAATATTTGGCCCTTTTAATAATGAGTTTAGTTTATGTGAAATTATATCGTTTATCTATAATGAAAGTTTACTGTAGCTATGCTTTCATGAATAGCTAAAATTAAACAATTTCCCAAATTCATTTCAGGAAATTTTCTTGATTTTCACCTGTTCTCTATCGTTAATTGGTTTACACTAAATTTAGCTTAGTTTTCTTTTATTTTCTTTTTCTTTTTGTTCCATTTTTGCCAATTTGTTCGAAACAAACTGTCTGATATTTTTGGCATGAACTGCAGCAAACATTTGTTGTACTCTTTCAAGATGGTAATAAAAACTAAACTATAAAATGAAATGAACAAATTCATCATGTCAAATCGTTTGACGCATGTCGCTCAAGCAAATCTAATGACGCCCCGAACTATACCTGCTCGGAGATCCGAGACATGTTCTTGACTTTGACTTATGTCAACGTGAAAATCGAAAAGGTGGGACTCTTTTAATGGGTGAATAAATTCGTATATTTTATGATTGCGTTTAGGAAGTATATATGAGTTGTAGAAATTATGAACACATTTATGCGATTTATTGCACACGGCGCCATAAAATGAAAGATGCCAGATATAGTTTATCGTTGCTATAAATAGCCAAACTCAAGTTCGTCGTCGACGTCGTCGTGGCAACTCTCTAGGTCCATTAAACAATCAATCTATCAGGGCTTAAAGTAAACAAAGGCATATACCATATTTGCATACGATTTTCGAGGATTATACGAGCTATATGTAGTATGTATCTGTCTGATTTTTTTTCCAATTCATGCGCGACTTCTGACATTTGTTTTTAGAACTATTCTCCGACATGCCGTATACAACCCATGGATGATGATGATATATCTCGGCAGATGTGCTCGGCATTTCCCTTGTCACTTTTCAGTTTTTCACTTGTTATTTTGTTTGCGCCTGCCTTGTTCTCTCGTCGAGCACGCGCTTCCTTCACATGCCATACCCAATCAACTGGGACTGGGACGTTGTGATTCGTTTTATATTCTACCCTGTATTTGGGTCAAGGCTGTGCGGGCGTCAATTTTCATTCCTCATTGCAGTCATGCTCGCCTAATAAGAGTTTCCAATCGGGTTGAGTGCAGTGTAAAGTAGGGAAATCAATCAGTTGATTGGCATTAAAGTGTGTGGGAGGTGTCGAAATTTTTGTACTATGCTTATGCTTTGTATTTAATATTTTCGTATAAACAGCAACAAATATTACACATTATTTTCCACAAATTTTACACTGGTTCCGTCATGCGTATACTCTATATACGATACTGTGCTTTTTCTTTTGATCGATGTACCTTTCAAATCGAAGGTCCATTTGCGATATTTTTGTCACTGCCAAAATCAGAGATTTTAGTATTTAAATATTACGCCTTGAGATATACACATATATATGATATTGTGCCGTATACTTTTATTAATTCCTCTTTATTGGATATTTTTTATTAAACCAGGAAGCTTGGCAAATTCAAATGTTTTTGTTTGTTGTTTATAATAAAAGATATCCATTGCTAGATTTAGGAATAATCCCCCAGACTTATTGACATGGTCTATACGAAATTGGCCGCAAATGGCCTTGAATATTATATTAATAACATATTTTTTGAGCAAAAATATTATTTATAAATTGTATTATAATATTGCATAGGAAGAAATCCTTAAGTTGTCAAGGAAATAATATAGAAAATTATTTGCGGCTGTAGAGAGTGTATAATAATTAAACAAAATTGTACACATGTTTTCTTCTGTAACCCTATAAACATATTTAGGTTCTTGGGATAGGGTATGCCCCTAAGATTTTAAAGGAAACAGTCCAATCTTGCTAGAAATCTAAAGATTTGCAAACAAAGTGTATTGTATACAAAATTGCTGTATACATAATATAATGTGCATGTATATTGAAAAAACATAATAAATTCAAATTGAAACCTTTAGGGAATATTTGTAGTCGGTTTCAGAATAGTTTACGCTGCGTAGAGCTGCAGATAGTATTTCGAATTGGCAGGCACGTCGAAAATTCTTGTTAATTAGTTGCATTCCTTGGCTGTCGCTTCGATTACTGAGGCTAATTAATTAATAATTAATTACTGAGTGCAGAATAATTTCTTGGCAATTGTCGATGGTCACGAAAGAAGGCAAAGCAAAGCAGCGAATACGAAGAAGAGAAGCAGAAAGATTGCAATTCAATGTCAATGGAAAGAAAATGCAAATGAGTCTGAGTGAGTGTGAGTGTGTGTTTGTGTGTGTAGGTGTGCAAGTGTGGGTGGCTCTACATGTGTGTGCGTGTGTGCGCGGCCATGTCTGTTAATTATTTAATATCATTTTCAATTTTTCGCCGTCGTTTCGCGTCGCGGCGTGTCCGTGACTTTTGTTGATATGCCGCAAAGAGATGATAAATATGAAAATGAAATTGGCCCGCTCGAGGCGCATGTGTATGTGTGTGTGTGTGGAAAGCGCAAAAAATAAAATACACGAAAAATATATAAACAATATTGCACACGGCACCTCGATTTGTGGAACGCGCTTTGGGTTGCTTCTTTTGGAGGAGGAGGCGCCCACACGACACAGCAAAGCACTGCCGCACGCCCCCGTCACCCCTCCCGCAGGTCAACACTGTCAACACTTTTCCACACACACACACACACACACACTCCGACACACAGATAGAGAGATCTTTATAGTTTTGTTGCTCGTTCGCATTTTCTTCATCATTTTTCTGTTTCATTGCAAATCATTTGCATGTCTATTTTTGAACACGTTTTTTAATATCCTCTCTTTCCTACATTTCGAATCGGCTTATTTACACAGCTCTGGTCCATGTGTGTCTGCTTTCTATATGTGTGTATAAGATGTTTCTATAATTTTGTTTCATTGCCGCAATCTGCGGTTTATCTCTGGCAATAGCTGCTTATGCCATAAACCCCTGATCCACCGCCCACAGTCATTCATAAAGCCTTTGCTCATTGATCGCCATTTCCTCTTGGCTTCTTCCTGCCTGCCTGCCTGTCTGGCTGCCACGCCCATTGGCTCACAAGCGTGTGCCAAGAAAATCGTGGCAAACGAATGCGCTTTTTATGGGGAAATCCTGTTGGCCACCGTGTTAGCTTTCGATTTTATAGCGCGGCAACAAGCTTCGTATCTTTCACTTAATATCATCTTTGCTTACGTATACGTACGATACGATCTATGCATGTATATGAATTAAATCTGAAAATAGCATGGAAAAAACAACAACTACAATAAAAAACATAAACCACAAGCCAATTTGTTACACAGTAGCGGAGTGCGGGCAACTTTTCTTTTTTTTTTTTTGGGGCCTACAAAAATCGCATTTGTTTATATCTTTTCGTTTTCATTGGATTTCTATGCCAATATTGACATTTACGATCGATTTTTGGCTTGTTTGCATTTGGGTAAAACCCCAAGGCAGCTTGCCAAGTTAATCAAAGCACAAATTTCGTAAATATTTCAAATTTATCGATTAATTAGACTACTCGAAGTGCTCACTTTGTATACAAAAATCCATCAAAATTAAACTGTTTCTTGAGTTTGATAATTGATCTTGAATTGATATGCTTTAATGCGATTCAATGAGTATCCGATTAGGTAGTTTTTAACATATCTGCAGTAAGTTGTATATGTAGGGAAGGATTATGTTGAGTTAGTGTGAAAAACACAATTTTTGTCGAACTCAGTTCGGAGTAAGCTGAAAGTTTTTTTTTTTTGAATTTTTAATAATATATGTTTATACACTGCTGGCCAGTGTAATATGCATAAACTTGTTTAAACAATGTATTGCTCTAATTTGATATTTTTCCCAAGAGCTAATTCTATATTAATGTAAATTAAAATAATTTTACAATAAATAAAATTAGGGGTATAATGAGTTTTTTTTTGTATTAAATTATGGTCGACTAAAATAAGACGAATAGTTTTAATACAAATTTTGGATATCTCGCTTAGTTTTCGAAAAAAATCCTTGCAGTTCTTGAGACATTTATTAGCCATTTTTTAAATTATTTAAATGTTAAAATTTTAAATTATTAAACAATTTAAAAAATGCTAGAAATACAGATTAAAGTAGAAGATTCATATATACTTGTAGTGTGGTACTATGCATTGCATATTATGCAATTAATTTTTTAGCATATGATTTTTGTATTTAATATTTTTTTCCAAGCGAATTTTAGTTTATTTACTATTTTATGTATTCATCAGTTTTTTTATAAAATATTTACTTGTTAAATGTGCTAATTAAACTTTAGTAAAACTTTATGGCGCCCATTTCCTTTAGCGCTGCTAAAACGTCACCGTGTGACGTGAGCGTGCTAAACAGACAAGCCGAAGCGGAGAGAGAGAGAGAGAGAGAGAGAGGCAAATGCGATAAGTAAAGCACTCAATTAGGCGTCTAGGTTAGTTCAGGGAAGCTTGTGCTGAGGCTGCGCGCGCACACAAAAAAAAGAAACAAGACAAGAAATGAAATGAAAATGCAAAGTTTATGAAAGAAAATTGTATGTTGAAATGGAAACTCGCACGACACGCAGAACAAGAAACAGAACGGCAGGCAGACAGACAAAAACAAAAACAACAAGTCGGAAAGGCTACAGTCGAGCTGACTCGACTGTGATATACCCGCTACAATTCTTCGGAAAAAAAAAAACAAAATGTGAACAATGCGTTCTTGCTTTTTATTTCTTTCCGTCTCTAATTTGTTTTGCCTATGCAAGTTCCACTCGATTCTTATTGGATGTTGCCCTTTGCTTTTATTACTCTGCAGTTATAAATTATGCATGTGTGATAGAGACGCCTATACATACATACATATATGCTGCCTCACAATACATCTCAACATATCTAATTAGATTTGTCGTTTGTATTTTGTGTTGCTGCTCAATGTCTCTTTCGATTCTAAGTGGCTTTAAATATACTAAAAATTTATTTTGAATTTTGCAACACACTATAAAAAAAAAAAAATATAAGATACAAAAAAATAAATTTAAGTCGCCGCGGCACACCCAGGAGTTGAACTCCGGACCTCGCTTAACAGTCAACTACCATCACCACTGACCACTGCATTTTTTACACAATGACCGATAAAATTGACTATTTATATTTTCGGTGCACATAATTATAAAAAAAAGTTGCCACATAATTTAAAAAAAGTTGCCACATAATTAAAAAAGTTGTCTGCTGCTGGTGTTGAACTCGGGTACTAACATTAGGAAAAACCGACACAGGCACATGGCCACAAGGCAATACTATTTCTTGAATATCTTCCTTATTTATCGGCCGATCTTATTGAAACTTTCGCAACACGCCCGGATGGTGGTTTTTATCACATGGATAAAAAATGAATGCTGTAGAGCTATATTTGCAGCTATTATCGATTTATTATCGATTTTTGGGGGCGGATGGAGGCGTGGCAAAAATCCAAAATAAACTTGATCTGCGGGCATAATTAACACATATTGTCTCCAAATTTGGTAGCTCTAGCTCTTATAATAGCTGAGATCTAGGTTTTCATACGGACAGACAGACGGACAGACGGACAGACGGACAGACAGACGGACAGACGGACAGACGGACATGGCTATATCGACTCGGCTGTTCATGCTGATTCAGAATATATATACTTTATGGGGTCGGAGATGTCTCCTCCTCCCTTTTACAAACATTTCCCTTGGAAAAAAAAAAAAAAAAATACCCTTATACTCTTCGAGTAGCGGGTATAAACAAAAAAAAAACGATCGTTTTTGGTTTTTCGTATTTTTGGCAATGAACGAAAACTACGTCAACTAGAAAACGCTGCTGGCAGCGTATTTATGAGGAGAGCGTCGTGCGCAACGAAGCAGCCGCAGCAGCCGCCGCTACAACAACAACGAGAACAACAACGACCGAAAAGAAAATGATTTTTTCCACTGGGTGGAAAAGGCAAAAAGCAAAAGTTTTGCCATTGGCGCGCGCATAAAATTAAAATCAGTCGAGCCGAGCAGATCGCGCTGGGAACGACGTAAGGCGAGAGGATAAGGACAGATAGACAAGAAAAAAAAAAAACCGAAAGACAGACGGACAAAAAAATAGAAAAATATTTATAAAAAAAAAAAAAACTATAGCAGACCGTCCGAAATTAATTGAAATTATTCTCTATATTCAGGTTGAAGGAGTTGGAGCTGGAACCGGTAACGAAGCGGGACAACAGCAGCAATTGCAGCATCATCGTCAGCAACATCAGCAGACCACAACGGTTACGGATTACGCACAGCCCACACGTGGCACACAGCAGGCACATCTGACGCAAACGATCGAGGAGACAACAATTGTCGAAGAGGAGCCGGATAATAATCGTGAAGATCAATTGGATTCTATGCTTGGCAATTTACAGGCCAATATGAGTCGTCAAGGTGTCAATACGGTGCAGAAGGGCTGCTGCAATGCATGCGAGAAACCGATTGTTGGTCAAGTGATTACCGCGCTGGGCAAGACATGGCATCCGGAGCATTTCACCTGCAATCATTGTAGCCAGGAATTGGGTACACGTAATTTCTTTGAACGCGACGGTTTTCCATATTGCGAGCCCGACTATCATAATCTGTTTAGTCCACGTTGCGCGTACTGTAATGGCGCCATTTTGGATAAATGCGTAACGGCACTGGATAAAACCTGGCATACGGAGCATTTCTTTTGCGCTCAGTGTGGCCAGCAGTTTGGCGAAGATGGTTTCCACGAGCGCGATGGTAAACCCTATTGTCGTACCGACTATTTCGAAATGTTTGCACCCAAATGCAATGGCTGCAATCGTGCCATTATGGAGAACTATATTTCGGCACTGAACTCGCAGTGGCATCCCGATTGCTTTGTGTGCAGGGTAAGTAGAGCAGTTTACGCCAACATTTCCTATACAGCTCAAACAACCTTATTGTATATATTCTATATATACATATATATCTATAATTTGTTACTGTTTGCGCTTTAGGATTGCAAGAAGGCTGTGCGCGGCAAGTCGTTCTATGCCATGGAGGGCAAGCCCGTTTGTCCGCAGTGTGTGGGCGTTGATGAGGAGGAATAAGCTCAGCAACAACAGCAACAACAGCAGCAACAGCAACAACAGCAGCAGCAACTTGTTGAAGTTCAGCAACAGCAGCAGCAACAGAAATAGCCCCTGTGCCACTTTCGTTGTCGCTTTTGCGGCTATTTTTGTGTTGCCATCTTTATTTTGTGTTACTTTTTGTCGGGGACAACAAAGCAAGGAGCAAAAAACACCACCAAATACACACACACACACACACACACCACCAGTCGAACTCAACCCGAGCCCCAACTGACCCAACCAAAGCGCAATTGCTGCGGCTGCCAGCGACTGCAACATGACCAGCAGTTGTAACTGTTTGTGTGTCAGTTCGGTTCTGGCGCCCAGAATTGTGCAGTGTTTTTTACTCTCTCTATGATGCCCCCACCTCCCCCATCCGTCACGCCCCTGTAACTCTATCAGTGCGCCCCCCACAGCTACCCCATCTGCAGAACTTGTTGAACTCTTTTTTCTATATGCAAAGTTAGCTTTAAGTTTTTAGGTATTTTTTAAATTTAAACATATTTATGAAGCAATATTGTAATTTGTTTTTGTAAATAAAATTTAATAATTACATAGAAAAAACAAAAATTAAAAAAAAAAACAAAAAACAAAGAAACCAAAACAAAACACACAGCAAGAGCAACGAAATTGTTGAAAACGGGCGGTGCCACGCCCCTGAGTTCAAGATCAGTGTCAAGGGAACTCTGACCTTGGGCCAGACGGCGCGGGTGCAGGTCACGCCCCCACCCGTTGCTCTTGTTGTTGTTGTTGTACAACAAATTACAATATTGCTATCGAGTGTAGCCCATCCCCCGCCCCTTCCCCCGCGCGGCCAGCTGCGTTCCTGGCGCGGGGGTTAGGGGTATTCTAACTAGAATAGAAACTATTTTCGTTGCTGACGTTTCGTGCGCCGCAATAAAACAAAAACAAATTTAGCAAATTATTCTAGATATATATCTAAGATATATCGGCTGCCCCCTCTATATATCTCTATATAATTGTATATGCTGCTCTGTTTGTACTTGCACACAGATAGAGATAGAGCGCGAGAGTGGGAGAGAGAGAGTACTTCGCAGACGTCTATAGGTCTATATAGATAGCTAGATAGATACATTTAGTATTATTAGATTCCCTGTTATGGGGCGGCAAAGAACAGGCCAATGTTTTTGTTGCGTCTTCGGTTTGTTTATGACCGGGTTACTAAGCCCAACGTCAGCTTATTTATAGGTATGCAAGGGGGCGAAAACCCTACACAGCTTTTTCAATTATTTAGAAAGGTTTTCGGACACCAAAATTCTTAATCTAGTATTATAATTAAGAGTTTTTTTGGAATTATAAAATTTATTTTCCCCCACTAACTTTCTTTGTATTCCTCCCGGTTTCCTTTTGACCCGATTTCAGTTTCAAATACACTATATAAATTTGCTTTACCCATGAACATTTCTTAAATATTTTTCTAAATACACAAAAGTCAAGAGTTTTGACACTCGGATTCGCGTGTTTATTGAATAATTTTTGGGCAACACGTTGCACGATTAGTATGTGGAACGAAAACAATTTGAAATGTATGAAAGAGAACTATTTAGTGTGCACCTGTTGTGCGAGATGATCTATAGCCTCGAAGAGCAAGAAGAAACAAACAGAACAACCCAAAAAGAAAGTGTCTGATAATTTTGTTACACTGTTTGAAAAAGTTATTTAGAAATGTAGACGAGATAAACAATAGATTTTCCAATTGAGACGGTTAAATTTAACTTTTCTTTTTAAGGTTTCTCTTCTTTAATTTACTATGTTTATTACCACGCTATTCCAGGAATTTTGCAGGCACATAACTCTTTTTGAAAAACCACAATAACATTATCTCATGCCGTCGAGCAGCTGTTTCTACGTCTTGAACACATTTAATTGTTGCCAGTTGCATATTCTATAATATCTATAAGTATTAATATCATAGTATATGCTGGTATATCAAACCGTTTCTATATCATTCTTTTCCTCGACTCTTGTCGCACCTTGGAACTTGGCCAAAAGCGTGCGCAAAATGTTATTGTTCAAATGTATCTGTGTATCTGTGTTTGTTGTTGTTGTTGCTGCTGCTGCTGTTCTTATTGTTGCTGTTGTTGGCTAAGAAATGTTTTTCCAAAAACACAAAAAGACGCTGTGCCAAAATGTGCCAAAAAATTTATCAATCTGATTGTGTTTTTCGCGACTTTTTTCCCATTCTCTATTCAATTAGCCGAAAGTCAAAAGGCTGCTGGGCGCGCAGTGCACAGTGGCGCAAAGTCCATTGAAAATATTTCAGTACTAACTGAAATTTGACTTTCTTTTGGCAACACCGAATATGTATGCCCGAAAACTAATCTAACACAATTTGGGATTGAATTTTTGTGAAAATTGTCGAGAAATTTTCTTTCGATTATTTGCGAGGATACACGCATTACGGCTTCTGGCTACACGGTCACGCTATATGCCTGCTAATTTATAGTTGTAATTAGCATAAGTTGGCAAAAACTTGGCGAATTCGAAGCACATTTGGTTTATAATAGATCATTCAAATTGTTTTTTTTCTCGTCATTTTATGATATTTCTCTAATGGGACACTATATGGCGCAGTAAAATATTGAGTGTATTATGAATTCAAAATAAATATCAATTTAAAATTTAAAAATCATATAATACCCAAAATTAAATGCATTTTCCCATATTCTATTTCCAGGACTGTCGACAACCGTTCCAGGGTGGTTCGTTCTTTGATCACGAGGGTCTGCCCTATTGCGAGACGCATTATCATGCCAAGCGCGGTTCGCTATGTGCGGGCTGCTCGAAACCAATAACGGGACGCTGTATTACGGCGATGTTTAAGAAATTCCACCCGGAACATTTCGTATGCGCGTTCTGCCTGAAGCAGCTGAACAAGGGCACGTTCAAGGAGCAAAAGGATAAGCCCTATTGCCACACCTGTTTCGATAAGATATTCGGTTGAGTCGGCCCTATATCCACCTCACGCACACACACACATACTATATATACACATGCATATGTACGAGCAATATCCGAATTGAACTGGCCATGTGCTGCAAACAACTATATATAGAGTTACGACATGAAATGCTGTTTTTGTACGATTTACGTCTTTTATCAATACTTACTACTACAATAATAATAATAATCATAATACATTTGTGCTTTGTATAACCGAGTCAAATTAGTAATATAATTAACACAACACACACGAACACGTACATATATACATAAAATATGTAATTTAATTAATATTGAAATTAATCAGTTAGCTGACACTAATACCCAATCGATATGATGGTCAAACGATATTTCTGCCCTTTAAAAATAAAAACATTGCAACTATAAATAAAATTTTTCAAAATATTTTACGTTTTTTTATTCGAGGATCACTGTGCGCACTGTTAGTTAACAGTCATTGTCACGTTCAAATTAGCCAAGACATCAACCTGCTCCCAGCTGCGCAGTTTGAGCTGCACATGTATTATGTTTGCTCAACATTTGCGAATGGTAACCTGCATATATGTATTTGAGTGCTCTCCCACTCTCTCGTGCACGCACACTTAAACGGTTCTTTTATCTGACAAAGATGCCGGCCGGCTGGCCATCCGACTGCCTGCTCACTCTCACTCGTACATGCCACTTGACATTGAGTTTCGGCTGCTGCACGCTCTCGCCACTCACTCATTAACGTTCTTATGACTGTGTGTGCGTTTCTGTAACTGTCGGCAAGTTCGTGCGCTCGCATTCCGTTTCCAGTAAGAGCACGCCCGCATGTATGTTTCTGTGTGTGTGTGTGTGTGTCCGATTCGCTCCCTATAAACGCTGTAGGGTTCGCAGCGCAAACGTTTGTTATGAATCAGTCAGTCGGCGTGAGTTTCGCTTCGCTCATTCACTTTTCATCCGTTGGCCGTGTCGGTTGTTGGCTCTCGGTCCTGTTGCTCGTGTCGCCGGCGGTGTCTGAAAAAAATAATAAAACAAAACACACATTTGTTTCAATTGCCTGCCTAATTAATTTGCGTACACACGACGCCCCCGCACTCGTTTTATCGCAGACAGGCAGCTGCAAGACCAATAATCACGATAGTGTGCTCGTTTTACAGTTTACACACAGGCGAATTGAGTTGAGTCAACATATAAATTAGAGCAAAGCCGGCAACAGGCGGAGTCAATAAGGAAGAAGCGCTACAGGTTGGTGAAACAAAAAATAAAAACAACACACAAATAATGTACACAAATACGCACACACACACACACACACACACAGGCGAGCACATAGGCGCATTTCGAATTATTTCACTCTCTTCTTGGCATGCAGAAGCCACAGTTAGTTATTTGTTCGTGTTTCTGTTGTTGTGGTGATGTAATAGGAGCTTGCACGTCCTTATGAAAACAAACCGAAAAGGCGGCGAAAAGCGCTCGCAGCGCGTTGCTGTCGCGTTGTCGCAGTCACAGGGTAGGCGCGCAACTCATGATATCATGTGCCGCATATGGCGCAAGCAGAGCTTCAAATGAGAGCCGTGCTCAAAAGAGAAGAGAGAGAGAGAGTGAGCGCACGCGAGAGAGCGCAATAGTGACGAAGAGAGCAAAAGGAGGCAAAACCAAAACACAATTAAGTTTATTGTTGCCATAGACACGCACACACACACACACGCGCGCGGACAATCAACTACCTATCAAACTGTCTGTGGCGATATGTAAATAAAAGTGAAATTAACAGTTGCAGCTATTTTTATTGAAGTTCTTGCTGTTGCTGTCATTTGCGGCACTTTAACTTTAACTCATGTTTAATTCAGTCCATTGTAATTTCATTTAAGAGTACAGGCTCCCAGTCAGTGCTGCGCAAACTGTAGTACGGTTAGCACTCGAGACCGCCAAACCGTAGCAAAACAAATTGGGCAAGCATTGGCGATTGTGTGAGCTTAGACACGATATACATATGTATATATGTTGTAACTACTGTATTCGTGATTGATATGTAAGTTAATGCGATTTAATGTGCGACAATTTGTCATTACGTGCACGCTCAAAGGGGTATGCACTGATAAATTGCCTTTTAATGGCGTCAACAGGCGCATGCGAGCATAGTTGTGCAGGCATATATGGGTACAGTTTGACAGCCGTCACTCCACAGTAGCCATCAAACTCATGTGCATTCAAATTGTTTATCAAATTCCAGTCAACAATGATTTAATTTGAGTTTGCGAGAATCTTCAAGTGGTCTCCCACAGAATATGCGACAATATGTATACCCTATAATTAATTTATTATATATAAATATATATATATATTTTTTTTTTAGAACTGTACCGTAATTGAAAGACTTAGTACCGTAACCCCCTTGTTGGGTAAAGGTTAAGTGCATTAATAATAAATGTTGCACCTTTCCTACCCCAATTAACTTCGACTTGACCGATACGTAATTATCTCAAATTGTTTTGAACTCGAACTATGTTGGGAAACTGACCAAAGCCCGTGACGACACTTCCTAAAAATTAAAATAAAAAAAAAACCGGATAGAAATAAAATTAATTTCAGTTCACATAGTTAATCAAACACGTGGCGAAAACCCTGAAATGTCTTTAACAAAACTATTTATACACTTTCCTGGAAAGGGAAGTACAAATAAATCTATATATACGATTATTGACAGGTTTTTAATAGATAAGTTACATTTAATAAGCTATACTCGTTTTATTACCTACTCAAAAAGAAAAAATAAACTGGAGAGGCAGACTCAACTTCAACCATGGCAGATAAGATATACTAATATTTATTAAATGAAATATAGATATACGAATATAAGGAAGTTACTGGCTTAGCATATGCCTTCCATAATTTCCCTTGAAATTCTTTATCTATAGTAGATAATAGCGAAATTAATTTATACCGAGCGAATCTTTTATATCAGATCATTGATCTTTAATGAAGAGTGAGCAAGGTGCGGCTAGAATGTGTTAGGGTATTGAAAAGCCGAGCTAAATTATTTCTACGCAAGCTTTCGATTTCCACTGACGCACGCCCCCTTTTCCTTTGTATTAAAACTATTGTTGTTGTGCGGTTTGTTTGGTCTAATGGGCAATTGGTTGCTTGGCTGTGCAAGTATCATATAGGCATGACTGCTCGGCTCTCGTGAGTCCAAGTCAACAATTTGTCGGGGCATAAAAACCGCTATAAATATGCTGTGCACATTCTAGTGACTTCCATTCGAATTAACATAGACAAGTTAGAAAGAGAGGGACACATACGACCCCAACAAGTGCTAATTAAAAGTTTTAGCTTCGAAAAAAAAAAACAAATAAAAAAGTTTTTATTATCTGTCACAGGTAATTGCTGCCTCGAAGCGTTTTCTTCACGCTGGCGCTGACTTCTCGGTGTTAATTGTTAACTAAATTGAACTTGATACAAGCTAAATTCTGAATATTTTTAAAGATCTATTTGTAGTGTACAGTGGGATAGGTTATAAATATATAAATTTTTTTTTATTTTTATATGTAACATTTTCCTTGGTTAATTTGTTTTCTATTAAAAAAATATCTCTGGTTATCAACATAAGAAGATGTGTAATTTTCTAGGGCAGTTGCGATTAGAAACTAAATATTTACCCATGCAGCTCTTTCAGATAGATTGATCTACTACGGTTATAAGAATTATTTTCAAGTGCTTATGATTTGTTCGTTACCGTTAAATGTGAAGTACTCGAGCTTGTGGCCGATAAATAATATGCGGCTTACAGTCAAGCACTGATTTTACTAATTTGCAGTAAACCTTATCGTATAACGGGTGAAATACCTGTTTGAGTTACTGTGAATTATCTAATACAGCGCCATAAGATTTGTTTATCGAGCACTCGGGTATTTCCTTTTGTCACGATGATTACAATTTGCGCTTATCTGCTTCTATGATTTTGTACTTGATGAACGCATAGATACAGTTGGATTCTTAATGTTGGATACGCAGAGGCGTGTGCCGTGCTACGGTTGAATTTTAAGGCAGTATGTTCGTTATCAAAAGTGAATGATAGGAATTAATATTTGTTGTCAAGCGGAGCTATGTAGATGACCTCGTGCTGGCTGTGATCAGTCTGAACACATTCGCTTTTTAATTAAAGATAATTTTTGGCTTTTATTTGCATAGGTTCCCCTTGAAAATAGCCGAATCTTAAAAGCAGGCACCACTGCAGTGACCGTAAAGAGACTAAGAATCTTAGCAGTGAACAGTGCACATAAAACTGTTAGCCGGGACAAATCCTTATTTGCTATGAGCACTTAACAGAGAGTGAAGGCCAACAAACTGTAGCTTAGCAGCATGTGTGAGTAGAGCTGGGGCTGTTAACTAGCTGAGCTGTTATTGTAAGCTGCGCCGGCTGCAAAGTTTCACTCAGTGCGCACTCAACTGTAGCTTACAATGAAAGCACCCCCAAGCATGTGGTGCACATTCAACTGTAACACACTGTCGTGCCCTTAGCAGCGTCACAGTAGCACCCCAACTGTAAGCTGCACTTTGCACGCACCACAATTGCTCTGCAACCAGCGCAATAATTCTTTTTCAACTGTCCGAGCGACTTTTGTCTCATTCCGTTGCTTAAAATCATTTGTTTAACTGTACTATGGCTTCATCCGCTTGCGTAGTTGAAGTGCTCCACTTTAGTGTAATAAAAACCAAATGCAGTCAAATTAAATGTGCCATTTGGCAGTCGCATCTAGACGCGACGAGAACTTGAAACTAAAGCAACGTTTATCTTTTGCCTTCGCAGATACAAAGATACAGTGCAACATGACGCAGATGGATACGAGCTTCATACCCGATTTGCCGGCAACGGGACCGTTAACGGTTTTTCGTAAACGGGCCAATTTCGATTGGAAAGTGTTGCGTTTGATATTGGAAACGGAGCAGGGATTGCGCATCAAAGTGAGTACAGCTTGGGCAGGTTTTAAATGCACTGCAGCCTGCAGCTGCAACTACGCAGTTTTGTTTGCCCTTCAAGCGCGTGTCAAACTGTTGCTTATGTCCCACTCTTTCTTTCTCTTTCTCTCTCTCTGCAGTACAAAGTATGGCGTCGCCTGGAAAGCGATCCACTCTTCGCGCACGCCTCTCGCACCCTGCCCACCGACGAACAGAAGCATCTGGCGGCCATGCAAATGAATCGCATGAAGCAACTGGATTTGATACCCAAAGAAATCGACAGTTTGAGCTTCACGGCCAAGACCAAGTATCTGATGAACATCAATGAGGCGTTGGCCAGTTACTCGCCCAGTCTGTCGGTTAAAATTGCCCTCGGCGTGGGTCTGTTCAATAACGCGATACGTGCCATGGGCTCGGAGCGCCATCAGAAGTATATCGATGCCGCCTGGAATCGTGAGATTATCACATGTCTGGCCGTAACGGAACTATCGCATGGCAGTAATACGAAACGTATACGCACCACTGCAACCTATGATCCCAGCACCCAGGAGTTCGTCATCAATACACCCGATTTTGAGGCGGCCAAATGTTGGGTGGGGAATCTGGGTAAAATGGCCACCATAGCAATGACATTTGCCAATCTGATAACGGCCGATGGACAGAATCATGGCCTACACGGCTTCATAATACCCATACGTGATCCGCAGACACTCAACTCGTATCCGGGCGTTCTTGTCGGCGATATTGGTGAGAAATCTGGTTTGAATGGCATCGATAATGGTTTTGTTGTCTTCACCAATTATCGCATACCACGTGAGAATTTACTAAATCGCACTGGGGACGTCACACCCGAGGGCGCGTACGAGAGCATCTTCAGCGATCCGAGTCAATCTCTGGGTGCCGCCTTGGAGAGTTTCTCTGCCGGACGCATTGGCATCATGCAGGAATCGGCGAATACGTTGAGCAGCGCCGCTGTCATTGCAGTGCGCTACGCTGCGGTGCGCAAACAGTTCGGTCCCGAGCGACAGGGCGAGGAGGTGGCCATACTGGAGTATCAGCTGCATGTGAGTGGGATAGCTAGCTGAATCTTTTACAGTTCTGTTCCTAATACTTTCCTTTTTCTTTTTTAGCAATACCGCATCTTTCCCTACCTGGCCGCTGCCTGTGTGCAGAAGATCGCCGTGGAGGAGCTGACCAACACGTATCTGGATATCTTAACGCGTTCGCAGGCGGATTCAAATGGATTCGATGTGCTGGTTAGTTGTTGTAGGGGAATAACCCGAGAAAAGTAGTGTCAGTATGACTTGCAGTAGTCGTCGAGAGAGACTTCTGCGTAGAAGCTTTTGAAAGTGAAAAAATCTTAATGAGTTAGATAACTGTTGTTATATAAAATCTTCAACAATATTAGTTAACAGAGAAGATCGAGAAAGCCTTGCAGTTGCTATTTTAGCAAGGGTTTTTGCACTTATTACTGAGCTAAGCTTAATTTCCGCTATTTATATGTAATTATACCTGCGATTGTAGTGTATTCTATGATGCATAGGCGCATCTATTGTTTCTTTTAGTTTTTCACGTTTTCTAACATTTTACCATTCGTATATATCTCATGTCTCTGTCTGTCTTACATATGTATTTACCTATTCACTTACCTAAGTATTTATGTATCTAACGATCTACTATGGTTTAATTAATCTATCTATTATTCTAATTATTTTTACACGTATTCTACATTTTAATAAGGATCTATCTATGACTTTTCTACCTATCCGTTCGTATTTGTATATATCTCATATATATTCACTTACCTAAGTATCTTTATACTTAAAAACCTACGTATCTTTCAAGCACATTCATACATCATTCTATCTATCGATCTATATATTACTCAATCTATCTATATATTCATCTATCTATCCATCCATGTCATACATACTACTACTGCCGCTACTATATATCTAAAGCATCAATGCAGAAAGTTCTAGCTTCAATACTTTAATCGATATTTACAAAAAACTATCGCAGGTCACTAATTCCCTGCTCCCTATCGATATTATCGATAATTCCAGTGATGTTTTGTGAGCATAAGAAAATACATATTATATCTACCTATAAATTATATATATTTGAATTCATATGTAATATTTCTTATTTGTATTTACCTATTTATCGTATAGGGAGGGTTATCGATTTACTTAACTATCTTTGTATGCATCTATCCACATTCATATCCATAATACCAACAACTTATCTCGATCTCTTCCACTCCACGCATTTCAGACGCACTACGCCGCCGAGATCCACGCGATCATCTCGGCCTCCAAGCCGCGCATCACCTGGTTCGCACGCGATGCGATTGTGGAGGCGCGTGAGGCGTGCGGCGGCCATGGATATCTGCAGGCCTCCAAGCTGGGGCAGATGCGCAGCGATCACGATCCGCTGTGCACGTACGAAGGCGATAACAATGTGCTGGGCCAGCAGGCGTCCAATTGGCTGCTGCGTCAGTGGAGTGCCAAGGAGCTGGAATCGCCCATTGGCAGTGTCAAGTTTCTGGAGCGGCGCAAGCAGTTGCTGCAGTTGCAGTACACGCAGCTGGTGCAGCAGCATCCGCTCGAGAGTTGGGAGTGTAAGTGTGTATAGCGTCAACCAATCATAGTATATAATAATCACACTCGCTCTCTCTACCCCGCTGTAGTTGCTCTCAGCTGCTACGAGTGGCTGCTGTGTCATCTGATGAGCCGCACAAATGCGCACATTGAGGCTCAGGTGGCGGCGGGCGCGCACAGCTTTGAGGCACGCAACACATCGCAGGTGGCGGGCGCCAAGGAACTGTCGCTGGCCTATGCCGAGTACTTTGCGCTGCACAGCTATGTGGCGCATGTGCAGGGATTGAAGGTGGAGCAGCAGTATACGCAGGTGCTGCGTCTCGTTTACGATGTCTATACGCTGTGGCTGCTGGAGAAGCACATGACCGCGTTCTATGTGGGCGGCTTTGCGGTGGGCGGTGATTTTGCCAATCATGTGCAGCAACGTCTGCTGCAGTGCTGTGGCCAGCTGAAGGATGTTGCGGTCAGTGTGGCCGATGCTCTTGCTCCGCCGGATTTCGCCCTAAACTCGGTGATCGCACGATCCGATGGACTGCTCTATGAGAATTTGCGCAATCAATTTATGACCAATGAGGGCGCCTTCCAGCGTCCGTCTTGGTGGCGTGACGTCATCATTCCGCAGCCCCAGGAGCGGTCGAAATTGTAAGCGACGAATGATCGAGAATGGAGGGAACGATAAATGAAGTGCCTGGGCTAGATCGATAGATCAATATGATCGCGATTGAATCTAGAAAGCGTAGTTATTGTTAATATATCAGATGTCACAGCTACATCAATATTCCCATTTATCGATAGCAATAATATCGGTTTTTTTTAAAGAATTAATATAGGGAATTATGTATATGCACTTTATAAAGATCTTATGTGTCATCATTAGTATTTCAGTTAACAGTATCCAACATTGTGTTATCGATAGTATTTCGATTATTTTGTACGTCTTATAATATCACATTTTAACCCACCCGCCTTGTTGAACTGGAAAATAGCAGGGGAAAAGCTTGACATATTACTATATTTGTATACATTTTGCGCTAAATTGTTCATACGGAAATTATCGACTATCGATATGTATTTAATATTTAAAGAAACATTTTTTATTTTGTTCCTTGTTTTATATTTTATTGTAACTTTTAAGAAATCAACTTTCCATAGCAATATTTTGAGAGAAATGTATTTGTTATAAACACATATTCGTATGTGCATTTTCCATTATTACCTATAAGATAATTGTACCATACAAATAAGCAAAAACGTTGTGCACCACAAGATTTATTTATATACATTTGTGAGTTTCATTGGAAGTGGGGCTTGTAATGCAGTAATATTTTGTAATATAAAGTGATGGTTTTTTGTATTCCATACTGTTGCTGAAAAATCTTTTAGAATCTTAAATTTGCCCCCTTTTTTAAATGCATTTCGATAACATATTGCTGGGTTCCTTTTTATAATATTGTGAAGCAATGTGCAGATGGAATATTCCAATAACTCTGTTCAGCTTGCCTTATATCTAGATATTTCTAAAGTCAAATATGTTTAGTATCTGGTATTAGTTTCCAAAACTTTTTAAAAGATATAAAGATGTACTTATTTTCTTAGTTCAAGGATTGAAAGAGAAAGAAATTTTCACAGTATTATTTAAGATCTAACCACATATTTTTTTATAGCTAGATTTTTCTAAAGTTACAAATATGTGTAGCATCAGGTAAATATTTTTATTACTCTTAAGAGGTTATGAAAATTTACATATTTTTGTAGTTCAAGGATTGAAAAAGAAAGCAGTTTTCATAATAAGATCTAACCACATATATATTTATATTTATTTATTTATTTTATATAATCGCACAGATTATTCAGTCTAGTTTGTCTTATATCTGTTATTTTCTAAATTTATAAATATGTGTAACATGTGGAATTTTTTTTTCATAACTCTTTAGTTCTTATATCAATAATTGAAAAAGACAGAAATTTTCATAGCACAATAGCTTCTTATTATTTTAATAGATCGCGGAGAGAACTGTGAAGAAGGAATACTTCGAGTTAAGAACAAAGACAATTATATTATTCAACTAGTGAGGCTGTCGGGCAGAAGCTACAAATTACAAGCCAGTCTATACTTAGGTATTTTTGTAAATATGTGTGTATTTCAATTTGATACTATACGCACGCATTTGAGTTGAGTAGTGTCATCATTGGCAGAACGCCGACGGACAGCGACGGCGACGGCGACAGCGACAGCGTGCAAAGGTGTCTGTCATCGTCGGATGGCTTCGCGTTGGAGCCGCGTTTATAAAAGAGCCGCGCTTACCTGTTTCGGCTCAGAAGTTGAAAAGTTGCCGCACAGCGAAGACGATCAAGTGAGTGTGTGAGGCGAATTCGCAAATGTAGCGAAGAGAGAGAGAGAGAGAGAGCAGGCGTGCAAGAGCGGAAGAGAGGGCGCAGGCGGCTGACTAAAGAACAAATCAATTAGGTGTCAAGCTGAGCTGTCGTCACAACAAGCCGAGAGAGAGCGGAGACAGCAGAGCGCGAGCGAGATTGAGAGCGCGACTTGTAAATAGACACGAGGCGCGGCGAGGCGAGGCGAGGCATGGGCATAGGCATACGCTGTGGTGTTCTATAACATTGTTGGCTTTGCGAATCTGTGGCGCAGTTTCAGTTTGCTTTTGGCCAGTTCGTGTAGGTGACAATCAACTGGGCAGGGAACTGTGGATTTTGTTGATACGACATAGTCTATGTCGTCTAGGCGGAGCTTATCAGCCACATACAAAAGATTAAAAACAATAACAAAAAAAAACAAAACAAGTTGTCTTGGAAATACTCTCAAAACAAAACTAAAAACCAATAAAAACAATTCCACCGTATAATAAATTGAATAATAATTAAAATATATTATAATTATAAAAAAAAAAAATAATATTTCTTGTATGTAGCATCAAGTTCATCTTTCTGCCTAAGCCGCAAACCTGTGTGAATTTTGGCAAAATTATTATGCAAATTTTATAGGTGGTTTTTTCTCAGCCTAAAGAAAGTGTATTAAGATCGAAGCGCGACGATGATGATGACTTAATATGCAAAATCTCAACGCAAAATAAAAGAAATCCCCACAATAACGAAATCATTTCGCAAGTACAAAACCGAATTTCAACAAGTCGACAATAAAGAAAAATAACAAAATGCGCACCAAAAAGTTAAATGATTTAAAGAACAAAAAATTATCGTTAATTGCCGAGAGTCATAATATAAATAAAAAAAACAAATAATGAACCATCTAAAAAAGAAAACAAAGTAAATGAATAATGGACAAAGATCAACCAATTAGTGAAACCGGTTTAGAAATCTCTATAACACAAAAAAAATATAATAAACGAAACTGTTTGTGATATCATATATAGAAATCCATTAATTTACATTTCGGGGATTTCCGCTACGAATTCGGTTATTTTTGTCCGCCTTCTGCCGCGACCTCGCAGCGCAGCGCGATTTACAGAACCCGCCCACTTATCAATAGAAAATTTTTGCAATTTCATAATTGAAAAATCGTGTAAAAACAATTAAACGAACCGCATAACAATTGCTCTGCCCATCCCATTAGGCAGCGTGTTGGGTTGTTAGGGCAATCATATCTCCGGTTTCCGCGGAATATTCAGGGAGAGTATTTATCTGCCGGCTTCAAAGGGATTATCTAAGCGTGGAGCCCCTTTTAATTGATTCTGCCGTGAGAAGGCAATATAACAATGAGAACTTTAGGCTAAATTTGTAATTTACATAGTAGAAGTATAAATAATTTTCAATGCATCCTTTACATAAGAAAATACAAGCAATCTACACGAATCTTTTAATTTATACAAATAATATCGTAACCGGATTGCTTACACTTCATTTGAGACCAGTTTCGTTTAGAAATTTAATTTATTTTATCTTCTTTATCTTCTTTTTCAGCAAGTTTTTTGAATATCAATGCCAATCTAAATAAGATGTGGAAATTTTTACTAATCTGTGTTGTAATGAGCGCATTTAATAGCGAAGCAGACGCCGCGTCAGGTAAGTTGGCAGTCCCTGCTTAGCTTTAGATAATCTTCAAGATTATCGCTTTATGATTTATAATTCTAGAGTTCAATAACCTATTATGTTTTTTAAATGTAAAAACGCTAATGAATTTGAAGAATTGTTATCAGCTTGGGCGAATTAAGTTGAGTAAAAAACGATTAAATAGATGATTGTCGATTTTTGAATACTCTGGCAGAATAATTGAAAAAATGTCAATAATGTAGTTGAGAAATGCTTTATAAAAAATATGCTTTTTTATATTTTTATATTTTTATATTTTTATATTTTTATATTTTTATATTTTTATATTTTTATATTTTTATATTTTTATATTTTTATATTTTTATATTTTTATATTTTTATATTTTTATATTTTTATATTTTTATATTTTTATATTTTTATATTTTTATATTTTTATATTTTTATATTTTTATATTTTTATATTTTTATATTTTTATATTTTTATATTTTTTATATTTTTATATTTTTATATTTTTATATTTTTATATTTTTATATTTTTATATTTTTATATTTTTATATTTTTATATTTTTATATTTTTATATTTTTATATTTTTATATTTTTATATTTTTATATTTTTATATTTTTATATTTTTATATTTTTAATTTATTTAGTACTTGCTTTTGAATGAAGTTTAAAGTCAGTTCAGTTAACAAAAAAGTTTAATTATTTCGAACAAATATGTACTAATTATACCTTATGTTATTATGTATGTAGACAAAGAGATTCTCTTATGAATTTCCGGATAACATTTGAAACAATGAGTTCTCTGTGTTGCCTTAATGATCGGAACGTGTAACACGTCGACTTTGATGGATTTAACTTACGTTTTTAAAACGTAAATATTTCCCTGAATATACACATTTGCCGTATTTCATGGGATTAAAACACACATTATTCATTCAGTAATTATAGCTCGTATTCTCGCGCAGTCAAGTTCGATATAAGCAAGTTAATTTGTATTACAGTTAGTGGGCTATGTGAATGTGATTATATTAGTATTATAGGAAGTTTTAGTTTTCGTAGTATATAAGATAAAAATCGAAATAAGTATTAGTTATTGTAGGAAATTTAAACGAAATATTAAGGTTCTACAGTGCACACTCTTGGAATAGTAGAATTTCCATACTCGACTGGGTAACTGAGTTCTATATAATACGAAATTTTTACTATATCATCAATATATCACACAAAAATCGGCATAAAATGTTTGCCTTTATAGGGCAGTCCTAAATAGGTTCGAAGAATTATAATTAACTCTTTGTCTCTCCCTCTCTTTCATTTCCCCTCTCTCTCTCTCTATTTCGCTCGCAGGTCGTGCTCAATCTCGGCCTCGTCGTGGCTACGCCGGCAGCTACGCGGGCAGCACCGCAGGCGGCAGTGCGGGCGTCGGCGGCTACACGGGCGGCTACACCGACTACGATGACTACGGCGATGGCGGTCACTACGTAACGAACTTTGGCATCACCGATCCCTATCTGTTCCATCAGCAGCTGACCAATCATATTCTGGCGCAGAACTATGCGAATCAACAGTGAGCAACAAAAATTATGCAACATGCTTAAGATTGGGTTTTTTAATTTGGAATTTGGAATTTTTTTTTGTTTTTTTTGGGAATGGGTGCTTGGTCTGGTGCACTGTATATATACATAATGCTTTGCGATCTATTCTTGTAGAGCTGTAACGGGTCTGGCCACATCTGGCAGTGCTTTTGCGTCTGCGGATGCGAGCATAAGCAACGACGACACGTAAATACCCTTTCGCTTCTTTTAGCTGACAATTTGCGCATTTTTTTCATTTCGATTACTAACATACTGAATTTTACCGGGTATTTCTGGCTTAGACTTAACGTATAAATAATTATGCTATTTCGCAGTCGCATTCAGCAGCAAATTGCCGCGCAGCAGGCGTTCCACAACAATGTGGTGCGTCAGAACAGCTACCACGGTGATTCCGGCAGTGGTTACAGTGGCGGAGCTAGCTCGTACAACTCGCATCGCTATGCACCCAGCTATGCTGCAGCTGCAGGCTCCATCGGACCAAACGGATACCGACAGACCGCCTACATTAGCCCGGCCAATCCGGTAGGGTAGCACTTATATTCTCGATATGTATAGAGAACTTATATATTCATTAATCTAAATTTTGCCTAGGCCACACCCAACATTGTGAATCGTTTTGGCGGCGGTTCCAGCAGCGGTGGCAGCGGCAGCGGTGGTGGCTACAAGGGCGTCTCGGTCTCCTCGTTTAGCTCCAGCAATGGCGATGGCACCAGTCGACGTGGCGCTCAGACCACCATCAATGATAATGGCAAAGTGACCTCATATTCCGTACACTCTTAAGCCGATTTCTCTAGGCCTCAACGCAAACTTTTTCCATGTGTTTAGCATATTAAATCTAAATCGCATAGAAGATTTGTAATCAAGCTCTATTTTTATTATGCATGTTGCAAACACAAATATATAACATAACATATATATATATATATATATATATATATTATATATAATTCCATCTATGTATATAAAAAGCACGCCCGACTTTCTCATTTAATCAATCTTCACTGTGCGAGCTTTCGTTTTTTATTTAGAAAGTTTAATGTTTTTTTGCTTTATTTTGTTCACTTTTGATAATGCCAATCGTTTGTTTTTGAACTTGATATTGGCTGCTGTCATGGCACTATGTTTAGCAAGCGATCTGCTGCTATATACCGATTTATATAGTAAGGTTCATGTGTTGTAGAATGTAGAGTGTCTCGCAAGAGTTTGACCGATAGCAGCGCGCTCAAAGTTTATCAGGCACCACAGGAAATTGTCTATGTTTAGTTCGTAAAATTTGTCTTATTAAAAATACATTTCATACTATATAAGAGGCGAGATATACCTATATATTGAGGCATCAGGCTAGCCGAAGCGACGTTAGTCTAGGCTCAAGCAGGTGAACATTATTTAGAAAATTGTTTTAAAAATTATGTAAAATATTAAGGAAATAAGGACGAAGGAAAGTTTTTTAGAATGTTTTATATTTTCAAAATTTATGGTATAGCCTGTGTTTTCTTAATTGGTTATACAACTCTGCGTATTTTTTAAAAAGTGCAACGAAAGTCAAAAGTATTTATTTTTTAAATAATTCCACTTTAATAAATTAT
This sequence comes from Zaprionus inermis, assembly GCA_018151445.1. Taxonomy (NCBI): domain Eukaryota; kingdom Metazoa; phylum Arthropoda; class Insecta; order Diptera; family Drosophilidae; genus Zaprionus; species Zaprionus inermis. The sequence goes on from JAECXD010001696.1 coordinate 1,780,467, forward strand.
TGAAGTGGTTAACGAAGTTCTCTTTACTGTCTAGATATGATATGAGTATTTTTAAAAATTTCATAGAGTTCCCTTTATATTGAATACGCTATAGAGCATTCGAAAACCCCGTTAGGTTCCCTCGAGCTCGAATCATTCAAGGGTTGAGCTCTCATTAGCATTCGACGGAAGTAATAAAATCCGAAACTTTTGTTTGTAAACATCTTACATACAATTCGTGTTGATGTTTCGTTTTTGTTTTTTGCTTTCGATTTTGTTCTCTGTTTTGTTATTTACAAATCAGCAAACACATTGATTCCGGGAAGTGGCACTCAAAGTCAAAATTGAAATCAAAAACGAATGCGCAAAAGTTTCCCAGGCGCCGTGACTGACAATCGACAACAGGTTCAAGTGATTCCCGTTTGTTTTAACCCATTAACTTATGTTAATTTGAATACATTTAAATGTTTATAAATATTTCGTGTAATTTTTTACGCATTTGAGTTTGATGTACTGACAATTCTCACTTAAATCCCTCAAAACTCGTCAGCATTTAAGTGAGTTTATTAAACAAAATTTGATGTATCCGAAGTTTATTTATAATTTAAATTTAAAGATATAGTTTGATTTATTTAAAATTTTCAAAATATTTGAAATATATTCCCCAATAAATCCTGCTTATAGTTAAGATCTCTGCAGAAAACTGTGTTCTACTTTATATCCTACAGCCTAAATGTATGCTCTACGCTAAATACTTAACTCTAGCAGATATACTAACTAATTGTAGTAGAAAATGCTAACAATGGTTAACGGTTTTACTGGCTCTACATGAATTGCACAATCTACAAACCAAATATAAATTACAATAATCATAAAGTTTCAAAGCGCATTTGCTTAATATGCGAAATAAAGCCCGCGAATTATCAGCATACATATTTCTATCAGTAATTTGTTTAAGAATTCATATACATATATATATGTATATATATGTATGGTTTCCTAGTAGCGCTCGCACTGTACATGGCAACTATGTACAATGTATTCGGGCTTCAAGGTTTCAACACGAAAACAATTCCTATCAGCTTTCGCTCTATATATACGTTATACAGTTCTACGTATTTATATGTATGTCGTAATTACCTTCATCATTGATTGTCAAGAATTTCTGCACCAATTCCGATAGACACACATACACATGCATCGATTATCTGCTGCGCCCAATGGCATCCTCTCTAGGTCAAGTAGCGATCGGTTCAAGAACGATTTGAGCTCTCATCCCTCGACGTTATCGATGGAGCTTTATTTCGTCTGGCACGAATCGTTTGGTTTTTAAAAGCGCCAACCGATCGCCCCAATTCATTAGTACAATTTCAAGCGCGAGTCTCGCACGGTTAAAACGCAGCGAGAAGAAATTTAAAAAAAAGGAAAAGGAAATCCGATTTCAAGTCCAATTTAAAAAATGAAATCATTTTTGGTGTTGGCGCTGTGTCTGGGCGTGGTCTGTGCAGGTAATGAGATGCCCCATCGAAAGTGCCAGAAAAGTGTTTGAAAAAAGTGAACAGCTTAGAACTGCAAGATTCAATTTTCTAGAATTCGAAACAAATTTAAGTAAATTCAATTTTTAATCGAAAAAAAATTGAATGTAGTTTACATTTTCTGATAAGTGAAGTTGACAGAAAAAGTATTTATTATTTAAAAATAAAAAAAAAAAAATAATAAAAATTAAAAAAAATATTTAAATATCATATTTGAAAGCTTCTCCTACTCCTGCTTTATTAATTGCATAAGTAATAAACGAGCTTATTTCCCGGAATGCTCTCATCTTGATAAGCCCCATAGCTCGTTCTTGTCATCTATTATTCCTGAATGAACTTTTTACACAACACAAATTGTGCAATGTCTCATGGCGCATGTGGCGCGATAAGGTCGTAGACTAATAATATGAGTTTCCCAACTATGTAGAATCTATTCAATACTAATCTATTTGTCTTTATTTATTTTGTACAGATTTCGAAACCAGGTAAGTCTTACTCAGCATTGCATTTTGTTTAGCAATTTCTAAAAATGTTTCAATATTCATCTTTGTATATTCGATTGATCGAGTAGACATCGTCGGGATGATTTCCACACTCGGTAAGTGCCGTGCGGCAATATTGAAGAGATCATTTTGTAATTGACAAAATCGAAATTTCCAATTTGGCATCATGGTACAAAAAACCGTTTCGAAACAAAATCTATATAATTCGGCACCGAAAAAAACAAATATGAACACTATGCAACAAAGATATAAAACTACACTAAATTGGAGTAATGGTTAATAATAGAGTTTAAATATACAAAATTAAAAGACTTAAAATTATCTCTACATAGATCGTATAGTATTTATTAGTTGAGGAGCTCTTATTTCCCCACAATTTTTTTAGGCTTTTTATTTTTAATCTAACTATTAAAAACTCATGAATTAGTTAATATGTATTGTGTTTGATTGCAAAACTTATTTTTATTCTAAGCAAGAATATATATAAGTTTCAGGATTAGCAAGTTATTCTACACATATTTTCGATGGGATAAATGCTGACTGAAAAAAATATTTATGTATATCTTTCAAAAACTAAGGAATTAGTCAATATATAATGTATTCGATTGAAGAACTTAATTTTCTTTTGATCAAAAATATATATATGAGTTAATAAGTTTCATAAATATTTAATTTGATAGGATAAATACAGATCCAAAATATATTATTAGCATTTCTCCAGTTGTCGTTACTTTGTTGCCTAGTGTAAATAGGCAAACTTCTCAAACTGCACAAACTCAATTCCCATTCTCCGCCTGCACTCTTTAGCCACAACCTTGTCCATCAGCAGTCCATTGATCAGGCACGTCGCAAAGCCTTCGGCTCAAGCGGTTACAGCTCGGACGGCTTCGGTTATGGAGATGACAGTACCAAGATCTTGGGTCCTGGTGGCACTGCTGAGCTGTCCCTCGGCGGAGGCTATGGTGGCGCCTCGGGTTCCTCACTAGGCAACTTGGAGAGCACCTACGAGTCGGAGGGCACTGAGAGCGACGCTGCCTTTGGTTCCAACAGCGGTGCCTCTTTCGGTGTCAACACTGGTGCCTCCTTCGGTGCTAACAATGCTGCCTCCTTTGGTGCTAACAATGCTGCGTCCTTCGGAGCCAATAATGCTGCCTCTTTTGGTGCCAACAATGCCGCCACTTTTGGAGCCAATAATGCTGCCAGCTTTGGTGCCAACAATGCTGCCGCCTTTGGTGCCCACACCGGCACCTCCTTCGGCTCGAACAGCGCCTTCTCCTCGAACTTCCAGACCAGCTCGAACTTCAATTCGGCCGCTGCCCACAATGCTGGCAGCAACGTTGAGTTTTCAGATGCCAACAACGCCGGCACCGAGGTGAACTTTGGCGGAGTTGGCGGCGGCGCCGGCGTTGTTAACTCCGAGTCGCTGCTCTCGTCAAGCAACCAGCACCAGGTGCCACTGACACTGACCGCATCCATTCCCAGCGGCGAAAATGTCGAGTATTTGCACCACGAACGCGTCGTCTCGGCGGCACCGCAGGTTGTGTACACCGTGCCCGGTAGCTCGCAGCAATACGTCAACCATGTGGAGCGTGTGGTCGAGCAGAAGCCTCAGGTTCAGGTCATTCAGGTACCGCAGCCCAGTGGCAGCTCGGAGCATTCGTATGTGCGTCGTGTGACAACCACCGTATCGGCGCCACAGATTGTGCAACAGCCCGCGGCCAGCAGCTACACCTACGGCTCGAATGCCGGCACCAGCTTTGGCACCAGCTTTGGCACCAACTCCGCCTTCAAGACTAACCAGGAGCTTAACAATCAGTACGCCAGCAAATTCGCCGGAGGTTTAAACGGCAACTACGGCAGCCATTTTGGCAGCACGGCAGCCCAACGTACCGGCTCGCAGTGGGGCACACAATCGAGCGGTCAACTGAATCAACTGATCAATCAGGTGCAACAGCAGGCACGCCAGCAGGCTGCCAGCAGCGGTAGTGTCAGTTCCGGCTTGACCAGCGGCAGTCAGCTGCAATACGGCGGCAGCAGCGGCTACAACACCAATGCCAACTACGGCTACAACTCGGCCAGCTCATTGAATTCGGCCAGCGCACTGAACTCGGCCATCATTGAACTCGGCCAGCGCATCTGAACTCGGGCAGCTCACTGAATGCGGCTGGCGGACTGCAGAGCGGCTCGCTGCTGGGCGCCTCTGGCTCGCTGCTTAGCGGCTCCCTACTGAACGGTCAGAGTAATCTCGGCCTGGGTGCTGGCCTAGGTGCTGGCCTGGGTTTCTCGGGCAATCAGCAGCTGGCAAGTGGCGGCAACTTTGGCGGTGCCGGCGGTGCTGGTAGCCACTACCAGACCAAGTCGTGGGAGAAGCAATCCAAGTGGTCATCCCAGTCGGAGGTAAGTCGAGTCGGAGTAACTGCCACTGCAGCCCACTAACCCTATACTTCGCTTCCACTTTCAGTTTGACTCCAACGGCCACGTAAAGAACTACAAGGATCTGGCCACGGGTCAATCGGAGAACTTCAATGTGAATGGAAAGCAGTTCGGCTATCACGCAGCCACCGCCACCGTTGACGACAACGGCAATGTGAAAACAACCAGTGTGCACTCCTAAGCAACCATCCAAAACCGATCCTGCCCCCGACGCCATAAGGCACTCAAATCTAGTTCTTAAACATTTTCATAGCTGCCGCATTTTGCGAAAAATTCAATACGATCAACATAATAAAACGATTCTAGAAATATTACACAGCTTGCGTGTTCTTTTTTATCTGAAAAATTCAGAATAAACAAAATATTGAAATTTTACTCAACACTAGCTAGATTATTTAGAAGAACTATTGTGAATATTTCAGAGACTCAAGTTGGAAAACTCATAACAAAAGATAAAAGATCACAGATCAATACGAGCGACATAATTAAACGATTCTAAGAACTGCTTGAGTTTTCTTTTTTATCTATGAATTTGTATTAAAACTTAGCTAGATTTTTTAAAGAACTATTGCAAAGAAGAAACTCTACTTGGAAACTTGGAAAACTTATTGCAAAAGATAAAGAACTACATTCGTAAAGAATTGATAAATGTGTTTTGAAAATTAAATTTACTTCGAGTACAGTTTCTAGTCAAAGGAGATGATTGCAGATTGTCTTTAAATTTAATTTACAGAATAAAAATAAATGAAGATAAAGGAATAACTTGGTATATACTAGAGAGTTGCAACGAGTATACTCGAGTAGGAACGAGTTCGGCTGTTAAAAAAAATCAAATCAATTCCATAGAAAATTTCGATTCACTATGAATTTTTTAAAGCATATAGGGTCTTGAACTAACTGGAATCGTTTATCTGGCATTACTTGTTAAACGAGTATGTAAAAGCAAATAGAGTTACTCGAAATACAAAGCAAATCTGCTTCATTATCAAATTAAACAAAACGAGTATCGTACTCGAAACGAGTATACTGGAATAAAAAATAAATTACTCTTTGCAGGTCTCAGGAAAACACTATATATATATATCTATATATATATTTATATAAAGTGAGTTTAAAAAATGGTAAAAATAGTTGTAAATCATTATGGAAATCTTGAGATGCTCGAAAATACGTGGAGTAGACTTAGATTATTATATGTACGTAGATTAAGTTGATCCCAAATATTACGATAGATTAAGCTTACCTTTATTAGGCAGAACAAATAAGTAAGGTGCTTCTATCAGTATATACTTTAAATTGATATACTCATTCTGCGCATTCTAAAATGTTCTGCAATTGTTGTCTGACACGCCACAATTAATTAATCAATTAGTTACAATTTGTGAAAAATCCCAATTAACCGGAGGTTAGCATGTGGGAAATCCTGAATCTCAGTTGAATCTTATATAAAAATAATTGAACTGTTCATGCCATTTTTGACTGGCTGTCCACGAATTACATGAGTCATGTTTCTCAGCAACCAAATTTCAGCAGAATCATTTTGGGTTCTTTTTTCTAAAGACACACAATCTAGGGAAATAAATGATTAAATATTATTAGCTAAAAAAAATGCTTTCCTTATATATGCCATTATAATGTTATTCCAAATAATTTGTCATATATATTTTTTTTAACATTTTTCAGCAACAATTAAAATCAGTTTACAACAATTAAAACATCAGGAAAATGGTTGATCCAGTTTCCCGTTGACGTGCACTGTATTGCCGCTGACCACGCCCTTGTGACCCGCCTTATTGTCACGCCTGCGCCGATAGTCGGTGCCGTAGGAGGACATGCAGTAGCAGGGCTTCCAGCTGGGCTGTCGCTGCAATTGGCTCTGCTCGTGCGGTGCTCGCTCCGTGGTCCATACTTGTACGTAGTGTGTCCAGGTTTCGCCATTGCGATAAATGCTGCCCGCATCGGAACCACTGGAGCTGGTGTAGACATGCTCTGGATAGTACTGTGGATAGTAGACACCCGATCCGGAACCGGAACCGGAACCGGTACCGGAACGTGGACTATAGCGAATACCGCCGCCATGCTCGCTAGAGAAATTCGGATTCCATTGTGATTTGGGATCGTAGGGCTGGCGGGATTTGTGTCGCGAATCGCTGCCGCTGCTACCTCTGCTACTGCTGCGACCCTTGTAGATGGGCACACTGGCGTCCTCTGGCGGGCGAGAGATATATGCAAATTAGTGTTGTAAAAGGCAGAAATGGGGTTAGGATGCTGTGCAAAACCTATTTATTTAGTTTCAGTTTTCTAATTTTACCGAAACTCTTTGTCTAAGTTAAGGTATTACTTTTCTTATCTTGGCTTAAATATTTATTTATCATGTGAAATTTCTCCTTCTAATTTATAATCGAAATCGTGTTTCTTACTTTTGTTTACTCGAAATAAATTGACAGTCCCTTTCGCAATTACCTTGCATTACCCACTCCCAATTCGTGGATAATCCAAAATAGTAATGATTTTTGCAAGAGCTTGATTACTTACCCTTCTCGCCCTGCTGCTGGGCAGAGCTGGTCTCGTTGCCATCCCCTCCTTCGGCTGTAATTTCGAACGTGATGTCCGTGTGGATGCCCACGCGTTTCTTGTGCTTGCCCAGGTCGGTGATTTCGACACTTTCCTTTGACTCTGCTCGGGAATAGCAGTTGCAGTTGAGTTTCGCTTGCCCCTACTCCTATTTCGGTACACTCATTTAATTACCTTTCGTTTGGTGCTGTCCATCGCCGGTGTCGACTGTGACACGGACACCGTGTATCTTGGGTCGATTACCGGTTCCGGTGCCAGTTCCAGCTGTGCCAGTTGTTGCTGTCTGTGCTCCTCCGCCGGCACGTCCTGTGCCCTGATCATAGCCAGAGCCCACGCCGGAGCCCTGCTGCCCCTGTCCCTGTCCCTGCCCCTGGCCCTGGCCAATGACTACGGGCACTCCTGTTTGGTTGTTGTTGCCGTTGCCATTGCCGTTCTCCGTCTCATCGAAATCCAGCTTGCCCGACACTTTATTCGCCTGACCTGGTTACGTTTCGGCAGCGACCACGTTCGGGTTGTTTGTTTTGGGTTTAGCATAGAAATTAGATTCAAGCATAGAAATTTCATTTAAGTTATGCAAACACTTCGAGCTGCCCTCGCCCGGCAGCCTCGCACGAATTGGAGCGTGTCGAATCTGAAGCCTCTGAAAGTGGCGCAATTAGCGCACGTTGACTTATTTATGGATACGTCTCTTCATCGCTACCCCATATCCCTCTCTCTCTCTCTCTCTTTCATTCGCTGTCTCCCTCTCTAATCCCTTGCCACATACAGTCGACTGCCTCCGGAGTGGACTCTGACCAATTTTAATTGCATCTCGCTATGCAAAGTTTGCATTAGCAATCCGACTGAGTGCTTTATAAGCCGTACGAATACTTCTGACAACACTGTGTTTCTGCGGCTTGCGGTCTCAATTTCTGCTCTATTTTCTTGTAGAACGGAGAGTGCAAGTGAAGACGATAGGATTAACCAGAACGAAAATGTCATATTAATTAAATTACGAAATTGCCGAAATTCAGGGAGGATTATTGAACAAAATGGGGAGGATTATCAGGCAGGCATAATGCAATCATAGCATTTTGTAGACTTTGACATAAATCCGTAGTACAAAGAAACAATCTGTCGAAATTATAACTGAGATTCGAGACGGCATGGGATTTATATTGTTAAGATATTGCATTGAAATGGAATAATAATCTGTCTTTAATTGCATATATGCATGAAAAGAAATGGCGTCTTTAAGCTAGCAAATCTCTATATATTATTAAATTCCTGAGTTGGTCTATTAATTTAATTAATGGTTTATATGTAGAAAATTTTAATAATAATAATATAAGCTTTCTATTCCAGTTTGTTTTGATTTCTATTCCAAACTATTTCTGTAAGTTGATATCAGTAATTAGTAGAACCTTCAATTTAACAGTTTAAACCTCAGTTTCTCTTAAGATATTCCATATTTTATTTAATGATATTTTTACTAATTTTATTTTTAACTAAACCTTTCTTCTACAACTCTCAAAATTGTTCAACTTATTTGAATGTTATTTTTTTGTTCAGCTTTTATTTTTTTTTCTACGCGCTCTTCACTTTTTGCCCACTTGAAGTTTCTTCAACTGTCTTCTTATCTGGGGGATTTCTGTGCTTCTTTGGCATATTGAAAAAAACCCTGTATATGGAAAAACGCCTGCACCCCTCTCTTTCTTTCTGCAAACACGCTGTGTGTGGCATAAAAAAAAAATAAATCAAAATTGGCAATTGGCAGCTGTCGCTAATTAGTCAACGATTGGGTTGAGGTATAAAGTATTCATCCAATTTTTGGAACAACCTTGTGCGCCATGATGAGTCAGCAGAATGCAGCATAACAGCAAATAGAACGAAGAAAATAACGCGTACATCTTCAGTAAAAAAAGGAGGGAGAAAAAAATTGTTTATCGAATTGGTAATTGAGAAATTTGATTTCTTCGCCCACAAACACGGTTTCGATAATTTTAGAATACGTTGATTAATTGGGATTTTTCGGTGTTGAGCTGAGGATCGAAGCGCGATTTGAGGTGCGCACTTGAAAACCGTCGACAAACGACTGCAAAAAACGACGACGTCGACGACGACTTCGAATAAGCGACGCGATTCATTAAAAATTAACTACGAACTGGAGAGACTGAGAACTGAGTACGGCAGAGATTTGCTAGTCAGTTTCTCAATTGTTCAGTTTCTGTTTAGGTTTTTAGTTTCTATTTCCATTTCAGATTCTGTTTCAGTTTCTGTTCTTGATGTGGATAAGATCTCGACTGGATCCGAGTGAGGTGAGTGAGTCGCTGGACTGCACATGCAGTAGCTAATGCGTATAAAGACATACCGCTTCTAGGTACCCCATACAATACCCTACCCCTACACAATCTTTCAGTAAATTGGCCGTAATCGGTTGGCTGGCATCTTTTGTTATTGTTTTTACTGAAATTTCCGCTGTACTGCGAGTATGTATGTATCTCGTAGATTCTATTGTGTCTGATGAAGTTTTTAATGCCAAGTACTTATAAGCTGAGTAGTAAAAGGTAGCTGCAAGTCTGGACAAGTTATGACATTTGTGGAATTAAAAAACAAATTTGTATTAAAGTTACTTTAATTGACTTAAAATAGCATAAAACATGTCTGTTTTTGAATTTGAATTTAATTTCTACTTATTACTTAATGTAACTAACTTCGTAAGTTTTATTTTTATTATAATATAATATATAATAATATAATTGTATAATATCTTCAATTACCAAGTGCATATTAGTTATTCTCGTATAACCATAAAATGCATTCACATAATCTTTAAGATTTGATTCAATTTAAAATCATAAATATCTCAACCACTTCTAGGGTATCTGTCAGTCATTGCTTGCAGTTCTAACTCGCTTTTTTTTAAGATTGCTCGAATCGGAAACTTTTGTTTTTCGGTCTTTTTCATAACGCTCTCATCGTTAATCATTGGACAGCGAATAGTCGCAACGATCGCAATTATATTTTGCGGCAATTTTGACAGCCTCGACGATTATCTTCATTAGCCGTTGAATCGTCGGATTCAAGTTCAAGTTTAGTTCCAGCTTGAGGTCTATTGCGTTGGCGATTAGAGGGCAGAAAAAGCTGAAGCGGATTGCCCTCCACTAATGAACTATGTGAACCGCAGACATTTGTCCAAGTACGCCCAATTCCGGAACTCACAGACACACATGTTGGAATAATAATGTCAAGCCAAACAAATGTAAGGACCATAAATTCTTTTATTTTATCCCCGGCACAAAGATGGCAGAGAGAGGTCGGCCATAGTTTTCTCCGCAGTTCTCTCTCACCATTCGCCAGGGCAATTAATTAGCAATTGCATTTGCCGCTGTCATTACGTGTGATAATTAAAAGGGCGCACGACTCTCGGCCTCGAGTGGGCGGGCCTGGGGGGCATAAAGACGCACAAAAGAAATTCTGGCAAATGTATAGCCATAAATTTGATGACCCGAGTTCGGCTTGGGTTTTTGGTTCGTTTTTGCCGCTGCTGCTGCCCCCTTGTCAGCTCAACTGCAAATGCACTTTAATCTCGAATTTATCAAGTGTAATAGTTCTGGGCTTGGGGCACGGAGCACGGAGCACGGGCCACGGGGCACGGTTTACGGGGTTGGGCTCGTCTAATGGGGTTGAGATTATTGCTATGCCCGGGGCCATGCCACAGCGCCAACACTTGCACTGCACACACTTTTGTAATCGAGCGGATTAGAAGCGAGCGCAGCCGAGCACACCCACATCTCAGGCAGTTGGGCTTGGGCATGTCTTGGGCTCGTGCGCAGCCATTAAACAGATGGATTCCGATGTCAACATTTTTAATATACTCTTGCTGCCTGCCTGGCCAGCCTGACTGACTTGAAATCGCAGCTGGCTCGTCTCTGCTCGTTTACTCTGGTTATTTACATAAACTTTTGTTTGCAACAACTTAATTTTCATTGTTTCTATGCATTTATGTTGCAGTTGTCGGACAGTAAGACCGACAGTTAGACAGAGTGGACTCGCTCAACTGTAGCTGGCAAGAAGTTCAAGAGCGTCGTCGTCGTCGTCGTCGTCGTCTTCCACTCAACTTACAGCACTTGCAACTCACTCCGTGGCCGTTGTGAGTTGCCTCTTCAAATATTTTGTAGCATACTTTTGAGGTTGTGCAGTAAATGAGCTGCATTAAGCCGGCGCGCCGGCTGATGAATGACTGCAAATATGGTAAGTTATGCGAAAAATTAAATAAACAAAATGTGAGTAAAATTTGTGACTCAAATGAATGATGGTTAAACTTTGCATAAATCCTCAGGCGCCTGATTGCCTGCCTGGTAGGACAAAGCAATAAATAATACTACGTATGAATTGATTCGATAGTCATGTTGAAATTTGCACTTTCCGTGACGTATTGATATGAGATTAAATCAAAGGCAATGCTTTTTGCGCGTTTCTATTAACACTTAGTAAGCATGGCTAAGCGAATTGCGCAGCAGGTCAGCTGAAATTTATGTAGCATGCTTTTAGGGCTACGCGGTAAATGAAGCGAATAATGATTGAGTGTTGCAGTCTATGCATTTGCACATGTATTAACTTGCAATGAGCAAACAAATAAATGTGTAATACATATTTTTTATTAGCTATAAGGTAAAATGCTGAGTAGCTTAGAATAATTGATTTTTCCAAATCTTGCTGCTCAGCCTGTAGTCAGCAGCTGTCATAGCATACTTTTGTGCTCAGCCATAAATTGCAAAGTAAATGCGATACACGCACTGACAAGAAGTAGAACAATCAGCACACATAAAATTGCAAGTAAATATTTTATTAAACCATTTTTTTGTGGTTTGTACCAATTAAATAAATATCAAATGACATTTCCTTTGGATATCTGAGAGTAGCAACAATTTTCGTAGCATACTTCTATGCGTTGCACTAAATCGATTACAAGAATAAAGCACAAATAACTTTTATCTTATTTTATTATTTTTAAACCAGACAAATTATTTATTTTGCTTAATATCAATAAAATTTACTCGACTGCTTTATCAGTTTCTAATTGTGGACAGCCGCTGAAAATGTTGGGGTCAAATTTGATTGAAAAATTGAGTCGAGTCGAATTAAACTTTTTCTTATCGAAACGCAGCACAGTTTGCTGTTGGGTCAAATATCTTAAGTTTTCGGCCGTAGATGTTAATTTAACACACACACACACACACACATAGAGTGAGAGAGAGAGAGAGAGAGAGAAAGGGGTCTCTATTGTTGAAAGCCTGCACAGATACAGATGCAAAGATACGACATGTTTGGCCAACAAAGACAATGGAGACGATGGGCAGACAGACAGACGGAGGGGCAGACAAAGGAGCAACTGGCTGAGCATGTGGCCAGTTTTGAGAACAATTAAAATGGCAAAATCAAAATCGAAATACACAAATTTATGCGTCTAGCTGCCAGTGCCATTTTACAAATATTACAATACTGTAAATAAATTGCACAAATTTTCCAGCAGCAATGTGCGGAGAAGGGTCGGTTATGTGCGGACGACGAGGGCGATCTGCTGCTAATGAAATAATGGGCCAGCTGAATTAAATTATGGCCGAACAAGTCCCTGGAGTGCGTTGCCAACAGAGGTATCCCTTCCCCCTGCAACTCCCCTCGCTAAGCACCCTCGTCTAGACAATAACTAAATTTCGCAGCCAAAGGTGAAGGAAAAGTAAAATTTTGATTGCATTGTTGCCGCTTGATTTCCACCACCAAAAAGCCGCAGAAGAAAACTCACCCCCGCACTGCACATAGCGATCGCCCTGCTTCTGTACCCTGGAGAGCGCAGCACACTCATTGACTATTCACACTCGTGTTATTCATATTCACACTACACTACTACAACTGGCGCATTATATCGCTTTGCCATCATTATTATTATTATATATTTCAGATTATTTTTTCCATTGCCTCCCCCCTCCCTGTTCCCGTTCCCCTGCCTTGTAGGTCATATCAAATTTTTATTATTTGCTCGTTTACAGCTCGAGCTGAAGCTGCTCTTTGCAATCGCCGCTCGCTTGTTCCGCTTTATCGTTCGCTTTGAAAGTCGTCTCCGCGCGCATTGAATTTGCTTTTATTGTTGACGCACTTCCACCCTCGGTGTCATCCCCTGCCTCCCCACCACCCCCTTCGCATTCACATTCGCATTCGCACTGTCGCTTTAGCACTCCCTGCAGCAAATGCAGCGGAATCAGAGCCATCGCCTCTGGCATCTGCGTCGTCTTATCATTGTTGAGTACTCGGCAACCGAAGCTGACGCAGACGCTGACGCAGACGCTGCCGCCGACGCCCATGTTGCTGCGGTTACTGCGTATCGGGTGACGCAGACACATGCACAGTGGTCGCGGCTCGATTGAAAAAGGCTTACGCATTTAGCACAAATGGAATTCAATGCACTGAATATTGTTTTAATTTTTTATGTTAAATACTTATTGAAGACATTAAAATAGTATAGAGTTAATTACTTTATTAAAATAATTTGTTTGGCTTTTTTTTAGGCTATAAGTACCTTATAAGGTTACTTATTAGCTGAAAAAATATATAGTATATTAAAATAATATACTGTATATGAATGCAATTATCTATACAAGGTGAATTCAAAGAGTTTAATATTGATAACATAGATTATTTGTTGGAAATATTATATACTATATATATTTGAGATTTTAAATTTGACTTAAGAAATTTTATATATGTTAAAGGCAATTAATTTGATTAAAAATTAACTTAATATTATTACAGGGCGAATTTAAATCGTTTAAAATTGAAAAAAATTGTTTCATTTGTTAAAAAATTTATTATTTTTTTTAAATTAATTTTTTTGTCAATTCGAGAGACTTAATAATTTGTTAATCACTTAAAACTTAATTAATAATTTACAATACAGCTTTTATAAAAAATGTTATCTGCATTAATTTCTATGAAATGTATTCAAATTTATTAAGATGTTTATTTGTTAATATATTGTGATACACATATTTAATATATAAATAGGATTCATTGCTTATTGCTTATTGTCATTTACAAGTGTTTGATAAATGGGAGAATTTCGAGCGACAAAATCAAGATGCTTATTCAAACTTAAATAAAATTTACTTAATATAAATTTTATCTGGTTTAAGCAGCAAGAAATACAAAGGCAATGTGAGCTACTTTATGAAGTAGCACAACAATATTAATTCCACACACATATATATAAAGCATAAACAAGTTTCGGCAATTTTCACGAGCTCTTGCACCACTGTGCATGCAGTGTTTCTTTTTGCCACCTTCTCATCGCGTCAAGCAGGTTGTGTTAAGAGCAAAAAATTTGTTTTAGGGCCCTTGAAAATGAAAATGGGCTCTGCCGGCGTCGTCGTCGCAGTTGCTGCGGCTTGTTGACCGTTCGCCAACAGCTGGCGAACATCGGAACGAGCAAACTGTCGACGTGACCCCTCTACGCCACCCTCCGCTTGCCGCGTAGCAGCTACATATCTGCCCCGCCCACAGTGTGCCCGGCACTTAGCCGACAATGAGCAGTGACAGCTCGGAGATGGTCGGCTGCGTCGCCCCCCTTCTCATGGACATCCGCATCCAGCGTCCTTTCGAGAGCCGCTTGTGGTTTCGTTTGTCCTGTGTCGTCCGGCCGGGCTGCACGTCTGTTGCATCTGTCGCATGCCGGAACTAAACAACAACAGTGGCACCCACGAGACAAGCTACCCCCACCCCTCCCTCTCGCCATGTCCCTGTCCCTGCTACGGCCAGCCACCCCTGCCCGCTGTCGCATTGGAAAAAGTCGAGTTCGTTGCCGATAATGATGCGTACGCGTTGGCGATTATGATGGGTTTGATAGAGACGACAACTACTCGACTTGACATGCATGATTTAGTGCGTCCTCTTGCTGCAGCAACCTGCTTGGGGGTTACAAGGCAACACCCGCCAGGCACGACCTCCTCCTCCTCCTCCTTCTCTACCTCATGCCTCCGGCCACCTACACGACGCACTCGTCGTGTCGTTTTTCATTTCGCAAATTGCAAATAAGTCGACGGGGCAGTTGCGCCGTGCGTCCCGCGCACCGTGTGACATTTCTCGCAAATTATGTTTTTGCCACGACCCCGAACCTCGCATCCAGTACCTCGTATCCCAACCTAATCCGATTATTGTCTGGCTAGGACCGCAGATCCGCAGTTGGTACTCAACCGTGCCGACTCGCTGCAGTTCGGCAGCAAAGCAAGCATATGGCATACACACACACACAAACTCTCTCTCACACACAGATGCATTGATGTATGTGCTCGGCATTTAGCCAAAGCATTGTCCTGGGCCCCGAGCACGGGGTTACGAACACACACACACACACACACGTTCCATAATTGGATTCCGATGACTGCAAATTGGTGATAATTTCGATTCGCTTCCGCACGTGATTCGAGGCGGTTCGCGAAATTCGAGCATCTGCGTCCGAGCCCGAAGCCGGAGCTGGGCCGTGCACAATACTCTTTATGCTCGCTCGTGACTGGATGAACAGGGATTCGCATATGGATAGTAAAGCAGGTCGCTAAATATGACCAAACTGCAAACTGAAGACTAGAGAGGGAGAGAGAGAAATCCTATATAGTCTCACTACATTAATGAAAAAATTCGACTTTAATTGTAAATCTTAAGAAAGGGAACATTTATTTCTGATTTTTTTTTGGAAATTTCAGCATAAAAAAATCGAGTTTAAATCTTAAAATCTATAGATACTATGTACAAATAGAGTTATATATTCCACAATATAGTTTCGTCACAGGATTATTCAAATTATAAACGATTTAAATTTAAATATATATCGAAAATAAAGCTAGATTTCTGTTCTATTTGACTCAAACTCTTTTAGTTAGAAAGTTCAGTTAGATATTCTAAGGTTTTCGTTCAGACTATGCGTTCTTCGCACCTTTTCAATTTTATATACAAATTATTATTGCTTTTCTAACAATGTAAGATTTATTTAAAAAATATAATCGAAGTAAAATTCCAATTTATAGATCAGGGATCAAACGAAAAAAGGAATATGTTCTTATGTGTTTGTCTGAATACCCATAAAAGGCAGTAGAAGAAATCAGAAATTCTCTAACCTATATATATTCCTTAATATATTTCTAATTCGATAAAGCCTTATTCACTGGATCTCAAAGACTAAAAGAGCGAGAGATATAAAGCATTCCGAAAATACTTTAATGCAATGCAGTAACTTAAAGTTTGCTTTAGCATTTGTCCACGCCCCTCACGCCTCAGTAAAATGTTAAAAATTGATTTGCAAGTGCAATATTAAAGCTAGAATGTTCATATTTGAAGTAGGTAATAACTTTCATTAGCTTAATGATTTTCGATTTCTGATTCTGTGATCAGAGCTGCTGTTGCTTGCCTAGTAAGATGACACAGCTTTTTTTTAATCTTCTTCTATATTTCTATCTATCTCGCGCCCATCGACACCCCAATGATGTGCACCCCCCCACACACACACACACACACACACACAAGGGCAACACTTTCGTTTTCCTCTTTGGCCACATCGATGTCTGAGCCTCATTACATTGGATTGCGCCCACGGGGCGTTTCGTGTCAATTTATGCAACTCTCCTGCAATTTCCGGTGTATTAAAGCAATTTCCAGTCCAGCGGACCGCTCTGGATCTCTCTGGACATGGTCATGACTTAATGCATATGAATATGTGAATGCGAGTGTGTGAGTGCGAGTGTAGCGGAAATGCTCTCCTGGGTATTAGAGTAAGAGCCCACTCTGTCTCCTCACTCTGTATTCAAATTCAATTTCGAGTTGCGATGCGTGCGTGACACGAACAGTTCGCAAATATGCAATAGTAACAAAATGAAATTTGCAAAAGAAAAAAGTATTTTTATAAAACAATAAGCTGTACTCTATTAGGAAATTCAGAAGATCAGAATAAATGACTTAAGATATGTAGTTTGCCGAAATTTTTGTCTATCATTTCAATAATTTGAATAAATTGCAATTGTTTGGGAATTTCAATTTATTATGTATGAAAATTCTTTTACATTTCAAAAATATAGCTACCTCTTAAGTAAAGTGCTATTTTTATTAATAATATTATTATTTTTATACATTTTTTAAAATAAAAAATAAACATTTAAGTATATTTTCAGTGCCAGGACTTACTCTTTTCCATTGCAATGATATTTTAAATTTTTTATTTCAATTGTTTATGTTTTCTTTATACTTACTAACATATTTATTGTTGTATCATATATTATACGTTGTTTATATTTTCTTCTTTTCCTTTTCAGTTTCGAGTAGCCAAAAACTCTCGGTGTGACACTTCCAAATAGAATTTCAATCGTTTTCGACAATTTGCCCGCTAAATCAAAGCTCGGCACCCCGCGGCGAACCCTTTGCCCTCCCGCCGGCAACGGGATCGAACTCGGCAAGATGTGAAGATGAGACGCAGTAAAGTAGGGAAGGGGAAAGTAAAAAGAAAACTGCGTAAAAATGTCAAAACGTTTTTGAGAGCACAATAAAAATGAAAATGAAAATGAGAATTCGCCAAGCAGCAGCCAAATGCAATTTATCTGCCTTGAGGAGGGGTTTGTGGTGGGATCGGGTGGGGTGGGGTGCGGTGGTGTGGCTGGTACGGGCCTGCTCTGGGGTGTCTCTCGTCAAGTGACGCTGCACCCAGGGGGACTGTTTGATTTACCGTCAACAGGAGATTAAAAAAACACACGAAAGAGACAGGGAGAGAGTGCGTGTGGGGGTCGGGGCAGGGAAGGTAGAGAGAGGTGGAAATTTGAACGTTATATCCAAAAAGTGAATTAAGAACTTGTGTGGTGGAACGAAGCGTCCAATCGAAGGGTGGTTCATCGCCCCCGGATCAGGGTGGGGCAGGGGTTGGGCCACGGCTTCGGGTTTTACCAAATTGAGTTGCAACACTTGGCAGGTTTTTATCTGCGCACCACAATCAGAGAGAGAGAGAGTAGAGCAAAGGAGGGAGCGAGGAAGTGTAATGGGCAGGACGAGGATGGGGTAGACCACTACCGGGTCGGGTGGGTCGTTCGCAGAAACATAAACTGGACCTGCTACCGGCAGCTCGAGCTCGCAAGAGCGTTGGCTCGCGTTGATAACAAGATTTGTTTTTCAAAATTATGCTGGGTCGTTGCTTAATTACGCTGAAAAGCGCAATGCAAGAGGGCGAGGGAGAGATATGTATAAGAGAGAGAGAGAGAGAGAGCCCAGTCGCAGTCAAAGTCTGCGGCAATTTAGCTAAATTAATTTTAGAGCGTGCTCGTTCTTCGATTACTGCAAACAGCCAGCGGCAAGTTCAGGAGTCAACGTTTGATTTTGGCCAGAAACGGGGCGCAGGCACAGACAGAGAACAGGCAAACAGAGAGCCAGGCAGATCGCACACACACCCTGCACACGCATCCTTAGACAAATGTGTCTGTCTGGCCGACTGACAGCGCCTGTTAGCCTTCTCAGTGCCGGCTGCTCCCTGCCAGACCCGCTCTGCTCGACATGCATATTCCATTAAACCAAGCGGCGAATTGAACAATTTTCACTTTATGATTTATCGTAACGAGCTTTTTATTTGCCCCATACTTGCCGTACCGCGTTTCGCCGGCATTGTTCAAGTCGAAGTTTGTTTTGAAAATTAAAAATTAATTAGGCATTTATCATTGGCCTGCCGCCCCTTACTTAGATCCCCTCGTTTTCAGCAAGTGATAAAAATCGAGTATGGCTAACAGATGGCTCGACTTGGCTTGGGTAGTTGAAATTGAAACAATTGCATGTTGAAAGCAATGTGGGGGATGGACAAAGTAATATTGAAAGAAATATTGGAATACGTACTTTTGGTTCACAATTTCGGCAAGAAATTGTGGCTGGAAGTCGTAAATTACAAAATTTCTCTGTAAATTATTTTCAAAATAAAAAAAAATATATATAAAAATATGTACGTTTTAATTAAACTCTAGTTATATAACATATCTTAAGCTAGAATACGTTAAATTCGTTAATGAAGGCAACTAGTTTATTCAAACCTTAGATCAACCTTTCCTTACACACAAAACATAACAATATCAGTTCTACTAAATCCTTAAACAATCTTTGAATTATTTTATTTTATTTTATTTTTGTGCTTTATATTCCCTTAAAATTGATTTTAGTTTCACTAAAGCTTATGATATAATATTATAATTTTTCAGAGTTTAGCATTTATGTGCTTTTCAACTGAATTTTTTTTTAACCATTTGTTGTCCTGGAATTTTTACATTTTAAATTTTCAAGGAAAAGTGGATCTTTGAATTATTAAAGTTATAGAAAATTCGAATTGAATTAACCAATTGCATACATTTCTTATCTTACTCGATATTACTTTGTCCTATGAAGCCTTTTCCTTCATATCGAAATGAGAAGCCCCAACTTTTAAGTTATTTCTTTAAAAATAAATTATAGTTTACTCGAACCTTAGATCAAACTTTCCTTACACACAAAACAAAATAATAGCCATTCCACTGAATTCTTAAAAACATGTATTTATGAGCAGTGACTTTTAGAATTATTCAAATTATAGAAAATTCGAATTGGATTAATCAATTGAATACATTTCTAATCTAACTCGATATTACTTTGTCCCAATGTCGCCTTTTCCAAATGAATTTCCTGCATATCCAAATGAGAAAGCACAACTTTTAACAAAATTTGATCCTCGTTCAGGATGCCGAGCACAACTTGACCATATACCTTTAATATTGATTAATTTCGAACCTAACTGTTATCAATTTGATATTAACAAGAAACTTCTGCAACTGTAATTAATGTTTGGGTGGGGCCTCATCACTCGATTGACAGCGTGGGAATACGCTGCTCTCGTAGGTTGGCACCATATACTTGATGTTGATAAAGGCATTGGGTCCGCCACAGAACTCGAGTAGTTTCAGTGTATCCTCAATGACATCGCCAATGCGCTTGCTTCGATCCGGATCGATACCCTCGCCCAGATTAACATTGACGTTCTTGTAGAGATTGCACACGGCCAAGAGTTGGCGATAGAAGGGCACCAAAGCTTGTCCCACACAAGGTCCTAATGCAGATTAAGATAGATATAGTAAAAGCGTTCAAGTTAGAGTTAGATTAGCTCTACACTCACCCAATCGAACCATGAGTTGCAACACCTGCAGCGCCGATATGATAATTCGCTTGTCACGCGTCTGGAAGGCGCGCTTGAGCGGCAATATCATTTTTGGCAGTACAGGCAGTACCTTGTGGGGCTGACGTATGATCAGATCGACGGCAGCATTCAAGGCCAGCATACGTGTATCGCTATCAATGTCCGCCAGTCCGTCAAGAAAGATGGGCAGATAGTAACAATAGTCAAGGTCCTCTGGCGTGCAATGCCAGCGCAATGGACGATCCTTGGTAGGGTCCTGCTTATTGCTGCGACCGGAGAGAGCAACTGGTATATCGCCACGCATAAAGTAAATCTTGAACACGGTCTCCTTAACCGGACATCGCTTAAAGATATCGATTCTGCGGAAATTGAAAGTTTCAAAGAGTTGAGAATGTGTACCGAAAGTGGATGTGGTAGTGCCGCGTCTGTGCGGTTAACTGCTACGGTTTGAGGGTCTCTTATAGATGCTTATGTGATAGATAATAGCTTTCGGCATCTAACTTTGAGATAATTAGGGATAGGTGTCAGAAGGAATCATTACTTAGGTGGAAAGTTGCTCCAAAAGTATCTTCGGCCCAGAGGACCTTCTTAACTGGTACGGTCTGAGGATGATAGATTGAATGTCAGAAGATCCTCTTCTCAAGTGGAAGGTAACTCCAAAAGTGTCTTGAGCCAAGAAGACCTTCTATTCTTGGTGTAGACCTATTTTGTTTGTTATACTATTTGCTGTTATACACAATTTTGTTTCATTCAAAGGGTATACGAGATACTCTTATATATTGTAGTGCTGTTTGAAACGTGATTCCATTAGAAACTCAGTTTTAACTTACTTCTTGGGCGGCTTGACGATGGTTCCCTTCTGCAGCGCTTGATAGGTGAAAGCGGGTACTTCCCGTAATGCCTGTAGAAACAATAGATAGTTATATGAATAAAGGTAGGTCTCTCTCGCCGGCGCACTACTTACCCGCTTGGAACGTAAATAGAGAAGCTCGCGACAGACTCGGCCAGGTTCGTGTATGCGCTTGGCACGCTCGTGCAAATCGGGACACTTGTTCATGATTATCGATTAACGATTGAATATGGAAAGGTATTGAAACATAAATATTGATTTTTTTTTGTTGAACGAAACTGGGGACTTTCACAGACTATTCACACTGAACGAGACGTTTACGGGGTGGAGACCGAAATGTTGTATGAATGGGCTGCTTTTGGGAAATGCCAACGGGAACAATCTTTCAAGGTGTTAGCTCAGGGCATGCTGCGATAAGAGAGCAAGGGCCGAGAGCAAACTAAATGTATATAAATAATACCTACCCCGAAAATTGAAAGGTAAATAAATTAGTCGTTAAAATATAGAAATATTTATGTTTCTTTTTTTGGAATATTTGCTTATCAAGGCGTCGACACGCCGACACTCTGAAGTGTGTGAAAAGCCGCAGGAGAGCGGATTTGGGGTGACGTCTCTGAAGAGTCGTAAAGGGAAAGCGCAAACATTTTGCGCACTTTATCATCTTTTTCCATTTCCATGTTACGGTAACTGTAAATATTTTGTAACGCCAGCAATTACGGTGTCTGTCGGAGTCTGCCGCCCCGCCCCCCATTTTCCGCCTCGCACTTCTCGCACATTTTGCAGTCGCATTAACCTACTTTGCTCTCTGGGCGCAAACGAGACACGTGACTTACCCAACTGTCTATGACTTCCTACTCTCGCTCTTGCTCTGTCTCTCTCTCTCTCGCACTCTCGCTCGCTCTATCTCTGTATACACTCTTAATTAATTAAAATTCAAGATGCGAATTAGGTTTTCATCCGTGTACGGGGGCGTGGCTACGTCCCCGTGCTGCGTTGACTTTTTAATTACCCACGCACAGCTTTTCACTTTCATTCCACGGCGCGATTTATCCGTTTTAATAATCCGGCACTACCGTCGTCTCCCGCCCACCTCAGCCCTACGCACGGCCTCCCCCCACCCTCGGTGTCTCGCCCGCTATGTAAATTGAGTTAAAAGCATTTAAGATAATGGCGCACATAAGCCGTAGGCAACAAAGATCCGAGTCCCGCGATATGCCAAGCTTGTTAATTGCCGAAATTGGTGCGATAATATGACAAAAAGGCCCAAAAGAATCTGCACGAATTGTACTCGAGCTGGAAAATTTGCTCATTATATTTAGGAGTTTGTTTAGTTTGTCTTATGTTGAAAACTTTGGATTGAAATACTGTTGTTTCTTCGCACTGACTTTATAAAGCGACTTTGCACTTGGTAAAATGAGGTTAAATTAACGAAACAATTTGTTTGGATTAATTATTTGAAAAAAATTTTATATTTTGTTGTCCATTATGAATAAAATTTTTAAAAATTAAAATTAAGCTCAAGTTTATATTTATTTTTTATATTAATAATGCTCTATTTTTCTGAGTAAAACAGTCTTTTGTATTTAAGAGTTTTTCGAAGTTTTTTATGTTAAAAATAAATGCAGAATACGTAAATTTTTAAGAATAAAGCAAAGAATTTCTGATAAATTGCAAAGAGTAAAAATAAAATAAAATTTCAAAAGTATAGGATATACCAATGTATATATGCTGATAGAACTAACTATTTAGTGTAAATCAAATCAAAAAACATTGTTGAATAATAAAAAATGTAATGAATTCGATTCAAAGTTTCCACTGTTTTTATGATTTTTATGATTTCGATACTCTTATATTGTTGTATACCTATTTTCTTTAAAAACCTTCAGAAAAACACTGCAAATTCCCAATGCAAACCCGAATAAAAGAGTTCTCTTAAGTAAATCAAAATGTCAAATTGAAAAACTCTCTGCTGGCGATCACATCGATGCGGTTAGTTGAGCTGTAATGGCATTTGGTGTGCGGAATACCTGTGGATTACCACACAATCAGCTCGATGATTCAAAGTATTTTATCAACGCCGAAAAACGGGTGGCACAAAAGCGAACAAAATCCTCTGTGCAGGACATTTTGTTGCGAACGCGGACCACACGCCGAGCGGGTCGTATGCGAAATCAGCCTGATCATAATTTATTGGCCAAAATGGAAGGCATTTTCACAGGCAGCAGCGCAAAAAACAAAAAACAAAAGCAGAAAAGGGTAAACAAAGCGCCTGTTGACGACGAGAGAGAGAGAGAGAGAGGGAGTGGGAGGTAGGTAGGGTTAAGTGGGGGAGTTTTAGCCTGGTTTGGGTGCGTTTGTCTAGCTGACACTTTCATTAACAAAAAGTCAGAGAGCGATGACAATCGCTTGCTGTTACTCCTGTTGGTTTTGCATTGTTGCAAAGTGCATTTACTGGAGGGAGGGGAGGTGTGTTGTTAAGGAGATGAGTGGAGTGGGGATACTGCTGTCACACCTCTTGATGTGCTGTCTGTCCCGTTCCCGTTCGTTCTCGTCTGACACTGCACTGCGGCACGTAAATCTAAACAGGCTCTGACAGCTTTCAGCTCTGCCTCCCTCCCCTTCAGTTTTGGCCACACACCGTAAGGGCCTTTTTATGTAGCTGACAATCGGTGGGCGGTTGTCACATCTTGAGCACCCACCCCAGCCACACCCACACACACCCACTCGGGTTCTCTATCTATATCCGGCACATATATCAATATATATACTCGTAAACGAGAGTTTTGCATATAGTCGGGTTGTTTGTCTGAAATTGACATCGCTTGTTGCTGGTCATCAGCATCAACTGCCGCCCGCACACTGTCCTCCGACCCCCCTCCACCCATCGTGCTCATCGTGTCTCTTTGTTTTGTCGCCAACCTCGTCTGGCCGAGATTTTATGTATTCTCGCATACATTTTGAGCGCTTTATTGTTTGCCCAAACACAGACAACAGCAACACAGGCAACAACAACACGTAGATAGATACTCCCTAACTTAACGAGTAATCGAGTAGTCGACTATCCCGTCGAGCATCCCTACGACGTGTGTAGGTGTTAATCTAATAACTGTCAAATGCAGGATGTGGATACTTCGCCAGTAAGCCCTGGCAGGGATACATATTGGTCGGATGGCTTTTGTATTACGACCAAATTGCTCTGCAAATTGATCGGGTTGTGTCAATGGGGGGAGTGCGTGTGTTTCGCTCTAATAAAAGGGATAGTTAGCAGGGGAGTGGGTAGTATTTAAAATGTTTTATTACTGTGTTTAAGCTGCAAATATTTAGGGGAACTATTTCCAATTAGTTTGCCATATAATTATCAAATTTATCGCACTGAAAACAATAACAAGCACATAAAATAAAATAATTTGAATAAAAGTAATATTATTTAAGATATATTTAATAAAATATCTTTAATTATTAATTTTATTTACAATTTATAATAACGAATTATCTATTAATTTGCATAAAATATTTTTTAATATTATTTAAATTATATATAATAAAATATCTTTAATTATTAATTTTATTTACAATTTATAATAACGAATTATCTATTAATTTGCCTAAAATATTTTTTTGCCACGCCCCTTAATTAAATTTAAACCTATTGCGCTATTTTATACATATATAGTCGCATGTTTCGTGTATATTCATTTTTTGAACATAATTCCTTGCGTTAATTTTGTGCAGAGATATTATCTATCTATCTACTTTTTTTCAAGCAAATAAATATACGGTTATAAACTGTATTCTGTTTTTAGCTCGCAGGATATTTCATTAAGATTTCGGTCGTAAATCACAGTTCAGTTTCGATTTCGCAACCTTTTCACACATTTTCGTTTTTGTTTATTTTGTTCGAATAATTTCTGCATCAATAGGTGCCCATAAAAACGAACTATATAAATATGTATGAACGAGCATGGTATCGGACTGTGTAGCACATACATATATATACGCATAGAGCGACATTTATAGAGACATTCAGGCAACAAACTACTCTGCAATCGGAGGCGCGGGCAGGTCTGGCAGGAAGGTTGACGGGGCTACAGAGGCCAAAAAGGCATTCAAGCATAAAATCGCAAAAACAGCACTGCGAATGTCAGCATAGACGCGAGAGCCCCCTGCACTCAAGCCTGTCAGGAAGAAGAGAGGATTGAGAAATAGAGACAACGAGAAACCCGGCGAGAGAGAAGAAGAGAGTGTGTGCCTTCAAGTCAAGAGTGCGATACGACAGATACCGTAGATTGAGAAAAAAATATGTTAAAATATGAAGTTGCAATGGAAAAGAGAAACAATTATACAGAGAGGCAAAGAGAGAGAAATGTGGGAAATATAAGGATGATGTGGAGGAAGATGTGGGAGATATAGAATGGACAGAACATATTTTTAATTAAATAAATATAATAAGAAGCAATAGGAAAGAAAAAAGAAAGACAGCTTATGCAATATCAGAAAAGTTCTATCATTCATAGGGCTTTAGCTAAAGTTTTGGAATCTTTTTATACATTTTTTATATTGAGTTTATCATTCTTTTTTCTTTTGAACATGAAATTAATATTTTAAGCAAAAGACCTAGTAAGACTTAAAACCTAAGTTTTTATTACCTATTGAAAATATATCAATAATATATTAAAATATATATAAAATAATTATATTAAAATATATTCTAATTGCAGCCAGTGGGTCTTCCGCTTTTGCAGTAAGCTCTATATTATAGGGTATTCAAAAAAAGAATAAAACTGAAACTGAAACAGTTACGATGCTTGGCGCATCTATGTATAAAGTCGCTAGAATTTTTATGAGTCGTAAATCGAAGCGATAAAATCACACGACCAAAACAGGACACAGCCGTCTGCGCCAGCCTGGACAGCTTAGAGAACAGAGACAGCCAGATTGGAAGATAAAGAGTGGCAGAAGAGAGACTGAGAGAGAGGAAGCGTCTGTCCGAGTTGTTCGTCTCATAAGTCACACGATAAATTTTGCAACACTGCGCTAATGACAGCAACCAGAGGGGCAAGTCCGTTGAGGCGAGGCGGATGTGAAGAGGAAGCTGAGGAAGACGGGAGAGAGGTGAATGGCAAAACAGTTGCAATCGCAGCGAAGTTCGAAATTCGAATCCAAAGTCGGCGCCATTTTGCAGCGAATACAAACGGCGGAAGTTCATTATTGTCGGTGATTAATGACAAAACAGACAGTGTAAAAGGGTGGGTCGGGGGAGGGGTTTGGTAAGAGACCGTGTACGGGGTGCCTGGGGTGGTTGTTGCTGCAACAGCCACTGCGGATGCCACATAAGTTAGCCAAGCAAATGCGCTGACAACGAGCAACATTTGCCTTGCCTTGCTTCTGCTGCTGCCGCTGCTGCTTCTCTTGGCTGCTGTTGCTGTTGTTGTCCCATACACTCTCCCCCCCCTCCTTGTTCTGTCGCTAGCGACATTTATGGGTTTCCCAGTTCCGGCAAAAAAGAGCTGAAGCGTCGTTGACATCCGTCATGGCCAGGCAAGGCCTGCATTGCCTGTCGGCCAAGTGATTAGCGCGTTGATTTGCCCAGCTCGGGCAATTTGGGCTAAGTCAGGCCGAACCTGGCGCAAGCACAAGTACCCAAATAAGAGGAGTTGGCAGGCAGGGGGGAGACTGCACACACACACACACACACTCCCGACAACACACTTTCAGACTGCAGTCGACTTGCTGCCAACTTTGTCCTTGGCTTTGGCGTTCAAACTATGCAGCGCTGAGCGCCATTGACAACGGCACGCACAACGATTGTCTAGTGGCTAGGGTGGGGGAGGGGGGCAATAAGCAGGCAGAGGGGTGCAGGGGTTAAGGTAAGAGTTGTGCCTGCTGACAAGGCGCACGTTGACTGAGTTAGAACTGCGCTGCACTGTGCAAAAATGATCGAATAAAAATAAAAATAAATTTAAAATTATAGTAAATTTTCAATAATAATATATTTTAAATAATAAATTTAATTCAAAACTTAACGCTCTCTATGTTTTTTTTGCAGTTTCAAAAATTTAGCAAAGAAAATATTCCATTTAATTCTATTTATTTATACATAATAAAAAAACTCAAGGAAATTTTAATTTTACAAACTAATTTATGCCAAGTTATAAATTATTATAATTTAATGTTCTCTCATATTAAATACAAACTGTAAAGTCTTCTCTGTTATACATATTGGCAGTCCCTAGAAATATAATCTTTTAGCTTGTGTATCGCAACTTTAGCTAAGAAAAAAATATGCTATTTAATTTAATTTAATACATTTAATTGTAAAAACGTAATTTAAGTTGCTGCCAATATTTTTATGAATATTAAATTTATAATTTTATAAATTATTTGCAATTTATAAATTGTTATAAATTTAGGAATTTTTTCTCTCAGTGCATGATAGGGTTTCCTGATGATGGTTCCCGATGGTTTCCAACGACAAGTGAAATTAATTTCAAACAATGCAGCAAACAGAAGACAACAGACGGAAGACAGAACAGCAACAGCGGACAGACACACAGGCAGACAGACAGACAGACAGACGAGGGAACAGAGCAGAGCAGACAGTGGATGCTAGAAAGGGTAGAGTAGACAGTAGGAGCGGAAGACAATAGCAGCGGCAGCGGCAGAAGCGATGACAGGCAGGCAGGCAAATTAAATAAAAATTCCGACACGCCGAGCAGACGTTGAGCAGGAGAAGGCAGCAGGCAGAGGGAGCAGCGGGAACTGAACTTGCCCCCAAAAGTTTCCATCATATGGCAGACCGTCTAACTGCCGTTACGTGCCGCAAGAAAATTGGTGGAAAGCGACAAGCAACGACAACGTTCGTCGATGCAAATAGCTGGCGAAAAGCTGTTAAGAGCCTCGCCCCGACTCTCGCAGCCTTCGCTCTGCACTGAAAACAAGAGGCAACTTGTCGAAAATTATTTCATTTTAATTATGCCAAAGGGCGCACACACCCGCACACTCACAACATCGAACCCATAGTTGTAGCCGACACACACACCGCCCACGCACAACCGAACTGAGTGTTCTATAATGCTGCAGGACGTGCCGAAATGCGGCGCCATTTTGTATGCACAAATGAAATCACGTCACAGCCAGCAGGCGCCTTTTTACGCCATCACTTAGCCTACCCTACCCTGTCCCTGCAGACATCCACAGACCTAGCCCACTCGAGCCGTAGTCACCTACGTAACTTAAGTCGTCATTATCAATTTGACTTAATTGCCGACGTCGTGACATTGTCGTGACTTTTTGGCTAACGCAACTCGTGAGTAGCACCGGAGGGACGCACCCTGTAAATTATTACGCCGTTTTACCTACGTTTTTACAATCATATTCCTTATCATGAGGACTTTGGCTTTTAGCTATCAATGCATTTACATTATGCATTGTAAACCATCACATATACTATATACATATACTATTATTTCCTCGTAATATAAACAATAGCAACAAATGCAGATACTACCTTACTATATATACATATAATGGAGTCCGATAAGAATGCAAAAACACGAGCTGACTATAAACATGCTAGGCTAATCAAATGCATTCCAGGCAGAAGAAGAAATCTCCGACCCCACAAAGTATATATATTCTGAATCAGCATGATCAGCCGAGTCGATATAGCCATGTCAGTCTGTCTGTCTGGCCGTCCGTGTGAAAACCTAGATTTCAGCTATTATAAGAGCTGGAGCTACGAAATTTTGGGACAATATGTGTTAATTCTGCACGCAGATCAAGTTTATTTTGGATTTTTGCCACGCCTCCATCCGCCCCCATAAAGCCAAAAAAAGTCTATTGTAGCTGCAAATATAGCTCTACAGCAATCATTTTTTATACATGTGATAAAAACCACCGGGCGTGTTGCGAAAGTTTCAATAAGATCGGCCGATAAATAAGGAAGATATTCAAGAAATAGTATTGCCCTGTGGCCTTGTGCCACATTCCGAAAATGCAATTTTATCGGTCATTGCAGTGGCCGAGTGGTGATGGTAGCTGACTGTTAAGCGAGAGGTTCGGAGTTCAACTCCTGGGTGCGGCGACCGACTTATATTTTTTTTTATTTTACAGTGTGTTGCAAAATTCAAAAAGTTTTTCGTATATTTAAAGCCACTTAGAATCGAAAGAGACATTGATCAGCAATGCAAAAAATTTAATAAGATGTGTTGAGATGTATTGTGAGGCACCACATATGTATGTATGTATAGGCGTCTCTTTCACACATGCATAATTTAAAGCCCTCTGCTGAGTTATAACTGCAAATTTATAAAAGCAAAGGGCAACAGCCAATAAGAATCGCATAGGCAAAGAGACGGAAAGAAATAAAAAGCAAGAACGCATTGACCTCATTTGGCACATGTTTTTCCGAAGATTGGTAGCGGGTATATCCCACAGAAAATTTTTTTATTAATAAGTTTATTGAAATATTAGGCTCGAAATTGGAGAGCGCTGCGGCCGTGGCACTCGACGCAAATTTGATAACTCTATCTTTGCAACGAACGTATATTACTCTATAATTTAATATTGGCCCCATAAAAACTGCCAAGTGGTAAATAAGTATTGATTAGATTGCTATTTTCTTAATTCATAAATGGCATCTCACAGGCATAAGCCATGGGTTCCCTACAGTTGGCCGAATTCATAATCAGCTCAGGTCCTACAGCTTCAAGGTATAAGCAGAAACCATCGGCAAAACGTCGGTTTGTTGATTTCGGGGATTGCGCCTTTCGAAAGTTAGTATAATTCATTGGCTTCGAATCGTTGTGCCAGTAGAAAAATTCGAGGGATTCCCTATCGACATGATCGATGGCCACATTGCCACGATGACCGCCGCTCCAGAAGATCGGATGCGTCTTGGTGTGAGCATATCTGGACAGATAGTGGGCCAATTGCTTCATCTCCTCGGCCGAACTGATGGTCACCAGGCGAGCCTTTTCATCGAGCGTTTCGCACGCGAAGGTCGCACGTATCCAGTCAAGCTGCGATGGATTGATTGGATGAGATCGGATGCAGGGACGAATCACACTGAACTCACCATGGCGGGCACACTGTAGTCACGACCCTTGTACGATATCCTGTAGTATTCATAGGTTGGCTGCAAGTATACAGAGAGAAAGAGAGAGAGAGAGAGAGAGAGAGAGAGAGAGAGAGAGTTAGAGAGAGAGAGAGAGAGAGAGAGAGAGAGAGAGAGAGAGAGAGAGAGAGAGAGAGAGAGAGAGAGAGAGAGAGAGAGGGATAGGGAGATATGGAATAGAGAGAAAGATAGGCTAAGCAATATGGAATTTACCACTCACATCTTTGTTGGTGGAGAAGAAGTAGCACCTATTACCAACCTCGACAAAGGGCTTCAGGCAACGTGCTACAGACATATCAATTATAGGCACGTCCATTGCATCTGCTCAAATGAAACTTACGTTGACTGAACTCCAGATAGATACAAACGTAACTGGCCAGCAGGAGGAGTGCCAGTAGCAGCACCTCACACGATTTTCCTATTGTTATTATCATGGTGCTACGATCGAATGCAACTGGGGCAAAGCTGTTGTTCAGCTTTTTATAGAGTAACGTTAAGAAATACGATCCCACAGAAAAAAACAAATATCATATTTATTTCATTGGTAAGCAGCAGAATTTTCTAAACTGCTTATGTTTCATATTAAATCGAATCGAATTTTTATTTTATTTTATTATATTAGTACTTAGTACTTTGTATAACTCTGTTTTAGATATGCCAGTTTCTTGGTCATCCACATTACTCATGAGTTTTTTCTTTCTGCATGAAATCAGAAAAATAACTAGGCACATGAGGATCATAGAGACGATAAACACAAAGCGACAATTTATGAATATCCAGGCGCCACGCCAGAATCCTCTATACTCACATATATAGTACGGATCATAGCCCCACGACCGGATCATATACAGCTCGCCATCGATCAGTTGCAGGCTGAGATAACATTCCATCGGCGGTTGATAGCGGAAATGCCATTTGCTATAGGTGATCGGTTGTCCCAGGGTCGCCCAGTGAAATTGACTATCCGAATCGTAACTGTGTCCCGATGTACTAAATTTGGTGCCATTCGCAAAACCCTTAGACAGTATATATTGCTCAAGATTATTGAACTTATCCTCAGTCAGTCCATATAGCAATTCGCCGTGATTCATCCAGCAGCTGTCTCGCGCATCAAACCAGTCAAAATAACTTGATTCCTATTTTATACAAATAAGTATATATATATATGATTTGATTCACTCAAACTGTATCGCTTACGCTGTATCCAGTTCCCACAAAATAGTATTGATCACCAACTTTATCGTATGTATAAGCTGCATGACCTGAATGCAATGCATTTAGCACAAGAAGAGCTCCAGTAAATAAACTTATTATATGCATTTCAGAGAGGCCTTCCAGTGACTGACTGTCGCACTGCGGAATCACAGAAATATAACCAGGCACTTTCCATGCAGTGTGAGCATGAAATACGACTGATAACCCGGTTTTTTTTGTATTGGTATTAAGTATTAAGTATTAAGTATAACGAATAAAGTAACGACGTAAAAAATGTTTAAAAATGTATTCTATTTTCTAAATTATTTATGTACTTTCTGGCACGAAACAAATTAATTGTTAAAAGTTTACTTGAATTTCATAGCAATTACATGATTATTTTGTGCACAGTATTCAAACAGTTGGTCTATCAGAATGGAAGAGTAGACATGCTTCGACAACGACTTCGCTCAATGCATGATTGTTGGCTCGTTGGCAAGCGTTTGCTCGCAAATATCGATTGCGTGAGCATGACATGAGGCAGTCTCCATGTAGAGCTGACCGAGCTGCAGCCGCAGCAGCATACAATTGCGACCCATGCCGGGCGTGGGCTCATCCGTCAGCCAGTTGGTGTAGTTGATGGCGCGCGCACGTCCAAAGTAGTTCCAATAGAAACGCAAATCCCCTGGCCAGCGGTGTCCTGCGCTCCAGAATTGCGTGCCATTCGAGTAGCCACTGGCATAGAGATGTTCGGCCAGAATGCGCATCTCCTCATCGCTATCGAGGCAGACGCGCGATGTTCGCTTGTCCTGGTAGCACACATTGCTGAACGACGTTGCCTGTTTAAGTGCGAATGGGTTAATTGGGCTTCAATTGAATTGGCTAGACAATTGAGGCTTGCAACTCACCTGCGGTTGCACGTCCGAAACGAAGTAGCAGTAGTTGTGCTGCACCTTCTCGTACGGCACCCTGCAACGCATTGCCGACGCGAGCTGCAGCTGCAACAACTGCACCATCAATCCCAGCCAGATCAGTGGCAACAAATGTTCTACCAATTGACAACTTGTCATGTCTAACTGTGTCTCCGCCAGCACAAACTATTATTCGCCACGGCCCAAGTGGATCGTGTAGGTTTCGTGCCGATAAGACTACGAACGCACTGTATGAATTGAATGAACACCACAATATTGAATACCCTGTCATGATTTGCAAGCACGGTGATCCTGATGTGTAGTCAACGGAACTTTTTGCTAAACTTGTTAACTCTAGTGGAGATCTTATCCTAGACACAAATATATTATATTATTCCGAAAATAATAAGGATGGACCACATAGTATCTGGCACCTCGGCCTCTACATTTCAGCTAAATTAAATTAATATACCCTATAAAAAAAAACAAAATACCCACATAATATAATCAGTTTTTCGCTTATCTTGGTTTCATGGTTTCAACGAGGTTTTGTTTACAAATGCGAATGTGCTCTTCCTCTCTCTCTCACTCTCTCCCAATCTTTCTGTTTTGTGCTACTCTCTCACACACTTCCTTATCAAAACCCCAATAAGGTTTTCGATGATTTCAGCAAGCGTAAAACCTAAGTATACATTGCAAAAGGTTGAGCTGGAATTTTATAACATGTATTTGCACAAGCTGTTTATTACCGGAACTGATCTAAATATATATAATACTCATGTTATTGCCGCAAAGTTTGAAGGGAAGTATTTTTAAGCAAGATACAACATTCGCTTCCTTTGAAGCTTATTTATATTTCTTTGATATTTGCTGGCTAATTCCACATGCCGATTAATTCACTGATATCTAGCTTCTTTGTGCTTGAAATCAAGGGTTTATTTTTATTACAGTAAAAACACGAAATATATACATTTATTCAGAGTCGTTTATTCGCTTAAAAATTCAACATATGCGAAAATCTTAAGCATTAACCATGAATAAACTAATTCATTTGTGCATATAAAGAGTTAATAAATTAAAACAATTTCTTTTAAGCCACGTAGTTTCCCCTTCATGATCTTCAGATATATTAAAATAAACCCACAGTCCACAATCCACAACAATTCCCCTATGAAAAGCAAAACTGTGCTACGGCGCTTGTTGCGCTGTATGCACGACGCTAGATGGCGCGCACATCACTTTTCTGACATCTCCCTGTCTGTTACAGATTTCCCGCAGAGCTGTTAACCTAACAGTCGTTGAATAAGAAGACAAGGCGAGTGCTGCACACTTAACAGAGGCGTGTCGCTTTGCACAGCATTTGCAAGTATTATTAAATTTAAAGTAAATGAAATTATTTGAATAATAACAAATTTAAAATAAACTGCTTTATATATATAATTTCACGTAACATATTCAACACTCATAAAATCTGAAATCTCCCAAAACTCTGTTCGAACGCAGCGCGCCAAGCAATCGAACAGCTGTTCGAACAGCCGCTTAGCAGCGTAACAACATTTTGAGTATCATCGCTGTTAGCTAATACATTAAGCGTTAACAGGCCTGTTATTCATGAATTTTCTGCTGAAGCGTGTGGTTGTTGCGGCCGGTAAATGCGATGAAAAACACGAAAATAGACAAAAACGCGTTGTAAATAGTGTTGAACTAAATTGATAATTAAATGAATTGTTTGTGCCAAGTGTTTGAAATGTTTTGAGCCACGCAGATGTTGACAATTTAGCACTTTTCGGGTTTGTTTGTGCGACGCCACTGTTATTGCTCTGCGCTCTACGCTGTTTTTCTCTGCGCGTGTGCTTTGCCATCATATTCGTCGCTGCCGCTGCTGCTGCCTTCGATTGTTTACGAATTCGTGTGTGTGTTAATAAATGTGCAAAAACTAGCGGAAAATTACGATTGTTGAATGAAAATGCCAAGCAAGGAAGATAAATCGAAAAGAAATATGTTCAATAATAATAACAAAGTGTTCGCAGCACTGCTGACGCTGGCAGCGCTGTTGCTGCGCGATGGCAGCGGCGTCGCAGCGCATTTGAATGTTTTTCTAAATTCCGAGGAGGTGATGCGTTTGCTTGGTAAGTTTTTGTTTCCCTTTTCCCGTTTCCCTTTTGTCTAGCACCGCCGTTTGCTCTATGCTGCTTTTGTTATTGATTTCTCCCAACAACAACAAAAACAACAATAATAGTAATAGTAAAGCAATTGAACAATTAGCGACGTTCCATTTGTGTCAGTTATACCATTCATTGAAAACTGAAAAATGCTTTTATTCAAAGTTATGTTGATTTGTTTGCTTTAGCTTAATTTTAGACATACTCTCCCTCACTTTCTCTCTCTCTGTTTCTCTGCTCATGCCGTTCGCACGCACACGGTGTTGCTGCAGGTGTTGTTAAACAGTTAAACAAATAAACAAACAACAAGCTCAGGCAAAAGCAACAACAAAAGTGCTTCCTCTATGTACATAACTTTCGGTTGCTTCGTTAAGAAATTTTACGCTTCGTCAAAAGAAGCAGCAACAACAACAACAACAACAACAACGAGAAATTTACAAGCAGCATTAAATTTATTTCACTGCCAGGGAATATTTTTGAATATTTCTTGGAATTGAAATTCCTCTACCAAAAAATAAAAATAAAAGACAAAAAAACAACACACACACACAAGAGACACGCAAACGAGATGACAACGCAAAGGAAGCAGCAGCAGCAGCAGCGGCAACAACAATAACAACAACAACTGCAACGACTAAGGCAAAGGCAAAACGTGACTTGGAGCAGCCGCAAACGCATGACGAGAGGGGCACATGGGGCGGGGGAGGGTGTAGAGAAAAGGTTAGGAACAGAGGCAAGGCGAGGCGCAAGAGAATCTGCCAGAGCGCAACAAGGAGCAGAGCAAAGGCAAAGAGAGCTGCAGCGGGTGTGAGAGCAGCAGCGCGCCGTCAGCTGTGCGCGTGTGTGCGTGTTGGTGTCTTTGCATTGTTGTTGGCAGGCCTGTGCAGCCCTGCACAGTGGGCGCCGAAGGTTGGTGTAACAAATGGAATTTATTTATGCTACTCGAATGCAAAGAATATTTTTGAGTAAATGAAAATAAATGAATATCAACCATTTAAGTATTTCAGGAAATTGCGCTGAGTGAAATTAAATATTTGCAGTTTTCAAATAAAATTAATTAAATTTGCCATTTCTAACATTTATTTCGTGCACTCTGCACTTTTGTTTCTGAAAATACCCATTTCTACGCTACCTGACTGTCAAAGAAATACAGCTATACACACCTGCTCTTTGCTCTCCCTCGGGTAAACACATTTCTCAGAAAATCTTAGAGGAACGTTTTTATTGCCATGACACTTTAGAAATATTTAGGATCAAGTCAACAATAACAGCAAGAAATTTTTCAACTTTCACAATAATTGATTTTCAAGAATTATGACAGTTTAGAAATGGATTTATACTATTGCGAGCCCACTGTACGACGCCTGTCGCTTGGCTTGGCTCCGGTATTTTTGGCAAGTCTGAAAACTTGTGCCTCCCACTGCAGTTGCTTAGGTTGTAGCTGTAGCCGTGTTATTGTTGTTGTTGTTGTCGCGTCTGGCATGTTGCCTGCTTGTTAAGTTTAGCTAGAGTTTTTTTTCTTTCTCTCCACTGTGTGTCGTGTGTGCGTCGCCTTTTTTTTTGTCGCCGCCGCCAACGACGATGCGCATAATTTGCGTATGCATTTTGAATTTTGGGGCGTGAAATCAAATATGCAAAATATCGTATGTTTGAATTTGGTTTCGACAACGGATTTTTGATTCTTTGGGAGCACTGTGGGCTCTGTGGGCGCATTCAAGCGCATTTTCAGCAACGTTTCAACTTGGCCCGACTAATTAAGACTAAGCTGAAAAGTTGTACGCATTTTTCTCACTGCTCTTTGTGGTTGTTCTTCTCTTTTTTTATGTTTTCTTGATATATGCGTGCAATAAAGAAATGCGCTAAACCATAAATCAATTAGGCAGCATAATTTGCATTTGATTTGTGTGACTTTTCGAGAACTGAGTAGAAAAAAAGGGGTAGTTGTCCATTATTTATCCCCGGCCAAGTTCATCCGAGGCTTGAATAAATTTTTATTTGCATTGCATTTTTATTAGCAACGGGAGAGCTGCAGCAACAACAACATGAAGAAGAAGAAAAACAACCCATGCCAACGGGGAGTCGCCTCACAGCCTTCTGCGTATCATTTTTAAGCCTTTAGTCATAAAAACCGGCATATGAAATATAATCAGAGAATGAGATAGAAAGAGTCAGGCTCTGCACCCGGGTACGGACCCGTACCCGACCGAACTGGACTGGGTTTCCGAGACAAGGAGACGGAGGAGGGCCTACACGATCAATCGGTTCTGTCACTTGAAAAATATTTCATTTTCCCCTCACTCTTTGCGTCTCTCTCGAACATTTTATGTATGTTTCTCGTTTGACACGCGCTGTGCATTTTATTTAAATTGAATTTTAATGTCATTTTATTTTCATACAATTTTCGTAGTTTCTCAACGTTTACGTTCTTTCTTTTTACTTTTACGACTTTGACACTTTGGAATTTTCTTTTGTCTATTTCAAACGATTATTTTTATTGTCCCATTGTGCGCTGTTAAATTTTTGTCTGTTCTGTGCTTTGCTTTAATTTTATTGCTCATTTGCTGCATTTAGGAAAAAAGTTCATAGTCAAAGTTTTGGCATGCAGACGAGTGGGGGGGGGAGGGTTGCAACACTGCAATGGAATTATGTTGATTTACTGCTGCACTGCACACTCAAGCTCGACCTGCATAATGTTAAGCTTAACAGTTTGCTGTTAATGCTAATTAACACTGGCGTGCTCACGTCAAATCTCTCGTTATGTTAAAAGCATGAGAAGAGCGCGCTGTTAAGCAGTTTGTTAATTAATATCGATGCTCTCTCTCTCCCTCGGTTGGAAAACGGCATCAACACGTTTTTCGCGCTGGCATTTTGCATGGAATGCGGCTGCGCGGCGGCTGCTGGTGCTAAAGAGCGACACGCCCATCGAGCAACGCCTTTTGGACTCAGCGCAGCGCTTTACATTGATCGATTGGCGCAGATGTTAAGCAGGCATGACTACAGCAGGGAAGAAAGAGATAAACAACAACACGAATGTGTTAAATTTACCACCAACTGCGTGAAATAAATTAAGCTCAGCTCGAACGAGGCTTGAAATATGTTAAACCAACGCACTGCTATTCCCTATTATTCTTTGCTTCGTCTGCTTCTCGTTCAATCGCCATGCGAGCTGCGAAATTTGCATAAATATTGAAATTGTTTTGAAGTGAGCCGCAGCTAAGCTGCGTGTATCTGCTGCCCGTGCCGGTGCAAACAAGCTTAAGTATCTGAAAGATACACAAAGCCACAGCTGCTACCACATTTAGCACCTAAGCATCTTGGATAGCTTGCCTCGTATCCGTATCTTGGCATCGCTATCTGCCGTTTTGACCATAACAAGCACAATATTATCGTCTCGGGTTTATGTCTTGTTTTTCGCGCTACTCTGTTTCTTTTGCTGCCTCGACTTGCCCCGAACCGTATCTTGTGTTGCTGCTTGTCTGGCTAAATGCCTTCCACGAACTGCCTGCCAATCTCTTGGGGGCCAAAGTTGTCTTAACGGTTTGTGCATTGCCCACACGATCGCACAAAGCCGCTCTCTCTCTCTCTCTGCCTCTTTCAGTGGCATGATCTATATTTTAATTGGTCTCTGCCTCTTGCCGGAATCTGTTGTACTTGCTGCACTCACACACGCACACACACAAACACACACTCGCCTGATGAAGTGGCCATTAGCTAATGAAGCTATATGGGCGATAAGAGCGCTGCTACGATCACAGAATTTACGATCATCTCGTGACACTCGGCAAGCGTGTCTTCTCTCGTAAGCGAGATAATTAACAGCCCATAGCACGAGCCGCTCTCTCTCCCCCTCTCTCTCTCTCTCTCTTTGCTGTAAATGTGTTGCCAAAAGCAGGTCATAAAATCTCGACTTTCCTTAACTTGATCTAACGGCATGAATTACAAAACTGCTGAGATCTTCAATCTGCAAGCAGTAACTTCTAACTGAGCTCTTATCGCTCGACTTCCAACTAATTATGTTAATTACTTGCTTCCTAATAGAGATCTCGTTTTACCACCTTGACTTAAGATCGATCGCATTGACGCGTAGAGTCTACATTCATGTACATACGTGAGTTATGGAGGTTGTCTAAAGCGGCAAAGATTGTCATCCCGTTTGAGCTTCATTATGATGATTATTTGTAGATTTGTGCGGCCTCGAATAGGTTATCGATTACAGCGTGATGGGCAACTGACAGGTCGTAAAGACTGTCTCCGATTACACTTGATTTTGTAATGAGGCAAGGGCCAGCATTTCGGATTACGGGTCCCATGTGCCTACAGCGTATGCACCCTCGGTCTGGCTGTCTGTCTGGGCATAAACCGTCATAAACTTGACTAAGCCCGCGCTTGAAACTGATTCTCCATACATATATATGCCGCATACAAAAACTATTAACAAACACGAACGCAGCACAGGGTAGTAAAGTAGATAGATACTCTGTAATGAAGAAATTTAAGTAATACAATTTAATTTTACGCAGTTTCTTTAATAACTACTCGAATAGCTTATCTATACTGTTGAAATTTAGTGAGCTTGTAAATCAAAGAATAATCTGAGTATATACTCCATATTACTGTCATAGCTCAAGAAATAAGAAGTCTATACTATTAAATATAATTAAAATTTCTCTATAGATTTTACTGAAATTTACAGAGCGACTAAATCCAGGCAAGAGCTAAGCGCAGAATAAAAATCAAAGCTATAGCTCGAGGCATAGCGCATATATATATATATATATATATATTTAGTCACAGGGTGTTGCACAGGGTGCATTGAAATAAATGAAAATCCCATAAACCGCTTGGCAGCCAATGGCGGCGAATTGTCACAAATAAATCGAATCAAATAAACGCGAAATTGTTGTCGTTTCACGTCAAAGGCTTACAAAGAGCGAGAGCGGAGAGAGAAGCGTCTGTTGCATGCTGAACACTTGTAAAGGAGGCTTAAAAGAGAGCCAGGCGAAGGGAGTAGGGAGTGTAGGGGAGGGCAGCTGTGGTTATCAGTGCGCACAGAGGCAACTTTTACTGCTGTCAACTGATAACCCCGGCGGGCTGGAACGGAGCGCGCACGTTGCATGTCAATAATAAATAAATTCCATTGTTTGCCAGCACAGTGTTCTATATAAGCGCACACACATTCACACACACACACAACTCGCACACACCCACTCGCACACTCACACACACACTCGCAAACACTAGAGATATACGTGCATGTGTATAGTGCAAAAAGGAATAATCATATTTACATTAAGCAACAACAACGACAGTGTGCAATGAATGGCATTGCAACGTGGCACAGTGAAGCAAATTAACAAAAAAAAACTAAAAACAAGAAAGCAAGGCTACCTTCGGCTTGCCGAAGGTTTCATACCCTTGCAGTTATACAAAATATAAAATATATTTGGATTGCTGCTGGTTTCTGTGGTATTTATTGAACAATTATAACAGTACAGGAAGTCAAGATTTTTACCTGATTAAGGCTATGAATCAAACACCTGCTTCGAAAAAAAATAATTATACCTTTTTAATGATTTTGTACATACCTAGATTTCTTATATACTTAACACAAAATGTTATGAGGAAATGTCTTTGTGTTGTAAAGGATCTGTTGGTCATAAAATATAAATAAATTTGGAAAGTTCTCATTCAAAAATGCGTTTGAATAAGAGCTACAGGATTTTTTGTTTAACAGCTACATGTAATAGTACTCAGGTTTCCATAAAATTGCAACATGAACCTTCATTAGGCCGATCGTTGATCGTTATAAGTTATAAAAGTTCGATTTCGAACTTTATTATTAGGGACACACTTAGATTTGGATGTGATAAGCCTGATAGCTGTATCTTGAAATATAACGAAAATCGGCCGATAGGCTCCATGACAGCTATACGATAAATCAGTCCGATCTGGCCCATTCCGACTTATTTAAAGAGGGCAGAAATAAGAAGCTTGTGAGCAAAGTTTCATGAAGATAGCTCAATAACTGGGGGACTTATTTGAGTTGCAACAGACACGTGGACTGACTGATTGTTCCTATAACAGCTATAGAATATAAACGTCTGAGATATTTAAATGGAAAAACTAAGGGCGGGTTACTGTATAACATTAAAAAGTATTGATAATGTGCGGTATTTCCAAAAAGAAAACAGGTTTGCATACGAAAACCCTGATTTCAGCCGATTGTTCCTATGGCAGCTATATGTTATAGTGGTCCGATTTTGATACAATTTTGACCGCACATTAAGAACGTAATAAGAATAGGATTTTCCAAATCTTGTTGCAATATCTTGAAAAACAACAAAAATCGGCCGATAGCTTCTATGACAGCTATACGATATATCGGTCCGATCTGGCTCGTTCCGACTTATTTACAGCCTACATCAATAATAAGCTTGTGTGGCAAGTTTCATGAAGATAGCTCAATAACTGGGGGACTAATTTGAGTTGCAACAGACAGACGGACTGACTGATTGTTCCTATAACAGCTATAGAATATAAACGTCTCAGATATTTAAATGGAAAAACTAAGGGCGGGTTACTGTATAACATTAAAAAGTATTGATAATGTGCGGTATTTCCAAAAACAAAATAGGTTTGCATACAAAAACCCTGATTTCAGCCGATTGTTCCTATGGCAGCTATATGTTATAGTAGTCCGATATTGATATAATTTTTACAGCATATTAAGAACGTAATAAGAATAGGATTTGCCAGGATTTGTTGCAATATCTTGAAAAACAACAAAAATCGGCCGATAGCTTCTATGACAGCTATACGATATATCGGTCCGATCTGGCTCGTTCCGACTTATTTACAGCCTACAGCAATAAGAAGCTTGTATGCCAAGTTTCATGAAGATAGCTCAAAAACTGAGAGACTAGTTTGCGTTGCAACAGACGGACGGACGGACGGACGGACGGACGGACGGACAGACGGACATCCATTTTTCGACTCTTCTGGTGATGCTGATTCAGAATATATATACTTTATAGGGTCGGAGATGTCTCCTAAGGTGCGTTGCAAACTTCTGGCTAAAATTAATATAACCTCTGCAAGGGTATAAAAATCATGAATGAAAATTGAAATTGTTAAAAATATAAAATGGAGAGAAGAGGAAGAAAAGAGAGACGGATGCACACAAAAGTGCTTAAATTTTTTGCAAACACATCGAGCTTGCCACACTGTGCGCTCTGGCATTTGCAGTTGAGTTTATTTCCATCGTGCAGCAGGGGTGGGGGGCGGTGCGGGTGGCTGGGCGTGGCAAGGCGTCTGGCTGACAAGAGCGAATCCGCTCGTAAGTAACAACTGCAACTGCAACTGTAAAACGCGCATCTGTGTCTCTCTTTTCCATCTTTTCACTCACACTCTCCCCCCTTTTCTACCTCTCTACTCTACTCCCCCCCCCACCCTGTGGCTTGCAACTGCCACCTCTCTGCTGTTATGTTTATTGAGCTGTATGTATGTTTATTATTTGGGCCATGCACTGTGGGAATTAGCCAAGCCAAGTACAATGAATACACTCAGTGTGCGAGCGAGTGAGTGTGTGAATGAGTGCATAAGCTCATCTGTTGGCCTAATGATGGCGTTGGCAACTCAACACCGGGCTCAAATCTCGACTAGCCTTCGATTAAGGTTAATTACTATTGATTTTCTGTTGAAATTTTGGATGATTAATTTGCGGCAATTTTGAGAGCCGAAAGCCAAGCCGAAATCTGTGCCAACTGAGGCCAACGAAAAAAAAATATGGCTAATTCTGTCTGGCAAACAAATTTGTAACAATCAAATTCGTAAAACGAGTAACAAGCAACGGGAAACAACAGAGAAAGAGAGAGAGAGAGACGAGACGAGAAGAGAACGTTGCGCCCGCGGCACATGGAAAAAACATGGAAAAATATTAGGCGAAAACAACAAGCAGCGAGAACAATAACAACAACAGTGGCAGCAAAAAGACGCATCATTTATCATAACGAAGACGTGCGGCAGAGGCCAAGGCAGCACTTACAAAAGGCGCAGATACAAAGATACAAAACTGCAGATACAAAAAGTAAACGGAAAAAAAATAACAAGAGGCAGACGGCAAGAGAAGCGACAAAGCTTTGGTCGAAAGCTCAAAAACATGTTAAATGTTGACATGTGGTGGGCGTGGCAGTGTTGGGTGTGCGCGTGTGTGTGTGCGTGTGTAACCGATAAGCTGAGGCGTAACATTAGAACAGGCAAAAGGGGAGGGGGAGCTGGGCGGCAGGAGGGTGCTAAACAGCTGCCATGGCGAGCAGCCCGATCATTTGTTTTATTTATTTTTCGATTTACCGGCATAAGAATGCAGCAAATGCAGCCTAAAGTGACAGATTTGCCATTTGGATACCCTGTAAGTGCTGCACACAGGAGGGTAGTTGCCGCGTGTACAGGGTAGAAGGGAAGTACTCAAGCAATGCAAAGCTTCCAAGCGAGGTATATAACAGACTGTTAGCTGTAGTCTATGGTATCTACACTGCCCCTCCCCTTGCTACAGGGTATTTGTCAATCAAGCGCACATCTCTGCATCTCCTTCTCTTATCACATATTTCTGCCCGCTTTGTTGGGGGTTTACGTGCGAAGCGTGCGCATCATTTATCATCGATTGCAATTTGATGTGGTCCACGGATAATGAAGTAAGAACGGGACAGGTGAGGGGATTGGGGACGGTGCTAATCCCGGCTGGGATGACAAATGAAACGGTTACTCAAGCTATACATGTTGCACCACTCGAGTGCTTCAAAATTCCAACTTT
Source organism: Zaprionus inermis (assembly GCA_018151445.1). NCBI lineage: Eukaryota > Metazoa > Arthropoda > Insecta > Diptera > Drosophilidae > Zaprionus > Zaprionus inermis. The sequence goes on from JAECXD010001696.1 coordinate 1,823,739, forward strand.
GACCTCGGACGAGCGAGATGAAGGTGGAGAGAGCGAGAGAGAAGCGCGCAGACATGGAGAACTTCACGAACTGCAACGTTAATTACAAGAAAATGGAAACCAAAGCCAAAAGCCGAACAACATTTTTGAGTGTCTCTAAAACGAGTTGGCAGTTTGGCAGTTGTCTAGTTGCCACGCCCCCGGCCGCCCTCAGCCTCAGCCTCTTGCTGCTCCGTCACTGTGCAGCGGCAGCAACAATGGTCACGACTCGCTGTTCGGTAGCAAGCTATTAAAAAATACTGCCAAAACAACAACAACAACAATAGCAACAGCAACAGCAGCGGGCACAACAATAGCAACAGCAACACAGTCGAAACTGCAATAACAACAACAATTGCAATAACAATAACATCAGCAACAACGACAACAGCGTCATGACTGCACGCTCTGCAAATTCGACATACGATATGGATACGATACCACGCTATGCCAGTCCAATCCCGAACGGAGACTCGGTGCCTCTGCCTGTGCCTGTGCCTGGAACTCACATGCACCTATGAATCCTGCCAGCTGCCTCGACAACGTTTGCAGCTCCGGGCACGCCTCCCCCCGAAAAAAAACATTGCCCACAGCTAAGCAACTTTTGGATTAGCAAGTCGCATGGCAAATACTCTTAACAACTAACTGAATTTAAAGTAAAGGAAGATAGAAAGAAATCAATGTAAAAGAAAACAAAAAAAGCTTGTGAAAGACTAATATAATAACAGATCCAAATCTGCAGCAGTCTAGTTTCATAATAACATGTATAAATCTGTGCATAATCTCTCAGAAAACTCATATATCATTTAAAACAATCAAACTGTCATGCAACAGAAACTATAAAATTGCTATTTTCATTATGTACACACTCTTTAGCGATAAACATAATAAACAGTGTGTACACACCTACTATAATAATAATGCGCTTTAATTAAAGCACACATCCCATTACTACAATGCAGCTCTCAAAATGCAAAGAAGTAAGCTTTACTTATGTCTTAAAATCATCAAACTAAACTGATATCGATAACTCTAAAGTTGCTGCAAAGTAAATAGTGTGTACACACCTGTAATAATAATAATAATTATGTATATTACAATATTGCGCTTAATTTAAAGCACACATCGCATTACTGCACTGCAGCTCACAAAATGTAAATAAATAAGATTTACTTATGGCTTGAAATCATCAAACTAAACTGATATGATATGTAGGTATATAATATGAAGTAGATTATTAAAACTATCTCTATATCTCTATGAACCAAATGGCTTAATTCAGCTTGGTGTGCTAACAGAATCAACGTATTCCTCTCTGTAGTTAGTGTATATCGAAAAGATTGCTGGGTGGGTGTGGGGATGGCTCTGAAAAAAACAAAAAATTGCAGCCAGTTATGAACATGGCACACACAAAGGTTAAAAAAGTTCAAGAACCGTCGAGCGAGGCGCATGCGAGTGACATTTGCTCGTGACATGAAGGTAGACGGCGACGGCACTTCAAGAGCGCCTCCTGCAACCGTGGCTGCCATTGCTGGCGACGTTGCTCTTGAGTAAGACGCCCCTGGGTTGCAATCCCCTCTCACCCCAAACCTTCGCCCCGTCCCTGTCTCTAGCAAAGTGCAATAAAGCGGCAACTTTCACATGAACCTGTGAACTGCGAGCCGGCTGCCACTCGAGCCTCGACGGGGCAATCGAATGTGACTCGCTGCCTCAAAGGGTCAATGGAAGCGTGCGGGCTGTGCTGCGGCGCGGCGCGGCGTCGCATTGCATTTGATTAAGTCATGGGCGCTATTTTTAAAAATCTAAGCAAAGGCATTTGTCGCACACACACACACTCACACACGAGAGCACACACAACGTGCAACATGTTGCACATATTCGAGAGGAAGTCGCGACTGTCGCTGTCGCTGTCTCTGCCTACAGCGTGTCTCTCAGTCTCCAGCATGTCTCTCTGGCTGACACAATTTATACGCGATTTTGTCGCCGCCAAGTTGAGACATTCGATGGAGCAACACACACACACACACACACACACACAAGTGGCATGGGTAGGTGCAGGCGAGGCAGGGGGCGGCAGTCTGCTGCATGTCCCCAGTTCTGTGTGTGTGTGTTCTATGTCAACCTACATGCTCACTGATTTTTATTGTTATTGCCAGTTGTCAAAGGAAGTGCGCCTCGCTTCTGGCTCCTCTCCCTCCCCTCTCTCTAGTGCCTTTCCCTCTCTCATCTTGCCTCCCTTTCTTTTGCTGGTTTTGCCATTTTTCGTAAATTATTTCCTGTGCTTTTTTTTCCGCGCTCTCGGCCTCCTACTGAGCTCGTCTCCGTCGCTGAGTGCAGCAGGCGGTTCCGTTGGGCGTACGAGTTGAATGCACCGCATAGTGAAGGCTTTTAGGCTTTTGTCGGGCTCCCTGTGGGCTGTCATATTAGCCAAGAGCTAAAGATTTCGAACTGAAGTGTGAAATATGGAGCAGTTTTGCCTCAAAGTAAGACAGACAATTGAGAAATTGCCTAAATACCGAAACAAATAAAGTTTTTATATTGGAAAAAGGTTCGATAAGCTATTGAAGTACTCTATAAATTTTGTATACATGAAATACTGATAAATACAGACAAAATAAAGTAGGAAGATAGTTATAAACATATCAAAAAACTCGACGTAAAACTTAATAACTTTTAAAGAGTAAAAATTAACTAACTAGTAGTTTGACTACAATAAAATGCTGCGAAAGTATGCCCAGCTCTAAAGACTTTCCATAGTTAAAACAGTTACAAAGATCAACGTATTTCCAGTTCAGTTGATTCCTTATACAGTTGGAAATATAAACGTTATCTGTGTTGATTAAAGAACATAACGTAAATGTTGATGTTACCTCAAACCTGTCTCAAACTCAGACACAAAAGATTCTACTGCCGTATCGCATTAATATTCCGCATAATCATAAGAAAAACACACAGACAGCTTGATGTGTGGTCCTGTGCATATGAACTACATTGGGAAAACTACCTGCACTTTTCACAATCATTAACATAAACAGCACAAACAATCCATAACAATCCGAAATTCAAATCGCAGCCAGAAATCTCTAACTCGGTCGCTTCATTAACTCTGATTTTGGCCACAGCGCGCGGCTCAGTCAAACCGCAAATAAACCCGGCATGAACAAGCAGGCAAAGGAGAAAACAACAGAAAAATAGAGAGAGAGAGAAGAGGTAGACTGCGAGAGCGAGCGAGCGGGTGCATAATAACCCATCAAGAACAAATCTTGGACATGGCTCATTTCTGTTTGTTTTCGCTTCGAACCTTTTTCTCTTGTTTTCTTTTTTTTATTTTTGTTTTCTCGTTCTCGTTATTGCTTGCTACCAAATCGTGGCACGGCGACACGAGAATTTTCTCTCTTTCTCTCTCTTCTGTTTTGTTACACATAGATCTTTGCTGCAGATAAAGATACAAATGCAGATACAGATGCAGATGCTGTTTGCAGAGCAGGGAAAACAGAGAGAGAGAGAGAGAGAAAGAGAGAGAGAGAGAGAGCCATGTCTGATATAAACTCGAGAACAGTTTCGAGGAATTCCCTTAACTCGGTCGTACCATGTTTATTTATACACCGACCCTTCCCTTCTACCCCTCCCCCGTTACACAAACAGTGCAGCGTGCACACCTCGTGCGCGCACTTTGAATGGAAATTTCATCTATAATCTAGATAAATTTCCATGTTAAGTGCACGTGTTGTTGTAGTTGCTGCTGATGATTTCACAACGTTGATACGAACTAGTTCGCATATCGCGTGAGCTGCACGAGTTTTGGCCAGGTCTGAATACTGAACAGGTTAATAAACTTGTTGAACTCATACGATACGAGCGAGAAACCCTAATAGAGTCATGTATACGAAATACGCAGAAAGTGGGCACTCGATTATGTTAAATTGCTGCCCAGATTGTAGATTAAATAAACAGTTTTCTAAACTTAATTACTATGACGATAGTGTAAAGCTTGTAAAGCTTGCCCCTGCGGTCTTTAAATTAACAAAGTAATTAAGAGTTGAACTTAGCAAAAAGAGAGACAGAATGAAGCTTAAACTGCGAGTGAAATTGGAAAATTTGGAATGTATTCTATAGTGAAAAGAATTAGGTTTTATTATTGCTGAATATTGTAAACATAATAAGCCTAAGAGTATAATACAGTTTAAACCTGAACTGAGCAATTAAGTTGTATATAAGATTTTAATGAATACTTTAGAGTATTCTATCTGTTATTATATTATACAGTTTATATGCTATATGTTTGACTAATCCCCCAACTGCTCTGGCTACTTGCAGGCGTCTCCGCTGAGGTCTACTACGTGCGCGAGGGTCACATCAATAATTACGCGCTGAACTTCATTGTGCCGGTTCCGGCGAATGTGCGTGACGTGAGCTTTACGTGGCAATCGCTGGCTGGTCGTGGATTGGCCTACAACCTGAATGTGGTCAGCTCGGATCAGGATGTGTTGCCTAGGCCAGCATTGAATGTATCGCAAATCGGTGAGATTCCCACACACATACAGACCTGGGCAGTGGGATTGCGTTGTAGTGGCACCCGCGCCGCTGAGGTGGATATCACGATCAGCCTGGAGGTTATATTGAATCGTGCCTTGAATAATGTGACTCATTTGGTTTTCCGGCGCAAGAAGATCTGTCTGGTCAGCGAGGGCGATGAGGAGTTGCAACAGCAGACGGCACTGGGCAACGATCTGGATGATCCGCTGCTGTTGGAGACGGCACTGCCACCGCCTACGGGTTTGATTACGCTCGTTGTGGGCATCACTGTGGCCATGAGTGCCGTCTGTGTGCTGCTGGTGATCGCGTATTGTGTACGCGGTGCGGCGGCCAAGCGACAGCATCATCAGCATGGCGGTCAACCGATGCGCACCTCAAGCTTTCAGCGACTGAACACACAGGCGCCACTCTGCCAATCCTCATTGGGATCGGCGGCGTATATGACGCCATCACTGATTGGACCCGTGCACGGTTCGTCGCTGCCGCGCAAGGTGGCCTCCGTCGCGGTGGAGCAGCAGCAGCAACCGGAGGAATTGCATCGTCGCATCTCCGAGCTGACTGTGGAACGTTGCCGGGTGCGTCTCTCGAGTCTGCTGCAGGAGGGCACATTCGGGCGTGTCTATCGCGGCACCTACAACGACAATCAGGATGTGCTGGTTAAGACAGTGGCGCAGCATGCCAGCCAGATGCAGGTGCTGTTGCTGCTGCAAGAGGGCATGCTGCTCTATGGAGCCTCTCATCCGGGCATACTCTCCGTGCTCGGCGTATCCATTGAGGATCACACCACACCGTTTGTACTCTATCCCGCCCCGAATAACACACGCAACCTGAAGCTCTTTCTACTCGATCCTGCCTGTGCGCGCACTGTCACCACCATACAGATCGTTATGATGGCATCGCAGCTGTCCATGGCGCTCGATCATCTGCACACACATGGCGTGGTGCACAAGGACATTGCCACAAGGAACTGTGTGTAAGTATGCTGGGAGATTGGGCGGAAACAATTAAGAGTTTCGAGCATTGATCGTAGCTTCAGTTAATATGCAACTGTAGGCACTTTCGGCGCTCTATATAATATATATATTCTTAATTTGAATTAAAATAGAGCCTATTGAGTTTAATAGTTATCTACTCTTAACTGATCATGCTGGCTTTCTTCATTTAGTAACTCCACAAGATCGCTTGTTCATATATATTCATGTTCATTATCAGAAATACTTCCGTTCGAATAGTTAACTTTGTATCTATTAATCCTTTACTTAACCCTCTATATAATATATATATTCTTAATCTGAATTAACATAGAGCCTATTGAATTTAATAGTTATCTACTCTTAACTGATCATGCTGGCTTTCTGCATTTAGTAACTCCACAAGATCACTTATTCATATATATTCATGTTCATTATCAGAAATACTTCCGTTCGAATAGTTAACTTTGTATCTATTAATCCTTTACTAAACCCTTCTCTTCCTCTCTCTCCCACTCTCTTCCACTCTCTCCCCTGCAGCATTGACGATCAGCTGCGCGTCAAACTCTCCGATAGTTCGCTCTCGCGCGATCTCTTTCCCGCCGACTACAATTGCCTGGGAGACAGCGAGAATCGACCGATCAAGTGGATGTCGCTGGAGGCACTGCAGCACAAACAATTCTCGGAGGCCAGCGATTCGTGGGCCTTCGGTGTACTTATGTGGGAGCTGTGCACATCGGCCAAGCAACCCTATGCCGAGGTGGATCCCTTCGAGATGGAGCACTACCTGAAGGACGGCTATCGTCTGGCGCAGCCTTTCAATTGCCCCGATGAGCTGTAAGTATTGAATGACCATCTCAGATCTGTAGCATTCCCGTACTTATCCACTCCCATTGCTTTCTTCTCTCCCTCTCCCTTAGCTTCACCATCATGGCCTATTGCTGGGCTCTGCTGCCCGGCGAGCGTCCCACCTTTGCACAGCTGCAGTCCTGCCTCTCGGATTTCTATTCACAGATTACACGCTATGTCTAGGGAGCAAAGTAGAAGAATCTTCCGGGGCAACGGGGGTGCGCACTTGTAAAGGGCGTGTCTAGTCCATTAATTTACTCATTCGCAAACCTCTCGAACTCATCTCTAGCATAGTTAGTCGAAGTCCCATTAGATTATGTACGGATTGTTGCCAAATCTAATATATATATGGAGTCTCACAATAGCATCGCGCATTTAATCACAACTTTCGCAGAGCAGCTCTCTCAGCATCCTTGGGCTTTCTTGTATATATACTAAATCGATTTATATTCTAAGATGAAAGACTCAAATACACATCCATTAATACAAACACTTACATATGCCGAGATATGCGACTTTTGGGGAGATTGCAGCGTTTTTTCTGCAATCCCTCGCTAAGTTCTACGCGTTGGAACCTTGAACCGAAATCAAATATAGTGATATTTATCTATACAACAATTATACATATGTAGCTAATACTTAAGCATTTTAAACACACTCAACACACACACATACACGTATTTATAAAGGACGCACATTAACCTTAAGTATTGGGTAGAAGAAAAACTTTATAGAGATTTTTTGAAGAAGTACGTAAAATAAAAACGATGAAAGAAAATTCCAATGAAAATTGTGTTGTAATTTGTTTAATTTGGAACATTTAACTATCGAAGATGCCCACTGTGATACGTGCCATAAACAAGCCATAAAACTTGGACGTGTAGATTTATGGAAGGTTTTTGTTTTGGGAAACAAAATTTAAGGAAAAATTGAGAAAAGGCGTAACCTTGAGCGGGAAACGCGAAGAAGAAAAGGCAGAACTGGGCTACGGTCACAGAAATTAGCCATAAATTTTAATTTTACATGACAATGTTGCCGAGGGAGAGAGAGAGAGAGAGGATAATGTTGTCGGGATAATGTTGGGTCGCGCCTACGACGTCGAGAAGGCAGAGAAGACAAATCAATTTTGCTTGTGGTTTGTGCCGTGTCCTTGGACGAAGGATAATGGCCGGATGAGCACAGCAGAGCACATGTGTGTGTGAGACATGTGTGAGTGGGTGTGCCTCACTCATACGCACACACACGCGTATGAGTATGGGTCTGCGTGTATGTGAGTCTGCTTACACTTTAGCAGCCATATCGTAAATATTTTGACAGCATCGCTTTTGCCATTGCCTTTCGTGTTGGCCATTGTATTGCACACAGTTTGCCATCCCTATCCCTCCGTCCCCGTCTCTCTCTACCTTTCTCTCTCTGTCTTGGTATCTTGTTATTGTTGCTGGGGCGGTACGGCACCTGCTTCCTGCGGTAATCCTTGTGTTTGTGACTTGACCTGCTTCGTTTGCCTTGGCATTTGGTTATATAGCCTTAAGCGGCTTTAAACTTACATTTACCTTTGCCCGCGCATCCCTCCCTCGCCTCGCCTACGTCGCCTCCGTCGCCCTGCTGCCTGTTGCTTGGGGCGCCGTAGGACCTTCGCCTTGCCGTGGTGATATACGAGCCAAGCTGCCATTGTAAACAGTTTGCCCGAGCACATAGTTTGTTTATACTTATTACTTGCTAATGCCCCCTGAAATACGGCCGGGCTACACGGAGGGACGAGTGTGTGTGTGTGTGTGTGTGTGTGTGTGTCTGCGCGAGAGCTGCAAATTTCGCATTATATTGATATCTATCTGGTGCAGCACACACACACTAATATAGACTGGGTGTGTGTATAAATATCTGTGTTTATGTTTGCAGAATTCTGCAGTTGCAACTCGTGTCTGGGCGCCTTTTGCTCGACTTGCTTCGCATCAAAAAGCCAACAACAGTAGCCTTTTTGGCTGGCTGAAAAAACAAGCTAAAACTTGAAAAAAAAGCTTCATCTGATTAACAAATGTGTATAAAAAACTGCTAAATTGTTTCTTTCTTTCAATTTGATTAAATGTTGTATGAATCAGACTGCTAAAGAATACATTACCTTCGAATGTATGTATGAACGCGTAGATCTCAAGAACTGTAAGTGTTAAAGACATCAAATTCGGTAGAAAGACTCATATATACCATATTGAGCGGAATCTAATTTTAATTCTTGGATGCCACGCCCAGTTCTTGCATAAATCTCTCATAACACTCATCGATTCTCAGCTCTGCTTTAAGTTAGCTCTATTAATATAAAACTATCGGCAAATACAAATAGTTTTCCTTTTCCCCTTGGCATATTGCCTCATTTTATATGCAATAATTTTGGTATAGTCAACCGATATTCATATTTGTCATACCATACCATAATATACATATTTATAAGACAAATCTGGTTAGAGTTAAATCAGATATTTATGAAACTATATTTATTTGTGCGAACTTATCAGCTTGATCAACTATAAATTTGTATAGCTTATTATTCCAATTGCAATCCATTGCATATTTCGCAATCTACTGCACAAGCCTCCCCCCTTGCCCACGCTGCCCGCGTTTCAGGCATGTGCAGCGCGCATATATATTTTTTTTTTGCAAGAATTTCCCAAGCATTTTCAATAAACAGTTCAATTCGTTAAGCAAAATACTGTCTTGTATTTCCGGCTGCTTGGGCGCCGTGCAGTCCGTCAGACAGACGTTTCGTATACACATATCCGTGCAACATGCAGCGCACGCTGACGACACACTGACGAGCTGAGAGCCAATGCCGGTCCCAGTGGCAGGGAAGTGGGATATAGCAGCGGGAAAGTGGGCGAGGGGTGAGCTGCATTTCCATTTCACATGCCCGTGCGATTTCCACGTATGCCGCAAGCTTCTCAAGTGGCAGCCAGTTGAACGCGCCCCCAATGGGCTAACGGCAGCCGCTACACCTCCGCCTCCGCCTCCGCCCCTGCTCCTACTTCAGCAGCAGCCCCTGCTCAGGGCCCACACACACTCATACACTCACACACTCGTGCAGTGCGCCTGGGTGATAATTTAAAAAGTTTATATGCCCTCGACTGGAGTTGTAGCTGCAACTCGAACTGGAGTCGGAGCGGGGCCGTCGATGGAGCTGACGCAGTACCATTCTAATGACAACTTAAATAAACAATCGACGGAAAAGAACAGCAAGAAGAAGAGCCAGACCGGGCCCCGGACAGAAGTAGGAAACACACAGCGCCGCCGTCTGTTCTCGCGTTGTTTTCCCAGCGTGTTGTGTGGAAATATTTATTTTCTATAAATTATTTTCGATTATCGCGAGGCAGTCGAAGATTTTTCTTGACTTGGGAAAATACACAGCGTGCGAGCTGCAATTAAAGCACAAGAAACTGCATAATTTTTGCTACCCCCTCCCAGTCACACACAGTATTACAATAGGCACCTCCCTTTCCCCCCTCCCTCCGGCCAACACTGCGTGCATCCGCTAATGGAATTTTAATGTTTCATTCGAAATAGTCGCCCGACTCAAATATCGCATAGAGCACGAGTACATCGTATTATGTTGGCCCCGCCCCCACGGCCCGACGCCCTCGTCTTTTTTTTTCGTGGAGACTCTGTTAATAAGTGAAAATGTTCGTCGATTTTATGGAGAAAAAAGGTTCGCCTGCATTTGGTGCACCTGGTGGCGCCACAGTTACGCGGAAATAAAAAAAAGAAAATACGAGAAAATTCTCAGGAAAAAGTCAACTTGTTACGGTGTAAATCGACAGTGAGCGGATTGGGGGAAAACTTATTCAGAAAAAAAACATACGACGACGAATGAAAATAGAGAAAGAAATTGTAGAAATTGACTTGACTATCGTAAGTTTGGCGTGTTATTGACGCAGCGATAATCATCGTCGCTGTACTTAAACGATATATTTATTTGCAAGAAAAAATAGCTTATACGCAGAGGAAATGGCAGGTGCTCATTAAGCAAATACGAAATACAATATGATTGGGTAGTATGCAATCTGAAACTGTGACTATCGTTTGTTAAACTTGTTTATTTCGCAGCGATATCGTTAGGGTACTTAGCAATAAGTTTATAGGGGGGAAGTAGTTCTTTATGGAGGTATTTTTGATATAGATTTCAGAGAAACAGCTGCGTTTATGCACACGTGTTAAATGTGTAAAAAGAAGGCAAAATAAAACAAATATCGTTTGCGTTACTATCGAATTATTATAGAAACGATATAGATTATATTCGAAATTGAATACATTTATTTGTATAAGAAGTGCAGTTCTATATCAACTAAATTTAGTTTTTAGACTTATATTAATTTGGTTATCACATAAAATATAAATAACTATCGTATGCGAAACTATCGCACTAGTTTCAAAGTAAAAATACAAATATGTTAATACAAGCAAACGCCTTAATTAAATGCAAACTAAATATCACTCAAGTTGTCTAATCCAACAGGAATATAATCAAGATGCTGGAAATTCTTAAGTCGAGGATTATTAATGCACTCAGCTCGTGGGGCAGGACGCAACTTGGCGCTGAGTATTACCTGCGGGTCATAATCTGCCAGGCCGGCAAGTTGGCAGGCAACGTAGTCGGCAACGCTTGGCAACGCAAACTTGGCCAACTCTGAGCAAATGTTGCTCCGGCAAGCTTGGCAACTATCCAGTCCGGCGTGTCCTTTGCCACTCCCCCTCCCCCTGTGCTCTGGAGTACCCCTGCACGCAAATCCCTTAATGCCATTTATCATAGAAGGTGCGCGCACATCTGAAATGCATGCAGAATATAACGCAAGCTGGCTGATCTCTGGGCAAAACAACATTAAATTGAAACAAATTGAACATAAAAAGCATTCGAGAATAAGGCAAACACCTCGGTGAGGGCAGGCGAGGAGCGGGACGACGAGAATGAGCAAAAGCTGGCAAGGTAAACAGACGGGCGAGAGAGCCCGACGAGGAGCAACCTGTCGGATGGGTTAGTTCGGCGCCTTTCAAAAATAGAACGCAAAGATACACAACGAGCGAGCGGGCGAGTGGGCGAGCGGGCGAGGAGAGGCAGAGTGGGGGAGTGAACGAGAGCAGACACTGACAGACTGGCAGGAAAGGAAACGGAAGTATTTTCTGTTGATACTGAACTCAATTTAGACGAAATCAAGTCAAACATGGCAGCAGCAGCGTACAAAGTGTGAGACGCACAGGCGAAAATGTTGTAGTAAATCATGTGGGAGCACAAAGGTGAATGGGCATAAAGAGAGAGAGAGAGAGAGGGAGAGATAGGGAGAGAGGGAGTGAGAGAGGCAGGCGAAGTTGGGAGCCAACGCCATTGCACTTGGCGTTTGTCCAAAAAGAATGCTCAAGACACGCTGCCGAAAGTCGCAAAAACTTGAGGCCTGATTGATGTTTGTGCTCTTAGTTGTTGTTTGCCAACAGGCAGGGAGCAGGCCGGCAGGGGAGACAGGCAGGCAGGGAGCAGGCAGGCAGGCAGGCAGGGAGCAGACAGACAGTAGCAGGGACCGATACCGAGAGACATTGGTAGAGACAGTCAGAGAGGACTTCGAACAAGCCATTCAATTTTCGATTAAGGCTTCACGAATCGCTGGCAAATTGGTTTGGTTTGCTTGGGTATGGTTTGCTACGCTTGGGTTTCCTTTTCACTAATCAGTCGCATGTCCAAATATTTATACCCTTCCCCCCCGCGCGGTGTCAAGTGTCCGGCAGATAAAGCAGCAAGCAGCATGCGAGCGGGCGAAAGTGAAAGTCAGCGCAAAGAATACTGCAAGACTAGCAAATACTAACAACTATGTCTGCAGTAGGGTAGGCCAAGCTGGAGGTTGGGAAGGAATTGTGTGTGTGACTGTGTGTGTACTTTACAGGGTATATGCGCTGGGTTAAGTGTATTTCCTGGGATTGACTCACTTAAAGTAGCCTGCAAATGCAGTTAGCTGCAAAAAGCGGATGCGCCTCTCAAAAAGGCACCACTTGAGATCTACAGGGTATTTCGGGGTATCATCTAGTCGATATACGCAGCTACTAGAGTTTTGAAATTTCTGTGTACTAACATTAATACTAAATTATGGCATTTCATAGGCCAGCAAAGTAGCTGGAGTAAGTATAGTCATATTTAACATGCCTCTTCACTTTCATTTAGGATATCCTTGGGCTGATCAGTATGCCACAACAAGACATTACATTCTCACTTCTGTTTTGCTTGTTCATTTCACTCTCTTCCTCTCTCTTTCTCCCCACTCTCTCCCATTTTGCTCAGTCACATTTAATGGGTTTAGCAATAGAATTTTTTCGTTCATTTTTTCGGTTTCGCCTCGAACAAAACGTTTTCCTTGCGAGCGGGGACCAGGACAATGGACGAGCGGCGCAGGGCTCGGTCTCAGCATGTGGTGTAAGGATTTGTGTCCTTGCATGAGTCTCTGCCTCCCACTCCCTCGCTCTCTCTCTCTCTCTCTCTCTTTGGCTCTTGCTCTGCTCGCTGTCCGCACTTTCACTGGCCCATTCTATTTACAGTTTGGGATATTGTGCTAGGCGGGCGCAGGCTTTGCTGGGAATTGTGTTTGGTAAACATTTTTCGACTCTGTTGTTTTTAATAAGAAAATTGGCCAAAGGCCACACACACACGCACACACACACATGTCCAGTACAGTAGGCAGAGCGTGAGGGCGACTAGCAGGCAGATTACTTTTAAATTTAAGACCCGCTTGCTTTCGGTTTTTATGCCATGTTTCTCGTGTGTGTTTTCGGGTGATTTATGCTTGTTTGCACTGGACTCGAGCCGAGTCCGATGCGATTCCGAGTTCGGGGATTTGTGGGTCAAGAATTAGTTTCAAAGCTGTTTCCATTCTGGGATGCTTGCTGAATAAATAAACCAAAAATAAGTCAAGAAACGAAAAAAAAAAACTGTCACTGCCCAACTGCGCTGGCAAACAGAATCCAGATGACATTCGTATACACTCGCATTATAGATAGGAAATCTTTTAATAAACTGCGATAAGATCACGAAACTAATACCCAGACGAAATGCAAATACGCTTGTATGCATTGAATATGCTTAAATAAACACAGCAATATGAATATGGGGAAAATGAGAAATGTGTGTGTGTGTTCGGAGGAGGCACATCAAAACAAAGAACGAGATTTGAATCTAAAACAGAATCTGAATCGGAATCGAAAGAAGCCTCAGGGGAGCGAAGCAAGAGAGAAGTGTATAAGAATGCGGCATGCCCCTTGCCGGGCGATGTCTACGAGATAAAGATGCGCCTCGATGCCAGAGTTGATTTTGGGGCGCAATCAATTAGGCGCCTACCCCGCCAGGTAAACTGCCGCCGACAGCGCCGAGCGAGGCCTAAACGCACTTATCGATAAGCTGCCGTTGCTACCAGCCTCATCCCCGACTGATTAATGTCGATTATTATCGAGGACAGGAGACGCAGTGAAGCAGAGACGCGCCTGCCTTTTAATTAATGAGTCAAGAGCGCGCGCTTTGCTCGACGAGTTTAAACTTTCATTTGCTCATTTGGTTAATTTGATAAATGATGCAATTATAGGAAAGCACTTACCCCCTTAGCCGAAGGTTAACCTCTCCTTAGCCCCGCCTTAAGCCGTTCAATTCGCCCTCTCGAAGAGCGAAGATCGCGCATCTGCCGGGGTTGACGCTGAAATGATATATGAATTTGTTGATTGTGCCATAATAGAAATGCAAAATGATAAATGAACGTGTTAGACCGTGATTAGTGCGATTAAAGTGTGCTTAAGGGTTGTAGTCAGGGACAAGAAACGTCACTCTCCCTTGAATGGAATCAATTAAAATCCTTCTTGTTGGGGGTAGCAAATTCGACTGTAATCTTAAATCGTCTTACTCATTCTGCAATCGTAAGCCAGAAATGACAATGGCGAATGAAATGGCCAAGTGGACTAGTCCCTACACACACATATATGTATATATATATACACTTGTACCGTTCCTAACTACACTGTATATACGCGATAAAGATATAGATACGCATATATGCAGCTGTCAGACATCGGCGAGCAAAGTGTTGACAAAGGCAGCCGACAACATCAGATGTCAGCAGCTGTGGTTCCGAGATGGTTTGCCTTAGACAGCAGCTATACAGCTACTCCTACTATCTACCCCCTCGACCCGCCTCTCTTCCCTTGTCCTGCCTGGGCAAATCCAAGGTATTTGCAACGGAAATAAACTGCGCGCATTGCACAAACTTTTGAGTTTTTATGGCAGCGCGGAAAATTGTCTGCGCCAGGACTCGCGACTGCACAGTAGATTGGCAAGTAAAGGGATGAAGTTGCAAGGAGATGGGGAGGGGGCAGGGGATAACTTAACATGAAGTTTACTAAACATATTAAAAAAAGCAAGTGGAGTAGATAGTCGAAGGAACTGTGAAAAAATTGGTTGCGTTGCCGTCAAGTGAAATAAAATAAATACAGAAAAATACTGAGAAAAAATACTGAGAATATATTTGCAATACCATTAAAAAAAAAAAACAACTCTGCAGTTCAAGTTGTCTATCCCTCCTCAACCCTACTTCGCTTCGCCTAAAGGGGGACTACGCAGTTGCTTTTATGGCCGCAAAAGTTTTCAACTATTGCAGCTGCGTCTCAGCTGGAAATCACTTCAACTTCAACTGTGGGCGACTGCTCGAGTGGGCGTGGCATTGGCTTATTTAGCATAAACTTGGCTAGGCTGCAGTGCGACTGCAACAAGCGCACCCAAACATGGAGAAACTAATTCCGTATGCAAACTTGGCCCCCAAAAACCCATTGGAAATCGTGCACACAACGAGAGAACGAGAACTAGAAAGCGACGGCAGGCGTATAAGTGAGAGAGAGAGAGAGAGAGAGAGAGAGAGAGAGACAGAGCGAGCGAAAGAGAGGATAAGCCCTCTCGAGAACTAACTGAATTTTATGGCAAAATAATCATTGGCACTCGTGTGGCCTATTGATTAGCATGTCGCTTAGAGAACACTAGACTTAGACGCTTAGCCCCCCATCCGCTTCTATTGTCCCGCCTCATCATTGATATCCATAGGTTCTGCTTATGCTAATGCTGCAGGTGCAACGCGTTTTGGCATTTGCATGCAAATTAGTTGCATCACTCTATGCGTTTGCCTCCGCATTTGGATTTGGGCTTGGGTCTGCGTCTGGCCCCGGCTCCGGCTCCGACTCTGGCTGTGCCCCGCCGTGCCAGAGGTCATTTTGCCCCACTATTAATAGTCTAATATATGTACATATGTTGCATGGGTGTCTATCGTCCGAAAACACTTTACAGCATGTGCGAAATCAAAATCAAAATCAAAATTGTTAGCTCAATTTTCCAACTTGCAGTCCAGGGAATTATTTACAGAAATCGTTTGGTAGATTATAAATAAATTACAAGTTTATGTAAGGATAGAGAAGGCATGGCTTATATTTTTGAATAAAATCAAGTAAATTTTGATTTAATATTTAAATTAGTAAAAATTTGTTGAATTGAAGCCGGCTTTCCTGCTTTTTCCATGATTTTTCGACACGAACATCTCTCATGGTTTGTCCATCTCTAATGGAAATCTTGCCCAGGCATGGCCCATGCAAATGCTCGTCCCACGCAGTGTCAGCGTTGTTCATTTGCATTGGAAAACTCTTCGGGAAAACTCTTCTGCATGCTGCACTCGCATTTGTATTCTTTCGGCCAGATTTGTCGGCCTACTACGGCAGACGGCAAACGCCTTGCAATGGTTTTTTAATCAATTTCTGTCAGTCGCCTGTCAGGGCGAATCAGGCGAGTTGTCTCGGCCAAATTATGCGCATAGATTTACAACAGATTTCTAAGGTCCACTGGGAGGCTGCGCTGTGCTTGCTCCCAGAGCCAGTCCGTGACACTGTCCTTTGGTTTTTTGTATGCACAAACTGAACGCAACATGAACTTGGCCATTTGCTGACGCTGATTTTTAATTATGATAAGTCGCAAGTGCAGCACAAAATTTCATTGGCCATTGACAGCGGGGGTGGAAGTGGGGGGGGAGGTAGCGGGGTGAGGCAGCCGGCGCACATTTCCGCTCGTGCGATTAAAATCTAAAGCAAATTGTTGTCCAAGTGGAAAACGCTTTTCCGTATTTGTCTGTGCCACAGTGAAGCGTATTTGATTGCAACGAGATTTGCCGGTTCCAGAGTTGATGCCGATGCCACTGACCCAATGAGTCAGTTTCGCGTTTATTCAACTCGCTACGAATTGCCGGAAAGTCCTTGCAGAGCACGAGGGGAGCATGAGAAATGGGCGCAGATTCAATCGAAAATGCTTTGATAGATTGCTGGGGTTACAATCTAACGAGATGCGTATATAAGATAGAACTGGTGTAGTCAGTTCTCTTTTATTTAAGAATATATCTTGTTTGGGTGAAAGGTTGGGTTTCCTGAAAAATAAATGAAAAGTTCTTAAAGATATAAATAAAAGGAATCCTAGTCAGAGATATATTTGTGTAAGTAAATATAGTTTTATAAGAAAACTTCCACTAGATCTGTTTTCAACAAGTATTTCCAGTATTTTGACTTTTGTTTTATCATCAACGTATATATATCCCACCCTGCATTTATGCCACAGTCAGGACCCCACAGACGCTAGCAAGGAAGGCCTTAAATAATGCCAGAAATGATGACTGGCGAGTCCGCTGGGCTGGGATCAGTCAGAGTTAGCTGAGTGGGCTGCAACTGCTCCTCCTACTAATCCCCAGTCCAGTCTCGCCGCTCTGCCTGCGCAACGGATGTCATGTGGCATGCTGTGCGTGCATGACGCATTGCCTCGTTGGCTATAATGGCCATAATGGCTCAAGCGATCGTGTTTGGGAGGCATCATCATCATCGTCGGCAGGGAAGAGACCCCAGACGCGATCCGTGGCCAGGCAAAGCGAACGGCTCGTTGCTGCAACAGGCTGTGGGTTGTAGCTGTTGCTGCTGTTGTTGTGGCTGTTATTGTTGTTGTTGTTGCCGTTGCTGTTGTAGCGGCTGTTGTTGCTGTTGCCTTTGCTGCGTATCGCGTTACTTATGCAAATAATTTCAGTGGAAATGAGGAGTCGAGAAATCTGTTGCTTAGCCCCTTGCTCTCTCCCTCCTGCTGCTGCTCTCCGCCGTCTTCACTCGCATCTTCTCCTTTCCCCCCACACTGCCCCATGCCGCTGCTTCTTCCGTAATATAATTTTGTGTCTTTTTCACTTTTGTGCGCCTGTTGTTGTAATTTAATAACCAAGCAAGTCATATTTTGCCTCCTGCTGCTAACCCCGCGCTGGCAGCGCAGCGTCACCCGGCTGCCAGTGGGTGTGGCGGCATTGGCGGCGGTGAGGCAGGCAGCCGACTGCAGCTAGGCGTGGGCTGTGCTGCGTGTTGCTGTTGTTGCTGTTGTCGCTGTGGCTTTTAAAGCACTTGTGCAATAAATTAAAAAGGCGATTTCGTGTCGCCGTTGCAGTTGTTGCTGTTGCTGTTGTTGCTGCTGCTGGTGGTGCTGCGAGTGGTGGCAGACATGCAGATTTTTGACATACTTGTTTGCATTTTGCTGCCGTAGCGGCTGCCGCTGCTGCTGCTGCTGCATCAGCATCAGCATCAGCTTGTCGCATTCGCAGTCGCTGTCGACGTTGCTGCTTCAACCTCGAGCAGCAACAGCAGCAGCAGCAACAGAAATGTTGCAGTTTTGCAGTTGTAGCCGTTGGCGTCGGAAATGTGCTACGTCATTTCTGTTGTGTTAAATGTGCACTGGCAGAAATAACTGCAGGCGAGCAAAGATATGCGCAAATACACGTATGTATATACAATTTGTATTAATATGTATATTTATGCATCTCAATATTTATGTATAATTACTAGAATAAAGCTCTAGCTTGGCATATAGCTTTATTTTGATAAATCAATTTAAATTGCCTTGCATGCAGTGCAACAACAACAACAACTAAACGAGCAGCCATGTTGCTTTTGATTTAAATATGATTGCTTTACTATTTGCCTAGTAAATGCGTGCAGCCTGCTGCTCTCGCTCTCGCTCTCTCTCGGCCTCGCTCTGCCTGTAGTGATCGTTGTTGTTGCCGAAATGCAAGCGACGCTCTCGCGACGCCATCATCCTTGCCGAATCCTCTCTCAGTTAAATAGTCAAATGCATGCAGAGTAGCTAGCCCGTTCTGACACACGCATTGGCATGCATTGAGCGATATCTAATAAACAGCAACAGCAACAACAACAATGTCGCTCTCCTGTGCATGTCATCATTGTCACTCTCGCAAAGTTAATCGAATGAGAGCACGAAAGCAAAAACAAAGCATTGCATTTGTTTTCAGCGTGCAGATAAGTTGGGTTATGTGAAATTTAAATATTAATTGCGTATTAATTAAGTGTAAAACTATAGAGCAATAAATGGCGAATGTAAATTAATAATTAATAAATGTAAAATAAATTAATTAAAATTGAATTTATTATTTTAGCGTTAGCCTGGTTTCGTGCAGTGCACCGAAGATGCGCCTCGCCAAAGCGTACATGTCGCTGCACTGGGTTTTTGGCTGAGTCGTCGCTGACGCTGGACGGACAGTTGCGGCGGCGCAGGGATGGGCAGGGGCCAGCGATGAGATGCTGAGAATGGTCGCCGTGTTGGAGCTGTGCTTTCGGGTGTCGTTGTCAGCTCATGTCCCCAACGAGATGTTTAACATACCCGTAGAAAATTGTTTTTCTGCTGCAGCGTCAGGATTTATGTGCAGGAAGCGTGCAGCGAGCCGGAGAGAGATGAATAGAGAGTGGGAGAGAAAGAGAGAGACAACACAGGCCGTGGCAATGGCTATTTAGTGGCTGCTGCAGCTGCGACGCTTTGATTTGACCCACATTTCAATGGGCTATCATGGCAGGCCGAGAGTAGGAGCGGGGATTTACTGATGGAGTTTTAAGCTGGCACGTAATGGGCTCAGGTTCAGGTTCGGCAGCGGACAGCAGACGGCAGCAGAGGCACCTGCTCACTAAACTGGTCGCCTGTCGGCCGGCCATAACTTGCTTGAATTTCTGCATTTACTCAGCCGGGCAACTGGCTGCAACTGCAGCGTAGTAGAACAACAAAAGCCAAACAACTTGGCACAAGTCACAGCAGGCCGCCGTCGGTCGTACAAATTGTGCCGGGCGAGCACACTGGACGTGCGACATGGCGATGTACTAAGGCGGCAGGACGAGTACCCGGGCAGGGCAAGCAGCAGGCAAATGCAAAATTATGACAACTGCATTTGCAGTAAGCCAAACGTAGCGTAGCCCCGGCAGGCTCGCCAACCTCGCCGGCCTCAGCTGCCTCAGCATCCCCGGCTTGGCAGGAGCTCCCGCTGTCTGCAGGCTGCCTTTCATTCGTCCCCGAGTCCTCAGTCTGCTCAGCGAGCCTGTTGCCTGCCCCGTTTTGCAAGTGTCAAAGTTAACTCGAAATTATTGTTGGCTAAACTTTTGTGGCGCTTAGTTGCCACACCCCCCAAGCAGCAGGAGAATTTATTGTTTGTGGTGTGTGCATTCCGCACATTCAGAGCGAAGTTCGGTCCAGGGCCGCCCCAGCGTCGGCCTCGTCGGCTTAATCAACTGCAATTGGTGCAATTTTGTGGCCAACATTTTTGCACTCCCATTCAGCCGGATTTCTTTCTTTCGTTTTATGTTTCGGCCGTGTCTGCTGCTGCATTGAAGTTTCTCGTTTGCTGCGCCGTTGCATTGTTGTGCCTTCAATTTCAAGCCCGACTGCAGTTACATTAAAACTTTTGATTGCATGGGAAATGGGGCAAGGCAGCAGATTAGAGCAGAGTTCAACATGACGGAGTTGTAAATACGCCTACATACATATATATATATAAATATATATATATAAAGTATCGTTGGCGCCCCACTTGTAATTGTTCTAATTGAGTAATCATTTCAATTATTCAAATTATTTGTTTGGTTTAAAATTCAAATTTTCTATGAATTTCTCAATTCTCAGTCCCAAAATCGTTCAACTCACACTTCACTTCAGCATGTCGTAGCATTATTTGTTTAATCGAACGAGCGTGAAAAACAATTCTTCAATCTCTTCAAATATTAATCAATTAAACCCATATCATTTGAGTTTTCCGCTCCGAGCCGCCTCAACTTTGCCACACTCGCTTGACGCTCGCTTGACCTCAATTAGACCTTGACTAATCCATTTTCCACACACTTTGTTTTGACCTAATCACCTCTTGCGGCCCTTCAACTACCTGAGCATCGACGGTCAGTTTTCAATCGCGAGTGCGAGTCGGCAACCTTCATGAAGTCAGCGTGACATTTTCCCCTAAAATGTTGTGGCATTTATTTTCGGGATAAACTCTCCGACAGCGGGCTAATTCCGAGAGGTAATAATTAAGTGGGTTACGGCTTGTAGCATATTTTGTGCTGACAGGAATTGACAACGGGAACCGGAGGCGAGGAGGGTCTTTCGATGGCTTTGTCTGCAAAGACGTCTCAGTAAGGATTTCGAAAGAGTTAAGGCCTTTATTTGGTTTGCTTTCAGCCACTTTCACAGGAATTTTCGCAAGTAGACTGAGGATTATTTCGAGTTCGAAGAGAATTGAATATTTCTGGATAATCTTCGACTTGTTTCATAAATATTTTTGTAGCTTAAACAGATTGCAGACTTGAGATCTTTATGCAAAAATTCTTTTGTATTCGAAGATAGCTGGCAATGCAAACAAATGCAATACTACAATTATCTATCTACCTTATCACATGCTTATGTAAATCTTATGATAATTCCCCATAACAATATATGCATGTGCGTTTATATCTCGCACAATTTCTCTCGCCTTTCAATCTTAAATCTTTCAGTTTTCCATTGAACTTGCTCGTCCATCGCGTTCAGAGACAATACGTCATTAAATGAAATGCGAGCGTCGTTAAAGTCAAAGATAGATCGAAGTTGCCAGCAGCATCGATGGGAACCAGCAAAGCCGCAGCGTAAAAATCCACATTGTTGCATGTTGCACATTCGGGTGGCAGGAGGCAAGCGGCAGGGGGCAGGAGCCAGTCGATGCTTGCTGCAACCTCGACTCGAACGTCAACAGAGTCTGATAATAATGACGCTGCATAAATTGCGTTTTAATGTCAACAAAGAGACAAATATTATAATATCCCAACTCCCGACTCGACGGTCCCCGACGCAGTCTGCCCACAGCCTCGACTTAGTCTTCTCCCCACCCAATCGCCTCTCCGCCTCCTGGCCAGATGTCAAAGTGCGAGCGCAAACGTGGAGAATTATTTGCGACTGCCGAAAGATATTTCCTGCGGCTGCTTTTTCATGCCACATGCAACTTGCCGTTGCCATTGCCATTGCGGCAATCTAATGGAAATTTATGTTGAAAGCATGCTCCGTCTTCTCTCGTGCCACCATCATCATCGGCATCAGCTAAAAGTCCGGCACTTACCCACTCCGCGCCGTCACCCCCCTCCCGCCATCGGTGCTGCAGCTAGTTGACCAGCCAACAACAATTTGTAGGCATTTTCATATTGAACTGCCCCCAAATGGCGACCCCATAAATTACACTGTGCAACGGGGAAGCTGGAACTGGCAGTTAACAAGTAATTTGCAAGGAATTAAAATGTATTAACTTAATAATAATTTCAAAAATATTTATATTACTTTCGGTAAAATAAATGCCATCATTGCTTTTTGTTTCTAGAATATTTTATGCACTTTTTGTTTATTTTCTTGCTGTTCTGCAGTGTGATTCATTCGCAATTGGGGGCGAAACAGAGTTTCAGTTCGAGCCAGCTCGAAGAAAGAAGGGGGCTGGGGCTGGGCAGAGAGGCGGAGAGGCAGAGCAGCCGCGGCTGGGTTGTAATTTTGCAATTATTTGCTCGCTGCGGTCATAACTCACAGCGAACGTGGGTGCTATCACCTCCGCTCCGCTGCCCTCCCCTGCCCGCCTACACCCCGCTACTTAGACCCGGCTGCAGGCAGTTGTCCGTTTTCCTTTCACGTTTCCAATGCTTGAACTTTGACACACATTTTGCATGGGACTCGCAATCCCGCCGACTCTCTGTGATAATCGCATGCCAGACTAAAATATGCTCTATGTTTGCGCCTTTGGGGCGTCGGCCGGGCCGGGCCGGGCCAGGGCAGGCCATGCCAGTCCAAGTTTTCCGTGAAAGTTTTTCATGGGTTTTGAAAGGTTTTCCGCCATTTGCGATTGAAATTAGTTGGCTAGTTAGGACGCAGAGAGAGAGAGCGCGCAGTAGGGCAGAGGACAGCAGCCTGCTGTTTGTACCTGCCTGGATTGGACTAGTACCCCAGCCCTTCTCCACGAACTTCCAATCGCTGCGCTGCGCACACATGATCAGAGCACGCAGATAAGGATTATAAATCATTTGTGTAATATTTTCCACACAAGTCAAGATAATAAATCAACTACAAAATGTCACTTGGCGCCAGCAAGACAAACATTTTCCTTTATTTTGGTCGTTGTCGTTTTATTTTTCTCGTTCTCGTCTTCTTCGCTTGCGTAGCTCCTTCGTCTCCTCCAACGTGTTTTAAACATTTTCTTACATATGCATGACGTTGTAACCATCTAATAGATGATTAATGTAAATGCGACGCGTTCCTGATAAACGCCCGAAGGTAATTTGCATAATTCGTGTCGCTTTTTGTTTCAGAAAATTTTTCATATTTTTCTTTTTGTTCTCTCAGATAGAAATCGACCTTGTCGTTTCGACGTTTCCCACGTTCATTGCTGACAGTTCCGGTCACGAGAAGGGAGGGTGGCTGGAGAGGGGGGTCGTAGAGTGTCAAATGACTTTGGGTGCGCGCAGTGTGATCGCTTTGCGAATATTAACGATGTTTCGAAATTGCTGCTTAACTTTTCTTTATGACATTTTCCCCCTTCAGGGCACGCAACTGTACCGAAAAGGTGTTAAATACAATTTGGGTACAACTTATCGATATCGAGCGCATCGATAACACAGTGCACAATTGTTGCATTGGCCATAAATCACAGTCGAAGCGAAGGCTTATCAGCAGCAGCAGCTGCCCCAAGCTGTTTGCACTCGCTTGTGCCCTACAAGAGGCGATAACACGAAACGATTTATAAGACATACAAAGCGCACACACACACAGAGACGCAGTCTTGTAATCGCTGCGTTGAAATCTCACGTAAAAATTGCTTCATTACAGTTCGACTGGGATTCCAGAGAAGTTTTTGCCATATATACCCTGCCCTATATGCCAAAGAGAGAAGGTGCCCGGTGCTGCTGCCTTTTTAATTGATTGCTCGCCCGGCCGGCCGGCCGACCAGTTGTCTCGCATTATCACAAGAAGGCAATCGCATACAGGCACACGCATACAGCTGCAATAAATAACAACACGCAGCGGGCACTCTGGGACGTGCGCTGCCTGTTTAAGGTTCGGCCATAAAGGCCCATAATGAACCCTTTCTTTGGGCCATCTTGCCTTTCCCTTCGCCTTTGCGTCTCGATAAGCATCGACCCAACCTGTGCCCATCGTTAGTCTTCTTCTCTTGCTGCTCTACGTCGCTTAATACCCTGCGAAACAAAGCGGTTCACATTAGGGGTAGACCCAAGTCGGGTCTGTAGGGAGGGGCGCGTGACTTTCGACAGAGTTCCAAGCGGAAAAATCTATTCGTCGTTAACTTCAATTCATTTGCGCTGTACAGGGTATCTGCTAGCTCGTACTGCAGTCTCTGCTGCACTTCCTCTGGTTTTGACTGCCGTTTTGCTTTGCTCTCGTATTTAGTTTCGGCTGCGCCTAACGAGCTTCTACCTGAGCCATTGCCTCTTGCTTAGTCTCAGCCGCAGCCTCCGTGGCAGCCGCCGCTCGCTGCCGCAGCCTCTGCCTCTGCCTCTGCCTCTGCGGGCTGCAGTTATCGATTGCGCGATGCCAATCGGCGCGTTGAGCACTTGGCGAACTTCTCTGATTGCAGACGATCTGTAGCGCAGCGGAGGCCACGTGTAATTAACTGTTCTTGTAATTTGACTAAGTTCTGGCCAAGTTCAAAGTCAACTGCGCTGCAATTTGCTTGCGGCTTTGCCGGTTCAAGAGGAAACAGGAATGGAAAGTGAAGGCACGGGGGCAGAGGGGCAACTGTAACGGGGGCTGGCGTGACAGTGAGCCACACCCAGGGGCACATGTGTTGTGTGTTGTTCGCGTCGTCACTTGCATTTTATTTTGACAGTTCATTTGTCACTACTTTTGATTTGCTTGCCCTCGCTGCATTATGTGGGTCGCATTTGGACTCGCATATGTTGGCCACCCTGGCGCATATGTGTTGACAGCCCAACCCACACAATTGGGTTGACAGTTCGGTCGCAGCGACAGCTCAAACGGGAGATCTCAATTGGGTTGGCTGCACAGAAAAAAAATAAAAAACGATCACTTCAATTGCCGCCGAATAAAGGGTAGTTAATGCAAAGATATACCCAGTTACAGTAGATGTCACTATAAAGTTAACTTTTATTAATTACTTTTCCACAGCTCTTAATTATAATATGATAAATGAGATCGTAAAGATCCACTTCATTTATAGAGAATATTATATATAATGAGTAATCATTTGTTTTCTGTTAAATATGATATTCAAATTTAATACATGCTTAATTCAAGTCTTATAAAATACATTTCGAAAAGATTTAGCAGTCTGATAGATATATATTCTGATAAACAATTGTTGTCTTTATACTCGACTGTCAGCAGTTTCCTTACTGAATTTCAAGCCGAAATAATCGTAGTCTGCCGACAGTTTCCCGCATTCCCGTCTCCCGTGATGCTGGAAATATACAGATATATGTATACCCGGTACAAAATATTATCATACACATTTATATGCATGCAGATGGCGTACGCATCGAAATTTATTACTTTGTAATATTTGTTTTCCCTCTTTTGTGGGATCGTTGCGCGACGGACCCCGACAATGACCCCATCTTTGCTTGGGTTAACAGAATCACCTGCAGTGCAGCCGCAGTCAGCCAAGCGAAGGTTTCAATAATGCAGGCATGCTGCTGCCCCACTACTCTGTCATACTTCCTTCTCTCTCGCCCTCATTCCCTTTCTCGCTCTCAAACCTGCCTCAGCTCGATTTATCGAACTGATTTTGAATGATGCATTTGCTTAGTTACTCGGAGCCCTCTGGGCTTGGCGAATGCATATGAAATGCGGGCAGCGTGTCAGAGTTAACTCAACGTATGAAGGCTACCAGTATTGGTTTATTCTATATATTGCTGTACCAAAATTCTATTCAAAGGTTAAAAGTGTAGACCGAGCTATGGCAAAAACTTGAACCCGATATAAAGTGGAATAACTCAGAAATTACTTCGCGTTCGCTGCTCGGCAGTTTCCCTCGAGCATCGCCCATCAAGTGGACACAGTTCAGTTTGTGTCAGCAATAAACAGAACATGTGATTTTCATTCTGAACGCATGGAAAATTATGTAGATTTGTGCGTGCGACAATGGGGAAAACTGTAAACATGTCGCATAAATTTAATTAATTACGATTTCTTTATCCAATCGACCCAGTTCGAAGGGGTCCATTCGTAATCGTTTTACGATCGCACAGCAGCCGCCCACAGATCTTCGAGATTAGACGACAACACATAGTGAAACGGTCCCAAATCCCCACAAATCGCCCGAATCACTTGATCACAACTTGCGGTGGTTCGATGCGCTGCGATTCGATTTGGATTCTGTTTTATTTTTTATGTTACGACGCGCTGGGCCATTTCTTATTCAAATTTGATTTAGTTTTTGAGGGTCTAGAGAACAGCGTGTGGACCGAGCAGGGGCTGCGAGGGGTTTGACCGCCTTTGGCAGCTCATTAAGAAAGTTGTTCCGCATTCATTTTTTATCGCCGTTGTCGCCCCGCCATTGTTGGCCGCTGATTATCTTGAGCTTTTCCCCGGCTCCTACGGTTGTTGTTTTTTATGGTCGCGCGTTTATTTTACCTAAATGTTTTGATAAGTTTTCCCGAAAATGCAGCCTGCTTTTCTTCGGCTGTTGTTGGCCATGTTCTGCTTTGGTAGTTGTTAAATTTATGTGGCATCGTTTGTCATTTGGTTTATGGCTTGTTTAAGCCTGCAGAGAGATCAAGTTAACAGCACGATCTGGCTAGATCGCGGGCTTTGAGTTGGATTGAAGAAACTGCAGGGCAACGTTGATCGTTTTCACTATAAAACCTGGGCACCCAAAGCAATGTGCGAGGTACTTAAATGGGTATAAATTAAAATTAATCTGATTTCCAAAGATTTTAGAATAACGAATAGAAAAACTGATTGGTTATCTTAAGATCATTAAGCTCTTATCAGATCTTGTTTCATGCGCTCTATCGATGCAAAACTATCAGTCCATAAATTCCTTATCAATGAATCAACCAAAAGCCTAATGGCAGATCTTTTTCAACTTATCACGCCTTTCTCTTTCGAATTTTTTTTTTATCTGCTTCGTCTACTGATTTCCAGCTACTTGTAGACAACATTTGGGGATGGGCACGTCGACGACACGTCATCGAGGCGCACTGGTCATATAACCCATAATTTTTTTATAGCTTCCAAGTTACCCCCTGCCCCGCTCGACTGAGTAGGGAATATTGTATTTATGTGAGCTATAATTTCAACATTAGGGCATCATAAAAACGTCATGATTATTTTGAAACTCATTTCGTTTGTTATTTCTCTGCCGTTCTCTCTCTCTCTCTGCCTTGTTCCCTCTGTTTTTTATGCACAAATTACGAAAAAAAATTCATTGAAAATTAAACGAAATGCGCAACGTAAAGAAAAATATTTTATTAACACTTTGTTCCAATGAAGATCAATATTATTTTTAAACGTGGCCGAAGCGGAGCGCCAGGCGAACTTCCTCGAACCAGTTGAGGTTGGGAAATGGGCTGCGAAAGAGATGGGGGGAGGGGGGCGAATGGATGAGCCTGGGAGGGGGCCAGAGCGTTATGCCTTCGGGGCCTGCTGGCATATATCAAACAACGAGTGGGAAATTAATTTAAAATTCTTCCTCTTTCTTCGTTTCCCATTTCCACGCGCTTTAATTGTTCAATAAAAACATCAGCGCCCTGTCGATGATAAGTTGGAGAACCTCCTTCGAAACTATCTGCGGTAATTTGTTTATTTTAAATTATATTCGTTGAAGTTTTTATATATTCCGCTTCGATCATAAAGTCGGCAGAGTTACGAGTTCAGTCTGAAAAACCAAATAAATCGCTCGTCGCTTGCAGAAGTTAACGAAGAAAACCTCCTTGTGTGGCGGGACGAGCCGAGAGTTGTATTCCTCTAGGGTTTACTCGGCAATTTCTCTCTCTCTCTCTCTCTCTCTCTCTCTCTCTCTCTCTCTCTCTCTCGGTCTAGGTAATTACCGCTCATTAATAATATGCAGATGTGCCATAGCTAAACGAGCCTCAAATTTTATTTTATTTCGCCGTTTCACAGCATTTCCCCTTGTTGTTTTGTTTATGTTTTTATGGACCCCATTTTCGGATACCCAAAACGAACGTCGAGTACAAGTATTTTTCAAGTGCCAGCTGAAATTCTGTTTTCAAAATAATATTTTCCCCCATTCGCCACCCTTGACCCCAAGGGAGTTTTTTACCGCAACATTTTTATGATGAGAATTCTGCTGCATGGCCACTTATTACCTGAGTGTGCTCTCGAGAATAGATGTATAGCAGCGGCGTCATCAGAGGGCTGCGGATGTAGTTGAGACTGGAGAGCAGCAAAGAATCGAAGGATGCTGGAATGAGAGTACTAGTCGTAACATTGACAGAGATAATTTGCACAGAGGGAATATTATTGATTAGTGATACGGGTGTGCTTTAATTATAACAAGTTAAAACCAGGCTGTATCAAATTTTAAATCCTTTATTGCTATTAAGTTCTCTGAAACAGAACTATTTGCTTTTAAGGTTTGGTCCATTTGAAAACTATCAGAAATCCAGTTTAAGGACGAAGCTTTTCGCACTTGTTCCCTTTATGGATTCATTCAATTTAAGGTTTTTCAACAATTCTTTAAAACCTGGAAAATGACGTGGATTATCCTAATTTTTTGCTATTTACTCTCCAGAAGTACCACGCTTAACCGATTAAATATTTTGCATTGTAGCTTGTTCTTAATATTCGTTCTATTGCATAAATCTATCTACTTATATATGAATGCTTATCGACAATTTCAGGGAGCGTACCGAAACATAAAAATTACTTACTACAATAAATACTGAGTTGTATTTGCAATTCTGTGCCGATAGAGATGCCTCAGTTTATCGAAATGATAGTTTTTGCAAATATCAACTGTGCGAAATATACATATATGTATATATTTGTATACAGCTGAATAGATAAGAACAGTAAAAATATTATAAATGCACAAATTTTACAGACTTGATCATGATAATCGGCAAGTATGGATCGTACTACGAATCTGTGAAGTAATTTAACTTATCGAACAAGATTCTTACGCCTTTTTGGAAATTTACAGGACTTACCTGTAAAATGATTCCGAAGAAACACCCGAATTTTACAACAGGATTGATAATGCTTATCACTCGACATAAGAGGAGCAGCTCAAAAGCCTTGCTCGTATTTTGAGATAATTGAACCGACTCTGCGACACGAGTGAATACAGAAAATCATTTGAGGAAATTAATGGTGCAGATAGAGAAATCTTCACAGATTGGAAAAGCTTAAGCCGAATTAAAACAAAAAAAAACTATTAAAGCTTTTTGCCATATATAAATCAACAGATTTTTTATTGAAGCGATTATATACAGCATGTATTATAGTTTGCAAATGGTTAAGAAGATTTCGTTGCATAAGTATGGATATAGTTGGATATGGCAATCCTATAGCTGGCAATTGCAATACTTTGTGGCACGTTCAAACCGCTGTGCAAGTCCATGCAACGTGCAACACGCGTACTTAAATCGCACGACATGCGGCCAGCTGCGACTCCAACATAGTGGCAATTTTTCCGGCATCCTTGGGTTAATGAATTGTGTGTCCGCTTAATAAAATAAAATTTTATTACGGCTGCAGCTGTTGCGCGTTGCAACTAATGAATAAGTGTAAATTCTAATGAAAAAGCGTTAAGGCAGCGACAATAAAAAGCTGAGCAAAGTGAAGCGATGGCAGCAGGCAGAAGGGGAGGGGGGTGGTAGAGAGGAGCAGCAGAGAGAGAGAGAGAGAGAGAGTGAGGGGTAATTGTGAAAGAATGCCAACTATGGCGAAAATTCAATTAAAAATGTAAAACAACTCTAAAGCGTGCTGGACACAGAGAGAGAGAGAGCAAGAGAGACACAGTTAGCGAGAGAGACAGAGAGAGAATGTGCGAGAGGGGGGGGGGGCTGCAAGTGGGCAGCAAAGGCGTGGAAATACGGGCAGCTGATGGAGCGCAAGAACGCAAGAGACAACGCAAACGAGCAACACAACATGCAATTAGGGAAGGATGAGACTGGCCAGGCTCTTGTAGAGCGTGGGACGGGCGGGGCAGCGAGAGCTGCGCCTGAACACAGTTGGCTTTGATTGTTCAATGCACTCGCCGCGTCCTGCCTCGACCACCCGCCCTCTACTCCGCCACTGCCCAACGCATATTTATTGTGTCGCGGATTCAGTGCGAATAGTTGCCGTTCGCATAACGCCTATGGAACGGAACTGCTACGCTCGTTGAGCGAAATTGACAAAGAACCTGGTTAAGCCCCAAACAGCAGCTGGCGCAGCAGCATTGTTGTATACTCAACCACCTTCTGCCCCACAGTACACGCACAGGCCACAGTACACGCAATGTAAAGGGAAATTTGCATTGAATAACAAAAAACAGGCGAAGGCTACGCAGCAAAAAGAATAGCACTACGAGATGTGGTTATGTGCGCATAAAGGTGAATATTGTGGATGCCATAATCCACACTCTAAACTATACCCGTATAACAATTTAAACTTTGATAGTGCATATTAAAACGGACTCTCTCTCTCTCTTTCTCTCTCTGTCTCACTCTCTGGAATCATTTAAATGCAAACTACTACGGGTTTTCTATGCAAACAGTGTTTATAGTAATAGTATTTGGTTATTTAGTTATTTAGAGAGAAAGAGGAGCTCAGGAAAACTTTAAATATTATTAAATAAAATTTATAAATTTTTAAATATAATAAAACATTTGTACTACTGCTAGCGGACTTTAATTTATGTATAAATATAATTGCCTTGTCTCTATTTTTTCCATTCTTAGACTCAAGCTCATTCTATTGTTTTTTTGCACTTTCACTTTTTCTGTTTTCCTCTCTCTCTCTTTGGCTCGTGGAGCAGCTATAATTTTTAACCAAATAAGACACATTTCTTATCTCTGCATCCTTCGTCTTCACCCCTTTTCTCACACTTTCTGCAGCTCCTCAAGCTCCGCAGTTTGTTACCCCCAACTGTTGCTGGTCGAGATTTATTTGCCGAGATTTCGAAAGAGTTGTTGCCGCTGCCGCGCGATTATCCAGTGCATTGAACGCGGGCATCCATTAATTACCAGCAGCTGTTCCAAATACTCCACCGACGATTCATCCCCAATTCCCCATGCAATGGCATCCCCTTCGAAATCCTCGAACTAACCGCATTTTTGCCTATTCATGAAATATTATTTTCATGCTGGAAAAAAGTGGTAGGAATTTTTTTTGTTTCATATTCTTTTTGCTCGGGGGAAAAATCGGGGAAAAAATACGCGTAGGTGTACGGCACGCCTCGCGTTTCCATAATTGTGGCTCCGCCCGTTTACGAGGTGACACGGTAGGGTAGAACTGTAGTTTTTATGGCGCTAAAGACATTAAAACTGTCAAAGCGGCGGGCACTTAATTTGATACTCGAGTGCGGCATAATTGGAACAGACCCGCACAACATGTGTCCGCAATGGGTATACACGACTACGAACATCCGAACATGGAGCAACTCCGACACTCACACTGCGTGTGCCCCGAGCAGGTCGCATGGGTGGCCGGAGCGAGCATGGGCGTGGGAGTGGGACTCCTGCCTGACGCGGGGTGTTCTATTTATATGCTCAGCATTGTTACTTGGCCTTTGTCTAAAGCTGAAAAAACATTTGACATGTCGCCGATATATATTACGAAATGTCACGGAAATCTTTGTTAATTTGTGGTTTCGATTTCTCATCATAAATTGTTTATTTTTAAACGATGTGACAGCCCCAGGCGCCGCGTGATTTAGATCTACCTTGTCTGTGGAGTACATGGTCAAATTTCACACTGAACTTATGTTGGGCATAATAACTTAGATAAAATTGAGAGAGTTATTTGCAGCAGGATTTCAGCTTGATTCAACTTATTGATCTCAAAGTTTCTAAATGAAATTGCAATTTATTTTGCAATGAAATTAGACATTTTATTACTGCATAGGCTAACAATACCATTGGTTTTACTTCACCCTAAGATCATAATTTTATAATAGATAATAGACAATATGCAGCCTAGAGCAGGCAGGCTTCATGTACTCTTCTAAAAAGTCTCTTCCTCTTTATCTCTCTAAGTGCACGACCACAATTTGCCTGTCGAGCTCATGGCGTATGCCCTTCCATGCTACTCCGCCCTGCCAGCACTGCCTCCTCGACTCCTTCTAGTTTTTGCGCTGTCCACACTGCTGCTGCTGCCAACTTTGGCACATTCTTATCGAAATCTCGCGCATAAATCAGAATCACAATTCGCACTCGCCGCGCCACACGGAGGAGCCACATGGAGGAGTCGCGGGCCACAGTGGCGACTATTCCCACGCTTTTTGTGCGCGTACTCAAACACACGCAACGCGCACACACACTCACACACACACACACACACGCACACACACGCACAGTCATAAAATTTGCCACCCAAGGGCAGAGCGTGTTTGGGGGCGGGAAGGGGCGCAGTGCGATGCGGCTGGTCATAAAGCAAGCGACGCCAATGTCCTCGCCGAGTGGAACGCACATAAAAAAGTTCTTCAACAATATAATAAACAATTTCCTGATAAATTGACAAAAGGCTGGCATGCCACGCCCTACTGCCTCCCCCTCCCCCCCGCTCCCCCTTCCCCCGTCGAGGGACATCACAGCGAACGTGTCGAACTTATTGGCATGCAAAGAGAGTGACGAGTTGAGTTGCAAAATTTATGGATTTTAAAATGTAAGCGAAATATTTAAAAGCCAAATGCGAGGCGGACGTGTCTAATGTGCGAGGGCTGCTAATGAGACGCCTGCCTGATAGACTGGCTGGATGACTGACACGCCCCCCCTCGCCGGCCCCGTCGATTGGTCTGCTGCACGCTGCATTGTTGCACAAATAACTCAAGTTGCAACTAATTACGACGCATTTCGTACTTTACAACTACAGCAATAAATTTCAAGCGTGTCCCCTGACACGACGCGTCGCCCATGTTGCAATGCTGCCAACTTGCAACCGGGTAGCCAGATTCATCTGCTGCTGCCCGTGCTGCCTGCGCAGCTTGTTGCTGATTTTTTTTTACAGCATTTAACACGCCTCGTCATCATATTCGGAAGCAATGCATCATTCGACCGGGACTGCCGGTTAGGGGGCCGCGGCATGTGTCACGGCAGCCGAGGCACTTGCCGCAAATTGGTTTGCATTTGGCTCAGCATCGCCTCGGGGCAGCCAAGCAGGAGAGCGAGCGGGCGGTGAGGGCGGACGACGACT
Organism: Zaprionus inermis; assembly: GCA_018151445.1. NCBI lineage: Eukaryota > Metazoa > Arthropoda > Insecta > Diptera > Drosophilidae > Zaprionus > Zaprionus inermis. The sequence goes on from JAECXD010001696.1 coordinate 1,856,844, forward strand.
TCAGTTCGTTAGTTGCATGTGCAAAATTTGCGCATGTTGCGACGTTTACAAGCTACGCGTCCAAGGGCGCGCGTCTAGGCGCAAGGGAGAGATGGAGTGGGGATGCGGGATCGTTGGACAATGTGCCGCAGGTAGCTGAGCAAGTTGCAAATGAGTCTGCGTTGCCATTTGACGCGGGCAAGGCGAGACGGAAGATGCCCGGCCAACAAGATGTCATCGTCAGCGGGCTGACAACGCGCATATTCGGAGTGCAATTGGGGCTAATGCCATATGGGAGACGGGGTGGAACAGTGGGATTGAAGCAGGCATTAATGCGGCATAATTAAGGCGAATTTATAGCGATGCGAGTCGATTCCTGTGGGATTACTTGTGGTTAATAACATTTTGTGCAATCAACAATGATTTGCATACTCGTTCAAATCGTTTACAAATTAGTTTCAATTAATGGCTATATTCATACATTTTTTCTAGCATAGCTATTATTATATATGTTTATATAATATATATATTTCTTACAATTGCAAACATACAAATAATCAAATGGTATTGATTATTTTTTTTTTACCACACCCAACTTAATCAATATGCATTACGTTCCCCGACCGAACACGAATGGTACAACATTTTTCACACCTGACCGCGGCACACGCCCCTCGCCGCGTGCGGCAGAAACATTTGACAACATGGCGACAAATTCGCGACAAATTCGATAATGAGTTGAGTGTTGTCTGTTGTAGGTTGCACTGTGTCTCCACATACGTATATACGCTTTTAATTGTAAGTCAAACATCGCAACAACTGTCGGTCACGCACGCCCAACTAGCAGAACCCACAAGGGGTGCGCGAGCCCAGACTAAAAACTAAAACTAAGACTGGCAGTTACCCCCTAAATCCGGAGGAGACGAGGAGCGACGTGCTGCCGCTGCTCGAGCCGCGCTGCATGGCAGTTGCATACAAATCGCGTGGGCGACTGACCACGCCCATCAATCGCCTAATCAGGCAAACACATGTGCGCTATATAATTACATTGGAGCTGACTACGTGACCGCCACTGAAACCCGAAATTAAGAGCACTGGCAACAAGTCAAGCTACAACTACAACACAATGACAATAACAACAAGTCCAACAAGAGAAAAGTCCGCGTATTATTTTGTCCAAAATGAGGCACTCCGAAATCCAGGGAAAATGCCAATGCGGCACATGCAACAACTGTAAAAGGTGTTGCATAGCTGAATAGATGCGACGCGTGTGCCCGATGTACTAGGGCTGGACAACAGCCAAATAAGGAAAGTCATATATGTAAACCGAATGCTTTAAAAAATATTAAATAAATAAAATGATAAAATATGAGTCGAACAAATTGCTTTTAAAATTATTAAATAAATAAAAATAAAAAATATATAAATCAAACTTAATAGAAATAGCTGCACATTTAATTGAACTCGCATTTAGTGTGCAAGTTCCACAGTGCGTGCGAAATAACGGCAGGCGTAGCCAAGCAGAGCAACAACTACACAGCTGCCGCTCTCGATTATTATAATCGCTCTCTGAGTGATATTCCTATGCTCAGGCACAGCAACAACTACAATCATATGCTGCTCTTGCTCTCACATAGTTACTCTCACAAGCAAAGCTCTCACACTGTTAGTCCTTCATGCAAAGCAAAAACAACAAACTCCTGCTCTCTGAGCGATAATCCATTTCGGTAGGCAATTGAGCTAATGGCGCTTGCTCTCTGAGCGAGGCTGCTGCTAACCCTTTCTAACACATATACTGGGAATGGGAAGTGAAACAAGGGCAAAGCGAGGGTCAGTCTGATTTATGCGCTGCTCGACCGCAGGCATATTAAATATGCTCAAATATGTGTAATTATTTATACCTTACTTAATGTACTAATTATAATATGGCCATGCTCTAATTCTGGTGCACTAAATAAACACCAAATACATAACACTTTTTCATATGCTGCCCATCCCTGGCATAGGCTGCCCTAATCACGTGCGCGACTGGCAGCAACAAAAGCTACAGCAATCACAACGGCAGCCGCCGCAGCAGCAGCAGAAGAACAAGCGGCAACAGCAACAACAGCAACAACAACAGCAGCAACAACAATGTCAACAATTGTAACAACAACCGCACAATCAGCTGGCACCCGTCGGCCCAATGTCTCCTCCGTCCCCGTCCGCCTGCTTGTTGCCGGTTCAGCTACTTCCTATAATTCGGCTGCGTAAAAATCAGTCACATTGGGGATTCTCGGGTCGTCGAGGCTATTGAAGTTTTATTGGGCTCCGGCGGCAGCGTTGATGCCGTCGCCGGGTTTCCGTTTGACATTTTGTTAACAATTTCGACCACAATGCGTTTTCATTGCAACGCGAATGGCAAGGGGAGCGGAAGAAAGAGGAGCTGTTGCTGTGGCGCGACGGGAGGGGGCAAGGCGGTCGGGGCATGCGTGTGAATGTGAATGAATGCATGAATGAGTTCGACGTGGCAACGGGACACATATACAGTGGGACGGGACAGTCAACCGAGGCAAACGGTGCAGTGAAAAGTGAGCAGGGAGGAAAGGGAGGGCAAGCAGACCAAGTGACGAGTGTCGAGCGTAGAGCGTAGAGCGGGCGCAACGTGGAGCGGTTAAGTTATTGCCCGAGTGAAATCAAACGACAAATGTCACGAAGCTAATGAATTGAAACGTGCCAAAGATTTGGCTCGCATGCGACTGCAACCGGCACGCTGATGATGATAATGAAGATGACGCTGATGATGACGATGATGTGGCAGCCATGTGGGCGCGTGAGTGTGTGAAAGGGGGAAAGGAAATCAGAGAGTGTTGCCCAGTGTGTTGATTAGTAGAGTGAAAAGCCGCTGAAGCTTGAAAAACAAACAGCTGCAAATGCTGCGGGAAATGTGATTTCGATTTGAGAAAAATAAAATACTTGAATGAAATGAATGTAAAGATATTAAAGAATAGAAGACACAATTTAAATAGGACTATTAAATAATTGCTATGTTTCTCTGTTAAATAACTATTTTAAAAATTAAATGGTCTTAAAATGTAATAAAAAGTGTATCTTAACTAATTTAAATCTAGTTATATTTAAATTATAAATTTATATTGTTAATATTAATTTCTTTGAGTCGTCTGCTCTTAGTTGACTTTAACTAAATAAAAAAATAAATAAAATAAATAAAAAAAAATAAAAAATAAATAAATAACTACGTAAATAAATAAAAGAATTAATAAATAAATAAATAAAAAAAGAATAAATAAATATTAATAAAAAAAGAAATGAGTTTAAAATAATCGAATAAGATATATACATATATTATAATAAATACTACTCTATTTGTATTAGTAAATAAAATAACAAATAATTAAATAATATTCTTTTTAAAGATATAAATAGCACAGCAATTTATTGCACAGCTAACTCTCATAACAACCGTATTTAGTCTAGACTTAAAGCCAACTTGGCCCGCATGGGGCCGCTGTTTCGAGTGGCCGCAAAACTAGATGTCTTGCTGGGCAAAACCCTTGAGCCTCGTCTGGGCCCATCAAGGTAATATGTTGATCCGCGGAAGCCTTTTGGCTTACTGCTTATCTCAGGGCAAATCTTCAAAGTGAGTGACATCGCTCTGCCTGCTCAGGGGCTCCAGCTGGCTGAGCAAGGACAAGGACGCCTTCGCCCGCTACAACATAGCTGCTGTTTCCCCAGTTTCACCCCCCCTTTGCTGCCTGCTCCCCATGGGCAGCCATCAGAAGAAGTGCGCAGAATGCAACGTGGCTTCCTTTCTCTCGCACTCGAGAATGCCATTGCAATTCCGCTGCCATTCTTTAGCGAATGCTTCAAGCACTTTCCATTGTGGATCCTTGCCAGCGCAGGCGTATGGAGGTGGTGGGTGGGTGGTGGGTAGCAGGGGACATCCACTTGTGAGCGTTGCATGCGGCATGGGGCGTGCTCGGGTTGCCCATTGTCAGTGCAACTTTTGTTGCAAGACGCGCGCGCACAACGCTTTAATCTTAAACATGCCAGCGGAACACTTGAGCATTGTCAAGTGGTTGCCAGCTGCCAGCTGCCAGGTCGCCAGATTCGCCCCCGTCAGCAGCCCAACCCACGCGGCTGGCAACACCAGCTACACCAGCAGCCTCTGCCACCTACTCCCCTGCGGCCCCTGCAACGCTTGGCTGCAGATACAGCTTCTTCTGCGCCGCTTGGCGGCCTTGCTACGCTTTAAGACTCCGCTTAATTTCCATTTCATGCCACGCCCAATCCGCCTCAAACGCGCAGAGCTTAAAAGCCAAATCCTTTAGTCATTTGAAGTGTTTATCTATATCGTTTACCACAAGCTCGATGTTCGACTTACCCGTTGAATTCTCTCGCTTTTCCCCCATTTTCCATTTCCATTTCGTAAGCGCGCGCGCGCTGCGCCTGCACTCAATTTGTTGTTGTTTTGGTTTTTCGGTTTTCGGTTTTCGGCTTTGGGTTTTCCCTTTTTCGGCATGTGCGCATTTAATTGAAATTTCCCAACACGCCCATCGTGACTAGCTACTACTGCACAGCAGCCACGCCCACTCTTAACGCACTACGCGTCTCGGCTTGGGCGAAAATTTTAATTAAAATTTTCGCAGCGCTTTGTCGTTTCTTCTTTCTGGCTTGGCTTCTGCTCTCTTTGCCTTTTTTTTTGCGCTCTTTGAGAGCTTTAAAGTGTGAAGTTCCAAGACACTTTTCCAGCTACTAGTTGCGGGCGGGCACGGTACGGGCGGGAGCTGGTATTTGCCTATCCTCTGCAACCCTTTAGGCTCCCCCCCCCACCAAACGGCCCATCCACTTGACAGCCGCTGGTAAAATATTTAACATGCAAATGAGTTTGGCTCTGCATAAAGTTTCGCTTTAAATGTGTTTATTTTAGTTGCCACGCCCAGTCACCCTCGCCAACGCCACCAGCCCCTCCTCCGTCCGTGCTACACGGCCCGGATTCCTCGATGCCTCGTTAAAAAGAGTTACAAAGTTAGTGAATATTTTAACACTTCTTCGCTGCGTTTAACATTTATTTAGCCGGGGCCACTTTCGCGGCTGCCACACGGCGCCTTCCTTCCCCCCCCTCCCTTCCTGATCTGTCATTCCCTGTACGCATCGGGCCACTGCCCTTAGCCCTTTTGCCTTTACGCCCTCTCGGCCTCGCTGCCTTGACTTTTTACATGTTAATGAGTTTTTAAAGTCCAATGAGCTGCGCCTGGCCGTGCGCTTTGATTTCCAGTTCGAGTTCGCAAATTTCTTATTTTACAGGGTATTATAGCTTTGTGCAAGCCAAAAATGTATGTCACAGCAAGCAGTTGGCACTTTCGAGCTTTACAAATTCGCATTGCATAGCCACGCACGCTCATACGCTTTGCCGTCTGTATGAACACCCACAACTCAGGCACTACAAGAGCTACGGCTATCAAATTTGGCACAAATATTTCTAGTTATTGCAGGCAGCTTAACATGTGCTTCGAATGTAGCCATGCCCATTTACGCCTTTGTAAATTTGAAAAAATAACAAACTGCTAGAGTAATTTCAAAGCTAGTACATTAGTTTTTGCAGTGTAGCCCAACTACTTGTTCTCAGTTCGAATATGTGGTATGGACTCTCAAGTAACTCAGAGGTGCCAGCAAAACACTTGACTTTATAATTCGTATTGTTTCTAGCTTATTTTTTTGTGGCAATTGATTAATAGACGGTACCATGACACATGCACAACAAGTGTGCGCTCTGCCCCATCCATGTGGCAGCTTCCTACTAGCTTGCAACTAGGCGCCAACATTCCGCTTAGCTAAGAGCAAAAACTTTTTGCATTAGCAGCTGATTGCAAGCAACTTGGCCAACTCAGCAGCAGCAGCAGCTTACTCCTTCTCTCTCCCACTCTCCCACTCTCTCGCTCTCTCTTTGTCTGCTCTGTAAGCTGCTGGCAACTGGTGTTTGCAGCATAATTGATTCAGCAGTCAATGCCCAGTTAGGTGTGCCTGCGTGTGTGTGTCGCCACTAAACGTTTTGCTGACAAGCAATCACTGCAGCTGTCCCCCAGCTCCAGCTCCAGCTCCAACTGCGACTCCCACTCGAGCTGCATCTACTTGACTCGACTGGCTGCGACGCATCGGCAACTTTTGCCTCACTGTGCCTGCACTGTCCGTCGTCCTGCCAGTCAATCAGTGAGTTTTCTTTAGCAACAAATTTTCTAAATGAAAATGCTACATCATTTATCAACATCAAACGACGTACGGCAAACGGCAAACAGCAGCACATTGCTCGCATCAAGTGGCTCTGCCTGCTGCTGGACAGGCACAGGCACAGGCACAGCGGGCCGACTTAATGGAGTAGAAGCTGCTGTTGCTTGTGAAACGGCTGCAACACTCGAGTGCCACACCTACCCCGGCCACAAGGCGAGCTCATTAGCCGAAAATCAAAGCCAAGTCAAGTCGAAGACTGCAGCTCAGAGCGGGATTTGCATGCACTTCATTAGCCGCAGACGCAGTCTCATTCTCATACTCATCCTCGACTCGGCTTGGCTTGGCTGGGTTGGTTTGGCCTGGCCTGGCTTGGGGCAAGTGTCCGTTGCGCCACATCAATGACAAAATTGCCAGTTGTCGCCGGGCGTCTGTTTGCTTTGCAGCCCCTTTCGCAGCCTGTCTGTGGGGGGGGAGGAGACAAATAAATTACAGACGACTCTGTCATGTTGTTTTCCCAACTCGAGTTGGCCAAATCGACAAAGTGGCAGTAGGAGTCGCGCCATGAACAGCGCACATTTTGGCTAAATAATTGCAATTTTTATCAGAAGAGCACAATAAATGCCAGGCAAGCAGTCACTTTAGGACTGTCTGGCAACTACGAACTGTGCACTGCACGAAAAAAGGGGGAGCTCTCTCTGGCTAAGTTACTTTTCTGCCTGTTCAAGACGAATTTCTTGCAGTGCAGTGCCCACTTCAGCTGGTTATCATCCTCATAGACATCGATGATGTTGCTGGCGAAAGTTGTCGTTGTGTTTTATTCGCCGCAAATTTCTTGAGTGCTGCCCGGAGGGGGAGGCGGGGGGTAGGAAGGCAGCTCGGGGCATTTAATTGGATTTCTGCCCAAATTGCGTTTATTATTGTGGAATTTATGAGGTGCGAAGGGGCCAATCATGAGCTCAGATCGACTTGCCCCGCCGGCTGAGGTTTTGCGACGCTGACCAGAGTGTAATTAAGTTTTTGGACGTCATCAAAGCGAGTGTGTGGGCGGGCAAGCGTGTGTGGGTGTGTGTGTGTGTGAGTGAGTGTATTTGCGATTCTGTGGCTTAGCTGCGCACATTATGCGTGACTGCTTAAAGTCAGCTTTGTCAGCCTTAAAGCGACTCGCAGGCAAACTGCCAGTTCATCAGGTTGACAGGCGAAAAATTTCGTGTCAATTGCAGGACATAAATCAGGCGCTACGACATGTAAATGTAAATGTAAATGCAAATGTTGAATGTAGAATTTAAAATGTAAAATGTAGAATGTGCACTGGCAAATCCAGCCGAGCATGTGCTTCACACACTTGAGCGTGTTTGACTAGGCGGGTTGCAGGGGGGTCGGATCGGAGGTCGTAAGTACTCGACTTTCACGTGGCAAATGGCGACAATTTGTGAAAAAGAGTCGAGTGTGAAAAACACATAGAGGGGGCAACAGGGAGGGCAGGGTAAACTTCAATGGAAAAACTGCGTTTGCAATGGAAAATACTTTCATGTTCGTGTCACTTGCGAGTATGTGAAGACGCTGCAGCAGCCGAAGACGAGGAAGGCGAGCAAGTTGTCGCTGCCATCGCCCCCGCACCACACGCTCAGCTTTATTTGCCTGACCCAGTTGGCGCTGCAACGACTTGATTACAGTTTCTCTATGCGCTGCCAGAGGACTTGAATGGCGTTTTGATAGCCTCTAATGCAGCTATCTGGCAACGCGATGCAGTCCACTTAAAGCAAATCCTCCCCAGACTCACTCTGCCTGCCCGTTCGCTGCTTAAACAAGCCGCAAGGCACTTTCACTGCCAGCTTGAATTACATTTCACTTATCTCCGGCCACAAATTCGCTCGGCTCTGCCATGCAAATCTGTACAAGTCCTTGACGACCCTCCGCACCGCAACCCGCCGGCTGTGCCTGCCATAATGTACTCGCACTTGAAATTCACATATTTTTGCAGCTTCTCGACGTTGTTTCGTTTGTGACAAAGTGTCAGAGCGAGACTGTCCAGATCTGTCTGTCATTCCGGCGTATCTCTGAGTTATATATTAAACAAAAAAAAAATAACTGCCGACTCTTTTGTAGCACTTGGAATTTATGGCCCTGTGATTATTGCTTCACTTGTCTGCGTAGAACTCTCTGTGTCCTGGCTGCGCATAAATTCTAAAGCCCGCTCGCATTGGAGGCATGCTACACAGTGAGAAAAGTGTGCGTAACTTGTTCAATTAATCACAATAGTTTACTCTAAATAAATGTCATAGGCGTGCAATATGTATATAGAAATGTAATTTAAGTTTCTATCTCGACAGGAAGTTCGAAATTTGTAGAGAAATAAATTTCAACTATAATTTTCGTTCTGATTTATCGCTCGGCGTTGGATTACGTTGGGTTTAGAGCTGCTCAAATTAAAGCCAAGTGCTCGCACTTCCGGTCGACGGCCCTTTCGCTCTCTCTCTCTTTCACTCCTCCCTGCTATCTTCTTCTCACTTCTTTCTATGCGTACCACGTGGCCGTGCATTCATCCAATTAGGCGCTTAATTGTCTGACAAGCAAATTGCTTTGTCAATATTTTCACCAAGTCATGCCGTTCCGCTCTATGTATAGTTCGCTCTGCTTACCTCCCCTCTCTCTCTTTCACTCTCCTCTCTCGCTCTCCTCTCGCGCTCTGCAGCCTTCTCGTCTAACGCCTACGACACGCACTTATTGCGCTCCTCTGACAGTTTCAAGTAGTAGACTTTATTACCCAACCCGCCGGCCGAGCCGACAACCCTGCAACTCTCCTGTTTTCTCTCTCTCTCTCAGTCTCTTCCTTTCTCTCTCTGTCTGCCTGTCTGTCTGAGGTAACCATCAAGCAGGCTTTCAACTTTGACCACAAGTGTTGCTGTTGGCGCTTCCTTTTTCGGGGCGTGCCTCGTGTCACTTATAAACTTCACTTTAAGTTGTCAATATTTATAAATGTTTACACGTCGAGCAAGGTATTGCTGGGGGGGTACCTTCTCTGCTTTCCATCAGTCGACAAGAGTAGCTGCTGCTGCCAAAAACAGCCTGCTCATGTCGAGGGATTACGCAGAGCTCAAGAACTGTGGTTACAATGAAACCAAATATTATAATTGTGTAGAATTTTGAGTTCTTGGCAATTCTAACATAAATCAGCTGCCAATTGCAGATCTTCTCGATTCCTTGAGCCACAACTGCACTGGCAGCCCTTCGAAACCCTCTGAGCACTTCCTTACGACTTGCCCTATGCCGGCGAAAGGCTTAGCTCAGGCTTCGAAAAGCTGTTGTCGAGCCATCATTAGGCGCAATAAATATTCTCGGTCACCTATGGCAAGCTGCTTTCACTTCCGGCCCTCTCTCTGTCCTCCCGCATCCAAATAAAACATTTTGAATTACAAAAGAGCCCATAAACGGCAACATTTCACTTCCTTTAAACCCGAATCAATGGCCATAAAAACGGGAACATAACTTCCGACGTCGAGTCAAACGATGATTTCATGCAAATCGTAATCAGGACAGCAAAGGGCATTCACACACACACACACACACACACACATATGGCCCTGGCAATTGGGTTCAATAAAAGGCAACAAAATGCCGCTTGATAAGTGTAAAATTTACAATTCCAATTTTTTACAACAGTTGTGCGTTGCGGTTCTTTGAAAATGAGGCTTACCAAAAGGAATTGCATAGGCTTAGGAAGAGGCGAATTCAATTCAGATAGGGGTGCAAGCGAAAAGGGGCGGGGCAGCTGGGTTTCGGGCTTAAGTTTGGCAACGCAGCTGTTGCTCAATGAATGAACATATTTCTCAATTGTCTGTGAGCTGTTGCCTTTGACGCCTTCAAATCAAATTAAAAATTTAAAGAACTTCGGAGCGGGTTGCGACGAGACTTGAAGATAGTCGAGTTGATTGCGGAAGGGGTTGAGGCACACACTCTCTCTCTCCCCCTCGCCGCTCTAATGAAGTCATTAGGGGTAGTCTTCTATCTACATCTGTAAGACACACATATGTGTGTGCGTGTGCGTGTGTGTTTGCCTGTGTGCGGTTAACTTTGCGCATCTGCGGTCTGCAGCGCGACCCGTTGTTGTCGTCGGCAAATGAATAAATTATCAACTATGTGAAGGTACTTACCAACCCTGGCCAAACAACGTATTGCCTGGCATGAGTGCGAATGAGTGTAGGCGAAGGTGGGTTCAGTAATTGCTGCGCCTTGTCGTCTAGGCCATTAGAAGGCAGCACTAATGGGCCTGCGAGTTGGCCAAGTTGGCTTTAAGTTACCTTTGCTTGCCGCCAGGCAAAAAGCCACAGTCGCATTTGGGCGGCATAAAAAAGGCATTTGTTCGACATGAAAGGCACTCAGTCAATGGCGCCAGGCGGGGAGCAGTCCTGGAGGGGGGGGGATGGGACTACTCGTATATACACAACAAGGAAGACAAATCAATGCAGGTGTCACAAATGTCAGACGACAGCTTTGGACCGTCCCAACCTCCCCTCCGCTCGCCTGGTGGATATTAATGTCGCTGACTGAATTGATGATGACGATTCCTGTTGTTGCTGTTCGCTTGGCTGTCTTCTACCCCACGGGGAGGCGGGGGTGGGTTGGGTGCGCGGCTACCTGGTCTTAAGCCGATTTGCCATCTTATCACAGGCTAGGGCGCACGGCGCACGGCGAAAGCGATGCTGATTCCGATTCTGATTCCGATTTCAATCTCTGCCGCAAGCGCCGCAGTCAGCTTTCATAATGTGCTTTACCTGCCCCGCCCACAGCCCTTCTCGGCCCGGCTTTCTTGGCTGCCTGCCTGCCTGTCGATTGACAGGCATAATAAATCATGTGTTATAGTATTAATCAAGTTGAAGCCGTGCTGCTCCTGCTCCTGTCTCCGCAGATGCTGTACATATTTACTGTATTTGTTGTTGTCGAGGTAATCGCATGACATTTATTACAGTTACCGTTGCGCCTGTCGCTCAAAGGCAGGCTTCACTTTAAACCCAACTTTAAGTCAACTTACGCTACGAAAGTGTCCTTTAATTGCGACTTCTTTCTGATACCCTGTTGTGAAAAAGCGTGGGTAGAAGGGTGTGACGGAAGACTAGACATTGAGAAAGACAGAGAAGATATATATATATTTATTTATTTTTATAACGTTAGCGTAGAGCAATCGACTCAAAGAAATTAAAATGCACAAAATAAAAAATTTAAATAAATTTAAATTTTAGTTTAGTTTTAAAATCATTTAATTTTTAAAATATTAAAATTATTTAAACTATTTAAAGTGGGGAATATGATATACTTTTTATTTTTATCATATTATTTTAAATGGCTGAGATTGATTATAATCAATCCATTTTAATTTTATATATATTATATTATAATTACTATAAGTAAAATTAATGAAATTATGCAAAGTAATATTTATTTTATTATTATCAACTCAACTCAATATACAAGCTTAAGCTTATAATCTTTGCATTCGCAGTTGGCTTCCTTTAATGCCAAAGTGCTGCTCCAGGCTATCTGCCAGTCCAGTATACCCAACAAAGCCTTATTTACTTGCTTTTCACTGTGCACCAACTCTAACTCGAGCCCTACAATTGCTTTGAATTGTTGCCTCTAATTGCCATTTGTTGCTCCGCCTCCTTAACTGCTTTCACTTAAGCCCCCACACCCTCACAGCCCCCCCCACCCCTCTTCTTTGTCCATACCTCCACTGTCTGGACGGCACATTAAGAACTTGTAAAGTTAAATTAAGTGTTTCGTCTACTATGCAAAAAATGAAAAGGAAACCGATTCGTGTGTGGCCAGAAAAGTTTCACTGGCTACTTATTAGACGACTTTGGGCTATTAGTATTTCCCTGGAGTGAGTGGGAGGAGTGGGGAAAGTGGGCGGAGGAGGTAACGGATGCCGTCTGCTTTCGAACGATAAAGAATTTTATGGGTTTTCTTCCTGGTTGAGCAAAAATTAACGTACTTAAATTGGCAGCAACGCGATAATGTTGTGATTCTGTGTTTAGTTGGGAAGTATTTAAGGGGTATACGATGCCAGGAGAAGCTGCTGTGCTGCTGACCGCCTTAAAGATAGGGTATTTATAGGACTTATGAAATTTCAATTCCATTACATTATTATGGATTATATTTTTTATTGATTTCTTTGTAATTTTTGTTGTATTTATTGATACTCTTTATAAACCTGCGCAACTTTCGTGGCAACCTGCGCTAATTTCACCCGTTCGCGTTGCCAACTACAATGGAATGCAGCTTATTATAGAATTTGCAGACTGTAAAATGTAATGCAATTAAAGGATTAAGCGGAAATGCCATTAGGCTTTGTGCGTCAGCAATCGCGAAGCAGTCGGACAATCCCAGCAGGATGCGCCTCGAATGGAACTGGGTGTGCCGCCTTTAAACTGCACGACTATTGATACACTTTCAATTATTTAAATGACAGGCAACAAAACTTAAGTGCTCGACAAATTTGTCGACAACAACAAAAAGGCAAAACTATCCGGAGTCCTAATGTAATTGCAGCCTGGCTACGCACAAGCAACGCAACCCCGGGTTGGGTGACATTTGAGTATCTCTCTCTCTCTCTCTCTTCCTCTCTCTCCCTCTGTAGCTTCTATTTTTTCGTAGAAGCTAAATAAATTTCTTTGCATTTGATTTGATTTGGGTTTTAGGCTGCTTCCTTCTCTCTGTCTCCTCGACTGTGCTGCCTCTCGACTTATTTTTCCAGCTGATATCGGCAAAAGTCGCAAATCAAATAAAGTGAATTGAATAAAGACAAACGACACGCCCCTGTCTCTCTCTCTCTCTCTGTCTCTGACATGGCGGATGTACTGCGTAAGTAGGCGTGGCAGTTGCGTCATGAAATTAGTTGCTAGTTCTCTAGTTCGACGACTTTCTCCACTTCTTTCTCTCTCTCTCGCTGTTCTCCTGTTGCAAATCGAAATCAAAATGTTCGCATAAAAGAATTATCTGCGCTTAAGTTAGATTATCTCTGGCCATAGAATCCAATTGCCAATTGAATGGAAGAAGATTCAAAAGATTCGATTTGTCGAACGTAAAATTTATTTGCTGTATTGAAGAGTGTTCGTCCCCCTCTCTCGCTCTCTCTCCCTCTCCCTATTCGTACCCACTTGAGAATTTGTCCAAACTCTTTGCATATGTGAGTGTGTGTGTGCGTTTGGTTTTATTTTATTTGCAGCTTTCCCTTTCCTTATCATGTTTCATTTGATTTGCTCGAGCTGAGGCCGAAATTTACGAGACCTCAGCATATGTTGCGGGTTGCAGGTTTTGGGGCTACTTAAGGGTTAGTCAAAAATGACATGGCAAGACGTTGCGAGACGTAGGAAGTTCCGGCACAATTATACCCTATGAGAACAAAACGTAGATCATACGCATGTGATCGATCACAAACTTTATTTGATACTCATAACTACAGAAATCTTAACTTCTAACTCAGTTACAGTAGTTGCCTTCCTGATTGGAGGACTTGCCCGATTTAGTGTTGTCCTTCTCAAGCTCGCGGACAACCAGAGTCAGTAACTCATACTCACGCTTGATGAAGTCGAGCGACTTTTCCACTTCACGACGATGCAGGTCGGAGCTGATACCTGTGCAGTTGGGAGGATGGGTTAGGTAAAGCCGTGATAATGGTTAGCCGAACTTACCGCGTCGCCTGCACAACATACGATAGAGGATCTGTAGACTGTCGAGTGCACGCTCCTTGTCCAGCTCGTTGAGGCTTACCGCGTCCTTGCACGCGCTGAGTGTCTTCTCCCATTTGAGGCCCAGGGCGCGTGACTGATTGTACGAGCGCTCAAGCTTGGCCAGATCATTCTTCAGGCCCAGCACGGTGAGTGCGGCCTCATTGGTGATCTTAACCATGAGCAGACGCATCTCCTCGATTTCCTGCAGCTTCGTGTTCTTCAGTTCGCCAATCTCTACCTGGGCGAGCACTAAGATTGAGCGTAAAAGTAGAGAAACTTAAAAAAAAACCAATATCTGTAATGCTTCTTTACATACTCAGCGCATCGCAGCGATCGATGCAATCCTTGGGCGAAACGAAGATATCGGAAACTTCAACCACTTCGTCCAGCACCCGCTCGTATGGCTGAAACTCGTGGACTGTTTGCTTCAGAGCGTCGCGAAAAGTACTCAGCACGCCGAGAGATCGCCTGTACTCGTCGATGTTCTTAGACAACTCTTCGTGCATGGTCTCCTCCTCGCGTATGATCTTCTCGGCCGCCCGCTTCTTGTCCGCGCAATCCTTGATGAAGGTGTTCACCTCGATGAAGCGATGACGCAGTCGCTCTTGCATGCGATACATCTGTGCAATGCGCTGCTGGTTCAGCTCCGCCTGATGCTGTGCGTCGACCAGAAGCTGACGCTGCAGCACGGCCATGGCATCGCGTTCCCGCTGATTAGCTATGTACAGCATCTCCACGGAATCGCCAGCCGAGTCCCAATTGGGCGGCTTCCTATCGGTCCACATCAAACATCGATTATCTACCTTTCTGTACTCTTTCATATGTACTTACACGAAGAAGCGATCCTGCTGGCGTGAAATCAGATACTCGCCCACCGAAGTCTCGGGTGGCAGATCCAGCACGCCGATCACATCAGTCTTGGTAATGGGCTTATGACGCGGCATTTTGGCAAACTTAAGTCGTAGTACAATCCTTAGGAAATATATTTATTGTTTATTGTAGTGTTTTATTTTCGGAAATCTGTGCGAACGAAATGGGGATTAAGCTAGGGCTTACTGTGATTGGGGCAAGAGCTGGGAAAAGGCATAAGTGCGATGCAAAGACTACTTGAACATGAACAAGCTGCAATGAAAGCCGCATTCGATCCAAGCTTGAACTACGCATGAGATACAAATATCTTAGCGTAAAGCTTTCAAGGCGCAGCTTTTCTATAAGCTGAGATCTCTGCCTTCAGAGATGCCTCCTGCTCCCTTTTACATGTATTCTCAGTTTACACAAGGTTGTAATATCCGTCTGTACGTAGCCGTTACCATGGATAATCAATCGATTTCCCCGGGCAACCGGTTGTTTTTCCCTTCAAATAACGAAACAAAGTTCCAGTTAACTGTTTGGAAAATTGACAGCATATTATTATTGTTTTTGCTACAGTTATTGTTTCATGTTCGTTCCATAATCAACACGTTTTTAGTAATAATTCTTTTTGTTTTTTGATTTTTTTTCGGCGGTACACTGCACACATTGATCTGGACCTTTCGCCATGCCGCGCATTAAACCAACAACAACTGTGGATGTGCTCGGCAATTTGGATCTACGGCCGGAGCAGGCAGTGGGCGATTTCATAGAATCCAAGCAGCAGGAAAAGTTCTTTATGTAAGTACACAGCACATCAGGAAGATTTCATTCCCTTTCCTGCTATTTGCTATCACAGCAAACCGCCCAATGTGGACTCCGCCGGAGACTCGATTGAGCTGATGTTCATTCACAACTCGCGCGAGCATGAGAAGATGTTGGCGCTGCAGCAGGAGATGCTGCACAACTGCAGGCTACAGTCGGAGATCAACAAGCATCGTGTCAAGGATATGTACGCGACGCAGGAGAAGCTGCGACAACGTTTCATCGATGTGAACACCTTCATGAAGGACTGTGCCGATAAAAAGAGACTAGCCGACAAGAGAATCAGTGATGAGAAGCAGCTGCACGAGGAGCTCAACGAAGATATCGATAGGTTTAAGACGTCCATCAGGGAGTTGACGGCCTTTCGTGAAGCTCTCAAGGCCACGGTCGAGGAATTCGAGCCGTACGAAAAGGTTTTGGACGACGTCGTGAAAATATCCGACATTTATGTTTCGCCCAAGGATTGCATGGATCGTTGTGATGCGCTGAGTAGGCAATTGGAATGCGTTGGTTTTGCATTTGATGTGCCCTAAAGTCTTGGCTCACTTTCAGTGATCGCTCAGGTTGAGATCGCAAAATTGGAGAGCGAGAAGATGAACGAAATCGACGAGATGCGTCAGCGCATGGTGAAGATCACCAACGAGGCAGCGCTCACTGTGCTTGGACTGAAGAACGATCTGAATAAATTGGAGCGTAGCTATCTCGAATCCGTAGCGCAGTGTCAGAAGTGGGAGAAGGTGTTGGCCAAGACCAAGAATGTTCTGGTCGCTCACGCTCTGGAAAAGGAACGCAATCTGGACGTTGTGCAATACCTTTACACGTTGTTATGTCGCCGACGCGGTAAGATCTTCTTAGGCTGCTGGCGGTATGGGGCGCCTATTAATTTGTTGTACTCTCTCCAGGAGTCACCGGCAAACTAAAGCGTCGCAACGTCGAAGGCTGTTTGGACTTCATCAAGAACGAGATTGAGCTGCTGCAGGAGATACTCAAGGAGCACAACAACGAAAAACGAACGCCACCGGGTCTGCAGCAGGGCCTGAACGATGCGTATTGCAACTGACTGTATACTACTATGATGTGAAATATATTCCTAATCTTTGATGTATCCACTTGCGGGGACAGCAGTTAAAGCTTTAAAATAATTCCATAACTTGTGCACACAATTGGCTTTAGAATCTATCCTTCTCTCTGTCTCTCTCTCTCTCTCTGTCTCTCTTAAACGTTATTAATAGTGCCCCACTGGAATCGCTTGTTGATGCCACTTTCTAATTGCTTTTACCTCATAAATCTTGGACCAACTCTCCCGACTCGGTCAGCTGCAGCTTAAGATGAATGTGTCGCGTTTTGTTGCCGGCTACAACTTTTGTCGCGAACTCCCTGACTCGCTCTTTTCTCTTTACCCTCTCTTGTACTCTCTCTCTCTCTCTCTCTCTCTCTCTCTGGGCTACTGCAGTCGTCATAAGTCACAAAATTGTCGGACACTCGAGACAAATGCGACGCTGCATTGGCCTTTGGCTCATTTAATTAGAAAACTGAAGACAGTCTGCAGTGTGAGTAGTTCTCGCTCACTCGCTCTCTCTGCCTCACTCACTCCTGCTCTCTCATTCCTTGTGCTCTGTCTGGGGCGTGCAGTTAACTGCCTGTCGCATCAATTGCACATTACGAGCTCTACACAAAACTCCGAAACTTTGCTGACGGCTTTTTAATTACGTCACTCAAGGAATTCCTTGCAGCAGTCTGCTATCTCTCTCCCACTACCACTCTGTCTCTTTCTCACCCTCGCTCTCTCTTTCTCTCTCAATTCCTCTGCACAGTCTCTTTCTCCCACAATTAGCGGCCTGCTTGACAATAGCTAAAAAAAAGCATTGTCAATTGCACGACTTGACACTCTGCTGCACAAGCCGAGCGGGAAGCGAAGGGAGCCGGGTCCAGGTTCGGGCCCAGTAAGTCGAGTGTATATTGAAAAAGTTTTTTAATTACCTCGCAGCGAAAAAAAACGCGCTTGCTGATTTTCAATTATTCATTGACAGGCCGCCGCTGTGCCGTTTAACCTGTCGACCACTTGACACCGTGTCCCCAAAATCAGGCTGAAAACAAAGAAAACAGATGGACACAGCGGGTCGCAACGACTAAAGAGTGCGCTGTAGTGAGAGAGAAAGCTGGGGCTCAAATATTATAATAAATAAAATTGATTTTCTGGATATGCCCTAAAAGTAAGACCGGCTACAGTCTAGTTCCGACTGCAAGAGGCCAAAGATGTTTAATATTACATTTAACTTTGATTAAGTTTCGTTTGTTGTTCGGGTGTATCAAAATTCTAAAACATTGCAGTAAAGCGAATGTAGTTACAAAATTTAATAGCCTTAGCTCACATAGTCTCTGAGCTATAGACGTTCATACAGACAGACAGACTCTCATTCAAATATGAGAGTTTCTAGTGAAGCGGGGCAAGGCGTGTCTGATTGCTGCTGCAGCATACCTCACTCTGTTCATCGCTGACTTGCAGAGTATGCGCGGGCTACCCCACAGTGACTACTAAAAGCCAACGGTCTAAGCCTCTTATTGACACCTCCTCCTCGCCAAAGTTTAATGCACTTTTGTGCACTCAAATTGGCCGCTTTTGTTGTTAATTAAATATGAAATCGCTAATTTCGCTAACTAACCAATTGATTGCGTTTTAATTAGGCGCGAAAAGTGTCAAATGAAGCGCTGCGTCGAGTAGGGTCGGCGGCGCGTTGTGTAGCAGGGCAGGGCCGGGCAGGGGGGCGAGGTCAGACTGTACAATAGAATACAATTTGGATGAGCATTTTGAATAATTCAAATGACGCCGTAGTCAATGGAGCAGAAATTGAAAAAATTGAAAAATTATCTGTAGCTGCGACATGCCGACAAATTCAATGGCCAAAAATAAATTTGGATAACTCCGAACGAACTCTTTCGCGGGGACTTTGACATTTTTATAACATGTCGGGTTTCTGTGTGCGCGTGTTTTGATTCCAATTCCCCGAGACATTTCCGCCCCGAAAGGTGTTTTGCCTGTTGCCGTGTGTTGTCGAGTTGCAGCGTGTTGATATATGAAAACATTTTAATTAATGCTGACAGCTGGAAAACTCTCGCGGTCGCTTTTGTTGTGTAAATTTTCTCCCGCTCCACTTGAAAACTGTCTGCGCTGCATTTCCCCCCATATTACTCACGCTTTCCTTCTCCCACTCTTCGATAATTATTATTGGATTTCGTTCGTTCTGCATTTACTACTTACTGGTTTTCATTTTGCCGCTTTTAGTTGCTTTTGTACTTGCTCCCCAACCGATTCTTCCGCCGCTTTTGACCAACACGTCAACAAATTAATCCGCTTAACCTCGCATTTCTACCTAACGTTGCCTGTGTTGGTTTTCCCGCTGGGGTTGCCTGACTAGACAACCCAGTCGCAGACTCAGACCCAATCCCCGAGCCAGACGCATAACCAGACAGTTAAGCTTTAATCCTTAATAGTTTAGCCATATAGCCGGGTACGGGCAGGCAGGCAGGGCAACAGTTTTCTAGGGTTTCCTCCCGTCTTGTTGTTTGGTGTCAAGGTGAATGATTGAGCCACTCGGGAATGTCCCAAGCAGTCTGTCGGTTAATTAATGGTTTTATTTGCTGCAGCTTTTCACATAAATTGGGTGCGATGAGCGGGATTTACCGAAGGAAATTCATAAATAAATGAGATGTTGCCGTCATTGAATTACGACAAAATACGTGTATTTTCTTGCTTCGGTCTTGCATAAACCTTGAGTAAATTATTCAGCTGAATCGCCTTGCAGCTATTTGAAACGAAATCTAAACCAAAGCTGGCTAAGCACACTTATTAATTTTGGCTTTTTTGTTGTAAAAATATTTGGTAATTTCCTAAGATTTTCACTTGGCTAGAATATGCAAAATGATGACATATTCCATGCAAATAGCTGACAGATATAGTGCAATTAAGGTAAATATGGGTAAAAAGTATCGAATATTATTGAATTTAATAAAACAAAATGATGTGCAGAGCGGGACGAGGTTTGTTTGGTGGGAGAGCGGCGACTGTCGCCCTGTCATGTCATTTGGTTGCCAGCAACAACAGCAACAACAGCCCATGGGCCAATGCACTCGCCGAGTGCAACAGCCACAGCCACATTAGCAACAACAACAATTTTCATGGTAATAACAATATATAACACACAAATTTGAATAACAAATTAACTTGCACACACAAACACACACACACACACACACACACACACACACTCGCTGACTGTGCGACATCTGAGACTGTGTGGCGTGAGCCTCGAAATTGCCATTCAGTCAGTCGGGCTTCGACATAATTGAATGCCTGCAGGACACACACGACAAAGCAGAGCAGAGCAAAGCAGAGCACAGGAGCTGCAGCAACAACAGTTGCAGCTACAACGACAGCAACAGCGAGCAATAGCCACAAAATATTTGCTTATGTCGCCGCTGCCTGGCAAAAGGCAAAATGCAAAGGCAGCCAGGGGCGAACCACGAAACGCCCGACCAGCCAGACCAGACCAGCCAGACCATCCGATTACCGTGCCACGTCCACGTCCACGTCCATCAAGCATCGACCAATGCGACAACGTCAACGTTGCATAAATCAACACGACGTCGACGACGACGACGACGACGACGACGACGAGGGCAGCGCTTTGCCAATTTCCAAGTGCAGTCGGTACGTTCGGTCGCTTGACCGGACCCAAAGTTGATTGAATATTTCAAACTATGCATCTTTAATAATGTGCAACAGCAACCGGCGGCTATTTGTGGGCGCAAATGCAAAACAGCAGCAGCAACAACAACTACAACAACAAGAAGATCAACAACGGCAACCGCCCTTAGTCGATGTAATTCTGACTTTTGACTAACTGACCATGGCCATGGAACTGGTCTAAACCTTGGAATTGCGTCTGGCATTCAAGACGGCCAAGCTAATCAAATACCCAACTCAAAAAGTTGCCAACAGCACAGAAGGTTCTCAAGACGAATCTGGAATACACTACAAGTATAATAGAATAGCTCTCTTCTACAAAAAAAAGAGAGCTAACCAAAGAATCGAAATCAATTCTGTACAAGCTTAGGGATTACTTTGATGTTAGGGTACAAGACAGAAAAACTTCTTGGTATCACATTCTGCCACATTTCGTGACAGTATTATAATACCGATCTCGCTCATTTCCCGTGCGCCTGCAAGGATATACGCAAGTAAGAAAGAAAGCTACAGTCAGGTGTGCTCAGCTGTCTTATACCCTATACTAAAACTTCATACTTGCAATTAAAATACCTTAAGTGATATTATCAACAAGTTTGGTAGATCCAGCTCTAGTAATCTCTGAGATCTGGATGTTCGTACAGACGAAAAGATGAACAAGTCGACTGGGCTTCATGGACTAGACTTAGTGTGCTCGAAGCTGATTAACACAAAATTATAATACCCTGCTCGCCTATAAGTAGCGGGTACAAAAAAGTTGCAAGTTTGGGTGGAGCCACAACATCTAATTGAATCCGACCGCATCAGGCTGAAGTTTGTGTCGTCTTTGGCGACAGTTTTGTTTGGGGTTTCGGTGCGAGTCGAGGCGAGTCGTACTCGTCTTTTAGCACTTTGTGTATGTTTAGTTGACCGCAGTCAAAAATAGCTTTGAAAAACTTTTGAATCTCTGGCAAAGTCAAAAGTTTTTACGGCCATAGTTCAAGTTAATGTTGTGTGACTTTTGTGTGCTTTCAGTACGCGGAGAGCGACAGAGCCCCAGCGGCGCCGCCAGCAATAAGCCATGCTTGATGCATTGATGTATTGGCCAAACAAGTTTCTCTATAACTTGGCCAATTGCAAAGTTGCTCACCCAAAAGTGGAAGTTGAATTTAAGCTGCGTGTACACGACGCACATCCGTGCAATTAAAATGCAGCATTAAAATTAACTGCTGCGGTGTCTGCTGCTTAGGATAATGCCGGACGTATACGCAACGTGGACAAAAGTTGCAATGCGGCAAGCCTTAAGCCAGAATCAGCTTAGTGCGGCTCAGCTCGCCCGAGCTGCCAGTATCTACCTGGCTGGCGCTACCTGACCGGACTGGACTACGCTGACTTGGCGGGGGCAATGCGAAAATTTAATTTAGCTTTTGCATTTGCTTTTGCTTCTTCGCTTTTGTTGTGCGCTGGAGACGCATTACACATACGCAGCGTCGGCCACAGGAGATTAATTTCATGTCTGTGCATTCTTTGCACAACACGTAGACGGACAGAACAATGAACACGCCCCAGTACGAATATCTTTCCTTGCCAGTTCGTTCTCTCTCTCTCGCTCTCTCTTTCGTGTTCCGCTCCCACTTCAGCTTTAAGCTGGAGCTTAACAATTACGGCATAATTATAATTATTTGCAAATGTCCGGCTGCCGCTGACACACTAATAACCCCGACAGATATTGCGCCCCTCAAGGACACAGCAGGTGTCCATTAAGTAGCAATTAGTCGCACGTCTGTTTAGTGGCTGCCTTGATTACGCCAGGTGCGTTTGCTGCGTGGGCGTGGCCAGGAGCAGGCTCAATCAAAATTACACGCTTTCCAATACACATCAACGCCCCGAATCTCCTCTCGCCCCGCCCAGCTAAGTGCCACCTGCTGTGGCGGCAGCTGCTGCTGTGGATGACATCCTGCTGACACTTTAGTCTGCCGCAACCTCAGCGCTTCACGCCGCCTCCGCCTCCGCCTCCGTTACACCCGCCCGCCCGCGCGCGCGCTCATCCGCCTGACTTTGATGTGTGATTGCGGGCCGTCCTTAGGTGTGTCCAGTGCAGTGGAAGCTGTGCATAATTGGCAAATAGTTGGCCAAAATCTCCGACTGGTTGGCATTAGGCGGCTTACTGACTCTGCGGTTGCACTATCTGATGCATTATATAAGTTGTTCTATTAGCTGCCTGTCGTTCGGGCTCTCGACAGCTTTAAGTTGTCTAACTGGCTTTAAGACACCTTTCAGCTAATTGCCGGCACGCAGCCTGCCAAACTTTGGCCACACTTTTGCTGGCCTGCTCTGCGCTCATCCTTGCTTTCCAGAAAACTTTTATGGCGTCGAGTCATAAATTAACGATTTTCGGCATAGACATAAGTTCCAAATTTCCAAGTGGCGCATTTCCATTTTAAGCAGCCTTCGGCCCCGCTTACGAACAAATCTAAAAACTCATTACGGTAATTAGGCTTTGCCCGGATGTGGGTGTGGGTGCGGGTGCGGGTGGCTGCGGGAGGAGCTCAGAATTTATGTGCAACACAAGCGGCACAACCGAAAAAGCCAATAGACCGAATTGATTTTTGGCCAAAAACTGGCCGAAGCTTGCCTAATGAGCACTTCTTTCAATTGGGCCAATTGGCGGGCAGCCGACAAGAGGAACATGGTTTATTGTGCCAGTTTGTGGCACAAATACAGATTATATAACAAGCTGATATGGTACACAAAAAAATAATTAGAAAAATATTCATAAAACAAACATGAAATGCAAATACCATTAATTAAATGAATAAAATGTAGATATATAATCATAAATATAATTATAAATATTTTAAATAAAATAAGAAAATGAATTTAGCTCTTACTGTGTGAATAATTGTTTTGATATTGTTTATTTTAATGCTTTACACTAGAATTTATCCAACTTTTAACTGTGCAGCCTTACAAGCCCGATAGTGTGAAAGGGAAAGCCATAGCTAAAATAGCTCTAGGAGAGAGCAGTAGCGCAAGCACACAGCTCAGTCTGAGAGGGCGAAACAAAATGGCTGCTTCCAGCATGGCGATCGTAACGTTATTGAGTAATGGAGTCGAAAGCAAATGGACATATTAAACTGTTTGAATTTCTTTTGTTTAATTTATGTTTTACCTTCATATCTGATCAATCTGTTTTAAACTCCAGGATCGCAAATTGATAAACACGTCTGGCAAGTTGCAATGAAATCCAATGAAGTGGACACCTGCCAGCTCGTAGGGATTGCATAACGAAGCCAAAAAAAGCGATAGATGTGCACAATTTCAAGTGAATCTGCGTACAGTTCGCAGTCAGTCTAAACATGATTATACCATAAGTCTGTTGATAAGGCGGAAAATACCATCAAATCTCTATACTGCAATACTTTCCAAACAAATTTATGAGATAACGAAATGAATTCACCTCAAAAGCCAAGCATATTTAATATATACAGATATTCATATGTAAGTATATAATGATATTGTTGCAAACTTCTTTAAGTTTAATATAATTTGATATTTTCGAAGCTATTATTTATTTTTGTAAGACATGAGTTTTCAAATCATAAACAAAGTCAATTTAATTTAAACATTTTACACCCATTTCATTGTTTTCACACATGGAATATCGACTGCATTCGGTTAGGAAGTGCACTTAATGAATAATTTGCTGATTTTTGTGGCGAACGCAGTTCTTATTATTGTTGTTGTTTCTGCTGTTGTTGTTACTACCCATGTTTCTGTTGATTAAATTCATGACAATCGTTTTATAATTATGAATTAACATCGATAAAAGCGGCATTTAAGTTCGTTTCATATTCACTTTTATCGGGCTCATAAAAATCAGCCCATTTATGGTACATTATTATTGCTGTTATTGTGTAAAGTTCTTGTTGTTGTTGTTGTTGTATTGGCCGCGCTTAATTCGTGTTTAAACTAAAGTGACATTTACAGGCAATTATTTAACGGTTTTAATTGCACAACAGGCCATTGAACTGTGCATGGCGGAATTCGATACGCAACGCAATACATTCGCCCGTATACGCTGCGTATACTTTATGGGCCAAGTACTTAGCTGAGAAGATCCGCTTTCTTGCTGCTTCTCCCATAGCTGGCAGCTATGCAGTGCAGCCAGCTTTTGTTTGCCGCTACCGCTGTGCGATGCTGTAGATGGCCGCCATTATGTTGTTAATATCAGTGCGCGCAACAGACACACGCACGGCGGCACGCCCCCCAATCGGAGCGCGCAGTTGGTCAGCGCTTTATGCAGTTGCCGCTTTTGTTTGCTGCTGTGCTGCGTTGCGGCTGCGAGCGACCGCATTGAAATTAACTTTAGTGCCATTTAAAGTTATGCGCTTCATAAATTGCAAAAACAGTTTCAATTAAAATGCGGCCATCATAAAAAGGAAATGCTGTCGACTCACACAGTGCCTGCAAATGTTATTGTGCTCGCCGTGGTAGTAGTCGTTGCTGTCGTTGTTGTTGTTCTTGCCACTGTTGCTGTGGCGGATAGAAACAAAAGGCAACAGCATCGGGTGCCGCTCAAAGCCCAGGCCAATAATGCAGTCGGTCAGAGGCGTCAGCTAGTCAAAATGCTGGGAGGGGGGTGACTTCAGTGTGGCAAATCGATGTCCATTATTCTGTAAGCAAATATATGAACCCCTTTCGGCCTACGCCTCTGCTGCGCCCTCTGCACAATTGCATCGTTCGTGCGGGCTGTGTGTGTGCGGCTTCGTCACGACCATCAACATAATTTGAATTCAACGCATTTAATTGCAAACTTGTATTAATTATTATTGAACAATTTTTTGCCCTGTACTTTTGCACACAGCACACAATGGCAGCGCCGGGTGTTAACTTTTTGCGCCACCTGTTCATTGTTCTCTCTCTCACTCTCTCTCTCTCTCTCTCTCTTTGCATACTGTTTCGGTTTCCATTGTCTGCTTATCGGCGCTTCACAAGTAATTCAAAGCGCCCTCGGCGACGCGCACAATTTTTGAGTTTCCGCTTTTCCTTGTGCTGCTGCTGCTCGAGCCGAATTTCCCGCTTATCGGCCATGAAATTGTGTAGGCTTTCCATATCCTTTGCCGTCGCCTCGAGGCTGCGCAAGTCGCATAGATACGGTTAGCTCGTGCTATTTAAGATGCGCGCAAAATTTATTGAGTTCGATTAACGTGAAAAGGGGCAAAACTTTGTGCCGGAAAATTGAGTGCCTCACGCCACCCCAGCCCCCGTTGCTACCCCTGCATTCGTCCTTGTTCATGGAGCCAGTTAAAGTGCGTCAATTTAGCTTAACCCTTAGTCGTAATAATAATGAAAACGGCCTTAAACCGGCTGAAGTTGGGCGCGCAAAACCAAATTGCCTTTCACGGCCGAAAACGCGTACGAAAAGTATTCAATTAACTTTGATAAAGCTCTCAATATTCATGGATTTTCCTGCTAATGAAATTATGCGTGCCCACATTGCGTATACGCCCCTTGCAACAGACGCAACCGGTTATGCGTTGATGCAGGTCCAATTTGAGCAACACAAGAGCGGACAAGCACACTCGAGTCGAATTTGTGGGGTGTATTCGCTAGGTGAAGCTACTGGGAAATTTACGGCGAGATTTTCGCTTGAATATTGGAAAATTCTTAGGCAAGCTGGATCGCGTTTCAATTGAATTGAATTGTGTGAATAATAATAAAATATGATGCAAATATCTCTTTTCTTCAAGGGTCTAAGCAAGTCTACTATTTTACAGGGTATTTACTATTCGATTGCCCTGGTTGTATTTCACTAAACCTGCGGCATTTTAGATATAATTACCAAGTTTTAATCGATTCTGCTGAATTATATACTCTAAACATAAATTACCGCATCAAAGAAAGTTTTTCTTTTAAATTTTCAATACAGGGTGTACACCAGTCGACTGCGCCTTACTGGGCGCCGACACACGCTTCTTGTGCCTTTTGAAAAAAGTGCAAGAATTAAATTTACAGTTAATCAGACATGGCCACAAATGCGCTATAAACAAACAGCAAAAAAAATAAAAATCGGCTAACGATGTGGGCGTAAACACCCCTTCCGCAAGAGCAGTAAGGTAGGGGGTAAAGATATTGATAGAACGCGTTGCGCACTTTTTTCATGCAGCGCTCCTGCCAGACTGGCTACAGTATCCATTGCTGTAGTCCCCTCCGCACACTCCTCGCACTCCGCTGCCCGCGATGCACACAGAAAGTCATAATTGTTGAATTCGCCATGAGGCGGCCGCCTATAAAATAAATCAAGGATAATGCTGCGCGGAATTAAAAATTAAACGAAGTGCGCCATTTACTTTTGCACACGGCATCGATCCCGGAGCAGCAGCACCAACTGGAGTTGGATTCGGAGCTGGAGTTGGAGCTGGAGCTGGAGTTGGGGCTGGCACTGTTGCCCAGGATGCGGGCATACTGCACATACGTGTGCAGACAAACACACGTATCCAGGCTGTGTGTGCATAGTCGATTTTTATAGACGCTTTTTATTGCGCGATTCCATTGATGTTGAAATTTTCGCCCATTTTGCATGCCCTGTAAAGGGTGCAGCAACAGAAGCGGGTATATTATAATTTATTAAATAAATAAATATATTATAATTTATTAAATAAATATATATTAAATGTAAGTTAAAAGTGAATATGCTAACTGTATACCCTTACTATAAATCATAATTTTCTCTTCATACTTTTTATAGGGTATGCAGCTAGTTTCAAGCTACCCAACGTGTGTGTTTTTTTCTGCACGCGTTTTCAACGCAAAAATTCTTTTCAATGCACGCTGATTTTATTTGAATGAAAATTGGCGAATTGTATGATAGACATGGCAGTGTGGGCGTGCCGATTGGGGCGTGGCAGAGCGTATGCGTAATATTTTACGGACCGATAGGAAAGACAACGGAACCATGGCTTGCTCGCAGCGCCAGTGATGCTGGCGTGCGCTGTGCAGGCGATAAGCAGCCAAAGGGAGCGAGAGAGAGTGAGGGAGCAGGCGATAAGAGGGAGAGCGAGCGAGTGTGGAGGAGATAAACATTTGCTTCGATGCGCATCTGTTCAAGTGCCTGATTATATTTAAACTGTTGAATTGCAAGCAGCTTATGGACGTGAAGCACGACGCGAAAATGAACAGAAAACAGAAGAGGCGAATGCAAAGCACAGACGAATCGGCATACCCCCTTTCGCTGATGGCAGCGGCAGGGATAACGATTTTGCCTAAAGTGCTGGCACAGCTCAAAATTGGACGCAAGTTGCCCGCATCTCAATTTATAAGGCGGCAGTTTTTGCGGCAAAGGCAAATTTGTCAAAGCAAGGCAAACAAATAACTTAAAGGACACACACACCACACACACACACACACACACACACACACGCACTGGAACACTCATGTTGACACGCCCACTGGCTGCCGACTCGCCTGTATCATTTATGCCAAATGACCCTCATTATTTTGTCTTATTACCGAAATAAATTGAGTTTGGCTTAAAAATGTTTGCCGAAAAACGGCGCAGGCACAATTGGAGCTGCCGCAGCAAGGTACAGTGTGCCCAGCTCGCATGCTGCGGATTGGACGGAGCAGGATCAACTTGAAATATCTGACAAGTTTTGTGGACCAAAATTAAATATTAAATTATTTTGTACATTTTTGTTTGGGAAATTGAAAACGAAATTCAATTTACCTGAGTGCGCAGGCGTCCCTTTGCGTCGCCGCCCCCGTGGGAGCCCATTGTAAATCCATCGGAGCAGAGACTGTCAAAATGGCACAGCCGCTGCCCCGCCCCGCAGCGCCCCTTTGAATTAATTGCCACTGCTAGAAGTGACAGAAATGCTAAATCAAATATTGACAAAAGTAAGTAATATTTTCTTGCTTCACGGGAAGTACTTCCTCTTGTTATCCATGCCTGCTGCTGCTACTCCTCCGCCTCCTTATCCTGTTCCTGCTGCCGTTCGTAAGCAAATTCGATTAGGCGCCACGCCCCGAGGCCATTTGGCAAGGCCTTGTGCGAAATTGAATTAAAAATGCATCAAGCGAAGGCCGAAGATTTGATTAATGGCGCCTACGCAATGAGTGGGCTGGTGGCAGCATCAAATGAAAAGTGGTTGGCGAAAAGTGAAAAGTGTCCGGGAAAAAGGTTCTCGAAATAAATGGCCGGGCAGGCAGTTCCAGCTCGGCAGGCTAACTAATCATAAAATGGGCGCCAAAAAAGACTTTTCGCTCCACATGCGCTGCGACACAAGCTGACAAATGGCGACGACGCAGCCCGTTATCTCTGCAACCCTCCCCCGCACACACACACACACACGCACACACACATAGAGTCATGCCACCCCTCGTTGAGCTAATGAAGCAATTTTCGAGTGAAAAACTTTGCTGCAGTAACTGGAGAACTCCTTGAACATCGTAAAAATCCACGAGCATATGGCAAGGTAACAAAAAATAACAAGCCCACTTGGAACGCATAACGGGTTCCCCGAATTGTCAAAATTGCCCAAGTACTACCCCTAACATGCCTGGCATTACCCCTAACCCATTGCTGCCCGAACTGGGCGTGCTTCTGAAGCGTAAAAGTATAAAAAGCAAGTGAGGAAGAATGGGCGCGCAGAGTATCATAATATATTTCAATTAGTTCTTTGCTTGTTGTTTTTTATTTCGACCGTAAAATGTTATCCGAGCGGTTTCTAGTTCATTCGTCGGAGTCGCTCGTAAATTATGCCGAGGCGATCGTAAATAATTTTGACTTGTTATGGCCGCTGAAGCAGATGTTGCCATGTTCGACTCGTAAATAGAAAGCCGTAGAGCGCTGCAGGCTAGAAGTCATTTCCGATGCGTTAAATCTAGTGACAACTTTTGTGTTAACGCGTCGATTAAGCTGAAATTTTGTGCAGAGCCTAAGAATAAATGAAGGTATAATTGTAGCTCAGGCTCTTGACTGTATATTCAATACTTTGCCTAATACACCCTGTCCATTACACCAGTTTGTATTGCTGGGTGTACATTGCACACTCAATTGCGCTCATACGGCAACTGCCAACGGAAGATAGTTACCATATTATCTAAAACTAAACCCATCAACTATTCAAATCACATTTCAAATCGAATTTGCCGGCACATTTTAAGCTCCACTCAGCGCCCCTTTGCCCGCCAGCATGATAATGTGCCCCGCCTTCGCATCCGCATCTGCCCCGCGTGCATCAGCACAGCGTGGTGCACCGCTTAAATCCGTCAAAGCAATGCAAATAAAATCAAATCGAATTATTTTTCAACCATCCAGCGGACCAAATAATGCAGCAATGTCCTCTCAGCAAACACACAAACATATCTCTACCCATTCCCGCATAAACCATATACCAGATACATATATCGCAGTCATATAGCCCCATACAAATGTATATCCTAGGCAACTGACAAAATTTCACTTTGTGTGCATTGGAAATTCGCAGCAAATAAATTCAATTTGTGCGTTTAGTGAGCAGCAAAAAAAGGATGGAAAAAAGGACGGCAGAGTGGGGAGAGAGTGAGAGAGTGGGTACAGGGAGAGGGAGAGGCACAGGCAGCACAGAGACCCGAATCGCTGCGACGACTGACAACATTTTGATATGCCCAAAACAAATTGAATTTGCCGCAACCGAAAAAACCGTCATAGTTGTATAGCAGGACCCAAGCCCCTTTCGCCCAGCTCGCCTCCATTGCCCCCTCGAGTCGCACCCCGGCTGCCACACGGTGTGTGTGCTACCTTCGGAAATCACGACGGTTTCATGTCTGGACAACGTCTAGGCCCGAAAGTTCCGTTAGGCAACCAGCTAAGCCAATTTTATGCAAAATTGCTTCAGAAATTGAAAAGCAAAATGTATAAATTTCTATTTCTTCTTTTTTCGTTTTTCGTTTTTTTTTTTCTCATCCGCTTTTCTCGTCTATTTCTGTGTATTTTGTTTTGTTTTCGGGTTTTACGCCACTTATGTCATTATTTTCATCATGTTGACTGCGGTGCGGCGATGAAAGTAAATAGAAAAACACGGCAATAGATATAAAAACTCACTGCCACATAAAGTTGGGCGTGTTCGGATGATGAACCTGCCACAGTGAGCGAGGGAGAGTGAACAGGCGGGGCAGGCAGCGGGTGCCTCCTTGTAAGTGTGTTGGAAACCCTGTGGCGAATTGGCTGAGCTGTATTCTAGATAGGAAGGCAAGTGTCGGTAAGTCATAAGCAGCAGTAAAGTAGAATGACACCAGCTGAGCAGGTGAAGAAGTAGTTTTGTATACGGCGTTATATTGGCAATAAAAGAGGAGAAGCTGCGGAGCAAGGTGCTTTTAGGGTAGTCGAAAGAGTTGAGATGATATTTATAGAGAAAAGTAATATATGCAAAAGGAAAAATAATAGTATACGCTGTAGAAATAGAGGGAACAGTTATAGTAGTATTAAAAACACAGTAGAAGTGTAGACAAATAGAAGAAGTAAGTATATAGTGAAGTAGTAGAAATAGTAACGGAAAGCGTACTGTAAAAACGCAGTAGAAGCATAGTCAAATAGAAAAAGTAGAAATAGAGTAGTAGAAAATTTGAAAGTAAGTGTCAAAGAAGAAGTATATATTCCTTGTCTATTTATCCGCCTGAGAAGAAAATTAAATTTGCCCATGTTAATTAGATGTTGCCTCAGAGCAGCAAATTTCCCACTGGGTCGCAGTAGGCGGCAGGCAATTGCTGTGGCAAAGGCAGCGGCTGCGGCAGCAGTAGCGGGCAATAGGCAATGGGCAATTTTCGTAACGACAGTCAGCAAAATGAAATGATTTCTCTGCCCCCTCAGACGCCTCTACCGCAACGCGCTGCGTTGGTTGCCTGAAAGAAGAAATATCATAAAATACGAAACGAAACGACGAAACGACAATTTGCCTGCCATCTACAGTAGCGACGCAGTAGCCCACAGTTTGCACTCTTTGCCTCTGCATCTCCTTCTCCAGCAACATTTCCATCTCCATCGCCATCTCCATCTAGCTATCTATCAGGCAAGCCTACATGCGTGTCCTGTGGCCTGCGCGTCGCAGTAGTCCTAGTTCAGTTTCCTTTTTATGTTCTTTCTGTTTTTTGTTTTTTGTTTTTGTTTTGTTTTTATTTTATTTCTTTTTTTTTTTTTGCATGCTCTCAGGCCCCGTCGACAGTTAGAATTTTAGCTTTGTGCAAAAGTTGCGCCTGCCTCCCCCACACACCCAACTCATGCCCAGCGAAGCGCATAAATGGCGCTGACAATGGACGCGCTACGTGGCGACTGTGGGAAATGTCGAAAGAGAATGGCAGGGGACGGAGCGGGGTAAGCCGCGTCTACAGTGGTAAAATTCCATCTATCAACAAATCAGCTGCCAAATTCTTGTCGACGCGTGTAGCCGTTGACAATGCTGCTCTCTCCATTTTTCCCCATTTCTCCCAGCCTGCTCCTCCCAGCTTCCCTAGTTTGTCGTTTCCCGTTTTCCGTTTCCCAAGTTTGCAAGCTTTTCCCGATTCCTGCTGGTTATGCAATATCATCGCTTTGTTTCTGCTGACGCATGCGGCTGTCAGAGAGTAGAGAAAATGGAGCAGCCGAACGCCAAACGACAAAATCAAATATAAAATTGTTAAATTGAATAAAAATCGCAAAAATATTTTTGCGCCTTTAATGCAATTGCGCTGCTGCCAGGAGGCAATTCCCATTCTCCACTTTCAGGCTCCCCAGGCTGCGCTCCCAGCTGAACAGGCACACAGGAGCAGCTGCTGTGCATTTGCTTGGTAGGCGCCAAAAAAATATGCGTAATTAATGGACAAGTTCCGAAAGAAAGGAAGAGGAAGAGAGAGACAGGCTGAGAGCTGAGAGCCTGAGGGAGCCGAGTATTGAGCTCGCTGGTCTCCCCGGTAACTACATTAACGCCCACATTAGGGAAATGACCAGGTCACGTTTCAGCACACAGAGTTATGGGCGCTGGGAAATGAATGAGGAAAGCGCGGCGGGCACTGAGGGGGAAGAGGAAAGCAAGAAAGCAGGGAGGGCCAGTTGGCGGCACAGCAAATGGTGCTCAGGTAATGTTAGCTGTTTATTATTTGCGGTATCATTTGGCGTAACTTGTGCTTCAAGGCGCCTTAAAGTAGGCAGCAGATTTCGCATTACCGTGTCGCATTTGCAGCTAAACTAATGAAACTTTGGGTATTTCCTTCGCTAATGTTAGCAGGCATAGGCTAAATACATTTTATAAAATTACTAGCTAAAATTTAAACATGCTACTTTGCTTTAAATAAGTTTAGAGTCATCTGATTTTTTGTAATTGTTTTAAATGCATTTGTCTTTAATCTCAAACTCATTTCAAGCACACTTAGCTACTTCGACTTGCTGCAACTTTTGTTAAGTTATACTCTCTATATCGTTTCTCTCTCTCTCTGCCTTCTTGCTTACTTCTTTCAGCACACTGTTGACTAATGAAATGCGCCGGCACAGTGGTCAAAGCTTTCTGCTGATTGAGCGCATTCAAAGCCTGCTCCTGCGCTCAGCAACTGCTCAGCAAATTGTGTTTACAATCGCAATTGCCGGACTTGGGCGCGACTTGAAGTGCTGCAGAGTTGCCGAGTTGGCCGCTGACTTTGCCAGAGTTGGCCGCTTCAAGTTCAACTCATTAAAGTTGCGGTCGAAAAGGCAAAAAAAGAAAACGCAAAGCAAAAAGGCAAAGCCAAGTCGCGTCGTAAACTTGAAAGCGAGCTCAATCGGCAGAGCTAAGCAGCGTGCTCAAGACAGTTTTTCACGCGCACGGTCTCAGGCAGTTCGCACAATAAATGCCGGAGAAAAAGCAATGAAAAAAATAGGAGTAGAGAGGGTAGACAGACCTCTTAGTCTGGTTAGACAGTACTTCGTCTATCTGCGCCCGTCATCAGCGCAACAAAATCGTCAAAAATCGCACTTATCGTGCCGTGCCAAGCGAAAGGCTGCCTGTGGAGCGGGAGAGAGAGGCTGGATGAAGAGCGGAGAGCGGAGCGGGATCTACGCCTGGAAACTTAATTTCCGCCTTGGCTAAAAGTTTATGCTGCACTCGAGTCCTTGGAACAACAAAATGAAACTTGAAATAACAACAACTATTTTGCTCGTAAACAAGAAATTTTGCTCAGCGCCAGACACTCGAAGATGAAAGAAGTCTGCGCGTCTTGGCGAAAACTTCGTAGAGGAGAAGTGCATGGGGGGTGGGGTGGGGGCGGGTGACCGACCATAAACAACAGCAACAACAGCGAAACAACCTCCTGCTGAATTTGTTTGCAGGAAATCCGCAGGAAATCGCTGGATTTACTCCGACCCTGCGACCCTGCGACTGGAGATAAAACTGAAGGGTTGTCCACTTGCTCGTCTGACAAATCGACTACGGCGACCCCGTACCCTACCCGCCGTTGCCTCTTCGGTCACATTGTTTGGTATTTAGTCGGGCTGTTCTTGGCCCCCTGGCTGAGCTCACGTTCGCCTCGTAATTATGCGCTCAACAATTGCAGATTGCAGATCGGGCTTGGCTTGCGGCCAATCAACTTAATGTGCCAAACATCGGCATTAGCATCCAGTCAAATGGACAAACGAATAGCAGGGCAGACAGACAGAGAGACAAACGGGCAAACAGACAGACAGACAGGCAGGCAGACAGAGGAACAGGCAGACAGACGGACAGCTGCTCCTCTAATCGTTTGACGTACAAATAATTTGCAATAAGTTTGCGGCTCATTGGGTTCTGGACGTGAGCCCTGCTGCTCCGTTGGGGTCTTCGCACTGCTTTGCGCTGAGCATTCGAGGGATGCGCCGGGCATCTTCAGCTAACTGATGGGGTTGTCTGCTTAATAGCTTCAACTGTCTTTAAGCAAGCATCCTGCTTACCCGTACCCAATCAATGCATTTGAATGAATGTCTTTGTTTGCCGCTAACTTGACTTTAACTGCTTGACAATCAGCTTTTGTAAGCTAGCAACTGGCAACTTACTTCTACAGAAACATTCCTTATTTATTTTCCAGTGAATCATTTAATTAACATATAGTTTTTAATAGGTAATATTCTATATATATAATTTAATTTTAATTCACATCTTAGACTTGCTTAAAGCTTAAGCACATTCGAAACTAGACGTAAGAGCAGCAAAGTTTCTTGTGATTTTGGCCGCAAAGTTGAAGTGTTGAAAATGATGCCCTACACCTGGAGTTTCGTAGCAGCCAGCTCGTTTTCAATTGCCAAGTTTCGCTGCTATGAAAGTCAGCAAGTTGAATAACATTCGTTTAACTTGGCATAGTCGAAACTTACGCTCATTATTCATCAATGCTTCCTACTCGCACTCACTCCTGCACTCGCAATCGCTCTCTCTCTCTCTTTTGCTGCCTTTCCTTCCCTTCCTTCCTGCGCAGCACTCCACACAACTCGAGAAGTTTTGCATTTCCATAAATGCCGAAACATTAAGTAAAGCAAAGTTGCCCAAGCTGTTATTAAGTACATAATTTTTACAGGCATGCCACGCCCACATTCACATTCATTTCAGTCTGCCTGCCAGCCTGCCTGCCTGCCTGCAGTCGCTTCCTCATGCTCTCTCATTCACTCTCTCGCCTGCTTTATCGTTTTGTTGCGCTTCTATTTAATTTTTATGAAATTGCAACGCAACCAAAAGCTGCCAAAAGGAGGCGAAACTTTTGCCGTGCAGGTCGTTAACACGTATACCGCATGCAGCATTCCCTTGCCCCCCCTCCTCCACAACCCATGCTTCACGTAGCACGCTGCCACACTTGCCACACGAAGGAGCAACAGTTAACGTGGCGTATGCGCAACGTATGCATTTAATTTAATTTCATTATATTTATACGCATCTATACAAGCGCTCGGTGCGGAATTGCTGCTGCTGCTGCTGTCGCTGCCGCTGCTGGTGGGCGTGGCATGTAAATTACAAACAACTTTAGTCCACTTGGTTAAATAATTGATGCCACAGTTTCATTTGCGCGATTCGTTTATGAATTTAAGATTAAAGTGTCGTTTAATTGTGAATACGATATGAATATTTATTGCCATTTATAGCATAAAACAAGCAAGGGGATGGATGAAATGAAGAAAACAAATTGTCACGTGCTCCACGAGCCATTTTAATTATTTGCAATTATTATTTTAATCTTAACGCCTTAGTGCCGTTCCGTTTTTCCGTTGCGTTTCATTCTCTTCGCTTTTATTGCCAACTGATAAGAAATATAATGAGAGCTTGTATTTTTTGTATGTTTTTATATAAGGACTTACACTATACTATTAGTCATCAAAAATTTGTACTTTCACTAAAATACTTGTTAGATTGACAGAATAAAACAAGTCGGAAAGGCTACAGTCGAGCTGACTCGACTGTGATATACCCGCTACAATTCTTCGGAAAAACACGTGCCAAATGTGAACAATGCGTTCTTGCTTTTTATTTCTTTCTGTCTCTAATTTGTTTTGCCTATGCAAGTTCCACTCGATTCTTATTGGATGTTGCCCATTGCTTTTATTACTTTGCAGTTATAAATTATATATGTTGCTGCTCAATGTCTCTTTCGATTCTAAGTGGCTTTAAATATACTAAAAATGTATTTTGAATTTTGTAACACACCATAAAATAAAAAAATATAAGATACAAAAAAATAAATATAATTCGCCGCGGCACCCAGGAGTTGAACTCCGGACCTCTCGCTTAACAGTCAACTACCATCACCACTCGACCACTGCATTTCTAACGCAATGGCCAATAAAATTGCACTATGAATATTTTCGGTGCACATCATTAAAAAAAAAAGTTGCCACATAATTTAAAAAAAAGTTGCCACATAATTAAAAAAGTTGTCTGCTGCTGGTGTTGAACTCGGGTACTAACATTAGGAAAAACCGACACAGGCACATGGCCACAAGGCAATACTATTTCTTGAATATCTTCCTTATTTATCGGCCGATCTTATTGAAACTTTCGCAACACGCCCGGATGGTGGTTTTTATCACATGGATAAAAAATGAATGCTGTAGAGCTATATTTGCAGCTATTATCGATTTATTATCGATTTTTGGGGGCGGATGGAGGCGTGGCAAAAATCCAAAATAAACTTGATCTGCGGGCATAATTAACACATATTGTCTCCAAATTTGGTAGCTCTAGCTCTTATAATAGCTGAGATCTAGGTTTTCATACGGACAGACAGACGGACAGACGGACAGACGGACAGACGGACAGACGGACAGACGGACAGACGGACAGACGGACATGGCTATATCGACTCGGCTGTTCATGCTGATTCAGAATATATATACTTTATGGGGTCGGAGATGTCTCCTTCTGCCTGTTACAAACATTTTCGGTTGGCACAAAGTTATAATACCCTTATACTCTTCGAGTAGCGGGTATAAACACGGGCTCATAATT
Organism: Zaprionus inermis; assembly: GCA_018151445.1. Classification (NCBI taxonomy): domain Eukaryota; kingdom Metazoa; phylum Arthropoda; class Insecta; order Diptera; family Drosophilidae; genus Zaprionus; species Zaprionus inermis. Next base: position 1,893,623 of record JAECXD010001696.1, read on the forward strand.
AAATTAAATGTCAACTTGCATTTGAGCTGAAAGCAGCAGCTTTAATCGCTTATGATTTTCGCAGAAAATGTTACCAATTTTCACCAATTTTCATGATTGCAACAATTTTTGCCTTCGTCCCCCTCTTGCAGCGGAAAACATTTTGTTAATTTGCATTCACTTTTAACACTCGCAATTTGAATATGCATTAGAGGAAACGAGCTACTGCCCCAACCCTTTCCCCGCCTGCCAGCCGCGACTGTCAAAGTCATCTTGCGACACTTTCATAAATAAACATGCAACATGCAACACGCGAAGCGATGCGCCGCAAATTATGCCATGAAAATTGTGGCTGCATTTGGCTTTTAACTAAGCAGTCGGCGCTGTGCATTAATATTATTGCAATTTAAATTCGCAATTATGCTTTGCGAATGCTGAAAAGGGAGGGCAGACAGACGAGGCGCGGGAACGAGAGGGGTATAGAGGGATTAGAGTGCATCCCCTTTGAAAGCACATAATGGAAATTGAGCGCGATTCAAGTTTGAGTTTGACTTCTCTACCAAACTGAAAAGTATATCAAGTTTTTTTCTCTCTCTTTCTCTCTCTCTCTCTGCTCTCTTTCACTCTCTTTCCCTTTCCTTTTCCGTGCTCTGTTTGACCAACTTATTTACAAGCGAATTAACTTATTATCCATAAAGTAAACCTCATTCGAAAGCTCTTAATGCAACAAGCTAAAGCTTTGAGGCTTTGACTTTACATTCTCATTGCTCGCTCTTCGCTCCCCTTCTTCGTCGTCTCCTTTCTTCGTTCGCTTTGTCTCACTTTTCTTTACCTCATTGTTTGAGTTGAGTTGCAGTTTTTGGAGCCAGACCATCCAGACCATCCAGAGCATCCAAGCCATCATCCAGGCTATCCAGCGCTCATTCTGGCAAATGCAAGTCAAGCGAAGCGGAAATGCAGCTTTTAGCTAGTTTTTAGCTCGTTTCCAGCTGCAGCATAGCCACCTCTACCTCCCCCCACCCCGCAATTCATATTTCTGTTGTTGTTGTATTGTTTTTGCCAGCAGATTGTTTCACGACTAACACAGTTTCGCTTCATGTGCCATAGTTATGACTTTGCCTTGTAATACCCTGAGGGCGAGGGTACTGAAAATGTGCCATAAAGTTGAACCTGCTCTAGGAGTTTTTTGGCCTAAGACCCAGCTAGATTAACCGTTTTTTTTTTGTTTGTTTTTTGGGATTATTTTCAAAATTTTCATGCATATGCATTGCATTTACATGATATGTGGGGCAGTATATTTCGAGACATTCCTGAACATTTGAAACTGATTTGGAAGGGTTTTAAAACATATTGTTATATTACATTGTTACAAAAAGTTTCTACTCGTTCAAGACTAATATATTTTTAGATTTGGTAAATATTTTAAACGTTTATATTATACCATGTTATGTAATTAATTTTAGATGTCTAATTAAATTAAATCGTAGACGCAAATTCAATTATATTTAATATATTACTGTTCTTTATAGTTATCCTTCCTGATATTCATGTTCATAATTCAATTATAATTAATATATTACTGTTTTTTATAGTTATCATTCCTGATATTCATGCTTATGATTCTCTAACTGTAGCAAGTGCATCACTACAGCGAAGTGCTCTTACCATATCTACAACACATGCCCTTCTCTAACCCTTCCCCTTTCGCTTTGCAGTGTTATTTAAGCTTTGCTTTTGTTGCCGCTGCATAGATTCGTTAGTTGGCAACAAAGTGGCCAACGATTTGCATTAGGGGCGTGGCCAAAGCGGGCTAATGCAAATGTGAATGATTTAAGTGAAAATGTTAAGCGGGGCTTTTAGCGAAATTAAGCATACGCCGCGTTGGCCGCAAATGCGCCAGCTAATTAAACTCGCCGACAAAGAGCGCGCGTTAGAAAAGCAGCACAAGCGAAAGTGAGAGAGCGACACAGGGATAGAGAGCATGGGAGCGAGCGGGACGGAGAGAGAATGGAAAACACACAAAGTTTCGCATGTTCTCCATATTCATTAACTGGTTTAATACCTCGGCGACTGGCGCGAAAAATCCCAAGGAAATCTGCGTTGATTACTTAACCCCGTAAAGCATTTCCCTTCATAATTAAAATTTCCACCGTTTCGCTTTGTCCTTCGGCTTTCAATTGTTTCCTCTCGCCGCTCTTCTTCTTCTTCGCCACGTTGTTGTTGCCCTTGTTGTTGTTATTATTATTTGGCAAAACAAAAGCCATAAATGCGTGGCAAACTTTTTAATTACTTTATATGCAAGCTTTTCCTTTTTTTCCATGTTGATTTAAATAATTTTTCAATTGTTTCGTTGTTGCTGCTGAATTATAATCATAAACTTGTGCGCCTGGCACGCCCACTTTCTATTTGTGTGTGTGTGTTTTTTACGTCTTCCTTTTCTTGCTCTGCCACTAATTAGAAGTGTTTGTTCCATGTGGGCGTGGCACTGTGCCGCCTACCCCGCTGAGGTCCCTACGTATGTACGTGTCACAGAAGTTTTTGCTCCAACTTTTTTAGCTCTTTGCCCCGTCTCGCTCTCCCTCTCTCTCTCTCTCGCGCTCTGTCTGTGTTGATTGCTTTGACACTTTTGATAAGTTATCCATCGTCTCTTTTGGGGTGCCCCCCCCCACACACATTGTTATTGTTGTTCTTTGTTGTTGTGCTGCAAAATTCAATTGAATTGTTTAATAAAACGAAACATGGATATGATTGCCGGGCATTGTGTCTGAAGTAGATCCTCGAGCTGAGGCGGACAAAGTTTCTCCATTGGCAAAGAGGGGGAACAAGAAAAAAAGATCTGAAATGAAAACGAAGTACGAAATGAGCCGAGCTGAAGTCAGATAAGTCACGTGCCGATTTGAGATATGCGACTGTTTAAGCTGTTTCAAAATTATTTTTTGGAAAAAAAAAAAAAACAAAACAAAAATTGAATCTCAATTTGATTGAAGCAAATAATATTGATAAGAAACTGGCTGAATAATTAAATTACAAATTTTACAATAATTTAAATAAATTTGTAATTACTTTAATAAATAATCAAGCTATTAAATATACATTCATACCCCGCAGAAGCACTGCCACGCCCTCTCGAATACTTCTTCTGAGACACCTCCTTTGCACCGGTCACCACTTAGCAGATTATTCCCATTTTCCATATCAAGGCGAATTCTTTGCATTGTTTTTGCACTTCACGCACAACACGAGTGTGCCGAAACTTTGCATTTCCAGCTCATTAACTGGGACAAACTGTGCAAACTGTGAACTACAAACTGCAAACTGTAAAGCGTAAACTGTGAACTCTGAACTGTGCAAACATTCCCCAGCTAGCCGGAGGGTTCTTAATCCCTAAATACGCCCCCACTGCACATGCCTTGACCTTCTCAACGTACACAAACGAAAACAAAGGCGAGTCGAGGCAGAGACGGGCTGCGGCTCCAACTGTCAAACTAAACACATACATTAGCAGGCAGCCAGGGTGTGGCAGGTTTGTTGGCCAACTCGCTGCGAACTATACCTCAAAACTGGCAGAGACAGAGAGAGAGAGAGAGAGAGAGAGCACGACACTTTGCTGGCAGTTACCAAAGCTGGCGGCAAACTTGCTGAGAAATTGATAAAATATCTCAAGGTTCGGCGGCGCAGGAAGCTGAAGAAGATGACGACTTAAGGATTTACGCAAGCAAAGCGCATAATCATTTGCAAGTCTCATTTGCGCTAAGTGGGCGAGGGGCAGCGGAGGCCGCTTGGGATCGCTTGGGATCGCTGCAAACCGCATGCAGCGATGAAAATTTGCATTTAAAACTGTTGACGGCGTTTTATTAAGTTGAAGATAAAACCAGGAAAGCCACAAACTAAAAGTAAAACACGAAACTTTGCCCGAAAACCCACCGAGCGAAGCTGTGAAACAACAGCAACAGTAACAACTGAGCACAAACTCAAAGGGCACCAGGGAGAGCAAAGGAAAGAGAGAGAGAGTGAGAGAGAGGGAGAGAGTGAGAGAGAGGGAGAGAGTGAGTGAGCAGCAGCGCGTTTTAGTCCTTCAGCGGTTGCCTGTGTGTAAAGGGATATGTAACTTGTGGGCTGCCTTACACAGCCGCAGTAGACCCTACCCCCAGCCCCAGCCCCAGCCCGGGCACCACCGGCCTTGCCCCTTTTTCTGCCCCTTGCCGCCTTTCCTGCCCCCTTTGAGTTTGCTGCTTTTGGGTTTTTTGGGTGCACGAAAAAAGTTGCATGTAAACGAAAGTGTTTACAAAATGAAGTTGCCACTTGAGCGAGTAAACAAATGAATGAATTCATTGCTTCCTGCCGCTGCTCGGAGCAGTAGCCCCTGCTTCGCCTGCTCACCCTCCTCCCCGCTGCGGGTCTTCCCCTTGGCGTCGCTGCCATTTTATGTAGGTGTCAAAAGTTAAAGTAGCGCAAAAGTTGCGCAAATTTAAATGCTTTGCCATTTGCTTTAGACGTGTGTGTGTGTGTGTGTGTGATTGTGGCTGTGTGAACGTCTATATGTAGGTGTGTGTGTGTGTGTGTGTTTATGCATATTTGTACATTTGGCAAGGTCCAACTTTTGACTTTAGCGGGTTAGGGGAAGGGGGCTGTGCGGTTGTAGCGTGTGTGCCAAAGCAATTATTTTAGCTGGCAGCAATTTGCATTAGGTTTCGAGAGATTCGTTAAGCTGGTAATAGACGAATGACGGCACAAATCCTGCAGAAGGACGCAAGTAAAAGAAGGAGGAGAGGAAGACAGAGCAAAGCAAGAGTCGCATATTGGCAGCAAGCCTCAGATACGCTGGAGACTTTTTTAATAAATAAGCTGAAAAAAATGCGAGGCAATGCCAAAATCCATGTTGTTAGTTTCATAGAAAACAATATTGATATCTTTGACCTAATCAGTTCTTATAGCTAAGAAATGTGCTAGTAGTTCTGCTTAAAGCTGCGTTTTTCTCTCCGATCAGATTAGGCAGCACTCTGTACAAATTAAACTTTGATTAAACTCAAAGCGCACTTGGCCAAGCGGCTTTCAGCCTAATCTTTCTACAGCTTGTGGTCCATTATGTTGCAAATCTCCCTGGTTTCAGTTGGAATAATATGAAGTCTGTACGTAGATTAATTTGTTTTATTTTTGTTTTTCGTTATACCCTGTAAACAGGAAGTGTGATTGAGAAAAAGGTAAAAAAGTGATTTAAAATAAATATATGTTAATACAGTTTTAATAAACATGGTTTCTTCGTATTTCTGTGGACATATTTGTGTAGACATGAAGAGAGAGAGAGAGAGATGACACTGTTATGAAGATATATTTTCAAATACAGGGTATCTCCGTGCTGGTATTCACGCTTGTTTTTTTTTTTTTGATTTACACAAAATTCTAAACAAATTTGAAGCTGATGCGTTAGTCTGCAGCAGATAAAAACTGTTTCATATTTTCCACTTTCGCACTTCATGACCATAAAGCATTTGCCTTATAACAGGCTAACAAATTAGACCAAAACCAGCAGAAGCAAGAGCAACAACAACAACACGAAGGGAAGCCATAGGGAAGCCGAGCAAGACTCAAGAGAGACGCGTTGAATGCGGAAGCAAGTTGAACTTTCGCCCCGAAATTGCGCAACAACAAAATGCAAAAGTCAAAATACTGAGCAACCTTCTGCCGGGAAGGGACCAAGCGGGAAGGCCGGCGAAGTGGTGGGGGAGGGGGAGGAGGGCGTGGCTATGAAACGAGCGTTGCCAAAAATGTTGTGCGTTGGCTGAAACCAAATGCATGCATAATCAACTTTGTTTAAACTTGGGCGCCATTTTCATAGTTGTTGTAACGGTTCTGCTTGTTGCTGTTGTTGTTGTTGTTGCTGTTTATGCTCCAATTGCCAGTTGCTTCATTGCCCTCTCTCCCCCTCCTCTTGGCTGGTCTGCTGGCGCCTTATCTCGCCGGCAAAAGGCGCCAAGTTAAACTCGAGTTAAAGGTTCATTTCATTAATTTGCAAGTCGCATTTAGTGCGTCGATGTCGACAGCGACGCAAAATTTGCATTTAAATCCCGTGGCAAAATGAGCAGAAAAAACGACAACAACAATGGCAGCAACAACTACAACAACAACAACCAGAAGAGAAACAACAAGGACAAGGACAAGCACAACATTGGCAGGCAGCCTTAGCTGACGCGCTTCTCCCTGGTTGATTGCCCGCGAGTTTTAGCTTGGGCGCTGTCAAAATGGAATGAGGGGCGGGCAGGGTAGGGGGCGAGGGCGCAAAGGGAGCTAAGCATATGATGAACTAAATGCTGCGTGGCAACATGATACTGGCAAACTACAGAATACCCTAGCTGGCTGTGCTGGGGCGGGGTGCAAGTATTTTTTCGAGGATTCCTGTTGGTAACCACGATAAGTTTGACTTGAGGTTGCTAAGTTTGTTGTTGAGGTTGCTTGAATATCCATGCATGATAAAATACGGCGTATAGAATTGATACACTCTTGAGACTCTTAATGGATTTTGATGGGTTCGAAATACTTCGTATGACTGCTCTAGATAACATTCAGATTTCAGCTTATTCCAAAGAGAATCTATGGAAATACGTAATAAGATTCTTAATTCCGCATTGGTGTATGATTTGTCTTAAACCAATCGGTTTGGGCTGAAACCAAAAACTAGGGTATAAAACCTTTATTAAATCGAAGGTTGCCCTTCTTTCTCGTCTATACTAAATTAGAGATTGTATTTTCTTGCTTTGATCTCTTTTGGTTTTCTGGCAAACTCTCTAAGGAACAAGAAAGTATGTATTTGTCTCACTTTGCTTGCCGGCATACAGGGTATCTGTTGGTTCTTCCCTTCCCATGCTTATTTTCACAGTCTTGTTTGCTTATCTAATCGCAAATTGTTTACCAAATTAAGTTGCCACTTGAGCTGAGCTCTTCGCTACTCTTTGTTGTCTCTTTTTCTCCTTTTTTCTACTCCTATTCTGCTCCTGCTCCCGCTCCACCACCTGCGTATCTCTCTATCTTCATTAGCCATTAATAACTTGATATCGATGAGCTGCACAAACGGAACAGGGTGGGGCGTCGGCTTCCTGTCCAGCGGCCGTGGGCAACCGCAGACCACAAGTTGTGGGCGACGGGGCGTGGCAACGCGTTGCTCGGTTGCAGCGTTGGCCCGCCTGAGGTTGAACGCAAAATTATGTTATGTTTGCAGCGTTCTGAAGTGCGGACCGAGCTCCTAATTGGCCGCCTCGTCTCGTGCATTAAGCTGGACATCACGCATACGCCGCGTGTAACGCGTGCTGCCGCTGCTGCCTGTCGCTGGCAACTCGACGACGACTGATACGCGCGACGCTTCTTTGCATAATCAGAGTTTTTCTCTCTCTCTCTCTCTCTCTCTCTCACGCCATCGCTTTGCTCGTCTGCGCTGGCGGCGCATTAAGTGGCGCCTGGGAAGCGACGCAGCTGTCGCTGGCGTTGGAGACGGCACGTTAAGCGTCGCTGTAGCTGTTAAAATAAACACACAAATTATTTGTGTAAACTTTGCTCAGATCTCGCAATCATGCTGCCCCAGCCCCAGCTCCTGCTGCTGCTCCTGCTCCGACTCCTGCTCCCTTTCCCACTGCCTATAGAAAACATGTTCCAGGGTTTATGGCGCTGCCTAAGTGCCTGGTCCAGTGCGAGCCGGGTGCGACTTTGATATGGGCAGGCAGTAAGACAGACAGACGTGCCATAGTTGATTGATTGAAATTGATCGTCTTGTTGAGAGAGTGGGAGAAAGGATACGGCAGGCTGAAGTAGAAGCTGGAACCCTTTTGGCAGTTGCTCAGCTGTCTTGGCAAGCACAAAAGGAATGGAACTCCCCACACTGCACAGAATGAGAGAGAGGTTGGTTTTAGAGACAGTTATGAGACAAATATGAGAAGGAAACATAAATACATAGAGAGCAATCGGTATAATTAGATAACACTTTAATACAACTTGCTGTGCAGGGTATACCTTAGTCTATCACTTCAGTCACTTCGCTTGTTTCATTTCAGCATCGATGCATCACTTGAACTTTCTTCTCACTTGCCGTCATGCCACACCTCACCTACTCCCCGCCCCTCCCCCGCCAGGGTATTCTGCCCTTCGATTTCACCCAACAAATTCCTGCACACTTTTCTGCTGCCAAACTATGCGAGGCATGCAAATCGATACGTCAATTCGATACGCTATTAGCAACTACGTCGCTTTGCTTATCGAACTGAAATGAAACTACAAAAGGAAGCAGGATAAAACAGAAAAGGAGGCAAAAAGAATGGATCCGCATTGCAAACTCGTTGGGCAACCTAATTGACTTCTTCAAGGGCTGCACGCAGTTTCCTTCGATCGTAACTCAGGCGCATTACGAACGATAAACGATAAACGATGACAGCAAAGATTGCGACGCCGACACCGACCGAGACATTTTCACAGAAAATCTCCGACGCGCTTGTCAAATGCTACACCAATTTTCCGACGACGCCTACAACCCCGCACGCGCTCTCACGCTTGCTTTAAACAACGCCGCATATTGTTGTCATTAATTAAAACGTTTTATGGATTACATGGCCAGGCAAGCGTATCATGTGTGTGTCTGCCTCTTCATCCCCCCCCGCGCGTTGCAGACAACAATTTTTCACAATTTTTCAGCTTGGCGCACGGCAAACACTAAATCACTTTAATATTCAGAAATTTCAGCGATTGCTGGGGTACGGAGAGGGAAAGAGAGAGATCGAGAGAGTGAAAGAGATAAAAAATGCAAACAATAAAACATAAAAATGTCAGAGAAACGCAACGGAGACAGGAAATCAACAAATGCAGCCCGAAACTGTCTGTCCCGACATCGATGTGCGTTCAATGCGGGTAGGGGAAGCGAGACAGCAGCAGCAGGGGGGCCGGGGGTGAGGAGCAAGTAGCGGAAAGGGGCGTAGAGACAGCTCGATGTCAGAGAGTGTGCTTGCTATAAAAATGTCACAATAAAATACCCAAATGCCAAGACGAACGCCAGAACCAGCCCCGCTCAGGCCAGCGCGTTTTGGCCGGCGTTGTGCGTAGTTTTTTGGTATTGACTGTGACCCAGTTCAGGGGGCGTGGGGTAGGGCGGCGGATCTGGGCAGACTGGGGAGAGGGGTGCATTGCGTTTTTGCAGGAATTTCAATTTGCAGCTGCCTCAGCTGCCTCGTGTCGTGTCGTGTCGTCACAGCGGAAATTAAACCCAATGACAGGCAGACCACGCCAGCATGTGAGTGCGGGGGTGTGTGTGTGTGTGTGTGTGTGTGTGTGTGTGTGTGTGTGTGTGTGTGTAACCCCACATGAGACCATTGCGAACCCTTTTGTTGACTTTGTCAGCCGCAGCAGCTGCTCCTTCAGCTGTCACCTGTCTTCTTTGAGGTTATGTTTACACCGGAAATGAGCAGATGGGGGAAAGAGTGGGAGCTTGGGCAGGGCGACAAAATATGCCAAAAACCCGTTAAACTCTGGACTACATTTTGCCTACTCCATTAACGCAAGAGCAGCACATCAAAGGCAATTCCCAGGTGAAAGAGCAACCACCTCGCTAGACTCCATCCATCCCCTCTCCTCGTGCCGCCTGCCGCCCTGCTGCCACCCGAAAGTGACACGACAAAGGAAAAATGCAAATGCTAAGTGTTTTTCCGTAAAGCAGTTTTTCATTTATTTTATGCAACTTGCGAAAATGTCAAAGGCATTTTTCAGATAGAACTTAAGTTGTTATGGGCAGAGGGTAATGGGCGTGGCTTGTGACGCTCGACAGTAGAGTCGAGCAAGCGAAAGCAAAGGCAAAGTCAAACAGAAGATGGAGGAGTACTTAAAAAAGCGATAATTAAAGATATTTTACAGGCTTAGCCGGCGATTAACACGGGCGACATCTTTGACTGACTGATACCCCAGATTAGAAGCGCGTTATAAAAGTAATTGAATTATTGTTAAATAAAACAACTATGCAGCTAATTAACTAGTGCAATAAATTATCATAGAATGCTGCAATTAATTTTGGATTTTAGAAAAATTGATTTATTGCTGGTTGAAAAATTCGAACAAATGTGCACAGTTATTTTTACAGCTAGCTTGACAATATATCATATCTTTTTTTAAGAGCTCTGCAGATTTATGACTTCAAAGCAATTAAGCTGGTAATAATTCAACTGCACAATTTAAACAAACATGTTTAGAAATATTTAATTAAATAAATAGAAAGAGTTAGGTATAATAAATTAGTAGACAAATATGCAAGTGCACAGAAATCAAATGATGGTCCTTTTATATATTTATATATATTAAATAAAATATATTTTTCTACTCTTCCACGTTTCTGGCGAGTAAATTAATTTGCTCAAACTATTGAAAAACTTATCGAAATCGTTATCATTATCGCCAGACTGTACTGGCGCCAAATTACTGCCGCGTTCATCGTGCCACGCGAGTGTTGCAAGTGTCAAAAACTTAATTAAAAACGCGTTGGCTGAGCTGCCACTGCGTTCGCTCTTGCTGCCATTTGCCACTCCCACTTCGACTAGTTCGAGTACTCCGCCAACGTGCACTGGAAAGTGGTGGCAAAACAAACTTGCAGATACTTCCAAGCCAGGCACTTAATTAGACGTTAAACACTTGTAAAATTCTCAAGGATAATGGCAGCGAGTGCGTTAAGCGACTCCGAGCCCCAAACTACTTAGTTCGTTGCGGGCGGAGGCAACTGCATTCGAGTCGAAGTGAATCAAGTGAATTGCCATGGAGATTTGTGCACATACATAGCAGCAGTATCTGTTATCGATATCACACTCAGCAGGCGTACTTAATGACCAGAGCAATTATCTACTCGCAGTTTTCAGCTACTCACTGAATAATGCCAAAAGTTACAGACTGTGCGATAAAATAATTAGGCAAAACTCAAAGAGAAACAGCTTGTTTTATGTCAAGAAAAATAATTCATTTTATGCCAATTTTATTTGTATAATTAAAAGCGGGAGTTCTGGTTTTAAAGATAAAAATATCGATTTTTTTAGCGAGTCCATGAATAATTTCTCATGCCTCAAATGAGAATCGATTGAATTAAGTTTAATTAAGAAAAGTTTCGGAAGTTTCCACAGCTGGCTTAAACCTTTTTTAAAACACACACAGCTCATGCTGACATGTGCTATAAAAAGTGGTTCAGAAATAGAAATTAAGTAAATTAATTTCGTATATGGTTGGTGTTGCACACGCTCCACTGATTACCCTATGAGGACAAGCGACAAGCGACGGCCGCGCTGCTCGTTCCACGCTCGTCTTATGATGTTGTGCGTGTGTGTGTGTGTGTGAAGTTGGTCATTAGTTAATTCAGTGCACAGACAACTAACTAACCAACTAACCATAAATGCGAGTAGTTTGCGATGGCAGGGAAGGCATTGGGCAGGGACGGAGCTGGAGCTAGGCGGGCAGGGTAGGGAGACAGACATTAGAAGCAGCTATCAGCTGCCAGTTAGTTGCAGTAGCAGCAGCAGCTACAAGGTTTGCTGCCAAAGTGAAATCGTGTAAATTGGACCACACACGCATACTAAAAACACACACACACACACACGCGATAAGCCATACAAAACAAGCCAACAAGCTAACCAGATACTCGTACATGCAGGCAGGCACCACCACCTCCAAAACTGGCAAAGTTGCATGAGAATCGGGAATCGAGACTAGAGACTGCACACACACACACACTCGCACACACAGACAAGTGCATATACATATTTTGCATAAATTATCATCAGGAATCGGGGCCGCAGAGCAGAACTGCGGCACAGCAAACAAGATAATGCCACAGCGGTGCAACATCATTAAGGAAATTACTTGTAATACACCCGGCCACATCAGGTACTTACCCAGGTACCCACTACCTTTGCTCCGGCTCCGGTCTGCTCTGGCCCGGCCTGGTCTGGTCTGGTCTGGTCTGGCCTGGCCTCGTCTGGTGCCAGTCTCCCTGCCAGCTTGCCGGGCCAGGGTGGGACGGGCTTGCAAAATTATCATAACTGTTGGTCGTACTCAATATTTCAGATGCAAAAATAATTAATGTGCGAAGCTGGTGCAGGGTATAAGTTTTCCAGTTCCAGTTTTAGTCGCAGTCGCAGTCGGCGTCTCGGCGTGGCGTGGGTTGCCTAATTAGTTGCCTGCACGTACTCGCTGGCAAAAGGCTTACAAATTAAGCTATTTGCCATACTTGTTAGCCTGATTAGCAGAGAAGGTAAGAGAAGGCAGGCAGAGGCAGTGCGAATCAACTTGTTGTTATGGTGAGAATCAACTTGCCAGCGTAATAAGTTAATGTGCTTGCAATATTAAAATTCTTCAGCCTGTTGCGAGGCTGATCGCGTCAATAAAAATTAAATATACAAGCCAGCCAATAAATATAAGAAAGCACATGTCATTTGTGTTAAAAATAAATTAAAAAGCAGCTAAATTATAATCTGATCATTATCATTAAACTAAAGCAATAATAAAACGACCTTATTCGAGAATTTTTACGCATTTAACAGTTGAGTGGAAGCTGTGGCTTCTATTGCGCTCTCTTCTTCTCGCTCTAGCCTGTAGTCAAGTCAAATGACTGTGGATGGCATCCACAAGCCTTGCTCACTTGCCCACTGCTCTCAGTGCACGGCGCGCTCTCTGCACTCAGTGCTCGGGGCGCTCTCTCTCGAGCAGGATCCACAACATAATGGCCGCACGGCTTGTGCAATAAGTGCGAGTGAAAGGCAGTCAGTGCAGTGAGCGCATTTATTGTCTCATGATCCACAGAAGTGCATGTTAATGCAATTTGCATTTAAAATTAAAATAAACACGAAAAAGCTTTTTGAATGCTGCGAAGCGTTAAGGCAACGAAACAAATTCAATTCGATAAACTGAGCTGCTGCCATTGTGCGCTATCGATAAACAAACTGAGCTCAATTGAAACCAAAACCTCAGTCAATAGCGCAACTTAAAGCAGGCGCACTCCCGCTCTCTCTCTCTCTCTCTCTCACTCTCTCTCTATGGAACCTATGTGTCGCCGCACGCAGCAGCCGACACTTTCACTAACCCACAAAACCACGACACAGATTCACAAAAGAAGCTGCAACAACAACAGCAGCGGCACATAGTGAGCAGCGGGCGAGTGGGAAAGGCGGAGAGGCGGAACGGCAGCAGGAGCGGGAGCTAAGCAAACGATTGTGAAGGAACGTCGAACATTTGGTTTGTTGCTCGGTTGGCTTCGGGTCGAGCGAGAGAGTGAGCGTGAGATGAACGTCTCTTTTCGGTGCATGAAATTTGTGCTGCAAATTACACGAAAATTAAATGCATGAATAATTCGAATGGTTGCTGTGGTCTAAATGGCCCGAGCAGAGCACGAAACATGTTCTGAACAGACCACCCAGACCCCCGGCCCCCTGCCGCACCCATGGCAAGCTAATCAGAGCAAAGCGGGCAGCGGGGGGGGCGGCTGAGTGGCAGGTACTGGCGGAGGCGGGGCTCGAGTCCTGCTTTATATTTACACTGCATTTTATCGCTTTAACACTCTGACACAATGAATATAAATATTTAGACAGCAAAAACAGCAGCAGAAGCAGCAGCAGAAGCAGCAGCAGAGCCCCAGCAGAGCAGCGACAGCGGCAGCATGTGCTGGCAGCAGGACATGACCAGCAGATATGCAGCCCCAGCAGCGTGTGTGTGTGAGTGTGAGTACTGTGTGTGTGTCGACTTGAATTGCGCATAAATTTCAATATAAATGAAAGGTTGTCTGACATTTTAAAATGCTGTGCATTTCTCGCCAATTTTCTATTTATTTGGCAGCTTCAAACTACCCTAACTTGAGGGTACTACGAAATTATCGTGGAGTAGGTAGCGCTTAATACTTGCCTAGACGTTTTTGAAATATATTAAGAATTACTTATAAATATTAGAGTATGATTCGTGTGTTTAAACAAAATTTCATCTGTGATTAACAACAGATAAAAGTGTCTTATTATTCTTTAATATTTTGTGTATATGTTGGGAAAAGTAAATTCACATTTATTTCAAATCACGATGCTTTTCCCTCTGATAATTTTAAATATTATATAAATTAAGTTGTTAGGGTATTTAACTTTTAAGTTTATTCCCGTATATTTTTAATCGAAATTCACTATAAATAAATGAAATATGTTTTAAATATATGCGTAAGTTAATAACATTTTTGTTTGCAATTGTCCGACTCTTCCAGCAGGGTATTTGCGTTGCAAAACATTGTCAACATTCTCGGCTGACTGCAATATTTCGTTTCATTTGTACCGTTATTAAAGATGTCCAATTTTCGATCGGGCCCTGCCCAAATGGGCACTCTACTCAGCACACTCCTCCTCACTTCTGTTGCCTTCCGGATTCCGGGGAAACACTACAAATTTATTGTTTGCCATTAAAATCGAGGCAAAAAGTCTTGTTTATGTGCACTTTTAGTTAACAAACTCATAGACCCATAAATTGAGTGGCAAACATGAAGTCAAAGTTCGCTCGAAAGGTCCACTTGGCGAGTACCCAAACAGAGTTGCTCCATTCCCACGCTCCTTGTACTCCGGCCCCTGCGATTGGCAAATTTGTCGCAGGAAATGTGCGTATATTGCTGGCACGCAAGCGGGTAGGAGGCACAGGGGGGACGGTAGGTGGTAGGTGCCCGGGCTGACTGTGCCACGCCTCAAAGCGAAATCAATTTCCGTTAGAGAACTGGCTTCGTCCTCTTCTTTGGGCGCAAGTTTCTTCCTGTTGCACAAATAAATATTTTGCACCGGATGTTTGGGTCACAATCGCGCCCAGCCCGGCCCCGCCTACTCCGGCAGATGTCTTTTTGCTGCTGCATGCAAAACTTTAAATATTTCGACCTTCAAACGGCAGTTCAAAGTTCGCAAAACAAACGAACTTGGCAAAATCAAATTGCGATTGGTTTCCATTTGAAAGTTGCAACCGAATATCGTGTGGATAATTTCAACTTGTTTTCGGTAAATACGAGAAATATAAAACAGAAATCTTAAGGAAAATAAATTAGATAAAATTAATTTAAGTTTCAGATTAAAGAGTTAAATTTATTCGAGCTTGAATGTGCGCAATACATTTTATACTTTTCAACTTATGAACAATTTAAGTATATCAATTACCTTAAATAAACAAAATCAGGATCAGACATAATTTGAGTTCTGATTTTTTCTCTCGACCACGCACCTAACACGCAGCTAGTTGAGCCTGATTATTTGCACAAATGCAGAGCACGATAAAAAACGCCTGTCAAAGTGTGTCACGTAATTGAATTTATTTAAAATAAGTGAACCATTTATACGCCAATATTTGCATTAATATATGTATGCAAAAAGTATATACCTGTGTGTATTTTATATATCTGCTCTGTCTCCTGTCGCTTTCAATTAATGCCATGATTGAAATTAAATTAATGCAAGCGGATGAAATTAAAAATGTGCTTTATGCGAAATCGGTCAGCTAAAGCGAACGAGTACAGGGGCGTAGAGCAAGAGCAGAGGGCGCGGGCACTGCGAATCGACCTTCAATCTGGGCAAACTGAAACAGCTTCATTAGTCTCCCAGCACGCAGTCAGTCAGCGTGGGGCAAAAAACCACAAAACTTTAAGGCACGCATTGCCCCACACCGGTTGCCAGTGTTGACAAAATCAGTCAGAGAGTGAGAGCCTTAGCTGGATGAAAGAAATCACCCCGACAAACTTTTCTTGCTCGACAATTTCCTCTTCATCGTCTTCGTCTGCTTGTTGCCGTTTGTTGTTGTCCTTGGAATGTTGCTAAAAACTTTTTATTATGATTTTGCGATGCGTTTTTTCGCTCGGTTCGTTTCGGTTTTCTTTTTCTTTTTTTTTGGTTTTTTGTTCTTTTTCCTGTTTGTGATTTTGTGTTGACAATTGAAATTGATTTTGCGGTTCCTGACGTTAGTCCTTTGTTGATATTCGCAAATATTCTCGCTGCGAAATAATCATAAATTGCAGTTGAGTTTGCTTTTGATTGCCGTGTATTGCGTCAGTATTTCCATAACAATCCGAAATGAGTTTTAAATTGTAGGCAAAAAGTAGCAATAGCGGAGAGTAAAGAAACGTACAGAAATTGACAGAGAGAGATACCCTGTAGATAGTGTAGAGTTGTGTGGAAAGTGCGAGAGGGTTTTTTCATGTCTCCAAGGAATTAGCTAGCTGAGGTTTTGTTGATGTCCTCGACTATGCTAGGATGGTCCATCAACATATATACAGTATTTATTACAAACCTTCAACTGTTTGAGGTTTGCAGCGGCTCTGTCAATTATTTCTGCTACACACAGGGTATACAGTTTCAACAATAACGTGCTGATATCGTGCCATATATATTCCCGTGTGCCCATAGAGACATACGTCCAGTGCAAATTTAATAAAATTCTTTGTTTGCACGCCATAAACAAAAGCACAAAACGTAAATTCGCAAATATAAATCACGAAAATTTGTTGCATTAATTCTGCTTAATTTAAAGAGGGCAGGCACGGGCGCAGTCGGGTTTGTCGGGTGGGGACTTCAGATAATGCTCAACATAATTGACATTTTAATGCGCTGATAGTTGGCGAACGATAAAAACAGATTTAATATTCTGATAATTGCCACAACAATTATGCAACTTAATCGAATTGTCAGCACACTTGAAAGGCGCGTCCGACGCGGCGTATGCGCGATATTGTTCAAACATATCAAATGACAGCAAATTGCCCACTCACGCGCCTCTGACATTTGCGTTCATGTTTAGAAATTAAATGAAGTGCTATGAAAGTAATTTACGGGCTTGGTATGGTGAAGTAGGCGCTGAGAGTGGCTGCTACAATAGATAAACAACATTTTGATATAACCAATTAAAATGCATAAATTTCAAAGCTTATATTAAGTTCATAAATATTTGATTCATTTAAAAGCGATATAATGAAGAATGTGAATTGTTGCGGAACTGGAAATGCTTCAAATAAAGTTCGACTATCGGGATCAGCTTGTTATATGATTAAGTTTAATATTTACGTTTGAATTGTCTTTAAATATATATACATTTCTTTAAAGCATTGTTGTGGTAGAAAGGTTTCAAAACAGTCTCAAAATTTAAGTTCAATTAAGATCGAGAAAATTCTTGAATTGAATTATAAATTCTTGTAACAATATCTTCATATATTTCCATAATTATAATCCCAATCAGATCATTAATTAAACATGTGTGAGATTTTCATCTGCGGGGAAACTTTCAAGCCTTCGCCCCAATCGATTCGTTAATCAAGCCGCATTTTCCATCTATCAACTACAAAGATTTCTCCACCGTGCAGCGAATTAGCTTCCCCACTGCGAGTGCCTCAATGCAACGCCTCGTTTGACAAAACAATTTGAAAACTTCGAAAGAAGTGTAAGGGAAAAGAGTTGGTAACTTTTTTCATAATTTTCGACTGCGCTGCGGGGGTTCCCCGTAATTCTGTTGTGACATTTATCTTGGCGACTAATGAAAATGGCTTTTCTATGCAGATGAGCTGGCAGTTGCCGCTTCACCTGTAGATTGGGTTGCCGCCTGACCTTTACTTCTCCTCCCCAACCCATCGCCTGTACCTTGTTTCAGCTCTCATATTCATATGGCGCGTTGGGCCGTTTTATTTGTTTATTTGTTGCTTGCATTAAATTGAAATTGAAATGCCGCAGACCGCAGGGACAGAAATGACACTCAAACGAAGCGAGTAAGTTGGCGAAGGGGAAGAGCGGCCGGTCGCATTCAGGGACAGATGTCTGCTGCTGCTGCTGCTGTTGACAGTCATCGTTGCTGTTGTTGTTGTTGCTGGCCAAAAAAACAAGTACAGTGAAACCTGGCCGACAGATGCCAGCAGTATTTGCTTTACTGTAGACCATAAAATCACTCATACGCCACCGCAACAATCTATACGCGAGCAGCTGAAGGAGGCTGCGACTGCGGCACGGGCCTTGGTCTTGCGTGCGGAGGGGAGGCGTGGCACAACGTCTGTGGGCGTGTAAAGCAGATAGAATGAGAGCGCATAGTTTCATTATCCTTCGAGTGGGGCAGACGGCGGCAAGGACACGCGGCACGCGGAGTCGCTGCTGCCGCTGCTGTTGCTGCTACATGCGGCGCATTACAAATTTTCGAAATGAAACTGAAATCAAATAAAGGCGCAGCCGAGAGAGATACACACACACACACACATACAGACCCACAGATAGAGACAGTCACACACGAATAGCTACGGTACGAGAACAAAAGCAACAACAATGCAATGCAATTAAAAATGGCTGTGTAAAGAGCATGACGAGCAGAAAGATCCGAAAAAATAAAAGAAAAGCAAGCCAGCATGCCACTGAAGGGGTATGATAAGCTAGCAGATACTTTGCAGCGTCTGATAAAAATGTACAAAAATGTTTCAAATTATTTTCGCATTTTCTTTCTTTATTTTCAATAGTTTTTTTTTTTTTTAAATTTATTTCAGTTTTGCTTGCGTTATAAAAAGTAAGATAAGATAAAAAATAGCGAGGTATACACCTCATTAAACTTTACTCACCTTTATAGGGTATGCGAGAAAAAAGGTAAACAGAAAACAAATGTGGAATGACAAACATGCTGCGAATTTGTAATTTGTAATCTGTAATACGAATTCGAATTCGAGTTTTAAAGATGCATACAGATGCAGATACAGTTACAGATACAGTTACGGAGACATAGCTCATATACAGATAGAACACGACAGACACAATCACGAACACGAATACGGATACGGATGCGGAAATTTCTGGCAGCTATGTCAGGCAGAAAATTCGGAAAATGGCGACGAGAGCAGGTGAATATGATTGCAGCTCGATTTAATTGAGTTGCTCGAACAATTTCGCAGCGGGAATAAGGTGGAGAGGAGGAGGAGGAGGAGGAGCAGAGCAGCCGGACAGCTGGACCAGTTGGACCGGCTATAAAACAGCAACAATCCAATCAGCAATATTGTAATTGGCAAAATGCAAAATTGCCGAATGAAAGAATGAAATAATCGAATGTATGAATACTATTTGCGGCAGATTGATTGAAACCGGAAATTGTGAGCTGCAGCATTGAAAAAAAAGATACCAGAAACAGCAGAAACAGTAAACTGATCTGAAAACAGATATGCGAACTGTATGTGAAATCATCGCTTCGAAATGTAAATGTGGTTTAGTTTTATCAAGCCCCTGCGAAAATATGTAGGTTTTTCACGCCCAATCCCAAGCCGCGAGACAGTATTGCAGTATTGCTTAATAATATTAATTTCTGGTCTTTTTTCACTGCCTTTTTCCCGACAAGAATTTAATTACCTTTGTTCATTGGGTTAATGCAACTATTTTAATCGATTGCCCCGAGCTCAATTTGCATAAAAAGTTGACACGCAAAATGATTTAAAATTGAGGCTGGTTTTTTTATGACTATGAATATAAAATATTGTCTGACATTATTTATATTCAATTTTAAATTTGCATGTATTTTATAGTTTAATAAGGCGTCGACTTAAATGAAATATTTCGCATTCACAAATACAAACCTTAACTCAATCGCAATCCGGCCACAACCTGAGCATATAAATAAACGCATATTTGGGGATCAGCTTGGCAAGTCAAGTCGTAGCATCTCATCAATTTTACTGACATTCGAACGAATCGATCAAGCTCAGCCTGTAACCGGCAATTATAAGAGCCTGTTGCCCTGTTGGCCTGGAAAACATTTCTGCCTTTGCCTGTTGCCATTAGTTGGTTGACTGACTGATTGCTTTGTCTTATCATCTTGGCCTCTACCCCTGTAACGGCCTCTGTCGAATACAATTCAATTTGCTCTGTTGCCACACCTACCAGGCACGCCTCTGCCTCTCTCTCTCTCTCTCTCTTCTCTCTCTTCTCTGCCTCTTTGATTTTTTACTTCTGGCTGTTTGTTGTTGAGGCTTCTAATCAGAATGTGTAACCAATTTTTGGTGCTGCGTACATTTGTTGCCATTTCCTTTGACGCTCTCGCAATCAAGCAGAGAGCGCGAGAGAGAGAGAGAGTTGGAAAGGGACGGCAGTAGCCCGCCTGACAGCCAGGCAGAGACATCGAGGACTTTCGTCCAAATGGGCTGAGCCTGAGAGCAGCATTTGATTTTCCGATTGAATCAAACAATCAATTATCTTGTCTTCTCCGCTCGCATTGTCGCTTTTGACTTTGCTTCTACTTCTCTGCATTTCCATCTCCATTTGCCAGTTGCAAATTTTATTGGCCACATTTTTGTCAAGCTAAGAGCCAAGTTCGAAAAGGTAATGCCTGCAGGCACAGCACGGCATAAGGAGAACCAAAGCCGAACAAGGGAAACAAATCTGGTTCAAAGAATATCAAGATTTATGCAAATATGCAAAGTGTTCGTTTTTTTTTTTGTTTTGTGCAATTTGCCAGCAAATAAAAATAAACATAGTTATTTGCTTGATATGAAAATAGAAGTCTTTTAATTAAATTTTTTGAATTAAAATGAAAAATATTCTAGCCACTTCTATGGTTTTATAAATCTTGTGGTAACTACATTCATGAGTCTTCGCAAACTGCACTTTTGTTGCTCCTACAAATCGTGATTTTCATTGAAATAATGAATAAAAAAGAAATGCATTTTAGAAATTATTTTTATCATATTTTAAGTGCTTATATCCACACTGACAAACCAAAACATTCATTAAAATACTACATATTTCTGCCACTTTCCCACACACTTATCTTAAGCTTCTACACGCTTCAAGTTTACGTTTCTATCGCCTTTTTTCGCATACACACACTTAACTATGTCAACAGGAAGTCAAATGGCTTGCGAATGCAAACGCACACACTCACACTCTCATACACGCACACACGGAAGCAAAATGGCGCGCATAAATTTCCGGTCCTCCGCATCCGACGGGATTTTATGAGCGTAAGCGAGTGAGCCGAAGATTGTTTATGGTGGCCAACAGTTGATTCATCGCATTTAATGGATAATGCTCGCATATTCAGCATAAAACGCAAGACATACATCAGCATTGAGAGCGAGAGATAGATAGAGAGAGAGAGAGGCAGAGAGTGAGGGGAATACAGTGCGAAAGCACGCTCTAAGCATATGCGAACTTTTGCTGGAATTTATGATATTTTGTGTTGAGCGTGTATAAAATATGAGCTAAGCAATTTACTCCTTTCCTGCGTGGCACCCCCCCCCCCCCTTTGCATCATTCTGGCTCTCTCTCTCTCTCTCTGTCTCACTGAGCAACTCTTCATCACTCGCTCTGTTTTCGCTTATTATTTCTCGCAACTGGCGCAGGGGGAAAACCTTTGCGAGTTTTCTGCCAACTGTTGTCGAGCCATTCCCGATGTCTTATCATTTAATGAACTGCACAACAACAACAATTAGTCCGCAGCATTGTATGGCATATATCTTTATCAATATATCTGCCAATATATCTATATGTTTATGCGTGTTTACAGACGCAGGAAAATGCTTTGAGCTTGATTCTTTATGCGTCGCACTCGTTTATATGTCTTGCCATACCCTGTAGTTATAAGCCGGCACAGTGGGGTGTGCAATGACAGGCTTGCCTCCATTTTGCTTACATTACAGGGTATCCGCTGGCACAACAATTGCTGCCTGCCTTTTTTCCACTTATTTAGGTCAACTTTATTATATGCACATAATTACAAAAGCCAACAAACTGCGACTGTGTGTGTGTGTTGGCCAAAGATAAAGCATTTATGAAGACAGCCATGTGGGAATTGCTGTCCAGAATGGCCGCCTCTCACAGGCAGCTTGTCTCTCTTTCGCTCTCGCTTTCTCTGGCAGAAGGACGCACAAAGTAGGCGACAATTGACCCACTCCGAAAAGTCTTTTGAATTTTGTCGGCCTCTTTGCTTCACATTTCCGTTTAGAGCAGGCAAGCGGAGTGGAAGAAAGAAGAGAAGAGAGAGGCAGGAAGAGTGAGAGACAAAGAGACTGACAGAGAGAGAGGGAGACATGTCTCATTTATTTGCGCTGCTCGAATAATAAGAAATAATGTCATTTTGCGTGTACGTCTTCTCCTCTTGCCTTGGTCCATTGTCTATGCGGACTCTGGAGCGAGGAGGGCGGAGAGCAGCAGGCAGGGACGCGGCAACGACGGCCTTCAGAGGGAAAATGACTAAAATATTTATGCGACAAACGGCAATTTTGGATTTATGTTGCGTGTGTGTGTTTGAGGCTTTTCTTCTTCTTCTCTCTGCCAGCACCTATAAAATTGCCTGAGTATATAAATTTGTGCTTTTATATCGTATCTTATTTATAGCACATATTTTTCGCTCTGTCGTACAGGAATTGCCCCATAAATAGCAGCAGCAGCAACTGTGCAAGAAAAACTGCCACAAGTGCGTCACATTTTTTAATTGAGAATTTACGGGGAAAACATTCGCCATGAGGCTGCAAAACTCGCTTAAATAGCTGCACTAAGTTGTTTATTCTGACGATCAAATTTCATGTTTATAAAAGTGTCTTCTCCATCAACTGTTAACTGTTTGCGCTTGCTCTGCTAATCCCAATCTTCAATCCGGATGCCAGGCAAACAATGGCAGCCACTTCATCTTCGATATCGAATTTCAACAAAAAGCAGCAGCAGCAGCAGCCGCAAACACTTGAGAATCTTCCCATAGCTCAATTAAAGGCCATTAGTTGAATATCGAAAAATGCCACGCCCAACCCACTCCCGTTCACCCTCCCCTGCGTCCCTCCAGCCCTATGCCATGGCCTCAGGATATACACGCATTGAGTTACGTAGACAAAAAAGGCAACGCAACATTTCCATATGCAGCAAATTCACATACATATTTCTACCCCATTTTTGAACTGCTCGATAGGGGAAGGGAGGGCGGAGAGAGGACTAGAGGGTAGAGCCTGCTCTCGCTCTGTCGAGTAATTAAAGTTTTGCACAAGTGTCGATAAATTATGCCAAAGAAGACGAAGACGAAGACGGAAGACGGCCACGTCGAGCTATGCAAATGGGCCACAACTTACAAGCAACTATATAGAATATATATATACTCTGCACACATACTATATAGTGTATGGGCATGGGTATATCTGTGTGAGCAAGCTGAGCTGAGCGACAGATGGACATTCTTCTGGCTTCCGAATGACAGGCACTTCATCATCGTGTCCTTCGGCGAGTGTGTAATTCATCACGCGAACAACCGCAGCCTCCGCCTTTGCCTGCGCCCCTGCCTCCTCTCTGGCACTGCCTGCCTGCCTGCGCACATGACATGTTGAGCCTGCATTTGAGTGGTCGCTGGCAGGAGGGGAGGGGGGAGGAGGAGGCTGGGAACAGGAAATTACTGCTGCCGGAGCGCTTTAAGTTTTGGTCGCCGAACCTGGAATGCTATTAACCAAGTTGACATTAATCGCCTTGACTTCTAGCAGAAGAGCGGGCAGTAGAGAGAGGGGGAGAGAGGGCATAGCTTCCGGCAAAGCATGTAATGTGAAAACAATTAAGTATGTTAAATGCAAATGTGCTCAAAGGGGTAGACAGAGAGGGAGGAGTTAGGATATCTCAGGATGGGAAAGCTCTTGACAGCCCAAACTAAAGTTGAATGATGTCATTCAGTGTGATTCTGTGTATGAGTATCTGTGTGTATCTGTGTGTGTGTGTTGATTGACAGTGATGCCCAAGTTCAGTTGACAGTGGAATCCTACGCTTAACTGAACCTATTTTCGGTTTATATAGATACAAGAATGTAGAAAGTATGTGAAATATTTTAAAAAGAATTTAAAACTGCGTTGATTATAAATAGAAATATATTTATAATGTAATTAAAGTTTCCTGATTATATGGAATTCTCGAATAATTTTAATTTATTTAAAATATTTAAACTGTTTTTTCAATAAAGTCAAAGATACAGCAAACACATCAGCATTTTGCCGGTCTAAGCTGAACTCATTTCTCTTGCCGTTTGTTAAGTTTCACATTACATTCAATTATTTATGAAATATTGGTATGCTCTTTCAGATTTTTCAGTTTTGTGTTGTTCAAATATTTTAATTTGTGCAGAAAAGAGAAAATTATTTAGCACATTGTTGTCCCTGGCCAAGGAATGCAGAGTTCGCAATGAACGGAATGTGCAGCTCGAGATACGCACTCATAATTCTTGACTTTTTCGAAGCACCCCGGGCCCGTAGCCTGTCCACAGGCAGGATTATCTGCACTAAGCATGCCTGGGAAGCTCATAAATTCTGCTTAATACATATGCGGATATGTTCGTTTATAAATGTGTGAGTGTGTATACTATGTAGGGGCACACACACTATCGTCGCATAAATATGCATAGCATGTCAGTTTTATGAATTGGATTTCTGTGCGCTTAACTAACTGACTACACAACCTTGTGCCACGCCTATTAAGACTCCTATTAATTTATGTTATGGATAGGAAAATAGTTAACACAGTCGGCAGTTAAGCTGCCCTGTTAGGGCAATGAATACTGTTAATCCATTAAACAAGATTACGCATACGCCCGGCTGTACGAGGACAGTTTCTTGCCTCTACTTCTGCTGTTGTTGTTGTTGTACTCATTATGCGGCAACAAATTTCTATAGTTTACTGCACAATTAATGAACAACTAATGTGCTTGTCGTAGTCGAACCAATCAAGCCGGCTGCTTCTCCTCTTCCTTCAGCTTGTACTGCATTAATTTCCTGTTGCCATTCCTGTTGCACTGCCCCGGGGTGGCGAGTGTGCTGTGTGCATGCCACCTACCACCTGCCACCTGCTACCTGCCACTTGCCACCTGGCACCAGCGACCTGCAGCAAATGCGAAGCTTCCTCGTAATGAACAGACATAGATAGATTTATCATTTATTGTACTTAACCATTGTTCAACTGCAGCTTCCCCCACGCCGCTTCGGGCTGGCATTTTGTGCATTAATGTTAATGTAATTACGGTATTCGCATCTGTCTAGTTACTTTGCTGGCAGATAAATGCGAAGCATGCAAATATTATTGCTGGCAATTTGTAGCTGCGAGCGAGCGAGACAGTCGCACAAGTCAAATGTTTTCGAAAGCATCATGCAAGTTATGTACGCAGTAATTATGAAAGCTAATGGCCGGAGGGGGCCAAGAGCTGTGCCCCAATCGATATCGGACAGTAGCCTGGCAGGCAGTGCACTGAGAGAAATTAGAGATCAATTGCAGAGCACATCTTATCATAATCCCAACTCAACTTTCGAACTCTTTTCGCGCAGTGTGCACTTTCATCTCTTCCACTTATTTCTATCGACCATCAAATTTGATATCGCACACGCACAAAGCGCCCGCCAGCGCTACGCTGCCTGTACCGAACCTGTTACTGCCCCGCACCACCCTGCCCCTGCCAGCCTCTTCCCTCGGCCCGCTTTCACTGCCTTATCGCCATCTTTGTTGGTATATTTTATGTGCATCGCATCCGCAAAACATTATCAAAAATCGCTTACAACCAATTTGATTTTATTAAAACGAGCGCCCCTAAAGCATTGCCACGCCCCTCTCTCTCTCCTCGGCTCGCTAATCATAAGCATAGCCGGAAGAGAAACTGGCACAGCATTCGTTTAGTGTATAGGATGCGTCCTTACGAGTCCGATGACGATGACGATGACGATGACGATTAGCATTAAAGTTGGCTCCGGCAGGCGCGCATAAAACCGTTTTATGGAGCCCCATAAACAGGTGCGAGGCGGTACCTCAGCTGCCTGAAGTTTTGTTGCCTGCCCCCGCTTCCCATCGCTGCCCACGCCAGCTCGCACTCTGCCAGGTGGCCTGGATGGCAGTTGAGCACACATTTGTTCCGCTTTCACTCTCGCTCCTGCTGCATCCTTCTTTCTCTCACGCGCGCGCTGAAAATGGCCGCACATAAAAATTATATTAAGTCATAAAACTGTATCACAAGAACGACACACACACACATACACTACATGTACACATTTTATTTGCGGTCAATTCGCATTTCCCAACTCTGTCGCAAAGCGAAAGCGGCCATCAAACTGACATTAGGCTAATTTAGGCCCGATCTGGGAGGTATATTAAAACTGATTTGGAACTGTTAAGTGCCAAGTGCACCCTGTGATGGCTAATAACGCTCTAACCACTGTAATGGCCCGCCAAAACGAGCAGTTAAAGCAGTCTTTAATTGATTGCTGTATTCAATTATGAAGTATATTTAGTTCATAAATTTTACTAAAAGTCAAATAATGTAGAAGTTTAATATTAAACAGCTATATCCTTATCACAAAATATGGAATAAAGCCTTCAACAGGTATTAATGCTGTGTAAAATATTTAAATTAAAAATTTGCGAATTTCATGGCGATCGAATAATACTTGAATATATAGAAAATATTTAAGAAATAAAATCAATATACCAACAGGTTTTTTCATGCGAAATGTATGCTATAGAAAATATGTTTCTTGTTTTCAGTTAAGATTTATATTAAGTTGATTGTTAAATAAACGCATATATCAAGGTTCTTTCAACGTATTAACACAAAAATTCCGATACTCTGGATTATGTAGTGCATGATAGCTATAGCATAATCGCGCAATTAATCTGGCTTTACTGTGGTGCAAAGTGCATGCGGAGCAAGCAAATATGATATATTGAACCGTGGCAGTAAAAGCTGCAGGGGGGGGACTAAACTAGTTCAAGCTGCGAAGGAACACAAAAAACGGAATCGCTTTGTTCTTTGCGATTGGTTAAGAGTCAACGAATTGTGCACTTGGCCCCAAATAAGATTTCGAGTCTCCCCCCTTTTCATCTCTCTCTCTCTCTTTCTGTGTCTCTTTCGGGGGCTGCATTTCAATTTA
The DNA here is from genome assembly GCA_018151445.1 of Zaprionus inermis. NCBI lineage: Eukaryota > Metazoa > Arthropoda > Insecta > Diptera > Drosophilidae > Zaprionus > Zaprionus inermis. The sequence goes on from JAECXD010001696.1 coordinate 1,920,477, forward strand.
TGCTCATTCGTTGGCCTGTTCAATATGCCAGTTACATGCAGATGTCACGCCTCCACGTGCCGCCCATCTTCCGGCTATGGCAACTACCTGCTCCGCCTGCCCCCCGCCACCTACCGGCATAAATCGCAGAGCATATTACACAATGCAATGCGTGCCTGGCTCAATGGAGAAGTCCACCCTCTGGCCCACCCTCTGCCCTTGCATTCCTCACACATAACACGCAGCGACGTTTTTGGCTTCTTCTCGTTGTGTTTGCATTTGCCCCACGGTGCGGCAAGGCGGGGGCTCAAAACTTTTTATGCTGCATTTGTCCTGTTGCTGCACAGCACCCCACAGGGGTGGGGGGATGGTGGTAGGCTAGGCGACTCAAACTGTACAGAGTGCATCCGGGTGAATCCTCTGTCGGGCTGCGCGCTCCTGCGCTCTCCTACGTGTTCTGCCTGCAAAAGCATTCAAATTGTTTACCGTATGAGCGAGGCGCACGTGGAAAGCCAAAAGAAAATTGTAGTAAATTTTAAAATGGCATAGCAGCAAAAATGTGCAGCACTGAGCCCCATCTCTTGCCCTCACCTCACCCGTTATCCGTGTGTATATCTACTACTCATCCCTGCCGACGAGATCGTAGGATCCAGAAGCCTTGACGCAGTGTAATTTATTGGCAGCACGTTTATCATGCCGTCTACTCCGACAACGCCTCAGCCTGCAACTACAGCAACGTCGCCGTCTCCAGTTCAAACTACAACATCGTCGTCTCCTGCTCCGGCCCAGCGTCGCATCCCACGGTAAGCCCAAAAAATGCAACCATGCGGCGCATGCAAAAATGCCTATGCCAGAGGAGGTACGTCTGTGCCCGTGTCTGGTTGCCTGGCTGCCTGCTCGCCGTGCCCCGCCATGGGGCACAAACAACCCAATCCCAGAGCCACTCCTTGCCACATGCTTTGTGTTTACTTCTGTGCTCTCTCGACCAATGTTTGCCGAGCGTTTTGCCGAGTTCAGGCTGCCAGCCTGCCTGCCAGCCTCGACTCGTAGGCCAGTTGCATTGTTTGTCTTTCGAGTAGGGCGTGGCAAGGGCGAGAGACGGTGGGTGGCGCTGGGAGGCCGCTCTGCGCCTGCTGCAACATTCATTAAAATGTTGCCAATGTGTTTTTGTGGCAAATTGAAGCTGCCGCTGAAGCCAGGCCCGAGAGGCACAAAAGTCCCTCGCAGACACTTGCATATGCATTTTCCGACTAGTTGCCTATGCACACAGCAACAAATGTGTATGTGTGAGTGTGTGTGTGTGTTGGTGAAGCTGGGGATTAGCAGACACTGCGCCACTTTCAGCTGAGCTTGATTGTAAAAAATTATGAGTGGAATGAAAGACCTGAGCTGCAATGCGCCGAGGGGGTAGGCAAAAGAGGGCAAGGCGTGGCAGGAAAATAATTAGAATAGTTTTCTTAGAAATTAAACAATGTTGGCTAAGGTCAAAAGGGTTCACTTTATTTTTCTAAGCGATTTATAGAATTTGCTGTAAAGAAAATAAATTAAAGGTAGAAAATTACGAGTTTAGAGTTAAGAGCAAATTAAATATGAGCAACTTCAATACGATGTGCTAAAAATCAGCTTGAAACTTGTCATAAATTTGCTATAAATTTGCTATAAACTTGGTATAAGCTTGCTATAAATTTGCTATAAGCTTGCTATAAATCAGCTATAAATTTGCCATAAACGTGCTATAAATCTGCTATAATTATGCTATAAATCTGTTATAATTATGCTATAAATCTGCTATAAATCTGCTATAAACTTAAACTTTAGCACATCCCCAAGGCTGTCCAACAATGCGTCCTACATTTGCTGCAAGCTAATCTAATTGCAGCTGCCTTCTACTGCTGCTGGCCTCGATTTACTATATCTAACGCATTCTTCTTCATCATATTTTCTATCCTTTTCTTCTTGTCTCCCGCTCTCTCTCTCTCTCTCTCTCTCTCTCCCGCTGAGGAAACTGTATCTAATTGTTATTTAACTTAATCATAAGCGCCAGCAATTAGGCAGCCTTCGCATCGGGTTGTTGGACCAAGTGCTCTGGCCGAGACAAGCGCTGGAATGTCGCCCGCAACTGTTGACACTTTGTTAGCAATTAGTTTGGTCAATGCCGGAAGAGGCGGGGAAGGGGCGGAGAGGCGGAGCGGAGGCTTTCCAAGTGCCCGTTGCAGGCGAATGCCAGCAAGAGAGAAATGTACAAAAATCGTAGCAATTTTTTTCCAACTAATTGGCCGACCACAACGAGAGGCAGGAGAGAGAGAAAGAGCGGGGGAGAGAGAGAGAAGAAAAGCGGGAAAAATTAATTAAAATGCTGTTTTCTTTGCTATTTACTCAACAAATTGCTTCAAATGCGCATAAATCAAATTGTTCACACCGTTCGAAGGACGCCGATGCCATTTTGGGAGCGACAGTAAATTCAATTTTCCCTGCATATTTCATGTGTGTTGCGAGTGTGTGTGTGTGTGGGTGTATTTAAAGCCACATGCTCTGTCACACTCTACTTCTATCGCCCTCTCGCTCTCTCTCTCGAGTAGCGCCACTTGAAAGGCAGCCTCACAGCGAGTCCCAATGGGGACGCACTGAAACACAAAGCAAATAAAAAAGGCGAGAGAGGAATTACAGAAGTGAGGGAGGGTGTGTGTGAGTGAATGCGTGTGTGAATGCGAGTGTGTGTGTCTGCCATGCCACTTCCTGTGCCTGTGGCTGTCAGCCTGTTTTTGATTCATGCGTTAAATGAAAATTAATCCGATTTAATCTGTCGCTAATTAGGTTTACTCTGGGATTTGTTTCGCACCTCTCGCCAGCCAGCCTGAGCCTCGTCCCCATCCTCGTGCACGTCCTCGACTGGCCACATGTTTGGGCTCGATTTCTCTGTTTACGGCATATGTATTGCGCCCGATGCGGCCTGTGCGGCATGCAACCGTCAATTAGGGGCACTTTCGCGCGGCAGTGTGAGCGGCACGGCAACAATGAGAGCTATTGTGTCTGATTACGCTTGTTAGATCGATAAACTTCACTTTAATCGAGCACTTTAAGCGCACACTTCAAACAGAATCAACGCTGCTGCTGCCGATCTTGTTGTTGTTGTTGTTGTTGCAGCCGATAACACTCATACGCACTGCTGCCTCTCAATCTCTTTGTGGCTCGACTGCCAGTTGCCACGCCTACCTACTACCACAGCCAGGCAGCTGAGCAGCATCACCTGGCTGCCACTGTGCGTTGCTGCTGTTGACAACATTGTTGCACCGCCCTCCCCCTCCCCCACCGCTGCTCGGCTAGTCGACTCCAGCTCTGTGGACTACCTCATCTCCATAACACAAACACACGCACACACGCACTGTGCAGGCAAAACAAAGCCAAAAATCTGAAGTTTCATTACGAAAGGATGCGCTGCTGCTTCTGATACTCTTCTACCCTCTCCGACGCCTTTCGTTTTTTGGCCATGTCAAAAGCCGGCAAACCCAAAACAGATTCTGCTCCTGCGTTGCACAGTGTGGCGAGCAGCGCTAGAGCCAGAGCTGAAATATTAGAGTATAAATATGAAAAATGATTTGAAGAACTGGGAAATAAGCAATATGAAGATTAGAAAAATAAAATAAAGAAATTCTTAGTAACGATTTAATTTAAATAATGCAAATCATATTAATTAACTTGATATTTCGCATTTCAATTTCCATTTGCAAAAACTTCTACTAAAGACTGAACAAAACTGAAAAACTTAAAATAAAACACTAAATTATCTAGTTAATAAAGTTCGTGGCATTTGGATTAACTTTTATACGTTTTAAAGCACTTAAAGTATTTTAAATATCTTAGAAAATATTTTACTAGAAAACAGCTTAAAGATTAATTAACACCTGTCGCAGTTTCGCACCACTGTGCAGCGACATTGTCTGCTGCGTCTGTCGTCTACTGTCAGCCATGTGTCGTCTGGCTGTGCCTAGATAATATGCTTAATACGTTTTTATGTGCCTGGCAGGCGGCCTGCTGACGCCGTCATCCTGGCCCCGTCCCTGATGCCGTTCCCGATCCTTTTCATTGTTATTGCCAACTGGTATTGACTGTCGCCTCGCGTGAAATCAAATTTCCAGCGAAATGACTTTTGGGCTCACACACACAACAAAAAGTTTTGTTTTCGCCTTGCGAAGTCATGAATTATGCAAAAGGATGTTCGACAGGCAGCAGGCTGAGCCGAACTAGTGCTCCTCCCGCTACTCCCACTCCTTCTGCTTCTCCTGCTGCCGCTACTGCCTGTCGCTTATCAAAAGCTATTGACCCATTAACGGGTTTTCGGTGTTTGCCCGCAACGCCTGCGAGCTGCAAACTGCAAACTGCAAACTAATTAACATAAAGCAAACACTTGGCAATTATGTCAAGTGTCGACTGGCATCAAAGGATACCCGACCCTGCCTCCGACTTCATTCCTTCTGCTGCCTGTGCCAGCTAGAAGGTTTTTTGCAACTGACAAGCGATTTTCGCATCAAGCGAAATGCATTAAGAAAGTGCACGCCAGAAGGGGTGGGAGAGCATGGGGATGGCGGGAATGGCAGCCGAGCTTGACGCGCCTCAGACGCGCTTTGACACGCTCGTTCCCAGCACTCCTCGAATCAGACTCAAAGACGACGCCACGCTCGCGCTCTTGCCACACGTTGCGCTCCTCCCGCTGAGCTGCTGCAAGACGCTTCGTTGCATATTAAACACCACGACTCAAGTGGCGCCACTCGCGAGTGCATCAAAGAAAGCCAGCGGCATCAAGTTGCAACTGCAGCAGCTACAGCAACTGCATTCCACACACTCTTCAGATCTCAAGCATCTTTCACTTATTAGTTAGGTAAGTTGACATCGGATACAAAGCGCAGACTGCCTGATTGTCAGCTTATTAGCTTTCTGCGCAGCAATATCTATACGATATATATATATAAATATATTCATGTATATGTTAAATTACAGATGTGAGCTGACACGCGCTTGAGACGTTGTAACTGGCACTTGGACAGATGAGCAGACAGGCAGACATATCGCAAATGCGATTAGCTGCCTCAGCAGCGTTCGCTTTGCTTTCCGTAACAGAGTGACGTGATGGGATTAACAGCGCGCCCTGCGGCTATTTTAAGTGAATGCATAAGCGTTATTCAACATATATATTTAATGAATTTTCATGGTACACATAGCCCCTATATCAGCGATTCAGCTGGGCAGCCTAATCTCTCTGAGTTTCAGCAATAGCTTCAGTAGTATTCGCAGGGCTTTTACTAACAGCGCCTCTGTTAATTAACATAGTTGCTGTTGTAGGGGGAATTTCAAGGCTTATTCTTTAACAAACAATTTGAATAAGAAATAATAATACTAATCTTTTTATACATTTTATTAAAAACAAGTAAGAACATGTAGTGTGCCAAAGTTGATCATCAGCCGTTGAAACTCACCTGCACACTTTCTGTTAAGAATTAACAGAGGGCGAATTCAAAACAGCTGTTATGCGAAACGGCGCTCTCAATTTCTCTCGCGGAAGAATGGTGCCAAAAGAGAATCAAGAAGATCACACCATTAAACAGTTAGTTAATGCAGTTAGAGTTGCTTCGAGAATTTTCGACAGCGCCACCTTTCGTCTATAAATAGATGCTAAACGCGCATTTCGAGAGAATTGGCGCCGAAGCATACTAGAGAAGACAATAATTGGCGCCGAAGCTGAGCATCACGCAGCGAAAATATATATGTATATATACATATTTATTAAAAAAATAAAATACAAATGGCAAAATAAATTCGACAACGATTTCCTGCGGTCAATACCACTCATTGTCAGATACCCGTAAGATTGGTCAACTTGGTGCCCAATAAGCATGGGTCTGCAACGTAGTGGACGCAAACACATTTTCCGGAATATCGCTACATTTGCTCATGTATGAGTGCGCTGCAACTCGTCATACAGTGAGACCACGTGGAATTCTTGACTCGCATCACGGCGCTAGGCTTTTCGCACCGTGGATCTGCAACGTAGAAGACGCAAACACATTTTCCGAAGTGTCGCCACGTTTGCTCATGTATGAGTGCGCTGCAACTCTGCACACAGTGAGACTACCTTGAATTCGTGACTTGCACCACGGCGCTAGACGTTTCGCACCGTGTGGCTGCACCTAACCTTTCTGCGGATGGTGTTGAAGTGCTCAGTGCAGACTTCGATCGACGTGCAAAGCACGCCCAGGTGACATGGCACTGCCATAAAATCAAAAAAAAAAAATCTTTTGTCTACATGAAATATCTCTAAATATTACGGCTTGACAATAGTATTAATTAATTTGTATTTCCTATAACTAGCTTAAACATTGTAAAAAAATGTGCGCATGAGGAATTATCACAATCATCTATAATTTTCCATAAACATCACACATGAACCTATCATAATCATTTAAGCATTTTTGACAACAGCGACAGCTCAACAGCTCCTGCATCGAAGGGCCCTAAGACAGCATGAAGCGGATTTTGTGAGTGAGTAAAATATTGAAAAACACCCAGTATGTATAAACAATAATGATTATGGATAGTCAATTACGTCCACGTACCGTCATGTGATAGAGAGTATAGTTTACGACTGCAGGTATAAGAACGATGGTCTGAATTAGTTCCCGTGCGCATAGAAATTTGCTTAGTATCTTAAGATTCTAAATATTTGGTAAACCCAAGTCATGTCTTATTTTGAAATCCGAATTAAAATTTGTAATAAATGAAGTTTGTAAGCATCATGTATAACAAAACTCCCGTTTAGCCGTCTCTTTATGGTTCGTCGCAGGAACAATTGGTATGCGATAGTTCAGCAGCCACAGTAAATAATATGTAGAGTATACAAGGGGTGACCCAAACCATATAATGGCGTCACCAAGGCAGGGTGGGTAAAGAAGGGAGCACGTGTAACATCAAGTGTATCCCAATAACCCTATTTCGAAATCAGTCGTCCATAGCCCAGTCCATTGACCAAACCGACTTACACAGAACCTTTTTTTTTTATATTATCAGCTAGTTAGAGAAGTAAAAGTGCACTTAACTTTTGTTTTTATGAGACCGTAGGACCAGATTAGGAAAGAACCCCGCCCCATCCGGCGAGCAGAAAGCCCGGAGCAAGAAGTGCACGAAGCCTAATCAGTCATACACAAGTTGAATTTCCTTTCGACGAGAAGCCCGAGTAGTACGTAGTAGGGCTCGGTCTAAGACGTTTCGACGCACATACTACATAAAGATAAAATGGCGCCCAACGTGGGGCCCGAGCGAGATGTTACCACCATCAAAGATAATCTCTTTTATACTAAGAATTGGTACCTAGAAGAGCAGGTATTGGCGTAAACATCGTTGCAAAGGCTCCAATTCAAATTGCGTGTATATCATCGGCACCCAGAACAAAAAGCCATGAAAAGCAATTAGTATCAAGTATTTAAAAAGAAGCAAACGACACCATAAGCAATAACAAGACCCTATTGCAAGAAAGCTTCAGATTCATATTCACATATGTATATTAATCCATCCACTATAAATTACATTTTTGAAACAACAAACCAAAACGAGTGTTAAAGCTTATAGATCAGGTGTATCCATAGTATGGAACAGCGATCACAATTCTGCTAAGTGGATTGATCGACCTACATGGACCTGCATGATCACGAGTAGCGTTAATCTTTAATTCTCGATTTTGTAAAACGGATGCTGCAATTTACCAATATATGAGAGCGCGAATGGAACTTTGATTTCTGGAATAGCGGATAGTAGCTGGTAATTAACTAGCGTTCGACCGAATCAAACCCATTTTTAGTTGTCATACCCTTTTGATTAATTTAACGGTCCGCAAACTAAACACTGTCAATTGACTTCCTAGAATCGAAAAAGGAATCGCGAGCAACTATAGTATATTCATTGGAAGCTCGACCTTTACAATTCAAAGAAATCAGTTTCAGTGCCATAGTATTCTTTTAAGCGAACAACTAGTGACTTTTTGAGGAATAGGATTATTTACTGGCCTGAACGAAAACATCCTTTTGGGAAAGCGACGAACCAATAAAGTCAATGAAATTATTATAAACCATTATTAAATTATAAATTTAGCAAAATGTCTGTTAGGCACAGTCACGAAGATTTAAGCGACGCCCTGCAGCAGCAAGACCCATTTTGCGGAAGTTGTCACGAACCTATGAATTCTAATGAATTAACGGCAGTCTCACCATGCAAGCATAAATTTCACAACCAGTGTATATTACGATCTCTCCAAAACAATAGAAGCTGTCCGGTTTGTAAGAATCCATGTACGGTTAGACAATTGTCGCTATCGAATAACAATTTGGCTGCTGAATTAGACGCAGCTGAACAAGCACGTGAATTAGTAACGCTTGGCCTTAATGATAACCAAGGCAACGTTAATAATTCCATAGGAAACCGATCAGTAGGTAGAAACCGCAGAGGAGGTACTCCTCGACGCGGAATGACAACCAGGTCCACCATGAGAAATAATCAGAACCAACACTGCACCATCAATAACGACAGTAACGGTCAAAAACTTTTGAATGCAGTACCCCACCAGACTACTAGTACGGTCCACTTTGATTCCTTGTTACAAAACGCTTTGCGAAGTCAACAGCAGCAGATTATGCAAAATGTCACAGCGTTAATACAAAATCAATTAGCGAATATCCATATACATAAGGAGCAGCACATCTCACCTCCGCTCATTGCGAGCGTGGATCTCCCTCGTAACGTTAACATGAATCAGAGTCAAAATGATAGTAGTAATCGATCCGTGAATAACAGTACCGTAATACCGCCAGAAAAGGTGTCGAACATTATCCAGAACTGGCATATAAAGTTCGATGGTTCCAAAAATGGCTTGGCTACGGAAGATTTTCTATATAGAGTACGCTCTATGACAAACCAGAACTTATACGGTAATCACAGCCTATTGTGTGATCATTTGCATCTACTTTTGGTAGGCAAGGCTAACGAATGGTTCTGGAAATTCCACAAAACATATCCACATTTTACTTGGAATACATTTTGTGTAGAGTTTAGGAAGAAATTTGAGGACATTGAAACAGATATGGATATTTGGGAATCCGTAAACTCTAGGCGACAAGGTGAAAAAGAAACCTTTGAAGAATTTCAATTTGAAGTCGAGAAACTTGTTACTCGGTTAAGAAATCCCATACAAGAAGAATCTCTAGTGCGACTCTTAATTCGGCATTCCAAACCGTCTCTTCGCTACGAGCTAATGCACTTGAACATACTTACCTTAGCGAGGCTACGAGAAGAAATTCGTACACATGAGCAATTCTGTAAACAGAACAGAACACAACCACCTAGGTTCAATAGACCTTTTGTTTCCGAGCTAGATGACACTTCTGGAGTAGCAGCTATGCAGCTCAAAAGCATCAAATGTTGGAACTGTGGCAAATCTGGACATCGTTATGACGTTTGTTTTGAGCCACGTTCTATTTTTTGTTACGGCTGTGGTAAGAAAGACACTTACAAGCCAAACTGCCTATCATGCAATCCTTCGGAAAACCCTCCGTCGGATGCGCGGAAGATTCCGGCGCATCCGACCCATTAAAACTTAATAACGCAATTCAGACTGCTATTCCATCGCAAAGTCTGTCCAATCAAAAATATGCCGATAATAAAGACCAAACCTCATCGTATAGACGTCTACCGTTTCATGCTCGATACGCAAATTATCTGTCAGCACGACAGCGTATATTTGGTAAAATTGACTGTGTAGACGGGAAACCTAAAACCAGTCGTTCCACACTACGCATGCGAAGATTTTGGAAGAAAGTTAGATCGTGTCGTAAAAAGCTAGTAGAGTCTATATTTACCAATTCAGACCGTTTGTACACCGAAATAAATATAGAAGATAAGAAATACATAGCTCTTCTTGATTCAGGTGCAACACTTTGCTGTCTCGGAGGCAAAGCCGCCACTCAAGTGTTAACGCACCCGAAAACAAAAAGATGCTCCGGTCGTATTAGAACAGCCAATAACGCAGAATGTCCAGTTCTAGGCATGCTAACAACTAAGGTCGACTATCAAGGCATCAGTAAAACAATTGAATTTTACATTATCCCTGATCTAAAACAAGATGTTTATCTTGGAATTGATTTTTGGCGTGATTTCGGTCTTCTGAAGAGTATCATGAGAACTTCTAACAGTATATCAGAACTAGATGTTGGAAAAGACAACAACTTAGACGATCCACCTAAAATGCATATACTTTCCGAACAACAGCAGCGAGAATTAGACTTAGTCATTCAAAAACTTCCCTCCTACGAGAAAGAAGGACTAGGTCGAACACAGGTTATCGAACACAGTATCGAAGTTGGGGAATCCAAGCCCATAAAACAACGACACTGGCCCGTTTCACCGGCTAGGGAGAAACTCATGTTCGCGGAGATAGATAATATGTTGGCCATGGATGTTATCGAGCTGTCGAATAGTCCATGGAGCAGCAATTGTGTTTTAGTACAGAAAGGAAGCAAGACCCGATTGTGTCTTGATTCACGCGAGGTAAACAAACATACACGGAAAGATGCATATCCACTTCCTCATGTGGATGGTATCTTGAGTCGTCTTCCTCCAGCCCGCTATATTACTGGGTTGGACATGAAGCACGCTTTTTGGCAGATACCACTAGAGAGAAAGTCACGACAGTATACGGCATTTACGGTACCGAATCGTCCACTTTACCAATACAAGGTTATGCCGTTCGGACTTTGCAATGCAGCACAGACTCTCTGCCGATTAATGGATCAAGTCATACTAGTCTCCGTACTAGAGTATTTGTATACCTAGATGACTTGTTAATCTTGTCAGATGATTTTAGTTCGCATATGTCACTACTAAACGAAATAGCAACCTACCTTCGACACGCAAATCTTACAATAAATATCGCTAAGTCGAAATTTTGTATGAAAGAAATTAAGTATTTAGGTTTTATAATAGGAAATGGGCAAATTAAAACTGACCCAGGCAAGGTAATTGCCATCAAACAGTTTCCAATACCATCTACAGTGAAACAACTGCGGAGATTTTTGGGACTGTGCGGTTGGTATCGCCGATTCGTCGACGGATACGCCACACTCTCAATGCCTCTTACAGATTTGTTAAGAAAGAACAGAAAATACTGTTGGAGCGATGAAGCTGATAACGCGTTTTCAAAGCTCAAAGAAAAGCTAACTACTACACCTATATTAAGTACTCCTGATTTTTCTAGACCATTTTTATTACTATGCGACGCAAGTCAATATGGACTTGGTTGTGTCCTTGCACAAGCCAATAGTGATGGAGCAGAAATGCCGGTAGCATACATGTCCACCAAACTCACTAAAGCTCAGCGCAACTACTCCGTCACAGAATTAGAATGCTTAGCAGTTATCCAAGGTATTTACAAATTTCGTTCCTACATTGAAGGACAAGAATTCACGGTAATAACTGACCACTCCGCGCTGAAATGGTTGATGAATCAGAAAGATTTGTTAGGTCGGTTGGCGCGCTGGTCACTTAAACTGCAAGGATTCAACTTCTCAATTCAGCATCGGCGAGGTTCACAAAATGTGGTAGCCGATACATTATCTCGTCGTGATGAAGAGGAAGTTAGTGAATTCTCGAGTTTTGGCCCAATCGTTGATTTGTCATCAAAAGAATTCACCTCTACAGAATATGAAGAACTGAAGAAACAAATATCAGAAAATATTGCGAGACTTCCAGATTTAAAAATTGTAGATAACCTTGTTTATAAACGTACCGAGTATTCAACAGGAGACTTAATACAAGACTCCGAATCATGGAAACTCTGGATACCGAAGGGACTACAAGCGGAAGTGTTGAGTCGAGCACACGACCCGCCAGATGCTGCTCATTGTGGTACCAACAAGATGATAGAAAAATTAAAAAGATATATATTTTGGCCTGGCATGGTAACTGCGATTCGAAATTACGTTGCACAGTGTTCATCCTGCCGAATGACCAAAAGCCCCAATACAATTTTAAGACCGCCAATGGGAAAACCAATGACGTCAGATAGACCGTTCCAAAAATTGTATATTGACTTATTAGGCCCGTACCCAAGGTCCAAGAAAGGCAACATAGGATTACTTATTATAGTTGACCACTTTAGTAAATTTCATTTCTTACAACCTTTGAAGAAATTTACGTCCGTCAAGATATGTGAATTCTTGGAAACTTCAGTCTTCCATACATTTGGAGTTCCAGAAATAATTCTGTCTGACAACGGTTCCCAATTCAAATCAGGAGAATTTAAATCATTTCTAACACGTTTTGGTATTACGCAAATTTGCACTGCAATATATTCTCCGCAGGCGAATGCCAGCGAGCGTCTCAATCGCTCAGTACTAGCAGCAATTCGAGCATATATAGGAAAAGATCATGCCCAATGGGATATGAATTTGAATGAAATAAGTGGTTCATTTAGATCTACTATTCATCGCAGTACAGGATACTCTCCCTATTATCTCTGTTTCGGTCAAAACATGATAAGTAATGGTAAAGACTATGACTTGTTACGCAAACTGAACGCATTGGCTGACGATGTGCATTTGACACGTGCTGATGTATTGCAGCTGGCACGCGCCAAAGCAAAAGAAAAAGTAGCAGATACACATGATGATAACGCGCGAAGATATAATCTACGCAGCAGATCAGTTCAACTTAAACCCGGTGAGTCTGTTTACGCCAGGAATTTTGCACAGAGTAACGCTCAAAAGAAATTTAATCATAAGTTAGCACCTGTCTTTTTGCAAGCCAAAGTTTTGCGAAAGCATAGCAACATATATTATGAGCTACAGAACGATCAAGGAAAATCAATCGGGGTATATCATTTAAAAGATATAAAACTCTAAAAATCAACTTCAAGTCTCACCTTTTTCTGTTGATGAATTCTTGTGTAAGACGCTCGAATCATTAACAGATGGATGTAGTGTGCCAAAGTTGATCATCAGCCGTTGAAACTCACCTGCACACTTTCTGTTAAGAATTAACAGAGGGCGAATTCAAAACAGCTGTTATGCGAAACGGCGCTCTCAATTTCTCTCGCGGAAGAATGGTGCCAAAAGAGAATCAAGAAGATCACACCATTAAACAGTTAGTTAATGCAGTTAGAGTTGCTTCGAGAATTTTCGACAGCGCCACCTTTCGTCTATAAATAGATGCTAAACGCGCATTTCGAGAGAATTGGCGCCGAAGCATACTAGAGAAGACAATAATTGGCGCCGAAGCTGAGCATCACGCAGCGAAAATATATATGTATATATACATATTTATTAAAAAAATAAAATACAAGTGGCAAAATAAATTCGACAACGATTTCCTGCGGTCAATACCACTCATTGTCAGATACCCGTAAGATTGGTCAACTTGGTGCCCAATAAGCATGGGTCTGCAACGTAGTGGACGCAAACACATTTTCCGGAATATCGCTACATTTGCTCATGTATGAGTGCGCTGCAACTCGTCATACAGTGAGACCACGTGGAATTCTTGACTCGCATCACGGCGCTAGGCTTTTCGCACCGTGGATCTGCAACGTAGAAGACGCAAACACATTTTCCGAAGTGTCGCCACGTTTGCTCATGTATGAGTGCGCTGCAACTCTGCACACAGTGAGACTACCTTGAATTCGTGACTTGCACCACGGCGCTAGACGTTTCGCACCGTGTGGCTGCACCTAACCTTTCTGCGGATGGTGTTGAAGTGCTCAGTGCAGACTTCGATCGACGTGCAAAGCACGCCCAGGTGACATGGCACTGCCATAAAATCAAAGAAAAAAAAAAATCTTTTGTCTACATGAAATATCTCTAAATATTACGGCTTGACAATAGTATTAATTAATTTGTATTTCCTATAACTAGCTTAAACATTGTAAAAAAATGTGCGCATGAGGAATTATCACAATCATCTATAATTTTCCATAAACATCACACATGAACCTACCATAATCATTTAAGCATTTTTGACAACAGCGACAGCTCAACAGCTCCTGCATCGAAGGGCCCTACGACAGCATGAAGCGGATTTTGTGAGTGAGTAAAATATTGAAAAACACCCAGTATGTATAAACAATAATGATTATGGATAGTCAATTACGTCCACGTACCGTCATGTGATAGAGAGTATAGTTTACGACTGCAGGTATAAGAACGATGGTCTGAATTAGTTCCCGTGCGCATAGAAATTTGCTTAGTATCTTAAGATTCTAAATATTTGGTAAACCCAAGTCATGTCTTATTTTGAAATCCGAATTAAAATTTGTAATAAATGAAGTTTGTAAGCATCATGTATAACAAAACTCCCGTTTAGCCGTCTCTTTATGGTTCGTCGCAGGAACAATTGGTATGCGATAGTTCAGCAGCCACAGTAAATAATATGTAGAGTATACAAGGGGTGACCCAAACCATATAATGGCGTCACCAAGGCAGGGTGGGTAAAGAAGGGAGCACGTGTAACATCAAGTGTATCCCAATAACCCTATTTCGAAATCAGTCGTCCATAGCCCAGTCCATTGACCAAACCGACTTACACAGAACCTTTTTTTTTTTATATTATCAGCTAGTTAGAGAAGTAAAAGTGCACTTAACTTTTGTTTTTATGAGACCGTAGGACCAGATTAGGAAAGAACCCCGCCCCATCCGGCGAGCAGAAAGCCCGGAGCAAGAAGTGCACGAAGCCTAATCAGTCATACACAAGTTGAATTTCCTTTCGACGAGAAGCCCGAGTAGTACGTAGTAGGGCTCGGTCTAAGACGTTTCGACGCACATACTACAAACACATACTTTCGTCTTGCCTAATCTTTTTTAAACATTTCTATAAATGTTTAAATAAAAATAAATAATTATTTTAAAGTTTTCCACTGCTACAATTTAAGTTTTTAAATATTTGGTTATTAATTTAATCCTGTGCAACAGATTTTATAAAATATAGATTAATGTTTGTGCGATTTTTATTCGCATTGAAAATTTTTCAGAAATGTGTCTCGATTGAAAAACTTTGAGCTGCACTGCGACTCTTTTGGCCACTTGCCACCACTTCTATGAAATATTCACACTTGTTGTGGCAACAGTTTACCCAGGCTTTACTCCTGCGCCGCACCACCACCCCTCACCTTCCCCGTACCCGCTCCCACATAGCGGTCACTCAGCACTTGATCTGTAATTAATGGCACAACAAAGCCGAGCGTAATAAGCAATTACACGAGAGTTGATGTAATTATTAATTATTTAATGTAAATATAAGTGCAAATATGTGTGTGAGTGTGTGTGTGTGTGTAAGAGCCACAGCAGCAGCAACAACAAAGAGAAGAAACACTGAGGCATGCCACATGAGTCGTCAGCGCGTTGGGGCCTGTCGCGCAATAAATGTATTTAAATTTATTGCATAATAAAGATTAAATATTTATTTACACAACGTTTCAATTAACTTTCGGCTTTGCCGACGCCCAAACCCCCCCCGCTTCACCACGGCCACGCCCACTTGGGTTTTTAGTATTGTTTTTTTCTTTTGCATTTCGCACCAATTTAATTATAAAATTTATTGTTTAAACTCGACGCGCCAACAAAATGGCGCCCCAAAAAACCGGAAGTCAACAAGTTGAACGACCTTCCTGCACATGTGTGTGTGTGTGGTGGGGGGTGGGGGATTCCCCTAGCCGAGCGCAAGCCTGCGGCGTACTGGCGGGGAATGTGCCACATATTATACGAGCCAGAGCCTGGATGCGGGAATGTGCCGGCGCGACACCCAGAAACCCAGAAACTTGCCATAAATTTCAGTTCCGCACGCGCAGAGCCAAATGGCAAATGGGTTAAGGATTCCCTGCGGAGCGACGGCTCGACTCGACTCGGCTCGGCACCATGGAACATTTGCAGTATTTCTCTGTGTAAATCTCGTTCAATTGACAGGGGCTGTGAGTGCCGAACGGGGCAGACGCTGCTGCTGCAGTTGTGTGTTGCCCATTTTTGCGGCACTTCAAAGTCAACGCAGCTGCTGCCCGGAAAAAGTGCGGAAACTGTACGGAAACGGAAGTCGCAGTGGCAGCAGCACCGGCAACGGCACCGCCCCTGCCCCCCGCCTGCCGCATTCACCCAACGATGACATCAGCAGTGCTGACCAGTGCCACACTGTGCTGCCACCCAGATTCACTATCCGCGCCTGCTGCCCTTGGGCGAACCTTGCCGGTGGCAGGCGAAGCGCAGTCGAAATGCTCGTGGAGAGCAGCCGGGGGCAGGCAACGTGTGGCACAAGAATGAAAGCAGAAGAAAGAGAAGGAGTCGAGAGAGAGAGCGAAGAGTGGAGCAGGTTGGGCAAGAGAGACTGCGCGACTGCTGTCGCTTTCAAAAATTCATATTCGTAATTGTTGACTGTATTGTCGCTGGCATTGTTTGTCCCCCCCCCCTGCACCAGGCAAAGGACAGCTACAGTGTGCCCTAAATAAAAGGAATGCAAACTTGTCTGTATTTAGGAACGTTTTTTCAGCATTCTTATATTTATTTAGACCTACTACAAATAATAAAATAAAATATTCTACTCTACTAGCTTAAATATTATTCATAAAATACAGATGAAGTAAAATTGCCACATTACATTACAACGCGTGCTCACTGTCTCGTTAAATCTTTAAAGTCTGCGCCAGTGCATTTTGCACTTTATCTCCGACATTTTGGAGCATGCGGAACATAAAATATTTTACTGCTAATCTCTTACGGCGGAACCAACGAGTTCCGGCTCAGTTTTTGCCAACACTTTCCGTTTTGCCCTCTACGAGTCGGGCTTATGCATATGTCTTGCATATTCTACAAGGGATTTTCGTACTGGAAATGTGAGGGCATTTTTTATGTGAGTTCCGAAAAACCCGAAATTTATTTATGGCATATTTTCTTAACCATAATTGTCACTTGAATTGATCTTTTGGCTATCATAAATTCTAGGGCAGTCTCGCGAGCCGGGGGACCGCCTCCCATGGTGACAAAAAATTATTTTTAACTCTCGAAAATTGTCGAAAACTTTTGCCCACAGATGGGGGGAGGAGGTGACTGGAGGTCGCTGCATTCCGAGTGCACTTAGCCGAGCGCCGCCTGCATCATTGAAAGATACTCGGCCAGATACATGCACATAATGTACATATTTATGCTTATGACGGTCGCTCCACACCCGCACACCGACAGCCGCCCCCGTCCTGCTCTGCAACTCCCTCGTCGCAGGCGGAGCCGGAGTCAAGTGCCGCCGCTCGGTTAATTGCAGCGGAGGCCGTCGCTGATGAGTTTAATTGAAATAATGCGCTCGACGGGTTCCGGCGGGGGGCGGCACCAGAGAGTTTTTCTGTGTTCGAAACATTAATAATATTTCTTTTTATGGGCATACCCAGGAAACGAAGAGTTACTGCAGCGGGTATGCTTTACTCAACATAGCTTAGCAGAACGAGACATTTCTTAGGGGAATATTTGGCGCTTTATTTCTTCACTTTAATCTAGTTCTTCAAGAGATGCAAAGTAAAAGCAGAGAGAAACAGCCTTTGGCTTGTCAATCTACAGGGTATTCATCATGTCTATCAGTTGCATATACAATAATTTAATGTCTTTCATATTCTTTCTGCCTTTTTGTCTTTTTAATGCAGTTTGCGTCGAAAAAGCGAACAAGAAGCAAAAGCGACGCGTCGTCAAAATGTTTAATTGCCCGCCACGGGGAGCGGAAGGGAGTACCCCTAATGCGCAACCTCCCCCCCCCCACACACTCTTGCGTTCTTCGGTTCGATGCAGTTCGTACCATTAGCCAAATGAAGCGCATGATTTGTCACAATTCTGGATTACAGTTCCGTCATTTCAATTGGGCAATTCAAAGCGCAACAAAAAATGAAAATACTTATCCAGATTCTGTAGAAAAAACGGGAAAACAAACTAGACATTAATGGGTTAAGCCGCGCTGACAGATGACTTAATGCACTCCGTGCACAGTGAGTACTGACTAAATGCGGCCCATGGCACTGCCTTCGCAACAGCTGTAAATGCGCTCGAGCTGAAAATAATTTCACGTCTTCTTCTCGTTTTCATTTGCAAGTTTTTCGCTGAACTTCTGTGCATATTTCTGGCCCAACAGTGCGCGACGTGAAATGATCTATTGTCCTTGTGCCAGGATGGGCTGGGCGCGTGGTACGGGGCGTGGCGCCTGTGCTATCAGAGAGTTGTGCAAAGTGAATGCGCAATAAATGGGGAAACACCCGACAAGCCGTGCGACAAGGATGTGGACAGAAACTTGCGGCGGCAGCGACAAGCGACGGCACAGTGGGGCACAAGCGAAGTTGTGGGCTTAAAATTCAAGTATCAAGAGTCTAGATTGGGTAAAAATTATTATGCAGACGGCTTCAGAAAGCAAAATTAAATAAATTAAGCAAATCATGCAGCAATTTCAACAGTTTTATTCAGCTTTAATGAAGTAAAAACAATTTCAATTATCTTTTTACTACACAAAAATTCTATACCTAAAAAAAATGTTAATGTAAGCCTGCTTGCGGAAACTAGAAGTGCCTTTATTTTGTTTTGATTTTTAAGAATGCTAAACTTAATAATTGCTTAATATTTAAAAATGTATTTACTTTTTGGCAAATAAGTAAAATTGAAATATATATAATATTTGATTCATTTTTTCCAGTACAAATGCAACCTAAAATAGTTCCCACGATACCTTCAATTTGCTTACCATAAAAATGCTATTCAACCCACTGTGCGACTTTGGCAGCCCCAAAAAGTTAAGTGAATTGTGCAAAGTTTTTCGCTTTTCGGTCGCTGCAAATTTGTGCACTGCAAAAGTTTTCCCAACCGTGTCTGTGCGGATGTGTGGGTGTGTGCGCAGGTGTGTCTGTGTGTGTGTGCGTTAAAAAGTGTGCCCACACCAGTGGCCAGCTAAAAGGTAAATATGCCTTGCCAGCAACAACAACAACAACAACAATGGCTTTGGCAATGGCCACACAATGAGACCCCATAAAATGTGCTACAAAATGCAAAATGGCTTCTGCGGTTTCAATGGCAACGCAGCGCTGCCGACGCCGACGACGACTGCAGCGTTCGAAACCGCTGACGCTGTGAAATTTAATGTTGTGAACTTTTATGGTGTATGTGCCCCAAGTTGCCGCCACCAGGTGAGCCAAGCGAGAGAGCTGCCTGCCCCATGCAGCCACCAGTTGCATGGCCTGCAAACAACATAAAATGCAAGCACATTTCTTATTTTTTTTTCTTTGTTGCCTCCGAGTGGCAGAGCAGCTGCAATTTGGCTTTTGTTGCACACTCTTCGGGCCAGATGAAGCTATAAATGTTGCATTTAATTTATTAGCACACTCACACACGTGCATAAACACTGCACGAAATGAGGTGTGTCTGGGTAAACACTTAAACTGATTTGATCAGCTCGAGTTAAGTGTGAATTGTTGCTCCTAAGCGACCAAAGTTGAGCAATTAATAAGCCTTAGCTTAGACGGGCGAATACCCTGCAAAGCGTGTGTCTAGACTTGAGCACGTAAATCGTTAAAAATAATATAGAGATTTCTTGCACAGAGATTTCTATGCGCAAAATGTTTGAAAATCAGTTTCGAAATACTTTTTATAACATGCATGGGAAATATCATGAAAGTAGCTTTAGTATTATATAAATTATGAATTTCCCGGCTATATTTGTAACTTTTATAGATTATTGTATTATTTTACTCCCTACAACTCGCAGACTACATTTTGTAGGCTTCTATTTTACTCTCAACGATTTACAAATAGTTCGCTCGAAGCCAAACAGTGTGTGAAGCTTATAATTAAATATAAATACAATATCTTCTGTTACTTTGAACACCCCGAGCCATACCCAAAAAGTGACCACAAAATGTTCTATATACTCAAAACAATTGTACAATTGTAGAGAAGCTTTAGAAATGCTTTCGAATCATTCAAAACAATATAATCGCATTTTGGATCAGGATACACTGCAGTAGATACCAAAAGAAGCAACGATTATTTTCAGTTTTAGTTTCATGTGGCTTATAGCCAAAAACTTGTTAAGTTCCTCCTCCCCCCCTCGTTGATTGTGGGGCTTCGTGAAGCCTTTGGGAGGGAGGCATTACAAGATGATGTCGGCAACACGAACAGGTACGCAAACAATGTATGGCATTTCGAATATGTGCGAGAGCGCGCTGGCAACTCGATACCATAAATCAAGTTGGACACTTCAGTTAAGCTAAGCTGTTTTCCGCTTCTCGTCCCCTCCCTCCCCATCCTTTACATCACCGTCTTAGACGGCACCACTGTGCGACAGTCGATTAATTGATTGTCTAAATGCACTTGTAAGCAACTCGACAAATCAATGAAGTGTAGAAAACAAGTCAAAGCTGCGAACAATGTGCGACGCCAGCCACGCCCACACACACGAAGAGTGCACTACGAAATGGAGAAGGTAAAACTGGTAAAAAAAAAGGGCGAACAAAAAACAATGCACAGCATATTATGTTGGCAAGTCGAAGTTGGAATACGCTGCAGTTCAACAGACTACAGATTGATAGGAATATGTTATAATTATAGGGTAGACTATCCTATGCTCTTAGTTCTGCATCAACCTTTTGCATTTATCTTTGATATTCACTCGGAGTTTCTTGCATAGCTCAACTACCTCATGTTAGTGTATAAGGATTGCTGTCTGGGAATTGGATTTTGCGGTTTCACGTTTCGAATTACCATCGACAGCAGTTGACAGTGGCCCGGCTAAAAGGCACAGCAGAACAGCGCAAGCGAGGGGAGCAGGCGGAAAAGAAAGAGATGGAAAAAGGGCTGAACACTCCGCGCTTCAGTTAGCCATGGTTAATTGTCACTATCGTTGATGGCTCTGCCTCGGTTTCCCTCTCGCTCTTGCTCGAGCTTGGGCTCAGATTCGGATTGCAGCTTGAGCCCGCGTCTTTGTCTCCATCTCTTCTGGCCCGTCTACTGCTTCGACTTGCAATTATGTCATGTTGCAATGCAGTGGGCGTTCGCCAGGAGCGCTCAATGGATGACTGGCTGGCTGGATGTCTGGGTGGATGGATGGCTGGCTGGATGGATGGCGGGCTGGCTGTATGGATGTGGCAGTACACTTGGTGTAACTCAATCGGAGCTGAATCGCTGACAATTTGCCAGAATTCACAAGCGAGCGAGTTTCGAGTCCGCTTGGAATTCGCTTGGAATTCACCCGGCTCGTTCGCTTCGCTGGCCACGCTTCGTTGGCTTTGTGTGTTGGCAAGTTCATCAAGTTGTTAAATATTTAACATTTTTCACATCTTTCTCAGCGTCTCTCTCTCTCGCTCTCTCTCTCGTTCTCTCTCACGCTCTCGCCTTGTCGTTTGTCGGTCATTCTCTGTCATTCTCTGCAGCACGTTTAATCGTGTTAAACATTTTATGAACGTAGCCGGGATCCATCCGCAACGTCGTTGCCTTCTCCATCCGTTGCAGCCTTTTTGTTGGTGCACCAGAAAACCTTTTTGCGGTTGTCATAATTGTAATTTTGGTCACTGCAGCCTGCAGAGAGTGCATGAATTTATGATGAATGGCCACCGCCAGGCTCAGCTCCAGCCGCGCCCCTGGCTGACACAGTTTCGTCTGTCCTGTGAATGTCAACGAGCAGTTTTCTATACACACACACACATACATAGCTACCGAAAACGTATAAATGTATTTGGATTTATGTAAATTTTCATTTCGACTGGTCAAAGATGAAAATTGGCCAGAGGATGTGGCTAAGTGCCCGCTGAGCCGAGCTGAGCTGAGCAGAGAGAGAGGGAGGGAGAAACATGACCTGCGTTCCGTCCGATTTTCTGGCATTTTTCTCTAATGGAAAGCAAAAGTTTGGAGGCGCCATTAAAGCAAAGTGGTTTCTAGGTCTATGGAAATTTATGACTGCAGTTCAAGCAGCAGAAACTGCATGTCGCATAGGTACAGTAGGTGCTGTGTATTTATAGCTAGAGATGACACTTGAAATGGGCACTAAAAGGACAAAATGAAAGTCAGCTTGAAGCATATATTTCTATAAAGAGCTTAGCATTCGGCATTATCCCGTAGAATATCAGAGCTGAAGCTATTTTGTGAGAATATATTTAATATTTAAATAATTATGCATATGGTTTTCATTCTTCCGTCAGGCTTTGTTTCTATGTTCGTTTTTAATGTTTACAGTCTTCTAACTTGACTATGTCATAGGGTAGACTAGCCAAATTTAACACACAAGAAGCTCAATGTATTGTATAGTGATAAGCTAAGTTTGATAATAATTCAAATGTTGAGATATACACAGTTTCCTAAGTTGAATTTTCATACCAAGATTAGACCGAAATTCAAGCATAAATAGTTAATATATAGGCCAACTAGCCACATGGGCTCATTGGCAACTCATTTGAAATTAATTTAGTATTTATTTTCATTATGTGTTAAATACTTAATCACGCTGCAGCACTCGCAATGTTTCCCATTGTGCTGCGGATGTAACAATTGAACCCATTTTGCTGACTGTCATCTCCGGGACCTGCCTCAATTTTATTAGCAAACTTTTGCCAGTGCCTGTGCAGTCATGCAATTATTTTTGCCACACAATGTCAAATTGGTCGAGAGGTCGACGTGGCGTGAGAGACAGAGACAGAGACAGGCAGAGAGAGTGAAAAAGAGTGCGGGCTACCCCGCTTTACCGTTGGCTAAACATTTACACAATTTATACGTCAACGTTTATTTTATTTAATACTGAAAACAATTTACCAGGGCTTAGATATCTCCGGGTACTCCCCACTCGACCAGATAGTTAGCGATATGCAAAAATTGCAATGGCAAAAACTGCATCAACTGAAATTGTTATCCTCGACTCTCCAACTCTCCCTCCCTCGCCCTCGCTGTCCCTGTCTGTTTTTCCATCCGACTAGATGGTTGTTATCAATATCTAAACATGGCTGAATTGCTCTTAAATAACCAAACAATAACTGAGCTGCACAGCATGTGGGCGGGGAGGAAGGGAGGCAGGGGCAGGCAGGAGATAGATGCGAGCAAGATGTCCTGATGTCCTCGTGTTTGGTTCGCTTGTTGTTTATGTTGCGCTACAATGCCAGCAATAAAACTAAATAAAAGTCCACGAGAAACTAGAGAAATAAAAGCGGTCAATTCACTGAAGTGGTACAGCGAGCTGGCACGCAGAGAGAAAGAGAGAGAGCGTGGGAGAGAGAGGGAGAGCGTGCTTGAAAATAGTTTACCAACTTGTAGCTTTAATTGCGCGCTTCAATCTTCGATAAGTTCGCCCTGTTCTGGCTGCAAATCGGAAACTGCAAAGTGTTTTTAAATAAATGGCAAGTAAGATTGGTATTTGCACGCTTTTGCAGACCGATGTTGAGATATTTTAACTATTTTAAAGTTTCTTATATACATTTTAGTGATTTAGATTGCGAGTTTTCCAGCAATTATGCAGTTATTTTTTAGAACTCTCTATCATATTTGTATGGCAATTATTAAAAGTTATTTAATTTTACACACACTCTTAATTTGTGCAAACTATATTTTATTTTGAGTGTCCAAACAGATTTTGTTATTTCAAGTAAATTTCTTTCATTGCATTTCATTTTTCGCTGGCCCAGAATAAATACGCCTGTTCGGTGGAATATGTGATTTTATTTTGCGAAAACTTAAAACAAACTTTGCAGCTCTTGTTATTGTCACTTGCCCCGCGATTTATCGAGCCCAGCATGCCCGGCGAGTGTAGCGCACACAAAGGATTCGGAGCCGCTTACAGGGACAACCGACAGGGTGTAGAGCCTCAATTTGTTTTAGCGCTAAAAATACAAATAAAATACGCTCAGCGATGTATAGGCGCAAGAGAGAAGAAGCAGCTGGGGGGGGGAGGTGAAATGGTTTGGGGTTTGCCTAAAACCTCGCACCAATTTGCAGCGGCAGCCAAACAGTTTACGTTGGATATTGTAAATTTTCGTAGGAGCAGCGCACAAAAAAGCGAGAGCCAAAAACAACTGAAAACCAAACCATAAAAAAGGCTGGGCAGAGAGGAGGAGATGGGTGAGGGTGGTCGACGAGGGAGCGGTGGGGGGGGGAACGGGCAAACGAGCTGGCCGTCGAAAAAAAATATGTCTATTTAAATTTGTTTTGTGGTCTCGTTGTGTTCGTCTGCGGTTCTTTTAGGTAATTTGCACATTTTACACGCAGACAGGACGAGCGGGAAAGAGCGGGAACGAGCGGGGGAGGACAGAGATGGATATAGAGAGGCTTGAGTGCGGGGTGCGAGGAACGATTGCACGCTATAACGTAAATATTGAAATGTATTTGGCAGCTGCGCTCAAATTTTCGGCCAAAAGTAAACAAGACCGATGGCTGTTCCGCCGGCGACAACTAGGCGTGGCGAGGGGGCGGGTGGGGAGCAGAGAGGCACGCCCCACGCAGCATATGTGAATTGGTGAGCTGCGAACGTGATTTGCATTTTAAAGCCATAGCCAGACGCCATAATGTGTAATATGTAATCACAATGCAGCGCGGGAATTAAAGACGACCGAAAATATTAATCATACGCCGCGTGGCGCTCATTATGCGCCACTTGAGGAAATTTGCAGCCAGAACAAGGCAAAGCAAGGCGGGACAAGGCACGGCAAATAATGAAAAGTGAAAGGCGCGCGCGCCGGCAGAAAGCAAGAACGGAAGTAGGAAAAATTTAATTAAAGCTGACGACGCTGCAGGCATCTACGGCGAAAAAGTGGAAAAGCGGCCAAAGCTGATTTCATTTTAAACGTTGCGATAGCAAGCAAAGCCTTTGGCAATGGAGCAAGTGGATCGTGGAGGGTTGTTAAGGGAGGGGGAGGGGGCGTTGCGGGGCGGCGCGCATAATAACATATACACGCTCTAGTACGCACTCGCGAGCGTATACGTTATTTCTCGAGTGTAGACGTTATAAAAAGAAATGCGTCGTTATAAAAAGCAATGTCGATAAAGGAAATTCAGCGTGCTCCAGCTTAACCAAAATGGCTCAAGTTGAGCTGCGGCAGCAGCAGCAAAACGAAACGAAATAAGTAGAAACAGTTTTTAATTAGACGACGCTTGACACGGAAAACTATCGATAAACAGCGGCCATAAATATCGAAGCAGCTGCTGCTGCTGCTGCTGCTGCTGCATTTGCGAAATGCGCACACGGTCTTAAAAGTGTGCGGGGAATGCGCTCGTGTTATTGCGACTGCAGTTGGACATTTGAAGGCCTGCATAGCGGGTGCAGGGGGCAGGGTTTGCACAGTGTGGGTGTGGCTGCATGTGGGTTAATAACGTCATTTATTATGCACTTCTTTCCGGCATTTCCGGTATTTACCGCGCACGCGACACGACACATAAATGTTGCCATAAATTTAGCACTGCTCCGCTCCGCAGCAGCACTGGCAGCAGGTGGGCGCAGCACGGGCGCGGATGGGCGAGTGTGGGGGTGTGGGGGTGTGGGGGAGCAGGGGTAGTCGCATGCAACACACGTAGCAACTGCAGCGTGACACCGAGTACGTCTTCTTCGTTGCGGTCCCAGGTAGCGTGGGGGTAGCTGCAACTTTTGCTCAAATAACTTGCAATTTATTTGGTGTGTTGCGAAAAGCAACTTCCGTTGACGCCTCCGCCATTTTGTTGGCGCGCCGCAAACGCCATTTTGCAACAGGCAGCAACATGGCGTCGCCGCAGCGTCGCAGCGCCGCTTAAAAGAAATGCAAATGTGAATGGGAATGGAAATGCGAACAAGCACGAGCCGAATGGGCTGTGGGCTGTGGGCTGAGGGCTGCGGGTCTTTTGGGTCGGTGTGGTGCTGCGACGTGAGCTCTGCTTGCCACCTGCCACCGCGTTGTTGCACTTATTTATATGTTTATATATTTTTGCGGTTTATAAATTTTTACATTTCACTTGCTGTTTTCCCCTGGATTTTACGGCGTAAACTTTACGACGTTTTATGCGGTGAAAGTGGCTGTAAATCGTGCAGTTCGGCCGAGCGGGGACGGCGGATGGTCGGTTGGGGGGGGGGAGGTTAGTTCGCTGCAAACTTGAGCTGCAGCTAAGTTCCGCTGGCTTTGGCTTATGTGGCGCACATAAATTTCCATTTCGTTGCATCGTTCCATTGGTCCCGCACTGAAATTGAGTAGATACTCATAAATCTCAGGAACCCATCCTCGGCCCGCGACCGTGTTCAATATAACGTAACGTAAATACGAAATTGAAGTTTGAACTTTATTCCCCCAACTCCGCACCTGCTCCGTTGCCCCCGCATCGCCCACGCATACGTTCAGCTCAGCATTTGCATTTGCGTTTATTTTATGCAGATCTGGCGGCGGCAAATTCTCAGCCAGCGTATCGGAAGTGCATTAAATGTGTGTCTGCGTGTGTGTATGTGTGTGTATGTGTGTGTGTGTCCCCTAGCTGAAGCTTATGTGGAACTGAGTTTTCAAAGTTTGTGGAAAGCAACGGGTGCTTAGAGAGTGAAAGAGATAGTGGGAGAATGACAGAAAATGCCGAAAAGAGTAAAGGGAACGCAAAGTAAGAGAATAGCAAGAGGGACAGTGGCTACAAAAAGATTGTGGAAGAGCAGAGACCCAAAAGACAGTGTTGGAAAGTGCAACACAGTGGGCAGAGACGTAGTGAGAGTGAAGGAAAGAGAAAGAGTTATCATGAGAAGAAAGAAAAGAGCGCCAGAGACACCTAAAGATAATCAATAATAGAATAAGCATATAGAGGAGGAGACCCAAAAGACAGTGTTGGAAAATGCAACACAGTGGGAAGAGACGGAGTAAGAGTGAAAGAAAGAGAGAGAGTTATCATGAGAAGAAGGAAAAGATAGCTAAAGACAAAAAGACTGTGAGAGAAAAATAGGTAATAGGTGGAATAAGCATATAGAGGAGGAGACCCAAAAGACAGTGTTAAAGAGACTGCGAGAGAAAAAGGTAATATGTGGAATAAGCATATAGAGGAGAAGAGAGCGTAAGATAAAGATAAAACTGAGAAAATAACAGACAGAGTAGGAGTTAAAAAAGTGCGATAGAGCCTTGGATGCTAGAAAGACTAAAAGATTTCCCTTTTATAACGAGAAAGTCATAAAGATCATATAAACATTAAAAATATTAAGCAAATTGATGACTTCACAAATGAGGGCAAGATAGAAGGGCGGAGAGACGCAGCAATAGAGAGCAATCTTGCAAATGATAAGCGAACTAATTAACTGCAGTTTGAGGCCCACCAACGATGTCTCTCAATTGAGGCACATCAATATGCTTGCAATGCATCGCATCGCTTCGCATTGTATCGCATTGCATCTTGCCTGTCGTCATCGCATTTGCCGCCCACCGCGCGCAAATTGACATAAATTACTATCAAAGCAAATTACTGCAACTGCAACTGCAACAATTCAGTCCGAGTTGGAGGCAGCGTGTCCGGCGCCGTCGTCATTCTCCATTCTCATTTATTGCCATAATTCAAACTCAATTTTTATCATTCTGTGCTCGTAATTTGCTCGCCTCCACTCGCCTCGTAGCTAGTAAAATCTGCAAAAATAATTATGCGCAGAGAGTGTGCAACAAACGAAGAGAAGAGCGACAAATGAAACTTTGTTTGTTCTGCGCGCAGAGATGGGCGCGTGTCGTGCGTGTCGTGACGAAAAACTATTAAGAAAACCGTAAGTTTTCTTTTCAATTATGTATATAATATATCTTTCTATAAGTTTGCAATCAATTTTTAAATATTATCATGACTCGTTCCATGCTCCGCATCTTTCCGTGCTCGTCTCTATACTCAACTGTCTCTCAGTTCCCCCCGCACTCCCCTTTCCGGTTACCAACTGCAGTTGTAAATATGTCCGTTTATTTGTTTGACTATCTGGCAGCGTGTGCCGCATTCTGCGTCCTGCTGCTGTTTATTTGTTTGCTATTTGTTTGCCTGCTTTGCATAGTTTTGTACGTTTGCACAGTGAAAAATTTAAAACTCATTTGATTTGCATGAAATGCAGCACCTTCCACACCGGCCCCTCCTTCTGCCCCTCCTTCTGCCCCTCCGGCTCCTGCATTTCCTGCATTTGATATGTAGCCACGAGTATCATTTGATTCGCCACAGAGCGGCGACGATAAAATTGATGCGCATTTATAATTGTTTGAACATTGTCGAAGAGAGAGAGAGAGAGCGAGAGAGCGAGAGCGAGAGAGAGAGAGAGAGAGAGAGAGAGCGAGAGCGAGTTCTATGCCATTTTATCTGCATTGCAAAATCCACAATCGTAGCCGAAAATAATGAAAATGTAATTTCATTCCCGTACATTTTGCCAATTCACTCAATCAGCCACGCCCCACGCCCACCTGCCGCCCCGCAGTGTTTGTTTGCCTTGTGCTGCGGCGCGTTCTCTTTGCTGTTGTTTCTGCTTATGAAATTAATTTTCATTGATTTGGTAAATGTTGAATTTATAATTTTGACGCATTATTTTTGCGTGAATTTCGAATTGTGTTTATACCGCTTCCCCCCCGCGCGCCAACAAACGAGTGCGCATTAAAAGATAATGAACTCGGCACGGTTAGTTGCGTGGGCGGAGTGAATACTTGGGCCTGTATTTCACTACTCTCCCTCTCTCTCTACCTCCCTCTCTCGGAATTTGCATTTCAATGGGACTACTTGAATAGCTTTATAATGCTCTAATGGTCTGTAAGCAGAGAGAACATCAGCAATACACCAACCTATTTAAGCTGCAAATTCGGTTAATTAGGATTATTCAAATGATAAATGGCTCAGCGCCATAACTTCCTACGCAGCTTTCGAGACTAACCGAAAGCTCTCTATGAATTATCATATTATTAGGGAAGGTTAGGGGAGCTGAATATGTCAACATTGTGTATACATCTTAGATAAGTAAAAAAAATGGAAATAACAATTGTTTTATTTTTATACCCGCTACTCGAAGAGTATAAGGGTATTATAACTTTGTGCCAACCGAAAATGTTTGTAACAGGCAGAAGGAGACATCTCCGACCCCATAAAGTATATATATTCTGAATCAGCATGAACAGCCGAGTCGATATAGCCATGTCCGTCTGTCCGTCTGTCCGTCTGTCCGTCTGTCCGTCTGTCTGTCCGTATGAAAACCTAGATCTCAGCTATTATAAGAGCTAGAGCTACCAAATTTGGAGACAATATGTGTTAATTATGCCCGCAGATCAAGTTTATTTTGGATTTTTGCCACGCCTCCATCCGCCCCCAAAATCGATAATAAATCGATAATAGCTGCAAATATAGCTCTACAGCATTCTTTTTTATCCATGTGATAAAACCACCATCCGGGCGTGTTGCGAAAGTTTCAATAAGATCGGCCGATAAATAAGGAAGATATTCAAGAAATAGTATTGCCTTGTGGCCATGTGCCTGTGTCGGTTTTTCCTAATGTTAGTACCCGAGTTCAACACCAGCAGCAGACAACTTTTTTTAATTATGTGGCAACTTTTTTTAAATTATGTGGCAACTTTTTTTATAATTATGTGCACCGAAAATATAAATAGTGCAATTTTATCGGTCATTGTGTAAGAAATGCAGTGGTCGAGTGGTGATGGTAGTTGACTGTTAAGCGAGAGGTCCGGAGTTCAACTCCTGGGTGTGCCGCGGCGACTTAAATTTATTTTTTTTGTATCTTATATTTTTTTTATTTTATAGTGTGTTGCAAAATTCAAAATAAATTTTTAGTATATTTAAAGCCACTTAGAATCGAAAGAGACATTGAGCAGCAACACAAAATACAAACGACAAATCTAATTAGATATGTTGAGATGTATTGTGAGGCAGCATATATGTATGTATGTATAGGCGTCTCTATCACACATGCATAATTTATAACTGCAGAGTAATAAAAGCAAAGGGCAACATCCAATAAGAATCGAGTGGAACTTGCATAGGCAAAACAAATTAGAGACGGAAAGAAATAAAAAGCAAGAACGCATTGTTCACATTTGGCACGTGTTTTTCCGAAGAATTGTAGCGGGTATATCACAGTCGAGTCAGCTCGACTGTAGCCTTTCCGACTTGTTTCTTTTTCTTTTATGCTATAAACCATTTCTGCATTGCTGTCAATTACGCTTAAAATGATTCACTTGAAACACCTCTTCTTTGGAAGACTATCTGAAAATGTCGAAAGAAACTTACTCACCATTGTTAACAAGCGTAAACACATTTATATTTCTGCAATCGTTTTCGTGTTTGTTGTTGATTTATAAAAGTTTTATAAAAGTTAATATCTTAAAGTATGCTTTTTAAAGTTCCGCATAGTTCCACAAATCGAATTGTTTCGTAGTTTTCTTTTAGTAAACCCCCAACAAAGTCACACTGACGCAGAGCTGCCGATAAGAAACTTATCTATCGTGATCCCCCTAAATCATTGGCGATATTTTTACAAACAAAAAGTATGAGAGTTGACGGCGAGATACCCATCAAACAAATACGTTCTACTTGCAACAGACATTAATGCACAATGCGTTTTGTATCACTTTATGCGATAGTTGCTGAGACCGTCGCGTTCATACAGACTTACAGCGAAAATCGATTGGGTTTCAGGCAGCACTATATTGTACAGAATATGTATGGCATCTGCCAACCAATCTTCTCCAATTGAGTATACCCTATCGAATGTTTTCCGAGCATAAAAACACAAGCGGCACTTGGTACCAACAGCAAATCGAACAAGCTCAGTCAATTTTAGATCGCACAGCAACAGGTTGCGCGCATACACAAAATATTCAGGAAATTGATTATTTCTCTGGTACTCTTGGCCTGCGTAGGTCTTCAATTTGGTAAGCCTGTGAGCCGGAATTAACTCTTGCCTAGCTATACTAACCGAAACATCTCTCAACAGCGCAGTCGGCACAACACTGCTATGCCTGTGCCTCGCCTGGCAACTGCAAATCGTTGGTGCAACAAGAATGCAACAATGCGACAGCAAATGCGGCTACCACGTGGCTAAAACAGTTGCACAACAACGTTCCCAACATAACTGGTAACGATTTCTGGTGCATGAATCTGACATATTACTACTCATCAAGTATAACCAGTTTGGCATGAGTTCTTGACCACGATAAGACTAACCAAAATCCCATTACAGACGAAGTGTTTAATTCCTACTTGGGCTGCTATCATCAGCAAATTCCCGTCTGTAAACTGAACATGAATCTGACCACCAACGGGCTGCTCTTCAAGTACTGCAAGACTTGCAGAACGGACTATTGTAATCGCAATCCAGCGGGTACTCTGAGCCGCAGTACCCATACAATATTCGCTGCCATTGCTGTCGTACTGCTTGCAGGTGTTTATTCATTGAAAATTGTATGAATTTCGAATACTCCAAATAAGATTTTGTATGTATAGAGTATTAAACGAAGTGTCACGAATACAACAAATACTAAACCAATATAATGTATTATATACAACGTGTTAGTCATACTTTTATCTGAATGTAACCAATCTTTATCTAATCTATTACGTAGCTAATCGGTAAGGCTACAGTCGAGTTCGCCCGACAATAAGATATTCTAAGCCCGACTGTGAAAATGCGTTACAAACATGTTAACACACTTATAATTTCATACCCTAACTTCTGCATACTCTTATCGAATTGCAATTTGGAATATAGCTCTATTTGACATTCATCTACGTGTATAGCGAAGCAGAGTGTTTTGAACTCAATACTTTGCCTAATAATCGCATTTTATAGGTAAATGAAGGAGGTAGGCGAGGCATCCAGCATTTGAAATATAGGGTAAAAAGCTAGTATGCACTTTTTCCCAATTTGTATTGGTCAAAGTGTTTAAACATAGATAAATTACTTATTGATATGCGACTCAGCAGCACCTCACAAGGTTCCTGGAAAAGTCGAATCAATCAATATGTAAACTGCAATAAAAACAATACAGAGTGAAATTGATTTCAATTTATTATAGAAACTTCCACCTACTTAAACCTGGAGAAGGTCAGGTTTAGCATTTCGAGCCAAATACTAATTGTCATTATCGCTATAAGTAAATTTGGGCTTATTTGCGAAACTGCATAGCAGGGTGCAGACATTTGCAGGCACTGTAACTAGCTGGCATTAGGTATGCCAAGCAGCTACGCACACAAATGAACTATCTGAGAACGGAGTTAAGATGCAGCAGCTCAACTAACCGTAGCTCTTGAAGCGAATGCAGCTCGAAGAGACGAGATGAGGACGAGAACGAGAACGACTTTAAGTAAACTTCAATTGCAGTTGGTAAGTATTTGATATTGCGCAAAGTTTGACCTGAATTCCTTACTGAGGTTGCACAAATAGAAATCAGCAGGAAAGCCGGCGAGGACGCCAGGAAAATCAGTTAACTAATGAACTCAAGGCTGCAGCCCGAAAAACGACTGCGAATAGGACGGTTGAATACCAGTGCGAGAATGCGAGTGTGAGTGCGAGTGCGAGTGCGAATACTTTATATACTCGAAGTTGCTCGAAATGCCAGAAAGTTAGGTAGTTCAGCTGTACAAGTTGGGGCCAAATAACCCTTCGCAGCTATTTCAAAATTATTGGAGCATTAAAATTGAAATGATTATTGTGTGTTTTGCAGGGTAGCGCAAAAGAAGAACGACGAAAAACGTTGAGGAAAAAAACTGCAAGCCAGAAAACCAGAAACCGAAAAAATACGTAACGGAAAAAGCAGAAAGCGAGAAGCGAGAAGCCGAGAGAAGGAAACCAAGTGAAAGTGCTGCACAAAATGGAGAAGAATTACCCGACTGTGCGAAGCGAAGCGAAGGGGAGGATGCCTGCTTGAGTAAAAGAAAACACGTTCACACCTCCGCGCGTTGGGAGCAGGAAGCCGAGCAAAATATGTGCTGCAGAAGGGGGGCGGGGTGCTACTGCTGCTCAGGGACACCCATTGAATTCGTGGTGCGAATATAAAGTAAATAAAAATAAAAACATAAAAAGCAAATTCGCATTTGCAAATAAATCAGAGGGAAATCAGTTGCTGACAGGGGAAGTATTTATGGTTCAATGTGTACCCCCCCTCAGGCTGTCTCCGGGGTGGCACAACACACCACACCACACCGCACCACACCACACCATCCTACCCTAACCCCTGGCATGCCATCTTGTTTGCCCAGAGCCAAGAGCATAGAACAAATTCGTAAAAATTAAGAAACAAATCGAAAATCAAGCGCGTCATACAGCTAGGGAAAATGCCAAGAAAATTGTATAGAGCTTGTTTGTCCAGCATCCTTCCCCTCCCTTCTCGCAGTGCCCCCCGCCTCTATGTACGACTCTTTGGCACAGGGTAGCTAACGCCGCCACTCGGGTTTTTTGTATGCATTTTTATGGCACATTTTCAAATAAATTTGCCAAGAGATTAATTCGGACCGTTTGGCAGCGTGTAAATAAAATTTTCATGAACTTCTTGCGTGGGTTGAACCCCGCCGCTGCCCACCCCTCCCACGCACTTGTAGTTTTCTCTGGAAAATCTCCCCAATTCGGGGTCTAGCTCTGGCTCCGACTCCGGCTACGGCTCTGGGTTACGCTAGATTTGGCAATGTGTTAAATGTTCTTGAAATTTCAGTGGCTCGTTGCGCTGCCCGGGGAAATGAGGAGCATGGACGGAGGAGGAGGAGTACGCATGGGAGAGGGTGCTGTACAAGTGGCCACGCTGCTTGCCCACTTGAGTGGCATGAAGCAGCTGCCAAGTTGGTTAATTAAGATGTCAAGGTTACGCTTTGCTTTTGGAGCCCTGACATCGCAGCTGGGGCGGGTCTCTATGGCGCATATCTCTGTAGAAAAAAAAACAGTTCACGCACTTGAAAGTGATTATAGCATCTTTCTGAAATTTGTATCTATTATCTGCAATTAATGAATATATTTTTCAATTATGAAAAGTGTGTGATGGAATCGGTTCAAGCTGTTTTTATTGCAGAAATCGATAATTACATATATCATATGGTATATGACAGAATGGAAGGGAAATTATACAAAATCTATTACACACTTCGATGACATAATTACCAGATCATCTTAACTGACAAAGACGTGAATATAGCGCATAAAATAAAATGACTAAATGGTTGGCTAAGCCTTCGAAGCGTTTCTATGCTCGATCATCTCGAATCCTTCCATCTATTTACAACAACATATTTATCCCACCCGATACCTAGTCCCCTGCTAACCTACAAACACTCATTAATCTCATCCGAAATGAATCAATTTCTGCCGTAAGCCCTGCAACCCTTCAGAACTCTACGGAAAAATGAGTCATATGTGCGACAGATCAGCCCACAAGGAAAAATCTCGACTAACGAGTGTTCATATATCATTGACCCCCCTGCCAACCCCTCTACAGGTTCTATGAATAAATGCGACAACTGTCAGTTAACGCCTACCGAAGCCAAAAGAAGCCGAAAAAACACAAGTCTAAAATGTCTAAATAAATTTGCATTAGCGCAAAGGGCCAACAAGCGGGGGTTGCTTAACTGGTTAGCAGGGATCGAAGGACCCCGTGGTCGTTATGTTCATATGCATAAATTAAGCAGCCAACCAAAGGGGAGGGCCTCGCGCAGCAGCTGGAGGGGGGGGTTGAGCAAACTAAGGATGTGCGCAACATTTTCATTTGGAAAATCAAAAAGCAGAACTTGTTTATATTCAAATTAGTAGGCAACGTAGAGACAACAAACAGACGGCAGACACTGTGGCTGTTTCGGCTGCTGTTTTTATTGTGTCTGGCAAGAGGCAGAGTGACAGAGACAGAGATGGGGAGAGCGATAGAGACAGAGGACGAAAGGGTGACAACGGCGACAGGACCTTGAGCTTTTGCCTTTTGCCATTCGATTTGCTTCGGTTTTCGGGTGCGTAATGAGCATTTTATGAGGATGCTTCCGAACGGAAGAAAGCGACAGGCAGGGGGAGACGGGGTAGGCGTAGTCCCCAGTCGAGATGACAACTTAATTAAGTTTTCATTGTGCGTTAGCTGGAGTTGGCGTGGAGAAGGAGGCGTGTTACGGGCAAGGGGTGTGGTTGGTCGTTCGGGCTGGCGCTTCGGTTAGTTTTCTGACAGCTCGCTGGGGCAATCAGCGCGCTCCGCGGAAAGTGCCACAATAACCGAGTGGCACTTCAGCGCCAACAAAACGACAGCTCGACCAACCCAACAGCAACAGCAGCAACAGTTGCAGGCGCGGTGTGCAACAACAACTGTGTTATGATCGATCGACTCGGTAACGCTTGGCGCTGCCGAGCCGCTGACTGTGCAACAAATGACTGCAATTAATTTGAGCGTTCGTTAATTAATTAATAACTGTGTCTGCCAGCCTGCCAGCCTATCCGCCAACCTGCCCACCTCCTGCTCGCCCTCTCTGCCACAGTCTTTGGTGGCACTGTCCTTCGTCTTGGCCGCCTTTTTGCATACCAAACTGGCCAACCGGCGACGGACTCCGTTGGGGCAACAAGTGGACAAGTAGACAACGCAGCGAGCAAAGTTGTCCCCGGGCATTGCACAGTGGAGCAAACAAAACATGCAGCTGAATGAATTTGGCTTAATGTTTTTAGGAATGAAAGATATTAATTGATAGCTTTGTTTTACGAATAATAATAGCTTTAAATCTGACCTTTAAATATCTTTTAAAAGACTTACAGATCCTTCGTTTAAACAAAAAACCCGTACAGCCCATAATGTAATAATACACCAACTTTTATAATTAAAACCTTCATATTCTTCAATATATTCAGAAAATACCTATAATGCTTTTCTTATATTTCAAAAAAAAAACTAAAAAAATATATTTTTAGTTTAAACTTATAAAAATACTGCACCCTTCTTAAGCAAAAACTCTGCAATAAATATTAATATATATATCATATAATAAAATTCGCAAAAAATAAATAATAAATATGTAAACTATATATTTGTAATTCGCAGAAAAAAGAAAACTATTTCATTTCGTACATACATATTTTACATTTATCAAGATCCTCAATCGC
This sequence comes from Zaprionus inermis, assembly GCA_018151445.1. Lineage (NCBI taxonomy): Eukaryota > Metazoa > Arthropoda > Insecta > Diptera > Drosophilidae > Zaprionus > Zaprionus inermis. Next base: position 1,956,519 of record JAECXD010001696.1, read on the forward strand.
ACTACGAAAAGTAACATCATTTTATTTATATCCCCAAACTCTCTTGAAAGTCTCATAGATACTTCGTTATACCGAAAAGCCTTCTTTTACAACTCATGGTGTAAAAATATTATTACATACTACTTTTAAAATTCAAATTCTCATGTTCTTCAATATGTTCAGAATAAAGTACATCATCAGTTTTTCATAATATACTGGAAACTTAGAAAGTTTGTTTTTAGTTCAAGCTTAAAAAATGCTTTAACCTTCTTAAGAAAAAACTGCAATTAAATTGGAAATTAAAACATGGAATATAATTCTCAGAGTAGGCAAAATAGTGCATTTAATACATACTTTTTTTTTTATTTATTTATCAAGGCACTCAACCCTGGTTGCGCACTAACCGATTACACTCCACTTTCTCTCACGTTCACCCCACTGTGCGTGGCAATCTTAGCTGTGCGCTGAGGTTGTTGTAACTCATTAGAGTGCAATTGAAATATGATTGTTGCAATGAAAATGCGACAGATGATCAATCAAACCGGTTCGCATTAGCAGCCAGCTGCCGCCGGCATAAGAAGGTGTTGTACCAGTTGACAGCTTGGATATTATATAAATGCCATCGATATTTCTTCGATTATAATAGGGTTTAGTGTCGTCTGTGTCTGTCTGTCTGTCTGTCAGTTTACAAATCTGTCAACCCCGCTCGATGAGCTCAATTGTTTCTTTTGTTTGTCGATAAAGATTGTTTAGCCTTTTTAAGGCCAGAAAGGGCGTGGAAATTTAAGACGCACGATACAATCTTCAATTACGAAGAGTTTATTATATATTTTAAATGTTAGCATGCTTGAAATTGATAAATTTCCGAATTTAATAGAAAATTCCTTTTATCAATTTCGTTTAAAAGTTTTTAGCTTCTCCGCCTTTAAGATGTACTAATCCTCAAGCTAAACTGAACGTAAATTCGCCGCATTTGCATGAGGATAAAGAAACTTCCAATTGTGAAGACAAATGTCCTGCACACACACACACACACATACACACAGCTGGCACAACAACACTACGCCGTTTCGCCCCCGAAAACAATCATTAGGATGCTCCGGCGCAGAGAAATATTTTAATAAAGTGCCCAAAACTGTCAGTGGCAAAAACTTGAAATTATTCCAGCTTCTTCCCCCCTCCCCACTCCGGGCAGCTCTATTCGCACCATGTGCTTTTGTGAGCAAATGTAAAATGCAAAGACTGAAAAGCATTGTCTGTTGCACGCCCCAAAGACTGGACTCATATTTATTTAAGCAATCAACAGACCGCTGCTGGGCTCGTTGCGGTGCCCGGTGCGGTGCTCGGAGTCAGCTCTCGAGCTCCTTGTGCAAATCAAAAACACAAAACTAATTCCTTTGACAATGCCACACGCCGGCACCAGCCACAGAATGTCAAGAATGCGCACGGGGTGATGGTGGGGAGAGGGTGCAGAGCAGACTCTGAGAAACTGGGTCTGTCAGGCTTAACGAGAGCGAGCGAGTTGAGCTGAATTCAGTTGAGTTGTTTCTCTGCAGCCTGTCAAAGATGCATTCAAGGATTAAATTAATGTCACAGCAAGTGGACAATGGAACTGGCAATGACCCTGCCTTTCAATCTACCTCCGCATCCCCGCTCCCCCCGCCGGCTACTGTGGCAGTATTAACGCTTAATTGTCTGCTACGTCGGGGGAACCTGCGCCCGAGATGAAGTCATAAAGCAGCGGCAGCTGCTGTAACCTTTAAATATGGAAATGTATGCTCAGGGTCGTCTAGTTGGCCCCCGGGATTCTTTTACAGCCACTGCCATTCTCATCTCATCGCATCTCCCCTCTTCCTCTCTTCTTCGCTACGGGCATTGCCTTCTCATTCTTTAAATCAAATCGCATTAACATTTCTTTACAATTTTCTGCTCAGCTTCGTGACAAAAAATAAAGTGTTTGTTGGTCGGGGGCCAAAGCGCATAAAAGGATATTTGACACTTTTAAATGTGCGCTTATTGTGACCGCCTCTCTGCGTGCCACGTCGCTCCCCCCGCTGCCGCCCTGCATGCTTCTTTTGTCTGCTCAACTATTTTGCTGCCTCGGTTCTTCAATTTTTGTTATATATTTCTCCTGCGTTTCAGTTTCTCTCGCTCGTTTTTTGTTCCTTCTTACTTTATTTTTATTGTTTGCTTTTGTGTCTTGGCCTTTGCTGCCTGCCAGTCCCTTTTCCATTCCCATTTCGCTTCCTGCCTTGAAAAATCAAATCTATTGTCATTTTGCCAGCTACGTCTAGGTTCGTCCCAGTCCGGCTGCCGGGCCTGGCCCTGCTGCTGCTCCTGCTGCTGCTGCTGCTGGGCCTCAGCGCTTTGTCGGCGTGTCGACGTTCCCGTCGTCCTCATCCTCACCGTCCTGGCAACGTTTAAAAGCTATAAGCGTTTGCTTTTATTGAGTTTTTATTGTTTTTTATACGTTTTCTTGCGTTGTCTCTTGCTTGATAGTTTTATTATCGGGAATCAATGATCTATAAGAATTTTCACAGCTTCGTCTTGTCACGTCGCAGTACGTACAGTGAAGACTGCCAAGAGCGTATAGAACGATGCCCAAAAGACTTTAATTAATGATTACTAACTCCTAATGATATGTAGATAGAAGACCCCTGAATTGACAAGGAAATATGCTTAACATGATATAACAAAAGCGGAAGTTTTTGAGATTCTCCGCCCCTTCATAATCCACTGCCGCATGCAGCCTTATCTAAGAACTGAGTAAAAAATAGCTCAAGCCATCGATGAAGATGACGGGTTGATTGTAATCCCCCGGCAGCAGTATGAGCGGCTGTCAAATTCAGGATGCCACGCCCCCCACCCCGTCGCACCGTGGCACCGTCGCACTTCATTGCCAGACAATGCACACTGTGCTCGGCACATCAAATGTATGCCAATAACACTGGCCAACACGGCACTGAGCTGCTGTCAACGTCTTTGCAACGTCTTTACCTTCACGCGCTCCCCCTCTCTCTCCCTCTCCGCTTTACACTCTTTTTGTTCGCCTCACGCCTTGGGCCACTCTGACTGAATGCAATGCCACAGTAAATCGCATCTAGAAAATTCATTTCATTTCATTTCATTTCATTTCCAGGAGTAGAAAAAAAGAAAATACAACTTCATAAAATTGAGAAATGGGAAATATTTTGCAATCATTCGTTGAAAATTATGACAAACGCATTTCTAAGCCGTCGCATTGATTGAGTTTTCTTCACCTCATCCCGCCCCGCCCCGTGCTCGCAAATTTTTGCACCTTTCACGAAGCCGGATTAAGCGAGCAAAGTAGAAAATGAAAATAAAACGGAACACAAAAGAAAATCTATGTCAGTTCTATGGGTTGTTTGAATTTCATTTTCGGTGCGCAGTTGCATTCTTCTTCCATTTCCATTTCTATTCACTCGCATTCACTCATTCCCTCCGCCCTTCATTGTCAGACGACACCTTTCGCTTTGTGTCCTCATAATGAGGTATTCCGAGAGCGACAACTGCATATTACAGTGCGCTTAAAAATCAATTAAAGAACTGTTTACAGCTGCCCCTTGTGGCTTATCCCCCCTTCCGCCAAGCCCTTTGTTGCAAATGGGATTTTCCCGCATTAGTTACAATCAACGACAGTCGCAACGGGAATTTTCCTTGGCCAAGGTGTCTGCGTTTGTTTATACCTTTTTTATCCCGTTTTAAGCCGGCAGGCAGTACGATTTGAATTTTCTCTCCCAATTCCCCCGCCCTTCTCTAACTGCCTCTAATTGACATTGACATTTGAGTGTTGCGCAGCGACGTCGAAATCAATTTTCATAAATATTAAGACAGGCGCATAATTGATGCGGAAGACACAAATAAAGAACTATATATATTAACATTGCCTTGCATAGTTTCAACTTGATTGATGGCAGTCCGAAAGTGACTTGGCCCTTCCTATCCCCCCCTCCCCCTCGGCGCTTGCTTGTCCAGCACACTGCGGGTTGCCCAGAAACCGAGCATAATTTATTATCTATTTACGGAGTATTTGTAGCATAAATTTGGCTGCCAGTTTCTTGTCTTATCAGAGCTGCTGCTGTTCCTTCTTCCCACTGACTGTGGCCATATCAAAATGACTACTAATTGACTGATTTCCCCCACTCTGCTCTTGCTCGCCCGTTGTCTCCTTCCTTGCTCTTTGTTCTGTGCTATTTTCTGGTTTTTGTTTTATTAACGAGCCTGTGGTAGATTAAAATCAGTTTGCCTTTCTCCCCCCACCATGCACGATAGCAATTTCTGTGCATTCGAGTGATCAATCATTTGATTGACGCCGTCGCATGAGCGATCGATTGATGCGGCACCTGTTTGCGCACATCTAAAAACAGAAAGTTGTTTTGCCCAAAGCGAAAGCCGCAAATCGAAAAAAAAATGTAATTAATTATGGCCGCACTAACTTACACAACGAAAGTATTTCGAGTGATAATACACTGGCTGCACCGCTCTCGCGCTCTCGCAAAAACGCTCTCCCCCTTGTGATGGGCACTCACTGTTGCTGACTCGCTCTGCCACAGGCTCTCTCGCATGCATTGCTCTTGCTGGCTGTCAGTGCTGTAGCTGACAGCTTTTGATGGCATGCCGCTGTAATTAAATAGCAGCCACTAATTGAGAGAGCAAGAGCAGGCTGCCAGACTAATCGCGAAACAAAATGCATTGACATGTAAATAACACGCAGCAGCTCAGCTGTATATAACTCTATTTGCTCTTGCTCTTTGTCTCATTCTCTGTCTTTTGTGCATTTCTATTACAACTCATAACGTAGGCCAGCGTGCAGTGTATTTGTGGCAATATGGCGCCTTCTCTTGTATTATTTCTTGCCAAGCAACAACAAAAGCGCAAATGAAGAGAGAAGCAGAGCACAAAAGAGTGCGAGCGAGCGGGGCAGAGCGCTGTGCTGGAGCGGACATGTTGTTCGTCACGTGACCGCGCCATTTTGTTGTTAGCTTTGGCAGCACATTTTTTTAGCCCGAACACACAAAAACAACAACAGCAGCAGCAAACAGGCCGAAAATTGACAACAACAACTTTTGCTTTCTTTTATTATTGAAAATCGCCAGCTCCGAGCAAAAAATACAAAAAAAAAGCGAAGCGAAGCAAAAAGAACGCGACCAAAAAATGCGCTGCTAATTGCTTTTAAAATGCAAAAGCCAGTCAGAAAGAAAGAGAGAGAGAGGGTGAGGGAGAGAGACGCTGCATCAGCAGGACCAACATTGACTTTGGCAGGACATGCGAAAAAGCCGCAGCTGCCCTGCAACGGCCTGTAATTGTTTATGGCAAAGAGCGGCGAGAACAACGAGTAGGAGGCGCGGCAGCGGCAGCAGCAGGATACACATAAATCAAGGATAATGGGCAGCGTCGTCGAGTCACCGTTGTCCCCGTCGCCGTCGTGCGGTTAAAATTCGTAATTTGATGCTTTTGCATTTGCTTGGTTTTTGCCACTGCCTTTGGCTTTGCCAGAGCTTTTAATGTTCCAATTCTTTTTTTTTGCTTTGCATGCCCTGTAAAATGCCTAGCAAAATGGGGTAGAAAGGAAATTTCTCAAAGAATAGCCTGCTTTTATTATAACATATTAATTAAAATTTTTATGTACTTTTAGCAACATTTTGTATTATTTATTTTTCAATTTTTATGAGTTACATTTTATATACATTTTTGAGCAATCAATCCCTGTTTCAATGCATTTCCCATTCACAGTGAGTATCTTCGCGTCGCGCTTCTCTCACTTCTTTTGTTTTTCGGTTTTGTTATTCTTCTGGCTTTATTAAAAATTGAAAACGCATTCAATTTATTCAGTCGCCGGCAACAAGGTCGTCCTCATCCAAGCAAATCGATTGAACAGCGCCGCTGCGGGGGTTACCTCCTGAGATTGGCAGAGTCGGGACCGCACGGACTCAGGACTGCGAGTACGGGTAACTGGCAGCCGGAAAGCGGGCAACGGGCAACCGGGAAGCGGGAAGCAGGCCACGGGCAACGGGATTAGGGCGTCGGCTGAGTGACGTTTCGTGGCAGTTGTGTGAAATGTTGGCCTCTCTCCACGTCGTCGGCCTCGCGTTTTTGTCTTTAAATCAATGTTAAAGCAATTTGTCACGGCCGGCGCATGGTGACAATGAAGTCGGGATGGCGGGCGACACAGCACACTGACGAGTGGGAGGAGGAGAGGGGAGGGCACGACGCAGCGCGGAAGGAGTTGCCACTCGCCACAGGAGCCACGGGACAAAGCACCATTGTCTGCGCGGCGTAGTGCAGCATAGCGCTGCCATTACCTGTCAAGTGAGTTGAAAACAAATCGCAATTCGCAATGGGAATGTCAATAGGCCAACCGCCCAATCGAGAATGCAAAGTGGCGACAAAAGGGCACGGCGATAGAGCCAGAGGGCCAGAGGGCGACCCGTGCGATAGGGGCGCCGCCAACTCAATTGATTTTGGATTTAAACTGAAGAGCCAGATAGGTAAAGAGAGAGAGAGAACGCGAGAGCGGAACAAAACAGAACAGCGATAATGATAGAGAGGCAAATCTAAAGCATTGGCCAGTCGATAAAGTCTGTCAACACAAAAGAGAGCAGGCGACTAATTCGACCCGAATGAAAAGCGCAAAGTGTTTTTCCTACATTTTCAGTAAAAGTCTATCAAGTCTGCAGCAGATTCACAGCAGGAAATTTGCTAGTATTTGTATATGTGAACCTAACAATATATATTTTAAATAAGACTTTTGAAATGCAAAAATATTTATTTACTTTTTCTATGCAATTTAAAGTCATGCAACAATTGAAAATATAAATGAAATAACTCCTCCAAATTATCTAGATTTTCATTGCTGAGTTCATCCTAGGTGAACTTATATTTACGCGTTATGATGTCGCTAACTCGCAACTTTTATCTCAGAAAATTTGAAATGCTTGTATAGTTAAGCTTTGCTCCGAAAGCAGAGTATCTTACAGTCAAGCACTTACCAAAAATTGTCCCTATCTGCTGATGCAACTTTGCAATGAGCAAACTCAAACAATTTATAAGAAATTTGTATTTAATATTATTTTATATTTTATATCGGATTAATTGTGTTACAGTTGATTATCCGACAGTTTCAAAGGAAATAATTAAAGATTGTGAAAATACAAACAAAATGTTTTGATAAAGACTTATAAATTCGCAAATCCATTAATTTTTATACAATTTTCTTTTTGCGTTATCAAGCTATCAATCAAGCAAACTGTAACGCCTGCCAACATTTTTTTTTGCATCTTCTTTGGAATTATTCATCACGTATTTACCTTAGGCTGGCAGGCTTCTCTGGCGGTGGTGGTCGGGGAATGCCTAGAGCAACCTTGACGCCATCATAGATGAACCATTGGAGCGCGGTTAGGGTACCGATCATAATAATACGCGGAGTCAAGCCAGCCCACATGCCCATGAAGCCCAGCTGCTTGATAATGGTGCCAGCCGAGGTTCCCTTGGACTGGTTCAGCTTGGAGACGAGCACATCGGCGGGATGGGAGACAACGGCACAGAAAACGCCGGCAATGTAGCCGGCAGCAAAGGTGACAACCAGCTGTTCCCCCTTGGAGCACTCGGAACGTGGCTTCGGCACGACATGCTTGTAAAGCAGCTCGACGGTACGCTCGAAACAGGCGAATTTCATCATGGTGTAGGGTATTTGACGCATCCACAACGGCACCAGTCCCTTATAGAAGCCGCTGATGCCCTCCTCCGCGAGCATCTTGGGCACAGCCTCACGGAATGTCTTAGCATACCCAGGAGTAGTCTGAATCTTAACCTTGGCGGCCTCGAACGGGCACAGAGCAATGTCGGCAAAGACCTCGGCCGATGCGGATGCCATTAAATATATGTAGGTACGATACAAATAGGCAAACTCTTCGCCCATCATATTCGCATACTTAATCTTGAAGAGTTCGTAGAACCCGAATTTACACAGACCCTGAAACGAGTAGCCGATCAGCGTGGGAAACCAGCCTCTGTACAAGCCGACCGGACCCTCCTCGGCAACTGTCACCTTCATGCCATGGATTAGATTTTTGTACTTCGCCTTGTCGACCTGCAGACGACACTTGACCAAATCGAGTGGTGTGACAAAAGTGTGCGTTGTACCGCAGCTGAGTATGCCACCGAGACCGCAAAGCATTAGATATTTTGTGCTGCCAAACTCACAGGAATACTCGCTCGAAGAGGAGGCGGCTGCCGCAATTTCACGTCCAATTACCGGCGATGGGTTTCTCTGCAGCTCTACCCGACGGGGAGCAGACTCGCACTGAGCATTCGAAAACGGAGTCTTCAATTGCGAATTCTTCGCGACTTCAATCAATGATGTGAACATTTCTTAGTCTTCGGAATTTATTTAACGAGCTTGTCGATCTTGATGAATGATTTTCGAAATTGAGATATTACGGTATGATAGTCAGAATAAAAGTATTGTGTAACAAACAAATGTTTACATATTTTATATTTATTTTTCAACATTTATTTCCGATTGACAATTTTGATAAAAATTTGACAAGCTTCAATGGCAGCAAGTCAAGCAATGAAATAAAAGCAAATCGAACGATAGGCGATGTCAACTAAACGATATATCGGAGACTGCATGGCAATCCAACCAAAATAATATACAATTAAATAAAATAATGTGAAATTGTATAGAATGAAATAATGTAAAAATATATTAATAATATATATAAATTATATGGTGTAAAATAATTCAAAATAATGGCAGCAAGTCAAGTAATGAAATAAAAACAAATCGAACGATAGGCGATGTCAACTAAACGATATATCGGAGACTGCATGGCAATCCTACCAAAATAATATACAATTACATAAAATAATGTGAAATTGTATAAAATGAAATAATGTAAATATATATTTAAAATATATATATACCTTTGTATATATTGTAAAATAATTCAAAATAATTTAGTTTGATAGATAACAGTGCTATACAAATATATTAATAAATCTAACTGCCATCACGGTATAATAAATAATAGTGTGTAATAGTATGTGAATATATTAATATTGTATTATATATAATAATGTAAATATATATTAATAATATATGAACATAAGCCTTCCAATATGGTATAAATTAATTCAAAATAATTTAGTTTGATTAATAATATTGTTATATGAATATATTTATAAATCAAACAGCCCTCATGGTAATAATGTTATAAGCCCTTAATAATATGTGCATATATTAATAAATCAAATTAATTTAATTGCCTTAAGATGTTGGTTTTATATTCGCTTGAATAGACTAAGGATATAATCCACTAAATCGAAAGCTTTTAGATCTCTAGTAACACGATGTAGTTAATTCTTTATTTTTTTATTAGAATTTTAAGAACTTTGCACTTGCTGCAGCTGCTCGAGGCTGTTCCCAGTCTCCAATCCGGTTTCCATGTCCGAGCTGAGGCCAAAAGTTGAACAAATTCGTGTTGTAAACCAGACGCATTTACAATGTGCATAATTGAGTTGGATTCGCTTAAGTGAAACATAACAACTGCATTAGGGATTGTGGAGGTGCGGCGTATATATAATCCAATTAGGCAGGCGGCAAACTAAAATTTCAATTAAAGAAAACTCTGGCAACAATTGCAGCAGCAACAACAATCGCACTACAATCAACCTTAGCTCGGCTTAAAGTGTTTGACGGGCCCACGACGGGGGGTATCGGCTTGCCGCAAGGTATTTGTGGCATGCAAAAAGCCGCAGCATGCAGCCAAGTGTAGAGAAGGAGGTAGATGGTTGGAGTGGGTCGGGGGCCGGGGGCGGAGTCATAAACAACGCAACGGATTTGCCGCAAGGATGACAACGTCGAAAAGGCGGCGCGCGTGCAACGCGTGCAACTCGCATCGATAGCGATAATTACGTGGGCGTGGCTAAAGGCAGCGACAACCTGCTGCGGCTGCCGCCGTTGCATCTGCCACATGTGCCGCTCTCGCTGTTGCTGCCTCTGTGTCTCCGCATCAAAAGCGAATGCCGCACGTGGCGTAGGCGTTGCCGCCGCGTGGGTGCAACTCATTGTGCCGCGCGGCAGCAACCACCGATAATCGCGGCTGATCGTCGGCATTTTTGCAACTGCCGCAACTTTGTCGCTCCTGCCACTTGCCACTTGCCACCGTCCCACTGCACCTCTCCCTTCTCCCATCAACCAGTTGCCTGCCTTGTCGCCAACTTGCACTTCACTTAATTAAATTGCAGCCCAGCGCCGCCTCACGGATGTGCCGCATGCGGTTCTTCTTCACTTGAAAGTCGCCGCACCATAATCGAATAATGCGGCAAGTGGCAGCTAAAAGAATTACGATGCCAAAGCGAAAACATTATTAAAAGCTCATCAGCAATTGACATGCAACGTGCAGCAAAGAGCGATCCAGAGAAAGAGAGAGAGAGATAATAAGAAATGTAAGAAGGGACAGAGAGAGAGAGACTGAGACTGAGACTAATACGACCCACAATTAAACGGAAGCAACAACTACAAAACGACTTCATTAACTAACATTTCCAAGGCACGCTGAGAACAATGGGCAGCTTTAAAGAATCACTAATAGAAGACAGCGAGAGGTCAGAGAGAGAGAGAGAGAGAGAGAGAGAGAGAGAGAGAGAGAAAGATAGAGACAGGCAGGCAGGAAGTCAACAGTTGCTGGGTGTGTCGCAATAACTCAATGAAAAGTTATGTTAATCACGTGCTAAACTATATAATACCTATTAATACTACTTGGCCGAAGTTGACATCGCGTTGGGGCTGGGAACAACAGAATGTACAATATGATAAACTATAATTATATACAATCCCCAAGAAAAATAATTCAGTTTTCTTAGATGAATGAAAATCCTATAAATACTATACATACACGATCGAAAAATGATACAGAAACGAAACCGTTAAGCTCTTTTTGCAGATAATATAGAAAGCAGAAGATAATTTTTACCTTTACATGGTATTATTAATATTAAAATATTAGAGAACAGTATAGAACTTAGCTTAGACACAGAATATGACACCTCTACTTCTTAGTTTATAAAGAGTCAAAGTAAATAGTCGAGTATATAATGTAAGAATCGTAGAAAATACGGTTTACCTTTTAATTATACTTCACTTTTATACCTAAACATTTTTCATAAAATAATATTGGGGAGTATATTTAGACAAATCCGTACCAAGTCTGTCTGACAATAAAAATAATTTCAAATAGAGTTTAGTAAGTTGTTCTAAGCTATCGATAACTGAACTATCGAATTCAAAATACTAATAACAATCCAATCATAATGCATCAGTAGTTATAATAACATTTTTATTCCAAGTACTATATAAGAAATTACTTAAATTCATAGTGCGTAAATAGCACCTACATATTTCTCTTACGAACCTCTTTTTACACTATTCCGTTGCGGCATAGAGATGGCAATAGCATCGATAAAACAAATTCGATTGATACGCACTTAGCAGATCTGCCCCATCATAACAATAACGGTAGCACCGTAGAGACCATTGTCAGTCCCATTGCAATGCAATTGAATCGAATGGCATCGAAATCAAATACTCACACTCCCTGCTGGACTGCGAGTACCCGTGCTTGTCTCTGTCCCTGCCCCCGTCCCCGTGCCCGTTCCCGTTCCCGGCTGTACCCGTATTCGTGCCCATCCTTAGTTCCATATAAGCACTCACAAATGTGCATATAACGTGTGCACATTGCCATCGTCATTATCGGCAACATCAGCGTCATCAGGGCCAGCAAGAGAAAACAATAACAAATGCAGCTACACCAACCAGAACAACATCAACAAGAAGAAGAAGAAGATGCAGGAGGAGCATGCAGGAACGCACTAGCAGAAGCATCTGTGATGCAATCCACGTGCAAGTGTTTTTATATGTTTGCTGTTTCCACAGTCAGTTCAACTTGGGGTGAGCGGGGCCGACTGAGGTCGTCATGAATTGAATGTGACAGGAAAATTATGTCCACACATTAAATTGACGCTGGTTTTGCTGTGCGACTTAGGAACACGTTCGCATCGCGCCCCTCGCTCGTCAAACCATTTCCAGACCATTTCCAGGCCATTCCCCAACTCTTGTCAACTTAATTTATGCTCGATTCCGGCCCCAACCGACTCCTCTGTCCTCTCGCAAGCAACATGCCGCATTTGGCTAAGTCAGCTTCGACCATGGCAACGGCTATGCGAAGTCATCGAAGCCATCGGCGATCCCGCTCCTCCTTGCTGGCGACTCGTCATCATCGCTCAGGCGTCTTGTGGCGACATTTTTCATGTCCCGATGTGATCGAAGGCATAAATTATGCACACGACGAACGGAGATCGCAGATCTTTCTCTCTCTCTGTCTCTCAGCTCCCCGGGGCCATTCAATCTTTGTGTCAACAGAAATTATTTTTAACAGCAGCAACAGCAACATGGAACTAGCTCGAGTACAGTCGGTAGATACGAGGTGCCCTGTCGACGGCTCTCGGCTGAGATTAATTGGACCTGATTACAAATATATTTCGTAGGTTGTACTGCCAAGTTGGCACTTGGCAGTCCATTCGTATTCGTAAAATATGCATTTGGATCTATTAGAGCTAAAAACTGATAATGTACGACATAAATAAGTGCAGCTTGTCGGTAGAGCCGTGTAGCAAAGCAGAATACTTGAGGGAGTATCAATCATATTTTTGCTATTTGTTGCTAAAGTTTAACAACCTTTTGCGGAAGAAACGGAATCAAAAGAGAACGGGAATGACTTAATAAAACGATCAATTTATCTTGCTACAAAATACAAATTCTATTTAAGCTGGTTTGGTATCTGATCTTGTTGAGTTATAAAGAAAATGTCACGGATTTTTTTGCTAATACAGGAAATGGTAAGCTGAAATTATTATTAAGAGACTAAGGCATTTTATTGAGATATGTTAAACAATATATACACATTTTACCTATTTCATGCATAGTTTAGTCTTTTTTTTCAATTTTGACCTATTTCGATCTTTTTCAACCTATTTTCGATCTGTTTCAAACTATTTTCGACATATTTTCGACCTATTTCAACATGTATCAACCTATTTCAAATTATTTCAATCTATTTTCGACCTATTTCAACTTATCTTTTACCTATTTCAACCTATTTTCGACCTATTTAAACCTATTTAAAACTATTTTCAACCTATGTTCGACCTTTTTCAACCTATTTTACAAAACTTACCAATTCTATAGGAAAGATAATACCACAGAAGAATAGGAAAGATAATGCCACAATGATTTGCAGCTTATACAATAAAGCTTTCGTCTTGTTCTCCTGCATCTGCCTTCATCATTACAGTTTGCCTTAAATTTTTCTTTCTCACATCGTTTTAAAGCTTCGACTTTAATTTTCTTTGTGCACTTTCTACCGTACTGCACTTTAAGCTCTTTATCCCATTTTGCTAAGCTGTTTACCCCAATAATTTCAGCTATCCAAGATGGCTTTGTGGCTTCTTCCCGGATCAAGTTGCATTGTCTGTCAAAGTTTGCCCATCCGCAAGAAATACCTTAATAGTTTATTAATGATTTTGTTGTTGCGCTTGCCACACAAAAGTTTATTAAAAGTGTAAGCGGCTCGAGAGACAGCGTGAGAGAGTGAGGGAGAGCGAGCGCGAAAGAGCGAGAGAGAAGAGCCAACACTCAACTAGGGAAAACTATCTGCAACTATTAAACAGGGCGCCAAGCACTTTCCATGCCACGTTTTCAGTTGCTTCACGTTTTTTAAACCAATTATAAGAGTATGCAGTAACACGAGCCTGGCTGCCCTGGCAACACTGCAGGGTTGTCCCACCCCGCGTCCCTTACTTACTGCTATGAAGCCATCATGTGGAAAAACACTTAATTACTTTAGAAGAGCTGGCGCACAAAAGTGTAAAGTGCCCGGCCACGCCCATACCCTTTGCCTCTGCCTACGCCTCCGCCTCTGGTGTAGTAGCCAGGACGAGAGCAGACAGGGCACAGGCAGTCGACGAGGCCGGGTTCATAAACAGTTAACTAACTAAAGTAACTGGCAGACGGTACGGAAGACTAGTTCTACGACCGGTGCCTGCCATCAAAGGTTGCCCCTTCCCCCTCCCCACTCTGGGCCAGCAGCGCCTTTCCGACCAGACGGATGTGTAGTCGTAGTATTTAAATTAGATTTGCCTGAAATCGTGCGTGATTGTCAACTGGCAGCTGCTACCGGAGAACGAGAGCGAGAGAGAGGGAGTGGGAGAGGGGGCGATGAGGTGGGCGTGGCTCTTTCTGCGTAAACAGCAGGCCAAAGATTTTTGCGTGTGTGCACTCGAAAAAGTTGCAAATTGGATTTTGGTTTTTGAGTTTTGCGAGCTGAAGACAAGCGCCTCAAACTTTTCTAGTGTCAAACTTCTGCCACGGTTGTGGCGTGATAGGGGAGTAGGAGGAGTGGAAGGGGCGTGGCAGCGACACAATAGCGGACTCTTCTGCAATTTAAATCATTTGATTTCTTTTTATTTTTTGTTCTTCTTTTTTTTTGGGTCAATTAAGTTGCTGCCTGAAGACTCTCAATCAATTAGTCGGGGCACATCATCGGCAATTGTCTGAAGAGACCCTCGCGCCGTAGTTAAATATACATTTTTTAAAATTAAACAAAAGTCGCGCAAAAGGAAATGATCAATTTTGGTCTTAATTCGATTCGAAAGTAGTTGCTGCAATTTATACAGCGTGTGGACGAGTTTCTAGTTCCCAAGCGAGAGATTACGTATTCAATTTAATGTTGCATCGACATATCAATTTGAGCTGACAAATATAACAGATACTCTACTGAGCTGCGGTAGGCTGAATAACTGCTAAAAATGCATTAAGAAAATCGACTTATCCATAACAAAAATTCCTTGTAAGACAAGTCTTTAAAAAGACCTTTAATCCTTTTTGCTAGTTGCATAAAAGATCTTATTAATAAGCTGCTGTCATTCAAGTTTTTTTAAAGCAACTCTCCATATTTTTATATAAAAAGATATACAGCTAAACCGGAATCGCCTAACTGAACAAGAATATATATGCTCATGTACATATAGCATACTACATAAACACACAAAGTGCTAAGAAAGCAAAGTGCAAAGCAATTAAATTCCTAGACATCGTCTCGCTTACACGTATTGTTGAAGAAACTATATACACAGCTATACAGCTCACCTCCTCCCCCCTGCCTTTGCCAGGCTATTTCCCAACGACAATCGAAGTCGTGTAGGAACTGCCGAACGGAGGCATAAATAAGAAACAATTACGGGCATTTAAATGGCGCAACACCGCAGGACATGCGACTAGGAGTGCGCCTTGAAGTATAATAAATGATGTTGCGGGGCAAGGCTAAACTGTTTTGACTTTGTTAATAAATTGAAGAATTATGATAATGCGCAGCCGACTTAGAGTGGCAGTGGGAGAGGCGGAACGGCTTGGAATACTGTGTGGGCGCACACTAAATTAAGGCAAAAGGACGCGAAGGACGTGCAGTGCGCAACGCAACATTAAACAGGCGTCTCGCAACTGGCGAGCACATTAAGGCCACACGGACGAGCGATGATGCAACATATTCAGCTTGTCTGTGCAGTAAACCCCATCCCAGTTTCGCAGCCCGGGACGCAGTGGCAACCACTACACGTAGTCGCAGACAAGATGCCGCGCCGCAAGTGCGCAATTACACTCGAGCGTGTCCTGCGTGCTGCATGTCCTGCAGCCGGCAATGGCGCCGCCGTCGGCGACTGCGCTGCAATAAAGTGTCACTATAAATAAATAATAACGCCCACGAAAAATGCTGGGGATCGACGGTACCAAGGCCTCAACACGGGCTCAGCTACGCTCAGCCCTCCTGCTGTGCAAAAATATTGAAAAATTGTAATTGTATCTCATAGATACAATTACGGCACGACGCGCCACGTGACCATGTCGCAGCGCGAGTGCGAAAAGTCATCGACGCGACGGCTGCCGATGCAGCCGCTTAATGGACCAGAGTTCCGAAAAGCAAACACGAGCAACGCTTGATTGCCGACCCGATCAGAAGGGAATATTTAGCTGGCTGCGCCAAAGGGCGCTGCGCGTGGAAAACTCAGGGAAAACGCATGGAAAAAAAACCCTTGCAAAGGACGACAAATGCAAACAAACGCACAAACACAGAGAGCGAGAGGGAGGGAGAGACAGAGAGACTGACTAACTGGGAAGCTGGGAATCGCTGCTCGGACCGAACCGGAAGCGGCCAACGTGGTCGGCCAAATGGCAAGAGCAAAAGCGAGCACCCCGAGGGCAGGACAATGCAGGATGTGTTAAATGGGAAATGCTCAAGGCGAGTGGCAAGTGTGAAGTGCCAAGCAAATGTGCGCCAAGCAAATACCTTGCGGGGTGGCAAATGCAACCCTTTCCCCGCTGGGTTGCGGGTACATTTGGGAAGCCCAAAGAGTTGCGAAATGCTGAGAAAGTAAATAAATGATATGTGTATACTGTGTGCAACACAGACAGAGAGAGAGAGAGAAAAAGAGAGAGAGAGTGGAGGAAAAGGAAATTGAAACATTTGAAGCGTAAGATTGGAAAACTCCAAGTACCGAAACCTTCAATAAGCCAAAAGGGATCCCGGCCAAATTAATTTCAAATCAAAAACCACATAATATATATATATGCCTTTCCTTACCTTTTGTTATAAGAAAAGTATTTAAATAAAATGAATTATATATAGAATTACTTTTCTTAACTTTTGAGAGAGTAGAAAATTTAATTTTTCAATTTTTTTTTTAAATATTATTAATTTTTTTAAAGAAATAACAAATATTTTAATTATTTCCTCTCTCATTTTTATCTTTTATTATTTGTTTAATTAATTTATCTAAGAATTTTAATTGCCCTAAATTGTCTTCAAACGTTAATTTGTATAATCTTTCAAAGTTATATTAAAATGAATTATATATAGAATTACTTTCCTTAACTTTTATTTTAAAGAAATTAGAAAATTTCATTTTTTAATTTTTTTTTTAAATAATTATAAATTTTTTAAAGAAATAAAAAATATTTTAATTATTTCCTCTCTCAATTTTATATTTTATTATTTGTTTAATTAATTTATCTAAATATTTTAATTGCCTTAAATTGTCTTCAAACGTTCATTTGTATAATCTTCCAGAGTTATATTATTTCTTAAAATATCCAGATCTCTCTTTATACTGTTAGTAAGTTTATAATAGCTTTATGAAATTTTATAGAAATTAAATATACATGTATATTAAAACTTGTATACAGATTAAGTTTTCGCCAAGCTGCTTTGGCATACAACCTTTTTGAGCCGCAAATGAAGTGCCTGCTTACTGCCTATAACACCTTTAACTATATTTTCCTGAAGTGTTTCATTCCAAGCAATAAAAAGGATAATCCCAAAGAAACCTATTGCACTTGTCCACTTATGTTTGTCCCAAATATCAAACCAATTGCCGAAATATCGTCATCGCCAGAAACTGCGATTAGTTGCGCTCAATTATGGCAAGCTCTGCTTATAACAGGCTAGGCTAGTTCTCGGAAACCCCCACGGCCCGGACCAATGCCAACCTCGTCGAGAAACTCATGACCATTTTGCGTACTCATAACACGGGCTTATCGCCGGCATTGCGAATAGAGCGAAAAGCCATGAAACTAAAGCAGGCACCCGAGCGAGACACTTGAAACAAGAACAGAGCAGGCTGTCTGGCAGGGGGAGTGGAGGGTTTTGAAAAGGGGCAGCTGGTTATTGACTGTTGTTGGGGGGAGTAGGGTAGGGGATTGGAATGCGTTGGGCGGGGCTTTCCCAAGCTCTGACATTAATATGACATTTATTTGTCACGAGGCATTTGCTGCGGCGGCCGTTTAGGATATTTCGATAAGCCGCCAGACGCACAGACAAGGACGGCGTGCTCTACCCTCCACGCCACAATAGACCCCCCTCCCCTCCCTGAGCATGAACGCTTGGAAGATGCTGCCAGACGCATAAATTCAGTTGCCGTTAAGCACTTGGCCGGTTATCAATGGGTTAATAAACGTTATAAAATATGAGTTCATTACGCAGCTCAGTTATAAATTTTTGTGCTTGTTGCACTCGACTCGCACTGCAGGGGCAATAAATTTGTGACGTCAGTGGCGCAGAGTCTGTGCGAGAAGCGTGGGGGAGGGGTGCAACATATGCCGCAGGCTTGTCGAGCTGCGCGCTGCCCGGGTCGCTTTTGTTGTAGTAATGTAATGAGAGATTATAATGCCTTATGCGACTTGGCAAACACACACACGCGCGCGCGCGTGTCCTTGTCTCCGCTCGACTTGATCCTGCGCCTTTGAGTCGAGGCTTAAGCAGCGACCGCAGCAGCAGCAGCAGCAGCAGCAGGAGCCGCCCCGCAGTGGAGTGTGTGCGCCATGCCATGCCAACTGAATGAGTACTATGACTGGGGAAGTGGGCAATGGGTTGACTTACCCAGTGAATAGACTGATAAATCAATCGAAAATTATGCGGAATTACTATATATGCAAATGATCCCATTGTTAATGCCTGAGAAGAAAATGAATAACCACATTAACCATGAATATTCCCGGAAATTAATGACATTCATGCCTGGAAATAATCCTTGAGTTGCACCCCAGGCAGTTAAACATATCTGGTAAGGTAAAATCATTCCTAGAAAACTGAAATTAATGGTATAGACTAGTTCAATTCAAATTATTATTTTTATATTTGCTATTCTTAATTATTATTATTAAATTTAAAAAAAAAGTTTCTTTATTTTCTGTATTATTAAAACATATAGATTTTACTCTCGTTTAAATTTATGTAAAGAAATATAATGAAAAGGTAAATGCGACACATTTATTTATAAAATAAGCTGAGTATTTCGAATAATTTATTTTGTTATCTCCTATCAAAAATCATATCAGGCATTCACATGTTTCGAGAGTTGTGTAACCTTTTAATGCAATACTGTTAATATCCAAATTTAAATGAAATTAAAATATGAAATAAAAAACATATGCCATAAAGGCAGAAATAATCTATAAAGAGATATGTTGATTGTATTTTCTTACAACTACAGTTGAATTGAGTTTTCAAAGAACTAGAGAAATATGAAAAGATAAAATTATTTCTATGCCATGTAGTTTCCGTCATATCCCTTTAGCTGGAAATTCTCTGCGAAATTTGGCACGTTTTCCGAGCTGGAAAAGAGAAAAACTGCAGAGTAAATAAAAGAGTCGAACGTGGTTTCCCTTCGTCGAGTGCGAACAATAGCTCGTAATTCGAATATTGTTTTCTTTTTATTTTTATTTATTTTTTTTTGGCCAGAAAGGGAATTACTCGAATTACCCATTGTACCAACTTGCTGTGTGTGGTATTTGTAGGGGTCGACTGTCCGAGAGTGCGACTGTCCGATTGGCAGATTGGCCCGACTAATCACCCCGCGTGAACCCAGGACAATGGAAACTGATGCCGTGTGTAATTCGAACTGAGAATGGGCCGGAACAATGCCAAGTAGATGTTCCGAGATAATGAGCCTGGATGAGACTACGTTAAATGAGATGAAGTTGTTACCTGTGCCCCTGGCTTACGTAATGCCGTGACTGAGTTCACAGTCACTGTGACTGGGCGCACTTTGGTGTGGTCTCGCGCAGTGGGAGGCGAAACGAGACGCAATGAAAAAGAAAAGCAAACAAGTAACAGACAATAAATAAACAATTGATTGTTTCCACGTATACCATCTTGCTTCCTTACTGTCTCTCTCTGCCACTCTCTCCCTCTCTCTCCCTCTCTCTCTTTATCCCTTGCAGGACATGTGTTTTGAATTTGTCGCCTGCATAAATTTCCTTGGGCTGATCCTTTTTTCTCTGTTCTCTGTTCTCTTTCGAGTGCGTGTTGTGCCTTACAAATTTCATGCTAATGCCCATTTCCTTTCGCCCCGAACCTATCTCCGATATCCAATATTGTGTAAACAAATGATGCCACTAGGTGTCGCCTTACAATTCCCTTCCCTGCCCCCATTCCCTTCTGCCTTTTCCCTTCTTGCGCTGCTCAAGTGTGTGTCGCATAGATCAACTGCCTGTTGGATTCAAGTGTCTCAACGTTCCGGCATTAGTTTTGACTCATCCACTCTTTGACAGCCGCCAGCAGCTGTTCCTACTCTCTGCCCTCCCCTCGGACCGCCCCTCTGCCTTTCCCCAGCTCCATTATCTCCTGTGTTTATCTCTGCCGCTCGATATGCGGGTGAACTATTGACACAATTGTTTTTGCCAGCCGGCTAGACCTCTGTTGCACTCCCCTACCCTGCTCCCTCTCCCGCTCCCTCTCTCTATCTCTCTCCTTCTTTCTATGGGCTATTTTTAATTATTTGTATTATGTTTCAGTTGCCTCGTTAATTACACTGCACAACGAGTTCGTCCACAACGACAGCCGCCTCGTCGCGCGATGCTTTTTCCAAATATTTGTCAACAGCCAATAGGTTATGGTTACCCAGTTGGCCACTTAAGCTACATGGTGGTCCGGGCGCAACTAAGTCGCTTTCCCTTTCGCTTCGGCTTCGACAACATTACATTAGCTGGAGATGTTTGTGTTTTTGGGTTTAGCGGGGAGTGGAGGGTAATGTGGTTCGTGTGTTGGGTCAATGTTACAGTTAAGGTGGCTGTGAGTCAATCAATCGTGGTACAGTAAATAATTGTTGTACTCAATTGAATGAGATCGAGCAGAATGATGTTTACTTTTCGCCCCTATAACTCACTCAACTTTCTATCGATCAAGCTGAAACTTGGAGGATCAGTAGATAAAGTAAACATAAAACAGCTTGCAAAGTCTTTTTGATGTTAGTTTTATACTAGCTGAGTTATAGTTAAAATAAAACAGTATTCCTAGTTTTTAAAACCATAAGTGATGTTGTGGAATACATTTAGTTACTCTAGTTGCTTTATTATCTCGCTTAATAATCTCTTTTCTCCTGTCATTCAGTTGCCAATTAAAGTCATTTACTTTTTTTCTTTTACGTTCTTCCCTTTTGTCAGCAACCCCGTGGCAAATCCTCTTATTGCCTCATCCATCAACCTTCGGGCCAGCCAAAAATCACGTTAATACCTTCAAAATTGCAACTCCCGCGTATGCGTATTATGCCTTATTACCAGATAATTTCATTATTTAGCCAAAACATAATCAAATGCGCCATATCCATCATATCTACACACACTCGCCCGCTCACACACCCCCTCACACACACACACACATTAATACACAATTAATTTCATAAGCTCATAAAAACGTGCGGGAAAAAAGAAATGGCAAAAAAACGCAGGCAAAAAAGGGCTAGAGCGTGTGAGAAGGAGAGGGGGGAGGGGACAGGGGGACAGGGGGACATGGGAAGGCGCATAGAGAGAACAAAAATCAGATAAAGCCGCATAAATAGGTAACTGAGCCTGGCGATGGTCTCGAGTGCTGATGGCGATTGCATGTGAGAAAAGGCAGGCGGGAGGGAGGGCTAAGGGGGCGAGTGTGGAAAAAAGCCGAAGAGAAATTATATATAATCCCGACGCGCAATCAGCGTGTAAATTATAAGCGGGCCTTACCTCAAACGGGGCGTGGCTGTGGGCGAAGCCGAGCTAAAGTACCGCAAAACTTGCAAGCGGTTGTGAAAATAAAGTAATGCGAAATAATCCTTGGGTTGTTATCACACACACACGCGCGCACACACAAACACACATAGACACATACATATACAGAGAAAGAAAGAGAGAGAGGTAGGGAGAGAGCGAGGGAGACAGACACACGGCCAAGCAGCACGACATTCGCCGAGCTCGCGTGGCACACAAAAGCCTAAAGAGCGCCCGTATTTGGATAGAGCAAGGGGAGAGCAGGCAGGGGCGGGGAGGGCAGACAGAGGCAGCGTAGGGCAAGGCAACTGGAAAATGCAAAATGGATGCGAAGCCCTGACAGGAACTGGGATAGCAACGGGGACAGCGACAAGGACAGCGACAGCGACAGCGACAACGACAGGCCAGGATATTTACACAGCGGCGATATTTGCTTAGACAGCGCTGTATGTGTGTAACTAGGTGTGTGTATGTGTGCGTGTATGTGTAGCGGTAATTTGAGCAAAGCAAAAGATATTACATACGTGCAGGGAAATATATATCAAATTGCCGTTGCGCTACATTGGAAAAGTTTATGCGATGTTTGATTAGGAATTCAAATAGCTGAAACTGCAGATGATCGCAGGACAGCAGCAAGAGAGAAAGAGAGACAGAGAGAGTGTGAAAGAGTGAGAAATAGTTAAGAAAAATCCAGCTAAGTTTATGCCAATTCAACTTGGAAAAACTACATTAAAATGTCTCGATTTTAATGTAAATCTAATAATTTGTTTGTGGACATTATTATATCTGCGTATATCTATTATATTTCCTGTTAGTTTTTCATGCGAACTGGCTGAAATAAATCAAGATGCTGACTGTCAACGAAACCCGCTAACTATATGCAAATAATGATAAATCCATATATATTTATAGCACATAATAATGACAACCTCGTCGAGTCGTGTGCCCCATAGCGAGCACAGACTGTGTGCCCGCTCTCGCTATACTCTATTTTCTTTATAATGCTTTTAATGAAATTTTTTTTATATCTTCTCGCAGGAAGCTCGACAAGCGCAGCGGCAGTAGGCGGTAGCAGGGGGCGTGGCAACCGACCGAAGTCGTGACTGAGGCTGAGGCCGAGGCCGACGAAGCCGACGAGGCGTTGACAAGCCGCATTGTCATCAATTCTGTCCTTGAGCACAGTGTACACTGCACAGCATGACAAAGGGGCAGGAAAAGTGATGGGCCAAGCGTTTTATGAGCTTATATCGTATAGTTCGGATTATGAAATATATATTTTTTAATTTATGCACAATTTCACTAAGCTCTGCAGGCCGGGAGACCTATCTACAAGTAGGTCATCGTCGACCTAAGCCGCCGCAGCAATTGGCTTCGATTGATGAAATCGAAGAGAGATAGAGAGAGAGAGAAAAAGAAAATAAAAGAAGGGAGTACCCCGAAATCGGATTAGTTGTGCGTGCAACCGATGTTGACCCTCGTCGGGGTTAAATTCTGAGCATAAATGGATTAACGCTTCGCTGAGAATTCGAAATTCATTTAAAATACTCAATTGAGGCGACTCTCGAGCAGCAGCTACAGCTATAACAACAGCCTCCACTGCTGCTTGAATCCTTTTTTTTTTACCCAGCTTCCCTTCTCTCCCCGCTCTCCTCTTTTTCCAATCAATTGTTCAGCTGAGACGGACAAAGTCTTAAATTACACGCTGTCTGAAATTCGACCATGAGTAATTCCTCTTTGTCGTGTCAGAGATACTGCGTGCTAGCGCTTCAGGAGATACCAGATACACCATGCAAGATACAAGATACGAGATACAATATGCGAGATGCGAGATACGTGTACGGAGCGTGCGTTCGAGCGCAAAATCTATTATAATTCGTGGAAGTAACATGTTAATTGAGTTATCAATGCACACCTACCGAAACCTGCCGAAGTCTGGGCTCCGCTCTCCAAAAATTTTCAAGTATCGTTTTCCTACAAACGATTGAATTTCACAGATTTTCCAAGCGTTGACAGCTGTCGTGCCGTATCGGTAGTTTCAGTTGATTATGAGCATGATTTATTACTTGAACAAGCTGGAAATGCACTTGCATGTGTAACCCTAGCCCTGCTACTGCCATAAACCTATTATGGCAGCAAACATAACCAATAATTCTTTGGATTCAGAGTGCAAAAGTTGAAATTAGAAATTAGAGCAGCAAATACAGTAGATTTTGTCAGCTTTAAGGCATTACACTTGAGCTTATCTTCTACCCGTTGCCTCTTCTCTTTCTTTGCATATATTTATAGCTTTATTCTCTTCGGCTTCTATAGCCTTAAAGCTGCCTTCAGTTATCACACAATTGCCCTGTGAACCGCACAGAATCACATAAATATTTCTTCTTTCAATATGGCACAAAAAGTTTCCGTGGCCATAAGTCAAGCACATCCTGATGTCCTGGCCTCAAAGCATCCATGCAAAAGGAATAACTCGTGTACTTTTGTATGCCACAGCATTTTATTGATAAACTTGTGCCGCAAGCGGAGAGGCGGGATAAGGCATAGCGGGGCCATTCCATAGTGGCACAGTCCACAGTCCGATGAGCACATAGCAGAGCAAAAAGTAGCAGCAGCAGCAGCAGCAGCCAAACCATGATGCAGTCCGTGCATGACTTCAATTTTATCAACCCATTACACCCATCCCTCTCTGCACTAGCCCTCCTGCCTGTTTCCCCACACTTCCTCCTCCATATATAGTCGCAATCAAAACCAAGTTGTCGCAGTCCAAAGAAGCCTCAACAAATATTTTTCCAATAGGAAGTCAGAGAACTTATGCATGGCTCGACTAGACACAGAAGGTCTCTTGCGAAGAGCGAGAGATGGGAATTGTGAGAGATGGCAAGGAGGGAGACAACACCTTGAGACACAACGCGAAATAATTTAGAAGTCTCGGGCAGCTTCGAAATGATTAACCCACACACACATGCAAACCAGCTGGGATGGTAGCTGGAGACTGATCGATCGATACGGGCAAGGGAAGAGGTGCAGAGCAGGGCAGGGTAGCTGACACTTGAGTTATGTTGACGCAGTTGGGGAGCTCCTCGAATTGCTAAAGAAAAACGAATTAAAATCAATAAAAAAGTGCACATATAAATAGCTAAGTGCACTGTGATAAACTGAAAGATACCCCTCGATAAAGATATTCTAGGGATACTTGAAATTGAAGATGTGAAATTCTTTGGGACCAACGCTTAGGTAAGTTGATAAGAAGTTAAAAAATATCAATAGCTGCTGGCCATATGTAATATATGTATTTCTTGTAATATTCCTAATGGATGTAAAGGGTTCTGCAAGGAAAAAAACTGTTTTTCAGTTAAGAAGATATAAATTAAATTTATAGATGCGATCAGTACTCTTAAATAAATTTAAATTTTAAATTTATTTATTTTATTTATTTAAATTAATATTCCAGCATACCTTTTCCACGCTCATCAACGCCTCAACCTTCATTACACTCATGCTTTATTGGCATACCCTAATTTAAAATACTTCATGCTTGCCATAAATACTATATACTATATATTATGCTGCCAGACGTGCTGGTCTCCGGCAGCGACTCTTGGCGCAGCGTTGCGGAAAAACTAATGAGCATTTGCCTACGCGTTCATCGCTTTGCGGCGAAAAGTCACAAGCCGCAGGCACCTGACGTCGGCTCCGGAGTACGTGAGGACATGTGGACCCAGCGGACCCGGCGGACCCAACCGACCTGAACTGGCTCAGCCTCTGTCTCTGCCTCTACCTCAATGGAGTGTTTAATTTATGCGTCGCATATGTCACCCCGCAGAAGGATACGGAGAAGCAGCAGACGTCGCAGCGTTGCCGTGGAGTGGGCACAACAGGTACCTGCTGCAGAAGTATTTCTCACGTACCGCTGCTCTTGGCCAAAAATTTAATTAAATTGCACGCTGCTCAGAGTGCTAATATTATTATAATTATGTTTATAATTCGCATTACAGTTCGTAGGTTTATAATACCGGGTTTGTTGAGGTTTATATTGTCTGCGGTTTCATTCTTTGCAAAATAAAGAACTGCAGGTACGTTTATAAGATCCGATAGGATCGGAGCAATTAATAAAGTGGCAAATTGGTCTTTAAAGAGGGGAAGCTTAACTTAAAAGGTACCAGAGCTGCTTAAATATCCATCAAGTACAATCGGAAATTGAAATTTTAAGTGATTCTAAAAGTTGTAATAATATATTTTAGGTTTATATATAATTATCTAATTATAATTGATTTTATATGCCTTAAATATGTTTTACTAGAGTGTCTATGTAGGATTTCTGTTAGGAATATAATCCTTTGTTTCACACTCCATAACTGACTAAGTTGAAAGTGCTGCAACAAATTTCTGCCACACCTCGAATTTCCTTTCCTCGATAATGTGCTCAAGCTTAGTGCATATAGTAATTCTATTTTGTTTTACAGTTCGAGTCGGGCTTTGCGAAACTAATCAGCTTTGGCTGAGCATTTTGAATGCATATCGAGCAGGGCAGCTTCGCCCACCCAAAAGTTTCCCGGAGCGCTGAGACCAAGGATTACCTTCCTGCCCGCTCTATTCAGCCCGTAGCAGCTCAGTTGGAGAATATTAGAAAATTGCAAATGGCACAACTTGAACCGATACAGAAGTGGCAGCAGGAGAAGGGGGAAAGAGGAAGCACAGAGATACGAGAGAAGGCGAGAGACACAGGGAAATACAGAGGCATCATTAATCTTCGACCACATTCAATAATCATGCATAGAGCAAGAGAGAGAGAGAGAGCGAGTGAGAGAGAGCACAGATAGTCGAGCTGCCAGACGAGCTGAATGTCCGTCCGAGTGCCACATGCATGCTGTGCACACTCACACACACACACACACGCACACTTAACCCCAGCATGCCCCCGAAACTGCAGCAGTAAAAAGAATAAAAGAGACGACAGACAGAGATGGAGACAGAGAAAAAGACAGAGACAGAGACAAAGAGCGAGCGAGCCAGCTGAGGCTGAGGCTGAGCAGCGAGCAAAGCTTTAAATTATGCCAATGATTTGTTGCATAGAAGCAAGTGGCAAGCGGCAAGCGGCAAGTGGCAAGTGGCAATACAGCCAGCTGTATGGACAAACTGGCAATCTGGCAATATGGCAGCCTGGCGATATGCTCTGCCAAAGCGAATGGCCAAAAATAAAAGCCGACAAATTGTGCAACTGCAGTCGAAGGCAAGTCAACCAGGCTGCCACTCCCCCCACCCGCCCTCTGCCACCGTCCTCCTGCTGCTCCGCTTACTGTGTTGCTGATTTTGGCAGCAAGTGGCATGGCCACATTTGTCGCTTCACTGGGCCCCGTTCCCGCCCGCGCAGCACCTCCACGCCACGTCTGCATAATTTTTATACCCCCAGATGCCTTGGCAACGCCTCTGTTGCATGTGGTGTGTGCAAGCGGGGGGAGCGGGGTAGCTGCGGAGCAGCCCTACGAACGGGCCTACACATATTGGCAACAGCTCTGGCTAGAACTGCAACAACAACAACTGCAGGCACAGCAACAACTGACAATGGCAAATGATTAAGTTGCTTATTCGACAAATTGATGTTGCATCCCGGGGGCGTTGGGCGTGGCAAATGGCCCGATACACTCAGCAAATTTTGATAAGGAACATTAGGAATATTTATAAGCTGAGAAGAGGCTGAAAGAGCGCGTACAGCTTGTAAAGTTACGAGATGCCAAAGGAAACAACAGAAGGAATTTTGGAAAACTCTAGAAAACACAAAAGAGATTATAAGACATAATAATACACTTAAGAATAAAATAATACTATAAAATAAAATCTAACAGAATTTAAGATTTTAAAATAGATTTTGAATACACTTTAAAATATAATAGAAACAATTTAAAAAAAAAACCTGGATTAAATATAATAAAATAAATTCCAACTGAACTTTTGCACTATACAAAAAAAAAAAAAGATATATATATACATATATATTAAGAATAATAAAAACATTGCCTAAGATTGTTATAAAAATTATAAATAAGCGAAATAAACATTATACTCTAAACTATTTAAACCACGAATATTATTATATATTTTAAATATAAAATTAAAAAGAAAATATTATGTGAATTAATGTTTATAAACTCTAAACTATTTAAACAACGAATATTATTATATATTTTAAATATAAAAGAAATGGAAAACATTATGAGAATTAATGATTTTAATAAACAAAGTATTTAAATATTATCTATGTTTTTTAATGTAATTTAAAACAATCTAGAAACATTTAAATTTAAATTTTTACCATTTAAACAACGAATATTATTATAAATTGTTAATATAATAAAGCAAATATTAAATATTTTGGAACTTCATATTTTAAATAAGCCAAGTACGCCTCAATTTATTTGTACATTCTGTAGAAAACATTAAATAATTTCCTAAGCACTCAATGAGGACATATTTTTATGTGTCCAGCTCCTCCATAAAACATGCCCAACTGATGCGGACGCTCTGTCTGTCGAATGGACTCTGCCAGTGGTTTACGAGCGACTGCCCGACAATTTTGTGTCAACACCAATAACTCAGGCCAGTTTCGGCTCCAAGGTCTCCCTCCCAGCCACCCCCCCTCCGTCCAGCAACCCAGCGCAGCACACTTGCAACAATTAATCACATGTGTGGGGGCATGATCCATGCTGCTGCTGCCCAGTGTCCGCAGTCGGCGACATATGTGGGAAATTTGGAAAGTTTAGGACGGGGAGCGGATGGCGGTGAAGCGGGCGAGTCACTGCTGGGCTAAGCGAAAACATTTCGGATGAATAATGACAGCTGGCAAAAAGTCAAAGGCGAGTCAAAGGCGCAAAACGGTTTGTGTGGCGCAGATGAAAAATGGTTGCAGGTGCCACCGTATGCGCGGCACCGTGTGGCGACTCTACACACAGCAACAAAACACAATCGATTGGCAGGATGGCTGGATACGAAAAAAAAAAAAAAAAAGTTTTAATGAATTTTCACAGGCGTGATAATCAAGTGCACCGCCGCTTTCCCTTCTCGCGCCTCCACCGCGCCCCTGTCTATGTGTCACATCAAACGCAACTCATGCCAGCAGATCCCGCGCGGATCCGAGGCACGCCCGAGTAATTCAATAAAACTTTGCGACAAATGAAGCACCCGCCGCGGAGTTTCAAGCTAACTTCAACCGACAGCCAATGATGGTCTGGCTGATAGAGGAGAGGGAGGGAGTGTGTGAGCGGAGACGGGGGCACGCCGAATAGGTATGTAGAGTAGGTGCACGTTGGGGGAGCAATGAAGCGTTGGCTTGCAAATGAAAATGATTTCCTTCCATGTCATTATTATGTATTTTGCCGCGACGCGACTGCTTTCACTTTTGTCTGCGCTCTGCGAATCCCCTTCGGCCCGAGCCACCCCCGCCCAACCCCACCAAAACAGACTTCGCCAGTCACTGCCACCACTTGTCGCCTCCATTCCCCGCCAGCTTTGGCACTTGCAAGTGCTTAGCTCATCGACAGGCCCGCCGAGATAAGCAGCGAACGTAAAGAGTCAGTGACTGCGTGATACCCTAGAAATTGAACGAAGTTTACTAAAAGGCATAAATAATTTTTATTTTATAATTTTTTATTGCATGCTATTCTTATTATAAAGATTCACAAAATAGTTTAAATTTATCTATCTATATAACAAAATAAAGAAAAAAACTATAATATATTTTTAATGACTTAATAAAATATTTTTTTAGCTTAAGTGTTAATAAAATCAAATGTACACCTAAGTAAAAACTGAAAAATGGTTTATAAAAAATTTAAATTAGTTTTTAAAACTAAGAAAAAATGCTGAGACACTAATTAAAAAACTAAACCTTAAAATTCTTAAAAAAATATTATTTCAGATAACTCAATAAACTCATATGAAAATGCAATCTCAAATCGTCCCTTGACCTTTTCGCCCTTTTTCAGCTCACACCAGACTACCCGTTTTTACTACCTACACTGTACAGGGTATTGGCAAAAAGGCAATGTCTACTCGGCGATTTCGCTTAGCCCTTAGCTTCGCTTCCATCGAATTTGTTGGCGTTTGTCTGCGTTGTATGCTTTCCGTTTCCGCTTCCTTAGCTTTGCAGTTTGCTGCCTTTCTTCACGACGACGACGACGACCACGCCCCTTCTCCCCCCACTTCCCGTATAGACCCATCAACCCTTAGCCCTTAGTTGTACCGGCGCTTTCATTCTTTCTTTCTCTCTGCAAATTTTTCACATAAAAAATAATAAGAAAAGTTGTATGCTAATGTTTCGACTTGTGTACTGTAGAATAGAAAAGAAATTGAAAAACAATTTTTGCATTTGGCATTTCTCAAAGTTTCAAGCCAAATAGAGAGAGGGAGAGACAGAGTGAGAGAGAGAGTAAGAGAAAGAGTGAATCGGATAAGTAGACTAAAGTCAAATACTTAGACATTGATTATGTGCATTCTTAAAGTTCGAAGCAATTTGAAAAGTTGCCAATGGCAATGGCAGAATGTGATTAGTAAAGCATAGCAGGAGGGGAGGAAAGAGGAGCGGGTAGAGGTAGGTTGGTAGAGACACCTTGACAACCCACAAAAAGGGTAAAGCCGAACACAAGTGGCATCGAAATGGAAATCTTTGGGGTTAATGCAAAATGAGTTTCATCAACTTTTTAATTAGTTTTGCAATCAGAAAAACATAAAACTTTTCGCTGCAATTTGTGGCAATCATAGCAGGAGTAGGTAAGGGGCGGCGGGCGGGTTTGTTGGCGTAGCTCGGTTATCAGCAAAAAACTTTACTTAATAATTTCAAAGGTAAATATTTATTTTCAAGCTAATGCCCGTTGGCCATAATCAACAGCTTGAAAAAAGCCAAAACTCGCAAACTGCGACGCGTAAAGTAATCAATTTTGGCCAGGCACAGTTGCCAGTTTGCCGGCCTCCCCTTACTTTCTTCTTTCCGCTCTATCCAACACTGGTCGAGAGCTCATCCGTCGAAAGTTCAAACATCACCTGGCGTAGCCGCAGGGCTGGCAATGGCTCCGTTGGGGGCTTCCCCGCCAGAAGTGCTACCCCTGCTCAGTGGCGATTCCTGTCGTCATTTTGTTTGTTGTTCGAGTTGTTCTCGTTGTTGTTGTTTTTGTTGCCACTACGGACTGCGGTGGGCGTGGTCTCGGTCTGGCGTTGTGGAGGCGAGCTTGGGGTTTGTCAAAAGTTTTTTTGTGCGCTACTGAAAAATTGAAATGCTGCCTCACGTGCTCGGAAATTTTTTATATTTGTTGATTTTTGGCTTAGAGTGTTGACCAACAACAAAGTTGCCCGGTTGCCTTTTGTTTTTCAATTTTGCAATTTTTTTCTCGATCCCTCTCGCCCCCCCCTCTTCGTACTGTGTAGAGCTCAAGTTTCAATGAGTTTCGGGTTTCGTTCCCCCACTTCGAAAACACACCTGCCCCGAGAATATTTTCTGTTTTAGTTGTGTGACTTTTATGGCAATATTTCCCCCCGCATTTCTCTCGGACGCTCCCCTCCACCCCATTCGCGACGCTTTTAATAACTTAATATCTTTTGTCAATTTGCCAGATCGCTTTAATTTGATTGAAACGAAACTTTCAACTTTTCAATGCACTCCACGCTCGCCACGCTGCATTGGGCCCTCTCAAAAGGCAAGCGGAGCTACTCAGCTCAATAAGACCAGGAGGGAGGGGAAAGGCAACTATCTGATAGGGTACCCTTTGAACGCAGTCGCTGAGAGGGTACCCAAGCACTTGACATTCCGCTCAGGTTCGGCTTAATTAAGATTGAAAGTGCAGCAGGTTGTGACGCGCTGTTACCAACAGAATTCGATACACTTAACAGCAATCGCACTTAACATTTCAATTGGGAAGACTGTGACAGGCTGTTACCAAATAACGATGTTAACATGCTGCAAAATGTTAGAGCTAACAGCTGTTAAGGCGGAACTACCAATAGATAATCGAACTTATTGTAAAAGAGATTTGATTTAATAACTTTAAGTTAGTTACTTCAATTTGTTTTATATAAACATATGTTTATCAAATTTATATCAAATCTTCTGAATCGCATTACATTTGCAACCTAATCTCAAGCTCACAAAGTAATTGCATCACATTTACAGCATAATTCAACAAAATCCTGTTGTGCCCCTGTCTTAAATTTCCCAACAAACTTGTCGCATTAAATTTTCGCCTATTATTCCAGGATGGAGCTGCTCTTCCCATTAGCCTTCGATTTGGGCAGTGGCTTTAGTTAAATGCTACGCATTTCAGCTGTGGCACGTGCCCCAACGAGCGATGCTCTTTGAACGTTTTTTAAAGACGTTGCGAGATACATGAAAAGTAAGCGCATAGAGAAAAAGAAAGACACAGTGCAGGATGGCAGACGACGGCACGATACCCTGTATAGAAACACATGTTTCATAAGTTTGAATTGACTGCGAAGTTAGGGAGTTTAGGAAGATAGAAAGATAGGTAGATTACGCTTAAAAAGTAACACATTTTGAATTTAATTGAATTGTTGATGAAACCTTCGGCATTAATGAGAATATGTCAATCAAACCGAGTTCACTCCACTCTCTTCAAATTTCCGCAAGCTGATTACACCCTCTGCCTGCGCTGACATGTCTACATGGTATTAGGCAGAAGATGAACACGAAACTAGTCTCTGGCCTGGCTGTGATGCTGTGTCAGGCATATTAAAAAGGACGCACGGGCCACATCGTGCTCCGACTCGGCCTGCGCACGGCCCGGCCCGGCCCGGCCCGGGCTTGACGTGCCAAAAACTAAGTAGTGTCAGCGCAACCATCAAAGGGCATGGCATAATTCGGGTAAGGCAGCTACCTCATGAGCTGCTTTCCACGTGCAGGTGTAGGCGCTTTATACCCCAAGCCGCTTCTCTTGCCACATTTTCTCCGCCCGTCCGCCCGTCCTCGCATAGGCAGTTGGCATTACATGCCTTTTGTGCTGCCTGCACGCTTGGCCTGGCAAAGAGATTGGCTCGAGGCGTGCCAGTGTGTGTTCCCTGTATGTGTGTAGGCGTGTGCGTGTTGGTGTCGATGTGTGCGGTGTTGGTTAGCCCCAATTCTCGTCTCCAACTTTTGGACCCGCCGCCGCCGCCTCAAGACCCCGCAAACCCAAACCCAAACCCAAACAACACATTGCTCTTAGTGCAAGTTGTTTTAGGGTAAGTGAAGAGGGCGTGGCTGGCTCAATTGCCGACGATATACTTACATAAGAATGTTTCACTTACCTCCCCCCCAGTACGGTACCAACATTTCCCCCGCCATTCACAAATGCATTTGTTTGGTTTTTTTTTGTTTTTTTTAATGTTATGCACGGACGTTTATTGAAATCGTTTTGCTTTTTATTCTTTCTCGGTTTCGGTTTTCAGTTATTGTTGTTTTTAAATCATAAGTCGGGAACTTAGTACTAATGCGAAATGCTTAAGTATATTACAAGACTTTCTGCAGCCCTCCGTTTCCGGGAATCGGCAGGCAGCGAAGTTTCCTTTCATCTCTTTTCCTTCCATTTTCATCTCTCATTTCTCTTTGTTTGACAGTGCACCGTTGGTTTAACATTAGTTAGATAGATTCGAGTTTTACTAGCACTACGCTCTTACACATATACAATACACATACATATAAATACATTCATATGATTTCGATATATAGCTAGACGAATGTGTTATCGGTTTCAACTACGACAAAATGGCGCGCAAATCGGCGGCATGCCTAGCCTAGTGTGTTGTCTAACTGTAACTGTTGCTGCTGCGTCAGGACTATCGAGATACCCATTAAAAATTGCAATTATTTTCACATTTTTAAAAATATCGATAGTCTCGATAACGCATCTCTAATTTTAGTTTATGTAAATGCTTTAGCTTATTGGAAATTCTCAGGGAATCTTCTTCAACTGGGTTCGGGCTTACGCCGTGTGTCTTCAACATTTACGTGGGTCGATCGATTTGGGTTTAACTACTACTTGCTTGCATTGAAATGTCACATCTGTCTTGTCCGTTAACCTACTATCCTATAAACTTAGTTTGCTATAATTATCGAGGTGGCAGTCGAGACCGGCCACACTTAAATACATATTTAGGTAAGTAACTAGTTATCCAATTTTATTTATTGTGAGGCTGCCCGTACGAAACACCTCACAGCATTATCCATTAATCCCACACACATATATATAAAGTATGCATTTGTATACTCATGTATGATAGAGCGGGGGAGGGGGTGGACCCTCTAGGCGCTATAATTATTTAAATATGTCTTTGGAAACAGGCTGGCCGTCATCGTTGTCTGCTGCGAAATCTTGCGACGCCGCCTCTTGTTGTATTTACAGGTCTTTGTGTGCTTCATTACCGCCGGTTAGACATATCTGGTGATCTGTGTATGGAACTCCGATAGGCAGATCTGTAGCTGACTGAACGAGGGTCGTTCGGCGGGCATCGAGGCCCAGCAATAGGCCATGATCGTGAAACTGTAAGTAACAGAGCAAAGTAATCCATGCCGGTTAGCTCACGATCGAACCATGTATATCGTCCTATAGATAGGGTCTTACAGGGGATCGGGATACTTACAGTTCATCGGGACAGTTGAAGGGCTGAGCCAATCTGTAGCCATCCTTCAGATAGTGCTCCATCTCGTACGGATCGATTTCGGCATACGGCAGCTTGCCCAGTGTGCACATCTCCCACATGAGCACGCCAAACGACCAGACGTCGCTACCCTCGTTGTAGTGGGACTTCTGTAGTGCCTCCAGCGATAACCACTTGATGGGACGATACTCGCCGTCGCCCAGGCAATTGTAATCGCTCGCGAAGAGATCCCGGCTCAGGGCGCTGTCGGTTAGCTTCACGCGCAGTTGATCATCGATGCTGCAAATGGGCAAGAGGAGAGATCATACGGGGTTGGTTAGTTAGATGTTAGATAAGGTCCACAGAACAGGCAGATTAAGCTGGGAAAAAGTGAAAGATCGCACAAACAAGATTCGTTTTTAACTATAGATCAATCACAAAAAACTGAAATCTTTGATTGGATTGATTAAGCGATTCATTCGTAAACTAAGCTGAGATGATGTTGGAGAAAATTGTTGTGGGAAATATGTCTAGCATATTGTGCGGGTTTTCCCAATATCTTTTGTTAGTATTATAGCATAAGTACCTTAAACAACAAGGTAAGGGAAGGTACAAGGGGTGTTCAATGCATCCAAGACCCAATCCAAGCAGAGTTTCAAACATATAATACTGATATAATACTCATGCTCTACTTACACACAGTTCCGGGCCGCAATGTCCTTGTGAATGACTCCATGATTGTGCAGATGCTCCATGGCCATGGCCAGCTGAGAGGCCATGAGTACGGTCTGAATGGTGGTCACACTGCGAGCATAGGATGGATCCTGCAGGAAGGTCTTTAGATTGCGCACACTGCCCGTGGCGGCGTACAGCACAAAGGGTGTGGCAAAATCCTCGATAGATATGCCCAGCACGGCCATGACGTTCGGATGTGTTGCCTCGTACAGCATCATCGATTCCTGAAGCAGTAGATTTACTTGGAGCTGGCTTGCATGCTGCGCCACAGTCTTGACCAGAACCTCCTGACAGTCGTTGTAAGTGCCGCGATAGATGCGCCCAAAGTTGCCCTCTTGAACGAGACAGGAGAGGCGGACGCGGCATTTTTGGACTGTCAGCTCCTGGAGACGGCGGTTGAACTCCTCAGGCTCATGCTCATATTCGCGAAAGGGCCGCGTCAGTGTCGCATAGGTGGGTGTAATGGTCGATGGGCAGACATAGATCGAATTGTGTGCGGTCGATGAGATCGTAGGCAGTCGCTGGAAGCTCGAAGTCTTGATCAGATGCACCCCGTTCGAGGGATGACGTTTCGAGGGTCCCTTGGCACAGTAGGCGATCAGTATGAGCGTGGAGACGAGCACCAGTGCCAGTATGCCGCCAACTATCAGTGTGATCAGTCCGCTTGTGGGTGGCACAAGAGTCTCACGCAACATGGGATCATAGTTGTTGTTCGTGCCAATGCCCATGCCAGAATTGCCGCTACCAGCTCCGCCAATCGCGCCGCCGCCTGCTCCTCCGTTGCGTCCACTTCCACCCGGGCCCGACGATTCGGTAACGACGACGCGATGCCTCTCCGTGGCCTTGCCATGTTCCTTGCCTCCACTGACGGGCACACGTCCGTCCGCAATGACATGCTCGGCGGTGTCCTCGTTGTGTTCCGTATAGTGTATGTCATCGTGCCCGCTCAGATCCGGATGCAGTGGCTCCTCATCGTCGTATTCCTCGCGCGCATCGTTCGGTTCGTCTTTCAGGCAGATTTTCTTTCGTTTGAATATCAAATTCGTGTTGTTATGCGTCTTGCGATCCAGTATGACCTCCACGCTAATGGTCACGGTGACCTCGGCTGCCCGCGTGCCCGAGCACTTCAGGCTGATGCCCCACGTTTGCGGCTCCATGGGCACTTCGCCAATGCGTGAGATGTTGAGCATGGGACGTGGCAGCACGCCCACATCCGAGGTGGCCACGTTGATGCTGTACGGCAACGGTTGCTCGACCAGCGATTGCCAGGTGAAGGTGACGTCGCTAATGTTCGCCGGCACCGGCACCGCGAAGTTCAGCGCGTAATCGTTGATGGCACCCTCTCGCACATAGTAAAGTTCCGCCGAGACGCCTGCAAGTAAAAAACGAGAAGATGGGAAAACATTTTAGTTACTTGTACAAGTTCTTGTCTATCTTGCCCACTTCCCCAGCCCCTGCGCAGCCACAACCCACTGTACTTTCGTTGGAAATTAATGATACGCCTGGTGACCCAATCGAAGATGGCGAACAAGTTTTTTTGGCCAGTCACTCTGCGCGGCTGCATAATCAATCAATCGGGGATAACAGTTTTCTTTACTTTGTCAAATTGATTTTCTTGCGTTCCCTTTCACTCTGTATCTCCCTCTCTCTCTCTCTCTCGCTCTGTCTCTCGCCACGTATTATCTGTCCACTTAGACACTTTTGTTGACATATTGAAGGAGTTAAATAGCCGCAGCCCCCAGCAGCAGCTTCAAATGCCGAGCCATTTCGCATTGCATTGCCCCGAAATCAATCAAGGGCGACAAATAGCGCGAGTGCGGCGAGATAAAAGACTGTGCGACAAACAGAGAGAGCGAGATAGAGACAGAGAGAGGGAGAGAGAGAGAGAGGGCAGACTTGCGAGATATATTTAAACACTCAAGACTCGAGTTGATTGAGCACTTAAAGGATTGAAGCAAGAAGTGTCTTAGCTCTGCAGCATATTTTGCTTATGTTAGAGCTATGTTAAAGCACTGTTACGGTCGGTTACTCAAAGCTAGGCAATGCTAAGTTAACATAGCTGACTAGCGAGTCAATTAAAGCTGCAAACATAGCTGATTAACCAGCTAAAGAGCTGCACAGTTAGCTAAACGATCGAATCTCAACTAACTCTGTTTGTTTTATGTTAAAATCATGTTAAGGCTATGTTAAGTGCTGTTAGTAAAAGCCTAAAGATGTTGTTGAGGCTAAAAAGGAGCCTGGCTTTGATTGAGCTTATGTAAATGTTATGTTAAATAACTGTTACGCTCAGCTATGTTCTGTTTAGTTTACATAATTGAGTGCAAATTGCAAGTGGAAGTTCAGGAAGGTTTTCTGTCTAGGCGCTCGTTGTTAAGTTGACATATTTTAAAGCACTGTTACGGCTCTGTTAGTAACTTTTAGGCTCTGTTACGCTTAGTTACTCAAAACTATTACTATAAGCTATAACTCGTAGGCAATTCCACGACAACGAAACAAAATCCAATTGAAATTCCATTTTTCCATGTTAGTTTCCAATTTTCACTGTCATTACATTTGCATATCATGTTAGCTGGCATGTTAATTAACATGGTCGCTGTGTGTGCAGCTGCCTGAGTGCATATCGGGGCTGTCCAATCTAAAAGTTATGACAGCTCGCTTATTGTTCGGTCCCCCCCTGCGGCGCGTCTTAATTAAATTAGGCTTAACGAAATTATGAGTGGAAGCAGGCACACGGCAAGGGGCAGGGACGTGGAGGGGGACGGCGACGGGGGCAGGGGCCGTGCACCTGTGCATTGTCCGTTGTCTGTTGTTACCTGCTCGCAGTTGCAGGTCAATAAATCAATCAAATTGCAAAGCAACTCGAAACAAAACTGAGCAAAGGGAAGACGTGGCATGGGGGCGTGGCTGGTGGGCAGGCTCAATGTTTATGCTTAATTAATGTGGCTGTTGTGCGTTGCCGTTGCCGTTGCCGTTGCCGTTCTCGTGCTGCACATACCTGCCACATATGTTGCATGCCTCGACGGCTGCGTGGCGCTCTGCGGCCTGCCGCGTTGTTGTTTATTTTAGATTTTTATCGCGCAGTCGACGTCGCAGTTACATTTTATACTTGTACGTTTTATTTTAATTTATGCCACTCACACCCATGCGTGTGTGTGTGTGTGTGTGTATTTATATATGCTACTAATTAGTAGAGCAAGCGCTGCCTTGCCCCCGCCACCCGCTACCCTTCGCCTGCCGCGCACGCTTCGTTTGCACTTTGAAAATGTAATTAGTGAAAGCGGCTGCTGGCGGAGCCTAAGCGAGCGGGGGCAGCGACGGGGAGCGGGGGGAGCGGGGGCAGCAGCAGCGTTGACGTTTTGCAGATATGAATACAGTCGCATAATGAACGCAGTTAGATGAAGAACCCGCGATAAGCTACGCAAAAGGGTTAATGTGCCTGCGTCATGTGAGCTCATTAAACCCGGCAGAAAGCGAGCAAAAAACCGACGGAAACTGTAGAAAAAACTAATCGCTTAAATACCTGAGCTACGCGCAGAAGCAGGTGGAGCGGAAGCAGGAGAAGCGGGAGCAGCAAGTGGTTTGCGGCAAGTTTCGAGCGCGTTCTGCAATTAAAATCGCATTCAGCCACGCCCAACTCAAACCAATTATGAACAAATTAATGCAATTTATTGGCGCCATCTGACCCGAACGCTAATTAGAACTGATTGCTTAACAAATGAAGTGAATTCTGCCCCCCCCCCACACACACACACACACACTGCCTTTTTCTTCCGCACTTCTTCTGCTCTATCTTGCTTTCCTTCAAATATCGATTTTTCTTTTCGACACCTTCGAAAAAAAAAGGAAAACAGGAAAAAGCTCTGCGAGCTATGTAAACATTTTTAAAGCGCGAAAAAGTTACAGAACAAGTAGCAACAGGAAAGATGAAGGTGCAGAGAATGAAGCACAGCGATAACAGATAGCGGGGTGTGTATGTGTGTGTGTGTGTGTGGCAACAAGCTGATAAAGTGGCAGGCAAAGCATCATCAGCGCGGGTGACTGCCACAAAAAGCTGCTTAGTAAGTGCTAAAAGGAAAATCAGGGGCAGGATCAATGTGCAGCACAAAGTTAAGATAAAAGACTAGACTGCAAATGCAGTGATAGACAACTAGCAGCTTAAACTGACTGGAAAGTAATCAAATCAAAGAGATATCTCATGAAATAATTTCAAGTAACTGGGCAGTAAAAGTCTAACAAAATCGGAAGTTTCTTACAGAAAAAAAAATAATCTAGAAAATATGTAATAAAGTATAAAAGTAAACTGAAGAAAATCCCAGCATTAGCTCAGGTAATTTCTATTACATTATATTATATATTTATATTATATATTTCTTTTATATTATTATTATGTAAAATGTTTATAGAAAAAAAACAGAACAAAAAGAAAACTTTAAAAATGCAAAAATTTGTCTAGCTTTTTTATACTCAAAACAACTAACTTGTAATCTGTTTTGCTTTAAGGTTTATTTCAGCTTAAAATCCGTCCCACAACTACCCCTAAATAGTACAAAAATAATCTTAAAATAGGCAAAATAACGCTAAAGGTCAATGAGCCGGTGCACACATATACGAGGTACTCTCTTTTTATAGCTTAACAACTTGATAAATATTCGCAGAACATGCGCCCGCTTTAACTCTTTAAGTTCCCTCCGCCCCCTCCACCGCGCCCCAAGTTAAAGGCGGCCGAAAAGCAATTGGGATTCATGGCACGACATCTATTTAATTTCAATTACAACCCTAAAAATACCAGAACAGACGCATAAACCAAAACTTTCTATGCGCCAAAGAAGAAGAGCAAAAAAAAAAAAAAAATCATACGAAAAAATGGCAATTTTTGCGCCCCAAATACGCTAGTCCCGGCCCATGTAGCGCCAGACCCCGCTCCGTGCCCGAACCGTTTCCCTTCCCACGTGCTCCTAATTTATGCAAACCAAAAAGCTGAGCGAGATTTGAATGCGTGTGCGTGTGTGTGTGTGTGTGTGTCGTGCTCCTTTTGGCTAGTGGATATCATTTTATGCTTTCTTAACATATTTTTTTGCTAGCCGCCCCTTTTCCTCCCTGCTATGCTAATGCAACGCCCCATGCCACTTGGCCGCCCACATTGCGTCACTTTGAACGTTGTCGTTGTCGTTGTCGTTTTCGTTGTAGTTGTTGTTTTTCTTTTCTTTTTTTTTTGTTGCCGGACCTCGTCGTCAGCCTGGGGATTTCGCAGGCCATAAATCCGAAATTGTTTTTTGACACATGAATATGTTGTGCATTAAACGCAGACGGGGAAGAGACTAGGCCACAGTGGCCGAGTCGCTAGATAGAGCCAGACTCCCACAATGCGCCAGACGACAGGCACATTAATACCCTGTACGCGTGCAGTGTGCTCAATGGGCAGTTTTTCCATATATGATACTTCGATTTGCGAACAACTGTGAAACTAGCATTAATATTCACTAATATTAATATTATTAATATTTACTAATAAAGCATGTAATTTTTTTACATTTTCAGCAAATATTTATGCTGTATGCTTTACGAATTTCTGTATAACTTAAGAACTAGAACAGCTATAGCTTTTATATTTTATGCAATTGTAGATTAAATACTTTGTTTTGTTGTTGCCAAATTTCATTTAGATCGCGCAATAAGCTAATAAGTTATAACTATTTCAAGCATAGCTGTTTAACTAGAGCAGCTATAGCCATAATATTTGGCATAATTGCAAGAAATATTTATAAAATATGAGCAGTTTTCTAGGAAAACAACTTAAAGTAGACTTGAACTTTCAGTAGTTATATTTACAGCGTATCTCACTAGTCTGGCAGCCGCTCTAACGCTGCGCATTCTTTTGATATTATTATCAATGTATGTACGAGTTTTCTATTTCTTTTTCCGGGCCTGCCTGGGTCTGTCTGGCGGCTGATGATGACATTGGTGGGCACTGAGCTGCGGCTGATGCTGATTTAGGACTTTGCTAGGGGGAGGAGAGGGGCGACAGAGTGCAGAGTTGAGAGTTGAGCTGTGCGAACGGGTTGCCCCCGTTTCGTAGCCCTTTTTTACGAGCTGCAAATGCGACTCGAGTCGGGCCAGACGAGAGACTTAATGTCTTTAGCAAGGGCGCAGCACAGCAACTCAAGCGGATTCAATTTGCTCGCTCCGAGTGGGACGGGGGGAGCGAACTGACTGCAGTCAAGAGGCACACAGCATGATGGAATGTTGCGCTTGCAACTTGCTAGCAGCTGATTAAAGCTGCAACCATAGAAGGTCAACAAAGCGCGAAGACAGCTACGAGTCGAGTCGAGGCAAGAGTTGTGGACAAGGTAATTTTTATGCCCGAATGGTCATGATGCGCCAGCTCGAGTGTGGGACTGGGCTGCACCTCATTGGAGTCCGTGTCTCTGCCTGTGTCTCTGTCGCTGCTCGCTGGCTGTGGCAAGACGTCGACCGTGCGGCGCGTCGTCTGGCCAAACAACTTGAGAGTGCGGAGCGTCAGAGTGAAAGACAAACAAGCCAAAGGACATGTGAAGTGCACGACAGACTCGCTGGCAGTTCTGGCAACTTCATTGCAGCAGCATCGTGCAACGTGCAACACGGCAACGTGCAACGGCAACGTGCAACGTGCAACGCGCCAACGGTAGCTGCCAAGTATTTCTATTTGTATTTCATCGCCCCAGTCGCAGCAGCTGCAATTTATTTGCCCGACATCGCTCGTCTTCGCCCGCCGGCCAGACGCAATCAGCGTACGTTCCCCCCCCCAGCAGCAGCTCCAGCAACTCCTGCACCCGGTCCGCTGCGCCAGCTCTCCCCTCGCTGCCCTTTATGGTGCTGCTCGCCCGCAGCAGTTTATGTATTTTCCTTTATATTATCACCTCAACTTGGGCTTGGACCTGGACCTGCTGCTTGGGCCCGGGCCATAAATTCAAGTTCAACGCTTGAAGGAGAAGGGCGTGGCACTGCATAAATTATGATCTTGTAGATTTCTATGACAAACCATAAAAAAGACATTACATTTATGGCGATGTTGCCACGAACGAGTTTTCAATTTGAAATGTAAATACAAATCGAGACGCGGTACGTCGTACTTCCAGGAAGACGAAGTCCGAGAAGAACGCGAGCAAGAACTCCGCCCGTAACATTACTAATTAAAGGAACTGTCTGTGGCGCTCGCGATAAACACGTCATTAATCTATGCGATATATTCCCGGGATTTCAGCAGGTCACCGCAAGCCAAGCCCATTTTGGAGCACCTTATCGACGGGGTATGGCTGATTTTAACAACCTTTGCGATTATTGACTCATAAAAATCAAAGCAACGCACGACAGGTTAATAAAACGAGATTTTCGACTAGACAAGACTGGGCGTGTTGTATACCCTGTAATTTATTAGAAGACAGCAAAAGGAAAGCAAGAGCGGAGAAAAGTTTGAAGGTAACTTGAAATATTTTAGTACTCCAGGTAACTCTATCAT
This sequence comes from Zaprionus inermis, assembly GCA_018151445.1. Taxonomy (NCBI): domain Eukaryota; kingdom Metazoa; phylum Arthropoda; class Insecta; order Diptera; family Drosophilidae; genus Zaprionus; species Zaprionus inermis. The sequence goes on from JAECXD010001696.1 coordinate 1,998,992, forward strand.
TTATAAGCAAGTTATAATAAAGTAGGGCTACCAAATACCCTATACACAAATGTGAAATATCCAAATACTTTAAATACTGTTTGTTAAGTTTAGTGCTTAACTTATGCCCTGTAAAAAGTTGTATAACATAACATTTTGCATAAGTAGTCATATTTAAATTATATAAGAAAATGCGTTTTAAATACCCTATAAATTGCTATGTATGCCTAGCAAATCGTTGGAAATTTTTATAAATAGCTAGAAAGACAAACTGTTCCGTTACAGGGTATGCGCTGGGCATATACTGTCTGAAATTTAATGTGATTATCCGAAAAAGTTAATGTGATTATTAAACTACGCATTCGAGCGTGTCTGACACGCCAGAGAGTGAGGGAGAGAGAGAGAGGGGAGGAGATAGGGAGAGCGAGAGACAAACAGTCTGGACAACGAAAACCCTCAAGCGGATACCGCACGTTAACCACTCTCGGCTTGACCACATCCATCAGGCAGTGATTTTTTCGGGGCCACAATGGCGGAAGGAAGGCGGCCATTAATTTGCTCTCTCTCTCTCTCTCTCTCTGTCTCTTCGGGTTCGCTTTCAATTTTCTGGCAACGCTGTTTGGCTGCGTGATCTAATGAAATTTTTATCACCAATGCGAAAGTCGTGTGCACGCTGCCGTCTAGGCGTTGCCATAAAATTTATAGCTGCCCATAAAGCGTGGGCGGGCTGCAGTAACAGTAACAAACCGAGTGCAGCAGGTGGCAAAATGGGGCAGGCACAAGACGAGGGCAGCAGGGGCTGGGACAGGGTCGGGCACTGCTGGCAGGTGGCTGGTGGCAACTTGTCCCAGTTTGTGCCACGGGGCGAGTTTGTTGTTGCGGTTTCGGCTGCTTGGGTCAGCTTGTTATGTGCCCCGGGGCTGCGGTTTGATTTGCATGCGGGGCGAGGCCTCAATGCGCGGCACTACTGGGTGGTCTCCTTGTTTAATCCACGCAAAAAGACATTATGCAAGTGTGTGTGTGCTTAAGTAAACAGCAACTTCCTGTGCCGAAACTTCTTTGACTTCTTTGTGAGGTGCACAGAGAAATTTATGAACACTTTTGACATGGCCAAAGAGATGAGTTGACTGCAGCAGGGTAGGGAGGGCAGGCAGGCTGCCAGTTGGGTAGCCTGGCGAACACCTCGGGCCAGCAGGCAATACAAACAAACAAAGCCCAATACACACACGCGCACACACAAACACAAACACACACACTCACACAGAGTTTTCAATAGCACCCCTGGGATGGCGTTATTTATGACTTCGGCCGTGAGCCGTGGCTGCTGTCGCCTCGCATTGACTTTGTTTCTGCTGCTGCTTCTTCCCTTCTTGTTTTGGCCAGCTGTCCTTCTGATCCCCCCCCTGCCTGCGCGCCTATACAAACACCCCAGTGAGCAATACGAAGTGCTCCAATACGTCAGTCCCAGCGGCAGAGACCGAAAAGAAGCTGCGATTAGCATGGACTGTGCGCAGGGTGTGTGTGTGTGTGTGTGTAGGCGTTGCCACTGAAGTGGACGCTGCTCCAAACTGCCAAACCCAAACTGAGTTCCCAAACTGAAACTCCCTGCCTGCCTGCCGCTGCGCTTCCTGCAAAGTTTTCAGCTTTTGTTTTGGGTCAAAAAAATGTATATGTATTTTGTTGTTTTTTGTTTTTGCGGCGTTGAAAAGTAGTTAAGGGTTTTATCATCTTGTAAACGTGACGATGCAAAAACTTTTTTAAGAGCACCACACACACACACGCACACCCACACACACTCGAGCTGCCTGGTGTCACTTGTGTGTGCTGCGGCTGCTCGCCCTCCTCTCTAATTGGTCGGAGCCATTAGAAGGGGCAACTGCTGAGATCTATGTATAATTAACAGCTTAGCACCGCCCGAAATAATTAAGGGGTATTTAATGTGCCAGTTAATAGTGATAGATGTGCAAGGCAATGCCGAAGATATGTAGGTCTCTCTGTGCGTTACGTTGCGTGATAAATTTGAGATTGTACAATTTCCGCAATGTGTTGCAATACCGCGAGAATCAAAGGGAAATCTATTTGAAATACATCTTGAAATTCTTTTTTAATTACTGTGGAAATTGATTGCCCAAACTTTCTAACAAATTCAATTGATGCCAGTGTGAGAATTATTTCTTCAAATATATTATCTGTTGGACTCTGAAATGATCGTTTCTAATGAACGTTTTTTAATTGAATTCTTTTAGGGAAGTTGCACTGTAATCTTTAGGACTATTAATTGAGTATTGCCTTAAAATGCATATATTTTTTTTACTTTGCTTAAACTACTACGATATAGGGAACATTTTCAAGAACATTTAATTGTAATAAATTTGTTATAATTACATATACTTTTTCTGCTTAGAAATTACTATAGGAAATTATAAAATATCATAGAAATAATTTTTCTTCGAAACTAGAAAAAATAAATTTATATATACAGCATCTTATAGTTTCTGATTTTCAGTCAAATCTATATGATATTAATTAAATTAATGAAATTTCATAGAAATGATTTCAATAACATTTTAATCGAAATTACAAGCATTAGAATATTAAATTTTCATATTATACAGCATCTTATAGTTTCTTAATTTCAGCCTCATCTATATAATTATCATATTATATCAGCTTGCTTAAGCCGCACTCCCGTTTGTCGCATCTATCAATTCCCGCATTGAACTCAAATAAACTTCGATAATTCCTTTCTATCATAGGATTCGCCTGTCGTATCTCTACCAAACAAGGCTGAGAAACACTTGAATGTCGAATTAGGCGCTCTTTAAAAAACATATTCACATAAATTCCGTAGAACAACACTTAACGCCAGTCTCGCCCCACAATTTCAGTTGGTTTTAGTCGATTCGTCTCGTTGCGAATGCGATTCGTTCTGGCCGTTTCGCTGCTCAATGAATACACTCGCATTCGACTCACACTCGACTCGACATTCATTTGCCGCCGTGCATTAGTCGCGGCCATTATCGTGTCTGCCTGCGCTTTATTATCAATTCTCATCTTTAGCGGGCCGCGTGGCGTGAATGAGGAGTACGAGTGTGTGTGTGCGAGTGTGAGAGTGTGTGTGTGTGTAAATGTTTTATATACACGTTTCTATTTGGACAGCCTAATGGCGTTGAGTGGTTCTTTGAGCCGGGAGTGAGAATATTAGCAACATTATCATTAACATATTTAAATGCGGACAAACAGAGGGTCTACCGGGTTTATATTCTTTTTTTTTGGGCAGCATAAAGTGAGGTTATGTACAAAGATATTTAGATTTATGTTGATGCTGCAGCAAAATTAAATGGGTTTTTTATGGTATAATGCGATATAACAATGAGATATGCGATGTATAAACAAGATGCGCAAAGATAAATGCAAATTAGTTAGCATAACTACGATTTTTAGTTGATATTGTGCCATAACTCAACTGATAGTTGGATTTTTATTAATGCAAATCATTTTATAAAATATATATAATTTTATAACGGAATATATCGTTATTTATTGAAATACATTATTAAAACAAGGGACACATATGACTTCACATGCTTGTAGATAAGCAAAAGGCTCTTAGATCTGAAAAAGTAACTGTTATACACATATTTTATATATTTTAGGTTATTATCGTACCCCCCCGTCGTGCATAACCTCACTAACTGGGTACAGCAAGCGCCTAATTAAACTTAAGAGAAGCCGCCGCTTAATCAAGCTGCGGCATTGCTTGTTGCCACATAAAGCGACTGTGTTGTCTCTGCCTCCTGCAGGTTGCTCCTTCTTCCCCTCTTTACCCCTCCCCCGTCCCCTTCCCCCGCCCACTTGCTCTTGCTCTGCTTGAACTTCTGCGACTTCTCCTGCATCCTCCTTCACGTGCCATGTGCGCGTTTTATCACGCGTGACAGGGAAATTACCGCAGTCGAAGCGGCCCCAGGCTGTACCCCTACCCCAACACCCCCCCCTTCCCCTTCCACGCTGCTATCCGTGCGCTGTCTCGACGGCCGCAAACCAATGAGCCAGTCAGCGAGTCAGTCAGTCAATCATTGCAGTTTGATTGAAGGCATAAATTATGCGGCAAGCTGCACGCAATCATCGTGTCAGCGGCTCCGAGTCGGCTGGGATTGATTTCCATTTGATATTTTGATTACAAGCGAAGCCACAGTTGGTTCCTATCGGAACGCAGATCGCAGCGATAAATCTAGGCCAAGTACAGTGAGCATTGGCAGCGAATGCACAGCGATGCAGGGATACTAATTGTCATTACAATAAGTTAAAGCTGCCTTGGAATGTGTGTGTGTGTGTGGGGGGGGGATGGCAAATCAGCATTCATCTCGCTCGCACTCTTCTCTCCCCCTCGCACTCGCTCGCCGCGCTCCTTGAGAAAGTACTTTCACTGCGTGGGAAGCTGCAGCAGGGTAGCTAGCGCCGCGCTGCGGGCGTGTGAAACTTTCCAATAAGTTGCATTTGTAAGATATGAGTATAGATTATGACCGGCAGAGGGAGCCACTCACTCTTCCTCTCCGTACCCCTACATACTCCCCCGCCCCCGCTGCCTCCTTCAAGTGCCTCCCATAATTGTGCGGAAAGTAATTAACATTTTACATAAATTTCAAGCTCGAAATGGAGCAAGAAATGGAAATCGGAAAATGGAATATGGGAGCAAGTTGCGGGCGTAGAAGAATATGTTAGAAATAATAGAATAAAGTGCAATCGGGCAGGAGAGGGGAGTGGTAGGGAAGACAAAAAGTGGGACGAACACGAAAGTAAATTGAGTGCACAAAACTTTAAGTCAGCACTTCGAAATGCACTGAGAATAATTAGTGCAAGTTGCAAGCAAAGTTGACGCTGACTTTGAGTAATTATTTTTGGAAAAGTCTTTGCTATGCAGGTTAAGTAAACAAGCGGAAATTTTTAAACTTTATAAATTATTCGTAATTGTAAAGATATTAAAAAAATATTTAACATTTCAAATTACAATTTAAGTGAAATTTTCTCTATTTTAAATTAAATAAACAGTCTGCAATTTGCAAAGCATTATTGAGAATTATTAGAATATTATTTAGTACCTCTAGAATATTTTAACAAGATGAATATTTAAACAATAATCATTTAACAACATAAATAATAATTTCATTTATAATTGAATTTAAACAATATAGTGTAATTTAACTTTTATATACTACAGCATTTTCAAAATATTATAAAAATATATGAATTTAAATCAAAATATGATATTAACAGGTATGCATTGTAGTAAATAAATATTTTTTTAATTTTATTAATTATTCAATTTATTAATTTTTAAAAATATACTCAAATCTCTTAGGAAGCAAACAATTATTCTCAACTATTACATATTAAGTATAAACTATTATTTAAGATAATATTAAATATAAATCTTGAAGATTATTTTATTTTTTTTTAGTATTCTAGATTATTTTTTTAACTTTTTTTCATTATTTACGCCTGCTTCTAATTCGAGTCTCTGCTCGTTTTCTCTGGGATGCAGCAACCCCTTCGTGAGCTGGGCTGGGGAAACCAGCTTGGACCGAGCATATCCGATTCCCACAATCAATTCCAAATCAAATGGTTGCCACACACGCTTCCTACTCTCTCTCTCTCTCTCTCTCTCTCTCTGTCTCTCTTTCTGCCCGCGCAAACAGCAATGAAAAAATTAAATACAAAATAATAAAAATAATTTACGGGCTCATTAAGAGAGAGAGAGGGGGTTGGGCAGGGGGAGAGGGATTGCGTGAGCCGGCGCCCGCTTGCTATAAAAAATGCAGTGGCACCAAAAAGTTATGCGACGGCATCGATTCGAGCATCATCATCGAAATCGCCGGCGGCCAGGACAGGGCGGGCACGGGCACGGGCACGCACCACCCTCTGCCGTTGTGGCATATCAAATGAAGCCCTCAGCAGGCGGGCAGCGCAGAAGCAAGGGGGTGGTGCGGCGCGGAGCGAGGGGGAGGGTGCAGGCAATTCACGGCGTGCTCAAGTGCCGATGGCAGGCGACGGCGACGGCGACGGCGGCGGCGTGCGTTGACGTTGCTTCGCATTTCGCTTCCGGGCAACGTTTGTTTGCATACGCAGCAGGAGCAGGCAGGATGAGCCCGAAGGGATGGGCAGGGCAAAGGTAGAGGGAGAGGAAGAGGGGGTAGGGGGTAGGGCAGAGGCAGCGTTGGCTACTGGGACTGTGTTTGCACAGCGCATTTCTGGTCCATTAAGTAGCGCGCTGCCTGCCTGCCGGCCTGCAGTTGTTGCTGCTGTTGTGCTTGTTGTTGCTGCTGTTGTTGTTGTGCCTGTTTTTGTTGTTGTTGTTGCCAAGGTAGCTACCCCGCCCGCTGCTGCTGCTGCTCAGCGCGTTTGTCATTGTTGTGTGCGACTTTTCTCACTTTGAGGCAGGCAGGGAGCGAGAAGGAGAAGCAGCATAGAGAGAGAGGGAGAAAAAGAAAGAGAGAGAAAAGAAGAGAGAGAAAGAGCGAGGGAGAGACAGCCTGCGCAAGAGGAGAAGGAACTGCATGCACAAGATACAATTGCAACAGCAGCGCTCAGGCAGCACGCGTCCCTTGCTTTGTTTGTCTCGCTGTTTGTTGCTGCTAAGCCGCAGGATGCCGTTGCCGCCCTACACTTCCCTCTGCCTCTGCCTCTCGCTCCCCCCCCCTGCCCCTGCTCCCTCTCGTCGTGGGAAAGCGTTTGCCGCTGCACAAGTTAATTACGCTAAATGACGCACATCCTGCCTGAAACACAGCAACACGCCGCAGATCCTTTAATGCGGATATTGTCCTAATGCAAATATCATGTACTTTATGACTATAGCGCTGTCTTACTCACACTCTCTCTCTCTCTCTCTCACTCTCTTTCTTCCTAGTCTGTCTCAGCCTGGCATTAGCATAATTGAGGCATTTTCATACTCATTTTCCACTTTGCCAGCAATTTATACGAATCTTCTTCGTTTAGTTCTCGTGGACAGCCGTGCCCTGCCGGGGGCCCCCCCACTGCCCTCTGCCTACCCCCACTCCTTTAACACACTACTCCCCCCCTAACAATTTGTCAGTTCCATTTAATTATTGTCAAAGAACAAAACCGAATAGAATATTTCACAAAAAACGAGTCAATTGAATACACTTTGCCACGCCCCCCTACCAACCCAACCCTGCCGCCTTTCGCCTTGCCCTGACTTCCGTTTCGCCCATTTGGCACATTTCGTGCCAAGCGGCTACCAATCATGTTCCCAACTGTCTAAAAGGCCGAGAGAGAGAGAGAGAGCGCAAGCTCTGTGCATAAACAATTGAAACTGATTAAATTCGTCTGATAACGAGGCGCTGTCGCCCCACCCGCCTGGGGGGTTCGCCACTTGAGATATGCTTGAGCAGTGCAGCAGGCTGGAAGGGGGTGTAGGGGGTGGGGCATATGCATAGGGAGCACACCCCCTTTTTCGGCTGGGTGTGCGTGCGTGTTGAAAACCAATTCCCTTCGCCCAAAAGTCCGATTGTGGCATTTGTTTTGAGTGTGCATAAATTGTTGTTAACCCGACTAACGATTTATCAAATAGATATGAAAATATTTAGATCACATATGCAAGTTATACAGAAGTGAACGGGGCATACCCCCCCCCCCTTACAAAAAAAGCGAAAGAAAACTGCAAGCAGCCTCGCATATCAGATATTACTTTCGACAACAACTAAAATCACGTTTAAACCTTTTAAGCAATTTCAAGGTTTAAATAACTTATATATTATGTATATATAATATAAAATATATAATATATATTTATATAAAATTCATAAAAAGAAAATTCCTAGCAGACCTGGGGATCTTAACAGTTATTGCACACACCACGCTTAGTTCTGGCTTTCAAAATAACGCTTGCCATGCGTACTCTTACGATTTACGTAGGCGTAGAGGGGCGTGGCGAATTACAAACACAAACTACAACTGCATGCAGCAACTAGCAATATTGTCAACAAATTTGATAGCCCCCGCTGCCATAGTCTCTGAGTTATAGCTGTTCATACAGACAAAAAATTGTATAAACGCTACGCGTTTCCTACTGCAGACTGTTCTATACATTTTTGGCTGCCGCAGAAATGATAAAACACAGTGTCATTCATATACTATTATATATACATATATACATATATGTGTCTGTATGTTATATAAACTATTAATTTCGGGCGATTTGCTGTCGCAGTCAATTTCGGCGGCTTAACAATTTGAATAATTGCATTGATAGTTGGTTTTAATAGTTGGATCAACAATTGGGTGTCTAATTATGGCGTGTGCGTGTTGTTGTGCTTGCGCCCCATTGTTGCTGTTTATGCAACACTCAATGTTGCAGCAGCAACAGCAACAGCAACAATAACAATGACATCCGCAAAGCATTTAGCGATTTAATTAAGCGCAAGTGGGCGTCAATTGTTGTCAGCGATGCATGCAAATGCCGCACACACACACACACACATGCATAGATGTATGCGGGTGTGGGAGTGGCACGGGGGCTGCGTGTAGGCGTGGCCAGCTGAGCATGACCAGCCTGAAGCCTGAAGTGCAAAACTCTGTTTACGCAACGCAAGGGCCAATGACTTGCAGTAGCTACTGCTGGCATTGCTTTTTTGCAGTCACTGTTGCTGCGCTAGTGAGCTGGCTGACGTTGACACGTGTGTGGCACACACACACACACGCACACACAGACAGCCGGACAAGCACTCGAACCACCCTCGCAATTAAGCGCATTGAAATGCAACTGAGATTTCATTTCGTGTGCCGCGTCATCGTCTGTCTGACTCGGCTGTCTCGCTCTCAATCGCTGCCACTCTCCCTCTCTTTCTCACTCTCTCTCCTTCTCCCTCTCTAGCTCTGCATCTCCAGCTGTAAAGTTGTTTAAAGCGTTGTCATCTCAGCAGCAACAGCAGCAGCTGCAGCTCGCCTCGTGTTGCACATTCCGCATGCCGCACGGCGCCTTGTAATGCCTGCAATTTCCATTACACCGCCGCCCACTCAACCAAGACCCCCCCTTCCCGCTCAGTCACTGTATATGGTAGTATACCCCTCTCCAGCTATTTATTAATTATGCCTTCGTCTGTAACGAAAATTCGGCACGCACATTGCGCATTTTCTCGCCAAGATTTTCCAAACGGGATTTTCCCTTATTCCCTGCTGATCTCTTATTATTCCTCTTATTATTATTATTATTGTCCCTGTTTCTCCCGCTCCTGCACTTGTCCTAATTGAGTTCACATTACTTGGCAAAATACGCAGGGTATCTGCATGCTGCTGCGTGTGTTTTTAGCCAAATGTTTTGCCAGTTTTATTGGCCCAACGTGAGTTGGCAAGATTGCCAGCCAAAATCACACTTTCTCCCGCTCCCAAGCAGTTGACAATGTCAATCGCTTTGGCTTGAGTCGGGTTCGAAGATTAGCGTGCTACACCCAGCACACCCAGCAGGGCAGCGTGACTTGCACAACCAAATGCACGCGCAGAGCACGGCGAAAGGATGCGACGCAACGCGACGTGCGTAATGAGCAGGAGACAACACTAGCGTGGGGCGAATCAAGTGAGCCAAGGCATATGGAGTGGACGAGAGTGGCAGCCTGCTTAGCAAGTGCACTGAGAGAAAAGACTATAACATAATACACTAAGACATTAATGATATAAAGTGAATCTCAGAAATCATATATTATTTTCAGCTTTAATTTTAGCAACACATGTTGTCTTTTAGTGCAGAACTTTGTATATACTTTTTTTATATACATTTATTTTTATTTTTATGTTTATATATTTGTAAATATATGTAGATCTATAGAGTTCTTTGAATTGTGCTAAGTACACAGTGAAAATTCAATTATTTAATTATTGAAATCTATTTCTTTGCTTAATATTTTAATTCCATAAAAATATACCTCATAATAACATTATGATATATTATTTGATTATTAAAAAGCAGTCTAGTCTGTACTGCATTTTATTTTAATATATATAGAGTTCTGCTGTATGTTGTTACATAGCGCAATATAAAATTAAAAATTTAAGCGTAGCTAGAGCAGCTTGTTTATTTATTATCCTTTAAATATTGTTAATAGAGATTCCAAATTATTTAGGCAATTTTTTAAGTTAATCTGTATTTGCATATTTTATATTTTTTTTTATAAGTTATATTTCTGAAAGGCATTAGCCCTCATTATCATTAAGCTCACTTAGCCTAACTTTTTCATAATATATATCTTTTATTTTTTGTTGCTTTCTTAGGCTCTGGGGAATAGGTTTCCCTTTTTCAGCTCATGCGAATAACAGTTAACGCTTGGGCAGTAAAAATTTGCACTGATATTTCTGAATAATATCTCTCTCTCTCTCTTGATTATATCTTCATTGTTTTTTTTTTTCAACTTTAATCGGAAATATGAATAACTTTGTTTTTTATGTCATTTCGTTATCCTCATCAAAACCAATGATATTTACATATTTTTTCGCAGTATTTCCATATTATTCGCTGCGGATTTCGCTGTTACGATTGTCAATGCAGCCCGTTCATTCATATTCATGTTGCCGTTGGTGTAATAGCTGCACGTTGTGTATTTTCCTATTATTATGTTATATGTGTTATTGGTTTTCCCCGAAAGATATCGTACCGTATGGCAGGAAACTAGCGCAGCAAACTTCGCCTCACTCGACGCAAGTGGCAGCCCATTAACTTAGCTCATGCTTCGTATCCATGTCCCTATCCATATACGATATATCTAGCTGGACGCGCGTTAACGAGCTGCGTCGCTCTCCCTGACATGGTTTATATACATGCATACATATGTAATCCTCTGGCCAGTGCGCTGCAATTTGGAGCCAAGTGGAGCGTTCTTTTGGCCCACTTCGTTACGTGGCGCAGCATATATCCGATATATATCCCCCTTACTCGCTCTCTCTCTCTCTCTCGCTCCACACTCGACTGTCCCGCTTTATTCCGGCAGAATACCCTAACGAGCAGCAAAGTTGTCTCTGCTGCTCTACAATTTCCCTTTTTTTTCTGTGGTCTGACAATTTAATTGATGTACACACACACGCGCGCACACACAGGCATATGTTGACCTATCGGGTGTGCTTGTGTGTTTGTGCAGAAGTCAAGCTTTTGAACAGACCGCTAAAAAATGACACCTCCTACGTGTAGGGCCGAAAAGGTTGTGACGAAAGTAGGTCAGGCATGCAGCCCGCTGTCAACACGGCATGGATAATTGGAGAGGGCGCCATCGCCGCCCCCCCCCCCTGCTCAACCCTGTCAACCGGCCCACAACTTCCCCTCATCAGTTGCAAATTGGTTGAGAGTAGCAGCACCACAACAATGCAGCGCGCAGTGCACCGCTTATTGGCTTTAACTTTGACACAACTAATAAATTTGCCTAGCATGATGGATCACCTCAAGCAGGCAGGCAGAGAGAGGGAGAGGGTGAGAGAGAGGGGGGGAGAGAGAAGCCTCAATCAGCCTACCAATCGCCACAAACTCTGATTGATTGTCCGGCGCTGTGTTAAGCCGCAGAAATATATAAATAAAGAAAAAATAAAAAAGTTTGTGTATTTGAAAACATGAATTACAATGCCAGCCAGAGTGAGTGTGAGCTGTGTGATAAGCGCCTGATTAGCCCGCGCTATGTGTCCAAATATTTACTCAGTTATTCACAAGTGACGCGATTCGAGTGGCCCCCGTTGGACTGCGAGCGAGCCAGGCTCATCCATCAATCACTTGGCCTGTTTGCACAGGCGAGCGACGCGTCGAGAGAGTTGTAAATTTTACAACATAATTTCTGATAATTTTACCCATATCTCACACACACACGCACACGCATACACACTTCAACACACAGTGGCAAGTACACACTTTGCATGTGTTTTATGATATGCAACATAGATTTATTTTTTATACACTCGACACCCCAGTGCCGTCGAAAAGGGTACCATATATATATAGCTCATAAAACATTCGGCCTCTTTTTATGACACATCTTGGGCCAGGCCTACTATATTTCATGCCCCTGTCTGACTAGCCAAATTAAATGATATAAATGAGTAATAAATAAATTAGATAGCATCGCACACGGTTCGAGCTCGCTTTGGGTGCGAATAAATTGTGCAAGTTTGAATTTATTGGAAATTCTAAATTAAAGAAAACAAAGAAAACACAGCCTTTATATGCATGGCATGTTATGCTATAAATACATTGCGCAGGCAGCATATTAAAATTCTTAAATTGGCCAAAATGATGCTCAATAGACACTCGAATCCCCCTAGAAACCATGAAGTGGCAGCCCACATACATATTATCGTCATCAATCTACGCCGTGCCGCAGAGTTATTTGCACAAATCAAACGGCAGCTATGGCATGCTATATATGTACTATATAAGCCAGGTTAAGAGTGAGCAAAGATAGCCACATTGTCAGTTACAGCTGCTGTTGTTACTCTATTAATCCTTTACTAAATATGTGTTTCTTTTTTTATTACTATATCAACTTGAGCACAGTAAACATGGTAAACTGTAGTGCAGCTGCCTTTGTTACTTCTTACTTTGAGCTTGTGCTTTAATTTTCCTATTTAAGCTGTACAAGTAGCATGAAATTTCAGTAGTATCAGCCTAGGTTTCTCCATAAAACCCACATTAACTGGCTGTCCTTCAATACAGCATCGCCGCACATTAAACTAACATTAGTACATATTGTTTAGATTATTGCCACAGCAAATGCGAATATCTAATTTATAGACAGTTGCCTGTATCTGTATCTCTGTGTCTGTGTTTGTGTCTTGTGGGTCTTCACTTACCGATTAGCCGCAGCACCTCGTGCAGATTGAGAAATATATTCAAATGGGCCTGTCCGCTGGCGAGCAGAGCCACAAATAATCCGATTGTGAAGAGGCCGCTAAAGTTCTTCTCCATTTTTCTGCAAACACTTTTGAGCTCTTTAATTATTGTTTGATTTAATTGCGCGTGCGTTTGTCTGATTTGCACGTTAATTGTTTTTTTTTTTTTGTATTTTCGTTTATTTATTTGTATTTATTTTTTTGGCACTCGCAAAATTCAATTAAATTTCCATTCAATTCGCACACTTCTCTTCTCTCTCAAATGGCGCGCATTTCGCGTTGAATTATTTCACAGTGCATTCGGCATTTGGCACTTTGCCCCGCAGAGTCGCCTCAGAGTCGGACACGGATACGCATATTCCGATTGGAATTAATATTGCGCGCGCGAGCACTTTCGTATATGGTTAGAGTAGGCTTAGTCTTGGAGCCGAGCCGACCAAGACAGATTTTCCCCGTTGGGCCTTTATTTTATTTTTTTTTCTCTCCCTTTGGGCTTGTCAATTTTCCGCAACGAATTTTCGTTGATGCGCGCACCGTGACGATTTTCCACAAACTGTCAACTGGATAAACAAAACAATGCCAATGCTGAAAGTATCTTTCAGATACATCTTAACAGTCGCTCACGCTGTTATGTTAGTGTTAACACGCTAACATAGCCGAGCATTAACAGTGTGGATTGCACAGAGCCGCTGCAAGGCGAGAACATTTCGCTCAGCTGTTTTCGGATTCAACCTAACATGCTGTTAAAAAGCTGTTAGGCTGATGTTAAGTATTTCATACTTTTTATAATGCAGTTTCCGACTTTTCAGTTATTTTTCTTTGGGTATATTTAAAATATTAATTTTTTATTTATTTCAAAATGATTTTCAATTCATTACTAGCTAAATTCTGTTATATTATACAGCAGTTATGTTAACCTGCTGTTAAGCGTGTTGTGGATGCCAAAGCGCCACATAGCGTTAATTTTGTGTACTACAAGTCATTGTATAACACTTTATTATGCCACTTTGACAATAGGAGGGGAAAACCCGAAGATAGGTTCCACATTCGAAGATAATATGTGGATTTCAAAAATAAAGATGTACATAAATACAAATTTAGTTATAATTACTGTTTATTTTCATGAATACATAATACACTTAACCGCTTTTAGACTTAAATTTGATACAGGAACTCAAGAAATTTGTGATAATACAAAGAAAAATTTGTAAACATACCTGCATGTTATAAAGGGGAAACATAACTGACGTTTAAAGTAAAATTACTGAAACTTAATACAAGAATAATTATTAATTCGTACAGCTTGAAAATAAATGCCTCTATAGCCAACAAATAATACTAAGCTGACAAAGTCTTGTTATAAATACTTGATATACGTAAATACTTCCACGTAACCAACGACTATAGCATACTAAGCTAGAACATTATATGAACTTATATCATATTTCACACAGAGATATATCGTTTACAGCGCAACAGACTAAATATTGCATAGACAATTATATATACAAATAAAGTATTAAAGAGAAAAGATAATCAAACATTAGTTCGTTGATTCAGAAATTCGACTATACTGCTGCCTATTCGCTGACTTTAAGCAGCTCCATGGAACTGAGAGTCGTTTCGATCAACAGATTGTAGTCCAATTCGTTGAGGCTCGCTTTGGCCGTCAGCAAGTCCAGAAACGAGTTCAACGGCGACAGAGTTTCCGCAGTGAGATCTAAAAGACAAGGAAAATCAAAACTATTAGAAAATACTAGAATATATACACGAGCTACTGAAAACAACTGAAAGCACAGAGACGGAGACGAAACAGACGAAAAGCAAAGCTTACCAACCGGAAGAGGAGCGCAGAGCAAAAACATAGCGTAATATGCTCAAAGCGGCTGTGGTTAAAATGATAAGCAAAAAAACCAAAAGTAGAGAATGACAAACGACGGTTGTGGGCTTGCCCAGTGCTATAAGCCGGATGTGTGAATGTGTTAATGTGGGAGAAACCCAAGTCTCATTACCCTTACCACTCCTAGCGTGCATTCGCGATTGCGAAACGCCACCGGAACCGCGACGTTGCGACGTCTCCTGTTGCTGACCCGATAGTATGTTTGCTGCGTGTTCGCGACCTCGTATCATAAGGCTATCGGGATGATGCCAGCACTTAAGCAAGCGCTGTGCACGCTGCTTGGGCAGCGCCGAAAGCAGCGACAGTTTACGCTCGGTACCCAGCGGGGAATCCTCAATATCTGCATGATATAAGAATTATTATATACTCTGCAATTATACAATCTCTGCAATTACTTACCATAAACAATGCTCTTCATCACATCTACCTGCAGTTCGAACACATGATTCTCAACATACTGCAGGAACATGTCATAATCTAGGGCGCGATAGCCCAGATAGGTAAAGAACGATGAGAAGCCCTCGGGCAGGGGAAAAGCAATCGATTCCACGGCCAGACAATAACGTTCCAGTATTAGAAACAGCGAGTGCTGCTGATTGTTTGCCATCTGATCGCTGTATACCGAGAGAGAGAGAGATAGAGAGTTCAGTAAGCAAGCAGTAGTAGTGTACAAGCTCAACATACATAAGCTGAAAACCACGCAGCGTCTCCAGACGTGCATCCAAGCCGGCGGCGCGGCAGACAAGCGAGCAAAGCGCACGTGATAGCTCCAGCTGGGCAGAGACAAACTGCGAGGCAACCGCATGCACATGCGCAGGCGCCTGGGAGCGCTCAAAGAAGGTTTCCTTGAGCCAACGGAAGCCAGAATGCGGCTTAGACGAGTGCTTGACCAGATGCACACTCAGCTCGCGCAGATACTAAATGAAAAGATTGAAATTAGCGTCAGGCTTGCATAGTTTGAAGGCATTTCTTTTACTCACCACGGAAATTACGTGCTCCTGCTTGCTGGCGGTGCAACCCTCGAGTTCAATGAAGGGCAGCACCTCGTTGCTAAATGGAAAGGCGCTACCACTGCTGTAGTCACCAAAACCGCCACTACCCACTGTATCTGGAGTCATGGGTGTGGTGCAGCGTGACAATGCTTCGGGCTGGTAGCAAGCCAGACTGAATATAAGTTTCTCTGTCACCTGCTCGGCGGCAAAGCGTGGCTGCTCCTGCTTGGCCGACTCATTGAGCAACTCCCACAGTCGCGTCCATATGTCAGTACGATATGGCGAGAGTCGTTGCTGAGGTGACAGCAGCATCATGCTGGTATTGTGCAGTGCCTCGTGGGAGAGACCCACGCTGATGTCAGCAACACGCGCCTGAATGGGTCGAGTGGCCACTGCCGTTGTCAATGGGAGCAAACGTAACAATGGCTTCGCCTCTTCGGGCAGACCACGCACAGCTGCTGCATAGCTGCCGGCAATGAGAGCCTCCTTCAGCAAAGCAACAGTATCCAACGAGAGTGGCCGTTCCAGAATGCTGCTTAGCAGCTCGGCCAGCACATCCATGTCCGAGGAATGGATAAGAAAATAGTGTATAATGCTGATGCGGTTGTCCAGCGAATTATCGTTGCGAAAGGCATCTATGAGATGTGCCTTGGGTACACTGAGCGACACCAGATCCAGGGTGGCTGTATCATAAGCAAGTGCGCCCCACTTGCGCAATGGTACCAAGTGGGTGACATCGGGACCACGATTGTTTACGGCCGGACAAACTATGTGACAGGTGGGCTCATGCTGCAATCCCACATCCAAGAGATGCACAAAAAATGCTGACGAGACAAGCAAATGATGTGCACCTTGCAACGCGAATGTGGGACGCAATAAACGTGCCTTCTGCCAGGGTACACCCGGCATGACGCAGTGCACCACACAGCCGTGATGCAGCAACGAAACGGAGTAGGCAAAATGCACATCCTGCTGCTTTTGCTGTTGCTGTTTCGAGGTTTCCTGTGCATGCTGTGGCTGCATGGGCTGATACAGATAATAGTGGCAGACAAAGAACATGCCTGAGCTGTCCGCCAGTATGATCAGATTCAGCGAGCTGTCGTGCACGCGCAGCGGCACAGCATCATCATCGTAGTTGGGAGATTCCTCTGAAGCGCTCGTTGGCAACTTGGGTAAATTTAATGGAATGTTTAGCTATGGGAATCAAATAGGAAAATATGAGTAGCAACTTATTTTCAAACGCCATAGATATATTGCCACATACCACCGTTTCTGTGGGCTGCTTCTCATTGAATTGAAATGCAGACAGAGTGGGACTGAGTACAGGCGCTGCATGCTCTCCACTCTGCTCGCGCTCGTCCAGCAGACTGAGACTGACGGCCTTGGGCTTAAGATGTATGTAGTAGAGAGCCTGACACTCGGCATCCCACTGGGCCCAACTGAAGTTCTTGGCCAGCGTCTCGTGTGTCAATATACTCGTGTCCAAGTGCCAAGCGCTTCCCTCGGCGCTGCCCGTTTGCGTAGTCGTCGAGCTCTGCTTCACTGTGCAACTGTATTGCCTGATGGCTAAGAGAAGAGTATGAGAATGACATCCAATCCAAAACAATTGCATACTAACAATCCTCGTGGGTGAGCACTAACAACTTATCCTGCCAGCATGTGCGTGTTGCGCTCTCCACGCGCCACAAGAACTGTGTCATTATCTGGCGAGGCGATGGCTCCTCATTGAGTGGCGTTGGTGTGCCGCCCTCGCTGCTGCGTACCTCCACAATGTATGCCTTGTAGCGTTGCGACTCCTTGACCACATAGGACAGCAACGTAATGCTGCTGTTGATGCTCGCTTGGATAACTTCCACGCACCCTGGCATTGTCCAGAGTACGCGAAGTTGCTTTTTTGTTGCATGAAAGTGGCCAATGCAAGTCTCTCGCTTATCCGTCTCATTCAAATACTCGAATATCCACGATGTTAGCAGTGAACCATCCTGCTCCTGGCCCAAAATCCTCCACTCGTTCGCCTTTTCTGCAAATGACCATGGAAAATTACTTTGACTGGCTCTTACAATTGGGTAGTAAGAAAATCACTTACCTTTATAGCCCTGCGCGGCGAGCAGGCCACAGAAATTGGCAGCCAAATTCTCCTGTCGCAACATGTTTATTTTAATTTATATATTTAAGGAATTAGTTTGCCGTTTCAACATTGCGCAGAGCTCGAGAAATCAATAAACAAAACTGAGTTGGCAGCGCTTCGAACACCTGTTTGAAGAATGTTAGTGTTGCCAGATAGTTAAAAAACATTGTACCATACACGAGCAGTTAGAAGACAACTTTATAACTCAAGCGCTCTTGCACTCTAGCTCTATGAGAGAGTTAGAGAGGGCGACTACAATTCAGTTCGACAGAACGATGTGCACACGCATAGTTTACGCGCCATGACGTCGCTTCGCTTGGTGTGTTACATAGCAATGAGCTCAGTGTTTCGTTAGTGACAAGAGCTCATTGAAATCAGATGGCTGTTCTGTAAGACAGTGTTCCAATATTGCCAGATAGCTGAAAACAAAAAAGTCAACTTTAATAATTATGGTGGGCAAAAATCGTTTCGGTAAATTTAAACTTCATCGATGTTAGAAAAATCATTTTAGTACAAATATATATTAATTCTCATTGTTTCCCATTGTTTGATTAATTAAGTGGCAACGCTTTTGATCTTGAGTGAAAACAGCTTTCGTTTGCAGCCATGGCGCTAAGCACCGTTATGCTCAACTTGAAAAGGAGAAAAGGAACATAAAAAATGCCAAGTGAAATAATTACGCTGCAGTTAGGCCAATGTGGCAACCAGAGTATGTGAATTATACATATTTTGATCTATAAAAATAAAAGTTTACATACAATTCTCTTAGTTGGCTTTGAGTTTTGGAAGCGCCTCTGCCTTGAGCATGGCATTTCACCGGACGGCGTTCTTGAAGAATTTGCAACCGACGGACATGATCGCAAGGACGTGTTCTTCTACCAGGCGGACGACAATCATTATATACCCCGTGCCGTATTGCTCGACTTAGAGCCTCGTGTCATACACAACATCTTGAGCTCGCCGTATTCCAAGGTAAATATAACCTCGATAAAATTTATCCAACTAAAATATATGTATATATCATATGCAGCTCTACAATCCTGAAAATGTTTACTTGTCCAAGCATGGCGGAGGTGCGGGCAATAATTGGGCGTCTGGCTTTAGCCAAGGTGAAAAGGTGCAGGAAGAGGTCTTCGATATAATAGATCGTGAAGCCGAAGGCAGCGATTCCTTGGAGGGATTCGTACTCTGTCATTCAATTGCTGGGGGGACGGGCTCTGGCATGGGCTCCTATGTTCTGGAACGTTTATCCGATCGCTTTCCCAAGAAACTGATACAAACCTACAGTGTATTTCCGAATCAGGACGAGATCAGCGATGTGGTGGTTCAGCCCTACAACTCGATACTCACATTGAAGCGCCTCACAAAGTGTGCCGACTGTGTTGTTGTCCTCGACAACACAGCCCTGAATCGCATCGCTACCGAACGTCTACATATTCAAACGCCCACATTTATGCAGATCAACAATCTGGTGTCCACGATCATGAGTGTGAGCACCATCACGTTGCGGTATCCCTCGTACATGAACAACAATCTGATTGGGCTGACGGCACCGTTAATACCCACGCCACAGCTCCACTTCCTCATGACTGGATACACGCCTCTAATTACGGATCACGAGGTAATTATAAAGAATACTTGCCGTATTCAATTTCTCACAAGTTTTCATCTGTAGACCAAAATCAATGTGCGCAAGACAACAGTTTTGGATGTTATGCGGCGACTGTTGCAGCCAAAGAACATGATGGTCTCCTCACCAGCGGACAAACGTCACTGTTACATATCCATACTGAACATAATTCAAGGCGAGGTTGATCCCACGCAGGTGCATAAGTCATTGCAGCGTATACGTGAGCGTAAGCTAGCCCAGTTCATTCCCTGGGGCCCGGCAAGCATTCAGGTGGCTCTATCGCGTAGTTCACCCTACGTGCAGACGGCTCACAAAGTGTCTGGCCTGATGATGGCCAATCATACGGGCATCAGTGCACTCTTCAATCGCGCCCTGGCCCAGTATGATAAGCTGAAGAAGCGTAATGCATTTCTGGATCAGTTTCGGCGTGAACCCATGTTCCAGGATGATCTAAGTGAATTGGATTTGGCTCGAGATACCGTTGACTGCCTGGTGCAGGAATACGAAGCAGCCACACAGATTAACTATCGAAACTGGAGTCCAATGGCAAACGGCTTCAAGTAACAGGTGTATGTATTTTTATCGAAAATTTGGGTATTCCACTAGACTAGGCTTATAACTACAGTTTTATCTTTCATCA
The DNA here is from genome assembly GCA_018151445.1 of Zaprionus inermis. NCBI lineage: Eukaryota > Metazoa > Arthropoda > Insecta > Diptera > Drosophilidae > Zaprionus > Zaprionus inermis. The sequence continues at coordinate 2,019,134 of JAECXD010001696.1, forward strand.
ATTATCTGCTTCTACTGAAATAGTACTTCGTTTTATGATCTCAATCTAGCATAAAATCTACATTATATCAATTTTCTTTTTTTTACAGCGGACCGATTCATCAATATGACATTTAACAAATTTTATGAGACCATCAAATTCTGCGTCGCCTTCAGCCTTCGGCGAACTAACGAAATATATGAGTTTCTCTGTCATATTCCATAGGTTGTACGATTGCTCAACCAAATATTAGTCAATTAATTAAGCCAAAATTACGTTTCCCCCTGAACTGTATATAAATCTCGTTGAACCACTATGATAGAGTGCGCAGAAAGTCTGCTTCATAATGTATTGATTTAATGATTTAGTCTCAATTTAACCGCTAATATTAATCTGTAAAAAATAATGAATTAAATAATTAACTTAAGCTATAGCCCAAGCAGAACGGTTTATTAATATTAAAAATAATTCAATTATTATTTATTTTTCTTATACAGACGACTTAAAAAGTTTAATAGCTCAGAAATTCACTTCGAAGTAGGCCTTGATAACTAAAATGTTCTCTCCTGGGCAAGCTTGTTTGTGTAGAACTACACTAATCATCTGGTTTTCGTGTAGAAAGCAAGTAAAAAACAAGAAAATTTTACATTATTATTTTGTTTTCGTTTGTCTTAAATTCGATCGGCCCATTGCAAACTTTAATATTTTTTTATTTTTAAAAAAATTAAATAACAGCCAAATCAAAGACCTATCGTAAGTGGTGGCATTTTCCCGTGTAAATATAACTGTATGTGACTGTACTGTATTTATTTTTTAGAACATGTGCGGTGGTCCTGCTGGTTGGTGCGCGTTCTGTGGCCCCCCATGTGGTGGCCCCTTCTGCAAGGCCTGTTGCATCGAGGTATGCTGCCATCCTTGTACGCCCGCGTATCTGCAATGCAATCAAAATTGCAGCTTGGGCTGTTAAAGGCGTCTCCTCTCCCCCCCTTGAGGACACCCCTTTGCGGATCCAAGCCTAAGTTATATTCGAATTTGGTAAATGAATGTTTTCTTCTAAATTCTAAACAAACAGGATAATAATGTAAAAACCAAAAAAAAATAACACTAAAATGTCTGTGTGTACAAATTAAACTGCTTGCACGGAAGCTTGTGATATAGAAAACGATGTTTTTGTAATTTATAATTTATTTAACGCTCAAATTAATGTTACATATTTTACATTATCTTCCATCTCTACATAATGAATGTACACAGATATATGAATGCATAATATTTGTTTTGATGTATGTTGCATGTAGTATTTCATCCATTATATAATTTTTCTAAGCGTCAAACGAAACGATATGCATATTCTGCGTATGATATTCGATTTTCGATTTTATTTCGTCAAAAAAACATTAACATTCTTTTTAATATCTATAACGTGGTTTTTGCATTTAAAATGCAATTTTCCCTTTTTCATGTAAATACGTTTTAGTTTTCATAATATCATCGTGGATAATCGCATCGCAAAAATGCTGCGATCCAAAGCAATATCCGTTTTTGAATATATCGTAGTATAGTATGTGTATATGTTTATATGTATATATCTAAAAAGTGCTCATGTAAATACATATTTAGAAAAAGTTTTGTTTAAAAAAAAACCAAAGGAAAAGATAAAAAGCCCGTTGAAAATGCAAGACCAAAATGAAAAACTTATCAAAAAAATTCAGTAGATTTTATAGATAACCGTGAGTTCAGATTAGGTTCTTGCTTATCTACTTTACAGGACCACGCAGCGGCTCTAGGAACACATGGCCTTGAACTAATGTGGCTCTGCGATTAACTTACATCTCCCAGAAGACCTGATTTCGAAAGTAGTCCATTATCAACGGACAAAGCGACTATGAATAATGCAATAAGTAACCTTATTTCAATTTATAAAATCCCAACGAGTAATTTGTAATACATTGGTTTATTTAAATCTTACATTTAAATTCTTTTAGGGATACTATCTAGACGTATCTGGTATATGTAAATATATGAATATTTTTGCATAAACACTACGTGCGTTTTGATAAGTTTCTCGATCGACAACAAATCGATTTACGATTTATTTGTATAATGACTCCTTTCTAATTGAATTTAGATTATGGAAACTGTAAACTTATAACAAAATAAAACCAATAAAATAGAATACGAAAATAGAAGAATGTATTTTGCATTAACATTCACATGATTTATTATTCAGAAGTATATGTGTGTAACTCTACTTGCAATGATTTATTTAAAATTTAATCGATATCATTTTCTGAATTAACTTGAAGTTTATTTTCGTTATGTTATTATTATTATATTATAATATAAGTATAATACATTTTGTACAAATTTAAAATTAAATTAATTTAATAAAATTGACATACATAAATCAAAACGTGACAGACGACAAAACACAATGTTGGTCCTAGACATCGAATTTACACAGTGTGCATTATGAATTGCATATATGTTTGAATATGTAGATCTGATATATATTATGATTTTTTCAACATGTAATAAGAACTTCGCATTGTTGGATTGATTAACAGATTATGGAAGGCTGCATCCGATTACACACAATATGTACAGAGAGTGGGTTAATATCGTAAATCATACAAGTGGTTTGGGTTGCGCAAATACTTATGTAGGATACTATAAAGTAGAAGTGCACTCGATGTAGTTGTTGTTATTATTATTTTTGCTAGAGGTGGTCTTGTGGGTAACTTGGTAGCTTGGTCAAATTTGGCGTGCTGCATATGTATATAGAATATATATTTTCTTGATCATAGCATGCAATTTATACAATTTGTTTTTTGTGTGTGTTTTTTTATATATTTAATACTAAGCGTCACATGCGTGCGTATTTATGTGTGTTTGTTTCCTTGCTTTTTGCTTATATGCGTAGTTAACTGTACTTTATGCGTAGGCGTAACGGCAATTATCGTCTAAATACTTTTCATACTTATGCATAGCGCAGCTGCAAACTATCGTTAATACTATCGCGGCAGGCAGTTGATACTAGTCTTGATTGGATTACAATTTAGCATGGATCACGTACGAAATCCTATATATAGTTCGCTTTATTACCTTAGCGATAGTACTAACGATAGTTTTGGCATTGGCGTTAAAACTATCGATAATAGTATCGCAAGTAGCAAGTTGTTCTTAAGTTGTTCTTGTGGAAGCGTGAGCCAAATAAAAGCCGGCATTCTGTTTTTTTTTTTGAGACTAGTATTGGGTTTGCATTCATGATAGTTCCAACGATAGTGGCAAAAAGTATCTTGTGTACTATCGTAGAGTGTATGTATATTTTTAAAAATTATTTCAAGCTTATGAATTTGTATTTCATAATGTCTTACATACGCTACGAGAAGTTGCTTAAGCGTAGTTTGCACCTTATCGATAGTACAAACGATAGTTTTTGCAACGCTTTTGCATTATTATATTATATTTATATGTATTTTTCTATATAAAGATGCATTTGAATTTAATTATAGTTTAACATTTGCTTTAAGTATCCGGAATCTGGTAGTGGTATGTGAATATATATGTCTCGTCTATCGATGTATATATATGTATATATATATACATATATATATATGGGTTTATCTTTAATCTAACTACCGCTCTGTGCTGGCCGCCCCACATTACTCTAAGTTCTGTTTTTTTCAAGTGAACCACACTTTGGACCGCCCTCGTGCCCCGCCCGCTCCCAGTCCCACTCCCTCCCTCGCTCGCGCCCCCCGCGAGCCTGGCGAGCCAGAGCTTACAGCTGCACCTGGAATGTTTGCGCTGGCCCCTTGGGCGGTGAGATAAACGGATTCGTGCTGTGCCTGTTGGGCGCGCTGCGTGGTGCGGGCAAATCTGGTGACATTTTCTTGGCTGCAGCCACATTGGCCGCCCACTCGGCATCGAAGGGATCCGGATCGGTTGCACTTAGCGCCGTCTGAGCACGTCCCACGTTGGCCAAATAGTTGGGACGTTTCGGTGCAGCTGGTGAAGTGCTGCGTACCACCTGACCAAGCCACTGCTCGGCATTGGGCAGCTCCGTGCCGGCCGAGGTGGCGGAAGCATCCAAGCCGTTCTCCGAACGCGTCGGCGATTGCAGCACGGGCGGCACACTGGCCACACGTGGCATCACCTGCGCAGTGGGTGTGCCGCCGCCACTTCCACTCGCACCATAGCTAACCACCTGCTGCTGCTTCTCGGCCGCAACAATGTTCTGATTGACGCTGCGATTGTTATTAAAATTGAGGTCATCGCCCGCGGCCAACATGGTGTCCGTTTGCGAGAGCAGCGACAATCCCTGGCTGAGTTCCTGGCACAGCTGACTAACCGTATCGGCGGCAAGAATCGCAGCCGGATCGTTACCAGACGACTTGGCCGGCGACACCTCGGCTATGGGCGAGACGCTGCGCAGTGGCGTGTGCAGCGCATGCTGCTGCTGCTGCTGATGATGATGATGCGGATTGCCGGCAGCGGCGGCCAGGAACGCTTTTTGCCTGTCCGCATTGGACGGAAGATCGTTGACACGCAGCGACATCTGACGCTTGAACGGCGACTGGCTGCCGATTGTGCTTAGCCGAAACGAGCCCTGTCGCTCCAGCATGTTGGGCGTGGCATGTGGTCGTTCGATGGCGAACGGATTGAAGGGCTTGATCGTTGCAGCCGGTGGTCCAGGCAGCGCCGGACCGTCCACACAACGCTCGTTGGCTCCCACTGTGGCAATGGCCAGACGCTCGGTGAGCGTCTGCTGTCGGAACGAGCCGGTGCGCGTGAATGTCGAGTTCTTTGTGTCGAACGTCATTGTGACGCCGCATTCCTTGTCGCGTCGCTGCTTACGCTCCAGACACACGGCAAATGCGCAACCGACAGCGTGAGACAATCGTTCGCCCGAATCCTTGCACGCCAGAAAGCCGTGGCACATCCAACGACGTGTGGTCCCGTCGCGACATATGTAGCTGAAGCCACGCTCATGATTCCGATCCGGTGCACAGAAGCTCACCTTCTCGATGGTTTGGTCGACAATCAGGCCCTTGGTCTCGTCGTCGACCACACGTAACCCATCGCCGCTGACGTGCAGCAGGCCGCGGACAGGACGACGTCGGGATTGCTGCGCAAGAACAACAACAAGAATGTGTTTAGTCGCGAAGAGATGGAGCTAAGGGAGAAGCTTAAGACTTACCCTCAACACTTTGAGCGCCTCCTCGCAGACCTGCATGCCGCGCGACTCGAAGACCTCCACGCAGCCGAGATACTTAACCGAGAAGGAGCAGGTGGCCGAACGGACGGCCTCCTCGTCGGCCTGCCACTGATGCGGTTTCGAGGATTCGGGTACACGATCCTTGCGCCGGCGAAACGAGTCCCGAAACGAGCGTCGCAAACGATCCATTTTCTTTGGTGACTTTTTGCTAAACCGAAACGAGGCGGATTTCTGTGTGTGGGTGGGAATAAGCATAAATTAATTGAGGTCTTACAGAAAGGAGGGGGGGCGGGGGAGAGAGAAACAAGTGAAACAAGTGAACGTTGGCAGGATCAACCCCTATACCGGAATTATTTGTTTCTTTGTTTGTTTCCTTCGGCGCGGCTTGTTAACCTACCCCATTCTTAACATCGCCGAATTTTCCTCGTGTGAAGCCGCGCTCCAGTGGTTCGTGCGTGTGTGACGATGAGTTTCCCATGGCTGTGGTCGGTCTCGCTCTCACTCGCACTCTCTCTCTCACACGCTCTGTCTCTCTTGGCGCTTTGTTTCGTGTGCTATCCGGTTTGTAGAGCAAACTGGCGTGAGTAAAACGCCGCCAATAACCGTTACAGCTTTAAAACTGAGCACGCAAGCGTTGCCAGATGTGCGCAACTGACAGCTGCAGTTGTTAGCTCGCTCTCGCTCTCTCTCGCTCTCTCTCGCTCTCTTGGCTTGCAAACTATCGTTTGCTGTTATTATTGTGTTTCGATTTTATTGTTCGATTTATTGGCTCGTTGAGTGTCGCAAATTTATTTGTTCATTGAATTTGAGTTATGGATTTTGTTTTATTATTATTTTTTTTTTTTTATAAATTAATTGATGAGCGTCGTGTCCCCGATGAGTTCCATCTGCGATCTGCAAAGCGAGTGAATACTGTTGTTAAACGACGGCCACTCCAGCGTTATCTAATAATACTAGCTGCTTCGACGTTTCTGATATGCAATCACACTCACACACTCGCACACTCACACTCACACTCATTGATTTTATGAGTCAGCGCACGCTCGCTTACTACGCCCCCCCCAAAGTCTCTATCGATATTATTAATGCACCCAGCGCAGCATATGTGCTCGATCCGCGATCTGCGAGCGCAACGCAAATCCCCTACTAACTAACTCGCGCGATAATAACAAAATATCATTTAAGAACTTGCCAAGTTGGCGCTTATCTTAGTGAATCGAGCGTACACAGCGAGTCGCTCGCATGTCTCACGTAATTGTTTACACATTATTTAATTATAATTTTCTACTTCTCTTTTATTTTTTGTTTTATTTTTTTGCTTGTTTCGGTTTTAATTTATTTATTTCTATGCTATATTTCTTCCTTTCTTTATTATTTATTTATACTTTGTGTGGGTTTTGTTTTCGCTACGCTGCGGCGACATACGCTGACGTTTTTGTGACTTTATCACATGTCTCATATTGCGGTAAACTTTACCGGTTATGTGTTTAGTTTTCTGAGCAAAACGCCCCCCGACTATAGCATAATATACCGCCGCCCGCAGTTCCGCACACGCTGCGCTAATTGCGCGAATGCCGCAATAATCCCAAAGCCTGCGCATTTTTTTCTGATCATGAATCAGATGAGATAAAAAGAGAAGCATGAAGCATGAAGCATTTCGACGCGAAAGTTTAAGTATTATAAGTGAATGAATTTCAAAATAAATTCATTTTCTTAAGTATTGATTCAACTTTAAGCTAAAACTGTTCAGATCTCTTGTTTATATACAAAGTATTACTTATCTTACTTATCTTTTCGACGAAACCCTACACCTGTGTTTACACCTCAACCCAAACACGTAATATCGCTCGACTTTAGGCTACTACGCACTCAGTTACAATAGATAAATTCCTTATCTGCGACATATTTGCTTGGACACTGCAGTCTTTTCGCTGCTTCGGCTTTGTTTTTCCCTACTTGTTTTTTCCTTCTACACGTCAAAGTTTTCCACACACGCGTCTTTAGAGTACGTAGTTCATACAGATTCATATACAGAAACTTTGACGTCGCCCATTAGCTCAGGGACGTTAATTGACCTGGTCAACGAGCGACAGGGACAGAGACAGAGAGAGAGAGAGAAAGACTACTTGGATTGTTTGTCTACGCTTGTCACTCATCTCTGTCTGAGTACACTAAATCCGAGTTCAACGGCATCACTGGAAGGCGGTGGGGGGAGGGGGGGTCAGAAAAGTATCTTTCGAATGCGTTTGCAGCTTTCAAGTGAGTTGTAAGTTGATTTTGAAGACGCTTTCTTCGGCTTCGCCCGCTTGCTGCTTACTCTCTAACTGTAAATGTGTTGGAAAAACTGGTTTTGGAAACTTTTCTCGATTCTCCACTCTCGGTTCTCGATTCCCGATTCTCGATTCTTGGCACAACAAGACCAGCACTCGAAAATTTGTAGCTTTGTTTGGGTTACGTTTCGTTCTCAACTTGGATGCTGTTTGACTGCATTTTATTTTGGAAGGCAAGGAGAGCTGAAACTTGTGAGTCTGGGCGTGTCGTAAAGGGTCAGTTGGCTAATCAAATTGTGGGCCCAGAGCGCTAAGCGTGAGATTAAAGCTCGTGTTCGACTCTGCACAGCTCCATACCCACGCCTTGGCCTCTGGCCCCGCCAATGTGGGTCATGCATAATGTATTTTATTTGGTTTTCCAAAAAAAAAAGAAAAATACAAAAGGAGAAAAAGGTTTACAAACATTTTAACCACACTCAGAACTTGGTAAGTTATCAAGAATTTAAGCGACGAATGAGGTCAGAGAAGCTTTACGCGTAATAAATCATTTATTCAAAGAGAGTGAGAAGATACGAAGGTTTCGTACCTTTCGAACCTTTCTGAGATTTGAGTTAGAAAACCTATTTCGTTTTCATGTAGTTTCCATATCAATCTCTCTATGATTCTTCCAAATGAAAAAGGTATTGTTAAGTTTCATTGCATCGTTACTGACTTTATACAACAGATTATCGACCAATGGGTTTTGTGGGAAACTCCATCGGTATCCGCCATGAATCATAATACTCTTAACAAGCGTATTCACACGTTTCGCACGCTGTGCACAAAATCTCCAACTACCAGAAAAGTCTCGATTAAGTCACGCATTAAAAAAGCACAACAAACTGGTGAGTATACAAAAACAAATTATATATCATGTGCAGTGACAACAATAAGGTCCGAAAGCATAAATCCCTACGGCATGGCAGGTCGACATAGTCGAAACCGGAAGGGTTCATTCAACCAATAAGCCGGACAAGATACGCGATAAACACGAGTCATGAAACTGGTTTTTTTTTTGTTTTTTGAGCAGAGAAAAATCAAAATGCCCCATACAGCTACACGAATATATATTTAGTGCAAGTGCAAAGGTATTTACTATATTTACTCAGGTATATACCCTATAGATGGAGCGACAACGCACGCTGCGATTAAGCTCGTTGTTGACTCAATAAATTCATATGATTTCTACATATTTACACGGTACTCGGCTAATTAAAATGCCTGCATACAGGGTAAACAGTAGGCTTATTGGGGAGTTGGGAGCTAACAAATAAAATATGCACAATTCAATCAATCATAGCGTAATCAAATAAACCAAATTGTTGCCTGTAATATTTAGATAGGTTATAATGGGAAGCGTGACTCCCCTCTCTCTCTGAAATATATAATTTCAATCTAAAAAACCGAACATGTTGTGGTTTCAGCTTGATTGGAGTAGAAAAATAGCAGTAATATTCCAGTTTCAATTCACATCTCTGACCTTCGAACCTTTCGAGCATTTCTAAATACAATTTTCAGCACTCTCAACCATAATTAAAATTCATTACATCACAGACTACAACAGTATGTCTGGCGTATAGTATATAAATCATATGGCTCGCCGATCTATAACACTTGACAATCTATGACATAATGAACAATTGTAAATTAGCGTGTCAATTTGTTGCTTGTTTTTTTTTTTTTTTTTTGCAGCGACAGCATTAAACAATTAACCCAGCCGGGCCAGAGCAGGCGCCGTCATTGACACCCAACTTGAGGCACATATCGATGGATATGGACGATATAATAATTAAGTACTCTGTAATTCTTGACAATTGCGCAAAAGATAATTGCGATTTTTGTCTTATGAACTTTTTCAAATTTTCTAGGGTATCTCGGGTCTGGCTTTAATTACATAACAGCTTGGCGCCCACTAGCAGCCTGAATGAATTTTCTAATTAATTTTGTTGCCCCCAAAAGGCCAACGACACTTGTTGCACACACAACCCTGTGTCTCTCTATCCCCCTCTCTCTCTCTCTCTCTCACTCTGTCTATCTGTATCGGACCAGAACCAGCCCATGTCCCGCTCTGGTCATTACGATTAAAGAGCGTATGATGACAATGTTCGTCTCAGTTGCGCAGGTGACGCGGGTTTTCACGCTTGGCAGAGAATAAACTAGCGAACATTTCAAATAGAGTTTGACAAGGTTTCGTATTGAAGCTGTAATCCTAATCTAACTTCAGGTTAAAACCCAAAGATGCTGTACAAACTGGATTAAAATTTTGGCTTGCATTCAAAGTATAATCAAGTTTTTCCTGCGAATTAAAATACTTTTCTATCTCAGGCCTTTCAGGTAACAATCAAGCTTCTACCTAGCTAAGGATTAGGCTGCTGCAGTTGAGCAGGGCATCGATAACGGTTCAATCTTCTTTCGGCCGTAAGCCGCTACGACTTGGGCGAATCCTTATCTAGGCAAATCCCATCCAAGAGTCTGTGAAATGTGTCACAAAGGATGTTCCGTCTGCATGCATTCGCTCGTTGCATTTACGAGTTCACACGCTTTGCGATGAGAATGAGAGAATAAAAGGATATACGTTTTATGGCTTCCTTTTTTTCTCCTTCTTCTTCTTCTTGTGCTTCTACTTCTGTGCTTCGGCTCTACGTAGTGCGTACTTAATATGCAATTATAATTATGCCGCCCTGCGCGTTCTGTCTACAGCCCTGGCGTTGATCAACCACCGCGTCCTCCTGTTGTCGTCGTCCTTTTTTGATGCGTCTGGAAGCCCGAAGCCCTGCACAAACTACAGGCCATAAAAGAGGGAGGGTTGCCCCCGTGTCGCAGTGTTGGAATTTATAATTTTTTTTATGCATGTTCGTGGGAATTTTTGTTTAAAAAAAAAAGGCAAACTAATGTCGTGTATAGTAGGAGAAAATATATCTAGTATGCCGCCAGCTTAGGCGGATGTTTGGCATGGTCATTAAACGCTTCAGACTCCCCCAACTAATAACGACATCAATTAGTTTGTAGAAGCGGCAGGCAGTACAGGGTATCCAAGTAGTTGACGCCCTAATCGATATGCTAATTGAGTTTATCTATTAGTTTTACTTATATATATTATATAAAGTCATCTTGTGCCTTGCGAAATAATCAAGATTCTCTCGATATTCTCACAGCATGCAAAGGTTCTTGGCAAAGAAACCTTGATGCCTTCAAAAACAAAAAAGGGTAGATTCTTTGCAAAATTCTTGCAGTCCGTGGGATTTGCGAGATGAAGAAGAATACGAAATACCTATGCATAGACAAAAATTTCACACGTCGGCACCCTTAGGCCCGCTCGAGATCGAGGGGGTAGTGAACGGTAGTGAGCGGTGAGCGGGTACCGGGCAGGGCTTCGACATTCCTATGCAGCACCCAGTCCAGTTGCAGTCAGCCCTGCATTGCCCTGGACCTTCCCCTGCGACTGTAAACACCCTCCTCCCCTTTACGGATGCGTAATTATTAGCTGTCAACTGGGCGTTGAGCATGGCCAGCATCGAGCACTACCTGGTGCCCTATGGGAACCAAGCTGAGCACGCGAGCTGTGTGAGAAAATGGAAGCTGCATCTGCATTCGGATTGCATGCGATTGGTGTGTTCGAAGAAGGAGCAGCAAGACAATCGCTCGATGAATGTTAAACATTTCTCAGGCTTGTAGAAAATAACAAATACTCAACTACCTAGACCCAAGGCTGCTGAGCTGAGTTCCTATTGCAAATATCTAAATTGCAATCAGGATTAGTTTCTCTATACTGTCCTTAAACTTTAAATTGTTCCCTCATCCAGCTCGGGTACAGTCGAATGCCGTCAATTGACTTTGACTTCAACAAACGCAACAGAAACAACCTTAACTCTGGCTACTCCACATTCCCCTAACACATCCTTTAAAAAATAAAAACAAATAAGAAAAGAAAGACAGAGAAACGAAAAAGAACTACTGGAGAGAAGCAGAGCAAACGGAAGTTTAAGAAGAAGACGCAGAATAAACAGAGGCAAACGGCATGTAAAATTCTCGTATATACGAATACTCTTGGGTAATTCCTTAAGTACGTGTGTGCTGAGCATGTCCTGACTGCACACACACATACACACACATCAAGATACACATGTATACAGATAAGAAAAGCCGAAGAGTGCCCTAGTTGGGTATGCTAGCGCGAGAGATGCTCTGTAGATGTAAAGAAAGTGTTTTTATTTAATTTTTTAGTTTTCTAGACTCATAAATTAATTTATGATATAATATCAATATTTTGACAGAATAGTAGAATTATTTTGAAAATCTAGACTTGAAATTTCAGAAAGAAAGCTATAATATAACCCAAAGTAATGATTTTTTATAAAGTTGTAACTCATTTAAATGACGCAAAACTCTTTAGAAATCTCAAGTAATAAGTAAAAAAAAAAACGACACTTTAGAAAGTGTTAAAAGCTCATGCACACTTGCATATACCCCTTCACAGCGCGCACATGTGTACAGGGTATACGGCAAACAAAACAAAACATTTGCGATCGATGCGCATCTGCCACACAGCTCCAGATCCTGCTGCCGCACGAGGCACGCTCCACTCATAATACCGCTGACATATGTTTCTCGACACGCTGCACGTGAAGGAGGCAGAGCCGATGAAGAGTAACAAAGGGAGGAAGCAAGAAAGATGCAGAAGAAGCAGCAGCGGCACAACTCCCGACTCTCAGCTCAACCACATGTCGTGCGTGCTAGCTGCTTCATTTGATTTGCCTTTGGCATATTATGTTTTCAGGTAGTCTGGAAAAGGAGGAAAAAAAAACAAGAAAAAGGAAACCCATTTCGATTTTGTCTGGTGCCATTTGCTAGTCGCTGCAGGATGTCTGCCAGCTGTGTCCCGCATCTGTCGGTGCTCTCTCAACTTGAAGAATCCTCTGCTGCTCTCTTTAGAGTATTTCATTCGCAGAGTCTTAACATAATGACGCAGAGCTCGGGGAACCTGCTTAACAACAAGTTTCATTTCCCAACGATATCTGGCATCATTTATTCATAACACTCAAATCAGTCAGAAACCACTCAGACATGTTTAAAAATTCATAACACAATCCGCCGTTTTGTCAGTCAATATAAATATTGACTAAATTATTAATATGCCTATTCTTCGGTTCCGCATACAACTCATCGAATTCCCCGAAATCGATAAACGCATAATCATATGCAAAAGAATTTCGAAAGTCCCTAAAGCGTATAGAAAATACCTTGCAAAACACAAGAAGACTTAACTAGACTTTACGTAACTTTCTTTAAGAAAGAACGGCCGAACAAACAGACTCAAATTAATATTCCAGACAGAAGTCAAGTTGTTTAACCCGACGATGGAGTAATACTAAAGAATGTTTAGTAGAAAAACGAAAAACTTGAGTTTGAAGCGTGAAAAACGAACCTATAGACAAGATAAATGTGAATATGTGGAAATTAAAAAGATAATCGTAAAGTTTAGGCCATAAACGAGTATAATATATCAGATTTCTTTAATAGAAAAGGTGGAAAACTCTTTATTTTTCCTTATTTATAAAGAAATACCTCAATTCGCTCCCAATAAAGTTATTTTTTAGTTTTTACAAACGAATTCAAAATAGAATCGTAAAGTTTAGGTCATAAACGAGTATAATATATCAGATTTGTTTAATCGAAAATTCGGTAACATTCAAAAATCTCTTAAGTTTCCATTCTTTATTAAAACAAACCTTAAATTCTCCCCCAATAAAGTTTTTTATAGCTTCTTGCTCCACACGCGACAATTAACTTGCTGAGATTGTCGAATTCTTGGTGCACACTCAGAAACCAGAAAATAATATAGTACATACAGATATATAACCCACTATGCATGTAACCAAAGTAATTCACGTATTACGTATGCATATATGCACAGTATATACGAGTACTTTGCGCTGACAGGGCAAACAGTGTTGTCAAGCTTTATCTGGCTACATCAAATAGAATCTGCTTTTGGCTTAAAAAAAACACACACACACACACAACAACATGTTATTTTGATAAGTCGACGGACAGTGACAAACAGCAGTAGCAAGGCATAGACGAAGAAAAAGAAGAAGGGGGAGAATAACACATAGTCCACAACTGACAGTCAAATAAATTCAGTTATATAATGCAAAACTCTTTCGCCCCGTTCAGCTACATTTTATTAGATAAATGTAGATTTTCTATGTAAATTTGTCAATGGGATTTTGTAGAGTTCCCGATAGAGCTTTTTCCAGTGCGATGCGATTTTTCATCGCCAACGGAGCTTGACAATTTCCACTGTTCCATTCTCTGCTCTGATTGTCATTGTCATTGGGCTAGAGAGAGAGAGAGAGAGAAAGAGTGGGACTTGGGGGTTACTTTTCGCGTTCAAATCAATTTGATTGTGCGCGAAAGTGTGACAAAAGTTTTGGCTTGTTTATTTCCATCTCTTTCTCGTTTGTAATTCGCTCTAACAATTTGTTTACTTGGCTCAAACAAACTAGCAGCAGCCCAACAGCTGTTGCCCTCCATAAGGCCCGGCGCCTAAAAATATGCCAACCAAATTGGTTTGCCCTGGAAGGTACGACAAAAAACCAATCGATATTATGGTAAAAACAAAAAAAGAGAAAAAACACGGAAGGAAGCCCTAAACAGGTGTATTACACTGTTCAACAAGAAACCAGAAAAAGAGCACGATTCGATAAATTGCAACGCTGCTGCAGCTAATTCAATTCATCAATCAGCTGCGAGTAGCGACAAATTGATGCAATTAACTTAAATTCGATATAAATGTATCAATTTTATCGATTGCCCACGACGGACGACGAGTTTCAATCAGAACTTGAATTAAAACAGGAAGAATAAACTGCGATCCAATTTAAGTGTGTTTCATCTTGAATATTCCGATTTTTACCTATTATATCAGTTGTGGAAGAAACTGAAATGCGACTGGAAAGGGAAATCTACTCAATTATCGAGGAAATTTGCGTATAAAATTGTTTGTTTTTTTAAAATTTCTATAAAACTAGCATGTTATAATTTTGTATTATATCTTCTCTTACTATTTTCTATTTCTATTTTTTCCTGCTCGCACTTGATAAACTGTCGTGCCTTTGATATTTGAAGCTATAACTAAACAGTTACTAAGAACTTATTTCAAGAAAAGCACACTCAAAACAAACAAAGTAGATGGGGAATATTGTTAGTGTTGTTCTAATTTTGAGTGTGCTTTGTGTAAGACAATATTATTGTAGGAAAATTCGAAATTTGTGACTGTGAAAAAGGTCAAAGTTAAAAAGGAATTTTATGGCAAATAAACAGCTTAATGGATGCTGCCTTGTTTATGGCCATTTTCAATTCTCTCTCTCTCTCTCTCCTGCTCTCCTTTTCTCCCTATATATCCCTCTCCCTGCCTGAAAGGTGCATGCACTCAGATTGCATTAGGAAGCTTAATTAAAATGCGCTTTGTAATCGCAGTGCACATTAAAGAATCAACTTAATGGCAAAACGTTTACATACACAATTAGCCAAGCTTAATTTCCTGCACGGCGCAAAGAGGATGCACAAGGCGCAAATCCAAGTTACCAAGTCCGACTCCGACTGCGACTCAGAGTCGCCAGCCAGCCAGCCAGCCAGCCAGAGAGACATCACATCAACATATCAGGCAGCTTAATGAGTTGTCCAAGCACAAAACGTTGCACTTGTCAGAAAAGAAGAAAAAGCGAGAGAAAAGTGTAAAGTAACGACTGATAAATACGCTGTAGCAACAGCAGACTGAAAGAGAACTCTTCTGAAGTTATCGATAGCTTGCGCAGCCAAGAGCTAACTTCGAAACGCCATCTGCAACCTTTTCTTTTGAGCAATCCGTCAAGTTATCGATTTACCCTAATTCAATTTTCATAAAATCATGAAAACAAACCATTTTCAGCTGATAAAATCGAGTTTTTGTCACGTAATAAACGAAAGAGTATATAAAATACACGGTAGGAAATTACAACATGGCTCAGACGACGACGACGACGATGTGGCAGCCAGCCTGACTTGTTCTTGTTGCCCAGCTTGGACAAGACAACATTATCGTTAGCGTCATCGTCGTCGTCGTCGTCATCGTCATCGTCATCGTCGTCATAACCTACAGCATTATGAGCAACAACATCATCATTATCGTGACCGTCATCCGCCATAAACTGTTGTTGATGCTGTTGTTGTTAATCAACTGCATAAAAATAGAAAGGAAATTCCATGAAATTAAAGTTTTATGTACAACAACAAGTCGACTTCAAGCCAAGCCAAGCCATGCCAAGCCAAGCCAAGCCAAGCCAAGTCCAAGTCCAAGCCGCGTCGCTGTTTGTTGAACTTGTGCAGCGAAAGCCAAATGCAGCTGAAGTTGGAGTCGTGCCTGGAGCGCTCCTGTTGGAGTTGGAGCTGCAGTTGGACGTCGCGACTGCAAGAATGCAGTTTGGCATAATCGAAAGGCAAGTGAGAAAAGTGGCGAGCGGAATAAAACAGAAAAAACAACAACAAGAAATCAAGACATGAAAAAAGGCAACTGAAAACTGGTTTGCCACATACAATTTTGTTTTTGTTGCTGTTGCTATTGCCTGCTTTTGTTCTTACTTTTTGCCACGGCTTGTTACCAGTTTAACTGCGACTCTGGCTCGGAATTCGTTGCCTGTGAATCGTGGTATTTTTTTTTCAAGCTTTTTAGCTTCTTTTCACATTCCAGCCGCAGCAGTTGCAAGTTTGGCTGGATTTTTTTTTTGCTGCTAACCTGCTGCGATTTACGCACACACCGCATGACAGTTAATATAAGCTCGGATTTTACGTAAAGTTTTGAGGATTTGCAGTGCAACTTTGAAAATGAACAGATACCCTTTCTCTGTAGTGAAATCTTAATATTTGCATATTAGAAATCAAGGGAAAATGTATAAATTACTTTGAGCAGGCTGAGAACTTTGTTTTAGGCTCATTGTTATATGGTATGGTATGGTAATTACTGTCTCTGTCTCTCTTATTCTCTGTCCTCCTCTGCCTTTTGCACCACGTAACTAGCCAGTTAATATTGCCATAGACAACTCATATTGCATTCAAAACTTTATGTAGCTCAAGGCGCAAAATAAAATAAAACGCTACCCTTTTACAATCTTCGATAGTTGAGCATTTTACGAAATTTTCAATACGATTTGCATAAGTTTTAATTGACATTTTTTTTGTTTATTTTGTTTTAAGTTCCAGTGAAAAAAAAAAAACACAAAAGGCTGCTTTACTCATAGATACACTCGGTCAAATCGGTGAATCATCTTTGTATATATAAAATAAATACGAAAAACGTTTGTATCTTGTGAACGTGGTACGTGATGGGTATAGATAGATATGTATGGGGTGTGTTGTGTTAGCAAGAACAGTTTGCTAATTGCAAACGTTTTTTATTTTTATGTGCGATAATTACGATGTTCAAGTACAACCACTTGGGCTTCGTTAATTTACGATTTAACGTTTTAATGGGTATGTTCAGGTACGTAAAATAATTATATAAATCCTATATATACATATAGGATTAATAAAGATCCTTCAGTTTTCAACATAAAGTGATCTTTCGAACTAATCAACAACCTAAAAAGAAACTCCCTATGTAAACACCTTTTATTTTTTTTATTTAATTCGTTCGATTTCTCCCACTCATTATTTAGACTTCATTCAAAAGTCTTCAAGCAGACATACACACCTCAAGCCCAACAACTAAACCATGTCAATGATAGCAATAAATTGTTATCGGTTCGGACAGCTGTCAGCTGTATGGCTCAATAGAACGAAGCAGAATCAGAAGAAGAAGAAGAAGCCATATCTACGTAGTATTTGAGTTAGCATACAGAGGTATTACGAGCTGATACTGAGGTGTGTCAAACGTAGCGCTTATCTGCCTTTCTTTATTTCTTTCTTCGGTTACTTCCCGTTCTTACATACATGTAGAATTGCTCAATAAAAAAAGGTCTTTTTTATAGAATACATAATCTTTTCTTTTTTTTTTTTTGCACATCAGAAACGTCAGAAACACGCTGAAATATGATAGAAAATTGAACAAAATAAACGTATGCAACGGTTGAGGTGTTGTATACGATTTTTTGGCACTGTCAAGACGAAAAACCTGTATACAACAACAACAACAACAGCAGCAATGGCTCAATAATCCAAGAATTATATGCAAATTTTATATTTCTTTTTTTGGGATTTGAAATAAAGAAACTCGTTTTCCACTGAAGTCACTTCGAGTCGTCGACAATAATGTTACTTGAATTCTGTAGGTGCTGTTGCGGTAACTGTTGTTGTTGTTGATGTTGCTCAAGTTGTTGTATGACATTTTGGTCAGACATACCGTTTAAATATCGTATTGCTTGTCAATGGTTTCTATCCAATTGCAGTTAAATCCAACGAAAAGCGGCAGAAAAAACAAAACTTAACTTTGGCACTCTCAACTGATTTTTTTTGTTTCAGGCCATCCCAAACCGGTTTCGGGGCCTTATATAACTAATACAGATATTTGTGTTAAGGTGTTTCTATATAATATATATACGTGTATTTGGTATATGTTATTATTTTATGATATTTTGTAGAAATTATATTGCGATTAATCGATTATTTTATGCACTTGACGAACGCGCTGCGATCTTCACCTGCACCAGCACGAGTTATTATTTTAATTACCCCCCCTAAGTAGAGATGGTGTTCTATGCGAACGAAGAAGAACGTTACGCGGACACGACTATGCAGACTGACGAAATGACGAACTGACGCACTGACTAAACGGTTCAACTGTCGAACTGTCTGTCTGTCGGTCAGCGGGCAGCGACGCGGTTTCCGGAGAGGTTTGCTCGAATCGACGGCTCAAATTGCTCTACTGTACTGGGCGCGCACACGGCTCGCAACTCTCGACTGTATCCGAACTCAGCAAGCCAAGCGCAGCAGCGACGGCGGCAGCAGCAAAGAGCGTGAGAGCACGCAACGGAGAGCCGCGCCGCAGAGCACAAGAGAGCGGCCGATAGCAGCAGCAGCTGTTGAGCGCTCTCGCTGTGTGTGCGCCTGTGTGCGTGGATTTGCTGCTCATTGTCCCATTGTGTTATTTACTACCAACAAACAGCAATGGCAGCAATGCCAGTTACCTCTGTCGTCGACGTCGAGAGAGAGGCGGAGAGTGAGAGAGCAGGCGAAAGAGAGCGACACCGATAAAATTGCGACGCGTCTTATGCAGCTTGTAGATTTTTGTGTAGAGGCACCGCAAACCGGCCAGGTACGTGAGGCAAATGCGCTACACACAAACAATAAATACAGAAACGATGGTAGTAATAACAACTAGCGAACTCAAAATTATAAGCACTTAAGCAGTTTTGATTACTTTGAAATCGTATAATTAAATACAATAAAATAAAAAAAAAAATATATTAAAATTTTATTGAAATTTGAACTGAAAATCACAATGTTTCTTATAGAACTGATTAAATTTCAAAGTATTTGAATTAATTGCAGAAAATAAATAACTATATTTTCCATAAGAAAATCATAAAGTTTCCAAAGAAATTTATATGATAAATTGTATTTAAAATAAAGAAAGGGTCTCTTCTTTATTTCTTTCTAAAGTTGTACATGGAAAAATATTATAATAATAAGTGGCTTTCATATTTTTAATATGCTTTATCAGGAATCAATAGTACTTTATGCTTCCAAATTATTTTTGATAAGACAACAAACTTAATTTTCTTGCAGCTCATGCTGCCCGTTGCAAATTGTGTAGGGTATTTGAAACCAGTTGTTGGATCTGCAGCTGCCAGTTTTACCTATACACATATCACCACAAAAGTACACACAGACAAGCGTCTGGGTTTAAGGCTTATGACGCAGACTGGAAGCGAATGTTGATGTAAGAGAAAAACACGCGAATCAAAGAGAAAAAGCAAGAGAGTTCACTCTCAGCTAGATCAACTAGCTGTTCGCTGATAGTTAATCGAAATAGTTATACAATGTCAGTTGGTAGATACTGATTAATTGGAATTCAACCCTAACTCAATCATTAATTGAACTTATCTGTCTGAACAATGTTTAAAGTAGCCCAACCTAAATTTCGTGACAACAATGCAAAATGATCGATCGTTTCAACAACAATAAGCAATAAGACAAGGTCGTTGCTTGCCAAAGAGAGAGAGAGAGAGAGAGAGAGAGAGAGAGAGAGAGAGAGAGAGAGAGAGATAGAGAAGAGAGATAGAGGGAGAGAGAGAAAAGAGAAGAGAGAGGGAGATAGCTGAAACTTAAGAGAAGAGCGACCAAACTGAAGATGAAACTGTGAGAGAGAGAGCCCGAATGAAAGTGCGATTCGTTGGAACGTGCGATAAATTGCAATGCAGCGGTTTTTGGGATACATATAACTATAGATATAGATATTGAGACATGTATATGCATGTCTATTCGTTTGTGCGTGTGCCCAGGTAGCTCGCGCGTTAGGCGCACAGGTAAAAAGGTAGCAACGATTTCTTGATTAGAAACCTCGGCCATAAAACTTTAATACCAAGAATCTGGACTACAAGTTGGGCCAAAGCGCCCACGGTAAAGCGACCTTTTCACCACACTACGCTTGGCTCAAATGAAATCAGCTAAACCGTTAGACAAATACCAGCAGTACTCAGACAAGTTAACTTCCACGTAAAATGTAAAAGCCAGTAAAATGCAAACGTGCTAACCAAAGTACAATTGCATTGGGCACACACACACTGCACATATAAATGAGTATTGTACACTCCCACACACCCGACCTGTCTGTGCACCCCACGCTGCCCCATCGCTTGGACAAAAGATAAGCTCCACTGACAGCGCAGCACAAATGGGCAAATCGTCAACTGTGGCTGCGGCTGTGGAGGACTGGGGCTTGGCTTGGCTTGGCTTGGCCTGCCCATGGCGCGGACACAAGCTGAGAAATCAATGTCCCGCCCGGTCCGGTACGGCTAGACAAAAGCCACATGTTCAACTAATCAGAAATTCAATCAAAATGCGCCATCAGATGCGGCAAACCGAACAATACTATGTTTACGAAACATACATATAAAAGCATTTAGCACTTTGTCTGTAATCGAACAAGTTCCATAGAGATATATATGTTTCGTTAGAGACAAATGGATTGTAAACAAAAAGATGTATGCTATTCTAAGCTTATAGAGACGAGCCAAGTTAAAATTGAAGTCCAGCTATTTTCCAGGCTTCGATCAATCCAAAATTTCAACTTTATCTTTTCAGATGTAAAACAAATCGAATGTCGTATATTGCATTTGTTCATCTTCCTTTTGAATCCTCCTTGTTTTCTGCTGTTTTCTATTCAATATAAACAGTTTCCATGTAGATTTTCATTTTTTCTTCCGTAAACGTGGATTTAAGCATATTGTGCTTTCATTTAAGCTTAGAGTTTTTATTTTAATTCATATTTGGAATTATTATTTTATATATTTTTGATTTCGATTTATATGCATTATTTATATGTATACTTATTATATATATTTTTTTCTTTTATTTATTTTTATTTCATTTGTATTGCTTTTATCCAACGTAGCTTAAATTTTGTTTAATCTTTTTTATTTTTTTTTTTTTTTCCATGGCGTCACTTGTTTCTCTCTGTGAAAATAAATAATGCAAGCGCTTCTTGACTTACCTGAGCGTGAACTTCTGAAAATAGAAGAGAAAGAAGAATTAGTATCGTCGAAAATGTCGGTTAAAGAATTTTAAATTTTTGCACCGCAAGCTGGCAACGCTGTGCGCTGGCAACGCTGAATGTGCGCTCTTAACTCGAAGCTTAAGAGCTTCTTGCACTTGACAACGACACAGGCGGCGCTTGAGCTGCGACAATTGTGAGCATAGAGAAAAGCAACAACAACAGCAGCAGCAGCAGCAAAGGCAAAAAGTTCTCACAGTCATTAGGGTCATGTCGCATGGCGGGTCTCGTGTTCACAATTTGTTTGCCATAACTCTCGTAACTCGCCCAAGATTTACGAGGCATGCGAGGCCGCATCGAGTACCGCTTGAGACGCCGGCTGAGGAGCTTCGGCTTGAGTTTGAGTGGAACGAAAAGCTCAAAAGCTTTCAGGTTTAAGCTGGGCTTTTCTCAGAAGTTGAATGAACTTTCGTCTGGCTTAAAATTAATGTGCGTAGCCATACATTTCGATGCGTATTTACCATAAATTTGATAAATGATTTTTAAATATAACAAATTAATTACATAAAATATTTAACATGCTTAATTACCAATTTCAACAGGTAGCTTAGAGGTATAAGGCAGTAAAATGTTCAAAGTTCGTTTAGCTTAGCATAATGCGCATATATCCGCACTTATACCTATCAATTTAGGCTTATTTTTAATCCAAAACCAAACATGGTCTCATATCAACTATTCCCTTGTTTTTTTATAGGGGTAGGGAAATGTCTCTTAACTTGAACTAGTTCACATTTCACACCCCACAACGCCCCGATAACCAATTAGCTAAGGGTTGCAGCCACACCTCCCCCTGGATTATTTTCGCAAGCGCATAAAAAACTATCGAGGGAGGGGCGAGTGAAATTTTCAAGTGCCTGCGCCTGGCTCAAATACAATTAAAAACCATTTAACCAGCTTAATGGACGAAAGATTGCTTTAGAAAAAAAAATACCCAATGATTACGGAATCATAGCGGCAAAGCCGGCATTATCAGATATTAAATTAAACGCAGGGAGCCGACTGGTCGTGAGAACCAACATAATTTAATTTATTTTTTAGTTCCGAACATGACGACAATTTGTGCTACCTTAAAGAAGTTAAAGCAAATCTGCCAGAGTTGCCATTAGACGTGATTTTTTTGTAACAAAACTGCGCCTTAGGCAGCTGAAATTGGTTTTATAATTAACGCAAATTGCTAAGCTTGTAATTATCCATTGATTTGTGTTCAATTTTTACAGAAATCACTTTTGACTTTTCAAAATAAATTGGACAAATATGAACTTTCACCAAACAAATAAGCAAAGTGTGGGAAAGTAGAAAGGTCTCTCGAAAGCCGAGAATTGTGTAGACTTTTACAAGGCTTAAGAGATCCACTCATACAATTTATTTAATATTTTAAATGAATGGCAGGATAAATTTACACTTTCTGATTAGAATCGTAGCAGTTGAGAGGTAAAAATATTCATTGCATACCTTTAGGCGGCGCAGGAATACTAAGCTCACCAGACACGAGAATAGTTTATATTAGAAAAATACTAAATGTAAGAACGTTTAAGATTAGTTTGCAGTTTGTCAATTTCATAGTCAATTTCAGGTCCATGTCGCGACCACGAGTAAAATGCGTAATGCAATTTCATTTTACTGCACTTCTTCATCAACTTGCCAGCTCCCATGCCACTCGTTCCTACTCCCTTACCCTGCCCCCTCCCCCCTGGGACCCCTTTCGGTTCAGTTGTCGTATGGTTGGGGGCCTCTTTCATTGCAGACGCCGCTGCTGCTGCTGCTGCTGCTGCTGCTGCTGCTGCTGTGGCCACTTCGATGCAGAGTCATGTGCCTGCAATTTGAAATGATGCCACCGTCGCCGCCCACCTCCTTGCCAGAGCAAATGGAACGTGCCCCAACGTTGCCACGATGCTGCTGCCTTGCGTGGGTTGATGCTAAAATTGCATTAATGCAACTTCGTTTTTTCTCTGGCTCTCTTCTTCTTTTTCTTCTTTTCTTCGGTGCTCTCTTTGCCAATTCCCCCCCCACACACCCCTTCTCTAGCTGGCGCACAATAAATGTGCCAGGCTAATGTCAAATGCTGTGCACAACATCTGCGTATTTTACAACACACACACACACACGTGCTGCATGTGTGTGTATAGCGGAGTGTGTAAATCTTTCTTAATGCTACAATTGATCTACTCGTATCGACTGTGAAATACTCTTCTCGTGCTCTAGGCAAGAAAATATCATCTTCCACGACAATCTGTTCATTTTTGATAAATTTAGTGTTGGAAAGCGCATTGGATAGCATATAGGCACATATCGATAACCGATATGCGAATTAAAAAAGGGACTTTCACTTTTCCCTGTTCATACTCTACTTGTGGTCTAGAATTGAATTTATAAAGAAAATATCAAACAAACTGATGAATTTTGACAATCTAAAGTTCGAATCAAGAGTAAAATGTCTTCTCCCACGACAATCTAACGATCTGATGATCAATCTGATGATTTATGTTAAAATTAACGGTTATGGCAGATGCTGTAGGCATAGAAACATCTTGCAATAGGGTTGCAAGTAGCGTGCATACTTCAACAAATTTTGAAATCTGTTATATTATAATGCTTAATGAATCTAAAGCTGAAATCAAGGGACAATTTTAGCTATGTTCAAAGTGTTGGAAAGCGCATCGGGCAGCGTATAAGCACATATCGATAACCGTTAAGCGTATTCAATTATATATTCTCTTCTTGTCTACCCGCGATAAGTGCTGTATCTCTCTCAATCGCTGTGTGAGTTTGATTTACCTAAGTGAATCACTTCGATATTATTATGTTTAGTAATCGCGAAAAACAGCAAAGGTCATTCAATTATACGCACTTGCGCGTTGCAAATCTCTTATTTCAATCACATTTTAATCGGTTACTTAAGCGAGTATGCGAATTTACACTGCATTTCCTGTTCGTTCCTCGTTTCAAAGCGTTAAATCCATTTAAATTAATTGGTTATAAAATCAATTAGCTTATCACGTGTTTTGTTTACATTGCGAATACGGTCGTGCGATAAACAGCACACTTAGCACATTCACCCACTCACAGCGCAGTAGGAACATTAGCTAAGCCCACGTGAATCAATAGATTGGTAGGCGCAGGGCGTGGCAACATGCTATGCTAGACTTTTTTCGGATTGCAAGATTAACGACAGCAATAAAATTGGCCAAAACCATGTTGGACGGGCCCGGACACCCACAGTCACACACGCCTTTTAATAATTCCCAACTTCGTACGAAACCTATAAGACTCGGTCTTCTCTCTCTCTCTCTCTATCTCTCTCTGTCTCTCTCTCTCTCTCTCTCTCGCCGAAGACTTCCTACATCGACCTTCCTCGCTGCCACACCAAAGTCATTTCCTTTGCCAACGCACAGAAATTGTACGTTTTGTTGTTGCCGGGTTTTCAATCGCACTTGAGGTGCTTCTGCACCCTCCGCCACGACATCACCGCACCATCACCGGATGTGTCCATTGAGTTGTGCGCGAAATTTCTTGCTAAAGTTGATATTTTTATAGCATCAAGGTGGGCGTGCGTGTGTGTGTGCGTGTGTGTGTGTGTATGTGCCTGAGTTTTCATATTTATTCCCGTTAGGCCACCATAAAACGGCGCAATGAAATGTTGATAAATGGCTGAGGAAAACTGGAAAAGAAAAGCCATCGATTTGCCCGTTAATTGATGACAGTTGCGAGCAAATTTTCAAGTTGTATTTAAGCAAAGAAATTGAAATTGAGTTTCAAAAAAGTTTCTTAAATATTTCTTCACTTTTTTTTCCTTCAATACACTTTACATCAATAGTTAGATATGATTCTTGGGACTGAGATGCAATGCTAAAACCATTAGCCATGTTTGCCCTTGCTTAACACATATTCGCACGCCCACGTCATGAAATCCACACAATTCCCACGGGAAACATGGCCAGGCACACGTTCCAATGGGAAAGCTTGCAAGAATTGTTTAAGCTGCTCAGAGAGAGAGAGAGAGAGAGAGAGAGAGAGAGAACGTAGAGTTTTACACTTGTAGCTGGGACAGCAATACGACAAGAACGACTGCCGCAGCGACGTTTAAGGATAATGCGCCACATGCCACACCACGCCGCGCCGCGCCACACGCCGCACTACACACTACGCCGCCCGAGGTTCAACCAATTATTTGTTGTCTTGGGGTTGTTAGCCTCGAGTGAAAGGTGCGAATCGCCGGGGATGGGATGGGCTGCGCTCGACGTCTGTGGTGGTTGACGGAAATCATGCAAAAACGTGTCGGCCACGAGTCGCACACGGAAATTGGGACAAGTCAGCGCGACGTCTGTTTGTGACACTTTCCCCGCATGCAGCACAATTAAGCCCAAAGATCGACCGACTTATTAATCAGCTCATAAAGCAAAGCAGACTAACAACCACCACCAAGAGCCACAAGCCGCAGATTTACGGTCGAAATAAGCGATAAGCGTTGTCCTGGCTTAGTTCAAGCAAAAATACAATCGATACTCCTTCTCCGATTTAAGCCTATAGAGGAAAAGAAGCACTGGCACTGTAGTCGTAGCCAACCGAGCTGATTCTTCCTGTTCAAGTATCCGTGTCAGTCGTCGTGGTCGTTCCAAAGTCACCTTAACGCTTCGCTGCACTCGCAGAAAAAGGATATCAAAAACAGAAGGAGAAGCGTACGAACCACTCTGCTAAAGTGCTCATTAGAAGCCAGGCAAGCGCCACAAGGAACACAACGTGGGAACTAAATAAAGGAAGAACCTTTAAAAAGGGCAGGGAAAGATGGAAGCGAGCGAGTAGAGACAGGTCAGTTACTTGAGCCCAAGCATGGCACTTTAATGGGGCATCTATAATTTTGAATGGCTCGAACATGAGCTCAGCTATGGAAATAGAGAGCTAAATATGAGTTGAAAGAAAGACTAGGATATAGGATATAGCAGGAATAGAGTCTGCTTCTTAGCTGCAAATTATTAAATAATAGATTCTAGATTATAATGAAAAAAAATTTTACTCTTAACTATGGTATATTATTATCTGCAAATTTATAAGAAATAGATTCCAAATTATAATAAAAAAAAGATTATAATTACTGATTAAATTAGAAAAATTATATAGCAAAAAAGGGAAAGGTATAATTTTTTCTAATTCATTATGATTAGATTTAAGATTATAATAAAATAAATATTATTATTATTGCTTAAATCAGAAAAATTATAAGCAGGAAAATAAACCCTCTTTATAGCCGAATTCATACAGATTTTATATAAGTATAGTTCCATCCATTTGTCTAAAGTTGGACCATGAAAGAGAACCTTTAGAACTAACCAAGCCTTGCCTGAACAACTTACTATAATACTTTAAAAACCGCATACAGTATAGTTTAAACTGAGCAACTTTGCTTGCCCATAGTATTTTTGCTGTGCACTTTCTGGTTGAACCTTCTCCGCTTTGAGACCTTCAACCAGACACACCTTATGCGGCATAGATACTTGTGCAAGTCGTTGATTAAACTAATTATCACTTTTAATTGTTAACAATTTGCTTGCTTACTTCTTCTTCAAAGGAGCTGGGACAAATTAAAGGCAATTCTTCATGCACTGCAAAGAATTACGCACACTTTACGTGTGTCACCAAACGACCGTACGCAGAGCTGGGGATGTAGTAGTACTTCCGGATGTGTGTGTATGTGTGTGGGTGTGGGGTCTGGGAGCGCTCAGAACATAAGCTATTTAAGTTGGGAACAAGGTTTACGCTGTCGTGCTTGGCTGCTCATTTATGACCATAGAGCACAGCGCGGCCGTAAGTGAATGTATCTCAAAGATACGCACACGCAAGGCACAGAATGCAATGCAACCTTAAGTCACCCAACATCATCGTCGTCGTCGTTGCTGTTGCTGCTTCAGTGAGCGGCCAAAACATGTTCCAGTTCTTTGTACTTCGCCAGAGGGAAGCAGTACTTTGAATGGGGTTTACACTGATTTCTTTTCTGTGCAGTATCAGCTCGAAGGCAGCAGAAAGCTGAGGAGTAGTGAGGTTAATTTGGTCATGCTTCAAGTGCATCTAATTACGATGACTAACTGGGCTGCCATTGCCCTGCAGTTGGAGCTACTGCAATCTCTGCAGGCTGGGAACTAGATTGAATGGGTAGTTAAAATAAGGTACCTTAAAAATACAAATATCTTTATTCCAGCTCTAACCCATCTCTACGATTTCATATATTGATAAACAACTTGTTTCCCTCTTGAAAACTATTTGATTTATTTATTTCCGATAATAAATCAAAGGTCCCGACGTGAAAAATGAAGGCTGTGGCACATTAAATGCGCCGCTTATTATTGGGTTGCGACTACGCTTTGTTCTTATCAAATAATGACTGACTTTTGCCGAACAACAGCATGATAAATGGCATTGAAAGCGAGACGGTAGCCAAGCTTATCGATGAACCTAACATATCGATAGTATGTTAACGAGCAAAGCCTGAATATTGATTGGCATAATTACAATTATAATGATTCAGTTATTATATTATGTCAAAGTCGCCTGCAGTTGTCTAGGATTTACAAGGTCAGTACGAAAAATATGATGCAATTTTTATGCAAATTATTTCCTATACGTAACACACACACAGACGCCACACACATCCTCGCATAATTAGTCATCGTTATTCTATATTGCCGGAGAGACGCCCGCAACAATTTGCCTTCTTTATAATTCTATTTGACATTTAATTTATCGTGGTTGCCATGCGAAACGCTTAAGCTGCTCCCAGCACAGAAACGAACCCGCCAAGCAGGCAATCCCAAGCCGCTTCCACTAACTCATTTCGTTCAAGAACCCTTCTTACAAGTAAGCATTTTCATTCTGATAACTATTTTATAAATATTATTATTATATTATATTATTAGTATTATATTTTTTTTATCTTTCAGGGTATTTAGGCATTCGCATAGCATCGATTTTCAATCGTATCTCGAGTGTTTCTTTTCATAATTCACAAAATGAATGCTTTCGAATAGATTCGCTTTTAGCATGAACCAAATTTGGATGAGATCTCCATCTGTCATTTCAGTTTTATTGTCTGCTCTTAAGTTTTGGACTGCGTTAATTAGCAGATTTCTTATGGTTCCCCATTTGTTATTGTTTTTGTGTTTGTACAGCTCGCAAAGCGCACTTCAATTAACATTTGTGTGTAAATCGTATGCCATACATTATTTATCGCTTATCGACACCTAAGGTCAATGGTATCTGAGCGCGTATCAAGACTCGAAACCAACAACAGGAAAAATAAAACGGGTGCTTCGAGTTAAGAAATACGACAGCATTGTGTTACTAACCACAAGTTTCCGCAGGGTTCTATTTTATACATAACATATGTAAGTAAACCCATTTACAATATATGTACATAATATATGTATGTAGATTATGGTCTCTGTTTTTTAATCTGGGAGGCTTACGTATTAGCTTAAAACAGTTGCCATTTTTTTTTGATTTAAGTATGAACTGTAAAATAAAAACAGTTGTGTTCATGTACGAAATAAATAAATAAATAAGTTTGAATGGCTGGGATTTGTTTAAAATACTACATACTAATATGCTAATAATCATATATACATTTTATGCGATGGCAGATAACTCCAATATAGTCTAAAAATCTTTATAATTTAAGATAAAAATTATATCATTTTCACTTGTGCGAAATATCTTTCACATTTCACATTGCAAAGTGTCAAAGGTCAGCGATAAATCCCAGTGAGACGAGGCAGTTACTCACACAGGGATGCAATCAACATAGTAAACGAGCGAAAATCCCGACCATATGGTCGCACGCATACACACACACGCACACAGGAAAGGGGCCGTTGCCTTGGCAATGTGACAGAAAGCAAAGGCTGCACAAAAAAAAACAACAAAAATAAAAACGGACTGGCGAAGGTGAGCAAAAACGGAGCACCAATAGAGTTGTTGCTCGCGTTGTTGTTGTTGTTGTTAATGAAACTTGTACAAATGCATAGGTGTGAGTGCATTTTTGTACATTTTTACCGTACCGCCAAAAAAAATCAATAATACGGCGTTTTTTTTTTGGTTATTTGTTGTTGTCGCTCTTCGTCTTGTTGCTGTTATTGCTGTGTCGTGTGCCACCGAAATGTGCCAGTAAGGGGAGCAGGTCAAATTGGAGCAGAATGTTTTGCGTGCGTACGAAAGTGCACACGCACACACACACACACCATTTTTGTGGAGTTGTGTGTATGTGTGCGACGAGGGATGACTAAAAATAATTGTCTACTTTGTTGGCACAACTCACCTGTTTTGGCTGTATTTATTTAGCGGTTTTACGGCTGCTTGGAGCTGGATTTCCTTGCTTTTTTGGAGTTCACGCTTGGGGTAAAGCTTCAATAATTTTGGTAATACAATTTGCACATTAATACATATTTAAATAAAACTGTAAGTACGTGTAGCTGTTGTTATTGTTGGCGTCTGTTATACGAGAGTGTAACACAGTGACGTAGGCAACAACAACAACTCGAACTTCAATTTCAACTTGGAACGACGATTACACAACGCAAAACGAAAAACTTTACGAGCCAACAAAACGAAGTTGGGAGCAAAGCGGAGTGTACGATTTGGCCGCAGTAAAAAAGCCGCAGCTTTTTTAATTATGTTTTCTTGTCGAAATTTTTATTTGCTTCACTATATTTGTGTTTTTTTTTTATTCACTTATTTTTGTGTTAAATCCTACTTGGCGCAGCGGAGTTTCAACTTTTTGAGCACCAATACGAGCGCACACGCATACACACGCTCACGCACAGGCACACGCACACAAATCACAACGTTGGCGTCAACGCTGCCAAACGCGTCAAGCGACAAACGACGGCAACAACTGCGATACGCGAGCGCGCACCAACAACTGAAACGACGAAATAGAAACCGAAAATGAAACACAAACGTCGCGATGCTTGGAGCTGAAGGAGAACGCGCTGAGGCCACTGCCAAAGCTTTGGAGAGAGCGGCTGTCGCGATTCTGTTTTAGAGTGTACGCTCAGCTGAGCGTCGCTTTTGCAAGTGTAACGGTACAACGTACTTACCGCTTGCAAACCTATGCGTTGGCGTTGCCAGCCTGTTGGAATTGCTTGCCAGCTTTAAAAGAACAAAAAAAAAAAAAAAACAAAACAAAAACAAATTGTGATATGTGAATTTTGCTACAGAATATTGTAAATTTAATGTTCTCTCTATATGTTAGTTATTTCTCAACCCTGATGATATCACCCAAACGTACAGGACCTATAATCGAAATCAGAAACAATTAATAAAACAGGTTATTTTATGTTATTTTTTCTTACCTCTAACGGCTTTCAATATCTGTATGCGTGGGAATCCAAGCACTTCCAAACGGACTTCGGTAAGAATACCGCGTGCACCAATTCGACCCATTATCTTAATGACTCGAGCCGGTACATTGGGAGGTTCCATTCTTTTTATATTTATAATATAACGGAATGAATAATTTGCAAATCACAATCTGAATATCTAAGCACAGCTGTAGTGACTTAGATTTAGTTTAAGTTTACCTTGATTCAATACTCAAAAGAAATACTAAAATGATTTCGAGAGATTAGTAGTCAAAAACAATGAAGATATTGCTTTATTTTGGTATATCTAGATGAAATAATCTAGATTTAATTGCGCCAGCACGAGTGTGTATCAATTAGAGCGAACATCTATGCTTCTGTGTTTACTTAACATCATATAATACTTGATATTTTGAAATAGATATAGTTTAAATTAACCAGCTACGCTCTCGAATTTACCGCGCAGCAGCACGTCTCGCATAATCCCGGCGAGCTCTTCGTCTTTTTGTGCACGCATCTCATCGATGACCGACTCCTTGAAGCCCGCATCTGTGGCCGGATCCTGTGGCAATTGTTGTTTTTGTTTTTCCAGCTGCAGCTGCGGCACCTCCACACTCAATGTGGCACCAATGCGCTCCACGCTCAGCATAGCCGTCTCCCCAATACCAATCTGTGTCCAACTATCGGTGCCAAACCAAATGGACAAAGCTTCATTATAGTCGGTGACATGAGATCGAAACGGATTCGTGGGACTACCAAAACCAAGATGGCTTATGGTATCGCGCAATACCTTGGCCACCTTGGGCAGTTTGTTTGAATAGAAGAGGACAGCTCCGCCGATAAGGTGTGCCATGGAGCGGAGGCAGCGGCAAATGTGCTTCTTGAGCGCCGGTTCAAAGTCCATGAAGATATCGTATTTGCCGCCAACAATAACAACCGGAAAGGGCAACAGCTCCAGGCTGCCAAGTGTGTCACGATTAACATGTTTTACCCGCTCCAGGGTGCGTCGTTCGAGATCCTCGCGTAGCTGTGGCGTTGCCTGCTGCAACAGTCCCTGCGCCGTCTGTCGCAATCCGCGATAGGCGCACTCCAGATCTGTCCATACGCGTTGCGGTTGCGACAGATCGAGCATTATGAAGGCCGCCAACTGTTGCAGGCCGTGTGTGCGCATCGGCACCTCCAGCAGCTGTTCGGCATTGTCCAGTGAGCCCAGCTCCCAAACGTTCAGCACCTGTGCCGTCCGACCGCTGCCCATGCGCCGTCCATAGCTGTATTCCAGCGCGAGTGTCGGACGCGTCGACTGTTCATCGCGATCGAAGTATTTATTGATGACCATGGACTTGCCCTGTGTATAGTATGTGTATCTCAGTTATCAATCGATATTAATGATGTACATATTTCAAACAACACCCACCACACACTTGCTGCCAAGCACAAATAATGTGCGCTCCTTGGGGCTAGCAGACGCCTCCGATTGCCTCAAACGCTGCTGCTCCTCTGCCAGACGACCGGCTATCTCTTGTATGCTGCCCATGGCAGTTAAGCTGTTCTCGTTGCTCTTCTCGAACATTCTGTGCAGCTTTTTTTGCCAATTCAATAAAAACTGCGGCAAACGCATGACATGGCAACACGAAAAAAAAACCGTTTGTTTTGTTTACATCTGTTCAAAGTTTCCCTGGCAACCGGTGTGACCAGTACTGGCAAAGTTTAAAATTACCACGGCTCAGCTGCAAAAATACCACAAGCAGTGCTGCCAATTCAATGAATAAAAATGGCTTTTATGCCAAAAGTTGGCAGCACCCACCACAAGCTTATTATTGAACTAGTTCTTATTTTTTTTATAAATAATCAGTGCTAATGATTATCTAAAGTTGAGACTACAAAGCAATCGCATCAGATTTTTGTTTTTTATTTTTTTATCAGTACAACTTGTTAACATATTACCCGTAGGTATCATTGGCTGTATTGAGCTCGTGCAAACGTTGAGTTATAGTCAAACAAATAGTGCTGGCATAATGATGATTTATTTTTGTGATTAAAATTGTATACATTGTTTAACATAGTTTTGATTATTTTCGACATATAGATAACACATATAATATATTTCATTGATTATTTTCATATATATCCTTCGATTTGTAAATAATGCAAACATATCACCAAAAACGGAATAAAAATAACAGCTTGCATATGCATCTTGCAGGGGTTTAAATATTGAAGTGAAGATTATAAATCGATGAGAGTAGGAATTAATTTCGTCCACTCTGTGATGTGTGCATGATGTCCAAGGCGGCAGGAATGCTGCCTTCCACCGACTCGAGCAACTGTGTCAACCAGGCCCCTTCGTTACTGAAGCCCATGGCCATCATAGCATGGACAGCAGCATTGATCTGTTCATCTTAAAAGGGGATACATTGGATTAGCAAATTGTAGAGTATTTAATTTACGTATTTCTATTTATACTTACTCGTATGGTAGATGGGCACTAAGCGCTTATGTTCGGGTGCAGGAGGACGAGCCGCTGTGGATGTCGAGGTGTTGTTGGTGGCTACAGAAGTAGTTGAAGTCGATGTGCTCACTGTATCCACCTGCGAGGTCTGGGTATGAGCCGTAGACGTCTGCTCGCATTGCTGTTCTTCGTTCACGTGCTGGCGTAGCATCTCACTTAGTTGTCCAAAGGATGCTGGCGAAACTGCAGCGTCTGTGGATGCGGCGGCATTGACCGGGTTAGTAGTAGTGTTCAAATTAATCAATGCATCCGAGCTTGAAACATTGGCAATTGGCGAAGCAGAGTTGTCAATCATTTGCCAATCCTGATCCAAACTCTCCGATCTACGACGTTCCTCTGATTCTGCAACCGGCACTGCCGGAGGAGTCTGAGAACCAACAACAACAGGATCTGCTGAGTTGGCACACTTGGTACTCTGCATCTGTATTGGTGCTGCCTGCGGCTCAGAAGTTTCCGGTTTCGTAGAAACTGGAGCGTCCGTGTCAGGCTTCTGCGGGACCTCAGTTCCAGTTTCAGGCTTGCTAGAAGCTGTCGACGATACATTAGAAGTCATCGAATTTCCCACAGAACCAAAGGATGCGCACTCGTTGGGATCAATCATTTTAGCAAACATTTCACTGAAGTTGTTTAAAATCTCAATGCCAGCACGCATGTATTCAGGATTCACCATCTGGGCGAGGTTCTCCAGGCTAATAACTGGAGTAGTTGGTGTACTAACAGGAGTTGCCTGCACATTCGGTTGGTCTTTGGTGCGTGGAGCAGCCACTGGTTCTTCTGGAACACCAGTAACAACAGGCTCCTTTTCGACAACTGGTACCTTAGTTGCTTGCACATTGGACTCGGTGCTTGTTTCTCCGTCAGTTTTCTCAAGCACCTCTTCTTGCTCCTTAGGTTCGGGAGCAGTTGGAGCGGTAGCAGCATCTGTTGTTTTTGCGGCATCTGCAGCCGTAGGTGCTGCATTCGACTCCGGCAAATTCATCATCATTTCGACAAATTGCGAAAGCACCCCGCCATGGCGACGTGCATGTCGTCGTTCGCGGCGGCTCTCCTTGTGCGAGTCGGCAGCTGCACCTGTAGCTCCAGCTGGAGTAGTCTGTGTCGATGCCGCTGTAGCTTCCGCAAAAGGACATTGGCCGCGGAAACGACGGCTGCCACGGCGGTGATGATGCGAACCGGTGCCCGGACCACTGAGCCAGGCATCTACAATACTCGGTCCATTGTTGGTAGGCATGCGCACCATCAAATGATCCGAATGCTTGTGCAATGCCTCGCAGCTTTGGCACAAATCGAAATTGGGACACTGAACGCATTTGTAGCGAAAACCAATAATTGGTAGCATATTGCACTCGTCGCACTCAATTCCTTCATGGATTATGAAATTGCTGGCATCGACTTCAGGCGAACAAGCTGCCGGCTCCTGCTTGGCATCATCCTCCTTATCGGCAGCAATAGATGCAATTTGCATATGCATATTCTTCTCGCATTTGTTCAGGAATATATCATAGTCGTTTTGATTGACTATTTCGATCTCATCGGAATCCGCGTCTGTAAATAGAAAGTTGTGTGTTTTTATAAAAAGTTGAACTCAAGTTAATGATATTTCTCTTAAATGAATTGCCTAGTCACCAATTTCGACTTGCTTAACTCAAGAAGGAATGAACACAAATAGTTCGAGTTTTTTCATCGTGTATTTCTTGTACGCATGAACACATAATCAAGTTTTGCTGAAATGTGTACATATTTAAATTAAAACTTCGTGGGGCAGAGAAGTTATGTTTAATATGCTGCGCATTAAACTATTGTTTGTTAAAGTTATATTTCACTCTTGCACATGCATATGGTAAATATATGTAGATAAGAACATAAACCTAGCAGACAGATACAAACGTAGCATTTTTGTAGAAATGTATGTACATACATCGAAATGAATCATTCGATCGGTGCTTTTTCGCACCGTTTTTGTTGGAAATAATCTTTTGTTATCAACAAATAGGCATACATTTATTTAGGTTCCTATGAAAACCAGTTGCCCCTCGTACATATAGTATGACAGAATTGGATCCAGTGTGTAAGTTAACAATCAACAATTAGGCATTTGCAAAAAAGAAGAACGGGCAGAAGTGTCGAAAATGTACTTCGCACTCTGTTCTTTTCGCATTTCGCATGTTTATGCACCTTGGGAGCTGCACAACATTACACAAACATAGTCACACACACGCACACACACTACATTCAATTGATTTCGCAATTTGATGCATGCATTTCATACAAGATTCGTTCACATACATATATACATATAATTTGGCCAACTTACCAATCCAATATGTTCTTATCTCGCTTTGAGGTAATTGACGCTCCTGAAACAGATACATCTCAATTTCACGACGCAATATGAACAAGTTTATCGATGGCATTCTCAAATATGCATTCAGCTTCTTTGTTGCACCAGCTCCATGGTAGGTAATTTTTAGCAATCGGTCAGCCATTTTAAAATGTTTTGTTTTAATTTGTTAATTGATAACGTAGTCAGCGGTAGCTTGTTAAAATGTTTTTAGTTCTAGCTTGTTTTTCGTTGCACAAACTTGTATCGTGGTGCTGTCTGTCGAAATTGCGTCGTCTCGGTGCTCGCGCTTGTTTGTATTGATAGCTGGGAATGGCTGCAGCCTTCGGCTTTTATACCCGTGTCGGGGCCCTACACCACACGATGGACACGAATATTCTTGAATGTTCTCACTGCACAAACTTTTTGCAAATCACGCTCGAATATCTATTTCGACTATTTATACGTGGTTTCCAAATGAAAAGTAATGCTAAAGCTGGTCTCAATTCGAGTTGAGTGACACAAACGTGTTATTCATCGCAACTCACAAGTCACTATGGTTACATTCTAAAAGTAACTGCTACCAATCGTAGTAGAGGTATATTGCAAACTAGTAATCACATATTGGTGGTATAGAAATACAAAATAAAAATGACTTAAATTAAATTAATTCAAACTTGTTTTTTTTTGTACATCCATATGTATTAAATAATAAACAGGAGTCACCGTGTTAAAATTCATAACCAATTTATCGATATCAATGTGTTGAAAAACTGTAAAAACAGTGATAGTTAATGAAGTCAGCCCTGAAAAGCGCAAAATTTGAAATTTTGAAAGTATTTGCAATATCCGCAGCATTTGCGACTTAGTACTCCAATGGTTTTCCCTTTTCTACTGTTGTTTTAGAGCTTATCTCACGTAACTACTTTATGACAATCGCTGATTTCTTTGCTTAACTTATATTAAGTTTAAGCAACGTTAAAGATATATATTTAGTAGTTTCTAAATCATTTCGACAGCTACGCACACATTCTACTCGATGCCATACTCAATGATCATAACCATCCAAGTACCGCTTGTTTGTCTGGTATGCGTCGGCAAAAGTAGTTGGCAGGCAACCAACCTCTGCAGGGCATCGTAATACGCGGTCTGGGTAAGGCGCTATTATAAGAATAATATAAATAAAGCGAATGAAAATTCGGATGCAAAAAATTAAAATACAGATACAAATTTGGCAATTTACTCGTATCGGAAGCTTAATTATAGTCTAAGACAATCAAAACAGTCGCACATGGAGGGGAAAAGAATACTCGAACTCATGAGCCGGTCACGTAAAATATTCCGTGGACAGTTGGTAGGTATGCGCACCATCAAATGTTTCGAATGCTTGTGCAAAGCCTCGCAGCTTTGGCACAAATCGAAATTGGGACACTGAGCGCATTCGTAGCGAAAACCAATAATTGGTTTCAACTTGCAGCCGT
Organism: Zaprionus inermis; assembly: GCA_018151445.1. Lineage (NCBI taxonomy): Eukaryota > Metazoa > Arthropoda > Insecta > Diptera > Drosophilidae > Zaprionus > Zaprionus inermis. Next base: position 2,056,050 of record JAECXD010001696.1, read on the forward strand.
CGCACTGAACTCTGGGATGTATGCAGTAGCTGAGATCATCCTTGTTATCGTCAGCAATGTGCACATGCATCTTCTCCTGGGCCAGAAAAATATCATAGTCGCTTTGATTGACTATTGCGATCTCATCGGACTCAGCGTCTGTAAAGAAAAATGTGTGTTTTTAGGGAGAACATATGTATGTACATAGCATTATTGAAGAAACGTACATCGAAATGAATCATTCGATCGGTGCTTTTTCGCAGAATTTTTTTAGTTTTATCTTTATTGAACTACAGATAGGTACAATTGTGAATCAGCATGCCAGAATTGTGCATTTATGTACTTTCGCAGCTGGACAACATCACGCACACAACACTCAATGGATCTCGCAAGTTGATGTATTCATTGCATACAAGATGCGTACATATACATACATAGAAGTTTGCCTACATACCAATCCAATACATCCGTATCTCGCTTTGAGGTAAATCACGCTCCTTGAACAGATAGGTCTCAATTTCACTGCGGAAACTGAACAAGTCGCTGATGTCGATGTCTGATGTCTTTATCAAATATGTATTCAGCTTCTTTTTTCCATCAGCTTCTGTTTTATGGTAGGTAATTTTAAGCAATCGGTCAGCCATTTCAAAATGTTTTGTTTAAATTGATTTTTAGTTGCACAAATCGCTATCGTGGTTGCTCGCTCTTGTTTGAATTGATAGCAGGCAATGGCTGCAGCTTTTGCATTTATACGTAAAGATTTGAATTGATATCACTCAACGTCGGAGTAATATCAACTGTATTTTATTGTGTTATTATTAATTTGCTTGCCCCAGGTGCATAACCATGTGGCAGAGGTCACCGCAATAAGTACAAAACAAATTGGGCTGCGGAGTAAGAACGAGTAGTCAAGTGAGAGTTACTTTTCATACTACTTTAATTTTCCTCGTTGTGGGGTTTATATACACGTTTCTTAGTAGTGTGCCTGCGTATCATCTGCAGCGTACGATTTTCTGCAGATATGTAAATCGTACAATATCCGTGCGGGGCGTTCGTCCGTACGTCAAACAATGGACTCATTCACAATGTATCACAGATAGCGCTATATTTCAAAAGTCAACTATCAACAAACACGGCTGATAAAAATGGAATGAATACGTGCACACTGGGTATTTTGGCAAAAAAAAACCGTAGAACATGTTGCAAGGCAAAAATTGTGGAAATCATAAAGTTATCGAAGCCTATATCTTCTTTTTTTTTTTTTTTTTAAGTGAAGAACGTCTTTTATTTTGGTTTCAAAAGGAATCGTTCAGTCAACTCCTCTGAACTTAACCTAATGTGTTTGTAAAAAGTATATGAGACCAAGTGGTTTCTTAATTATTAAGTACAAAACGATTTATCGAGTTATTAATTACTTAGTATGTAAATTATTATATAATCCTCCGGGTAGGGAGATCGCTGGGGTGTACCCTCTTCAGCCTTCGGAGGGAGATGGGGTCAACTAGCATATTTGCCAGTCGGTTCGGGTGGACCACAAGCATGTCGGCATAACGGCTGCTATGGAAATTGATCTGATCCCCAAGAAGGGTAAGTTTCAGATCTCTTTCGATAACTTTGTTAGTCACGTACCAGGGGAGTCCAGATGCGTGACGTGCAGCTCTCGATTGGACCACTCGGAGCCTATTGAGCTGGGATTTGGCGGCAGTTCCCAACACCTGGATGGCATAACTCCACGTTGGAGCAAGTATGGCTTTGATTAAAAGAGCCTTAGAGCACATTTGTAGCTTGCTGGAGTGGAAGAGCCAGTTGAGCTTTTTTAATTTCGCCAGGGACTTAAATTTGACCGACGTGATGTGGGCCCTCCAGGTCAGTCTCCGATCCAGGTGTACTCCTAGGTAGCAATGCGATGTGACATTAGTGATAGGGTTTCCATTGAAGGTCAGACCTGTGCAAGTTCCGGGCCGCAGGAAGAAGGTTACACAGGCTGACTTTGAGGAGTTAATGGCTACATTCCATTTGGCAGTCCATTCTTCAATTGCATGCAGCCAAGCCTGGACTGCATCGGAGGCAGTTTGCAGTGAAGAGTGAGACGCCAGCATGGCGGTGTCATCGGCGTAAGTGGCCAGGAGCAGCTGAGCCGGGGAATACCTATATCTTCTAAACGAGGACACTGCGGTTACTGTGGCGCCAAGATCTAACTATTGAACCTTATAGAACTCGATGAAATAAGACGAATATGTCAGTACAATTGAAAGTTGAGCGATATAAACATGTTGTTCATCGAACTATTTTGAAATCACAAGTCACTGTGGTTACAACCTAAGAGTAACTTCCTAGCCCTTTTTTTTTGAGGGAACACATACAAAATAAAAATAAAAGAATCTTTGCCACTGTCTCGTGTCAGAAAATAGAGATTAGAAAAGATAAGTAAAAGAACAAAAAAAAAAGTGATAGAATTTACGAGAGGAGAAAGCAAGAAAAGACCCCCTACCCTTCTACGGGGTGCACTTCGGGGACACTACTGGTGTTGGTGTAGGTCCCGCGTCTTTACCCACCCTACCTATGAGTCCTTTTTCGCATTCATTTGAAGAACTCCCTGACCTAACATTACCCTTTCATCAACCTTCAGAAATCATTATAAAATTAGTTTATTTTTCCATGTGAAAATTCCATATAATTATTCATTTATTCAAAAAAAAATATATATACATATAATATTCCTAAAAGGTTTCATGTTTATGTTTTTAATTATTCATATGATCCTAGTACGTTAATAAATAAAAGAATAAAATTTTTGTATAAGCCTATGCGGCTATGATATCTCTTATTACTATAAGCCAAATATATAAATAAACATTCTGTCCAAGAGCATTCCCATTTTCCCATCGCGACGCTAACGAATATCCGATAAATTACACAAAACCTATCGATCCAGTCGCATCTCAAATGTGTTTGTATTTTTTAACAAGAAAGCAATTACCGCCTTAAATTTTCGTTACATAAACATTTACGCGGCGCGAGTGCTATATCTTATCGGGTGTGATTTCTTTGAGTGCCCGTAAATAAATATTTTTTTTCAAATGTTATCGTGAAATTTCCTCATAAACGGTGTAGTCGTAAATATAAAATAAATGTGAGTACACTTACCCCCAGTTCTCCGTTGGGCCCAATAGATCGTTGGATGCTAAATGTTAGTTTAGAGTTTATTTTATACACGTACATACACCAGAGGCGGAAAAGAAAGCAATATTCGAGAAAAAAAATGGCAACTAAGACAGTTTTCCTTTCCCTAGTATATGACAATAAAGCGCTATTCTAATTTCATTTGCATAGTCTAACGATCACACTGATTTTTTTTCTTTCGTAATTTAATTAATAGCCGCCAAGATAAAAATTTTAACATCAAATAAATTGCTGCCAAATTGTTGCCAGAACTGCAACTCGAACTGTCGCCAAACTGCTGCAAAACTGCCGTAAGCTGTTGCAAAATTGCCGTAAGCTGCCGCAAAATTGCCGTAAGTTGCCGCAAAATTGCCGGTGTTTCGTTAATGGTGCGTTTTCTTTTCTTCTTTTTCATGTTATAAACTGATTTTTTTTTATACCCTTGCAGAGGGTATATTAATTTTAGCCAGAAGTTTGCAACGCACCTTAGGAGACATCTCCGACCCTATAAAGTATATATATTCTGAATCAGCATCACCAGAGAAGTTGAAAAATGGATGTCCGTCTGTCCGTCCGTCCGTCTGTTGCAACGCAAACTAGTCTCTCAGTTTTTGAGCTATCTTCATGAAACTTAGCACACAAGCTTCTTATTGCTGTAGGCTGTAAATAAGTCGGAACGAGCAAGATCGGACCGATATATCGTATAGCTGTCATAGAAGCTATCGGCCGATTTTTGTTGTTTTGCAACAAGATTTGGAAAATCTTATTCTCATTACGTTATTAATGTGCTGTCCAAATTGTATGAAAATCGGACCACTATAACATATAGCCGCCATAGGAACAATCGGCTGAAATCAGGGTTTTTGTATGCAAACCTGTTTTGTTTTTGGAAATACCGCACATTATCAATACTTTTTAATGTTATACAGTAACCCGCCCTTAGTTTTTCCATTTAAATATCTCAGACGTTTATATTCTATAGCTGTTATAGGAACAATCAGTCAGTCCGTCTGTCTGTTGCAACGCAAACTAGTCTCTCAGTTATTGAGCTGTCTTCATGGAACTTTGCTCACAAGCTTCTTATTTCTGCCCTCTTTAAAAAAGTCGGAACGGGCCAGATCGGACCGATATATCGTACAGCTGTCATGGAGCCTATCGGCCGATTTTCGTTATATTTCAAGATATAGCTATCAGGCTTATTTTGTATAACTGCAAGGGTATGAAACCTTCGGCAAGCCGAAGGTAGCCTTGCTTTCTTTTTTTTTTTTTTTAAATTGATTTCCTTTTTAAACATATTCTCTTTGCCTGGGCCTTCTGTGTATGAGAATTATGTGTCCGGTGTATTATCTCAATAAGTGAGCCGTTACGAGTTAAATTTTTATTTTTATATATGTTGAATTTTTATCCTCATCGCTCTTCTTTTTTTTCCCGGCGTTCGCAAACTATACCCCGATGTAGAACTCCGCGCCCGACTAGCACTAGGCTGCTAGCGCGCCAACTCTGCTTTGCCCTAGATGCTGTTGCAGGTAAGATGACACTGCCCTCAGGCTGTATATGAATCCTGACCAAACAGGTAATTAATATCCAGAAGTGAATAATTTTTTTCTTTCAACTTACTTCAAGATTTTTTCTTGGTCACTCACACTTCCTTTTTTTTTTCTTTTTTTCGTTTCTTTTCAGACACAGGCACCCAGTCGTCGCGGAGGAGAATGTATGACTGCGATGATCTAGCAAAATCTAGTAGATCGCCATACTTATTCTCCTTCTTGTCCCCTTCCTTTTCTCGTTCGGACAAGTTGCAACACTGAGTAGACAAAATTAAGGATACCATCTCCTGCCTTTTACTAGTAATTCACTTCTTACCAAAATCCCCGTAAGTATGCAAAGTTGCACAAATTATATTACTAATTAATTGATTTTTTCCCTTACAGATTCCAGATACCTAGATTTAATTTAATTTAATATACTTTTAATAAACTTTAGTTTTAATATTTATTTATAAGTTTAATGTATTAGTTATAAGACTCTGTCCGTGCCACCCTCTATTTCGTTCGTAGGCCTCTATAGGGAAATAGCTAGAATTGTGTAGGTGATAATTTGTCTCTGTTTGTCCGTTCATCACAGTATGCGGCGGCAGAAATAGTTGGCAGGCAACCAGCCTCTGACAGGACGCGCTTTATCATTAGCTGCAGGGCATCGCAATACGCGCTCTGGGTAATGCGTTATTATAAGAATAATATAAATAAAGCGAATGAAAATGCGAATGGAAAAAATTAAAATACAGATACAAATTGGGCAATTTACTCGTATCGGAAACTTAATTATAGTGTAAACTAATCTAGCCTTAGTCGAGAAAAACTTAGATCATCGCTGCAAAGTTTTACTCTGCCCGTCCAACTGAGCCAGGCATCTAAATAATTCAGTGGACAGTTCGTAGGCATGCGCACCATTAAATGATCCGAATGCTTTTGCAAAGCCTCGCAGCTTTGGCACAAATCGAAATTGTCACACTGAACGCATTTGTAGCGAAAACCAATAATTGGTTGAAACTTGCAGCCGTCGCACTGAACTCCGGGATGAATTTTGAAGTAGCTGGGATCATCATTCTCATCGTCAGCAATGTGCACATGCATCTTCTCCTGGGCCAGAAAAATATCATAGTCGCTTTGATTGACTATTGCGATTTCATGGGACTGAGCGTCTGTAAAGAAAAAGGTGTGTGTTTTTAGGGAGAACATATGTACATAGCATTTTTGAAGAAACGTACATCGAAATGAATCATTCGATCGGTGCTTTTTCGCAGAATTTTTTTAGTTTTATCTTTATTGAAGTATAGATAGGTACAATTGTGAATCAGCATGCCAGAATTGTGCATTTATGTACTTTCGCAGCTGGACAACATCACGCTTACATGCATAGTCACGTATACACACACACTACACTCAATTTCGCAAGTTGATGTATTCATTGCATACAAGATGCGTACATATACATACATACAAGTTGGCCTACATACCAATCCAATACATCCGTATCTTGCTTTGAGGAAACTTACGCACCTCGAAAAGATAGGTCTCAATTCCACTGCGGAATCTGAGCAAGTCGCTGATGTCGATGTCTGATGTCTTTATCAAATTTGTATTCAGCTTCTTTTTTCCATCAGCTTTTGCTTTATGGTAGGTAATTTTAAGCAATCGGTCAGCCATTTCAAAATGTTTTCAAAATTGATTTTTAGTTGCACAAATCGCTATCGTGGTTGCTCGCTCGTGTTTGAATTAATAGCAGGCAATGGCAGCAGCTTTTGCATTTATACCCGTGACGGGGCGTACGTCCGTACGTCAAGCAACTCATTCACAATGGCTCATTGATCGCGCTAAAATATTTCAAAAGTCAACTATCAACAAACACAGCTGATAAAAATGGTATCAAAGTTATACCATGCATATTTGCGTGGCTAAATATTACTGAATACGTTCACACTGGGTATTTTGGCAAAAAAATATTGCAAAACATGTTGCAGGGCAAAAATCCTGGAAATCATAAAGTTATCTATGGCTATATCTTCTAAACGGGGACATTGCGGTTACTCTGGCGCCAAGATCTAACTATTGAACCTTATAGAACTCGATTAAATAAGACGAATATGTCAGTACAATTGAAAGTTGAGCGATATAAACATGTTGTTTATCGAACTATTTTAAAATCACAAGTCACTATGGTTACATTCTAAAAGTAACTGCTATCAATCTCGGTGAACAATTTAGTAATCACTTATTGGTGGCATAGAAATACATGATCGAAATGACTTAAATTAAATTAAATCAAACATGTTTTTTTTTGCATCCATATGTATTAAATAATAAACAGGAGTCACCGTGTTAAATTTCATAACCAATTTATCGAAATCAATAAGTGTTGAAAAACTGTAAAAACAGTGATAGTTAATTATAACACAATGAAGTCAGCCCTGAAAAGCGCAAAATTTGAAATTTTGAAAGTATTTGCAATGTCCGCAGCATTTGCGACTTAGTACTCCAATGGTTTTCCCTTTTCTACTGTTGTTTTCGAGCTTATCTCACGTAACTACTTTATGACAATCGCTGATTTCTTTTTTTAACTTATATTAAATCTAAGCAAAGTTAAAGATATATATTTAGTAGTTTCTAAATCATTTAGTTCGACAGCTGCGCACTAGATCTCCTCGATGCCATACTTAAAGACCATAACCATCCCCGGCGCGACCATTACATCCTTAGTCATATAGGCATTGTCACAGCTTAACACAAGTATAGCTTTGGTTTCGCCTGGTATGCGTCGACAGTAATACTCGGCAAAGATATGCGAATTTTTCTTGCGGGTTTCCAGAGTATTGATGCCACATGGCCAGTTCCATTGGTTGCAATTTTTCATCAGGCTATCTAATACATGTAGCGGGCAACCAGACTCTGACAATGCGCGGCTTATCATAAGCTGCAGGCCATCGTTTGGAGTGGAGAGCAGGCCACCCAATTGTGTAATACGTGCTCTGGGTAATTCGCTATTATAAGAAGATAAATACACATAATAATATGTTGATTAACTTGTATCGGAAGCTTAATTATAGTGTAAACTTATCTAACCTTAGTTGAGAAAAACGTAGGTCATTGCTGAAACGTTCAAGTCTGCCCGGTCCCATGAGCCAGGCATCTAAAATATTCGGTGAACATTTGCTAGGTATGCGCACCATCAAATGATCCGAATGCTTGTGCAAAGCCTCGCAGCTTTGGCACAAATCGAAATTGTCACACTGAACGCATTTGTAGCGAAAACCAATAATTGGTTGAAACTTGCAGCCGTCGCACTGAACTCCGGGATGTATTTTGAAGTAGCTGGGATCATCATTCTCATCGTCAGCAATGTGCACATGCATCTTCTCCTGGGCCAGAAAAATATCATAGTCGCTTTGATTGACTATTGCGATTTCATCGGACTGAGCGTCTGTAAAGAAAAAGGTGTGTGTTTTTAGGGAGAACATATGTATGTACATATCATTTTTGAAGAAACGTACATCGAAATGAATTATTCAATCGGTGCTTTTTCGCAGAATTTTTTTGGTTTTATCTTTATTGAAGTACAGATAGGTGCAATTGTGAATCAGCATGCCAGAATTGTGCATTTATGTATTTTCGCAGCTGGACAACATCACGCTTACATGCATAGTCACGTATACACACACACTACACTCAATCAAGTTGATGTATTCATTGCATACAAGATGCGTACATATACATACATACAAGTTGGCCTACATACCAATCCAATACATCCGTATCTTGCTTTGAGGTAACTTACGCACCTCGAACAGATAGGTCTCAATTTCACTGCGGAATCTGAGCAAGTCGCACGATGTCTTTGTCAAATATGTATTCAGCTTCTTTTTTCCATCAGCTTCTGCTTTATGGTAGGTAATTTTTATCAATCGGTCAGCCATCAAAATGTTTTCAAAATTGATTTTTAGTTGCACAAATCGCTATCGTGGTTGCTCGCTCTTGTTTGAATTAATAGCAGGCAATGGCAGCAGCTTTTGCATTTATACCCGTGACGGGGCGTACGTCCGTACGTCAAGCAACTCATTCACAATGGCTCACTGATCGCGCTATAATATTTCAAAAGTCAACTATCAACAAACACAGCTGATAAAAATGGTATCAAAGTTATACCATGCATTTTCGCGTGGTCACACTGGTTAATTTGTCCAAAAAATATTGAAGAACATTTAGCAGTGCAAAAGTTCATTTGCAGGCTACGCTGACCAGTGTGACCAGATCTCAAAAGGTAAAGTCACCCATATTTTGACCTCCCTAAGATACTTGGCTTTGGTCTCTCTGTTACTTAGCTGTGTGTGTTGACAGTTTGCGCTTAAAATTTGATAACGCCTATTTTGTATCATGACCGGAGGCTATATCTTCTAAACTAAGCCGCAAATAAAAAATTGCTTATGCATTATTTTCGTATTATTACGTCGACTCCAATTAAATTCCGTTTTCAGATCTTGGCGCCACAGTAACGACAATACTGCAAAGTTATGGAAGGCTATATCTCCTAAAATAAGCCGAAAATGTAAAATACATTATTTAATATTCTTGCTCTATTTCGTCAATTTATCGAAATCAATATATGTTGTATAACTGCAATGCCAGTGATATATAATTATAAAATGATGAAGTCAGCTCTGGAAAGTGCCAAATTCAAATTAAAAGCTGTGTTCTCTTTATTTCAATTAGAATTTAAAAATGTATTTATATTTATTTTGAAGCAGATCAGGCTTGGGCGCGTCGGAGCATTTGCAATATCTGCAGCATGTGCGATTTTGTACTGCAGAAATATGTATTTTTATAGTTGGAGCGCTTGTTGTTTTATTTCAGAATATATGTACGTACCGAGGAGAGCTGGGGACATCTTCACTCGCGCGTTGTCGGCTCTCAATATCCTTTTTCGGTGATGGGATGTTAACAACGTGCGTCGTAGCCGAGTCCGCAGCTATGCTCTCGGTAACCATATGATAGTTCTGGCCCGTTTCGGATGAAATTTGCTTCTTCCGCAGGGCATTAGCTAAAGATAAAACATTTACAAGAGTTTCAATTTAGTTTGAATGAAGGATGGAAACCCTATACTTAGATACTCCTCGGCCAGCAGATCCATCCATGACACATCATCGTAGGCTGGCAAACCAATCAGGAAACCATCGAGGCGCAATTTCAAATTCTCTTGACCCTTTTGCCGTTGATCATAGTGAATCTCCTCCACCTGATAGCCATAGTCGCCATAATCGTTGTACAACAGCTCCATCAAATCACCAGCACTGGTTCGCCCCTTGACAGGCTTCGACAAGGCCCCGCCAGCCAGAGATTGCAGTAAGACGAAGATAAACAAACGATTTGTAAATTTGCACATTCTATATTTCTTCCTCAGCGGGCACAGGACCGTTGCCTTCTGACAGCGGACGATGAATGAGAGATGCAGCTCGAAGCTGGCCACAAGATGAGCCTGGCATGCATGCCAACAACACACAGCACAACAAAAAAAAAAAGACTTAGAGCCAAAGTAAAACAAAAACCCGATTGCGCGCGATAGTTCAATGGCCCAAAGACTTCCGCATTGTGATGCGATGGTGAGAACCTTTCCTGCTGCGCTGGCATTGACCGCAGTTTGACTGCATCAGTGCACCTCGACAATGTGCAGCTCTAATGCTTCCTTGTGGCTTCCATTTCAGTTATTGCACACTATAATATGCGTAGCCAAGCATTTAGATAGCCTGCAAATTCGGTTTTATCAGTCTCAGAAGCTGGTATATTGATATGGGAAGATCATGATAATAAGAAAAAATATTAAAGTTAAATATAGCAAATAGAAATCCGTATGCAAAACAAACAAATGAAAACACATATAATCAAGCGGACAATTGACTCGCATCGGAAGCTTAATTATTTAAGTAAACTGACCTAACCCAATAACCTAAATTCTCGGAGAGAAGGCGATAAAAACGTAAGTCATTGGTGAAACGTTCTAATTGTTTGGCTTGTAACGGACGCCGAAGTGAGGTGAGTTTGTTTATTGTAAGTGTTAACGGGGCCTTTGAATTGTTGTGGGATCCATGTGTGTTCAGGTGGCGTTAGCCAGTTTGAATACACCGGTCGACGATGGCCAGGTTCAATGACCAATTTCCAGCGATTGGCGGCTCAGAATGCGCCTGTTCGCCTAGCTAATTCCCACAGGAGCATGCTGTCTCAGAATGCTGTATCAGAAACTAGAAATTGCACTAGAGTTTTCTTTAAAGCTTTTTTATTTAGGTGTTTTGTAAACTGGTTTGCAATTGAAAGCGCTCCAGCGGGGCCGAAACAATCGGTATTTTTAGCGGATAGATTGCGTTGAGGTTAAGTAATATTGTCATAGTTTTATTTTTAAAATTTGTATACATCTAATTCTAAACATATTTTATTACAATATATTCTTCTGTATTTCAACATATTGTTGGCGAGAAAGAAAAAAAGCTAGATTGGCTAGAGAATGGCAGGTTGGGCAACACTAGCGGTGTGTGTTGTAAATTATGGGGCTGGCCTTAGCGAATGCACTTGCTGTTGCTGCTATAACTACGAGATGTTGTTGTTCTTGTTGTGATTATTATTGTTGATTTGCGTTTGGACCCCTTGATGTCAGTTAGTCGGCATTAGAGTTCAGCTTATCCTTCGGCGCATCATTATCGTTGTTTCGCCTTCCGCTATTTTTGTTGCCCCATTAACAACGCGATCACTTGAATTAATGATTTAAATACTCGATACTTTTCGTGGCAGAGAAATCGATATAAACTATTGAGAGCGCATAGTAATGGCCGCGAGAGAACGTTAGGAGAAGAGAGAAAGAGAGAGTACACCCTAACGCGCCTCGAGTATGAGTGCGGAATTGGGCGCAACGTAATGAAAAGTAAACTTAGGGTTGTCAAGTGTTTAATTGTTTATTGATTGTTCTGAAAGTGTTGAGCTTAATTCTAAGTGTTGCAAATATTAATTTGATATAAAAATTTGCGTAGTTTTGTTAATTATAATGTTTAAGCCTAGTAATGTGTGTACGCATTCGGTAAGCAGTCTCAATGGTCTCAGTCTCTCAGTAGCCTTCGACCTGGCGGCAGACGCCGTAGCTGTCCCGACGCTGACCGGGCGCGCAGCGGGCCAGGCCGTCGCGCAGTAAGGTCTTCGAGTCGGCAAGGCCGTCACCGAGCAGCTCGAAGCTGAGCAGATCCGTTTCGACCAGATGCTTTGGCTGAATGGGAGTCGGCTCGTCGTCCAGCTGCCAAAGGCGTGGCTGCGCCTCGTTCACAATATAGGCGGGTACATCGATGGGCGGATAAAGTGCGTTGGCATGACGACTGGCGATAATATCCGGACGAAAGATGGGCGCACTAATGGCACGCCCATTCGAGCTAGAAGCCGTCTCTGTTGCCAGACGATTGGTTTCCAGAAAACTATCGCCCTGCAGCGAACGGGAATTGCGATAGTAGTGCGCGCCCAACGGATTGAATCCTTCTAGCAAATTGTTGCCACCGGAGCTGCTGCTGCTGCTGCTGCCGCTACTGGCGCTAGTCACTGCGGGAACTGGAGGCAGTGCCTGTATAAGCTCCGGTTCCGTCTCCAGGTGATACGGTTTGATCAGCTGCGGCATGGGAACCAGCTGCGGAGGCAGCACATCCACTTGCTGGCGATGCAAACGCTGTTGCTGCTGCTGCTGTAGCTGTTCCTCGCCGAGGGCCGAGATGTCAACATGATAGGGTGTGCGTCCTTCAATGAATTCCGGTAGCGACATTCCCAATCCGGCCTGAGGCAGCTGCTGCTGCAGTTGTTGTTGCTGTTGTTGGCGCTGGTAGAACGATTTTAGAACAGATGCGTGTGAGTGCTTGCGCTTGCCGGAGCCCCCAGTGCTGCTGCTCTTCGAAGTGCCACGCAACGTGGGCTTGGTCAACAGATCCAACAGGCCCAGACCCTCCTGCGGCCCCGGCGGTATGAGGACAATCATAAAGTTCTCCAGATCGGCACGTATATTGTACTGTCCCTCCTGGCGCTGATCGTATGTAATCACGCGACGTCGCTGTGCATCTTCCTGCGGCTCGAGCGTGGGCGGCAGTGGTGGTTGCAGCAGAGCAGATTCCTCCTCCTGCTGGGCAGGTGCCATGGCCGGAAACTCTTCCTCCTTGATGACAGCCGTAGTTGTTGTTGGACTCGCACTCGAACTCGAGCCAATGCTGGCCGGCAACGTCTCCGTGGACACAGACGACGCCATTACCGTGGCGACGCTGAACAGCAGCAGCAGCAGCGGCAGCGTGAAAGTCTGCGGCAGCATCTCAGATCCAAAACGGAATCGGCTTTACAAGTTCTATTTATGTAAGTTCTCGGTCAGCCGCTCGATTTATTCTTTGTTCTTGGCGCTAGCGCTTCTGCTTCGCAACTGATTCAAAGTCAACGTCGCGAGACTTAACATCGATGTCGACGTCGGCGTCGGCAGCGTCGTCGGCGCATGCGCAACTTTCATATTCTGCTGCGTCGCGGCGAGCAGCGAGCAGCGCGCAGTTGCGATGTTGCGTCGCTGCTTTGGTTGCTTTCTTTCTGCATTGCGCGAGCATAATTCTCATTCTGGTTTCATGTTGTCGTTGTTGTTCTGTTTGGTTTTTGCTTTTATTTATTCCATTTTTTGTGTTTTTGTTTTTGTTATTGAGCTTCGTCGTGCCCATTTCGCATGCGTGACTTGCGTACAAGCGCACGACATCGTTGTCAGCAGCATTGCTGCCGTTGTTGTTGTTGTTGGACCCGTTACGCGTGTGTGCGGGAGGCAGCAGCTGCGGTTGGTTGCGCTGCTTTTGATTTGTTCTCAGTTCTCGCATCTCGGGAGCGCACAGTGGAACGTGAATTAGATTTTCACACCAATTAGGCAATGAGGAAGCGTTTTGATGTCCACCTAATCGTTCGAGCACGTACTCAAATTGATCGCGTTGGGGACAATGGCTAAACAAACCGCTGACACAGCTGCGCAAGTCGTGGCGACCCTATTAGGTACTACATTTATAGCATGCATGTTCATTCATGTATGCGTATTATCAGTAATCTATTAGCATAATCTTAAACTAAATATACATATGTGAAGTAATTAATTATATTTTTAGTTTAGAAACGTGAGATCGGCCAGAAACTATGTGTACTAGAATGTAAATATTTATATCGGATTATTTTCAAAAATTATTATTATTGAATTATTATTTCAAATTATAAAAATGTTCTAAGACGTAACTCATTTCGAATAAATACTGTGTATTAATTAAGATAATTAGTATTATTATTATATATTAAAATTTAATTGAATTGTTGACAATTTCACATCTTAAAAGCGGGTGTTTTGTTTTTATTGATTTTTTTAAATGTTGACTCAAGTAATTCACAGCATAAACTAAACCAAATATTTTTGTTTCATTCTGTTAAAGCAAATAAAGTTAGTTCACTGTAGTATTAGTCGCAAACTCGCTGCGACTACCTACAACTATAGGGTATTCGCTAGTTGTTGCTCGACACAAACTCTACTGCGTGAACATTTTTCTCACATGACCGACCACTTTTGAAATGCATTAAAATTGTTGCTAAATGTTTTGCACGCCAAACTGTAATCGCGATAATCAGAGAGCGAATGGATCAGCTGACCCATTAAAACAATTTCAAACACATACCAATTAAAATTGTGTTTTTGAAAATATAATTTATTCTTTCAATGTTGTTTGCCTTTTCTCTTACACATGTTCAAGGATGGGGAAGCGACTTTTACAGTTTGATACATTGTTTCATAATTAAGCGAGTCCCAAAAATATATTTGAGTGCGTGTGTGTGTGTGTGTTTGTAAAAGTAAGTAGTTAACGCGTTTCATTTATAAATAATTACATTGCATTTAAATAATAATAATAATAAGAGGTCTTTATGGTTGTCTTATTAAACGTGAAATCTAATGCCATTCGAAGAACAATTCAGAGAATACGAATAAATTAAGCACATTCTGAGTAGCTAAGATTCTGTCTAGAGTCTAGAGAAAATAGAGAGCTAAACGACACATTAGAATAAATACATAGAATACTAACATTTAAATACACTTAATTGTAATTAGCATGATTATTGGGTTAAGGAAGAAAGCGCTGGTTATGCGACTGAATCAAGTCTTAATTTAAAAGCTAAGCGGAGTTTTTTTTAATTTAGTTCGAAATCGAATGATGTGATGCGTCTAAGAGTTGGATGGATGTAGGCGGTTGAAATTTTCTAGCTTCTGGCTTCCATTGGGAACTTGTCATGTAATTGATAACTCTCTCGAGGTTATTAATGGTTTTCATTCAATTTTAGTAATCGTTAACAGATTCGACTAATTTAGAATTAAATACTATGGCTTAAGCAAGTTCTGTTTTTTTATGTATCCTTTTTTTAGAGTCATTGTCATTTTTGGTAGTTGTGTGTATTGTTTGATCATCACATTTTGAAGAGAATACATTTTGTTTATTGCAACTCATAGCTACAACATGTCCTTGCTACCTGAGCAGATGGATTAGAAATAGAAAAATACACACCTAGCCTCCAAATATGAAAAAAAAACCCGCCAAAAAGCTCTTTACTATGAAATAATACTCTATTCTATGCTATACGCTGCACAGCCTAATCCTGTTTGAGTGTAGAGGCTTCCATCAGTTGCTCCTGCAGATGCCGCTTTTGCGTCTCCTTATCCTCTTCGGGCACTCTCTTGTTGACCGTGAAGCAAACACGATTAAAGTGCTCGCACATCTGATTGACCACACTGGCACCGTAGTGCCAATGCGTCAGGGTGGTCACAATGAGCAGCGCATAGAGCAGCGCTCGTTCCAGTATGGGCAGCCACAGACTAAACAGCACAGACATCACAAACATCGGCGTTTGCCAGTGCCAGGCTTCGCTGCGCGTACTCGACATTTGAGAGACAATCAAGCGACACTGCAAACATACATAAATCAAAGAGTTAACTTTAAATTAATTTGGAATAGATAAAATCATAAAAATGTAAATGTGCTTTCTTGCTTTTTATTTAAAATTTTGTATATATGCTTCAAATTAAATTGTTATGCATTTCTAGTGTTGGCCTTAAATTGGAAGAGTATTGTAAGTACCGAAATTCTTTGAATCATCTTTTCTTTTTTTTTTTAGCTCGAACTAAAAACCTTTGCAAGCCAAAATTGTCTTTATCAATTCATCCCCTTCGCGCGGGAATACGTATATTCCACGATCCTTTTTGAAATAGCGATAAGCACGATGCTGATACCATCCGTATACTTGGTTTTCTGTTATCGGTTGTGGTGTGACGTGCTTGGGCACGTAAGGCGCTCCTTCTTCCAAATCAGACGCGGAACCTGTTAAAGTCTTGTCGAATTTCTTTCGCATGCGCTGAATCTCTTCGTCGGTGCAGCGGAAATATGGCCAATCGTGGCGGGCATAGAACTTGAGTGTCAGTGGAGTCTCAGCTTCTGTAACGGTTATCGGTTTCTCTTTGACGCCACCATTTTCATTTTCATTTTCAAGATTTTTTTGTAAGTCCGCGGCGCAGCGTCGGCCCCCGCAACAATATGGCGGCATAGTTAATAATTGCTGTTATTATTATGTATTTATTTGTGTATTTTTAACTTCGAAATATAGCCCGGGTTGACACGACGAAATGTGAGAGAATAAATTTAGGTTTACATTCATGAACGTCAGTTTGTTCCCTTTGATATCGTTGTGTTCATTGTTTTTACAATCAAACTAGACTCTCAACAACCTCGACGCATATAATTCTGTTTAATTGTTGATTATTATTTTAGGTTTGTCACGAAATGTCGAACATAATAATAGGTAGTACTTCCCATCCAACAACAGGTGTACGTATTTATGGAAGTTTGTTGTGAATTTTCCATTAATGGTTTTTGTTCAGATGCAAAATAAATAAACAAATCAATCGTTTTAAGCTTACGTACACAATGAGCTTTAAAAAACCTATTCTAACTTACGACAAACTATTTCATTACATTGTAAATAAACAAGTCTGTCCAAATTAACGATTTTACTTGAAAAAACGTATATAACATTTGCGTTCTGTTATACAATCGACATTTATAATAAATATATATTCTTCGGAACAACGGGATTATATTTCTTAATAAAAACAGTCTTGAACTTGCATTGTTGTGACCTGTTTTTCATTCATACTATCGTTTAATTATATTGTGAATTGTGCGCTATCTTAATTCCTAAAAGTCTTAGTCACATTCACGCCATGTCATATTTGAGGTGAATCATAGGCTTTGTCCGATAAGCGCCTTATGAGGGCCGCTAAAAAGTTAAGAAGGGTAAAACCAATTTGGGGCGTGTGACACAAGAAAAGTGTATCGCGTGTTTGATAATTTTTAGTTCAATTAATCAAAATATATGCCTAATTTGGACGCAACAATTTTGATAACATGTAAAGTCTTCCTCCTCAATTAAATTGGCGCATACACGTTAATTAACTTTCAACACAGATGGGTGAGATTATAGAACTTACGCTGACGTTGGAGAAAATGGTGCCGCTTAGCATAAACATTGCGCGGGGATCCTTTTCCATAATATCATTGGGTGAAATGTAGGGCCAAACCATTAATATAATGAAGTATGTAGCAAATGGCCAAAATGGACGCATAGCCTCCGACCAGCATAATAAGCGACCGGTGCGATTTTTATATGAGCTGCAAATGTGTAATTGTTAAATGGGATAATGCATAATCGATCGTTGCTCGCACTCACTTATAAACATTGACAATCACTAGGGGCACATTGGCCATGGCGCTAATGTGCAGCACGGCTTCCATAACGTTTCCCAGCGGCAGTGTGCCGTATGAGCCCAACGGCAGTTCGAACTTCCAGCGCTCAAAGCCCATCCACCAGGTGACCAGGTACATGGCTGTGCTGCCCCACATGCTGAGATCATAGCCCCATGGCAAGTACAGTATACCCGTATTGTATTTCTCCCAATGCGAGACAAAGAAGTTGAAGTAGACCGTCATACAGACATAGTACATGCGCATGGGGCGTACCGAGTAGACCTTGCTGCGCCCGAAAATGCTGTACAGACACGTTGGTATCAGCATAGCCGTGTACGAGTCCAATCCGTGATCGAACAGTTCGCCTAGCGGACCAGATAGACCAATGCGACGAGCCTGTTTGCCATCAATGCCGTCCAGAGTATAAGCTACGAATATATTAATTGCGGTGCAAAGCCAAACCCACCGTGGTATTGGCGTTGTGTTCTCCTGCCCCGAACTGGCCACGAAGTTCCAGTCGTAGTACGACAGTAGCACCAGATTCATTACACCAAACAGGAAGCCCAGGAATGTCATAAGGTTGGGCGCAAACCAACGCGGGAAGAACTGTGTCGGGTGGAAAAAAATAAATAATTACTAATCCTAATCTGTTAAATGTTTCTAGTATCGAATTACTCACTGTGACCAGCCAATTCCAGAATGGATGCATTACATATTGACTGAGAGGCGAGGTGTCAATGGCGCTGTACTAAAAGCATACAATTTATACACACATGAATATATGGCCTGAAATATACATCACATCCTGGTCTAGTTCTGAATTATAGCATAATATTTATTAATTCGAGATAAGTTCTCAATCATAATCTACATTAATAGAGGCTCCCGAATTAAAACTGTTTCTTATCATTATTTATAGTTTTAGGGTATTTTGCGGAATTGAAGATTGTTTATTGTGAACACTACACAATGTTGACGATTGGATTTCAACATTAAATATACGGATCACTGAAAAACTTGATTTAACTTAATGGCGTGTACATAGGGAAATCAGGTTAACGAACCACAACCAAAGCAACAAAATTGCTTAGGTTCGTTAAACTGAGTTTAAAATTTTGTATTTCGCAGACATGTTAATTAAACATATTATATGAATGCATGTTTGTACATACATATGTATTTTGGTATGCATCACATCGTTTTTACCTTGTAATTGTCAAAGCCATTGATTTGTACCCTTGTCAGGTATTTATAGTCCAACAATTTTCGAATACGTTGCATTTTCCGATTTTAGACGTAGGCGTGGGTAACGCACGTGTTACGTTGATTATTATTGAAGGTACAGCCTCTTATATTATGTACACGTATGAATGTATGTGGGATCCTTTGCATGCGAAAAAACACAATCACTAAAAGGTAATCTAAGTGGGGGAAACCACTAGACGCCGCCGTCTCGATATTGTTGTTGTTGTTGTTGCTGTTTGCTGATGGTGGTGGTGCGACAATTGACAAAAAGGCAACGGCAGAAGCAGCTTTTAAGTTAATTGCCAATTTTCGGCATATTTTTAACTGGTTTCACATACAACAACAACTCCCGTCCACAAACAGCACTTCAACGCGACTAAGTAAACGATAATTTGAAGAGCGTGCACAGCTCACGATTACTTTTTTTTTATGCAAAAAACTACTTTGCCGGCTGATTTTTCACGCCACACACACGCACGCACTCTCTGCAACACTGGCGCCCGCCTTAACTGTTGTACTCAGCTGGTTTGGGGGTTGTTTTGCAACACATTCATTTAGCCTATCGGTGCATTTATTTGCATTAGCCCCTGGTGGTAATTTCTTATCATTTATTTTTAGTTATAGTATTATTCATTAGCTATACTATAAATAACTTGTTTGCGTTTGTGTTCAAAACGTTCATTGAAAATGTCAGTTTAGGTTGCCACTTCGTGCAAAAGCGTTGCCATATCGAAATAATTGAATGCTCTTCGTCGCTTGTCTATGGTATTTTGAGACGATATTAAAAGCTTAATCAAGGATTTTTGTATGAAAAAAATAAAAATTGTTATGTATTGTGCTTCTTGTTGCAGAAACTAAACGTTTATTTGTACTTGATATTTATTAAACGTTGTAATAATCTGATTTAATATACCGCGAAAGCGCAGTGTTTTACAACACGGATGAAATAACAGGGTTGCCCCTTTGGCGGCATTTTCAAATTCAAAACTAACTTTAATTTTGGAGGGGCTTTATTATTGTAGGACGTTTCGAAAATCGTGTTAGGTATAGTTAACAAATCACATTGCGTACAAAACTTATATACTCTTAAAATGTGTAACAAAATATAATAAAAAAGTTAACTCAGTTGCGTAACAAAATGTGTCTAAATGGAATTACGTGTAACAAAAATGTGTTTATATTACGCTAATGTCTGCTAGATCGCTTCATGTCTAATGTGTTGCACTATATTACGATAAATATTGCATTTTATTATGACTGGAAAAAGCTGTCTTCTTCAGATATTTATCTTTAGTTTGATTTCTTTAAATTCCGTTTACGTATATTGCCTGGACAACCACCGGCACTCAGGAGATGCAGCTTCCAGCCGCCATCTAAAGGCAGATTCACATCATCATGACAAAGTGGACAGCGAGCGGCACCCGTTTTGAGTTCTGGTAGCAAAAATAAGTATTAAAATTTTACAGTAAACGCAGTAAATATATATTATTTCATACCCCGGCAAAAATCTTCCATTTGATGCAGCTCATAAAGTTGTTTGTGCACAGACTCGGTACAACGGGTGCAGACTACGTAGTTGTCCTTAGCATCGCACTCAGCTTAAATAGAAAATTAAATTCGCGGTTATGTTAATGACAATAATAAGAAAAACTTACTCGTCAAATGATAATTGAGAGCGGCTACCTCCAGCACTTGACTACATTGTGGGCACTTGGTGAGAAAGGGACAGGTTTTCCAATAGTGACGGTCCAGTTGACTGGCATCGTTGCCGGTGCAGCTCCAGCCACAGAAAGGGCAATTTCTAAATTGAATATATAATTATCATTCCATCATATCCGCACGCCAGCTTTACTTACATCTTAGGGGTTGTATCCTCGGTGGACTCAGAATTAGAGACAGAACCCTTGCGTGAGTTTGAGCTTGAAGCTGATAGCATGGAACGCTTTAACTGCTCGTTGTACTGCTGCTTTCCGTTGCAGCTGACATAACCATTATCGGTTCCAGTCTTGTTTTTCAGCAAACGAGATGCATCCGAGCTGGTTGTTGGCTGTAAAAAATCCGTATCATTGCTCGCGTATTTATTGGCCTCTAGTAGTTCCTGCTTGCGCTCCAAGTCTAGTTTATCGAACTCTGTGAAGAGCTGACGGTAGAGAAGATTGCGACGTGTGATATCATCATCGGGGGGCAATTGTTTGCGGACCAGGCGAGGATTCACTTTGTAGACAAGCAGCAATATCCGTTCAGCGACCTTCCTCACCGGCTCTGCCGGATGATGTATTCCAGAGCAGCCGCAATCTGATAGCGCCCGACATGTTAGTCCGCTATGCTTATCCGTGCTTATTCCCTGTGTATGTACCAACTGTTCTAGCATTTGCAGTCGACTCATAGCCAGCCGTTGATGCGTTCCAGAGCCTACGCTGCGAGAAAGTGCTGGCGCAACCAGATGTTGTTCCACAACTTGTGGACAGGCGGCTATGCTCAGTATTGTGTGCTGTGCCAGAGTGTGCAGACGAGCCGAAGGGTCACCCGACTTGGCCAATAGTTCTGGCAGGAGGCGATCCACACAACGCGCTACCTCATTGGGCGAAACACGACCAGGAACGTACTCCAGGAATAATACGCGAACCGTTTCGGTGGCCTGGTTAAACACCGAATAGACGGCATCTCGGACGGCACGATGCAGCAGCAAAGCAGCGCTGCGTGCTACCTTGTTTGGGCTCGCTGCATGCTCGTTGACCTCCGCTGCATCGACTAATTCATTCTCCTTCAGAAAATTACGCAGTCGCATAAGGCCATCCTCACGATCCTGAAACTGTCGCGAATAAAACTGTTCAACCTGTGGGAATTCATTTTCAATTTAAACAAGTATATCAGATTCTTAGCCCTCGACAAGCTTACCAGTTCGCTGCCAAAGACAAGTATAGGCAGCGCTGCCTGGCGGCGCTCACGATCATTGAGACGAGAGCGACTACGGTTGGGGTCTGCTTCGAGCAGCGCGTTACCCTGGCACTCCCTTAAAAATTCATTAGTATTTGAGCTAAACAGTTTGTTTTTAACAAAACGACAACGTTTACGGGAATAGAGAAAGTAAACAAACGTAAAAAAGCATCAAAAACATCGACAACGGTCACTGTTAGTGTATTTTCATGATGGCGATCCTAGAACTATCGATATTTATTAGGTTTGGTTAGTGTTCTTAAATTATTATCCACGGCATTACGTCTGTTACCCCATGCTGAGTCATGCAAAATTATACATAGTTATTGCTAGAACAACAACTACATTATTAGATATGCATATGAATTTATTTTTGTTACTGCTGCAAAACTATCGACCATAACTAATAGATAATTTGGTATGTTTTATCGATAATTACACAGCTTTTTGTTTATCTAAACACACATTTCTATATGATTTCCAACTAACGAAACTTACTGTCGGAGTGTAGGAATTGCGCGTTCCTCATAATCCTCGTAGGAGTTTCGTGGAGCGCTTTTGTTGCGTCGCCTCAGCGATCCCTGTCGACTAGACATGGGCGAGCTGTGTCGAGATGTCCTTGGGAGTCGCGGCGATTGCGGTAACTCATCGTGCGATTTGGCATGTAGATGAAGGACAGCCGCTGACGAGGCGATTGCTCCAACGCTATCATTGCTGCACGCTTCCATTATTGGAGCCTTATCCTCCTGCACGCTTGCGGCTTTAGGACTAATTACGGCCTCGGCCAGTGCATGTGCCACATCCTGTAGACTTGGTGCTGGCGGCAGATTAGGTTTGCCTCCGGCATAAACCTCGCAGCTTTGATCATTTTGTGTTACGATGCCATCGCTCTCGAGCAATTGCTGCACTTGTAGCTGTTTCAGCACACACGCACGATACATTTCGATTTGTTCCTTGCGTAGTTTGGCAGCACTGAAGTCCTCTTGCTGCACCGCCTGCCGTTTGGCCAAAGCATAGCGTCCTAGGCGTTCGCCGGCCGTTCGCAGAGCCGTCATGCAAAGCTTCAGCTTGCGTGCATATTCAAATCTCTCCGAGCTTACCGCCTGATGCTTACGCAGTTCTAGTTCTCGTATGTGCTGGACAATTGACTCTTCGACGTACATGGAAAAGAGAAGATCATCACAGATAGAAGCAAGTGCCAGTTCGCCCGTTGCGGTGTCTATGGGCGGCGTCTCGCCAGTTAAATGTTCATCTGCTGTCCCACTACTAGCTACCGGTTCCAAATCTTCGCCCAGCACATTTACCGCCATCAAAGCAATCTGTCCGTTCGTGTTATACTCGTTGCAATGGGCGCCATTTAGCCGCAGTTTAAGATGCGTACCTCGCCGTGGAGTGACCGTGACGCTCTGCAGCTCACGCGATTTGTAATTGGTATTCGCGTTGTCTGCAAGGGCAACGAATCCGAGGAAGTCAAAATACTGCGAAGACGGTGTGCTGGGCAGTGACTTGGGTGAGTAATGCAGCCACAGTTCCACCTTCTCCGCTAAAGTAGAAAACAGAAAGTGCTTCACATATTTTCTGATATTAATAATTTTTGACTACTCACGTATCAGATACTGGTGGGCTAAGAGTTGTATGCGATAGATCTTCGCGGGCTGGTGGAAACGTAGTATGATGTCGTGTGTGCCCAGTCCGCTGTCAACTGCACTGCGCCACCCGTGCACAGTCGGACCATGTGTATTTAGCTCGCTTGCGGGAAAAGCGGAGTCTTCATCTACAATTAAAATAGAAATATGAAGTCAGGCAGTAATTAATTTATCATTAATCTCTAATATTTAAACGTTTTGTTAACACTTTTAAGTTAGATGTGCAATAAACTTTGAAAAAACAAATTCACTTCGAATAAATTTTGTAATTAACTAGATTTTGAAAAATTCTCGAAGTCCCGCCTAAGAAGCTGGTTTTAACGAGAAAAAAGCTAAACTGGCAGCACTACGTGCAGGCAACAAGTTAACATTAACAGTGTTGGTAAATACTCGGCAAGCTCGGAACTTGCAAACGCATGCATAGAACCGAAAACAAAACAAAAGAGAAAATACAATATAAACAGAGAGGAATGAGATAGTGAAACTATATTTAATAATCCACACATTTAATGTGTGTGTGTGTCGAACGACGACGTGGCTGTGTTCTACTCTCAATGAACGCTCGTAGCTCGCTCTTATCACACGGAATTCTCTTTTATAAGCATAGCTGCCGCAGCTTTTAGCTCAGTCGTCACTTTGACCTGTGCCACGGCAGAGCTCGCGTTGATCAAATTGATTGTGATTTGTATAGATTCTTTTTAAGAAATTGCTAACATGACGGAACAAGTAAAAAGCCTGCCCCCAGCCGCTAATTCCTGGCTGCAAATACAAAGCATACTGAATAGTATTAATCATATGCTCATCTTTCTGGTAGCAGCCTTCTTCTTCGTCTTGGCGCGCAGCTTAAATTTTCAAGACACCGCCATGCACATGTTTATGACGGGCATTGGTGTAAGTAGTAGTGTGTATATTAGATGTCTTAAATTGTATCAATGCATATGTGTGTGCTGCGCGTACAGTAGTCTTGCGATAAGAACAACTTGGATAATATATATTTTTATTAAATAATTAATTTTACTTAATGTTAGTATTCAAAATAACGCTGGCAACAAAACGAAATTGTAAATCATAAATATCGATTAAGCTGCATAATTCCCACTTTAATGCTTGTACCATAGTTTATCTTATCACTGATATAATTTCTTAACTACATGTACTATCAAGTACAGTGATTACTCGAAGTAATGACAAATTCATAGATATGCATATCATGCACATTAAACAAAAGTTTCGAACTTGTCCAATCATATCTTATCTTATCTCAGACAGTGCACTTATGAAATGGGATTAATGATATAATATAGTAAACTCTAGTGAATTTGAACGCTTTTTTCTAATTTATAATTCTAATTTAAGAAATTTTTGTATACAATAATGCAATAATTTGTTTTGGATTAATTGTTCCATTAGTTGCCTTATATCTAGAATAATTTCAATGTGGTGGACTCTAATTGCTGTGTGATACATTTCCAATAAACTACTCTCAAAGTTAATGCAGCCACGCTGACACTGCGAATATCGGAACACTTGCTAACTATCAATATCTTAATGAGCCTTGGATTTTGTTTTTATTTTTCAGTTTCACGTACTCATAGCCCAGGCGCTGATGTCACACTATAAACTGAACCCACTGACCCGATGGATTTCGCATAAAAACAAATCCCGTTACCATGGCCTGCTACAGCTGGTCGGTAGCTCTATGGTGTTACTGGGTGCCGTGGGCAAGTTCTCGAACAAGGACGTGCACTTCAACACGTGGCACGGAAGATTTGGTGAGATGGCACATACATTTAATGCTTCATTGCACCCTGGGTATAACGGTAATTTCTTTTGACTTTTAGGTGTGGCCGCTGCCTTTGGCTGTGCGGCAGGCATTGTTGGTGGATTGGTTAACTTTTTTCAACCCAAGTTTGCTTTAAAAGCATTCTCACCCTCTGAGCTGCGCTTCCGTCATAATCTATTCGGTTTGCTCACCTTTACGCTGGGCATGATTGCCATTTACTTGGGATACTATTCCAAGTTCTTTACTCGATATGTGGACAATCAATTCATTCCTGCCATGATGCTGACTACAGTTTTGGTCTATTTGCTGACCGTGATTGGCCCGGCTGGATCGCTGTTAACTAAACTCAAGTACAGAAAGCTGAAAAAGCAGAACTCCTCGTAAACTGGGTTCTGCCTTTGATAAAAACTTTGAGGCTATAAAGGGTTCGTTCTGGGGTTGTGCTGCCAAGCTATTGTTAGATAATATACTGTTATCATTTAATCTTTTTATAGATTAAACACATAAAATGTTGTTCTCAGAACTAATAACATTTCCTTTATTGTGAGTATGAAGTGTCAACTATGTTATATTGTTGTAAAAGGTATGGCAATTTGTTCTTTAATATTCTAGCACATTCAATTAAAATGTCTATGCCTGAAATATTATACACTAGTTGGAGGTTTCCTTTGACAGTATTATTATCAATAGCCTTGCAGTGGCACTCTAGAAACGCATTCAAACTTTTTAAAGCGCTGCGAAAGCAATTTAAGCCGTCATTCAGTGCGCTTGGCGTGTTGCCAAAAGTAAGGAAAACCTTTGTGTGCATCCCAAATTGGATATACGTATGCTGCAGACGCCAGACAAACATATTATGACAATCGGCAATTTGTCAAAGTTATAATGATATATCCATGTACACAGGATTTTTGCTAAATTTGAATTAATTTGCAGATGTGTTTCATAAATGTATGTGTATATATTTAATTGTTCATTTAATGCTGTTTGTAATAAACTGGTTGATATGCATTCTACAAGATATGATTTGACGAGGGCTTTTGTATAAGGCGGCACACTAGGCGTATGCGTATTTTTATCGATTTCTCAAGTGCAGTCAAACGGTTCACAACGCTCAACGCGAAATTAGTCAAGCGACAACGGTAACTAAAACAAAACTCTCGAGCATAACCAACAAAAGGCATTCAATAATAGAAAACATGTATAAGTTATATTTATTTAGAAGTTTAACACAGAAGCGAAACTCGTTACCTGTGGCAAATACCACATTAAATGATATTTTCTTGGCCATTTTCAATTTGAACACACTTCACAGTTATGCGCGCGCGTTCACATTTATTGCAACCGATTTAGTAATATTTAGCAGCGTAAATAATGTAATTATGAAACTAAATAAAACTCGGAGAACGACCCCATGCAGTCTGCGTTTGATACGCGTTTACCGAACTCGGAAGTTCTGTTATGAGAGGGAGAACGGCAGACCCGGTGGCAGCTGCGCTTACAGCTGCAACAACAGACAAACAAAACACCCAAATAACATTTAACATTATTCTGTAAAGATAATAATATAATAATGTAATGCAAGTATTTATATATTTTGAATAAAAACAGTAATTTTTCCATTCAAGTATTGTGAGCAAGTATTATTATGGTTTTTTCAAATATATTTGCTGTTCATTGTTCATTGCTCTTTAATTATTAAATATTAATTACTTTTCAGTTTCAAACAATAATATACTATTATCATTTATTATTTTTATATATTACATACATAAAATGTTGAACAAAATTTAAATTTAAATTGGATCAGTAGAACTAAATGAGCGAACACCAAGAGCACAGCTCTTTCGTTCATTTAAGTGACTCGTTCAACTGAACTTATTCGCCGTGAACTCTCGATTGTTTTAATCAATCGGCTTATATCGATTGTTCATGTTGCTAGCTCAAATGATTTATTCTATGTTTTGATAAGCAAGATGCCAACAAATAGTCACAAATACAGCATTTTGCTGCCAACGTATAATGAAAAGGATAATCTGCCAATAATTATATGGCTAATTGTGAAATACATGAAAGCCAGGTGAGTAGCTGCGTGTATCAGCTTTGGTGTCAGCAATTGAAATCAATTTCCATTTCAGTGGCTACGAGTACGAGGTAATTGTTATTGATGACGGCAGTCCGGATGGCACGTTGGACGTGGCCAAAGATTTGCAGAAAATCTATGGAGAAGACAAAATAGTGCTTCGGCCGCGTGCTGCAAAGTTGGGTCTGGGCACAGCATACATGCATGGAATAAAACATGCTACAGGCGATTTCATTATTATTATTGATGCCGACTTAAGTCATCATGTAAGCGAACGCCATCTATGCTCTATTTATTTTTTTAAATGGTTACTTGTTTTGTTGCAGCCCAAATTCATACCCGAGTTTATTAAGCTTCAAGAGTCAGGTGACTATGATATAGTTTCGGGCACACGCTATGCAGGCGAGGGCGGCGTCTTCGGTTGGGATTTCAAGCGCAAGTTGATCTCTCGCGGTGCGAATTTCCTGTCGCAGGTGCTCTTGCGACCCAATGCCAGTGATTTGACCGGCTCCTTTAGGCTCTACAAGAAACCAGTGCTGGAAAAGTGTATTGCCAGTTGCGTGTCCAAGGGTTATGTTTTCCAAATGGAAATGTTGGTACGTGCCCGCCAGCACAACTTCAGTATTGCTGAGGTGCCCATCACATTCGTGGACCGCATCTATGGAACGTCCAAGCTGGGCGGCACTGAAATCGTGCAGTTTGCCAAAAACTTACTGTATCTATTTGCCACCACTTAGGAGTTTGGGAACTGCGTCCAGTTAATCGAGAACAACAACAATAAATGACTTATGAATTTGTAATTTGTAATTTGGTTTTCTTTTTAGCTTTTTGTACATCTGGTAAGTTTTCTTATCTTTTGTTTTCTGGTTTTGTTTTGAAGAATTTTACATACAACTAATGAATTATGCATGAGAATTTCTTTAGCGATATTTATATAATTCAGAATTATAATTTGCATTTTTGGATTCTTGTAATTGTTTCATATATGTATGTATAATTTGAATAATGATAGCTAATGTTAATTGATTCAGGCCTCGCGTCTCGCCCACATTAATTACTCAAGTTAAAAACTTTATGCTGGTTGTCCGGATTGCCGTAAAGTGTGCCGCAGTCGTCCTCCAAGGCATCGGCAGTGCTCCCACCATAGTTCTTCAGGGCCAGCGTAAGCAGATCATTGCGATCCTTGAGGGCAAGCACAACAAATGCTCCATTTGGCAGTATCTCGCAGGTGCTGATCAGTGCGGGCGGCTTGAAAACGGCCAGCGATTTTGCTGTAAGTAATTAAATAAGATAAAGTAAATCAATCTCTCTCACCAGCAACTTGTTACCCCCACTCTTTTACCTGAGCTCAGCTCCCACATGCGTATGGCGCTGTCGCGCCCTTCTTTGTCGTACGAGAGCAGAACTTTGCCCAGCGGATCCAGTTTCAAGTACGTAACTGGCGCATTGTGTCCAATAAGCGTGCACTTGCAGTTGCCCGTAACTAGATCCCAGATCAGAATTTTGGCATCCTCCAGTCCGGCTATGACGCAGGCATTCACCTGGGATATGGCCAGAGATACTGTATTGCAGCTGGGCTTCCATTTTTTGAACAAGGTGCCGCTCTGCAGATCGTAGACTACTATGAAATTCGGCGTCGTCGGCTCGTTTAGCTCCTTGGCCACAACGCACACATAGGAACCCTCGTGCGTGATGGCCGACAGCGAAGTGACGAAATCGTGATGCGGAATACGCAGATCGTAGAGTAATTTGCGCTGCGACAAGTGCCACACGAGCAGCGGGAAAGGCTTCTGGGTTTCATCACCACAGACGAGAATTCTGCAAATTAGTTGGAATTTTAATTCAAGTGCAAGTGCAGAGCATGATTAGGCTACTCACCGTCCATCGCCCGAGACCAGTAGAGAGTTAAGAAAGCGATCTTCGCCCGCCTTGAACGTGGTCACACAATCACCCGACTCCAAATTCATGAGATTTACATACATGCGATTACGCGAAAGACAAACCAGATGATTCTGATCGTGCTGGCCAAAGTAGGGCATCTTCTGGTTCATTACACCCTTCAGCGTGACCTAGAAACGGAAATCGGCACATTAGAGAAAGACAAGGAATTGATCAATTCGATTGCGGCGCTCACCTTAAACTTGCCCTCGTCCAGGTTGATGACTCGAATCTCACGTCGACAGAGCACAGCTGCCTCGTAGTTACCCACCGGACACATGGCCGTCGGCTGTTGTATACCCTGCAGTTCGCGTATGCGACAACAGTTCTTCACATCCCAAATGCAGATCTCGGCACGCTCTGTGGACATTGAGGCTACATAGCAGCCCGGCTGTGGCAGATTTGTGAGCACGTCGTAGCCCCTTACGGGCTCGGATCCGCCTGAATCGCCGCCTTCAGCCACGGAGGCCAATTGCTTGTCATTATCGTTGGCATCCAGATCGGTATTAAGAATCTCCAGAAAGGCAAACTCCAGCTCATTGGTGTATTCCCACCAGGAGCGTATCTTCTCGTCGTCCTTAAGCGCCGATGACTCTTTGAAGCGCGTCTTTAGATAGTACTTCATAAGCGTATAGAACTGCTGGCCATCGTAGCTCAGCTCGTGCAGATAACGCACCAGGAAGTGCTTGAGGAAATTGATATGCACATAGCCCGCGGAGCCCTCGCTGCCGGCCAGCCACTCGGCATGAAGGATATCGTGCATCAGATGCTCCGGTCCCGTGGCGTGCACTTTGTTGGCGATCCACTGCAGATCAGTGAAATAGAAGCAATTGAACATAATGTCGATCTTGTGCGGCGCCGGCTTGTCCTCGATCACCGCACAGAAATGATGATAAGGCAGTTTTAAGTACTTCTGATAGTTGTAGCTGCGGACGGAGCGAAAGAGCATATGCTTTAATATTGAATGTAGAATGTATAGTATTCACTTACGTTTTGTGTCCTGCGCCGCTGCCCTTGAACTCGCTCTCCTGCCGATCGAAGTAGTCGCGCAGCGCTTCATGTACCAGCCACTGCTTCTGCGCATACCTCGCCAGGACGGCGCGTCCGAAGCTTCTGTCCGCTATTCTAATATTCCTTAGACCTAGAAGCATTGGTCCCATCAGCCAGCAGAATTTGGACCACACCTTGAAGGCGACCTGCGCCTCCAGTTGTGTCATTTTCTGGAATACGCCCAGGCAATCGCTTTCGCGAATGCCCCACGGCGATAATCGTACGATCAGCAGCAGCAATTCGACCTGATCGGCAGCGAATTTTGTTTCCAACACCTGCAGTATTTTGCTGGAGATGTCACCGATCTCACTAATCGGCTGCGCAACATGTCCCAGCCAGGCGAGCCACCACAGCGACTTGGCATGATACGGCGTCTTGCCGTGCAGCGATTTCCAGTCGTCGGGTAGCTTCAATGCACCATTTGCCGCATAGAAGTCGCCACCGCCCGAACTGAGTATGTCGTGCCATTGCCGTTCGGTGAACTGACGCAGCCGCAGGAAGCAGCGCTGTGGAATGCCCAATTGCGCCAGCGCTGCGAGCATATCGAAGGATTCACCACCATTGCCGGCCTCGTCCGCTTCCTCGTTATCGCTGACCGTCAGTATAAGCTTGCCACAGCTGCCCAGCTGCAGTGGCAGCCAATCAAACGTTTCGTCACGCTGCAGCTCGTCCAGCCCGTCGATGATCAGCACAAAGAAACGCTGCTGCCGACCAAGTATTTCGCGTATGACGCCTGCATAGGCTTCCAGGGTCTGTGTAAGGAGTAAGGTACAGGATAAGTTTTAAATCGTGTATACTGCAACTACTACTCACATGCGACACCTGACATTGTTTACCCGACTCCAGAACGGACATTTGATTGGCTATCGAGCCCAGCAGCGAGCACAGATCGGAGGAGCGTGCGCCCAGATTGGCATATCTGATAACCAGGAGAAAGAGAGAGTGAGAGAGATGGGTTACAACAATCCTGTCATTTAAGCCACCGCTAGCCAACTTACCTGAGCACCAGCTGCGCCTCGGGTTTCCAGCGATGCACATTCTCCATGATCTTGGACACGAGCACACTCTTGCCGCTTCCCCGTGCGCCCGAGACAATCAGCGGCTGCGTGTTTCCATCGCGTATGTAACGCTTCACATCGTTCATAATATCAAAGTTGGCGGAATTCTGGGCAAGCAGCTTGGAGTAGTGTCCGATCAGTTGGAGCTCCTCGAGCAGCACACGATCCACGCCCAGCGTGTTATAGGGTATGCTCTTCTGTTGATGCTCCTCGAAGATGCCGGCCAGCGATTTGTCCAGCAGACTTTCAATTACCGCCGACAGCTCATCATCCAGTATATTCATGGTGGGCAGCAAACGTATCAGATTCTTCTCGCACAGCTGACTCTTAAGCTCCGAATAGATGCGTGTGATGCGACGCAACACCTCGAGCTCAAGCTGTGTTGCATTGTCCGGAGCACGCGAGTAATGCGCACCTGTCTGTATCCAGATGCAGCGTTTGGCCAGCTCTTGGCTAATCAGCACCGTATTATTGATTTCCTGCTCGACAACGGTCGTCAAATACGAATCCTTAACATCGTCCGAGAACAGACGCAGCAGCACGGCCAGCAGCTCGTTCAGTTCGCCATTGACCTGCGTCGAGTAGGGATCGATTTGCTGTGTGAAGAGCCGATGGCACATCGGTTGATACGAGTTATCGATGGTGTACCATTTCTCCAGCAGCAGCTTCTCGTCATCGCTGGCCGCACTCAGCACCGAGGTAAAGTCCTGACTCTCAATGGTAAGCGGCAGCATGGGTGTGCCCAGTGTGGAGCCCAAAAACAGTACTGGTATGACATAGGCGCCGGCCACATGGCGCGTGATCTCGCACAGGCAATTGGCGGCCTCCTCGTGTCCTCCTTGCGCCTCAAGCGGTGTTTGCGTCCAGCGCTTAACCTCCTGCAGCCTGGAGAAATCCTTCTTTAGATTGCCATTCGATGGTTCTGTCGCTGACGTTGACGACGACGACGACGACGACATCGCTGTCTTCTCCTTCGAAGCGGACTCGCTGTCATGTACATCGGCTATGATGAAATCGAATCCTTTGCTTTGGCACTTGCTTTTGAAATGTTTGTACAGGCTGTATATGACCCGCTTGTGCTTCTTGTACTCGGTGCTATTATCGGCTAGTATATAGATGACGATCTTCTTGTCCCGCTCAATTTTGCGGCCAGGAGGCGGCTTGCCCTGCAGCATACTAAGATTGCCCATGGCGGGACTACAGTTGCTCGCATCGTTCGCATTCTGCGTTGCATTTGTGTCTGCGAATGTGAATAGAGTCGAACGAGTTAGTCGAGATTAGTTTGTAGATTCTACACGATTGCAACTCACCCTTCTCTGCGGCATTGAGCTTTGGCTGTGCCGGCTGCTGCTGCTGCGACTTTTGCTGCTGCTGCTGTTGTTGCTGCTGCTGCTGCTGTTGTTGCTGCTGCTGCTGGTTTCCGTTGGTATCGTTGGAATGCACCGTCTCTGTCAACGCCTCCACATCAGCCAGCGGCGCTCGCTTCTCATTGCCCTCGTTCGCAGCGCGCTGCTGCAGCGCGTCCTTCTTATCACCGCTGCTCTCCTGATAGGGTGGCGAGCTGTTCGACATATAATTGTTTTGTTTATATCAATAATCTGGGTTAGAATCTAGTGGAACTCACTCATCCGACTGCTCGGACTCGCTATCCTTGTCCTTCTTCTTCTTCTGCCCCGAGCTGCACACGTTGCCCATGGTTAATTGAAGATTTGTGCTCTGCTTTCAATTGTTGCTAAACTTAAAATTGACTATTTATGTCCTGTAAACAAAGGGAATGAAAAAACATGATTAGAGTATAGGCTAAAGAGACCTTTAGGGCAATTATAAATTCAATTTCAATTTTATATAGATTTCGATATACTTATTAAACTTATTACTTATTAAACTATTATAATTCAAGCGCAATAGTATTCCGTAAATCCGAGGAATGACTTTTAAACATTCTAATATTATATATCATTGCCATACATTTCTTTAGTAACAGAAAGCGAATAAAACCATTGACATGATAAGCTTATTTTTTAAGCGAATATTAATCTATTAATTCGCTTATTAAATTAATAATTCAAGTTATTTTTTAAGTAAAAAAACTCTTATTTAAATAAAGAATGTTTTAAAAAATTGTATATATAATTTTTAAGTAAAAAAACTGTTATTTAAATAAAGAATGTTTTGAAAAATTATATATATACAATAAAAAAATCCTTAAGTTCCATCAAAATATTCCAAAAGTTAATGATATAAAGTTGAATAAACTAGGAGCGAAGTACATACAAAATTAAAGATAATATTTCTGTATTGAGTACAGATATCTAAAGATATGTATTCACATTTTTCTCAAAACAATTATTTCAATTAATTTAAGAAATAAAAACAACTCCGATTTATTAAAAAGTAAATGATATAAAGTTGAATAAACAAAATAAATAAACTGAATAAAGTATGCAAAATTAAAGATAATATTTCTGTATTGAGTACAGATATCTAAGATATGTATTCACATTTTTCCTCAAAACAATTATTCCAATTAATTTAAGAAATAAAATTGGTTTATATATGTATAAAATATTTACTATGTTTAATTGAATATTTGTAATTATATATTTATTTAGTTATTGCATTATACATTTGGTAATATGCATTTGTCTTTTATAGATATTTACTATAAATTTGAAGGATTTGATAAGTTAATTTGAAAGTATTCCGTTCAAAGTCTACCCAAGTCAAATTAAAGTCTGGCTATATACTTTAAAGTTCACAGCGTGTCAGTTATGTATATATGGACAGGGTAGATTCATGTGCCCAGGCCTGGGCTCCTCAAGTGCCTCCATATCGATTAACTGCTGGATGTGGGCACTTCGAAAATGCCTATGCCAGGTACACATAAAACACGGATGTGTGTGATGGGATGGGGACACGAATGGGTTGGGGGGGGGCAGACGCGTTTATACACAAAGCTCACATACACATGCATATTAAAATATTCAGTATGACAATGTTTTAGATGAATACTGTCAACCCAGGCACTTGTAATTCCCATTAGAATCGGATTGAATTATCTAAACATATTTTTTCGTAAACATTTAAACTACAAACATATTTCGTGTCTGCCAATTTCCACAACAGGTCAATGACAAAAACAAAAAGAGCAAGTCCTGAGAACAGACTGCGTAGGGAGTGCGAGTGGGAGAAACTCACGCTCAAGAGAGAGAGAGAGAGAGAGAGAGCGCGCAAGTGTGCCAGAGCGAAAGCTCGCTGCGAACGCATGCTCGCTGCTCAAGCTCTATAGAGATTTTCTGCGTTTGCATTGGCATTGGCGTTAATCAAGAGGCCGCCAGTTCGGGTGGTTCGTCTGATTTGGGGTTGGGTTTTGGGTGGTTGGGTGGGTTGGTTGGGCTTTCTGGTCTGGTCTTGGTCTGGATTTTTGTGTACACGCTTGAAAATTGTTGACGCGCAAACGGGACTCCTTCGTCCCTTTGCCATTCCGCTTGCTCTCGCTCTCACTCAGGCCAGAGGACCTGTCTCTCTCGCTCTCTCTCTCTTTCTTACTCTCTTCCTCTCTGTCTGTCTGCCTGCCTGCCTGCCTGCCTGCTGCTTCGCTTCGTTTTTATTTTAGTTAAATATTTATTGGATATCAAAATATTTTCAATCGCGCTACTTTTTTTTCGCTGCTTCGTTTGGCGCTATAAATAAACACACTGAATTTTTTCACTAGATAAATGCTTCAACTGTAGTCGTATTTTTCGATTTTTCGTTTATATATTTTGTTGTTTTTGTTGTTGTTTTATTTGTTCATTCAGGGTTCGACATTTTGTCGCGCATTTGTCGTGCCGCACACATATCTTTTCCTATTTTATTCGAATTTTCCCAATCGCAATTAATGTGTCAACGCGTTGCGTTAATAATCATCTTGTTCTTTTACCATATAGATCGTTTTTTTTTTCTTTTTTTTATTCTGACTCTGTGTGTGTATGCATCGCTTAGCTGGTTATTTGATTTATTTAAATACACAAATTCCTGGCACTTACTTTTCTTTACGCGCTTTTCGCACGCCTTCCGCACACACACCGCCGTATCCAAAAACTCGAACCCGAACCCGAACCCGAACCCGTAACCGAACCCGTAACCGAGTCCGTAGCCGAACCCGCGCACTTGCGACCCCGCACCGTCGAGCCCGAGAACGATTCTATTAGAACATTTCCACCCACTGCACTTGCACTTGCAGCGTTATTTGTTTTGTTTTTCTTTTATTTTTTTTTACCCAAGCGCGCGCTCTCTCTCCCGCCTCTCCCTCACTCTCTCGCT
Organism: Zaprionus inermis; assembly: GCA_018151445.1. Taxonomy (NCBI): domain Eukaryota; kingdom Metazoa; phylum Arthropoda; class Insecta; order Diptera; family Drosophilidae; genus Zaprionus; species Zaprionus inermis. The sequence goes on from JAECXD010001696.1 coordinate 2,091,586, forward strand.
CTCTCAATTAATTGCTTAATCAAAAAAAAAAAATAACGTTTGCTTCGCGCCGCGCTTGTACTAAGACATTTTCACAAGTGCAGCAGCAACAACTACACAACACAACAGCAACACGGCAACAACAACAGCGGCGGCAACAACAAGGCAACAACGACAACAACAACAACACACAAAAAAAACCAACAAAATATGTATGCGTGCGTGTGTGTGTTTTTCTACACTTTTTTCTTTGCTTTTCGTTGCTTTTCTTTTTGCCCGTAAATAGTTTTCCCCGTTTTTGTGCGTTGTGCTCCGTGCCGTGTGTCGTTCTGCCTGCGAGAAGCGTTTGGAAAATTTCTCGTGTGCGGCATGAAAAGCTTTGCGGGCAAAAGCTCTACGTGCTCTCTAAGCTCGCCGCCGACGAGGGCTGCACTTTTTGCGCGAGGAAAAGTGTAGTAGTTGCTGCGGAAAAGTGTAGCGAAACTTGTTTGAAAAGCGACCGTTACGAACTGAGTTCACTTCGAGGTTGGGAAAGTAAAAGAAGAAAACTAAAAAATTAATTCTTTATAGGTTTTTAAAATAAAAATAAATAAATACCTTATAAGCATGCATTTCCTTTAGCCTTAAGAATATTACGACTTTGCATATTTCCTAAATATATAAATATAAATATAATATATCAAAATTGATTTATTATATTTCGCCTCCTCGTCACGGAGTTGCATAGAATAAATGTTATTTACGACCTTAAATTAAAAAAAAAAAAATAAAAATATAAAATAAATATTTTAAAAATTTGAGAGATATTGTAAATAAGAATGCAATATATATAAATAACAAAAAAATAAGCAGAAAACCCTAAAGAAGATTACATTTATCAGTTTCCTGCATTTATATAAAAATAAACATACATAATAATATTGAATACTGTTTTTAAAACAATTATGAATTTAGGGAATTATAGAATATCAATTAGAATATATCCAAATTTAACATTATGCGAGTTTCGAAAACCTTTTAGCAGAACATAAAATCGAGATAAAAATGTATCTATGCACATAGCGAAGACACAAACCACACACCGCACATGCAGATTCGCACGGCGGGATGCTGCCGTTGCTCTCTTCCTCTCTCTCTCTCTTGCACGGATTAAGAGAGAGAGAGAGAGACAGAGCAAAAGGACCAAACTTTCAGCAGCTGCTGCTGGGCTGCATTTCGTGTTGTTTCGTCCAAGTGTGCAGTTTGCAATTTCAAAACTCCAATTGAAAATCGTTGAAAATATATTAAAAAAAAAAACGCAATCAATATAAATATAAAATGCGACAGATTTAAAAAAAATATTGAAAATATTCTTAAAAATACAGTAGAACCCATTGCACAACATCCTGAAAAAATGAATCGTCTGCTATTGCAGTGCCTGGTGACAACGGTCCTGGTCTATAAAGGTGAATACTCGATGCAGGGCGAAGCGTAAAACGATTTTGAACTGGCGATAAGGAAAAGCTAGAAAATGTACAAGAAAAGTGTTTGAAAATCGGTTGGAGGCATGCAAAATGATGGTCAATTGAAGTTGGCGAAAACTGAAAAATGTATATGCTGCTCGGTTATATAAGCAAATCTCCAGTGCGCAGGTCTTCAAAATCTTTGCCCCGAACAACTGACGCGACATGTGCCACGAGCGTCAAAACAGAAATGGGTCAATGCTTTTGCAGGCAGGCAGGCAGGCAGCCTATAGCATCCACAACCCATCCCCATCAGGTTTCAGGCTAGCAAAACAAAGACGAAACGAGAATCAAAACAAATAGTCAAATAGTCGCAACGGGGTTGGGTTACGTTCTATCAGCTGTCCGAGGTCTAGACGGCTGCAACTATAATATAATATGGTATTACAAACATGGAAAGGGGGCACTAAATGCTTAAAGTATACAGGAATCGGAATCAAATGAGTAATTAACAATTTTCTAGAAATAGAACAATAACAAACTGAAACAAAAGTAGTAAAAACCTAAGCAAAAATAAGAAAATTCTTTATCCTGAAGTTATTGTATTTGATGAAAAAAGATTCTCATTCTCATTTGGTTTAAAATCGTTTCATTTTTTGTACGCAGTCCTATCTGTGCCCACCACCAGCAGCACCACGAGCACGTTGGGCCAAACAACCACTGAGATACCGCAACAGGATGACGATGACGATGACTGGGATGAGGGTGACGACTCACTGGAATCCGATGACGATGGACGCGTCTATAAGAATCCGCGCAATTCGCCATCCACAGACTGTCCACGCGACGAGGAACAGGCCACGCTGCTAGGTCAAAAGTGTTTGCGCAAATGCTCCTCCGATGAGGATTGCAAGAGCAAGAAAAAGAAATGCCTCTGCGATGGCGTGTGCGGTAACTCGTGCATAAAGCCGGGTAAGTGTTGCTCCATCATCGCTCTCTCATATGCTTATTACTTTTAACTGCTTTGGCAGATCGAGAGTGTCCCGAATTAGCACAGCCCAGTTTGGGTCAAGTCACTGTGGCCGGGCGTCACTTTGGCGCACGCGCTTCCTACGCCTGTCCACATGGCTATCATGTTGTCGGTCTTCAGAGTCGTCTCTGTCAGGCCGATGGCAACTGGGCGGGTGCCGAGCCAGCCTGCAAGCAGAACAGTAAGTGAAAGCAATTAGAACGATGCATTAAGGTTGTACAAGATTTAAATAATACCAAAATTGTATAAAATGTATCTTCTATTTTTCGCATCTGCAATTATTGTTGTTAGTTTATTGTTTGAAGCCGCCGCTGATCGATCACGCACGCAATTCCGCTTTGCCGGAGCAGGAGACCTTCGACTTGGACTCAACGGTGCAATATCATTGCCACACGGGCTATGTGACCAATGGATTTCCGCGTGCCAAATGCTTGGCCATCGATAACCAAGCCAGTTGGTATGGACCGGATATTCAATGCGAACGTAAGTTTACTTTAAATTGGATTTCTAGATTAACTGTGTAGATGTGTAGCTGCTTTCTTCTTGCTCTTTGCTTCCCTTGCTGTAAGGTGCTCCTGCTCCTACTTTCATGCACCTGTCATTTCGAGTGGCAGTTACAGAGTTTTCTCTCAGCTAGCTGCTGCTTTTAGGTAAAGAAAAAAAAAAAAAAAAAAAAAAAAAAAAAAAAAAAAAAAAAAAAATTTCTCCTCACTTTCGATTGGGAGGTACTGTTTTGCTCCTAACCGGTTTGCTGATATAGTCTTACTCCTAGCCGGCTGGTAGGCCACGAGAATCTCTTCCAGATTTGTCTGTAAAGAAATAAATATTTGAGAAGCACATATAATTATTATATTTATTTATAATTTACCTTGCTTTGATAATCGAGTTAGCCCAATCCATCTGCCCATTTCAGCTCGGTCATGCGGCCAACCTCCAGATCCGGCGTACGGTTGGCATGCGGGCGAGTGCTACACCTACGGTTGCAAGATCACCTACAACTGTGGCACGGGCTATGAGTTGGTCGGAAAGCACGAGCGCTACTGCCAGTCGGATGGTTCGTGGACGCCCAAGGAGCTGCCGACGTGTGTGTGTAAGTATCGCTTAGATCGTTTAACGTTATCGTTTACCTACTTATGTAATTATAATTTATTGATCCCACCCAACAAAAGCGGATAGCGCAAATGTAACCACCACCCAAGCGTCGTTGCCCTAAGCGGGCCACATTTCGAACAAGTATCCCAATTCGTGCGGATGAGCTCGCATATCTCACAGTCCGAGCTCAAGTTTTCAATGTTCCTCTTAACTCGAAACTGTAACAAAACCAAAACTAATCAAACTTGTTGAAATCGTTCTGCACTCAAAAGCGTTAGCGTTAATTTAATCCGAAAAAAAAACCGAAACAAAGTTACAACCAAATTGTTCAAATTTAATTGCAAAAGTTGTTGTTGTTGGTCTTAAAAAAAATGTTAATTGAATAAAACCAAATAAAAAGTTACCGCAAATCTTAAGAAGACTCCAGTTGTTTTATTTACTCGATGGACCTGTGGTGGAGTTGGTTTTCAAGATTAAGATTTGTGGTAGCTTTTCAGCACTTTGATACTAAAATATTTCAAAAAGAACCCGCAAAACGTCTTGATGCAAAAGGAGGAAAACTGTGCTCGAGGTTTTCCACTTATTCTTAAAAAAAAAACCCAACTCAAACTTACCGTAGTTAGGTTTTCCGGAAAGGTGTAGTTAGTCCTTCTTGCCAAGCCCGTTAAAGTATCTCAATGCAGCCTCGTCTTCTGTTTGATTCTTTGCAGTGGTAACCTCCGTGGTCTGTCCCACTCCGGAGAACCCGAAGAACGGTAAAGCCACGTACACCACACTCGCTTATAATTCGGTAGTCAGCTACGAGTGTCGGTATGGCTACACGCTGGTGGGCGAGAGCTCCAGTCGGTGTGGCGCAAGCGCCAAGTGGAGTGGCACAGTGCCCAGTTGCAAGGGTAACAGGCGATCGAGATGCTTGCGATCCTCGAGTTATCATACGATTACTTGCAGAGATCAATTGTGGTCATCCGGGCGTGCTATACAACGGATGGATCGAGAACATTGAGGCGGGCACTGGATTGGGAGCTAGCATCATTTTTCGCTGTCAGCCGGAAATGCTGATCAACGGACTTGGATCGAGTGTATGTCAGATCGATGGACGATGGCGTAACGCACTACCAGAATGCCTGGCGCCGTGTGTAGTGCCGACAATATCGCAGGGATTTGTAATTCCCATCGAGATAACCACGGATGAGAATGGCACAACGATTATCACGCAGACGACGACCACAACGCAATCGCCCACGCAGGTGTTGGGTGGCGTGGAGAAGGTTAAGCATGGCACCGCGTTGGAAGTCAAATGCGATGAGAACTACGAGTTTCCTGTCTCGCTGCTGAGTCCACCCACCTGCAACAATGGCACCTGGAGCATTATACCACGTTGTGTGCCCGCGCGCTGCAAGAGCATGCCGCGCCCACCGAAGCATGGCATGGTCATGGCTCCCAAGACCGAGCACGGCATGAAGGCCAGATTCAAGTGCAAGGATGGCTTCAAGCTGGTTAGTCCCGAGGGCAAAGATGTTACAGATCCGCATGATTATGTGCTCACGTGTTCGTTTGGCAATTGGACGGGCGAGACTCCGAAATGCGATGAGGTATTCTGTTCCTTTCCCGGCTATATACCCAACGGCAAGGTGCTGCTCGTGGGCAACATGGGACTCTACGACTATCGACCCTACGTTAAGAAGATTGTGAACAACAAGCAAATCATGTACGATTGCGACAAGGGTTACGTGCTGGAGGTAATCGATCCACGTACATTTCTTTAGTCTGCTTTATTCGTTCGCATTTTATTGTCAGGTCGGTCCACCTGGTGCTACCTGTGTCGGTGGCAAATGGCGGCCATTGGATTTGCCACAGTGTCTGCTTGGGCAGCATCCGCGTCTACGCTGGAATCGGCGTCGGCGTCGTTCCCTGGAGCTGCGACAACTTCGTTCCATCTATCTGCTGCGACGTCAACGCGAGCTCCAGCGACAACTGTTAGAGCACCAGGAACACAAGCATCAGCAGTTGCAGGGTGAGTGGGACTGGCTAGAGTATGGCTGTAGGTAGCCACTCTATTCACATTCCTGTGATTCGTTTTTAGCTGAACCGCTGGAGAAACGCTTCAAGCGCAGTGCCAACCCAAATGGTAAACCCTCGGACATCGACTTGGCATACTCGAAGTACTATCAGAAGATCAAGGAGCGCTACCAACGCTATGTGCGCAAGATATTGGGCCACAATCGGTTGTTTCAGCAGCGACAACAACAACAGGATGGACGCTGGTACAATCAGTACAATAATCCCGAATTGGTAATGACGCGCAAAGCGACACACAAATCTCGCGAAGAATACGGCGAGCTGAATGACGTGCCCATGGCCAATGACTATCACAATCGTGCGCCCGTGGAACGCAGCTCTAACGAGGCGCCACCAGCTCGTTATTTCCAAGGAGCAGCTGCCATGGAGCGCAAGCAACATGTGAATGCCACGCGAGCTCTTATCGAGCAACTGAAGTCACAAATTGTGCGACGTCGTCGTAAACGAAACAGTAGCCTTAGCTCGGCTCCGCCCTCGAGCGGCACACTATCCGATCCCGACTTGGATACGAGCGATGGCGTCGAGGCCAGCAAAGGCGGCGGTGGCAAACGTTTACGCGGCCCGTGCGAAGATCTTGACTGGGATTCATTTGCAAACATAACCACAGTGCGTCCAGGAAAGGCACCGGGCCGAAATTCCGTGGGCATTATGCTGCAACTGGAGTGCAACGCGGGCTTCAAGCTGAATATCAAAGGAGAAAACGCCACGGCACGATGCATCCGCGGCATCTGGAAACCAGATATACCCAAGTGTCTGTCGGCTCCGTGTCTTGTGCCAGCTGTGGAACATGGACAGTATTACAAGGTGGAACCGCATACCAAGGAGCTGAGCGACAAACCCTCGCTGACGCCACTTTCCTCCTACGAAGAGATACAGTCGAATGAGTTCATAACCCTAGAATGCCAGGATGGATTTAATATACAAGTAAGCTAGAGAGAAGAGTGGGAAGAATCCCATGCAATTCAATGACAAAAAACCTTGCTTGACTCACAGGGATCTGCTCAATTGCGTTGCGCCCATGGCTCGTGGTCGGTTAATGCATTTTCCGAGTGCACCTCTGTGCCGTGCACGCTGCCCAATATTCCCGGAGTTATCTATGAGGTATGAAGTGGATGTCTTTTAAGCTACATCAGCGATCATGCGACTTGTTCCATCAATTTTTGTTAGGGCGGCTATCGTGCTGGTTTGACAATTGGACACGGAAGCTCTGTCAGCGTTCGCTGCGAACTCTCGACAAATGCGAATCCCATCGAGATGTCTTGCCACAAGGGCGTTCTTACGCCGCCCAGCATACCATGCGAATCGGGACTGCGTAAATCGCGGGAGGAGTTGGAACATGCCACGCCCACCTCTCCGCCGGCATCGCACAGTAAGGCCGAGCACAATGAGCTGGACTCGCATAATCATCACGACAACAATACGGATGAACATGGAGAAGAGTTGCGCATGTGCGGCTACCCAAGCCTTACCGATGGCGCTTTGGTCTACAAGTGAGTCCCAACCTTATCAAGTCACCAGTATCAATTAACTGATTCACACTTTCCAATAGAAATATCGATGGAGAAATCGAGGGCATCTACGAGAGCGGCACTGAGATCTTCTTCAATTGCATTCCCAATGCCGCTGGCGATCGTATGACGTGGCGCATTATCTGCGACAACGGACAGTGGATAGGACGCTCCTACAACTGCGGTAAGCTAAGCGATACCACAACTGTTAGCTGATGAGTTAGGATCACAGCTATCGATTAGGCGGCTGTATCGATAGTTTTATCGCAAATTGAAATTGAATAATTTGAACACATTCTGCACAGAAAACGGAACTTGTTCCTTCAAGAACAACGAACCTAATGTGGTCAGCTTTTATAACGATCTGGAAATTAGAGAAGACACAGTGGACTTTCCACCAGGTGCAACCATTATTTCTAGGTACGCTAGAAGATTGAATATTATGCAGTTCTAATCTCAAACAATTCCAATGCTTTACAGATGTGTAGACATTGGCAAGTTCTCGATGACTGGAAGCCACGAACGAACCTGCATTCACTCCGAGTGGACCAACACGAAACCCGTGTGTTCCGGTCTTAATCAGGAAAATGATTATGCAAGTAGGTAGCCTGTTCCCTCGTCCCCACTTACCCCTCCCTAATCATACATAATTCCACCGATCGTACAGTGGAGAAGGCGCCCACCATTCTGTTTCGCCATCAGAACGGACCCATTGCCCAGAGTAACGATGGAAAACTGATTGTCTACCCGGGCACCACGGTGCACATGGAATGCCTATGGATGCGCCGTTTTGGCAATCCCAAGTGGAATGTCAGTCATATCTTCAAGTGTGTAGCATTACGTCGAATCGATGCAGTCCAGAGCTGACAAGAAATGATTCATTTGATCAAAATTATCTAGTATTAGATTTATAGCAAAGAAATTCAATTGCCATAAAATTGAATCAATTAGAGAATATAACATACATAACTATAAACATACATAGATATTATGTATATAGTTATAGATTCATCTAATTTCAATTGATTGACTCCACAGTGAATCATTCAAATGAATCGATTCTTTTCAGCTCGCCTAAGCTCGATGATATCTGATCATTTTTACCTGATTTTGCAGAAACTATACGGAGGGCTGGGTGACCGAAGCGGACGAGGGTCGGGACTCAACGCTGGAGTATCGTCTGAGCATATTCGATGCTGTGGCCGAGGACTCGGGCACTTACTCGTGCATGACGCCGGCTAGGCACGAGCATGCCGTGGAGGTGGTGGTAAAGGCAATCAACTGCCCGGAGATACCGACACGGCGGGGACTGATTGTGAGTACGAACGATACGAAACTGAGCACCCGCGTGCTGTTGTCCTGTTCCAATGGCAACTCGTTGTTTGGCGCATCGGAGCTGTTTTGCTTGCCCAGTGGCAATTGGAGCGCTCTGTTGCCGGTTTGCGAGAGCGTGGAGTGCGGCGATATACCGCTAATGGCAAACAATGTTAGCTCACCGCGCGTCTCAGTGCTATCGCGTGAGGTGGGCGGACGAGCGGCATTCTCGTGCTCCTCGGGTTACGGATTGCGCGGCCCCTCGGAGGCCATCTGTTTGCCTACGGGCGAATGGGCGACACCGTTTCCCACATGTGTCGAAGTGCAATGCGATAATCCAGGTGCACCGCAAAACGGTTACGCCCAGGGCTCGGCACCATATCGTGCCGGCGATGTGGTCCAGTTCAATTGCAACCCGGAGTACATGATGCAAGGTCAGCCAATAATTGCCTGTCAGGATAACGGACGCTGGTCGGGCGGTTTGCCAAAATGTGTACAGGCGTGTTCGTATCCCGGCACCGCTATCAGCGGTCGAATGTCCTCGGTCAAGTTCTACTATGCCATCGGCGAGAGCATTACCTTCACCTGCGATGCCGGCCTTGAGCTGCGCGGCTCCAAGGTTCTCAAGTGCATGAAGAATGGCAAATGGTCCAGTGCTATACCCACTTGTGTGACAAACGATGCGCCTGCTGGCGCCGGTGTCACCAATAAGCATCTGGCCACCATGGGCTGAGACAATGAAAGACAAGGTCGATGCAAATTTTAAAAAATGAGTTGAAAATCAAAGTGATACTAATACATACATATGTACTAACTAAATGCACATTCAAGACTCAAAAGAGGCACACGCGTATACTTATACCGACTTTTTGCGATTCAACTATAATAATAATTGTCTTATGTCGTCCTTTTAATAATAATAAATGTTTAGTCAAAAATATTAATTAACACTTGGCGCCAATAACTACGATACTATGTATCGATTTGTCGATAAATAATGTACGTAAACAGTTCAAATACATTAACAGTTTGTTTACAGTGTCATTTGAGCAGAGAATCAACTTAACATTCCGACAACGACCGAATAAACACCCTGAGAATAATCAAATTGTAAAAACTTTATACGAACAAATTTTAGAATTGAAACATTTTTCTTATTTTAATTAATTATACATATTCGTTCAAAGACCATTAATATGTAAGTTATTTTGAAAATGTAGTCAATTAAATTTTGTTATTGCCATAAAAAGTCAATTTATTTTAAGCATATCAAAATATATCGAAAATAATCCAACAAACCCCGATTAACTAAATAAATCGACACGTAGAATCGAAGTTGTTGTTTCTTGTCATTATTTGTTTATTACTAAGTGGCCGCTTGACCAATGTTAATTCCGTTCTCGTTGGTTCATGTTAGCTAGTTCGTTCCGAAATGGAACTTCTCTCTGCTAAGAGACATGATTGGCGGTGCATTCATTTGTTTTTCCACGTCCGAGAGTGTGGCACGTCGTGTGGGTGGTGTGCGCGTGAAAGACGACGGGAAAATTTTCGTTTTTCGCGTTTTGTTTTTGTACATATTTCGAACAAAACACGTCTATAATTGTGTATATAGTGTAGTTCATTTTCATTAATTAAATTATTAAAAACAAATCACAAGAAACTGAACCGATGACATGATCAGCCAAAAACCAATAAAAACACAAAAAAACCATTCATTATAAAACGTGCAAAAAACGTGCGTCAGTGTATGTGTGTGTTTGTATGACTGCAAGTGTATATGTGCGAGTGTACGTGTGTGTATGAGTGTTTGTTGTTGTTCGTGTTGTGTGACCCGCCTGCTCAGGACGAATTTACATAGCTAAACAATTAAATTTAAGGTAAGTTTAATATCGCACAAAAAGAACAGCTGACGCATACACAAAGACAGCCAGAGAAACAGAAACAGCTACAACAACAACAACGACAGCAGCAGCAAGCGCAATTATTTGTGACAGGCAACAGCAAAAAAAAAAACATTACCTTGCCTGAGCCCCAGCCCCTTACACACACAGGCCCCGGCCGCGACGCCGTCCCCTTTTGGCAGCAGCAGCCAACGCTTCAAGGGCGATGAACTACAACAACAAACAATAAAAGAGAACAAAAATACAAAATGCAAAGTCACAAGAGTGTGACAAAAGCTTCGTGATTTGCTTTGAATTTGCACAGTTATTCTCAACTTATAGTTGTTGTTAATATTTGTTGCTGCACCACATTTTCCCCGGAGACGCGAATTTGTGGGCGTTACAATGACGTGATAACAACTACGATACCAATACCTTTAAATGGTGCAAAAAATCAGTGATAGCCATGCACCCACAATCGTTGCTGTTGTTGTTATTATTTGCATTATTGTTGTTGCCGTCAATGCCACCCCACGTAACGCTTTTAGTTTTCTCCTCTGCCGCTGCTCTTACTGCTCTGTGCGCTGTGCTCTGTTACTGCAAGTCTCAAGCACGCAGGCCCCGACACGCGCGCAACAGTATCGTCAGCGTCGACTACAACGCGTTGTTGTTGGCGTAGGCAGAAGCATAAATGTCAGTGTGTTAGTAGGGGGCCCGCTATGCGATGTTGTTTTTGTTGTGACTCTTGTTGGCGCTGCTGCTGTTGCTGTTGTTTGTCTGCTCGTATCTCAATACAAATACTTGTTTGCTCTGTTTTTTTTTTGTACGCTTTAAAGTGCGTAGTAAGTAAAAAATTGGGTCAATGTTGCGATTTGACCCTATCTTCTATGAAATTGTTATTGTTTATTTTTTTGATTTTGATTGACGAAATTGGAAATGAAGACTCAGTCACAGTCTAGAAAACTGTGTTTTTATTTAAATTGAAAGCTTTACGAGTAGAAGTCAGCCTCATGCATATGTTAACAAGGCATTAAAATTACGTATGACGCATTTACACGTAGAAAATTCATTAACATCTACGCGTTTTGCTCGTTCTCTGTTATTGGTCGTAGTAATTATGAATACTGCTTCTTTCTGATTGATATTTGCCTGAGGCGCGGCATTTGCCAATGCAAATAGCAGGAACTATATAAATTAGCATGATTGTTATTGTTATCAGTTCATAAATAAACCATAAATGTAATTTTTTAGTATAAGAATCATACGCGAGACGCCGATTACACACAGTCAAGATTACGCCTTATGGTATCGATAGGCGTGAATCAATCGGACAAATGCTACGTAGTGTGGGTGTAGTAGCAATGTGATAGAAAGAGAGAAAGGCATCATCAATCACTGTTAAGTACAACGCGGTACACTGACTTCGCGTTTCTCCGTTTTGGCTAAAATCGCACGTTGGTGTTGGCGCTTGCGTTTTCGTGTCACGTCTTTTGTTCTGATTTCTCAGCGGCTGCGGCTGACTGTTGCTTTGTTTATTGTTCTGCACATGAGAGCAGCTGGCTTGGGGCCAATGTACTGTTTAACCGCTGTATGTAAACATAATTGTGTTTGACATGCATTGCTGTTAATTGACTCTGTCTGGTTCGTTATCGATAACAACTGCAGCAGCTGCTGTTGAGCCGCACTTCCTTTTTACATCTCTCATTCGCCCACACACTTGTTATTTTTCTACTCAATTCGCTTCTTCAATTGAATAGACAAAGGCCGTGCCGACTCATTGTCGTCGCCATGTCTGCGTCTTTGTTTGAAATGCACATGTGTATGTATGTATGTATGTAGCCCTCTACCTGCATTTAGTTCGAAATACATACACGCTCACACGTATGTACGTACAGTTCGAATCTCAGCTGCCATGTTATGACCTGCCTCAACATGCACGATAGAGCCCGCATATCCGCGCGCCTTCTTGATGCCTTTATAAGTAGCATTTAATGAACATTCTTGGAATTTTAGGACAACCCACAAAAAGGAAAATACCATACAAACATCAAAATAGAAATACTTTATCTTTTATCTATGTACACATGGGGCACACTGACATGGTGCTTGTCCGATAGCATGGAAACTTATCTCATCACACCCCTGTAGCTGCAGTCGGAGCCGGAACCGGTTAACTTATCTACCTTTGTTTTTATTGTTTTGACGAGTCCTAATTATTTGCTTTACGTTCAAGCGCGTCTGACTTTGGCAAAAGTTCGGCCCCTGCGCACGTCATAAACATTGCTATATATACTATGTAAGCTCTATTTTAATAAATAATTCAGCTGTTTTTTTTTTGGTTTTGTCTGCGGCGTGGTGCAAAAACAGATTTTTATCAGCCACTCGCAACAAGTATTTGAGGCGTGACATGCTGTGCTTCGTGCCCAACCCATTTCTGACAACGTGGTTCCCGGAAACAATTGAGAATGGCGGATTCCGAAATATATATATTGCAGTTGCTGTGCCATTTCCTTATCGAAAGTTCAACCTTAAACAGGCGCCCGACTGTTGTTGTTGTTGCTTCTCAAGTTTGAACGTGTCTCTAATTACTCATTGAATTATATATTGATGTAAACCTTCGGATCGAAGGCTAGCTACACACAACAGCTGTTACATTTCTCACAATTTTAAATTATTACCATGTGATTTATGGCTGGCGAACGACGTGTGCGAACAATTTGCGCTTAAATTACTCAGCAGAAAGAAATGCATAATAGTGGTCGCCGGCACACACTGAAACTTATTAATATGAAACTATTATCGCAGCCTTGCTTTTGTGTGTTGAACAATTTCCGAAAATTCTAAGTCAAGGCCGGGCTGAAAAACATGTTTGCTGTTAAGTTAACATTTGTCTGTTAGTTCTTTGCATGTATTTATGTATGCCACTGTGCATGTTTGCTTACATTCTGCATACAATAACAATCGAAATTATTTAACGATTCGTGTAATTGAGCGCTGCTCTAAATGATCGGCTCGATTCACTGGATTCACTGGGCGTGAAGCCGCTCAGTGTAGGGCAAAAACAATCGCAAAACTAGAAGCATAACAATAAGCGAATGCAACAATGTGGACCTCGTGTTCGTTGTGTGTAGTATAGAAAATAAATACACGTAATTGTTGTCAATACTTTTCAATTTGAGGCGCCAATTGAATTTGAAATCGTAACATGGTTTTGTTTTTTGTTTTTTTTTTTTTTTTTTTCAGCGAATTTTCTTTAATAACTTAGCCGGGCGGGAACGACCTTCGAAATCAAAAAGGGGCAATGAACAAACGAGTTGATGGCGTTGTTATCGCTCTCAATTTGAACGAAATTCATTGTACTCCAAATGACTTGTCTCTCATTCATATTGTGCGAGTAAATAAATGTAGATGTGTGTATTTACACACTGACAGATAAATATTCGTATATCCAATGTCCCAGACGAAATAAACAAAGCGAACAAATAAGAATATTCTCAACTATCCAATGACCTACAGATTTAATTAATATATACAATGTGAATATATCAAATTTTGTTCAATTTGTTAGTCATTAAATCTTTTCAATATGTGTATGCTTTTGTGGGAAATGTCCAGCGTGTTCTTGACCTTCATATGTCATTCACATATCATGCTTTTGGATAAATTGCATACAGATTTAGTTTGTTGCACATTTTTCATATTCTAGGCAATATACCTGTTAATGATCTCTATGAGAGAGAGAGAGATCGCCGCGTAGGCGCATATATTAAAAAAAAGCCCCGTCAGAAATCCGAATTTTGTTATTGTTTGGTTTTTATATCGTCGAAATGCGAGGTATCTATAGTGGAACTGTGACGTCATCTGGGCCCCAAACAGAGAAACTTTCATCATCATCAACAACGACAATCAACAAAACGCAAAATAAAAACAAAAATAATACAAAATATTTCCACAGTAGTTTAGATATGCTATGCGTGATCCTTGACGTTGCCGCAAAACGAGCAAAACAATTTTGGATGAATCATCGAGAATGATCGCGTGGAAAAAGCGAATGACATGGAGAAAGAAACTGCGTTGATTTTGAAAGATGACAGAACGATGTGCGGGGAGGTGCAAGATCACGACACAAGAATCGAAATCAAATTAGATTTTTATTAATTTTTCAGTTAATATAGATGTTGATGTTGTCATGCGAGTGTGTTTGTGCTTTGCTTATTCAATTGCGTTGAATTTTGTAGCCTCATCTAGCATTATCAGCAGCTGTTTCGATGTCGTCGACTGTGGAGTTCCGATTCCGATTGTGACGAAACATGTTTGGTCATTTAGCATATAAAACTACGACAAGTCGCAGCAAATCCGAGATTAGAAACCGCAAAAAACAGGCTCAGCAGTGTCAGCTTGTGTTAGGATGCTTAATATGCGTATATATATATGATTATATAATAGTAAATTGTTTATTAATATCACAGCAACTATGTCATCATTCGCTTGATTTACATTTTTTTTTTACTTTTACTTTTGCTGAGCAGTAGTTGTTGAATTTTTGCTGAGTGTACGAGGCAGTCTCAACTGGATAGAAGATCATACATACATACATTATCTGTATTTTTGTGCGTATGTGTATGCGTGCTGCAGTCGGCAATTTCCTGTTTTCCGATCTAGCTGTGAATCACATCCCTCATATATCTTTGCCTAGTCCCAACACCCTGCTATTCGGCCTCTCCCTTTGTCTTTCTCTCGAATTACCCTCTCTCAGCTACTTTGAGAATTGAATATAAATAAGCTCGTGCAGAAAAATTTATTATAGCGTAATATCTGAATAGGAAAAACCCCTAAATAAAATACATACCGATCAGCTGAGAAATGAAATTGAAATTGAAATTGTATTTTTTTTTGTTTGTATTTTTTTCTTTCACCCTCGAACAATAAGAACAACAACACTATTTTTCTTTCTCTTTGTTCTCTCTTCTTCTTACAGACCATGCATAAGGAAAAAGTTATAAGTACACAGAATGCAAATAAAGCAAACAACAAAGAGCATAAATTAAATGGATCCACAAAAGAAAATAGTGATAAAACAGGTCAGTAATTTATTTGCATTTATTTGCATCAAACGAAACAATAACAAGAAAACCCCAACAAAAACCACAACAATTATTTAGTGAAAAACGTTCATATCTATTTCAATAAACCTGGCATATATTTGACAAACTATTTGCGATGCTAAGTACTTGCGGTTTGATTGATCGGTGATCACTCAATGGAAACATAACCTCAATCGTTCGATCATATACGACGATGTAATTCGACAACTTGTCATGGACACACATGTGTAAATACATAAATGCGTATGTGTGTGTCGCCGCTGTACCCGATAGCATTTATCGATTCGATCCACACAATAATGACGCATTTCCTACAACATCCATTGTTTACTGCACTTGGTAGAGTTACGCCGTCGCAGTAAACTGGACAAAATTATGTTGAACTAAATTTGAGTCAGTAGTAATTTATTTTGTATAAAAAAAGCGTAATTATATAAAATAAACTTAATGCAAATTTTGTTCGGTGTACTTGGACTAATTCTTTACTAAAAGAGTTTCTTCAGTTTGAGCGTAGCTGCTAATTGGAATAATCTGAGCTTCTGTTAAATACTAGTTTTAAAAACTGTCAATCAATTTGCAAATAAAATTTTGGTTATTTAAATACAATTTGAAAGTTTCTAAGCTCTCCTATTAATTTAGATAATATTAGTGTTTAACGTAGTGTTTATCGTTTCAATATTTAACTGAAATACGCAGGATTTCCGAGTAAAGTTTTGCAGTTTCAATAACATCTTTAAATTATTTTCATTACTCATCGCAACACCTGTGCAATCGATGCTTGAATAGATGAGCTGCAAAAGGCGTAACCTGATTAATATCATGGGTTGCTCCAGTTATATTTATCGCGATAAGTAGAGTAACTAAATGAATAACGAGCGATTGAATCACCCCAGCTTGACTTGTTGAGATTGCGACCATATCAGGGTTAATAATTTTTGCCGGACGCTGACAGCCCAAATCGCTCGACAAACAATACGAGGCCCCGCATACGTATAGTACTAAGTAGTATCATATCGAAACGTTGACGTAGACTGGCACATAGACATACTAACTCTAGCGGGGTGTACGTTATGTCTGCATTGGTAGTTGTGACACGTTTTGTCGGCTTAGCTGGCCATAAACAGATTACTAGTCCATTTCTGTGTCTGTGTGTGGGGTGGGAGGGGTGCCGGTTATCAGCTCTTTACGCATTGGCATTCCTAATGGAGCAGTGCCCGCCAAAGTCGATGTCCAAAGACTACGATTTTATTTTGGGTAATCACGCGAGCCACGTAATAGGCGAGCAGCTTTTTAAATTGATCGCACAATTCGCGATAAGATAAATGTCTGAGAAGTCTACACACAACATTGTTCACCTCTAGCAATACAAAGACCCACTTGAGCAACATTTACAAGCCCAAGATTATTATTATTTGTAAAATATTAACGCGACACTCGAGGCAACCGTAACAGAAAGCCCCGCAAAGTGCCGGGTTTGATTTTCATACGGAATAAAGCATGGTTTCATAAGATTTCGATTAAAAACCGAAAGCTGTTTCATAGTACACATATGTAGATAGTATTATCGCCGGTAAGGTACTATATATATATTAAACATACATATTACACCTGCAAGGTAACCCAGTTTTTATTTTGATTCTATAATCATGTGTTGCCATGAACAAATTTGCAGAACTTGCTGTGACAGTTGACACTATCTCCGTACAGTTCTAGGTTCTAAACAATAATAGACTGATTGTGATAATGATTAATATAAATATGGTAAAAGCATAAACAACTTTTTACAAACCTGTTATTGTAGACTGATTCCATAGCTTGCGAATGAATCTGAGTATCATTTTCCATGTGTGTAAATAATAATAATACTCTTAGTTATTCTATACTTTCCTCTATATTCTATTCTATACTGACTTGAAATATATTAAACTTCGGCTAACTTGATTGTCATTTTCTTCCGATTTGATATAATTTCAGTGAGTCTCCTAAAGAAGAAGGATGACAGCAGCGAGTATGATCTGGTACCACCCGATGGAGGCTGGGGTTGGTTAATTCTCTTTGGCTCCTGCCTAACCAATATTCTCATCCCAGGCACAATTAAGAGTTTCGGCGTATTATTTGTCGAGTTTGTGGGAGCGTATAAGACGACACCGACAAAAGCCTCGTGGATTCCGTCATTATGTTACTTTCTCTACAGTTCACTAGGTAAGTTATGAAATTTCTATACGTCTAGATGACATTCTTATGGATATATTTGAATTTTTTAGGACCTGTTTCGAGTATTCTCTCAGTTAGATATTCCTATCGTACGGTTACGCTGATAGGCGCTGTCTCTGCATCGCTGGGCATGATATTATCCTTTTGGGCCTCATCGATTGGCTATTTGTGCATCAGGTATGAATAAATAATTCAAATCGTTTACAAAACTTAAATTTCAATAAGATTATATTATTACTCGATTATTTTTTGATGTTCATTTATATGTAATGCTTCATTATCTTTCATTGTTTAAAATTTGTATAATGTTTAAGATTGAATAATCTCAAACAATTAGCGAGACTGTTTGATTTTGATTTATAAAAATTACCGATTGAATCGAACCGGTTCGCAACCCGATTCCAGCTCAACTTGTATATAATATAAATCGAATCATTTAGAGTTAAATAATAAAGCATTTAATTAGGCGCAGCTGTAGCCGATTATATAGCACATGTTTCTAACTCCTTTCCCCCTGTCTGTTTCTGTTTCAGTTATGGCGTTCTGGTTGGCATCGGCGCCGGACTCTCCTTTCCGCCGACCGTGTATATCGTCACATCGTACTTTGTGAAGCTGCGCGGCTTGGCCAACGGCCTGTGCATTTCGGGCAGTGCCCTCGGTTCGATTATACTGCCACCCGTGCTGCGTTGGCTCCTGGAAGAGTATGGCTATCACGGTGCCTGTCTGATTATGGGCGGAATCACGTTGAACGTGCTGGTCGGAGCACTGTTTTACGAGCCGGTTGAACAACATATGGTGCGTGTGCCACGCGCACGTCCGGCATTGGAGGATATACCCGAGGAGGAGGACATTGGCATTGTCATGAAATTCGAAAACGTTGATGAGACTGTGGCACCGACGGCGCCTGAAAAGGATGAGAAACATTTGCCATACAATTCGCCGCCATCGCCGCTATATCTACCCGACGATGCGGATGACAAGCAACAGTTTGTGCGCAGTGCATCGGCAGCTGTTGTCCAGAGTTATGCCAAGCCTGGCGATGAGTTCCAGCCACGTGTTAGAAAGATAAGCACTCCGGTGCGTTTGCCCCAACGTAATCAGACATTTACGCCGGGACAACTGAACTCGCAGTCCTCGCTGTATGCCGTGCCAGAGGGTCGCTCCAGTTCCAATAAATTTGGCAATCGACACAGTTCTCGCAATCGCCTATCCAACCGCTCGCCCTCAACCAGCAGCTTTTTGTACATCAGTACGCCATATCACGGCAGCACACTGTCGTTCCAGCCCAAAGAATTCTCTTCACATTTGTCACTACGCTCGGCTGGCAGCGGCACAGCTGCTGGTGATTCGGGCGACAAGGATGGCGCCGGAGCGGATGAAACACAGGGCCAGAAGGAACCGGCGCAACGCACTAAATTCTTCGATCTGAGTCTGCTCAAAGATCCCATGTATTTGGTTATTCTCATCTCGAACTCAACGAATGCGATCAGCTATACGAACTTCATCATTCTGTTGCCCACATTCGGCATGGACAGAAAGTTCGGCAAGTCCCTATCTGCTTACTTATTGTCTGTCGTGTCGGCAACGGATCTGATTGGACGCATCGGAGGTTCGGCGCTGTCTGACATGGGATTCATACCGAAGACATGGTACTTTGTCGGTGGACTAACCGTTTCGGGTATCTCGCTTGCTTTGCTACCATTTGCCTATAGCTATGGAAGCGTGTGCTTTTGGTGTGCACTCTTTGGTCTCGCCTCGGGCATTTATGTGGGCATTACAGCTGTTATTATGGCCGATATGCTGGGCACCGAACGTCTTACCTCATCCTACGGCATTAGTCTGTTTGTCAACGGTATTCTGCAGCTAGTGGGACCGCCGCTCTGCAATTACTGGGCCGAGGCGGTCAATGACTTTAATCCGCTCTTCCATGCTCTCGGTCTGACGCTACTCCTCGGCGCCAGTCTGTGGGCCTTTATGCCGTGTATACAGCGACGCAAAGCCAAAGAGGAGGAAAAGTTGGAGGCCCAACTTGATGAGGAGGCGGCCGACGACTACTGAGTCCAGCACCCGGCAAATGCTTCACACCACGTACAATGATAATTAGTTGTTAGGCTTTAAATGCGTACAAAGGAAATCAGGATGGATGATGAATAAGACATACAGATGGCGTGGATAGCGGGGGAGTATAGTTGAATGGGAAACAGTGGACGTAAAAATAGAATGGAATTTTTGGAAATTGTTAATTTGTTTCTTCCATCAGCTTTTTTGTCCAACTGTTAAGTCTAATTATTATATTGTATAATTATTACAATTATTGTTTACTTAAAATCAATTTATAGCTTAAGCAAATAACAAATGATAAATGAAAAAAAAAAGAATGTCTAGCAGTGAAAGATTAAGAAATGAAAAATATTTTTTCTATAAATATGCTAAAGAAAACAAAACAAAAAACTTAAAAAAAGCAGTAAAAACTGAAATTGAAAAAAAACAACACGATTATACATTTTTTATAGTGGTTTGGGAAAATGAATTCTATGGGCAGTTTTCGAAGGTAATCAAAACGACTCTCCACTCTAGAGTATCATTCAAACTTCTAACGTTATTTAGAAGATTCCCAATGAATTGATATATTTCTGTACCTTGTACGGAAAATATATAAATTTCAATAGATGAATGGATCCGATGTGTAGGGTTTCTTAAAACCCCTTTCTTTTTTTTTACAAACCAAAAAAAAAATAATAAATTTTTTTAAAAAAAAAAAATATTTTTTTAGCAGAACAATTCTTGTCATTAATCCGTAACAGATCTTTTCCACAATAAACAAGTCTCACTATATTTGTATGCATGTATCTTTGAATATATATTTATATTACTAATTTGGTTAATATAATTCAATTAAAATATGTATACATGTCTGTACTTCAAGCATTACTCGCAAAAATGCAATTTTTCTTTTTTTTTTCCTGTCTTTCGATTAAGATCGATTCATTCATACGAGAATTTCTGAATTCGCATAACAATAACGTCATGAATGAAGCTCGACACATTTAAAACGTGATTTCAAAAATATATATAGATATAATGCAACTTTAGCTGCTAGATTTTTTCGGTTTTAAAAATCCCTTGGAACGCAGAACGCGCACTATAAACGGTGTTGAGCCCAGGGTGATGCTAATGCGGAGTGGCGCGAACACTTTGTGAACTGTGTACGCGGTGACAAAGGTGCTGCCAATGGCAATCTTATCGGCCACTGCCGACGACTCAATGCCAAGGAACTGCAAAACGGGCATCATGTTTATTCCGCTGCAAAAGCATAAAAAAGATATGTATTAACAAGTTGATCGTAATTGATAGATACTATCGAATTGTTAGATAGCGTGCGAATGATCGTTTAGATGATCCGTATGTTATCCTACCTGGATACTAGCAAGTAGAAACCACCTAGCGATATAAGTGAAATGCCGACATGGAATACCACAATGGTTGCACCGTATTCTTTGAACGCACGCTTAAGTTGTTCCTTCTTGCTCAGTTTTTCATTAGATGGGCTGTCATCACTTGCTGGTTCGGTTGCTTCTTTTACTCTTTCGGTTACTGACTCTGTAGAGTCTCCTTGTTTTACGGATGCCATTGCGTTGGCCCGGGGAGGCTGCGTTGTGTGAGTGCTGTACGAACGCCGGAAGCCTGCGGAACGTGAGCAATGCGTATATGACGTGAGGGATGCGCGTTTCAATGTTAGTACAAGCGCATGCGCATAAAATGCAACAGGTTAAGGATTTCTTGGACAAATGCCGGCAAACAACAAATGCCGCCAGCGCTCACCTTGACCGTTTACTCCGTTGACCCTCGCATTCTGATCGTAGGTGACCCAATCGGCACGTGCGCTATCGCGCAGCGAACGATAATGCGAACTGTGCATATTCTGTGATGTAAACTTGTACTCCTGCGACCACTGTCCGCCTGGCATGTTTAGATGCGAAAACTTATGCATGCCACCGAACGGAGTGGGCACATTGCTCTGCATCACGGCGTTCAGGCTGACGGCGCCGAAGCAGTCATACGACTGAACATGTAGATCCTGTACGAACGATGAGCCGGTCTGTTGCGCACTCAGGGTGTTGTCGGTGGTGATGTCAATCATCGAAATGGGTGCATGTGACATGACCATAATGTTGTCTGATATGTCTCGTGAGCGTTGCGGCGAAAAGCGTGTTGTTTCGGCGGCATCCACATTGTTGGGCAAAGGCAGGGTGGGCGTCTGTGTCGCAGGCACGGCACAGTTCAATGTTTTGACGCTCGTGTGAAACGGTTGCACAGCTACAAACATACATAAATGAAAACAGTTTATAAATACAAAATACTCACACTGTATTAATACATTTATACTATGCACAACATGCAAATCTAATGCGCAGTTTGGCAAACAACCAGATCCAGTCGGATACATATTGTACATACTATATCACGTACAGTCTCTTAAAGCACCAATGATCCAAAACATTGCTTGTATTTTATGAATACTGGAGGTGTGTATAAAACGGTTCGTTCATAGGGCAAGCCACTGTACATGCATATACTATATTATAATATGTGTATACATGCCATATACACACGTTTATATGATGTATGTATATACAATGAGTACATATTTATGATTGGCAGTGCGAGAGAACTGCTTATTGCGCATAAATTGAATATAATCCACAAGAGCGTGCGCTTGCCTATTATCTGCGCACCAATCATAACGAAATTGAACTTGCCCGCAAGAGAATTTCAATTAGTTTAAACTTTGTGACCTCTAACAATGTTGTAGTACAAAAGTTTTCCTCAAATTATTTACCTGGAAATTTCTGTATATTCTGTATGCCGTGTGGTATGCGTACTGCCCACAAACGCGAAGCCATGGTGGTATAAACAAGCATAATTATTGCTTTTATTTTTTTTTTCTGAGTAGGCTACGATTTGACAATTTCACGCCGACAAAGCAAAATAAACTA
The DNA here is from genome assembly GCA_018151445.1 of Zaprionus inermis. NCBI lineage: Eukaryota > Metazoa > Arthropoda > Insecta > Diptera > Drosophilidae > Zaprionus > Zaprionus inermis. Next base: position 2,114,226 of record JAECXD010001696.1, read on the forward strand.
AACAGCTGTAATCACCGTTACCTGTTATGTATGGGTGGGTTTGAAAGAGAGGGGCACTAAAACAGCTGATACATCCGCAGGGTTGCTGGAGTACGTTAAAAACAAATACGATATCATACGGTGTCGCTGCCTATCGCGATATTTTTCCATAAACAAGGACATTTATGATCTGATTGAATAGTTTTGATACCTTACAATATGTTATTAGGGTATTTGCGAATTTTATTAAAACTATCGATACTTTGGCGATGAATATCGGGTTTGCTTACAATAATCGGTATATCATATAAAGTATCGATATTAAAATCCCCTTAAATAATTATCGATGGGGTGACATCGGAGATACAACCCTGCACTGTCATTTTGGGAGTGAAAATGCGAATTTATTTACAAAATTTGCCAATACGAGAAAAAGAAGGAGACGCGTAATAAAGAACTTATAATTGTATCATCAACCCGAAACACAAATGCAACTCTAAAGTAGCCAAACTGTGGAAGTGGGCGTGAGTGTGTGTGTGTGTGTGCCTGTGCGTGTGCAATGCTCGCGGAGAGAAAGACACAACAGAGGGAGAGCGAGGCCCTGTTTTTGTGGACAAGATATGATTTGGCTACAGCTACGATATTTAAACAACGACCAAAACAATAAATCCCGCTACCAGGCTAATTTTAGCGTGTGTGCAACAAGAATAATAACAATAACAAAAACATACGAACGGGAGACAATCGCCAACAACAACGTTAACTGATCATACAGCGCGCGCATCTGTGTGCGTGTTTGTGTTTAAGTTGCGTGCGCGGTCTGAGCTTGTGTGTGTGTTTGTGTAGAAAGTGCGCACGTCAGGCGTTGGCTGTCGCAGCCGAAGTCGCAGTCGCAACCATGTCCAGAATTACATTGACCACGTTAACACACACTGGCGGTGGCGGCAGCAGCAACAGCAATAACAACAGTAACAACGATACACGCACTGGAACGCTGACGCATCTGATGGAGGAGCACCAACACCAGCACCTGGACTCAGGTCGTGTGCCCTCCGCTGGCGGTCCCGCCGGATTACTTTCAGATGGCGCCGAACGACTGCGACGACAGGGAAGTCGTCTGCAAACGTCGCGATTCGCCTGCATGCGCTGCTGCGGCAACTTTCTCACCTATTTGGTGCGGCTGCGCAGCACGCCCGAGGAGCTCGAGCAACGCTACAAATCCAAAGAGATTGATAGATTTCTGGAAAAGGAAAAACATACGTTTCGACGGCAGGTAAGTCAGTAGTTAACATATATAAGCCTAGAAGTGTATATCACATCCACATTCCGTTTAATTAAGTAATTAGTATTAATTTGCTTGGACCCGATCATATACACTCACCACGCACGTTCACATATGCGATATCGCACATACATACAATCACACACAACACACTAATGCAATATTCATCCGGTTGTATGGCCCGCATGGGCCGCCCAGGCAAACAAATAAAACGTCAGACGAATTTTCACTTTTTGTTATTGCTTCTGCCGCCGCCGCCGCCGCTGTTGTTGTTGTTGTTGTTGTCAATGTTGATACTGTGTTACTGGGCTTGGCTACGGCTGTGGCGCTGCTGTTTCTGGCTCAGCTCTGGGTTTTATTGTTGCATCATTTAAGCAATCATTACAACAAAAAGTCTTATTCACACACAAAGGCATTCAATTTACAGCACATTCGTGCTGCAGTTGTCTCTTGTGCCTTGTACCTTGTGAGTTGTCAGCTATTGCGTGGGCTTTGTCGGTCAAGGTTTCAATTTCGCACGTACTTTTGGTTGGATGATGCACCCTGATAAGATGACAATATCCGAAAATTTCCCATAGCACATACGGTTCGATAATGCAAACACAATGCAGTTCACGAACTCGTAACCCTGGATTGCACACTCAGTTGGCATTGCAATTTCTATAATATTAACTCTGCAACTTGTTATTCGACGAATTTTAGAACAACAATCAATACTACTGTAAATCATTGCTATAGTAAAGCATAAACAATTCTGAAACACTTAATTGACATAATCTGATTAATCAAAAACTTATCAAATGCCACTTGACCACATTCCAGGTCAAGCTGCTTCTTCTGGGCGCTGGCGAGTCGGGCAAGTCAACGTTTCTCAAACAGATGCGCATTATACACGGCGTCAACTTTGATCCGGAGCTGCTGCGCGAGTACCAACATGTGATATACCAAAATGTTATAAGAGGTAACTATTTACAATCAAAATGGATTCAGCTTATTTATGTGCCAAATTTGTCTCGCAGGTATGCAGGTCCTCCTCGATGCGCGAGAAAAGTTGGACATCTCTTGGGGCAGCAATGGACGCGAACAGGATGCCAACGACGCCAAATCAATGGAATGCAATGCAATAGAGGCAGCTACGTTTGTAGAGTTTGCGCCGCTCATAAAGCGACTGTGGCAGGATCGGGGTATAAGGCGCGCCTATGAGCGACGACGCGAATTTCAAATTGTAAGCAAGTCGAGAGAACTCAAACATTATATATGTGGCATTGTTATAAATATATGTAAATTATAGAAGACTGAGGAGTCAATTAAATAACTAAAAATAGATGCATGTCTTCCTCAAAGCATTTCGAAAATTTTGTAGAAACGGTTCTTCAGACTAACTATTATGATAACATATCTTCATAGCGGTAGCATACCTTCTAATCTTACCACTTTCAAAGTCGACAAGCTGTCAAGCTATTTATATATTAATAATAATATAAGATTGCTAATCAATCTACCTCGAGTTGAAGCTCTCCCAACACGATGTATGACATAATTCTTCTTCTAACTATCTCTTTTGCTTACAATTTACAGAGCGATTCGGTCAGCTATTTTCTAGATGAAATCGAGCGGCTCGCGAAACCGGATTACGTGCCCACACACAAAGATATACTGCACTGTCGCAAAGCAACCAAAGGTGTCTACGAGTTTTGTGTCAAAGTACAGGTAAGCTGCTGCAATTGTAGCCGCCACGTTTGCGCATTTCATTATAATTTATTGTTGTTGTTGCAGAACATTCCATTTGTGTTTGTCGATGTGGGCGGTCAGCGTACCCAGCGCCAAAAGTGGACAAGATGCTTTGATACCTCCGTCACATCGATTATATTCCTAGTATCCAGTTCGGAGTTCGATCAGGTGCTTGCAGAGGACAGGTGAGATACTCTAATAAGATAATCGATTGACGAATCGTTAATGATAATTTTCTATTGCAGGAGAACCAATCGCCTGGAGGAGTCGAAGAACATATTCGATACCATTGTGAATAACAATACTTTCAAAGGCATTTCAATAATATTGTTTTTGAATAAAACCGATTTGCTCGAACAAAAAGTACGAAATCCAGAGACTGACATACGCTGGTACTATCCGCAGTTCAATGGGAACCCTCACTCTCTTCTAGACGTCCAGAACTTTATGCTGCAAATGTTTATGAGTGTGCGACGCAGCACAAGCACCAGCCGAATCTATCATCACTTTACCACTGCCATAGACACGCGCAACATCAACGTGGTGTTCAATTCGGTGAAGGACACAATACTACAGCGTAATCTCAATGCGTTGATGCTGCAGTAGCGAGCAACCACCTCGGCCATCGTTATCATCACCATCAGCTTTTGCATCAGCATCATCATTGTCATTGTCATAGTCCATGAATCTCGCGCCAGCTCTGGCAAAACTGTCTACCATTTATACAAAACTATATACTACTATATATACATATATACATACATAAATAATGAAAGAAATACGAAAGTGCCAGGCTGTCAGGAATGTTTTAAATGAAGTGAAGGGCCGACCCAAATTGTTGTTAACTTTTTAAAATGGTTTAATTATTCATAAACATTGTATTAAATGAAATTATTATATTATTATTTTTTAGACTTTACATGTATTATTATGTATTTTATTTATGCATAAATGTATATAATTCATCATTGTGTATGTGTTCGTATGTGGCCTGCCTAACAGACTTTAATAATGCCCTATAAAAGCAAACTAACTCGAATAATGCAGCTAAATAATTCACTTGCTACGCATTACGCACTTTTTTGATAATCATATATCCGAATGCCTTTTTGCTACTATGACGTTATACAAGGATATACATATATACACCATATATAGCCAATACATGCACATATACATATCTATATTTATATATACACATAATATAAACCATTATTTTTGAAGAGTTGAGTCGAATATATACACATATATATATATACAAACTGTAGTTTATACACAAAAAGAGAGAGGGCTTATATAATATTAAGCATTAGATTTTCTCATAGAGAAAGGTCTGCGAACGACAAATGTACCAATTAAATAATGCAAAAGAACACACCAATATTTAATAAATTAAACAAAAATTTTATAATCAAACTAGTCTGTGTTTAAATGAGTCTGGAACTTCAGAGGGCTTGGAAATTTTAACATTAACAGGTAATATCTTGGATCAGTTTACGGTTATTTTAACCTCAAGGTGAAATTAAAATTTGAAAATCGAACTTCGCGGAGAGTTGACAACGGACCCGCTGGCAATTATGATAACGATCGTATTCCACGATTTTTCTTAATGAATAAGAAAAAAACACTTGTATTTTATATTCACATTTAAAATTTTATTTCGCTCTATATAATTACAAAGTGAGTTATTTGTATAATATATTTTTGCGGCATTAATTTATCTCACATTGAACTACATGTTTAATTTTTGGAATGTCATAAAATCACCTTATCAACTATTACAAGTACGCCAATGTGTTATAAAATATGCACGAAATGATTGCTGATAAAAATAAATCATAATACTTTTACTTGCTTATATATATTTAAATATATAAAAATAAAAGGAAAATCGTATAAAACATACATATAATTCTCTATATAAATTAACAAAAATGTGCATTGCATTATTGATATCGCATCAGTAGACATTAGGTTAAAGCATAAACTGTGATGATCACAATCCAGATCCAGACCAGGATTGAAGTCTCTTAAAACATCTATTAGTAAAATAATTGGGCGTACTAAAACTACTACATCCAAGGGAGTTTTTAACACAAATATTTAGCATCCATAGTCATTGAGTTCCGTTCCAAGCTGCCTGTTGACGGCGTCTCTAAGGTTTGTGCCGAATTCAGCCGCCTTGACTAGTATTGTTTCCATTGCTGCTGCCGGAGCTATTCAGGCCGCCGCAGCAGTTGCTTTGCGCTGCTTTGGCACTGAAACTACCCAAACCAATCGAGCCGCCGCCATCGGACTGCCGTTGTGCGGCCGCAGCTGCAGCACTGCTGCCGTCCTTACTGCGTGCTTGGCCAATCAGTTCGGCAGCTATCTCGTAGAATAAACGCTCCACGTTTTCCGCCTCTTTGGCGGATGTTTCAAGGAAGTACATGTCATGTTGTTTGGCAAACTCTTCACCAATTTGCGTTGGAATCTCGCGATCATCTCGATCCGTCTTGTTGCCCACCAATATCTTCAGCACCTTGGAGTTGGCGTACTCCTGAATTTCACGTAGCCAGTCGGGCAAGCAGTCGAATGTGGGTTGGCAGCTAATATCATAGACGAGAATCAGCGCGTGCGCCGATCTGTAGTAACTTTGTGTGATGGAACGAAAACGTTCCTGTCCAGCAGTATCCCAGATTTGTAGCTTTATCTTCTCGCCCTCCACCTCGACAGTCTTTATCATAAAATCCACACCAATTGTGGCACCTTGTCCTGGCGGAAACAGTCCCTGAGTAAATCGTCGCACCAGACATGTCTTGCCAACACCTGCATTGCCCACGAGCACAATCTTGAATAGGAATTTGTAATCCTCCATTTGAGTCAGAGTTAGTGTCGCTGGCACCTTTTGCCTGTGAATTGTAAAACGTATAAGAAATATGAGATACATAGTTTATCTAATTTAGACACACCTTAGTTAACGACGCGTAACGCTCGTAATGGGGGATGGTTTAGGTAATGCTTTGCTTGCAGTTGGAGTTGGGAGTTTCACCTACAGACGCCACTTACGCCACTTTTTTATTTAACGCAACTGTCTCTCTCACCTGTAGCTGTAGCAGTGACGGTAGCACACGCAACGTACGTCTGCGGTCTAACGGTTGCCGTTGCCTCCAAAGCTGTCTCTTGGACGTTGATGACTCAACGATTAAAACTGACAGCAACCTAAAATTATTGTTTTATTTCTGTTTATATGGGACAGCGCCATTCAATCGTATTGCCTCCAGGGTAAACCGGACTAAAAAAAAAACTCTTAAATCATCAACTGTTTAGACGCTAAGTGGTAAATGCAACGACGTTAATATTGCGAGGCTGAAATTTCGCTGCGTATATGTAAATATAAACAAATCGATTAATGTAAAAACGGTCTGGCAACGTCATTCCGGCACCACTACAATTTTATTGACACCCTGGGGAACAGGTTTGCCATCCTTGGCAGTCGTATTTAAAAATAAGTTAAGCAATTTTTTAATTCAACAATAGTTTTTAATACCAAGCATATATTTAAAATAATATATAATAGATACTAAATGTGAAAACTGAGTTTTAATCACATTGCTTAGTTCTATTTGAAGTTATCGTTTTTCAGCGATTTCGATAACATTAAAAATAACGATTACTTTTCATTATCATCACTGCATCAACACAAAATAGTCGGCCACGCTGTGAAAAATTGACAAGAACTGTAATAAACTGTAATTAACAGACAAAATAATTTAAAATAAAGTTCGTAAGTGAAGCGACTCGTGTTGCGTTGGGATTACAAACAACTACCTTTTTGGTTTCTTCAAACGTGCTAGACAACGAGGGCGTTTTTTCCGTCCATAAAATTCAACATGGCCGAGGACTTTGATGTAGAAGCAATGCTGGAGGCGCCGTACCAGAAAAACGTAAGTGGATTAATTGATTGCAGTTGCAATAGCTAAGTATTCAGCAAATAAAATAAGCGACGGTTTGTACCAATGTAACTATTATTATGACAACGGTATATTATATGAAATTTGTATACTCTTCTTTGAATAGACATCTGCAAGCACGCCGTACGTACATATGTTTGTACGTACGCATGTTCATATGTTTTGAGACACCTCAGACATAAACACGCACACACACACTTTCACATGTATTCAACACCTTAGTGTGTATGCATATACGTGCGAGTTTGTGTGTACGTATGTGTTGCCTTTACCCACTGCATATTAATGGTGGGCTGTCTTTGAATCGATTTTTAACCTAAATTCCTGAAATGCAATCGAAAATCGACAAGCTATGGTTGCCGCATCTAATTGCGCTTGTCGGCAGGTGATAGTCACCACTGTGGTAACCTAATCTGTTCACCGAACCAACCACCCGCGCAATTTGCTAGCACGCTCTTAAAATTACGCTAGACTCAATCTAATGGATACAGTTAAACTGTGCACTAATTCCTTGAATCAACCGAAATTACTATTGTGACTGGGCTTGAACATGTTTTTGGTGGATTAATCGCACGAAAAAGTATCGTAAAATTTAAAGCACATTTCTGAATATATTAGGACGTACTTGATTTGTAGGTGTATATTACTAGTAGAACTGAGAATAAAACTTTACTGTTCCAGTTTATTTTCCTTATCTTATCTGTTAGGTGTAAAAACTATTGATAATAGTCTTCGAGAATTAATTATTTTACTTGTTTAAACTTAAATGAATTCGCGATCGGCGTACTAATCAAGATTTGATGAATTGAAAAATCTTTTTATAATTCACCATACAAAACCCCAAATTAAAAAGAAATAAATTGATTATTTATTTTATTGAATTGAAATTGTCAAATTTACCGTACTGTAGCTAATGCTATGGAAACTCATTCCACTAATCCAGCTTTATTTTGGAGCCGCGTTTCTCATGATTAACTTCAGAATAAAATTTAAGAATTGCAAAAACAACACCTGAGTTGGTTGCTCTCCTTTTCTGTCTATCTCTCTCTTTAAAAATCAAATGCAATTTGCAAATCAAAAAAAAAAAAAAAATATCACACTACCAAAAATCAAAACAAACAAAAAGCGAGAATAATTCTTAAGGGTGAAATGTCTTTGCAGAAATCGTATAAGCTCAATATTGTTGCTAGTGATTGTTTTGGTCATTCTAAACACAAAAAGCTGGAGACCATTTGGTAAGTTTTGAATGTACCAGAAACTGCGATACAAAAAAAAAAATATCAAACAAGAAAATATAAACCAAAACATATCTAGGCATTTGCATTCTGTATGATTTGTTTCTGTTTGAATTCTTTTATAAATTTGTTTTTACCTGTTTTAAAAAAGTATCAATGAAACTGAACGTGCACTAAATTTCAGATAAACTCTACCTATTGTCTGGGGCTGCAGGCAGCACTACTACTCTCACTCACAGACAGACAAGAATGAAAGAAAGAAAGTCTCACAAGTCCACTCCACTTCACTGCTCTTTCAGGAGTCGAGTCTGAGAAAAAAAAAATAACGAAAACAAAAACCAATATGCCCAAAATAACTACCTAAAACAAATCACAGATTAAACAACAAACCAAAACTTATCAATTCAAACCAAAAACAACCAAAAAGAAATGAAAAACGTAATAAGCAAACTTAAATTATTTTCACTACACATATCTTAACTTATCATCTATATCTATATATATATATGTGTCCATATATAGACGAGAGCGACTGCGATGTGTTGGCCAGTGTGTGTCTTTAGTCAAAGTCAAGAGCCAAGTCAACCAGAGCCAACCAACCAACCCAACCACTAGCCAGCGCTATAATACCCAAATATCGAATCGTATTTGAATCGAATCTGTATGGAGTGAAATATTCGCCGTGATCTGCTTACCTATCACTATAGTATAGGTACATATATGTATATATACCTATCGGTATATAGTGCCGATAAGGGCAAACAGCCTGTCGTCGTCTATATACGATATTTGTGTTTTTTTATATTCTATTATTATTATATGCAACATATGTATCACCGTTTTACTACTACTCTATTGCTATAAATTGGCAATGATCCGTAAGATGATCATTGTTGACTTAAGCATTTCTATTTTATATACTTGCAGATACCAAAAATTTAACTAATTTACTTTGATTTGCTTTCTCTTATTCAAAAAAAAAAACTAAAAACAAAACCCAAAAAACGAAACGAACAATAAACCTCAAATAATTGTTAAATGAATACAACAACAATACATCAATGACATCAACAACAACCGTAACGTGGGATCAACAAATCGAACCGAACGTTATGTGTCTGTGTGTGTGTGTCCCTGTCACAAAACATGAACATGAAATGAACAAATATCCAATTCTATGTATGTACATTATTGCTTGCGATTACCTCAACCCACTTATTGCCCACCCAACCAACCAAAAACCAAACCAAACCCTACTGTCTGTAGAACGTGAGTGCAGGCAGCGCTGGACGGGGACGCGGGCGCAGCGGCGGTAGTGACAGCGCTGGACACGAGGATAATGATGAGGATGAACGTTACGCGGAAAATGGGAATCGATCATCGAATGGCAACAAAAAGCGCAGTCACCGCTCGCGGTAAATTAAAAAAAAACCAATTCAATGTTGCTTTACAATTTATTAGAACTTACAGTTATTAACCTAATTTTTGTTTACCTCTTGCAGAAGTCGCAGCGGATCGCGTGATGCCAAACACAGACGCTCCAAGGACCGAGAACGTGAAAAAGATCGTGGCCACGATCGCACCAGTCATCGTGATAAGGATAGAAGCGATAAAAATAAAGACAGAGATCGTGAACAGCGTGATCAACGTTATCGTGATGTCAACAAACGCAGCAGTCGCTCACGCGATGAAAGACCCAGCGATGATAGGCGCGGCGGAGGCGGCAATAATCGCAGTGATCGCAACGATCGTCGTTCTCGCGAACGTCGTGGCAGCAGCAAGACAATGCAACGCGATGTCGATCGGAAGCGAAGTCGTTCACGTGACAGGCGCCGTCGCAGTCGCTCACGCGAACAGCAGCGCAAAAGGATGAGTCCTATTCGTGAGCGTCGACGAAGTCATTCACGCTCCAGAGATGGAAAGTAAGTAGATAACAACTTCTCTGTTGTTGGTTTTTGGCTTGTATATTAAGCTATTGCTTGCTTACTGAGCTATAAATTGTCCCATTTTCAAAACGATCTTAACATTCTCCCTTTTTTTTATAGTAGTCGCCGTCGTACCAGCTATTCGCCACGGCCATATGGTGGACGTGGACGCGGTGGTGGCGCTAGATCTCCACCTAACGGTGCTGGCGATCGCACCCCGCCTACTGAACTCAGTCCCGAAGAGCGCGATGCCCGTACCGTTTTCTGCATACAGTTATCGCAGCGAGTACGCGCCCGTGACCTAGAGGAATTCTTTTCCAGCGTGGGAAAGGTACGAGATGTGCGTCTCATAACTTGCAACAAGACAAAACGCTTTAAGGGCATTGCATATATTGAATTCGAGGATCCCGAATCCGTTGCGTTGGCATTGGGTCTGTCCGGCCAACGGCTGCTTGGGGTGCCAATTATGGTACAGCATACGCAGGCCGAGAAGAATCGTCTGCAAAGCGCACCGCCTCCGTTCCAACCCAAAGCTCACACGGGACCCATGCGACTTTATGTGGGGTCGCTGCACTTTAACATCACAGAGGACATGTTGCGTGGCATTTTTGAACCTTTCGGCAAAATTGATGTAATCCAGCTTATTATGGACACGGAAACGGGTCGCTCTAAGGGCTATGGTTTTATTACGGTAACAGATTGATAGTTAATACAAAGCAAATTCATAGTTAACGAATCCTTTGCACTTATATAGTATCACAATGCTGACGATGCCAAAAAGGCTTTGGAACAATTAAATGGATTCGAATTGGCCGGACGTCCCATGAAGGTGGGAAATGTGACAGAGCGTCTGGACATGAACACCAGCTCTCTGGACACGGATGAAATGGATCGTAGTGGCATTGATCTTGGCGCCACGGGAAGATTACAGCTTATGTTTAAGCTTGCGGAGGGTGCGGGCCTGGCCGTGCCACAGGCTGCAGCTAATGCATTGCTGGCAACGGCACCTCAGCCGGCACCGGTGCAGCAGCAGCAGCAGACGCCATCAATCGCCACACAATGTTTTATACTGTCCAACATGTTTGATCCGCGCACTGAGACAAATCCCACGTGGGATACCGACATCCGAGATGATGTACTTGAAGAGTGTGCCAAGCATGGCGGAGTGCTGCACATTCATGTGGACACTGTTTCTCCCACGGGCACCGTCTATGTCAAATGCCCCAGCACAACCACGGCTGTGTTGGCAGTGAACGCTTTACACGGACGCTGGTTTGCTGGACGCGTCATAACGGCGGCCTACGTGCCGTTGATCAACTACCACTCCATGTTTCCGGATGCAATCAGCGCTGTCGACCTAATTGCATCGACACGAAAGAATGCTGACGATTGATGGCTGCTCAAGCGATAGAAATGCTGCAGCTGCACTGCATCGAGATGAATAAGAAGGAAAACAACTACATAATATATCGTTATTATTCGTTACAAAAATTTTGTCATAATTTTTGAATTTTTTAAAGACTTTCCAACGTTGTGCATTGATTTGAAAGCTGAAAAAGAATACGAGACACTTAAGAATACAATTATATTTAAATATATATCTTATCAATATGCATGATATAATTAGGCATTCCTAACACGTCAAAAAAAAAACCTAAATCAATTCGGATTTTAATTCTTTACTATGTATGAGAAAGCCTATTTACTCTTCAATTAAAATTTTCCATTCAAACATAATTTGGGGAAACCGCTGCATACTTGCAAAAAAAACCTGTAAACAATGAACAACATATTTTGTAGACGGCAACAAAAACATAAATCAAAAATAAAGATCTGATTCAACTTTTCGTGTTATAAATCATGGGAGCTTTGGTGAATGTATAATTTTATTTTGTGAATTAAACTCGTATTAAACACTTCTAAAATTGGCGAAAAACTGAGAACATTTTTTATCGAAAAAGATACATTTATATCGATGTTTTTAAAATGCAAGACCTAAAATATCTACCGATATTTCGATAAATGCCAACTAGTGACTATCGGGTATTTTTCCATCGCTAGTGTGTGCAAGAAATTGGCTGTGCAGCTGTGAAAACGAAATTTTAGTTCATTAACACAAATTGTATTTAATTTAAATCAGATGTGAATTCACGCACACACAAATATACGGTGTAAATAAATTCTACAAATCAATTTAGATCGTTTTAAACAACTGACGCGCGCTTATGTCGAGAAATAAAAAAGGCATGTGGTTTTCGATTCAATTTTGAGTGTGTGTGAAAGCAGCCACAACACAACGAAAAAAATGGCAAACACATGCACAACTACAACAAATGTAGGTACCTTCACCATCCCAGCAAATACAACAAAGTATAGAAAATGAAAATTCAATAATCAAGTGCTTAAGGTTAAATGTTTTGAATACAAACTGCGCTAGGAAAGCATTATGAAATATCACTAACATATCATTCGCATAGAATGAATGAGTACGCGAGTGGCAATTCGTGAGTGTTGAGTAAATGATGACAGTGTTTTATAATCACACGCATAGGCAGTGGGCGCGCTCCTAGCACAAGCACAAACCAATACAATATATATGTATAAGCGTATATCTGTGTAGGTCTGCGCCTACGCATCCCATTTGTGACCTCTCCAACGAAATGGAAGAGAAGCATCCCCCCCGTCGTACCGTGTCCATTGTCAGACTCCGGCCAGCTGATTCATCTGATGAGTTGCAATTGGCAATGCATGCGGAACACTTTAAATAAATTAGTCCCAAAAGAAAATTACAACGGTGTCGTCTAATGACCCTGCTCCACTGCCGCGGCACGGCTTATATAAGCAAACGCTAAAAGTTTGTTGTTGGCATGTGAGTGTGTGTGTGTTTGTTGTGAGTGCGTGAGTGCCAAAAATTGTATGCGACGTGAAAATAGCCAGAACAACGAATGAAAAAACAAAAAAAAAAAATGCCAAAACACTTTGAGCACTAAATTCTGACGCCAACAAATGAAACTTTAACAAATTTGTGTGTTTCGTTTTTCTCTTTTATTTTGTTCTTGGCAAGCATCACCCAACGCCGTTTTCGCCTGCCTGCCTGCCTGCTTGCCTGTCGCGCACGTCGTCTTTGGGGCTTCCAAATTTATTTTCGAGCATTATGCCATCCATTCAGTATCATTCGCAGCAGGGGCCCTGACGACGCGCGCTTAACAGAGTCAACAGCGGCAGCGCCGCCAGTGTACGGAATAGTGCAAAAACGTAACCAGGCTAGGCGACAAAAAAAAAATAAATGAAAAATGTTTTCGACGCATACAATTAAAACGCGTGTGTATGTGTGAGTGCGATTTGTACACTACAACAACAATAAACGATTTCCATTTCTGTCAGCGTCGCCGCCGGCATCCAAAACTATTCGAATTTACATTTATCTGCTGTTGCTGCTATTGTTATTTCCGTTTAGTCTATATGTACGAAAACTTCTCTCTCTCTCCCTATCAGTCTTTCTCTCTGTTACGCAATGCAAGCGCTGCTAACTGCATCATCATCGAATAGAATAACCGATAGCGCAATACTAATCGCCATCGTGTGGTTGTTATCGCTATTATCGCAAAACCTTTGTGCGGCCTAATCAAACAGCGACGGCGGTCAGGGAATACCTCCGATTTTCTGCTCTTGTTAGTGTAGGTGAGAAGGGTAGCTGGCGTCACATGCTTCCATTTTGCGGCCTTTGTGCGTCAGCGCGTCCGGCTTGCCATTGAAAAGCAGGCTGGCAGCTCCGCAGCAAAACTTCAATTTCCTTCTCGGTTTGTTTACAGTTCAATTACACGTTGTGTTCTCATTTTCTTCATTCCATGCCTTTATCACATTGCGCGGTATATGGGTTGCAATTAATTGCCGCGATACGCTGTCTGTGTATACGCTGCCTTAGGCACGTAGTCTGTTTGTCTGTGGTTTTTAGCCATCTCTTTGACTTTGGCCTTGTCGAATTTTCTCTTAAAAAACACACAAACGCACACACTGTGCGCTACTCCAACTGAAACTCATTGCTTTCCCACTGAGTTGGAGTTCTCTTTGTGCATGACTCAGCAAAGCTCGATGCTACGCAGACTCCACTTAGCCAAACGTTCAGTAGGTTGAGTAAAATCAGTTAACGCTTGCGCGACGCGCCGCACACACCGCAATTGAAAAATGGTAAATCGGCTACATCTCGAAAATAGTGAATACAAAAAAAAACACATGCTCCTGTAATGCAAATGTTGCACGTGAGAACAACATCAAGGAACAACATTTCATCGACGAGTTATCGAGCATATTTGCATGCATCGGAATTTTGCAATCGATTATAACTTGCGTACTGCAACCGCGTTTAAGTGTAACGAAATAGAGTTTCTTCTTTATCTCCAGACAATTAATAAGTTCGATTTATCATATTCTTTGTGCCTTAAAATAACAGATATTTAGTCAATGATAATATTTATAAAAATTGTTTGCCATTTAAGTGCGCTAAATTATAGTTTCACGTATAGAAATTCGTTGTCAACCGAAAACACATCGGAATACTTAGTGTTCATTTCATTGTGCCAAAATTGTTTTTGTAACGTCGTACAGATAAGAAGCGACGCTCTCATATACAGTAAAAGCTCTCAATAATGAACTAATTAAAAAATACAAATTCGATATGTGTTTATATCGATTAGGGTATGCAAATTATATCGGTTTCTTTTTTTATTAGTTCCAGTTCCGATAAAGGTTAATGCCTGTTTTGTGGTGTAAATTTGGCAAAATGTTTCAAAAACAGTCGAAAATTAGAACGCATTAAACGTGCGATTATTTGTTAATACGATCAGTCGAGAGAACTTTGCTTCGGGTTTATCAACCTAGTAGTAAGTAGCACTGTAGAGTGTCGAGGCGCGAATCTATTTAGTGATAAATTAAGCTAAAATCCTTTGACGTCGCCAATATTTATAGTATTAATAATCATCATTCTGACGCTGACTTTATCGACTGTGCCCGCTGTGTGTGCACTCCATGCTAGATAAGCGAACGAATGAAGTCGAAAAGGTGGAAAAATATCGCTAGCCAGGGGTTTGAGTTGTCGGAGAGCGTATTATTAGTTTCATGTGAGTGGCAGCCAATTAACAAGCCCGTTTACATTCTAATTTTCAGCTAAAAAACTAACTAGACTTTTGGCCCGATCCGGCCAAAGGGTGATAATTGCGTAACCATATAACCAGATAAACTACACAGACAACTGATATACAGAAGCTACATATATGCTATCCGCAAGTCTGGGGGCCAATAGCGGTGGCGGCCCGATGCCGCTCAGTCCCTCGGCGCAGGCGACGCTCAGCAAGCATTTGCCCAAACTGCAGGCCAAGCGACTCATGCAGCATGCGGCAACGGGAGCGATGGCGACAGCGACGATGACGACGACGTCGTGCAGACCGCAGACCTGCGATGCGAGTTGCCTAACCGGTAAGTTGTTGTCGTTGCTGCTGCCGAGCAGGCTTAGCAGCTGTGCAACCATTTGTTGCTTATTTATTTGACAAACAATTGCTAATTACGTTTCTATTTGCACTCGATGTGCTCACAGATTTGTGCAGCAGCGAAAATCTGCCCGAGGTGGAGATATTTTCATTGCTGGAGGAACAAATACCCAAGTATAAAATACGAAATGATTTTCTCACTGACTTTGCGGGCTATGCAAACGAGGATTGGTTTGTGCCGGCACCAGCGTTGCCCATACCAATCGAGGGTCTCGGATTGACCAAGGAGCAGACTAGAGAGTGCCTCAACTATTTTCGTAAGTCTCTTATTTTCCCTATCAAGTATTGTGTAAGGTTTAGTGAGTCGATAGGCTAAATAAAGCCGCAGGCTCAGCTGTGTGTAGTGTGTGCAGCCTTTAAAAGTTTTTAAACTAGCTCAGATAAGCTTATAATTAATTTAGAAAAGGTTTTCCTGGAGAATCATTCATGAAGTCCAACACAATAACTTCATTAAACTATGTAAAATTGTTTGCTTTTGCTTAAATAAATCCGTTTCGGGATTATTAATCGAGCATCAAGCGTACCACAGGGTTATATACATACATATGAAATCAATTACTCATTTCTTCACCACTCTCAAGTGCCTAATTATACTTTGTGTGTGCAATATAGAAAAGCGTAGTCAGAGCAATCTATACGAGAGAAGTTTCAAGCTTAACATATAGTATATTGTATATGTAAGCACTTCTATAAATGAATTTGTTCTTGAAACTTAAAACGATAGCGGGTCTGTTATACAATACTATTGTTTATACATATATGTAGTAGTTTTAAATATGTGTACTATATAGCAGTTTCGGAGAGCAATTGTGTCATCCACACAACGATAGCAACTAATTGAAATAAGTTCTTCGGCACATGAGTTTGTTGTCTTTGAAATCCATTTTTGGCTACGAAAAAACTCAAATTTAAAAAATAAAAAAAAAAAAAAAATAAAAAAAAAAAAGTTTTTTTTTATTTTAAAAAAAAAATAAAAAAATCAAAAAGAAAAAGAAAAAAAAAAAAAATAAAAAGAAAAAAAAAAAATAAAAAAAAATTAAAAAAATAAAAAAAAAAATTTTTTTTTTAAAAAAATATCTTGGTTTTTGCAGTTTTTATTCATTTTTAAATATCCGAAAAAGTTGTTTATCTTTTCCGCTCGACACAAAACGCAATTTTCTTTTATCTGCGCAACCAAGAGACAGATAAAAATAAATTCTATATGCATTAAACATACTTCCCGTGCAAATTGTTTCTTTCTTTTTGACGGCAATAAGCTTGTGACAAAGTATTTTTTATGATTTGCGGATTTGTCATAGAATTCTGTTTGTATTTACAAAGAAGTACCTTCAGATGTTATGTGATCTTGATTATGACAGTTGCATAGAAAGATTATAGAAATATGATTTAAATTATATAATTTTGTTGGAATGACGAGGGGCGGTCTAGACCTATTATTTCAAATAGATAATTACAATTGCTTATTGTTACTGTAAAATCGGCTTGTGTCACAAATGCAAAGATGCTCATATTGAGGGGAAAAGTTTACATAATTTAAATTTTGGAAGAATAATCATTGTGTATATCCTTCGTATGAGATTCCTTTGCAAATTTATAATTTCAAGTATTTGTTCCAAATATACTAAATATATGTCTGTACAAATTTATTTTGTTTAAAAAGTGCGCCAACACTTGTTGCTTGGGTGCAGTGTTAGAAAATTCCATCAGACAACAGCTGCTGTTATTGGTCATTCACACACTAACGAGCTGTTGTTTATTAAACATTGATTCGTCAATTGATTGAATTTGTTGATATATTTAATAGTTTCCTTCATTTTCGCCTTTTGTTTGGCGTTCATAAATTGTGTTCAATATTATCACATTACCGCCAATAAACAAAACATTGAGATTCGATAACTGTTAATAGCTCGCCGAGTGGCAACTCTACGGTTGCGGTCACACTGACAATGTACCATTCACACAAAACCTGTGTCTTATTTGCCATTCACCCTCTATGGACAGCTGTTTTTGTGCTTTCATGCCAACAGCGTCGGTGGTTGGGGGAATAGTCGTATTGTCATTCCGCGTGCCTCGTCGTGTGTGCAATTCAAAAGTCTGTGCCAACTGACGGCAGGCGGCGCGAGCCGCGAATAAGTAAAAAGTGCCAAAAGAAATCCAAAAATCGTTGTGTGTCGGCTTGTATTTTTTGCAGTATTTGAAAAATTTGTAATTTATAAATATACACACGTCGTCGACATTGGACCAAAAACAGAAAGTGTTTGCCCTGCTTAAGAGAGGTATCAGCAATGTGGCAGTGAAATTATGTGCGTTGCGCCAAAAACAACGTAAATAATAATTGCCGAAAATAAGACGCAAGTGAAATGTATTATAGTGTGCGTGTGTGAGTGCTTGCGAAACGCGAAAAGCTCAAGCAATCGAACATCATGATTAATAAACTCACTACTTATACTTATGAATAATATATACCATTATTTGCGCAAAAAGAAAAAGCACCAAAACGGAACATTTGGAAATTCTCCAAGTGGCAAGCCCGCTCTGCAGACCCGCCTGGCGTCATACAAATGAATTTATTTTTAGGACAACTACACGCACACAGCAACAAGCTAGAATATACACATACAGAGAACAGCGTAACTTTGGGCTTGTGTGTGCGGCGGATAAGTTATATTTGTGAATTATTAAGAAGAGATATGTTGGCAGTTTGTAAACATTTAATGAACGGGGTCGGCTTTGCACGATTCGCTCTCACTCTCTCGCCCTTTTATTGCTCGTCACTGTGTAGGAGAATACATGTGTGCGTAGTAAGGGCATGGTGCATGGGGCAGGGCAATCGTTTGTCAGCTTAATTTGTTCTGGCGTTTTCTTGTTATTGGACGCCTTTGTTCCTTCTTCTCTCCGTTCACTCTCGCTGCACGCTTTACATAATCGTTTTTCCATGTGCCGCTACTTATTCTTTCTGCTTTTTCTTATTCGTCGCGCTCGTCTGCTGATAAGAATGAATTTTATAAGGCCGCTCGAGTGTCGTAGACATCTATCGATATTTCTGTGCCGTCTGTCTATCCGGCTTGTTTGTCCATCTATCCGTTTTTCGCTTCTGACAGCTGTTTGTTTAACTTGTCCGTTGTTGCTTGCGGTAGTATGTGTGTATGTTTATGTGAGGTGTGTGTAGCTTTTGTAATTTTACTATTTACCGTTGCGCACTCGAAATTAGTGATGAACGATATGACGACTTTTCACTGCAGCTGTTATTTTATAATACCAGTGACCGCAAATGTCGTGACTGCATGGATCACGACTCTTAAAAAAAAAAGCTTGATTGCATTTATAGAGAGGGATTCGGCGAAAGGTCCTGTCTGACAGCTTTCACCAATGTTTTCGTGGCTATTTAAATTAAACACGTTAAATTAGCCATAATAAATACAAAGTTAAAAATAATCCGCTTTAATAATTATCATACATATACATTACATATTGTCTGTATTATCGATATTAGTTTGTTTAAATTGATACTCTTAAATACCAAAGTGTCAAAACCGTGACTCAGTCACTACATTTTCGGGCATGTTTTGCCGCATCACCATTGCAAATGCCGCTTATCCATTCCAGTTCTTGTATACCCGTCCGGTTCTTTTCGCATATCTCTTCGTTCGTCGAACGGCGTTCGCTTTGTTGATTAACCATTATCAACAATTGCTGTGCTGCGCGCTCTTCCGTCTATCGCATCAATCAGACGCTCCCGTGTCATCTGTGTGTGCGTGTGAGTTTATCTTTAGGCTAAAAAACGCGTTCCGTTTGTTACTCATCATGTGCTGCCGGACAGCAGAAAATAAACCGCAATACAACCATGTTTGTTGTAGTTGTTGCAAGCTATTAGGCACATTAAATTGCCGATCATTTCCCTCCTCCAGACCCACATACACAGTGTGTGTGTGTGTGTGTGTGTAGTTTGTTATATTTATTGGTGTTAAGCTGCCGGCGGACAAGCAAAATGCACAAAATGGCAAATATTTGTGTCATTTGTTTATGTGTGTGTATATGTATATAATACGGATTTTGTTCGTAGCATGTCTTTAACAACGCGTAGCAAACAATTTGAGGCAAGGTGGACTGAGGTGACATACATTAATTACGTCATTTCACAACACTACACCTCGGAACGTTTTCTTTGTAGAAATGTGTGTGTGTGTGTGTGCTTGTGTGCTGTTTTCCTTAGCTCTTTGTCTCTCTTTCGCTGTGTCACTGGCCTGGTCTATTTGAGTAGGACATTCACATTATACGAAACAATTAGCGCAAATGAATTTCTGCAAATGCATTTACACTGTTATTGCGCTGTAAATGGTCTGTTATTGATCTGCAAATGGCGTGTTATTGTGCACGGAACTTGCATGTCTTTTGATGAATTGTTTCCATCTCACGTTTTTTGACCATAAAAAGAAGCAGCATCCCCTGAAGCAGCAACAACAGCATTAGGTAGTGGTTGCGCTCAAATTTTTGGCCAATGGGTAATTAATTACCAACATAGTTTATTTTTGTGAAAGTTGATGTGAACCAAAAACATCAAAACTACAAAGTTTGTCTTATTTAGCTTTGCCTTTTTTTTACCGTTTTCATTTCATTTTCGCGTGTGCCCGATTGATTGGCATTTTTTTTCTGTTGTTTTATGTTTGGCTTTTCCCTCATAAATGTGTTATTGTTGTTATTTATTTGAGATATTTTTACATAACAATATATTGATAGTTTTATCAATCAGCCAATCAATCTGTTCCATTCTTGACAACACTCTTCCCCAGGTATTTTGTCATATGCCTCTGTTATTAATATGCGATAACGTAATTCATATCGTCGATTGTGCTGTCCCCTTTATCTTGGTCAGTCTGTCTGTATGCGTAGGTTTTATCGCTTTAAGTCGCGGTTTGCCTTTAAGGTCTGACTCATAAGTGCATACGTACGTGTATTTGAATTTAATATGAAAGCTTACTCTACGCTATATGCATGTCGATAAACTGATGAGCGATTGGGGTTTTAGCAAAGCTTTTCAATAGCAGGATTACTACACTTTCTTATACCCTGTAACAGCACTTCCTGTAGATGAAGATTTGTGTGTAGAGTGTTAAATAAAAAACCAATTTTGCTTTTGTTAATGTATTCAGTTTGTTGCGAGATTCATACCTGCAATTTTTGTAAGGTATGCATAAGCAAAAATACACCGGAAACCTTGATTATTTGTTTTTGGGTTTTGAAAATTTGACTTAACATTAATCAAACAGTTTTGCGTTGAATCATTCAAGCTTTTGATAGATCACAAAAGGGTATTATAATGTTGTCATGCGTTTTGTTGCATTTGAATAACATTTTATAGAATTTGTTAAATTATTTAAAAGTTGAACAGAGATTATTTCGGTTCAAATAAACAAATAAGTAGCGCGTTTGCGATATATTTTGTTTGTGGGTCTAGCGTTATTTGTTCTTTTTTTATCTCTAGTAGCGTATCAAATAGTTGGCATTCATAAGCTCTATTGATTTTTGCTCGAATCTTGCATTTAATGCTGGTCATCTCATCTTTCAGTATACTGTGTTGTTTATTTGGCACAAGCTAACGGTGTTTTTCTATTTCTAGTTCAGCTCAATTTTCTTTCACTCTGTCTGAGAGATCATTAAATATGATCTGATAGTTATTGAGCGCAGTAACAACAACAAGAACAACAACGGGGCGCGTCCAGCCTTCAGCATTTGCTCTTAACTTTAATGTTGCATCATTTCCCCCATAAGATGCGGACATTCCACATCATAACAGAACCCAGCCCACATTTACCTGTGCATTCTTATTACCACCGACATCCTCTCTCTGTCTCTGCTGCTGCTGCTGCTGCTTTGTTCCGTTCTAACTCAATGCCTTAGACTTTGCCTACTGCCTACACAAAA
Source organism: Zaprionus inermis (assembly GCA_018151445.1). Classification (NCBI taxonomy): domain Eukaryota; kingdom Metazoa; phylum Arthropoda; class Insecta; order Diptera; family Drosophilidae; genus Zaprionus; species Zaprionus inermis. Next base: position 2,135,796 of record JAECXD010001696.1, read on the forward strand.
GAAAAACCTACGAGAGCTCTACGTGATCGGCAACATGTGGCCGAAGATGATAGCAGTTTGGAATGGAAAGGCAGGCGCATCTCAGATAGACCAAGACAGACTAATTTGTAAACTTGTTTTACGCTCGACATTTTCTTAATCGCCGCCGCATCACAGTTTTCCAAGGGCCTCGCCTTAGCCACAGTCAGTCAGTCTGTGGGTCCACTCTTGTCTGTGAAGTTGTATTTTATTATGATGAACTTTTTTGGCTAAGACTTTTGAAATATTTCTCATTTTCACTGGCATTGTATGCAAATCTGCCCGTCGTCTGCTGTGTGTTATGTATATGAAATTTTTGCAATTAACCATTGTCTAAAAAAGACAAAAGTACATTTATTTTGGATGTCTTTGTGTTTATTTTTTTGTCTAAAAATAAAAACTTGCAAAAGTCGCGCACCGATAGTGTTAGGATTAACAAAAATAGACGCAATCGATAAGTGCGGTAATCACAGTGAAAAGATAATAATGCGTTAATGTGTTGTTTGTGACTATCATAAAAACGGCTAAAAAAAAGCCAAGTACGCAGTTAGCTTGCAGCGGCTGCAGCGTGCAGGACAGTGCAAACGCATAAGACAACTCTGCTTGACTCTGTTGCTGCGTTCATTGCGTTTGTCAACACTGGCTCAAGGCTCTCTCGCTCGGCCAGCTTTTTGACATTCACAACGAACGTACTCGCTAACCTCGCCTGTGGTTGCATTTTGGCAGGCGGTAAAATTCCTCAGAAAAGACACAAACAAGAAACAAACAAAATGAGTTTTTCTGCGCTTAACTGAATAATTCCCAACCACTCGAACAACAACAAAATAAGAAAATGCCACTACTTAGTAGCTTTATGCTTAAAGAAAAACAACAACAACAATTCGAGCAACAACCACAAAATCAACATGCCAAAACAGCAGCAACAACAACAATGCTGCCCATCATCAACGAAACATTGGCGGAGGAATCGGAGGAAGGCGACGATTATAGCCTGCAATTTGCCTCAGGGCTAGACAATGCTGATCATTTAAATAGCACCACTTTACCCAGAAGTCTGAGTAGCTGCAGTTCGTTATGCTCGCAAAGATCGAACTGCTCTCAGGAGCAGGAGTCCATTACGATGATCAGCGATAGACCGTCCAATGCCAGCAAACATTTTGAGAACACAGTCAAATTGCTCGGCAAGCATCTGGAGACTAAATGTCAACGATCCGCCGATAGATTGCAAAAGCTGGACACGCAATCGAACGGCCTGGACAGTTTGGGCAGCAATTCGTGTGCCTCCATGTCGGCCATTATCAATGGCACCGAGCCGGCGCCTACACGTCTTGAACTGGAACTGGAGGCAGTGGAACGCATGCGCGTGATTGTGCAACAAATGAAGACAACGCCCAAGAAGGAGGAATCGGCTCTGGTGACTGCATCGGCTCCACTGTTAGCCTTGCTGCATGATTTCGCTGCCAAGGGGCAGCCCTGTGGCGATCGCAGCAGCTGCACCAGTACACCAGCTCCCAGTCCCATCACGGGCGCGCTTCCTGCGGAGGGTCCTAATTTCGAGATACCCGCCGAGCTGCTAGATGCCGCCAGCTCGTGGGAGCTCATGTATTACGCGTCCAAAAATGTCGATGGCAAAAATTGTCTCAAGGTTGTGCGCAGTCTTCTGACCAACAAAGGTAAGCTACGCTCTAAGAGATGGATAGTGGTATATGTAACCAAGATTACTGCTGCTCATTTGGTGTATATATATTTAACTTTGTAGACAGTTCAGTTTAAAGTAAAACGAGTAAAGCTTCCGCAGCGCGTGTTTCAATCGAGGTTTCCGTTTCCTACTGAAATCGAAATAAAGGAAACTAACTAAAGATCGAAGCGCTTTAACTGGCCTAGTCTCAAAACTCATAACAGGTTGATAAATCACTTGTATTAATCGCAGTTATTATATCTGGCCATTATATCATTTGGAAAGATCACAAGTTAATTTCGTATTTAGTTTAGCTAACTAGCTTATAGCTTATAGTTCTAAGATTCTAGTTCAGGGTCAAACAATTACGATAAAGTTGTGCACAAATCCCTTTGCTGTTTTTAACTGAGCTGTCTTATCGCCATAACAGTTATCAGCAAAGTGCAGCAAACGAACAAACACACTAAAGAAAAGACAATGAAAAAGCTCCAATTTGCTTGCTTTTAGCTTATCTTATCGATCGGATTGTGTTGATTAATGTTTTCTCAATTAATTTTTATTTTTCCTTTTTTTTCTTTGCTTTTGTTTGGTTTTTTTTTTGGTTTGTGATTTGATGGTCGACGTGTGTAGAAACACGACAACCAATATTTACCCCGCTAAGTTCTATTTGTTGCTAAAAAAAAAAAAATTTCAGACTTTGTATTTGTTGCTGTTCGTTCGTTCGTTAGATTCCGTTGTCGGTGTAGTCAGTCATGTTGATATTTGCGCAAATCGTTATCGAATTTCTTTCTGCTATACGCGCGATTCGCTCGTCGTCTTATTACTGTATCGTGCATTTGTCGAGCATGCGAAATGTGCGCACAACAGTTTGTTTTTAGCAAGTTCATTAAAAAAAACTATTAGAGTCGGAATCGTTGACGGGCAAAAAGCAAAGCCCTAGCCTCACATGATCTCATCTTATGATAAGCTTTCTGCCAGATGTATTTTTAGTGTCAAGTGCTTTAGTATTTTTTGCTCTTATCGTCGTCATTCAACTAAACGTCTGAGATCGTTTGTCTTCTCATCCATTGTCTTTAGGGACACCGCCGGTAAAAAAAAAAAAAACTTTGCCAATAAAACGTGCAAAGCCCTTGTCCAGGTGCAAACATCGGGTATCGATGACCCCAAGATGCGTTCTCTTGGCGTTTTGCGATGATAGAAGGTGCCATTAAACGAATAGTTTAATGACCGCCGACAGCAATTAAGAGAATGCATTATCACCTGACTGTCACTGTAGTCATCTGTAGCAACTATTGAACGCAATTAATGATTCTTGGCTTTAGGTTCTCATGGCTTTGCTGCTGCACTTTTTCTATGGAGTTACACAACACCGACCTTTATATATTTTAGTGTCTATAGATTTTTATTTAATTTTATACATGATATTGTATGGTATGATCACTTGGGGTATTACTACCCAAATTATCAGGTTTTTGTAAAAATATAATGCCAATGATAATGCATTTAAAAGTGAAGCGGGATTTATTCATGAATTGAAATATCGGTTTCGCTATATCAATTTGAATTGGTTCGGTTTTTTTATTTTATTAGTGACATTTACGGCATTATTCATTTTATGACGAAAATTATCTCAGTTCCTATATGTAGTTTATGTACTACAATATTAACTTTATTAATTTGGTTAACTTCCTACCCTAATAAAAAAGATAAGGAAAGAAAATAATAATGCAAAGCTATCACTATGGTTTGGCGTCTATAAAAATAAAATTGGCTGAGCTAAGCTAAATTAAATTTGAGCAGTAATACGTACATATAGAATATCAGACACGTACTAATTGAGTTTTCACGTTTTATGGTTTCTCGAACACGTACTTATTTTAAAAACCAATTTACTCCGGGCTATTAACCGAACAAACACTATATGCCCAACATGAATTTTGTATACCCGGTTGGGTCTGGACTACATTTCATAATCTTGCTGCTTAATCCGAAATTTCTACCTGAAGCTTTATTGCTTTATGAATCGCAGACTTCCACGGAAATTTGCCAGTCCTGTTTAAGGATAACCGGATACGTGGAAAATTACCTGCGCCCACTGCATTCATCCCATCCCGCTCGGCTCAGCATGAATGGGATTAGGTACAATGTGTGTGCAACATGGTTCCGGTTTGCCCATGGCCTTGAAAGATTATAAAAATAAACAGATATTTTAAAAGTCCAGATTTTTAAAATCTGCAGGTTGTAAATTAGTTCAAAATTCGAGCTTTAAAAATAATTGTAGTTTAAATTTTAAAACCCCGCGCTTAACTTATTAGGCCTGGCAATGCCGCTGGTCTCTCTCTTTCTCTCTGACTGTAACTTAACAGTTTCAATGCGCTTTTAACAGCGCTCTAACAGACACTCTCTTTTCTTGTGTGGATGCCATCTTTGGTGGTGGATTCCAATACAACAAAACACAGCAAATATTCAGTTTGAGCGTGTTCGTTCGTTTACGTCGTGTATCTGCCAATCCGCAAATTACACAATTCGTGTGCCAATTGTAAAGTGAAAAATCTCGAGAAAATTGTCAAAATGTAATCAGGGTTTTGCTTGATATATTTTTTAAACGAAGCAAATTAAATCTGTCATATTACAAGCGCGCTTATACACTGTAAATTGCGAGTTAAAAGAACCTAACCCTCCCGTCCAACAACAATACATATACTCGATTCTCGTTTTGCGCGTTTGTTTGTGTGCGTGAGTGCGCGTACGTAAGTGTGTTTGTGAGTCAATCTTTTGCGACTGCTTTTCTTTGCTGTGCTCTGTCGCGTCACGAGTTCGGAGCGCCGTGCGCTGCTGCTCTGGTAAACGACGACTCTACGGCCCAATACCTTAGAATTCGCTTGGGAATTGGTTTTTGCGTTCGTTAATGTCTCACAACCTTTGGACTGGCCACAGCCTTGTGGCTATTGTGATTACCACCAGCTGTTCCGCTGCCCAGTGAAGTGAAACGCATACCAAAAAAAAAAAAATCTAAGTGGATATATATATTTTCTAAACACGTGAGTTTTGTGTATTTATTACTTGTATTTCCCGTAGAATTGGCGGCAGTCACGGTTGCAGTTGTTGTTTTTGTGTAGTTTTCACCCAAAGTTGCTGTTTTCCTTTCACTTGAGCTCTTTTAGGGGAAAACGCCTTTTACTTCTTGTCTGTCTGCTGCAGTCTGCAGTTGCCTGCCTGCCTGTCTGCTGCTGCTTGCAGCGCTGCCGCTGTCGCAGTCTCAGCTATCATAGCTCTGCCGCGTCGACGCGGCTTCTATTGAGTTAGTTTGTGTGTGTGCGTCGAGCATTCAAGAGCTGGCTTTGAATTTGAGCAGTTTTTGGGCTGCGCTCATAGCTAAAAATACAATATCGAAATACTCGTTTAGAAGTTCAAGCAAGGTTTTCCTAGCTAACTTCATGCGAAATCTTTGTTTAAAATAACCTGAAGCCGGAGAGAGAGAGAAACAAGCTCAAATCGATATTGCGCACGCTCAACACGCGCGCAGAGTGGGTGGTCAAAGAAGAGAGCGAGTGAGAGTGTAAAATAGCGCGTGAGAGTGTTTTGCGTGAAGGAGGGAGAGAGCGACGTGACTGAGAGGAATTGTCATAACAGTTTCAGTTTCTCTGGTGACTTCAGACAATTCACATTAATTTAGCAATTAATTTAACTGACTTTTTTGCCATTGCTTTTGCAATTATTCATGAAATGTAATGTACAAAAAATAAATAAATACTGGCTGTAGTAAAACTCGTGACAAATGGGAAGAGAAAACGACAACAAACAAAAACGATAAACGATAAAGCAAAGCATAAGCCCGCCGCGGCCGCCACAACAACATCCACCACCACCACCAATGAAGAGAAAAACTGCAAACTAGCAACAAACAAACCAAGTGCCTTGGCTGCAAATTTTATAATGAAATCGCTTAAATAATATTACATAATACAACACAGAACAAAAGTGCCGCAACTAATTTAAAATTTTATAAAAAGAAATACGGGGAATGCTAAAGATGCAGCGTGACTAAGTCATCGCGTAGAAGACAGACAGAGAGACCAAGAAAGCATTAAGAAAAGAAATAAAAATTTCGTTTGACCATGACGCACGTAAACAATGCAAAAGGAGAAGCAGTAGAAGAAGAAGAGCGGCAAATGTCTGCTCTCATTCTGGCGCCTGCTGCCGGCAGAAGCAGCGCGTATCGATTTTTAGATGCTGCTGAGAGCAGCAGCAGCAGTGCCTCCCAAGTGGATGCTGTGGATTCTGTTAATACAGCTGCAACCACAACAACGACAACAACAACAGCTGCAAATTGCTTGGAGGAATGTCATTTTGCTGCATGCCAAACGAAAGCGACGAGTAGCAGCGACAGCAACTGGCACGAAGATTTTTGCATTACTGACGATGAACTTGAGTACGAAGATGAACTCTTGTTCTCATCGTCGTCAGCGGCAGCAACGACAGCAGCCGCGACGCCAGCGCTTGAATGCGCGCTTCTAGGCTTTGGTTTAGGGGGAGGAGAGCGAGAGCAACAGAATGAGCAATTACTTATGGAAGGTATTTTTGTTATGTCAATTACGCAACGCGATCTGGTTACCTTGGCACGAGAACGTTTTATCGATAGTTTCAAATACCTTGCAAACGATAGGCTTAGGTCGATAACTAGAACTTAGTTTATTACTAATTTTGATTTTGTATTGTTTACACATTAACAACAAAAAAAAAAAAAAAAAACATTTTATTTACATTTGTACCCTTTTTTCTTGCAGTTCTATGTGGTAACCGAGTTAGCCAGATGACTCGCGCTTACGATGACATTGAAGCCGTGACGCGTCTGCTCGAAGAGAAGGAAAAGGATCTGGAGCTGACTGTGCAAATCGGCAAGGAACTCCTCACACAGAATAATGGACTAGAGGCGCGTGTCAGCGATCTGGAAACAGATCTTAAATCAGCCAATGATGATCGGGCCCAGCTGCTGCACGAGCTACACAAGAAGAACGAACTGATCGCGGTGCTGACCAACGATGCTGACGAGTGCACCGATGCGGGTAAATACAAAAGCGAAATAATAATAATAATATACATATTTTTAATCATCTAATCAATTACTTTAACAGACACGCCAACAATGTCCAAGTCGATCACACTGGATTTGCTGCAGAAGAAGGTGAATTCATTGCTGGACGAGAATAAAACGCTAAAGAGCGAAGCGACTCAACTGGCGCATCAGACGGACGAGGTTGAAGAGCACGAACGTCGTCTGATGGCGGACATCAGTGCGCAGCTGAACGATGCAAATTCGCAGTACGACAACATTAGCTTGGAGCTGGAGCGGCAGCGTGAGGAGAATCGCCTGCAGCATGAGCAGATTGTCAGTCTGACAGCCCGCCTGGCCGAAGCAGAAATGCGACTGCATCAGCTGACGCAGGACAATGATGAGCATCTGTCGCTGCTGCATGTTACAAAGGAGAACCAGAATGCGTTAGCCCTAGAGCTGGTGGAATTCAAGCAGCGGTATGAGGAAGTGCTCGCGTTGCTTCACTCCGCACAAGATCAGTTGAAGGCACAACGAAAGCGATCGCAGCCACAAGCGCGAAGCTCATTCCTTTGTGGATTGGGCAACAATGGTGCAGCTGCAGCTGTAGCTGCCGAGTCGCTGCAATCGGAACTGATGGAATCTTCGCTGTACTCAGAAAACAGTTTGGATTCTGGCATATCGGGTGATAGTCAGCGCTGTGCGGATCGTATTAGTCGCATGATGTCACAGCTGCCGGGTGGAATGGGTGCCAGCAGCCTGACTTCGAGCAGCATCTACGGACAGCCGCCCTATAAACGAGCATTCGAAACAGTGCGTTGCGCCTCGAAGAACGGCAATTACATGGACAGTGGCAATGTGTCGATGACTCAACTGGGCGCCATGTCCATGAGCAGTTCGTCTGGGCCACGCATGGCATCTATGGCATATCCAGCAGGCTCGTATTATCGCGGTGCCAGTGGCAGCAGCAATTCGCTGGGCCTCAAGACACTGTCCAGTGAAAGCCTCAACTCGCAGTCGGACGATGGTTATCCCGCTCAGCCATCCGGGGTGCCTGGTGCGCCGGGCGCCAAAGAGCTGGAGGCGGCGCTTAAGCGTTTGACACCTGCCGAAGTCTTGGCCCGTCGTGCGATGCTCTCGTATGCGCCTGCCGGTACCTATAATTATGACGAACCTATGCAGGGACGTGGTGGACTCTCGCAGGCTGGACAGAATGCGGGCATGTTGGGCAACCTGCCAATGGGCGTACGTACGCCTGACAGCATTATGTCAACGGGATCAAGCTCATCGTCAGGTCTAACGACGCATCATCAATGGCGTCTTCCAGAAAAATTGCAGATTGTCAAGCCCATGGAGGGATCACAGACGCTGCATCATTGGTCGCGTCTGGCGACACCCACGCTCAGTGGCCTGCTGGAAGAGCGACCGGGTGTAACGATTCGCGGTGGCCGTGGTCTTGACGATCTGGGCATGCAAGTGTACACGCTGTCTGACGTGGAGGAGGATGTCAGCGAGGAGCTCGGCCTGGGCAAACAGTTCGAGGCGCCTGGTTGCACGTACACCTATACGAACAGCATGGTCATGCACCCGGATGATGGTTTCGTCAACGACATGTCCTTCCTCTCTCAGTCGCAGGTATCCTCACGCATGGCCTCCACATCGACATCAAGACAGCCAAGGTGAGTCCTGAATAACTTAAGCCGCTTGAAGGAATGAAAAAACTTACAGAATAATATGCGATGTTTTTCAGTTGTCCCGCCACGCCACGCGCCGGGATGTCGCGCAAGAACTCCTGCTCCACGTTTTCGGTTAATCTGGGTTTGGCTGGCATGCTGAACGAGCGCGGCATTAAGGCCGTTACGCCTAGTGCGCTGAACACGCCCGCTGGTCCCAATTACTCACCGACAGTGACGCCCTGCAACAGTCCAGAAGGTTCGCCTCCGCGTGCTCAATCCCCCGAGCCGCTGTTCGGTCTGCTTTCGTCTGGCGCCGATCTGATCAAACGCAAACTTGTCGGTCCCAGTGATCTGCAGCTGCAGCACAATCTGCGAAAGCAACAGCATCAGCAGAAGGTCATGTTGTCGCAGCTGGAACGACGGGCATTGCGCTCACTGAATCTGATCGAGAAGGTGGAGAGCATCGGACTGGAGAACATAATCAGCGCACAGCGTGGACTTGGCACTGGCATTGCCAATCGCAGTTGCTCCACGCTGAGCAGTTGCAGCGGCGACAGCCTGCAGAGCTTGCATACGAGCAGCAACAGCATTGTGGATGACATTCATTTTGATCGCGCACAAATCAAGGGTGTGCTGCATCGAGGATTGAAATCGCCAACGCCAGCAAGCGGCGGAGGAACAGATGTCGCCCCAGTAGTAGCAACGAAAAGTGCTATCGCAGCGTCGTCGGGTAACATCAGCAGCAGCAGCGCCTACAACAGCGAGGACAGCGACGATCAGGGCATTGTGCTGCAGCTGAAACCGAAGGCGACGTCGACTACGACAAAGCAATCGGCAGCGGCAGCGGTTGCGTCGACTGCAGCGCCAGGCTCTGCCAGTGAGACGCGACTGAAGCAAATGCAGCGTCAGAAGTCGCGGCGTAATCTAAAGAATGGCATGGCGGCACAGCGATCCGATCTGGGCACAATTGGAGGAGCTAACGGTGGAGGACGTTTGCGTCCCGATCTGGGCAAGGTTAGCGACAGCGGAGCCGCAGCAACAAGCAGCAGAAAGAGTAGTAGCGAGAATGATTCGAGAGCGGCGCCGCAGAGCATTACACAATCCTTTGTGGGTTCAGTTAGTTCCTTGTTGTTTGGCCGCAAAGGCGGTTGGCTGTAAACTCACACAGAAGAGACCACACACACACACATATATACACACACTTAGATACGTAGTACACGTGCCGGACTATGGTTTAACATTGTATCAAATTTAATTTTATGTTTAAAAAAAAATAGCAAGAAACAACAAAAAGAGAGAAGAAAGGCAACGTTTAGTTCTGCGCGCCTGCCTCAGCCGCTGTCGACGTCGCTGCTTGCGCTAGAGACGATGCTGACGATGTTATGCAACACTGGCCCCGGCCGCTGTCGTATAGTGTTTGTAGCTGTGATTTGTAAATACTTGTAGTAAAATGTTTAAATTTAGTAGTTATTATTAATTAAATATTTAATTGTTTTGCTTGTGCAACGGCGGCTTAAGCAACCCAACCACCAACAACAACAACACCAGAAACAGCCCAAACAACTATAAGAAAAAAACGTACTATGGTCAGTTCCAAAGCAGCTTTTTATTTACTCAAACTATGGAAACTATTACTTATATTACTATTATTATTATTATTATTTTTGCCAATTTTGTATTTATTTCGATACATGTGTTTACCCAACAAACATTTTGAAGTCTAGCACACTATGGAATACTTTTATTTTCCTTCTCATAATTTGTGTACAAAGCCGAACGAAATCGAAGAATGAAAGCACTGTATATAGGATATAAAATATGTCAACAATGTGTGGATTTGCTTAAGAGAGAACTACATACATATACGTATATATATATTTTTTTACACATGTATGTATAGCTTACTCGTTTTTTGCTTTCCACGATCACAATGTAGAAGACTTTCGAACTGCTTCTGAGTTTTCGGTGCTATCTCTCGCAAAGTATAAAACCTATTTCTGTTTCTAGTCTCTATCAAGGGCTTGGCGTTCGTTTGGCTATGCGAGCTAGTTGATTCTCGATGCATAGCTTCTAAATAGAGCGCATAACTCATGCAAAATCAACAAGAACAATTACTAACTTAACACTTATTAATTGAACAATGAATGTAATAAACAATTACTTACTATTATAATTGCAAATAGTTTTGATTTCAATTAACAGAGGCCCAAACGGTATTCCCCATTAGACTGCTGTTAGCTAAATTAGCACAGAGAGCGCAACACATGTTATCGAGACCACTGTAAGCGAACAGCAGGCAACTGTTAACGGGCTTCTCAAACACTTGGCGTTGTTTAGAGATACTTTTTGACTTTGGCAAGACACATACTACTAACTACTACTAACCCCCATGTATATCATTGACAAAGAAATTACAAAATTACACAAACACACACATATTGACGAAATTGAACGCGCTTTGAGTATACTTAGGTTTACCCAAAAGTTTGTAATCTTAAGTAATACGTAATCATGGAAACCGGCATCAAAGCTAATCGAGTGTGTGCCCCAGATACAAACAACAACAATAAGTTTAAAAGTTATTAGTTGTAATTATGATCAATATATTTATTTACATACGTATGCAAAAATAAAAAGAAACATCGTTAAATAAAAATTTCCCATTGCGTTTTTTTGTGAACTAATGCTACAAGCTAAAGGGCAATTACAGTGCTGTGCAGCTAAATAGTCGCAGTCGAACAGCCTGTTCGGGATTTAGGATGCTTCTTCCCAAAATACTTACATTGAAAACAAAGTGGATATTTTCTACAAAAAGTTTAATTTTCATATATCATTTTTATTTCATTGTAATGACTAACATTTTAAAAAATTACAATTCAATATTGGATAAATTAATTGTAAGCATTTATAATTCATAATTTCTGCCTTTATGCTCACTATAATTTGTTATATAAGGTTTGTTTCATTTTCTTTCATGTTCATTTTCTCAATTTTTCTTCGAAGTGTGTGTGTGTTCACATATATATGTATATGTTACATATTGTATGTTTGTTTCCTGCGTATGCATGTGGTTCTTGGTGTTGTTGATCTTGTAGTATTGCAACTGTTGCGTGTAATTATTTAAATGTATGTAGTCATTAATGTAAAATTTGTATGCACTGTATTTGCAGTTAATATTGTATATGCATTCATAATTCATATAAATAGTTATTCCAACGGATTTAGATATTGTACAGATACGAAAAGAAAAGCATAATTGTATAGGACCATTTTCACTTCAAATTTCCTACTTCCCGTTAAGCACGAAAAAAAGAAACATTGCAATATAAAATCCGAGTACAATAAACGATTGATAAAACGTAGATCATTGACTTAATTTACTTTCGCTCTAGGCTATTTTATGTATGGTTTTTTTTTTGTTGTTTTGTTCTCTCTTTTCTGTTCTTCGTTTTCGATGCTACTCGGTTTTAGAATATATGTTATCTCTCACTAGTCGGATGGGCGCAGCTAAACTAAACATGCGATTAAGTACAATTTGTATAACGGTTACATCAAATGCAGCGTTTAGTTATAAGCAGATCGATCCGTATTTCCCGCTCTCCTTTTAATTTCATACAGCTTCTGATTTCCTCTCTGCACTCCGACCCTCTTAAGCGTTGTCTAACGTTATGTATATGCTATTAATTCTCATTTTCTCATCGTTTTGTTTACATATTTTCTTTCCTTTCCCTATGTTGCAATAAGTCATTTACTTTTATTGCCTATGGTGCCTGATCCTTGACATATTTGCTCAATGGATTTTGGTTACAAGTTTGCGCTTTCTGTTTTGCATTTCCGAAAGGGTACATAAGCTACTATTACATTTATATTTGTTTTATGTTTTTTCTCCTCTTTACAACCATTGTATGGGGTAAAGGGATTTAAAATCAAAATTACAATTCATGTTGGTGTGTGTGTTTGGGAATTATAATAAACATAAATTACATTAATTAATACATACAATGGAGGCCAATACACGAGTTAATAATTACTGGGCTGGTTTTCAATTTTTCTATTTCTATTTCTCTTCTTCGGCTGTTTAATTTATTTTCCAACTGTAGATTGGTAGTTCATTTGAATAGTTATACAGTTTTGTAATTCTCCGGTTGCCTGCTGTTTTATTTGTTCAATTCATCATTTGTTTTAGCTTTTGTTTTTTTTTTTTTGGTTTTTGGTTGAAAAAATGAACACTTTTCATCTGGTGGGAATATACATATGGTTTTGGAAATCTATTGCACAGAACATGAATTTTTGTGGCCATTTTTGTGCTTTAGCCGCGCCTTCGGCTTGTATTTCTCCAAGAAGGACAGCTGCTTGGCATTGATCGCGCCGCGTCGTTTGCTGCAAAAGATACAAATAGTGTATGTTAGTGTGTAATTTGTAGCTGCTTCATAATTCTTCAGACTTACTCTCTGATCATCTCAACGGCCGCCTCGTACTTCAAGCCCAGTTCGATGAGTGCCAATGCAACCAGAACGGGAGCACGACCCAAGCCCGCCACACAATGTACGGCGACACATGCCTCGGGATTCTGTTGGTATCTGCGAGAAAAAGAAACGAAAAAGTGCTGTTAGTTACGGTCAAAGCGAAACAATAAGGTAACAAAATACTTAAGTTTTTTTTTTTTTTTTTCATATTGCATATTAATCGATACTTTTTCTCGTTGTAGTTTTTGTTGCATGTTATAAAGCATTTTCGGGATCTACGCTTACCGACAAGTCTCATTATCAAGAAATGCAGCATTATTAATAATTTCAGCTGCCTCGCTTGTATCAGTTTCATTTGCTGTTAGGGGCATTGTATCTGTATCTGTTGTAGCTGAAACTGTAGCTGTCGCCGCTGTAGCTGTAGCTGTAAGACTGAGACTGGCTCTGGCTCTATCTCTGGCCCGGCCTGTGGCTGCGACTGCGGCGGCTGCTGCGGCTGAGGCTGCTGTCATTGGAGCTGTTTTTGGTATGTGTCTGAGCGAGAAACGCTTGTGTCTGTAGTAGGATAGTGTGGCGCTTGTGGACTTTCTAAAACTAGCCAGCGAGTACAGAGAGTAGGTACATAGTAGTAGTAGTAGTAGAATAATATGGTAGTAGCACACGAAATACACGAAGAAACGAAACGAAAGGGTATATATAGGAAGGAAGTAGGTAAGTTGTTTTCCACGACAAATCAAATATTCATTTAAAATCTACGTTTGCGATTTGGCGATTGAAGCGAGCGAGCAACGTGAAGTGTGGAATAAATAAATTACAAGAGAAAATGCCAGAGAAAACTCACTGAAAATGAAACTATACAAAAGTATAAAAAGCAAATCATAGAAATATGTACATATTTACTGGAAAATACGACCATGTTGCCTATAAGTAAAGCAAGTTAGGCTAAGCCTAGGCGAGTACTACGGAATGAGATACATTGTGAGTGTCACTGTGGGTTTTTCCCCCACTTTAAGTTAGTTTTGTAGCGCAGTGTTACCAGCCGGAGTAGGAATCAGCGTTAATTTGTCAGTATTCATTAAGTGAAGTCAGTGTGTATAAAGCAACTAATAATACTCAATAAACTAAACAAATGTATAAATCTTTTTTAGCAACTTCTGAGTTGAATTCACTCTGATTAATGTCTAAGCTCGATCTGATTAATGTCTGAACTACTATAGTGAACATAATGGTTGCCAAAGACTATAAGTTTACTTAACAGTTCTTTTTCAACTTAGCAACCACTGTACCTGATTATTATTTTACAGCTGACCGAAATATTTCTTGGGCATAAATAGAAATTTATAAATTTAAAATCAACTTAAACTTTTACGTTATCAATATATAGAAACATTTAAATTCTATACACTTTTCATACTTTCAAATCTTTAAATTTAAAAAGCCCACAAATCTTTCGGTCCATAAACTCAACTACGATTCGTGAAATGAATATAAACAAAATAATACAGTTGTACGCATATATATAATAGATACAACAAATGAAACTGATTGTGAGTCGATAGTACTGGGTTTTGAGCTTAGTTCCGCATTGAAACTAGTATGTATATATTTACATATATCATGGTACTTTCGACTTACTTCTCCTTCAAGACCTCGAACCACTCATCGACTACTTGTTGCGGCGGAAAGGTGCCGTCGTCGAAGGCCAGATCCTTGACCTGTATACCCTGTGCCTCGAGTTCGTCCGTGTTGTAGCTGGGCTCGCAGACACGCACCACAGTGTTAACATTGTTCTTTTTAAGCTCCTGTCAAGATAAACGTAATTAGGATTGGCATTCACTTGGTTCATTAAAGGTTTATAGCCATACTTACCATAATATAATGATTAATTGTTATGTCTGATGGTCGATCGGTGATTAGGAACTTCATGCCCTTATACTCGATAAGGGCGGGAGCGGGGCGCAGATCTTTTTGACGCATTTCGATGATGACTAACTTAATTAACTTTGCAAATCAGTTACAGTTAGAATCGAAGTATATGTATATAATATATATGCACGTATATAAATATATAGCTTGTATAATTAATCAAATTAAAACCCTATTAATTTGCTGGCCTAATTAAATTACTTGATTTGACTTTTGACTTTCCGGGGGAAGTTACTCGATTCTTTTCTCCTCTATCTTTTCTATTTAGTTCGACAAAATTCAGCGTATAGTTCTTTTTAGTAGAGATGTTCTTAGCGTTTCTTTGACATTAGTTTCTTGTAAAAAAATATATGTATGTGTATATTTAATTAAATGTTTCGTATTAGGTGTTTTTTTCTGCGCTTCCACACACAAACACACACCCACTCAATCTAATTTCGATTAAAATTTTAAGTATGAATTAATGGTTTAAATAATTAAGTACAAAATTTTGGATTTCCACAATACTATCACAAAAAATTTTATAGAATTTTCTGTTTTCTTTTCTTAACGAGCGAAAGATGCCTAATCAAAAATCCCTGTTAGTTTCGCAACTCTCACGCGATTCTCTTCAAAAACAAATTTAATTAACTTGAGTGCAATTTCTGCTTCTCTCTCTCTGCGTTTCTGCTCCCACTCCTCGTCGGTCTCCGTTTCTGTTGTTTTCAAACTTTTTCGTTGTCACTCGCGCTACCCTAAACTTATTTGTTTCGTGATATGAACTCCGTTTAACGCAGAGCCCTCCTTCTACTATCCTTAATTCTCCTCAGGCTTCTTGACTCGCTCTCGCTATCGTAGCTGTCCACGCTGTGCTCCGATATCTTTCATCGACTTCCGACACGGGTGTTTACTTCTTCTTGCAGGCTTCTATGGCCTTATTCGAGGTTTGTTTACCTGCAAATAGTTAAAGTTTGTAATAGATTAGATAGATTGAATAATATTTAGTTTTCTACAGATCTTAGCTATTTCTAGAACTAGCATTGTATAAAGACGATTTACTTATGTCTGTCAAGTTTTAGCTATGTTACTCTACATACAAGATATACCCTGTATCTATAAACTGCAAGTCTGCAAGTCTTTGACCAATTGACTCGATTGAGTTCTCAATTGAGAACAATTATTCGGCAATTTGCCGAAGGCCCTAACAATTACGACGATTGTTTCTCTTTCTTTCGCTCCCTACAAACTGGATTTAATTTATTTATATCGCTTTTAATTGTTGAAAATTGCCATGGATCGAAATTAATCGCAATTACACGCGATGAAAGCATTCGATGGTTTGCCTTTCTTATTGTTTTTCGCTTTCTGTTCAAATTCTTGTTGTTATGACACATTTACAGTGGCATTTCATGGTTTTCCCTTCCTTAGTTGAGGTGCAGCCGAAAGCCCAAAGGTTAACGCGCTTCACACGGTTTTTTGTTTGTTCGCGTCTTACACCTGACCTTTGACCTGTCCACGAACCGCCCAATGCTGTTGGCCGCACGTGTCGCGCATTCAATTACAATTACTTTCATTTGCCAGGACCTGTATACACATATGTTTGTATGTGTTGATTTTATTTACAGCGCTTTCCACTTACTTTTTATTTGTGCTGTGCCTGGCAGTATTCTGCACTGTCTAGATGAAACTCCATAGATGTGGGAACAGGTCTAACCAACTGCAATAACAATAAAGAGGCAGACAGAGAGTTTAGATAAAGTATAATTATTATTAAATTCCACAAATATATTCAACTAAATATAAAACGATCAATGTTTAAAATCGTGTAGGTTTACTATATATTAAAATATTTAATATTGTATTATAGTATAATTGTATGGTTCCATAGATGTGGGAACAGGTCTAACCAACTGCAATAACAATAAAGAGGCAGACAGAGAGTTTAGATAAAGTATAATTATTATTAAATTCCACAAATATATTCAATTCAAATACAAAACGATCAATGTTTAAAATTGTGTAGGTTTACTATGTATTTAAATATTTAATATTGTATTATATATAGTATAATTGTATGGTTAACGATAACATTTAATGTGCACATAAAATTTAATATGCATACACGTTAAAAAAAAATAAACCTTTTTGCATTTGAAGTGAAAATGTGAAATATATGAATATATGTGATAATCGAACGCAATAAAGCTCATTCAAACGAGGGAAGCATTATTCTTTTCAAAAATTACGTTTTCAAATTTAGAAACAACAAAATAATATTATATAATATTTGTTTGCGAACTGCGAATGTATTTACATATTGACACACGTGCATATTTAGTTGAGTTATAAGCAGATATATGCGGAGAGATACAAATACAATGTAGATCTATTTAAATAAAAGAAATACATAGAATTAAGCAAATAGTTGGTCTTATTTGAAGGTGTTTTGCGGTGTTTTCTTGTTCGCATGTGTTTCTGTATTTAAGTCTTAAATAAAGCACAACACAAACAAAACAATTCTCTAGAATTTTGGCATAATATTGATAAAACGAACCGCGAGGCGTAACGTGTGTTGTATGTATGCGGGTGGGCGGCAATGTGGGGGAATACTCTACAGGTTGGGCGAGAAAAGCCGAGAGACTAATGGGGTACTAATTAACAAGCGCGTGGAAATGTATTTAAATATATATGTGCTTGCAAATGTATTCGCATTTGTTTTCGGCATTTTATAACCCGCTGTGGCACATGATTACTCAAGTAAAAAAGCGAAAAACACTTTCACTTGTTTAGTACCTTTGACGGAGCATTGGGAGCACAGAATGCCGCGAAAGCAGGTGCTACGTAAAACCAAAACAGAACGGCATCAGCTGTTCACTTGGCGAGTTCTAACTTGACTTATGCAATGTACATATGTATGTATGTATTAAATTTGTTTTGCGTCTTTGCTATAATACACAAATATAACAGAAACACACACACCTACACACGGAAACAGAAATAAATAGATTAACAACTGTGTCTACAGATATACGCACGTATGCACAGTATTTATATGTATATGGACAATAATAACACTGATTATTTTTTACACAAACTTATTGCAATTATTCTATATATAATCGTAATTATTTGTGTTTATTTTTACAATTTGCAACTAATGTCGTTAATCGCCTGTTATGCGGCGCGATAAAATCTCGATTAGATATCGACAGGTGTCAATTCTAAGACGCTGATCGATTACAACACTAAGCAGACACCAATTGCTGCGCGATGAGCTCTGTTTCATCTTTTGCTATCGACTGAACGTTGCCAAACGCCGCTGCCGGCATTGCAGCCAGTGAATTTTCAAAGAGAGCAAGAGAAAGAGCGAATGTAACTGTGTGAGAGCACGAGAGCGTGCATATTGATGTGACGCACGAGTCGACCGAGCACGAATGGCGACAACTCTGTTTGTATTTTTTCTTTTCCTTGCTCTCCTACTCGCGAGTTGTGAGTGAATACTTTGGCACCTTGCCGCCCCGTTTGCCCACTCGCACGCTGTGACGCACATGTCAACACTGCACATATACATGTAAGTGTGTGTAATTGCAGATATGCACACGAACAATGCTCCCGTGTCAGTGAAAAAGATTTCACAGTCTGGCGAAATTTTAAGACTTCTGATGAAGCTGCCGAATGAGAAAGAGAGAGTGAGAGAGAGAAACCGATCTCTAGCACTTTTATTCAATTTCGAATATGCTTGTTTGCTTTCAATTTAAAATAAATACCATATATACATATGGAAATCACTTTAAATCTAAGATTGTTCGCTAAAAACAATTAAAATGTATACTAAACATGGCCATCAATTTATTATTTATTGCCATCTATTTGCTGCAGCTTTCGAGTCAAGGTCAATGGTTATTTGGGAAAAATAACAAACCAAGTTTTGCGACAGTGAAAAGTTAAATTATATACAATTAACTGAGGCGCACGTCAACAGACAGTCAAGGTCAAAGCGGAAAACAGTTGCAGTAGGGGGACTCAAATTGAAACCAGTTAAAACTTAACACATTGTAGGCAAATAATGCCGGCACAGTGGGAAGTCGTCACAGTGGACCGCGTACTATATATGTACATATTTATCTGTGGTTAAGTAACAGATATTATAACCATTTGAGGAGAAAATTGTAATGATTTATTTTTCTAGGTACCCAGGCGAGCTTTACAATCACATTGGCCACAACAACAAGCAAGGCCCCGGCACCATGACACGCTTCGGTGCACAATACATTGCTGTAGAGAGACTCTTGAGTTATATGTAGACTGCATGAACTATATATGGGTATGTTCAGTATATAACTAATGTTACTTGATGTTGTTTGAGCGGGTATATTGTAAGATTCTCTTAATTTTCTAAAGGGAAGATTTCTATTTCCTGTTTCGGTTGCTCTTTTAAGAAAAAATAAATATATTAACTTCCTTATTTGTTATCTACTTAAATCTAAAAAAAAAAACGTACGATTCCGTAAAATGAAAACATTTATGTACCATAAAGTATGTTCTACTTAAAATTGCGATAAACGTAGCAAACTCGAGAGAGTTTCAA
Source organism: Zaprionus inermis (assembly GCA_018151445.1). Lineage (NCBI taxonomy): Eukaryota > Metazoa > Arthropoda > Insecta > Diptera > Drosophilidae > Zaprionus > Zaprionus inermis. Next base: position 2,155,180 of record JAECXD010001696.1, read on the forward strand.
GATTAATGTTGAAGTGAGATAATAAGGGAAAATAAAACAAATTTTTGTTTGAAATTGTTTTTTTTTTGCCTTCAAGAAATTGAGGATAATGTGAGCAGAGACGAGAGTTGACTGCACTCTGTCCAGACGAGTCAATGTCATTGTGAAACATATCGTTGATAGACACACAAACATGCAACAACAACAAAGAAACAAAGACAACAACGACGAAGCAGGAACCGTGGAAATGACGAGGAGCCAATGTGGTCTTCTTATTGCTAAAAAAGATAAGAAGATATATGCGGGAATAAACATGAGGTCAACTCAATGTGTCTGGCTGTGAACAATGTCGGGTTCAAGGTACCGTTCAGCAGGAGTAGGGTTCTCAACGAAAATGAAAATAATGAATAGACCGACAACATTTACTGACGCAATCACGCTATCTAACTATTTGTTTATTTCGAAAAATAAAAACATTAAATAGCAGAAGGAGACTGAGAGAGAGAGAAAGGTAATTCGATGCGTCTGTCATTGTATATGTCTCCAAATGTCGGTAAAATGTAGGATACCAATTAAGCAAACCCAGACAACCAGAAATTTGTCTGGTCTGCGAAAATTTAATTAGAGTTTGGGTTTCAGACATTAAGCAAAATATACAAAAACATAAAACATTATGGCATCAAAAGTGCTGATTCATAAAGATCTTTTCCACTCCCTAACTATATATATACATATATAAATAAGATTTTAATGTTTCTTTCCAAGATAAAAATAGTTTCTAAAAAGGGACACTATCTGCGTATTCGCACCTTACTTCAAATGTATCCTTTATTCACATATGGAATAATCATTATTATTGATGTATTCCCCTTTAATCTAGACCCCTTTGCAGCTTTTAGTTGATCAAACAGAGTTTGGCTTTAAGAAGCGTGCAAACAACATTAACAATGCAGTTTCAACCAATTTGGAGCAGAGCGAACAAATAATAAAAAGCACAAACAATACGATAAACAGGACGAAGGACGTTTTAGTGCTAAAAAAAAAACTACACGAGTCTGTTCCCAATTATCGATTTTGCAACTTGCGACTATGCACAGCCCCCAAGGGAGAGGAGCCAAGGGCGGGCAAGGCAGGAAGGCAGGGCGTCGAGGAGGTGGGAATTGGTAGGGAAGGTACTTAGGCTGGCAGGAGGTGCGGCAAACCCCAATGTAAATACATAACGGCAGTCTGCCATTTCGCCATAATGGGAAATTATCGTTACTGTAGAAGGGACGCCATGGCGTTTGTTGGCAACAATTCTGCGACAACCACGAACGAGGGCTGTTCAATAAGTTGCAGTATATCTGAATGAGATATTTAATTATTCTACTATTTCATACTCTACTGTAATACCAGACCAGATCTAATCCACATACATACAATATGAATATGACTCAACTGCACTGCATGCATTACGCCACCATAAACTTCAATTAACTGCCCTATATTCGCTTCCAATAATAACAGATTTACTACATTTAATACGCACCATATTGTATGTGAAATTCAAGCACTCTTCTAAGAGTTCCTGCTCCCACACACAATCGTTCGATGAATTGTCGTAATATCATGACGTCTTTGAAATCGACAAGTGCGTCATCCGATTTTTACCCCAGGAAACTATGTCTTCATCGTATCGTATCTCTCTGACGTAGAAATATTTGTAGCTACCTTTGTGTCTCATTATCAAGAGGACGCATTGCATTTATTGTTTGAAGGAAAATACCTGGCAAATTGCAGTAGGTAAAAGGCTGCGATCATCTTCGTTTGAGTATTATCAATCAAACAAATGGCTGCTCTGCATGTCTTATGCACAAGGTTAACCAGTTGAAACTGTCGTCGTTACATGCACTTCGCCCAAGCCAGAAGGAGCCGCCCAGAGCCAACCACAATATTTGTTCAGTTATATTTAGACGTGGCGGGTGGTAAGCCAGTTCCTCCCCCTCTGGCAACCTGTGCACCCCGGTTGCTCTCTATCTATCCAACATTGGCAAGCAAACGGCAACGGCAACGGCAACTGACGTTGTAAGTATTGCATGTTTTGGTCGTTTGCTTCCTTTTCTATATTTAGAAATGACATGTTGTACTACCGTACATACTAACGAAATTCGCACGCTTTCCGGAAACGTGACAATAGCAAGACGCAGAGTACATATATAATACCAGCATATGGAAATATATAACTTGCCCTATGAATCTGATTCACCTGAGAGTTGTGAAGTTTTGTCGCGCGGCACAAGAATATTTATTTAGCAGACCAACAGGAACTTTCAATTAGAATAGATTAATTAATTGCTTAAGCTAACAAGCAGATTCTTTTCAACTTGCGGTATTTCCTTATTTAATCTGTAGCACACTGCTTTATATCCTCTTTAAGGCGGTTCAAGTCAGTTTTGTGTACAATTCTTAAGTAAAAAGAGAAAGTAAAGCTGAATGATAATTTAATTTTATTAATAGTTCGTGTATATCTATCATATTCATTATAGTATATTTTCATATTCATTCGCAAATTTACACACGAAAATATGTTGGTATATGTATAGATATGGCAAACTGGCACAAGGCGCACATAGAACGCAGACCGAAGAACAGAGCGACCAAATAAAATCAAATAAACAAAAAACATTGGGACAGAGTCAAGTCAGAAGATGCCATGGTTGTCTCTCTGCTGTCTGTTATTTTGTTTTTATCTTGAGTAAATCATTTAACGAAATTGTGCTTTGTTGTTGTTGTTATACTACAACAATATCATTGAACTTGTTCAAGGACAGCACATACGGAGAAAATAAATGAAATGTTTTTATTGGATTAGCGTTTAATTGATTTAGATCAGCTCAGCTGGCTGCAGCCATCCTCGTTCAACTGTTGCTCTCTCTCTCCCTTTCTCCGGTTAACAGACTTCACGCAATGTAAGTTAACAGCGGCGAATTATGCAAAAGTGCAAAGAAACACAAACAGGTAAATATGTATGTTCACACATGTATTTAGGTATGTATTTTGAGTGCTTGCTGTGTTTTCTTTTTACTTCTTTGCAGCTGTTTGAGTTGTAGTTGCTGCCTATTCGTCGTCCCCATTGACGCAAATGACTTAAGAAAACACACACAAATGTACATATTTTTGTATCTATGCATGTACATATTGTGTATTTATTTTGATTATCGAAAAATTGCAAGGAAATTCGTAAGTGTCTGCCGCGATAAAGACATTGAAAATAAACTCAAATAAAACACAGGGGAAAAGATAATTTTTGAAAAAAGGCACAGTACCCACCAATAACTCGAATGTCACTGAGCATATTGCGAGTTGATAATAAATTTATGAACGCAAAAATAAATATGAAAACTTGTTCAAAGATGCGTCGCGCGTCCTCAATTGCTCAGAATAAAACTCAACTGATACATTTTCCCGTGATTTTCAGTATTTTTTGCTGCTTATTCCGATTTTCTTTTTGCGTCGCTGTTCTTTGTTTGTTTTCGCTGATATGATGATAAATTCGTTTAAGCATTTAATAGATTAGATTTTAGTCAACTTGCTGCTGCTGACGTAAAATCAGTGCAATCACCGAAAAGTAAATATGTCTCTAGATAAATATCTGGAGTAAAAGTGCACGCTCGCATCTTCGGAATGCTTTACTTTTGGTCGTCGGTCATGTCCCAGATTCGCATTTGTACTAGTTTTCGCTATAACTGTAACCAGGTCAATCTTGTGCAGACATTCACTTTCAACTACTGATTTACATATGTATATGTATGTGTGTATGTAACGTACCCTGCTAACACCAAATTCAGGCAATTGGGTCAATGGCTCACAGGCAAAAAGAGACCAAAAACTGCAATTAAAAGGTGAATTCGTCAAATTGGAGGATATCTCTCAGGCGTATACACATGCAAACTTTATACACATGCACAGCTGTATGCATGCCTGTGCAGACACACCCACACATATTAACACAGGGAGCTGAAGCAGCGGCAGGCAAGAAGGAGAGAGCAAGCGTTACATCGCGATTACAGCAACAATGGTAAAAACAGAAGTCCGTAGTCGTTTTATTGTTAGTGAGTGAAAAATCAGTTGTATTATAACAAAATTTGGACATCTAGTATTTTATTAAAGTACTCATGCATTGACAAGTGACAAGTCCTACAAGTTTTACATATAACTTCTATATACATTTGTGTAAACAAGGACCTATGTACTTACTACAATTGCCATACACATTTGAGTATAACTTTGATACTTTTTCGTCGCCTTTTGAGTACGAGAAAGGCAATTTCACGCAGAAAGACACACAGACACTAACACAGAGACACAGACACTCGAGTAGCGAGACAAGCGATTGATTTTTAGATTTTCAGTTTTACGCTTTCGTGTTCGTATTCAAAAATGTTTTTTATTCAATTTAACTGACAATTTATTGCTTGTAGACGACATTAACGCGACGTTTGGCTTCTTGCTTCCGTGGGCAAATGTTGTAACCTCAAATATTTTTCAGCAAATTTGTCAATGAGGCGCAGACAGTAGACACAGACGTAGACCAAGACTTGTCTATAAACGTAACCACGATTTAGAATATATATTTTTTCTGGGCTGCAACTTTTTTACACTCAACTAATTTTCAAAATGCAATTAGTTGTAGTTGCTTTCAGAGGCCAGTGCAAAACCTTTAAGCAGGAATATTTTTTGTTATAAGCTTCCAGTGTGACCGCATGCAACAATTGCCAGAATACCATGGAATGCAACGTACAATAATTGCAATTAACAGTGCATGGCTCACTGTTAAGTGTGGAGCAAACCTGTTATTACAAATTTGGTATTTTTGTGCACATTGGCATTACTGTTTCCAAAGATAACATTATTTGGATATATATTCGGTGATTCATGTCCAAGAGGAAAGCTGAAACAATAGGACAAGATAAAAAGATGGCAAGTGACGCACAAAAATCCAACACGGCAGAGGAAATACTGGTAGGACAAATGATTAAACAGCAAAAAACATGGAGTCTGCTTCTTAACATATTTCACATAACATATTAACATACATATTCCACACAGATCGTGGGCGATATCACCATAAGCAAAGATGACCCCATTGCAGAGTATAAGAAGTTGATAGAGACGCGGGTGGCAGTGGATCAAATAGTCGCAGATAGCATCACAAAGGAGAACTTTAAGAAAATCGCTGCAGCCGCCCGTGGTGTTACTTGGCAATTGTTATTCAGCAATGAAGGCGGTGACGCCACGGCTGAGTCACAGCAAAAAGCCGGCGATCTTCTTGATGAATACAAGGCGGATGCCAGTTTCTACGATCCATGGCCCTACAACGAGTGGATTGTCAAGCTGCGGGATGAGGTGCTAAAGCAAAAGCTTCTAGACTTCTGGCGCGACACCATTGTAAAGAAGCAGCTGGGTCCCTGTTGGTCACGGGATTCGGATCTATTCGATTCCAATGATGCACCTCCACTGGAGTTCTATGCGCACGCGGGCTGTGTAGCGCCCTTTGCTGCCAGCCTGAAGGTACGAGCCGCTAGCGAGGCAGAGACTGCTCCTGCTACGGTTGACAAGGCGGCCGATGATGAGTCCAACAACAAAGCTGCAATATCGGGCAACTTTGAGGCAAAGATCGACACGAAACAGCCACTCAGCGATTATCGCGATCTGATGAAACGCTACATTCTCACCAGTGTCGTAGTTCCCGACGATATACACAAGAAGAATGTGGATAAGATTGCCAAGGCGGCGCGTGCTGCTATCTGGAAGCTGCTGTTCGAGGGCACGCCCAGCCAGGTGGAGTTCGACAAGGCTGCCGAACTGCTGGAGGAGTACAAGAGCGATGCGGCTTTCTACGGACCCTGGGACTTCAACGAATGGATTGTCAAGCTGCGCGATGAGCTACTGCAGCGCGAGATGATTGAGTTCTGGGGCGAGAAGATTGTCAAAATGGAGCTGGGGCCATGCTGCTCTCGCGACTCCGATTACTTTTCCGGCGACGATGATTTGCCCTGGGAATTCTATTTAAAAGCTGGCTACGTGGCGCCATTCGATAAGGCTCCGGGGCAGACTAATCTCATTTGAAATCTTATTGGATCATTTTCCAACGTATACTCGAAACTCGAAATTTATTTTAAAAATTCTTAAAATTAGCAATTTCAAGTTTTTCAATGTCGAAAAATAACCCTTTGTGATTTTTATATATTACCCTGCAGACTATTGTTGTCTATATCTAATAGTTTTTTTAAAAAATTATAAAATTAATAATATATATATATATATACTTTATACCAAGAGTTGCAAGTGCATAAAATGTTCGGTAAGCCGAAGATAGTTTTGTTTTTTTGTTATTACCATTAACATTTATAAGAAATTCATTTGAGACATTCTGTACTTTTAAAGTACGCATTCAAAATTTGTTAAAAACAAATTATTTTTATAAATTATATAAATATTTTTATAGAAAGTTCATAAAATATTTTGAATACAAAATAAAAAGTATTGGAATTCTTTATAGAATATCGGAGGTGTCGATTTTTTATGAAAAATGTTAGTTTCCAAAACGTAAATCTTTCTGAATCGGGGTTCCATTCGAAAGTATATATGTATATATATATAAAGATTAAATAAATAATCCGTAAAGTCAGGTGGGGATGCGCAACAGGTAAGCTTGTCTCCATACGTGTTAATGAATTCTCATAAATAAAGCCTTTCGTTTGTTTGCGGTCAACAGATTTATCCAATATTCATGAGACTGCCGCCCATCTATAAATTCGATATTCCTCCGGCTCGAGCTCCCTGGCCTGTGCTCTCTTTCTGGACGTGAAGAGAAAGTTGGCACCTGTTGTTGTTGTTGTTGTTCTGTCGTTTATTGTTGTTGCTCTCTTGTGTAATATTCGCAATATTCCGTTGTTGGTAATAAATAAATTGTTATTTTTGCGAGTCGACCAACATAAAATATGCGCGCTATCCGATTTGCATGGCAATGCCAATGCATAAAGAGCGCGCCTGCCTGCCACAGACCGTACTCCTTTCCTCTCGGGTAATATTTCATTTTTATTATCTCCCTATGCAGTGGCATCTGCTGCAGTAGCCCCATGCACCATATTTGCCAAGGCGTGGCAAGCGAAAGGGTTGCGCGACGGTAGCAAAGAAATTGCAGCTAAAACGCACAGCGTAACTATCGATAGTTTTTGCTATCGCTTTGTCACCTGAATATTTAATTTTGCTAAAAAATCGATCTTGTGATTGCTGCTTCCAATTAGTTTTCAAATTGCTGTTAACTCAATGCAATTTATTAATTTATGGAAAGTCCCTAACTATTTCATGTTTCTTCCTAGTACAGAAAACGAGTTGAGAATTTGGAATGAACTATTTGAAATGGATACTGCAAAAGTCGAAAATACTCTATCAAACAATATCAGAAGAATCCAAGTTGATTAGTTTATTTAATTCTAGAAAATAATAACTTATTCATACATAATTATAATTTCTATATATTTGGCATATTTCATCTGAAAAAAATAGAGTATTATTTTTAGGTACAACAGTTGATATGTTCAAGTCGCGAATTAGGCTTTATGGCGATTACAAACGGATTATTTATACCGAATCGAAACGAATTCTTAGAAAATTTCCAAGAACATTTCTGGTTTTGTCTTTCTTCATACAAATAGATTTGATTTTAAAATAACTGAAATACATTATACACACTTAAGTTTTTCTTAAAAAATAGTTTTTTTTTTACTGTTTTCTTTACAGTTCCGATATCGGTTATCTATACATATATATATGAAATGAGTTTATTGGTATAGCTAAAACTAGGGAATATTTGAACACTAAATTAAACTTAAGACGAAACGCCGAAGGAACAAAAAGTTAAATTGAATTTATGGTTGAAATTTTGTTACACTGACTAGAGGACTTTTTTTTATCGAAAATTTCCTTTTTCGGGTTTTCTTAGGAAACGGTCTCATAATCGTAATCGAACTAGAACCTTAACTAAAATTAATAATCAACTAAATAATTAATCAAAACAAATACAATGAAACTCCACTTAAAGACGCAACTGCAACTGCAACTTAAACGAAAACTAAAACTTTGTGTCCATTAGTTAAAATTTTTTTCATATGCCTACTATGGTGGGATTTTCAGATTTTTCTGGGCTCGACGGCGAAAGTTCACTCGGCGTAGAGGAGGCGAGAGCGTGACTTGTACAGGGTGCGCGAACGCGATGGGGCTGATGCGTGGGATGAGCCGAGTGAGCCGCCGCCGCCACCCCCGTCTGCTATGCCACTGTCGCCGCCTTCGCCGTCGCTGCACTGCCATGACTTGGTCTTGGCGCGAAACAGACGATACTCCTCGTTGTGGGCCGGTGCCAGCATGGGGACATAATTGCAGGGTTCGCATAGATCCGCATAGCAACTGAAAAATTCCTTGTATCCGTTGTGCAACAGATATAGCTCCGGATAGTCCAGTGTCGGGTAGTTGTGCGTGTGCAGGCTGCGATCGTTGCTGCGCAGGAAGCGCAGCAGCTTAGGACCGCGCTCCGATGAGAATTCACAGTGAAAGACATAGATATTACGCTGGTTGGCCTCGGCAACGGGCTCTGCTGCACTGTCTTGCTCTGCGCTTGCCGGAAATGCCTCCATGATCTGCGGACGTGTGTACAGATTGAGGGCGCCACGTATGTGACCGCCATCAAACTCGTACGGGTAGCGACAGTCGATGATCTTGAAGCGCCCAGTCAACTCGGCGAAATCGCCGCGCAGCAGACGGGCCAGCGTTTCGCAAGAGATGGTCTTCAAGTCGCGATGCCTTACGCCATGCACCAGAACGGGCAGGGCGCAGGGCTTGCTCAGGTCGCCAATAAGTTCGGGCTCATCGCCCAATGCATTGAGTATATCCATGTTGCTCATGGACATGGATTTGCGCAGGTGGCGTGCTTCTGGCGGTGGCGACGGCGCCTGCTGCTGCCTTTGCTGTTCTGTCCTATTGATGGCGCCGTGCCTAAGAGGCGTTATGTCCAACGGCTCCTGTTGCGTCATGCTAAGACAACGTCGCACCGAGCGATTGATTAACGACGTGCTGTTTGTCTCCAGATCGGGTGTTTTGAGCTGCCCGCTTATTAGCGCATCCAGATCGTCCGGCAGCTTGTCAAGCGGCAACTGGTCCAGCGACTCTAGCTCAAACATGGCCAGGTATTCATCATCCAGAGAGTTGCCGGAATCATAGCTAGATGAGACGCTGTTAAAGCTGCGTATTGTTCTTGATTTGGGTGTGCCAACGTCACCGCCAACGCCGGACCCGTCGCCACTGTTACCGTTTAACAGGGTGTTGCGCATGTTGTGCGACAACTCTGTGATTGGCGACAGGGTGCACGAGCTGACTGCGATTTGGCGTTGCAGCATGCGCTGCAATGGCGATTCTAGCGACGGTTTTGCATGCCTATTCAATTTGCAGCGCTTGGCCGAGCGTCGCTCGATGCATTGCAGCTGTTGATCATGTGCCTCCTCATCCTCATCATCTTTCAGCAGCAACATTTCGTGCTCATCCTCGTCGCACTCCTCTAACATTAAACTCAGCCGCTTCGTTGCCATGGCGTTGCCTAACAATTTCGATCAGCTGAAAAAATAAAGAAATACATTTGCTTCCAGCTGTTCTACACATACTTTTTCACTCACTCACCGCGATCGGGTTCGCAATTGTTGTTTAACAAATGTTCCGTGCCGATTTTGTTGGTTAATTATTTCTTATTGTTATTGATTTCAATTGGCGGCGTCCTTCTTTGTGTGCGTTTTAGCACGTTTCTGATTTTCGCGGACTCTCACTTTTTTCTGCCTGTCTCTCGTTGGCACCGTTTTCATTTCCCGCTCATCCCACATGCACACTCTCATCTGTACTCGCACACACACACACACGCACGCACGCACAATGGTAAACAGAGAGCGTTAGAGGTGGGCGATAGTTTGATCTATAACTTTCATTGTCTCCGTGTCAACAGCTGGCTTCGTAAACTCACCACATCCGATATGAACATGAATTTGATTTGAAGTATAAAGAATATGCAAAGAGAGCACTCTTAAATTTGTTGAATATTTTCATTGGCTTCTACGTTGCATGTTCTGCTATTTATTACATAATTAAATACAGCTGCATTGCTAATCTTGTAGTAACACAAGAGAACAGCAATTGCTGCTGCGTATAAATTCGCAACACACCGTTCTGTGCGCCTCTTTTATTTACATTACATTATAATATAAATACAACACTGAAATAAAATCTCAGATTAAGCATTTAATTGTCTGCATTTATTTATTATTAAATTGCAGTCAGTGATTTTGATCACTCACATATCACATTTTTCTCCGCTTGCCTTGCCTGCGAACCTTTAAGCAAGTGTCATTGCCAAATACCACTCAGACGCTGTCAAAAGATAATAACCGTTTTGGCTTTGGCGCTTACGCCAACACATTATGACCATAACAACACGATTTGTAAAATATCACAACCAGTTTGTGTCAACAAGGCGTGGTGAATTTTATAAAAATCACACAAAAATTATCGATTAAGTTGATTATCCATGTGAAAAAAAACAAAACAAAGTTCATTTTTTTATGATGTAAAATGGACATGAATAGGTAGCATGCCAAAAGGGTGTGGCGTGTGCTAGGATAAACTATTTTAATAAAAATAAGTAAATTGGCTTTTTTATTAACCAATTATATTTTTTTTATATATATTTGTTTTATTGTATTTCAATTCCGAATTTATACTCTAAAAATTAACACCACGACTGGCTTTTGTCATCTGATTATCGCTTCAAGATCATGAGGCAAAGCGCGAGATTGACAACTTTAATTACGATTTGTTCTGGTATTTAACACGTACAGTTGCTGTCAAGGTGCTCTCGCAAAGGAGTTTTCGAAATCAAAATTCGAACATTTCACTTCAGACGACGCGACGCGAGCAACACCAAATTGACAGGCAACTTAAAATACCCGTTCGCAAGTCGATTCCCCTTTCCATTACCTTAACTCGTACGTCTTTGCCATCCATTTGTGGCCAGTTCATGCCTGTCTGCCACGATTAGTGGCAGCAACTGGCAGCTCCTTAAACCAACTTTATTGGCAAATGGGGCGAAGACGTGCCTCATTTTATTTTCATGCATTTTTTCATGCACTCTCGTGCAACTATTTTACGCGCATACGAAAAGGGTATTTTGATTACCATGAATATGAGTCTTGTCTAATTAGTCTAGTCGAATTAGAAAAACATAAGTTTTAGAGAAATATATACTAAATAAAATAAGAAATTAATATTTAAATAATTCCATTTTTTTTTATAAAAAAAATTAATAAATAAATTAAAAATTAATTAATATATTATATAAGCTGAAAGTATTAATTTTTTTTTTTCATTTTTGTGAGATAAATATACATATGTGTTAGTGCTTTTATAGAGAATTTCTTAATTTCTAATCAAAAGAGTCATTCTTTTTTTATTTTTTAACTTTAACTTTGGCTTAGATTTACCCAGCAAGAGGTTAATTAATCTATTAACAAAATATGTACATATATTTCAAGTTCAGAAATTGTTTAACATTATTAAGTCGAGGTCTTATCGTATATTTAAGACATATTTATATTTATTGTATATTATATTTATATATCACATTTTCCTCCTTTCATCATTTCACAGCTGTGCAGGGTATCTAAGGATCGACTTCTGCTTGGCATTCACATCTATCTTGTTTTCTTTTTATATGTTCATGTGCGCGGCGCGTACAATTATTAATTTGATACGATATAATTGACATGTTGGCGATGCCAAAAGGAAGCACTAACATGCAGCTGGATCGCGAAGCAGGCGGGGTGGGGTTGGGACAGGCAGGCAGCGGGCAACAAGCTAAGTCGGAGCGACGCATATTAACGCCACACGTCGCACACAGGCCGCCAGCCAGGGCCAAGACGGAGCAACCAAGACAGTCGGACGGATGGACACGATGGATCTTGGCCACGTTCACTTCACGTCGGCGTCTTTCACTGCTCCCGCTACCTCCTGCTCTCCCTCGCTCCTCTATGGCTGCGTCTGTCTGGCAGGCAGGCGTGTAAATTGTTTTTACTTAATCGTTGCGGACACAAACGCACATGTTGCCAGTTGCCAGTTGCCACAGCGTTACCAGTTGCCACCGCTTGCCACTCTTGGCCCGATCCGCGTTCGATATCTCTGCGCGCTTTTGGTAATTGCAGTTTGGGACCCGCTGCTTCTGTCTTGCCAATCGTCAGAGAGGCTTGTGCAAAATTGTTATTGGTAGTCAACTTGTTGCTGCCGTTGTTGGCCAACTTAGTCGGTCATGCAGACATGCAAATTTTGTTGTTGTGCGCCGTGTGAGTGTGTGTGTGTGTTTGTGTGTTGTTACCGTTGTCTAATGTTGCTTGTTTGTTATTTTTTATGCAAATTTTCGCGTTCTTCCTCTCTCCCTCTCTGTGTCTCCCGCTTTCTGCTTTTGACAAATTGTCTGTTGGTCTTAATGACGGAGTGTAGCAGCGAGTAGGCTGGTTCGTTTATATGCATAATTGTGTGCTTAGACCGACTACTCCATGCACTACGCTACCCCTACCTCCTCTCTCCCACCGTTCGGGAATGGCATCGATACCCAGAATGCAGTTGTATGCCGGGGGGGCAGCGCGACACAAATTGCCGGTAAATGCCTCGATTTTTGTGTATGTTGTATGTATTAAATTAAGTCGAAATTGATAGTTGGCTTATTAATTGGGATCGGGGATCCATAAACGGGGCGAAGCGACAGATTGATATTGGCCACTTTACAAATTTTGTGCTATTTCACATGTGTGGCAGGGAAATTAGGATTATGCGATCAGCTAAAAGTGTAAAGTGAATATCGTTTATTTGTTGTTTACGATATTGATTTATCGTTTTAACACACATTATAGCATTGCGCTGATCTGGCAACGTCTTGCTGACCATCAAAACATAGACTATGCAAGCACTTCGATTTGCAGTCTGCATTTATAATTAACAGTGAGCTTGCATTGAGTTTAAAGTTGCAATGTCTTGCTGTTCTGTATTTATTATCGACTATCGATTTTTATTTGTGTCATTATGCAGAACCTTTTCAAGTACTTAAGTACTTTTAAGTAGGCATGTCCTGAATATGTTAGGTTAAAAGTGCTTATACAATTTTCAAAAGTTTTATAATTCTGTTAGCATGGAACTAAATTAAAATAAATTGACAAAATTATTTGAAATTACAGAATTTACTGCACTATTGTAAATACTTTGATTTATAAATCTTTAAAATATTTAATTTTAGTGGATTTTTATGCTTCATATGAAGTTTGGCTAGTTGCTCGTTAAGTAAGTTCATTTTTTTTTCAAATTAAATACCTACAATACACTGATAAATTGTACCCATATCATCGGCACCTATAATAATACTTATTAAATAATTTCGCAAAGTACAAAATATTAAAGTACATAAATAGCATTTTAAGGCATGCTGGATAAATATCAGTAACGTAAAGGATAAACTTATTATCTCCGGCAACTCGTAAGCGTATAAGTACATGTATTTCTGGTAACTCTTCGAGGCCCTGAACGAAACACTCATCGGGCGTGCATTAAATTGAATGCGATGCTCACTTTTCTTATAAACTTCGACTAATTTGTATGATTATGCAATATGCTAGCAGGGCCCTCAACTGAAATTGAAAACAAGTACGGGCAGGGGCGGGCCCGTTCACTGATTATGAGTACTCCTCTTCGGGCCATAATATTACAGTATATATACTACATATATGTTGGGTTTGTAGAGAGCGAGTGCGAGCTGTGAGTGAAATAAATGGCTTCATAAAATTTTGTAACCATAATTTAGTTGAGCACACGATGCAGATGATGAGGAGGAGAGCAAATTGTTTTATCAGTTGATAGTTTGTTGTAGCTTACCCCCAAAAGGAACATCTTCGCCCCGGCCACGCCCCAGCGTGTATACATTGCATTTACATACTACATGGACCTCCGATTATTGGGGCGGACGACGGACATCGGAAATGTGTCTGCAGGCACAAAGTGTGGCCATTAAGCGATGCATTATAATTAACCGAACAAGATGGGGAACGATGGCGATGTGGAAAGCAGCTGCCAGCGGAAATTGTTGATAAGAGTCGCATGATAACATCATCAATACGACGATAGTCGTGCCTGGCGGGCAGCCTGTGCAATTATTTAAATTATATGTACCGCATTTGTGTTCGTTTAAAATTAAATTAGTATAATGTTGTTTTCTCTTTTGCTCGCTTTCCCTCTCCCTCTCCCGCTCGCTCCTCGTTTTTTTTTTTCTTTTTTGTTGGCTTACGCCAAAAGTCTATAATCAGTCAGGCAGGCCCGGCCAACTTGTCCGTAATTGGCAGCTTCTGGCCTGGTCCTAGTCACACCATCGCGCATGCTTTGTCGGCATGTCGGTTCAGATATTGCCAATAATTATATAGACACTACTACTATATACTACATTCACGCCGTTCATATAGTGTGCTTTCGTCTCGCGCATCTGGCGCATCTGCCAGTTAAACACGGCGACTGACAGATGAGATTTTAATGGTGTTGCCCGCAATTGATCGACCAGCGAATCCTCCCTCCTTTCCCTTTTTGTGTTTCATTAATGACACACTCGACTCGCGGGGGAATTGCATTTCCTCGCTTGTCGATCGATTGGGGTCTTCAGTGAGTAAAGACTAAGGATAGTTTTGTAATTTGCCGTCGATTAATTGTGCAGTAACACAAGCGTATCATTTATAAATATGTTATCTCTTTATAATTGGATCATTTTGTTTTCAAACCAACAAAAAAACGACTTTATTTTTTACAAAGAAATCCACAGAACCGTCCTTAATAATTATAAACAACTGCTAGCTGAAATATCTGTGAAATTTTGCAATTGAAAAACAATATACATAAACTGTTAAATGACTTATAATTAAGGGACTATGATTTTTGATGATTTTTTACAAGGTACGATAGAGGGCATTTAATTTGTTGCAAACAATCGTTACATCGATATATCGGTTCGAAAATATATGAAACATCGATGTTTCTAAATATCGATATTATTTCAGCCCTAACGTAGGTGACATTATTTGATCGATTATTGCTAATTCAGTTGTACCCATTCAAAAGTTCGTCAATGTTCGATAAAAGCATCGATTAACCACGATTCGATAGCGTGTCCATAACGAAGGTGACCGCACAGTAGGTAATGAAAGAGAGAGAGAGAAGGGAAACGGCAAAGGGTTTATCTCAGGGGTCTCTGCACATAATTGATGTTTTCGAGTGGTTAATTTTCAGCATTTTCTTGGCTCTCGGCTCTGGGGCTTATCAAAATCATTAGCAGCAAGAAAAATGACTGAAACAAAAGGCAAAGTGTGTAATTTTTATGGCCAACACACACACACACACACACACTCGCTCGCTTGCAGAGGTAACACAATTTAACGCCGCTGCCAATGTAGCCATCAGGCGGCATGCAATGTTCGGCTAACGAGCAAAAACAACAACAACAACAAGTTCTGCCGCTGCTGCTGCCGTTGTGGTAATCAATTTTAAAATTTATGACAAAATTTGCAGCTTTAAATTATGCCATTAAGCACGGCATGTAACTCATATCGTCAGGCGGCAACGCGTTGGCTTGAAACAAGAAAAAGCTGAAGGAGAAACATGTTAACTGCTTTCTTGTGTGTGTCCGTGCCGTGTGCGCGTTTGTGTGTTCGCGTGTGCCTGCTGTGTGTGACTGTGTGCGTGTGTGTGTGCATGCAATGGCGTTTGCATTATACGCTCGTATTTCGCCACATTCAACAACGCTGCAGAGTTGACGGGTGCCATAACTCATGCCCCGATGCCGGAGCCAGTCGAGAGTCCGACACCGACTCCAACTCCAGCTCCAGCTCCAGCTACGAGTCCGAGTTGTTGCAATTACAACTGGACACCACATGCTACAGCTGCCATGTGCTCATGTCTGCGTCCGTGTGCGTGCGCGAGTGTGTTTGTGTGTGTGTCGGCGTGTGTGTTAAATATTGCAATTTATCACGCAAATGCGTTTTTCAATTTTAACATGCCGCCAGGCATCATAAAAACGTTACAAACCTACAATATGAGCCAACACACGGAGAGCGGCAGCACAAGAGAGAGAGAGAGAGAGAGAGTAAGGCAGAGAGCGGCAGCAGAGGCAACCTCCCCCCACAGCAAAAAACCAAAAGGGAAGTGGCAAATCCACCACACGCTGCCCACGTTGATGACGGCTCACGTATCGTTGAGCTGAGGTGCCTAGGCTTACAAGTTGATGTGAGTGGGAGGGAGGCAAGGAGAGCATGGTGTCGTGTGGTGTGGTGTATGTCAGTGCCTGGGCAGTCGAAAAGACAAGACGAGAGCGGCAGTCAGTCAAAGAGGACAAGCAAAAGGGAGAGAGGGAGCGTAGATGACGTGCAATTGTTGCAGCTGCCCAACGTGATAAGCTCATAAACCACGCCGGCATAGATCATGCAACTCTCTCTCTGTAATTGATGAGCTGTCAAAGTATCGATAACAGCATTCACATTTTATAGGAAGGACAAGCAATGTCTATATGCTTTCTAGTCAACTATCGATACTAGTAAAAGCTGCGTAAATTCGATGCTTTCGATTTAAGGCAAACATCGATATTTTTAACAGCTATCTGCTTAAGCTGCGCTTAGAAATGAATGAGAAATCAAAGTAATTCGGGCATTTAGTTGATACTTACGTCGGCTCACGATATGCGCCTCAAGAGTTGCAAATAAAAAAGTTGACATGAATGCAAATTTGGCGCTGTCCGAATGCCCCGATTTGGGTACTCAATTAATAGCCGACTTGCTCTACGTGGCACCCCAATTAGCTATGCACAATTTGGTATCGCAACATTGGTGGCTGGGGTGAACCAAAGGGGGTAATGCATCTCGCTCTTTCTTCGCTTTTGGCAAATGTTGGAAAAGTTGTGCGAGAGACATGGACATACTTAGTTAGGACCTGCCACAAGCCACCACCACACGACGACTAACGATGTTGTCTGCCACCATGTTGCCACATTCGTAGCGTTCCGTTCCGTTCCGTTTGTCGGGGCACTTGTCATCTGTCATCTGGTTACTCGACTGTCGCCTGACTGTGATAAACGAGTGAGGGAGGGGGGAAGGGAGTGGGGGCTTAATCGTGCACTCAACACCTGGGGGCAACTGGGGCACCTCTGTCAGTGACATGCATTAGGTAACCGGCAATTTGCAAAATCAAATCGAAAATCGAAACGATATTCGATAAAGACATAAAAGACAAAGCGATAGTTTTATTGCAGATCTGGTCGTGGTGTTGGTAAGTGAACCACTTTGAGGCCGAAGGTTTCTCTTCTGGCTTTTGTTTCTGATTTTTTCCACTCGGAAATCTGATCTCATCTGGCTCACCTAGACAAGGGTGTGTCAATGATGACTAAATATTTTGTTTATCATTAATATTTGTCTGTTTTTTTTTTTAGCTTTTATTGTTTTCCAGTCGAAAATCTGTTGTCGCCTAAACCGAACACACAATCTATGATCGGAATATATACATAATATGCATATATAGATATACATCAGCGGCGCCACTAATGAAGTTTGTTATAAAATTTTATGGCACTCTTAAAATATTGTATTTTAATGATTAGTCCAAGCCCAAAAAAGTCGACTTAATGTATTCCTCACTAAATGTAAAGTGGGCGATGAATTCGTATTCGAATACCGTTTATAAACAACTCAAATAATGATGATAATAACCGTATAGTATGATATACTCTACTTACGTTGACTGTTGAAAGATCGAATAAATTTCTTTAACATTTTCTATTAATTTAGCATATACAGGTTGTTACAAGTTTATTTTAAAAATGTCGAAATCAGGAATACAAATAAGCTCAAACAGAAATAGTTATGATTTTAGAGTTTAAATCCTAAGAAATTAGTTATGACAAATGGAAAGTTCTGTTCTAATTTATACTAAAATTTAAAATCACAAATATCGAGAATGTATTATAAGAGTCACATAATCTTACGCAGATTCTATAATTATTTTAATATTTTTATTGCACCAATTTTGTGCACTTACTCATACTTCCAGTTCAAGGCAAATTTAAAGTGAGTGAATAAATTTTAAAATATATTTTCGCCTTCACACCAGTTGTTCAGTATTTCAGCTGATTTAATTGGCAGAGTATTCGGATATTCGGTAACCTTCTTATGCAAACTAATGTCTGTGTATTTAGCTTGTTTATCGCTGCGCTTTTTGTCATTTCCCAGAATTTAAATATTAAATTAACACAATATTTAATGTCATCAAAAATCGTGAGCATCGTAAAATTGCTTAAAATATTTTATGCGAATTTATGTGTTGCGTTAATATATTTACATATATTTTTTTTTGGCTTTAAAATTTGGCATTTCGTTCGTACAATTATTTTAAATTTATCTCTTGAGAAACCGCAAATTTTCGGCGGCATTTTTGTGTGAAACGTTTCCTCGGACAAATTGAAATGTGTTAATATAAAACGCTATGCATAATTTAAATAGTCTTTTTTTCGGCAAAATGTTACTAATAAACCTGCACAACAATGCGATATAGACAGCGCGAAACGAACAATACGAAAAGAGCGATGGATGAGTCAGCTACAGCTGGCGCGACTGTTAAATACCCTGCGCACAGAATATTAAATCAGTTCAGCTGGTGACGCTGATTAAATAAATATATCTGTATATATTTCTCTTTGCTTATTCAACCACTCATTCTGCCTACTCAAATACCGCATAATTTTTATTTCGTACAGGGTATAACAACGCTCGCAGTTCCAGATCATGATCGAACTGTCAGAAGTCATTAGAATCGAGCTGAGATGCCTTAACAGTTGTGCTATAACATATGCTAATTGCCTGCGAAATGTAAATTAGCGACTCAGCTAACGATACAACAATAGATCTATAATTTTATAAACTGTCCGATTTGAATAAACCGATCGGTTCGTCCTATGCCTCCGCCTTGATGTGTCGTGACGTTGTCCCATTTGACTTTTGTACTAAGTGCCCATATTTTGAGCTGCTTTGTGTTCAAGCAAATGGGGCCCTAACAATGGATAAGCCTAGACACACATATAATATATATTTGTATATGGGGAGTATTGTACTTGTCAATATTGCTAAGCACAATGAGAATTAATAAACAAATTTATACTACAATGAACTCAACGACTTAATTTACGATCGGGCCAACAAAAGCCTCGACTGTTGCGAATCCAATATGAATGTAAACAATGGCGATAGTTAACGTTTATTTATTGTTTCTTGATTGGTTAAATTTTTAAATTCTCTTGACAGCTTGACGATTATGTCAAAACTTTCTGTTAGTATATTAAAAAGTTTTTAATAGAGGTTTTTGGTTTTGAAATTTAATGAAATTATTCAGATTAGTTAAATGTTTATTTCACATAAAACACATTCTAAATTTATCGGAAAATATATATATAAAATATAAAGTTTTAAAACAAATACGTAAGGTCTAAAGATTAATCCTTATTAAAATAATTATACATTTGAATGGGCAATAGCCTTGATGAGCTAGATTATTTTGTTAATTTTTTTTTCCAAAACCTTTTCCCAAATTAATTAGCCATTTTAGCGAAGTGGTATTTATTGAGCTTCGCTTATCATGTCTATTAGCAGTTTTATGCTAATTAGTCGGTTGATTCGCCAAAGCGTAATACTCATTTCGATTATTTGATCGGGCTGATGGAATCCCATGAATTCAATTCGGCTTATCCGATCTAAACATCGCCATATTTTAGTTAATTGCTTTGGGTAATTTTTAATTCGGTCAAATTAATTAGCCAATTGCATTTGATGTTGTTGTTATGTCATGTATTTTATGTAATGTTCGAGTTAATTCGAATCCAGATGCAAGAGAGCGGCTGTTGCGGCTTATAAATGTAACTGTCAGTTGTCATAATTTATAGAATAACTGTCACTGCTGCAACACCTCCGAACATGATTTCCTCCAGCTTTTGCTGCTCTTGCTCCTCCACTTGGAGAGGCCCGAAAATGTATCGTAATCATAGCGTCAACATATTTGATTTATGTGCACAGTTTATTTCTCAAGCAAATTTTTATTCATACCCAGTTTGTATGTCGAATAGGCCTCGATGGGCTAAGGGCAAGTGAATAATATGTGTAACGGGCTTAAAGCAGCTGCGATCTATCTCAAAATTATATGTAGTCTCTATGAGAAGAGCTGATTAGTTAGTTTAATATTTGAAGTGATGAAAAATTATAATATTAATTTGTAAGTGGTATATTATAGTTTATTTCATTACTGGAACTGCGTCAGAATCTTATATAATTTATAATCCAATAATACTCTTTATTTTATTACAATAAAGTCATAAATAAGGCAGATACTTTCAAGAAGTAAGGTTACGGTAATTGCTATAGAGTGCTTCGCTTATTGAACACAGGGTATTCCACAGTCGAAACGTTAGCACACGCTGGCTTGATTTTTTCTATATGTTGAGCACGCTTTTACGCTCTTGGGAGCCGCCAAATAAGAGAGCTAGGAGAGGCCTGCAGTGCCAAGTTTGGGTGGTTGGATAGCTGGATAGGTGAGGCTCAGGCTCGGGGTCCGCCGTCTGAGCACAGTCTCAGTCGCCAAGCTGGAAACTTCCAGTTGCGCGACAGTTGATTATGATTAAGTGCCAAGCCAAAAGCCAAAGCTGAATATCATATTCCGTGTTTTGTCATAAATAATTTTAATACACTTGCAGAATTAACATACTTTGACTGGCACGTAAGGGAAATGATATACGAGCTCTCGGGCTCGGACCGAACACCTGAGGATAAAAAGTTAAGTTTTACATGCTTTAATTGATTATATTAATAAATTAGAAGCAATAAGACTACATAATTAATAAATTGGGAAAATACGAAATAATTTGGGACATATAAAGCATATAAAATATTTGCAAATAATAATATTCATATTTGATTTGATTAAACTTTACATAATTATTTCTTTAATAGAGCTTACTTATGGAAAATGCATATTTAAAGGGTACGCAAAGTTCGTTATAGTTTCAGCAGCATCGTATATCCCCATTTATTATACCACCAAACTTAAAACAGTTTTGTTGCTACGGAAACAGACAAACCGGAAGTTGTATGCAAATATTCGTGGCATTGTCATATTTCTCCCCTATCCACCGTGATATATCTCTCTTTCTCTCCTGCCTATATCTATGGACACAATTGCCATTTGAAGTCATTTGTTTCAGTTCTCTCTTCACATTCGGCTTTGCCCAAACACAAATCAAAGCTAAATGGCATTCATAAATCAATCAATCGCACTATTGACAGGTAGTCGGAGCGCGTCAGCCTGATTGACGAACGTTGTCTTTGAAAGTTTATTAAAAAGAAAATTCAAACAATATGTTATTAGCAGCTGCATACTCTTGGAATTTGATAATCACAAGTTAAATATAAGTTTTTTCTAGTTGCTTATGAAGTATTCACAGGAAATATTTATTGAATTCATCGATTTTAAAATAACGTAAGCAGTACGAGCATATTGAATATATTATAATAAAATTTAAAATAGTTCTGCAAATAGCGATTTATATATTTTATTTTAAACTATTCTATTAGATAATCAGCTTAAGGTATAAAGTTTTCGCATAGACTAAATAAATAATCAAAATTGTGTCAGGGTATTAGCGAGTCGCCAATCGCATCGCTGCTTGGTTTCTTGGCAACGGCAGCAGCCGGCTGTCAGATTGATTTATGCGCGGTGCTTGACATATATAAATGGGCTGCGCTGTAAATAAAATGCGCATTGAAATATTAAAACGTTCAGTTGTTTGCATGCAAATGCCTCAGTCCGTACCATGTATAACTAATATGGTTTCAGCAATTGCCGATAATTAAGCAGCGAATAGGTTTTATTGAATATATGTCTAGCTCGGCACCTCATATACTGTATGAAAACGAAAAAATGAAAGTCAAATCAAAGAGATGTCTGCCTAATGCGAGTCGTAGATACCCTATCAATAATTAAAAAAATAGCGATACGTTAGAAATCGTTAAATGAATATAGAAATTGATTATTTTCAAGCCACAGCTCTTCAAGAAACCTGAAAATTCCCTCTCTGACAGTGTGAGATAAAAATAAAGTCAAAAACTCTCGGAATTCGAAAACTCCTCTCTGCAATATGCAACTGGGAATTCGACGAGCGCTAATCTTGATATTTTCGAAAAGTATTTTTATGTGTGATATATTTCGGATAAATTCTTGGCTAATCTCGCGCAGCTATATATTTTGTGCAAATGATGTTGTTCAATTAAGCGCCGTGAATATAATGTTTATGGTGTGCTGGTCGGCAATCATAACTCAAACATGTTGACTATAATTTATGGCTTTAAAACGAGCCGCCGTGCCGTGACATGACGTAATTTAAGCATTAAGTAGAATGAATATATCATATAGCGCATATTTGTTATGCAAAAGTAAGCCAGCCCGAACAGAAAGAGAGACAGAGATGAAAATAAATTGAAAATAAAGAAAAATGTTCGAATATTGTTTCGAAAACAAAACATAAATCTGTCAACACGCAATGCCATAAAAATTGTGTCACAATTAATAATTATGCGTCTCTCTCTCTTTTATTCTCTCTCCGTTTCTGTTAATCTTTTATTTCTTTTCCCTGGAGCGGGTATTGCAATTACAAAATCGATTAATAAAGCCGATCGATTATTTATGTTGCTTTACCTATCTACCTACCTTAACGTACCATAAAATCGATAAAAACGAAGAAAGAGCCTAATTTGTTTCTTTCGTGCTACTAAAATGATCGAAATCAATTTTTTACTGCACTTCAAGCTGTCGTAATCGATAGTTTTGCAAGATATCGATAAGGGTGCTTTTTTCATTCTTTGAATAATATAACTAGTTTATAGTAGTTAGAATTCACTTTATTGGCTATTTTTTAAATATTTAAATTAGTTTAAGGAGTTTTGAACTAGATCCAATAAATGTGTTGCAGTTTTCGCTCTTGGCAATTTCCACATTGAAAATATCGCCCGGAATAAAACAGCTCAAGTGTAAGCTGCCCGCTCGAGGAGCTGGTGAACTGGTTCACACAAATTTAGACCACATTCTATCATTAGCTGCCAAATCTAATGGGGCCTTGCTCCCCAGAGTCAATTCATGCGCCGCGTGGGCGCAGTTCAATTTGAGTGCACGTTGGGCAATCAGGAGAGAGAGAGAGAGAGAAAGAGATGTTAATTTCAAAAATCCCCAGTGAACACACACGCACACACTCACACGCCACCCACTAAAGTTTTCACGCTCGATTAATAAATTAAATTGAAAGACACACGAATAGTAGAAACATCTTCGAGGCGAAATGGGTAAATAGTGGCAGCATTATTTTCTGGCAGATGCCTTGAGAAATGTCGCGACAAGCTAATAAAAATATTTTCTTTCGACTTTTTATTTTGTTTTTCTTTTTTCATTTTTGTGCCTCCCCCCACTGTGTGCTTTTATTTTTGTTTATTATCCGTCCGCTAATAAAAATTAATTTGAAAATACTTTTAACCATTGCATGGGGGGCACGTCGCAACGTGTTGGCGTTGTTAAATGTCTTAAGATTCTTATTTATTTGTTTTCCTAATGTGTGTTTCCATTTTTTGTTTTCATTCGTGTACATATTATATCATTCTGCTTAAATTTAAACGTTAATGCTAAGTACAATCTGTTTTCCGTTATGTGCCTTATTTACGGTCCGCAAAGACTCGCATCGCATACACAAAACTTAACCCTGCGGATTATGAGTTGATGAAACACAAAGCGCTAAGTGTTTGTGATTTATGAATATTGCGGCATTATTTCTCTTAAGATATGAGTTCGTGTCAAGTCGAAATACTTTTCAAATTCCCCAGACATTTGATGGCCAATGAGTCCGTCGTATTTATGTACCCCTGTTAGCCGCCTCAAGTGTCTAGATAGAAAGGCGTGAAAATCAGCAGAAAACAGAAAGCTCTTGTATATGAATAAATCTCACTGATCCCTTAATACGCAAACAATTTGTAGATCAAATTTAAATGTTATTTATGATCTTTCGGAAAGAATACCGGTTAGAAGTCTTACATAACTATCATCTCTACTTCTTTATATATATATATATATGTATGATGTTTTGATTAGCTAATATTCAACAGGCAAATTGCCCGGCGGATTATGCGGATAATTTACAGCTTCCTCGATTTATGAACGCTCTTAAGTAAAATATTTTCCATGTTTTCGATACATAAATCTGTCGTATTCAATTTTCACGAAATTTTCTTATGAAATTTATCGCAATTTATGCCTACGCCTTTATAAACGTGCATATATATGAATTTATATATACATATATATAGTATTTCTGGGATCAGATCGGAATCCATTTCGTCCGGGCCATTCCCACACACAAAAGCCATAAACAACTTAAGTGAAACCGTTGAGGGCCATTAACTAAAATCCGCCTGCTTATTTAAAACACAAACAGCTGTGCCAACAATTTGTCAGCTATGAATTTATAAAGCGACACGCAGATCAGCAAAGCATATAGTATATGCTAGCAGAGAGAGAGGAAGAGAAAGAGAGAGGGGCAATATCGAAATACTCAGAGTCTGGAGATCTACCATTCTCATTATTTTTTACTAACAAAGAGTCGCAGATATTAAAAGAGACTTAACCTGCGTACAGTCAGTCAAAATCGTTTTCTCACTCATTTTTTATGGCCAAATATTTATGTCACATAAATTTTCGTTACCCCTTTATGACAGCTCGTCCCCGTACCACTGGCTCCCCCCCACCCTCCTCGAATCATCGCAAAACGCCACACGACGCAAGAGATCAAAGAGACTGTCGACCACTTTGATTGTCGTGCGTTATAAATAATGTTGAAATATTTTCTTTTTTGTTGAATTTCTGAATCTCGAAATTCTTGTGTCTTATGATTTGTTACCGGTGACATGAGTAATTAATTCTGACATTTGTGCTAACAGCTTATAATAAAGCATTTAAAAGCCCTCAGCGTCGAGTGCTTCCCCCAGCCCCAAGCTCTCCGACAGCTGCAGCTTTTGTTTTTCGACCCGATATTGTAATCTTTTTACGTAGTATGCGCAACTCTAAATGTATAAGTGATTTATATATCTGATATACCTGTTTAATAGTATCATTTTTTAAAATCAAACAGAAAACTGGTAAGCTAAGGACACTGTACGAGTGCAGAACATAAAGCGATAAATGTTATCGATTGTCAGTCATAGAAGGTTGCCAGACTTGCAGGTATTTTAACTGTTTTACTGTTACATAAATAATTACCCTAAAAATAATTTTTATAAGCAATAAAATTGGTATTTTAAGCAACTTTTATTTATTTTATTAATAAATTCAATAAAAATACCAGATATAACTGAAATTTCCCAACTGCAAATGTGTTATGCAAATAGTTGGATTTTATAGAAAGATGCACTCCATGTGAGAATAGTATTCAGTTTGCATTTGAATATTGCAGATTATTTACGATTTTTCACTCAGGTCAACAGTTTGCCCCCACTTCGAGTGCTCAATAAATTATTCAAACGGAGTATGTGAAGTGTGTGCGGCTGTTTTTGAAAAATTCGTAAATTTTATTTACGGTTCCAGTTCCGTTGCGCATGCATAAAAGATCTTTCAAAATGCTGACAACCAATTGAGCTTGGTGTGGGGACAGGTTTACCTCCGCCTTTTTTTTTCTATCATTCATTCAGTTCATGCATATTTAAATAATCCTATGCAACATGCTCAAGAGGTGTGTCCAGTTATGATAGGTTCGGTATGAAAATGGGAGTCTGCAATTCGAGCTGCATATTAATGAGTTTATTGCAAAATGCACATGGTAAACTTTGAGTTTGTTTAGTCGCATTAAAAGTAAATCGAATAATATAAAAATGGAGAACAAATTTAAAAATTGCAAGTTTATTGAATACATTGAAGATCTCAAAGTAACTTTACCATGATTACCAAATTCCTGCACCTTCTGCAAACATCAATCACCTAATAAGCACCTTCGGCTGGCATCTTTCTGTCTACAATAAATTAAGCCTTTATTTTTAGCTATAGTGCACATATAGTATCTGGCAATTACTATAGCAAACCGATATGAAACAAGTTCCAATGTGAACCCCTTCGAAAATGGGCACATACCTTGCCTTGCATTGCAAATCTCGACCGGGCAATTAAGTAGAGCAAAAAAAAGCGAACCGACCAACCTACTCGCACATTATCTGTACAAGCCTAATGACTCTTAACCATATACAGATTATGACGCCTCGCTTCGTGCTGCACTCGTAGACGTTCTCGGTGTAGCAGCTTTAAAGGCCATTATACAATTGATCTGATATAGAAATCTTGTTAAACGGCAGGCAGGGAGGCAGACAGGCAGGCAGACAGACAGACAGGCAGGCAGGCAGGCAGGCAGGCAGGCAGGCAGTCGGACAAGAAGGGAACTCGAAAGTGCAAGCGACTCGATTTTGTTGGTTCTCCATTGTTGTTCTTTTTCTTTTTGTTGTTTGAAGGCAGCGTAAAACAAACAATAAAATTAAATAATTACAAGTCGTGAGTGAATTTCACGCGAAACCAAATGCTGATGCACACACGTTGATAATGCCAAAGAGAGTGCAGAGAGACCCAGAGCCAGAGCCAGAACCAGAACCAGACAACGAGCAAGCGATTTCGATACCGACTGAGGCACAGCAGTGGAGTGAGAGAGAGGCAAGACGAGCTGAGTAGGAAGAGTATTCGAAATATGCGCAACGGATGCCGATGCCGATGCCAATGCCTTGACCACTTGGACCCAGGACTGGGGGACAGCATGAGTGTATGAAACAAAGCTCGTTTTATATCGATGACAATGTCGCCAAATAAGTGCCAACAGCAGCAGCAGCAGCTGCCGAGGCAGTTCCAGCAGTTCAGAGTCAGCGAGCAATCCGCCGATCCAGCAACTCAACGCAGACAAAATCAAACCACGCACCAAAACAAAAGTTGGCCTGATGTGACCACCGTATGGGATCGCATTGCCGGCATAAAAGGAACCCACTGAATTCCAGGAACATGTTAAACGATGTTGAGCATTTAAGAGAGGCAGAGGGAGAAACAGAGGGAGAGCGAGAGAGAGAGAAAGAGAGAGCAATGTATTTCTTGCCAAACAATCTTTTTTGATCTCTTGTACTCTTCGCTCAGAAGAATCAGCAGCGAATAGACCACGTTAAGAGGTCGACTCTTGTCCCGTCAAAGTGGTCAGCTGCAGCCAAAGATGGCAACTCGATAAGCTTGATAGACTTGTTAGAGTCATGTAAGTTTGCTTTTCTTGCTCTGGCTAAATGGATCTTCAGTTCCCGTGGCATATTTGGCTAACAATCTGCGTATTGTACGAACGATAATGGAGATAATTTCTGAAATTTGTGTAAGTCTTAAAAGCGAGTAGAGTCTATTATTGTATGTCAGGAGTTATTTATGTCAATCTTAGTCAGTATAGAAGCTAGCTTGGTTACGATTTTTATGTAGGTTCCTCGCTATATTAAGAGTGAAGAAAACTTCGAGATCAACCGAACTAAAGTATTTCATCTACATGAAATATAGATTCTAATTTTGATTGAACGTGTAGAATCTTGTCCTAAATTAATAAGGAGTACAGAAATATCTAAGATTATAGTCTTTCTGCTATATGATAGCTATATGATGCTATATGATAGTGATTTAATTAAAAAAAAAGGAAAAACCGATATATAAAGCACGTTTAACAATTTATATATATTTAATTTAGAAGAAAAATGTACAAATTATTAGTTAAGGAAAGAAAATCTTGGAAAAGGTAAGAAGGAGTACAATTAGCTTGCTCATCCCTAAGGAATATACTTAAGGTTGGATATTTCAGCTATCAAATATCTGCTTATAATGAATAAAAGATACGAGTATATCGTATTAGCTATTCTCCATTGAAATTTCGAGAAACCAATGGGCAAGGCGACTTGCAACTATTCGACAATAGAAAATCAATTAGCGGCACTTGCTGTCTCGTTGCGATAATAGTCTCCGGTGTGTAATTCACTTAATTGATTACAAATTAAAAATGCATTTAATTAGCACGCTAGTTGTATTTTATTTGCTCTAATTAAACGATTCAAATGGAAATGCAATTCAATTACGGGCTGTGCACATACTAAGTAAGTAGGAGAAGTCAAGTGCGAAGCCAAGCTGAACCGGTTTTAGTGTTGTGAATACAATTCGATCTTGATAGGGGGCTGAGCACAAAGTTGCAACTCTTTCGATACCTATACCCCACTCTCTCTTTCTCTCTCTCTTTCGGGCACATAACTCATCGGAATCATCAATTCTGTTGCTGCCTTCGCCAAAATATGTATCTTTTGCCACCCGGTTTGGGAGGGGCGAGCCTGGGTGCTGATGGACGACGAGTCTAGCTTTTGGCAAGATATACCTGTGTACCTGTGTTCCACCTGGTTAATAAATTATGAGCCAAAGCCAAAGCTGACTGCAGCTGCTGATGAGTAAGCTTCTGCTTCTGCTGCTCCTGCTGCTGCTTCTGCTCCTCCTCCCACTGGACTCCTGCCTCCTTGAGGCAATAAATCAAAAGCAACTCCTCCATCTGCAATTGTCTGCCCGTCCGTCAGACGACCAGTACGCCTGTCTCTCCGTCTGTCTGTCTGTCTGTCTGCCCGTCTGTCTGTCTGTCTGTGCGGCACTCTGCTGAGTGCAACGTGCACTTGTAAGCAATGAAAATTTATGCATGGTTTCACATTTCTTCGAGTTATCATTTGTTACGTAAATTATGCATGTTGAGTGGCAGGTTTTGCTGGCGAATTACTACGGACGATTAGCCCTGGGTAAAGTGGTCAGCGCTCGTCATTCACTATTCAGCATCAGTATTCAGAATTCTGCACTCGGTATTCAGTATTCATCCTTGGCCCTAACAAGCTCTCAGCCGATTCGTGCAGGTATTTCCTTGTTAAGTTGTCGCTTTAATTCCATTCAACTGTTTTCACTGCTAACAAATCTGTTATATTTGCAATTTTAGAGTGACCATTTGTTTTATATACTTTATTTTTGGGGTGACCGTGTCATCTAATGTGTGCAAGCTAATCGAGCATATTATTATTATTCTCGTCGGAAGTTTTAACCATGTCACAAATTTGTTAAATTTCCTATTTTAGAGTGACCATAATATATTAAGAGTGACCGAATATACATAAACTTAAGAAAAATGATTAGAGAAAACTATTTTTTATTTATTATAAAATTTTTAAATATATAAATATCCTTTATTTTGCTGCTAGAGTGAGCATATTATGATTTTAAGTAAAAATACATTGAATTATGCTAAAGTAGTTAGAAAAACTAGAATATATGCATGTATTTTTACCTTATTAATTTTCAGTCATTACTAGTGTGTTATTTTATTCACAACCAAATCAGGGAGTACCTCTACTGTAAATTGCGACCGCTGTCAGTTGGCAATTATGGCCAAAGCATTAGAAGTATCTATCTGCACATGTACTGAAGAGGTAATCAGTTATGTTTTGTATGGGATTACAGGTGAACGTACACACACACACACATACACAAACACACACACGCACACATAGACACACACAGATACTCGCACATGCATTTCAATTATGTAAATTGGCAAAATATGATGACAATCATGAAATAATCTCACAGATAGATTACCTTTTAGCTGGCATTATGCAGATACTTCCAACTAATTTGTAAATTCTAATTACAATATTTGTGTACCACATTTCCATGGAAAATGCCCGCAAATTGTTTACAAATTGTGGCACTTATTCGAAATCATTTGGCCAGCTTAGTTGGCCAGCTATGGAAAATGTGTTTGGATTTGCAAATGAGCATTTTAATATGATTATTATTTTTATAATTTACTGCTTCAACAAAGTGGTAGAGATTGAGGTTACGGGAATTACATACATACATTCACATTTATGTGATTAATGAGATAATATCAAGCGTATAGTATGCATATTTAGGTTAATATTTGCTTTAAGCTTGGTTGTGCCAGATATTAAGGTAGTAATTTGAAATATTTATTTATTTATTATTTTTTCTTCAAGCTGGAAAAGTAATATTCTATTAAAACTAAAAATTGGTTATCAAATAAATTGTTAGCTCTTAAAATTATTGGAAAGGAAACTGTTCTTTTATTTATAATTAAAGAGCACTTATGGAATTTGAATGTGCCCATTTTGCTCTATTTACAAACTAATCGAATTACTATGATAAAGTTTCCACCTTTAACTAGATAAGATTAACAGATGATTACGTGTAGCAAATTGCTATTGACGTACCGTGAACGGGTATCATTCAACTCTGAAAGGCCCTATTACTCGTATAGCGGAGTCGCCAGTTGTCAGATCAAATTCACATCAAACGCGGCCCGAATCAGGTGAGAATTGTATTTATGGTATGTCGTGTCTGGGGCCGCTCAGTTCAGTTAGTTAGTTAGCATATTAGCGGCGACAGTTACGACTCGACTCGACGGTCGGTAGGTAATAATTAACCGACCTACTACTAGTCTACGACTAGGCTGCAACTACGCCCGTATCTATACTTATGGCATGTACTGTGTTACGAACGGGCAGCCAGCTCAAAGGCCTGTGTCAACGATATTTATCATGCGCTTACATTGTCATTAATAATGCCGCCGGCTTAAGGCGTAGGGAGAGGCAGCAAGTGAGAGACAGTGAGAGAGAGAGGTAGAGAGAAAGAGAGAGATATATTGAGAGAGAGAGGGGCAGCTTCAACTAGCTGGCAGTACGAGTGAAGTGTACAAATTGCAATATCTATGCAAATTTATAACAAATAATTACTGACAGCAATATTTCATTAATAATTGCAAGTACTGCGCACACCACACACACACACTCGCACAACATTTTCTAGATAATATTGCAAAAGCGAACCGTTGCCGCACTGCAGATTGGCCGGGGCACAGTGAGGCAATTAAGCTGATGACGTTGATAAAAATCAACAGCGGCTGCAAACGGCAAGAGGCCGCTCTGTTCGTTGGCAGTTGCCATAATTTATAGCAAACGCGTTGCGAACACTAAGGAAATTATCTCTACACAACACTGCATACTGCATCTGGCCCGACATCTCAGTCTCAGTCAGTGTAGAACAGGTCGCCCGCCAATCGCATGTGGATGATGATATACGAGTGTCGGGCTGGCGAGTGACATCGAGTTTATCCCATTCCCATTTCGCAATTCGAATGCAAATGAATAAATAGAACACAAAGTAATAAATATTACATTGTTGACCTTGCTATCTGACTCGGATGACTTAATATCTGTACGATTATTATATTTATCATATATTTGAAAGCGTCTATCATAAACATGTGTCAGAGAAAAAAGCATTAATCTACATAAGAATTTCATGTTTTGAGATTTAAGATTTATCTAAGATTTATATATCACGTTTTGAAATTTTAAATTAATGATTAAATGCGTAACTTATAGTTGTATATGCCTTTCATGCATTAATAACTTTATTTTCTTTATAAACACCATACAATTTGAACTTAGCCAGGCTGACATGTTTGTTTGAACACGTAAATCTCGGCAACTTGATGTGCTAGATGCTTCAAATTTGGGTTGAAGCTTTCTGATTAGAATACGTAGCTCAAGTTTATTTTAAATTTTGGATGCCACGCCCAGCATCGCCGTAAATCAACGTTATAAATGATTTTAATTCGTAAATTCATTTATTAAGCTGTTATTTAGGTTATCTGAGAAGTTTGTTTGATTTATTTGCTGTTAACTGATTGCTAAACAGTTTTATTATTACTCATATTGAAGTCAAAATAAATCAGAACGTGTAAGCTATTATGATAGACTAATTTGGAATGCTTTAAAACCGTTTATCATAGTCAAATAAGCAGCAGCCGCTAATTGAATCGATGCGTAGGGACGGGGCTGGAACCATCCATGTCCTCCTCGGGCCAGTGCCACTGCCCAGGTCCCCAAATGGTTGCCAACACTGCGCAGGGATAATGCCCAAATCGTTGACGGGCGCGCGTGCTACGTGGAACCCATAAAATCGTGGCATATATTGTCGTACCTGAAATTTACGTGCGACACGACAGCAAAACTGATGACAAGCGTGAAGTGTAGAGCGAGAGGGAATGGGAATGGGTGGCGGGCTGGTCAAGGAAGAGTACATGGAGTGTCAAGCTGCCAGCGAAATTCTTGACAACATTGCAAACCGCGAGAGCAGAGAGAGAGAAAGAGAGAGAGAGCGAGAAAGGCAGAGGCAGAGCCAGAGAGCAAAAGAGACAACAGCTCATATTTAAAATGCATAACGTTGTTGACCACATTGACCAAAGCCCGGGCGAGAGGCAATTGGCCACGCATTCTCCTCGCCATGCCATGCCTGATCCCGTCCTGCTGGCTCAGCCCTTACCTTGCCCTCTCGATTCCCAGCCACGCCCCCCTTGTTGGCCTGTCAAATGGCTTCATGGCGGTCTGCTGCGACGATTGCGTGCTCCGTCCATGGCAGCGTCGTGTGAGCAGCCTCAACACCTTCCAGCGAGCAACATCATCGCTGTCCCATCGTCATCATCATCATACACATTCACATCAACATCATCATCATCTTCATCCTCATCGTCATCGTCGTTGTCGTCGATAAATGCATTTGCCAGTTCTGCATACAAACTGTTGCTAAATTTATTTATATGTAATGTCCCCTCATGCATATTTAATGTCCACGCATTTTCGTCTGCCACAAAGAGCAGAAAAAACTCACAGACTTGTAAAAAATATGAAATTTTAAGTAGTACAAGTTAAGATACTCTGTAGAAAGAATACAAAACTGAAATTTGATCAATGAAAAAAATAAACTGTTTCAATAAGGTTTAGAGAGGACAAAATTTGATTATAGGATCATATGATTAAATTATGACAATAATATTATCAATCAAAAGAACAAAAACACAATATTATATGTGCTTATTTCTGTTAATAACTGAAAAATAAATTTCAATGGAGAATTTTATAAAAATAAAAAAATATATACATAAACAATATATATATATACAAGTATATATAACAAAGAAACTTTATATGTTAATTTCTTTTTAATGTACTATGTCTTTGTTTTATAAAGTTTCCAATATTTTCTATATTCCCAGACATCAGTATACCCCTCAAACCTAGCGCATGATTACAGGGTATACGTGTAAAAAGATAAAATGCATTTGCCTCGGAACCCAGGCTCGACCCCAGGGCCAGACATCGTTCCGTTTGGAGGTGCCAGCCTGCTCGCAAGTAGCTCCAACTTCTGTTGTATGTTTATCTGCTTCTGGTCTTCTTTGGTCTCCATTGATGAGACCATACCCATACGCTTCCCGAGACCGTGCTCGAGCCCGAGCCCGAACCCGCAAGTAAGTAGCTGTCTCTGGCTTGTTTTGCCTTGTAGCAGTTGCGATTGCTGTGCGATGCCGCCACGATCTGTGTCTTCGCTCGTGCCTCTGACCCACTCTGGGTATCGGGTTCGCTTGTGTCCTCTGCTGACTCTGCAAAGATACGGCAATACGTGTCTGCTGATCAAGCTTTTCTTCTTTGTGTCTCTTGAGTGTTTGTTCATTTTGTGATTAGCTCAGCTTGTCAAAGTTCTTGTTAAAATCGTATGGTTTGTGATTCGGCATAAATGAAAAGATCAACTACATTTGTACTTACATAAAGGTGATATAATTCGGGTACTATATGAATATATATTATATAAAATTAGATGAATTATATGAATATTATAAAACTTTACTTTACTTTTTTAAATTGGAACATAGCTTAATTTTAGCCAAACACAACGTATAAACTTATTGAATTCTTCTTTACTGTTCTTTGATATGATTTCGAACATTTTCAAGGGGTGTATGCATGAAAAGCTTTACATATGTCATTGAATAAGTTACTGAAATTTTTATTAAAGTTAGGCTAGTAGAAAACATGTATACCTTAACACTCATAAGAACGATGAAGGTTTTCTATTTTATTTCAAAATGTAGATCCATTCTGACTATTCCTATTTAAATTTAACGCTGTCCAGTATGAACTATTAAAATTTCATAAGCATTATAATACTAGTTTTCACTCAGTTCCCATTTAAAAACGCACATTTATCACCCCATCTGGCATTACGCATACGCAGCGTGTGCGTGCGAGCTTTGCTTAATCCTCCGTTTAGTGCGGTGTCGTGCGTGTCGAACTTTAGCGATAACCTGACAAATTGTAACACCAAATTGGGGTCAACTATTCCACCCATCCGTCTGTGTGTCACTCAAATGAATGTAAATACCACCTCCATTTGACATCGGCTTCTTCGTATTCGCACTCGTAAACACTTGTAGAACTATCCGAATGTCTCAATGCGTATGCGTTCCTTCTGTCCCCATGGACTCACGTATGTATGCATGTATTTGCCGCCTGGCGTTTTCCGTTTGCCATATTACAAATCTCTCTCCCTGTCGCCCTGCTACTTTATGCGCATTGTGCGGGAACAGAGCGTACAGGAGACCCATAAATCAAAATGACATGACCAACCAACTCTGGGCATTAATATTTCAACACCATAAATGCGGCGTCAATTCGCACATGGATAAAGAAGAAGTAGAAGAAGCAGCAGAGCAGACGAAGAAGAAGAAAGCAGAGGCGACTGTCTGACGATGATGATGATGGCGATGATGATGGAGGACAGGAACACACTGACGACTGCTGCAAACTGTGCATAATAAATAAATACGGCCTGTAACGACGACGGACAACATCAAACTCGCGAGGTATGAGCCGTCACACCCTCTTTGGGCCTCTCTTTCGATTTGCATATCGGCTTTAGCTAGAGCTGGGCTTTTATTACATATTAGGATATACTGATATATGGAAATCAAATTATCTACAATAATATTACAAGATGAAATTTAAGTAATAAAAATGAATATATATTAAATTTCTATTTAGATATGGATTTATATAATAATATAGTATTTTAGGTAAAAATTGTTTTCACATTATATGTACAAATTTTCTTTATATATATATTTGATTTCTTATAAAATTATTATTTAATAAAGACGATCTTGAAAAATATGATATATATTTAAATTGAAAACATTAGGAATAAAAAAATCACATTAGGAACTTCATTTGGCATAAGTTCTTGTGGAAATTTCTAGAGAAGTATTTTAAAATTTACGAGCATGAGTTTTGCTCGTGTCACGCCTGGGGGCACGACACGCGCGCATCGCTACGCTGAGGCTCAAATCAAATGAAGACAAGCGTTCAAAGACAAGATGAGATACGCTCGACTAATTATGGAAATGTCATCAGATATTTCTGGGCTGGGCGCATTTTGTGGGGTCTGCAACGAAGTATATGCATGCAACTTTGCGAGTGTATGTGTGTGCTGTGTGTGTGTGTATAATGTGCGCATAATTTGCTAGTAATGCATCAACACATGCGACAATTTCAGCAGCACTCGCATGGTAATTTATAAAACGGATTTTCTTGTTTTCCTTTTTCTGCAAGAAATTAAAACTTAACATGCCAGGCAGAGTGACAGAGTGGGACAGACAAACAGACAGACAGACAGGCAGACAGACATACGGGTGAAAAGAGAGACAGATAGACAGACGTACAGACATTGGTTAAGACAGCCAGCGACGCCTTTTAAGTGACAAAAGTTCAGCTCGTGGGTGGCAAAGCCAGACATCAGACATATAACGCCCCGGTACCCTATCGGTCCCCGTCCCGGCCCCGTTGCCATTCCCGTTCGCGTCTCCAACCCCTTGGCTGGTCCGACGAGGCCTGTCCTCGGGCCCCCGTACACAATGATATATGGTTTTGTCGGCTGTCATTTGGCTTTGGAAATTATTGTTGTGGCTTGCACTCTGTTTGCCGGGCTTGTCTTATAAGTACTGCACTCCGTACATACATGCATGTAGGTGCTCTCTTCCTTACTTTCCCACAATTCCCCCCTACTCCATCTAGCTCTATCTGTGCGTAGGGAGAAGCAGTTGTTCGGCAAAAATTATTGTCATCGATGCGTATATGCTTGATATACAACGAGCTGCACTTGTGTTTGCAAATGACTTATGGATTGAGAAAATATAGCAGTATTTTCCAGCAGTTTAAATGGACTTATCATTAGAGATAAGGGAAGCATCGAGGAGTTATAGGTAGAGCTTGTACTCAATATTTAAAGTATTTTATTTAATGCAAATTTCATTTAATATGGCCTGTAGAAAATACTAGATCAAATAAAACAAATAAAACTTAAAAAATAAAAAGCTTTGAAGGTGTTAAAGATTTATATACAAAATTTATGGATTTCGATTAACTTAATTATGATCTATTATTTATATTTTTGTATATATACATATATTTAGCTTGAGATGGTTTCTAAAAGCATTTAAAGTCGCTTCTATTGTTCGGGTATATATATTTTGTGTGAGATGCATTCCAAAAGCTATATAAATTGATTTTCAATAATTATATTACTAAGCTGTAAGGCATTTTGATGATATAGTGAATCGATTCCAATAGAAGCCCCTTTCAAGTTTAAATTTGAAGACTCAAGAGTATAGATTAGATTGGATGTATAGGGATTAATAGGAACCCAAGGCTCAAAACACTATTCGTTCATTATCTGTATATATTTTTTGAAGCAGTATGTGTTAAATTTTAAGATTATTTTTTTTTGGCTAGACACACCTATATCATTTACTTACTTGAACTTAAGACGAAAAGAGATGAGAAATGTTGTTCGTAATCTCTAAGCCTTCTTTATTGGTATGTAGAACGCGTTGCTGTTGCTGCTAACGTGAATTCGAATGAGTTACGAGCCGAACTAATGCACTCGGCACCTGCCTGGAGAGTTGGGGGTCTCTCGTTAGCTTGCAACAGACTCTTTAATAGCTACTTGAGGCCATTGCAATGACATAATTTATATTTTACCGCTTTGCTTGCTTGTT
Organism: Zaprionus inermis; assembly: GCA_018151445.1. NCBI lineage: Eukaryota > Metazoa > Arthropoda > Insecta > Diptera > Drosophilidae > Zaprionus > Zaprionus inermis. Next base: position 2,192,357 of record JAECXD010001696.1, read on the forward strand.
TTTTTTTTCAACTTGCTTCTCCACGCCATTTCCTTTTCCCGTTTTATCAGTGGCGATTTCTCATCTCCATTATACGAGCGGGGGAAATAAATTTGCAAACGGTAGAAGAAATATTTTTTCTCGAAAAATTCCCAGCCGATAAATTGTAGTAGCTACTGTGTGTGTCCGCTTCTGCTGCTTCTACTTCGTTTTGTGGCCAACTCTCGGTATTGGTAGTCGAGGCTGACAAGTTCAGCGGCGCAGGGGGAGGGGAAGCGGAGGCAGGCGGTGTCAGAGGGAGCGGTACAGGTTTGGTTCAATGATAAATGGACGCGGCCAGCGAGAACTATAATGGCCACCGCGGCGGCTTTCACCTGGCACTGGTAAAAAATTAAATAAAAAACAAGTAAGCCGTGGCGCCGTCGGCACTGCACGACTGTCACATACCCTGTAAAGTGTTGCCATTTTGCTTGCTCAAGTGTTGCCTACTCTCAGGCTGAGAATATGGAGCCTGACTACCCTGTGTTTGCTGTTGATAGGGTATTTGAAAGCGATATGTCCAGCTCGTGTACGGGACGCTACACAGTTACGATGCTTGTCAGAAGCACTGAACGTGAACATCACTTATATGTAGGTAACCCCTCGATATGGGTGGCGACTCAACCCTTCCCTCTCTCTCTCTCTCTCTCTCTCTCTCGCTGCACTGGACTTGCCTCCCTGCGATTCTCGGCTCTATGTGGCGAAATGGACATTTATGAAAGAATTATTGATGCCAAGGCCCATATGTGTGAGTGTCTCTCCCTCTCCCTCTCTCTCTGTTTCTGTGTGTGTGTGAGCCAAAGTTTATGGCATATTTTTTATGACTTCACCCCCTTCGAACGCTGCCGGTGACCAGGACGGGTCATTCCCAGTGCGGGTAGCCAAATGCCAAACCGTATAACACAATAAATTGTCAGGTAGTCGAGCTGCGAGCTGCGAGCTGGGCGGCGAGCTGTCAAAGCGCAAGGGCAGCACTGAAATATAGTATAACCCATTCCCCTCTCGCTCTCTCTCTCTCGCTCTCTCTCTCTCGCTCTCTTTCTCTTTGGTTTCACCTATTTCAACTCATTCTGCTGCTTGGTAACGAAAATTTTAATTTATCGACGCCATATGTGGGCAGCGAGCAGAGTAACTATTGGACTTCGGCCTGCTGCTGCCCCGATTCCTCCAACTCCGCACCTTCTCATGGTACTGCTTCGACCAGCCCTTAAGTTGCAGCACTGCGAGCACCGCCGGGTAACTTCTTTTCGGGGGAAATATAAAATTTGATTTACTGCCCTGGACCGTCGCGGCAGCCAACTTCCGTACACCCCCACACTCCCACCAATTCCCGGGCATAATTCAGCGGCAAACGTAGCTGAATGTTATGATTTGTGGGTCTCTGGTTTATTGGCTCGAGACACTGTTCCAGCTCTACCGCCGCTTCTCTGCTTTAAAGCCATTTAGATAAGGCGGGCCTGAAATGCGATTTCTACTTTTTACAAATCATCCTGTAACTCAATCCGAAAGGAATTGGCTTATTATTAAGTTGTTTCTTATTTCTGCTCGTCAATTGAGGCTGACTTGGTTTCTATATAATAAACTATAAACATATTTAACTGTTGGTTAAATATAACTTGGAGTTTCATCTACGAGACAGTAAACCCCACTACTACAATGGAGAGAGCCTTTCACGAATTTCTTTATTTTTTATGTAGAGCACGCATTACATTTGTAGAAATCCAAATAAGTAGAATAAATATTAAGTGCATGTTAAATTTAACTGCCAGTTAAGTCTTTCATCATCTAGTAACTTCTAAGAAAGCTCTTTCTTCGTTTAGCTATATACTAATTTAAGAAGTAGTGGTTTTTATATTGCAAGAAATTCGATCAGCGAAATTTAGTCTAGCTAACTTTCGGTCAAACATAACTACAGCTTAAACACAACTTACTACAGTTAACGAGTACCCTACCAAGAAGAAAATAAACTACTGTCATATTAAACTTTAAAATCTTTCTATTGCATACAGTTTTAGAAACCACTCTTAACCGCATGTTAAATTTAACTGCCAGTTAAGTCTTTCATATAGTACCTTATGCAAAGGTGCTTATTGCCTTTGATATATTTAACTGTAAGTTATATAACGTCAGCTGTCAGTACATTGATTTGAAAACGACATATATAATTTAAACCTTCGGTCAAACTTAACTACAGCTTAACCACAACTTGCCGAAACTAGTCAGTACCTTTTGAGGGATAAGCTCCTATAATATACAGCTTCTAAAACTTATTTTCCAAGAAAATTTGAAAAACTCAACCCACACTTAACTGCATGTTAAACTTAACTGCCAGTTAAAGTGCCCAACAATTTCGCCCCGAATGAAACATCGTTTCGCATTGAGTTTTCTTTGATTTATTGATTTGTGTAGTGACTTAAGTGAACGTTAAAATAGTGTTCATAATTACATATACATACATATTCAGATACATATAGAGTACATACGCACAGGCGTATACACTATACGATATACGCTATAATAATAATGTACAAGAGTTTTACAACTTTAAGTTTTTGGACAATCTTTTCATTTCATAATTGGTTTCTCAACTCATCAGTAGAGCTATAGTACACTCACTATTTACTGTATACGATATATCTGTATACTTATATTGATTTGTTGAATTTAATAAATAACTTTAAAATTACCATAAGCATAGATGGGACAGGCGGACATGAAGCGGACGAGCAGGGTGTGTACCTTCTTGTCCCTGTCCTTGAATAGAATCTTTTTCAAGTTTTGCGGTCGCGCCTAAAGCTAACTGTAAACATTTGTATGTAGCTGCAGTACATTAGATCACTAGCTTTTCGTTTCACGAGTGAGTTCAAACCCTTTCCCCCTCCCCCCCGTTAACCCGATCCCGAGCTTACTACGGATGCGACGAGCCCATGCGCGGGCCGTATAACGAGTAGGGCGCAAAGTACTGCGCCAAAGCAGGATGAGGCGGTAGTCCGGGCAGACCGGGAGGTCCCAGCGAGGGCGGCAACATCGATGGCTTGCCATACGGATGATAACGTGCCGCCGCCGACAACGGACTTAACGGCGGGGTGGGATAGGTGCGCTGGAAAAGCGGATGATTCGGTGGTATGCCGCCCGCCGCTGCCGCACTCAGTACCGCATCCGGCACGGAGGCAGTGTGGGTGCGCAAGTGCTGGAAAAGATCATCAGAGGTGCCGAAGCGTTTGCCGCAATACGCCGCATCGCTGCCAATCCACGAGCACACATACGGCAGCTGCGATGCGGCAGCCAATGCTGCCAGCTGGGCGTGGTATGAGGAGGCAGCTGCTGCAGCCGCTGCCGCTGCACCTGCACTCGAGGCGCCAACATTCGACTTGCCCGCCCCACCGCCACCGCCGGCTACCTCGCACTGTGGGCAACCCGCTGGACAGGGCTGACCCGCTGCCTTGTTGATGTAATGCGGACTGGCCGGGCAGCCGGTACAGTAGGGATCACGGCAGACATTCGGTGCGGCCGCCATCATGGCCGACGGTTCCGTGAGGCCCTTGAGACGGGCGTAGTTCAGATACGGATTCATGGCCGATGCCTTGAACATTGCATGATGCGGTGACATCAGTGAGCTGGCCGTCATCAAGTCCATCGGGTAGGGTGAGCCGTAGCCTGCGAAGAAAAAACAGAAGTGAGGTTAGGTTTATGCTGGATTCGAAATTATTGAAAGAAAAACCTATTTAAACCTATTTGTTTTAGAAGTTTATTAGGAGAAGTCTATAAATTTTTTTTTTGTATTATACATTCCTAATTCCTAATATCAATATGTTTCAATTTGTTTGGTATTTATAGTTTTTTTTTAAATTTAATTAGATTATCACGAAATTTATCTAAAAGTTTACTATTTTATATACTATTTACTATGAAGTTAAAAGGAATAATCATTTGAAATTATCGAAACTTTGTTTACCCTAATTTTTGAGTAATACGTAAAATATATTAATAGTTAAGTAATTTTCTCAGAAATTCACTTTAAAAAATGTTTAGAAATTATTTTTGAGGAATATGATATAAAATAATAAGTAAAACAGGAATCTGTTATACAATTTTTTTGTGAAACATATTTTAAAATAATGGTTTATCATAAATGTTGAGTAATATGCTCCTACCATGTTAAGAATATTAGAATATTCTTTTATGAAATATCTCAAAAACTTGATAGATATAATACTACTTATAACATACACTATAAAAAGATGTATGTATCTAACTCGACCATATTAAAACAAGCTCATATACTACTCGAATATTAAGAGGGTTTTCAATGCATTAGCAAAGCTTCAACTATCTACTTGTATCTCATAGGAATAATACTATCTAATAAAGTATTACGCATTGTTTCCTAACTGAAAAAACAATTCAAAATCATGAAAAACGCTCAAGTGTCTCGAATCTCAGCTTGAACAGGGATTTAAATCCTTCAAGACTTGCCCAGGCAAATCGCAATTCATTGCGCGGCCCGTTTTGACACTCACCTGGCGGATAGTAGGAGGCTGCTGCGGGATTGGCCTGCTGGCTGGCCGCGTGCAGGGCCTTCACGTAGCTGGCCTCCTTGGCGGCCGCATAGGCTGCCTCCTGCAGGCGACTGGAGCTGGAACTGCTGGCTGCACTGGGGCTGTGCAGGGCGGCGGACTCTTTGGAATTGCTGCGTATTGGCGCGGACGACTGCACGGGGCTGCCGTTCAGCTGGGGGCCCAGTGTGTTGGGCGTGCGTCGCAGTGAGGCTGGGGTCGAGGCAGAGACGGAGGCAGAGACTGAGGCGGAGGCATTGGGATGCGCATTCGAGGGCGACTCTCGCTGGGAGCTGCTGGCACTTTGGTTCGAATCGCAGCGCTGCTGCAGCTGCTGCTGATGTCCATTTGCGGGGGCCACATTCGCTTTGGGCGTCTTCACACGTTGGTTGCCCATTATGTTGCTGTTGTTGTTGCTGAGATTTGTGGCGCCGCAATCGTTGTTGTTGGCCTCGTAGGGCTTAAAGGTGCTTGGGGTTTTACTGTGCGCCATCGGCAGCTGCTGCTGCTGCTGCTGTTGCTCCACAGAGCCGGTGCTAACGCTGGATGAATGACTGCTCACGGGTGAGGATTTATCGCGTGCGCTGCTGCTGCTGCTGTCCAGCTGCCCCAGGCTGCCCAGTCCGTTGCCAGCGAGCCCGCCTCCGCCTCCGCCTCCTCCCGCCGTGCCGCCTTTGGGCAATTGCTTTGTGGACTTCTCAATGTTTGCCGCCAGCAGTTTGGGATTTGTGGTGTCTGCCCCGATGGCGCTGCATGTTTGCGCCAAAAGCGCCAACGGGCTGCTTTTGTTATCCAGCTAAAAGAGAGAGAGAGAGAGAGAAGAAAGATCGAGAATTATTAACCAAGTCGTTCCATATGCAAAAGACAGCCCAGAGTCGTCTCCTTTATGGTTTTTCTTTTTCCTTTTTTATTGTTGTATTTTTCTCATTTTCGATATATCGTGCCTCGCGCGGCGGCATCAGATAAGCACAAGGCCAAACCAGCCGTGCCGCAACTGTCGCCGCCGTTTGCCACTTTCGTGCCCGCGTCGTTCACTTTGTTCCCTAAACACTTCCTCAACCAACCCGAGCCAGCAGACCAACTCAACCCAACTCGACCTGCACGCCGTTGCGCCTGATCCTTATCGGCGCGCAATACTCGCGCGATCATGCCATACCTCAGTTTCAGTTTTGTTTCGGGCTCGACTTGGGCTTTATTCCCAAGTTATGCCTTCCTCGCGCCGCCCCTTGGCGAAATCATAAGTAAGGGCTGCGGGTCATAAATATGCTCGACGTAAGCAAATAAAGCGAATTATGAGGCCATTAAAACGTTTGCAAAAATAAGAGTGATAAAAATTACATTATATACACGACATAAACGACATAAATGCCCATGGTACCCATATCCATAGTCCCTTCGGTGCAGAGGAAGGAGCTTGGAAAGCGGAACTTAAAAAGGCATTACATTATTTGAGTAACTGTGTAAGTAACTCACTTGCAAAGTCTTTTGCTAAAGCTTCTAGAAATTCATGTTAAAAAGCTTCAATAAATTTAGAAATTGATTTAGAACCTTAACTAATAGTCTATCACAGATATAGCGTGTGTTAAAAATAGTTTATGATCACAAAATATATTTTAATTTACACTTTATCATGCAGACCGATCGTATGAATCCAACATATTAAACTAATAAAAAAAAAATTGAAAAAATATATTGAAAGTGTAAAAAATAAATAATCCCATGAATTTTCGAAAGCTTCTTGCCAATGTAGTGGAGCTTTTAAGCTAAATGCGATAAAAATATATGAATGTATATACGAATATATTTTTAGAATAGTCCATATATTACAATATACAAATATTCTCTGTAGAAAACCTCTGAAAGTCTTTTGATCTATCCACACCCCGATCGAATCTACCGAAGACGTATTAATTTGTTTTATGTTCTGCGCAATTGCACATGCGTTTGATTAGGAGTGTCTAATCAGTTTTACGAGGCGGACAATTTGTCATCCATAACTCTTCGATTGGTGCAATTAATTTAATGAAATTGCCCACCATAAAGTCGGATCGTAAAAATGACAACATGATATTCTCGCAATAGTGATGATGATTAAGCAAATGCTGTAGGCGCAGACGCTTAATATATATTTATGATCGATTATATAGTGCATAATACTAATATGTTTCGACTGAAAAGAGAAAATTGCAATTTGCGAATTGGAACAACGAGAGGATACCGAAGCGAAGTGCATATAAATGAAATGAATATTACCCACTCACAGTTGGTGCCATAAAACTTGAACACGGTTTTTGCAATAAAATCCATTTCGCCGCATGCCATAAATTATGGCACAGCAAGAGAGAGAGAGAGAGAGAGAGAGAGAGAGAGAGAGAGAGAGCGCGGCTAACACCGAAACTGAACTCAACTCTTTGAGCGTCATAATTCATGGGGCAACTAACAAAGACCCAACGCACATTGGGAATAATGACGTACAGCTTATGTATTTAGTAAGAGTGTGTGTGAGTCTACATGTGTGTGTGTGTATGTATGTTGGTGTGTGTGTTTGCGTATGTAATTACGCCCATGCCCAACTGGCGCAAGTCATAAACTACAAAATATTGAAGCTTTTATAGCACTCAATGGGCTGCCATAAATTATTATGATACTATTGTAAAATGGCAAATTTCTTATCGGTACTTAAGCGCTGCACCTCACCCCAGCCCTGTCCCACTCCGTATTCCGTATTCCCTAATGGTGCAGCGGGAACGGGGCTTGTTCCATGTCGAAAGGGTGCGTATTTAAGGCGAACTGTATCAAGGCTATTTTCTCGATTATGGGGAAATTTGCGTTATGATTTCTGCTCAAAATTCCAGTTCGTCATGCTATAAATATTTCTTAAAAGTGGGCAAAGTTTGGGGCGGGAGAACTGATTACAAGTGGGGAATTTCTATAGAAAAAGAACCCCAAGTTGCAAAGCATTAACTTTTTAAATTTAATTATACGGAAAATATGATGTGGTAAATGGTCAAAAACCTTTTCCAGTTTTAACTATTTTGCAGAGCATTCACTAGTCAATCAAGTCACAAACTTATTTACTCCAACAGTTTGTTAGATCTTTCTCTATTGTCGGTTCGCTCGCACTCGTTGGGGTAGTCCGAAAACACAGTCATCGTGCCATATTTATATCAACACTTTATTAATTATGGCAGCAATAACGCACCCCATTCTGTCTCGTTTTTAGCACAATTAGTCATAATTTATATGGAGCATACGTTGATAAACTTTCCGTATTGATTTTTGGTATTACGCGCATTCGTGTCGCACATTTTCACGTTGTTTGTGATTTAGTTTATAAATATTGATACAATGTTATACGATAGATAGGCCACGCCATTTGGCGATTGTTTGATTTATGACTGAACAATCGTTTGTTATTGTGGCTTACGTTCGAACGATCCAACTAAGCTAATACTAGACATGGGTAAACCTGTGCCGAACTAATTAAGACCCTGGCCAAAGGCAATAAACAAACAATTATGACGCACTTTATCGGGTCGAAAACAGTTGGGAGACGCCTCTAAAAAATATATATACGTGCTAAATGCATTAATATGCAACAACAAACGCTCGGTTATGGCACTTAATTAGCACTCGTTGTAGGCAGGTTAAAAAAATAAAAATCAAAATAATACTAAATTTCCACGGGTTTTTTTTTGCATCCGTTTACAAATTATGAATATCGTGTTAATTAAAATGTTACACCTTGTGAAAAATGTGTGTGGAAACCGGCAGAGTGACAGAGTGTACATTAAAAAAGTAATAACAAGCAAATACTAGTAAAAACAACAACAACAACTACTACTAACAAAAGCAACAACAATAACAGTCATAATGCGGGCAATGGGCGGAAAGGTTCGACTTGGCATCGGGGCATGTATTTAGTCATGCCTTTTGCACAATCGAGTCACAGTCGGTTGTTAAATACGGATAATTTAATTAGACACTAAAAACTAAACAGAGAGTTGCCTCACACCTCTTGCCTCGTCCCAGCACACCCGCCCCACCCTTCTGTTCTCCATTCTAGGCCCCTCTAGCGAGTCCCCAGTGTGGTCGTGTCATGATTTACTACTGCATACGGCTTCAGCTGTTAATTTATTGTTTAAGGTGTGTGCGTGGCCATGTATGTGTGTGTGTGTGTGTGTGTATGTCTGCGTGTGTCCCTCTGCCCGTGTATAAGTGCTTTGCGCTTCAGCGCACATTCCGAAAATCAAGTATACGCAACGTGTTTGCGACTTTTTCATTCGAATCGTCGAGTTTATTTCTTGCATTTTACACTGGTCATAAAGTTTCAAGTACCATAGAAATTCACATTAAAAAGTTGTGCCATCAAGCGTGTTGTAAGTAGTGTACATATCGTTTGATATGTAAGTTCTGTTTGTTTATTAGGCAGGTGCCCTTAATGTTGAAATAAGTCAATATATTCATTGTGACGAATTCAATGTGTCTTTTTATATTTTCAATCGGATAGCCAAGCTAATGATTCGATCTTATATTATTAATTAATTTATTATTTATTTATTATTAAGTCCGAATTGAGTTGTAATAATTAATATTTTTCTTTGAACAGTAACAGTGTATATTTAAATTTTTATAAGAAATAAAAAAAAAAAAAAAAAAAAAAAAAAAAAAAAAAAAAAAGATTTTCTTTGGAAACAGTTTATACAGTTGTATTTATTTAATATTTTAGTAGTATATTTTTTTATTCCCTTGTTTTTATATAGTTTCAATAATTTGATTTTATTTGAATTTTTAATGTATTTATTATTATTAAAAATTCATTTTTAAAATAAAATTCTACTGATGTCTTATTATTTATTTTATATGCTCAGCTGACATTTGTCTCCATTTTCTTTAGTTTCTGCTTATCAAAAACGTCTGAAACATTCCAATAATAAGCAGACATTATTCTCTGAAATTCTTGCCAACAACTGCTGTCTCTACACTCAATGCGAAGCATTCATCATACTCGTGTGTATAGCTAATATTTGCACAATATTTTTGGGACTGTCGATTAAATGATTCAAGTATGAAAAAGCGACAATAAATAAATGGAGAGAAAACAGACACGCACACATTGCTAAATGTGTCACATTCATTTGATAATGCCCTAAGCCAGCCTGGGGCGAGATATGACACATCGACACACTTTAGATGGCGAATATGCACTCGAAACAATATTAAGTATCCGCACTAGCAGCCGCAAGCGGAAAACAATTACGAATAGGCACGCGAAGACGCGACAAGTGGTGGAGTGGGACAAATAGGAGAGGGGGCATCAGCTGTACACACTTGAAGCCACTCAAAAAATCATACTTTATGTTAATATGACAAACAAAATGTTGAAACTTTTGAAACAACGACAATGACAGCGCTTCTCGAAAAACGCGAAGAAACGTGAACAGGCCGCCGCTGCGGTGGCAGCGAGATGAGTTCAATTGAATACACTCATCGAGCACTCGCGCAGAAGGGGGAGGGGGGTTGTTGGGAATTGTCAGATACCCATTCAAACAGACAGAGAGACTGATAGACAGTCTGAAATGCTGTTTGTTGTTTTTGAAATTGAAATTTGATGGCTGATTTTGAGGGCTTTGAAGTTTTGCCGAACTTTGCGCTATAAGTACGTGGAGATAAAGCTCATCTAATACGCATTTCGGATATGTAAATCACGTGAATAGACTTGAGATGGTTCTAGAGATACATATAACTTGAAACTCTTAGACAATTTCTTATAAAGTTCGAGCAATATGTTGGTGGAAAGTAAAATATAAGTTGGCGTCTTTATACCGGAGTTCATGGTCTTAAAATATTTAAAAATGTAATAAAAATATTTTAGAGCCGCATTGTATTATAATTTTTGTATAATATAAAGAAAGAATTATTTTTTTTTTTTTAAATCCATAAGTATTTTAAATGAATTCATGTTAATATTAGATATATTTATAGATTTTGTAGAAAAGTATGAAATTTAATTATGTTAATAAAAGATAAGAGAACTTTGGTTTTATATAAAGTCTGGAAAATTCTGCTGCCTTGTCACGTGAGAAACTGTGAAAGTTTTTCCCCATTCACAAGTCAGACAGTTAAACAAAAAAGTAGATGGGGCTGCCAATAGCTGATAATCCGCAAACTTGAAACATTCAAATGATTTATATATCGTATATGTATGTGTATGTTTATGAGGGCATGGGCGGTACCGCCCTCCCCCACAGGCGCCTGGCACAGGGCAATAAAACGTATCTATGTTCATAATGCAATTCAGAGAGTCGCAACGAGTCGCTACGAGTCGCTCGTCCGCCCCCGGGCATAATTTTTCTTTTCTTGCCTTTCCCTGTCTCTTTTTCTCTCTTTCTCTCTAAAATGCAATTTCCAAAGATGCTGCTGAGAATGCTCAGGATGCTGCTTCCTGTGCACGACGACGACGACGACGGCGACGACGATGTGCGATACAAAAATAGCTGCTTTAAATATGAATTACAGGATAAGCATAAAAACCGGAAATTGTGCTACGTCGCCATCTCCTTTCGCTTTGCATAAGCCCCCAGCGAAGATGCCGTCGCGGTCTCTTAAGGCGCTTTGCAGTTTTGTTGCGAATTATAAAATAAGCGATAAAAATTGTATAAAACAGGCAGACGGTCCCACTGTACATGCGCGCGCGCGTGTGTGTGTGTGTGTGCCTGTGCATACTTAATACTTATGAGTATTTTATCCATTATCTCATTGCCTGTTAACACCTTTTTCTGCGGTTTCGTTGGTGCTAATAAATTTGCTTGCTCTGCGGGGCGAGTCGCAAAAAAAAAGAAATTTACATAAATGCTCTTAAAATACATTTTTCGTATAAAGATTGTCATTATTTTTGCTTGCCTTGGCGACGAACAATAAACATAAATTGTAATCCAAGCTGGGGGGAATTGAGTTCTCTAGGAATTTCATTTATTTTTTCACACGAAAAATTCTTAAATCTCGCGGGTTTTGATTCATGTTATTCACGAAATATTTCATAAGGAATTTTTCAGAATTTTCGACATATGTGAATACTGCAGTGTCAGATGGCAGTCAAAAAAGCAGTCGAGCGCTAAATACGCTACTTGTCAAAGGCAAACTGAGACTGGCCTCATATACCAAATTACAAATGCGAATGCGATTCGCATTTGGAATACGAGTGGAGGCACGAATATATGAGTGTGAGTGCCAGTGCCAGTGCGAGTGCAATCCAATATGCCTGTAGTTTATTTAGACGGCGCACAAACGCTGTCACATTAACTGTCAACTGTTGTGGAGCTGCGGAGCTGACACTTGTCATATTGACAGCTGACAGCGTCATTTGACTGTCAAACGCGGCGGCCCCAGCAAATTCGCTCGAGCGTTGGCAAATGCAATAACAAAAGCAGCGAAACGAAAGACGCAGCAGCGCAAGGAGAGGAGCACGTGGAGGAGGAGAGCGCTTCTTGAGACTTGGCAGCGCAACGGGAATACCCTTTGCAGGCGTGACTATCGATAGTTACATGCGGAAACGATAACTGCTTGGTTTATTAGATTGATTAGATTGGAATCGAAAAGTGATAAATACATATATTGAAAATATATCGATAGATATAAATATCATAAATATGTCGATATATTTCAAACGATAGTTATAGGTGGAGGTGCTCCCTTTCTAAATTTATAAATATATCATGAAACATATCTGAACCATATACACCAGTTATCGCTTTCAAATGGATCGGTAAGAAATTAAATATCAAGTAAAGTTAGTAAAGCTGGAGAATAATATTTAATTATAATTTCTATTACTACTACAATTATTTTATTTTATTATTATAAGTCCTGTTTAGCTACTATACTTATTAGCTTTTCTTATATTTGCCTTATTACTTGCATTTCGGTAGAGGTTTCTTAATTAGTATTATCATATTTGTATAATTGTTGCAAATGAGAATTATTGCATTTCTTAACTTTGTAGTCTTTTAATCTGTGCTTTAATCAGTATAAGCTTGTGTTATATTATAATCTTGCTGCACATTCGCTCACATGCTTTGTGCATTATGCATAATACCCGCAGTAAGTGTATCTCGCGTTGTTTATGCCTGCCCGCAGGGGGCTGGTCGCATGGGGAGTAGGCAGGCAGCGTGTGACAATGTGCTCTTGGCGTTGCCACTTAATTTGACGACACACTCACACACACACACTTGGCTTCAGACTGTGTTGCAATTTTAGCCATTGCACTGGCCCCAACAGCAGCAATAACAACGGCAACAAAACTGTCAGCCGTATCATTGCAATTGTCGCAGTTGCTGTTGAAAATTGCATTGTTGCTGCTGTTGCTGCTGTTGTTGCTGTTGCTGCTGCTGCTGTGTGCGCTTTGAGTGACACATTAATGCCATTTTCATGTGTCACTCTTTCTTTCGTTTGGGCTCTGTTCGGGCTTAGTTCCCCCTGTTAGATCTCATGTCAGACTTTTGTCAACATTACGTGTCCATTTAGTTGTCAGTTAACAAATGTTGCTGTTGTTGCTGCTGCTGTTGTTATTGTTGTTGCTGCTGTTCGCTTGTCGCTTAACCTCTTCTTTTTTATGGCCACTTTTTGTTGCCTTCTGTTTGTTTATGCCAACAATTTCATCGTTGTCGTCGGTTTTTTTGCACATTTTTGCATGCGGTTTTTGCCGGCATCTCTCCTACTCGCCCCCTCTCCCGAACCACCACTCTCTCTCGTTTAGCTGTTGTTGGCGTGTCAGCCAGATTAGTTGGTTTTGGCGCAGGTGCGCTAATTACAAAACTGCTCAATTTGTGTTTTGCATTTTTTTGTGAATTGTTTTGCAAATTCTTCAAAAATTGCTCGACACACATTGCGTATACGCAATGTAATTAACCTTGCCTGACTGTGGCTTCAAATTAATTGCCACAGTACACACACTCGCTCGCACACACTTATTGCCCCTTGTCAACGCCCATTTGCCATATTCCATTATGCGGCTCATCATTCATTGCGCCGTCTAAAAGCAAACGCTGAAAAATGGCCAACACAGTGGCAGCGGGAGAAAAAACCGCTGTCTACAAGCCACGAGCTACGAGCTGTTTGCTGTTTGCTTTTACTTGAAGCTAACAGCTCAAGGTTCTTTGCATCGACACAGCTGCTCGGCCTGTGTTTGAGTGTCTGTGTGTGTGTTTTTTCTCGCTGTGTAATTTTTGGCAATGTGTTTATCAATCATACGCAGCGTGAACCTGTCACGCCATCATACCGCTCAAACGTGTCAATGTGGGCGTTACATTTCCCGCCAGCTCCTTCAGATTATTTGCCTACTCACTCGCTCGATATATCGTGTACGTGTACACATGTATTTATGCAAATAGGCAAGGCGCAAATATTTGTACAAAACAAATATATCAGGCGATATCTGCACATTTAATAAGGGCCTATAAAGAACTTAAGGACGGCAGTGGAAATGGAAATGTCAATTTACTTTTAGCTTTTTTTTGAAGTGACTTTATTTCGACTTTGATGAATTTTAGGAATTTTCAAGAATTATTTTAAACATGAAAACATTGTGTAGTATATTAACTCCAAGTATGAAAATCACGCAGTAAATTCCCTAAGATAATTCTAGATTTTCTCATCTTCAGTGCTTTAAAAACTAAATTAATTATTTAGATTTAATACAAAATACTATATATAAATTCACAATTTTATGTATGCTAAACAAGCAAATCTAAAACAAAACTCATTCAGCACATTCTCAAGATATTTTTCAACTTCGATTCAATATGAAATTGATGTGCATGTTTCTGTTTTTTTTATTTGCTACCCCATTTAGCCGGAAAGTGCTGCGGCAGCTGTTGCAATTTGCATAAACTGAATGCGGACTGTCTGTCCCACTGTCCATGTGGCTGTGCGGCTGTCATTCTGTCAACTGATTGACTGCCAGCGCCTACGTATGGCATTCATTAATTCTCACTTTTGTATAATAATAATGCGAAAGCAGCTCTCGGCTCGACTTGCATATAAATTCCCACTGACAGACAGTGGGGACGGACACAGAGAGACTTGTGCTCAATTTAATTTTATTTTTATGCAAAAATTAAACAAAAAGCAGCACAGTCGCTGTGCGAATTTAAGCTGACAGCTGACTAAATTAATTTGACAATAATTAGCATTTCAAGTTGTCAGCGTTAATGAATTCCGCCACGATGTGCCGCGCTAATATCGACGCCGAATATGCCAGTGCGAAATATGCCGCACATGCACTGCACAGCAGGGGCGGTTCAGCTGCACTTGGCGGCAGTGCTGGTCAATTTATAGCAGACACTTTTTTCTTTTTCAAGCGGAAGAGAGCAACAAAGAAGCTGGAAAAATATTTTATTTTATAAACAACTTTAAAAGGCTGCAAAGTTTTCATTTTCATTTTAAAAATAATAATATTAATTAATAATAAAAATTCCTATTTTTTTGCAGTTAAATTTTAGTTTAATTTTTTTGCAGTATTTTCATATTTTATGATATTTTAGCACGCGTTTATTTTTGAGCCAGGAGACTGACAAATTATATTGTCAAAATTAATCGAAAATCATCGATAAAAGAATGTCACTTTGAAACATTTTAAAAACCTATGTTTGCCATGCTGGACGAAGTAAACAAGCCAGTTTTTTAAACGGATATTTGGCGAGAAAAAAGGCTGCTTTGACAGCACTGATTGCGGTCGGCGGTGGCTGCAGGCGGCGACATGTCGTACGTAATAAATCCAATGACACTTTATAATTTCAGCGGCCAATGCAGCACGCCTCGTGCCCCATCCCCTCTCAGTACGCTCTCCTCTCAGCTCTCAGTACTCGCTCAGCTTGCTGCATGTCAGTGTTGTCGCTGTCATCCGTTGCCTTGGGCGCTGTCAAAATGCCAACGGGCGACTCGTGAACCACAGAGAGAGCGGCAGAGAGAGAGAGAGAGAGAGAGAGAGAGAGAACAGTGGGAGGGCAGCAAGTTGAGGTGTCATTCGCATTCGCATTTGCGGCGCGTTAATTACGTGTTATTTATAATTATGCGCTCTACACACGCGTTGACAACTCTTGTCAACAATACGCTGAGTTTCCCTTGCGTCCTACCATGACCTCCTCACCGCCTCGCTTCCCTTTACACTTGCTGCCCTGCGGTACCTGCTGCATTTGCGATTATTCATCATTCATTTTCGTGTTGATTATATTCGTTTCTTGTTGCGATTTTTCTTCTTCTTGTTTTTTGGGTTGCGTGTTTCGGTTTTACTGCAAGTCAATTTACATTTCTCTAAATGTAACCATCAATTTTTTTCATTTCTTTGTTGTTTCTTTTTGCCATTTGCAATTTTTATTTCGACTTAATTAACTTTCTAAACATTTCGAGGCGATTTCCGCATGCAACATGCTACAGTGGGTATTGCCTAATATGAACGAGTGGGCAGGTCTAAGAGTTTATTTGGAATCTATGGATAGCAAAGAAACTAGCAGCACAAAATGTTATTCTAAAGAAAAATCTATTAACACAGTAATGTCTGTCTTACTATCAAATTTTTTTACTATCGCTTATCGATTAACGTTTATTTACAACATTAAATAGTTTTGCAAAGCTAAAAAAAATTAGTTTATGTTCATAAGACAAAGGTAAACGAAAATTAAGAAGTTAAAGTGGCATGATTATATATAGCACTCGCTAATTTTATATCAAGAATCGATAGCTTACTATTTAATATCAATAGCTTGCTCTTCACTATCGTTATCTTACTCTTAACTATCGATAGCTAACTCTTTACTATCGATAGCTTACATTTTATTACTTGGAATAATTTTCCAACACCATTTAAAGTGTTTTATAACAATCAGAGATTAACCCAAGCCATGGAGTTAATCAGGATCCCAACGAGCTAAGTTTATCGGTATAACCTAGGGTTGTCTTACTCCCAATTGGTTTCACCTGAGAACCCTTCACTGTAATTGCGTGCGACAAGTTGAGTTAAATACTAGAATACATAAATAATGCTGTTGGAAATAAATACTGTTGTTGCACTTCCGCTTCGCTTTTCAATCGAAAGTCAGTTCGGACAGCGACAGGCCGAGACAGCTGGCCGTGTTAAATCGTGTTAGAGACACCCCTGCTTCGAGACCGGAAACAGGGCGAACTGACAGTTTTGTGTTGCACAACACTGTTTTCTTTTGCTCGCGCTACGCTACGCTTTGCCTTTGCTTTTAATTTATAATACAGATACAGATTCGCATGGCAAAGAAAAATTGTCTATTCCGGAACGGAAAACGGCAGTGTGAGAATTGGCGGCTGACTGAGTGACACGCTGACGCCCTTTGCCACTGCCGTCGCGCCTTCGTCTGTCGCTCTGCCTGTGCGTCAGTTAGTCTGTCTGTCTGTACGTATGTTCGTATGCCTGTCTGTCTGTCAGTCTTTCAGTCTGTTTGCCTGCTCCCGTCCATCACTTTGCATAATAAAATGCGAAAATATGCGAATTTAGCCAAACACTGCGGGCCGTGCACAGTGCACACACCCAACACTCGTGACTCGGGAGGGACAGACAGAAGAGACATTGCATTTCTTTGCATACACTGCCAAAAACTAGCTAGAAAAAGAAATGAAAGTAGCAGGAAATAAAATACAATCCCAGAAAAGTGCCCTATAGAGTACGCCATAGTAGAGTTGCCTATTCGAGTTGGCTTTTTCGCAACTTCACATAAAGTAGCTAAGAACTAAAGTGATGCTATCATAAGGTATTCTGCAGTCGTGTTGCACATTTTAGGCAAATTCTAACAAGTTTTTTGTATGCATTTTTCGTATTATTGTGAACCCAACGCACTAGTTAGATTTTTTTCACTGCGATAAGCAAATTTCGCGAAAGTACGCCAAAATAACAGACAAAAGAACAGGCAGACAGACAGACGAACAGACAGCCGGACAGACAGTCGGACAGCTGTATAAATGAATTGCCATAGTGAGGCTAATTTAAATAAGCAGGGAACAGGCAAGGGAAATCGAGTAGGGACGCCTCTTTGTGCTCCGATCTCAACACCTGATAAGCGTCAGCTGGGAAAAAATTGCAAGCAGGCTTTGGGGGAGGTCGATGGGAAAGAGGGATGGTGGGGGAGATACGACACCAATGTGAAGGCGTGAGATGCTTGTCGTGTGCAACGAAAAATGCATTTTCACTTTCCAGCGGAAGATGACAATCTGTTACAACGAAAAAAAAGGCTAAAAGTCATAGATACTTGCGAAACTTTCAGATAAACCATGGGAAAATTCAAGGAATTATTCAAATAAGTAGGGAGTTGCTAGGGAATGTATAGTTTGCAGTTGTTTGATTTAATTTTAGAATTTTTAAAGAACATTCATTCATGTGTAAAATAAATTAAAAGCTCATTTCATTTAGATTTATGGCTATAATCATTTGCAATGCCTGCTCAATTCAAGCCTTTTCTCGACTGTTCTGCCATAAACTTTAAGTTTTCCACTTTCCTTTTATATTTGAAGGGCAAGTAAAGGAGTTGTGCACGAAAGAAACGTTAGATTCAATTTGATCTCTTGGCCATAATTTACTTTGCAAACATTTACATTGCCTGCTATAAGTTTATAGTTTCAGTTATAGTTTATGGTTTATGGTTTACGTGATGTGGCTGTCAACGCCAGCAGCAGCAGGTCCCTGGGCCAAAATGTTTAGTTTGCTTGGCATTTGACATGACATTCATGTCATTGCGCAAAATAACAACTCTGACATAGTATTTAATTTGTTTTATTTTCGCTTTTCCTCGTATTTCTCGTTATTCTGTTTTGGATTCCATCAACCTTGGAGGCGACGTGTCGCCTTGAGGTGTCGCCCGGCCAAGTCAGACCGGGTTCAAAGAGTGTCAACAGCAAAGAGAACGAGCTGAAGAGGAGATGGAAAGACGTTGCTGCAAGTGTGGGAAATTTACTTGCGCTCACTGTGCGGCAAAAGAGCAATCAAAAAGTGTCAGCTTGACACATGTCATTTTCTATTCAAATGAACTCGCTGTCAGCCTGATGGTGCATATTTCATGGCTTCCAATCGTAATGAATATGGATGGGGTTCTCTCTGTCTTTGTCTCTGTTTCACTTCTTTCACCTCTCTCACTCTCTACTAACTGCTGGCGTCGGTTCCTATTGCTTTACTCGCCACTTGACTGGGTTATTAAGTGATTATTTCGCTTGTTTATTTCACTAGGGAAAATTCATCACAAAACTGATTTTACTTTAGAGACAGTTTGTTATGTGCTCAACTGGTAAAGACTATCCGTTAATTATCACAATGATATATGGATTTTTTTTTGTGTAGAAATTGAGTTGGTTTGAGTTCACTTGTGAATTGACTTTGCTTTTCAATCAAATCTTATTTTATATTGATTTTTCAAAAGTGGAAAATTATTTTGTATAAAATTCGTAGTATTTTTCGATAAAAATAATTAAATCTTGAGGTTAAAATGCGAATTCTTATTATAGATATAATTAAAAAATATATATATGTATTATTAGTGAAAAATTGACACTACTCTAGGGCCTTTAATTTATTTTAAATCTTTCGCAATAAGTTCAAAATAATTTTGAGTTGCATGTCACAAATAAACAAAGTGAAATCGTTAAAATAAAAACTATACCCCACCCAATTTCAAGATTATCATATAATTCTTGTGCATTTCTCGCAGTGTAGTGCTGAACTGAACTTGTTGAAAGTGCGTTTATCACTTTCACTTTCGTGGAACGTGTGAACTGGCAGTGGGAAAGGGTAGCGGGGGTTTACTGATTGCTTGCAACACACGAAACTAATTCGAAACGCTTTCAAATGACTGCTTAAAAATTAATGGCCCCCAATCGGCGGCAGACACAACCGCAGCTACACACACACATACACACATACTCAGATGGAGATTGAG
Organism: Zaprionus inermis; assembly: GCA_018151445.1. Classification (NCBI taxonomy): domain Eukaryota; kingdom Metazoa; phylum Arthropoda; class Insecta; order Diptera; family Drosophilidae; genus Zaprionus; species Zaprionus inermis. The sequence continues at coordinate 2,211,876 of JAECXD010001696.1, forward strand.
ATACTCTTAGCAGGCGACGCTCAAGTGGCGCCAATTAAAATGATTAACATCAATAGAATTGTGCGTCGTTTCAAAGTGTCACCCAAAAGACAGATAGATAGATAGAAGGTTGAGGAGCGGGCATAGGCAGCATAAAACTACAAATAAATATACAGAAAGTGGTTGAGTCGACGCGGTGATAAGACTGGCGGACACTAAAGTTGTTTCGCCGCATAATTGATGTGATTGAGATTGATTGTTTATTTGTTTTGCTGGCCTGCTTTGATTGAAAGCCAAACCAATCCCCGAAAAAGTCAAAGTCTCGTCTCGTCTCGTCTTCGGCGCCAGACGCACATTCCGCGCTCTTGAGTGTTGACCGCTTTTTGGCTTATCAATATTACATTTCGTTTCGGTTTCGGTTTTGTTCCTCCCCCTCCCCCCCAAATGCCCTGCGCGCCCCGCATAAACACATAAATACTGCCAGCTTGCGGCTTCGCATGAGTGTGTCCCGTTTCGGGCTTGTGGGCTTTGTGGAGGCTTCTTTTGAATTTATTCTCTATTATTGCGTGTTTTTTTTTTGTTGAGGGGCTTCAAAAGCAATTTGTGCGTGTTGAGTGTCAATTGTTGTTGTTGTGTTGAGAGCTCTGCATTTATATATCGTTTTGTGGCAATCACTCATACGCCCCGTCGCCGCACGGGGTCGACTTAATGATTGATATCATTTGAAAATCACTTAAGTTACCGCAGATTACAACACATTAAACGGCCTGCCTGGCATCGGAAACGGTCAGCACCCATCGGAATCAATGAATCAATTTGCTTTCGCTGCGGGCTTTAAAACTCATTTTCAGCTGGACAAGAGGTGCAGGGCAGCGGCTTAACGAGAACATTCCTATCGCCTTGATTAGTTTCGTCTTCGCACTCGCCTCGCGTAATTAGAGCGAAGCCCGGCGAAATATTTTAAGCCACCTTTTCCGGTCGCAAAGTTGACCGTGTTTGCCTTTCGAAAACCCCACCAAGGTGGTGTAATATTTAATGTATAATTATGTATATTTATTTGAATTTCTCAAGGTATTTCTCATTGCAAACGAAAAGATTAGGCAAACATACATATGTATATATATATAATATAATACACTGTTCTTTTGGAAATAATAAAGCAAATATTTTATATATATAAAATTGCAAAGTTTCTAGAGTTAAAAAATATATTTTTCAGATAGTTTATAGATTATTTCTTTCATTATCTCTGGTCTTAATAAATTGATTTACACAATTTTATATTCTTTATATTACTTTAGATACTGTTTTATATCATAATAGGTTTTAGTTTTGTATATTTATAATTTTTTTTAACGACTCTAGGGAGTCTTCTTGGAATTCTCAATTCAGAATGAATTTAAAAACAAAACCACAAACAGTTCCCAATCAATCTGCGGTTATGCTTAATGCATAAGCCACAGCTCGGAATGGGCCATAAATTGGGAATACTATGTATGTCTATGCAATACTATATAGTATGACATCTGCCTGGTAAACGGGCCGCTTGCGGCTCTCGCAAATTGACAGTTATCAGCGGTCACATTAATATGATTATTTCTATATTAATTTATTGGTTAATTTGTTGCCGCATTTTACGATTATTGGCCTCGCTGTTTCTGTTGAGTTAAGTCTTTTTTTTGCCCCCCTCTGCCACCTCTTACGACCAGTTCGATTATCGCAGGCCATAACTTGCGTACTATATTGTTGTTGTTTTTGTTGGTATGGGAGTCTCGTAATGCCCGACGCTAAAAACGGGTTATTATTTTGCATTTAAGAAGCAGTTTCAATTCATTACCATAGTTAGGGGCTCGCGTGCATTTAAATGAATTCATTGGGCTGGCACAGTGTGTGCGCAGGCGCGTTTGGCATGAAAATCAAGTGGCGGCGGAATGGGCTTTGGAATGGGTATTTCACTTAGGCGTCAATGGCACGATTGACGGCTCAAGAGTTTTATTGATAAATGCCTTTTGATTACCACCGTCCCTCCTCCCCACCAGCGGGACAGAGAGAAAGGGGAGAGAGAATACAAAAAATATGCCAGCTGAAAAATACTAAATATACTATAAACCAACAAAGCACAATCGGCAATAACAATAAAAGTTGGTCACTGTTTTCCTTCAGCTTCACCTCCTTCTCCTTCGCTTCTTCGCCTTCTACTTAATTCTGTTGGCACCGTGGGCCGCATGACGTTTTATTTATAGTTACTTATTAACAAAATTGATCGTTAAAAAATTATGACTGCCATAAAAATGCCACAAAACTCGAGTATTTCTTAATGGCATACTCTCTGCTTAATATCGCCCCGAATATGGCGTTTATTTTTGGTTAACGCTCTTAATCGATTTCTTATCACCACAAAGCTAAGTTGCATGTTATTCTTCATCGAAGGGGAAACTAAGCACAGTTTCGAGTGTATAGTACATAGATCCAATTCCAGAATCGTTAAATCGAGAGCTGCATAATAATACTTTAATTGTAATCGATTAACGTTTCAATATCTCTATAAAGCTGTATTCCATTTTAATTTCATTAAAATCTTTGTAAATATTAAATGTCTCAAGAAATATCGTTATCGAACGGTTTTTAACAATCGGTTGAAAACAATGTTTTTACTGTAATCGATAGTTATAAAGCTCTATACAATTTCAGTTTCATTAAATTTTTTTACAGCTTGAGTTTCTCAGGAAATATCGTTGAAAATTGAGACTATCGATAGGTTTTCAACTCTAAATATTTGAATTTTAATTGATTAAGATAAAGCTCTATAGAATTTAAATTTCATTTAATTTTGTTCCACAGATCAATTGTCTCAAGCGACTTCGATGCCAATTGACACTATCGATAGGTTTCCACAGTCATGGACGCCAATTTCAATTCGCTCAGTTTGTAGTTCAATTGAACTGCTGAACTTATTCAATAGCTACACGGCATCAATCTGTGCAATCTGTTCAATTGTTTCTCTCAGATATTATCGATCGTTACGATAATTATAGTGTGTACTACGATGCCAGAGTTGCTCATGCTGTCAGTCTACAAGTCCAGTTTAATTTCTGACTATTTTGCAAGCCAATTAAACGGTGTGTATATTGTTATTTCTTTTTTTTCCCAAGATTTTACAGGGCAAGACAAGGAGAGGAGAGGGGTACAGACAGTTAGGATATTCCGAGAATTAATTAACACTTTAGGCCAAAACTATTATTTGTATGCACGAAAAATTAACATGACAGCTCGAGACATGGCAATTTATCACTAACATGCTGGGGCAATCCATTGTTGTTGTCGCTCTGTTGCCATTGTTGTTGCTGCTGCTGTTAGTTTCTGCTGTTGATGACACTTTAATTAGAGCCACACGCAAACACAAAGACGCGGGCACACAGGCGACTGCAGCAACAGAAACAGCAACAACAACAAGTCGAGCCGAACTTGACTGAACTCAACCGAACTGAGCTAAGCTCGCTCTCTCGCTCCGCTCTATCCCACTCACGCACACACTCACGCTCGAGCTAGTCTTGCTCTCTTGCTGCTTGCGCTGCGCAAGAGAGTGTGAGAGCGCGAGCGCGCTTCGACTCATGTCAAGCGCACACTTTAACTGCCAGCGTTGCCACTGTCCGTTAACGTCTAACGCTGACTGCCGTGACGGCAGTCTGCAGCGACAGCAACAGCGACAGCGACTGCGCTGCCACTGCTGTTGACTGGTGACTGCTCAAACGGTTTTACAGTGGTTAACTGAAATGAATGTCTGACTGCATAAATGGCTGCTTGACTGACACATTTAATTATATTAATGATGTTTGCGGTCAGCTGACATTTGCACTTTATACTTTATTTACGTTTTTGCAAGCAAACTGACGGATGAACAGAACCGACTTTCACACAGTGTTTTTTTTCTGACTTATTGCCCAACACTGACAACACGACGTCGCATATTAGTTTTCATTTTCATATCCATTATTTTCGACGTTTGTTGCCAGTTTCCTTCACTCGTTTCAGTTCGTTTTAGTTCATTATTCACATGCGACCGAGACGGCAAATTATCAACAGTGAAATTGCGTGCGTGTGTGTGTGTGTGTGGCAACGTTGTTAGATTTCACTGTTTCTTACTGTCCGTCCGTCCGGGCGCCACAAAAAACAAATGATGACACTGACAGCTGTCAAGCTTAGTTTATTTGATTTTATTATAATTAATAGCGGGCAGGCATCATTAATCATTGAATAATTTATAGATATTCGCAGGTAGTATTTACATATGTACACTCATACCCACTCACTCACTCACTCACACTCACTCATAGAATCGTAAAGTCGTTTGGCAACACGCACACAAATCGCGAAAGGGTTAGTCAGCCAAGAGAGTCGCGTCAATAAATTTAGCTAAGATGACAGCGATATAAATTATAAATCGTGCATAATTAATATAGAAAACGGCATTAACATGTTCGAAACGTTAATACCATGTGTTACACACATACACACGCGCTACAAGCACTTTCAGTAATATGTATTGGTAATTCTGTGTTTTACAAGTTCATTTCAATTGGTTCAATCAGTTAATTAATTGATTTACTTTGTAAGTAGATTTACTAGCTGAAAAACTAAAGTTAGGTGAGAGAATTAATTATTGGAACCAGCTTACAATTTGAACTAGTTCATTATAAGCATTAGACTTAGTTAGTCTTGGAGTTCTCGCTGCCTTTCAGTCAATAGAACTAGTTCACAGGAAGAAACTATATAAATTGTAAAATCTATTTACAATTCTGTCTTTTTTCTTTTGTTTTGCTTTACATTACGTACCCACTCACGACTCTGACAGCTTGGAACGACCGAAAGTGCTGAGTTAAGTAACGAATCAAGTGCTTAGCTGCATTTTAATGAATGCACTCATCCATTCACACCCGAAGAATTCGCTTCCGTTGCTTATGCGAATATTTACTCACAAATTAAAATGAAAATTTATTGCTCGGCAGAGAGGGAGGGAGACCGCAACAGCAGCAGAGACTTTGACTCTGATTAACTGCCATAGTTGTTGTTGTTATCTGCGTGTGTGTGTGTGTGGGGAATTGCATTTGTTTTCTGTCATTATAAATTCAAATTTGGTGCGCCATAAATACGTTCGAGCACAGTGTGCAGCGCTGCAGGCGCCAGAGAGCGCGGGAGAGAGAGAGAGCAAGACGTTGACGCGAGTCGACTCAATTCGCTGCAAAAGTGCTCAAGTTAGCTTAATGCGGACGAGCATAAATAAGTTTTATGCGCAGATATTGGAGAATTTATAGCGCCCCGATTTCGATTCGAAATCCGAAGTTGTCTATTTGCTGTTGCCGGTTTTTTTTTTGTTTGTTATTCCTTTGCTTTTGCCAATTGCCACTTGCCACATTGCCGCAATTTGCCGCACAGCGTCAGCGATTTTCGCCCAGGGATGGCACAGTGGGGCGATAACTAGCGGGGGAGTCGCACAATAAATTCGCCTGTGTGTGGCGAGTGCAGTAATTGCTTTTCTGTCGACATTTGTATTATTTATGAAATATCAAGCGTTAATAAATAATGTCAACTTATTTGGTCTCGTGTCAGATAGTCAGATATACCACATACGTATACCATATACCACACGCACACACACACCGCATACCTGGACAGTATAAGCCGGCCATATCAGTTCGATTGTGATATATTGCACTGCAGATAAATAGAACAAACAGTGTCGAGTCGAGTTGAGTTTGCACCTTAATTCCGAATAAATTGCGACTCGTAGAATTATTACAAACGATCTGTACACTGTGCAGTGCGAAGTATGGGAAGGGGGGTATGAAGGGTAAATAAAAGTACTTGAAGTGGAAGAAAAAAGTGCAAGCTTGCTAGGGAATTTAGAAACAAGTGGGTGGATGGACAGTGGAAAGTGGTTAAGATAGAAAATCAAAAGAGAGAAAGAAAAAAGCTTAACAAAGGTAGGTTTTTGTATGCTTTTCTTGGGGAAATTAACCATTTATATGTATTATAAAAGTGAACAATTTAAAACTTTTGAGCAAAATAAATAAAATTTGAAGATTTTGTATTTTTCATTCGATTGCGGCATAAGGTTAGATTTTTGTAATACTCTTTAACAGATTGAGACAGATAGAGTATAGACAAGATGTTTTGAGTACTCTTTTATACTTTTTTGATATAATATTCGCTTTAGAGATTAACTGAGGTTTTTTAAAAACTCTTAAATAGTTAACTATATGAAAAACAGAGTTTTAGATGGGTTCATAAACTGAGAATATCAAGGCGATAGCAACTTTTAGTTAAATTTTTCTCGACTCTCTTTCTTTAAGCTAGGGCTCTATCGTATTTTAATTGTTTTCAAAAAATAAATAACAATTTAAAAGAAACAGAGATAAACTTTAAAGTTTTTTAGATAGCTGTAGGAATAAATTGGAAACAGTTTTAAGAGGAAAACAGGGCTTATTCCTATAAGGACAGTTTTCTAGGAGTTACAAGATAACTTTTGTTTTAAAGATATGGTGAGACTTTTAGAATACTTTTCAATAGTTAAGTCAATGAAAGACAGACTTTTAGACTAGGAATTCGTATTAGGACTTTTCAAGGTAGTACAGTGCAGTCTTGATCTTTTGTCTTTGCCCTTTCAACGAGATCTATAGGCAGCTTATTGAGCTCTTCCACCAACCCCAGATCGGATTGTGTTTTAGCCAGATCGAGCATTAGACTTACCGCAGTCGGGGCTGCCGCAGCTGTCATATAATCCGGCCGCAGATAGTGATGATTGCTGGACTGCAGCATTTTGTTGTAGTTTGTTAAATCCACTTTGAAGGCTGTGTTGGTTCTTTGGTTGCTGAGCAGGAGGAGCCGCAGAAGGAGGAGCAGCAGAAGGTGCTCGACGGAGCAGGGTGCGGGCGCGGTGTGGCCGACTGTGGCGTGGCGTGGCGAGTTAACGGTAAATGCCAATTTACTGTGGCGTTGCCTTTGTGTGGCGTGGCGTGGCGTGCTGCCAACTCGTGTGAAAAGCGGCGCCTGCGCCTCGCTGCCGATTAAGCTGTGCTCGTTGCTGCTGTTGTTGTTGTTGCTGTTGTTGTTGCTGTTGTGGCAGATGCAGCTGCTGCCGTTGTTGCAGGTGTTTAATTGTTGTTGCGGCTGCCTGATAATTTATATCATTAATATTTCAATGGGGTTTTATGCGTCGAATTGTGACTTTCACGCCAGCGGCATATTAATTTCGATTCACCGTTGCTGTTGTTGTTGTTGTTAATGTTAATTGTGTAATAAATTCATTAAGTATTATAATTGCAGCAGCTTAACATTTATGATTATTTACTATTATTTGCGCACGTTATGATAATCCCATTTCGCGTTTTCGAAATCCGCCAAAGAATGCAGCAACAATTTCAGCTATTAAATTACTTTCTTCCCCTCTCTCTCTCTTTCTAACCCGCTTCTTTCTTTCTTTGGTTTGTTTGTGGTTTCGCCTCGTTTAGGGCGCGTTTATGACGAGGCACGTACAACGTGTGTAGGGAATGGGCGGGAAGGGGATGTGATTCAGTTCTGACTTGATTTTTGAAATATTTTAAAATATTTTTATGGATTCTCTTGTGATTTTTCTTTTTTGTTTTGTATTTTCAGTCTAAGTATAAAGCACCTTTTGGGACATGACACAGCATAGATAAAATTTGAGATATTCTCTTTATTTTCGTATTTTTGGAATATCTTAAAAAATATTTGAAAACTTCACATAGTAGCGTAGCGTGTATTTTCTTACGTATTTTTTCAGCGCGACACGCGGCGTGGCGACACGAGATAAACAATTTCACACACACTCCGTTTTCACAGTCCGTTCCGTTCGCAGCGCACGTACGTACTTTAACGTGGAAATAACAGAATTCGACTAAAAATTTATAAACAACATTCATGCTCATTCATGTTTCGCTTCGCTCCGCTCCGCGCTGCGCTGCGCCTGTATTGGCGCTCGTCGCAGTCGCGTCGCGTCGCTGCTACCGAAACCAGTTCAGTCGCTCTCCCGCTCTCGTCGTTTTCGTTTTCGTTTTCAACAAGTGTGCTTTTGTTGTTGTCTGGCATGCGCACACGGAGAGCATCGGAGAGAGCGCGAGTACGAAAGCACCAGAGAGCGAACTACTACTGAGCGAGAGAGAGAGAGCGAGCGCAGTAGCTGAGCGACACTCTTTGCTGAGCGCGCATGCCTGTTGCTGAGCACTGTGAAATAGTAGTAGAAATGGCATTTAGTAGTAGATTTTTAGTAGCCAAATAATAATAAAAATATTTATAAAATAAAAATAAATTGTTTTATAAAAATATGATTAGTAATAAAGTAAATAATTAAATTAATTAAATTCATAAAAATTACGTAATGTTTCTTGCATTTATTTATGCTTGGCTCCCGCACACACACACACACTCGTGCTCTGCGTGCACACGCCGCCGCACCGCGCAGCTCATTGGATGATCGACGCTTTTGTGTAGCCATTTTGGGATTTTTTCACGCTCTTGTTGTTGTTGCGCTTGTGTGGTTTGCGCCTGTGTGTTGGGTAATATTGAGAGCACACACGCACGCACACACACACGCAGAGCGCACACGGCGTCGGCCATAATTGTTTACAAGTTGCGGCGAGCAGGTGGGCGGTTGTGGTGGTGGAAATGTGTGCAAGAGTTATGTGGTCAGATAAAACATTAGTTACGTGCCACAGAGAGAGCAGGAGAGAGAGAGCGAGACCGGGAGCAAGCTTGCGATGAGAGCGACTGATGAATGGAGCGTTTCAAGTGGTTAGAGATGGGCTTAGGTTGCATTTGAGCGAGAGAATATTCGTAAACAGAAAACAGCTGGTCGGGTGAGAGAGAAACAGAGAGAGAGAGAGAGAGAGAGAGAGAGAGAGAGAGAGAGAGACCAAGGACTAACGGAAACGCAATAAATTCCCGTTGGCCTCAAGTTGAAATTTATGGTTTACTGAAGATTTTCTATTTCAGATTTGCGATCGATAGAAATGAATTAAAGAACAAATTTATACTTCGATAAACGGCACAATACTTAGGATATATTTAAAGTGAAGGCATAAATAAATTATTTAAATCTTAATATAACTGACTTCGAACTCAGTTATATCAGATTTACATATTTATTGCTTTTAAGCACTGTAGCAGTTAATGGATTCGCATTAAAGCCTCATAAACCTCGCAGTTTTGAAAAGTTTCCTACTTTGTTAACATTTAATTACAGCTCTTTTGTTTCAGGTTAGGCAAACAATGGGAAATGCTAATGTGCTGAATCATAAACCGAACACCTACCCATTTTCCAAAATACAAAACAATCATAATGACAATGCTCCAATCTCCCGGGCTTGAGATCATAAAAAGATCGTAAAATCTGACTCTTAAAAATACCTTCTTTTTTTCAAATACGGATTGTGGATCAAGGAGGTGTTTATCATCTGTTTTTGCTGGCGCTTCCAGTTAACTCTCTAAACAGATTTCCATATTTGCATATTAAGCCATTCACTGTATTATTATTTATACGAGTGTCGTCTTCCAAATAAGCATTGTCTGGCTCCAATTAGGCGCGTCATAAAGCCCCCGACTGATCGATATAATGCTGTGATCATTAGCACAACTTGGGCAATGAATGAGAGTGTTGTGCGACGAACAGATACCGTAGGCGGGCGATTCTATTGAATTGCTTATTTCTTTTTAAAATTGAAATAGTTTTTTTGAATTTAAAGCAGTAGAATTTGTTATTTATTTTGCAATTTAAGATTACTTGTTGTATTTATTTTTAAATAGTATTGCTGTTTAGTTCTTATAAAGCATTAAAGCATTTAATTAGTTCCATTCTCAATCAATATTTCTCATCTTTTATTAATATAAAATAATTTTACTAACCTAATTTTAGGTCATATTTAATTACTTTCATGGCCAAACAATATCTAGTTATTTAATCATGTTACCATAGTTTCTTGCCAGATTGATTTAAATTGATTTGCTCAAACAATTGAGCTTTCAATTAAGCACCGCAGAGTCCTTATGACTCTCCCTCTCTCTCTCTTTCCGTGTGTGTGTGTGCGTGTTTGTTAACCACAAAATTAAGTGGCTAACTGAATTTGCGGCCACACACACTCACACTCTCACACCCGTGTGCGTGGCTGGAAAAAAGGTTTCGCAGACTGAAAATCCCCAAAGACAAATAAGGGACTGGGCCGGAAAACACTCTGCTTGTGTTTTTCGTTAGCATTTTAGCAGTTCATTTATGCGGGCGACAAAAAAAAACGCTCAGAAAAGCTCACATCGAGGGGGAATTTGAGGCCGGAAAAGACAGTTTAGGTAGAGCTAAAATGGCCATCCTGGAGTGGATCCATTGTGCACAGTCCTCGCACGTTTTTGCTCATTTTGCTGGGCAGCCCGAACAATTGTTAGCTCATTGTTCGGGGATTATATTTCATTTACTGACGAGCCGTGCCAATTATTTCGATTGTCTTTTCAAAACGGCTGCAGAGGGCAGATTTTAAATATTGTTGAAAGTACTGCAAGCTGCTTAAATTACGCGAAATGAAGAAATAATTTTAATTGTATAGAAAGATACACAATGGAAAGAGTAAAAAAGGTGTAGAGCGTGGTACGATTTTAATGTGTTTATAATTATTTAAGCAACTCTATAAAAAGGTATGAGAGTCAAAAGATTGAAGGGTTTTCAAGCAAAAGTATTTCAAGTAGTATTTAAATATATAGTTAAGGTATTAATTATGTAGATATTCATCGATAATAACGATAGTATTTTGCCGAATAAAATTATCTATTATATTATTTTATATTTAAACCTTCGATAGAATGGATAGTCAAACTGAAAATTGTAAAAACACAACAAAATTAACTAATAACTAATAATATTTTTCTATCAATATTATTTATTAGGCTGATTTATTAAAACACAGAATCTTCTTTTTTTTTAGTATTCCCTTGGAAGCTTTAATTAGTTGAGATATTCATTCTCTATTCTTCTTCTATTATGAATTAAATAATAATTTAAATTACTGCCTTTATGTAAATAAATCAACACAAAGACGCAATTTATAATAAGATATACTTATAAGAATAACCTAAAACCGTCATATTACAACTTATCTATACTTTGTCTAACATGTTTTTTAATCCAAACTCTTTGGCTTTACTTTTCAGCGGTAATCTTGACTAATTCTCGCTAAAGCTCAACTCAAAACTTGCTGTCCAGCGATTTTAGTTAAGCAAATATTTTGCTATGTTGTTCTGCATTTTCTGCACCCCGCCTGCCTGCTCAGCTCGCCGATTTCTCTCAGTGTTCTGTTTGCACACGGTGTCCTGATGTCTCGGTCTGGGTCGCTTTATCGTGCCACCCGCAACTCGACTGCAGTTAAACTGCCAAGCACTTTTAGCCTTTTTTGCTTCTTCACCTCTCGCCTGCTACCTACTGTTTTGCCGTGTGTGGAGTGTGTGCGTGTGTGTGTGTGCGTGTGTTCGCACTTTGTGTGTGTTGTATGAATTATGTGCGCTGCACACTTTTTAACCCTTGGCATATTTTACAAGCTGCTTTTCTCTAATAAACATACAAACGCACTTATTGTTGGTATGTGTGTGTGTGGGCCAGTGTGTGGATGAGTGTAGGAGTGTGTGTGTGTGCTTAGTGTATGTATTTTCAGTTCACATGTCGTCGACTCAAGTGCGCTGGCGAGTTCATAAATTTGCCCACTGGGGCGTATGAGTAATGCGCAAGGAGTGTAGCTTTGAGGCAGCGCGCTGGTCTGTGTGTGTGTGTGAATGTGCGTGTGTGGCTTTATTTACTGAGTGATCAAAAAGGAAAAACGAGAAAATGGCAAGCGAGGCCAGAGGGCAACAGGCAACATATGTCGGCATCAATTTCATATTTTTAATATAAAATATATTTTATTCCCTCTCTTTCTTTGTCTTCCCTCTCTCTCTCTCTCTCTCCCTTTCTATTGGCAGTGGAGGCAGTGACTTGTACCAGTCTCAAATTTGCAGCTTGAATGTTCGCCTTGCCACGAAGTGAGTATTATAGCAGTACACATAGGTATTATTATCTATGATAGGGAACAAACTTATCTCCAGTCGTGTTTAGTTTGAGTATGCTAAAATCCGTTTATAAACACACTAGCACTTCCCAACACTGTATTCCTAACAAAAGATTGCTTTGATAGAAACGAGAAACGTTTAGTTGTCTAACTTCTGTGTTTGAAGTTGGATTGAATTGAAATATGGCAAATAGCTTTTTATAGTATTAACCTATGAGCATGCATAAGTAGTTCGATGTTATTTAAATACTTAACTTAATAATCGCAAATAAAGATCATATAATTTGCAATGATCAAAATATATAATCGATTTGAATTAATTGTAAATTGAATTAAGAAGTAAATTAGTTACACATTACAATTTTAATTTTTTGATTGATTATAGAGCTACTATATTAATTAAAGGGCTTTCATTCGATAGTATCGATATAAATGATTGGGTTTTCAAGCAATAGTATCGATATAAAGGACAGTAAATTGAATAGATAATTAAGTTATAAATTACTGACTATAGCGTCGAATAAAATCATCGATAGATTTCCATTTAAAACCTACAATGTGGATCGATAGTCGATAGACATAAAATTTAATTCTTTCTGATTTTACCAACATTATATGAAGTCAATTATTTTATGGCCCAAAGTACCTATTGTTTTATTTATCGAATAAAACTCTGGCTTCTGCAAGTTGTCGCCACGAAGTCAGAGTCTCTACCAATATCTTCCACTTCCTATTGAGTTCCTGCGGCATCGTTGCAATCACAATAACTTCTAATTGCCGACCCCCTCCCGCCAGCCTGCCTCGTGGCACCTGCAGCTGCTGCACGCTCCGTTGCCTTGACAATACCATTAGCGTAATGGAGATCATTTTGGCCCGGAGACGTTTAGCCCGGTTAGTTAGTTAGTTGCGCGCATCCGGTCAGCCTGATGACGTTTATCATAATTGCGCCGCATTTGCATGCGGCGAAAGGAAGCGAAATATAACAGAGCAGCGTGTAGCATAAAAAAATCAGCTCACTTTTCATTTTTCCAGCACTTCTCCTGTTGCCCCCTGCCTACTGAATTCCTGCTGTTGCTGCTGCTGCTGCTGTCACCGCCTCTCAAGCGGCAACAGCAACTGTCGCCGTTGCAGTCACTTCGTGTCGCAACGCATTAGAATATGTTGCAGCCTCCTCCCAGCCCTGCCTCCCTCCCTCCCTTTTCTGCTGCGCTTTCCCAGCTCTGGCAGCCTGCCTCCCTTCTACCCCCGCCCCATTCCCTGCAGCAGTTGCAGTTGAATATGCAAAATGCAGGCGCGCGCGAATTTTTACCTTATGACAGCTGCCGCTGCTGTTGTTGCTGTCGTTGCTGTTGCTGCTGCTGCTTTTGTTGTTGTTGTTGCAGTTGCTGCTGCTGCCGTGTTGTTGCTGCTGCTGTTGCTGGTTGAAAAATATGCTGCTGTCGCTGTTTTTGCTGCTGTTGCTGTCACACTCACATGTTCGTTACGTGTTCTGCTCTGTCACTCTACGCACATGCTGCAGGCTATGACTCGCACACACTCACACACACTCGCTCGCACTCACACGAGTGCACTCACATTCGCATTCGTACTCGCAGCGGCGCCCCAAACAAATGTCAGCTGTAAAAATCATAAATTTAATGCAAAATGCAAAATGCAAAAAAGTTTCGCTTCGTTGCGCTTTTACTCTTGACAGGTGACCCTCCACAGGCCCCTGCTCGCGCTGCCTGCTCTCTGCTTTACCCTCTCTAAGCGTAAAGCTCTCCGACTATGATATATGCTCGCAACACTCGCGAATCGCTCCCTCTCTCTAGGATATTTATCACTCGAGCGCGCATTTTCCTTCGATTGTTCCATTTAAATGCTGCGTTTGTGCAAGACGCACCATAAATCGTAAATACCCTGTGTATGCAGCCTAGTCATACAATACTCTATGTATGCTGCCAAAGATATCTCAGACTTTGCTCATAAATCAATCATATTGTTAAGTAATGTCACTTGGATCTGTAGAAGATTGATTGATAATTATTAATCAAGTTAAGGCTGTGCTACAGGGTATTTAGCTGTTGTACAGTGTATTTGTTGGTCTATATGATAGTTTTTATTTTTCTTTTAATTCTACCTAGTTTGCCTAAAACTTCTGCTTAAATTTCTTCAAAGTACTTACAGGGTATATTTACGCCGAACAGTTGGTTCTAAATTCGTCTATCGTTTGATTCTCGTTTTGCAATGAATACTAACATATTTTGAAAATATTCTGCTGCTTCAATTTTAATTACAGGGAATGCTCTAGTCGGGTTTTACTCAACAAGTTAATTAGCTTTTAGATAAGTAGCTCTAAAAAGGCTGAGAAAACTACTAATAATACTTTTGAAAGAGATGAATAAAATACTACATAAAAACAGGGTATAATTAGTCTATGCCTTAAAAGAATTACAACAAAATACTGTGGCAAAACTTCTAAGAATTCACCCGAAACCTAATTATTGCTCAGTCGTAGTTACAGGGTACAACTTAACCGCGTTTCAGCTTCAAGTTGGCTGTGCTAAATACATAAATTGCGTGGTATTAGGGCTGCCTTTCACGCCGCCCCCCCTCACCGTTGCCACGCCCCCCTGGCCACGGAGGAGGCTAGAGTTAATGGCATTAGTCTACACTAAAGTCATAACATAAACATAAACACAACATAAATTCCAATCAATGCGAAACTAATGTGCTAATGACAAGGAGAAGAGTTGCCAAACTCAATAAATTGTGCGATCGACAATCGGACAATCGGACAGTCGCACAATCGAATAGTCGCACAATCGTATCGCATTCAGGTGCCGATCGAATGGTTCGTTGCGTCGAGTTCGGAAGATCAGAGACTTCTCTTCCCATAAATGATGTCACGCTCTGTCTAAGCTCTTGTTAATGTGGGCGCTTTATTGTTATTGTTGTTGTTATTGTTGTTGTTATTGTTGCTGTTATTGTTGTGGTTATTGTTATTGTTGCTGCCGTTGTCAGAGACTAAAAGCATTTGATTTCTATTCGATTTGCTGCTGCCTTTTGTAAATTGTTTACATTTTGCCTTGGGCTTTCATTAAGCCATAGACACACACACACACACACAAATATATCACAAATGACAAACAGACAGAGCGACAGATTTTTATATTAATTGCAAAATCATGCAAATCACAGGCAACAAATTATATATGTATGTATGTATAAAAAAAAACGAACTGAGATCGCCGAGATGGAAATTAATTGCCACTATCAGCGGATTTTAACACAGATTCTGTGTTAGATATGCCAACAACAACAATGGCAACAACAACAACAACACTGGCTCGAAAAGTAGCTGCAAATATTTTTAAATGCTTTTTGTTATTTTGAGATTTTTTTTTAAATTTGTTATTAATTAACAATCATTTATTAGCAGCGAACGCAGTCGGACGGAAGAAATCTGCGGCTGCGGTTGCTTTGTTGATACGTTTAATTTATATCTCTTATTCAAATATGCATCGATTTCTTAGGACAATATATCGATATATCGCAGACAATGGCAGCCAAAGTGATATTTGAGTAAAATTGATGGGCGTATTTAGTGTGCGATAAGGCACAAGATTCGCTTTCTACGGTATAAATCAGTTGATAAAGCTCTTTTATTAGCCGGAATTATTTTAAAGTGTATTTCGAATGCTGGATATAAACGTTTAGCTTGGAAATGGCTACTGACTGTGACTAGATTGATTTTAAGAAATAATTAGTATTTTTTCATTATAATACAAGTATCTTATAAGCTTCAAATAAGTATTTTATCATATTATAGAGCAGCATATTCATAAAAATTAATATTTAATAGATCATTTAACAAGACTGTGAAAAACAAGTGATCTTTTCAGATTCCAACTATTTCGTATCTTCAATTAGAGTTTTAGCAGTTCTTCTACTTAATTCTCTCAACTTTTTAGACTAACCTAACTCTATTTCTTCTGAAGGAGTGGACTCTTTTCTCATTTAATTCATGCGTCACTGTTATTTCGGTCTGTTTTTTTCATATCTCATATTTTTCCCTATTTTATTTCAGCTGCCTTGCACTTAAGCTACCGAATACAGGGTGTCTCGCTTGGTCTCCCCCGTGCTCTAATGAACCCACAGCTCGCAAAGTGTTGGCAATATCCATTTGCAACATTCTTGGCTAACAACATCTCTAAAAAAAACTACAACAATGTTGCTCAAAATAATTCAGTCTCCCGGCGCGGCGTGTGCAATTATCAACGGAGCGAGAGTTCACTCCGATGGCGATGGCGATGGCGAAGGGGTTATTGTTTTGAGCCGATTTTAACAGTTAAATTAACTCATTAGGCGGCGAACACGATGGGGCCCACAATGTAGCTAAGAGCTACAAGAACAGGCGAGTTCTTTTCCCTCTCCCCGTCTCCGTCCGCCTTGGATGCGGCCCTGTCGATGCTTACCCACCCGGAAACTCAGAGTGGAAAACATAATAATCAGGCATAAACTGCACTTAGGAGTTACCAAGAGGAGCAGACGCAGAGGGCAGGTGGCAGCCTGCAATTTCGTTATTGGCCAAGTGCATGTCTTGGCCATCCCGGGGCCGGTTGATTAAAAAGTAAGTGCACGAGAGGCGCATTCGACGGTTAATTGTAAATTGGAGCAGGGAGCAGCAGCTACCTCGAGAGCTCCGGCCCGGTTATAATTTCATGTTCACAAGCACATTTGCACGCACTGTAATTTACTTAAGCATTCTGCCGCTATCCATATAATCACCCCATCTATACCGCTCTCTCTCTCTGTCTCTCTCTCTCTCTCTGTCTGTCCGTGTGTGCGAAACTCATAATTTAGGTGACACGCCCATTAACAACAGCCCAAGAGGCGCAGCAGCCTCATCAGGCATGAAGTGCGAGCAGGCATCGTTTGGGTGGCATCGCGTCAGTTGCTCCATCAGCAACAGCAACAGCAGCAACAGCAACAGCAACAATTGCAACAACAGCAACAACTACAACTGGCACAACGTGCCGACACAATATAAATTATATATAACATGCATTAGCGCGGCTCGGGGTGCCTTCTTCATCGGGTGCCCCTTCATCTTCTGGTCGGTATCGTGGCCCACCGATCGAGTCACGCACCTTTCGATGTTTTTCTTAAACATCGCCGGGCGCAATCATCTGCAGGGCGGAATTTTAAACTTAGTATTCGAAGGGGTTCTGCCTGCAGAACCGCATACTTTCAGCTTGGAATGTATTTATTTTCAAGTAAAACCTATTAAAGTTCTTGAAAAATATTTTGAAATTTCGGGGGCCAGTTTAGGTTTGCCACTATAAATAAACATTGAAATTAAATTTTGGTCGGTCTCTACGAATCTTAAGCCCCTTAACTGCAAGAATACATTGCTATTGTGTAAGAAAACTAGATTAGAAAATCAAATTCCTAAATCTAGAATTTCATAGCAATAAATTTTACAATAATTTGCGAATTATTGGGTTATAATTTTTATAAAAGAAAGCATATATTGATCTACAATTTCTACAGCTCAAGATGCTCGAAATCATTTATTTCTTTTACCCATAATTGTTATGAAACTTTTCAAAAAACAAAAGCTAGTTTTATAAGCTTTAGTTACTCAAGAATTTGTAAAGCTTCATTCTACATATTTTTCGAGAATTATTTTATAATTTAGCCCTAAAATTTCAACACATATAATTATTATTTAGCTAAGAACAAATTAGATGTAAGCTAAACCCCTTTAGCTTTTTAAAATATCCAAACCCGATTACAAAATCAATACGCCTCTACTAAAATATACCCTACCCAGTGTTATGCAACAGTTGATTTGTTGCAAGCACAAAATTCGCAAGCCTGCAGCAAAATTGACAACAGTTTTATGAATGAAATCGACAGGGCAAATCGACAGCGACAGCAGAATCGGTAATTGATTTGCAGAAAGGGCCCTGAGGACTCGATAAACTGGATTTTAATCAAGAAGTCAAACACACAGCTGCAGCTGCTGCAGAGCCCCAAAGGTGAGAAAAACAAGGCATTTTACGGCTGAAAGCGCTCTGTTCATTTGGGTGTGAGAACGAGACACTGTGTATATATATTTTGTCTATAAGGCCATATTAGCGTGTAAAGTCGCCACATTTGAAGCATTTGCATTCAGTGGGCTCCCTCAGACGGATGTCCATGCTGGCCATTTCCGGCGAGGTCAGTCGCGTGCCGTCGGGGTCGTAGCAGTGGGTCAGTGTGATGACCTTCTCCTTGAGGAAGCTTTCGCGACAGCAATAGCACTCCTAGAACAGATAAAAAGAGTGTGGTCTTTTGATAACTTGCAAACTATCGATTAAACTATCGCTTAACTACAAGTGCAACCGATAGTACCTACGTTAGTTTTGATATTTTATATAGAAAATATATTGCATTATTTAAATATTACTTGCTTACTTACTCTACTAAACTTAAGACTTTCGTTTGACAGCAATTTAAGCATATTTTGAACTCTTCTGTTACATTTATTTATGTGACTGTTATAAATAATCTTTTAACGATAGCAATCTAGCGTTAAAACTTTCGTTATGCTCTTTGCCCTACTGTATTTTAACGATAGTATTTCGATAGTTATGGGTTCTAATTAATCTCTTAATTAATATTATTTCTTGAACATCTTTGGCATAAACCAGACTTATTGCCTTTGTACCTTCGATAGTACTCTCGATAGTAACTTATTGGGGTATACTCACTTTCAGAAACCCCGTTGGGGTTATCACCGACGGCTGCACCTGGCTGTTGCACAGACCCTCGCACTTGTTGACTATGACATCGGCATTGCAGGTGCGCTGCATGCGGCCAAGCTCGTCGAACTCCTCCTTGATCAGATGTATCTCGGACTTGAGGGTCTCGCAGTTCTCGTCGCCAGTGCCCTGACTATAGCGCAGTGCCCGCAGGCAGTGGGGCAGCAGGACAAGTAGCGCAAAGACCAGCAATAGTTCCGATAGATGCATGTCTCGGGAACTGACTGTTGACCCTTCTCGCATTGCTCCAGCCTTATATATAGCACAGCAAAGCACAATGCCATTTGTTGGGGAACATATTAAATGACTCTCTCTGATGGAATCTTTGTGTCGCGCGCAGCGGTGGGTCCCAAGTGAGGAGCAGAAAAAGGCAACCATGTTGCGGTAGGACTTGCTCATCAAATTTTGTGTTGTGTTTTGCTCGTTAATTGGTGCTTAAATCCAATGACTTGGCCGTAATCCAGCGGGTCAGTTCGATGAACCCATCAATGCAAGTAATCGGCAAGTAACAAGGTCAAGTCGGAGCATACTTGTCTAGCCTAGCACATTCTCTTAGCCTTACTCTACCACGCTCGTATATCAATGCGGACCTTCAGAAATATACAGTGAAACCTCTATTTAATGCCACTCACGGTTGTAGTAGAAGGAATTAGTTCTTTCGATAGCTTGTAAAACTATCGTTTCAGTAATGCACTACAATAAGTTTGAAATAAGCATGGAACAGTACCCTCTATGGTTTTGACATACACTGGAACCTTGATCGGCTTAGTCCCTCTCTCGATCTGTCCAGGTATCGAGTATTCCGCTACTGCAGTAGCTGCTAGCCGATTATCGATACTTTTTCGCTCGTAAATCATGTCGTTCGTTAAGAGGCCGCAATCAGCAGACATATTTCAGCTTTAATCAGAAAGCAATATGTATGTATGTGCATGATGTATCCCAGTAAAGCAACCATATGCAACATAAAACCCTCAATAGCTCAGCTTCGCTTGGCTCTCTCTCTCTCTCTCTCTCTCTCACTCCGTCTCACTCCTCCGCATACGTCAACAAAAAGTGGCAGTCGAAGGCGCAGTCTGTGCCCCGAACCGCCCTGTCCAATTTTCCTACAGGCCCAACCCGACCCGTGCCGACCCGAACACACGGCCCTGGGCCTGGCTGCGCTTTGGAATCATCGAGGCAAACGCAAAAGTCTCAATGGCGCAGTAAATTATGTTTTATTATGCAATAAAGTCAACCATAAAAATGCTGCAATAAATTAAATTAACTACTAAAAATGCTGATTTTATTTTTACCCCCAGTGCAAAAGTGCCTCGACTCGTCCTCCTGCGAAAAACTTCTGCCGCCGCCGATGCTTCCGATTCCGAATGCCCGCACTCGTTTTGAGTACTTCTCTCTCCTCTCTCTCTCTCTCTCTCTCTCTCTCTCTCTCTCTCTCTCTACTTGCCTGGCAATTCTGCGAAATTGTTGTTGTTCGTTTAGCATTATTATCGCTTTCGTCGTTCTGACAGTTTTTCCAGCAAAAATGCGTTTGAATACATTATCCTCGGATCTATGTACAATGCGACTCGTAATGCTGACAATATTCACGTAAAATGGTACAGGAACTTAGATTATCGGACATCTAAAATATCTGCAAATAGGAATAAAGAAGAAGAATTTGCATATATCATTCGCCCCGCACAGTTCCGATGCTGATAATAAACTCTCGGTGAGAGTAATTCATTGAGCATTTCCCTTGGCTCGGGCCCAATTTATTGCCACTCCCAGGCCTTGTTTGGCAAATTAGCAAATGGGCAGATTTAGCAGACAGTTCATAAAGAACGGTCTGGACTTCAAAGGATGCCTGGTACTGCCCGAGAGGGTGCTATGCGAGTACCCTGCGGGCAGCGTATGCACACGGGGCTGATAAAAAAAACGTATTGAAATAAAGCAAAACAAGAGCGCAATGTTTTAAATAAATAAATAAATATGACACATAAATACAAAGCGAAACAAAGCAGAAAAAGGGATGGCGAGAGGGAGAGTGAGAGAGAAGGCACACTGACAGGAGAAAAATCGCAAAAACTCCAGTAACACAAACAGAACCAGGGTCAGAGGCAGCGCAGCGAAAGGGGGCCGGATCCAACCGAGCGAGCGACAGGGCCGACAGTTAATTCCGCGAAAGAGGAAATTACAATTCATGCCCTTTGGCGGGACTCCATGATTATCAGATCGAATTAGTGTCTGCCCGGGCCCGGACCTGGGAGACAGGCTGCGCAATTGGGCCTGGGATCTGAATTCAGCTTGGTTCAGCTCTGTTCTGGCTTTTGTGCAGCTCACGTGTGTGTGTGTGTTTGAGTGTGTGAGTATGTGAGTATGTGAGTGTGTTTGAGTGTAAGCTGGGCTATCTGTGAATTGTCCTGGGGGCACATGTGCACACACATTTTTTATTGCCGCACTTTGCAGCTTGCCCCATTTGAATGAACTTAGCATTTTCATTTGCAGCTCACCCGGATCGCTCCGGACGGACCTTTTGTTTTTGTTTTTTATTCACTTTTTCGCTTTGGCTTTCCCCCGTTTTTCTTCTTTCTCGCTTCTTCTCCATCTCTGTTAACAAACATTCGCTGGTCACGGCTGTCGCTGTCAGGGCCAGAGCTGACCTTTTTTTGGTATACTTTGTAGTGGCCAGAGACCAAGAAAAAGTAAATTGAACCTAGGTATTCCTTTAAAATAAACAAAAGAAACTAACTGACTAAGGTTTCGCAATTTGTCGATAGTATCGATAGTACTAAAATATATCGATCAATTCTTTATATTATCAATTATTTTGCACAAGTTTTTAAATAAATTGAATTATCAATTACAAAAATAACTGTTGATTGATTATTTATAAATAACACTAACTACCATTCGATATCGATACTCACCTCCTTGCTTTACAGGGTATCACGCAGTCGTAAACATGCCTACTTGCAACTGTCTCGTATACTTATTATTCACGTGTAGGGAAAAAGTTCTGACAGACATGGAAAGATTTGTAAATAGAAGAAAATTTCTTAACAGCTTTTCGCATCGGCTTTAGGGTTGTCGAGTAGTTGAAAAAGTTGGCGAAAAAGGAGACAGAAAAGGATTAATTCGAGGATGAGCAATCGATAAATAAAATTGTTTCGTATTTGAAGCTTACTGACCGTGTGTATATTTGAATTTGCCATAGCTGAAGAGTTTCATTAAAAAGCCCTGTCATTTTTTGTAATAGTCAACTAAAGTTTAATTTATTTCGCTAAAATATTCTACTTAATATTATACATTATTTTCCAATTGATTTCAAAGAACTCTTAAGTAAATATCTATCATAAATCTGAAGTATGCCCGCCTGCCCTAATGTTCCACTGTAGATCCAGCACACATCATTATACTAACTAGTCCCGCCTTGGATTGGCGACTAACTCGACTCAACTAGACTCGATTCGACTCGACTCGACTCGAGTCATTACGGCAAAGACATGTGTTAATTTATGTAACTTTCCCGAAATGCGATTGTGATGTTCATTAATCATTTCTGTGTGTTTCTGGCCCTCCCTCCCCCGGTCTGGGTCACAGCCTACCTACTCTTTTATGTTATTTTTAGTTAATTGTTTGGGCTGTAAAATGTTTATGCGTTTTGCCAGCCAGCCAGCCAGGCAGCCGGCAACAACAACAACAACAGCAGCAGCAACAATAGCAGAAAACTCATAATAATAATAACGACTCTCGGTGCCTTTGGCCCCCTTTGACTAATGTGTGCCGCGTGCACGTTTCGATGATTTATTATACGCAGAGCTTTTCGAAAGGGTTTTCTTTTACTAAATCATATCAATCATATCGAAATTAATTTTGATTACATGACAACAGACAATGTACGCATACATATACCGTATTTGCTCAAAAATATATTTCGCAATATTGCACAAGAGATTTGCTGAATAATGGCATTTAATGGGCAAAGTAACCTTAGCTTAAGTTCGCGTATATTTTGAAAATTATATTTAATCTATGTTTCCAAAAGCGAATGGATGATATAATGCTTATAAGTTATTAATACGATTTGTATACTATTTAATTTCTTTGAATAATTGTGGAATCTGGCACCTTATTAAACATAATCTATAAAATTAAGTATACGTTTTATAAATGTAGTTGAATATAGTTCAAATTTAATGAAGCTTTATATAAACAATATTCGATAAAGGATTTGAACGATGTTTTATATTATATATAGAAAATACAAAATTTTATTTTATAAATATGTTTAATATATTAGATAGTTTAATGTAATTTTTTAAAAGAATATGTTCAAAATTTCACAAATTAAATGCGCTTAAAAATGAAAAACGATATTCGATAATTGATATTGGCAGCAGTTATCGACTGCATTGTTTCTATTAATTTTAAAGAGTTTATATGGAAATTTTGGTGTTTCGAATGTGAATAAAATTCATTAATTTAAGATCATTTAATTTAATATAAACAAATACTGTTATTCAGGCAACATTTTTAAGCTTGTACAGGCTCGCTGAATAAGCTACCCCCTTACTGATAAGTCGCTCTATCAAATTGCGAACATGTATGCAAATTTATTATGAAATTTTCAGTTGGCAATTTTTCCCGCTCGAACGTGTAAACGGTTTAATAACTTGTCAGCCAACATACCGCCCATACTTGAATTATTTATTACGCTTATCTTAATGGGGACGCTGTTTATAGCGAAAGTTGTAGAGAGACTGCACTAAGCAACACTGGCCAGGGGCAACACTGGCAGCCTGGCAGTGCGTAAAAAATCACAGACAAGCATATGCACATATAGAGAGAAAGAGAGCGCGAGAGCAACCTGCAATCAGGCCTGCGAGTGGCCTGTTATTAAGTCGATTACAATTGGGGATAAGCCATAAGACGAAATGCGGCATTTTGCTCATGTGTGGGTTACACCCCGTAGCCCCAGGGCCAGGCACGACTACAGCGAGGGGCGGGGTTGGAGGTTGGGGGCACCTTCGGCTACATTGACGATGAGTTGATGGACGCCTGCAATCGTGATACATAACTGACAGCTGGGGCGTTGCACAGCACAGACTCTGCTGCTTCTTTCTCCTTCTCCTGCTCTCTCTCTCTCTCTCTTCGGCCATTCGCTCAAGTGTATCTTATTGGGTTTTTGGGGGCGGAGGGCAGTAGCCCGGCAGTAGGATCCGTTGATCATTAATCACGATACACCACGATACATATCCGCTCGCTCGCCGTAGCAATGACCTATTGAGGCTGTTCGACTGCGGCTGCTCTGGGCCTGGCATTGCGCATGAGCGCGTAAACAAGCATAAATTAATATGGCAACTAATTTAATTAGCCATAAATCAACGAGTTTATTAAACAGTAGCCCCCAATCATGCCAGTCCGCGCCGTGGCCGGCAATAAACTGCCGCAAATTGGCTAATGCAAAACTGCGACCCCAGCGTAATGCCCCATGTGATTATTTATCTTACTTGCGCTCCGGCTGCATGTGTGTGTGTGGGTGTATTTGAGTGTCTGTGTGTGTGTATGTGTGCCGCCCACAAGCAACGCGTTTACAACGCTTCCCCCCACAGCACCCACATGTGCGGCATATGCACATTAAAAATCAGTTAAAATTCAAACACACCACAGATCCCAACACACACACATACTAAGCACACACACACACTCACTTGTACATATATTAGACACACACGCTGGCAACACGCTCATAAACAATTTTCCAGCATTCATTCAGTCGGTCAGTTGGCACAGCCCAGTGGCGGCTGCACTAGTTGGTTGAGCTGGCTACAAGGGGGGGCCAGACCCCACGCTGTGGCTCATTCTCTGGCCCAGTCTCTGGCCGCGTCTCTGGCCTCGTCTCTGGCTCCGGCTGCGGCTCCAGCTTGGACACTGTCAGTGCGAGCATCGGCATTTGGCACATACATTTCAAACATTTATGGTTATTATAAAGCATTTAAGATTATTATTATGCCACGAGGCATCTGTTACCAAGCGTACGCCCCCTCCCCACCCTCTCTTTGCCTTTTCCCAGAGTCAGTCCATGTCGTTTTTCCGTTTATTTTATGCATTTTGCAACTGCAATTTATTGGAATATTTACGAAAACTTGACGGATTGAGCAGTTTAGTCAAGTACGATTTGGAAACTATTGCAGAGTAGAAAACAATTAGGAAACTGCACAACAAATAACATATCAAAGTGTTTGTCAAAGTTTCCTAAATATTTTTTGATAACTTAGTGTGATAGAAGATATTTTCTGCTCTTCTAGTTGAAGAATTTTATACTATTTCTTTTTAATTCTGTAAATTCAAATTAAAGATACTCTAATTATGTTTGAATATATTTACTTATTTTTATTCCCTTACTTCCATTCAGCCTATATAGATTTATAGACATAAACGATTTATTTATATCTGATCTCATTTATTTATATCAGATCCCATGGGCATCTATTGATATTCTATCATTTTGAAAATCTTGTCAAAGTTTCCTAAATATTTTTTGATAACTAAGTTATTTTCTGCTCTTCTAGTTGAAGAATTTTATACTATTTCTTTTTAATTCTGTAAATTCAAATTAAAGATACTCTAATTATGTTTGAATATACCTACTAATTTTGATTCCCTTACTTCCATTCAGCCTATATAGATTTATAGATATAAACGATTTATTGATAACTGAACAGATCCCTCAGGATCTGTATATTTTATGAATATTCTATCATTTGGAAAATCTTGTCGATAAAATTCTCAAAAAATGCATACGCACTGGAAATGGATTACAATTAAATATTTATTCTGATCGAACTGCACAAACCACAGTTGTATCGAAATCAAGCTAAGTATTTTCTAAAAAATAACCTATTAAAGAGAAAGGTTCCCTTACCCTTATGTAGTTCTAACTTCATACCAACTTCCTCTGAGACACTTCGCAAGTCATGTTGCTTAGTTAGTTATACCCTACGCCAGTCGCCTCAATTTCCTATATAGATATTTAATTAAAGCAATACCGTGAGTTAACTAATTAGTGCGGACGCCCGTAACATGTTTTGGCAGCAACGTTCGCATGATAAGTGGCTGCCTTTCGTTAACATTTCGAGAAATCGAAATAAAAATCAAGAAAACGGCGAGCTGGGACCGGGTTGACAAATAAGTTACGCTCAATTTTGTGGCAAGCGTTTATAAACCGAGACACGCAACACATTTAGACAGCGCAGCACCTAAAGCGGAGCCATTAAAAACGCCACACTGATAAAAAATTCAAAGACCGAGCGAACTAAAACTGAAAATTCGAAAACCGAACGGGCGGACGTAGGAACGAGCGAGTGAATACCGAAACTGAACCCTGGCTAACTGAGCGAGTGCCATAAACTTTGAATTTTACGACGCTGTGTGGTCTCATTTGACATATTGTGGGCTTTACGATTCCGAAATTAATGACACCCAGCCAGGTAACGGGGCGAGTCGGTGCGGTGCGGTACGGCACGGTTCGATTTTAAGGAGGCGCCCTAACGTTTTCGAGGGGAATGAAGGGGAGCGTTCAGGGGCTCGGTGCTGATGGTGGCTGGTGCCATACCGGTTTGGTGTATTTTAAACATACAAACAGAACTGGCTCATCAGTTAATAAGACACATACCCAGTTTTATGGCATTAAACGACGACAAGTGAAACATAAAATATATATTTACTTTATTTTTATGAGCTTGCGAGGGGCAATCGAGGCGAATTTGCAATGCAAATGGCGTTTGCGACGCGTTTGCTTAGTTCGGCTTCCAAATCTCGCAAATGTACGAGAGTGAGTCTATCTACTTAGCAAGTGGGAAAGCGTTGAGTGGAATTGCCTGCCTAGCAAATACCCTAAGTAGGAAATATGGTATT
This sequence comes from Zaprionus inermis, assembly GCA_018151445.1. Lineage (NCBI taxonomy): Eukaryota > Metazoa > Arthropoda > Insecta > Diptera > Drosophilidae > Zaprionus > Zaprionus inermis. The sequence goes on from JAECXD010001696.1 coordinate 2,238,637, forward strand.
TACAGCGATTTCTGAAATATATAGCTTTATTTACACTTCCAACGTAATGCAGTTTTCAGTAAATAGTTATACACTATAAAATGTAGATCTCGAATTTCAGCACTCTGCCTTTGACACGCGTCTCGCTACAGGGTATTTTAACAAATTCATTGCGTTGTTTCTGGTTGGGTTTCGGCCGCCGAAATAAATCGCAATCAGCCTAATTTACGATCTGAACAACTTTACGTTCTTTGCAGTTTAAATTAAATAATTTTCGGCTTAATTTGAGCGCATAAATTAGCTGGAAAGTGTCAGAGTTGGAATTTATGATCTCAATGCATTTCGTATCGTGTAATTTTCAGCTTAACTAATTCACCGACGCCCCCTAAATAAAAACAAAACCGATCAGAGCGAAATTCGAGCGCTAATTACGCTTAATTTAATACAATGCGATTTTAATCGAGATTTATTGATTATCTTTAGCCTGTGTACAGCGTAAATATCTATATTTGAATATCAAAATTCGATTTATCGACTGATAGATATTCATTTCCTGCGATCTCGCCGGAACCTACAATAAGCGCATAAAACCGACTTTTAAGAACCTTCACGTCAATTTACGACTTAATGACTTTATTTATCTCAATCGAATTTGCACAGAAACATTATAAAGTTCTATGAAACAATCCAGATAAAACCTGAAACGTGCAAGAACCTGCATAACGATTTCGATTCGCTGGCATGTTTATAGCCGAATAACAAGGCAGCAGTAAAAATATTCGAAAATAAAAAATGCCCGAAAGAAAGAGAATACGACGTAATTAAATTCTAATTGAAATAAACACAAAAACGAATCAATTAAGAAGGGATAAATTACAAGTAATATTATTCCATATTTAGATTATATTCAATTTAGATTATATTATATTTCAAGATTCAAAGTGGGAAGAAATTTAGAGTAATCAGTTTGAATAATGAAAGCTACACTCAATTTAAAATATATTTTTGAAGTATCAGATGGCGATTTATTATTTTTGCACAAATCATACTCGCTTGATCCATGAATACACCCATTTGTTTGGCTTATTGTTAAAATTTGCCAGCTTGAAAGATTCAATCAGGCGAACAATCACGAGTTCTCGTTTCATTTAGCAGAGCATGGAGAATCCTTTGAATTCCGGCTAGTTATTGCTATTTATCATCTCAGCATATGCCGAATAAATCCTGATTTATGCACTTAAACAAATTAAATCCTCGCGTTGCCCTTGACAAGGGGATAATTTGGGTCATCCATGCAATATGCAAACGGGATGCGATGCGAATATAAATCACGATTGCCCCCCCGCGGCGCGCACGCACACGCACACACACTTTCTTCGAGTGTCTTTTAGCTATGCGAGTGTGTGTGTGTGCGTTCCTGTTTTAAAAAACTTTCGAGCTCTATGAATGATTTGTCCTCGAAGTTCGCCCGTAATACTCGTGCCTGATGGGCCCGGAGACACTTTCGGACTACTCCCGTTCCCGTCCACATGCATAAATCAGCGCTTATTTCGCAGTAAGTGTGTGTGTGTGTGTGTGTGTCTGCTACCCCCGTAGCCTACAAATTGTTGAGCAGGCATGCTGCATCCTTGCGTTATCCTGTCGACTCTCCCCCCATCCTGCCTTGTTGCGATATTACAAATGACTGTGGAATATTTATAAGCATCATAAATTTAATTTATGTCGCCACTGTGCCCGCCGCCGCGTTTATTGTGCGCATAATAAACGCTCCTCTCCAGCCTCCTCAGCCCTGCCCCCCTCGCACTTTTCCCGCTATTGAAGTAATTTATTATTTTTATACGTTTCATGTGCGTGTACGCATGTGTGTGTGTGTGTTTTGTGGCACGCATTTTATACATTACACATAAAATATAGTGCGAAAATTGCAGTTGCTATTATTTTTATTTATTATATCATTTTTTTGCGTCGCGCAATGTGAATTTGTGTGGTAAGTGATAAATATGTTTCGGTTTTTTTTTCGGTTCAGTTTTGTTAATGGGGGTTGCTCTGTAAGTTGGGCGACAGTAAATTATACTTCAAATTGCGGAATTTGTGGACTGCGGCTCCGTGCATCTCATTTACCTTTTGCATTCGCTTTTTTAGGGCATTCGCAAGGGTTTTCTGTTCTCGAAAAAAATAAAATAAATTTGGGAGTTCATTGAAGTCCTTAGAAATTTTAAATCTAGTTTTGAAACCCGAAATTTCTTTATTAAATAAATTTTTTAATATGTGAACAAGAAAGATCAATATATAATAGAATTTTACGTATAATCTGTCAGCTTATGTACATATATCGTCTGTTGATTTCTACGTCAATGAAATATTATAGTTGCTTATGTAGATTTAATAAAACTTTGAATATAATTCTAAAATGCTTTAGGAATTTAATTGGCAACATTTCAATATTTAACTGACTCCATTTGGTGAAATTAAAAGCAAACATGTTGTTTTCAAAAATAGCTTACATATTGCTTATATCATTATGAAATTTTTGTAAAATTTTCATTTTGTAAATTTTTGGCTTGCATAAGATATTTTGGAACCCAAACTAAAGGGGAGTAAAAGCCCAAAGCAACCTAGAAAATTATATAGTTTTTTTGAATTCCGAAGAACTGCAATCGTATTATTAATAAAATATTTAAGATATCCCTTAATTGTTACAGAAAACAACGTTTGATTCACTTTGGAAAAAGATTGCAGACTTTATTTGGGTATAACAATAATATTTGGTAATCGCACTCCACGCGGCATGAGATCACGTCGATCTGTAACAATTTCAGGGCTAATGGTAGCTGTGCTCGTGTCCCGCATAGGCGTGCTCGTAGCCAGCGTGCTCGTGAGCGATCTCGTGGGCAGCGATCTCGTGTGCGGCCTCGTGCTCGTAGTGAGCGTGAGCCTGCTCGTGTCCGTGAGCGTGTCCATGACCGTGCTCCTGCTTCAGCGAGAAGCCGTGCGTGCTGGAGCCATGGTGAGCCTGATGGCCATGAGAGTGATAGTCCTCGTGACCATGTCCGGCATAGGCGCCGTGTCCGGCGTGACCCGAGTGATCAGAGTGGCCAGAGTGTTCCTCGAACTCAACGTGTCCGCCCTCGTAGCCGCTGTGGTGCTGGTGGTGCTCGGGCACAAAGTGTTGCAGCTTCTCGCGATGCACCTGCGCCTCGAAACCCTTGTGCTTGTCGGCGGTGTAGTGGACAGTGCGCTTGTGGCCATCGGCATCGATCAACTCGTAGTGTCCAGTCACCTTGTGTCCGTCGCGATGTTCGCTGTGCTCCTTCACATCGCCAGTCTTTTCATCCTTGACGCCATACTGGAAGTTGTACTCGGCATGCGAGTCATGTTGGTCGTCGTGGTGGCCATGATGATCGTGATGGTGATGGGCAGCCTCCTCCTGGTGATCGTCGTGAGACACGAGATGCACGGAGGCATGACTGGTGGCCGACTGATGATCATGACCATGGAAGGGGGCTGCCTGGATCAATACACAGGCCAGCAAGGCGAAGGCTGCGAGTATCTACAAGAAGACAAAGATCACATAAGTCTCCTCGCAGACTGTAGATCGTTGATCCTTCTCCGTTCTTACCATTTGGGACATGGTGCTGCTGCAGATTAGAGTTGGTCGATCTAGAGCTGTGTGTTGGAAGTGGAAAGCCCAAGCGAACTGTATCCAAACAGAGTTCAAGCTGCACTTTTTATACCCGGCAGCGGGGTCAGCTTCGACTGACTCTTTGACTTACTTTCGAATAGAGTTTTAGTTACGCCCCATGTGCGGTTCAAGTTCGTAACATTTCTGCCGCCTTTTACTTTCGAGCAATTACCCCAGCACAGTCTTTTCCTGTCTCTCCCTCTCTCTCCCTCTCTCCCTGTGATTCATTTAAATGAAATCCACGAATTGTAATTCATTGTACGATTTATTGTCCCATCGATGGCCAATTTAAAATGGCATTGTTTATGCCCCTCGGCATAATCCCGGCGAGCTGAGCTGAGTCCGATTCCGATTCCAAGATGAGGCAACAAACGAGCTGGGGCACAAGATTTATGTGCCAGGCGCATGTCGACTCGTTGACGTCAATCAGCCTGACAAAAAGTCATCAGAATTGCCCAGAGGAGTCGCGGACTGAGACCTGAGACCTGAGACCCTGCCCTGCTCCTTGCATCCGATCTCGAGAAGGTAGCTGCTGCTGCCTGTCAGAAGTCAATCGGCTGCCGTCTGTCAATGTCGTGCCGCCTTCATCAAAGGCTCAGCTCGAGCGACGACGAGTTGACAATGGAATTGGATGTGCATGTAATCCAAATCCGAATCCGAATCCGTATACAAGTCTGAAGGACTCGACAGCGTCGCGTCGTCCCGATACAATTTGCATTTGATGCGTAAATTAGCCGCCAATCGAATGCGATGCCAGGGAAATTTGCACTAAGATCCTAACTTTTTATTTTGAAATATAATCTATATTTATCTTCTAATGCAGGGAAGGTTTGAAATGTAAATGAAATTTGAATATGTTAAGTCTATAATAATATATAAGCATAAAATAATTTATGTTTGTAATGGAAGAGATAATTTTATTATAATCTGGAAGCTATAAGGAAGAGTTTCCATTATTAAGAGCACTGAAAAGATTTTAAATGGATTTCATAAGTATCAATATATTATGGGAATATGGTTATCAAGCGAATATATACTATATAGGTTGTAAAGAGCAAGAATTCGAATATACAAATCATTTTAAAGTATTTAATGCATGAATAGAATGGCATAGGAATACATATATAAAATATTGAAAATATATGATATGTTTATTAATTATTTCAATGTGATTATTATATTGTTTATATAGAAAAGTTCCAAAACTTGCCCTGCTTTGCTATCAAATTTTGTAAGCTTCTCCAACTTTAAATAAGCTCACTTTAAATCAAGTTAAGGCTGCCCTAAGTTTAACTACCAAAAAAGGAATACCTTGAAAATTTCATTTTATAATTTCAACTTGTTGAGATTGTCATGACAATCCATTGTGGGCATGCCTGCGCCTCTCAAACTCAAGTTGCGTCTCGCAGTGATCCCTTGCGATGATGTTCAAGTCGATTGTGGATTGTTGTTTAGTTGTTGTTGTTGCTGTTGTTGTTGGGGTTTCTTGGATTGTTGTTGCTGCTGCGGCTGCTGCTGTTGTCGGTGTCATTTCTGGCTGCGTTTTGTGAGCACATTTCGGCTGCTTGATTACTCATGTCAATCAGGTTTCCAAACAGCGACGACATGCTGTCAATCTTTGTGTCATGGCCGCTGAAGTTGGACAACAAGTTGGCTCGATTGTGCGGCCCAAAGGAGGAAGGAAGCGCACCGCACCGCACCGCATCGCATCGAGTCGAGACGCGACGAGACGCGACGGAATGAAATGAAAGGTAAAAATGAAGCTGAATGCCACAAAGGTGCGCGCTGCCGGAGTATCGTGACAGTGACAGTACTCGACGTGGCTGCTGCTGTTGTCGTTGTTGTTGCTGCCTCTGCTGTTGCTGCTGCTGTTGGATTGATGTGCATTGTATGTAAATTGGGCGGCCGTTTTCGCATTTGATGCCCTGTCAAGGGATAATCAACAGCAGCCCGACTGACTGCCTGACTGACTGACACACGCAGGACATGCACGGGAATTGAAGGAGACACGGCAGCAACTGTTGCCGCTGTAACTGCAACTCATTATGCAGACGCATCAAAATGTTGCGCTCCCCCTTTGCACGCGAATCGATCGTTGCGATCGATGGATGGGATGGGCAGCTCGCTTTGCCCGCCTGATTGCACTCACTACTCCGCTCAATAACGAGCGTTAAGAAATACGGCCCCAATGTACGATAATTTGCAACGAGCATTCCCGGGCCGCACGTACATAAATTTCTCCCTCTCTCTCTCTCTCTCTCTCGAGACGTTTGCGACGTTTTCGAAATCGAAATCGCTATCGAAATTGAAAACGATGTTCGGCTTGTTGACAGATATTCGTTTGACAGACCGTCAGCTGTCAGTGCGAACGGCGTAAATGCTGACTGGAAGCCACCGCAAAGGGATCACAACGGCGATCCGATCCCCAGTTGGATTTTGTCTCGGATTGCTTTGACAGTTCGCCTTGACATCGCTCATTATCATTGCGAAGGGGTCTCTCCACTTTTGGACATGCTTAATGCAATTTACTGCATTACGTTGGGGTCGCCACAGCTCGAGGGGGATATCTGACGGTATCGGATCGCTCCCTGATCCATAATGCAGCTGCTTAACTTTCATAACGTCACGAAACACACGTATATCCCGCTAATTAATGCAGAAATTCAGTTTTGGGGGACCTTAACTTATTTAATTGGCAGAATATTTTGTGTTCAGTTCATGTTTAATAAACTTATTTCAAATAATGTTTAATATTTTAAAAAATCATTTACCTTATCGCTGTGATGGGTAAAAAAGTATGGGAAGTCTCAAGGAATATCTATTATGTAAAGAGAAAACTTTACAAACCTTTTAAGGAGGTAGCATAATGTATATAAATATTTATTAAATTTATTTAACTAATAAAATGATAAGTATAAAGTTCTTTTAAGTTCCCACTAAGGAAAATAATATAATTACGCAATGGATTAAAGGTTTCTCCATATGTTTTACCATTTAAATGATAAACAATGCATACCGGGTTAACTGAATAATTATAAACAATAAACACATTGATTACAGATCGATTTACAGTTGAAAACAAGCGTAATTCACAATGTCTGTTTTATTTATGTGTTTATTATTAATGTACAAGCATTCCGTGTGGTTTCCCTTCTACCAAAAGGGGTGGTCTACTATAATTTATTGCATCAATTAAATCTAATGGGATTCGTACAAAATGCAATCGATGCGAATTGAGTAATCTGGCGTATTAATAAAATAACCCATATTCATTGCGAGTTTCTCAATTCCGATTGTAATTGCACGTTACAATGAAATACAACAAACAACTAACTGAATTCTAGCTATGGCAACGCCAGTCAACAGTGACTGCTGGCAGTAGCTGCACATGCTCAAAGAAGAGTCGGGGGGAAAATCGTGTGTGCGATGACAATAAAATATCGCCAGACGAGACACGTAAAAAAATGCGCTAAGAAATTGCAGAAATTGCGACAAGAGCAACAAAAAATAACCAGGGACTTGTAAACGAATTGGTTTGACTAGCATATACCCTGCTATTTTAATATTGTTCATTCTGAGAATAGAGTAATTCAAGATTTCTTGATATCTTTTAGGGAATATATTTGTTGCGAAAATTTAAGAATTAATATTATATTCGAAAGTCAAATGTATTCAATACATTTTACTGCATATCGATTAATAGAGCGCTCGATTAATTTGATATCAAACACAAATTAAAGTAAACTGTACTACCAATATAAGTTCCATATAATATTCATATAATAATTACACATTTCGTACGCTTAAGTAATTCCTTATCATTCTAATAACTAATTACAGAGTATTGCAGAACCGGCTCAGCCGACTAGCTGCAATCGTTAATTGTGAGATATAAAGTAAGTAAGTGGCTTGCGGAGGGGCTGCAGCACGAAGGTGTTGGGCAGCAGCATAGGGGGGTCTCTCTCGCTCTCTCTCTCTCTCGCAGCACGTAGGATCGGTACTGGCAGCGAGTGGGGCCTGCAGGGTTGTCCTGCTTCCCGTGCTGGCAGCCAAGTGTTGACAATTCTCGTCAATTACGTTGTAATGCGTCTGGCAGTGGCAGCACTGGCACTCTGAGGTTTCAGTCCGTTTGCCAATTGCCTGCTTGCTCAATGCGTCAGTGCGTCACTGCGTCAGTTCGCCAATTGGCATTGACGCATTGCTTGACACATTATGATGCTTGATTTGTTGTCATGGCAATTTTGCCACCATTCGCATCGGCGGCAGTCGCATTTGGTCCTCCTCAAATGGCCATGCTGGCAATCTGAGTCGCTTTTGCTCCCTCTCCCTCCCTGTCTCTCCCTCTCTGTCTCGCAGGCTTTGTAATGCGAATTTTTCACTATGGACAAATGAGTTTGTCGCGGCCTTTTTGCGTTATAATTAGGCTTTTTGCGCTACTGTCTTGGCCGGAGAGAAATACTTTACAACATTGTTGGCCTTTCCAGTTATTAATGGCTAACTCTGCGCATGTCGGCATTTAACGTGTTTATCGCAATCGGAAATTGCCATTGCTGCTTTTTTTTTTAAGTCCCCTCATTGCAGCTGCATTTCTCGGCTGGAAACACTTGAAAAGGCATGTCTCTCGCTCGCATCTCTCGACTTCGTGGAAACGATAAAATGCACAATATGCTCGAAAAATGTAACTGCAAATGAATTTAATTACCACAAATTCATGAAATTAAAAGTTTTCATCATTCTTTCGACACATTAATTAAATATCTGAGATGTTTTTTGATGATTAACAAAAACATGAACGAATGTTCGAGAGAGAGAGAGAGATATAGGTGTGTTTCGAAGGTTATTTAATAATTACATTAAATTTCCAAGGGCTTCATAATGATTTAATATTTGAAGTATTTGCAGTTATTTTATATAACAAATCTAAATTTAGTTATTTTTATTAAAGAGCTGGCTGTGTAAGAAAAATTCTTTCCAAACTAATCAGCTTTACCTAGATAAAAATATATATATTTTTTTCAATTAAAGAACCCTAACAAATAACTTGTACAAAAGTTGTTTTCAACATAAATAGAAGTTCTCTAATATTTTAAAAATAAATAAAAATATACAAGAAATATTTTGATTTGGTACGCTAAATTTTACTACACTTAAGAGCAGATCTTGCATTATGCTGTAGCTATATTGTTTCCCCGATTTGAATGCATAGATCCACAGCATGTTCCACACACGAAATATCAGTATACTGCTCGACTGATAGATCGATCAAATGTGGAACACTGGTAGCTGGCAGATGTAATCAAACGTGCTCATGAATGCGCCCGGAGGCCTTTCAATTAATGTTCGAACAAATATAAAGAAAAGAAAAACTCACGGTGTGCCGGTGCCTTTGTGCCGAAATGAAAAGAGAAGAAGAAGGAGAGGAAGAAGAAGAATAGTCGGAGAAATAAAGCCAGTTACTTTAATGAAATACATCTGTTCGCCGGATTGCTCACTCGGTGGTTTTTGTCGGCGTTTCGTTACAAAAGCCAAGAGGCAACACACACAATTTATGATTAATCACAAGATCGATGAGAAAATTATGCTTATGACAATGGTTAAAAGAGTCAAAGCGAAGGGCGGTCTGGCGGGAGTGCGAGTGCGAGAGCGAGAGCGAGAACTCGGCATTAATCTGCATTTTCTAGGCCCCAGCGAGAGATGACAAAGCGCTTATAGCGCATATAATTATCGCTTGCCGACAAAGATCGGATGGGAAAAAAGAAGTCGCAAGTGGCAGGAAATGCCACTTAATTTGTTTTTCTTCCCCACGCAGGGCCCTACGTAATGTCTTAAGTATTAACCAGCCGAAATGTCATTAATGGCAATTGCTTATAATGACTCTACGTCTTTATGAACTACCCAGCTCAACGTGTCGTTCGATGCAATGGCATGCTCAACCATCGATACCCCTTGATTCATATCGATTTTAAGCTGCTTTAGTATTATAGAATACGTTTTAGGCCTTGCAGATTCCTCGCTTAAAGAGCTTCAAGATCTTTTTATTAATTTATTCCGAAACTGACCTTTGAGCTCTGCGAATCTTAACTGTTTCTCTGCCAGGTGTATCGTTTCATTATCGATAGCGGCTCAATTCAAATGCGATTCGATAATCAATTAACATAAGTTTTGTATGGTTTTGGCAGTAGAAAACTTGATAAAGAGCCATGTCAAGAGCTGAGTTAATAGATTGTCTTTTTGGTATTTAGCGACAGGTTTATAATTCAAAGCGATCTATACTCGATAGGCAGATCATTAGTTGATGCGACCCGTGAGGTGAAGGACATATAGCGACAGCTGTACTAATAAACTACGCTTGCCTCTCGAGTAGCGACAAAACGTGCATCAATTAGCCGGGATCCGAGAGAAATGACAAATTGCTTGGGTCGTTCAGACTTTGCCTGCCTGATCCCGAAGCTATTGTTGGGCATAGGTTGCGTGTATGTAGAGTTGTGCAAAACGTACCGCAAAGCCAGTTGCCTGATGCATATCGGGTTGCGATAATGCCAAAGGTTCCGCACATCAAATTTCACAATTGCTGTGCCGTGAAAATTGGAACCTAACCTTACGCAGGCGAGAGAGAGAGATTAGGGGAGAGTAAACACAAAGACGGCGTCGGATTGGTAGCTAGACAAGCTACGGCTACAAGCAGATCCGGATCTGGCGCGATGTTTATCTTAATTCGTTTGTTTTCATCAAATTACAGAATTGCGTGTGATAACAATCAGAAGTTGAGTCAGTCCCTGCAGCTAATCCCTGACATGTGACAGTGGGGGTATGCACTGCTGTCCATCAAGGATTAGATATGGATCATAAATGTGCAAAGGGAAATCCGAGAGCTGAGAGCTGAGAGCCGAGAGCGACGAGTCGAGCTACTGAGCTGCACCGAGAGCCCTTCAAATCCAACCCCTCTTTAGGTAGGTAGCTCACTAAATACCATTGTATTGCTGTCAGCAGGCTAAGCGCCCCTTTTTCTCACTTGTTGGTTTTGCCAAAACCAACCAAGCAAGGAGCAAAGCAAAGCGGTAGGCAGGCAGACAGACAGACAACCATTGTCCCATATATACCGGACTATTTTGTCAGTTGTCTGTCTGAATCTGAATGCTCTCTGCCGGCTTATTTAATGCATAAACAATTATTTCCATCAGGATTTCACAAAAAGTCGACAAAGACAAACAATTTCGAATGCAATTCGAGCAAAATCCCCTTGCAACAGCTGCCCCATTCAGAACAGGATTTGTTCGCCCCTGTGATTAGCCGGAGGCGTGGATAGGTACAGCAGGCAGGCAGAGATAACAGAGTGCGAGGGTGAGTGAGAGCATTCTCGGGATTTCGTTTTTGAGTAATGAAAAACAAAAAAACCGCATATATCTTTAGCACTCTAACGAATTTGAAATGTTTCTTTGCTTTGTGCATTGCTAATTACTTTAAAAATATTTATGCGCTTCTCGAAACAGAAGTCAGGCAAACAGCTAGAGCATGGTGTGAGATTTCCTGTTCTGTCCTGTCCAGTTCGGGCTCGCCCAGCAGTAGTTCCTATTTGGATCGGATTACCTGCCGCACGCTCTCGCTCCATTTGGCAAATCGCCGGGTCTACTCTGCGCCTCGTCGACCAGGCACCTAATTAGCTCCCGACCAGTGGACAAGCTATCAATTTACCACAGCTCGCATCGGATAACACATTTCGTCCGGGTATGTATATCGGACAGATAGTCGAGCGCGGGGCATGAGATAGAACATCTATTGCGGGGCCACGCGGAATAGTTGATACCCTACGTAGATGCTTACTTATTGTTAAAGCAGTTCAACCAGCTCGAACCCTATTTAAATAAGTATACCGAGCTAAGTTATTTTGATAAACTTTATAGATATTTTTATAATTTAAGTTATAACCAAATACTACCTAGTTTATGGTGTCTTTCTGTCAACGCAGTAACCCTAAACTGAGCCTAAGACAGCCAAGTAAATTCCTAAAGGTTTCGATAAGATAATCTAATCTCCTCACAAATCATAATCACATCTACCAAGCCATGCTGCACTCTCCCGGTAAGGGTATTCAAATCGGACAAGGCTTTGTGTTGGCCTGGCACCTTTGCCCGTCATATGGGGGCGCTAATCTCTGCTACAGAGATTAACACACAGCAGCAAAATTTGTGTGTCCGACTGGCCAAATGACAGCCGCCAGAAGGCCCGAAATTTACGGCTTTCTGGGTAATTTGACACTCCGGACAGCAGAAATCGACTCAGAGTTGAGTTGAGCGTAGCACCCTCGGCATTAGAGGAGCAACGCGAGGGGAGATGATGAGAGTTGGAAGAGCAGGCCGGCAAAATTGAACTATAGCCGAGTTCAGGGCCTGCAGTCAAACTTGCGGTTAGTGTCAATTGATCACGGTCTGCAGTTGTCACGTAATTTGCTACTCGGAACGTTGACATTAATGAGCGTATGAGGCAGGGTGTTTTACAACAGGGCAGAGGTAAATTCACGCATGCAATTGCGACTGACAGCAGCTGATTGATACGATACAACTGACTGGCAGAATTGAGAGTTGGTTGCTACGAAATCCAATAACTACTGACACAAGGCAGTTGATATAGAACTCATACCAGAGGGTATTTGAGCGTCTGTCAATTGAGAAATGTAATTGGTTTACTTAAAAACTGTTTGAAGAGTTTTGCTTAGATATTCTAAAGTAAGTTTGTGAATATTCAAAATGGAATCCAAATAGAGTGTATTCGATTCATTAAACAATTGAATATCGTATGCGATATGCATAGCCTGTTGAAAGCGCAGTTCTAATTAAGATCGGGAATAGTCTTCTATAATTGGACCGGCGCGACGAGTGGGTTATCTGTTGTTATTAGTTGTCCTGTTGTTTGAATGCATTCAGTTTTCATTCATATGCAGCGACTTATGCATGCTCATGTTCAACGACAAATAACAACAAAAGTAAAAACGACAAGAGAAGTTGAAATTGGATTCGTGTGTGGCAAAAATAACAAGAGAAGCGAGCATAAAACCATCCGTCATGCCGCCGTGCACACGGTCTGTCTGTCCGTCTCTTCATAGGTCTGTATGTCTGTCTGTCTGTCTGTAGGTTTGTCTGTCTGTCTTTCTGTGGATCGGGCGTGCATTCATATTCAATCATGTATTCAATGCAGTGCGTAGTGCAGACTGGACATGCCTGCGAGTAGGTGGAGGCTACAAATAGGAATACGAATACGAATACGAATACGGGTACTCGTCGAGTGTGCTTAAATAAAAGACCAATGTTTGTGGAATGCTCTGTTCACATGCAGCTCGTTAGCTTAAGATTGGTATTGGTAAAACACACACACAAACACAAACGAAAATAAATAAAAGCAAGAGGGACGGCAAAGAAATGTTGTTAAATATTTGCATTTCGGGGGATGCAGCATGGATGCATTGTTGCCGCTCGCCTGTTGCCAGTTGCCAGTTGCCAGTTGCCACTGCCAGAGGTCGCTGCCGGTTGCCGGTTGCCAGTTGCCTGCTCAATCAATAAAATGTCAGAAATGCATTGCAAAGCCAGAGGCAGAAGCAGACGAAACGAGAGAGAGAGAGAGCGACTGAATGACGTACTGACTGGCGGAGCGGGTCGATTGGTTGTCCGATTTCTAGGCATGACTGATATATGGCTTGTATTGACATGGACACAGTTCTTGACTTTCATTTTGTTGGGCCATCGACAACGCTTTCTGCACAATGCAAACGGACGAGGGAACGTTCCGTCGCTCCATCGCTCCATCCTACATCATGTGTCAATGTGTCAGTCAGTCAGTCAGTCAGTCAATGTTTGCATAAGTCAGTTTCAGATCTCTGCTCGACGTCTGCTGCTGCTGCATCTCTTTGATCGCCCCTCGATTTACATAACTTGGGCCCGACAAAGGCCTCAGCTCAACCGAGGCACCTCGCCCTGCCCAGCCCCGCCTTGTCCCGTCTTGTCGTATTCCCGATTCTCAATTCCAATTCCCCAATTGGTTTGTAAATTGCTGGCGCCGTCTGAATTTTGATTTGTTTGAAATACGTTTACGCAAATATGAAAATAAATAAATAAATAAGCCCAAGTACAAATTTCTATACGATCTTTGCCTTTTTCGGGGCGCGCCCCAAATCAGATAAGCAGCGCAAAGACGCTCCGAGCACTTTTGCTTCCAGCTCACATATCTGCTATGAGTATAAAAGCAACAAAAAATAAAGTATAAAAATCGTGTACTATAAAATATCCATATTAAACATCCAACCAGTTGTGACACCATCAGATAATGCCGTCCATAAATTAACCTTATTGCGATGCGCGATTACAAGCAATTTACTGTTTACGCATGCCATATAACATCTGAATCGGACCCGGGCTCCTTTTCTACTTGAGCTTCATTGGGTCTCTCGGCTTTTCGGTATCGGTTTTATGTTCGTGTGCGCCTAAAGCTCCGCATTTAATGACCCATAACGTTCAGGTTGTGTTTAGCATTCCAATTCCGACTCATTCGCAGCGATTCGATTCGATTGATTCATTCATAATGTGTGACATGCACATGCGAATGATATCTCTCTCTCTCTCTCTCTCTGACTTGACTTGACAAACTGGCCAAAGTAGAAAATGATGTGCTTCGATTTAACGACAGCTATAAAAAATTTTATATTCAACTAATTGATCCGTTGAATACATCCGGGCAATAAAAACAGTTAACACACTGACGATGCATCGCGATGGTTCGTAAGCAGGCAAAAGAGAATAGAGGAAGAATAGAGAAAGATATAGTAGACCGATTCATATAAAAGTCTTACAAAATAGATAAATAACCGAAAAGCTGCGATATGTCTTGATTGATCAAGATATCTTTCAATTTGAGTAACATATTCAAGCTTTTGTCTCCATTATGTTTATATGGTATATAACAGTCTAGTCGGGTCTTTGATGATTTTTGTTAATGATGTGAATAGAAAAATGTTGAGTGTTTTTTATGATTATAAACCAAGATTTATAGATTTGTTTGAAAACATAAAAGATATGATATTTTTGATACTGTTGAGTAATCTAAGTAAATGAAGGTCGATCTCAATTATCTCTTAATAACTTAACGTTTTTTCAATTTTTTTTTATTTATTTGAGTTTTATGAATAGATAATATAATTTTACTACTGGTTTTCACAGAAACTCACCAACTTTAAATGTAAAATCTACTAAACTGCTAGAATAAATTTCAAAATTTTGAAAAATGTACTGCAATATATGTAGACACAATCAGTTCACATCAATTCTCCTGTAAGCTCATTATTATCATGGGTTATTTATCTGTTTGGTACTTAAGTCACTTGTTTCTATTTACTTTTCATTTAAAAATAAGGTTCTCTAATTCCTCTTGTTACAACAATTGTCGGTGTATTCAAGTTTTTGTTTCTTTCCCAAAAAATAAATAAATATATATTTATTTTTTGCGGACATATTTTCGTATTCTCGTTCTCAGTTCTCAGCAGATAATCCCTTCGCCTGTCAACTGTGCAACACACAGTTTTGTCAGCCCGAAAGTAAATGCAAATGAGAAGGTCAAACTGAGTTGACAATCGGACAATACTGATAATAGGGCGGAGCTGGGCACAAATCCTGGTGCTGTGTTTATCCAGCTTAAGTGCTTAGACTTTCTGCAAGAATTGCGCTGATCCCGCTTAGCCAGAGAAGAGAGAGACAAAGTAGAAACGGATGGCAAAATATGCAGATATTCGAAATCGATAAGAGTTGGGAAAAAGAAGACGCTACTTCCGTCATATGGCGTGTCCCTCTACCTTCAACCTCTCGTCACTCGTGTCACAGGCAATCAATTGGTTCTTCCTGCTCCGGTAGCTGGGAGCAGATGTCGGCTCTCACATAAATTTAACCTCCATGAGGGTTTAATTGGCTGTCTGCCATAATACGCATCAACATATCAACGAGAGCTGGACTCGTTTTCCAGCCATCCATCCATCCATCCATACATCCATCCCGACGAGTGCCATTTTGGGCATTTCGAAAAGCAAACCCTCTCAACGTGTGGCATTTCGGGTTTCTCTTTATTTTGTTTCTTTTACTTTTCAGTTTGTTCGGTTTTTTATTTATTTTGTATTTAGAATTTGTTGTGTTTTCATTACCGGGCGGGCCGCTGCTGCCTCATCCTAAGAAAATACACACACTATGCTCTCTTTCAACCCCGAACCGGAAAGGTCCTCGCCGTATTTGCGCTGAGATAGAGCGACATTGCGACAATCCGACAATAGAACAAGCTGCAGTTGTTATTCCTGTTGCATTTAAGTACTTTGTGAAATTTCTGTCATTGTTTATTTTCTCAAGTGGCTCGCAGTACTCGCTGGCTGTCCCTCTCCGCTCTCCGCGCCGTACTCGCTACCCTCCTTCAGCTATTTGTGTTTATCCTGATCCTTATGCTGGTCCTCTGCGCATATGTTCACATTTTGTTGCCTCGCGTTGTCACAGTTCCAGGGTTCCCCACATTTCTATTTCTATTAGTATTTCCCATTTCGATTTTCACTTGTGTTTTCTCTGATTTTCATTCATATTTTCATTGGCAACCCGAGTGGTTTCATTTCGTTTGTTTACTTTGCTCACTTTGTGGCCTTCTCCATTCATCGCTTGCCCACTTCAAAACTGTGACGAGAGTGTGGTCCAAAAAAAAAAAAATTAACCAGCTCCAGCGGAAGCTATAAATTTCGAACAGGTTCTCGGGCACTCAAAGCGCAGTAGCCCCTTAAAACAGCAGATACTACGAAGATCTCTTTATGTGCATACGCACATAACGATATTTCAACTGTCCAACACTTTGCGGACTTTTATGCGTTTTTCTAGCGCATTTCCACGAAATACTCTCACACACACACACACGTCTTCTATCTAAAAACGTCTCGAGTCTGGTCTACAAATTCATTCATTCATAAATGCTCAGGTTAAATTATAACTCTTTCTCTTGGCCCGATAATTGCTTCGAGGAACTCGTTAGACGTGTAGCAGCACTACTTTTACAATCGCGGTAAAATACGTGTACAATGTGCACGTATTTGTTCGGAAAAATGCTACTCCGTGTTCACTTTGATTCGACGAAATTTCCAAGTTGGAGGAAGACATCATTTTACTATGGCTTGTATTATCAATAATCGGGCTTGTAATCGCTGGCACGTTCGAAATTTAAGTTTTTCGGGAACATACACTACAATTAGAGATGGCACATGCAGTTGTTCAGAGACGGAAAATAAAGTAACTATAAAATACTCATGTTTGTATAAGTTGGGAATATTCAACTTGCTTTACCTGCTACCCATAGAATAGAAGAGTATTATTTTTGTGAACAATTTTATACATCTATTTATAATATAATATTTAGAATATCTTCAAGTAATTCCAGGTAACAGTTACAAATAACGATTCTTTTATATTAAACTGAATTAAAGAGATTCTTTAAGATTTCTTTAAAAGGTTTAAGATACAATATTTTTATTGGAACAGCAGCTGAAACTATTGTGTAGGCATTAAGTGGCATCTGTCACCGTGATGCTTTGACACATCTCTAGCTGCTCTACCTGTGGTGTGCTGCAGATTGTCGGATCGTAAGTGTTATCTGAGGCAAACAATCTGCCACACATTGCATTAGCTGTGCGCACTTTTTATTGTCCAAAAACTACTTCAGGCTTCGGTTGCGGCGTCTTGCATTATTCTCAATTACTTGCGGGTACGAGGTTTCTTTTTACGATCTACGCAACACGAGCATATCAGGATCGGGAGTGGGACTGGGATTGTGGGACTGGGATTGGGACTGGGATTGGGACTGGGATTGGGAAGAGAAAGGCACATTTGGTGTTACACTTGAAATTTATGACATCCTCTGTGTGTCTTCTTCTTTCACTGCTCTCGCATTGTCTTAATGATTGGCCCATGCTTCGCTACCCTGCTGAGCCAGCCCTACTTTCCCCGCAGCAAACTCACGTACTCGCAACGGCAAGATATCTATCTTTATCCCTGCTTCTTGTGCTCATGTTCCTCTCTCCCTTTCTCTGTCTCCTCTACTGGCTTTGAAAGTGTTAATTGAACCATAAGCGTAACCATAAATGGATTTTATTTCCAGCTAAGGCAAAACAAGAACCCGAAACCAAAATTTATGTGTCGTCCTCCGCGCTATACAATCGTTTTATGACCGCTTCTGCTGTGTGCTTTGTCCTTTTGTTTGGCTCCTTTTGTTTCCGATGGGATTTCTGTCTTTGCTTTCCTTTCCGGGGTGTCGACGCTGTCATTTGGGTGGGCAAGTCCTTGCCAAAAATCCGAGACGCTTATGCAATTTGTTGCAGTTTCCGGCAACTGATGCCTTGAGCCGCAGCTCGTGTTGTTTGCTTAGCCGCTCGGCCTGTCTGTCTGTCGGTATGTATGCTTGTCTGTCTGTCTGTCTGCTTATCTATTATCCTTAACAGTAGCTGCTGTTGGTCCTGTGCGGTTTTTAGGTAGCAGTTCCCGGGAATTACATAACCTTCAGCTAATTCCTTGGGCCGTGTGCGGCCTTACGCCCAATGTTTTGCAAATTATCATCCTAAGTACAATATCTTTGATAGCTATGAGTTTTAGCTATGTTATAATGGTTCGATATTGATGAAATTTTGTCCGTATATGTATGATATTAAAAGGTATAGATCTGCTGAGTTTTGTGGCAATTTCTTCAAAAACAAACGAAATCTACTTAATGAAATAAGGCCAGACGGCTGGAAATAGCTTCGACTCGACATATGATTTAGTTTACTAAGTGAATATACCTAGAGTAAATATATTTTATTATCATTTTAATATATTAAATTTAGTATAAAGTACGATACAAGTTTGCCTATACCTATTGAGAAGAGGTTTCTTAGGATAGATGCACTTAGTATAGAGAGGAAACTGATGCGACTATGGGTTCATGCTAATACCAATCTACAAATCGGCAACGGTGTCAGCTTCTCCTGGCTTCGACGCTAATTCATTCCGGGAAACCTCTCGTCGACCATCGGTTTATGGCGTTTAACTAAGCTAAAAGCCTAATCGCCGAGCACAGATTGCGTGGCTGCCCTTGAGAGACGAGGTAGCTTCGGTTGCAAGAGAGTGCAAGAGTGTGCGAGTGTGTGTTGCATGCTGCATGAAGCAGGCCCTGGGGCCAAGGCGTTGGGGAGCGCCCTCATCTCACGACACAAATGCCGTATAATCACTTGTCGAACACTGCTCAATAATTAAAGGCCTGGGCATCGCGAGCGAGGGAGGCAGACGGGACGTGCTCACCTCGCATGCAACTGGCTATTAGGGCACTGATTTCGTTGAAACCTATCAAAATACATAACAATCAGGCAGCGCCGCCAACGCGGGCAACGTGGTCGATGGCAACGCCGTCTCGCAACCCACGGGGCGATGATGATGATTTCAGACAGGGCCCGACAGCTTCGAGTGGATACGCTACGTAATTATATCGAGCAAACATGAAAGAGACGCTGCGCATCGGCCCCGACCCCAAGCAGATCCCTGGCCATACCACGTTCAGATACCCTGCGACTCGGTGAGGCGTTGCCACAACGCATAACAATGAAAACGTTTAAGCCAACTAACGAGCGGTGCGCTGTAATCTTCGCGTCGCCTCGCCTCGCCTCGCCTCGGATCGTCGGCGGTGCAGCATGGGCAACGACGTCGTTTGTGGGAGGCGCCTTTATGAAGTTTAACAAATTAATATTAAATTACGTGCCAAATTGCCAGACGAGCCAACCGACCGACCGACCGACCGAGCAACCAGTCGAGCCAGGATGCCACTGGAATTCTATGCAAACAGTAAAGGTGCGCGATGCCTCAACGAATTATTAAGGTCTCGGCAAGCGAGACAGCTCGGGCCATATGTCTTCTTTGCGGCGGAAGTCGAAAATAAAACAGTCAATCTCTTTAGGCATCGGCTTTGGCTTTGACTAAGACCAAATTGGCCCAATGGCGCCGCATAGTCATCAACGATTTAGCACACGTTTTCGACTTGGCCTTTCACTTCACTCCCCTGCACTTCGCCATCCCACTCACTCGACCATTTTAATGGCATCCTTTTTGGGTACACTCGGTCAGCGTTTAGGGCCGTGCGCAAATAACGGGTTTGGTTTGGCCGCCATTCGCCATGCGAATTGATTAAAGTGAAAGGCAACTGGGCTAATAACAGGACACTCGAGGCGCTCTCCAATTAGCTGCCATTCATCAAACCGAAGGCCCCCGTTCCCAAGTTCGCTCGCATCTAGTCTAATGCGCTAATGCCTAAGACCTGCAGAAAACAGGGTTGCCACGTCAATTCGCAGTCGAAAATTATAGTTAATTTTCATCCTTTAGAGCGGTTTTAGAATGAAATTACTACAAATTAATAATGGCTATGGAAAGGGTTTTCGGGAAACTGTTTAAGGTGTAGTATGCATATAAATGTATAACAGTTTGTTTGGATTGATTCAAGAACGTAAATGAACCGTTAACAAGAGCAGAACAAACGATCAATGAAATTCGAAGGAATTTCGTGAATATCTGATCGAGTTTATTTTTGAGCTAAGAAGTTATTCTCTTTTTCTTAAAATATTTTTATTTCTATTTTACTATATTGTATTTATCCTTATAATTATATTTATGGAGCTCAAAAAACAAAAAAGAACCTAAGCTTGCAACGACCTATTTTATATGTCTGCTTTAAGTCATCAATATCTATCGATCAGATTAGGATAAAATTATACAGATTATTTTTATTTTTATTTTTATTTCTATTTTACTATATTGTATTTATCCTTATAATTATATTTATGATCAAAAAACAAAAAAGAACCTAAGCTTGCAACGACCTATTTTATCTGTCTGCTTTAAATCATCAATATCTATCGATCAGATTAGAATAAAAGTTATACACACTTACAAATAGCTGAAAATTATGAATTTAATTTTGAAAAGATTGAGATAAGAAAATTAGTGGAGCCATAAAAGTTTTATGAGCTCTCATAAAATACTTGAATATTAAAATTTAGCTACTAATAAAAGGCTTCTTTGTCTAATTATTACCATGAATAATATTTCAAATTTAAAGTCGTTTTGAATGGTCGGAGGGTATAAAAATTTACGATTTGGCAAACTTGAATAGCCTTACTCTTCCTTCTTTTTAAAGCTACACTGATATTATTTTTTTGAACTTAGCTTAAATATAAAATTTTCTATCTTTCAACCTCGAATATCCAATCTTGTCCTTCAGCTCGAAGCTACACTGAGAATATTTGCTGTAGCTGCGTTTTAACTTGCCGTTCTCTTCTCTGCCTTCGAAAGAAGGTGCCAAGAGGTAGCTCACGCGGAAGTTAAGTCATTATTTCCATTTCCACTCATTCATGGTTATGATTTCCAGAAATTACAACTACTTAAGTATTGTCGTAAAAAAAGGCACATAAAATACATTAGCATTTATTAAAGCAACCATGGAAGCGTGCCGTGCCGTGCCGTGCCGATTGCGCGTGTGCATTGTCTTCGCCCACCCCTTTCTGCTGTGGCCGTACCACGCCCCCTGGATGCCACCTTAAGTGCATTTTATTTTAATTATGCCACGTAGTGTTGCAAGAGAGAAGGCACCGCTGTGTGTTCTGAATTTCCACGAAAATTTCATATAATTATTATGCCTTCGGCTGGGTCCAGTTTCGGTTCGGGTTGGTTAAGTTGAATTCGCTTATGGGGTTCCTCGACTTGTCAGCGCGCAAGAGAAACGTGTTTGGAGCATAATTTCATAATAATTTTTTAATGACACCCGTCGAAACGGGAGACAACTCTGGCGCCTGCAAACGCCTGGCGACGATCCCAGCTGAAAAAAAAATGTGCTGCGTGCTGCGTGTGCTCGCTTACTTTGTATGTAGATGGATACTGACCGATAATGCACGTGATAGCACACATAGTTGTAGCACTACCTTCGTCTTAGAAAAGGGGGTACTCTATGAGGCGTCGCGCGACTCGCCTGCTGCCACTCCCGCGTACGTGAGGGACTTGTTCCAGGTTATCTCATTATCTCATTTCCCCGCGCCATGGACATCATATTTTTATGGCTTCGTAGAAAAGTGTGGAACCCGAAAAAATTTCATAAACGCGCACAAATTTGTACGTAATTATAATAAAAACCTATTAAAATATGTCATAAAAATCCTGAGGCTTCTTCTTCTTCTTGTCCAGGAAGTCGGGAGGAATTGAGAATTGCTTCGAAAAAAAATTTAATTTATTATTATGACACAATTTTTATGCTATTGTTGGATTTCGGTTTGTCGTGGGTGCGGAGTTTCCAAAATTTATGAGTTGAGTTTTATTACCTCTTGTATTATATGTTTATGTAGCAATTTCTATTTCAGAACCACAGAAAACGAGGCAGACGCGTGTAGCGCCAGATTTCCTGTCCATTATTCAAATATTTTCGGGCATTTTTTATTATTTATGATCGAGGTAATTGCACGTTCCTCATACTAATTAGTGAGTGCGAAGGTGTTGCCCTGCAGTCAACTGGGAAGGGGTGGCTGCTTTTGGGGGGCGCCATGTGCGGTTGGGGATTTCTGGGAAATTCTGAAATTCGAATAACTTACGGAATTCATAATAAGATTTTTGAAAATGTTTTTGTTTGATTTCCATTCTTTCTGCTCTTCGTAAAAACCAAAAAATGATATGTAGAATATTTTAAAACATATTTGTATGCACAAATCAATATCTGGCGCAAATTTCTCGCAGTGTAACTGCTGATGGCATAATCGTTTAGCTTTCAAAACGCTTCTCAAAGTTTAAGCAGGTGCATCCATGCAAATGTTTTCCCAGCTCGATGCAAATATTTAGCCAGCTCAAGCACAATTTAAATTACTAATAACCTAATCGCATATCCAGGACATAATTATCCTTGGGAAAGCAATAGGCGTATGACAAGGAAACAAATGCATAATCAATATGCCAACATGCCCGGAATCCAACGAAAACAATCGCTGGCTTGCTCAGCTCCTCCTTACCGCATGGGGAGTACAAATATGTATATTGGCTTAATTATCATCAATTTTGAGCAATTAAATTGTCTGTTGCGGCGGTGGAGGAGGACCTAGGCAGTCGCCTCGGCAGCGACAGCGACAGCCAGCCGGGCCTAAGCCAAGAACTTGTAAAACAAGCCGCAGCAAGCAGAAGACGTCCTCGATGATAGCAGGGGCGATAACAAGCCAGACGACGACAGGAAGGCAGCCCCAGCGACGCTTAATTAATATAAATGCAAATGGGGTGAGAGACAGCGTGAGAGAGGTGGGGAGGGGGTAAGGGAGTGAGAGGCGCCGAACTACGATGACAATTACTTATAGGATTTTGGTATGCCGTGTGCTATGCAGTGCGGTGCTGGGGTTATCAACGAGACAGCGCTCCCGGCGCCAATAAAATGAAAATTTCCATGCGGCCACACAAATGGAATGAACAATTTCATAAGTAGCTGGCAGACAGTGTAACAGAGACAGAGAGAGAGAGAGAGAGCGAGAGGCAGAGAGAGAGGGGGAAAACCCACAGCCAGGCAGTGCACAAGTTTTCCGAAACAACTCGGCTCAACTTTGTTCGACTCGCCCCTCGTTGGGCTCCCCGGGCTGCATATATAATTAGTGGCAAAGCTGGTTGGGGATAGGAAGGTGAGGGCAGCACGGCGGAGTGGGACAAATTAACGTGCATAATTACAAACCCCAAACAACCATTTTGTGGCAAGCATATTAGATTTTATTAACTGTTGTCGTATTCGAATCCGCAACCAGTTGGGCCGACCACGTGCAAATGAAAATGTTTGAAACTCGATACGAGTTGGGGCTAGGCAGGTGGCAGGTGCTAAGTTATGTGATTATGAATACCTGAAGCAGATAATAATAATATCAAGGCATAATTCGATTTCAAATAGAAGAGATCTGGGCTAAAGTCGAAGTCAAAATCATTATGAATCTACATAATTCGATTTCGAGTGTAATTTTAAGACAAGAGAGCTAGGCTGGAGGGGAAACCTTCCTATAAACGAAACCAGTTGCTCTTATGTTCTTAAACCTTGTTTAATATTAGAATAATGTATAATAAAACTACAGACTAGAGATACAAACTCAAGTGCAAGTTGAAGCTAAGATATGCTTAGGAAACAAACTCAAATTCAAGTTGAAACTGAGATATTCCATTACTCTTGCATGGTATGATATACTAGCTCAAATCCATGTTTAAACTATGAAATTCCTTCACTTTTGTATTAAGAAATGATATAACAATAAAAACAAACTTAAGTCCCATCTGTTATTAAGAATTTCTCTTACTGTTTTAATAAAGAAATGATATACTATAGATGTAGGCTCTAATCCAAGTTGAAACTGAGAAATTCCCTTACTCTGGTATAAAATTATATAATAACGATACAAATACAGATTAAATTTCCCTTCTCTCGGCTCTATCTCACAAGTCGAGAAGTTAAGCTGCTGTCAATTATAAATCCCAGCGTAATTATATACTCCCTTTGAAAGGCTCTCTCTCTCTCTCCGTCCCTCTCTCTCTCTCGAATATAATATCGCTAAAAAATGCATTTGAATAAACGTAATCTCCGGTTGCCATTACTTACAGGGTCGAGCAACCCCGACGAGCACAGTAGCAGCGGCAGTACCGTATCGGTAACCGGAGCCGGAGAGGGCTCTGCGGCTCTCGCCTTTCGGCTGCCTGAGCTCGCCTCTGCGAGTCGGATAATTACGAAATCCGCTTAACCTCAAACGTTGTGTAATTCAGCGTACCCCACTGTACGGTGTAGCATGTAGCATGCTTCTAATTGTGGGCAGGGGGCAATGTGGCATTAAGAAGCACACGCTGCTTGAGCGAGAACTAAGCCGGGAACAAGGTGTAAGTACTTAGTGCGATATATACATACTTAGTCGGGCGAGAGCCTAGCCTAATGCGTTCATTAGCGGAAAAGCTACCTCAAAGTGAACTCGGTGTTGCGGAAAAATGCCAGGCAAGCGATGCAAATGCCAACTGCCAACTGCCAAATTGCCGGGGTGAGATACGGAGCGATGGTAACCCGGCGATGTTAGCAACTGTAGTAGTCAACCGACAACCCCAACACTACCTCAGTTGGGTGCTTAAATACTTAATGTGGTTGACTGAACCTTAGCGCACATTCACTTATTCACTTGCTCGAGACTACTCCAAAACCAGCATACCCACTTTACGCTTGCCGTATGCAGGTACTTACAGTATATACCCCTAGCACATACCCAGCATGTAGTATGCAGCTAAGCTGACCCGCCAGACCCTTGACAGGGTCTCAGCTGCGGTTACGCCCCTCCTTGTGGCGTTTGCTTGGTTCATCCCACTTTTGTCACATGCGCTGCGATCAGATCGACTCGACTGGGCAGCCTGGGATCTGTTTAGGGTTCTGTACTCGGGTTCAGGTCCGGTCACACCTACCTAACCTACTTGCTAACAGGCACTTCCGTCTGCCGTCTGTCGTGGGGGGCGGTGCCCTCGGGACAGTTCCAGACTGGGGAGTTGCCCACTCGATGATGTCGATGACTTGACTCTTTCTCAGCCTATCATAATAAGAGTATACTCTCTTTCGGCTCGACAGCTGTAGGGTAGGTGTAGAACAGTTAAGGGAATTTTATAGGGTTTCGGTATTTCAGAAAATAATATAACTTTAAAAGTTTTAAATATGTTTCTACTACAGTTTCGAAAACAAAGACCTTGTTTGCGGTTTTTATTCGTCTCGCATCCTCCTTATCTAACCCACATCTTGTTGGCTAATCTCACATGCTGCTAAAGAGTATTCACACGTCGACTAACAAGCAATGACATTCGCTTTGTTTGACATCTGCAAGGTGCAAAAAGGTTTGTTCGTCTCTCATCTTTTTTGTGGAGTCAGCCCTTCCGAGTAGTAGGTAGGAACCTACTTGGCACTCATCATTATGTGTACCCAACAATTAGCAATGTGTGCGGCTTCTCGTCAGCTGCCCCGTGCAGCCCGTATCCCCTGCGTATCCTTCGACGGTTCGCTGTGTCTCTCTGGCCTTAACCTAATTGACTTTTAATTGCGGGTCTATTTTGTTAGGCCATGAGAGAAGAGAGACAAAGGTGATAAATGAAAATTATACAGAGTGCTCTACGACGATTACAGACCCTACAACTGTTTACACATGTTGCTCGTCGCTTCGTCTTGGTCTGGTCTCTCTCTGGTCTCTCCTTTTCTAGGGCTTCGGATCGGCTTAGGCCGGTTCCCTAAGCACCTAAGCCGCATCGAGTGAGCTGTTGTCGGCTTTGAAATGTGTTCCCGATATCCGGCTAAAGTGTAATTAGCGGCAAAACCCTACAAGTACTAAGTACCCACATGGTGAATCGATGCATTAACCAACGATTCTCTGATCCAGAGACTGGCGTAATGCGCGCCGTGTCAATTTGTCTAAGTCGTTGAAAGACTTAGGATTAGCAGGTCGCAGTTGGGGGATCAGTTGCAGAATGTAGTTCGCAGTCTTCACTGGTTTCAGTTAGAGAAATTTACAAATTAAGTAAGTCGATTAATCGATTAAGTTTTCCAAATGTAGAGGAATGTAGTCTTTGCCAATAGAATCATTTAACTTATAAGTCCATAAACTAAATGCACAAGTATTAATTACATTTGTTATCTTTTAAAGTAAATAAAAAACCCTATAAATGCTTCCTTCAAACTGTTGCTAACGAAGCAGATTTTCCTATTATCAGAAGTAAGGAAAAATAGAAAATGTTTTTTGTTCAGCTTATTGAAATTTCCTCATCGAAATATCAAACCTTTTTCTTCGTTCAATAAATCTCTCACATTTTCTTCGGTTTGGCTGCCATTTTCAGCACATTCTCTGTGATTTCAACGCAATGAATCTATTTCTCGATTCGATGCATCAAATTGGGCGTTTGATTTGTTGGGCAAAATATATTGCGAGCATTTTGTGGAACTGGAACTGCACAGCATGACACGAATCGCCCCTGGTCAGTATGGAAGGGAACTGCCTGAGGTCGGGCTACATATGTTTATGGGGTACATCTGCCGTTGCTGCTGACAAACTGCAGACCATATGAAAACAATAATTCGCCTCTCAGTGCCGGCTCGGACTCGGACTCGGATTCGGATTCAGATTCGGTTTCGGTTTCGAGGTCGCTTCGGTTTGCTTTCTTTACGGTCAACTGCAGCAAATGGAGGGCAATAAATTATGAATTCGTTTGACTTCTGCCTCCAGCCGGGATCTGCGATGCGACGTGGGCAGGGCATTGTTTTCTATCGCTCGTGCAGCCGTTATCCTTGACCGCCCTCACAATGCGACCGTGTCCTGGCACCTACTGCAAACATGCGTAAATGCCTGACAGGGTGTGTGTGTGTGTGTGTTTGTCTGTTTGTGCAGCCATAATTCAGGCTGACAAGCCTAAAGCCATTAGCAAGGGCAATAAAAATGACAATAGAAGTCAATTTCCATATTGTCTGCACGAGTTTTACATTCAGATTCGTATTCGAATTCGCTTTGGATTCGCATTTGGCTGTGGATTTGCCAGCATTTCTTTCTGACATTCGCACGCCCCGCATATCGTGTCATTTGGCTGCACTCGTCTAATCCAATTAGGAGGGAGACACATATTAAAAGTGTCACATAAATCATTTGTCGAATATTATCGAAAGTGCCGGCCATCAGCGCGACTGGACATGGTACCCGACATACACTCCTCCGGCTGCTTCTTTCGTCATTTCCGCTCCGACAACTGCCCGAATTTAGATAAACAATTACACAATGCAGACTTCCGGCTTGAAAAATGGCTGACAACGACGGCGAAATAAATAAAGAGCAGACGAATAAAGACGCCTCGCCGGCCTCGGCATGAAAAACGAGACCCGATGCCAGAGTTGCCATCCACACGGAACGGTCGAGGCAATAATTTACAATCAGGCGACAAATCAATGTGGCACAGAGGGAGGGAGAGGAGTCTGAATGTGACCTGGACAGGCACGGGGATGTGCATGTGAATTTGGGTCGCACAAAACATATTGCAGATTGTTACAAAATTATTGTGTTAAATGTATTTTCGACAACAATCGACAGATCGAACTGAAGAGCCAAATTCGTATTTGATGGTGGAAGTTTTTGTGCTCCAAATTGACACAAATGATGGGAGCAGGGATAAGTAAATTGGGAGGCTGAGCGGGAATGTTGTAACAGAGAAAACGAGATAAAATTATTACAAATATTGTGAGGAAATTGAATATGCAAAATTGCAAGAATTTTTCATTCTAATAATATGGGGACAAAGTTTTGAATTGTATAAATACATTGAAGGTATCTTTCTCTAAAATAGTCAGGGAGTGTTAGACTTTCCATAGATAACTATAATAATATCCATATCATTAAGAAACCTTTTGACTCCTGCTAATACTCTACCATACTTACCTCTCTCTCGGCTATAATCCAACATTTTTACTTTTGCATAAATTTCCATTAGTTGGCGCAGTGAGTGTTAATTTCTGGATTAATTGTGTTCTTAATCTCTCGCAACAGATCCGCTCTATGAATACATTTACACGCAAGCCACAATCCCGAGGGGGGATGGAGAACTCACTCGAACAACTACTTGGCCCGACTAATTTATGTGTATTCATTTTTCACACTAAATGCCATAATTTATTTCAACGGCATTCGCAGTGGCTCATCCTGTTGCCGCGCTCTCTCACTTTCTCTCTCTCTCTCTCCCCGTGCCCCTTTCTTAATTTAATTCTTTTCGCTTTGACTGTGGCGACGCCTCATAAACAATATTAAATCCCACACTGGCAGCCACACTGCGCGAATAGTATATGGTATATATCGTATATGTATTTACGTCCAATCCGAGCACAAACAGGCGGGTCTCGCGATAAAAGAAATACCCCGAGACGCCAGACAGCGTATTGCCTAAATGCCATAAAGCGTTGGCCATGCCAACTGCTGGCGGGGTAAGAAGAAGCAGCCATAACCCCAGCCCCAGCACCAGACCGAGGCCTGAGCCCCGTGGCATGTGGCCTGTGGCCCACCGAGACGCCTCCTCAATTCTAAATGTCCCATGACGTGGCGCTATTTTCGTCAGCAAGAAGAATGAAAACTCTTTCGAATCAGCATGCACAATGTACAGTGAACTAACCTAAACCCAACCCGTGTCATCTCATCTCATCTCATCTCGACTCGCCTCGACTGTCTGCACGCGCTGCAACATGACACAGAACATTTAGAAATATGACAGTTTTCATTTTCAACGGAATTCATTTTATTTTTGGGGCTGCGGTTTTTGGGGTGTTCCCGGATTGCGGTTTCTTTTGTGTTTGAAAAATATCTTTGAAAAAATCAAGAATATTTTCGAGATTTTCTCATGTGTTGAGCTATTTTCCAAATGAAACAGAGATTATATTTCCTATTTCTTATATTTATTATTTCTATGATCTATAATATAATAAGCATATGCAAGAAAAGTAAGCTGAGCGTGTTAAGCACCTAAATAATTATAATTATGATATTTATATATTTACACTTGAAAAGTTATATACATTTTTAAGCTGGAATAGCTAATTGCATAAAATAAATGAGTTGAGTAATCTATAATGAAATTTGTATGTTTAACTTATTATAGCACATTTGTTTAGTCTTAGTCTCAAATTTTTTTTACTGTGGCACTTGTTGTTAGCAAGTTATTTGAGTTCATACAGACAATCGAACGTATCGCTAATAATTATCATGCATGCTTCTGTATTTCGTATACAGAGACATAAATTATATATGCAATACCATTTTTAACCAGTTTTTACTTTATAAAGAATACGTTTCTAACTTACAATCGATTTAAAACCTTGTACTCATAATAATAGAATATTTCGAACAAGAAACCAATCTTCATTTCGAGTTTAAAGCGTGTTTCTATCAAATTTTCACATCGTTAGACTACCTAAGTGAATTAAAATTCACATAGACCCGGACAGCTGAGATACGTCCTGGGCGTGTTACAGCCTAGATTAGCTTGATCATAATAAAACGTAGGCCATCTATCTCCTTCGTACCCATTCCCGAAAATGTCCTAAATCACAATATTTCTTTCATTATCTCCTGTCGGGCACAATGGACCGAGTTAGGGCTAAGAGTTGGTAAGCGTGTTAATAAAATTGTCATGAAAGGGCGCTCGAACAGCTGGATAGGCTAGCAGGACCTAGGGACTAGAGACAGGAGAGGTCAAGAATCTGCCACAACCTGTGTGACACGCATACACAATCAGGGCGGGAATTAGGTCTAAGTCGAAAACGGAGAGATTGCATGCTGGGACTGTGTCGGACTCTTGTCGGAGTCGTAATGCAGCTGGTCCAGAAGAAGGTCATAAATTTAACAATCGCTCAATAAAGGACGACTATAAAAATTTATTGCACTTTGACCACCATGAAATCATCGTTAGTTGGGCACAGGCACCTACACACACGCCTATGCAATGAGGCAGATTGCAGTGCTGGAGGAGAAAGGTCTCACCTGAACGGCCTAGACAGGAGAAAGGTCAATGAAAAATGACAGAGAGATGGTTGTCCCGCGGTGCGGCAGAGTTTGGCAGGAAACTTGACTTGCAGGCAGGCAGGCAGGCTGGCAGGGTGAGCATCTTACAAGGCTGTCAAAGACGGCGCAGCTCGTTTGTCACATTTAACAGATTTGTTATCCTGTCGAGTTAATGTCGGGCACACAACATGTCCTGCTCGTTCACAAGAAACGCTCAACGGGGACCAAGAGGAACAGAGTCTGCTCTGGTAGAGCAGAGTGTGGCAATAAAAACAAAAGATTGATGGCATTGGGCACACGTTCGATTTGTTTTCCTGTTGCTGTTGCCATGTCCTTGCCTTTAGTGCTTTGTAATGTCTTAACATTTGACACATCACTCGGATTTTCCGACCCACATCGATACGGAGAGGCCGTCGCCCGTCGCCCGCCACCCGTCCTTCGGTCTGCTCTCCCGTCTGGCTCCTTCCTTACCTACTTACCTACCCCGGCAAGGATATTGCTCGTTAGTTAGGGTTTCTAATAAATTTGTGCAACACATTTCTCCAGTTTTCTTCTCCATTTTCCTCTGCCTTTCTCTCTTTGCTCTCCCCTCTCCTTGCTGTCGTCGCTTGTAACATTTTTATTTGATAACATATTGCATTCTGCCCTTCGAGTCTTTTCGGGTGGCTACTAAAATATTGGACTTACTCCCCACTCGCCGGCACATGCTGCTGCTGCTGCTGCTGCTCGGCGTTATCCACATCCGACTCCGTCGCCCTATCCGTGTCCGTGTCCGAGTCCATGTCCATGTCCGCGTGTCCGTCTGCGGCTCAACTGGCTGGTGATTTATGGCGTCTGCGTTGGTCATTCAACTGCATTTGATTTAGGTTGTAAATTGTTGTATATTGTGGCCATGTCTGCGTTTCCTGTTCGCCGCACTCGCCTGCCCTTCGCCACCCTCACGTCCGTCGTCCGTCGTTCGCTTCGCTTTGGTTTGTTTTCATTTTCTTGATTTGTTTTCCCATCTCCCAGTCGGAAATTTTTTGCTAATGAATTTATTGCAGTTCTGCAGCTGCCTCAGTCCGGGAATAGTTCCGAGTGGATTGATTTACCGACCTATTAATATTAATTACATCTGCTGCACACAGTCGACCCGCAGATATTATGCAAAACTGCCAGCCCGATGAGGAGTGCGTAGTGAGAAAACACTCGATAAACGTTTATCGAAGCGGGCGTTTCGATAAAATGTAAATGAAGCATTTGAATATCTAAGTAGTTTAGGGAAACGCGATTATACCTCGTTAGCCGAACAGGTTAAGCTGTATTAGTGTCCATAATAATATGGTATTTAAATATGCCTTTATGCCAGCAATGATCGCAGTTATAATAAGAAAATAGGTTTCCCTACATTAGGTTTCCCTTCTTGAAAGTTCTGGGAGACACGTTCAGTAATTTCATTTATGGTAGGATCGCTATATTGATTCAATACTCCTTAAATAGGTTTCCTTGCATTAGAAAGTGTGTGGTCTTTCAACGAAACTTCTTCAAAGTTCTGAGAGACCTATCTAAACTTTTAAATGATTAGATTAGATTTTAGTTTGAAATATCATTTTGTGCATGATTTGTGCTCTTAACTCATTCAGTTCCAAAAAAGTAATCATATAACTCTGGAATTTAAGATCTTTCATATTTAATCGCACAAATCGACAATCATATACTTGGAATTCTAAAACTTTCGCTATATTTGAAGTAATCGATTGATTATCGATTTATCTGCTGCGATGACTTGATTTCTTGAGCTGATTTACCTTACTGGTGTCTACATAGTCCTCCTCCTACCATTTGACTCACCCGCCATAAGCTCGCATTAGTCATAAGGCACACGAACCGTGGGCATGGAAGAAAAACAATCGAATCGAATGAGGATTGTGTCGTGTCATTGCCAAATAATATTTCTCACGTAAAGCAACCCGGAAGAAACCAAGTTTAAGGGGGGAAGAAGATGGAACGCAGGCGAAGTGTTGCAGTGCGGAAAACCCACAGGAATGCGGAAAAAATAAGAAAAATTGCGCAGACGAGCAAGGAGTGCAAGAGGGGGGAGGGAGGTGAGTGTTACAACACGTTTGCGGCAATGGGTAGACGGAAAATCTACAATATATTGCCAACTATTATGTTATTGTGTGAACGTGCACTGATTCCGCCGGCCTGGCTTTGTCCACGTGCAATATTTCTCCCATGCCAGGCCGCCAGGGTGTTGGGGTGGGGATGGGGGGCAGCTGAGCGTCTTATCGAGGCGTATAACATATATCATTGACACTTTGACATTGGCGAGCAACTGGCCGGGTCGGCCGAAGGGGCGTGGGCAGGGGCGGGGGCGTGTCGAAGAGCGTGGGCCATGACCGACCGGATTTTAGTACTTTTCAAAATGGCACTTAATCATGGCAGCCGCCTGGCGCAGGAAAATGCGGAAACTGGCACACACACCACGCGTAATCGCATGTGTTCACGCTTGAAAGGATAACGGGGAAGACGGCAGCAGGAGGAGAGCAGCAGGAGGATGATGTCGGAGGCTTGTGCCACGAACTGGGACTGGCCTCCTGCCGACCGTCGACCAAAACGAAATAAGATTAATGACTTGGCAGCGGCAACTGTAGTCGTAGCTGTCTCTCGCTCCCCGCTCTCTCCTCGCTCTCTCTCTCTCTCCCTGTCTGTCGCAAAAAGGACATGCTGCCTGGCATCGGATAAATTGTTTGCTACTTGGACTGTCATTAGTCGAAAAGTTTGTTTGTTATTGTGTTAAGTGTTATTTGTGCGCATATCCAAGTGTCAGGGCACTCCGCCTGCTTCTGCTTTGCGATTCTTTCACTCTGCCTTATCGTTTATCACTTTCGTTTTGCGAAATTCGCAAGTCATGTTTGCCGAACCCAATCGAGGTCCCAATGACCGCAGAATTTTATGAAATCAACAAGGATCAGCCGGAACGCAGGCGGGAGGAGGGAGTTGCTCGAAAAATTATGCATACGCAGCGTGTCCGTGAAATGTGCGTCTAATGTTCGCAGCGTGACTTTGAAATTCACTGCCTTCCCCTCTCTCTCTCTCTCTCTCTCTCCCTCTCTCTCCATAGATCAGATACGCCGTGTCGAGAATACTGTGTGTTAATCCTCTTAGTAAACCATAACAATAAGGATTCTGCTGCACAACAGGCCTCTCCCAAAAAACCTCAAGTAAATATAGAAAATGTTTAAGGTATACGTTAAGATCTGCTGCTGCTTTTATTTGTGGCTTTTTATAACAAAGATTCCCTGCTAGCGATCTTTGCTATTTGTCGGCAAAGCCAAATCAAAGATCAATCACGAGAGAATTGAAATTCCGCATAAATTCCAGGAAATCCACAAAACGTTTTATATACCCACAAGGTGAAATAGTGCATACACAACTCTGGATCGACATCTTACTCAACTCGTAGTAGCCATGGGGCGGGCGGAGAGGAGGAAGGGGGTCGGGGCGGGGCGGACTTCCTCACACAGTCATCCATCAAATGCGATACGAAATGCCTGCAACAATTATTTCGTCTATTTTATTTTTAAACCAAATTAACGTGTTGTTACTCGACCTGTTCTTGTTGTTTTTAATGTGTTTTTATTACGTGAACGAGAAGAAAAGGAAGAAGAGAAGGGTCGGAGAGAAGAAGAACACGCATGCCAATGCTCAAGTTCATTTTATGGATCCGATCCCAAGCCGAATCCCGAGCTAGTCTCTAGCTGTGGTATCTCTGACAGCCTCCTGCTGTGCTGCGTCGTCGCAAAGTAGTAGGCGCTGATTGATAGAACAAAGTGAAAATCAAATAAAAAACAAAACATTAAACTATGCACGGCCTGCTCCGCCTCCACCGGGTCGGCCACATTGCGGTGCAAGATCAAAGACCGCCCCGAGATCTGTAATGACAGCTTTGATCATTGTTTTGCCTTTGATTTTTTCCGGTTTACTGCACGATCTGGAGCGCCCCGGCCATCAGTGTGCGCTCTCTTTCTCACTATCTTTGCTTCTATCTCTCTCTCTCTCTCTCTCTTTGGTTTTCCCTCTTTCTCTGGGCCGTTTCCACATGTTACCTCGCACTTGCAGCATTTTATGATCCATTTCGCGCCTACTTAAGAGATTCCACTGGTCGGATCACTTTACAGTTTCGTTAAGAGGGAATTATAGCACATTATTCATACATATGTCTGTACAGTTGGCATTAGCCTAACTGTGTCAGATTTTCGAAAATAAATGCATTATGGAACCCAGAGAAGCATTCGGTTTGTATTTGTCTCTTCGAAATCGGGATTACTATTCGATTTTTAAATAATACTTAATTTAATGTAAGCTTGCATGGTCTATAGTGCTATAAAATATGATTAAAGATCGTTTAATAATATTGAACATTTTACATTATTATATTTCATAGGAATTTTGTATAATTAAATAAATAACAATTTCTTGAAAAATAATTGAATTTTATATTAGCTTGCATAATTTACACTATTTGTTCTATGCATTTATTTATAAATATAGATAAAGACTTGAGATGAGTTTGGAGAAAACTTTTCTTGAATACATTCCCTGCTT
This sequence comes from Zaprionus inermis, assembly GCA_018151445.1. Classification (NCBI taxonomy): domain Eukaryota; kingdom Metazoa; phylum Arthropoda; class Insecta; order Diptera; family Drosophilidae; genus Zaprionus; species Zaprionus inermis. The sequence goes on from JAECXD010001696.1 coordinate 2,273,496, forward strand.
TACACATAATCGTGAATCTTAGCAGCAATATCATTTATTAGTTCCAAATTACTCCAATCAGTTGTCTTTATTTATAACCCCACCGAAGTTGTGTTCTTGTAGAATCCACCTAATCTGTGTAGAAACCACAAAACTGTCACCATAAGCTGATCACACAAGACAGCTGCAAATTTTTCCCGAAAATTTCGTTTGGCCACCACAAATTTCTCCCAAGAATTTATGGGATTTTAAAACCCCTTTCGTACGTGTAGTGTCTACGGAATTAGAAAAGCGAAGAAGTTAAGAGTTTTCAAATAAAAATCACGTAAAATGTCGCCTCCATTTCGAATGAATCGAGTGCCGCGGAATATTTCGACTTAGGCACGATTCCGCCCCAGCCCTGAACCATAAATAATGGGAGCTATACTCTATTCCGAGAACCCTTTCTCTCACTCTCTCGTCTTCTTTCGCCTCGTTCGTTCTTTCGCTGCCCAAGAATAGGCTATCAATTTATATTTTACTGTCGGTGTAACATAAATTCTGAAAAAACCACACAATAGAGATTTATGTAATGCCTTCGTAGAAACCGAAACAACAATGTTGATAAAGTTGAAGAGGAACGGATCTACCGGCTGCGGCTACCGTTCCGACAGATCTCCAATGTTTTGCCTGAAGTGTAACAAATAGTAAGTGCTTCTGTTGTCATCGTGGTTAATAAATCAGGGTTATCCGGAGTCAAAAGTCTGTGACGCGTCCCTTGCTCTGCCAGTCGCCATAGCGTGTGGGCTCCGGTCCGCGCGGTCCGTTGATCTCGCCAGTAAAGGGATTGGTATCATTGGGCCATGGCGCTGTTCGAGACGCGAGACTCGGAAGTGGCAATGCGGCCTGCTTGGCGACAATCACTATGGGCGCATTCGAGCGTAGTTTCTCCTGGAACTTCAGGTAACGCTCACTGGGCTGACGTTTGATCCCGTCGTGCGGAGTCTTCTCATTGGGTCGTATTTCCTCGGGCCGGATTTCTAAAGGTACAACACTTGTGGTCTGACGTGAAACTGCTAGAGCCTGTATGTTCTTGCGCCCAAAAACACGACCAAAGAGAAACATTTTGGTAACTTTACGTGTTACAGAATTTCATCCAAATATGCTTCAGCACGTAACATAAAAATCCAGTTTTAAAATACTTTATTGTCGACCGATACCGTAACACATTGTGTGGTTTACTATGTTTGATGGTGATGTTATTAATTCCAACTGATTTGAACTAGTTTAAATCAACATAAGTTTCGTTTGTTTTGACTTCGCCTACTCGAGTCTGTTTTCAAAGGTTCCAGGATCGTATTGAGACTAAACCTTTAATTATACGTGGGCTAATTTAAAAATAGAGTTCAAATAGCACAATCTTATATGGATACATTCAATTTTAGTCCAACTAGCGATAGCTTACAAAAAACATCGATAGAGTAGCCCATCATCGATAGTCTTTATACTATATTGATAGGGTTGTCAGGTTACTAAAATTGTAGAAGCTAATTTAAAAAAAATAATAACTTGTCTTGAAGTTTATTGGTTTTAAATAGACTTATTTTCAAGAACTATCGATAAAGTCGATAAAGCAAATTTCGAGTTACCAATTGGCAATTTCAATTTTGCTTAGATGAGGCAAAGAAATTCCCAACAGCGACAAAGATAATCTATAATAAATGTATGATACTACTAAGCAAAAGATATAGAAATCTTGTTTAATGCTATTCCAAACATTAGCCGATATACTACTATCGATAAAGTCGATTAAACAAACTATCGAGTTACCAATTGGCAATTTCGATTTTGCTTAAATGAGGGAAAGAAATTCACAACAGCGACAAAGATAATCTTGTATATAATAAATGTATGATACTACTAAGCAAAAGATATAGAAATCTTGTTTTATGCTACTCCAAACATTAGCCGATATACAACTATCGATAAAGTCGATTAAACAAACTATCGAGTTACCAATTGGCAATTTCGATTTTGCTTAAATGAGGGAAAGAAATTCACAACAGCGACAAAGATAATCTTGTATATAATAAATGTATGATACTACTAAGCAAAAGATATAGAAATCTTGTTTTATGCTACTCCAAACTTTAATCGATATACAACAAAGTTGAGACCTCTCAAATTGTGCGCACTACCACACTCAGAGTTGTCTCAAATACTTCAGATAAATGCTCTCTCTCACACACGCATGTGGACGTGGTCATGGATAAAGCGTGGAGAATGACAAGCTCAGCGGATGCGGTCTGTTTACCCAGGCAGAGGCCCGACTTGGCCCGGCCTGGGCCTGGCTGTCTGACTGTCTGATTGGGCTGCCAGAGGAGTCAGTCGATGGGGCAAAAAGAAACATTTGTCTCGCTTAATTTAAACAGATTTGCGAGATTATTGTCATGCCGACGTTAAAGCAACAATTTCAATTTCGCAAGAGACGAGGCGCGAGAACTGAGAGTCGAGAGTGGAGAGTGGGGCGTGGAGAGCGCAGGGGCAATCGCTGCCAGCTGACACACGGCGAGCGACAGGAGCGAATTAACAACCTCAATTGCAGGAGCGGAGTGTGGGGTGTGGAGTGCGGGGCCCATGAAAAGAAAGAAAGTTGCAAGTCGACAAGGAGAACGATGCAAACGCATGCGAAACTTGACAGCCGGCAACTTTTAATGTTGCCCCCTAAAAGAGAAGAGCCACAAGGAGTGAGAGAGAGTGCGAGCGGGAGAGCGCATAATAAAAGATGCAGCACTGACAGCAATCAGCTCCTCCGACTCCGACTTCAACTCCAACTGCGAGTGCGATTCCAACTTCAATTCCAAGTCCAATTCCGAGTGGGTTGTTTGATGCCAGAACAAATTTGCAATGTCGCTGAGATTTTGCGCCAGGCATGACAGACACTTTGCGCTGCTCACAGCATCTCACAGCTCTGCTCCCCGCCTCCCCTGCTCCATTCACAAGTCGCCGGAATGCACACAAGCCATATTTAAAATGCTTTGAAGTTGCACCGACTCCAACTGCAACTGCAACTGCAACTGCAGCAAGGCGTTGCCTTCGAGAGACGGGCGCGAAGCGACTTATGTTGCTTGTCCGCTGTCCGCTTGACACGATCGGAGCACGCCCGAGGAGAGGAGCGAGCAAGCTTCCTTGGGGCGCAACTGCTGTAGCTACTCTACACATGTCCGGTTTTAATTGCTGCCATCAATGAATGAACGAGCTAACGGACACTTAACAGTTGACTGCCGCCTGACAACATGACAAACTGACAACCTGCCACCTTCTCTCCCTCTCTGTCTCTGTCTCTCTCTCTCTCTCTCTCTCTCTGTGTAGCCAAGAGCGAGAGCTACTTACTCATTTCCGGAAGTTTTAACAAATCCCGCAGTTTATCTTTATCGCAGCTGTGCCTGCTCCAAAGTCATTAGACTCTGTCACTCTATGCCGCCTGTCCAGTTGTCCAGCTGTCCCGCCTGTCCAGCTGTCAGTCAGCCTCTGGCATTGGCTCTGGCTCTGGCTCTGACTCGGCCACAGCCAGTCCAGGCCTGATCTCAGCTGTCAGCCAGACTCACGTCAAGCTGTTTGGACAGCCCGCTGGAGTACATAATGTCAAACAGATGCCAAGCAATAGAAACAATTAGTTACCCGTATGCAAAACAAAGTGCAACAGCCCCAACTATCGACTGGCACTAAAAATATTATATAATATCAGTAACTTATCAATCGATGGGGAAGTTATCATCCGTTAAGTTTACTTGGCTACTTGAAATTTGTTGTATAAATTCATACTATTGACAGCTAACTATATGCTCAAGCAGAAACTTGTATATGCAATACTACGTTTTATAATCAATTCGGAACAAGTATTACCAATTTGCGAAGGCGTTGGGCGTGGCTCCGAATGTCTAAAGTAAGCTTAATATACGCATTGCATACAGAAATCTGTATACAAAATATGTTGTCAGTAGCCCTTAGAATAGTCGAGTTTACTGCGTTCACACAGACACTCATCGATTTTTTTTTATCAACTAAATGAAATGAGCTAGAAATCATTTATTAAAAAATATTTCGAAGATTTTCCAAATTCTATTCAACATACCAGAACGATACTTAAAAAATCAAATTAACGTTACGTTCCTTCTTTTCTAATATGGAATACCATTAATACATTTTCGAAAAAGTACTGAAACAAATGCCATAAACGCCAAAAGATTTCGCAAAATAATTTACGTAAACAATTTTCAGAGAAATAGCGCATTTACAGGCTGCGAAAATATTTGAATTTTTGAAAATCGAATTCAAAAACGCGGGGCAAACCCGCAAAGATATTACACCAGACATTAATTAAATCGCATGATATATACAGATCGATGGTTCCTGTGGCTTTGATCAGCCGTCAAGTGGTTTGATCGATTTGCAACAATAAAAATTCACCGACAACTTGTTCATAATGAAGATCTCTTGTTGTTTTCATCAGCTTACAGTTGTTGTTGTTGTTGTTTGGGGCGCATCAATCACTCGATCATGCGATGTGCCGATGAACCGATGAACCGATATACCGATGAGTATCGCGTGCGCAGGTATCGCAGCAATGCTACCGATGCCCACCCATAAACTTGTTTGATCCTTTTTTATTTTACTCGGAAGAATCGTGCGTTTTCACACCGTAATAAAAATCTCAAACATGTTTGTAAAGTTGTTAGTGCTGCTGTGCGGTGCAGCGTATCTGTGTGTGTGTGTGTGTCGGACGGAGATCGGGAGAAGATCTGGAGAGATCTGCGTAGGCGGGGAGCAACATATAAATTAACATTTTGACTGCCAACTGGCGCGGCAAATGATCAAAGACACTTTGTGCCTTCATCGTTGCGTTGATCGTCGTCATCGTCATCAAGCGTGGCAGCGCAGGCAGGCTGGCAACTGAGCAGGCCGTGGGGCGGCACTGTGAACATCATTTCACGTTTACGATCCATCAACACGAGCCATCAAATTGTATACAAACAAACGCAACAAAGATCAAAAGCCGTGTACCTACACGCACGCACAGAGAAATCTCAAATTCATTTAAACGAAATCTGGAACTCGAGTCCCGCCAATTGAGAGTTGCCTTTCAGCAACCTGACAGATAGAGGGAGAGGGAGAGGGAGTGAGAGTGAGAGAGAAGAGAGTGAGTCCCAATGCTGCGCATGAATATTCATTGCAGATCATTTCTCTCTTTCTCTCTTTGAACCGCTCTCTCCTCTGGCTAATTATGTGTCGACGACTTGGGGCCAAGTGTAATGCATTTCTGTGAGAATTTCTCAGGTTCCCACACGGAGAGTGCACTCTGTATATGCGTGAGTGTGGGTGTGAGTGCAATTTGCACAAATTTCTATATTATATATTCGTGTTCGCGTATTATAAATATTCAATCTAATGAATATTCCAAGTAGTTCTATGATTCAATAAGGAAAGAATAGAGATCAGACTAAAGATCAACTGGAGATTTTTTTTGAGCAGTTAAGAGATCACTTAGATTGGGTGATATTTATTAGTAAACCATACCAAATATTAAAAAAAATATTAGAAGAAATATACAAGTATGAAAAATACTAAAGGTTCGGTTATTTCTGAAGTGAGAGTTTTTAATTCAGGCTATACAATTATTATACCTAATATTCAAAAGTATTTTTTTTATTAATTTCGCCTATTCACTAATATGAACTAAAGTGGAAATAAATATTTCATTAATATTATTATAATATTACAAACAACATGATATAAATATATCAACGAATGCATTTTAAAGTCATTGCCTTATATTATCAGAAAACTTCGATCTCAAATATATTTTCCCTAGTCGATAACAAACCGCACTTCATCAGTTCAAATTAGAAACCATATACAAACTGTGCCTTTTCAGATATCCGTTACGAACCATAGATGAATCTGGGTTATGACAAAAAAAAAAAAAAGAAAACCGAAAGCGTAACTCCATTAGCCTTATCGAATGACAGGATCGTCAGAAAGCTGAGAATTTATGTTGCCCGTTGCCGTTTGTCGTTTGTCGTTTATCGCTCACCGTTTGTCGGACTATAAAGCTGCCCAGATTTCGGATTTAATGCCTATGAGCGGCATGTCAAATTCAATTTAACCCCCAAGATTGATGCGAACGACGCGCACGACGTGCAACCACCGCGACGTGTTGAGATGCGAGCTGCGAGATGAGGCGGGCTGAAAGTGTACGAAGGACCCCAATAAAGTGCAATTAGCCAGATTTATGATTATCCCTGTTATGCACAAATAATTTCGGGCAATTTTAGATACGAGTCGAGTCGAGGCTGCGTGTGTGAATAGCCCAAGCAAAATTTATAACACCAAACGTAAACAACAAAGAAGACAAATCGCTTTATTCACGGCAGCCACAAAAACACCCCCTCGGCGCGACAGGGTCTGGGCGTGGCGAACACCCCTTTGTTTGTGATCGTCCTCCCTCCCGTCAGACTGAGAAATATGGGCTGACAGCATTATGCCCATAACATGCCTGTCCGTACCCGTGCCCCGTGCCCGCGCCGTGGTCCAGGGCTCTTGTCGTCACCGGAGGCACATAAAATCAAATTGAAATCTGTTTGAAATTTGATATGCCTCAGCCTCGTCTACGTATGCCTGTGTGTGGGTTTTGCTCTTTCATCCTGATGGAGTTGCCTTTATTATGGGTTTGGCAGCACTTTCACAACACCCTCAGTAGCACTCTCTTTCTCTCTCTCACTCTCAGTGAGTCGAAGGTGTTTTATTTTTTACAGACCACAGCAGGCGATGATATCAAGTATTTGTATATGGCTGCAAGTGTGGTCGAGTGCATAAAATGGGTGTATCGAAATCGGAGAATTCGATAAACAATTGTGAGATCTTTTGAGGGTGTTGACTGCAGCTTGGGAAAGGCTTAAAGGAACTGAAATAATATAATGAAATATATAATAAAATAAAATTATCTTTAAATATGTAAGATATATTCAAATAGTTGCTAGCTTAATTTTAAAATTTTTATTGAACTTCAATAAGTAAAAGAATACATGCAAATATAATTTGTTCTATAATGTTGCGGTTTCTTAACTTTTTATCAGAAATCAGTCAGTGAGTCTGAGTGATTCTGGGTCTATCAGTTTTTGTTCTTGATTATTATGCGCCCCTCTTATGCTTCGTTGAATTTCCAATTACCGAAAAAGAAACTGTTTGAAGTTCTTGCAAATTATTTGAGCTTCAGGCAAGGTCCTTAGGCTGGGCTGAGGGTGGGGGGAGGTTGGTGAAGGGAGACCTGTCCTCAAGTGACAGGCAATTGCGAAAGTTTTCACTTGTCAGAACGCACACACACGCACCATATGCGACCATTCGGCGCGGCGTGTGCGTGAGGTCCTTGCGGTACGCCTACCCTACCAGGGAAGAGGCATACAAAGAGGCTTGCACCCCTGGGGCTCGCCGGTTTGCCCTTTCGCGACGATAAGTACTTCGGCTCAGTTGTTGTTTGTACATGTTATTAATTTCGCGTGAAGGCGAAAGGGGCGAGAGCTGTCAATGTTTTCGCCGGGGTGGATATGAATGTGGAGGGATAGATGTGCGTATGGTGGAATGGGAGGGAAAACATTGCCAAAGGCAGCATCGACAACGGGCGTGTGCTGTCAAATTTGACAAATGTTGACAAATGCTTCGAAAATAATATTTGAACAGAGAGCAAGCAAGACGCAGACAAGCGAGAGGAGCTACGCAAATTAATACTATTTGCCTTCATTAGTGCAGAGCGGCCTGAGGCGTGCGGAGTACTGCCTCTTTACTGCTATCGATCTATCGCTCCGATATATCATCGATATATGCCATATGGAGTTGTGTCTCTCGTCTCGCCTCGCCTCGTGTCGTGTCGCTTCGTCCTGTCAAATCAATCATCATCCTCTGGTTTTGTTGGCTTCACTTCGGTTTTTGGACACTTGCTTTTCCATTTTGCTTTGCTTTTTTGTGTTTTTTCTTGTTTTCTTCTTTCTTTTTTTTTTGCCAGCCTTTTGTTATTGACATAAAGCCGACCCATAATTTTTCATAGCATTGCACACGCATGACATTAATTTTGTTGACAGTTTTCTTTTATTTTTCGTATGTGTTTCGCCTCTTTCCTTTGTACTCATTTCCCTTCCGAGCTGTCAGCACGCATTTACATGTGTCACGCTCTTGTGGACCAACGCCCCGCACCGCCACGTCGGGCAGGGCGGGGCGCCGAGGGCAGCGACAGCTTTTGAGGGGGTGGGCTCGGGCCTCTTTACGTGAGTGCGGATTTTGTGGTTGACTCTGGTTGCACACTTTTTAAAAGCAGGCTGGAATACCCTGCACATTTTTCGCTAACTCCATTATTAAGCGAGATGCTTTTCATATACTTCAATATATTTATAACGCTGCAATGAATCATAAATGAGTATTAAACATTTTAGAAGTGTTTTATTTATTGAGAAAATTTTGATACATTTTATTTATTTTAATATCTATACATATCTGTATTACATCACTCTCTATATACTGCAATTTATACTAACATCTTTCATATATCCTGAAACTTTTTTAAAAAATATAACGCTCTTATGTCTGTTAGTGTATTCGGGCTTTGTCCATTCGATTTTTTCTTGCTGTAAGGAAATTCGTTTCTTTTACGGGTCTTTGCATATGAACAATTACGAATTTGACATTTATGTCATATGGCGCATTCGTTTTACCCATGCTTGACAAGGGTCGAAAGCTATTATACCACGCAGCAGCTACATTTGAGGTATGCCAGTCCGAGTTAAATGGGCATATGTGTACGCGAAAAGCCTACAATCGAGACAGCTCAGCTGTGAAATACTCAATACCAGGTACCCTAAAGAAAATTCGAATGTTAAGTCTTTTGTAAGATTTATTTATTTATTTAAAGCTTGAATAGTTTTCGTGTATGTATGAATGTCTATGACAAGCTTTCAAGAAAACTTAGAAGAGCAAGACTGTGTAAAACTAGGTTTAAATAATATATATTATAATAGATGATCAACAGATTGTCAAAATTAGTAATATCGTTGAGTATCAGTTCTCTAGGGTATTTCGATATTATATTTCCAAAGATTACGACTCTGTTTTCGTATCCTGCTGCGAATGCTCTCGAATTTGTAAATTTTTCACCTGTTCAAGCTTGTTTACACTGTCGAAATAATTAATTATGTTGCCATCCGGTGAATCTCTTAATACGCAAGCATTGAAATCGAAACCCGATCGAGACAGGTTCGTAAAACACCCACTTGAAGTTTCGACAGAAAACACTCGAAATGGCCACTAAGGGAATTCGAAGACGAAAATGAATAGCAAGACGAATGCGATGAATACGCCGGGTACAATGAAATAGCAACATGACATCCGACATGCATAATTTACAAGATTAACGATATGAAAATTGAATTCGACGCCACTAAAAATGTCGAACATAATCTCGACAAAACAGAAAAAGTTTTAGCTTGTTTTCTTATTTATTGCCCAGGGTGTGCGAGTGTGCGAGTGTGTGTGTGGAAATGGAACACCATTTAAGTCATTTAAATTTTATAGTCAAATAATTTTTACGGCATTTCGAAATCAGGTATTTATAGGTTTAAGTGAGCGACCTCAAAAACCCGATGCCACTTTAAACGTCGAACTACGCCTTAATGACTCATTAGCTAAGCCCCAACTTTACTATAATATATATATGTATATGGTACATATATAGATGTGTGTGTGTGATCAGCTTGTCGCACTCGTCTAACTACTGCTTGGCCCGCTTCTTAACGACAGCGCTGTGTGTCAACTGTCCCCAGTAATTGTCACATTTTGTCAGCTTCCCATATTTGATTTGGGTTCACAGAAGTCGCCCCGATCTCGTTACCCCTCGCTCTCTCTATCCATCCTCTCCCTTGGCTCTTTTATGACAATTTTAATGCAATTTTCTAAAATAAAATGTATTTTTTATGACTCTTTTCGAGAGTCAGCACCCCTGGGAGCTGCGAGACCTGCGGGATAGAGAGAGCAGCACAGCGCAGCGCAGTACCGACCTGTCAGCCTTTACGATTGCCTTTCATTTCTGTTGTCTATTATGGCTGTGTTCGCTTTTATCTTCGCTTTGATTTTTATATCGTTTATTTGCTCTTCCTCTCCCACTCTCTCTCTGTCTCGGTGTGTGCGTGTGTGTGTGTCAAAGTTTATATTTTTATTTGTTTCGACAGTAAACTTGATGTGTTTATGACACGTCTTGACAGTAAGTAGCTGACGCGGCTACTGGCGGTTCGTGTTGACCTTTTTTATTTCCACCGTTCCGTGGATCCCTCCTCGTCCGTCCGTCCCCGTCAAGCGCCCACTTATCATGGCATAATGGGGCAATCCATGCATAGTCGCTCTCTGATTGAAAAGCCAACTGTGCGCTGCCCCACTCAACACTAGACTACACAACACGACAAACGAATTTCTACGTTTGTTTGTTGTTATGGCAAGTCGAGGGATTAGTCTGAAAAGACCATGTAAATAGATGTATAGTTCTCCGAACCATAAATAAGTTTAGAGTCAGTCGAGTTGATTATGAAAAGATAAAAATTAGTATTAGAAACTGATTGAAATCGAGTAAATCTCAAGATTCCACTTTGAATTAAAGGATTAGGCAAATTATATATCAAATAAGCATATGAATTTCAGCGGAGAAACTTTCAAAAATATGCTGCCAGCACTTTAAATTTCAAAAGAATATCATTAATAATATTGAACAAAAATATCAATTAAAATATTAAAAAGATTTTGAAGATACTTATTTATAATAAGATTTCACTTGAATCAATAGAATAAAAGCTTAAATAAATATTTGAAGTACCTAAGAGTTCTAAGATTAAAGACAAATGCTCAAAAATTAAGCAGGAAAGTTGTTTTATAATGAAATAAATTTGAAGATCTGATTAAAATTATTTAAATCTCAAAATACTAGTAGCATCATTAACTTAAAAAGAAAACATGATAAATAAAAATAAATTATAATAATATAAAGGCTTTATTGGGTTAAGAGATAACTAAGTACCTCAGATTCAATAAACATGTTCCGGAAACTGGTTTAATATAATTTACCTCTCCGCTAGAACAGCCCAGAGTCAGATCAGATATATTTCAGCTGGTTTCCGGCATATGCGAAAGCACAAAAGTCAAATCAATATAAATGTGATGGGCATGTCAAAACCGTCGTGTGGTAAAAACAGAAAACCCTGAAAGTAGAGAGAGAGAGAGAGAGGGAGAACCAAATTTGTGAGCAGAAAGTAAGACCCGCAACGAGGGCGCCAGACCAGGACTTAGGTGAGTTGGCAGCGACTCCGGCACAGAATTCGCCCCTTCAAGCAGCGAAGGAGAAGGCAAAAAAAACCAAAGAAAAAAGAAAAACCGCAAAATTGAAAATACATCAAAGTTGTCTGCGGCAAGGCTACCAAAAAGATGCGGAAGAAGGAGAAGAAGAAGCCGAAACAGAACACAACAAGAGGGAAACTGAGGAACAGGCGAACAGGCGAACATATTCAATAACGAGAGATGTCAAAAAGCCATCATAAACAGATGACATTTCCCATATTGAGTGGCGAAAGTAAAATTTAATAATAATACGGAAAACGGACTGAGGAAGACGGAATACGGAATACGGAATACGAGACAGAGGGGAGGCAGAAGGAACGGAGACTTGGGGGCTGGAGCAACACGTCAACAACGAAAATTGACACGCCGACATAAACACTCACACATGTTTGGGCCACGTCTATGGCGACGGCGACGGCGACGGCAACGTCGACGTCTCTGTCGGCGTCTTTGCCTTTTGTCTCCGTCTCCGTTTCCATTGGGGCCGTGGCACCCTGCCGTGCGGAATGTATAGCAAAAATGTCAATATGTTGTTGGGCTTGTCAGGCCTGTCATGTCACACTGGCGCTTGGCAGTAGACTGCACACCTACCCCCGACTCCCGACCCCCCGCCACCCGGTTGCCTGCCCCACATGCTAAACGTGTCTAAGTTTCATGCATGAATGTTTGTGGCACATAATTGAAAGCTAGCTAAATTAATTTCAATGCGAGGCGCCAACAACAAACGATCCAACGAGCCGGTGAGCCGGCGAACCTGGCCAGGCCACAGCAACCGGTTACCCTTGCCACTTGCCACATGCCCCTTGCCACCTGCCCCCCACCGAGTTGCAACTAACTTTTCACACATGACTGCTTCATGTTTTGCGGACACTGTGCAGGGTACTGGGTGCCAGCAGGGTCATGTAGGGCAGCTCGTTAACAGGAGCTTCGCAGCTAGTTATAAGTCACCTCATCATCGTCAGCGTCAGCGTCAGCGTTCGCGTTTGAACATTTCCCATGACATTTTTGACAGGTTTCGTCTAACACGCAACAAACCCACAAAACACTTTGTACATGCCCCCGCCTCGCCCCGCTCCTCCAGAGATACCAAACGCCAGCCAGCCCCTACACTGCCCTGTCCCGCTCTGCGCTGCCCTGCCCGGCCCTGGTCCGTTTGACACACGACGTTTATCAATGACATTTTGGTCAGCGCAGGTAATGGCAAATGGCATTGATTTAAATGAGTTTTGGCCTTGTGGTTTACAGTTAACTGTGGCCCCACCTCACTCGCACCCGAACCCGGGCAGGGGGAAGGCCGGATGTGAACTGTACTTGCTCGCCCCTCCATTATCTCTGACCCTGTGCAAGCAGGTGTCAAGTGGTTCAAGAGTCTTATCTTCTTATACAACCTGAGTTCATTATGCCTAACTCATTTCGTATGGGTTAAGCACAATCAAAACTATAACTCTGATTATAATAAAACTAACTCTGATTATAATATGTTTTGCTTTAAGATTAAACCATATCGCTTAAGTTTTGTTTGTGTAGATAAAGTAAAAATCAAAATACTTAAATAGTTTTCTTACATACTCTGGGAGCAGCTCTACCAACTTTACCTACAAGTTTGCCATAGCTAGATGAAGAAATTTCTTAAAAAACATGTCTTAAATATTGCTTAGGATCTGCTCCGGAGGGGAAATAAGTTGAAACAAGGATTAACTTCTAATCCCTCGATCTGTATTCTATTACTCATGTGATCTTACTTTTGTGAAACGATCTACATAGGTGTATATAATCATCGGAAATTCAAATTCAAGTCTTTAGAGTATCAGGTACTTTTGTATATCTAATAAGCATAGAGAAGTTCCTTAATATTATATTAAATTTTCTAAAAAAAAGTATAACTATTGCACATTCATATTCATAATCATTTTTGTAGTTTGCGAGTTAGATTTTCTATTGAATCCGTTATTTTTACTCACTCTGGGGACTTGGGTTTTCGTACTCACAATCGATTGTGGATCTTCTCTACCTTCTTTAATCTAATTAACTTTCACAGTGCTGCGAAAGAGATGTTGTGTCTCTTGATTTCCATCACTCATCATCTCTTTGAAGTGGACACATCCGTCTCGGCAGCTACCCTCTCTCCTATACCTACCCTATGGTCATTTAGGACACTGCCATATGCTGCTTGTTGGGAATGTCTTCCTGCGACTTGCTCTGCCTCTCGGAATCGCTGAGCCACTTTTGGCCCACTAATAAACCAAGTGGCCGAAACGAAGCATCCCAAATTTACGACCATACCGAGAACGTGCCTTGTCGGGGAGGGTTGCTTAGCCCGCTGGCATTCCTGCTCATCCCTGCCACGCTCTATTAAAAGTATGTATATCAGTGCTCCTAATGGGCTACGTGTGAATGGCTCCGAGTGGGAGTTAGGTGGAGGTTGTTGGGGAGGCTGCGGCGATGTCAATGTCGCGTGACTCCTGCTGACAGACGGTCGTAAAAAACAAAAGGTCCTGTTACAGTCCACATGCACACAAGACACACAAAAGTCGTAACCACCCATGGCTAAGCCCCAACGCTTTGGCTAAATGTTCGATAATTTTGGCCGCAATTGCACTTTTATGACATTTCATGGATCATGTGTGTCCTCTCTCCATCGCGATACCCTGCAGCACTACCCGGCCACCGCACTGCCAGGACATAAATTGTAACAAGCTTGGCCATGCTTTGCCAGTTTATCTGGCCTCGTAATGCCATAAACTGCGCCTTGCGATAGTCGCCAGCTGTCGTCGTCTTCCCATCCCCGTCCTCATTCTCCTCCTCTTGCCTCTTGCAAGGCTTTTAATAACTATTTCTATTACACTTGGCACACACAGCACGCAGGCCATAAATGTAATATAAAACGCCTGGCAACGCTTTGTACTTATCTATGTGTCCGTTCCCGTTCCCGTTCCACAGTACATACACTGCACTGAGACTCAGTCGCAGCTATAAACTACCATGATAAGCTCACAGTTCGGATAAGAAAAGCTTTGCTTTAAGTAGGAATGAAGTATGTGCTGCCAATGGAAGCAACTTCATTTTGACTTTGAGTCGTAAGCAGAAATAGTTAAGAGTTTCGTATTTCCCGAAGTTATCTTTAAAGTTTAAATTGTTTTTTAAAAGTGCAGGTGCTTTAAACAATATATGCAGTCTAAATACAAAATTTAAGCTTGGTTCGACTGTCGAATCTTAAGTTAGACCCACTTTATGTAGCCTTACAGCAACAGGTTATGCACGCGCATCAGAACTAAATCAAGAGCCATTGTGCGGGCCCTATAATCACAACTTAATATGTTAATAGGAATATGGAAACATAGTTATTGTGTTAATTAGCAGCATTCTTCGAGAGCGACCCCCGTCATGAGGTCGGGCAATTAGCGGGCGATTGTGAAAAGTGCTCACTGGAAAGTCAAGTCTTCTAGGTCGACACAGCAACTCTGCTCGCTCTCTATTCCTCTCTCCCACTCTCATATTTCTGCACTAATTTAAAATAATTTATAACGGTTCTATCAGATAAATCAAGAGCGGGCATAATACCATACGGCCTTCGTCTGCCTTACCCCATCGCGCTGGAGGCATGTCTCCTAACTCAAGCGAGGCACACACAAAGAGCTTGACTTATGTCACTTGAGGATTTATTCCTTCCTTTGGCCTCCGCGCGTAACTTGGTAGAACCGAAAGCGGCAGTCGAAACGAGAGCTTCAACTGCGACTCCAGCTTGAAGTCGCGGCAACTGGCGGCCTTTTGTTGCGCATGTGCGGCCGCCTTTGATGTGCAAACATTATTAAAAAGCCAATAAAACATTTAAAAACAGCTTGAAATTTTTCATTGTTGGCGTTTATGCCCCACTCTCCCCACTTTATTCTTTCCCTTGCTTCTTTTCTGTCTTGCTTCGGTGTGTTTTTTTTTTTTTTTTGGGGCAATTGAAAGCGGAGGCAACGCGAAATCCAAAGAAGTAGACGCGGCTTATTAATGCGACAACGACAGACAATTTAATATCTTGCATATCCCTTGGCCAGATCGACGCCGCAGTGGAGTCACAGCTAAACCGCACCAGTCCCTGCTCCTGTTCCTGCTGCTGCTCCTCAAAATGTCAACAATCAGCGAACAATCACATTTTGTTTGCTGTCAATGTGACAAGCAGCAATATTTATTTTAAATCACCGACAACGCTGCGTGTCTTATAAGAAGTGACGGTTCCCCTTCCCCCACCCAACTGCGTACTACTCCCCGGTATCCTTGCCCCTCACCAGGTTGATTGGTTCGCGTTTATTTAGGCAGTCAGGAAGGCAGTGAGGCAGTGAGGCAGCTACTGTTTGTCTTTGGCTTTCAATTCGTTTGAATCGTCTCTGGCTCAGCGACAGTCAGTCAGCCGCATGCCATCATCGAAATGAAATACAAATATCTTTGACAGCTACTGTGGAGTCAGTGCGTGAGCGAGATAACCAGAGAAAGAGAGAGAGCGAGAGAGAGAGCCAGTTGCAGGCCGACTTTGAAGTCGTCGACGAGGATGCCCATCATTCGTTCGTCTTCTTTGCTTTTGTCATGTCAACGCAGCAGCAGCTTCTGCCGTTTTAAATCCCATTCCGTCATTCAGTCAGTCAGTCCGTCAAGCAGTCAGTCATTCAGTCAGTCAGTCCGTCAGTCAGTCAGTCATTCAGTCTCTCTGACAGTTAGGAGGCCATGCAGCTAGTCATCCAGTCAGCAGTTTTGGAAGCCCGTCATTTCCTTTTCGGCTGTTTTCACCCAACCGATTCCACTGTGCGTGTGTGTGACACACATTCCTCTTGGCCAACAGAAGCCACTGCCATACGGCAATACTTCAAAGGACTTCTGCTTGCCAGACATGCGGTTTCTCTGGCCAGTCAAAACGCCAAAATAGCCCGAATGAATCGACAGTCTCTCCGGCTGAGACCTAAAACAATAGACAAAAGGCCAACAACAACAGTTGACCTTGTGGCATTTCGGGGAAAGAGCAGAAAACGTATGTCCCCGCCCGGTAGGGAACCGACTGTGCTAATGCTAATCACACCGATTGTTTTGCTACACACACAAAAGTGATTTGAATTATTTTCCGGGATTTGATTCGGAAGATGACTTAGGGGCGTCATTGGAAAATGTCAAACGAAAAAGAGTATGCCTTCGGTTATTATGTCTTCACTTTGCAGGCAACTCTGAGTGTGTTTCATATGGCAAAAGTGTCGTATCTTAAAAGAAAATGTGAGAATTCGGAGTGTCTCTGAGCTTCTACTTAAATTGGGCGAATTGTCTGAGCTGAATAGCAGGTATAATTATATAAGGTATAGTTTAAAATACATACTTAAATTAACAAAGTTTTAGCTTAAACATTATAATAGTATTTCAGTTTACATGCCAGCGGAAATTCATTTTCAAATAACTCTAAAAAATAAATGAATGCACGAATTAACTCATCAAGTCATTAATGGCAACACAGAATGTTTCGCACACACACACACACACCCACACATACCTGAGTGAGGGCACACCCAAGTGGCAATCAAATATCACTCATACGCCCCATGAATTATTCAAAGCGAGCGAAGAAACAAAACAAATGCGTAAAGCGTCGAAATGCAAATGCCCATAAAATTATACAATTACAAAATATTAAAACTAAATTATGGTTAATCATTTCGAACGCGTATAAAGCGCAGAAAAAGAATGAAAGAGAGAGAGAAGCAGAAGAGACTGCCGCATTATTTATATTTACATTTAAATGCAAAATATAAACAATTATTTAAACGAACCGAAACCGAAACGTCGAAAAATCCCCATCAAAGTTAACAGCTCGAAAAGGAAAGCATTATGTGCCGACAAAGCGCCGACGCCGCTGCTTTCTATCTCTGTCTCTGTCTGGCACCGGTGGCGATAATTTCCATATATCAAACAACCATAAAAAAGGGGCACGTTTCCACCGTCGAAATTCATTCATTTCTATGCAAAGAGCGGATCGGCCCATAAAGACTCCAACAATTTCATAGCTCGCTCGTTTGTTCGGTTCGTTTGCCTCAATGGCATAGTTTATGATTATTGCATCGAATCCGAATCCGAACCCGAATCCAAACCCGAACCCGAATCGGCGTCGTTCAGGGACCTGAAGCGAACTGGCAGCGATTAGTAAACGCCCTTTGAACTCTTGCCGCCCGAGACTATTATGCATTTTTAATTAGTTAGGCGGCGTGTTGATAATCATTGAATTTATCACCTGTGAATGCAACGCTACCGACACGACTCTCCACGACTCTCCTCCTCTGCGCTGACCCTACTCCATCAATTAGACCGCCAGTAACTACCTGCAGAGTGCTCCTCGGGCTGTACATCAAGTTGATCAACCCAAGGGGAAAAACCCAGCGTAGCCCATCTCTATTTAATCGATCAAACTCCATCTCTAGTTCAATCGATCAATCTTAATTTTTATCAATTAACATACATTTATTATCTAGTAAAGATTAATATAAATGACTACAGTACATCAAAGTCACTTTTTCTACTTTGATGTTTATTTTAATGAAACAAACTAAATAAATTTGTATAGCACACATTTATGGACACGCTGTAGTGCCATCTCTTGTTGTATCGATAGTTTTGCAAAGCTCACCTCTTGTACCCCATGAAGTGCAGCTCGCCAGTTTTGGTTTGGACTCTTGACTATTTTGGTAGAATTCATTAGACAGTCGCATCATCAACTTCGCATTCAATGTGCCAGCCATTGTTGTTGTTGTTGCTGTTGTTATCGTTGTTGTTGATGTCAAAGTGTCTCTGTGCTTGTCATATAGAGTTGTGTGTCAGGCTGTCATTTAATGTCACGTCAATCACAAGAGTTGCACATGGCAAGTTTTCCATAGACCAACATCATTTTGGTGGTTGTTAGTTATGCCTCAAAATGGTCGGTCGTGAGTTCGCATTAGTACGGTCATATAACTGTAATTAGCCCGAGCTAAATGGTTAGATCCAGCCCCCAAAATGAAATATCTAATTGGATTTAAGTGACTGATGAGGGGTAGTTTGATTGGTAATTGGGCGCGACATGCTTAACAGTTGTGTCAAAGCAGTGAAAACTTGAATAGATCCAAAGCGGGAATAAGGCTGAAGAGAAAGTTTATTTGGTTTGAAACAGATTTACATCATTGTTTTGGGCTGTTGAATTTCTGAACTTTTCATTGATCACAATATTATATAATTATTATTTTTTAGCAAAAAGAATCAACTAATTATAGAACCGAAAACCTGGCAGGGTTTCAAGTCAATTCTTGCCTAGTACCCACAACATAGACAGAAGAAAGGCAAGTTCCTATAGCGAGTACTCGCTTTGTGATTTTTCTCAATTTGTAGATAGGAAATGGCAACTGTTTTCGGTTCTGAGGAAGGTTTGGGAAACTCCTCAAATTTGCCATTTACCACGTTCAACAATAAAAGTGTCAGTCGTGCATTATTTGTTTATTTGACAACTTGTATGGTCATTATCCCTTGTTAGGCACACAAACTGCCAGGATTCGGCTTGAGGCTACCGCTGCTAATTTGTGTCGCCCAAACGTAGAAACTGATATAGAATAAAAGAATCACAGAAAAACTGCCGCAAAAATTATGAAGAAAAATTTCAGGCAAAAATATTTGCACACTGTATGATACGAAGTTTCTCCTCGCTTAGGTAGGCGGTACGAGGTCTTTGAAGTTATGTGATCCTCGGCTTGGGTTTCGATGGAATCCCGCTGTGTGTGTGTGTCTGCCTTCTTCTTTCACCTTGTTGACAACGCTCGAGCTCAAGGTCCGCCCGAACTAACAATTGTTTCGAATGTTTGCCCTCCATAAGGCTCGGCGTCTTCAGTGTGCATACGTTTCTAGGAAGCTTCGATTCGGAAGTGCCAGTCGTCGCTCTTTGACGTAGCCGACCTGCAACTGAGAACTGAGATTTATAACGGGGCGTGGGAACGTATCGCGGCAAGAGCGGGTGGCACTTTTCACTGGTTGTTCAGACGACAGACAGGGCAGACTTAAATACAAATTAAATGGCTCAGAGATTAGATATGAGGGGTGAAATGATACTTTGGATAAAAAGACACGTCATTTTATAAAGTAGACAAGCACATCTGCTGCTGGTTCGGGCAAGGGTTTGGCCCCAGGGTTGCAGATAAATGCGCAGATAATGCGACACTTGAAATGTTATGCAGTTATCGGTAGAGCACTAGAAAATACCCTGTAGATAGGACTGTATGGCGTTGATCGTCATGAAATTACAAAGTTGCATAAAGAATACACCAATCTATATGTACATTAAAAATTGAGATTGTAACTTGATAAATAACGATGCTAAATAAATATTTATCGAAATCTAAGAAACCATTTTACATTTGGTATGGATTGATTTTCCTAGCAGCATTTCTTTTTATTCCTGAGCATCAGCTAGTTTAAACCCTTATCGCATGCGTACAGGGTATATGAAAGATTGAGCCTTTGGCATAGGCAGTCAACTGAAGCATTAAGGCTTTGTTAGGGGATTTATGACATCAGACACAAAGAAGCAACGCGCGGATTTATACGCAAGCCAAATATTTTGTATCCAAACTTGAGAGTTTAATTGTTTTCACAGTTGCAACTGAGCAATTTTTTTTTTTTTTTAAATTGAATCATGACGAAGGTTCATATACGACGGGGTACGGTACCATGGGGAAGGTTGTCAGTCACTTGAGTCATTGAAAACCGCTCTTAAGTGCCGGTACTCGGTTTTTTGTATACTTTTATTTTATTTGTTTGTAACCCTTATCCTGGGAATGCTTTTGATTCGCCTGTGCGTGTGTGTGCATACGAGAAGGGTGTTTTGGGTCTTGAGGGGCTACGAGGAACGTTGGGTTCTTCGACGGTTTTTGAATGGACCATTTTCCTTGCAATTTCTGCTAAAGCGTTGCGAACTTGACACATTGTTGCCGCGCAAGACGTTTCACGGGGTTTCCGATGTTGTTGTTGTTGTTGTTGTTGTTGTTGCTGTTGTCGCCAATGTAAGTGCAGAACCCTCTGGCAAAGGGTACCGAGTCTGATAATGCTCCGTGAAGTGAGTGTATATCATTAACTCAAGAGTTGCCGGCACTCGCGATTTGATTGCGTTTGTTCTGTTTCTTCTTCTTGCTCGCGTTCCTCAGTTCCTTCTCCGGCTCCGGCAAGAAATCCTATTTCGAGTACCTCTCGAGTACTGCAAGGAGTACGGAAATTGCTTGAAAGCAAAAAATGCGTTTTACTTTTATTCATTTTCTCATTTTTGTCAGCCAAGAGCACTCCCCAAAGCACGTGTGTGTGTTGAGCTCTTTGATATTGTAAACCTCTCGAAGGAGTCGGCTTTCCATTGGACTCGTGAACATCGGAAATTGTATAAAATTACACGCAAATATGATGGTGTATTGGTTTCCCTTTCATCCTATTTGCGAATTCACCAAGAAATTTCTATTATTGCAAATATTTTGAAGAGTTTTATTGATCGGTTGATTTGAGAGACCTTATAATAAAATGGAATGGTTTCTTATCCTTAGTTTGTAGAGTATTTATTCTTCTCTTTCAATTAAGCAAAGATTATATTGTAAAACTGAACTTTCAGTTATTGCCGAAAAACAATACTGTTTTCGACTTGTTTTTCTTATTTCTGGTTTAATTTTATAGTCTTTCTAATAAAACACATAAGCAATTTAATAAATTTAGTAGAAAATATTGTGAAATATCTTAAACATTAATAGTTTAATGCATTTAATAAAATATGGACAAATAAATCTAATACAGCCTTATAGACTTTTCTATCAAGTTGAAATCTTTTCTAGATCGAGATGAATGAAAAGTGCTTGATGAAGTAACTGAGCTTTAGCTGTTGCTCTTCATCAAAAAATTTAATATACCATCTGCATGTGCATGTGATATTTCAGATCTGCAGATAAATATGTATATGTACATATATATTCTCAAACGATTATATACATAGTATTGTGAAATTCAGTGGAGCCAATGGAAAAATGTTTAACAATGCAATGAAAATGAAAACGGCGATTGGGAGGGAAAATGCAAATATTTGTGGAAAATGATTTTCTTGCGAACAGACACACACACACATACACTTGCTGACTGGGTGTGTGTGTGTGCGTGTGTGTGTTGATGTTGTTATTGCTGAGTAATTAATCGGTTAATTAAGCTTTTTCGATAAGCGCATTAACCTCTTGACGCGCCGAACGAATGTGTATAGAGGGAGGCAGATGTATCGACAGCGAAAGGGAGAGGCAGGGAAGGAGATGGGGAGAGAGAGAGAGGGGGAAAAGGCACCTGTAATTAACCACACCCAGGCGAAAGATGGTGACAGAAGGAAAAAGAGACACGTTTGCCATGTATACATAAACTGGACGCAATCTTGACCAGGCGCAGGCAGACAACAACAACAGCAGCAGTAACAACAATAACAACAACAACTACAACAGCAGCAGCAACAACAACAAGGCAGACAGACAGTCAGTGAGGCAGGCAGGCAATGGCAATAAATTACACAGCTGCTGATGGATGTCACTTGGCGACATAATCACTGTCAGCGCAATGAGATAGACAGAGAAAGGGAGTGACAGCTAGAGAGAGAAAGAGAGAGCGAGAGAGAGAGAGAGGAGAGAGAGAGAGACGCTGGGGGACTTGATTGAAGCAGACAAGCAACTAACGAGCCAGGCTCCTCGTCCATTGTTTATAATTCATAAAGCAATTTTGCATGCCGCATCTCCCACAAAATGCGAGCCATATGCAAATGCAGCTGACAGGCAGCACTGCCCACAAACCCCCTACCTACCTCCCCCTCCCCCTTGCCGGCCAGCACGCTCACTGGCTTGCTCAGTGGCCAAAGCAACTTATCACGCGGCTGGTCTGCACACTCACACACACACACACATATCTGTGTTTGGTCATCATTGAACACGTTGCATGCGTGGAGTACCCCAACATTCCCCTCATGCGCCCCCCTCCCCTGATCCAACCCGCTTCCAGCTGCAGTCGCAGTTGAAGCCACCCGGTGCATGTGCCTCCTGCCATGTCATTCATTCATTTTGCAGCGTGGCTTTCAGGCATCCATCAGGCAATGCTGCTGCTGCTGCTGCTGTTGTTGCCAGTGTGTCAGTCAGTCAGTCTGACAGTCTGGCAGTCTGGCAGTCCGGCAGTTGCTGCTGTTGTTGCTCTTTCTCTTTCGGCCAAAAACAAAGCCAACAAGGCCTTGATTACAATATATCCTCCTGGCCAGTGCGTACCTAGCCAGGCACCTCTTCTGCACTCTCTATTTCTCTCCCGCTCTCTCTCTCTTTCTATCTCTCTCTGCTGTCTCAGCGTTGTTTTGCAGTGCACGCGAGATTAACTCTTGCCTCTGACATTAACGAATGAGAGCCAACAGCATCTGACAGTCAAATGTCAGTTAGCTGCTGCACCCTGCCCATTCGCCTGTCTCTCAGTCTCCCGGCCTGTCTCCTATCCAACCTTCCGTCCAGTCTTCAGCTCACTTTCCCCCGTCTCCTTGGCCGTCACCAGTCGAGTACGCTCCTGGACCACGCACAGCTTTAGGTAGCGCCTCATCCACAGCTGCTGCGTTGCTTCTCCCACATCCTTCTGCATCCATCTGCATCCATGATGCAGCAGCTGCAGCTGCTGTGGTCGTGTCCGTCTGTCGAGCTTGCTGCCAGTGCAGTTGGCAGTGCGACGTCGCTGCTCATAATTTACAAATAGCCCTGCACAATTGTCGGTACTCTCCCAATCCCAATTGCAATCGTAACAAGCGCCCATCTAATCTGGCGCAGTGTAGCAACTGGTAACAGTGTAGCGACTGGCAAATACCCTGTAGAACACATCAAACATATTTCATACATTTCAGTTATAAATTTATCTAGGTTGCATTTACAAGATAACAAGCTTGAATTTGTATACCTTCGAGTATATAAGCTTCGATCAGATCTTAGGAGAAATTATCGACACCCTAGAGTATAGACAAATATATTCCACATATGTCTGTCTCTCCAATCCGTCTATTCGTATGTCGGTCTGTCAGTTCTTTCGTCCGCTGGTCTGCCAATCTCTTCGTCTGTCCGTCTGCTCGTCTGCCCGTCTGTTTGAAAGCGAACATGTCACTTAGTTTTAAAGCTACCCTACTGAAACTTGGTAGACAGACTTATCATTGCTGTACGCTATATATAAGTCGGAAAAATGCGCATGGTATCTATACAAAGCGTGGCTATCATAGAACCTATCGGCAGAATCTTGTTAATTTTCAAGATATCGCATTTAATATTTACTATGTATACAATATGCTGTTAAAATTTAATCTATATCGTAATACTTTATTATACGAGCCGCATAAAAAAGAGGTTTGTAGAAATGCGCATATTAAAATCAAATATAAAGGACAGAGGCTATACTCCGTTTGGATTTATGTATTTTGAATACTTAAGAAATTTTAAAAGCGTCAGACTACTATATCCCATAGTTTTCATAAAACATAATCAATATAAATCTAAGCTTGCTAGAGTATACTTGCTTTATTTTTTTTTTTTTTTTTTGAAGATTTTGTATATTGTATCTGTCTATCTTTCTAAACAAGATATCACAGTGACAGGGCATGTTAAACAGTTGTCAATGTTTATAGATAAAGATCTATAAATTTATTTATAGTTGATTTAATGTTTTTTGTATTAGCTGCTAACTGATCTATGTCAGAGACAAACATATTGCATCATTATGATGCGAAACTGTCTGTAACGCATCGCAGGGATTGATGGAATACAGTTAATTAGAAATTCAATCGTTTTACTGTCAGTACATCAACGCCTGTTTGTGCCACGCCTCGTCAACTGTCTGACACACACAGAGCTGCAAAAAAAATAAGGAGCAACTTGATGCCTCCCCTCCCCCTCTACAACAGCTCTCCTACCCAGCAAACACATTTGCCCCGTGGCCTGACTTTGCCACGACTTTGACTTTGGCCTGCTCTGACTCTGGCTCTGACTCTGTTCGTCGCTCTGGCTCCGTCTCCGGCTCTGACTCCCTTGTCAGTTCCGGCTGCAGGCTGTAAGCAAAACCGAGACCAGAGCAAGGACGCGAATAAGGATAGCAGGAGGAGGCGTGGAGAGGGACAGGGCAGGAGTCATACCCAAGACATAGTGGCAACGTAATTTGAAATGAAAATTAATGACATGCAATCAATTTTGCTAGTCGTCGTTATTTGTTATTTTGATGACTTGGCTTGAACACACTCGTTACCCCGCTCCCCCCTCGCTCGCCCTCTTTCTAGCCTTCCCTCACTCCTTACACCGCACAACGTTTGACGATCTGAGCCGGGCAACCCACTCGGAGTTGCATTTCTTGTGCCTGGAATTGAAGCAAGAAGCTCGAGCATGATTTTGATGTATAGTGTAAAGGCCACATAACTCGCTCCCCCGTTTCCTCTCTCCCTCTCTGCGTCCGCTTGGCTCACTCATTTGTCAAAAGCAAAACAATTGGGAGCACGAAAATGAAATATGAACGACGTCGAGAGAGAGGCGCAGGGAGAGAGGGAGAGTGTCAGAAGGATGTCAGAGAGAGAGAGAAGGTCCCTCCCAGCCGCAATATGCTTAACTTGCGGTTATTTATTGTCTGGCATTTATAGTTCAGTTGGCCCAGCTCAGTAGGATGAAGCGAGCTCGTTCCCCACTCCGCCTGCCTTTCATATTTTCCAAGCGTTTCCTTTCGTGAAAACGCAGAGCAGGAAAGCGAGAAAACCGAGCGAGAAAAACAAACCCAGTCGAACTTTCGCTTGATTCGTATCGACATATTTCGCCCGCATTTTGTATTCCGCCTGTCAACGCCATAAGTTCGAAAACCCACTCCGATTCGCCCGCTCTCCCACTCTCACCTTCCCTCTCTCTCTTTTTCTCCCTCTCTCTCCCTCGCCGTGCTGCTGTCGCCTGCGCTGAGTGAAGGACTGTCTGGCTGAGTGACGTGAGCTTACGTAGTGCGTCTCCACGCCATACCATCCCAGGCTGATTGATGTGCGCCAGCAAAAAAGTTGGCACTTGCTTTGCCGTTGTCGATTACACAGCCGAAACAGTTCCGAAAAACTTGGTATACCTCGCACTCCCCGCTACACTGCCTGCAAAAAAACACTAACCGAAATAATTCATCGCGTGCAGCGCAGACATCAAGTCAAACATAAGATTGATTAGTTATTGAAAACATTGGAACGGCTCAGCTGCAAATGTGCCCAGGCTGCTGCTGGGGGGGACTGACGAGGATACCCTGTAAATAAAATAGGCTTCTTAATTCCCTGATTACCCTTATACCATTTTTCAATATTTTTGAGTCTGTTTTTAGCTCAATTAAGACGTTATCATTAAATAAATATTTGTATTTATATTATTTTTATTTTGCTAAATATAAAAAACGTTTAAGATGGTTGTTATACATAGTAAACTTATTAAAATGACCGTAATTATATTACTCATATTGATGTTGTGCTATAAAGTTTTAAATAATTTAAATTAATTTATTTTTTATTTAATTTATTTTATTGTTATTTCAATGTATATAAGTTAATAATTTATTATTGTAAACTTAAGGTAGATTTTGTAAGTCTTCTATAGCGCAACTTAAAATTTTGTAATTATGTAAAGATTTAGAGAATAAATAATAAGAATTTAACTAAAATTTGTTGAGAAAGTTGGGAAAAAGCAACCCCCATCAAAATTCTGGTTCCCTTTAACAGTTCCAGTGCTAGAAAACTACTTGATCACATTTTCCATGCCCTTCATTTCCGCGAATATTTACGAAATTTTGCCGAGTGTAATCTCGCGGCATGGTTTTCTTATCCACACACACACAACCCAAATAAGTCATAATGATTTTTGATCGATGTGTCAAGACCAAGGCGTCATCGAATCATTAACGGGGAGCCCAACCCTGTAGCCACCCCCGGCTAAAGTGTAGAGACGCCCCCACACCTGCCCAACGACTCCCGACTCCCGATTCCCGACTCCCGGCCGCCGACTGCCGACTCCCTGTGCATAATCATTTTCAATAAATAATTTTTTCCCAGTATTTCTTTTTTTGTTTGTCATAATGACAGCATGACAGGATAAATTACTGCCAAATGAATGAGGCAAAATAAGTCTTAAGCGACACACGCGTACGGCGCGGAGTTGTAGAGGGATGGGCGGGTGGCACGCCCACTCGCGCTGCTGGCAAAAGGCAAACATAATTTTTTGTTGTGTAATTTACCACCAACGCGGCACTGGATAAAGTGGGCAGGACGAGATGGGGAAGGAACTGCAGCCCGCACGGGTAAAATTAATAGGCATAATAATTTTTTGACAGCACAGCCCAAGGATAACGCACTGCAGCAGTGCGGGCCAGGGGCGTAGGCGGCGGCGAGGGGGCGAGTCATCAGAGTCCTCAGTGGTCTCGCAGCTCGCTTCGACGAGGCGGTAATTTTTTTTTTTTTTTTTTCGTACCCAGTGACTTGACTGACAGGCAGGTTGATGATAAATGATGTCGCTGATGTTGGTCGCAGTTAAGCGTGCTGGACAGCGGGGAACGGGCGGAGGGGAGGTAGAGGCAGCACGACCGAGTGGAGGGTGAGCTGCCACGTCATGGAGGCAATCATTTGGACTCGTCGCTCGCCGCTCTATCACTTTAACTGACAGTCGCTCGTCAGAGTCTCGGGATGATTACTCTGATGACGTTGCCACATCGGCTGAGACAGAGACGATACCCGACATGGCGCACTCACTCATATTCGAGGCTCATATTCACATGTTTTGTGAGCACTCATCACGCACTCGCTAGCACACTCTCAATGCACTCCCATTTCCATCTCCAAAATCGTGTAATTAATTGACGAAATGTGGCTTGACACTGAGCGATTGGCTTCCTCTCTGGCTGTCTCTCGACTTTCGATCTAAACAACAACAAGTAAACAATATAATATGGCTTACTATATTCGTTGTGTATGCAGCATATGGATCTGTATTTGCCAAGTCATCAGGATCCAATTTATCAGCCTGTTTTTCGGGCCTATTTTCTTGCTGTGATGTGTCAATTTAAAGTGTGAGAAAATTGCCTGGGTTTGTCTAAGATGATGAATGACGACGATGACCAGGAAAGTAATTAGTTTGCCGCATGTCGGGAAGCCAAGCTGGTGCCACGATATGAAGATAAGACTGCGATTCCTTGCAGCTTATTTCGAAGCAACCAGAAAACAAGTTAAAAAGCTGCAAATACCCAATCAATTTCTTCAAAAATGTCTCTGTTTATGAGTCGATCTGAAGCCAATTTGCCAGAATTTTTTTAATGGTAATAATAATCAAAAATTAATATTTTTGCTTTAAAATTGCACTTTAAATTTAATATTTATCGATTAACGAGGGCGTGGCGAAATTCTAACCCAAACTTCACCTACACGCATTACTAATACATAGTGTCACTGAATTTGAGAGCTCTAGCTTAAATAGTTTCAGACATAAAGGTGTTCATACGGACAGATAGACGACCTGGCTGGCTGACGCTGAAAGGAGCAAGTGTTGATAGGTAGAACCTACTGATTCTGCTTCAAGCAACGTAGACTAAAACTGGCCACGATGTAGCTTCAGTTCACGAATATATATATATATATATATAAATGTAATTGCTCAGACAAGCATATGTACCATATCCCCTCAGCTTCGACTCGATTTATGGACAACCCGTTGTACCCTTTGTTAGGGTGCATCATAAATCAGGCAACTGTTGGTTTTTTAGGATCCACACATATTATTTTAGGTGAGCGAACAAATTGAGTAATGTGTGTGTGTTCCTTTTGTAATGGACTCGCTCGCTGGCGAACCTACATAAAACTTCTTTGACCTTTGTCCCCCCGTCTCGCATAGCTCAATTAGAGAGTTTCAGTTTTGGCGGAAATGAGTGCGGAGAACGTTCCTCTCTCTCTCTCTCTCGGAATGTCGAACAAATTCCTAAGCTTTTTGTTCCGAGTTGAAACTGGAAACTCGCATAACACTCTCTCTTTCTCGCTCTCTTGGGTAATGGCGCTGTGTGCGAGAACGAGTGAGCAAATCAAGTTCAATTGTTACTTGCGACCCCGGAGCGAAGTTCAAACGAGCCAGGGCTGGCTCGCACAAAGGAACCCTGGCGAACAATGCAACGCTGCCGAAGCTCATAAATAAAACAATTGACTAAAAACATAAATCAAACACTTAATACAATAGTTTCCGCTTTTATTATTATTATGTGGTCGGATTTGAGAGAGATTCGAGTCGGGGCGACTTCAGGCAACATTGCTGCGCACTCGCATAAAATTGCCATAAATTAAAATAACAGTAAAACAAGTCGGAAAGGCTACAGTCGAGCTGACTCGACTGTGTATACCCGCTACAATTCTTCGGAAAACACGTGCCAAATGTGAACAATGCGTTCTTGCTTTTTATTTCTTTCTGTCTCTAATTTGTTTTGCCTATGCAAGTTCCACTCGATTCTTATTGGATGTTGCCCATTGCTTTTATTACTTTGCAGTTATAAATTATATATGTTGCTGCTCAATGTCTCTTTCGATTCTAAGTGGCTTTAAATATACTAAAAATGTATTTTGAATTTTGTAACACACCATAAAATAAAAAAAATATAAGATACAAAAAAATAAATATAATTCGCCGCGGCACCGGGAGTTGAACTCCGGACCTCTCGCTTAACAGTCAACTACCATCACCACTCGACCACTGCATTTCTAACGCAATGGCCAATAAAATTGCACTATGAATATTTTCGGTGCACATCATTAAAAAAAAAGTTGCCACATAATTTAAAAAAGTTGCCACATAATTAAAAAAGTTGTCTGCTGCTGGTGTTGAACTCGGGTACTAACATTGGGAAAAACCGACCAGGCACATGGCCACAAGGCAATACTATTTTTGAATATCTTCCTTTTTATCGGCCGATCTTATTGAAACTTTCGCAACACGCCCGGTGGTGGTTTTTATCACATGGATAAAAATGAATGCTGTAGGCTTATTTGCGCTATTATCGATTTATTATCGATTTTTGGGGGCGGATGGGGCGTGGCAAAAATCCAAAATAAACTTGATCTGCGGGCATAATTACACATATTGTCTCCAAATTTGGTAGCTCTAGCTCTTATAATAGCTGAGATCTGGTTTTCTACGGACAGCGCGGACAGACGGACGCGGACGACGGACAGCGGACGACGGACGCGGACGCGGCTGGCTATATCGCTCGGCTGTTCTGCTGATTCGTTATATACTTTATGGGGTCGGGTGTCTCTTTGCCTGTTACAAAATTTTCGGTTGGCAAAGTTTATACCCTATACTTCGTGGTATAATAAAGCATTCACGAGTGTGTGTGTGTGTGTGTGTGAGTGTGTGCGAGTGCGAATAAACGGGTGCGGGTACTCGGCAAATTAGCATACAAACTGTCTGCAAAGAGAAGCACGCTGAAAGAGCCCAGGTGAAGTTGAAGTTATATATATATATGGCGCAGTTAATCATAAATGCCCGGCGACATGCAACATGGGCGACATATGAAAGGGGGCCGATCGTGATCATGATGATGGCTTAGGCAGTTGGCCAAAGCGCAGGCAGTGTTGGCTTGCATGTTGCTAACTAGTTAATAATATGGCTTATAAAGTGGCCACCTTTGTATGACGCATTGGCCGACATGCTGGGGAATTAAGCTGACCACACACACTCACACACACACACATGCACACACTGCAACATAACTGTAAAATCATAAACTTAGGCGGCACAAATTGCTGAGCTAACTAAGCCAACTTCAGGCTCCACGCGCTGTTCCGACCCCCTTCGGCAGACATTTTTCATTTCATTGTGTAATTTATGACCAGCACTTTTCAGCCTGCCCTCGCTTCTCCGCTCCTCCCTCTCTTTCCCACGTCTCTGCCCGCACAGCAGCAATCAGCCAAGCGTTAATCGTCGTTTGACTCGTTCACTGTAGACCCAACAATGGCATAACTCGCCACACGCTTTCAACCAGGTCGGAACCAGCGCCAGCGGCTGGGAGAGGGGCTACGGGTAACTGGAACCGAGACTGCCACTTTGTCGCATTGTCGTGTGGCTGCTACTGTTTTCATTATTATTGTTATTATTATTGTAATTTGGCGACTACCAACTGCCAACTGCCTAAGCGACTTCCCGAGTTGCCAACTCCACCCGGCCAAGTCGACTCGCCTCGCCTCGGCTCGCCTCGACTTCAGGCCCAGCCACGTTGACAGCATGTCATTTCGTATCGTTTTGTTTAGTCATAGTTATAACATGGCTCTCACCCCGCTCCAGCCCTTCTCACCCGCTCTCTCTCCCTCTCCCTCTCTACGTACTCCCCAGAATAACATAGTCTTTTTCTTGTGGTCTCTTTCGTATGGCGTATTTCATAATTAATTGTGAAATTATACACAGTCATATGCAAAAATGCTCGACAGTCATAATTTTTCTGCGCTTGTCATTTTCCTATACCCTACAACGGGATTGGGGTACCACAGGCCATACAGGTAGTATGTGCTTAGGGTAGAGGTGTTTCTGATGAAGTTACGATAGATATTTTTAAATAGTTTAGATATATTTGTAGTCTACTCAAAGACATTTCATTTGTTTTTAATGTAAACAAAATTTGAGTCTATATAATCATTTGATAATCACTAAAAGCAATCATTAGTACCAAAGAAAAACCTGCAAAATATATATATAATGATTCCCTTATTTTTAAAATATTTTTATAATGTTTAAGATTTCTGCTTATAACTATAACTGTTAATTATTTAAGGTTCGTATACTACAGATTTAAGATATTTAATAACTTTATTTATTTACATGCATTGACGAAGTATTTCAAGTTTCTGAAGTTTTCACGCCTTCATAAAAAAATAAACTAGGTTCTTGAGTAAATATATGATTTTAATAATTGTTCACATTATAATCAATTACAAATATTTAAAAAACATAAATAAATTTTATAATATGAAACTATATTATATATTGAAACATTATTATAATATAAAGTGTAACAAAAATAAGAGATAATAAAATTAGATATAATCTTGAAAATGCCTTAAATAAGCAACTTTTTCTAGCTGTAATAACTTTCCTTAATTCAGAATTGGTAATTCGACCTTAAACTTTATCTACAGAACTCAAAAACTAGTACAAATTTCTTTTTTTCGTTTTCTTATACTTTCGCTTCTCTTCTAGCAGGTGTAGAGTATCTCAGTTTCGTCTGAGTCTAGTCGTACCGCACACAGGCGTTCTTATTTATTCAGCGCTGTGTCGGCTTTGCCTTTCATTTTATTTCGCGCATATTTGAATACGGGTTTACGGCCATGCTGCATAACTAATCAGCTCAGAATAATGTAGAGCTCTCACAATTCATACAAATTAATTGGTCTCGCTGCCATTCAATGGGGCGTGTCTGTGTGGGGGAGGCGCGGACGACGACAACAACGCGAACAAGAGCGAGGCGAACTGCAAAAGCGACTCATGCAAACGGAAGGAACTACTTGCGGGCAACGTTCTTCGACGCGTCGACAGGCACTTCTTGGCAGGCACTACACATGCATATATGTATGCACATATATATGTATATAGTGTATGCTATATAGGTGTGTGTGTGTGCAGTTAGAAGTCGCTGGCAGTGCAAGTCGGAAGCGCACTCAACACCTGCTAAAAACTCGCACAGTGCATGACGTCAGTCACTTAACATAGTTGGCTCTGGGCAGGATCTGAGCGTATCCTGTGCAGTGGCGTAGTCAGAGTGAGGAGGCGGGGGTAGGGGGCAGATGGGGGCACACTGTCGTTGCCGTGTCAGCTGTCAATTTGTGTTTGATATGCCGCGTGGCCCCACACAAATCACAACAAATAAATGGCAATTGACAGCGACAAGTGAACGGCAGCGAAACGCTTCCAGCCCCTCCCCATCCTTCGTTCGGCACGCTCAACTCCCCTGTGCGGGGTCATGCTTGGCAATTGAACCACCCTGTGCGAGGCAGAGCCCCTTCGATTGCCGATTCTCGGTGTTCTCAGCTCGTAGTAGCTCGCTAAATGTCCGTGTCAAGACACTTTATTTGTCTTACTTATTTATGTTTATGTATTTTCAGTTACCACGCCCTCTCGCCGTCTCTCCTTGTACTCCCCCGTCCCGCTGTGCTAAATTAGGCACACGTCCACTTGGGATAGGCCACCGTTTTGGGGCACCTACGCATCCATTTGCCACACAGCAGCAGTGGCAGCAGCAGCTGTGCCTAATTTATTTCACTGGACGTGCCCCCACTCGCACCCACTCGCACCGCCTCGTTCCGCCTCGTTCCGCCTCGTACCGCCCCCTTTCGCGCTGCCATCGACCCAATCCGCAGTCGGAGATTTATTTCATTCTGAAGCACATTAAAATTTTACAAATTGCTTGAATCAAATAAATTGCCGCGTTTATGGTGATAAATTGGACAAGACATCGATGTGAAAGTTTTAATTCAAGTGCGGTCGCTCTCAGAGATTTCATAGGCGGATTCCGGGAATTTTCGGGAAGAGAGCCTTGTCGAGTCTACAAATTTATTACTATTTAATCAACAGCGTCGAGTTGGAATCGACTTTTAAAATCTTTACAGATTTTGTTTCAAAACTTTAAGGTGATGAGAGAAGGCAAAAGGGCATGCTATAGTATATAAAATATAATATAATACATATACAGCAAAACAGTTTGAGAAAGAAATATTTTATTCAATTTAAACACGTTTCTCAACAAGATTTCAAAGCTTAAGCGATCTACACGAAGATTAACATGTATAAAATTAAATACAGGGTATTCGTAAGTTTAATTTATGCAGCTTAAGATGATATTACCTAAAAAAAAATAAAATAAAAAAATAATATAAAATAAAATATACTAAAACGGAGAAATAATTTTTAATTACTTTTTTATGCTTGTTTTTATAAGTGTAGAATAGTTTTCAGTAAGATTATAACAAATTTCAAAATTTGTTTAAAGGAATCTTAAGATATATGGAATATTATAGAAATATTATATATTAAAATATAACTCAAGTTTTCACAACCCATTTTTATCCCTCTATTATTTATACAATTTTTAAATTTTCATAATAATCTGAGTCTATTCACAGCTATTCACTTCGATACTCAAACCGAACACTCCAGACGCTCTTAGAAACTCCACAGTCTCCTTGTTCGCTATAGGAACCCGTATTGAGCGCGTTTAACCCCGATAATGATATTCTATTTGCGAATCGCCTACTTGATGGTAATTTATGGCACTGCGAGAGTTGAAATATGTTTCCTCCGCTAAGTTCCCGGAAAGGGGTTTACTTCTTATTCGGGCTTGTTTCTCTGCCTGCACTCTCCCCACACTTAAATGGCAATAATTGTTATTTTAATATTTATGACAGCAAATAAATTCCACGACTGTCAGTTGGCAAAGCCGAAGCGCAGTTACGCAATACTAGGAGAGGGTAAGACATGACGCTGCCAGTACCCAAATTTCATAGTTCATTATCAAATTTGTTATGCATACTTTTCGAGTGTAGAAGTAGAACTCTTGTTGTTGTTGTTGCACAACCCTTACGGAACCCGTTCCCATTTTACGACTGTCACAGACCAGTTGCCAGTTGCCAGTTCCGAGTTGCAAGTTGCCAGTTCCCAGGCCCGATAAGTGGAGTTGCGTTGACTTATTTGTAAAACCTTTATTGGACTGGGTTCTTTTCATGTCTTTCAGTTGCATTTTATGGCATTTTCAGCATATGCTTTGCCACAACAAAAACCACATTTAACTCTTTCTTTTCCACTCCGTTCTTACCCTTTGTTCCCGCTCTACACTCTCTCCCTGCGCATAATTAATGCTGTCATCTTGTGCATATTTAACTCAATTACTTCCGCGCTTCCAGACTGCAAGTGGACGTCGCGCTCTCCGATAGGGGCCCATCATCATCGTGTGTCGGGCATGTCGGGCATGTCGGGGCCTAATTCATTTTGTTTCTTTATGCGATAGTTTGGGTCTCATTTGGTTCGCGCGGCAGCTTCTGCAGAGTGCCGGAGAGCGGGACTCATTAAAAGAAATTGCTTTATTGGCGAAATTTACATACAAAGTATTATGCTGGCCATGTCTCCCGATGTAAGCCCATTAGGTTTCCTTATTCATTATGCAAAAGACTTGAAGACATTGTGGTCCCTGAAACGAGCATCGTTTCATGCTGGTAGATTCTTATCGAATGTGTAGACTGCGCGAACAAAGTGTTTGCCGGAAAAGCAGAGAAAGAGAGAGAGAGAGAGAGGGCATATAGCCAGAGTGAGTGGAGAGACGGAGTGAAACATCTAATTTTCGAGCAGTAGCGATTAGTACTAGTTGAGAGATTTCAATTTTATTGAAATTGAATTTTAAATGAGGTGATTATAATAAATTGTTGCACGAACTAATGAGGCTTCCGACTTATAAAAGGAGACGAAAGAATGCTCGTTAAATGTATTTAGTATATCTATGAAAATAACAATAAAAATAATAATATAAAGATTTAATTGAAGCTAATAAGGGAACTACCCTACTTAAATATAAATTTTATAAAACATTATCGTATATTTCTCGAGAAGAATCATCTCTCTGATTACTATTTATTATATTAGGATACAATTGAAATTTGAAATAAATAAGGCATCTGCTCTTCGTCAGGTTACATTATCTTAAATCTTATAAAGTTTTTTCTCTCCTATTATTGTTTATATTAAGGTACACTCGAAACTGCAGATAAACAAAGAATCGGCTCTACTTAAATTTAATTTTCCGTTAAAAATCCGGTTGGTTCCGATCTGATCTCCATTATTCCTTAACCCACTTCAATTAGAAGAGCAAATTATCAATTGAAGCAGCTGTCGCGCGTATTCGAAGCGTGTGAAATAATGTTCCAGTGATATTCGAGTAATCAGTGGAAACGCTGGGCAGAATGTCAAATGTCAGTGATAAGAGTAAGGAGCAGAGACAAGCGAGTACAATGTGCACATTAATGAAAAATCAAGATAGCATTTTTCTTCTTTTTTTTTTCAAAAATATGACAACAACAACAGCAGAAGTGAAGGCAGCAGGAAAAAATCCGTCAGAAACAACAGTAGCAGGAAAAAGCAGTAGCAGCAGCGGCAGCAGCTACAACAATAAGCAGAAGAAGAAGAAGCAGAAGCAGAGAAGAAGAAAAAAGGAATAAACCAAGGCACAACACAGCAGTTGACAACTGTCAGTGTCAGAGAGAGAGCTGCCAGTGCCACTGTCACTGTTGCTTCTTGCTGTCTTTTGTTTCTATTTTCCCGTTCTCTCATTCCCATTCCTCCTCCTTTTGCTCCTCCTATTGTGCTCTTGCCCCGTCATCGGGTATACCGCGTACCCCATGCAGCTTGCATTGTGCTTCCAAAGAAACCCAAAGATAAATGTAAATTGTCGCATCGTAGCTTCTCGTCTAACAGAAGCGATGGTTTTCTTTGTAAACTGTTAATGGTTTATGCATCCTGGGGTGGGGGATTTTTTAATGATTTTCCAATAGACATTCCCTAAAAAATATAATTTAATAATGTCAATGGAATTGAATTTGAAAGATTTATATATAGCGAAAAAATACAATATATCTTTAGTAAAATAAAGGAAATTTTTGTTGTCATTTGATCGTAATAATCAGATTCATTAAATTAATGTAATATTTTATTATCAATCTATATTTATTTTCAACTTTGATATATCCTAAATATATATACAATTTCCTGTTTTATGTAGTATATTTAAATATATCATTATTATTATTATATTTTACAAGAAATAGAAAAAAAATAAAAAATTCTTATAGACATTCCTTCAGGTACTTTTTCATACGTCTACCTTTGGATCCACAGTCTTATACAGAAATCTTTATCATTTAATTTTTATATACTTAAGATACTTTCGATTCTTTATATATTTTCTCCAGTTCTATAGCGCATTGCGGGGTCGTGTTGAGCTCAAGCAACTTAATTTCTCATTCTGTTGCTCTCCGCATTTTTCAATGTTTGCTGTTGACATTAGTCCTTGCCGTCTGTCCGTAAGTCTGCTTATCTGTCTGCCCGTCTGTGCTGTCTCTCTGTCTGTCTGTCCGTCTGCCTGTACTGCTGTCAAAAGTGTCCTGTCAGCTGCTGCGTCACATGCAACTTCTCAGTGCCACAAAAGACTCGTAGTAAATGTCATTTTGCCGGTTCTGCACGGGATGGGAGAAGGAGACTGGGCCAAAGTGCCTGGAGCATGACATTTTATGATTGCATTTGTCTGATCTGTGGATGACGAGTGGCCGAGTGTGAAGTTAGCTTGGCTCGTTCAAAAAATGAGAGTTACGAGGGGCCATAAATAAAATTAACCCAAATTAAACACAGGCAATTAATTACAGCAGCTGCGTGGCCAGATTTCACAGCAAATTAACACCACAAATATGCCAGACAGACTGACATACTGACAGACAAAACAGACAGAGTGCCATAGGGTCTGACCGACTGAGAGTGAAAAGGAGAAACATTAGAGCAGTGTGACAGTTTAACTGACCGTTAATTTGCATTCAAATGATACGAGAGCAAAGCATGCGACAAATTCCCGTCAGACCCTTCGGATTTTCCTGGCAACAACACGCTTTCCCAAGCGAGAGTGTGTATGTGTGTGTGTGCTACATTTGCATATTTCTGACATATTTTCTACAAATTTCAAAGCAGCTTGACCATTTTCTCGCTTTTCTCTTTCTCTCCCTCCTCTGATTTTCGGGTGTGTTACAATTTTTACTTTATGTTCACAGTTGATTTATATAACGAGCGTGTGTGTTGTTTGTGAGAACATAAAGGCACGGCGCAAAATTCGTATAGCAATATGAAAATATTTCTTTTCATGTTTTATCGCACATTTTTCTTCATTTTGTGGCTCTCTGCCGTTTACAGCGCATTAAAATTTACTTGAACGCTCGTAAATTTCACATTTCGCATTCTCTTTTTCTTGCCGGCAAAAATACATGTAATAATCGTAAAAATCGTGATGAAACAAATTTCGGCCAGCTTGTTGCCCCGTACCCGTTTGATTGTGTTTTTATAATGCACCAGAAGTATTTCCTCTCGTAAACTGCTGCACATTACTGGCCCTAACAAGTTCCTATTATTATCCCACTGCATCAAGCGGAGGTCTCTTCGCTTTTTTGCTCAGCTTAGCAAATTGAAAAGTCCAGCGAAAGTTGGCCAAGAATTTTGATTAAGTTGTGCGTCGAGTGGAATTCCAACAAATCGAACATAGTTGGAAACTTGAGGGGATAATAGTAATGTAAATTTTGCTAAGGCATTCAGCAGCTTTAAAAAAAATTAAATATTAATTTTATTTAGATATGCTCTAGATTAAAATGTCTACTATCTGTATATAATCCATAGTTTCACGGATTTACATATTGTTGCATTTTATTGACAATAATATAAATTTATAGAAAATAAGTAAATGTTTAATGGCTTTAATACTGTAACTTAATAAATTCATCTAAACATTCAGATATCGACTTACTATCGGTATAGAAACGATAGTTTAACAGATTTGCACATTGATGCATAACATTCATATTAAAATTCCTTAATACAAAATAAAAAAATTGTAATATGGTTTGAATACTGCAACTAAATGAATTCGTGATAAATTTCATTTTAAAATCGCATTAATTAATTTATTAGCCTACTATCGATATATAATCGATGCTAACACAGATTTGCCTATTTATGCCTCTTCTTTATATGAAAATATATGTGTAGAAAATAAATAAATGTATTATTGTTTTAATGCTGCAACTAAATAAATACACTTCGTGCTTAACTTTGCATCAATTAGCTTACTATCGATATACAATCGATAGTTTCTTATATTTCACAAATTAATACCTTTTTGTGCGTTTCCTGCTCGCTCATTCATAATCCAGTTGGGTCTTCTATCCAGCAAACTCTCTATAGCGACAACAAAAACTATATCCCCTCTCCAAGCCTGTGAGCGAACAATAAATTTGCTTTTAACCAGTTAGGGAAAATATCATAAAATACAAAATGAAGTACGCTCGACATGTCTCGGACGCTGCGGAATTTATGTGACAATTTTGTGCAGGATAAATGGCCGCACACACACACACGGATACACGGACACACGGAACCGGAATGCGACTCTGACTGGGACTCTGCATCCTCTGGTCAAGCAGTCGGGCGAAGAAGGATGGCGCTTTCAGTAGAATCGCACCCATATAGTCTACGCTTTTTTGTGTTTTTTTTTTTTTTTTCAAAAATTAGTTGGGTTAAAAGGCACGCACTGTGCTGCTGCTGCTGCTGCTGCTGCAGTCGTCCCAGAGGGCTGTCGAGGAGGGCGCGCAGGGGAGGTGGCCACATCCATTCCACACTGCCCACAAAGTGGGTGCCCACTAAAAACTAACGAACTAACCTGCAGTTGGAGCAGCTGCTGTCCGGGCTGCGACTAGAAGAGGAGCCCAGGGGCATGTGGAGGGTCGTGTGGCTTGGGGGGCAACTTCAGCACTTGGTCGTTGTCGGTCATGTTGCATAAATCTCATTTGGGCTTTATTTACTCTCGAAATGTTCCCGTTCAGATTGCTTCTCTGCTGCCGTTGTTGTTGTTGCTGTGCTGGCAAATAAATTCATTTAGTGGCATTTAGTGCCCCCGGTTCACCTTATTGTTCGGGGTCGTCCACAGCTCCAGTGGGCCAGAAAGAGGACGAGTCCTCGTTCTCGTTCTCGTCCTGGTCGTGTGCGCTGTGTGCATTTTATGGCAGTTTCTGCGTTTTTGTGGCCAAACATGAAGTGAAAATTACACTCGCACACACACACACACGCACACAGAGGCATACACACTCACACTCGCACATATGTGGAAATGTGGCGCAATTGTTTTACCCCATGTGTGTGTGTCTGCGTGTGTTGGGATTTGGCTTTAGTCGGCAGTTAATTTTCATATTTTCTAGCCGCACCCTCGACTCTCGCTCTTACGCCCCCCTGCCACCCCCTCCTGGCTGGCTGGGTGTGTGTGTGGACGTTTTGTCGTAAATAAATATAACAATTTATTTAGATTGCAATGACAGGCGGATGCTATTAAATGCGCAATTTATGTGTCTTTCCAAGGGGGAAGTGATGGCTTTGCTCCTGCTCCCAGCTCCAGCTTCAATTCCAGCTTCAGTTCATGCGTCCGGCAAGTGCTTTATGACGCTGCAAGCCAAATGCATTGGTGCTCCCAGGCACAGATCGCAGGAGCTTGTGGCCGAATTCTATATCGTTGAGATTAGAGCTGCATACAAGGCGTTTAAATGTCTCTTTGATTAATTTAGAGACTATAAATAATAATTTATTTATTATTACTTTTTATTATTTTGTGTGAGTATTTATTTCATATTTTAGATTTTATTATCTATTCTTATTTTTACCAATAAGTTATTTTAGGATAATATTTTATATATATATTTATATTTAAGTTAATTGGATATTTTATTATTTCTTCCTAAATCAACAATCTATAATTATACTCCATATTACAATTTGTTTTGTGTTCTTTATTAATAATAATTTCTTTAAAATTATTTTTATTTTTTAAATATCTATTTTATTTGTACACTAATTAAAAAAAAAAAAGGCATTTAAAACCTTTTGAATATTTTCACACTAATTGAAAATTAACTTGTTATTGTTTATTGAAAAAATGCATATACATATATATATTATTTAGACAATTCCTTGATAGTATCTTTCTATTGAAAACCATCTAAAATTTCCCCTAACCATAAATAATAAACACAGGCCTAACTCTCCCCTATCGCCCTAATGACTTAAATGCAATTTAGAACAGCCTAAGCAGGTCCCGTTTCAGGGCTACAGAAATTTGATTTATGGCACCATTTCAGACACCCATTAGGGTGGGGTGTGGGGTGAGTGGGTTATGGCAAGGCGATTGCTTGGCCACTTCATTACTTTGCCATCCGAAATGCGAGAAGAAACCCCTTAGCAAATTGTGGTCTACTTGTTACCAAGGGCAACCGTGCGTTAAACAAACTTCCTACATTACATCTGGCCAAAGGGTTATATAGGGTATAGTCGGGGATCTGCTCACTGCACACACAGGAAGTGTAACCCCTTTTTCGGTCTCTGCGGGTTCTTCTCGTTTCGCTTTTGTTTGCTTGAAATTGACTGATTACCCACAAAATAACCGAATTTCCGAATTTATTTCTACGTTATTTGAGACATTAATAAGTTCTATCTCCCTCTCACTCTAGCATGCTCTCTCTGTATGTGGAAAGTAACCCCCTTTTTTCGAATGACAAAGTGTGACAGACGGTCTCGACTTTTTCCACTACTTGTGTAACATTTGTTATATCAAACGACATTGCTAATTAGCTCAGAAACCATAAGTGTGAGAAAAAAAACCAAAAATCTTTTATTCCTAAGCTAACATGTGAGAACTGAAGTTTTTTGACCAGCTTAAAGGTTTCGAAAAGTGGGTTTGTTTCTTGATTATTTCGATAAATTAATGAAGTTTTATTGCATAAGTTTGGTTACTATCTTTAAACTTTGGTTGAAGTGTAGGCAATGAAAAGGATATCAGAAAATGTTATATAGTAAATGTTTTTTCGAATATTGAAAAATTTAGATATATAGTATATAGGTTAGGTAATTCTATTCGTCTAGATCTAGGAGACTATAAGAGCTAGAGCCATGCAATTTTGTGACAACACACTGAGAGTTTTTATCACTTGTATAATATCCATAAAATATTTTAAATCCGAAGATAGATCACTTTTAATGTGTTTAAGGCAGGATGTATCCGTAAATAGACCCGCAAGGTATCTTTATCGCGATTTTTTGATTATTTTAATGCTCTCATAAGGTCGTGAAACTCTTTGTTTGTTCCCCACACTTCATGGCAGCACTTTCTTTTGTGCACACGCAGTTTGGGCAGAATCAATAGACCTCAAGAAGTTATCGCATTAGCCTCAACTCACCTCACGAAGCGGTGTGGGAAGGGGGTGACGGGGCACAAAGGGCAGGCAGCCCCCATGTAGTTCTGCTTAGTTTAGCAAAACGATGGCCCGTTCCTGAGGGTCTCGGGTCGAGAGTTGGCGGTGAAAGCATCGTTTTCATTTCATTTAAAATGCTGTCAGCACGTAACCCCGGCCCAAGACCCGCTCTCTCTCTCTCTCTGTCTTTGCCTGCCTGCCTCTCTTTCTTTCTCCCACTCTGTGTCTCTCAATGTCTTCATGTCCTTTTTTTATGGCACTTTCAACGCGTCATTGAGTGCGCCGCGGCGCGTAGTCATCAGCCCGAGGATGGAAATGGATTGGTGAGGAGAGGAGGGCAGTGTAGGGTTTTTAGTGTAGAGTTTTCAGTGCGGAGTATGGAGTGCCGTGTGTAGTGTGGAGTGGAGTGGAAGTGCTGCCTTCTTCCTCAGTCACTGAGGCTGAAAATGAAGACGCTTAGAAGAGAAAGAAAGACGTCGCCGTCTCGAGAGCGAGGTGTGCGTTTATAATCAAATTAGAAGCGAAGCGTAAGATCAAAGCGGCCAGCGATGGATGGCGGGGTCGAAGGTAGAGCGCGAGCGAGAGCGGGATAGAGAGTGAAAAGTAGGCGCGACATAATGCCTGAACTGTCGAAAACACAAGCTGCCACAAATTTCAAATATGACGAGGGGCTGCTGCGCGTTTGCCCTGACAACTTGAAGTGGAAATGACTCTGCGCGCGCGGGCCGAAGAAGACGTCTCATTAATGACAACAAGGAGCCCGCGACGGCGACCCAACTCTCCAGGTTCAGGTCCAAGACCGCAGCCGAAAAGCAAAGGTGTATTATACACTCAACTCAACTCGAGGCGATGCGATGCGACTCTACTCGACTCATTCCAACTGCGACTGCGACTACGACTTCGACTACGTCTTCAGCCGAGTCTGAGGCTGACGCTGTCAATTCAAGTTCTTTTTTTCGTGCTGTTTGTGTTGAATTGTTCCGCTCAAGTGGTCGGTGGTAAGCACTTCCTCGAAGGATCATGGCGCTGCCACATATAATTGAAAACGAGAAGAAGGCACCACGAAATTGCTCTCGACGTGGCTGACATTTAAAGTTGATTATGAGTGCCGCC
Organism: Zaprionus inermis; assembly: GCA_018151445.1. Taxonomy (NCBI): domain Eukaryota; kingdom Metazoa; phylum Arthropoda; class Insecta; order Diptera; family Drosophilidae; genus Zaprionus; species Zaprionus inermis. The sequence goes on from JAECXD010001696.1 coordinate 2,316,088, forward strand.
CCACGTTGGCAGATGCCGAGGATGACGATGATGACGATGATGATGATGATGGTGATGATGCTGGGACTGGGCCTGCTGGCAGAATCATTTCCCTGGCTGGCGACAGGTTAAATGTTTTCATTATGAATCGTTGAGCTGAGCTCGCGGGCTTGAGCTGCCGGCAGTTTTTCATAATTGGAGCCGCATTCGAGTGCCCTCGAGTGTTGTTCCAAGCGCTGTAGTTGCTGCTCCTGCTCCTCCGACTCGTCTCCCTTTGCGCCTTCTGCTGCAGCAAACTAAATTGAGTTCTAGGTAGTCGAACGGGCTCTCAAGTGTTAGCTGCATGCTCGAACCCGGCTCCTCCTTTTCTCCACTCTCTCTCTCTCTCTCTTTCTCTTTTGCTCTACAAGTCGCCGACCTGTTCAATTAGTTCCTCGAACTGCGAGTCCGAGTGTTTTATGGCTTCCTTCGACACTCGGCGCAATACGGTACACATGTCAAATCCAACATGAATTATCCCCTTGAGCCAATTTTGTGCTTGAAAACCTTCTCAAGTGCGGTACCGCTCCCAGAACGCATTTTTCTTCCAGTTCTCATTATCGTAGGTTGAAAAGATGAGATGCCATATCTTATATAGGCTTTAGATTAGACAGTTATCTAAACATACAAATAAGGTAAAGTAGTTACTACACTAAAAGGTGCTTAGGACCTTCTCCAAAAGTATAAGAGTGAATGTACTAGTATAGCACATCCCACACTTAGTATCGATATACACAAATAGAGAAGGGAACTTACAGACATTCAGTATTATAAAGGTGCTAAGATCTGCTGCAAGAGTGGATGCAGATATAGAACACAAAGCGTATGTACAGTTGCGGTTAAAATAATAAGACTATGACCACAATTTGTGTCGTCCCAGCTATATTCTACTTTTCGGACACTTTGATTCTTTTACTTATAATAAATGAAAAAAGTTAGCCGGTCTTAACGGTATTTTTTTAAATAATTGCAAAAATCAAAGAATCCCTTCAAATTCAGGCGGTAACAAAAATAGTACCATTAAACGAAGTTTGCTTAAAACTAAATAAGAAAACAAAATAAATATCCAGGAAATATTATATATTTAAGGAAACGTATTTTAAAGTAATTTAATATTTTGTTGCACTTTCGATAAATTATTCGCTTGTATTACTTTTATTCACGTAACCCCGTGAATGGTGCTATAATTGTTACCGCCTAATTTGGCGCGCTTTTGCCCTAAGTACTCAAAAAAAAGAACCGTTAGATTGGGAGAGGAAAACGGTTTGCTGAAAGAGATTACACATGATACTTATTTGTCATGCATTCAAACTCTGAAAAAAGTGAACACAAAATAATTTTTTTTCAGTATAAAACTGTTCACCTGCAATAGTGCTATTATTGTTACCGCAGCTAGCTGTATGTTATAGTTATAGAATATAAAACAAAGAGAATACACTGCAATTTAGAATTTTAAAAGTGCCAGGACCTTCTCCACACCTAAAAGATGTCTGGTACTGCGAGCATATTTAATATAAAGTGCGTCCACATAGACAGATATTGATATACATAAATAAGGGACCGAGCATACTTTTTAGTAGCATAAAAATGCTTGGGACCTTCGCCAAGTGTAAAAGTACTGTAATCAACCTAATCCACTCAGCGGCAAGTTGTGACTCCATTTAATTTAGTTAGTCGTAAAACCGGGCTCCAGTCTGACTGTTTGTACTAAAAATCCACTGTGATTTATGGAACATCAAAGAGAGCCGTACCGGGAGAGGGAAATGGTGCCGGCGACTGAGGCTTTGCACGGACACGTGACGTGATAAGCGGCACATCAATAAATTAACACAAAAAGCGAATGAGTTAAGGCGGGAAGAGGGAAAGAGTGTTAGGCCGAGGTAGTGCTGCAGGACCCCGTTTAAAAAACAAACATGCCACGCATAACTGATGAAACCGCCATGTGTGGAAGAGCTGAAGTCGTCAGAGGGCGGAGGGGTTGAGAAGACGTCAAAAACCTTTACAGCTCGCAATAAAAACTAAATTATCCTTTCTCGTTCACGTTCACGTCGAGGCTCAAGTGCGATGCGAACTGCCACGGTGCGGCGTGCATGAAAAACGAATCAACAAGATGCCGCCAACAGGCAGCAACATGTTGTCCAGGCTGGCAGGCAGAGAGAGAGAGAGAGCAACAGGCAAACTGACAGAGATAGCAACAGGGAGACAGACAGTTCTCGGCGAGGGCGACCCACGCACTATTTAATTTAGTACAAAATTATTATGCGCAACATTAGCACTCGCTTGGGTCGAGCGGGGCATGAAGAGCGCGGCAAGGAAAGGGGCAGGGACATGGCAATGGGTCTCGCACTCGGTCTGGGTCGAGGTCTCGGTGCGTCTGCAACGCTGGGCTCGCACTGCGAAGCGTGAGGTGCCTCAAATGAAGTGTGAATTCTGCTGTCAGTCTGTCATTTCAACGGAGAGAAAGAGAGATGGAGAGTGAGAGAGGAAGCCGTGCAGTCATCTTCTAGTACGCCTTTACCCGCATCTTCATTTCTTTCTTACTCTTTTTCCGCTTTTGTTTTGAGGCACCGCAAGGATTTCTGGCACGCTGCATTCTGCAGCCGTGACGAAGTTGGAAAACACGCAGCTGCTTTTCTACTTATTTTTTGAGGCAAATACTCAACCAATGCTTATGAAATGTGGCATAAATATTAAGTAGATATCAATATATATACTGGCAAAAGGCAAACGAGATTTGGCTTAAGTAGTATTGTAATAAACGCGTTTTAATTGGTTTATGCCCCTTAAAATTTGCTAATCGCAAGAAATCCCAAGGGAAATCAACTTTATTGATTTAAAATGTGATATATACATAAAGGATTCCTTGTAAATTAATCTAAACGTAATATTTCCCATTATCAAGAGGTTTCTATATGCAGCACCTCGATAAGCTCTATTGCAACTAACGCGAGCAACAACTGTCTGGGCCAAGCGGGCAAATAAATGACGCGTGACTGTCAGCCAAGGGGAAGAGCAGCAGGACGAGTGGCCTGGCTCTGGCTGAGCATGTTGAAATGACACAATGCCAAGGACAAGACAGCGAGAGATACAGGGAGAGATAGAGAGAGAGAGAGAGAGCAGGCCCTTCTGACAAATGCGTCGTAAAATGAGCAATTATCACGTGCGGCACGCTGAGGCAGCTGAGCAGGAACTCAGTAACTTGCAGGACAATTAAAAACCAAACACAGAATGTCAATAAAATTATTTGTCAAAATGTCAAGGAGAGGGGAGTGACAGAGGGAGACAGAGCAAGAGAGAGAGAGACAGAAAGGGAGAGGGCGAGACAAACGCAGTCGTAGAAGTGTCAACTCTGGTGGCAGGCCTTATTAATGATGGCCATAAATCAAGGACAATGAGTGACTGCCTGCCAGTCTGTGCCTGTTCCCTGCTCCTGTCCCGGCCAGGCTCGTTGTCCTTGATTGACCGCACTGCGCCGTGTGCAACATGCTCGAGAGAAAGGGACAAAGAGAGAGACAGAGACTCTGCGAAATTAGCAACGCCGTCAAGTAAATCAATAAACAGGCGACTTTGCCACGGATCATAAAACTCGGCGGGGCCCATAAAACAACAACGTGGCGAGCCATGGCAGCATCGATAGATTTCCATGATGTATGTACCATAATTTATGTGCTCCTTATCAACACAAACACACAGCAAGAAAGGCAAAGAGTGTGTCAGAGAGGGGAGGAAGTGAACGTATTCCTTATGGATGACTATATCCTGTGCCCCGCCAAGCGCCAGTCGGACGAGCAAGCAAGGCGACCTGGGACCGCTGCAACTCTCAAACTGGGGACCTGCCTGGGCTGTTAAATTGTGAAGGTCGTAAACATTTTTATGGCCGCCCATAAATATTTGACGCAGCTGAGCGCGTTGCTGCTTCTTCTTCATCGGCGGCGGCGGCGGCGCTCGAAAAAAGGATACGCATTTGTTTCTCCAGGATTTCGTTGTTCCCACTGATTTTTATGGCCTTCTTAAAACTGCTCTTTCTCTCATTCTCTGTCCCTCTCTCTAGCATCATATTATGTTGTCATTCGGCTCGCGTTGCGATTACTTCATTAAATGCTCAAGGTTGCGGTTTTCCGATCGGAGACCTCACTATGCGAGCCATAAAGATCCTTAACTATAGCGTATTGTCTTTTTACGATAGTCTCCTGAAGGTGTTTCATAATATTATTACGGCTGTAGCCGCGTTTACAGTGTGGCAACAAAGTGAAATGTGTTTGGACTTGGAAATATTTCAATAACAGGTATAAAGTTGAGAAAGTTTTTATTTTTAATAGAGATATTCAATAAAATTTCCTGTCCTTAAGATATTCGGGAGTTTTATGACTTTTTTATAGCTTGTTTGGAAATTCAAGGGTTTCCTCTATAGTTGAAATAAAAGTGGAGTCAAATTGTATAGTTTAGATTTGTATAAGTGAAATCTTTGAAAATTGCTGTATCTATGTTGAAATATAGAACTTTTCAACCAAACTCTTGCTAGATTATTTTAAATATATTTTTAGTATGCTGTCTAAATTTCAGCTGAATCGATACAGTTAAGCATAAATTTATAATATACAAAAATATCAACATTTAAGTTTTTCTAAACAAATCTATACTATTTGCTGTCAGAACCCATTAGCTTTATAAAAAAAAGATTACTTAGATATTTATTATGAAATAACATATAGTTACAGAGTAACTGCTAAAATTGCCAAAAAATAGTAATTTTCTTTATTCCTAGTGAATATTTAATACTTTTCGATCTATACTCTATGATAAAGTTATCTGCGTTTTATATTGTAGTAAAATGCTTAAAATACCAGGGACTGCCATTAGTTTAATCTGTTACTGGACATGTATGATTTACTGCGCTACAGTTTACCCCTCGAAAAATTAAAAAGAAACGCTACCCCGGGGCGAGCACTACCCTGCCCCTGGACGAGGTATTCAGCGATTTTGTAGGCAATTAATACCCAATAGCGATGGTAATAAAATTTATATTGTCAATTTATCATTGAGATTCCTCTGCACGTGTCACATTTGTTTTTTACCCAAAAAAAAACTGCATTGTTTTTTGTGCCTTGATTGTTTTTTTTGCGCTTTATTTGCGCTTCATTCATCGGCAACAATGCAGCCATTAATTTGCTGTATTAATCCAGGGTTGTCCCCGGCCAGGCAGGGAATGAGGGTTGGGCAAAGTCGGCTTGCAGAAATATTCTAAAGAACCTTTTCTCGTGCATTACCGTAAAATTTCAATGTCAACGCTGGCAGGGGGCAATTTCTCTTTGTTAGTCACTCTCTCCGTCTGCCTCTTCCCTCTCTTTCTCTCTGTGTGTGTGTGTGTTTTCTGGTCGTTACTATTACGAGATAAATTGTTGTCGATAAATTATCGACAGTCGGTAGCTCTGCTTGTTACTACTCCTGGCTCTGCCATCGCCTCCCTCCACATCTCTACTCCATTCATCACGATGATGGTGGTGCCGGTGCTGGTGGTGGTGGTGGCAGGCCGCCCAGGGGGCATGCCGGATGTGTATCCCTGCTCGAGAATACCTCGCTTTTTATGTGGGTCCTCTACAACTCGTGCGTGTGTGTGTGTGTGTGTTGCATGCGCTCTACCGAATTTATTACAGTTTGTTTTTCAATTTTTTAAATTGCCAGGATTTTCGGGCCTTCGGGATCTCTCTTTGGTTCTCGGACCGGGGCTGAGTTATTGTGTCGCAGAGCGACATCAATCGAGTCCCATAATTGCGTCACAATCGACACACGATATTATCGCACAGATGTGGCCGATAGTCGGTCTCGTTCCTTAATCGAAACTTCTATTCCTTTTACAAGCACTAATCCGATTCACTTTGAGAGCTAAAGGCGTCGCTTTGCCGCCCACTTAACTAGTCCCGATATATATGTTCATATACCTTGCCGCATATTGCCGCAGATAATGTCGAATTTATTGCATCATTTTGCGCTTCTTACTACGCAACTTTTATGTTTTGCAACCCCCCTTCAGTAATACCCTTGCAAAAGGGTATGATAAACAAGTAGTATTTGTTTTTTGCATTTACCTTATGGAGATTAAAGTGAATCTATGAAACATATCTGTTGAAGAAAGATATAAAGTATCTAAAGAATTAGAAGGAAAAAAATTCAAAAACCTGGATTTTATTCCATTAAAAATAATCGTATTTTTCATTTTTCTTGCAACTCTGGAAATCGTATACTTGAATAACTTCTACGTTTATGATCCGATCATATTGAAATTTGGGAAATGTAAGCAACTGCAATCTATCTACTTATATACCAAAGCAGAACAATATGCCTGCAATACTTCACTTAATAATCGTAAATTAAAGATTTGCACGCAAGTTAAGCATGGCAATTATTTTTTTTTTAATAAAGTCTATCTACGTGTAGTGAATATGAAATAGTATGCCGAATTCTCTGACTCTAGCTTTTTTTATAGCCCAGATCTGCGTGTTCAAACCAACAGAAATGGCTTATTCGATTCCCCTAATGTTTCTTTACTTTGTGGCAGGTGCCACGCCTCGTGCTGACTGTTACATACCTTCGCATAGAGTTAGTGTACCTGTAATATGAATTTAACATCGTTTATTAAGGTCCTACACGATTTCAATAGACTTTTCCAGGGTATGGCTGCTTCGGTAGTGCCCTGCGTTATCTGCCGCGTCTTCCTTGTTGTTACTGTTGCCGGCGTAGTTGTTATTGTTGTGCATAAATCAAAAGGTAAATGGCTGCATTTTTATGACTGCCTTTTGCGCCATTGCCATCGCCATCGTCGCCGCCATCGTCTGCGTCGGCGTCGTTTGGCTCTTGCGATGCGCTGCGCTTCGCTTTTATCACACAAACATTTCCAGTGATAATAAATGCCATAAAAATGAAGAAATATGTGGTTAATTTTATGTGCTGCCTCCTTTTTATATTCCTCGCAAACATAAATGTTTTCGCGGCTACAAATTTTGCTCAGAGGCGCTTCTGCTCTGCTCAGCGCTTTTACATCCATCCCTGCGTGTAATTTATAATATTTTGTGTTATTTATGTATGTGCCGCCTCCACTTGTACCCCCTCCTCGCCGTCGCGTACCCTGCCCAGCCCTGCATTCGCTTTGCTAAAAAATAATTCACATGCACGCGGGAAATTTATGACGCTGACAAAGTAGCCGTAAAAATATGAATTACTTACCTACCTACGGGTACTCGCACTCACCTCGGGTACTCGCACTTGTACCTTTCTTACACCTGCATATTTATTTTGCCATTTAACGCAAATAAAGCAAACTAAACAAAAACGCGGCCCGAAACCACAAATTGCCCTTGAGCCGATGTCTATGGCTGGCGAACACGCTCTCTAACCTAATAAATCCATCATATTCCTTGAAGGCGACCTTGCCTGGGTCCAGGTAGAGTCCGTCGAGCTAGTTCAGTCCCATGCGGGTCTTTCCCGTCGCTAATCGGCGTGGAGGCTTAGAAGAAGAATCCACTTCCCCGTGTAATCTGACAAATTTGCACAGATTTTCAGATTTTAATTTACTTAAGTGTGGCCAGAATTGGCTATAATATTTGGGATATAATGCTTATAAGTCGCAAGTTTATAGGGTATTTAGTAGATAACAACAGTATATAACTGAAATAACTCGCATTTCTTTACTTTTCTCGTATCTAAAGTTAATCCTTAGTAACATCTTAAGGAACTATACCAAAGGCTCATGTATAATCAATATTTCTTTCGTTTAACCCTAACTGAAGAGAATTCGTAAAGAGTTCTCAAGGAGCTACCAAATTCTAAAAGGAATTCCAAGGAATTATAAAAAAATTTCAATTATTATTCAACAATATCTCTTTAAAAATAACAATATAGTATGCTGGTATACATAGCTCCTTAAACAACTAACATTTCTTTAATATTCTTGCCCCTGTAATGGTTAAACAACTGCACCGATTTATATAAAATGTGTTAAGTATATAAAATATATGTGTTTTAATCTATATATAAGCCTGCAAAATACATTTGATCATCTATAGCTGAGGAAATCAGTAATTTTTAGGGTTATACCGTGCGATTGTAATAGATCACGCTTACTTATTGCCTTAAAGATAAGATATAAAGTCTATAAAAGTCTAGAAATTTCATACTTTTTCAATTAAAAACATTTAGCTGTATTACGCATTAATATTCGAGAATACAATTATAATTCCCACTTATTTAATGGACTTTTGAAATTCGCATGCAAAACTCGCGTGTTAATTGCGAATTGTGGTAGGGGCGTGGTGGGCAGGGGAAGAAAAAAAGTCTTTACAGCTTAACAGACCGCAGGCGAAAAGTTGGCTAACTAACACGCTGGAAAAACCGCTAACAAGCGCGCTGGAGTTGTGCCATTAAGAATGCAGGGAATTCGGTATTCCGACGTCAAGGCATTAAAAAGTTTGGAAAGTGCAGCAAGCGAGCAGGTCTCGCTCTCGCTCTCGCTCTGCCTCTCTGTCTACGCTCGACAAGCGGCTCATCTGCTTGTGTGGTGAGATTAATTAAGCCGCACACACACACACACACACATTTGTCATGCGATTACCAAATGACAAAACATGTGAAAAATTGTTTGGTACAACTTTGACACGACGACAAAACAACGATTTCCACTTAAACAACAAACAGAAGCTCTTGTGGAAAACAGACCGCAGCCGAGAGAAGCGAGAAGTTAATCGAAAAACGCTAAACAAAGGCCAAAGCGCAGGCAGAGCAGCGACCGCGACAGAGCCAGAGTGGAAGCCATAGTCGCAGCAGCAGCGAAGAGCGATGGAGAGCGGCAAACAAATTAATTTTTATATGACATTAAAACGAGCGAAGCGAGGCGATGGTGATGGCGATGGCGATGGCATATAAAGAGAAGAAGCGGTGGCAGAAGAAGCAGCCGAGAGCGTGCAGAAGGAGCAGAGTGGTTAAGTGTTGAGTGACTGAGAAACAAATCTCGGCAAAGACAATGCGACTGAGCGTTGAATAGCCTGGTGTTGACAGCTCACTGAGAGTGAGTGAGAGCGAACGAACGAGAGAGAGCCAACGTAGTGGGAGAGCCGTGGCAGTCATCGTGCCACTGTGCGTGTGTGTGTGCGTGTTGGTGCGCTGCAGTAGCGCGTGACATATGTGTGAAGATAAAATTAATGTGCGCGTCAAAGGCGAACTTCCGCGGACAGCCGAGTAAAGAAAAAAACGAGTCAAGCGAGAGAGAGAGAGACACAAAAGAGCGCCACGCTCACGCTCAACTGTTGCTCTCGCCGCAGTGTTGCCGAGTTGCAAAGAGTTGCCCGATAGCGAGAGCGAGAGAGTATGCAGCAGCAACAACAGCAAAAAAAACCTGCTGGTTCAGTTTATGGCTTCCATTGCATGGCGCATGCGATGTGATTGGGCAAAAAGTACGCCATATTTGAAAATTACACACATTGCAGCTCGCTCGCACCACACGTGCGCTGCTCTTTCAACACACACGCTCAGGCGGCTGTGCAGCGTTGCCGACCGGTTCAGAGCACGAGAGAGTGGAACAAACAGCCGAACAGCAAAAGAGAGCGAGCGCGGCGCGTGAGAGCGCACGAGTGCGAACGCAGCCGAATGCGAGCCGAGCAACCGCTGCGCTTCACGCTGCGGCTAGTCTTGGCACGGCGAATTTCGTTAGATTCAGTTCGAGTTTAGCCTTCGATGCGTTGAGACGTGTTCGGAAAAAACTGAAAACGGAAAGCAAAAAGTCAACTCTGCCCTCAACAAGAGCAAAAGCAAAACACAGTCACTGACAGCAGTCTGCGCACAGCTGTCGTTCGAGTCGAGTCGAGTGTCGAGAGTGATACAAGTGAAAAACGCCAGTTCTGGCTTGAATTCAGTGAACGCAAGCGAATTTCCTCCTGCAGCGAGAAATTCCAAACTAAAGTGTGAAACACAAAAAGAAAAATTATAAATATCATATATAAAAAAACGCTTGGATTAACATAAAACAAATTTGCCGTCGCATTCTCTGTGGATTATACAAACTTTCGCTTATCTGTGGATTATCGTCTTTAGTAAAAAGCGACAACAGCAACGACAGCAACAATGGTTGTCTTGGAAGGCGGCGGTGGTGTTGTTACCATCGGCAATAACCAATACTTGCAACCGGATTACCTGGCTCCATTACCAACAACGGTTAGTATTCTGCCAGAAAAAAATTTGAAACCCGAGAAATAAACCAAAAAAGAATAGGAGAGTTAAATTTCAGGAAGTAATTCAAGTATAAAGTTGAAAAACAGAGTTTTTACAAAAAGAAATAAATACTGGCATTGAGATCTCAATAAATTTCAAATTTTAAGCCATATGTTTAAAAATATACTTATTCTGAGTATTTCGCATGATAAAAATGCTATGAAAATAAAATTGTTGCATTAAATTTGAATTCTTGATATTAACTGGTTTGCTTAAGCAAGTTCTTTGGAATTTCTTTATACACCGTGTCTTAATTTTTATAAAGAGTGTTGATAATAAAAAAAAACATCAGATTTTAAGTCTAAGCATTATCTAAAAACTCTGAAACAGTAATAGAAGGCAATTGAAAAGTATTGAGTTGAAAAAATATTATTTTCTTGACAAATATTCAGTTTTTATTTAAAAACACAATAAAATGGGAACATTCGTAAATAATTATTTATATACAAATTAGTTATTATTAAAAGAGCAAATTAAAAGTAAAAATTTAAAAAAATATATAAGATATAATATAAAGATTTGTAGAGTGCACTGAGAGATAGATAGATATTCTAAAAATTCGTAAAAAATAAAAAACTAATTCGTAATTCCTTCTTCTCCTGCTACTCCTTCCAGATGGACGCCAAGAAGAGTCCCCTGGCCCTGCTCGCCCAAACTTGCTCACAGATCGGCGCCGATTCGTCGGCTGTGAAGCCTTTGCTGGCCATGGACAAGAACAAGAACAAGAGTGGCAGCTGCTCCTCATCGTCCACATCGTCCAGTTCCTCGAACAGTTCGGACATTGCCACAGCCAAATCGCCCAGCCAATCCCTGGCCAAATCGCCCAAATCAAGCACACCGATCACATCAACTCCCACGGCTCCGGCGACGGTAACGGCGACGACGACAACAACCAACAGCAGCGAGGTGAAATTGGCCTTCAAGCCGTACGAGACCAACGTGCTCAGTCAACAGAATCAGAACAGCTTCAAGAGCAGCGCCAGCCTCAATCTCAGTCAGTGCAGTGAGCCGGAGCAAGTGCGTCCGAGCTCGAAGAGTTCAATTGCCGGTCAGGAGCGTGTGCCGTCGCGTAGCAAGTCGAATGCCACGCCCACACACGATACAAAGGCAGATGATGCCAGCAATCGCAAGACAGTCTCCCCGGCCGGTTCCTCGCAACGTGGCGCCAGTCCCATCGTGCGCTCCGGCATGGAGGTGCTCAGCAATGCCAACGGCACCGCACAGCATCCCAAGGAAATGTCCAGCATGGCAGCAGCTGCGGCGGCCGCAGCAGCAGCGTATAAGGCCGCAGGTCCCTACGGACTGAATCCACTCTCCGCGCTCTGCTGCCCGCCCGGCATGGAGCAGCATGCGAATCCCGCATTTCGTCCACCCTTTGCCGGCGGCTTTTCGCATCATCATGCGGCAATGTTGGCCGCGGCGGCAGCCAATGGCGGCGCAGGTGCTGGCGGCGGCTACCCGGGTGCACCTGGTGCCGGGCCAGCGGCTGCACAGCCCAATCCGTACATCACCTACCAGCGCATCAAGACACCGGCCGGCGGCGAGGCCATTGTGCCCGTCTGCAAGGATCCCTACTGCCCCGGCTGCCCCTATTCCGCCCACACCCAACAGATGCTCATGGGCGCCCCCTGCCCGGCGGGTTGCACGCAATGCGAGCATCAGAAATATGGCATGGCCATGGCAGCCAGTGCCGCTGGCCTGTCGCCGGCTCATCCGTACTCGCAGGCAGCTGCGGCTGCGGCGGCCAATGCTGCCGCTGCCCGCTCCGCGCCCTACGTCTGCAGCTGGGTGGTGGGCGATGCCTACTGCGGCAAACGTTTCCAGACCTCCGACGAACTCTTTACCCATCTGCGCACCCACACGGGCAACCTGTCGGATCCGGCTGCCGCCGCTGCCGCCCTGGCACAGTCGCAGGCGCAGTCGCTGCTCGGCACACTGTTCCCGCCGTCGGCTCTGCGTGCCGGCTACCCGACGCCTCCGCTGAGTCCCATGTCCGCTGCAGCGGCTGCGGCACGCTATCATCCATATGGCAAGCCACCGGGCGCCATGGCCGGTGGTCCGTCGCCTTTCGCAGCTGCCGGGGCCTTCAATCCGGCTGCGGCTGCCGCAGCAGCTGCACTGGGACCCTACTACTCCCCCTATGCCATGTATGGACAGCGCATGGGGGCGGCGCATCAGTAAGCAGCGCGACGGGGCGTGGCTGGATACCAAATAGACAGAGAGAGAGAAGGAGAATAATCTGAAATAATTTCAAAAGTTTGCAGATCAGTTCGATTATGATAGGATGTTGGGGACGATTAGAAGTAACGCTCTCGGCGGCGTTCGCTGTACTGTGATACTAAACTGTAGATTTGTCGAGCGCTAAATTAAACTAAGTTTTTCCATCGAAAATAACAACAAAAACAGCAACAACAGCAGCAGCAGAAACAGAAGAGTTAGGGATTAATAATTCATTTCCGAATTATAACAAAGAAAAAAACCAGAGAAAAAATAACACAAAATATTAAAAAATAGCACCGTGTTTTATGCTGGCACAGAGCTACGCTATAGCGTAGAGGGAACTCTACAGTTAAAGGAAATATCTTTATAAAAATGATGCCTATAGCGCAGCCCCACTATGCCCCCCTCCACACACCCACAATCTAAATGTTGTTTCTCATGTTCGTTCGTTTTCAATTTTTGTTTTGCATAATTCTATTTATTTGTAAGCCGCGTTTGTTCTCAAAGTTCAACCAAAGTTTTTTCTCATTGACTTCCAGTTCGCATACATATATAGTATATATATAAAATAATATAGAATATTACATAGTATATCATGCATACATGTATCGTATCAGGTTCTGTTTAATTATGCATAACTATCGTCATGTGTGTAAATTGTTTACAATCATTTTGCTAGCTGCTAAGTTAGGATCTAACTACCTATAATCATATGCTATGCGATTCAATAATGTCTTAAGTCAACCTAAATGTAATAATAATTATAATAATAATAAATTGTAATAACATGCAGCGATAAAGCTAAAGCAATTACTGAAATACAAGAAAAATACAAAACATATTTCCAACCTAATCGTTTGTTCTTTATAAGTCTCTGCGATTGCTCGCACACAACAACTGAGGGAGACAGCAACAGAAAAAAGGAAGAAGCACAATAAGAAATATCGATATATCAACAAAAAGTGCGCAGCAAAAAAATAATCGCACAAATGGACGAAAAATATATATAAAAAAAGGCAACAATTTTCAAAAATTTCAAAAAAATACATTTATTTATTGTTTTTACTGCGAGGTGGTCAACCAGAATCATGCAGCCCTGAAAACAATTGATGTTTTTGAGTTCTTCGCGAACAATAAACAGGATTTTTTACAGAGCTCGACAACTCTATGCGGGTGTTTTTGAGATTTTTAAGATTTTTTAAGCAGATTTCAAAGTATTTTCAAGACTTTCAGCAGAAATATTAATTCTAAATTAAGTGGGATTCATTTATTTATGGAAAATATTGAAAAATATAATTCAAAAGCCTGCATAGGTTTTTTTTTTAATTTTCCAAAGCTGGAATAATTTTAAACCGATTTCTAAAAATTTGTACAAATTTTAAACAATCGGAACTAACCTATAGACAGGTTTTCCGATGCATAGAAAAGCTTTAGAAATAAATACCAAAAGGAAAACCCGATCCCATAGGAATTTTTTTGTTAATTAAGTATGAGATCATCTGTAACTAGAAATAATTTATGTCAAAACTGAAGCTTCCTTTGATTGTCTAAAAGTATTCTAGTTCCTACAGACAGATAAGCCACAGACGTCAAACCCATTTGCCCATTTGATTTCTGACCCATTATGGGCTTAAAGCTGCTGATTATAAGGTTAAATGTTCCATAATATACGGAACTAAAACAGCAGACAAGCTTCAGATTTCCTATAGATGTCGCAACATTCCCCGAGACTTGTGCTCCACTTGTGGTTCGTTTCTGTAATCAACCTAATTGAATTAGTTAGTCGCTCCGAGCTTGTTGACACGCAACTTGATTGATAAGCCTCGGCTATTCGTCATTCCTACACAATATTTACATAAGACCCTCAGGCATTCACAGCTCGCAGCTCGCTGACTTATCGGTCGCATTCTCGCCCCGGTATTATGCTTGATTCCATGTAATACACAAATAAATAAAAGCGGGACTTATCAGTGCCGCCAGCAGCTTAGCGAATTAAGCCGGCAAAAATATTTCAATGAGCAGGGAAAATAAGCCCGCAAACCGAAGGTGTAACTGACCTAAAAGTATTCAAGATTATTGAGATAAGACCGAGAGCGCTCTTACCTAGTCGGAATCTCATTGAGTTGGTAATGCACTTAATTTCAGATGACTTTAATGAGTTTTATACAAGGTTTTTGGGTGCGTAATGAAACCATTTATAAACTTTTATAACACGCCCTAACTAGACCGACCCCACTCGCTTGGTTTCCTCCTCGTGTAACTCTCGTTTATTTTCAGTTTGATTCCGATTCCATTTCAAAGTCAAATCAAGTCGAATCTCTCGATCTGAATCCGAATCCAAATCGAAGCTGTGGGCTGCAGTATTTCGTATGCCGAATGCATAATTCGAGTGGTTTTTTCTTTCTTTTTTTCGATTTGAATTTCATGAGCGAAACGGGGACACCACGTAGTAGGCGCGGCGCATTTGTGCGATTGAAACTGAAATTAAAAATCAATAAAAGAATCCATCAAATCAATTGGGAATGCAGAGAACGAGTCGTACAATCGACTGAAAATCTCACTTATTCCCAGACAATGTGACACGAGCAATCAACGCGCCCGGCAATATCGATGACAGCGGCAGACTGTGCGACAGTGGGACAAATCGTTGGATCTGTGGGCTAAGGGGTTGGCAATCGGGTGTGTGCATGTCTTATAAGTAAATTAATTGTGACAATATTCAATTGAATTGATTCGAAATTATCGCATTCAACTGTCAGACGTTTAACAAAGCCAATGTGACTTTTTCATTCATTCAATTTTCATTTCAATTTCAATTTTGGACTCTTTTCTTTATGCGACTTATGTGATTCCATTTCGATTGGAGGCCTCAATCGTCATATGTATCTGGGAATCCCTGGGAATGGAAATTGGGGTCGTATTACTGCACAAAAAAATTACATTTTACAATTTAAAACAAGAAAGCAAGGCTACCTTCGGCTTGCCGAAGGTTTCATACCCTTGCTTCGAAAAAAAATAAGTCTACCTTTTTAATGCTTTTGTACATACCTAGATTTCTTATATACTTAACACAAAATGTTATGAGGAAATGTCTTTGTGTTGTAAAGGATCTGTTGGTCATAAAATATAAATAAATTTGGAAAGTTCTCATTCAAAAATGCGTTTGAATAACAGCTACATGATTTTTTGTTTAACAGCTATATGTAATAGTACTCAGATTTCCATAAAATTGCAACATGAACCTTCATTAGGCCGATCGTTGATCGTTATAAGTTATAAAAGTTCGATTTCGAACTTTATTATTAGGGACACACTTAGATTTGGATGTGGTAAGCCTGATAGGTATATCTTGAAATATAACGAAAATCGGCCGATAGGCTCTATGACAGCTATACGATATATCAGTCCGATTTGGCCCGTTCCGACTTATTTAAAGAGGGCAGAAATAAGAAGCTTGTGAGCAAAGTTTCGTGAAGATAGCTCAATAACTGGGGGACTTATTTGAGTTGCAACAGACACGTGGACTGACTGATTGTTCCTATAACAGCTATAGAATATAAACGTCTGAGATATTTAAATGGAAAAACTAAGGGCGGGTTACTGTATTACATTAAAAAGTATTGATAATGTGCGGTATTTCCAAAAACAAAACAGGTTTGCATACGAAAACCCTGATTTCAGCCGATTGTTCCTATGGCAGCTATATGTTATAGTGGTCCGATTTTGATACAATTTTGACCGCACATTAAGAACGTAATAAGAATAGGATTTGCCAAATCCTGTTGTAATATCTTGAAAAACAACAAAAATCGGCCGATAGCTTCTATGACAGCTATACGATATATCGGTCCGATCTGGCTCGTTCCGACTTATTTACAGCCTACAGCAATAAGAAGCTTGTATGTCAAGTTTCATGAAGATAGCTCAAAAACTGAGACTAGTTTGCGTTGCAACAGACGGACGGACGGACGGACGGACAGACGGACATCCATTTTTCGACTCCTCTGGTGATGCTGATTCAGAATATATATACTTTATAGGGTCGGAGATGTCTCCTAAGGTGCGTTGCAAACTTCTGGCTAAAATTAATATACCCTCTGCAAGGGTATAATAATTCTACCTTTTTAATGCTTTTGTACATACCTGGATTTCTTATATACTTAACACAAAATGTTATGAGGAAATGTCTTTGTGTTGTAAAGGATCTGTTGGTCATAAAATATAAATAAATTTGGAAAGTTCTCATTCAAAAATGCGTTTGAATAACAGCTACAGGATTTTTTTGTTTAACAGCTACATGTAATAGTACTTAGGTTTCCATAAAATTGCAACATGAACCTTCATTAGGCCGATCGTTGATCGTTATAAGTTATAAAAGTTCGATTTCGAACTTTATTATTAGGGACACACTTAGATTTGGATGTGGTAAGCCTGATAGGTATATCTTGAAATATAACGAAAATCGGCCGATAGGCTCTATGACAGCTATACGATATATCAGTCCGATTTGGCCCGTTCCGACTTATTTAAAGAGGGCAGAAATAAGAAGCTTGTGAGCAAAGTTTCATGAAGATAGCTCAATAACTGGGGGACTTATTTGAGTTGCAACAGACAGGCGGACTGACTGATTGTTCCTATAACAGCTATAGAATATAAACGTCTGAGATATTTAAATGGAAAAACTAAGGGCGGGTTACTGTATAACATTAAAAAGTATTGATAATGTGCGGTATTTCCAAAAACAAAACAGGTTTGCATACAAAAACCCTGATTTCAGCCGATTGTTCCTATGGCAGCTATATGTTATAGTGGTCCGATTTTGATATAATTTTTACAGCATATTAAGAACGTAATAAGAATAAGATTTGCCAGATCTTGTTGCAATATCTTGAAAAACAACAAAAATCGGCCGATAGCTTCTATGACAGCTATACGATATATCGGTCCGATCTGGCTCGTTCCGACTTATTTACAGCCTACAGCAATAAGAAGCTTGTATGCCAAGTTTCATGAAGATAGCTCAAAAACTGAGAGACTAGTTTGCGTTGCAACAGACGGACGGACGGACGGACGGACGGACGGACAGACGGACAGACGGACAGACGGACATCCATTTTTCGACTCCTCTGGTGATGCTGATTCAGAATATATATACTTTATAGGGTCGGAGATTTCTCCTAAGGTGCGTTGCAAACTTCTGGCTAAAATTAATATACCCTCTGCAAGGGTATAAAAAAATGCAAAACTTAGGTAAGCAAAACTATAGCTAGCAGGGTATTACAGCATTGTACCCATAAAAATTTAGAATTATATAAGATCAAATAAGTTAAATACCATACTAGAGGTATAAGTAAGTTTTTAGGTTTCAATTTTGCCTCCCCTACTGAATAGAAACCGCGAAAATATTTATTTATCTATTATCTTATCGGAATTGTACCATGTATTATCGGCTATCTTTCATTATTTGCAGTTTTGGTTTCCACTCTATGTTTCTTATTCAATAGATTTCAATATATTTGATTTATTGTAATTGATTTCCCCATTGAAAGAGCATTTAAAATTTAAATCCCCAAACAATTCCAGTTTTTAATTTTTTATTCTGCCATTTTATTTTGCTGTGCTTTGATTAATATTAATAATTTTTTTATTCCCCCCATTTCGGTTGAAAGATCTGTGATCGCATTTTATTGCCTCGGCTGAGCTGTGCTTGGCGTCGCTTGTGTTCGCAGTTTTTTTTCATTTATTTTTTCTTTTTTGTCGGATTTTTCTGTTGTTCCAAATTGAATTTATTTACATGCATCATATTTCTTTTGTAGTATTCTCTGTTGTCCATGTTTAACAATTTGTTTTGTTGTCAACACTCACGCCGAGCGACAACAACAATAGACGCGCAACAAGAGACAAGCGAACATGGCAAGTTTTCATTATAAATAGACTCGATTTGCTTTGGAAACGGCTTACGTGGAGTCTGTCACTGTGTGTGCATGTGTGTGTGCGAGAGAGAGAGAGAGAGGAGAGTGGGAGAGCAGCTGGCGTGGCTCTCTTGCACTTCTTTTACAACGTCTTGCGATCTCTCTGCGCTTTGCTTAAGTTGTCTGCTTTGCCGCAATCGTTCAACCGGCTCGTTGGTCTAGGGGTATGATTTCCGCTTAGGGTGCGGGAGGTCCCGGGTTCAAATCCCGGACGAGCCCAAGTCAAAGACATTTTTTGCTTATTTTTATATTTTTTTTTTTTGTTTTTACTGCTAATGCTGTATTTTGATGAATAATTTTCAATATCCGTCCATGCCTAATCAACTTTATTAGCTTATATACTTTTTTGATAAGTATAGTAGTAAAACAAAAATGTATTGAAAAATGAAAAATCACTGCAAAATGTGACCGAATTTACGATGGATTTGGGGCAAACAATTGAATCGAATTGGGGTCTTGTGACTCAAAGACACACTATATATGTCATATATATCTCGTGGAAGGCGCGTAATCCCCATTGGGCCGCGTGTGCTTTATGGGCCCCATGAAATTAACTCTAATCAATGGTTGTGATTTAAAAAGATTTTCCCTCAACTTTATGTCTGCGCATTAGGCATTCGGCATTATTTATGGCACCAAAGCACTGAAAAGTCATATATGCTTGCCTGATACTACTTATGGCATATGGCTATATGATCGTAAAAATCATTTTATTGGCTCGCCTCGCATATAGATGGTGCGATTAAGCCAAGCGAAGAGCTGACCATAATTTATAATCACAACAAACAAGCCAGACCAACTCGACTCTGCGATGCCCTGCACGCAAATTGGCGCTGTAAAAGTTGAGTATATATATAATGTACAATTATGTTTCCAGTTACTCAAATAAATCTGAAAAATTATTATATTTTTATTATATCTATTTGAAATTTTTCTATAATATGCACATACGTTGAATTTAGCAGGGCATATGCCTGCAGAACGAGTTTCAATTCGGTTTTACTGCAATCGTATATAGTAAATCGTTGGGGCTGATCGCATACAACATATAGAACAACTTGATTGTGGACAATTTTGTGCTGTGATTTGGAACTTCAGCTGAATTGATATAGCGGACCGCAGATGACAACCTGACACTTGAGATCTGATGATTTATTCGAGAGGTGCCCGTTGATTTATGAGGTGTCGTTTTAGATTAGCGAATGACTCTCCGGGTTAACATGGCGATCTTATATAAAGCGATAAGCGCAGGCTCAGCAAATTACGAAATACGCGACTAAAAATGGAGGTTTTTCGCTCGGTTCAGGGCAATGTTGATAAGGAGGCATAAGGTAGCAGCAGCGACAGTAGCAACAGGGTTCACATAACAATGTTGGCAAGGCCTGGCTAGGGTTGTCGCTGCTGCAGGGGCAAACTTGTTGCTCGCTGTGTAAGGGGCAGCTGTCGGCCTGCCCCGAGGCGCGTCGTCATAAATTACGCAGCAGCTGACTAATGTCAGCGCAGTCGTCGCAGCTAATTAACGGTTTTGTTATAAATTACAACAAAGTCATTACAATTTTCGTGTTCGTCGCCCTGCTGCAAGACGGGACTCGGGACACGGGACATGGGACACGGCGGCACAGTCGGAGCGTCAATCATGCGCGAACTGACGTAGGAGATGTGACATCAAGGGGCGAGTCGAGTTGCTGACTAGCGGATACATTTGTATCTTTTAGTTGCTCGAGTGCTCACAAGTGTTGCCCGCTGTCAACTGCTTGATAAGTTTTCTGTGAAACGCAGCCCTCTCTCTCGCTCTACCCCTCTCTCTACCTCTCTCTCTCTCTGTCTACTCCCCCGCTGTGTTGTGACATTGTTGCTGCCTCGGCCTGTTGTTGTCTTTGGATATTTATGGCTTCCTCGTGTCATTTTCATAATGTTGCGTTTGACACTTTCCCTTTGGCTCCACACTGCGGCCATGCCACGCCCTTCTCGCGCTCGCCCGCCCCAACAGTCTATTTATTATCTCGCATTATGTAGCATGTTGCCGTTGTTGTTATTATTATTAATTTTTTGCCTTTTGAATGACATTTGTAGCTGACAACAACACGACATGCGGCAGCAACAGCGTCGCCTGTCAACGGGCACTCGGCGCCCATTTATAACGGGGTAAGTACTCTGGGTGGCACTTCCGATGAAAATCTCTAAATACGATCCTCGAAATAGTGGAAACACATGTGTGTGGGTCGAATAAACATTGTCAGGATAGGCCCTGTCAGTAGCCTGTGCTCATCGTGGGAGCAACTGAATCTGGCACAAGTTGAGCGTATTAACTGAACTGATAGGAAATGGAGTTAATAAATGGTATAGATATAGCATATAACTGATCTATAATGATATTCAATTTAAATTTCCAAAATGATCTGAAATAAATAATTAAAATGATATTAAGCTTTACTTTTAATAATGATCTGAAATGATTATTATATTTAATGATATAATATCGATCCAATATATATTAGCACAATGATCCGAGGGAAAATTACAATTGTACAAATTTAATTATCTACATTCCTAATGGTCTGCACTTAGGTTAAGTTATTAGATCATTAAATATATATAGATATATAAATTGCAATCACATTAGTATATTCTAAAATTAACTTTAATGGAAGTCAATTGCTGATATAAAATTGCACTAAATTGATAATGCAACATGATCTAAAATAAATTCAAATTTGTGCTTGAATGATCTATAATTGTTTTAAATGACTTTTTCTAAAACGCCATTTAGAATTGATTTAAACTGATAGTGCAATTGAAAAGTCATGCCAATTTTCGCAAATGATCAGCATGATCTGTCTTTAAACACATTTCCCTGACTTTTCCCTATTACTATAAACCGTTATTAGCTGCACTGCATATCGCTGATCTGCTGTGAATCAACTCACACTAGTCTGCTCATAATTCCGAGCTGTCAGTGCTGTGAATTACGACAAGGAAGTAGAGAATAAAATGAAATTAACAGTACGTAATATGCAAGCACACACACACACACACATCTATAGTCTCCAGGTGTGTGTGCGTGTGTGATGGAGAATTTATAGCCCTGCAAGGCCTTCAGTTGCGACTGCAGTATAAATACTTCAGCTGCTGTGATTATTATTATGACAGTACCGCCTGGCACCCTACACGGCACTGCCGGTACTGCCGCACACCCAGCGACACCTACTCCACGTACCTATCGACCGCGCCGCGTGGAAAAGCCCGACAGCCCAGCGAGTACCTTGGCCAAGTTGTTTGGCTTATTTGACGGCTCTCGTTGACACTTCAAAGCGAATGCGCCGACTTTTTGGGGGAGCGAGTTGTATATATTATTATTGATAGACGGATAGCTAGATAGATAGCTGCGAGTATCTACCATGCCAGATAGTGTTGATACCGAGTACTGCAGCGAGCGTGTGTGTGTGTGTGTGCGTTGGTCAGTCTGTTATATGAAGTCCCACCGTACCGGGATCACATCATAAATAACATGGCCAGAAAAGCCCACGGTTTAATGGATTTCCTTTCGCTCGGCTGCGGGTTTCGCTTTGCATAAAATCGCTTTGTTTGAAATTGTTAATTTATAAAGCATTTCGGAAATCAGGTCAGTTCGCTTGTCAACAGCTTCGCGTCGGAAATCAATTTCAACAAACCCATTAATTTCTTGTACATTTTATATGTTTTCCTACTACTTCATATTTCTTAATTAACCGGGACAAATGTCAAATTTAAACAGCACACGTTTGTGTGGGTAATTTCGAGTGACGGAATGAGTTTTATGAAAATTCCAAATAAATATTTTAGGCGTTTCTAGTAAATAATATACATATGTATGTAAGCTGATAATGTAGGGGCCTTCCCTAAATAAAATATTCGAGAATATAAAAATTTCTGGGGAATTTAAATTCTAGAAGTATTAAAAGAAGTATTATCTGCTGCACTACTACTATAATTCTCCTATGACTACCTCAACCTTTTTCTACCGTACTACTACTACACTTTTACTACTACTTCTACTTCTACTACAAAAACTACTGCTACTTCTAATACAAAAACTACTGCTACTTCTAATACAAAAACTACTCCTACTACTTATACATATACATTAACAACTACTACTACTACTTATACTTATACAATATCAAATACTACTTCTAATTATACATATACAATAACAACAACTACTACTACTTATACTTATACAAAATCAAATACTACTTCTAATTATACATATACAATAACAACTACTACTACTACTACTAATACTACTACTACTACTATTACTACTACTACAACTTCTACTCTACTACTATTACTTCTACTGCTCTTTTACCTTACCTTACCATTATTCCCTACTCATTACAAGTAGACGTACAAATGTAGTAGATGTAGTAGAACTATGTAGATGTCGTAGTAGATGCAGAAGAAGTATCAGTATAAGTTGTACTTGTAGTAGTCGTGTCGCTAGCAATCACTGACCCATTAGTCGCAGTATTAGTCGCACTATCTCGCGCCGACAACCCGATGAGCAGGTCGCACTTTGCCTGCTGACTGGATGGCTCGCTGGCTGCTTGGCTGCTGGCCAAGTTACATGGTACATCGCATGACAGCTACCTAATGTACCCCAAATAATCTAGAGAGCATAAATAATTCATGCACTGTCAAGATAGCCGATAGCCAAA
Source organism: Zaprionus inermis (assembly GCA_018151445.1). NCBI lineage: Eukaryota > Metazoa > Arthropoda > Insecta > Diptera > Drosophilidae > Zaprionus > Zaprionus inermis. The sequence goes on from JAECXD010001696.1 coordinate 2,339,255, forward strand.
GCCGCCTCTTAAGTGTGATATCGCCAGAAGTTGCTAAATATGGGCTTGACCTGCTGCTGCTGCCCGCTTGAGTTGCTGCTGCTGCTGCTGTACGTGTTGCCTGTTGGCAGTTGCCTGTGCCTGTGTTGTTGGCCACATTATTAAGCCAATTCAGCGGCAGCAGATAAATAAATAAAATTTGAAACATCGCCGCAACAATAAAAGGCGACAGTACACGATTTATTAAACGAAGCGGCGACTCTTGTTGTTGTTGTTGTTGCTGCTGCGGACCAAATGAAGAGACAGCAGCAACAACAACAGCGACAGCAGCAGCAGCGGCAGCAGCAGTGGCAGTGGCAGCAGCTGCCACCGTTGTTGCTCACATTACTCTTTTTGGCGTGGCAACGACAACAACACACGATTCGGATACAGCCACAGCTACAGCTTCAGATACATCTACAGCTACAGATACAGATACATTGCTGTATAGAAAACAAAACACACAATACTTGAGGTTGAGGTCGAAATGACTAATGACCAGCGATTATCAAGCGATAAAAGGCAAGAGACCACAACAACAGCAACAACAAAAACAACAACAACAACAACCATGATAATTTATTATTGTTTTAAACATTTGTGTTTCGCGCTCAAACGAGATACATTTGTCTCCTCTAGTCGCCGTCGCCTTTTGTTCATTAAGACAATACATTGGCGAAGGGTCTCCCGATTCCTATACGAATATAAGGGCGACACACACACACACACACCCATGCATATGTATGAGGGGGCAGGTTTGTGTAGGCCAACATACATATTCAAATTTTCTTTCAGCATATGCGAGACAGCGGCTGCAACTTGTAATTAGTTGGTCTTTTATAACCCGCTTATTGACTACTGTCTGAGTGTTAAATTTGTTGCTACCAGAAGCAGCAACACACACACACACACACACTCACACAACAGACAACAATAATAAACTTGGAGATTCATGAAAGCGGCAAGGAAAAATAAACAAAGAGACGTAAATTTGTGTCTTTCATTTCAGTATTTCATTTCTTTTGTGGCCGCAGTCTCAAACAGCGTAAACTATCTCAAGCCCACGAAAAAAAGGTTTCAGCTTGAAAGCTGCGAATTGCGAATGCTCTGCAAAAGCTGATTTAAGTAACTTCAAAGCTGAAGGTAAATAAATTTAAAGTAGTTCCCAATAAACTAAAACTTGGTATACTTTATATACTAACTGCCTTGGCTTGAAATATAATATTAATATAAATATAATATCAATCAAAAATAATATCAATTTTAAATAATTTTTCTATCATACTACATTACTACCAGCTATCAAATAAAGTCAGTCTCGATTATAACCATAGCTAGCATAATATATAGGTTTTTCTTCAATTTATAATTTTATTTAACTTTTAAATTATACGTTTTCCAAATATAATTTAAATTTAACTTCAAAATGCAATACAGTGTAATAAACTTACAAAGTAGCTCAATTTTAGTATTTTTTAAATACCATTAACCTATTTCTTTTACCATTTACTTCGTTTAAATTAGCTGCTTGTGTTTTACAAATAATTTTAAATACAAAACTAACAAAATAATAATATTTTACTTTAATATTTTTTATTGTGAAAAATTGAATTTTTCTTATTATGTGCGATATACCCCATGCTTAGGGTATACTCGAACGGGGTAGCTGAGCTTGAGCGATGTTGTTGGCGTGGCTCGTTGTAAATGCGAATTGGGCGAAATTAAAATTAAATTTATGACTTAAGTGCCTATAAATTATATTTCTTGTTTAAATTCTATTGTTTCTGTTTGCTGCATGTTAATTTCGCTTTGTAGCGTTGTATCTCTTGTGCTCGACTTTCTTTTTATTTATTTATTTTTTCTAAATTTTTAAATTATTCACCATGTGCGGCTGCGGCTGTGGCTGTGACTGCGATGCTTCATAAATTTATTTGCTGGCTCGCCTCCCGACATTATTTACGAGCCGCTAATGAAGCCAAGTAGTTTCCCGATGATTTGCACACAGATACGGGAGAGGGCGAGCGTGCGAGAGAGATAATTCATTAATTATGAACATGGCTGAAATGTGAAGACCTGAAGAAAGACTCGCTCGCATTTGGTTTACGACCCGGGCTCATCATCATGCGGAGTACTCGAGCGGCAGATTGCCTGCTTACAATTGCTTGCAATTAATTGTAAATCTGTTGAGGACAGACGCAATACGGAATACCATGACTGATAAGACGCTCCACTTGAGCACATGCACAGCCCCGGACCGAAAACACTCGAAAACAGATCAAGTCACATAAATTCATTCAGACGGGGAGGGGGCGCATTCATTCTCCGCTGCCTTCTCTCGCCTTTGTTTCTTGCCGAATACTTCAGTTTTCCACATTTTGTATATTTCTCTCTCTCCCTGTTTCTGTTTCGGATTCTTTTTCGGGTTTCGGGTGATTTGTTATTTATTAAACACTTCGACACGAAATTTTGTGTCTCAAGATTTGTAAAACACTCTGAATTATGTAGTCACATAGCTTTTTAATGGATCATGTCGAGCGTGGGTAACACAAGAAAAAAAAGGGAGCACGATATTAGTGTATAAAACGATGTGGAAAGTGTATAAAGTCGCATACTTTATGGGCGAACAAATGAAATTAATGATAAAGTAAAGAAATAAACAATTTTAAATGGTAAAATATGATTATTTGAAATAATTTTTAAGAGTTAAATGGAAGCTATTTATATTCATATAAAAAGTACATTAATTATAATTATTGACTGTAGAAATATTCAAAAAATAGTATTTTACTATTTGAAAATATATTATTATATAAAATTTGTTTTATATATCTGAAATATGAATTTAAATCAAAACGAACAAAGATATATAGGGATATTTTCGGCAACATAATAACTGTGCCATTGAAAATCACTCAACATATGCAGAAATTGAATATTTCTCAAGATTTTACGCTAATATAACCTTCTGAAATTTGGGAATCCACAGAAACGCATTAAGATCTGTTGAAAAACAAAATGATTTGATTGAATTGATTCGCTCTGAAGATTTATGAGCAATAGGCAAAAAAAACGTAGAAAACTTGGGGAATTTTCTGAATTCTGTAGCAATTTATCTTAATTTGATCGAAGCTAAGTTAAACGATGAATTAATTAAACGATTGCTTCTTGAGTACACCCATATTATTTAGTACTCATACTCAACGCGCATAGAGCATCAGCTCTTCGATTAGTCCAAAGCTTCCTCGACTTTCAGGCGACACTTTGTCACGCCACCGCAAAAAGGCAGTGCACGCATTCATGTTCGATCCATGCGGTAGATCTGTGTTCCGATCTTATGGAATACAGAAACAGAGTCGGTTTTCATAATAAGACGACATAATTGGCGCTGTGTCACCCCGTTTGACAGTCTCTAATCTAAATACAAAGCAATTAAAACGGAAAATTTATGGCGTTAATGTGCCACATACACTCATAGTTCAAGAACTGCTCCGCGCCTCCCCGTGCCCATGCTCTTCAGACCCCTGGTACTAGTTGTATTTTATAGTATTTTATGGTTCCGTTTTCGTCTGATAATTTGTGTGGGCAATTAAAAATTTGTTTGACTCAGGCAGCTCCATTACATCGCAAAATTAGGACTCAAGTATGCGTTGTATCTGAAGTATCTGAAGTATCTGTATTATCATTCTTGCAGTGTGTTAAAAATAGCCAAAGCTCGGGCGGCTTGTAGTAGTATTTTCAAGTTAAACAAAAGCAGACGCATTGCAAAATCCCCCTGACAAGTGTCAACTGGGAAGTGAGCTCATTCCCAACTGCGTGTGTTTTCTTTTCCAACAAGTTCGGGCGCAGTGGGGCGTGTGTGCTATACTAAATTTGAGGTAATATACGAGTAGTACGAGCATTTTGCGCCGACTTACCTACTTAGGCGAGAGCCAGAGATAATAAACAGCTTTGCATCTACATGGAATTTAAGAAGAAAACATTGCCGTAAAGTCTTCTAAGGGCAGACCGGCTGAAAAACAGACAGGCAGGCAGAGGGACAGACAGACGGACAGACAGACAGACAGACAGGCAGACAAGCAGACGGATCATCTGAGTAGGTCTCGTGAACGTGCTGCCTTGGCAGCTGCTTAGACCGTACCGTTTCGTATCGTACCGACCGGGAAGATGTCTAAATTTAGTAGCACATAGAGCAGATTCGGTTAGTTTGCTCTGGCTGAGATAACCCGGCCGTGGCCGGGAGATTGTGATTGTGATCTTGAGATTTGCAAGATCTCCGGCTCGTTGACGTTAACATTAAAGTTGAGCAAGCCTGGCAAGCCTGTTGATTGTCAGCTGGCACACGATTATCACTGCAGAGCATTCTATTTAATCTGCCCGATGTTGATTGTTGTTTGAGCAACTTTGAGCAGGTTATCAGGCCTGCTCTATGGCTATATGACTTTATGGCATACGCGGCCAGGCCAATTGCGGGCATATTATGAACTAAACCATCTAATTTATGGTATACTATGGGGATTAACAGCTTAACATCTACCAGAACTCGCCAGGGAAATGAGTTATAAACGGCGATAGATCATCACATTGTTGTTTCCCATTGTTATTCTTGTTAATTTATGCCTTTGGCCCGTCTGTCATAAGCAAAAAAAAATAAATAAATAAGTACAGGTTAGACTGAGTGTGTAATTTCAGTTGATACTCGTAAATTCTCATCTCGTTATACACGAGTCCTACACTACCCACTCGCAGTGCTAACTATGCAATCTGCGGTCTGTTTATGAATCTTGGCAGTTTATCAAAGGTTTTAGCACACAATCATCTAATTGATCTGAGATTTTGCGCTAAACTCTGTGATTTGTGATTTGCGATGTGATTTAATTGCCATGCCGAGTGGGCGCAGTGGGGGGTGGGCAACTGGAGAGTTACAATGATATACTGTACGCTGGCACCGGGGGGATTTTACAATCCCAAATTGGCAGCTGCTATTTAACATGTCAGTATCTAATAAAGTGCAGTAAAGTATGTGCTAAAAGCGTTGCACTGAAAGAAAACGAGTCCGGGTGTGAGTGGGTAAACAAATCTAAAGAGCTCCATCTGAATTTTGATAACTTTACGATAAGCTTGCAGAAAGTAATTCAGTAGTACTTAAATATTTATGAATTAGATCAAAAAATACGGAAAATATCTTCGATAAAGTATTCATATTCTCGATTACCATCAGATAGTCTATCTAGACGTGTTACTCAGTTTGTTACAGTGTTATCTTAATGAAACTTTGGCATAGAAGCTGCTTTGTGTCGGAATAAGTCATTGCAGATCGATATATCGTCTAGTTATCATGTTTAATATTGGAACACTTTTGTCATTTCTCAAGATTTCCTTACAAAATTTTTTATTTGTAATGTTTAATATATTTTCAATATTTTGTGCGGGGTGCTATAACATAAAGTTTGATTAAATAAAAATGCTTAAATTGTTTTGAAGAAAATAATACATTGTTTTTTACCATGCCAAAACTACTCTAATTTTACTTATACTCTACTCTTATTATACCTCAATATGCAGTTGAAATATTACCTATATACCATAACAATCATAGGAATAGTCATTTAAGAACTGCAATTTTTGTTTTCAATTAGAAAACGGAATTGAATACTATATACTATGTTTTATATATTATTTAGTATAATTGTCAACATTTCGATACAATAGTAATACAATTTTCTTTCTTGTTTTTGAATAAATCTTAAATTTAGGATTTATTACTCTGTACTAAGGCAATCTCTGCTTGTCTTTTATCTCAAGCACTCTCTGGCTACCTCAGGTCTATTTTAATAGAATTCTTGCGAGTGGTCGCACGTCACAATCATCGAAACTTGGATGAATCGTCGTCGTCATCGTAGTCGTATCGTTTGCAACTCGACGCGTCTAACTGGGCTATCGATATGCTCGCCCGACTTTAGCGTGGGCTCAACAGGCTGCCGAAGAATTGCGAAATGGACTGCCTAAGCCTCGCCGCGCTCCGCTGCTGCTCGTCAAAGCTGTCAGACATTTAAGCCGCCCACCTTCTTCAGCCAACTCAGGCATCTTGGCCAGCTGTCTGACAGTGGCACTCGGCCGCTCGTTTAATCACAGTATTAACTCTTTCGCTGAGCCGCTGTCAGTCTTGTCTCATTTTTGTTGTGCCCGAGGGGGAGTAGAGAGAGAAATAGAGAGAGAGAGAGAGACGAGGAGAGGCAGAGGAGTACACGTTATAAACACTACTGTCTTCCAACTGTCAAGTTGGTCTAAGTTTTGAGCGCAAAACACAAAATACAAAAGCCGCCTTGACAGCTGAACGGTCGTTCTCCCTCTGCCTCTCCCTCTGCCTATCTCTCTCCCTCTCTCTGTCTCTATCTCTCTGCTCATTTCTCGTCAGGCCTCGAGCTGACACGGAGCTGACCCCCTACCCCGTCTGCCTTTGGCTCCCCCTTGATGATTATTATGTGTTTTGTATTTTGTGTTTTCTTGGCTTACTGACCAATGACACACACACACACACACTACTCTCCCTCTCCCCTTCTTTCTCTCTCTCTCTCTCTCGCTGCCTGCGTCTCTGTCTGCGCATTCGTTTAGGCTTTTAAACGCTTAGGCCGACTTATGTTGGACTTAACGCGAGCGGCGCGCAAAGCCAACAGTCGAGGAGACACTTGGACACTTGGACAGTCGCTGAGGAGACGCCTCAACTCGATGTCGGCGGCGGCAAAACTTGAAATGAATTCGGACGCGCTTCGGATAATGAAAACGAAACGAGGCGCGCGTTCCAAGCAGACAGCAACAAGGAAAGCGAAAAAAAACTGAAGCACAAACAGAGAAAACTGAACTAAGAGGGAGGGCGAGGGAGAGCTGGGGGGAACGAGAGGATGAAAAAAAACCCTACAAACGGACAGAAGAATAAAAACGTCAAAAGTGATTTTGCGCTTTGGTCAGCAGCAGCGGCAAAGTAAAATCAAAAAGTGCCGCCGTTGCCATCGCCAACGTCGCGACGTCACCATCAGCACCTCCGCCGCCCTATCTGCTGCTCCACCGTCTGCCCGCATGGCCCATCTTCTCTCCCTCTCGCTCTCTCTCTCTCTCTCCGTCTCTATCTGTTGTTAACTGTTTTGTGCAGGCTGACAAGCTGGGGGAATCGCCCTGTATTGCGGGGGACACTTTTTTAATTTGTTTCTTTTTTGCTTACTTTTCGTGCGCCCTTCGGTCATTTTGGCACGTACTCTCCAAGTGCCTCTGGCAGCGACCTAAGCGCGCAGCCTAAAAACGATTACGGTTGACAATTTAACCCGCCATGTTGGCAGCTCTTGAAAATATGATGAGTCCGGCCATGGCGAGAAATATTGTATAATTTATTATGCTTCACTTTTGCGACAGTTTTTGATTTCCACAGATTTTAAAAATATTTCCCAAAATTTTGATATTGATCTTATATTTTTTTTTATATATATTGAACGTTTTTAAAATACGCATTAGATATTTTAAGCTTTTTCAGTATTTAAAGTATACAAATCTTTATAATTAATGATTATTAATAATTTAATATTTATTATAATATTTATGAAAATGGTTATTTTTCTATTTTAAGAGATTTTTTTATAATCTTGGTTTTATAATAGTAGTTTTTTTAGGTAAGCAAGATAAAAATTAAAATAAATATATTTCTTTTGGTTGGAAAATATGTTTTAAAACATATATCTATATTCAAATTGTATATCTAAATATTTCGCAAAAATATTTTAAATATTTTAAAAAACACTTATAGTGTTGCAAAACATGCAAAAACTTTGAAAATATTTTTAAAACATATATGTTTTGTATTTGTAATATATATTTAAAATATTAATCACATATCTTACTGCTCTCAAAATAGGTTTAAAATGACAAACTTTTCAAATATATGAAATAAAATAATTTATATATTCACAATTTTTATATTATATCTATATCACATGTTTTATTTACTTTCATAATAATACAAAGTATTTAGTGAATTTAAAATTATTTTAAAACAATTTTCATATTCATATATTACTGCTCTTAAAATATAACTAATACCCAGCTTTATTAATTATTAATGTACAAGACTAATTATTTTAAATATTCAAATTTGTATGCAATCTATTATTATGCATATTTGAGCTACTCTATAATAATTAATATCAGCGAAGCACATGCCTTACCTAGTTGAGAATTGGAAAACACATGTCAATCATTTGCATTATCCATACGACTTTGTCGCTAATCGTTTGATCACATACTGCCACAGTGGGGGAGGTGCGATCACTTAGGTCTAATGGGTTGTACCTACTCCTCCTTGAAAGGGGGTCGCTCTGGGGGCGAAGGCTGTAATTTATTTCCATGCAAAAGTGCACGCACATTTCAATTTGTTGCTGTATTTGTGTAGATTGTTTCACGTCTCTTTGTTTTTGTTGTTGTTGCCGTTCTACGTGCAACGCGAAATTGTTTATAAATTATTGATTAAATGACAATGCGCTGTCAGAAATTGATTTATGGCCCGGCGGGGCAAAGCCGTGTGCGATGCGATGCGATGCGCCGCTGGAGGCACGCAACCAAATTGTGTGGGCACGAAAATACATTGAAAAATTGTTAAGCAAACAATAAGCAAAAACAACACAGAAAATAATAATAAAAGATGGCCGACGCCGACGCTGACGAGGCGACGTTCGCAAAGATTTATGACAGCAAATTATATGTGAAAGGGAGCTCCATAAATGCGTAGAGAGCGACGACGCGACGCGACGACTCGACTCGACGTTACACAACAGAGCCGAAAAAGACTGAAAGCGCAGGGGACAGCGCGGGGAGGACTAGAGAATAAACAAAGTCGCCTGTTTTTATTAATTTATCATTGGACGGCGTCGAACAAAAAGTGACATTAAGTCAGTCATCAATCAAAATTACGAAATGAAAAAGCGCCGCAATAAACGAACGATAAAAGCTCCATTTCGTACTTGGAAATGAAAGAAGAAGACACGCTGCGGCCCAGTCGAGTGGCGAAAGCTGAAGGATTTCCTATGGATTTTCAATTAACGAGGCGACAAAGCGGTGCTAAATGGGGGAAAAAGGAAAAACTATGAACTGGAAATGGGTAAACTGGGTATACGAGGGAGTTGAAATACGCCCTACTGTATTCGATGTTCACGAATAAACTGCAATTTTAAGCTCCCAAGAGTCTTAAAATTGCATCCTTGTTTTAGTTTAACATCATTTAATTTAATTTGTTCAAGAAATTTATAAGGCACTGCTAACATAAAAAATTATTGCTAAAATATCTTTACTTTTATTAAACCAATTTAAATTAAATTGAGCCCATAGTTAGATAAAATAGTTTACGAAAGATATGCCAAATCAAAGCGCTATATCTACGGTCTTATAATTAAAGGAACACTATTTTCAAAAAGTGTAGTCGAAAAATACGCATACTGCACCATGAGGTACCCTAATACTTAACAAAAACTAATTTGGGGCGTGGCAGAGCAACCTAATGCTATAAATTCAAGTTAACTCATACCAAATAAGGTGTCTCTACTCCTCAACTAACCGAGTAGTGCGCACAGAGTCCGAAATTGAAATAGGTCGTTTGGAACTTCCAGAAAACTTCTTTATATGCAAGCATAATAAATTTGTTTATACCATAAAAGATGTTTCACCCAGCAGCTCTTACTGAAATCAGAATTCGAGTTCTTTACCTTGTAACTGACACCTTTTCCACTTGATGTACATATGCAAATATCTGGGTAAAACTTCACAATGTTTGCCCAGAAGAGCGCAACGCTGCTGTGATATGTGATAGGCTCCTATGGCGAATGTGTAACAGGCAGAAAGACAGACAGGCAGGCAGGCAGACAGGCAGGCAGGCAGACAGTGAGGGGGCAGAGACCTAGACAAACAGCGCTCGTATTCCGTCATTAGATTTACAAGCCGCAACTCGTATCATCTGGCGGTCGCAAGAGGTGTAAATACCCGGGATTATGTTGCCTGCGAGCTGCTGACTGCGACTGCTACTGGGCTTCTGGGCAAACAAAGTGCTCGAAAACGTTGAACGGAAAGCGAACCCTTTTGTTGTCTCCCTGCGCATCGTCTCGTCTCGTCTGCTTTTCTATCCAACTGCGCAAATATTTGCCAAACATTCGGTTTGTGCCACGGTATCTGCAGTGTTTATCAAGTGTAACACGCGCTTTATTTGTTTTCCAACACTCACAAGTTGATTGCCAGCCAGCCAGTCAGTCAGACAGACTCCGATAGAGCTACAACTCTGGCGCAACTCTATCGTGACTCCATTTGACTTGCCCAATCGACCGACCGGGTGGGGGGACCGAGCGGTACCGAGAGACAGAGAGATTTATATGCGTTGTATGTACCGTAATATCCAGTTTTCACTTTTGCACTTTAGCACACTGGCCAGCGAGAGTTCCTCTACCCCGTTACACCTCAGTCAGCTCCCCACACAGCGACTTGTTCAAATAAATGGAAATAAATCTGCACGTCAGACGGCGCGACGTCGTCGGCCTTTGATTTACACCATATAATGCGCATTTTTCTCGTGTTTAACAGACTTAATGTCTGTTTATAAGCAAGTTAAGGCAGCAGCAACAACAGCAACAGCAGCAACAGCAACAACAACGATAACGTCAACAACATTGAGCATTTCTTGGGTGTCGCGCTATAAAATATATTAAACAATCTGATTTATTGCTATTTGATAACCTCTTGTCTCTCCCCCTACCCCATCCTAGCCTGCTCTCTGTCCTCCTGCCGTCTCTTTGTGCCCGCTAGTCGAGCGGAACAGCTCGAACGGCTGTGCAAAATGCCAGCTATAATTGCGACCATAATTTATGGTCCGCTCTTATACTTCAGATTTATAGATGCACGTTTACGTGTGTATGGTATATGGCACAGCACCCCGGGCCCCGGGCCCCGGACCCCCCTTACCGCACACCCCTCCCAGTGACACTGTGCGCGATAGACCTAACGATTCTGTTTACAAACGCGCCCGACTGGCGTGTCAAATTTGTATCGCACCGATCGCGGCTACCGGAAGTGTTTTTCTACTTCATCTCTCTCTTCATTTGTCTACCTATCTCTGTCTCTCTGATAACACTAAAAATATTAGTTGAAATAGTTCAAAATATATTAATTAAGGTATATTATTAAAATAAAGATTGAGGATCGATATTTATAACGATATTATTAAAAGAAAACATATATAAGAGTAAGTAATACAAAGGTTGAAACTTAATAATATTTAATGTTAATTATGAATTCAATATTAAACCTTAAAAGAATTATGATTTTATTTATTTATTTTTTTGTTTTTGTATTTTCGTTAAGTTCTTCAAACTTCTTTGGCTTCCCAACTTTATTATTGATTTTTTATTTGATTTTTTAAATAGCAGGCATGTTCTTATTCGGCATAATTATAATAATAATTTGTAATTAAATGATTTCCCATCTTACAAAAAATGTTTTATGTATTCCTAATCTAAAAGTATGTTGTATATAAATGCGTAAACTCATTTCCCAACATTTTCTTATCTTTTCATGCAAAACAAAATTTTCCACTCAACAATTCGCTGTATTTTTCCCTCAGATCTTATGCTCTTTTTCTTTGAGCATATTCTACTCGAACTCAACCTTGTCGCACGTGTGCAAACTTTGCAGATTGCGACAAGTGTCGTCGGGCTCGTCTCCCGGGACTGCGGCGGGATACGAAATACCTTGAGCAAATATTTTGAGGCAAGAATGAAAAAAAAAAATAGACAAACACTGGATGGGTTTTTATTATTTTTTATTTTATTATTACTTGTTAAGATCAACAATTAGATCTCATAAGCTGATAAAACAATGAAATGCGAAAAACTGCTGCTGTTTGTGCGGCGCAAATATTTTGCTTCGAGTGTAAATGCATATTATGATAATTTAAAAAGGGAATAAATATGGTATATGATCGAGTGGGTATAAATCTTTGAAATGCTGTGATAATTATATTATCATGTAAACAAGACAAACATCAGTCGAGCAGCGCGATAAACAACCTAATGAAATTTAAAATAGCGACAGTTCTTAGTCAAATATTATTCTTAGCCACTGTTGTGGCGCACAGTGCCGAGCAAAATAAATGCGCCCAGCTAATTAGCAGAAACACGCGAAAGTTCATTAAGGCACTCAGTCGAGTCGAGTCGAGCGGGCCCACTCGAGATGGTCATGTCAAATTTGAAAGGGAAAATGATTTTGACAGACCGAGAACGAGAATGAGAACGAAGAAAAGACTGCTTGGTGGGCGGGGTGGTGTTGGGGGGGGGGCTACCACGAAGCGACGTGACTTTGGCGAAGCACAGCAAATTGTGTTAATCAACGAGCGAGGGCAATCCACAAAACGCTTTTGCATGGCTGTCAATCAAAGGCGGCGGCGGTTCGCTGTCTGGGGTTCAAGGCGAACCATGTTCGCGACGTGGCAGCGGAACGGGAACGGGGAACGGGGAACGAGATGGCGAACTGACAAATAGTTGGCACTAAGCGGGGATTAAATTGGCGTTGATAATGACAGCTGAATAATTTTTATGCGGCGCGACATGGAACATCATCAAAACAATTTCACGCTACACTTCAACTCGAGAGAGCTGCACAGATACAGAAACAGAGCCGCAAAGATACAGTTACAGATACATATACAGATGCAGATACAGATACACGACAGCTACAGATACTCTGCTGGGTATGCAGATACTCTGCCACAAGTTTATGGAGCGTGTGTGGGTCGACGGCGCATAAATTAAATGTAATGTGACATTTTTACAAAATGCTCTCATTTCTCAACATATCCGGCTGAAAGGAAAACAGCAACACATGCACGCATGCATACACACACACACACACACTGGCATAAAAGAAAATGTACATGTGAAAAGCGAGATGCGGCGAAATGAGCCGCATAAATTCTCATACTCGCGTAGCCGGGCGAAATATTTCGCTTTAAATTAGCCTCAATTAAATGTTAATGCATTTTGACATATCTTTCCCTCTCTCTCTCTCTCTCTCTCGCTTTCACTCACTCGGATTATACGAAAATAAATATACATATATCCACTCGGAGACGGCGACTTCTCAGACGTCGCACTCGCATCACAAGTCGCAGTGCGGCACTCATGAAAAATGAGTTATGATTTGCAATAAATGTGAATACGAAAATGAATACGAATGTGAATGTGAATGCGAATTGTATCCCGGCGCGGGTGCTCTTTGCATCTATGTATCTGTGAGATGCAAGCAGCAATTAGCATTGATGTAGCCGCAGCAGCTGCATCTTCATATATCATTCGAGCTGGATGCGCCACAGACTTTGTGTGCGAACAGCTCAATGTGGTAAATCAACACTCGTTTATGATTTTGTGGAAATATTTGAAATATTTTCCATATTTACAAAGTCATTTCTTAATTTGTTGACATACAATTTTAAAGAAATGGGAAATTCTCCAGTTTAACATAATATATTAAGAGTAATGCAAATTTGGATCTATAGCTGAGTAAATATAGATTATTCTTTTGCCTACTTCTATTTGCTTTTATACAATATATTTTAACAGAATTTCAGAACAATCGGTTCAACCTTTTTGCTTTGACATGAGAATTTGTGAAGCTATATCAATTATTTTTATATTTTAAATTTTAACTATTAATTTATTATAAAATCAACAATTAATACCTAACTCATTAGTCGTCTGTGATTTATTATTATTTATTTATTCGTGAGATTTCTACAGCTTTAGTAGATTCTACTCATGTTATTCTTTCAACATATATATTACATATTTTTTTTTTAATATTTCCAGCCATTTCGATTTGATATGATTATTCCAAATATTTTCCACACTTTAAATTTTATTCGTTAATTTGTTATCAATAAATAAACAAATAGACAATAACTCTTTTGGCTTACAGAATATATTGAGCGTAATTTGCGATTTCTACAGCTTTAGTTCATACAATTTATTTTATACCCTTACCTATACTTATTTTCTTACTTATCAATTATATATGCCAAACTTCACGACAATCGACCAAGCCGTTTCCTTAATAAAACAATTGATTGGTATGGAAATAGGCTTATGTAAATATATATAAAAGTCTGTAAATGTTCAGCTTGCCCGTACAATCTCAAGTGGTCAAGTTAATCCCGCTGGGGTTCAACGGTTCGTCCATAAGTTAAGCATAATCTACGGCCTCATTTTGGTTAACCTCAGCGCGAAATCCGAAAAGACAGCACGCCCAGTGCTTGACACCCTGCATCTCGGCAGCTGCCGGAGCGACATCTCTCTCTCTCGGTCTCTCTCTCGGTGTGTGTGAGTGTTTGTTACCTGCATAAAGTATTCGTTTTTATAGAATTTGCGTAGTGGCCTTTTGCCCGGCTGGCATTGCTGCCTTTTGCGGTTGTCCTTTTTACCTCTCGCTTCGGGCTGACTTCGCCCTGGCCGCATGTCATCGTTAGTGTCTGCTTTCGGCAGGGATTTGTAATATTATGCTGTCAAGTCGAACATGCCCACTGACAGTTACCAACTGTCTGACGGGCGGACGCTTGACTTGAGTGTGTAAGTCGACGTTGGGTTACACCCCGCAATCGGCATTGCGAATGGGAATGGGAATGGGAATGGGAATGGGAATGGGACTGGGAATGGGCAGGGGCATGGGCATGGGAATGGGTAAGGCAGTTGGATTCGTAGAGCCAGCCTGGGCGGGCTGCCAATTACACTTTTGACGCCAAGAGGCAGGCGGCAGTCGGCAGTCGGCAGTCGTGTGCGAGCGAGCGAGCGAGGGCCAAAGCAGCGTCGACAGCGAGTCGTCCTCGGGTCGAGTCCTGTCGCAGTCGCTGTCGGTTTCGGTTTGATGCTAACAAATAATGACATGGCAATTTGCAGATTTCACAGCATGTCGAGAAGCTTCGAGAAGCACGGTAAATAGTCGCATATTCCGCTCGAGAGTTAACAAAGTCAATTGAAAGCGCGTCCCTGGTTGCCTTGGGGGGGTTGGAAGGGAACATCGCTGGCATCGACAAGCGGGCAACTGTCGTGCTATCGTTGTCAAGGTGGTCGTTGCCTACTTGATCCCCCGCCGAGGACC
This sequence comes from Zaprionus inermis, assembly GCA_018151445.1. Classification (NCBI taxonomy): domain Eukaryota; kingdom Metazoa; phylum Arthropoda; class Insecta; order Diptera; family Drosophilidae; genus Zaprionus; species Zaprionus inermis. The sequence goes on from JAECXD010001696.1 coordinate 2,354,438, forward strand.
GCCTGCCAATGTCAGTTAGCCGAAAGTCCTGTCTGCCTGTTCCCGTCCCCGTCCCTATCCTTGCCTGCCTGCTGTGCTCCGTGTGTGCCTCGGGAGAAATTCAATTGCGAGCATGGGTTAAAAGCTTGGCCATCTGACAGCAGCTCGACCCGCATTCGCATTCGCATCCATACCCGGCCTGCCTGTCTCACACTCCCCCCTCCCCACCGCCTGTTCAGCAGTTGGTGGTCGCATTCGGGTGAAGACCTCCTGCGTGTCGCCTGTCAAATTTCCTTGTCTCTGGCGAGGTCTATATGTCAGTGCGACCCTGTTTGTTTGCCAGTCTTGCGGTATTGCCCGCTACAACCAGACCCCGCACGAATATGCTTATCGTTCTCCTCTCTCTCTCTCTTTCTTCTCTTTCCCTCCCTTCCTGTCTCAAGACTCGCGCAGCTGCCGTGTGATTAAGTCATTAAGTCGGGGATTGATGGGCTTACGATTATTTTTAATATACCCTGTAACCCTGTAAGCAGCCTCCTAAATGTGTATAATTTTCAGCCGCCAGAGGATCGACGATCGGGAACCGTGCAAGAGCGATGAGTTGTGAGCTCATGTTAAGTGTATGGTACGCTCTAATCGATTTTTCGATCATTTCGAAATGGGTTCTTTTTTAGGCATCGTCGGATTTAAATGGGAATGGAATTTCTGTAGTGATTAATACGATCACTAAGTAAACAATTTAAGTCAAGGGAAACCTTTGTAATCAAATTAATAATATATACGGTCTTTTATATTTCTTACTATCGATATTTACTATCGATTATCTAAATGGACTTTGTTTAAGTTACGGCTGGAGTTCATTTATTTGTATTCTCTTTAAAAAGAAAAGGTTTGGCATGCTGTTCATATAAATCTGTATACTTTTCTTTGAAAAGTAAAGCAATCATTACTAAACGAGATGTCGATAGTAATTAATATGCAATTAATATGTAGTCGATTACTGTAATTTACAATTATATATAGCTGTGGGCTCATGTTAAGTGTATGGTACGCTCTAATTCATTTCGAAATGGGTTCTTTTTTAGGCATCGTCGGATTTAAATGGGAATGGAATTTATGTAATGATTAATACGATCACTAAATAAACAAATTAAGTCAAGCGAAACATTTGTAATCAAACAAATTTTATATACCTTTTTTATAATTCTTACTGTCGATATTTACTATAGATTATCTAAATGACTTTGTTCAAGTTAGGGCTGGTGTTCATTTATTTGTATTCTCTTTAAAAAGAAAAGGAAAATAAAGCAATACTTTCCTAAACGATAAATCGATAGTAATTAATATGCAATTAATCGACTGTAATTTATAAACAGTTTCAATTTCACAGTTTCATTTGCAATTTTCTACTACTTTTCTTGTGAAATCTAAACACTTCTCTTCATTTTAAAGAGCACCCCGCAATGACACTACATATACAAGATAAGCTGTGCATGAGATTGAGTCACTTTTCTGAACTGGCAACGGGCACGTCCTATAAATCCGTCAGAGTTGCACTTACCATATGTGTGTGCACGTATTCCGAGCTTGTAAATTGTGGCAGGCAGCTTCCTCTTTTCGAGCCGAGCTGCCAACTGTCATTGAATGTTTCCTACGCCATAAAAATGCATTAAGATTAGGCCCGTTGCCGCGAGCTGTCAGCGGTTGCAAGAGCTTATAATCAATTAACTTGTGTGGAAATCACATAAATTTGTGTAACATTAAACGGGTCGCAGAGCTGTCGGAACGGAAGAGGATGGGTGGAGTGTGGAAGGGGGGTGGGGGATACGGGCCATGGTTATGGCCAACATTTCTCAAATTTTACGAGCCGCTTTTCAAATTGATAGAAACATTTGCTAAGCACCAAAGCGCTGCCAACTCGTTTCGTGCGACTTGTTTTGCCAAAGAGTTTTGAGTTTTGCCGACTCTCTGGATTGGGTTCCGCCCCCTCGCACCCTTGCCCACTCTCCGAGCACATTGGGTTTGGCAGCGGAGCCGCCGTCATGTCGGCGAATTTATTGCACTTCCTCCTCCTGCATATAATTTTCAAATTAAGTGTTGCTTCATGTAAATTGATACATTTTCAGGCGAACGAGAGAGCGCGAGATTTGCATGTGCCCATTCGAATCGGCATCGGAATCGGTATCGAAGTATCTTGTGCTTTTTATTGTATCGATTTTAATCGATTTGGGTTTGGGAAACAGACCGACAAACTGCCGATTAGTCGAGTGTGTTTTTTTATAATCTTATTTCCAGCGTGTTTCCTCAGACTCAATTAATTTCGAAATTTATTTAAAAGTAGCTGGATCACTGTATCTTCGTTATTTATCTGCATCTGAAGGTGTGCATATTTTGGAGTAGGTTAGTTTACATCTTCTGCATTTTATATTGAGTATCTTTAGTACAGTTTGGATGCATCATATTAATATACCATATGTATCCACATATATAAATTTTTAATTATTTAATTCTATTCATACTTGTGCCTTATATTTGCATGTTCCAAGCTTTAAATTTCTATCTTTGTATCTATATTGTATCTATAGTAGCCTATCTATATCTATTTTGTTTTAGATAGTATAAGTATTAGTATTAAGATCTCTTTATCTCAATATCTGAATCTTTCAATGTATTTTATGGTATTTGTGTCTATCTATTTATTTTCGTGTCTACATATCCATTTACCTTAATTTCTTTCTTACTATCTACGTATATGCCTTTATTTGTATTATCCGTATCTCAATCTATGCAGCTGTTCATTTCGAGATGTATCTGTAACCGAAGCTTTTTTTCATTATCTGTATCTATAAATATCTGTATTGTATTATTTCTACCTTTACAATTGTCAAATTGTATCTATTACCCAACTTATCTTTTTACTTGTATTTTATCATATATCCCCCTATATTTCCCGTCATTAATACCTCGCTTTACTCTTTGTTTTTGGCCAAATCGAATAAGAGATATTCCAATCTTTGAGGTTATGTTTGCGTGACTATTTCATTTTTCTATGATGGGGCAACTCTTTTCTGCTGTCAAGTCTCACTGCGCTGTTGGCTTTCAAGCTCTTCATTTCGCCCCGCCTGCTCCTGCTCCTGCCCTCTGCCCCGCCCCAGCTGACAGTCACTTCCTGCGTGGGCTTCTCATCCGTCTGCCAGGACAGCGCCTGCCAGCCGATCCCCTTTGCCCCTTTCCACGTCCCGCTCGCCCTCTTCGCGAGTCGTTGCGCGTCTCATTAGCATGTGTGCGTGTCTCCCCTCGCTTCTGCTGCTGCTTCTCCTCGCTCACGCGGCTGTCAGCTGCTCTGCCATTAATTTCGCCAGCCCAGGGAGCTGGAGAGGAGCCGCCTTCCCGGCCACGCCCCTGCGCCCCCGCCAGAAACTAACCTAACCTGCAGTGTAATGCGTTGTATTGTTCACGCAAAATTTATTTCCGCTGCGTCATGAACATCCTGCTGTCGTCGCCGATGTGGGGATGTGTTGCTGTTGCTGTTGTTGCTGTCGCTGCCGTTGCTGCTGCTGCTGCTGCTATTGTTGTTGTTAATTTACGTAATAAATACGCTTGAAAATTCTGCACGCACATGCAAAATGAATTACATCGCTTGACGTTGGCGCAGCAACAACAGCAACAGCAACTTAACTGTCACTTGTCACAGGAACGTTTCGTGGGGGCCCTGGGCAGGCTCAGCAACAGCAGCAGCAGCACCGACAGCGGCAGCAGGCAGGTCCTGGCAGCAATGGCAACGTCGACGTCCTCCGTCGTCTCTCACATGTCAACGCGCGTCGCTTTGCTTGGCATTTTTGTGATGTGAAATGAAGCAGCGAGGTGACAGCCGAGGGGAGTTGCTGCCGTAACTGTTGTTGCTGCTGCCTGCTGCTGGTTGCAGCACCAACGGCAGCAGCATAAAATGAATTACTCGCGCGAACAACAAAAACTGTCAGTGTGCTGTCAGCTCTGCTGGCGCAGGGAGGCGTGTTGCTGCCGTTGTGTCTTGATGTTGTTGCCGTTCCTTCACATGCGCGCGTGTGTGTGTGTGTGTGTGTGTGTGTTTGAGGTGTCAGCGCATCGTATTTGAAATGCTCACACAGGCACACACAAAGCAGTTGACAGCCAACAGTCAGTCAGCAGCAGCAGCAGCAACGACACGCCAGCAACATGGTGCGCTAGCAGCAAGGCCAGCAACAGCAGCAACATGTTGCCGGCACAATGCGTCACTTTGCACCGCTGCCACACTCCTGGGGTGATTATCTTACCTAAATTGCTTGTAGCAATCCACCAAATGTGACGTGTTGTCGCTGTCGACGTTGCTGCCGCTGTCGCTGCCGCTGTCTCTGCCACTGCCGTTGCCGCTGCGTTGCTGTCGCAATTTTCATTTTCGCACTCCATTATAAAGTAATTTTTTTACATTACTTATGCCTGTCAACGTCTGCTTTGACTGCTTTTCCTGTGTTTCCGCAGCGACGCCTCGTCCTGCCGCGTATCCTGCTGCCGCTGCTGCTGCTGCTGCTGCCGCGTTGCCAGTTGGCAAAGATTAATATGTTGCCGCTGTGCCATTTCCTGGCCACACTTTGTGCTCACTTTGTTTGTCTCAGCCACAGGCAGAGCGGGAGCGGAGCGGCAGGCACTCCTCCTTCAGCTCGAGTCTCCACTTGGCTTCGTCTCCAGTTTCAGCTCCAGCGTGTGTGACAGTTTGCAAATGTGATTGACAACTGACAGCGCCATATAAATTCAAAGCTTTCGCACAGCAACAACACAGCAGCAGCAGCAACAGCAACAGCAACAGCAGCAGGCAGCGCGTTGACAGTCTACACAACACATGGCAACCACAGCACGAAGTGGATGAGGGGCCAGGAGCACGAGTGAATGACTGACTGACTGACTGGCTGGCTGGCTGAATGATGGAGTGACTGACTGACGGCCTGACTGATGGGCGGTCCAAGGCTGACTGATGGACTGACTGATGGGCCTGGGCTTGGTTCTGTCTGCCTGCCTGCCTGCCTGCCAGCCTGCAGTTGGGCGTGTGCGTCTATCGCGTCCATCTATCTGGCATCTGCAACAAGCTCTGGCATAGCCCACAGCAGCAATGAATCGCAATTACGGCAGTTTACTTTCGGCAGCGACTGTTCGAAGTGAAGCTTAGCGAGTGACTCGATTAAAATGCAGAATAACATGAGGATTCTGCGCGATAAATCCGATGCCAACAATCTTGAGCTTGACTCTTGACTGACAGAGCGAAACTAGGCGAGTAGTAAAAATATGGTGACTATTAGATACTCTGCAATAGGCAATAAAAGATAAGCTCTATTTGTGTAGAAACTATGCTTAATCGCACGCGTTTCTTTTAATAAGTTCTCTATTTTCCAAGCAATTCTAATTAAACTAATAATAATACTCTATCTATAAAACTTCAAGAAATAAACAGTTAAAAGTATAGATGAGCTTAGCTTTTTTTTATTTTAAAGTTACTTTAGTTTTATATTGTCTTTAAAGATAACCTTGTTAAATTTCATAGCACTTGGTCTTACAGCAACTGAGATCTGTATATAAATATAAAGAGACAGACTCAGTAATCAATGCAGTTAAGGTATATACCTTGTATGGTCTACTAATTGTGCTTTTTACAGTCTGTCATGCCTCATCCAACATGTCTTTTACTTCTTCAAAGATTGAAATATATATTTCTTAAGAGCAGGGTATTCCAATTATGAAATATTTCAAAAGACAACAAGTTTCTATGTCTACGGATGTAAAAGTCTTACAGATAACTCAGCAATTTGATGTTATTTGGGCCACTCTTGGGCTCGTCTCTATTCCCCTGCCCGGTTAAGTAACTGGACCGATTACTCAGCTCATTTGGGGTCTTGTGTGTTTAGCTGCTTCCTGTGCCTGTGCCCCAAGCATTACCTATGCATTCTATGGAATAATTCCAATTATCATTCCGCTACTTCCGCTGGGAAACTCGAATTACGGCCTAATTGCTATTTAGGGCTTCCTTTTCTACTCGACGACACGACGGTGCCAGTAATGCCCCATTATTCAGGCATCAGGCATAACTGCTGACACGGCCGGCTCGATAATAGACTCATCAGACAATTGAGGTGAGGGGATGCTCGAGGCGCAGAGGGGGAGGGGCACAGCAGGTAGCTGTGGCTACCTAGGAGACCGTTTTGGTGGGACCTGTCGCTCGTGCTGACGACGACAAATGTATCGGGCGGGTCCAACGGAAGTGACGCGCCAGAAATCGAGTGAGAAAGAGAGGCAGAGGCAAAGCAAGCGAAAAAGAAATAGAAAAACTTGATTATAAATGTGGAAGCCGTGCAGAAAATAAAACTAATAAATTGATGTTGATCGGACAAGAAGAGAGTAAGACGAGGAGAGTGGCAGGTGGCAGCAGGAGTAGGGGCTGCGGGGGGCAGGCTGCTGCCAACGCGACGCATCAACGACACGACACGTTGCCGGGCAATGACAATGACAAAATCAACTGAGCTGACAATGATGAAAGTGACAACGACAATGGCGCTGAATGACAGACAGACTGAGAGAGAGACAGCCGCCAGACACGGGCAACAGGCAACTGGCTGGGGCACTTTTCAAGTGACAGGGCGAGGGGTACGGGTTGCGAGGTGCTGCTACTCAAGTGGCAGCTGGCGGGGCAACTTGCGATTGGCGTGACTTGTCAACCGGGACAGCAGCATCAGCAGCATCGGGTCGGGCAAACTCTCTGGCATGCCGAAGATGTGGTTTGCTTTTGTTTATCCAATTACCCTAACTGAAGGTAGTTGCAGGGTCTAGCCGACTAGTAGCTTACTCACTTTCAACTAACCTTCTCTACTTCATAAATAAATTCCTCTTCGAAAGGTTCTGCCAATTGAACCTTGCTTTTCTCCTTTCTGCAGTGAGCCTACCCTGGATCTAATCAGGATATCTTCCTCAGATATTTCAAAGAACTTGGCTCTACCCCATTTAACACTCCCTACTTTCATTATATTGTGTAGTTACCTTTCATTATCAAATTTCCTCCTTCCGCTGTTAGCTAAAAGAACTAACTTAGACCTAATCTAACTATCTACCTTACCCACCTTTAATTCTTTCATTAGGCTTGCCAGTTTCTTTATTACCCTAACCAAAGGTTCTTTCCTTTCAAGCTCTACGCTACCCCGCAGTGATCTCTACTTGGCTGTTGCCTTATATCATATGTTATAGCTACCTTCCCACCCGGTCAGGGTTCTACTCGACTGACTTGTAATCTACCTCACATAGCTGCAACTTTTTCATTCAATTTGTTCTTTCCAAGCTCCACTGGAGTCTGGCATTGAATCGTTTGAATCATTCACTTATTGCGACTCTTGTCGAGTTGCATGTGGCAAGCTGCACGTTGCACGATTCGTGCTACGCTTCAATGAAAACAAACTGATATTTGCCTGACACTTGAGATTGATTGTCATCCATCAAGCCCGACGAGCCGCCTCGCAACCTCACAAGCTTCCCAACTTACCAACATCCATCGTCATCGTCATCGTCGTCGTCGTCGTCGCAACGCATCACTTCGCCATCGTCTGTCGCCTGTCTCCTGTCTCCTGTCGTCTCAGTGAGTGATTGAAGGGCAAGGATCCGTTGTTTGCATTTTCAATTTACATGCGAATTCCCCTGCACGTCAACCGTCCCGCCAAGGCCTGAATTTATATTCAATTACCGAGCTGAAGAGGCTTCGCAATTCTCGGCCTGAGAACCGAGTATTGTCTTGCTGACCACAAAAGTCCTTGATTATCTCTCGCACACCGAGAGTCACGAGGGGCGTCAACAGCTGCCTGTTTGAGGTTATAGAAAACTCTTGACTGTCAGTGGGAATATTGCACTTGGAACGCCGATAGCCACAAAGCCAAAGATTTCCAAGCAGTTGGTCAAGAATAATGGACTAAAATTACATACAACTGTATGGAATTCTGACTGACAATAGATTTATATTAAACTACTTTCTGTATAGTAAATATGTAGTAATAGGAAAAGAACTTGACTCTTATATTCACTGAGATATAAGTGATCATACAGACAAAGAGACAGGCGAACCGATAGGCAAACATATGCGGCTGGTTTGTTGATGCAGATTATGAATATATATAGTTTACTTCTTCTGGGTTTTACAAACCTCTAGCATAATCAATTATACCCTCAACTTTAACTCCTAAGAGACAAATAACTCAGCAAACCTCACTCAACTGCAATCCATGCAACGCTTTCATGCTTCCTGTACTCTATATACGGCACTTAGTTCTCGGCTGATCGCCCAACTTGCGTATCTGCCAGATACCCGAAATGCAAATGGGTCTGGCCAAAGTGTGCGAGCGTAGGCTCCGGCCAGAGCCAGATCCGGAGCAGGTAGCGCATAAAGAAATCGAATTCATTAAACATTAGCTCCCTGACACGATGCCGCGAGGCGGTCCCGGCCAAGTGGGGCAAGTCGGCCAGGCTGGACCCTAAAACATTTAGTGTCGCAATATGCAAATGCATAAATTTGCTGTGCACAGGCGAGCAGCGGGGCCGCCACTCCACACACACACAGACACACATTCACACACACACAGAGGCTGTCGTGTCGGGCAGCCGAAGACATACACACGCGATAAAGAAATTCGATTAGGCATCAATTTTAAATGAGACGCATTTCCCTCCTGCCGTGCCTGCCTGCCTGCCTGCCTCTCTGCCTGCCTGCCTGTCTGCCTGTCTGTCTCTCCGTCCGGCTGACCGCCTGCTGCGGATGCCACGTAACCTGATACGGTGACACTCGTCGACAACGCCGGACGACGCGTCGTTGCGCGATGTCGCGTTGCAGCGTTGCAATCTAATTTATGACTTAATTATCGGGCCATATTTAATGTGTCCAATAAACTAGTCTACAAAATTATACCAACACATCGTTGCTTAGGCTTGTTGCCCCACTGCAGGCCCCCTCTGGCACCCCCTTTGCTTGTGGCTTATTAGGCTTTTGCTTTATGCGTGGACAGGCAGAACTCGAATTCGCCACGATCGCGACTTGGCCCGCTCCGAGGCTGCTGCTGCTGTTGCTGGTGGTGGCCTCCTTTAGTTTTGCGGCCATCAATTTGCTTTTAAATGCAACAATTTGGTTGCCATTGCGGCGACTCCACAGTGAGCTGTCGCCCGGTCTGCCGACTCGCTGTCGCTGTCGCCGTCGCCGTCGCAGTCGCCTTGCCCTGTCCGCTTGTCCGGTCGGTCCGCTTGTCCGCGTCATCGTCACCGCATGCAGTCAACGTATTTGGGTTGGTCTCCAGCGTCGACTTGGCCAACTCGTGCACCGTCTTTGGCAGCAGCTCGCGGGGCAATAAAAATTTCGTGAAGTGGCAATAAAATTCCATTTAAAATGGCAGCGATTATGTCTCAACAGACCATTAAAGTCACTCAAATGACAACTACTACTTAGCCACACTCACGCACACACACACACACACACACACATACACACACACTCGCACACACACGTGCACTCCTGTACACACTTTTTGTTTTTTCGTTGATCGCGACATCTGATGTCGGCGCCTGCGCTCGCACAGTGGGACTCATTTAACAGCCAAAGTTATCACTTTGCGCCACTGTGCTTGGTTGGCAGGCGAAGGAATTCGTTGCGAGGCAACGAAAGTGTCGCAAGAGAGTTGCAATTCCATTTGCCATGTGTCACCAGTTGCATTTAAATGTATTGCCAGGCCTCAGCAACAATAAATCAGAGATATCTACGTATTTATCGATTTATATGCAAATTACAAATAATAATCGATAGTGGGTGTGTAATTACTGACAGCACTGTATTTCCATAATTGTATGCCAAGTTTGGTTTCTCTAGCTTTTATTGTAGCTGAGCTATCTGCGTTCATACAGACAATTAGGGTTAAATTATTGATTTTCATTCATCCTTACTCGCTTTATTCAAGCTTTATTTCAGGAAAGTCTAAAGAATTGCTAGCTCCACGATTTGTGGTCTCAATTTCAACGAATTTTTGCCTTAAACATGCCTTTATATTCAATATAATACAATTTTACTTGCTGAGCTTAGCTGCAATATTAAATTACACATCAGACATCATCAGGGAACGCAGACGGTCGCTTCCACTCTCAGTTTCGGAATCCCTGCATCCTTAGTTCCTGCTGACTTAACATTTTATGATTTGATGGTCGTCTGGCTGCCACATCCCTCGGGCGGGGGTGCTGGTTATGGCCAACATCCTGACGATTTCCCAGTGCATTTACGGGCCGTGCCAGGGCGTCGTTTAGATAAGGCAGTCTGGGCTGGACTGGGCTGGTCTGGGCTGGGCTTGCCGGCTGAGCTGACAGGAACTACATACATATGTAGCTGCCATATCCGTAACTCCTCCGAGTGCAGCTCGGACTTCCTTACGACGCACTACGAGCACTTGACGTGTCTGGAAAGATTTTCAGCTTGAAACTAACAAATGGAAAGTTAATACGGCGGGAAATTCAATACCGTAATTTGGCTTTCAAGTGGGGAGGCAAAAAAAATAAAAACGAAATCCGAATACAGAAATAACAATAACAAAACAACAAAATGTCAAGCCAAAGTTGATCCTCATTAGTGGTCGCATGTCGCATGAGAAGGGAGCGTGAGGAGCGAGGAGTGAGGAGCGTGGAACGAGGCCAGGACCGCATTTGCTGCATAATTTTCTCATTCATCATTTTTCGCCCATTTGGCTGAAGGACTCGTATTTCACACTACCCTCTTTCTCTTCCTCTTCCACTCCACGCCTGCCAACTCCTGTGACATGTGACAACAATGTGGCCCGTTGTCATTGTCATCGTTGTAGGTAGCCCGAGTTGTTTTTGTTGTTGTTGTGCTGTTGCTGTTGCTGTGACAATTTTGTTTTTCCTGCGTGGGTGTGTGTGTGTGTGGTAGCTAGGTGTGATTTTCAACAAGTTCGTTTTTCGGATCATGTATGACGCGTTCTTGTTCTCTTCTTGTTGCCAACGCATTCGCTGGAGCGAGTGCCGTGTGATATATTACGCTCGAAACGACACTGAGTGATGACTGACCCAGGAGCGGGCACGATGAGTGAGCACCTTCAATGACAGCCCGGGCTGGTCAACGTGTCCCAATTCGCTGAGCCGTCAGGTTGACAGGGTTGCCAGGGGAGTCGAGAATGTGTGCTAATTGCCTATTGAGTTGGGGTCTCTCATAAAAGTTTATCTAATTATGTCATAATTAAATTTAAGTTCGAATAGACCGGCTCGATTGCTCCCATAGGCACATTATGTAATAGAAACTGTGGCAACCCTAGTCGTTTTAATGATCTATTATAATTAGTTATGTTATAAAAGTTAAACCGTTTTTTTTGTTTTTAAGTGCAGTATTTAATATTTTATTTATTTAATGCTTGGTCTACAGACCATAAAGAGTAGACGAGATGGTAAGAGATAAATGTATTTTCAATGCAAATTATTTCAATTAGCTTGAACTGAAATATGATTGTATTTTAACAGTTGTTTGTAACTTTATAAAATTCAAACTACGAGTCGGAGATTTAAAGAAGAGTTTTATATTTTTAAATACTTTTTGAAGGTTTTTTTTAGAAAAAGATCTTTCCTTAATGCATTATTGAATTCACGATTCACTTATGATTTACCATTTCTTAGCTATAACGCTATATACCATATTGTTTCAATCTGCAAACGCAAAATAAAATTTAAATTAAATTTTGTTGCATTTCTGAATTTTTAATGAATTTCACAGAAGCGAAAGCCATATAATTTGCAGGACCTTTTCGCCACGCCACAGCAGCAACATCATCGTGTTGTCGCATTTAAAATTTGAGTAGCTCTTAACTGTTGAGTTCCCTGGAGCGTTGGCAGAGTTGTCATGGCCTGCTGTGCGCGTTCTGCGCATCGGGCATCGTCTCATCCGTCTGCCGCTGGCGCTGTGCGCTCTGCTGTGCTGGCAGCCAAGTGACAGATAGACAATCCTTCGGGCAGGAAGTGCCAGAGACAATGGGCGAGTGTGGCAGAGGGGGAGGGAGCTGGAGACGAGGGACGAGGGACGAGCGCTGCGTAAGACGAGAAGCGGAACAAAAGTTTCCCCACACACTGAGCGCACACGGCCTTTTGTGCCTGCTTCTCTCGCGCTCTCGCTCTCTCTCTCTCTCTCTTGTTTTTTCTTTTCATATTTATTCTTCCACCTTTCCTTCGTCTTCTACTCGTTCTTTCATCTCTCTCTTTCTCTCGCTCTCGGCTTGATCGTAATTGTGAGTGACAACGCCTTGATGCCTGATTATGATAAATGAATTGTTAAATTGAATTAGGTGTTGCCGCGCTGCTGTCACTCAAAGCCATCCACAGAGTTGCCACCCCGCGCGCGCTACCCCGTGCGCTACCCTTGCCTGCCATTCCAACGTTCGTCTTTCTTTATTGTATTATCATTTTTTATTCGTGTTTTTTGTTGTATTTTGCCTGAATATCTCGGCCTCTCCCCAATTAAATTGCATGAAATTTGATATTTTTCAGGGTTGTCAGCGCTGGCAGCCAAAGGGTTGCCAGGCAGTCCGTGCTCAAGCGCTGCTGCGGGATCGGGTGTGCGGTTTCGGGTACGCGTATGGGCTGTGGCAGGATGATGGGTGTGGGACTCGAGTTCGGGTTCGGGGACTTGGCCCCGGACAATTGTTGTCTCGCGCTTTGCGCAGCGTGAAAATTAGCTCAGGTTTCATTAATGATGCCCCTTGATGGCATTTTGTTTACTCCGCTATCCGATTCCCTGTAATTAGATGGATGAGCGTACGTCTATACATATGGATATTTTTTCGAAGTGACTAGAAAGAGCGCAATGGCAGCTTATAAATAGCTAAAATTGGTAGTAAGAAATCTTTAGCTTTTATTTCCTACATAATACCCTGCCTTTTCCCAGAATTACTTGTTTCGTCTTCTTTTGCAGTTCAGTTACAATTGCTTTTGAGAGGCTCGGAAGAGTGAAGCTATTCCACCAAATATAACATATTTGTATATATATCTCTGTAAGTAACTCCCCCAGCAGTCTGTAGAACCATTTCTTTATTTTACAAATCGCTCATGACAGAGCCGGAGTGATAAACTGCATTTGCAACTGCAACTCGTAGTTGCAGCAAATATCGCCTGCAATATTTTAGATAGACAGTTGACACACACACACACACACACACACACACACACTGGCACACTCGCACACTCGCGCACTGACAGTGCTGTAAAGGGTTGCACAGGGAGACAAGTTTGTCAGGCAGGGCGCAGCTCAAAGCGAGGCGACGCGCAGTCCCTAAACCAGGGTTGTCACCGTCACAACTGAAACATAGAGTTGCAAGTGTATAGAGCGTGTGTGTGTGTGTGCTTTCATGTATTTGTTGTAGTTATTTTAGCCCAGCTGCCATTGCCACTAGCCATTAATTTTCGGCCAACAGAAACAGAAGCAGCAACAGCAGCAGCAGCAGCAACTACAAGAGCAACAGCAGCAGCTTCAACAGCAACAACAAGCGCAAGAGCAGCAACGGCAGCAACTACAACAGCAGCAACTGTTGTCGGTGTACACCCATGAGTTTGGCCTTACGTTGCGCTGCTTACGTTACGTTACGTTGCGTTGTGTTGTTGTATGCTGTCGCTGTCAGCGTTGCTGCTGCTGCTCCATTCTACTGTCGTCCCTCCGTCCCACTCCCACTCGCGCTGTCAGCCAACAATGCTTTCACTGTCAGAGACAGAGACAACGTGGCAGACAGAGAAAGGAGAGACGGGGACATGCTGCGGCAAGCTGCTGTTGTCGCTGTTGTTGCTGCTGTGCAATTTGTTATGTGTCGCATTGTTGTTGCTGTGGATTTTTATATAAATTTTTGCCATATTGCAACTTACGACGGGCGAGTTGTACGGCACATGTCAACAACAACGATGCATTCTGACAGCCCAATGACATTTTCTACATTTTCGTAAATTGCTTCGATTTGTTGTTGCTGTAGATGTTGCTGCTGCTGCAGTTGTTGTTGCCACTGCTACTGCTGCTGCTGCTGGCGTTGTGCAGGCGTGTTACATGACCGCAAACCGAAGGTGTACGGCGAATAGATTACGTTGTGAATTGTTAACATACAAGTCTACACGGGTGCGACTCTCTCACGTGGGCAGGCTCATGTATCTTATGTGTTTGTTTGTCTATTTCAATGATGTCCCTCCCCATAGCAACTCCACACAGTGCTCTGTCTGCACCAGCTATGTGCTCAAGGTAATATCCTAGCCAATCTATTCCATCTGGAACAGCTAAGTAGCCCTTGGTTTTGTATATTCTAAGGGTATTTCGTTTGGAATTCAATAAATGCATCATTCAATTCATAAATCCTATGAATATTTGAGTTAGTAGTTAAACAAGGTAAAGATCAATGAAAGGAATAAGTAAAATGGAAGTGATTCATTTTTTGAAGGCTTCCTTTGAATACTTGCAGTGAAAATGAGCAGATACTAAAAACACCGCATAGGAAGCGAGTGATTTTTTGAAGGTAATACTAAAAACACCGCATAAAATTTGAGTGATTCTTTTAAAGCTTTCTTTTAATACTTACTGTGAAAATGAGAAGATACTAAAAACACCGCATAGGAAGCAAGTGATTTTTTGAAGGCTTCATTTTAATACTTATCGTGAAAATAAGAATATGCTAAAAACACCGCAAAAAAGGTGCGAATGAATCACAAGTGCTTTCTATTCTAAACATGCCCCGGCCATTTTGTGACAGTGTATTATCTATCAACTACGAAGTATCTCTCACCCTGTCGCAAATGCCAAGTATCTCGTCACATAACGCAGATATTAAATTCATTTTCAATATATCTTCACATGGCACACATCACTCAAGAAGACTCTTGATTTCGCAGCCCCACAAATCACTTCAACGAGCTGTCACGAGTAACGGGTACGGTAATCCACCCGGTTAAACTCTTAAGACTGGCCCAAGTACGTGCAGTTGAACTCTTTACCCCACATTCTCCGACTCCCTCTTCGTGCCGCTTCGCGTTGACTTTGCGCAATATTTATTGCGTCCCATCAAATCGAGCCGAGCCGAGGCGAGCCGAAATAACTTCTTGTTAGCCAAGTTACGACACGACCGCCGAATGATAAGAAAATTACTGGCTACACTTATTAGACAGCAACGTGTCAGAGATAGCAGCCGAAGTCGGCTAACAAAAGGCCACGCCTCCCCACCCCAGCCCCTACACCCCTTTTCTACTATATCCTCTCGACAGTGCCATGGAAATCAGAAAGTGTAATAAATTTTAAACAATGCGGAAAATTTACGGTGATTTTCGCTGACATGCCCACTTCTGTGCTTTTGGCAGACAAGCGAGACGAGACGGCACCAGGCGGGGGGAACGTGGAAGGGGGTAGGGGGGACGAGGGGCTAGAAGTGAGGGCCCTAAAGTGTTGGTAGCATGTCTAAAGAGTCGCTGCGTCGACTTCAGGCGGTATATCAAAGTGAACGCCTCCGCCCCCGACTGAGGATGAATGTGTAGCGTCGTCACAAACTGTTGAAAGCGCAAAATGAAAGATATATGACTTCAAGTAGGTGTAATCACACTCACACACATACACTCACACACACACACTCAGCGAGAGACGCACTCACTCGCACATGTGAGCTTAAAAAATTGCACTAAGTGTTTTTCAAGGGAAGCCTGCGCCGAGTCTCGTCGAGTCTCGTTGACTATTCCGAGCTGAGAAATTACTTTGCCTTTTGTTGTTGCTCGCGTGGCTCTCCTTGTTGTTGCAGTTGCTGCTGTTGTTGTTGTTGTTGCTGTTGCTGCTGTCTCTCTGAAACTCGACCTATGCATAAATTGTCTTGCGCTTGGCTGTTCAGTTGAAGGCATTTAAGGGGTTCCTTTCGCTCTAGTCTCTACGTTACGTACCTCCTTCACCTGCACCACGTCTCTCCTCCTTTCTCTCTCTCTCTCTCTCTCTCTCTCTCCCCCTCTCTCTCCCCCTCTCTCTCGCTAGCTCTTTATTATTTTGGCCCCGGCTCTGCGCAAAGTATGCGTGAAATACGATTTATTGTTTTCGTTAAAAAGATTTATTATACGCGCTCGTCTCTCGAAAGCAGTTGCCCCACGCCCACTCCCCGCTCTACTACCTAACTGTGGTTGAACTTTATTTGAAAAGTTTGCAGCAAATATTCTCACTTTGAGTCGAGTTCAGTCTGCCTTCGAGTACTTGTCGCTCCTTCTCTTTCTGTCTCTGTCGATGTCGGTGTCTCCTCGCCGGGCACAAACAAAAGGTTTATTGTTTTTTACGCAAGGCTATGCCGCATAATGGCTTCTACTTATTTTTTAATTGCTCCTCACTCCCCCTGTTTGCCCGCCTCATCTGCCATTTCTCGACACGTCGCGGACTCCGCCATGGTTGACGGAATATCTTCGACACGTAGGGTGGCCTAACACTTGTTAGTACGAACGGATTATGTAGCTTACTTTACGTTTATCTTACATAAATCTATTTATCGATTAAGGTAAGAAAATAGCCCTGTTAGCATAACAAGTCTTTCTTTGCTTTATTAAGCACATAAGTAGTTTTTAATTCAAAAATTATATTTGAGATACAAAAGTATATTTGGGATACAAAAGTATATGTAAGATAAAAATCTATAATGGACATCTTGAGATCTTATCTACACATTACATACTTATTTTATGTGCAGAAAAGTATTTACGCATGCTACTTGTAGATACAAAAGTATCCCGAAGATACAAAAACATCTTTCAGTTGGCTAAAGTATTTTTTGTAAATCGCTAATTATATTTAGTACATACTGTAAATCTGTAAAGTACAAAAGTATCTGTAAGATCCAACAGTATCTGTAAAATACAAACGTATCTGTAATCAGTGATCATTCATTTTATCTGTGGATACGAAAGTCTCTGTGATACAAAACCAACTTCAAGAGACATAAATAACTTCTGGGTATAAAAGTATCTTCAATCCAAACTATCCAAAAGATATAAGACTGTATTGCAGCCACAAAACTATCTCAATGTAAATTAGCCTGCCGTTCATTATATTACGTTGATATAGATGTATCTTACAGATGCATCAGTTGCATCAATGGCCTGTAAGCCGCTAAATCCTCCGACACAATGCGGCAAGATAGATGAACATGGGCGAAGCTTATGCCCGACTGCAGTCCAGTTACAAAAACTATCCAAGTCCATCTTGCAGGCGTCTTGGCCGGCCACAATCACAGCTGCCGCGTGGTCTCGCCTGATGAGCTGCCATTTCTTGTGCCCTTCTCCTATTACGGAGCCATCAAATATAACGGCAGTTACAAATCCCAAGCAAACAAAACGAGGATAGCCGAAAGCGGAGCAGCGGCAAATGCAACTGCCACTTGCCACTTGCCACTTGCCAGCAACAGCATCACTCGAGGCGCATCTATCACATTGTGTGTCGCCGACGCAGCACACGCCCCCGCAATCGAAACTTTGACCCCGACAATGACAGGGTCGGGGTTTAGTTGGGGTGTCGGGGGGGTAAGCAACCTCTCTGTTTGTGTCTGTGCAACAGCACAAATTGCAAGCACGAGACATTCATACACTTGCCATGCCGCGGGATGTCCCCCTACACCCAGGCCGCTGCCGTGCTACCCCCTCCCCACCCCTGCTCACACACCGCCACAGTTGCTGCCGCAGCTGGCGCTCTGCGCGCACAGCCGCAGCCCCACAGACGTCAGAGCATATTATTGTAAATTGAACTCAATTACCAGCGACAGCAGACAAATTGAAGTGGAAATTGAGATCTTCTTTGGGCAGAAGGCGAAGGCGCAGCGTAAAAACTTAATAAAAATGAGAAATACTCTCGGATTGCTCCTCCTGTGCGCGCATCCTCCTCCGCAACTAAGAAGGCTGCCGCTGCTGCTGTTGCAACAACAACAACTAATTCACTTAAAAACACTTTGCGCGGCCCAGTCTCGAAAATGTTGTAGCCCAGAAAATGTGTCTGGCAGTCTGTGAAATGTCATTTGTCAAATGCACTTTGTGTCACTGCCTGTCTGTCTGTCTGTCTGTCCGTCTGTCTGCTTGTCCGTTTGCCTGTCCTCTGCTACTCTGCCTCTTCAACGCAGTTTTCCCTGCCCAACGCGATGCTTTTGATGTGCAACTGTCACAGACATGCGGGTGAATTTGTCTAAATTCCCAGGGAAACTAAGCAAGAGTGCACGAGACAGACAGAGAGAGAGAGAAAAAAAAGAGAGGGAGACAGAGAGAGAGAGAGATAGAGAGGTAGAGACTGCGGCAGCATGTCGGCCGAGGGTTGACTAATTTATGAGTCAATTAGTCTGCTCGCTGGCCATGTATAAATTCATATCTAAATATCATTATTAATAAGTCCAGAGTGTGTGCGTGGTTGGGCGACTCGTGCATACCCTGTTTCGAGATTTTACTTATAAATACCATGAAAATATTTTTATGTACATTTTATTTTGTGGTATTCCCAATGGACAACTAAAAAAGTAAACTAATATTATTATTATTATTCAAATTTATGCGAAGAACTCAACATTAAATACTCAAAGAAGTTCCTGTTCCCATTCCCTGCAAATGTTATTGAAAATGTGCGAGGAGAACTCAACTATGGGAAATAAATGGCGCAATGTTAGCTCGAAATTAATTAATTAAGCATGGAAGGCCGACAATAAAACTTTTTCAAGTCGACAGCATTATCAAATAATTTGAATTCCGATTCAGATTAATAATTTATTGTGTTTATTGCTTTGAAGATTTGTTTTCTCGCCAGAATCTTAGTTCTTCAGCAAATCTTCTTTGCGTATTATATTTATGGAAAACTTAGCTCTCCACTTATTGTCACTGGCAGCCAAAACTTGTATTTTATACTCTCCAGAAGATAGTGGAATAAATCTAAAATAATCTTCTTTTAAAATAAGGTTGTGTGCCGCCAAATAATGCTGAAAGATAAAGATATATTAAGGTTAAATTCGAAAAGACATTATCCACTTACATGATAAGGACACGAATGATTTATATTCGAATGTTCGGCTATAGCATCAAAAATAATTTTTTCGAATGATAATTTGCTTGAATTTATTTTAGAGATAAACGCACAAAAATCGATTGTTTTATTGAACATAAACGGGCGAAATCCATTGTATTTTCGCCACAAACTCATATTTATCTAAAATATTATATAGTCTGGATTATATGTAGTCTTTACCGTATTCAAGTGCTTACCTTGGCATTTTTAAAGGTTCCTGTAAGTAAAGTTGCATTTACATTTATACCAATAATTCCCCGACCCAGCACCTTGAGTTCACATATACTAAATTCGCAATAGGTGGGATCTAGCACTTCGCACTGGATGTTTGTAAAGCGACTATAGACATTGTCGCACTCAGCAACTGCATGGAGGAGCGTGAACAGAAGAATTACCCGCATCGTATGTCGATTGAGAAAGCACTAAACGAATATGTCGATTGACCAACAAAAGTCCAAATCGTAAATGCCCATTAATATCCATGAACTAATGATGGTTTAATTATTTAAATAATAATTAACTGACGTTGCGGATGATTTAACAGTTACATTTCAAGCATTTCGTTATCATAATATGATTCGGCAGAAATTTAAGTGATATGGTCACTCTAAAAGAGCAATTTTGTACAACAAATAATCAAGATACATGCAATATATTATTAACTCTTTTATTATCATTATATGATGCAGCGAAGTGTGTGATAAGGTCATCCAAATTTTAAAAACTTTTCAAATCATAATGTTCTTCAATAGAGGCTACCCTGTATCAACTAATCCATGTAAATCATAACATGAATAATTTACTATGGTCACCCTAAAGCAAAACTGTAGCCAAAGCAATCAAATAACAATCAATATATTTACATTAATTTATATATATATATATGCTTTGGCAATCATATATAAAGCCGAAATACGAGTTTTATGCTGACCACAATTTTACCCGCTACTCGAAGAGTATAAGGGTATTATAGTTTTGTGCCAACCGAAAATGTTTGTAACAGGTAGAAGGAGACATATCCGACCCCATAAATTATATATATTCTGAATCAGCATGAACAGCCAGCAGAGTCGATATAGCCATGTCCGCCTGTCTGTCTGTCCGTCTGTCTGTCTGTATGTCCGTAGGAAAACCTAGAACTCAGCTATTATAAGAGCTAGAGTTACCAAATTTGGAGACAATATGTGTTAATTTTGCCCACAGATCAAGTTTATTTTGGATTTTCGCCACGCCTCCATCCGCCCCCATAAATAAAAAAAAATCTATTGTAGCTGCAAATATATCTCTACAGCAATCATTTAGATCATTTTAGATATTCAGGAAATAGTATTGCCCTGTGACCATGTGCTTATGTCGGTTTTTTTGTAATGTTAGTTCCCGAGTTCAACTCCAGCAGCAGGCAACTTATTTTTTATTAATTGCTCCGAAAATATTCATAATGCAATTTTATCGGTCATTGCGTAAGAAATGCAGTGGCCGAGTGGTGATGGTAGTTGACTGTTAAGCGAGAGGTTCGGAGTTCAACTCCTGGGTGCGGCGACCGACTTATATTTTTTTTTCGTATCTTATATTTTTTTTATGTATCTTATATTTTTTTTAAGTGTGTTGCAAAATTCAAAATAAGTTTATAGTATATTTGAAGCTACTTAGAATCGAATGAGACATTGAGCAGCAATGCAAAAAACAAACGACAAATCTAATTATATATGTTGAGATGTATTGTGAGGCACCATATATGTATGTATGTATAGACGTCTCTTTCACACATGCATAATGCATAATGCACATGTCTCTGCTGAGTTATAACTGCAAAGTAATAAAAGCAAAGGGCAACATCCAATTAGAATCGAGTGGAACTTGCATAGGAAAACAAATTAGAGACGGAAAGAAATAAAAAGCAAGAACGCATTGCTCACATTTCGCACGTGTTTTTCCGAAGAGTTGTAGCGGGTATATCACAGTCGAGTCAGCTCGACTGTAGCCTTTCCGAGTTGTTATTATTCATGTGATGATATATATGCATAATATTCTAAGTATAAGATCTCAGACAGCGACAAAAATAATTTATGCATGCAATTAGTCAACTGTTTAGAGGCTTCAAAGAGAACTATTAGAAAGAATATGGCAACAAGAGGATTTATTTATAATGTGCTAGCTGGACACCCTATATATATTGAAATACTCATCCGATATATATAATAATAATAGTGCATATTCGAGGAAGTCACTCAGGATTTATAATAATAAAATAATAATAATAATAAAATAAATAAATAATAAATAAATAAATAAATTTATTATTATAAAAATATTCAAACTTCAAAGAAAATTTGAGGAATATGCGCAAATATTTTCCAGTTACGCTCAAAGATTTCAATTCAGATTTCTTCTATTAGCCGACACATCTGTAGGGTACACTCTGAGGTGCTAAAACTTCCCCAGTTCCTGTTCCCATTCCCTGCAAATGTTATTCCTCTGTGCAGCTAATGGTGCGTTGAATTTATTGTGTCTTTGGTTTATGACTCGTTGAATTTGGCACATGCCTCGGACTACTCAAAGCTTGTGCTGCTTATGGTGCCTTCTTTGTGTTGCTGTGGCGCGTCGGACAAGTTGCTCCACAAACGGTTGCACGCTTGCATTGCCAATTGCATTGGCAACATTGTTGCTGCTGCAATCGTTGCCGGCGAGGCGAGGCGAGGCGAACGCATCGCTTACTATTAAGTGCCCTGTTTGATGCGGTTGCACCCGAGATTAAATGGGTTAATGTTCGGGGCGTGTGTGCGAAAGTGTTCGCAGTTCGCAGCTTTCGGCTTTCGATTTACATGTGGTCGGTGTGCGGAGAAGTCGAAAATGTGCGAGGCGAACTCAACTATGGGAAATAAATGGCGCAATGTTAGCTCGAAATTAATTACTTACACAGTTCAAGTGGTTCGTTTTAGGGCCGACAATAAAACAATTTCAAGTCGACAGTATTAGCAAATAGTCAATCAAAATCTGCAGCAACAATAAAACTATACAAGTCCAATATTAATTCCCTACAAAATAAATGTACAAAATAAATGGTTAAATAATTTGAATTCCGATTCAGATTAATAATTTATTGTGTTTATTGATTTGAAGAATCGTTTTCTCGCCAGAATCTTAGTTCTTCATCAAATCTTCTTTGCGTATTATATTTATGGAAAACTTAGCTCTCCACTTATTGTCACTGGCAGCCAAAAGTTGTATTTTATACTCTCCAGAAGATAGTGGAATAAATCTAAAGTAATCTTCCTTTAAAATAAATTTGTATACCGCCACAGAATGCTGTGAAATAAGGATATATTAATGTTAAATACGAAAAGGCATTATCCACTTACATGATAGGGACACGAATGATTTATATTCGAATGTTCGGCTATAGCATCAAAAACTATTTTTTCGAATGATAATTTGCTTGTATTTATTTTAGAGATAAACGCACAAAAATCAATCGTTCTATTGAACATAAACGGGCGAAATCCATTGTATTTTCGCCACAAACTCATATTTATCTAAAATATTATATAGTCTGGATTATATGTAGTCTTTACCGTATTCAAGTGCTTACCTTGGCATTTTTAAAGGTTCCTGTAAGTAAAGTTGCATTTACATTTATACCAATAATTCCCCGACCCAGCACCTTGAGTTCACATATACTAAATTCGCAATAGGTGGGATCTAGCACTTCGCACTGGATGTTTGTAAAGCGACTATAGACATTGTCGCACTCAGCAACTGCATGGAGGAGCGTGAACAGAAGAATTACCCGCATCGTATGTCGATTGAGAAAGCACTAAACGAATATGTCGATTGACCAACAAAAGCCCATTAATATCTATGAACTAATGATGGTTTGAATATTTATATAATAATAAACTGACGTTACGGATGATTTAACAGTTAAATTTCAACCATTTCGCTATTATAATATGATTCGGCAGAAATTGCAATATGATTTAAGTGATATGGTCACTCTAAAAGCGCAATTTTGTCAAACAAATAATCAAGATACATGCAATATATTATTAACTCTTTTATTATCATTATATGATGCAGCGAAGTGTGTGATAAGGTCATCCAAATTTTAAAAACTTTTCAAATCATAATGTTCTTCAATAGAGGCTACCCTGTATCAACTAATCCATGTAAATCATAACATGAATAATTTACTATGGTCACCCTAAAGCAAAACTGTAGCCAAAGCAATCAAATAACAATCAATATATTTCCATTAATTTTTTTTTTGTTATAGTGCCGAAATACGAGTTTTATGCTAACCATAATTTTAAAGAACTTCCAAAATACTCAAACTGAAAATCACAACGTGCGTACGTGTATCTCATAAACTGCTGCTATCGAAATCAGAAATCCTATTACAGAACAAATTCGTTAAAGTCAATTGCACAAATTGCAACTCGTTATATTTAAGCACCTCGGAATATGGAATAAATTAAATGCCAAATCGCTTGCATAATTGCGATTTAAATACATTCGCCAAACACTCGTGCAAAGTGCAATACGAAAACACTCGTAATAACAATGGCAACTAAACATCCGGCGGAGGTCACAAAAATACGAAAAAGCTCATAAATAAAAGGCAGCTGACACGCTGCAGGCGAAAAACAACTGAAAGCCAACGCAACTAACTGTAGAATCCCACAAGCGGGAAGCCGAAACAAATATACCATAATAATATATAGTATTTTGCACATTTTCCACAGTTTCTGTGATTTTTTTTGTTCGTTTTGCTGCGGCAGCGATAAAAACAAGTGGGGAAAATCTGTGTGCGGCATAACAACAACAGCAGCAGCGGCAGCGGCAATAATAACTTATAAATTTGTAAATATTTCATAAATGGCACATAAATTAACACAACTAATGCCAAACAGCAAGAGCACAATCACAGCAGCAGCAGCAACAGCAACAACAACAAGAATTGTTGTCATGATTTGTTGCACGATAATTGCAGCAGTTGCAGTTGCAGTTGCAGCTGCTGCCCAAGAGCCGCAGTTGACATTTTTCCCGCTTTATCTAAATGCACTAAATAAACCGCACGCTCACACACACACACACACTGCACCGATTCGGATAGAGATACCATAACCCCATATAAGCAGACAGTTGCCCTGGAATTTATCGCTATAGCGTCGAGAGTTGGAGAGCAAAAGCTGCATAAATATTTTAATATGATTTACAAGCGGATGCTGCCGGCGCACAGAGACCCAAAGTGGAAACTCCACGCGATATCTACTTCATATTCCATACCATATATATATATAAATATATAAATCGCGAATCATTTTGAAAACAGGATGTTTACCACGAAGTTTGGAAACTCTCTTTGCCGAGAGCTGAGTACTCGAAATTGTTTAGATTAGTGCGAGAACATACTTTAAATCTCTTTAGATAAGGTTAATTAAACTGAAGTATATTATAATATTTTTTTCGAAAAGCAAAAGTTTATTTATTCATTTAATCAAGGCAAATCAGGCTAATTGTGTTTATTGGTGTGGACTGAATAAATTTCAATTTCGTTATAACGTATATTTAAAGAATTTGTATAAAAGTTTAACTCAATAAATCAAAATATCTAGCTAAATTGACGAACAACCTATGATTATTGACTATAAAAAAAGCTGGTTTTGACGGGCGCCAATATATAAAATAGCAAAACACAAATATCAAAAATAAGCTGATAAAGGCTTAAGAATTTATGATTAAAAGCTTTAAAAAATACAAAATTACAATATGTTGAAATGAAAATTAGACAACAAATTCTAAAATAATCTGTAATAAATGTAGTTTGAGATAAATTGTTTGAAAAATATTGGCAGTACTGAAAACAGCGTAAAAAAAGCTACATTTGTATAAATAAAATCCAGAAATCCCGCATTCCGCAATTCTTAAATTTTCTCCACAGTTAGCCTTCAAAAACAGCCAAATTGACGGATAACAAGAAAGCAAGGCTACCTTCGGCTTGCCGAAGGTTTCATACCCTTGCAGTTATACAAAATATAAAATATATTTGGATTGCTGCTGGTTTCTGTGGTATTTATTGAACAATTATAACAGTACAGGAAGTCAAGATTTTTACCTGATTAAGGCTATGAATCAAACACCTGCTTCGAAAAAAATAATTCTACCTTTTTAATGCTTTTGTATATACCTGGATTTCTTATATACTTAACACAAAATGTTATGAGGAAATGTCTTTGTGTTGTAAAGGATCTGTTGGTCATAAAATATAAATAAATTTGAAAAGTTCTCATTCAAAAATGCGTTTGAATAACAGCTACATGATTTTTTGTTTAACAGCTATATGTAATAGTACTCAGATTTCCATAAAATTGCAACATGAACCTTCATTCGATTTCGAACTTTATTATTAGGCACACAATTAGATTTGGATGTGGTAAGCTTGATAGCTATATCTTGAATGACAGCTATACGATATATCAATCCGATCTGGCCCGTTCCGACTTATTAAAAGAGGGCAGAAATAAGAAGCTTGGGAGAAAAGTTTCATGAAGATAGCTCAATAATAAGGGGGGGACTAATTTGAGTTGCAGCAGACAGACGGACTGACTGATTGTTCCTATAACAGCTATAGAATATAAACGTCTGAGATATTTAAATGGAAAAACTAAGGACGGGTTACTGTATAACATTAAAAAGTATTGATAATGTGCGGTATTTCCAAAAACAAAACAGGTTTGCATACAAAAACCCTGATTTCAGCCGATTGTTTCGATGACAGCTATATGTTATAGTGGTCCGATTATACAATTTGATACAATTTTGACAGCACATTAAGAACGTAATAAGAATAAGATTTGCCAAATCTTGTTGCAATATCTTGAAAATCAACAAAAATCGGCCGATAGCTTCTATGACAGCTATACGATATATCGGTCCGATCTGGCTCGTTCCGACTTATTTACAGCCTACAGCAATAATAAGCTTGTGTGCCAAGTTTCATGTAGATAGCTCAATAACTGGGGGACTAATTTGAGTTCCAACATACAGACGGACTGACTGATTGTTCCTATAACAGCTATGTATATAGTATAAACTTCTGAGATATTTAAATAGAAAAACAAGTTTGCGTTGCAACAGACGGACGGACGGACGGACGGACGGACGGACGGACGGACGGACAGACGGACATCCATTTTTCGACTCCTCTGGTGATGCTGATTCAGAATATATATACTTTATAGGGTCGGAGATGTCTCCTAAGGTGCGTTGCAAACTTCTGGCTAAAATTAATATACCCTCTGCAAGGGTATAAAAAGCGGAATTGGCAGCACTGGCTATGCAACACTGATGCAGTCATGTTTTTGGTCGATTTGATTAATCGATAACTAATAAAAATTGTGCACACTGATTTCATTTTAAGTGATCTTAAGATATAAATATAAGAACTCCAAAGCGATCTCAAACTCAACAAGTTCGATGAGATCGTTATCTTGATTGGGAATTTTAAAACGATTTGAATATATGTTTTTTAAATTGTAATAAATTTTTTAGTTGCTTACGTAATTTCGATCACATCACTTGGCAAATTAAAAGAGTGAAATATATTTCAAAAACTTAAAATTTCCGGAGTGTTGAAAAATGATCGGATGAAAATTGAGTGGAGAAAAAACTGAATTGGCTACCCAATTGATTATTGATTAATTACATTTACAACAATCGAAGTTCATTGAGTGATAGCGATCAAAACAAGCCAACAGACACGTGCAACAACAGCAACGGGAAACAACAACAACAACAACAACAACAAGCGGGATGCAATGAATCTTCCAATTCAAGTGGAAATTACCAACTGAGTGAATGAATGAGTGAGTGAGTGAAAGACTAAAGAACATGTCTAATGCCCCTCGCTGTTGTAGTTGCAGCTTCTGTTGTTGTTGTTGCTGTTGTTGCTGCCACTGATTGCTTGCATGTTGGGTCTGATGTTGGCTGTTGTAAGGCATTTGTCTGTTTGCTTGCCTCGCTTTGATCTCGTTTTTGATCTTCACTCGCTTTGATTGATCAATTAAATTCATTTGTAAACAAGTTCCAAGGGATCTCAGGGCGCCCTCTCGTGCGCAGCCCACTTCTCCCCGTCTTCTCTCTATACTCCTGCTTCTACCTCCTCAGCTCCTTCCTCTTCTGCCCCCTCGTCCGCTGCTGTTGATGACGTGGCGCGAGCTGAGGCAGTGAGATTTATTTGCTCTTCTATTTTGGGCAGCACACTGCAAACTATTCTGGTTCCAGTTCCCGTTCCAGTTCCAGCGCGTAGTTCGTAGTTCACAGTTCACAGTTCGCTTGGCAGCGCTTCTTCGCTCCCACTCGCAGTCTTCATTTTTTTTATAGCTGTCAGTGCGTCGCCTGTCAAGTGTCAAAAACATTTGCAACCCGTGCGCGACTTGCGACTCGCAAATGCAGATGCACTTACGGCACAAGCCCGCCGACTCTCCGCCCACTCCGCCGACCCGGGCAACGCAACGTGCAACGTGCAACATACAAACGCGCTGCGCTCTGACAATGACAGGCATACAGAAAAATATGCGCGATGAGCAAATTCGCATTGTTCCCCAGATATTACACGACTCACTCGTCTCGTTGTTGCTGCTGCTCTGACATAGCTGACGCCTTGATTAAACTGTCATTTAGCTTCATTTATTTTGACACAAAACTGACAAGAGGCCCCCATTCTAAGTGGCAGCTCGAAATGCATTTTCAATTTCATACAACAGTCCCGACATCGCTCGACATCGTTTCCGAGCCTGACCTTATAGCGCAAGTTGCACTACACACACACACACATCTCATCGTACTACGTACTTGATTTCAAAATCATTTCTATAATCATCAATGCAATGAGTTGGCGATCTATTTTATTACCCAATAGAGGATTACGCCGTCTGATCGTAATTAAAACTGAAATTGTTACAATCAAAATATGACAGCATAATAATGATCCGACTACCTTAAACTTTATTTTTTTTGACTTAGCTTATTCGTATGAATAATTTCTGATTTCTTTGACTGTGATCTTGAACTGGAATCAACTCATGCTTTACCTAACTAACAAGAATTTTTTAAATAGCCTTAAATATACTTCTAGCTATGTTTTATTTACATATATTATATGATAAATTTCAGATTGATTGATTACTTTTGCGTTTATTTTGTAGCTGCACTTAGATATAATGATAAACTGAGTATATAAAAAAAGATTAAATTAATAGGCATACATATACCAAATTTTAGATCCCTTCTAATTATTTTATTCATTATTTCATGCCTTCCCAAAGAACCTAAGAAGCGCCGACTAAACCTTTAATAATGCTGTCTAAGCTCTGTATAAGCTCATAAAAGTGTTTGATATAGAACTATATACAAGCGTGCCTGCATTCCGCTCACATTCTCCTCCCTGTTCGCCCAGTCATCCAATACCAATCCTCGGGAACTCGAAGAAGTATAAGAGAAAACTGACTGAGTATTGGTTTATTCCAGTCATCAAACTGCTGTTGCAACAACTTGAGAGTTCCCTAAATGCAACTGCATAATGGGCTTGTCTAGGGTGCGCAAGAGGGGGAAGAAGGGGGAGGTGTTTAGGTGGGCTTGCCAAGTCATTCGAGAAGCAACTCATTTATGCAAACTAACAAGTGATTAAAATTCGTTTTCGCCGATATAAAGCTGTCACTAGACATAAATTACAATATGTCAGTCTCGAGAACCTTTGACTTTTATTAATGTAAACATGAAAAGCAACACGCACGCCGAACAAGCGACTGAAAAGCCGAGATAAATTCAAGACCAAGACCCAGCCAGACCCAGTCAGACCCAGCCAGACCCATGCCCATGCCCAGAGCCAGGCCGTCGAGCGAGAGGCGAGGCGGAGGCGAGGCAGACCAGACCGGTCCTCGACTTGGCGATGCGATACGATGCGATGCTGGCAGAGCAGAGGGGAGTGCGGCTTGGACTCAAGTGTTTGCTGTTGTTGGGTGCAACTCGAAGAAGATACAACACTTGGCGTTTTGCCTTTGATTATGGCATAATACTCGTGAATATTCATGGCACACACTCGCACTCATTCGCATTCGCATACTACATATTTGTCTTTGTAACTATTCACTCTTTGAGCTCACTTAGCGATCATATCATTTTGACATGCTTCGTGTGTTTAAGCTGTCAAATTGCCTGCTGTCTGCGGCTGCTGACGATGCGAGGCCCTCATCCCGGGCTCGAAGCGAGGAAGAGGGGGGTTGGGGGGGCAACCTCTCCACTCTCTACGCTTCCAAGCTACATACGCTCGACACTCCACACTCCACTCTTGCCGGCATTCAACTATCTTTTTACGTTGGCCGACTTCACTTCACTTCTTCCCAACTGCCGTCCCGCTCGCACCCCCTCCCCTCCTGGCTGGCTCTGGGCCAGGCCGGGCCTGTCTATTTGTATCTAGACAGGCACTCGGCCTTATGCCTCCTTAAGTTGACGTGTTACGCTGTCAGCGTGGAGAAAACCTCAATTTCAAGCTGTCAGTTTGTGTGTCAGCTTCAACTGACAGTTCTCCACAATGTCGTCGTCGTCGTCGTCGTCGACGTCGTTGCTGTTGTTGTCTCTCTCTACTTATGTCTTGCTTTTGCTTTTGCCTTTGCCTTTGCAGACTTGCGACTTTTGCAGCTACAGATACATTTGCCGCATTCAGCTACAGATACAGATACAGACACAGATACTCGCCTAGATGGGCATTTGAATAATGCGCAGGCAGCAACTCTACCAATGCGTTAGTTGTTATGCCCAACTGGCAACAACAACAACAACTAATTTGCTGGGTCCGCAATTAATGCTTATCGGGTTAATTTACTCGCAAATGCAGCACAGTGGGCACAGTGCAGTACAATGGGCGTCAATGCACAACGATAATTCATTGAAATTTGTAAACTAGCTTTTAGCACAATTAGACATATGTCTAACATAAAGCTTGATTATAGCCCTGACAAAGGGTATTATTAGCGCGTTATGAAACCAACTTGTCCCTGCCCCACGGTGCTCTTATATATTCACTTCGATTGGAAACAGATCAGTAACAACGCCTATGTTATCGTAACCCTGTTATTATTTTGATAAGTGAATAATCGATTTTTCGTATCTACATTCCTAATTGCAACTGTACAAATCCTTCAGCAACGCCTATGATGCCTGTTATCGCCTCTAATAGACAATAATCGGTTTATTTTAATTAGCATATCTAACTTTTGCTCGACTTTCGATAACTATACAATAGATTTAATTTGCGATTATTAAACTGGCTTAACAATTTGTTACTATCAATTTAAATTTTATTTCTTTCTCTCTTTCAATTCTAAAATACATTTTTAAATATTCCTAATCATTTTCTAACGTATTATAACGTAGATATGGAATTACTAACTAACCTAACTACTACTAATATTAACTAACCTACTACTATGAAATTATATCTAAATTACAATGCAATTAAAAAGACAGTACTATACAATATGGTCTATTAAGCTATTAAACCATATGCAGGCATGCTAGAAAATGCTTGAATATGCCAGCTATACATATAATACTTATAGACTAGATAATTTGAGTTTAGATTTTCAGTTCTCTAAGCTCTAGAGACTTTTAAAGTGTATACAATTTCGCCATATTATTAACGATGCTACAAATTGCTATATAGATACGAAATATACGAATATAGATACTATAAAATTAGAAAAGTTCCTAAAAGTTCATAAAAGGTATCGGCATATGCTATTTCAATGCCTAGTTCCTACAGGTATCTATTTATTATTTTAAAAGTAGATAGTTTTCTTCCCATAAATGAAGCTACTAGCGGCACCTTCTGCCTTCGAGTTCGCACTACCAGTCTGCTTATCATAATCAGCTTTTAAAATGTACCCAACAGGCGGCACTCTCCAGCCGCGTTCACATGGTCTCGTTAATGCGGATGCATCCGTTTTATAGTCTTTATAGTCGACGTTTCGTCGTCTTTTTGGCATGCAATGTTCCCGAGCGATAAATAAAGTTGTGAACATTGGCTCGATTTGTAGGGATACAGAGAGAGAGAGAGAGAGAGAGAGGGAGAGGGAGTGCAAGAGGAGGTGGGCTATACACTGAATCCATTGCTTTATAAGTGCCGCTGCCTGCAACTTCGGCCTCAGCTACAGTCCTCGCCCCTGCCCCTGCCCCTGCCCCTGCCGCAGCCCGCCGTCTCAGACTCAGCCCCAGCCAGCTGCCATGTCGTTGCACTGCGTCGGACACAAAAGATTTACGATTATGGCGCGACTATTAAAAAGTTTCGCCTCTCGCACACCTCTCTGAACCGAATTGAACCAACTGAACCAACCAACTCACTCAAGCCCACATTCAAAGTCAAAACAAAATATTGTGAAAAGGCGCAAACAGCGAACAGAGACAGAGACAGCGAAGGAGACAGAGACAGGGACAGAGACAGGGAGAGAGAGAGAGACAGCGGCATCGACATTGGCATCGATTAATTATGTGCGGAATTTGGTTTATTGAGTACGAGCCGCCTTTAAATTGTCTAAAAGACCAGAGACCTGGGAGCTGTCAGGCGATCTCGATTGCCTTCCCCGGCGAGGGCAATGCGGGATGGGGTGGGGGGTGCAGTGGTTTCAGCAACTGACTATGCCGGTAATTTATGAGTTTAACTATAATTTCGAACATTTACGCTGCGCCTGCGTGCGCTTGCAATATGACAATACCGAGTCGCGGCTGTATTTGGACTTTATGTGGACAGCTGCTGGTCAATTGAGTTGGCGTTCGCCCGACTCCAAGTCCAACTCCGACTCCAACTCCGACTCCAACTGCGCCCGCAACTGCGCCTCGAACTGGGACTCGTCTCTCAGTTGCGCTTGCGGCGGCAACCATTTTGTATGTTTCGATTAGACTGTTAAGTTGTCAGCCTGAAATTGATTTGTGACCACGGTCCCGGGCCCCAGTGCCCTCTCCGTCTCCCCACCACTCGATTTGCCTGGAACCTGGCCCGAGCTGCAGCGGAGCGAATGTCACATGAAGGTGTTGCTCGTGCTCGTTTTGCCAAATGATCATAAATCGATCGTCCGAACGGGTATATAAGAAGTAATCGCAAGTAAGACACGAGTTGTCGTATGACAGGCCTGTCGCGCTACACTGTACAAAATAACATAGCAATAAATGTCTTCATAATAGATTGCCAACATTTCTTAGCTCTTAATTGAAATTGTTAACTGATTTTATTTGCTACGGTTTTGCCAGGGAGATCTTTCCATTTATTTGTTGATCTCTGCTATAAAAGGTTTCAGTTTTCTTTGATCCTAAGTATATCTTCGTTTCTCATATACAAGAGATTTCAGTTTGGTTTTATCCCAAGTATCTTTAAGTTTCTCTTATAAAAGAGATTTCACTTCTCTTTTATCCTAAGAGCCTCTCAATTTGTATGTCAAAATGTAGCCTGAGATACACATAGCTCTTCTACTGATATTGCTGCTTAAAGTAGATAAAATTGAAGAATCTTTTGGTATATGAGGTCTGAAGAAACCTTGACACGAACACTCTGCAAAGATATAGAAATTAATATTGAATCAAAAGCATCTAGGGCTTAAAGATCTTTAAAGCCTGTGCTCAAGTCTGAAACCTTTTTCTATAAATTATCAAACCTATCGAGGAGCGATAACTGGCTAAACTTTTGTATCGATATCAAAGACAGAGATAAAGAAGGTAAGAAACAGCCAGAGTTGTTTTACAATTTCAAATTCTTTTTATTTCCCTTAATATTAGATATATAAAATCTTTTCATTTTAAATCAACCCAGTCCCAATTTCAACTCATATTTACGACCAAGATATAAGTAAATGTAAAACCTTTTAAAACTCTACAGGGTATCGCAAGCTGTGCTAAAATAAAAAATACAATTTGGCATAAATCGAGTGCTTAATCGATCACTGAGCGCTCCTCGAAGCCGACACGTTAGTTTCGCGGGGTATTCGATATGACTATGAGGGGGGTTCGATAAGCTCGAGCCGAGTCGCAGTGCGCCGGCGTTTGATGTTTGACGGACTTGGGGGGGGAAGAGGTCTAAAGCAGTCGCAGTTAGCGCCAACCTAAGTGTCACATCTATTTTTCGTCTTATCAAAATCTGCGGCACTAACGATTACGTGTATCATGGAGGGGACTGCAATCGATGATTGGCTAATCATCTTTCAAAATTCATTGCGATTACTTTTTTGCAGTCAGCTCTAATCTCTAATCCAGTCGTCGTTCCAGCTCGCTGAGCTGCAGACTGTGGCTTGCGGGAGGCGAAGGCGGAGGCGGATGGTACTGTGCAAAAAGCTGTTTGAAGTGCCTGTCAGTTTCGGTTTCTGTATCTGCAACTGTAAGTCTGTATCTGTATCTCTAGCTGTAGCTGTATCTGCATCTGTAGCTGTAGCCGTTGCTGTATCTCTATCTCTATCTACAACTGTGTTTGTAGCTTGCTTCAAAGGAGTATGCGACGTCTTTGACGGCAACGGATTTGCTCGCCTCCCTCCCCCTCCCACCACGCTATTTGGCAGGGCAAGAGGGTAGTGCGTACTCGGTACAGGGTACTGCACACAAGCCTGTGTAGCGACTATAATCTGACATTTAATTAATAATAAAGTTGACAGTTTGTTGTGAGTGACTGTGACAGTTTTAATTGAGATTTGTTTCCCGCACTATGCGCTATGTGCGGGTCTGTGCGGCCTATGGACACACTCACAGCGTAATACCTAGTTCTGCAAGTATCTGTAAGGGTATAATGGGCACAAAAGGCAAGTAGTAGTAGTAAATAAGTGTAGTATGTACACACAATTCCTTTTTTTAGAGATCTCTAAAATTTAAATTTACTTAAATTTTTAATAGTAATCTATCTGGAAATTGTTGTTTTATATAATAACGCTCCAACTGGTCTCGTACTTCATCAGCTCCTTAGTGGCTATCGACTGACCAGAGCTGTCTGCCACCGCTTTGATCTTCGAGTGCAGCTCTTGACACTTTCCGCTTTCCGGTATGCCCCTCGCCAGGCAGGGGGAGCTGCCTCCAGCGTTTCACAAGGGTGCAGGGTATACAAATTACTTGAATTGCCAAGCAGCTACAACAACATTGCTGCCACTCAAAAGTCTCGAAGCACTTAAGTGTCGAGCGTGGGGCACAATGGCTGTATCTCTGTGTGTGCGAGTGTGTGAGTGAGTGTATGTGTATGTGTGTGTGAGTGTGCAGTCAGCTCGATTGAGAGGCGATTAGCGCACAAAACACAAGTGGCATGTTTTGATGATGATCATCAAGCGCGTCTGATTGCCGGCAATCAAATGTTTTTGTATAGCAAACTGTTAGGCCGAGGCAGAAGGGTCGCGGGAACGATAGAGGGGAGTGTGTTGAGAGCGGAACGAGGGTCGTGCGGTCTCGCTAAGACAGACACGCGTAAAAACGCTTTCAAATGGCTTTTCAATTGAGTTGTTAAGCGACCCCTCCACCCACTCCAACAGCCACGCCCCTGCAACAACCGAGCCAATGTAAAGAAACCCCAATTCCCCCCCCATCCCGCCCCCTACACCCGCCGCTGCCAGCTGCGCGGAATGGCGATAATTGAGTTTTATGATTGACACGACAACTTTGCTTTTTAAATTGACATAAATTTCAATATGTCGCACTGCCAACGACCCAAACCGAACGAAAACCGCAGCGTCATGCGAATCGAAACGAAACGAAACGAATGTACTCGCATGTACTCGAGTACCCCAGTACAATATTCACATTCACAATACCCGCGAACACAATTCACAATTCACAATCCATCGAGCTGTGCGATCTCTCGCTCGCTGTCCGTGCTCGACTCTCTGTCTCAGCGATAAATTGTGCAATAAATTTCAATTACTGTTATTTCGCCGGCACACACAGAGAATGACAACTTGAATGGGAATATGTTCTCAAAGCAATTTAAAGCAATGCGACAGGCTCACTCAGATACCCTGTAATCGAGCGAAAGGTCCCTAAGAACCTCTATCTCTCGCACTGCCTTTAAAATGCCATAAACGATTCAAACTTGTTTCTCTAAAAAGAAAACGTATAAGTAAAGTTTAAATATATCTGA
Source organism: Zaprionus inermis (assembly GCA_018151445.1). Lineage (NCBI taxonomy): Eukaryota > Metazoa > Arthropoda > Insecta > Diptera > Drosophilidae > Zaprionus > Zaprionus inermis. The sequence continues at coordinate 2,389,660 of JAECXD010001696.1, forward strand.
AACTCTTTAAACTGAAAACCTATCGAAACCAATCGAATATTGCCCATATTTCTGGATCCAACTTGTTTTTAAAAACCCATAATACACTAAGAATTTAAGATTAAGCATATTCCATACAATTCTGAAACTCTGAAATCGAATAATATTTGATATTAAACTCATATATCTCAAAATATATAAGATTAAGTTGATTTTTGTATTTTTTTTCTGGTTAAACTAAAATATTTGCATGACTTACTTAGATACTTAAGCAATAATAATGGTATATATTAACTAAAAACCTTTTCTTTTTCAAAAATCATATTTATACGTTTGACTTGATTTTATTACATATTTTCGTATTTGTACCATTTTATCATATCTGTAAACAATATTTTAGTGTGCTTAGGATTATTATAAATAATATTCCTATATCAATTTTGAAACCTTTTTATTGTGAACCCAATGACAACATTATTATAATTACTTTGCGTTGGCTCTTACTTTCGTTTTTCCCTTCCGTTTCCCATTAGTACACCCCTTCGAGTGCAGTTAACATTTGCAGGGTATTCGAATTGTCAAACCAGCGAGCTGGGCACATAAACTATTTAAGTGGCGGGGCAGGGCGGGGCGTTTGTAGTAGAAGGCAAAAGCCAAAGAAATATGCGCACACAAATTGTGATAAATTTTATGTTAAAGTGCATGAAATTATATGGCGACACATTTGGGCACTCATAAATTTTATTTAAACAATTTACAATTGTCATTCGGCAATTGCCTGTCGCCCTGGCTAGCCCTCCCTTCCAGCTCTCACTCCCCCTCCCTCTCGTCGCCCTACACGTTTCTCCCTCATTATTATTGTCCCTGCATTTACCCAATCGTAAATTCAGCCCGGTTTTTTTTGTGACTGCGAATTGGGAATGATTTGTCTTTTATTGGCAAGTGGAAATAGTTTTTATTATGGAGCAGAGTGTTTCAGTCGTACTTTGACTGCTGAAGAGAAGAAAGTAGATTGTATATATAAGTCCAAAGACTTCTAGTCCATGTATTATAAAAAATACTTTTATCCCAAATAACTTTATGATGAAAGAGCGCTAGAAACTGAAATTAGTTTATTCCTGCCTTCTCTTGCCCTTTGATGAAAGTAGACGGTCTAAATAAAGAATTAACTCTAAGATAAAAGCGCAACAAAACCGTTGAAATTAGATTTTCCATTGAATTGCCTTGAATCGATATTTCTAGAAGACTGAATAAATCAGAGCATATTAAATTTCTGCCCGCCTGCCTGCCTGTTCATACAACTGTGGGTACCCGAAGGTCTTAATCATAATTTTGGTGAAGCAACACAAACATTCTCTGCATCCACTTGAATTGAGGCCTCCGAGATAGACAAATAAATCACCTTCAGCCATTTGTTTCCACTTGAGAAGGCCCTGTGCCTGTGCCCGGGCACCTTAATAATGCATGAAAGTTAATTGGCTGCCCTCGGTACGGTCTCGGTCGAAACTCAATCAAATTACAACATCAAAGCAAATGTCGCCAGATACTCGACGAGCTGCCCCATCGCCACTCTCTCTCTCTCTTCCTCTCTCTCTCTCTTTCTCTCTCTCTGTCTCTGACACTAGCTAAGCACCTTCTCCATTCCCGAATTCTCCTGCAAGTACTTCACTTCAGTTGCCAGTTGGCTGCCAGTGCCAGACAGCATCGTCATGGTCTCGTTTCGGTTCTCCCTCTCTCTCTCTCTCTTTTTCTGTTGCTCTTTCTCTCGCTCTCCATCGCCGTCTCTGTCTGTTTCTGTTTCTGTCTGACAACTTACTTTGGCATTTGGCTGTCAACATGCTGTCAGACATTTAAACAATAAATGACCAAACACTTTTCATTATGTTGCTCTTTGCGGTTGCTGCCAGTAGCAGAGCCAGACCCAGAGCCAGAGCCAGAGCCAGGGCTGCATACAGAGTCGGAGTCGAGAGACAAGAGATTTGTCGACTGACGGACCAGCGAGAGAGGAGGCAAAGGAGGAGTTGCGAGAGAAGCGAAATTTACTTTGATGCCCACCGACGACTCCTAAATGGACAGAAATGTTGTGCGTGTGCTTCGACGATGCCCGTGTCGGAGTTTGAGTCCGAAACGAAACGAGCAAGTGAATCGAGCTAAAGTTTTCGACATGCATATGCATGATTTAGACCCTGATGTGGGTCAAACGGGCAGCCGCCCCTCGCCTCCCCTGTCAACCCATCGCAGAGGTCAAAGTTTTACTGCTGTTGCCTGTCATAAAAATGTTGCCAAAATGTTGCTCAGCTCGGCAAATTTGTTGTTGCTGCCGTTGTCGTTGCCGTTGCTGCTGCTGCTGCTGCTGCTGCTTTTCATGTTGTCAGTGGCGCTGTCCGTGGTCCTTTGTCGGCTACAAATACGGAGAACCCATTTCAAAAATGTTGACACCCAGCATAGGGCAATTAAATTCATTTTTCATTCATTTGACTCTACGCCGCCGTTGCCCACTGCGAGTCTGGACACAGTTGGCAACCCTGTTGAAATCGGAGTGACATATTGCGCTGCAGTGCAGGGGCGTAGCCTCGGAGGGGGCGTATTTCACTGCAAAATATCCAATATTCAGCTGAATGAATTTACATTCATCGCATACCTTTTGTGATTTTTTTCCAATTTAATCGCATTTATGGTTTGTATTTGCGGATTTAAATTTGATAATTGAATTTTAATGGGTGTAGCGGGGAATGATTATGAATAATTGAATAACATATAATCATCAATATCGAATTGAAACTATAAACTTATTGCATATTAGATTTGCCTATTGAATTAGGCTGAAATATGTAAAACTCTATTTTATCTTAAATAATGCCATCTAGTGTATTTCTGGTATTTACAGAACTAGTATTATATTTACCAGTAAATTTGACATACAATTCGTATAATATGATAACAAATTAATATAACATTCAAATAATTAAGTGTTTCTTTGATAATCACAAAATTCTAGCTGATTTCTGTTAAGAGTATTAACTTACAAATATTTTTGTTGCAACATTTAAATAATATATATAATTATATTTTGTATTTAGTATTATTTGTATTCAGAACTGAAAGGGGTGTGACCTGCTGGCGTATTAAATATAATGATATATGCATTTATATATACGTTTTTGTTAAAATGTTGATCAAACCAAATAAATACCTGCAGAATATGATAAAGCGAGTTGAATATGGAATTTTATTAACAATTTAACTTTTAGATTTATTGCTAACCTAAACTATTTATTTAGATAAATTTTTCATTTAACTTTCAGCCGCTTTTCTGTATTATTTCCTTCGAAATTTGTGGAATTTAAAGCTACGCTTTCCTCGATTTATTACTCCATTTTCAGCACATTTGCAGTGCATTTCAGTAAGATTTATGGGGCATAATGTGTGTGCGTAAGTATGTATTTACTTTATTTGTGGGGTCAGGGAATCCTGTATGCGACTCGTAAATACCTGAACGCATCTCACTCCCCTCTCGAGCGATGTCAGCGGCATTTAAGTGCCTCGAAGCGAGGGCCGTATTAATGGACCCTAAACACGTTGTTGGAATTTTTCGGTCACCCTGCAAGCGAGTGAGAGAGAGAGAGAGAGCGGGAGAGACCATAAGAACAAATTGCTTTGCACACATTAAGAAATTTCCCATTTCGGTGGCGGCGAGCGGGGGCTGGGACTGCGCCCACGAGAGGAAGGATCTCTCCTAGCAGTCGGAGCTCGTTTATCCACGACGGCAGCGACGCTGGAGACGGTCATAAATTCGGTTTTATTTATGAGCATTTAATTTTTGTAACATTAATTTAAACATAACTGCCAAAACATAAATTAGCTTCCGTTTCAAACTAATTATGCCGCCTGCTACAGTCACCCTCGTCCCGCCGATTCCGCCTCCCTCTCTCTCTCTTTCTGTTTGTGGCAATCGCTCAAGCATGAAAATCGTTGACTGCACACAAAGGCAGCCCATATCAGAGGCAGAGGCACACACACACACACACACACTCTGCAGCAACAGACGCCCCCGCCTCATAAATTTGACTATACGCATATACCTGTCTCGCTCGCCCGCGCCGCACTGTGTTTTATCTGTTTCGCGTCCCTTCTGTCACTCTATAAGAAAGTTCCCCCGAGAGTATGCGCAAGAGAAGGGTATGTGGCGGGGAGGGGGGAAGGGAAAGTAACCTAAGTGCCGTTACACATGCATCGCCTTGGCATGCATATAAATTTTATCCGTTTGCCGCTGCTCTTTTGAACTGCCATCAAATTAGTTGTTCATCCAAGCAATTAACCAAATGCGCCCCCCGAGCGCCAAAACTAAAGTGGAACCAAGATCAGGGCTGCACAACGATCGGTTCAAAAGAATCAGAGGGAGCGAAGTTCTTAAAGAAGCGAGAGATTTATTAAAATCTCAAAAAAGATTGTTGGATTGTTGGGATCTAATTTTCCCATAGTTCACGCGATATAATTTTATATAATAACATTTCTTGATCAAGCCTCATTTAATTTAATATATTTTATTTTTTAAATATATATTTTAATTTTACTTTGAGATCAAGAAAATTTACTGATATAACATTTCTTGATCAAGCTTCATTTAATTTAATATATTTTATTTTTTATATATAATATATAATATATTATTTGATATACTTAGTTCCATTTCAAATACCTGAAGTAATTTTGCTTTTTTCAAAGAAACATACTAATTATATAAATGTTTAAGAAATAAAATCAGAGTTATAATATGATATGATAATATGTTAGTTGTCAATATTTAAATTGTCCTCAAATTAAAATATGTTGCATATTTCAGGTGAATAATTTAAATGATTACTATTTATATTTTTAGATTCATTATATTTTTCTTAGGTTATTTAGTTACAGCTCAGAAAATTTCAAGATCAGCAAAGCTGACGAACCTAATCTATCTTTTGAAGAGAAAAGTAAAGATATAAATATGATAATATATATTATATTTATTATATTATAAATAATAGTTAAGCGAATATTTTAATTCTGCAATATAATAATGTTATAAATAAAAAACATGTGAATATTATAACTGATTAATTATGCAAAACTCATTCATGCATTCACTACCTTTCTAATTTCTGCACTTGTTTAGTTTGTTCTCAACTCAATTGCAATTAACATAAGTATATAATGTTTCTATAAAATAATACTTAAGTATTATTTTCAACAGTAACAAAAAACGAAGGTTGCGAGTTCACAAATTACTTTACAACTATTTGCACTCAATTATTCATTCGCTCAAACACTTCTAGCCCGAGTGTACATAAATCGCGCAGCCTTGAGTCGAGTGGACAGTTCTGGCGTGTCGTGTCGTGGCTTGGTTTACGGCAGCCCTGGCGAAAAGAGCCGAAAACACGCCAACATAATAATCATAAATATATCAGACAGCTAACTTTTGGCTGGCATAATAAAATCCAATTAAAAACCAAAGAAAACAATGTTTACGACCTGACAGCGTGCACTCGCTGGGTAGAGATGGGGGTAGAGGCAGGGTCGTGGGGCAGGGGCAGGGACAGGCACGGCAACAGAGACAGGGACAGGAGCAGGGGCGTGGGCGGCAGGGGTGTCGTGCGTCGGGTGCTTTGGGCTAAAAAAGGGCTGACTCGACTCGATTGCGTTGAGTTATGTTAATGGCGCTGTCTGCGCCCACAAAGTGGACCGATGTTGTTATGGATCTGGCGCTTTAATGTCTACATCCTCCAAGATGCATTTCGCAACAGCTGCCGCGTGAGCGGAGGGCAGGAACCAGACAGTGGGTGAAGTGTGGGGGGAAGGGTAACTCATTATGAAGCACCGGTAGCAAGCAAAGAAAACATGCAACTTCAACGGCAACAATAATTCTCCAGCTAACACCAAATAATTCACAGACCCAGAACGACAAACAGCTGAGCTCCCCTTTCATCTACCCCCCTCCCCTCTTGGCCCTTGTCTCCACGCCACTGGCACAAGCTCTGCCAAGTGTCAGCGTAAATCTTAAAATTCACGAAGCAGAAAGTGTTGCCTTTGTGGCAATTGACTTGGCCGGCAGCAGTTGGCAGCGAGAGGTCTCCTCCGACTCGACTCGCCCTGTAACTAGCAAAGCTCTTTGTTGCTGTTGTTGTTGTTTCTCTCGCTGTTGTTGTTGTTGTCGGTGGGTGTCGTGCGATACGCTCACCCACCATGTCTGGGCGGTGTCCCAGTCCCGCATTCACAGGGCTTGCACTTTATTATTTATGGCTGTCGGTTTGAGTACGAATTCATTTTATTTATGAAGCAAGTCAGCCAAGCGGCCAACCAAAGCAGCCAAAACAGCCAAAACAAGCAAAACAGCCAGAAAAACACAAACGAAACGACCAACTGTGCTCTCTCTCTCTCTTTCTCTCGCGCTCTGAAAATTTGTTTTTCTCAAAGAAAGGCTGGGGCACACAAAGAAAAGGGAGTTCACAGTGTCGGTGTGGGTGCCATGCCAAAACCTCATCATCAGACTACCATGGGCAGAGCAGAGCGGAGTCCAGTCTCAAAAGGATTATCGATGATATATAGTGCGGCGAATTGGGAAAAATTTTGACAGAGTACGAAAAATAAATTGGCTTCACTTTAAGTTGAGTTAAGATGAAATTTCTTGGGAATTGGAAAAAGGTTGCATACAAATCATTGAGCTAAAAGTTTCAGGAATTACATGGGATCTACATAGAATCATATGAGTAAAGATACAATTAGATCAGAACTTTATAGTTCCCTATGAAGTGCAGAAGAAATTTCAGTTTCAAATGATTTAGATATTTAGAAAGAGTATAATATAATATTATATATTTTATTTCAATAAAATGCATATATAAAAAGTAACTTGTACATATATTTTGAAGTTTTTTTTCTTAATAAAGAAATATCTTACCTAAACATATATTTGACTGTTATTTGAGTTCTCAAAAAATTTCACAAGTATATAAAATAGTTTAGCATAAATTCAATTTTAAGAATTTTCTTTAGTAAATTTCATCAGTTCAGGAAGAGTCTATTCTAGTTAAGAGTCTTTATAATACTTAAGAATAATTAATGTAATTAAGGAACACAGATATATAAAAAAAAATATTAAACATTATAATATAAATTATATTTATTTTAATTATGGTAAGCAACTTTCTCTCATTCGTTCCACTGTGCACACGCCCCGAGCTATGCAATGCGATGCCATAGCCTTCGACACTTGTACCACGACTCGAGAGAGAGCTTTCTCATTCTCATTCTCTCCCTCTTGCCTCACTATTGCTCTCCGGCTCTTTGGCCACTTGGCCAGGCCCATTTGGCTCGGCTAGTTACGTACGTAGCAATTTTCGTGTCGGCTAATTAGCTTTGGGTGTATTGTTTATAAATTTATGACGCATGTTAAATGGGTTTAATTAATTTATGGCTCTTTGAGCCCGACTGCACTGGATAGGGCCAGGTCGTAGGAGTCGTATGGGGCAGGTCGGTCGGGCAGACTGTTTAAGCTAAGGCCAATTGAATTTTTGCTTGTGAATTATGTTAATGCTCGAGTTCGTGCTTATGAGTTGCGGTTACTACATGTTAATTGGGTTCGCCTCGCGACAGACCCCAGATGATGATGAGCATGATGATGCGTATGATGGGGGAGAAAGCCTTCAGGCGCGTCAATTAAAACCGAAAACTCAGCCACTTATCACCTTCAGGATCAGCTGCGTTCGTACACCCTGCTGGGCCAGACATCTCAATTATGATCGCAGGAAATGCAAACCTCCCTCCATATGCATATGATGATTATACTTATTTATGCTTGTTTTATTCAAATGGCCCATTCTCATTTCACAGCACTCTAAACTGCTCAATTGAAAACCGTTGCGTATACTCTACAGTTGGCGTGCAGTGGGACTTATTGCCAAGCAAGTAACATGGTGATTTTTTCAAGATTTTTATTGCTCTTAAGCTTTCAAATGAAAATGATATTATTCAAGAATGTTTTTCTAAATTAAATATAATTGGTTTTTATTTTAACAAAAATAAACTTCAGCAAAGAATTTTTTTTGATAAATCTTAGGTAATGCTTAATAAGAGTTTCTAAATTATTAAAATAATTTTAACATAATTAAAATAGGAACAAAAATATTTCATAAATCTTTTAAAGTTATAGAGTCAGAAAGTATAAAATACTTAAGCCACATACATAAATCATTCAAAAATATTTGAAATTTTAAATTTTTCAATTTGAAAATTATTTAAATTGCATAAATAGGTATTTATATGAATTTATATCCCGAGACTCAAAAATCTTTAAAAACATAATATATTCTCCTTTTACAAATATTTTCAAGGATTATAAGTATATAATGTTACTGTTAAGGTTAAATTAAATTTATATAAAAGTATGTCTCTGTTTATTCAAAAAATTTAGTATTTCATATATTTTTATAAGTTTTAAAAATACTTAAAAATATTATAATAATATACATTCTATAATTCACTTTACGCTTTATAAGTATATCAGGCTGCAGATTAAATATATAATTGTTATATATTTCTTCTTCGAAGTATTTTTTTGATATAATTTTCAATGATTCACCTCAGTGTTTCTTTTACAAACCCCCAGAGTATTCTAAGTTCGGTGCAAGCTGCCCGCTTGTTTCACTTTTTCCTTTTTTATTGTCGTCGTCATCGCACCCAGGCGCCAGGGTCGAAATGATCAATGGCCGCTAATTAGTGTGTCCTCTCTCTTGGAAAGTTACACATGCTCCCAGTGGCTCTACGGGCTCCACGAACTGCGGGGTATACGGTTACAAGTGTCGTCTGGGCCAGGCTCACGCTCGCATACGCTCTCTCTCCCTCTCTTCCACTCACTCTGTCTGTCTCGGGACTCCCCGCTGTGGGCCGCAGGTCATTTATTATTTCTGCCGCTGCCGCTGCCGCTGCTGCTGCTGCTGGCGGGGCTTGAATTTCAATCATTTTGTAGCTCTGTAGCTGCGTCGATTAGAAATTGCGATAATGTCCGGCGACATGGCGACAAAGTTTCGGAGTAGTGCACGCGCCTCGACTGACGCGCTGTAGGGACTCCTCCTGTCCGCAGTTTGTCCGAGCAGGCTTATCTGCACTTGGTTGCCAGTAAATTATGTTTTATCTGCATCAGTTGTGAGTGGGTCATGTTCGGATCGGGTCCACTCACATAGAGAGTTTCGGGCATAAGTATTTCGGACAATGGACAACTGCGGCGCGCCGGTTCCGTTGATTGATGAGCCCAGCGCGCTAATGAGCTGCAATTAATAAAGTCATGGACGCCGCACAGGGTTGCAGCAGCAGCGGGGTCAGCGTACCGCCACAACAGTGTCCAGCTGATTAATGCCCCACACGATAATGAGGTTTTGACTCCGACTCAGACGCGGACTCGTAATGCGCTCTCTACACTTTTCGGTTTGTTTGTTTGGACACACGGGCCTAATGCCATTTGATAGATAGATCTGCGCCGAGAGGTTGCAATCGTATGATAAATGACCTCTACATGCAGAGTGTATATATACCTACTATATATATACCTACAAGTTTATCTTAAGCTGCAGTTCTCGGGATACAAAACGCTGCTATCGCTGCTTACTTCCGATTCCGGGAGAGGGCTCTATTTGATGTTTAATCATTCTAAACCATCGAGCAGTAAATTTCCAAGAATTCGTCATAATTAGGCAGCGGTTGGGGGAGGGGCGTGGGCGTGTTGTAGTGTCGGCGCTTTGAAGTCACCGCCGACTGTTCACCTAATTATCACACTATTTGAGGCATCATAAAGAAGACTACGCGTCTGACTCCCGTCCCATAGTGTGTGTGTGTGTGTTTTGGCTAAAAACAAATAACTTGGCCCTCGAGCGGGGTGCGTAGCTTGTCTACTCCATAGAAACTGAAACTGAAAATAGGCGAAATAATAAATAAATAATCGAAACAGACACAGATACGCACAGACAAGCAAACTGCAATGTAAATGCAGTGTGCAGCCATCGCCACGTTCCGTTTCATTCTCAATCCGTACACGAACGATTCCGTATTCCGTACGGTTCGTTATGTCGTTCTTCTGGTGCGCATCATAAAGTCATAAAAGTGTGAAAAGCGCGGCGAGATCAAAGACCCGATGTTTTCTCCTCCCGCTGCTGCAGTTGATTATCGTAGTCGTTGGCACACTGTGAAGTAGAGTCCAAATATTCCCGGAAAATGCATTTAATGCATTGAGAAAGCATACTAAACTGCTCGAGGAAACCTCTTAAATGCTTTTTACGATTCGATTTTCACATTAAGTAGAATAATCAGTTCTGAAAACATTTATTAGAATCGAATAGAATTATATCACGATAGGGATACGTAATTTTAAGGAAATAAATACAAAATTGGTAGAATTTCGATTTTGAATGGGAATATTTAATATTATTTGCGTTTCCCAAATTTACTGTAATATTAAACATTAATTCTGCAGATTTTATAACCAATTAAATTTAAATTATACGCTTCTGATAGCTAGATAGAAAGAAATTCTTTGAACAATCGATATATATCGATAGAGCGCAATGACTTCAGTATTGTATGTTTTAAACCCGTAAGTGGAATATATGATAATTGTAAGAACCAATTTAAAGTGAAATATTCAGAAATATGCATAAAAATATTTGTTTATTAAATTAAAATAAATATATTTTTAATTTATGTTCTAGATAAATCGAAAACCGAAACGATAAGCACAAAAATCGAACTTATAAGACATAACAGTAGCTAAATGATTTTAAAAACATAATTTAAAATCTTTTTATTATAACTTGTATGAAAACTTATAAATCATATGCTTAAACTTTGCTTTTCGTTTAGGAATTCAGTCGATATACAATTATTAAAAGGTTTTATACGTTCATCAAGCTTAATAGAGATCCAAAGAAAAATATAACTTGAATTTCTGATCTAACGTTATAACTAACGTAGTTTAAAGTAAAGTCTTATAGTTACACTGGCCGTGACTGTAAAAAAACCTCACGATTTGAATGCAATTCGCGATACTCTAACTGAATTACTTTGTGGGGAAGGTATCATTAATTCTCGCTAGACCCGCCAAATTAGCAGTCAGTTACATCCGCTTTGGGGGCGTCAAGTTTCCAACTGGAATCTGCCTCGAGTCCGGCCACACACACACACACACACACACAGCTGCAACGTTGCACATGCAAACTAATAAATTTCATTGATGTGTCTATTTTCGGTTAGCCTGGCCCAGCCCCGCCTTACCAGCCATCCCGCCCTCCTGTCCGCTCTGTCCCCGCGGAACCTTCAAGTGCTACAACGGAAGCAATTTGTAGCTACAAGCTGTAATTTCTATGCGGTTCTCCCACTCTCCCACTCTCCACACCCCACCCCCGCAACGTGCTGTGCCGCCTAAAAGACGTCGATAATTCTTAAGCAACGGCGCGAGAATCGAAAAAGTAAAAGCGTGCAAATTTTCAGCGACTCCACAAGGCAAGTGCTACGGCTTGCCGCGAAGGAGACGCGCCGCAATTGCAGCCCATTTTATTTAACCCTTTTTATGGCCTCATTATGGCCGGGGTAGGTCGCACACAGACCATATATCTCCCGACTTGGCCATGTCTCGGCGCCCAGGGCGGGGCGCGGGTTGGGCGTGCAAATGAGGGCGCAACACACGGAAATGAGGCTAGGAATCAAGCAAATAAATGTTTTATAAAATGTTCGCGGCACACACAAAGTAAGTAGCGAAATTTCCAGCACTTCCAGCAAACCATTAAAACGAAATTTATTGTCCGCAATGTTTTATGGTTTTACCAAAATTCGCAACTGGCAGCTTTACTTGGCAATTTGCTGGGGAATCGGTAAAGTCGCGCGACGAAGTGCTGGCTAATGCAGAGACAGATACACACATAAGGAGATACTTTGTGCACTATGTACTAAGAGATGGGGCAATATAAGAGATCAAGAGAAAGGTAGAATGAAAGAGAGCGAGAGATAGAGCGATCTTTAAACCGACTTGGCTCCCTGTAATTGTATTTTCATCTCTTTGCAAGCCATATTTTGCTGTTATGATCATACCGGAAGGGTGTTTTGCAATTAAACCCGTTTTATTTCTTGATAACAAAATTACTAATATTTATATTTAGTTATTTTTTGCAGAAAAAATGCAGATTCAAATTAAAAAAAATATTTTAGAAAAGTTTTACTAATTTTATTATAGTAAAAAGTAGCAAACAATTTAGTTTGATAGTTTAGAAAACTTATTTTCCTCTTTGATTATATATTTACATAAACAAGTTTATAGTTTATGTATAATAAATATTATTACATAGTTTAATAAACTTTTCAATAATAAATATTATTACATAGTTTAATAAACTTTTCAACTGGATTTTGAACTTAACGATATTAAAGAAGGAGAGAGATAGATAGAGAGTGTGTTTTCCTATCTCCCAACTTGCAGATTGATCGATCAACTTATCTCTGCGATAACAGACACTCTATGCCGAAGTCTGTCTAGCTTCTCTCTCTCTCTTTCTCTGCCGCGCGTCAAGTCTGCAAAATCTCAAACTGCCATTCATAATACGAGCGAAAGGGAAAGTTCGAGCGCGGTAAATTAATAACGGGCAAAACTTTTAGACGCGAGAGAGAGAGAGAGAGAGAGCTCCAGTTTTAGAGCCTCAACAGCTTCCATGTCTGCTCCTGCAACTGCCGCCGGAGGAGAGGCGGCTGTTTCCCCGGCAGACGTGCAAGTTGGGGCCATAAATTGCGAGGCGCAACGCAAAATAACCGAAAAATGCAAGACAAGCTCTGCAGCGCCAGGAGGCTCTTTGGCGATGGCCAAGGGGTTTGGCCGGGCAGGGACTGAGGTGGGGGGAACGGGAACGGGAACGGGAACGGCGAACGGGGTCTGGCTGTGCGATATCTAGCGCACTTTCAGCGCAACGATAAATTTCCAAGGCGAAATGTGTAAATTATAAATACGAGCAATTATTTTAACTCTACTTAACAAATTACCATGCCATAGCATATGGGGCAAAAGGTATAAATTACCGACTTTTACGACTTGCGGAAATTGTATGGCGACGACGAGCAGGTTGTGTGTGTGTGCGTGTGAGAGAGTGTGCGAAAGTCAGCTTAATTGTGTGTGTAGGTGATTATGCTTAATTGTGTGTATGTCAGAGGCGTCGACGGCGTCGTTGTCGACTTTGGCGGTCTGCTCGAGAACCAGCAACCGTTACTGCTTCCTGTGTCACCTACCAGCCCCTCCCCGAACGCCCTACTACCCACCCACCCGCTACCCACATCCTCGCCATAGCATGCTGTGCTGTAAAACTTTTCGAATCAACTTTTAAGCAGCCCAAATGACTTTGTGGCCATTTTACTCGTGTCGGCAGGTCACACACTCGACGGTAGAAGGTTTCACAGGGTGTTTCGGGGTAGGAATTCGCCACTTGATAACTTGATAACTTGATAACTTGTGTTCTGCGGGGCAGCACATGCGTGAAAAGGTTGCCCTACGTTCAACGTTTAATTGCAACATTTCTCGGCCAGGGATTTGTACAGCTCGAGAAGGTAGCGGGAAATTCAGAGAGAGAGAGAGAGAGAGAGAGAGAGAGAGGGGGGGGAGAGTGAGAGTAAGAGGAAGTGCGATATTTACCGACTATGTGTGTGGCTTAGTCACGTTTCGGAATGTGTAAATAAAAACAAATCTATGAAAATAAGAGATTAAAATACTGTATAAATAAATAATAAAAGCGCAAACCAAGTAAACATAACCTATGAGTATACAGGGTGCCCTGTTTTGGTCTATGATAAGGTACCACATTGACTTATAAACCTAGATAATACACTTATATGAAATAAATAGTGTGATATATTTTAAAAGGTATTATAACTTTATTTTGCTGTCTAGAATTTTAAGATCATCAAAAAATGTTATTAAGCCGATTTACTAACTTAAATCAATAATGTAATAATAAATTACGTTACTTGATTCATAATCATAAACTATTTTTTAATAAAATTTATAAGCTCAAGGAATATTTCTAAATAAAATAAATAACTGCATATCGATATTAAATTTTCGCTTTAACATATTTTTTTTATCAAATTTTCCTGTTGCCTTTCACTTGGTAAAAGGAAGCTTGACTTTTCTGGGCAAAAAATGGTGAATGGGAAAAGTCCACAAAGTTTTTTTTATTTTTTGGGAAAACAGACATCTGAATCAGCAGCGCGGCAGATTAATGATGATTACTCAAGTATGAATAATTCACGTGAAAGAGGGCGCAATTCATTATCAGATCTGTGTACAGAACACGCCGCCCCTCCCTCTCACACTGCCCCGGGGCGATTATAATGAGTCGTGGACTGCGACAGCTGCATTCATAGCCAAAGTTGTAAGTTATGTTAACGAAATGCGCTTTGGATTTGCCTTCGGCTTCGGCTTTGGTCCTTAACTTCTCGATTTTGGCTTTTTTTTATTTTTCTTTTATTTTTTGCACTGTCTTCGATGTCGTTTACACTGCGCAAAAATGTTTGGCGCAGCAGTCGTAGCAGGGGAAGGCGCTCGTGCAAAAATAATTTATGGAGAGCATCAACAACCCTAAGAGCTGGGGCTGCAATGATAGATGGCGTGCCAGAGTGTCTGGCGTGGCCTGGCAACCATGGCCCGGCCGGGCAAAGGCGACGCGAGCGAGGCGAGGCGAAGTTAACCCAAAACCCAAAATATGCTGCGGGCGATATATTTCTCGCACTCACTGTCATCGCGATGCGGCTGTCGAGAGTGCAAGTGAGGAGAGACAGCTCAGTGGGAGGGAGAGAGAGAGAGAGAGCGAGAGAGGAAAACAGAGTTGCCTAGCACTTTCAAATTGAAATGTCGTTTCGGCTGGCGCTAGAACTTTTCATTGCCAATTTCGGGGCACAAACAGGGTGCCCTGCGGCAAGGGAGCAGTGGGGAGGGGGGCATACGAGCGGAGTTGGCAGTAGCTGCCAAGGGCTGCCATATTTCTGCCATATTTCTCGAGAGCCAGCACAAATGTCACATCAATCTTGTGACCAGTGTTGCGTAAGAAGTAAAGAAAATATTCATTTTGCTTTGGCCCCCAAAAATGAATCAACTTTCGCACTCGACCCCGGTTTCCCTTCTCCCCCCTCCCTGCTGCATGCGAAATGATTAATGACCTCGACATGTTGTGCGAAATTCAAATGAAGAAAGCGAAAAACGTAGACCAAGCGCACACAGTGTACTGTATACAGTGTATACTGTATGTATGCATACGGATTGGGCATGACTATAGTTCGGGAATGTGAATTGAATCAACCTTAATTGAACGAGAAATGGAATCACAGCGTACTGAAAGAACGATTCATTATGTTTTCATTATTTCACTTTGATTGATGATTTCATTTTGATCACTTGATGTTTGTAATATTTCTAAATATTTCTAATTTAAAATACAATTCATCATTGAAATACAAATCTCTTTTTAATGAGTTCAGAACATAAAAATTTAAAAATCAATTGATGTTCGAAATGACCCGGTTTGCTTTTAATCAATATAAATAAATTTAGATAAAAAATAATTACTTAAAAATGGGAAATTGTTTCAAAACACATTGCGAAACATATTATTACAAATACACTCTAGTTATATTTATTTGTTCTTGTTTTTGTGCTTTATTTCTCAGTTTTTTTAGCTCTCTTATAGATTTATCATTTCGCTATGGAAAAGAATTATTTAAAAATAAAAAAATGTGTTTTTATAGGTACTTCTTTTTCCCTTCGGTTTCTAATGCTATTTATTACCCGATTATATTGAAATTTGAAGTATAACTAATATATTGAAGTATCAAAAGGAGAGTTACTTTAATTTATTCAGTTCATAATGACAGACTGTAAGAAAGGGTAACATTTCAGATATGCTTATCTGCAAATTTTCACACTTTCATAAACAGCGCAAGCCCATTTGCAACAGCTGTAGGGTGTCGTAAAACAGCAATTAACAGTTTTTAAAATTTATTTGCCAAATCGAGCATTGTTTGTTTAATATGACAGGGTGCAAAAGGTCGAATAATGTTGCGCATGTTGCGATATTGTTGCCTTCTTTGGCGGGTTGCCACCTGCCACCTGCCGCCTGCCTGCTGGGGTAGTGGCGAGGGGTTTGCAACATGACGGCGTCCACCATATAAAAATTTCGCGATTGAAGGCGCACAGAGTTGCCGCAAACAGCAAACGGCTATGCCGACAGCTGTTGAAATACCCTGTATATACCAACATAATTCAAGGGGTATTTCAGCATAAGGCAGCGAGCGAAAGCCGTGTCATGTGACAGGGTATTAACGCGTGCATCAGTTACGCCAGCTTTGCCACTTGTTGCCGGCAACTGCAACTGCAGCAACACATGTTGCTGTCGGCATCGTCGCGAACATGTTGTCGTCGTGCTGCATGCGGCGTTTCTTGTCGCTGATTAGCATCGCCATCGCCATCGTCGCTCGTGTCAGCGCGATAAGGTCTCTTCGCTCTCCACTCTCCACTCTCTTCTCTCCTCCAGGCAACTCTTCGCACGGCCATCGCGACTCTTCGCTCGTGTTGCATTGCAGCTTGCATCGATTGCGCTGCCACAAATCATTGCCAAACATGCTTTTTATTACGCGGCCTGCCGCGGTACCTGCAACAAGGTGTGGCTCTTGCCTCATCTGGAAGCCAGGCTAACTCCCTGAGTGAGTTTCACACATGTGAGCTCGTGTTATGCGACTTACAATTAATAAAATAGCCAAAGATTTATTCATTTCGGCCGGGCCTGTGAATAATGGCCCGCTTTACAGTAGGTCGTTTGCCATATAGGGTATTCTAGCAGGCAGAACCTGCTTTGCCGACTAATATTGTATGGGAAACTAAATTTACTGTTTTCTTATGCGATTTTCAAGTACGATTCGGACTGTTATATAGCGTGTAGTAGTAATAATCTTGCTTTGCCGAGTTTCAGTTCTAATAAATTGCAAATGGAATAGCGCAATGAAACTGCCCATACCCAACTATTACTATATCAGGTATATTATGCCAAAATTTCAACCAAATCAGACTACTATCACATATAGTATTCAAAGGAATTCAAAATTCTTCCTTAACTTCTTGCCTAAGTTACATATTTATAACCTATGCAACTGGAACAGCGTTATTCCCAAATTTTAAGACTGTAGCTGCTATAAGCTCTGAGATCTACACAGCGAACTGGGAAAAATAAAAATTAAAATATATATGAAATAGAATATCTTTAAAGCAGCCTGCATAACTAATTGTCCATCCACTGATCTCTACGATCCAATCAAATGTTAAGCACACACAATATACCATATATATAATAAATATATATATCAATTTCAGTGGGGCAACCTAACGAGAAAGCTCCCCGCTGGGATCGCGCATGCGGCACCCCGCCACCGCGGCGAGCAGCTGCAGCGATGGCATGTCCAAGTCTTCGCCTCTCCCCTCCTGTTCTCCCCTCCTACCATCCCTAGCGGGTCTCATTAGCTGCTGCATTCGATGACGCCAAACAAGCCACTTAATTTAAATTTAAATGTTTACTTCTCGCTTTGCGTGTGGGGCAAAGTATTTTGTCTTCGTTTTCCCCGCGCCCACTCCCACTCCGAATCTTTCTCTCAGTCAGTCAGTCTGTCGGTCCGTCTGTCGCGCTGTCACGGCATGCCAAGATTTATTTTGGGTATTCCATGGGCCACTAAAGTGCGCTGTCAGCGCAACAGTTGCCGCCATACGTTGGCCGCGTCCTTTCCGCACAGCGACAGCTACATTAGCGTCTGGTGGTGGTCCCACACGCTGCCCCGGCTCCGATCTATCCAACGGACCCACTCGGCGGTGCACATGACACCGGCAACCCACATTAATTAGGCAAAATATTGACAAAACGATATGTGGTGTGACTATTGATTGGTGCACCGGGATTGTGTGTGCGCTCTCTTTCTCTCTTTTTCTATTTAATCGGTCTGTGTCGTATGCAAGGGATTTCGGTTAATCTTAAAAACTATCTATCATATGATTTTCAGTCATTTCGTTCTGTCTCGTATCGAGGTTCCATCCGGAGGCGCTGCCTTTCGCCTGCCGCACTTGTTGAACGGATTGGCGCGTACCAACATCTGCAGCATGGCACCGAAACGCTGGCTACCTTCCTTATCTGCTAAGCAAATCGAAGAGTATATATACCATACATATGTATATATATATATATATAGACTATCCTATCGCCTACCCTCACCTGCAAACTCACCTAGCTTGCACTGATCCTTCTTCGATTCGATACAGAACGAAAATCGTTTTGAATTTTGCGATTTTTTTACTTTGGATGAGACCTTTGGATCCAAGTCGATATTCGAGTGTGCTGCAAGTAGGGCACATGTTTTATGAAGAGATTTGAATCGAATGTGCCTTTCGCCCAATATTCTTACCCAAGTCACGCTTTCCGGATTTCGGTGTGCTTTCGTATTTCTGCATTCTCGACTCGATGCTGAACTTGAGCGACTTCACGGCCCCGGTGCGAACTTCTGTTCTGTCGTCGTCCCCCCAGTGAAACAGTTCTGCGAAAGAAGGGGATTTTGAGCCGGTATGGTACAACAATTTTGGTTCATTTCTGTTGCCCTGACGCGCACAATTTTCCGTAGTCTTCTTCAGCTGCATCCAATTATTTTGCAGCATATTGCCCTCGATAATGAGAGTCTCGTAGCCATTCAAGAGGCGCCGCACATCGACTCCGATCAACTCCTGCGGCATACTCTGATCGTTGAACTTTTGCGATGTCTGACGCAGTGCCTCGAAACGATCAATCAGTTGCTTGATACTGCCTACGATCACCTCATTCTCTACCGGACTAGGCTCGACCACCTCCGCGCACACCATCGAATGCAACGATGTATCCGGCTTCGGTGGCAGAGTCACTTGATCTGGATTAATGTTGCGCAAAATTTCCGCTGTCTCCTCCATGAACGTCTCCTGGCGCTTGCGCAACTCCTGCAGCCGCTGCTTCAGTTCGTCCAGGTAGGCCAGCTGCTGGCAGGTGGGCTGCTTGGTGGCCATGGTATCTCTAACATAAATTTTTGGGTCTATTGCGTATCACGGGCTCATTGGGTAGAAGCTTCAGAGAGCACTAGTCGGCTGTTTTTTGAGTTGGAGTGAAATGGGGACGGAGTTCGGATTTTGATGGAATGAAGTGATGGAATAAACTGGAAGTGGAGATTGAAATGTACATAAAATGCCGTGTGACTCCAGGCTAGCTGTGTAGGGTTCTAATATAATCTGATTTCATACACTATTTTATATTCCTATTTTATAGGAGAGTAGAAAACGCATAGAATACTCGTATACTATTGAAAACAGTTTTGAAAACAAATGTGCGTTCCTTTTCCACACTCATAGCCAAGGCGCGTTGCTTAAGCTTGTCTGTATGTTTTTCTGTCTGTATGAACGCGCTAATCTCAGTAACTATAAGAGTCAGAGCTACCAAATTTGGCACTAAGTTTGCTGCAAGCTGTACGCAGATGAAGTTTATTCAAAATTCAAAATGCCACACCCACCGTCTTCGTAAATCGATTATTTCCTTTTATAAAGAACTTTACTGAGTTCTACTTGAGCTTGGTCGATTAGTTCTCCAGGCACTTGCTTATTATTCTTTCTCTGAAATAAAAAACGAAAGTTTAAGGAGTATACCAAGAAGTGTACCCTAATTTGCCCTACCTCAGTTCCTTGTCTCTTGCCGTTCCGTACTCCTCCGGCTATGCCATTTTATGAGCCTCCAAATTGAGATATCGCATGCAACTCGAATTGCCGAGTAAGTTGTAAGCGAATTGCGCGAACAATGGCGATTTCGGTCGGCGCAGCGGAAGGTTTTAGCGAAACATAGACTTCATAGCCATAGCTTGCATAGCTTTCGTTTAGGCGAACGCTGGATGGGCTCTGCGCCGGCTCTGTGGTAGGTGAAGTGGGGGGTCAAGTTTGGAATTTCACGAGCAAAACGTGCGCCTACCGCCTACCGCCAGCTTGACAGCAATTGCGGAACCTCTACCCAGTCCATGCCGTCCATGGTAGCTGCTGCTGCTGTTGATTTCACCTGAGGTGAGTCTGTCCCACCTCCGGCCCGCCCCCGCACCCGCTCCGCCTGCCCTGGCCAATTGTTGTTTCATATTTTAATGCCTTTTTGAGTCGGTGGGCGTGCTACGACACGATTCTGCTGCCCGATAAGCTGTTATTTTTATGTGCCGCCACAGATCGGTTTAGTAGGCACAGCTAGTAGGTACCTCGACGACGGAGTACTCGAGGTGTCTGCCGCGAGCCGGGCTAGGTGTGGGCCGGCCCGCGACTTAAAGAAGTTGAAATTATTACAGGGCAATTGTCTTGATCGTTGATTTATGTGCGCTTTTCGGTTCGGCTCACGGGATACCCTCTTCGTACTGCACCCTGCTACCTTCTAGTTTTACTTCGGGCCAAATTTGTGTTTGCCGCCGCATTATTTATTGGCCGCGCCACAACCCGAGGAACTTCATTATGCCGCACGTTGCACGCGGAACGTGTGAACCGCGCGAAGGATGAGCAACTGCTGACTATGATTGATTCCGTGCAGGCAGCTTTTTAAGCGGGAATACCGCTAGTTTATGCTAAAACTTGCAGTTAATTGCAGCGCTTTGGCAACCGCTTTGCTAATGCCACTGCCACGCCCCCTCGCGAGACCAGCCAGCAAATTGCCGCGAACCTAATGATTTCATCTCTCATTGAATTCAAATTTGTTGGACCGCGGGCGCAGCGACAAGACGCCACGACAAGCCGAGCCGAGCCAAGCCAAGTCAAGCCAGGCCAAGCCAAGCCACGGCACGCCATGAGAGGCAGCTGCAAGCTGGAGCAGCTCGCCATGTGGGCGTGCCATCATCATACGCCCCTTTATTGCAGTCCATATTGTAGTTACAGTTGTTGTTGTTGTTGTTGTCGACTCTTGTCGACTGTTGATAGCCGCCGCTGTCCGACGATATAACGATTTTATTATTTATTTCACCTGACAGCGCGGCCAGCAGACTCTATAAATTTCCCTAGCCAAGCCGTGCCTGAAACCGAGCTGGACCCGCTCGAGCTGCATTCGTATTTATGACCTATCGCCAGGGATGCCCATATGAAAATGAAATTATTGATAAGCCCGTCTCGGTTCGGTTAGGTTCGGTTCGCTTATTTGGGGCCTGCTGCTGATTGAAATGCCGTTGCCGCCGAACAGCTTCATTTGCCCAGTCGCCGAGAGATTCCCAGTGCAAATCAGCTGTGGAGCAGCCGCCAGACTTTATGGCCAAGCAACGAAAACTTTAACCCAATATCCTGCTTGCAGTCATAATTCGCGAGCTGCTCAGGAAAAGAGAAACGAACCAGGGATGCAGGTGCGCGCACAGGGCTGCAAAGCATCAACAATACGTTGAAAAGCAAACCAAAAATAAAGGGAAATTTAGTTTATTATTTTAATAATTAAAAAAATAATAATTATTTAGTATATATTTATTATTTATATTTTTTATTTATATTTTTTATTTATTTATTTATTTTTATTTATTATATTTATTTATTATATTATTTTTATAAGATGAAGCAAGCGTAGAGCAAAGTAAGGAGCGAATTAATTATATAGCTCTTCCTATATCACAGTGGAAAAATTGTACCTGGACTTTGATATCTGTAATTCAAATTTTCAAGGTGAAATTTCTATATATTTTAGAAAACCGTTGGCTGAGTTGAATAAATATACGAAATAACTGCAGAAATATTTAAGGCTAGATTTCCATCAAGAAATTCTCTTCCATAAACTCAAAGTCAAATTAACTGCAATAAATATATAATGTGTACCTCCTCTAATAATTTCCTAATAATATAATTTAAAATAATTCCTGAAACACAGTATTCATTAAGAGTATACGAAAACAAAAGTAGGAACCCATCTACCTCGTCCGCCAAGCAACTATCTTCCTGTGCCAAGTGCAGACCCAGTCTCAAGACCGGCAAACCCAGCCAGAATCTGTCTGGTCTCCATCGCGGATATCTTGCACTCGGCTGGCCTGGACGCGAGGGTCCGGGCTCGAGCACGACGCGTATTTTATTATGAATTGCTCTTAACGATGTTCCATTTCTCATATGCGCATTCATAAACCTTTTTCTTATTTTCGCTGCTGTAGACTCTCGACTCGCAGCGGCCAGGAAGATTGCAAGCTGCCTCGTTTGCGTATCTATCTCTCTCTCTCTCTCTCTGCCTCTGTCTGAGTGTCTCGCTCGTTCTCGTTTGCGCAACTGAATGAATAATTGCAACAGGGTGTTGTAAGCACAAGTTGCGGCACAGTGGAGTCGCCTCAATTATAGGCTTCCCTGCGGGCGCATACTGACCGCAGCGAGTGTTGTTAGCGATGAGAGTTATTACTGACAGCTGTCGAAGCCGTAGCCGAAGCGAATAGAGTACTCATCTTGAGGAAGGCTTACCCGTAACAGTTCCGGTAGTGGTATTAATGGGCTGCCATATACCGAATTCAAGGCACCATTTCTCCTTAATATATATTGATTTATAATGAACAGATCCGCAGTTAATCAGTATATTTCGATATGGTTGTAAACATCGTGATAGTGTCTAGAGGGTTGCCAAATTTCAGCAAAATCGAAACATTTTTGAACAAATTTCGAAAGCTTTTCGAAAGTAAACCTAGCTAAAAGTGATTACTTTGGCAATTTTGTAGGTTCCTTTGCGGTTCCCTTCACCATGGAGAGAGAGAGAGAGATAGAGAGAGAGCGAAAGGACTAGGGAGAGGCGTGGCAGCGTGGCAGGGTTACAGGGTATTTCGGTGCGGCTGTCAAAGGCGCAGCGGGCAGTAAAATCGAGGGAAATACAATTGAAAAACGGGCAGCAGAAATATATATAGAGAGAGAGAGAGAGGGAGAGGGGCACAGGCAGAGGGAGAGAGCTATACCCCGGGCTGCAGAGCAGTCTGCAGCGAGTCGTGAGTGAAGGAGTGCGGCGGCAAACACTCCACACTTGTCAACAGCGGCTCCACTGATTGTCTCAGCGCGGAAAGAGCGCGTCGTGGTAAATACAGACGCCGAAGCGGAGCGTCGTGTAGAAGGAGAGATGGCGCAGGGGGTAGCCAAGCAGGCCAGCTGCTCTCCGGGCAACGGCAACGGGGTCGAGGCTGGAGCTGGAGCTGGAGCCGCAGCCGAAGCTGTGGAGCCGCGGAACGAGACTCACGCTTATGCTCACAAATCATAAATTGCCGCCTTAAAATTTATCTTCAATTTTCGAGACCCCATGTGGTGCTTAGCGAATGGTGTTTTGAAATTTATTGCTGCATTTGCAATAAATATTGTCAGTTGGGTTCAGCGCGGGCCGCCAGACAGAGATGGCGATATGAGCGAGAGAGGTAGAGATGGGCAGCGTGCGGCGCGAGCACAGAGAGAGAGAGAGAGAGGGTGAGAGTTGACTGCTTTGGCGGCTGCTTTTTGTATGATTGCCGCTTGTAACGCCTCTCACACCAGCTACCCTGCCTGCCCTTTGCCGCCGCACCTTCATCTTACCAACCGCACACCCCTCCCCCCCTGGCTACTCTACGCTTCTGCTCCTGCTGCATTGTTTATTGTTTTCGTGCATATTAATGTGCGTTGATTGCGAGCCGAGGGAGCTGTGCGGGCGAGCGCAGCTCTAAGCCGCAACAAGCACTACCCGAGAGCCGCTCCCTCCTCCTTCCCCCATCCCCCTTGCCTATCAGCTCAGGCAGTTAGCAGCTGCCATTGTCCCGGCACACTACTCTCCCCCTCTCTTCCACGGTACTCTAGTCAGTTGGTTAATTTACAGCGCGCGAAATTGATTGCACCCCCGCGCCACGGTCTTGCCCGGGCCCGGCCTGATGGAGTGTGCAATTTGTGGGGCGTGCCCCTAAATTTTGTTGGTTAATTGTGGTTTTTTCATTCGACATGAGATTAGTTTCCATCCGCGCAATGATCATTTATGGCCGCCACGTCGGCATTTGCCAACTTAATTGCACTCCGAGGTGTTTGTTTCGAGGTGGATCAGCGCCACGAACGATAATATCGCAAAAGGAAAGTGCGCGATAAAGACGCGATTATTTATTGAGTTATACAGCGAGCTCGGGAGAGAATGATGAAGGGGCCTGAACTAAACAAATTCTTCAAATTTAGGAGTGTCAAGGAGAAATCTAAGGAATAAAATATGAGGAAAACTGAAGAGAGAGTAAGGTATAGCCTGAGAATATTTCAAAAATCTCTTATTCGAGTTGAACACAGCTTAATCTGATACAAGATGATATTAATTATATTTCAATAATGTCTTATATAAATAGAATCTTAGTTCTATATTTAATTTAAGTGCGAGCTTAAGTTATCAATTTAAATACAATATGTGGCATATTATTTGATTTCAATATTATTGTAGTTTACTTTTGTTTAAAAAAAAAACTTTAAAAAGTTTACGTAGAGAGTAAGGTATAGCCTGAAAATATTTTAGCAATCTCTTCTTATAATTGAAACCAGCTTAATTTGATGCAAGAATATATTAAGTATATTTCAATAATGTCTTTTTTAAATGAAAACTTGATTCTATATTTAATTTACGTAAGAGAATACAGCTTAAGTTATCAATTCAAATACAATATGTGGCATATTATTTAATTTCAATATTATCGTAGTTGATTTTTGTTTAAAAAAAAACTTTAAAAAATTTTCAAAAAATAAGAACTGCCTGAGATTCTTTGCTGTGGTATTGTACCAACTTTTATAACATAAGCTATATAAAATTATATTAAGAAAAGGTTTGTTTTTTCAATTTTCAATTTTTTTAATCCGAGTTTTATAATATGTTCAAAAAGTACTATATCAAGTGTTAAATTAACAGTGTTAGAAAGCACATTGTGAATTGTTGGTACCCTTTCTATAACTGTTTTTCCACAGATGAAAAAGACCCGTTTCCCTTCCCTGTTCGATAAGTATTATGTCCAGTTTAAACCTATAACCTATAAAAAAAAGTCTTTTAAAACTTTAACCCATTAAAAACAATTGGATAACCCATAAAGAGGTCCCTAAAAAGCTTTAACCCATTACCAGCAACTAGACCTGTCACTAAAATCGTGTAATACGAAGGAAAACTAATAGTGAAGCCCTTTAAAATGATGGGTTTTCCGTCTACATCGATATATACATGGTCTTTCTGTTCTGGGGCTTCTGCGCTGACAAAGAATTCAATATTGGACTCTCACCTAGCTGCATGTCAGCTCGCATTGGCATAGCTATCAATCAATTCAGACACCAGAAATGTAATCCTCGTAACTCTACTGACTACACCCACTGTTGGTCTCCCTCTCCCCCTCTCTCTCTCTCTCTCTCTCGGTGTCTATGCCTTCCTCCCGCCCCTTGGTTGCCCTTTATAGTCACTTGTATTTGTGCACACTTCCTGTCGCCACAATTTGTTTGCGCCGCTGTCAAGATGTACCCCCCTCGCACTCGCTCCGGCTACCCGCCACTGGAAGCGATTGCAGACACCCATGCGATCCATTGAAGCATGTGACAGGCGACGGGCCGAGCTCATCAATCTCGTGTCGGAGCTAAACAAAATATGCAATGTGTTCACATTGCGGCAAAAAGCGAGCATCGATAAACCTGACGAGGGACGTTGCGACGCGGCAAACAGCAAACAAAAATTAGAAGCCAAACCCTTTTGCGGCCTAACCACACACACACACACACACACTCGAGCTCAGTAAATATTTTAGGTATCTACCACATAGAGAAGTTGGAAAAAATTCGAAAATATGTGTTGACAGCACTCATCAATCAGGCGACACAACTTTTGACATGTCAAATGAACGAGCTGGCGCATAAATTACAACAGAACAACAACATCGAGAACAGACCCAACCCTCCCCCCTACCCTACCCCTCTTCTGCTCGCTCCCTGCACCCCGCTTTGGTAGCCAGGGTAACATGTCGAACGGCAGCAATTGGAAAATCAATTTCATGACGAGCTGCGCTTCGTTTCGCTGCGACTAAGTAGGGAATCGAAAATCGCTCTGTGGGATCTGCTCAAGTGCGTCGCCGACCCCTCGCGCAGCGACGCTATGGAAACACTTGTAATGAACACTCGTTCAATCACTCAATCAATCGAGACAGTCAGCCGGGTCAATCAATCAGTCAAAACGGCACGCTGACAGACGTTTCCACTTACAAATCGTAGCTGAAACGAAACACATGCGCAATATCTCGAAACGGAATTTCAAGGAGAATTCATAGATATTGAGGTTATTTTGAGTTTTGACTGGATACGACATAAGACTGCAAGCGTGATGGAATAATAATGTTGCGAAGAGAAACTTCAATTTTGTGCAAATCATGTCACTCACAAATTCAAACTTTCTAGATTACAAAGGGGTCTATGCTTGAATTTTAGTTCGATATTAAAAAAATATTAAAAAATTTAAGTGAAAAACTAATAAATTATAGCTTTATATCTATTATACAGTTTTCAGGCTTGTATACTAAAAATAATATCGATTATATAATAAAATGTTATAATTTTTATTTAATAAAATTGTAAAATTTTTATATAATAAAATTTTATAAATTTTATATAATAAATTTTTCTAGGATCTTAGTTTTATTTTAAATTATCTTTATTTTAATTATAAATATTTAAAACAAATGTTTTCATTTAAGTCCAGTAATGTTAGACATTTTCAAAAATACTGAGGCACCAAGGTACTTCGATTCATGTTATATTATTAAAATAAAATTATAATCACTTAAATAACTTACTTACTCCCAAATTATACGAATTTTCTTTAAATAAATGCATAGCTAAAACAAATTACTAAGTTTAAGCCGATAAAAGTAACAATTTTTCCCTAAATCCCAAAAAAAAATTCTTGTATATCTAGTTCTTTAATTTTTTATCAATTTTATAGCCGTTTTCAGTCTGCAGAAAATAAATAGGTGATATATGAGAATCATATTATGATTTTAATAAATACACTTAAATTCTGTATTTATGTATATCTGTGCTGACATGTGATATTTTTCAGACTAAATTATATTTCAATGTACCGCAATTTCAAATTCGTCTAGGGTATTTAGTCTTCGACACCCCAAAAGCAGCGGCTTTTCTGCTCGTTCCTTCTCCTTCTTCTTCTTGTTGTTTGCATTTAGTCGGCACTGTGACAGATTTCACTTTTCTGCTTTCCGTTTGCAGTTGTTGTTGTTGTTGAGTGTCAGTGCGAGTATGAGTGTGAGTGTGAGTGTGAGTGTGTTTGCTTTTTTGTTAGTATTTCACTTGGCGTTGGCAGTGACAAATCCTTTACCGTTATTTGCGTATGTTGACACTTTGACAGGCGGCGACACATGCGAGTCTCTCACGTACTCGCCACGTACCCCCTTGCCACGCCTCGTTGCGCCTCTGGCGCTGCCAACACCTACCCTCTCTCTTTCTCTCTCTCACTCACACTCAAGAGCCCCTATCATATTACTTGCTGCAGGGCTTTTCTTTGTTGTTGGCCTGCGGCAAAGTTTTTAATATTTGCTGCGAGTTGCCAGTCGCGTTGCCAGTTCGCGAATCGCGTTGCCAACGAACCGCACGACACATTCATTTCAATTTTCATTTTCATTTCCCATCTACCGCAGCACAAAGAGAATTTTTATACTTTTTTATTGAAGTTTTTTTTGTCGCTCTCAGCGCTTTACAAATTTGTTTCCGGCTCAAGCGACAGCGACGACGCCGACGACGACGACGTCGACATGCGTGACAGCTGTCAGTTGAGCTCTGCCAAAATATTGACAGTTATCATGCGTCATATGCAAATCACTTTGCCGGGGGCTTAGCGCGAGCAAGTGGGATAAAAGAGTCAACAGACTCTCGCAGCGCGTTGTCCCGAGGCGGAAAGGAAGCTCTATAGAGAAAGAAAAATGGGGATGCGGAAAATCCATTAATACTGTCTACATAAACTATCGATTATGTTTATAGTATTCTCGCATATCAAAAATAAAAGCACATATAAACAGGCAGATGATATGTTGACTAATTCAACTTTATCGACAGCAATATATCGATTATTTCTTTCATTTTTTACACTACGAACAAAAAGACAACTTTGAACATCGATTATTTCCTTAATATTCGCGCATATCAAAAATAAAGCCATACATTAAAAAGCAGATGATATTTCGATAACTTCAAATGCATCGATAGCAATATATCGATTATTTCCTTCATTTTTTATACTTCGACCAAAAATCGACAATGAACATTAATTCTGGCTAAATACACTATCGATAGTACTATCGATTATGTCCATATTATTCGCGCATATAAAAAATAAAGGCATACATAAGCAGGCAGATGATATTTCGATAACGTCAACTGCATTGATAGCAATATATCGATTATTTCATTCTTTTTTTATACTACGAACAAAAAACGAAGAACATTAATTCTGGCTATCGATTATATCCATATTAATCGCTTATATCAAAAATAAAGGCATACATAAGCAGGCAGATGATATTTCGATAACTTCAACTGCATTGATAGCAATATATCGATTATTTCATTCATTTTGTATACTACGAACAACAAAACCACAATGAACATTAATTCTGGCTAAATAAACTTTCGATAGTACTATCGATTATGTCCTTATTATTTGCGCATATAAAACATGAAGGCACATATAGACAGGTAGATGATATATTGACGATTTCAACTATATCGATAGCAATATATCGATTATTTCTTTCATTGTTTATACTACCTACATAAAAATGCAATTTCTCTATAGCATCCATAACGAAAGCGCCCTGAATCAATAGTTCAATAGTTCCTTATGTTCATTCTAAAATATTGTAACAATTCATTTTTATTTTTTGTGGTATTATTATAAATTTTATTAAAATTCTTAAGTAATTTAAAAAAAAACTTAATCACAATTCAACATATACACATAGTAATAAAAAGTTAATATTTTAGACAATAGTTATCGATATTTGTGTCTACTTAATCACGTTTTGCAATTGTACCATATTCCTCCAAGCACACAGATCATTGAAAAAGTCAACTACTGCAAAAGTATATAGCAAATTCATGTATCTTTCAACTGTCCAATTGGGCATTTCATCGACCTGTCTCGTGCGATTTATTTTTCGAGAATCCTTTGCAATTAAGATCTGTCAGCAGTCTTTTGTAGACACAACATTTCTGAAATCGCTTTGCAAATTCTCCGCAGTCGTCCCACTTGATTTACTGTGCTGAAAGTAATTTGGCGCTAGCTTCCCGTGCCACGGATTCCTCCTCGATCCGAGTGATCCGAGTGTACATGTAGCTGGGAATGTGAGTGAGTGTGAGTACTCGTTGCGGTGTGTTTGGCTGCCTGACAAGTTGGCATCTCTTTGTAATTGATTGGCTCGGGGGTTAGCCGGCTGACATTGCATGTCGGATGCGATTCGGGAACGCAAAGAGTGCCAAGAAGACTGAAGATCACTTGGGTTCACAGTGAAAACAAAAACAAAACAAACAGATACAACGACGTACCCAGTGCGATCGAGTGGGAGGCGCAATTTGATTGATCACTAAATCGAAACGCTTGTCGAACGATCAATTGACTCGCACAAGCGATCACTAAGGTATTCTGTCTGTCTGTTTTCTTTCAAGATCTTACGAATATGCAAATCGACGGGCGAAAAAGAGATTTTAATTAAAGATGATCTTTGCAATTGATTGCGAAACTCAATTGGAGAAATTAAGGTCGCTTCAATTGACTTGGAATATACGTTTTGAGTAGATGAAAGTTCAGAATATATACGATATCAGTTTCATTCTTCTTCAATCTTTACAAATTCCCGAAGTAACCGTTCAACCACAAACAAATACAAATATCATAAACCTTATAGGGATCACTCTGTTATGGCTTATCTCAACGAGAGTGATCGATGACCCCGTCATAAAGCTATCCAAGTGTAATACCAGTAGGCGCCAGTATAAACATAAACACGCGGGAGAGAGAGAAAGAGAGTGAGAGAGAGTAGCGCATCTAAAGCAAACACTCAAGTCTACTACTACTATATAGTAGATTTATAGTTGTATTCCTATTGGTATTGATATCGTGCAGCCAGATAAAGCCGTGCACCTAAGCCTAAGTGTATTTGCCCAGCTCAAATAGAGGAACCGCAGTTGAGTGATATACGAGCTGAACCCTCGCTGCGCCCTCCCCCTGCTGTGTGAATGAGATGTGCAGATCGCGATTAAAGCCGGAAACGATCGGGTCTCTAAATTTATGATCTCGATGGCAATAACTCGCCGCTTATCGCGAATGCAATTTATAATACAAAATGCCAGACGAAAGCCGAACCGATCCGAGCCGTTGGGCAACATAATTAATATTTAGGAGTTTCTCTCTCTTTCTCTCGATCTCTCTTTACTCACACTCATCCTCGTGCCGTACTCCTCGACACGCGGTTCCCTCTTCCGCGACCTGGTTCGGTTCTGTGGCTTCATCAGCGATTCCAATCAGATAACATTAGCACGTCACATCACACAGCGTGCAAAAATTATTATTCATTGAATTTGTAATAAATGTGACAGGGCCCAACAGGCAGCCCGTGTCCACTCCAAGTCTGGCCAGGTCCAGGCCATGTCCAGCTCCAGCTCCAGCTTCAACTTCGGTTCTCGAGTGCAGGTTCCACGACAATGCACGATGCACACGACATACGAGGCCGCATCGAAGCTGTCAAAAATTTGTTGCAAAAGATATTATCTTGCCGCCGTGGAAAGGGGCACGTCCACGGCCCAGACCGGGCCAGGCAGCTGACTAAGCGACGCGCGGACTGACTGACGACTGCTTTTCAGTGCAGCTCATCAATAATGACGACAAGGACGAGAAACAGAACGGGAAAGGGAACGACAACGACAACGAGAGGCAGACGTAAACGTCGATGTGGACGTGAACGAGATGAAGACGATGATGTTGATGATAATGATGGAGCTGTGGATGATGATGATGTTGATGATGACCATGATCGATGATTGGCCTTTTTTGTGGCAGACGCGCAGACGTTGAGTGACGATTGCTGAGCAACGCAGCTCGAACCATAAACTATGTGCAGGCACTGTGACCACACCCATTGACAGCCAGACATGCCGAGGAGGAGGGACGTGTGCAATGTGCAGCGTTGGCAACAATTATTTGCGGAGAATCACAACATCACACACAAATGTATCCCTGGAATGGCCACTTGATTGATGGGCTCAATAAATTGCACGACGAGCGAGTCGCATTGCCAGTGTTGTTCGTGTTGTTTTTACTGTTGCTGCTCTCGTTGTAGCTGTCAGAGAGACAGAGAGAGAGAGCGAGAGAGGGAGCTCAATAAGAAAGGTGACAGCCGAGAACGGGACAGCTTTCGACGCAATTGGATCATTACACGCACTCGAGCAGAGCATGTCGAAGCACCCCGTCTCTCGCGCCAACACAAAGCTGAGCTGCATGTGCAGCAGTTAGCTTTCTGTTCGGCAGCTGTCATAGCAATCAGCTTTCTGGCCATCACTCATTTTCACACTAACCTCAATATTTGCCATGCAATCGTTGTTGTTGCTGCAAACTAAACATTTATTTTATGCACAAGTCTTTTTAAATTAATAAACATGTTTTATTACAGTATAATAAAGTTATTTGGGTAGCCTGTTCAATTTGTATACATTAAAATTCATTTCTTAAAATATTTTTAATTTCCGTGCCAATCCATTTTAGTTGTGCATCAACAAGCAATTTGTAGGTTTGAAAATTCTTGAAATTTCAGAATTAAAGAATATTTTATATTATTAATAGTCTAGGCATATACTGAGCAACATGTTATCGAGTTAAACGAATTATAAATTTAATTTGAAATTAAAACTACTTCGCAGAATAATTAAAACACACTTAGACAATGAAAATCACATAGAACATTACACATTTTCCTGTATGATCGAAGGTGCCGAGAGCTGTTGTTACCCCATTTAAAATACTTAATGTTTGTGCACAAAAGAACTGAGATTTATTTATAATTTTTAATTTCATGCCTCGCTTGCTGCGCTGTCAGGTGATTTTCGTGATTAATGCAACGAAATGTTCTGAAGCGAGAAAGAAATTGGAAAGACTTTTCTTTCCGCACTTGATATTTTCCGGTCGAGTTGTCTGTCTGGCTGTCTGTCTTTCTGTTTGTTTCGGAATACGAAATTATGTGTTAATCTCATTTGATTTGTCATTTTCACATGACGTGATTTCGTTCTGCTTTACCATATACTCCCCTCAGCGTCGCGGCCTCCCTTCACCTCCCACTCTCCTCTTCGGCCCAATGAAATTACGGGTATCTGTGCCGCGTGATGTATGGCAAACAAATGTTTTCTTGACACATTTATTTGTTTAATGAGACGTTGAATAATTAGCTGCGATCCCCAAGCCAAATGACTCGAATAGACTTTTCTCTACACACTCACACACTCTCACACGTATACCCTATGTATCTGCATGTGGCAACATCAGAGTGCACGTTGCAATGCTCCACACAACGATTTATAAATTATGATTGACGACTCGCCGTTGAATTGTGTGACCCGTAATAAGTACCCCCCTCCCCCTTGCTGCCCTGTCTCTCTCTCTCCACTCCCCACTCCACTCCCGAGGCCTGATATTTTTCTGTGTTTTGCGCAGCGCTTTTTGCTCTGCTTCGGTCATTATGGCTGACAGCGAGCCTTCAAAATGAAGAGTTTAGATTGATGGCCCACACATCAGTCAACGAGGTGGAGGAACAACAACAAGGCAAAAAGCAGAAAAAGCAAATAAGTTGCTTGAAGCTCGAAGCGTGGATACCCTACACTTTGTAAACGTTTTTTTTTTAATTTTAATATTGTAAAAATAAATTTAGGATTTATTAAATTTTATCTTAAATAAGCAGTTAAACATCAAATATTTAGGGTAAATATACCTCATATTTTTTAATCCTATTTTACTTTTTTTAAATTCAGTAGATTCAAAGATAAAATAATTTTTTTAATAATAATTTATATTAATTAAGTGGAAGTTATTTCAAGAAATAAATTCGAAGCGTGGATACCATACACTTTGTAAACGTTTTTTTTTTTTAATTTAATTAATTAATTTTTAATTTTTGTTTTTGTATTTTAAAATTATCAAAATAAATTGCGGATTCATTAAATATTACCTTAAACATCATATATTGAGGAAATAAATAAATATAAAATTTTTTAAACCTATTTTATTAATTTAAGTCTGTCGATTCAAAGATAAAATAATATTTTAAATAATAATATATATTCAATTTAGTAGAAGTTATATCAGGAAATTTCATTCATTTAAAATTAATTAAAATTTTAATTTTAGAGTTTTTAGCTTGAATTTATTATTGTTATAACGTTTTAATCAATATTTAAATGCGAAAACAATTTACTAACTAATTAGTCATTTATAATTGATAAAAACAAAGAATAATTATAATAATATTCCCCTGGTTTGCTAAAAAATAGCATGATATTTTATAATTATGCATTTATTGAGTCTGCCAATTAATTTTGTAAATTCAAGCAGAGTATTCCAGGGTCAATATAATCTGCTCAGTCCCTTTTCGAGCAGATTATCAGCTGTGGCTTGTCTGGTCGCCTGTTGACATGTCACTAATTTCGAGTTCTCTAAGCGTTTTTTTTTGCCATTTTGCCTTCGTTTTTTGGCTGCAAATTTGGAATATTCCTGTGTTGTTGTTGTTGTTGTTTTTGCCCGGGCTATCCCCAACGATGATTGATGATTGATGCGTTTGCCGCACGATAGAAAAACCCTTTTCTGCGGGGCTTTCGAAGCATATTTTATGTGGAAATGTCATTTGTGTTTGGCAAAATATTAATCATCGCCATCGCCATCGCGGAGCGGAGCGGGTCAGGTCTCTGGCTCTGGGAGTGATAAATGAAGTTTGCGATGGGGAAATGCGCCGGCAAAGGGTATTGGGGTAATTAGTGAGCAGACTGATGGGGAGAGCGGGCGAAGGGAGAGAAGAGTGAGAGCTAAGCATAATGTATGCCTCATAATGATGTGCAGCGAGCGAGGGAGAGAGCAGGCAAACAGAGAGACAGAGTGAAACACAGTCTAACTGAAATTCAGAGGAGAGAAATTAAATATGATAAAAGACCCACACACTGTCTGTCGGCATAATTAAGTATGACATGCAAAAGTATGAATTATCACTGAAATGTCAAAATGTCACAGCTGGCGAAGACAGAGACGGCGATAAAGACCAAGGCAGCGTTGGCTGAGGTAGGGGAGGGGAGACGGCAAGACGGCAAGACGGAAAGCATAAATAAGACACAAGAAGCAGACCCCATCGCAGACAGAGACGGAGACGAACGCCGCGTGTGGGATTAACTGACTCGAAAATTTATGATATGAAAAATTACTTGTTACTCAGCAGCAGAGCAGAGAGAGAGAGAGACAGAGACAGAGCAACGATTACTTTGTATATTATTTTCTTGTGTATCTTCCCTCTTTACCCTCTTCATGCACAGCGAGAAATTTGTTGCTTGAACAAATTTTCTAAAGTCTGTGCTGAAAAATTAATGTGCCCAGCTGTCATTGCAATGACAGAGATGTACCGGAATGGAATGGAAAGGCAACGATACGAAACGGAACGGGATGGGATGCTGAGGCGTGAGGGTTCTCCCTCTCTCCCTCTCTCTCTCTCTCTCTGGCTGGCTGTTGTGAAAGCTTATGATAAATGATTTTGAAATGTGACAAAATGCTTACGAGTGGGATTAACAAGACCATGTCAACGACGACGATGACGAGAAGAGGCGAACCCGTCCGGGCGAGGCATAAGGATATTTGTTTGGTTTTGCGATTGCGACGGGTTTTTCTAAAGAGTTGCTTAGGATGTGGTTGAGAGGCTGGAAGAGCGGAGTGTCTGCAATCTCTGCCGGGATTATGATGATTACTGTAATGAAGTTGTGAGTTGTTGCATGGAAGTGAATAGGGAAATAATCCCCTTATTAATAAGTATTCTCGAATCAATAACGAGGGAGGTATTTAAAGTTGTCTGTAGTTCTTAGGTTATGATATAAGAATACACTAACCATATATCACACTGTAAACTATGTTACATACAGAGAAATGTGTTTCATGCCCTACATCAGCATCTTTAGCTATTTGCGAATATATCAATCATTTGATATACAAATTGTAATCATATACTGTTTTAATATTTTTTAATGAGTTCAGGTTCTCTAATACTAATTAAATTCTACCTACAGGGCACTCTGATATTAAAATGTATATTTGAAGTTTGATGTTCTAGATGTTCTTTATTTTCTCATATTTAAGCGTAACGAGTTCTGTGGGCGCCTTGAAAATGGATTAAGTATGTCATTAGATATAGACCTAAACCGAAAACAACCCGAACGATCACATGGTCAAGCGGCAAAGTGAGGCGCGACCGCAGGTCAATCAATCTGCCTGTCAATCGGCGGCATTTCAAAGCGATTCCATTTGGACACACTTTGAATACGATTCGTGTGCGCAGTGGCGCGTCTATCGATAACGCACGCGGCCAGCAATCGATCGATGTGCGAGCGAGGCGTCGATCAAGCGCGATCAATCGGTGGCCCAAGTGCCATCAATCTTGTTAGTTTTGACGCATTTTTAAGGTAGCCGACGCCGAATGCAGCGCCGCTTGCCTGCCTGTCAGCTGCCAGCTGCCGGTTGCCGGTTGCCAGTTAAAAGTGGTCGCCATTGGCCGAGGCAATCGATCGTCGAGGCGATCGTCCGACGGGGGTAAAGACATCATCAGTCAAGTGCCGCGACAGCGTTCGTGGCAGGGTCAATTGAGTTGGGCAGCTGCTTGATTTATGTAAGGCGACTCCATGTGGCCACATGAAAGGGGTCTAGAAATGTTGAGTAAACACGACACGGCACACTCGAGAGAGAGCGACCCTCTCGTTGAAGATAATCGTCGAGTTACCCAAGCTAACAAACTGGCAACGGCACAAATAATCCATCATATAATTAAACATATCGACAAAGTTATTACACTGTCCATAAAACGGCACTTATGCGCCTGATAAGCTTGTCGCACAGCGGGACAGGTGCTTAGAACTACCCTACCCTTGCCGCTTTCTCTATGCGTAACCCTATCGCCTAGCCGTACCCGGGCTGTAGCTTTGCTCTGATGTCGTATTACTCACTTGAACAGCCTTTGACAAGATGGTAAACATTGATTAGACTCGCCTAATTGAAAGTATGCAACCATTTTTCGGGTACCCCCTAAATAAGAGGGGGTGCGGGGGAGAAGCGCCACACCTCTGGGCACGTCTCGTTTGTGCGTATAAATCAATTAATTTAAACTGTCGGCCAGCTGTCAAATTGCTGCTACCGGGAGCGTTTGTCTCCGTGTCTGGCTTCGTATTCGGGTACGGGTACGGGTACGGCTGGCTATTGGGTACCGGGTACCGGGTACAGGGTATCGGGTATTGGGTACTCTGTGTGTGTGTACCGCGTCTCACAGCGAGACTAGCCGAGTCGAGTCAGGAAACGGCGACATGTCGAGATTTACTGAGTGATTGACGACTTTATGTGTCATTAAATACCGTTAGCAGCGACTGGCTGCCATTGTTGCTGTAGTTGTTGTTGCTGTAGTTGCTGTTGCTGTGGCTGTTGTTGTTGTTGTTGCTGTCGCTGTTGTGTGCGTTGCATTTGAGTCATTTTTCATGCCACGTTGCTTAGTGAAAGTCGTTCGAGTCGCTTGGAGACTTTTGCTTTACTTGTAGCTGCTGTTGTTGTTGCTGTATGTGGCTGTTGTGCGTGTGTGATGTGTGATTAGTGGCAATTAAACACCCGCTGTGTGGGCGACAGTAACTAGCGAAACGCTGCTTATCGCGATCATCTGTCCGGAGCATCAAACTTGAACACATCGAGCTACATTTGTGCTAATGACTTGGGAAGGCGCTGACAATGGTCAAGCGAACGCGACTAGAAGAATACCCTGTACAGCTTTTATTAATATATTATGCTGATAGCTATATTTAAGTTTTGCAACCTCAAGTAACTTCCTCGACTTACACAATGTACGAATTACTTAAATACTTCAAACATACGCACATTTTTTACTTTATCTTGTTTTTTTTTTAAATTTACTTCATTTGAAGAGTAATTTTTACTAGGTAATTTTTGAGTATATAATTGATAATGTTGATTATTTCCTATCGATATCGTAGCTTACAGAGCTCGGGAGTCTTTTAGTCGTCAGTTACCCATAACAATCATCAGCTGCACACTTGATTTTTTATTTTATTTTTATTTTCATGTTTTCGATGCTTGGGTTTGCAAAAGTCTCCCCAAATGTATCATATGATATAGTTTCATAACTAAAATTTAATATTTATTTGTAAATGCATATTTATTCTTTGTCTTAAAACAGAGAATAATTAAATACTAGCAGAAATAATTACTAAAATTATTTCTAAAATAATATATAAAATAAGAAATAATTTATATATTCCCTTTCTTACACATTCCCTCTGAACTGCCATAATGTATGTCTTAAATAATTTTTTAAATAAAAATAAATGTATATACAATTATTTAGTGCATTATAATCTCGACTGAGCGCAACTTCTCGCCGTTTACAGGGTATTAATCAAACGAAATCGTTGAAAAACTAACTGCAAATCCTCAATCCAAATTGCGCGCCATCAAATTGAATTGAAATACCATTTATGATGACTTCTGTTAACGGGCCTGTGTGCAGACTGCCAATTTATGTGGCATGTGGCAAGGCAGCCATAAAAACGAACATACTCGAAAATCCGCACACACAACTGTATGTGTGTGCGTGTGCGTGTGTGTGTGTGTGTGTGTGTGTGTGTGTGTGTGTGTGTGTGTGTGTGTGTGTGTGTGTGTGTGTGTGTGTGTGTGTGTGTGTGTGTGTGTGTGTGTGTGTGTGTGTGTGTGTGTGTGTGTGTGTGTGTGTGTGCGGCAATGTTAAGTGGCAAGTGGTGCACTCGACTAGCAGCTTATTAGCAAACTTTCTCATTGGATTATATAGTTGAATATTATAATAATCGAGTTAGATTCTCGATGCCGTGTGCCGGAGAGGGGGGGAGGCGGGTTGTGGGTGTAGGTCGTCGGGGAAGTGGGTGCTGGGCATAGCTTTCGTGCACAATTTCCGCAGCATGGCCACAGAAATAAGCCCCGAGTTTACGAGCTACAAAAAGCGATGAGCAGAGGTGTACAGTTGGGTGAAAGGGGAATACGTGGGGAGAATTTAGGTAAGAGCGAAGTGGGGGGAGCGGCAAGGGAGGTGCGAGCATAGACGACATCAGCGTGCTGTAAGTGTTGCAAAAAGTGGGCAACTTTTTTGGGGCGACGAGGAAATACTTTGCTAAATTGCTTGGGCAGTGTCGAGCCCCTCCCTCCCTCTCACCCCTGTTGCTCGCGACGCCCCTGCTGCCACGGTCTAGCTAAGCATTGTTGCCAATCCAATAACACACACACACACGCACATTTGTCTAAGGCTGTGTGTGTGTGCTTGCAAAGGATTCAACTTGTACAAATCGTTAGCATTTCGCACGTTTATTGAGTTGTTTTTCTATGTAAATTGGTTGCATAACTTGCCAATTGTTGTTGTTGCCAGTTGCCAGTTCTAGTTGCCAGTGTTGTTGTTGCTCGCATGGCAAGTGTCGAGTGTGTCGGGGAGTGTGGCCAGGGTTGCCCTTTGCGGCATATCCCTCTCTGACCATAGTTACACTGGATTATTGTCTGTAGATTTTCAGATACTCTGCCGTTGCCTGTCTGCGTGTGTATGAGTATGTGTCTGTGCGTGTGGGTGTGTGTGTGTGCGTGTGTGTGTGTTAGGTGTGCGTGTGTGTATGCGTCTATAAACTTTGATTCCTTTGGAACGCGCCAAACGCATTCTAAAAAGTTGTTGCCATTGCCACACACACAGGGACACACACACACACACACCCAGCACTCTGCTTGGCAACTCTGTCTGGTTTGTAGATGGGGGGGGGGGGTCAACTCTGGCACTGCGAGCCCGTCTGCGGTTGCCGTTGGTGTTGTCGGTGCTGGCATATTTGTCGTTTGCGGTGCCAACTGCAAATATTATAGCAAATTGAACTGTAAATAGTTTTATTGCCCCTAAGCCACAAGCCGACAATGCGAGGGAATGCGAGAGAAAACGAGAATCGAAGAGATTCGCTTTAGGACAGAGCGCAGTTAGGGGGCAGGGTAAGCAGGCAGCAGTTGCTGAAAATCGACTCTGCGCAGACATAACTTTGATTCGCTCATTGTTTTTGCCTCTGACCCACCACAATTTGAATGCGAAATCAGATTTGCAAGTGCTTTGGCAACCGCAAAATGAACTTGTTGAAATGAACAAACAAACTGATTCACTCGCCGGAATTTGCAACTCGACTCGGCACGAGTGTATTAGTTTATATAAGTCAATCTGCGTAGGGTAAATATGGGATAAATATGGAATCAATTGGGGTAAATATTGAATCAATTTAGCAGGGTATGGATGAATTAAAGAGAGATTTAAGATGTGACCGGATTCTGATTCAAAAATGAACTACTTACGAATTTAATTATATATATATATAGTATTACTTTTATAAAATACTTGACAGTTTATCTATATATTATAATATATTTATATTATTATATTTATATTTATATATTTATATTTATATATTATATTTATATGTATATTATATTATCTGTTTATTACATATTTATTTAGGCCTATCTAGGTTAACTCTTTCAATTCGAATTGAATTCCCAGTATTCTTTGTGAACTATACTCTGCCAGGTGTAATAAAGAAATATATAACATATGAAAGTAATGTACGGACAAAAACAAGTTAAAACTAATACCTAGTAAATTACAGGTCCCTCAGGCTATTTGAATAGTGTTGTATAATGCCAACAGAGTTTTATATTAACAATTTATTTAATATTTAATTTATTTAATATTTAATATTTTAAGAATATTTAAAAATATAATAACTATTTATATGAGACAACAATATATGAAATTTTAAACAGAATATTATATTATATCAAGTAATTCAATCATATTAAACAGCATATTATATTATATTAAGTGAATATTTTTTATACTTCAGTTATTTGAAACATAATTCACAGTTACATGCATGCT
Source organism: Zaprionus inermis (assembly GCA_018151445.1). NCBI lineage: Eukaryota > Metazoa > Arthropoda > Insecta > Diptera > Drosophilidae > Zaprionus > Zaprionus inermis. Next base: position 2,429,932 of record JAECXD010001696.1, read on the forward strand.
CTACTCCCGGCTCTATTAAATTCCCATCTAGCTACCCGCCCATTCAGCTCCAGCACCCAACTAAACCATACCAAATCCATGCACGTACTACGCACGACCGGCGCTCGAGACATGAAATCAGACCCTGTAGACTGGCCCGGGGGTTCCTGCCACGCGATGCCAATGATAAATGATTGGCAAATTAATATGGAAACCGTCGGGGTCTGGCTGAGATGTGGGGAATGAGAAGGAACATGAAACTAATAATTCCTGTTCGTTATTTGCATAGATATATCATTATTAATATTATTATTTCTTTTATTTCGAACACGCCTCGCATTTTCATCAATCAATTTTTCGGGGAGGCGTGCACAGTGGAACGACGTCGACGACGGCGACATGAAAAATATGTCTACGTTCTCTGCGCGACGCGATGGAAAATGATAATTTATAAAAAATTTTCGAAGAGCAACTGCAACGCGCCACTCGACATCAATCAACAAATCTCATCGCACTGAGCCCCTGACTGATGGACAGACTGACAGTTGGACAGACGGACAGACAGACAGACAGACGGTAGCCGACTCCGTATCCGTCTCCTGCTCCGACTGCCTTTGTGTCCAGTCGCCGCTTTTATAAATGAGCAACGGCATCGGCCTGTTTTGTTCCCCTCCCGTTTCGACAGTCTGTTGAAAAATGTGAAAATTGTGAAAAATTCTATAAGTATCTGTTGCGAACGGAAATAGCTGGAAAACTTTATTAGATTCGTTCCACACTTCACTCGATGCTGATGCTGATGATGATGGTGCTGCTCTTGTTGTCAATTTGTCCGGCCTAATGATGTTTCCCCGCTGCCAGAACTGTCCGTGATAATGCAACGTTCTCTAATTAATGATCCGATCCGACAACCCGACAACAAACTGTCTCAGCCAACTGTAACTGTAACTGGAACTGGAGCTGTAAGCGTAGCTCGAAAGGAAGTGCTCGTCGGGCTGCGGAATTGAGTGACACGCCAAGACGAAGGGAAAAACCAAAGTAAGTGTGTGTGCCGCATGATTAACGAGCTTATTATATACTCCGGCGCTTTTCCTTGACTCACTCACACGCGCACACACACACACACACACACAGGGCGGAGTCAAAAATATTCCCTTTTTTGGCGTAACCTCGTTATTCTTCATTGTTCAGTTTGATGTGTGGCAACGATTTATAAAGATCTTCGCGCAGACTTGGGGTAGGGAAAGAGGGAAAGCGATGTACATTAATATAAGTTTTATGGTGTGGCAAAAAGAAAAGCGAAACTGAGAGGGAAAAGGAGCTAGTTAAAAAGGAATCCATTTGGAAAGAAAACACAAAAGTCACACTGATTGCGGAATGCCAAATTACGCTTGAAAATCGATGGATAAAACAGTGCTAAAATTAAAAATAAACTTGAACTGCATATAACCGGTTTACAGGAATCTATATGGCCAATTAGATATATCTAGCTTTCATAGTTGCTGAAATCGATGCGTTCATACAGACAAATTTGGCTAAAGCGATTCCACTCGAGATATTTAATTGAAATAGCTTTATTTTAGCATTTTAAACGGTCGAAGAGTAAACGAATTTGCATTTTAAAAAATAATGCAATTACTGAAATATTTGATATGATACCAAGGGATGTAAAAATGTAAAAAAAAATCCTTGCTTTTCAAACTATGTTTAGCAGCATTAAAAGCTGAAAATCTCTCAACATTTCAATGCAATCTTTCAATCGTTTTCCTTTGATCTTCTATCGATTGCAATTATTGTCTTATTCAGAGATTTTCCATTCATCTTCCCCTCTGTGCCGCCGATTAGTGCTCACTTATGGCTTAAGCTGCAGCCCAGTTCCATTGGCAAACTGTTTGGCAATTGCAATGAAAAGAACGCACAAATCCGAAGATGAGAAGCACACAGAGGGAGAGAGAGAGAGAGAGAGAGAGAGAGTATGTGTGTGTGAGGCGGGATGTGCAGCACAGCGCAGTGTTGACAGCCTGTCAACATGTCGTATGATTAATGTGCTCCCAATGCAGTTGCAGTTCGAGGCGATTTAATGAAATGATAAATTGTTGCCATGGCCAACAGAAACCAATTTCAGAGCTTAATAAACCAAAGACCAAAGCTTTGCGGTTGCGAGCCAACTCGCTTGAACCGGCCAATACGAGAGTTTGGCTCAATTAACTTTCCTCCTCCTGCACTTCTCCTCTGCCGCCTCCTCCTCCTCCCTTTGCTCCCCGTTCGAATGCGGCAACTTTTTAGCCACGCCATGCACCATTTCCGGTCGACTATGTGTGCGTGTGCAACGTGTGCTGCACGCCCACTTGACACGCCCTTTGACCTTTTGCGGCGGCCTGTCGTGAGTGCCATGTCCGTTGGCAGCGCCCCATTTGATTGATTGAAACTGCAGTCCACACTTGCCCCAAGTTGCAGTTGCCATTGCCGCTGCCGTTGCATTTGCAAGTCGAGCAGGTGCCGAGTTTGCGGCCCGGTCAAGCGGACAAGCTTCAGCGACCCACGGACAGCCGGAACAGACGGACAAAGAGCACAGTTTAGCGCCAATTATCGACGATCTTTGCACTTTGGTCAATATGTGCGATTCGATGCGATGTGATGCGATTAATTGAGGTAACTGACGGCATGTGCGCTGTGGTATGAGGAACGTTCAATTGATTTTCTATATAGCGCGAAATAAGGTATGTTGAGGGAGTCCCTATGATTTATAGTCTAGAAAACAGTATAGATAAAGTGAAGAAATGCGAACATTAATATGTAGATTTATTGTGGCAAAGGACTATTTTAAAAATCCATTATCGATTTTATATTATACTTAAACTATAAATAAAATCAGTAAGCTAAGTTTAAACATAAGAAATAAATATTATTTAAAATTAGAGTTTTTATTGCCTGTAATTCGGTTAAAACTATTTTGTTTTCGTAGTTATATTGTAGTCTAATAAAATAAAACAAAATATTGTAGGTCAAGCGTATGATATCAGTATATAAATAAATGTGTAAATATTTGGGCATATTTCAACACATATTAAAATACTATACCATATATATCATATTACCACACCATATTTTTATAAATTCTTAAAATTTTATAATTCGATTTAATAATTTATTAATTTATTGATATTTCGATTTACAATCAATATTTAACAGCAAACGAGCCTTAGCATTTATATATATTTCAACATATATATTAATATATCAATGCATTAAGACCCATAGTATATTCACATATTTTTATAAATTATACAAATTTCCATAATTCGATTTAATAATTTATTAATTTATTGACATTTCGCATTATTAATCAATATTTAACTGCCTTAATATTTATAAAAATATTACTATTTACATAGATTAAAATATTTGAATATATTAGCATATCCAAGCATCAATGTTTTTTATTCATACATATATATTCTACATATTGAGTTATATTTTCCTTTTGCTAATTGATTGAGAGTATATATTTTAAATAATACAATTCGTATATTTAACAATAAATCCAATAAATAAATACATATCGATATATCACCTCCCACATCAATGTGCACTTATTTCAAACTATGTGCCACAAATTGAGCTGTCCCCTGAACATGTACCTATTTAGCTGACCATGAGTGTACATATCGTGTGTCCCACTGCATTTATTGTCGCGTCAGCTTGTTTGACCCGCTGTCGATGGAGCTTCGAGCACGGCTCAAGTGATGTGTACAAATCGTTCATCACATCCATGGGCAAGTACCTAGAGGTATCTAACTAGTACCCACCCAGGGTACCTGCCTGGTACCCTAGTCAATTTCCTGTGCGATTTCAAATGCATACCTAATAACAGACGACACAGTCGACGCTTGGATTGGCCGAGATTGCCAATGCGTCATAAACATGGCCAGGAGGGGATATGAGTAGACGAGGCGCGGCATGTGCAACTTGCCGCAACGGCAACAACATAATAAATTAATTATATGCAACATCAACAACTCGAGCCTCGATTCCCTACCCTTCCCCTCTCTCTCTCTCCGCTCGCCTGCTGTGTGGCATGTCGTGAGCGTGAGCGTCTATTAGCAGTCAACGTTGACGATGTACCGCAGCCAGATCTGCCCCGATCGCGCCATTGCCACTGCCACTACAACCCCCTACCCCCCTCCCCTCATGCTGCCACACTTGACGCGAGACGAGCGCGAACAAACAAGGGGCGTGGCGTACACAGCCACAGTACGCAGAGGGGCGCGTAGTTTAGCATGTGTGGCACTGCGAAAAGCGAGATGGGGCGAGCCTAGACTAGCCCAGAACCGACCAGTCGGTACCGGTACCGGGGCCAGTCAAACAGGCAATCCATCCATCAGCCGCTGGCAGACAGCAATTGCAGCAGGTTGCAGCACATCGATGTGAATACGCTACACCGAAACGGGGTCAATCGGTTGGCCCATTACGTTTGCCATCGAAACGATTGAAAAGCTCTTCAAGAGGGAAAAAAAAACATTTGAAAAGTGATTGGGATTAATCAGATATCAATTACAGTGCGCACTCGTTGCCGAGAACCAATTGAAATTAAGGTAGCAGTTTAAAAGTGTTAAATAAGAAACATTAAAGAAGCCTCATATTAACTGAAAATATTAAAAAAAAAAAACAAATAAATTAGAAAAGTATTTGCTACTTTAATTTTACAACAAATTTTTTTTAAATTGAACCCAAAATTGTTTAAATGAAATAAAAGCTTAATTTTTAATTGAATTCGAATTTGTATTTGTCAAATTTCATTTAAAATTTGCAATTTGCTTTTTCGAGAGTTCTCTCTAGAGTTCCAGAAAAACTTGAAGTGCATTTGATGGGGTATAGAGAACGGTATTTAAAGCTTGAGTAAATTTTTTGTTTTTTAGCAATTTCTTAAACAATTTTCAAAGTATTCCGAAGATACTTTAATACATTTAATATTTAAAGTACTGAAGATTAGCTATTTGTATATTATCTTAATTTGACTATGAAGTTCTTGAAAAAATTTTCAAACAAAAGCGGAAAAATTCAAAATTTTAATTTTTAGATAAAAAGCAAAACTTTTTTTTTAGCTTTTCCACTTTTAGATAAAATAAATCTTTTTCTTTGTAGTGCTTCTTCAAAACATAGTGCTGTATAGAAGCTAGAAAATAATAGTTAGTTATTTAAATTATTCTATAGATTTTTGTCCTGTATTTCCTATAAACTTAAAAAAATCAATATATTCTCAAGGCAAACAGTTAAGATCTCTTTTTTATAAATGATATAGTACTACAGCCGTTGCAGCTTGCCTTTGTATATTATCAAGAACTTATCCCAAACATATTAAATTTTTATCAAGCTACGACTATGCATAATCAGAGTATAAACTTTTCGACCCATCAACGTTTCCTACCATTACCAGTATAATATTTCACCTCTTCTTCTTCATCTACTGCCACGGCCCAAGAGTCTGGCACAAATATTTCTAGAGAGAGTGTGGTGGGGGAGGGTGGGGGCGACGCGATTCTTCGCTAGTCTTCTAGCGAGGGCTCTGCGTCTCTTCTTGCGTAGACGTTCTGATTGGAAAATCAAGTGTGCGCATGTTTGCCTGCTTTTAATGGGCGACTGATGGCTGCAACTCTGCTAATTGCGAATGCTTGACGCATGTTGCAGGCACTCGGCTCAGACATGGACAGCGGCAACAACAGCACGAGCAGCAGCAACAACAACACAGGCAACAACTGCGACAGGCAACAGGCAGGCAGCAGGCAGCAGGCAGGCCAAGTCGCTTAGACAGTTCAGCCAAGTCATCTGGCCAACAATCAAGTGGCAGCAGACAGACGGCTCGTGGAGGGGGGCTGGGTAGAGGAGGCAGCAGGCAAGCTAAGGCAGAGGGGGCAGGCAGGCAGGCAGCTCCTCAGTTGCACAGCTCGATGCGTTGCGTGATTTTTAATTAGTTTTCTTAGAAATTAAATTGTTAATTTGATCGACGCATTTTCTGCACCGTTCCCGTTGCTAAGTGGCCGCTCGAGTTGCCGTTGCCGTTGCCGCTGCTGTTGCTGTTTGGCTCTTTGTCTACTCATTAATGCCAATTCTGGCGCGCCAGTGTTGACGCCTGCCGAGACATGACAGGCCCAACAGGGGCGTAGCGAGGGCGCGCGCGAACCAGGCACTTGGGGCCGATCTCCTTGCGCTAGCTGCCTGGTTTTATGGCCCTTGTGCGTGTTGCCAGCATGGCGAAAATATCATAAAATATACATATGTAATATAGTTGCACACCCATGCCCCATAGAGATTTTGGGTTGCAGATAACACAGACGAGCTGAGAGACGCCAACGAGTGCAGGTTATTGAAAGCAACCACACATGCATTGGTTTTATATGAGAGGTAAAAAGAAGATAGCGACTAAAAAATACACTATTAACTACAGAGCACAAACCAAACGGATAGCAACAACTCTCAGTTACACTACACACACTACTACGAGCGTTTAGTTTATTTTATTTTTTAACTGATTTCCATTTGGAATTCTCTTTGTACTTTTACCATGCCCCGTTTTTATCGCTTATCATTTAGTTTTATAAGTGCAAATAAACAACAGTTTTGTGAAATTCCCTAAGGCTGCACTTTACTCAATATCAAGCTTAGAGGCGTATAATAAAACTTTACAATTCAGGTATAAACTTAACAAGCGAAAAGATCTGTGTTTTCCTCAAGTAAATTGTGTAGAATTTCGTAGGTCAAAACTTTTAGATTTTAACTGTTAACAATATCATAAGAAAAAGATTATAAAAGTCGATTCCGACTTGTGCTGATTGCACTAAAAAAGCGTGGGAACCCGATAAAATGTATACATATTCTTGCTTAGCAATGAAAGTCGCTTAAGCTATGTACGGTTGTCTGTATGAACACGCCAGGCTCAGCAGTTCAAAGATCCAGGGATACCAAAATAAGCATGTAGCTTCCTGTTGACTGCAGGTAGAATAAGGGTACTTTAAAAGTTGGATGCTACGCCCACAAGCACCTAGAAATGAAGAAAGAAGTCGAAAAGCCTTTAATAAAACCTTTATAAGTTCATTAGAGCAAGAGGGCACAGTAGCGGGGTAGCTGTAAATATACCCTAAATGTACCTTATAAACATAGTATTATGTATATATAGTACACATATATGTAGTATTTAGGTGTATACATTCCTAAGCTAAGCGAGCCTAAGCTACGCATTAGAAAGGCAGAAAAAGCCCTGAGCTTTGGCTTTGACATTTCCAAGTCAATTAGACGTAGATTATCCGTATGGGGGTATACTATAACGCACAGCACAGACCGTAGCCAAGGTTGCTGTGGGGTTGCCGGACTATGCAAATTGGCGCAGTCGGGCAACTTTCGCCCGGCAATCAATCAACAAGCCTGTCAGGCTCAGAGCGCTGCTTTTGCGGTGTGCTACGATGTCGATGATGTTATCGGATGCGTGTGCGAGCGTGTGTGTGTGAGTGTGTGTGTGTGTGTGCTGGGTGCACTGTGGTGCATGTGCATGGTGGCACTCGGCAGGCAATTAAGCCCGAAAATGCCAATTAACCTTTGAATGCCATGCACGGCCACGTAGGCTGTCGCTGCATTGTGTACTTCAGCAGTTCGAGGGGAGGTCGAAAGATAAAATAATTACCCAGACGCATAACTCGAAAGTAAAATATGAATTTAATTTATGCATGCACACAGCGAAAGAGACAGGGCTGGGCTGGGCAGGACAGGGCAGGGCAGGCAGTGCAATTTATCCCACACGGCTTTTGGGCCCAGCTCAATCGGAGCAGTCGTGCCCGTGCCCCTGTCCCTGTCCCTGTCCCTGTCCCTGTCCCTGCTCCTGCTCTAAATACGCAATAATTTATGATGCGACATTTTCATCAGCAATTCGTTAAAATTCATGCATACATTCATTTTTTAGCCACGCCCGCCTTGCGCCCTCTCTTTGCACCTCTGGGGTGCGCTCCTTGGCGCTATTTTATAAATTTATTAAGCCGTCTGGCCACGGTGCAGGGGGTAGGGCCGCTGGGGGAGGGGGTGTACTGAGTGGCAGACAAAGCCGGGCGACGACAACGCGAATCGCATGTAAAATTCTTATTTTAATCGATGCAAATATGCAACAGCAACAGGAACAACAACGGCGACTGCTGCACTGCCGGCGGTGCATGCAACAAGAGGCAACCACTCCAATTTTGCATGACAGACTGGCAGCTGTGTATGTGTGCGTGCGCGAGTGTGTGTGTGGTGAGGCGCAGTAACAGAAACCCGACCATCGCGATAATAAATCAATTTTCACAATAAACAGTTGCCAGCACCAGGCGTGCCCCGGGTGCACAGTGGAGCGAAAGCAATGTGCCTAATGAGCAGCACGAAAAATACAAAAAATGTTGTTACAAATAAAATATTATGAAGATAATTTTAACAAGGAATAGTAATAATATTATATAATTTTGAAATTTTTCCAGCAAACATAATCAAATTTATGATAACATAATAATTCAATTGTAAACTTTTATTGGATTTTCTACTTAAAAAATAAAACCTCTTTGCAAAATTGTTTCCAAAGGTACAGCATAATAAAGCAGAAGTATCAAATAGTAATTCATAGTGGATTTCTTGCAGTTCTTCGCTAAAATGTAGCCAAATTACTTCCTAGACTGCATTAAAATAAATGTCCATATACATATGGTATAATTGTACAAATTTTAATAGAACAAAGAAAGAACCAGAAAAACTCATTAATGGGTAGTTAAAACTACATTTATATAAAATAATTTATTTTTTCATATTAACTTAAATTTTTTTTCTTTACTCTTCACACAAAATGTTTAAATTTTCCCTGCATCTCAGCCCACTGTGACGGCGGCTTGGCGCGACATGGTTAAACAGATCCGGGGGTAAATATCCCGTGCAGCATTTCTTGCCTTGGCAGCGACATAATAAATTAACTACACTGCAATTATTCTCACATTTTCGCAAAGTGAATAAAAATTACGGAATTATGTGGAATCCGCGAACGAAGCGAACCGAAAAGTGAGAACTCAGACAGGAGATTAACCAAGGGGGAGATAGCCGACTGACCCCTGGCTGCCCTTGCGTTTAGCTCAGATCACGGAAACAAAAAAACAGAAGAAAAAAAACTGCAGCTTTCGTTCCCCCAATTGCCAGAGAGACAGAGACTCCATTTTCCAGTTCTGGCTAGGGCTGACAGAGATCCCCCCACACCGCACCTGAGCACATTTCCCCGCTGCTCTTGATGTTGTTGTTGTTGCAGTTAATCAAAATATCAAATTAACTGTCGTGTCTGTGGCAAATAAATCAAAATAAAAGCAGGCCCAACTAAGCAACAGCAGCAGCCCACCCCGCGCCATCTGCAGTCCGCTCCTGGGCGCCCCCTGACAGCGGCCATGGAAATTTCATATGCGTTGCCGCGTTGATGGGTGAGCTGGAATTTATTATAGGCGCAGAAATCGACGCGATTCCAGAGAGGGAGAGGGAGATAGAGAGAGAGAGGTGGGGGCAGCGCAGAATATGTGTGTGCGCCTCGTCAACGCCTTTAACGGTGATTATTCAATGTCAAAACTTAATGTCCCCAAATTGCAGTTGTTGGCAGCGGCGAGCCATGAAATTGAATGCTGCCCCATGCGGAGGCAATAGAGCAGAGCGAGAGAGAGCGAGAGGGGTAAAACGGGTAATTGAGCTGCACTGCAAAAAACAATACAATTTTGTGTCGTTTATGTCAATAATCTTTAGTAATCAATTTCAAAGTTCTCTTGAAGAAACTTGGTTGAACTACCTTAGATTGCTTTAAATTATAGATATGTCTATATAAGCCTTGTATCCAGTGCTACCAATTCAGCTTTTTCCCCGTCATATCAGGCTGTTTTTAAAGGCCAACTGTGGGATAAATTTAAAAATTGCAGAAAGGGGTAATTCTCAATTTTATTTATTTTAATTTAGGATTTTCCTCTTTTTTTTGAATTGCTAATATTTTCTATACAATTTATCTTAAATTATATATTTTAGCAATAATTTGCAAAATTGTTTCTACATTTCCATTTTAAAATATTCATTTAATTGATAATAATTTAGGTTTTTTTCACGTTTTTTATTAAAATTTTTTAGCTTTGTTGTTAAAATGTTCGCGAAGTGTTCTATAAATTGCTCCACTATAACAGACAGTTGCAATAAAAACAATCTAGCGACTTGAAGGAATTAAAAAAATAATATTCCCTGTGATGTTAAGATACAATATTATTATGTACGTATTCTTCACCTAATAATAATAATAAAAAGAATATAATAATAATAATAGTATTAATTCTTAAGATAGCGAAACTCAGCTTTAAAAAATTAAGTTAATTACGTGTATCAAAAAACCATATATACGTTTTTAATTTAAGCATCTACCATGCTTATCACTTGCATTAACAGTAAAAATCCCTCTTATATGGAGATTATTAAAACAAATTTATATTTTTAGTTTTTGAAGTTACTTCTAAAACTACAGAGTCTAGAAGAGTGTATCAAATTTTGATGCCATTATATACTACTATATTTAATTGGCATAGAAATAAAATTATTGAGAATATATGTGCTTTCTTTTCTATTTATTAATTTACTTTGACTTACTCATCCAATTATTTCTTGCAGTGCTGCAGCTACCGCAGCTGTTGCATAGTTTTAGGCGTGAGTCGTGGACAGACGCAGTCACAGTCGCCCAAGAGCAGCGTGACAGGTCGCAAAGCAACCGCCAATTTGGGCATTTCGACGCGGCTTCAAGCGCAAACTCGACTCGAATCGCTCGCCAGCAGCTGCCAGGCAGAGTGGGTGCAAGAGAGAAGTGGAGCGAACAGGAGGAGGGTCAAGGAAGTTGGTCAGCAAGAGACAGAGACAGAGGCAGAGGAGAAGCTTGTTACCATAAAATTGGTGTAAACGAATTGCAGTCGCCATTCTGACGGCGGCACTGCCAACTCATCGGTCAGAGGAGCGAGAGAGACAGAGAAAGAAAGAGGTTGTGAGGTCGTCGAGAGGGTTCCGAAGTGCTCGCGTCATTGTGAAATGTCTGTAATTTGGACAATTTGATGAATGGTTATTTGCCACGAGATGGCAAAGTGGTCATTATTCTTTATCACTCCACTCCACTCCACTCGCTGGTTTCTTTTCTTTGCTTCATTTTCGCTTTGGGCTTTGTCTTCCTCTTCCTTTTTTCCCCAGTTGATTCGTTGCATCGTTTTACCAACTTTACATTGCACATTTTGCACCGTTTCGTCGGCTGCCTTCAATGACGGAGGCATAACAACCTCATCAGGCTGCCATTGAAGGGAAACAGTCCTCACTATTTGCTATATCATTTCCGATGGGCGAGAGATAATGTTTTGTATAAACTTTTTTTACGATTGCGGCGGAAACGCTTTGAAAACCGAGAGGCATGGTGGATATGGATAAAATATGTATTTAATCTTTGTTCAAAACTATTTAAAGAGAAGATTTTTTTTCTTAATATGAAATAATGGTTTGTTATAGCTCTATAAAGCTATTTAAATAGCTCAAGATGAAAAAGCAATTTTTTTGGAAAGTCTTTAACAAAATTGTCGTGAAGAGCTGCGAATAAATTTAATATACTAATTATGTTGCATATTTCCTCAACACTTAAGGATATTCTCAAGTCGATTATATCGAATTCCACGAATTTTAAATTTATTTTTAAAACACACTATTAAAATTAAAAAAAAAAAAAAAACAATAGTTAAACATTAGTTTTGATCTATTTTAGTTTTAGATTTTTTGTAAACAATAGTATGCATTCAGGCAGTGCTGCCAACTTTTAGAAATAAAAACAAGCTGTTTTTGACGGGCACTAATGTTTAAAAAAGCCCTGCAACAACTGCATAAAAAAAGCGGAAAAACTAAAGAATTATCTTTAAAAAAAAAAGCTTAAATTAATATATCTTAAAAATAAAATATAAAATAAATTGTACAGAAAATATTGGCAATTCCAAAAATAAGCGGAAAAATGTTCAATTAATATAAATAAAATCCAGAATTCCCGCAATTCTCCAATTTTTCCCGCAGTTGGTCTACAAAAACAGCCAGATTTGACTGGAAAAAGCGGAGTTGGCAGCACTGCTTTCAGCCTAGAGCTGAAAACGATTTTTAATCGATTAAGATAATTTTTTTTTATTAAATTTATTTGTAAAACTGTGCAACACTGCAATGCAAGTAATCGAATCGTTTTCAGCTCTACTGCCATAATCTAGTTTAATTTTAGAGCTTTTTATATTCTTCACGTTCAGTCAGTTCCGCACTGATTTTTAATGGGTAAATAAAGCGCAATTACTTGACCCACGTCGATCATGTTCGTCCATAATAATTCAGTTTGCAGTTTTCAGTTTTCAGTTTTGCAATCTTCAAGGCGCGCTCTGCGTAATACTGTCATTATGGGAGGCCGCTGCACTCGGTGCCGTTATTGCTGAGGGTATGCAAGTGCACCGACTGCCGCTGTGTGTGCGGTCAGGCCAAAGCTGAAGCCATCTGTTAGCCTGACCCTGCTCTACCCACGACGGCCCTAGTGCAACCCCATCGGCTTGCTGCAGATGCTCATTGCGTTCCACATGGCGGCGGGCCTAATTACATTTCTCGGCAAACGGTGAATAACGAATGGCGAATAACGAATTGCGAACAGGCAACAGTGAATGTTGAATGGCGTGATTATGCCCGAGCTGCGCCCTGAGCTCTGCCTCTGCCTCGGCCCTGCCCTGCCTTCTCGGCTCTCTACTCCGTGGCCGATGGCGTTGTTTAAATGCGTACGGAATAGATTTATGTGCTCGTATTTTACATGCTTAATTCCCCAAAAAGGCGCATACAGCAAACAGAGCAGAGCCCGCAGCAGCAGCAGCTGAGGCACTTGCTGCACTCGATCTCTGCTCCCCAGCATAGCTATCCACCTTTGCTTTACCCATGCAACCAGTTCACTTGCTGCTCGAGGTGTGCAAGTTCTTAAGTTACCCAGGCCCTCACAAGTTTTAAATGCTCTCAAGGATTCGAACTTCTGTTAGCTTATTTAATTGCAACCATCGAACTTCAATTATACAATTCTCTATTGTTTTCTGCCTTTCCATTTTCATCCAAAGTTATCTCTTCTCCCTTTATTTTCCCATTTTTCTAACTCTTCAGAATTTTTTGTATCTCTTCTCTTCTAATTCTTATTCTCATTATGTATTTTCTCTTTTTCCTCTGCTAATTTATTTACATATTTTTCTCTCGTTCTCTCCTTTAAGTACCTTTTCTCTTTTTCCCCTTCTAGCCACCTCCTTTTGCTCCATCTGCAGCTGTTTGCTCTTTAATTTTTCAGCTCGACTCATTAATCAAACGTTTATTTTATTAACGTTTCGACCCTGTTTGCCGACTCCGTTTCGCCCCAGCCCGACCAGGTTTATTAATGGCCTACGAAATGGCCTAGACACGCCTAAGTAGCAATTCTCTCTGGGCGCTTAATTTATCTGTAAATATGAACGCATAAATTCCGATTTCTCATGGCGTACGTTCTCCTTCTCCTTCGTTCTTCATTCGCTTTGTGGCTGCATTTATCAATATCTTACTGTTTACACGCGTATTTCCATTTAAGATCAACATTAAGTCAACAGTTGTTAATGCTTGGCAAGGCGCTGAGTTAGTTTATCACACAAGGGTTATGGGTGTTTATACATAGTCGATGATTCCTATAGCATTTCTTAGCCAGAGTTGACTAAATTTTGACAGTGGATTAACTACATATTAAAAAGGAGATGTGGTAAGTTCGCTTGGAATATCTTAATAAATGACAGGGAAATACGCTGAATATTTCTACATACAATGTTTCATTACAGAATCCTACAAAATACGCTTTAAACCAGGTCTAAACCATACTGCGCATACCAAGCCATCTGTCTTCTGATGAGCCAAACTGGACACAGGGAAATCGTATGTTCGAGCGACCATTCCAAATGTCAGCCTCAGCTCAGGCCGAAGAAACCAGTTGACGAGGATGAAATGCAAACGAGGAGGCCAGGCGGGGTGAATTTCGACTCTGTCAGCCTCTGAAACGAACGCTATCGCAATCACAATTTCGTGCTGCCAGAGGTCAGTTTTATAAGCATGTTGCATGCCTCACGAATTGTTTTGTGGGCAAATCTGTCACTCGTCCTGTCACTCGCTGACCCGAACAATGGACTTGACACAAGCCGAGGCAGCTACTGCCTAAAATGTGGCCCAGGCGTGTGAGGCGATGGAGGACGAGGATGATGTTCTGCTCGCCCGAACATGGAAACTGAACAAATCGTATGTGTAAGTAGTTCTAGGCCGTTTACTGTGACTACACTGGCAAAAACTAGATCGATATTTGCATTTTCTTATTTATTTATTAACAAAATTTGTTGAAATATAATTTAAAGGTTGTTGGAAGGCTTTACAGCCTGACCTACTTCAACTAAGCCATATCTGACCGTTTGTCTGTACGAACGTCTCGATCTCAGCAACTATAGGAGCTGGAGATATCAAACTTTGCATAAAGTTAACTGAATGCCAAACGCAGATCAAGTTTATTACAAAAATTTTATATGCACATTTTATATACCAAATTAACTTAATATTTTACTGTGTACCTCGCACTATGAAGGCATGTGTACTGCTTTTAGATTTCAAAGATTATCATCAAAAATGATTGAAATGGTTTTCATAAACCAATTAAAACGTAATCCCGAAATTTAAAGGCCCCAAAAAATATATTTGAAGTTCAATTAAGCTTGTCATGCCGCGTAGTTGGGCCCAGCCCACTTCGGGGCAGTTTTCGAATACAATGTATATTGTGTTTTATATTTGGCATTGTAAGCGAAACCACTCGGATAAGCAGACGCTTGCATTTTCCCAACAATGTGCTGAGAAAATAGGCCCCCGCAGCTTATGCTTATAACCGATTACACACAAAGCCATTTTGCCGCTGGCTCAACGGGAACTCGTATCGAACTATGGTCCTCCTTGACTGGTCTCTGGTCTCAGGTCTGTGGCCCCACGCTGATTTCAATTTCTCGAACTCAACATGAAACGTTACAAAATAATAATGATGACGCTTGCCGTGCATTACTTTTGCGCATTTCTTGATTTCTCAATGATACGCGAGAGGCGGAGAGCCAACTTGAGGCATGGCGAGCTGTGGGCACTTTTGTCGGCAGGTTTCTTTATTATTGTGCGCGAACCGCATGTGGCCCAGAGACCCAGACGCAGTTCCCAACCATCCCGATACCAATCCCAATCGACCCGCAGACGCCCTGCAACCATATCGAGTCGGGTTTCCATTCATGAAGCCCGTCGACTAATTCAAGCTGAAATGTGTGAACAACACACAATCGATTCCGCGGTCCGACTCGACTCAACTCGACTCGACCGCAACGCTAATGGTTAATGTATGAACACCCTGTCCGAGTGAGTTATGTGTGTACTCTCGTGTGTATGGTAGATGTGTGTGTGTGTATTGGAAATTCAGTAGCCATGCGGCGCTGTCGATCGCGCCGAGTGTCATTAAAGTTGACTTAAGCGCAGCTGGAAGCTGGAAGTCATCCTCTACCTATGTATGTATGCACAGTCAGTCCCCGAACTCAATACACCGTGAGACACAAAAGAGTTGGTTTTTATATTGCTGCAAAAAGTATATGATTCCTGAGAAATCTCTCCCAAAAGGGCTCCCAGTATTCGGTATTATAAAAGAGAAGAAAAGAAATAAATGATGACAAATCTAAAAGCAAAGGATTTCGCTTATAGCATATCTACTCAATTACTTTCAGAATATTTTAAATCAAATTATTTTATGCGTTAATAAGTTTAGTTTCAATACGAACATGATAATTAAAAAAAGATAAGGCATAAGCAAGATATTTTCAAAATTATATAGAATAAAAAGGCAACCTTTTTTTTGAGCCCAGAGTAAAAGTTATCTAGTCTTTCAACTGCTCATTTATTTTTACCAGTGTAGAACTTAGCGCATAATGCGTCGAATGCGATTTGGCGTAACTCAACACTCAATACGCGTACAACCTGGTAATTGGTTCTCCCAGTTCATTTGAACGTTCATGCATCATGCATGATCGTCTTCATCAGCTCTAGCTCCATTTCCATCGTCATCGTCATCGCCATCGCCATCATTATCAACGTCCAGAGGATCATTGGATCGCTGACGGGGCGTAAATAAATCCAATTTGTAACGCGCGTGAGCGTTTGACTTTTGCTACGACTGAGTGGAATCCGATACTAGATGCCAAATACCCGATACCATAGCAGAGCTGAGTGCAGACTCCAGCAGATCCCGTTGTCTCTTTTGCCGTTTGCTGTTTGCTGCCACAACATGACAATCATGCAACACGCTCGATTTACGAATCGCTTTTTATGGCTTTCTTTGAACAGTTTTTGGCAGCGATTAATTCAGTTTCGTTCTGCAGCTTTGCCTGATAACTTAATGCTATATGGCCAATGGAATCTCTCGCAGTTCACCCAATTTTACAGTTAGTGCTTCAGTCAATACTAGAGATTTTAATTCGGTGAAATAAATGAGAAGTCATTGTCGTTGTGGCAGATTAATCCAGCGTTATTTCCAAGAAATTGTTCCTAAACAATAATAAAGTTAAGACATGATAAATCGAAAATATCACCTTAAGAAAATGTTTTTTTTTTTTTTAAAGAATAATACCTTAGAGCATGCATAAGAGACAGAATAAGAATAAATAGAGTTCAGAGATATTTAAAAAGATCTGCATAAGCAATGCTACATTTTTTTATTCGATACAAAAAGTTTGATTTTATAAGAACAACGTCAAATGTGATATTAATCAAGTCTCTCGGCGGGACCCTCAATTTAATTATAATTTTAATTGATTTATGATATAATTTTCAGTTGAAAATATATTTTTAGCCACGCAGTACTCTACTGTATAAACAAACAGTTTCTTCAAACTTTTTTCGGCCTTATCATCATGACAGCTCGCTTCAATGAAATTGACCAACCTGGCCAAGATTGCCAAATGATTCCATTATTACCGTTTACATTATACTTGCCCATCAGATTGCTGTAACATAAGATAGTTAGTAATCAATTTGAAGCTGTAAAATTTGTGTATTTACCTGTGATAACAATTTTTGTACCACCAGCCACCTGTGAACGATACGGCGCAATTGTCTTTCATATCTTCATCGTTATCTCGATCCTGACTTGTGAATTTCATGCCAAGGTGATGTTTAAATGAATCCCCAGCAGTACCGTTAGCCTCACCCAGAGTATGCAGCTTATACATCTCGGATTCGTTTCCGATGGCAAATGCAGCGTAGTTCTCATATTTAACTTCGCCTGCTTGGTTCTCTAAAAGGACAAGTAATTCCTGTGGTTGATCATTGGTAAGTGCATAAATCTTGTCGAGGCCTATAAAGAAGTTGCCCGTCAAGCTCCCAAAGCCTGCTTTATACGCATCCCATTTTCTGTAGAATTCTTCGCTACTGTCCATCCGTCTCAAGATTATCGTCCAGTTACCGTCCTGAGTCTCTGCGTCGCAAGCTACCTTAAACGGTTGCTCACTGTAGCTAGGGATGAGTATTTCGAATGTTCCACTATGCTTGGAAGTGGACATGGCTTCGGCACAGCTGCGACCAATTGATCTTCTGGATGTCTGTTTAGTTACTTCTTTGATTTTTTCCGTATTGCTCATGGATTTGTATTTTTCTATAATAATATTTAACATGCTTTCTAGCCTAGTTTGTCCTGTCTTCAGCAGTGTCAGATCTTCTTGGATTATTCGCAGAGCAGATGTCATATTTTCCTGATCCCGTATTAGTTCCGCTTTGATCAGTCCTTGATCCTCTTTTACATGATGCTGATCTGATTTGATAATTCCTAGATCCGATCGCATCACTCGTTGATCCGCTTTGATAAGCTGTTGATCTGCTCTTATTAATGAATGCTCCGATCTTACAAAAGTTCATTGAATTTTAAAAGAAAGTTTTACCAGATTAAAATATAGGAAACTCACTTTAAGTCGGCTAATTCCGATTTTATTAATATAAATGATCTAGTTTGATTAAGCTCGATCGATCCCTCGATTAGTAAATATAATGAATTTACTAATAAACTGACAAGCACGCACTGCAGAAACATTATTGCGTTTATTATCAATGGAATGTAAGGGAGTACTAAGCCGATTGCTTGCTCAAGTCGCACTGATATTCGTATAATTCTCAGAAGTCCAGGCCTCAGTTCAACAGTAAAAATAAACATTTTTTGAACTGGGGCGATAAGCATATCTCCAAATACATATGTATATATAAATATATGAATATTTCAGCTTTCAAATCTAAAAACGGGAAAAAAAAGAGTATATTAATTTTGTACACATGTAGGTTAGAGATGAAGGTAGGCGTGGCAGAGCCAACTCTAGATGATTTAGCCATCTGTCTTTCTACTTATTCTCAGCTATTAAAATACTAGAAAGTGTGGGTTTTTTTCCTAATTTCGAAATTAAGTAAAGGGTATCTTATTTTCGGGTGCTCCAGAGTGTTTCTTTTTTGTTTATGTTTACGATGCTGCTTCGGAAAGTAAATAACAAGCGTAATCTTTTTTCTGCCAAAGTATACATTTATAAGTATGCAGTTTTAATGCAATTCGCATTAAAAATAATTTTGTATTCATATTATCTACTTGATATTTGCATATGAACGTTGCAATCTACATTAATCTTTGTTCTTATATTTATTTATTAGAGCTATTAGCCAGTTAGCATGTCTCAAAACTCTTCAAGTTCCTCTTCTGTTAATTATGCAAAATTATCTCTAATCAGCTGGGCCTCAGCCTGTTCCATGTGCTGAGAAGAGTTCCCGAGTACGCAACCCATAGCTGGTCTATTGCGGATCCCAACTAACATATATATACATATACATGTGTGACTCAATAGCGTAAAGCACGAGAAGCATAAATAACCGAAGCGGAGACAGAAGCGCAATCGCATAATAGAAAATGTCGCTAAATGGCAAACAACCCCACGCGAGTCGCAGCGCGAAGATGAAGGAGAAGAAGATGGCGAAGAATCCGGCGAGAAGCACTTGTTTTATGGTCGGCAATATTTTTGCATGCAGACCGAGCAAGAGCGAAAGAGTGAGAGAGCAAGATAAAGAGAGTGACCCGAGGCGCGGTTAGTGGCGATAGAGCTGGAAGAGAGTGAGTGCAAAAGAGAGAGAGAGAGAGAGAGAGCGTCAAAAGACGTTAATCACGTTGAGTTATGTGACGTTCTTATATCTGAGCCACCAAAGTGTCACGTACGCATTTGTTCCGCCCGAAATGCTCAGGAGTACAGTGCGCCGACTGTGGGGCGGCCAGAGGGCGTGGGGCGTGGCACGTTGGCCCCGTTGCTGCTGTTGCTGTCAGTTGGCATTGTTGTTGCTGCTGCTGCTGCAATTTTGCAGTTTTCTTTACTTTCTTTGGCTGTTTTGTCGTGTTGTTGTCTGTGTCTTTTTATCGCCGGTTGCCAGCAACAGCAGCAGCCACTCCGCTTCTCTCTGTATCTGTCTCACTCTCTTTCTCTCTCTCTCTCTCTTCCTGCCTCTCTCACTCACCCACAACATATGCCACACACTCTCGAGTTTGGCATTTTGAAAAGTTTTCGTGATTTTTTATACTGTTGTTACACAGCACAAAAGAGATTTTTCTTTGCTTTTGCTTTAGTCATGTGTGTGTGCGTGTGTGCATGTGTATGTGCGTGTGTGTGTTGTGTGTGTGCATGTGTGCGAGTGTGTGTTGTACCTCGTTCCGTTTTGTGCATTGTTCGTTTCTGCCATTGTCAACACTCTTCTGTCTCGTGTCTCGTTATCATAGAGTTCTCCCCAGCGACCCCTTCTACCACCTGTGAACTGCTCCGCCTCTTCTCTTCCAAACCCCCCCCCCCTCCTTCGTACATGTTGCGGCTGTTCTGGGTGCAAATTGCACTTTTGTCAGAGCAAATGATAGAAACAATACGAAGAGCAAAACATTTTTCCTCTCGAATTTGTCTAACCTCGCTTTTCATTTCGCTTAACTTTTCACTTTTCCAGCGCATTCGCCCTGATCCGAAGAGATGGTGGGGGGAGGTGTGCGCGGGTGTGAGGTTTAAGAAAGTTTTGTTGTTCTCTGGCCGCATATTTTGCTGTCGTTGACAGTTTGACTTATGCCGACGACTTACGCAATCCGCCAGCGAATTTATCCCTCTGCACTCGAGGCGCATGTGAAGTTCGCAGCCCTGTCGCAGGCCTGTCAGCTCAGCATCTCCTCCTCCTCCTGCTGCTGCAGTTGATAATCACTCAAAGAATCCAACCCACAGCTACGAGTGGTCTGACTGATGTGAATGAAGCTCTTAATTCGGGCTGACTTTGGGATTGCGCGTCTTATATCGCTGCTTTACAATTTAAATTCCTTATATATATAGTATAGATGAATGTACCTAAAATGAGCCAGTTAAACGTTTGAAAATATTTTAAGATAGTTAAATAATAAAATCGAAAAGCTACAGTTCAAATAAACATAGTTAAATGATATTTTCTGCACGCATAATCCTATAATATCATCTAAATACTCTCAATCTGTATTTTACTTAAGCATTTCATGGGGAAGCTGCTATCTATAATTTTTCACATATTTCGGACTCATCAAGAATGATGCAGTCGAGCGGGGGCTTACGAAAATGAACGATGAATATTAATTGCACATTTCAATCAAGTGGAAATATATATCCGAAGAAATGAAAGGAGTCATGTGCCCGAAATGAGGGCACATCATTTGTCAGTTGCACAGCGGGGCATAAGTACAAGGAACAGGGCAGCCAAGAGCCCAAGATCGAAAAGGCCGAAAAGGCCGAAAACGGGGCACCATATTCTTTTGCGGTCTTAAAAAGTGCTGTCCGTATTCCGAAGGCGTCAATGGCGTCTGTGGCAGTCATCAATTCGATGAAACGGAGCGAGTCGGGGGGGCTGCTCCCCAAACGTTGTAATTATGTATTATTTATTTTTATTTATCGTATATTATTCACGTCCAGCTTGAGGCCCCAACAGCACAGAGTGAGCCCAGGCAATTTCACTGATTTATCGTTGATAAATTTCCGAAAACTTTTCGCCCTCTCTCGCTCAGTTGACCCTTTCGCACTGGGCAAGTGGTCAGTGGGCAAGCCGTGAAGCCGCCAGTGGAAACTCATCAATATCATTAATCATAAAATTAAGTATCATTTATATTAATTTATTATTGTGCGGCAGGAATTTCAACGGCGCTGCGCTGCGCTGCTGCTGCTGCAGCTTTACCCCCTTTCTCTCTCTCTCTCTCTCTCGCTACTCCATATCTGATTTATCACATAATGGTCATTATCATGATGATGTTGTGCTCATTTCGTCAGTGCCTTGTTGCCCTCCCGCTTGCTCTCGCTGCTGCTGCTGCCTGGCCTGGCCTGGCTCATCATTAATCAGCTGGAGAGGAAGAGGGGAAGCTCGACTCGGACTGTTCGTTTGTCATTAGCTCTGCGTGGTTGTAGTTGTTGTTGTTGTCGTTGTTGTTGCTGTTGTTGCCCTTCGCTTCGTGCCGCTTGGGGCGCAGTAATTAATTATACGTCTTTTGTATTCTACCGACAATTTTCAGTGCTTTATGCTTATGAAAAATTACATATAAATTGGAAACACTTAATCATTCCGATTTACATTTTAATTAAAATATTATATATCAAATTGGGGAAACGGCGCATCTAATGAGCCATTCCCATTAACATCGCTTTATCGAAACTCAGCAACAAATTGTTATCTGACAATTTGCCCAGCCAAGTTGTTTAGCAGCTTTCACAACTGATATTCTCGATTTGATTAGTGTTAATAGACTACAAGCTGAGCCTAGAGCTGAACCCGCCTGACATGGAGACAGATAAGGTCTACTCAATCCTTGCATACATTCTATTCTAATTCTCTGTTAATTAGAATTCATAATTGCAGACGGCAATTGCGGCTATACGTACTGTAGTGTCCATCGAAACGAGATAAAGCTGAACTCGGTCTAGAAGCACATGAAAAATAAAATGAACACAATCAAATAAGTATTTGCACGCACATGAAATTCAAATATCACAAGTATACTACCGATACGATACTAGTTTGCAATAAATTAGAAAATGCGCCCACGAAGACGATAGAAAGAACGTATTTCACACATATGTATGCATATATCCTATATATATCCATATATGATGTAAATGAATTTGATTTAAACATTTATCTTGCCGATTACAAAGCGACTGTGCCACAGCGTTGTATCTATAAATAAAATTGGCCAATTAGAATTTTGCCAAACTTGAGGCATACCTTGGTTAATGCAGTCAAATAAAACAAGTTCCAACGGCGTAGTCCAGAATTGGCCAAGTTCAACATGCTCAAGAAATATTTATAGAATAATAAAATAATTGAATTGGCCACAATTTGCATAAGTCATTGTTTTGAATTGTACAAAACAAAGTTAAGTTGGGGGCAACAAGCACAGGGCTGTCATATGCAGTGTTGCCAGATTAGCATATTTCAGGATAGATCGAGCATATTTCACTTAAAAATGCTTATAAAATTACTGAATTTCTTATATAAACCATAGACGAGCAAAACTTATCAGACGAAAAAGAAATAACAGTTTTATTTGTCCATGATAGCACGGAGCATAAGTCCCCATCTGAGCATATTTGTGTATACACTGTTTTTTGAATGTTAATCAGGCAACGGTTGTCTGAGTGACCAGTGTTGCCAGACAAAATTGAAAACAATGGGTAGCAGGAAATCTAGCTTTTTTCACTACACATATTCTGAGAATCTTATTCAAAAACGCAACTCTGTAAATAATTATCGCATTTACTAATTATCGGGATCTGCATAGACAAATAAAACATATGAAGACATTGCATTGCGAATCGATAAAAATCCAATTTTGAAAACAACGGAGATTTTATATGATTATATTTTTTTTTTTTTTTTTTTTTTTTTTTTATTTTATTTATTTGCAATCTGTCTTGCTAGACAATAAACAAATTTGTAGCATAAACTTATTATATCACCGGATGGATTGAGCTCCAGTGAACTCAATCCATATATATACATATTTACATATCCTTAACTATTTGTAAATCTATATGGCAGGTCCAGTACATGAAATCTTTTTAATCGTCTTCGGTTGCTGGTGTTATCTAGTAGGCCTAGTGCTAGGACATTATCATGGTCGTGTAGCTTGCTTATGTATCGCTCTGCATTTGACTTTATCTCGTCTTTAACAAGGGGGAGTTCCATGTCTTTGTGGATGTCACGATTAGTCATATACCATGGAGCACCTGTGATTGTTCTTAGCGTCATAGACTGGTATCGCTGCAATATTTCGATATTAGAGTTGCTGGATGTTCCCCACAGTTGCATTGCGTAGGTCCATACCGGCTTTAGGACTGCTTTGTACAGCCGTAATTTGTTCTCTAGGCTTAATTGAGAGATATGATTATATGATTCTATTTTAAGGTAAATTTACAAATCGACAGTCTCTTACTTCGATCACTGTTCTGATCTCTACTGATGAAACGGCAAACAGCGAATTCATTTTGCAAATCAAGTTTTAATTTTATTAAAGTTATTTAAGGATGGAATCCCATAAGGATCTACTTACTGCAGTCGTAATACAAACACAGCGAAAATCCTTTTATAGTCAGCTCAGTTTGAACTTGCGTGTGTGTGTTCTCTGTCTGTGATTCATCGTATTGGGTGTCAAAGTGCATGCCAATGAAAAATAATAATGGAAACCCTTCGGTCTACAAATCAGGACCGGCCCCAGGACTCGAACCGTGCCAAGAGTCATTACAGCAGACGAGCAAAGGGGGCCAAGAGCCAAAGGACCAAAGGCTAAAAAATTAAATCCAAATACAAAGGCGCACGGAGGAGACGATGTGAGAGAGAGAGAGAGAGAGAGAGAGAGGGGGAGACAGGACATGGCGCAGAATGCAATCGAAGAAAGCGGAGAATGAACAACGTGCCGGGGCAATTCACAATTTAACAAACTAATAAATATTTTTTGGCTTCCGCTTGGTCTGAAAGGGATGTGCGATGCCTTAGGCAGCGGACGAAAGAGAGAGAGAGAGGGGAGATGATCAGCTACAGAAATATAAATCAAAGGTTGCACTAAACTTTGGCCTGCTCGATGTCGTTGCCAGGATAACAACAAGGCTCGCGGCTCGGAGGGAAGGACAGAAGCGTGTGCCGGGGCGTAGGTGGAGGCAAAGGAGCGTCGACTTTTGCCAGCTTGATAACTTGATAGGTGCCTCATTGTTGTTGTTGTTGCTGCTGCTGCTGTTGTGTGCGCTGTTGTTGCCAACAAGGACACTTTGGTGTTTGGCTGAGATGCTGCCAGGACGACGCTCCGCACATGGCTTCGGCTCGGTTCGACTCGATTCGACTCGACTCGGCGCTGGGCCGAGCTCTGGCTGGCTTGGCTTGCAGCTGCCAGACTGTCGGATATGCACTGACATAAATTGCTTCAACTGACAACGACAGAGGCAACTAGCAGCATGGGGATGGGGATGACAAGCAGGAGTACGGGTGCGGAGGGTCGAGAAGATACTGCAGCTCGCAGGAACCTTGCCCCATGATTACGGCTTGCTTGCCGAGCTGCCAAGGCAATAACTTTTTGCCTGGCCTGCGCTCTCACTCTACGTCTCTATCTCATTCCCGCGCTCTCTCGCTCCCGGCTAGCACTGTCTCAGTCCCAATCCCGAACCCAGTCCCAGTCCCAGTCCCAGTCCTGCTGCTGCTCATCCGGTGCCCCGTCTGCGCTTTGGGGTAAAATTAATATTAAAATGGAAGCATCGGCTTCCATCCTCGGACGCATTGCAATGCAAGCAGTCCGCAGATACCCTAGATACCCCGGCTTCGTGGGCTGGGATGGACTGAGGTGGCTGTTGCGGGCCACGGCTAACGCCAGTCAGTGCCAGGCCAAAGGACATTTCCAATTTATTTACGCTCAGAGGCACTTTGTCTGCTGCCCCCCCACACACCCTGCCCCTGTGCCAGCTAACCTCTTTCCTGCTTCAGCTCACTCTCTCTCACTCTAACTCTCTCTCTCTCTCTCTCGTTCGCTCTGCCTTTGCTGCAGCGCTTTTTGCGCTGCGTATGACAGTATTTGTGTAGTCTGTCAGAGAGACAGAGATAGAGATAGAGAGAGAGAGAGGGGGGGAGAGGGAGTTAGCCAGAGTCGCTTTTTTGTGCATTTCACATTTTGACAGCAAAATGTTCCTTCTGGTTGTGTTAGCGTGAAGAGTGTTGAAAGGTGTGAAAATGAAAATTTACTACTTACCGCTAAGATTTATGCTCGCCATTTCTCTTCTTCTACGCCAGCAGCAGCCACACCTTGACCAGGCCAGACCAGCTAAAGTACTCTGGCCACACTCAGAGTGCAAATGCTGCAGCTGGCAACTCTGGCAGCACCATTAGACTTTATGACAAGCGAAAAAAACAGAGAGAGAGACAGTAAGAGTGAGCGCGAGAGAGAGACAAATGCGTAGCGGAAGCGAATGACATCCATGAAGATGTCTTCTGCTGCGAACAAGTTAATTTTTTTTGACACTTTTCTTCAGCTCTCAGCCTCAACAACAGGGTCAACTAGTCACGGTTGCAAGGCCGACACATCAGTGTACGAAACTGGATAATACTGAATATTGGCAAGCGATAACTACGATCATCATTCGACCCGGCTCGAATTGATACATCAGAGGTTCACGGGAGTCGCAACCTGCGCACAAATTGCTTACATGTTTATACCGACAATTATCCGTATCCCAAAGTGGTTCCAGGTCATACTTCTATCCGTTGTTGATCTAAGAGTCTTCCTCGTGCACGTAAATTTCATTGAGGCCAAAATCGTGATACGACTCGCAGTTAAAAGTTCCATAATCCAGGTAGGGCTTACGACTGAGGTTTCCCAAATGTACTGCAGACTTGCAGATTGCAAATCGATTAGATAACTTGCTTTATTCTTATTTCCAGTCACACAATCAGCTGCGATTACTACCCATCTCGATCTCATTCTGAGTTGCCTCCAAGTACTATTAGTATAGGATAACAACTTGAGATTTTCCCACAATCCATGGCAAATGCGTTAGGTTCAAGCCTGATCCAGAGCACAGGCAGGTAGACTAACAGAATTAGAAAGAAATTGCACACGCCTCAATCAAATCTCAATTGGATAAAACAAGTCAAAAAGTCAAGTTTGGACTGCTGATAAAGCCATGGATTGTCAATGTATACATAGCTTCTACTATGTTAATTATATAAAGTAAAATTGACCTTCTAGCTTAAATACAAAGCTTTCAGTTCTAACTCTCATTTTCTAGAAGGGGACTGTCTTTCTATCATGAAGCTCCAATTTCTTTTTGTTTTTAGATTCTTTTTGTTGACGCACCAAAAAGTCTGCATTAAAAATGTTTTAGCCAAATAAGTAATCAAAACTGAACTGCCCCAGAGCATGCTACACAATTTGTTTGAGTTTGAGTCGCGAAGGCGGATATGGTAAAGTTTGCTGCAACCCTTTTTTATACCCTTCGACCATTGAAAATGGTCAGTAAAAGCGTATACTTGCTTTGTGTGTAACAGGCGTAAGGAGGCGTGGCATACCCCACAAAGTATATATGCTTGCTCAACGTCACTCGACGAATCGATTGAGCCATGTCCGTCTGGTGTCTGTGTGAACGCACAGATCTTAGCTAGATACACCAAATTTGGCATAAAGATTACGGTATATCATAGGCAGCTGAAGTTAATTTCAAAGTACATATGCCACGCCCACCGCCCTAGCAAAGCGGTTAAGCAACATATTGATATCTTAACCTACTGCTTTGGTATACACATTGTTAAACTATATGAATCCATCTCTTTGTGCGAATTATTTGTTTTAAATTATAAGTATGGTTACAAGCCTGTAACAGATTTTGACAGCTGGAGGGTATCTTAATGTCGGGCGCGCTCGACTGTAGCTTAAGCGACTTGTTTTTGATTATTATATGGAGCTTTGAGTCGGAGTCAATTGGACGCCATGAGAAGGAGAGGAAGAAACGGCTGGACACACTTGATGAATAATCGTAATGCTTTGGCTTTGGAAGAGGTGAAGCAGTAGAGACGGGTCTGGGTGCAGGGTCAGCTGTGCACTTCTCAAAAACGAACGGGGGGGAGGGGATAAGTGTCCAACAAGCTTGCAAGTGCGATGCGTAAGTGGAGCGCTAAGCGCGACGCTTCCGAAGCGCGGGAAGAGTCGCAGAGCTGCGGAAGAACGCAAAAACTGGAACTGCTGAAGAGGCATGAACTTACGCCCTCAATGGCCACTGGCCACGCCCAGTTTGCAGGGGGAGGAAAGGAAGAGGGCAGAGTAGGAGTAGGTGGAACGAGTGCTTGTTGCAGCCAGCGGACTCAACGGGCGGCGCCATTTACCAAGTGTCAAAAGCAAAGCTAAAGCCATTGTCGACATGACTTTGGACAACAACTACAACAACAACAACAACTACAGCAGCAACAGCAACAACAAGCACAGCAACGGCAACCAGAGCAGCTACAACAACAACTACGAAAACGACAACAAGTCGGAGAACAGCTCGAGCAGCTGGCCAAAAGTGAAATGCTTTGTTGGCAATTGCCGAGGAGTTGCCAGGACTTTGGGGTCTTGCCCCTTGTCTCTTGCATGTGTCAACTTGGTCGGCCAGAGAGAAAGAGAGAGAGAGAGAGAGAAGGTGGGGGGCGAGTCAAGCTCGGAAAACTGGGTGACAAGTAACCGGAAAATGTATTTTATTGTTTGCATCCGGACATTTCGTTTTGCCACTCTACTCCCTGTCTGCTGCTCTGTGTCTCCCCCCCCTCTCTCTTTCTTTCTGTCTCCCTCTATCCATCTCTCTGTCTCTGTTCGAGCTCAGCACTAAATTTGTCGTGTAATTGATGATACTGCACTTTTCCCGAATTGAATCAACGGTGCAGGTAGCAGTAGCAAAGCAGCACAAGACGCCGACACCTTCCTCTGGGCATGTGAAAAACCCTGGCACAAGTTTGGATTCCAATTGAAAATGTATTCTGATCTGGGTACAAACTTTAGGGATTTTCAAAAGTTACAACTTTCTTCTACTGAGTACATATTGAAAATTATAATCGAACCTCCAAGTTAACCTTCATTGATTGGACAATTAATACAAAAGTCTTCTACTTTTGTACTCTTTGGGATTCGCTGTACGAAATAGGTGTACGATTTCTGGAGCACTTTCGGATACCATATATGTACATATATACAAGTATGTATAAAGTTGTGTACTAATCTATTCATAAAGATCGCATTCTTTCAGTTTGCATCTGAGAAACGAATTTTTGCATCGTGTGACATTGGCTTAGGTCTTTACCAGCTCTACGAGTACGTCATAACTCTGGGACAGTTAAGTGTCTTAAGTACTTTATAAACTTCTATATATATAAATAAACTACTACTCGAAGTAAGCCATACAATCATCTCAACGGATCGCGACTTATTTGAACTTATTTAACCGCATTTTGCGAAGATTTCTATAACTTCTGCGTTATTGCTCCGATCTGACTGCAATTTGAAAGATAGATCCATATATCATCTATCTATGTGTATACCGAAAATGACTTTAAAACTTTACTAGCTGTAGCTTTCGTCTGTGCATTTTCACGCATTTCAATGCACATTTATCTCGATTGCTTGTATACCCTACACGAAACAATACTGTTTGCTTATTGCAGTTCGCAAGCAAGCTTGTTTCCCGTGTGTTTGTGCCTAGTTCTGAAATCTCTGAATAATAATACCGGTTGAGTGAATTAATTAGTGACCTAATTAAGCTTCGACAAGCCATATTTGTTTGTCAAGGCTATAGAATGTTCGAATGTGCTGCGTGTGAATGAATGTTTGAATGAATGGACGAGTGATGGAATGGTGGAAAGGGAGTATGGAGAAGGGGGAGGGAGTGTGTTAAGTTACATGAAACGTGGCAGCCGTTTGGCTGTTGGCTGCTGCCTGCCTGCTTGACGGTCCCGAGATTGATGGCCGAAAATGGCTGTTGAAACAACGTGCAGCGCCAGGGAGAGTGTGTGTACAAAAGGGAGAGCGAGAGAGGGAGAGAGCGAGTGAGAGTATAAGAAGACGAGGGGCAGCAACGCGCTCAATGAAGAAAAATAATCACCAACATCATTTATTTTCAGTTTTGCCTGCCGCCGCTACACAGCACACATCAATCTTTGTTGTTGCCAAAAGTGGGCAGCAGCAACAGGAGGGGAACAGCCAGCCAGAACAACAACAACAACAACAACAACTATCGACCATTACCAGCCCCAGGTCGTATATAAACTCGTATACTGACAGCTACGCCAAAGCTTTGGCCTGCCCCTAGGCTGACAGACGACAGACGACGACTTTTGACGTTTGCCTGCAATTAACGGATGTGCTTTGCACCAGCCACCCCAACCCCCTGCACCGCAAACATGCCCTGCTTCAGCCACTGTTGAACGGCACTCCTTGAGCAGTGTTGATAAATGACTGCAGCTGCAGGTGAAAATGGCCAACAGCGAGTGTTGCCTAATGACATGACAAGCGTCGACCCAAGTGCTGCCCATCTCCTGCCAAGTCATTTAAATCATTAAGTCCAGTGCCCACACACGCAAAGCTAAGCCGGGATCTGCTGCTTGTCCTTGTTAGCCAAGACTTATTTATTTGTACTAGTACTACCCGCCAAGTGTGCGCCCCCGGCTTTTTAATGGGCTGTTAGATTTGGACAGCGTTCCCAATTTTGATCGCTCTCAAAATGTTTGCATCGACTTGGCCGAATTCACTATGGGTTATATGTGCAAGCACAAAGAACAAAGCCATTTACGAACTGATTTGGAATAAATCAATGATTAATGGTGCCGTTGGTTATTCAATACAGTTTTTGAAATTTGAATAAATTTCGCGCCATTGCCGCAGACGCAGCCAACTTACTGTCAAATTAACATTAATTTCTTCTTGCAGCTAACTTAACGCATAACAAACTTCAGCTGGGACATACCCTCAAACGGTTAAACCGCATAGCAGAGACACAAACCATTAGCACAGACAATAGCTTGTTTTAAGTGTAAAATCGTATAACATATTTGATTGCCACTGGTCACACTGATCACTATCGTTGACGAACTATCTGTTAAATTGTCAGTTCATTGCCGGCATGTCAGGCTCAAGATGTTCGATATTTTTAATTCATATTTTCGTCCTATTTGTATCGAATTCTATGAAAATCAAGCGAAACTCAACTTGTATCATTCATTTTAAAAGGCACTTAAAACCTAAATTCTTTAATATGTATTTATAGTTTTTTCATTTACACATTAATTATATTAAAACGGCCGAAAGCGTCGCGATTGCTTGAGCAGCTCAATCTTCCGTTTGTCCTCCTCGTATTTCTTGCGCATCTCTACAATATTTTGCATTTTGCTTTCGCGTATTTGGAAGGTGTAGAAATTCTTAAGTTCCTTCGTCTTTTTGTCCTTGGCCAGTTTGTTTTCTAGGCGTCCGATAACCGACTCTTTCTGCTCGAAGCCAGCGTTACGTCCGTCCTTTCCGACAGTAACCCAACCATCGGCATCCGCCTCGCTGGTCTTGGCTGCCTCCGCTGCTTCCTGTTCGCGCTTATCATAGTCCGCCATGTAGGCATCGATCTGTGCCTGTGTTGTGGCCATATCTAGCAGAAACTTATTCTGATATTCGTCGTGCCACAGCTCCATGCCTGTCTTGACGAGGCACTCGCCGCTGCCATTGTACAAATCGATGCTCTGCAAAGCCAATGCACGGTCGATGCTGCTGCTCTTCTGGAAAACCACATAGGCGACCTTGAACTTAAAGGGTGTCTGTGCGTTGGAGAAGGGAATGTCCAGTCCTTCGTACCACTTGGCCGTCTCATCGCGTCCCGGTTTGGCGGCAAACAGGACACTCTCCACGTTGCCGACGCGTTGGAAGAATGTTTTCAGACTCTCCTCGGTGATATATGGTGGTATATTGAGCAGAAAAAGTGTTCGGCCTTTCGGCTTGTTGGGATCCATCAGGCGAATGAAATGCTCGCGCAGGTAAACACTGTGGCAGTTCTTCGCATCGAGAGCCATACGCAGCGGCACAACTGTAAGGGTTAATTGCAATGGTTAACCAAATTCTTTAGTGATATAGCTTCAAACTCACCTTGGTAACCTTCAATTTCAGTCATGATGTGTGTTTTTATTTATTTTCTGCAACTTAAAACGATGTAAACACGTTTTGTTTCGAAGTCGGCTAGATAACTCACAGCTGTTCGCAGTAGCGCAGCCAACTTCGCGCATGCAGATACAGCTGCTCTGGCAGCACTGGCAACTATAACTCTTTTGTAGCCAGGTGGCAGCGCTACCAAAAATAAACCGCGTCATTCAAAATATAAATGTTAAGTTTGTTATAAATTTAAGTTGAGCCTACGCAAGCATTTTGGAGGGAGCTAAGGAAAAAATCGACCTAAATAATGAATAATTTATTATTTATTTGAACTTTATATAAAATTAGAGCAATGTAAGTATTTACTAAATGGCTGATTTTATGTACAAATGATAATTACAATAATTAAATATAGTTAATTTAATTTAATTCTTGTATGTTTGTAAGTATAAATGAGTTCTGTACACATGGGAGATTCGAAAAGTATTCATATCATTAGGTTGTAAAATAAATAATAAAATCGAATTGCAAACTTAGAGCCTCTTTAAATAAACAAAAATAAATTAAGTAAAAATAAATTAATAATAAACATGTCATAGGATTTGAAAATGCAGTCACTGGCACAGTAAACTTATTCCGGATTATCTCGTATACCTCTATTTAGGTTAATAAAATTACTTATATGGCAGTGATATGCTAGATGTACTATTTTAACTCGACGTTGGCTAATTCTATGGCTATAAAACTCGTTATTTGATCACAATACATTTGGAAAAAGTTTCGGTGTGGCATCAACAGGAACCGGCGCAACATGATCTGCTATCAGTTATCATCGCTGGACACCAGACACTCGCTGAGCAGCACATTATGCAAATCATCCATATCGATCCAGTCCCGTCTCTCGTTGCGTATGGATACGTTGCGTATGCAGCCCTTAAAGTTGTCACGCGATAGCAAGCAGCCGCTTGGTGCAATGTCTGATGAACAGAAAGGCTATTAGAAATCTAAATAAGCATGATTCAAGTCTATGTAACTAACCTGGTAGTCCGCCTATATAGAGGGGTGAACGTGTTTGCACTTTACCCGCATTGCGTTGGTTCGACATGCTGATCGTGGCAGGCAATTGATCGATTCTCAGTGCGATTTGCTCTCCGTCATAGAGAGCTGAGATATTATGCCATTTATTGTCGCACAGCGCATATTTTCCAGGCAGCGTAGACTCCACTCGGAATGGTATACCGTCGCCCATATCGCAAGAGAAAACGATCTGAAAATGGATGCTCTTAACTGAATGTTCATATTGAAGTTAACAGTAACTTACATTGCCGTTATTGATCTCTAAAGAAAGCGCTGGAAAACCGTTAGGCTCTGAGACGCTCAGCAATATGCCCGATAGCTCCGAGGTGCGAAATTCCATTTCGAGTTCCAAGTATTTGGCCACATGAAAGTTTTTCTCTATACACAAAAAAGATTATAATGATTAGTAATTATTAACATTTTTCCCCAGCTGAAACTCACTGTAGATGGCATAAGCATCACCGGGAAAGAAGCTGCCCCTCTCGACAGTCGGGAAACATTGACCCACATTCGAATGCTTGCCCGGTCGTGCTAGATCCTGTGTGCTGTTGTTGATATTAACATGTCGCATGCATCCCTTGAAGGCCTCCAGACGCATGTACAGTTCTGAGGGTACCTTAACCGGTGACTGCGGCAATCCGCCGATTAGCAGATACTGAGACGAACCTATCTTCTTCGGCACCTTCATTTGAGCCGAAGTCTTCTGATCGGTGCGTCCAATCTCCACGCTCAGCGTGACCTTTCGCTCGTGACAACTAATCGTCACACGATGCCATTCGCCATCGTTCAGCTTAGCTGTCAGTTGCAACTCCTCACGACGCCGTCCACGTACGATCAGCACCAGCTGACCGTCTTTGAGGAGCAGCGCCACATAATGCTTCGGCTTCTCCTTGCTTCCCGGCGATAGGTAAAGCATTCCATTGGGATAGAAGGAACGGAAATCAAAGCTAATATGAAAGTTGCGTTGCCAGAAGTGACGTTCGGGCAGCTTTAGCTGCGAATAGCTGTACAGCTCATCGCCGAACTTGAAGGCGTTGGGTTCGTAGGAATAGCTGCCGATCTGTAAGAAATTGTTTACATTAATCTTAGCTCTATCTTAGTTAACCCTGGAGCTTAACTCACCGCGACGACTTTGTGTTAGTTCTGAGCTTTTGTGAGCGAGCTTTCGCAGCGTGCGCATTTTATTCGTATTGTTTTGTTATTTAGTGAGGTTTTAATAGTAACATGTTTGATATAAATCCTTTTTTGTTTGGTTAAAAAATGTTTGTTTTTATTTAAAACGCAAAATGTGATAACAATTGAAAGAAATCAAAAAAGTAAATCGTATGATACATCAATGAAAGCAAAAACGTACACAAAGCGTTGATGAGTGAACTATGCGAATACGTATAGATTGATAGATAGATGATATTGATGCCACATGAAAAATGCTTAAATACTAAATTATTGCTTTCGAGCTTATGATAAAGGTATGTATATACAAATATGTTGTTGTAAAATGAATTATAAACTAATCGCTGAACTTATGGTAATATAACTAAGCTGGCTTACGGGAGAAGACTTTGTTCCTTTCCGCAGTAAACCAACTTAATCGCGAAGCTTCTGATGAGTGTTAAGAACTCATGTAAAGCCTTTGGTTAAATCAGATGGTTATAGTATATATATATATATATATAGTTTTGTTTGATGATTGTATGATTAATCCACATGTAGACCACATTGAGTAGCTATGTTTAGTAAGCTTTTTAGGCGAAATTAGTATACAAAAGAGCTTTCTGGCAGCGCAGCGCTTGAAGCTTTTAATTGCTTAGCAACTAAAATCCTATAAGAACGAAAAGAAACATTTAAGTCGATCAAGTCTTAAAGTTAGGTATCCACATGGTGTATAATTACATGCAACACCCATTTCCCAATTTAGAACCAATGACCCTGCCCGAGACCATGTTTAAATATGTATTTATGAGTTGGATCAATCACTTACCCGCTTGCAGCCTTCCGGCGAGGCAGTAAAACTCTTGCCAATCATCGGTTCCGTCTTAAGTAATACATCATACAGGGCGCCATTAATACTTCCCATGACAGGTCCATTGCGTCCGATTTGCACATTGGCAAAGGTCAAGGCATCGTTGAAATTAATCGTACGATTATTAAACACAACATCCCGCACTGCACCCTCCAGTTTGGTAAAGGTTGGCGCTAACGCCACGTAACTTTCATGCGACGGTGCACCTCCAATATAAAGGCCGCCAGCCTCTTGTGGTAGACTGACCAGTGAGGGTGAGCCACTCAAGCTACGAACATCCTGTTGCTCATCATCCACCATCAGCTCGAACTTGCGTCCAGTCTTTATCAGGTTAATTACATGCAGCTCGCCATCGTTAAGCTGACTGACATTCGAGTACATTTTAATTAAACTGCGTCCCGAATTAATCCACACTTGCAGCTGTCCATCTGTCAAACTGATTGAGTAGTTTCCCTTTATGTCCTTGGCATCATAGTCGTCGAGTACCTCGGGCGGATATGCGGCCAGCAGTAGTAAACAGTCCGGCTGCAGTGTACGAAAGACGAGACCTGTGTTGGCACGTTTTCTTAGCGATTGTGACGGCAGCTCCAGATAACCATTGCCGAAGAAGCCAGCTCTGCGAGTGAAGAAATAGTATAAGAAATCGTTCAAGAATATCAATTTTTTGTTCTCACTTTGTGATCATATCTTTGCAGGAAGATTCCACGCCAAAGTAGGTGGAACTTTCGAGTGGATCGTAAGTTTCGCCATTAACTTGCACGTCCATCATGCAGCCCAGGAAAGGATTGTCAGCGCCAGGTGCCTTGGTTGTGCCCGAAGTGAAGCCTGTGAATGGTCAAATTAAGTTAATCATTAATTATAACTATAATTCTTATTTTATCAATTGATCCTCACCTGGTGGCACGCCACCTAAGTAATACACAGCCTTGGAAAGATCCGGTAGCATATGAATCTTCACTGGCAATGTGGGTGCTCCAGAGATGGCTCGATCGTTATTCACGCGTAACATGCCATTTTCCGTGCTACGTCTGGCGGAAAATTCTCTGGCCGCCTCGATTTTGATCCATTGACCTGTATTGTACTTTTTGGTAGTATTAATCTCCAGTTTGGACTCGTCGCCATAGTCGATGCGGAACATAATGCGTCCACGACTTAGTGTAACCGACACCGAGCGGTTCTATAAGTAAATTGAACAATATATTTTAGAGCTAAGAGCATTCATAGATTTCTCTACTTACATTTTTGTCATCAACCGCCAGGAAAAGCAACGCATTCTCGTCCAGCGTGCGGAATGTCATCTGTAGAGCAAAAAGATTTTTGCGATATGGACGTGATCGTGTTTTTTTGAGTTGCGCGTAGCCCAGTCCATTGAAATGACGAGCAACCGATGAGGCTGATGATTCTCTGGCACCAATCATGGCACCACCACATCGCCCCTCGCTGGCTATAAAGTTCCAAAGACCCAAAGGCTTGTTGTCCACTTCCACCTGATGAACTACAACATTCAAGCCTGGCGTCAGATCCTTGGATGCATAGCCGCCAAGTAAAATGTGCTCATCGTGAGTCTGATAGAAACGTGTATGCTCCGCATCTGTGGAGCCCGTTACCGGCGATGCTGACGACAGTGCGCCAAAGTTGTTCATACGTCGCACCAGCAAACTTCCCAAATTCAACGTGCGATTTGCTTCAACTTGATACCAGGCATCATCGTATTTCGGATCACGTGTCTGCACCTCTAGCGGGTGGGTAATGGTTGCTGTGCTGCCGCCAAGATTCCATATCAGACGTACACGTCGCTTGTACAGCTCCAACGTAATGTGACGCCCTTCGCTGCCCTCCACATGCAGCAATGGAGAGTTTCCCATGTGGTTCGATAGCGCAAAGCTTAATCGCAAGGAATTGGAAGTGCTTAGGCCGTAGGAGACCGGCAAATAGGTGCGACTGCACTTGGGGCCCAACGATTCCAGTGATACATCAATCTGTAAAGTAATCAATTATATACAAATGATATTCTATGATAGAAAAACTGCATCTTACCGCCTCCGCTGCATGCCTGGCTTTAGCGATTTGATCCCTCAGCTGTTGCAATTGTTGTGCTATACTTTTGTTTCGCACCTCAAAGATCTGCTGCTCCTTGGACGCCTGTTGCTCCAAGTACGTAAGCGAAACATTTGCTACTCGCAAATTCGTCTTGGTCAGCGAAATATTCTCCTCGGCCATGCTCACTTTGATTTCCCAATCAGGCTCCAGCATGGCAAAGGATTTGCGCATGGCTTGTATGGAGTTCTGCATCTTGCGTGCATTGCGCAGCTCTGCGTGCATCTCGTCACTTGTTCTCTGCGCTAACTCCATGCTCTCCTGCGCAAGACGACGCGCTAAACCATTGTTGATTGACTGCATTTGGCTTGTTATGTTATTGCTGAGCTGTCCCGTCTCGAAAATGGTACGCTTAATGCCCTCCACATTCTGCTCCTGCTGCTGCAGTTTTCCCTTAAGCACCGTGGACTTTTGCATCTGCTGTAGTGCCTCACGTTGCAGCTGTTTGGAACGATGCAAGGAGTGTTTGGCACGTTCAATCATGGAACTTCCGTCGCTGGGATAAAGCGTGCGTTGTGCTTCATAGACACGCTCCTTGGACAACATTGAAGCTTGGCGTGCATCCGTTATGGCTTTGGAGATATTACTATGTGCAGAGCTGTGAAAGTAAATCGGAATTAGCTAAGTAAGCACGTTTAGGCAACTCTATGATCTTTCTTACCTGGCCAGCATGGCAATGCGTGCCCCGTTCTTAGTTGGTTGAAATTGTCTGGCGTACTCGTTGGCACGCTCCAGGAGGCGCACTGCATGTTTCTCCGCCTTGGGCAGCCAATGCTTGCGTACCTCGCGCTGCAGTTTTACCTGTGTAAGCAGTGTGTCGTTGAGTTCTTTGACCGATGCAGTTAACTGAAGCCGTTGGTCATTGAGCTGAATTTGCCGTTCAGATGTTCTGCTTAACATCTGGTCGCCATGATCCACAAAACTTTGATTCAGATGATTGCCAATGCGGTGTCCCAAATCTCTTAGTTGTTCATAATCTGCAGCCACGTGGCCACTCAAATTGCGTACATGCTCGAGTACATCTTCTGCTTCGTTTCCAGCATCCTGAATACGATCGATGAGGAGTCGCATGTCTGCCACACGAAAATTCGTTGTATTTAGATCCCGCCAAAGCATTTCCAATCGGGCACGCTGATCATATGCCGCATCCGAAGCATTGCCCGTAGCATAGAACTGCTGCCAGGCGCAATCGTTAGTGTTGCGTATGTCTTGGACCAGCTGATTGTGCTGCTGAACAGCCTCCAGATAGAAACGCGCCTGTTTCAGCGCTGTGGGCAGGCTCAGATGGTGTGCCCCCTGCCCATAGTTACGTAAGCTGTGCAAAGTTTGCGCAATCTCTGCTCGCAACGCTTTCACATCCTGCTGCACAACAACTGCCGCATCCTGCATGGAACTGAGCGCATACTGGCGTTTACCTACGGTCGCCACCGCTTTTCTTGACTGAAACTTGCTGTTCTCTGCATGTGCATCCAGTTTGAGAAGTCCCGCTGTATCGTAGCCCAGAAGCAGCTGCTTTGCTTGGCTATAGTCCTGTTGCTTAGCTCGCCAAATATCATATGCACGCTCGTACTCAAACAACTTGAGATATGGTGCCGGTATGCCTGTCAAGTCCATGTTGTGTAGTCCACGACGCAACTTATGCCCCACAAGCTCCACATAATCCAGTAAAATCAGTGTACAATTATCGCAAACTAAAGATCAAGGTTGAGTATTTTATTTATGAAGATTATAATGCATTATCATACCTCTGCACCCGTTCTCAACTAGATGATGACGCTCCGCTAGACACTTGTTGCACTTAAGGCCCGTGACACCTTCGCGGCAATAACACTGACCCGTTTTTGTGTCACAGCCCTCTTCCCGTATGCCATCCGGATTGCAATCGCAGGCTTGGCAGCTGCTGTTCGGATACTGCATTGGATGGCCAAAGAAACCCTTCCGGCAACGTTCACACAGACGTCCTGTATAGCCGGGCTTACAGATGCAGCTCACCTCTCCGTTCCAGACATTGCAGCCGCGTGCAAAGTTCCGATTGGTTTCTGGGCACGGACAGGCCTGGCAGCCATGTCGAGAATTGGGATCTCCATAGAATCCATCTGCACATTGTTGACAATGTGCTCCACCACTGTTGTCGCGGCAGTTCTATCATAAAAATAAAATAAAGTTAGTTAAAAGTTTACAATCGCAATTTTCAAAGCAGAGTTGCACAATCGATTATTTTTCAAATATATCGATTATGCTTTTATTACTAAAATACAATGTGCAACTATGCAAAACAGCCTGTTTGGAAGGGGAACATGAAGTTGGCAGCACTGATGGCAGACGAAGAGAGCCCAATTTCAATATGGCGCCAAAGTGTTTACATGTTTCTGACATGAATTACTCACCAAACAGACGCCAGTCTCGCGGTCGCAATCATTGCTGCGCCCGTTGCAGTGGCACGGGGCGGCACGTCCAATAAGATCTTCGATAAAAACGCTTTCCACGTCACTCGTGTTGCGCCAACGATAAAACGAGCGTCCAGGATCTTGACAGGAGAGCCCGTCGAATCGTTTGGGGCACTTGCATCGCTCAACACCCTTGGCAATCAGATTGGTGTTGCCCTGAACAAAGATGGCGGCATCCATGTGTACGCTGTGCAAGCTAAAACGACGAAAATTCAAGGTATTTATCAATGTGCTTACAATTTTCAAATTTATAATTAAACAACTTACACAACTTGTTGGAAATCTGCAAACGCAAATGCGCGCAGGAAAATATGTCGGACATTCTGCAGTGCCGCCATCAAGGTGCCCCGATCCACGGTCTGGCTATTATGATGATACTTCCAGTAGGATTCATGCAGCGGCACACGATGAGTCACATTGAGCGAGTACTCAAACTCTTCGTACTCATAAAAGTCCAACACGAGCTTGGCATGCGCATGCAGTTGCACGAGCGGATATTGGGCCAGAACCTTACGTTCCAGTGGCGTATGGGCGCCCTCGGTGAGCAGCGAGAAGTACAAATAGCCACCGTAACTGGCAGTGCGATCGCCATAGAACTGTGGCGGCAACTGGAAGTACAGTGGCTGATAGAACTGCGAATAGGCACCGATGGAAACGTTGCCTGTGGAACGCGGCACCAGACTGAGGTCATTTAAGCGCTGTATTTCGGCATCCTCGCGATATGAGACGCTGCCGGCCATTTGAACGACTACTATATACTCAAATTCTCCTCTTGGCACGTGCTGTGGTCGCAGCAGTTGCACACTGAGATTGCGTGCCTCTGGCATGCGTATGTGGCCCCACGAGAGCTCACTCTGCTCGCACTCGGAGGCGCGTCCGAAGCAAAAGCAACGCGTACAGCCCTCGGGATTGAGCGCCGACAGTCCGAAAGTGCTCTGCATGCATGTGTCGCACTTCAGGCCGACCACGAGCGACTTGCACGGGCACTGACCATTGGAGTCGCAGGCGATGAGACCATCGGCTCGCATAAACGAACCTGCTGTGTCGCAACCGCATCGACGACACTCCGGATAGCCGAAGTAGCCGATGGCACAACTGTTGCAGGTGCGACCTGTATATCCCTCGCGACACTGACACTGTCCGCCAACCGATGCACAAAGCTGACCAATCGAACCGATGTGATCGCATTCGCACTCACGACAGCCCAGACGCGCCTGCCAACCCCAGGTCCCAGGCACACACTGTGCACAGGCCAGGCCGCGTGTGAACTTTGGACAAATGCAACGTCCATTGATCGGATCACACACCTGACCCTCTGCCGCACATGCGGCACAGCGTTGACATCCATCGGTGCTAAAGCCATAGAAGCCCTCGGTGCACTCGTTACAGTGACGTCCGCCGACACCGATTTTACAATCACATTGACCCGTCCAGGGATTGCACTCATGACTGCGTGCACCGTGTGGATCGCACTGGCAATCGTAACATCCCACACCCTGCGTGAGATTCCAGTGTCCCGCTTTACACTTGTCACAGCGGCGACCTGCCACATTGAGCAGGCAGGAGCATTGACCGGAGCGCTTGTCGCAGGCAGTTGCCAAGGAACCAACGGGACTGCATTGACAATCTGCAAGAAAGGAAGAGAAAACGCAGCATTAATATGGATGAAAATCAAACTCCTAAGATTTAACTATCCGATAATTTAAAGGTATATGCAGACGTTGTACATGGAAATGTCATAGGAAGAAACTAAGATAAAAGATATGCCATGTAGTTATAAGTCCTAACTGTTCGAGTAGTCATATAGTGGCAAATTCAAGGCTATTGTCATGCGGGTATACCGTTTTGTAATTTAGTTACTGGGCCACATGTGCCCGTCGACTGTCATCATCACCATCATTATCAACTGCACCCAAGACTGCACTAACAACTTTTGGCCAGCAAAAATGATCCGTCAGTCGTCTAGTTGGCCGATTTGTGGGTTGCGCGTAGGCAGCAACGCGAACCGCCCACATTTGCATAGAGTTTCCTGGCCGGGCGACAAACTACAAATGCGACGACGACAACATTGGATGCGATAGACGCTAACGGGGAAGTGTATTCAATGACAGCAGCCGGCAGGCGGGTACGGAGCGGGGCACATGTATGAGGCAGACTAGTCTGCCAGCCAGCCCAGACAGCCGGCTTTGCCAACGTACGTGGACTGCAAGGCATACTCGTATACGGTATACCAAAATAAATTCATTCATAAATCCGGTAAAACCAACGCAAAAGTTTTCAAATTGATTGTGCGATTTACAAAAAAAAAACTATTAAACTATATGAATAAAGATTAAAGAAAATAAAACTTAAATATTGGAAGAAAAGCTACGCTTACGTTTAAAAAAAAATAATAAAAACGTACGTTAAGAATTAAAAATAACTGAAATAATATTTTATATAAATGATGCTTTACACTATTATTTAAAAATATTTCTAACATTTGTGCTTTTTTAAATTCAAAGAAAATTCTTTTTAAATAAACTATTTAAATGATTTTCTATTTCTATTTTCAGATCTCAGAGACTATATAAGCTAAAGCTAGCATATAAGGGTATTTACGGTATCCCATATGCCATACTTCCCTTTTCTGTGCACGGAAAGCGTATGCAAAAAATGCTTTGAAATATGGACATGCATGTAGCACGCGACACGCGGAGATAGTAGTTCCACTGCGTTGTCGAGTGGTTTGTGGAGGAGTTGTAGCTGTAGCAGGAGGGGAGAGAAAGGTAGAAGAGGCAGGCAGGCAGGCAGCCATTGGAGCGACAGCCTGCAGGCACTTGGCTTAAATTCAGGCTGAGCCTGTGCTGCTGCTGCTCAGGCTGTGTTGCAGCTGTCAAGTGTCTGCGCTTGGGATTTGCATTTTCATGAATGGACGCTAGAGAAAGGTTTCCTCTGCCAGTCTTCGACAGGCAACCAATAAAAGGTTCAATCAACCGATGTCATTCAGAAGGAAGTTTCCCTCTCACTCTCTCTCTCTCCCACTCTGCTTAGAAAATGATGTCATTTGTGGTTTTCAATGGGGCATCACCAGACTCGGCTTGAAAAAGCGTTTGTCATACCACAGTTTGAAAGCCACTGTGCCCAGCTACACCCACAGACAGCAGTTGTCTACAATCTGAAAATGTTTCTTGTAGTCTGTTTATAGCGTGGGTCTTCGGCAGTTTGTTGTCGTTGATTTTTCTAGTTTTTCGTTTATTTTTTTTATTGACAATTTTCTTTGTTTGCGTTTTATTAATGAGCACGTTTTGTTGCCCGTTTTCGTTGCGACTGCTTCCAAGTTTGGCTCGAATCCGAGATTTGGTCAGCCTCCTCAGTCGTTCTTTGGTAGTGGGGGCAACTGCTGTGGGCAGCTGAAGTGCACTTCCGTTCATTTAACGGTGCTTTATGCCGATTGTGCGTAAAATTGAATAAATGCACAACGCATGTGGGCGGCAGTTTGAGGTTGCCGGTGCCGAAAACCCAATGATGGATAATGCCGGGAGCAATAATCATGCGGAATAAGAAGAAACAGCTAAGCGATTACGACAAATAACTATCACGAGTAATGTGAAAATAATTATAATGTTAAAGCAATAAGTCATAGTTAACACAATAATCAGGTTTATCACGACCCAGAAATCGAAATAACACCCTGATATTGGCCTCCAAGTGAACCAGCTCGAAAACAATTCACAACTAACTTAACGTGGCTGCATGTTGACAGTCACAATTCACAAAATGTGCAATAAATTAGCAATTAAACAATAATAATTCTCAAATGCCTTGCTATGAACATGAGGAAAACTGACAGTATAATTGCAAATCACAAAAAGCGCCAGAACGTTGAAACATTTATAAATATATGAAGTTTTCAGCATGAATGTAGAGCACGTGTTTGTCAGCTCTTTTTTCGATTTGCGAACATGACAAAATATTGATTAAATGATTTATTCTGGCAGCATAGTTGCCGGACACCGCTGCGTATGCGCAATGTGCAGATTGCTAAACAGAGACTTGTGCGCCAACGCGGTCAATCAATTATCATAAATCTCCAATCAGCAGGCATAGGAAAAGCAACAACATTGTCGAGATATCAAAAAAACTACAAGCTGCAAAATGTGTGAATACACTGGGAAAAATGCAAGCTGAAATAGTGATGATATTTATAATATGTTTCAGCTAATACTTTTAAAATAAACAGGCCGTGTTTCGTATTTTAATTAATTAAAAAATAAATAAATAATAAAATACTCGAGATTTTCAAAGCAGATGCTAAGAAATAAAAATAAATAAAATAATTTATAGAACTACTCAATTTCAATAATTTTCTTGAGTTTTCACAGTGTTCCTCAGAGAAAGAGTATGTACCGTGGCACATTAGCTGGAAAATCAAACGGCAATTAAGCATCTGTAGGCAACGGGGCGATAACAATCTTGTGGCAACGCGTTGAGCAGCGTATGAATGCATGATTGAATGACGGATGGACAGACTGGCGGACAACTCGACTTACTGACCGACTGGAGAACTGACTGACCGAGTGAGTGAGTGACTGAGTGACTGACCAACTGTCTGGGCAAGATTTATTTGTAAGTTGACATTTGAAATGTCAAAATGCAAGTTGGCCAACGGCATATGTGTTTACTGCTGCTGCTGCAGTGGCTGCTGTTGTTGTTATTGGCTCGTTAGCCGCCCACAGCTGACCCACATTAGCCAAGAGCCAGGGAAGAGAGAGAGAAATAGAGAGAGAGTGAGTGAGTGAGTGAGTGGAAGAGTGGGAGAGCATGCAGCAACGGCTGTGGAGGATCGACCACCCGGCTGTGCTGCCTTTTAATGGCCTCACGTAGCCAACGCTCGAAATTTCGTAGTTAATTAACCCGTTTGCATACATTTTGTGTTAGCCATGCCTTGCCGACTGGTCCTGCCGGCCGAGAGCAACCAGTTGCCCCA
Organism: Zaprionus inermis; assembly: GCA_018151445.1. NCBI lineage: Eukaryota > Metazoa > Arthropoda > Insecta > Diptera > Drosophilidae > Zaprionus > Zaprionus inermis. The sequence goes on from JAECXD010001696.1 coordinate 2,473,830, forward strand.
GACACGAGCAGCTCGGCTTGGCCGAACTAGTCCCGCAATAGTCTCAATCTCAATCCCACTCCCGTGGCGTGCCATTATTTATGCTTTCTTTGATCGAACTCGGCGCTCGAGCGTCATAATAGTCACAGTACCCGGGCTCCCATGCCCGTTCATTCCCGCACCTGGACGAGGCGGGAGGCTGTGCCAGGTCTCACTCGATTGTTTTCGTGCGCCTCATAAATTAATCGAATGTTAACTTTGCTCGGGAAATTGTCTTTGACTTCATCTTGGCTGATCGCAGTGGCGCGGCCTCATCTCAGAAAATAATAGAAAAATATTTTGGAGTACACTGAAAGACTAAGTCTCGACTAGGCGTTACCCTGCACAAATACAAAGTTTCATATTCAGTTGTGCTGCAAAATGTCGATATAACCGATGGTTGAGTAATATTTTCAATGCATTGATTGTCTAACGAGTTTTTAAGCATCTTTAAACAAGTTTCGGCCTGGAAGACTTTGACTTTGTTTCATTAGTCTATGAGTTTGACCAATAATTATAAAAATTAAAAAATAAATTTTACATAGAAATTCGATACAATAGAAATTCGATGGTATCGATGACTTTACTACGAAAACATAAAAAAATCGATAAAGTGGAAGTTGGATTTTTTGCAACACTAATATACACTTTAAAACAGAAGATAATACGCTGAAATCTAATCTTGCGACCCGGCGCAACTCTGCAACTAATCACGTAAGCTACTACTTACTTGCTACGGGCACTTTATTGCCAGTTTAATTCTCGTATTAGATACCCCTCGTACGTGGCCGCAAAATAAGTATAGGGTATATGTTAATGATAGCATTTTGTATATTATAATAATCGGTTTGTCGGTGTTGAATTTGCCGGCGCTTGATAAGTGCCTGCCGCCGTGGAACTTGTGGAAGTGGCTACATTAAAATGCCGCCTGTTTGCAATTTATTAAAATCTCCTATCGTGCTGGCCGAAGCTGTTGACTCAATTAAACTGAAAGGGGTGCGATGAGGAGCAGGAGGGAAGCAGCGCTCTAGTGTTGAAGCAATTTGAATAGTTGTGATAAGAATTCCTGAGTTAGATGGATTGTGGCAAAAAGTAAATACATCGAGCCAGTTCCTGCTTATCGTGCCAACTTGTTGCGATTTATGCAGACGTATGAGCGTGATTATATCTGTCATATGGAATGCGTATTTGTTGCATTCAGTTAATCCGCATGTCTTATTTAACACACCGTATCGCGAATCACAAATGATGAAGTTTATGCGACCATATCCATAGCGAAAACTGCTCCAGACACCGTTAAGACGTCTCGACATCTGAATTATGGATAGCATTATTTTTGGTCTCCCTCTCACTAGACCGCCCGCCCGCCCGCCACTCTCCTCTTGGCTTCTATTTCTAGTTTACAATTTCGCGCTTTTATTTTTAGATTTTTGTCGTTTTCGGTTCGTTTGGCATTTCGCGGATTTCACGATTGGAGTCACGAATTTCGGCGTTGGAGTTGAAGTTGAAGTTAAGACAAGTGGCAGTTGCGGGTCTTACGAGCATAAGCCACCCGTGCCATAAAAATTTCATATGCAAATTTGTTTATGCCGTGTAATGCGACCGCTCGCGTATTAAGAATCATAAACTTTGGGATTATACTATGAGACGAGTTTTAATACCCTGCAAACCAGGCTAGATGTTTTTATGTTCGTTAGGGTAAAATTGAGTTAGTAATATTCGCTTGAAGAAAAAAGATGCGGAATGCGAAAATCATATGAAATGACGACGTGTTTTTTAGATAAATAAATAAGTCTAATAAATAAATTATTCACATATTTATATTAAAATGCCTGTTTAATATTATATTCTTATTATAATATAAATGCGAATTATCCTGAGTTTCTGAGGCACGAATATTTTGTATTATCATACCCATGTCTTATTTATTTATTTTCTATTTTTAGAATTATTTTCTTATAGGATTTTCAATAGTTGCTCATTAAGTAATCTGTAGAGTTAGGGTATTCACTTAGCGGCATCTTCTATATTTAGTTTTATTTTTTTTGACATTTTTCGAAAGTCAGTCAGCCGGTACATATTTGTAATAACTGGCCAATCGATTCGAGGCGCTTTGACCTTTCGCAGTGCCTGTCAAACTGTGCAAAATGATGAATTGCCTCGGCGCTAATGAATGGCACATTAATTTGCATTTAAATGCGCCGCACATTTTTCGCGTTTTTAGTATTTTTTTTCAGCTTTCAACTTGTCATTGAATAATGAGACAAGTCAGCGCTAGTTTTTGCCTGCACAATTTTGCCAACTTGCCAAAGGAAACATAAATTACCCAGAGAGAGAGAGAGCGAGACACCAAATAGTCGATTCAACTGCAGCTCCCCAAAATTTGAGAAAAAAAAATAAACATATTTTTCTTAAATGTCACATTCACATGCTGCAAAATGCAGCAGCGTGCCAAATTTCAGGCGCGCCCCGAAAAGTAAAAACATGGCAACTGATTATTAATATTTATAATTTTCATATTCAGTATTTTCCAAAGCGTTGGCGTTGGCGCATTTTCAGTATTTTTCTCGCCCTCCACTGTTGACAGTTTTGTGCGTGCAAATTTATGCAAAAGTATTTATCACAGTTTTTCAAAACCGATGGAAAAAAAATCAAAATAAAACTTCAAAAAGTGTGGCATATCTGAATGAGTCTGCGACGATTTGGCAAGTGTTTCGAGTGGTTTTTAGATGGTCTCTTTTATGCGGCTCTTCAGGCCTACACGAATCGTTTAGATCGACGTCGATAGGGCAAGATTCAAAATTTTTTTTTATTTTTATTGTACACCTGACGCGACGTGTCGTTCTGTTTTATGTGAAATCTATTGCTGGAAATCTAAAAAGTCAGGGAACTTGAGATTTTTAAATAAATACTGCATATTTTGATAGGGCAGCAAATATTTATGCTAGATTTATTTCCATGATTTTTGTATTTATTATTTGGGGTGGGAGTGAAGTAAAGGTTTTTATAACTAAAAGGTATACGGTATTTTTAATAAATTTAAAGAACTTCTAGAAGAAGAACAAAATATTCTTAGATTTAAAGTTTTTGCATAAAGACTGCAACTTTTTATAGATTATATGAAACTTATGGTCGAATTTTGAGTATTAAAGGGGTTGAGATTGATGTATAAGTTATTTTTATAAAATGTGCAGCATATTGTTAAAAGAAATGAGTATTGCCTGCAGAAAATCGAAAGATGCGTTTAGGTTTAGCATGGAGAATAGTTCTACGAAACTCTGAGCTGATATTTAAAGATTTGAATACACAAACTGTAGATCAGTTTTGCAATTATCTTTGAATTGAACTCTCAGCTCTGGGCTTTGCCGCAATTAAACCCTCTAAATGCGCTTAATTAAGCAATTCCCCATTAGACGCAAGAGATCGCTGCCATGGGGATACACCCACCGGGTAACACCCACAGTACACACACACACATACTGAGCTGGGTGTACAAAACGTACCACACTTTCGCCCATCAAAAATGAACGCAGTCAAATTGTGTGGCGGGCTCAAATTGCATTTCCTGTCACTTGGCCGATCGTTCGACCAGGCGAGACTAGACTAGACCAGACCTGGAGACCATACCCGATGCGATCCGATCCGATCCATTCCGATCCGACCAGCCCAGCCAGCAATGAATCTTGCACCAAGCTTCCCAGCTATGGGTGTGTGCCTGTCTGTCTGACTGTGAGTGTGTGTAAATGTGTGTGTGTATGTCTGTGTCCCGGGATCTAATGCTCTCAGTACTGCTGAGCCCGGTTTGAGCTGCCTGATTGTCTGCCAGTCGCCGCACAACATGCTCAGTTACATGTGTGTCAGCCTCTTTTTCGACTGTGTTATGTGGGTGTGTCTTGGCTGCACATAATGTCCGATGTCCGATGTCTGCTGTCCGCCGTCCGTTGTCCGTTGTCCCATGTCTGTTGTCGACTGTTGCCAGTTGTTGCACAGCCTGGCAAACAACATCAGCATCAACATTAACACCAACACCAACAGCAACACCGTCTAATGCATTAACTGGCAACCAGTTACCATTACAAGGCACACGATGTTAATGACGATGAAAATTATAATTGTAAATTGAACGTAGTACCCCCGGTACCCTTGAAATCCGGGCTGATATATCAAAGAGATTGCGAAGTATGGAATATGATTGGTTTTTAGCCGATTTTGATTGGGGTAATTCATTGTTATCTACTGTGATAATGCAATCAACTTTAAGCTATTGCATTACGCTTTCAATTTGTTTTTATTTATTTTTAAAGGGGCGTGGTCGAATTCTGAAGCAAGCTAGATAATTGTGCAATATTAAGATATATTGTCAGCAAATTTGATAGCTCTAGCTCCAATGGTCTCAGAGATTCATACGAACATACAAACAGAAATTTTTATTTCGACTCAGACTGGGGGATATTTGTGTAAGGGGTTTTTAAAAGGCGTGTATAAGGTTAAATTTCAATTAACTTAGTCAACCTGCAGTTATCCAAAATCAACTGTTACTTAATTACAAAAAAAAAACAATTAAAAACTTAAATTTCAAAATCCAAGCACCACAGAGATCCTGCTTTTGTTTAATTGTAATTTGCGTTTTTTAATTACAGCTATTGCATATTTTGGGTGTTTTTCAATTAAGTTTACAGGGTATCGGCATGTTTGATCAAGCCTTAGTCAGACGACTGGTCTGGCCATTTCTTATCTTTATTTGCGACATGTATTTTTAATTTAAACGCGACTATCAAATATTTAAATTGCATCTTGTGGGTAACACCCCCATTGCCCGCAATACCCGCTCCTAACACCCGCTCCTACTCCCTCGACAATGCCCCAAAGTGTTTTGTTAAATGGTTTTTTCCCGCTATACTTTTTGCTCTTGAGGACTCAAAACGCCGCCGGATTAAAGTTGTTGATTATTTTAGAATACCCTATAGAGGGCGAACAGTTGGGTAGGGTAGTGCTTTAGGGGATTGTAAGTGCACGAAATAAAACTTATTCTCGCACTAATCGTCTTTACGTACTTAGAGTATTATAGGGTATTTTCGGAACGAGTGAGTGCATTCCTGTTTTTAGTGTCTGATAGCGTGCATAATTTGTGGATCTGGTATCTGGTTTTGTTTTCAATTTTTGTTTTGTTTTTTATCCCTCTTTCTCTCTCTCTCTCTCCTTCTCTCTCTTTGGGCAAATAGTTTCGTTAATTGAAATAAAATTCAATTTGACGTTTTTATGGCATGTGGAGATAGTTTGGCTAAATACGTGAGAAGTTGCAGTTGCAGAGACTATGTCTAGACTCTGGACTCGGCGACGAGAGCTCTCCTCATATCTCTGTGTGTGTGTGTGTGTGTGAAGTGTGAAAGTTGTTTTTTGGCCAGAAAGATGCAACCCGTTTTATGGGCCATTCGATAGTTCGATATGCGAGCTGCATGCGAATGCAAATGAATGAATTCAATGAGCCAGGCATAATTCATGCATCCCATTTTCGTGTGGCCATTGAAACGTGTGAAATCTCTGCAGATTTTCAATTTTCATCTTTATAGCACATCTTGTTAATTTTTTTTTTTTTTAATTGTTGACTTCGTAGCACTTTCAGTTTTCTTTGCTTCCACGTAACACGAGGAAACATAGCTCCCATAGCTTTCGCTTTTCCAAGTATCACTATCTGAAATCTTCATAAATTTGCTACGCCATTAAGATGGTTTAAGGCAACATAAAAGGCCCACTTCAACACCATTTTCATCTGAACATTATCTGGCTAAGAATTCGTATCTATCGCCAGCGCATTAAATCACTTCGATGCCAATGAAAAACGTTTAATATCTATATACTCTTTCGCCGTCTGATCGTTCTTAAATCATTACAAAATAATAATAAATTTCAGTTTAAACTTACTTTAATTACTATAATTTTTACTTTTATTTTTTTTGTCTTCAGAAAGTGTATCGCATCTTCGTCTAATTTTGATCAAATCGTAGACTATTTAGCAATCGGCTTCTGTGTGTGTGTGTGTATGAAAACATTAACCCACTGGCAGCTGTAATTTTTGAACAATTTTGCGCCTGATAATATTTATTATTCAATTTTCATTAAATCTGATTATGGGAAACTGGTTTGTGGCCCAACGGAAAATCGAATGGAAAAATGCAGCCAAATTATTTGTGTGACGCTTAAATTAAGCATTAATTTTCGCAATTGCGACGGCGTCATAAATATCATGGTAGAAAATTGTGTGAGATCTTGTCGATGGTTTTAAGGTGTTGCTGTTGCTGCGCTGTGCTTGTTGTGACAGGCGAATGCGGCGCGAGTTAAGGCCGATATCGTATAATCGATTGTCAGATAAAAGTGGAAGAGAGAGAGAGAGAATGTTGCTCGGCTAACCGTAAAACAGTGTTTACACTCTCCCGCCTTATTCCATCGTATTGTATTACAAATAAACGTCAAATTAGTGACAAAACGGCGAAGAGGGCGACAAAGATAAACGCAGATATAAAGATCAACTCGATATGCATTATAAATCAATTTCCAATTAAGAAGAGGGAGGGAAAGAGGAATAATGAGAAATACGAGCTGCTGGCATTGTGGTTGATCCATTGAAAGATATCGAATGTGTAAATGAAAATTAGGTTAATCAGAGCGCTGGAGAAATTCAAACAAAGATTTTCACTTTTTTTTTCTCTACATTTTATTGTTAAGCAGCTTGCGACCTAACGTGGTTTGTTGCCCAGTCTTAGGGTTCGGGGAGAGAGAGAATGGTCTAGAGAATGTCAGCTCGTTAAGGTTGGAAATTGCCGCTAAATGTACTACGTGCCACTGTGCTTTAGGGTTTGTTCCAATTTACAGTTGATTTATGTTAACAAATAACTCTATATTTATGGTGTTTCTTTGGTCTCATAAAATATGAAATATTATATTTTTTATTTATATTTATATATTTTATTATTTTTTTTTATTATTTTTTTTATTATTTTATTATTATCTTTTTGCTGCAAATGTTTCCTAAATATTTAAAAATATTTATTCCCAAGCAACTTGCAATTTCAGCAAACTTTGAACTGAATTGGGTTCAGTTCAATTTCTGCCAGTCACGTTTTTCTATTTATTTGGAATTTTCTTTTTTGTCTTGAATTTAACGTGTACGTTCGTTTTGTCCCACTGTCAGTCTGTCTTGGGCCCCACAACGTGTGCCGGGTTGTCTAGGGTCAGAGACAAGATGAGGCTGATGCTGACGCTGTAGCTGCTGCAGCTGACGCCTGCCCCGTGGGCCAAAATCAACAATGGCGAACAGACAACGGTTTCAAATGTGCCCGCACAACAACACCGACAACAACAACAACAACAACGAGAGTTATAATAATAATAATAATAACAAACAACAAACTAAACTGGCGCCTCGGCTACTTTGATCTATGCACTTCAAATGATTTTCTGTTGGCTTTGCCCACACTTCCCTCTCCCTGCGTCCCTTCCTCACTTCCTTGTTGCCCCACTACATTTTGACGTCTTGCAGTTGTTGTTGTTGTTTGTGGCGATGCGTAAACAACGCTGCGTCAACAGCAACGGCAGCGACAGCGACAGCGTAAATGAAACGGCAACTTTTTCGCTTGGCAGTTGAGGCGTCAAAGAAGTTGGCATAGCACATGTGCTTGAAGCAGCGGAAAGTTGCAACCGTAAGAGTGTTCGGTTAAGTGGCAGCTATCCCTCTGCTGATGCAGTGCAGAAATGTATCCACACATGATCTATGCTTAGTTGAACTTACAAGAGCGGCGTTTTTCTGTCATTTCTGTATGTTTGAACACGCAAATCTCGGCTATTATAAAAGCTGCAGATGCCAAATTTGTCATGAAGGTACCTACATAGATACCATGTATTATTATATATCTATAGTTAACAAAGCACTATTTAAAAAGACTTATAGTCAAATGCATCAAGCACACGCTGAAGCTTAGCTCTTCTTTTCATTTATTTAATAATTGTTTGTTGTAATTTAAACAGCTTTTCTATATGTTATTGTATAATGTTTGATTTTCCGACATTTCGCTTTTAATTCCAGCACTCAACGCATGTCAAACTGTGCCCTTCAACTGACAGTGCACTTCGTAATTGATTTCGTAAAACCCAAATTGAATTTCCCAATGGCAAACACCACGACGCTAATCCATGAATTTCAACAATTGCCCTACAGTTTGACAGCCACTGCAGCTTACTGTCAACCCAATCCGCCGCTGTCGTGTGCATTTGTCATTTGCCTCATTTGTTTTGCTTTCTCGCCTCTTGCGGCTTTGTTTCCACTCTGTTTGTGCGTCCATTTGCTACGCTTACGTTTTTCAAGTTTTGTCACTGTTACAGAATCTTTAACTCCACCGCCCTGCCCGCCTCGCCCTCTTCGGTTTTTTCCCTGTTTGTTGTTGTAATGTGTTGTTTTTGTTTTTTTTTTCAGCCTTCTCTTTTTTGTCTTTATGCGCAATTAGCGAGCACATTGTTTGTTTTCTGTAGCACGTTTCGTTGTAATTAAAAAAATCACCGCCGCACTGGCCCCGCAACATGTTGCCCAATTCGTGTCTCGTGTAGGTGTTGCCGGTTGTCTGTCTGTCTGTCTGTCTGGCAACGCCACTCGGCGATGATCCGCGAGAGACTGGATAAGAATGTCAATATTTGTTACGAGAAGTTACACGATTTGCTTGGCATGTGGCGAATCTCGTCTAACAGAAATTCGCTTCAGAATCTTCAAGTATCTCTCTCTCTCTCTCCCCCTATCTCTTTCTGCCTCCTGCAGCCATTTCGCAGTTTGTCCACGACGCTGCACGTTGTCGCTTGTCTCCGCAAAATGCTAATTGAGCAGCCGCAATTGGCAGCAGGCGCCAGGCGTCCAATCTATCAATAGACCCCCACAGCTAGTAACTCTCTCTCTCTCTCCCTCTCTTGCCGCCTCTGTCTGTCGCCGCAACAACATTTTTTGTGCATTTTAATTTGTGTGTGTGCGTGTGCAATTTGATTTGGTTGCCAATTTGCTGAGTGATTCGATTACATAAGCAAAAAGCGCCAGAAAAAGAAGAAAAAATCCGAAAAAATCAATAAATAATATTGAGGCAGGTCATTTGCAATTGATTTGCATGCATAAAACTCGGAATTTTAATTGCACTTTAATCGGCTCGCGGTTTTGCCTTTTGCATGACAAACAAACCGCGTAACTTATCAGGGGGAGTCTGAGAATTTTAATAGTCTCATTGATAGAGAGGCATACTGGTTATGGCAGGAATTTAAGCATGTATTAAAAAGTACTATGATCTTCGAATGTTTCCTAAAATGCTGTCTGTAAGACCTTTTTTAATTCATTTATATTTGGTTGTACTTACAAATATTGCTTATTTTGATAATAAAAGTAGATTTCTAACAATCAATAATTATTTTTATAATACTAGGAAAAATGTAAATACTTTTCTAGGGTTTTTGATTAAACTATTAATTTATGGGTATGGTAGTCCATTTCTTTAATATAACTTTAGGCTAACAAAATTACCAAATACGCTATAATTACCAAATATGCTGTTTATACTATCGAGAGCATCGATAATGAGCATTCTGCAAAAAAACAATCGATAATTCTTATTTATCGTTGGATTAAACTAACAGCATAGCATATCGATTGGGGATATGCTTGAAACTCTAGTTTCTCAATAATTCCTAATATTTAAAATAGATAATATAATCTCTATAACTTGTAGTGTTTATATGATATTCGTTATTTATTTTATAGCTTATGCTTCTCTTAAATCTTCAATTTATTGACTGTAATAATCTGATGCCGTTGGCCTTTTACTTTCGTTGAAATGCGGCAAGCCGGGTAGCTTGCTTGATGATGAGAGTGAGAAAGGGGATATAGAGAGAGGGACAGGAAGATAGAGACAGAGAGAGAGAGACAGATGAGGCGCCAGTCATGAGGCTGAGCCCGTTGCCATTTAAGTGGGCAAATACATTAAACGCCATAAATGGAACGAATGCAATTTTTATTAGCGTTATTAACACCTTTTTGCCATTTCTGCGATGCGCGACAATTAAACGCTCTGAACGAGTCTGTGTGTGTGCGTGTGAGTGTGTGTGAGTATTGCTGGAGAGATTTGCTTACCGCGTTGCCGCGAACGTTGCGTTGTTGTCGGGCGCAGAGGTATGAAATGTTGCGGCACCAAACGCACGTTGCCACCTCCAGCGCCAACGCCGCCAACAGCCACCGCAGCTGTTGGCAGCAGACCCGGAGGACAGGGCGGAATTGAGTCGAGGTTGTGGTACAGCACAATGTTGTTGTTGCCCGGCTGTATGAGAATGTGTTGCTGTTGTTGCTGCTGCTGCTGTTGCTGGCTGAGATTGCCAAAGAGTTGCTGTTGCTGCTGCTGTTGCTGGCGATAGTAGGTGGCGGGCAGCAAGGCAAAGCCATGTTGCTGCTGCGGTCGCGGTGTTATGGCAACAAAGTGTTGTTGCTGTTGCTGCTGCTGCTGTTGCTGCTGCTGCCGCTGCTGTTGCTGTTGCTGAAAGCTTGTCTGCAAGCGCGTGCGATAGCTAAAGTGTTGCTGCTGCTGTTGTATCTTTGGTATAAGTGTTGCTGCTGTTGTTGCACTCGCGCTGGCAGCAACTGTTGCCACTGCAGTTGTTGTTGTGCGCGTTGCATGCGTCGCATTGCGCTGATAATGATGTGGTCGCATCAGTTTGCGGCGCCTGCCGCTGCCGCTGCTGCTGCTGCTGTTGCTGTTGTGGCCCACAAAGGGATATTTGCGACGCCATTTGCGGCGCACTGGTGTTGTTGTTGTGCGTGTTGCTGCTGCTGCCAGTGTTGTTGCTGTAGCTGTGGCTGTTGCCGTTGCCGTTGCTGAGGCGGTGACAATTTCATTGAAATTGCTGCTTAAATTGATATTTACACTGCTATTTACACTAGTTGTTGCATGTTGCTGCCGTTGCAGTTGCTGTTGCAGCAACAAGTTGCCCTCGGGCATCGCATGTTGCAGCGTGTGTGTTATGCAGACTAGATGGATGCATAAATGCAGCAATTTTGCTGCTGTTGCGGCAGTTGTTGCTGCTGCTGTCCAACTATTTCGCTGTCGTTTTCGTTCTCGTTGTTGTTGCTGTTGTTGTTGTTGCTTTATTGACGCGTCTGTCATTTCGACAGTTCGCCTGTCAGACGTCGACATATTTCACTCGGTTTTATTTTTCGAAAACTGATTTCCAATTAGTATGCAACGCTTTTCACTGACTTTTCACACATTTTCGAGCGCGTTTTCTTTTCGTTACATTTCTCTTTAGGACAGAGGGGAACAAACTTAGTTTTTTTCTTGACACAATTGACAACTGCAGCATTGTTTTAAAATTCCTTTTTTGAATTTCCAATTTATTTGTTAATTATTTTGTTATATTTCGCAGACTTCAAAAAGAATCGATTTTCCATTGCCCAATTAGCTCAGTCAATATAAAAATGTGGAAACGAGTTGAGAACCGTTTCCATAGCCCAAATTGTTAAGCAAAACTTTTGACAATTTGTAAATAAACAGAAAATAATTTACAAATTCAGTTCGGCGCAAAGCCAAATAGCCTGACAGACAGATGGGTGTGTGTGGGCTATGGCAAACTAATTAGTAAAGTTCTACAAATAGTATGGGAACGAAGTGAGTAGAAGACTTTAGAGTACCCTCTACAAAGTCTTTCGATTTTAACTTTCGAGTTTCAAAACATTATACTCTATACTACCAGAGATCAAAAAGAACTAAGACAAACAAATAAACTCAAAATTATGTTTTTTTTTTGATAATTCATAATTCTCTCCAGCACTCACTACACTTTTACAGGGTATGCGAAAAGTCAATAAAAAATACTGCAAACAAATGTGTTACAATTTGTATAAACTCTTGTGTTTTTATTTGTTTGGACTAACTCAGGAAATAGCTTCACAAAAAACAAAAATTCTTTTGACAACTGTGGCATAGTTTGAAGTCCGTTTTTAAAAATACTCTTAACGCTCTACCTATGAGATAATCTGCTGGAGATCGACAAAAAACCGCAGCGAATAAAAATATACAACTTATAGTCATACACATGGCATAAATTTGTACCGCAAAGCCCATAAACTTGTGTCGAAAACTTAATAATGGAATTGGTTCTGAAGAGATTCTCCGCCCCTAAATATACATAACATATTTATGTATACAACAATTCAGAATTCTAACGTCATCGGTTGCTATTTTCCAGGAAGCGCAGCTGCAAACGAAATTCGCATAGTTCACAAAAGGAAAAGACGATCGTAAACTACAAAGTAGAACTCGAGTATCGAAAAGGCAAACAACAACGAAAAAAAAAAAGATCGTGATGTAATAAATTTTTGGAATGGAACTGCGAAATGGGTAAGGAAAAAAGCTCAACAGATTTTCGAATCTTTCAGTTATACGAGCCATAAAAAAAGTATAATATCTCGAGCCTATGCTGTGCTGATGATGAACATCAAATATGGCCCCTCGCTACAGATAATGCGGATGAACAAACGATCGTAAATAATCAAAGCTGAAACTGACAAATCAGCGTAGTGAGATCGGGGTCTATTGGGTTGCTCGGATTTTCTCTCTCTTTTTATTCACAAGTGGAAAATTAACTGGCCCCTCAAACAAATTTGGAATAAGTGAGCTTTTGTTTTCCTTTGAAATTTAGCGGCTTTTTGTTATTTGATCTTTCTTTTAACAAACCTAACACAAAACACAAAAAATGAAACATTTTTTTTTTTGTTTCCATAATTTGTTTTCTGTGTCTTCGGGTTTCTTCCGCCTGAGGTTTCTTAGTCATTGTTCAGTCTCGACTTGCCGCATTTGCGGCTACCTAATTTAAATTTCTCACATTACAATTAAATTTCGAGTAGAACACGCTAAGCATTCGCCAGTTTTCAGTTTTACCTGGTCGTTTACCTGCTTTTTGTACTTTACCTTAAGGTCGAGACAGAGCGCGAGCTCTGAGCGAGTGCTCAAGCCTGGTCTGCCCTGGCCAGATCTGATCTGACAGTTTAGTGCCAAATTAATGTAAAATCTCAAATATGTCAGAACTCTGCGCGTATATAATTAATTCTCAAATCGGGCTCAATCGAATGTGACGGTCCGTTTTCGTAAGTGACGCGAATTATTTTCTGTACGTGTTTTATTTTTCTGAAACGGGTTTTTCGGAAGGGCTTTAAAAGGTATATGTTTACATATAAAGAGTATACGTAATTTGTGCGCGCGGAATGTAAAGCGCTGAAGAGCGTGCAGAAGATTGTGTTAATACTTTTCATTCTTTAAGTTCACAAAATTTTTACTAGAACCTTATCGAAGCCCAAGCACAACTTACTAATTATCTATAATTATAATTTCTATAATTGATTTTATATTCATTTTTGTTTTTATTTCTCTAAACTTTATCTTATGCTCCACAGTCTTTTCAATTTTGCACCTGCACTGCATCTCAGCACAAGCATATGTCTTCATTCGGCTGATGGGGTAACCCAATTACAAATCTAGTGAACATTTCGCACATTTCCGGCCGCTGAAAAACTATAATCTATTAACGCCTTGATCAGGCTACCAGAAAGACAGAAACAAACAGTGCAGACTCGGCGGGAGGAATAGTGCAAAGTGTCGATCATAAAGTATTTTAATATCTTGCAGTGCCTGTGGCATTTGATGGACCAAAGAAACCACAACCAGATGAAGCAGCTCGGCTACAGCCACCCGCTGTTCCTTTTGATCAGACACAGAGTCCGAAGAGGGAGAAGACCGCATGTGGTGCACTCTATAGGAATGGTCCCAATTTCATATGATTTGATTTGATTTCGTTTGTTTTTTATTTTCGCTCTCCTGCTCCAGTCTTTTATTGCATAATTGCAATTGAATTGTTTGGCACGTTTCGATTTCAGTTTGTTTTTCGTTGCTCGAGCTATAAACAAGGAAGTGTGTTAATCATTTCGTTATACCAATATGCAAGCACACATCGGAGTCGCCTATGTAAGCCCAATAAATTAACTTTATAATCACATTTTGTGTACTTTTTGCAATTGGAGCTGAAAAATTGTGTGTTTGCTGATGAGCCTCATTTGAGTTGAATAATTTTCGGAATAGAGGGAAATATTTGAAAAAAAAAACATGGCACATATATGGGGCGTAACACAGCGGGCAGTCGACATGGGTGTATGAGACGAAGTGAAAGGTTTTCCACTCAGAATTGGGTCATGGAAATCAAGTTAATGTGCTTTTCTTGTTATGCTTCATATTTCTATGCATTTTCATTGCGTCGATCAAGCTATGGGTTGTCTAATTAGTGAAGAACATATGTTATAGAGCTATTCGAAAGTTCTCAACAATCGATAGTACCAACTCAACTATCGATAACGCTAACGATACTGAAATGATTCTATAAGTCTTTGATTCCGGTTCCAAACAGAAGCAAAACTGTCTGCATTAATTAGCCAAACAAGCAAATCAATAATTGGTGGAAATTTGATATGATATATGCCTGGTAACTTGGTCTCTGGCGTCCTCTTTTAGCTACCAACTGAAATCAGTCGAGTGTTAAAAATAGTCGCCAGCTCATTACGTAGAATTGTCACTTTTAATTAGAACAAATACGGGAAAAGCCAAGATACTCAGACAGGGAGAAAGAGAGGCAGATGGAGAGAGAGAGCGAGAGCGAGAGAGTAACGTCACACAAGACATTGTCAAGATAAAGGCAAAAATAATTTTGCTAACAAAGTTGCGGGCACTTAGGGGCGAGTGGCAAGTGTTGCAAGTTTGTCTGAACCTAACGAAACGAGTTTCTGTGGCAAGATCTTAAATTTTGGGCTTAGACTGTGAAAAATTGCATTGGCCAAAGGGGGTGGGCTTCAGAGGGGAGGCGTAGCGTAGACTGCAAGTCCAGTAGCGTTGGCTACGCACGGCCTACGTTCATGTCCGTATATGGTAGAAAATAGAAAAATGGAATTAATGAGCCCACATAAGAAATGACTTAATCGCTGGCGGCTTGTTAACCCCGCTGCCAACTTTGTAGCCTTGGGGTCCTATGTGTCGGGGCCCCAGGTGTTGCGGGGTTGCGCGGTACGCGGGGTCTTTAAGTAGCTGCACAAATAAAGATTTACAGCAATTTACTTGAAGGCCCCAGCAAACCCATGACTGCCAGTCAATAATTTCCGATGCCCCGAAACGCGCACCATTTGCAGATTATACAGTATGCAAAGCGAGAGAGAGAGGCAGCAAGGGAGCGAGAGAAAGGAGAAGAATAGATAGAGACAGGTAACTGGAGGACCACCGTCAGCGTCTTTGAGGAATTGCATAATTATAGCATTTGCCCAGTCTCAGTCGCAGTCGCAGTCGAACCCGACAGGCCGATCCCAGCCAACGGGTCTGCTCTGCTCCGATCATTGGCCTAGGTTCAGGCTAATTTGTTTAACATACCCCAGTCGGTTGTTTGTCCATATAATCTGGGTAATATAGTACTTAGAGTGTATACTATGTAGAGTAGGTTGCCAGGCAGAGGCGTCGAGTAAGATGCTGATATCTTCAGTTAGTTGAACTTTGTATTTGCTAATGAGATAAATCTCGGGGAATCTTGATAATGCCCTAAGGTCTGGAATGCGAGAATATGAAGCAATAACTTAGAAGACATAACATACCATAGGCTCAAAATGAAACCTCAAATTTCATAAGTAGATGCTGTGATAATGCTTATAGTCTATGCTAACTCAGTGCCCCGTAGAGCAACAGCTATAAAACTTGTTGTACAGTCAAACGGAGTTAAATATTGTTTAAATTTCCAAGTTCCAAGAGTATTCAAGTTTCGTTAGACCTAAAAATAGCATAATTTCCTTCTGTAGTATTTTGTTTTTTGCTCTTAAGCCCCGTAGGCTGCCTAATGTGTATTTGTGTGTGTGTGTGTGTGTGTGTGTGTGTGTTGGAACGTCAGTCTGAGGCTAGACTGAGTAGATGGTAAAGGCAAAGAGCTTGTACAAATATTGTAATGGCATGATATTGATCTTGATTGTCAAGATCGCACACAGCATGATCGTCGGGGGCTTGGAGACTCGCCGCAGACTCTGCGGAGAGTTGGAGTCTCTCTACGTTGCGACGTCGTCTCCGTCTAGTCTTAGGGTTCAAGCAAGTTGCATTGTTTAACTTTGACTTTGTGTCAGTTTATGCCGAGGCAGATAACGATCTCAGATCGTGGCTCCGACTGCCAGCCGACTGTGTCATGTGATTAATCGTGTGTGGGAAAGGGTTATGCTGCGACACAGTCGTAGCAGCATAGAAAGTAGCACTCATATGCATATGAAACAGTACTCAGTACGTGGTACTCGGTACTCGGTACTGACAATCACTCGATCGACGCGATCGGTTCAAATGCCTGGCACTTGTCTGGCAGCTGCAGACTTTCAAACTACAATGTCCATTGAGTGACTGGAGAGTATTGAGAGAGTACGACTAGGCGCCATCAATTGAGGAAGCAATTAAATGGAAATTATAATCGAACTCTCGATCGCCATCGATCTTCATGACGAATAACAGATGTGTGCCGCCCCGGCAAGCGACAATTCAGATTTATGTACATGCTGCACAAACGATAATGTTCGCTTTGAATGCGAATAAAGATCGACAAATGGCTAATATAAATTTACTATAAAGTAGGACAGAAAGATGTGTGAACAAATTTCATTTCTCAATCTATTTTAATAGATTCTCTGCGAATACTCTAAATTGCCAGCGAACTTAACTCCTGCAACAGTCTTGACTCCCGATCCAAAACATAGGGTGATCATGTTTCGTTATGCCTGAGGATCGTTTTGTCTACAGGCTTTTCGGCTTTTCGGTATGCCAATTTAAGAGCCTGTTCTTTTTTGCTTGATCTTTGATCTACAATTTGAGACGCAGCGCGCAAGAGTTCGACTGAGAGAGAGAGAGAGATCGCAGACTGAGCAGGGCGGCCGTTAGATCAAATCGATGCGATCTTTTTTTATTTAGGGAGTTAACTGCGCATAGTTAGAACTTGTTTTTGCCGGAGCATCACCAGCACGCGGTCCCAAAGGGATGGGGAAGAGAACAATGGAGAGGCGCCGCTTTCAAGTTCAACTCGACGTCGTTCTGCTGCGATCGACGATGACGATCATCGACAAGGAGCGCAGCTAATTGGGTCAACCGGTCTGCGGCTGTGGCCCGCAACATTTAATTGGATTACCGCCTTTTCATTATACTGTTTTTTATTTTTATTCGTTTTCATATTTATTTTGTACTCTGTTTTGGCAACACGCGTCGCACGCGAGAATTGAGTCACCAAAATGGTTTTTTATTTTGGGAGGGGTTTGAGAAAACCTCTACCTTTATTTACAAGACACAAAATAGAAGAAAAAAGATAAACAAATGACAGACTCTGACAACGGAATTCCGCGCTTATCACTCTTCAAACATTGCCCGACTGCGCTTGTCATCTGGCAATGTAATTCAGCTAATGGAAAATCATCTTGTTGCCGTCGTGTCTTGTAAACTTTTATCTCCGCAAGTTGGGCAAATAGTGCACCAAAAAAAAAAAAAAAAAAACAAAGGGAACCCTGCACCGAGCGAGGAGAAGACAAAGCGAACTACTGTCGCAGATCCGGAGAGTTGGCGGTGCATCACGTTAAGCAGAAGTTGCAGCTCTATAAGCATTCCCAGAATAACTAAACAAGTTGGAGAGAGCCTAAAGAGAAGAAGACTGTTAGAGAGAGAGAGAGAGACATAAATCTGTGCAGTCTCTCCGTGCCCATTAATCATCTCGAATGTCCGAGCCCAATCATCACTTGCAGCAACCACAACAACAAATACAACATTAACTACAACTCGCAGACAATCGGCGCACTAAGTAGAGCTCCAGGGCGTTCCACACACACACTAATGAGTTCGAGCGGGGTGGGGTGTTGGGGGGGTAGGGGGCTTGCGTAATCTGCCCAGTAAGATTAGTAGTAGACGATTTCGACGCCGATTTGCCACTATTTTCGATAATTAATTAAGCAGCTTAAACTGCTTCTACATATACATACATATGTATGTATGTAAATTTGATATGTGGCTTATGTAAAACTGAATGAAATCTTTTATAAAGAAATTAATATATTGAAGAAGAATTGAAGTATTTCTGCGAAACTTCGAATTTATATTTTTTTTCGGAAAAAGCTGAAGCAGCGTGGGAATTTGTTGCGAGAATCGCTTTGATTACATGAAAACTCTGAACAATCAACTATACTATACATTTCGAAACTGATTTATCACTTCGATTGGCAAACGATTGAGTAAGATTTTTTTTAAAGAGCTTTCAATAATTATCGAGAAGTCGAAATTACATGGGAATGACAAATGTTTCATTAGCTGCCTAATCAGCTTATTCATTAGCCGAACTATTGAATATATTATAATATTTTGAATATACTTTATTTTCGAATCGGCGTTATATCTGCGTGGCTGCAACTATCAATAATTATTTATTTCATTATTATCTCAATATTCTTCGCACCTTCAGCATGGAAATTCTTTTCGCAATACTTTGTAATACGCCCAACTAATGAACACCTTGCATCCTATAGTATTTGGGGGCGTGTCGCGATCCGATCTGTAGATCAAGCGGGCACGATCAACAAATCAATTTTCATTCTTTGCATTGCAAATTTCTTTCTTATCAAGAGCGTCGATCGATTTGGTTCCGTCAAACGATCGATGAAGTCGCACGGTACACAAATCAACATAATTGCTGCCCCGCGCGAGAGAGAGAGACACAGAGAGAGAGAGAGGGAAGGAGTCAGCTTCTTCAAGTTCCACACGCAGAAGACAACTTCACTCCAACTGGAATTGAAGACGCGATCGATCGATGCGATCGATGCTCACATCCGATGCCGATGCCGATGCCGTAGCGCCAGTCACGTTGCGCGTAGCGGCGCGTGCGTCGCAAATCAAGTGCAAAAATAGATCAATCAAGCAATCAATCGAATCGCTTCAATCTGCGTCGTGTGGCAAATGAAAAGGTTTTCCTAGCTACGTGCCGCCTCGCGTCGCGATCGATGGGAAATTGCGATTTGCCAGAATAATAAACAAATTCAACATTTTAATTGCTGATTCGATTTTTGTTGTGGGTTTTTTGCACATTTCCGCAGAATTATAGTTGTTGTTGTTGTTGTTGTTGTAACACGGTAAAGATGATTTGCTTGGTGTTGCTGTTTCTCTCTTCCATTCTTTACTGCTTGTGGTTTATTTTCGCATTCGGCATAAACAGATTTTCACACAAACACGGGCAAACACACTCGCACACTCGCACACACTCGACTCGGCAACACGATACTCGATACTCGATTGGCGGCAGCGCAGCCGATACAATTTACATGAATCCAAACGCGCGCGTCGTCTCGTTGCAACTGATCGCAATTGTCCCAATCAGAAAGCGAAGAACTCCAGCGCCAGCTGGGGCCGCTCGACGACATGTTCGCTTCGAACATGTTGCGTGCGCATGTTGCCGGCGCAAATGTTGCGAAGCTTGGTATACATGTTGCCACGCGACAAGTGTTTGCTGGGTAAATTCCTGACAATTTCATAGATGGATTTTGGGAGAATCACACATGCTATTGAGTTTAGGTTTTTTGCATGCTTTTCATATATTCTTCTTTTAGCAGTTTATAAGCTAAATAAGTTTTTGAAGTGTATATCTGAAGCTGGAAAGTAGCTTAAATTTTTTGACATATTTTCGGAATTTCGGAAAAGTAAAACCAGAAAAATAATATTACTTTGCGATTCAAATTGCCCCTATTATAGCTCTATGAGAGGCTTTTTCCAAACAGAGTGTCATCACATATTTCTCGATCTTTAAGCAGAGTTAACACAATAGAAAAGTTTGTAGTGAAGTTTTTAGCTTTTTTTTTTGGGGTTATTACTGTAGTTAGTTAGGTGTAGTTAGTGATCTGTATCTACACTCTCAAGCCGTAAATAAGATCATTATCAAAGTTGTACACTAACTACAGTTAACTATATCATATGGTTTAACTAGCTGCAACATTTAACCCTCTGCAGCCGCATAAATTGCTCGAAAATGCCAGAGACCTGTGACTTTATCGAGTCCATCCACTTGAGTGTGGCTTCTGGCCCTGTTCCAGTGTCGTATGGATCGCAATAAACTCTCAAACGCATTTGTTCTGTGATGCAATGGAGAAAATACACACAAGAGACAAGAGGAGAAGCAACACGAATGGGGAAAACATCTTAAGATTTTCCATAATCAGCGAGCGGAGAGGCAACAATGAGAGCTACAAATAGCTGCAAGTGCTGCATATGGGCACCGCACCTTGCTACCAGCAGCAGCAGCAGTCGAAGCGGGTAGAAGGGGCAGAGCCACAACAGAATCAAAGCCAACAATCCGTGCCAGACATGGCCAGACAGACGGGCCGGGCCAGTGAGAGCCGTCTAGGCCATATGCCTTGGACTGGGCACGAACCGAGGCGTTGCGAGTTGCCTGGCTTCCATCCCCATTCCCCATCTCATCCCCTCCAAAGCCTCTGGCCTGGCATTCCATGTCACAAACGCAGTTATTTATGCGCTTCAGACGCTTCAGAGCGATCCGACTGCCGGCAGGTTCTATGACAATGTCACATGAACATGTCGCCTTAACCTTTCGCGCCAAAAAGCAGCAGTTAGAAGGAGACAGGCAGACAGAAAGAGATAGAGAGAGGTAGACATAGAGAGAGAGAGAGAGCTGGAGCGCTAAACAAACTTATTATTCGCCTCTATGCGAAAACTGTCAATATTTTAATTGCCAGGACCAGAAAACTCAGCCGGTTCGCAGTCTAATCCCACTCCTTACCCTCCCCCCCAGCACCACGGCCTGCCCCTCCCCTAGCCCACTCTCTTGCCACTGCGTGTGTCCGCATTCTGCGGCAAAATCATTTTTCTGCTACTTTTTCCAATAAAGCAAATGGTCTTCGATGCGTGTGCCGCATTTTGATGCAAGTGTGCGCTTTTGTTTTTCTTTTATTTCTTATTTGTTTTTCTGTCCACTGTCTGCAACAAGTTTTCGTAACCTTTTTCCATTTTTTCAATGTTTTCAATGTTGCTGAGCGATAAAAATGTCAAAAGCAAAGGCAGCAACGAAAACCCCATCGAAAATTATGACCTTATTATCGAGTAGCTTTTTCTTTTTCCACTGAAGACAGAGAAAACTTAATTAGGGCTCTGTAGAAATTACGTATGCAGCGGGTAGTACGGTAGTGTGGGACCCCACACATAAGACAGGGTGTGCTGCGCCTAGACCCAGACCCAGACCCAGTTCCAGTTTCAGTATCAGTATCAGTTCCAGTTCCACTTGCAGTGGCATTCGCCGTTCCCCATACCGAATCGGATCAGGTCTGGCTGCTCTACGCACTCGACCGACCATGTGGAATGAGCTCAACAACTCTGCGAGTAAATCTTATCAATTTAAACAATTAAAAACATGAGTAAAATCTATAAATACCAAGACAATGATCGGCTGGGTGGGCCGATCTCTTACGAAATAATGAAAGGGAGGCAGAAGGAGAGACGAAAGCAAGGTTAATTTTAGGGCAAACTCGGCAAAGAGTTGAATACAAGTGATTGCCAGGCCTTAAACGATTACGCTATGATATATACATTATAAAACTCTAGATAGATCAGTTGCTCTGTAAGTAAATTTAACAAATACATATCATTGGATTTTTGAGTTACTTAAGCTTATTTAATTTACTAACATACGAGTATAGAGTATATTTTCTAACAAAATCGGTCTTCATATAACGCTTCTCTAGTTCCCAAGAGACTCTATGTCGCCTTGCCTAATCCGCAGCATCTCGAGTGCAAAACACACCCCACTTGCCTCACCTGCCTCGTTCGTTGTCAAAGTCAAGCCCACGAAATACCGAAATCACTGACAAACAGACAGAGAGACAAACGAACAGACCGACAGACCAGCAGACAGACAGACGAACAGACAAACAGACACACAAATCTCCTAAGCCTCTAACTGCAAACTAACAATAAGTAAACGTAAAGATTTAAATCAGCTTCAGATTTGTTGCAGCTACGGCAAAAAAAATTAAAGAAAACTGTTAGAGCAGCAAATCAGGCATATGGATTCATAGAGAACATATTACTATATAAAGTCAGGCTAGAACTGGAAATCCTACACAACGATTTCAGTGTGCTCTGTGTGTGTGTTGCAAATTATCAATACGCCAACATCTTTTTGACAAACTGCGTACAGAGCTCTGTAGAGAGCTTCTCCTTGCTTTCTTCTCGCCATTTCCCCTTTCTTCAGGCTGTCTCCGGTGGTCTGTACATTTCTCAAGGAGAGAAGAGCGCACGAGTCGCATTTAAGTTTCTTTCTCTTGTTCTTTCTTCTTTTTTTTTTTTTTTTTTTTTTTGATTTGTTGCGATCGCAATCGTAACTTTGACTTCGACTTTGTCTTCGGCCTGGGCCGTTCGCATATGCCAAGTCGAGTCGCGTTGAGGCGATGGGGAATTATTTACGGAGCGTTGGAGCCCATTACACGGCTCGTTGCAAGATCAGTTCAGCGATTGACGTGTCTTACTGTAATTTTTCATGCAATGATCTCTTCTTATGGCATCGTCTTCGGCGTCGTCATTCAACGCATCGTTGACCTATTGAACCATAATGTATGCGCACATGTGCCGAAAGGATCCGCAGAGAGAAAGACAGAAATACAGAGAGAGAGAGAGAGAGAGAGAGAGAGAGAGAGAGAGAGAGAGAGAGATAGAAGCTAATAGAGAGGGAGTAAGCGGTCTACTACCAGTCACGTTTCAAGTAGAACCTGTTCTTGCCGCTACTTTTCTCGCATGAATCATTATTTGTTGTGCTAAGCTCGGTTAAGTCGCATGGAGAAGGAGTCGAAGGAGTTGATGGAGTCGCAGGGGAAGTGCAGAATCTTTGGGACAGCTGCAAGTTTGGCCAGTCGTACGTTGGGGACCCTCTGGGCGCGGAGTCGCCTGCCTCGTTTGCGATCATTTGTGATTGATACTATTTATTGGTTGTTTGGTCTGAGGCTTGGCCTGGTCTACGCCTGCAGTCTGGTGCCAAAGACTGTAAACGGTTTACGCATGTGTTTTAGGGTTGTCGAGTTGCGCAAAATAATTGGCGAGCGTATTTGAAGAAGGTACCACAGTGTCAGGGGCGCGAGAGATTTGATATATTATTTTTGGGAAAGTTTTAAATATAAGAACTCTTAAAGAAAGTATAATATAATACAATAGTACATTTTAAAATATACTTATATAATAGTATAATAATATAAGACAGGTTATTGAGATAGGATATTTGTATATGTATATGTATATATATATGATTTTATATATTTATAATATTTTATATTTTTTTGAGGAAAGCAAATATAAATATTTTGGTGCAATTGTATTATTTAATATTAAAGTAACAATAAACTATTCAGTAGTGTTGTCTTATCGATCATATCGCTAGTTCTTTAATTGGTTTTTTCGAATGAACCCTAAACAAACGAATTATCGATGGTTCCATCAGAGTTTTGACTAGACTACTATTATTATACATTAATCGATAAAGCTGGCATACGACTGGCAACACCTGGCAACCCTGCTACGCTGCTCTCCCTGCTTGATCCAGCGAATTCCCCCATAGTTTTTTGCGACTATCCATTCAGTTGGTGCAACGCTGCGAGCGCGTCTATTGATGAAAGAATTTCTCCAGCGGCTGTGGTTGCCACTTTATTCAATTTCAAACTCTTGCTCCGGCTTGGGCAATGGCTGGCTGGCTTGGATTTTATTATAGATTTTATATAGTATATACTCGTCGCTGGGGTCTCGACGCCGTTTATCTCTGCACATGTATCCGCGCATCCGGCGTGGTTCGCTTTCGAGCGTGCGAAAAAGTGGGCGTCCTCGGGTTAGCGCAATCTTCGACCTTTTGATCTGTTTTCTACGCGACCAACGCTAGCGGCAGCAGCAGCAGCAGCAGCAGGAGCCTCAGCAGCAGCAGCAGCGCTGCGCAAGTGCTGTGGCAACATTCGCTCTCGTGTGTGAGCCGAGCTGCAACATTAGTGCAGCGCTTGCAACTTGCAACTTCCTTTGCGTGCCAAGTGTAAATGCATTACACCTGAGAGTTACCTTAAATGTTGTTTCCCTCCCCTCACATGCCGCAAACCCCTATCACGAGCCCCTCGCCTGTCTGTCGTCTTGATTTTAATTGATTTTTTCGGGCCTCTTGCTAAATTGTTGTCGGCAAAAGCTTCAGATGAGAACATGTTGCTGTGGGCGAAAGTTGCAACGTGCAACGGTTGCTGTTGTTTGTTGCAGAGACGTAGAAGAAGGCAGGCAGCAGGCAGCAGGCTGAGGATAGTCAGGAATGGGTTACCCCTGAATCGGCTAGTTAGTGTTATGATTTCTTATACCCTTCGATTACTGCTTACTTATTTATTAATGCTATTGTTTTGGTTAATTTTTGGATGCCACGCCCACATATTCCAAATCGGTAATTTGCGTTTATTGTGCAGAGTATTGAAGTCCGAACATTCTGCTTTGGTATACTCATAGATAATTAAAATAATAAAATATACTTAAGATTGGAACCCGATCGGACAAACCGCACAGAAGCTATACTATATTATTATTTGAAAACTTTATTACTCTTTTTATTTTTTATATTATATTTCCTTCATTTATTATCATTTAAATGGAGATAAATGCATAAATTCATTTCCCACAGTTCTTCAAGTCAACTCACTTAAAGTGAGGCTATACTATAAATCCGAAGCCATATATCATTCATAGAGCTTGACAAATCAAAGCGAAACGTAGAGCTGCTTCATGCATGTGTATATATATGTGTCTGTACGTGCAACATCTTCGGTTGCAACTGTGCGACAGAGACGCAGCGAATTTATGGCGCCTGTCATCATTGAAATTAGCAATTTTATTTAATTGCAATTTACTTTTATTGGCCAAACAACAATTTCCGCCAGCACGACTGCCTCCGCGCGGATGATATTATTGGCCAAATGGCTTGGCTGATGAGTTTGAGGTTGGAGGAGTTGTTAATTGCGCTGGTGATTTACGTTGTCGAGTGTCAATACACGCAATGTGAATGGACTCACTCGAGACGAGTCGAGTCGAGTCGAGCCAAGCGCACTTTGATTAAATGCATATATTCATTGCGTGTAAGAGTTAGAGTGAGAGGCAAGGGGCGGAGGAGGGCGATTTGATGAAGCAAGGGGCGTTACGAAGCCATTAGAAAGTGCATCAGGTAACGCCCACCAAATGGGCCCAGAGGCTGAATGAGTTCAGGCCGTGCCGCATCCAGCAAATGCATTTGACATGTTTTGCGGCCACATTCTGTGGACATAAAACTAATGGCGATTTCGTTTGTTGCGGTGTGTGTGAGTATGCGGTGTGTGCGAGTATGCGGTGTGCGAGTATGCGGTGTGTGAGTATGCGGTGTATGTGTGCTAAAGTACCAACTATTTGGGTGAAGCCTATTTTTTCAACTCTTTCTGATTTTACGACTTTTTAATGCTGAAAGCTTCTAATAACCGTAAAAAAAGAACGCAACCAACGGACGCGCCAGTTAACGGGGAGTCTATGCGACTGTGGAGAAAGAGCGGAACGAGTTGGGGACGTAACTCTCACCAATGAGTCAAAAAGCTTTTCATTTACGCATCATATCAGCTCTAATAAAGCGGAAAATTTGACATTTTGCATGGTTAAAGAGGCAATAATATAAAAAACAATATTATAATCGATTAAATAATAAATTAATGTAAAGAATTATATATAGATAGATTAATAAATTTTCAATTATATGATAAAGAGAGAAAGATATACAGATAAATACAAATATGCTTAAAAAGATATATATGGTTAGATACAGATATTTGTAGAGATTAAAGTGAGATAAATCAATATTAAGAGAGGTCTATGACATAGATAGAAAAACAAATACAAATTATTTATAATTTTAAAGTGGAAAAAGAAAATACACTTTAAGAATAAGTATATCTTTTACAACAAGTGGAAAATCTACTAATCAAATCTATTATTACAGTTTTTAAATGGATTATACCCTGTAAATATGTGTTTCAACTTTATTATTGAATTTTCCTAGGAAGTACTAAAGGTTTTGAAGCAAATGCATTGGTTTGTTGTGCTTTTAAAAGCTCATAACAGGCTGGGTGTAGTGGGTCGCGTGCATGATTTGTGTTCGTGTGAAAGCACAACAAAAATGTCACCTCAACTGACATAAATTGCTTTATGTGAATTATATTCCAGGGACCACACGGGCTGCCAAGAGCTATGACAGCTGGCCAGGAGACACACACAATGCACAGTGCAACAATGTGACTCCCGCTAGCTAGCTCGCTCTCTCTATCTAGCTCTGTCTCACTCTACACTCACATAAAAAATGTTGGCAACTTTATCAAGTGTACAATTTAAATGTCAAGTTGATGACGTTTCGTGTCTCTTGGCTGGATGAGGAGGAGGAGACGGAGGAGACAGAGATAGAGAGTGAGGATGTTGGCGTTATTCATCGTGCTGTTCATCTCGGTGTTGTTGTGGTGGACCACAAGCAAGACAGATGACTGTAGAGGCAGCTGCTGCTGCCCCGAAACGGAAGTGCAGCAGTCTAAACAAATTTATATGGAGTACGAAATGTGCATGGGAAGTGCTAATCGGGCGCAGCACGAAACACGAAGAAGGCGAAGCAGAAACGCAGTGCAGATGATGAGGTAACCGGCGGGGAGATGATGCATGAGAAAAACCTAGACTCATCATGGGATTGTGAAAAAAAAAGATTCTGAACTAGTTTCCTTCGGGGGATGGGGCTTATCATTCACTTAAATGCCAACTTCGTTTATATATATATGAAAATCGAATTAAAGTTCAAGTTACTAATTGCTTTATACATTTATATAACATATATTAATTTTATTAAATTTTATATGACAATAGCCTTATTTATAATTAAAGTCTACTAATTTTAAGCGCTTATATTCAAAAAAAAAAAAAACTGTGTGGAATACTCTGCAATTCCTGATTTACAAATCGTACTTTTTCTTTTAGCTAGATCTATTATCGTGCGTACCCATTGTAAATTTAAAATTTCATAGAAATCCATGCAGCCGTTTTGGAATATTCTGAAGTATTCGTAACATATTCATATACAGTTTTTATGCCACTCAATTTAGTTTTGAATTTTCTGCTCCATTTGAAATTGTGAATGATTTGGTGATTCATCAGCAAGCGCAGCATACAATGAAATCATGTGTAAATTAACGCGAAAAGGGGCATTGCTCGTTAGGCTAACTTTATACATGGCTGTCCATCTGCTTGTCTGTCTGTTGTCTGTCTGTCTGCCTGTCTGTCTGTCTGCCTGTCTGTCTGTCCATCTGTCGATTCGTCTGTCTGCCGCATGCAAAAGGGCCCGACCGTTGCTCGAGAGTAACAAGATCATTAACTTGCCGCATGCTGCTCAGCCCGTACTACTCGGTCCACAGTAGCCTACCTCCTACCTCCTACCTTCTCCCTTCTTCCCCTCATGCTCACTGAACCTTGCTCAGCTGCTGCTCCCATAAATAAGCGGGGAATCTCTGTGGTCTGCAGAATGCAGGCTGGCAGCAAAAATTATGACTGAACCACAAGCTCGAGGAAAAACATTAGCGCAGGTTGGACGCGGCATGAGGTGCAGAGGAGGGGAATGCGAGGAGTAGAGAAGTGGGTAAGAGGGGAGTTGCTGCCGAAAAAAAATACAAACAGCGATGTCGTCGTCGTCGTCGTCGTTGAATGTTCGTTATCTTTTTGTTGTGCACCGCCTCAGGAGGTTAGTCACACATGCGCGGTGATAATTCAACACGGCAGCAACGGCAACATTAAATGGTAGCAACAGCAACAGCAGCAGCAGCGGCAGCAACAGCAACAGCAACATGTTGCCGCTGTGTCTTGTTAGTTGGCTTCGTCGGCAGCGGCGCGAAATCGTGACAAAGTGTTGCCATTGTTAGGCGCAAATGAAGAAAATGCCATTGTGGAAAATCTCAGTGCGCGAAAAACAATTGCCCAGTCCATGTTGCCGTTGCTGTGACTGTTGCTGCTGTGGCTGATGTTGCTCTTGTCGATTGTTACGCTTGTTGCATGTTGCTGCCGAGAAAATGTTTGGCGCACGTTTTGTAATCAATCAATGTGCAGTTGCTGCGCTGCTTTTCCGCTGCTGTTGCTGCTGCTGGAAAAGCGACTCGAAAATTGTTTTGGCCAGCAACAAAAGCCTAACGAGTTTTCATTTAAACAAGCATCATATGCGACTAAATAAGTGAGGGAGAAGCAGAGAGAGAGAGAGAGAAGGACAGAGTCATGAATATATTCATCTGAATATTGACACAGTTTTAGAGCATATATAGAACAGGTGATTTCTGTGGCTATACTCAAGTAAATGGGAAATATAAACCTTGGAATGGAACTAAAATATTGTAGTAATAATTTCTAAAATTCTTTAACATTTTAAAATGAACATCGAAAAACCCTTTTATACCATATCTTTGTTAAATGTAGGTACATAACTGTGAAAACTATTCATATTCCTCTTGAGAACTTTAGAACACTCCCAGCCTTGTCTCATATCTTAGAGCAATTTGCACCTGCCTGTTTACTTAAGAATCTAAAACTCACGCCAGTTGCTTTCCAATAACCATTCACCCATTTTCCACACTCAATTCTATACCATTTTCACACCGAATTTTCTCGGCACTCAATGAAAACTCTACGCTGCACTGTGTGGTCGTAAAGTTGTTGGATTTTCATTGAAGAATACACATACATGGGCGGCATACATATGAGAGAAGCCGATAAAATTGTGCCATAAATTATGAAAATATGTCTAACACAAAGCAGATGAACACGAGTGGGAAGAGAGCGAGGAAACGGGGACTGGGCAGAAACCAAAGACGAGTCGTTCTTATGAATGAAGTGCAATTCAATTGATGTTTATTTCATGAGCAGCTCGCGACGTACTAATTTTATGTCTAATTTTTATGAACCGCTAAATGCACAGAAATGTGAGGGAAAAACAAGTAGGAAATCTACCAGCAAGTGTGCTCGACTAGCATATACCCATTAAGCGTACTTTTAATTCCCTGCCGACTAGAATTATTTCATAATTAAATTAAAAATTAACGTTCTGGCGATAAAATTACGCTTGCAATTCGAATAACTGTAATTTAAAGGGGCGAAATGGGGCGTGGTTGAACTCTAAAATAAACATGCAATAATTGTATGTATTGTTAACAAATTTGGTATCCCTAGCTTTTATAGTCTCTGAGATATAGATGTTCATACGGACGGCATATGTGACAAGATATGCGTTTAACATTTTTGATTGAAATAAAAAGTCATAATACCCTTCTACTCCGTGGCATACGGATATAAACCATGCTCAGGCTGAAGCTCGAGCTGCAGTCACAGTTGCGAGCAGAGTTGCCACAGTCTCTGCCGTTGCCAGCGTCAGGCAGTTGACCCTAATGAACTGACATGGAGCGTGGAACATGGTTTGCCGTTCGTGGCGGCACATCCGCGGGGCGCCTACGATAGACCCCCACACACATAGACAGTACGTGTTGCAACTTCTGGAACCCCCACACACACACACATATACACAAAGATACACTCGGTTTATTGACTGGAAATAATTTATTAATTACCTTGTGGCTTTTGCTTGTTTTTTTTTTTTTTTATAGCATTTTTGTGTTTTTCTTTGTTTTTGAATTTTCTAATTAGTTTTTATTTTCTTATAAATTTATTTTATATTCGATTTTTTGGGTGGCATTTTTTTGAGTAGAGATGAATAGAGATTATATTTTATGGCGTTTCAAGTGTTTTGTAAGCGTCGCTTTGGTCGCTGATTAGGGTAGTACAGACTCGGCTGCTCTATGAAGCAGAGTGTCAGAGGCGTAAGATGCTTTCAAATTGAGCACATAAAGTGATAGTGAGTGGGTAGAATAGGGTTATACGGTAATTATAATTTATTGCTATAATTTGAGTGCCCAGGAAGAAGGTGCAGTGTGATCTACAAAGTAGGAAAATTTAAATAGCTACAATTGAGTCTGCTCGAGTGTACTATACCCTGTATATCAAATCTTTAAGTGTATGCTAAAAATACTTCTGAATTCAATTTCAAATATAATTTGGATGCTTATAGTGATAGTTTTAAAATTACATTTGCAGTTCGTATCCGAAATAAGGCGTGTGTAGGTTTTAAAATAAACTTGCAATAATTAGAAATATTGTCTAAAAATTTGGTAGCCTTGACTGCTTTAGTTAAAGAGATATAAGTGTTCATACAGCAAAACAGACGGAAACACCTATATCTATTCGACTATTGACTATTAACTTGGTTTGGTCGGAGATGGGTTCATCTGCCACAATATTATCGGATCTGAGAAGAGAATGAGTGATATGAAGTCGGCTAATTAAGCCAATCGCTTAATAAAGATCTCGCAATCTCCTAATCAGATGTTCTAATTTAGCTTAGCCCAAATCGCAGGCAGAGCATGTGGCAATAAATCTCTGTGGCAAGAGGCGGCGGCAAGATGCTAAGTCGCGTCTTCTAAGACAACGAATTGCACTCGAAAGAGTAGAAGGACGTGGAGGAGAAGCCGGAGGAGGTAGAGGAGAAGAAGGAGGAACATTTGTTGGGGCAATTAAAAACACACGACGAACGGCAACGAAATTGGAGACGTGTTTCGCGCTTCGCGGTGTTCGCGGATAGTGTGGACAGTCGTGTGGCAGGCAAACATGGTCAACCAGGTGGCAGATAAAGAGTGAGCACGAAAGGTTGAGCGAGGGAGGGGGGGGGGGGGGGCGAATGAAAGACAGTGGGTCTATAAATTCGCAACAATCAAAATGCCAAAAGTCTCGAGTGTTGCGCCAAGCACTTTGACCAATGAGTCGCAGTTTGAGAGGCACTGACTGTCA
This sequence comes from Zaprionus inermis, assembly GCA_018151445.1. Classification (NCBI taxonomy): domain Eukaryota; kingdom Metazoa; phylum Arthropoda; class Insecta; order Diptera; family Drosophilidae; genus Zaprionus; species Zaprionus inermis. Next base: position 2,504,882 of record JAECXD010001696.1, read on the forward strand.
TGGCGATAAGATGCCATAAATTATGCGCCTAAATTGTGAGCAAAATTGTCATCTTCATTGACAATTACATTCGCTCTTTTACCGCATTCATTAGTGCCAGTCAAGTGGCCTATGCAGGCATCTATCTGCATGTTCGCATTTCTTTCTTTCTCGTATCAAACGATTTGCCATTTGTAGACATTGCATTCACCGCTAGACGCGGCTTTATGTCACATTCGCAGGTGTGTGTGTGCGCGAATTATTTGAAATTTATTGCCACGTGAGTTTGAGGATCCTCTTGCTCCATTTCCAGTGATCATTTCGCCTCGCCAGATGCGTTGACAGGCCAACAGCAACGGCGCAGTCGAAGCCGCTTGTCAGAGTTGTTGTTGCTCCATTTTGTCCATTTAGACGCTTCTTGATTACCTTGCCGGCGACATTGCGCCGCTGCCAAGTCTCCAGTTAACGTATAGAGTTGCCAGCAATACCCTGTACTTCGTGAGAGTGCGAGATTGGTTAGCACAGATCGTTGAGACTACGGCAAATAGCGATAGGCAACTGTGCATTTACGATTTACTTTCTTATACCCTTTGATTGAACCATATTCGTAGGCGTTGTTTGAACACGCAGATCTCAGCTATTACAAAAGCTAGAGACCTTTAATTTGACATGAAGGTACCTGTGTATCACAGGCAATTAGAGTACAGCTCCTATTTTAGATGTCACGCCCCTAGCCTACGTATCGATTATTTGCGAATATTAAGAAAACTACTTTTCTGATAATATTGCTTTGGCATACAAATAGATACAAACTTTTTATACCTTGTCTGCAAATTTCAATTTGATCGGCCTTAAAACATATTGCTATAAATTATAGCAACTCGTGGCTACAGCGTATCTGCCAGTCGCGCAGGCTCTTCAACTCTGCTTTTTTTATTTTGCAATTTTCCATCGTCTCTTGGGTAATTGTGAAAATAGACACTCGCACACACATTTTACTTTTTCGGCATGGCCTCTTCGCACAGTCTCTCTCTCTCTCTGCCTCTGTCTCACGTTTTTGCTATAATTTTGTAATTGTTTTGGCCTGGTTAACAACCGAAACGGCACCAAATTGTTTACACATGTGTGCGAAACACAGCACAAATTAGGGTAATACGTAGGGGACTGAGAAAGTAACTTACGCCAAAATTAACCAATTAGAATGAGGTAAACATTTTGAATTAATTTTTGGCAGTCACTGTTAGCTACTTGTTGTTGTTGTTGTTGTTGTTGTTGTTGCCACTTTGCATACTCGCAAATAACGCGAGCTTGTTTGTGGCCAAAATCGTCATGTTGAGTTGCGCATATTTGCAATTAGGCTCGAACTGGGCCACTTAAGGAGCTCATTTGCATTACCAATTTGGCGATTGGTTAGTCATTAGCGGGGACAACAACCACAGCAACAGCAACAACAACGTACAGTAGCACGTGCGTTTTGTGGCTGAGCAAATTTATAGCCCACGCAGAAAAATTAAAAAAAAAATGACAACGAGAGAAAAAACACTGCGCTTTGCTATCTGAGAAATTAAGCAGCAAACGGCAAATACATTTAGCCGCCGGTCATATTTTGTAATCAGTTCCATTTGCCGCTCACCCAGCAGACATGCCACAGCAACAGCGCAACCACCGCAAAGTCTCTCAGACAGCATGGAGCCAGCCGATCGACAACGACGCGGTGCTGGTGTCCAGTTTTAGGCACAGGCGAAACCACTTTGGCAATCCAAGTGGAGCGGCGGTTTTTCTGTTGCTGTTGCTGTTGCTGTTGCTGCTGTGGTTGACATTTTTATGGACATCGGTATGCCCCGAGTCTGTGTGGAGACCCCCAGAAAATTGAAAAAAATCGATTTGACTTTGGCCCGTTGCGGTTGCCGATTCGCGTTGCGGCCAAACTGATTAGCTCAACTATTTCAGATATTTGTGTTAAATGCCAGCGAAATCACTCGCAATTGTGTTACGCAGGGGGAGGAGGGGAGATCCAATTGAATGCACAGTGCGTCGGCGGTGCCTTTTCAAAAGGAAAACGCAAAAAGATTGCGTCGATAAGGTCACATGAATTTGGTTGAAGTTGAGGCTGCCTTTAAATAACAAACAAAGCAACTTTTTAATAAACAATAAGATGTGGACACCAAGTTAAGAAATTCCGGAACAAGTTATAAAATTAAAAAATATCGTATATTTCGGTCATCTCTTTGCAAAAGTTAATTAAAGCTTTTAAAGCTTATTAAAGCACAATGCAAAGACGTTAGGGTTCTGAAATATATTATTGGTAGACTTTAATCAAATATATTATTATAACTATTAATATAGCATAATATATAAGTGTTTATATTAAGAGATTAAAATACTACCTATGGTTCTAACTTATAGAAATTTCAATAAGCAATTTAACAGCTTAAAGTGCAATCGAATTGCAATTCAAAAGCTTTGTAAACATATTAAAGCTCAATAAGATATGAAAGTTCTTGGTAGATAATAAAATATTCTAGAATTTAATTGGCACTTCGATTTTACTTGAGATATTATCAATATACCATTATTAAATTGCAATATTAGTATTAATACTTGCGAAAAATAGTTTTACATTATTCACCTAATAATGTAACTTCAAGCTACTCTTCGAATTTATTTCTTGCCATTCTAATTGTATATAGATTTCAAAATAGTTTCATAAAGTTTTACAGATATACTACCTCTATAAATACCCTACAGTTGAACCACTACATAAACAATTTTCCAACTTGTTGCCCGCCATCACTTTTCATGCCTAATCTCTCATATCTTTAGCTGTTGACTGGACACTCATTTTTCTGCGCCAATGCGTGGGTGTTGCCTATGAAAGTTGCCAGTGTTCCTGCTGTTGCTGCTGCTGCTACTGTGTGCCGCCGCCAAGTGCTACCGTTGTGTGTGGCACAAGAAATTCAACTTCAACTTCAAGTTCCAAGTGCAAGTCCAGGCCAATTGTCATGGCGGCCTTTCATTGTCATGGCAGCGCGATAGTGAGATGTATCGATAGGTGAAAGAAGGTGGTGGAAGTTGAGAGAGAGAGAGGAGGTGGATCGAGGGGGAGAGGCACCCGAACAGGCTGAGCTGCACAGAAGTCACACTCACGGATATTTTATTGCAATTGTTTTTTGTTTGTGCGGCGATTTGAGTGTCAGATATTTTATTGCGCCCGCTAAACGTGTTGGCAGCCAGTTGCTCTCAAACTGTTGCTCGAGCATGCTTAATTATCGTATACCAGTGTGACTAAGTGACCATTAATGCCTAAGGCCTCGGCTTGCAACATGTTGCAAACAACAAAAAGGCTTCTTCTTCTCGGATTTCGTCGCTTGACCCTAATGCGCCGACGCGACGTTTTTATTTATATATTTATTATTATTATTTATTATACTTTTTTTAAGCACTTTTTTTTTACTTCTCGTGTCAAACAAATTTTTGAACTTTTACGCTGTCATAACTTCAGTTCCAGCTGGAGACTATAAATCAAATTGCATTTGCGGTTCAGGCCCGCAATTGTTGTTCTTTTATGCAGAGAAAAATGTAGTTTTAGTGCGAAGCCCACTCTGCATGCACAGAAATGTATTACGAAACGCGATGCGGGTTGTCTAGTTTTATAACAGCTTTATATTTATGTCAAATAAATAAATGACATAAAAAAGTATTATAGAAAAAGCAGAGAGCATTGCCAAAACAGGTTGTAAATTCCTTATTTAAAATTGAGAAAGGGAAATTTTATGGCAAACGATTTTAAGAGGCAGTTAAAATAGTCTAACGATTGCTGAATTGCAGAGCGGGCTATAAAGAAATGTGTGAAAGGTGTCAGAGTTATATTTGGCTAGGTATATATTTTGTTAGCCGATCTTGGCTCTTACTTTTCACAGTAATACTCAAGTAATTACTATATAATACGCGAGCCCATAAAGTATATTTAAATATGTTTCGCCGCATCCATCATGCATTTTAAATTGCTCATTACACCGGCCCATTGTAAAGTGATCTTGCTTTGGACCTGTGTACGCAGTTCTCCTTGAGGTACTTCAGGTTTTTTTGTTTGTTTTTTTTTTGTTTTTGTTATTGTTTTTGTTTTGTTGTTGTTCAACCATTTTCCTATAGACAATGGGCAAACGGCAAACGGGCCGGCACAAAGTGCGCTCAAATAACCATTTATTGTTGAAGGCAGCTGAAAGAAAAACCTCTTCATCGAGCTTGTTTTCTTCTTCTTATTCTTCTGTTGCTTCTTCCTTCGCTGGCAAAAGGTGTTGTACTTGAACAAGAACTCGGATTGCATAACCCAAAAGGTTGTCTATTCACTGTACACACACCAAAGATTGTCGGCCAGTCTCCGTAGGTATTTCTCGGGTTCTGGCAAAAATCTTCTTCAGCTGCGGCTACGCTTTGCTGTCGACTTTAACTGACATTTTATTGTGGGTCGTCTTTTGTCTTTAAGCCGGCAGTTAATTAGCCAATAAGTTACGGCAAGTTGCCCAATTGATTTTCCCAAGAATCGGCATCGAGTACTTCATAGAAGCTTCTTGGGAGAAACACTTGGAAAGCTTTGAAAGTGAAGCGAATTCAATTACGTGCACTTTCAAGCACTTTTTTCTATGTTCTTAGAGACAGATACATACAGATAGATACACTTATACACACTCATCAACATCTGGTTTTCGTAGGTGCAACCACAACACAGATCTACAGATCCATCTAGCAGAGGCCAAGAAACAAATTAGGGGCATGTTGATCATGCTGCACGTGGAATATTTCAACAATTTGTTTGTTCTTAATCGCATTTTGGGTGAGATCAGTGTGAAGAAGTGTGTCTGGAAGTGATGGTTATGCTATATAGGGAATATTTTTTGAATATCTCAAAGGTTTTTTTATATTATAGGTTATGTCCTGACTTGTAAATATACATGATCTAATATAAAGTTAATTTCATTTGTTGATAATTTTAAAATGATAAATAGAAAACAAATAAAATTTGCGGTTTTTTTTTATTTCGTCATATAGATTAATAAAACTCACGGTGTATTCTTAGGTCAGGTATGCTTATAAGTTGCATTCATCACTTTGATAGGAATGATCCAACTCACAGGGTATTCTAGGGTCAGGTAGGCTTATAAGTTTCATTCCTCATTTTAATAAAAATGAATGCAACTTACAGGGTATTCCCAAGTCAAGTATGTATATGAATCTGAATGTACTCACCCTCACAGGCGACTGCATCGAGAGGGTCCTCCACCTGGACTCCCGCTTCCTGCTCCCAGTCCCCATCCTGTTCGGCCAGCAGCTGCACTGCAGCCAAATCCTCCAAACGCACATTCAGCCCGAAATATCCATCCTCGCACTCCTCACATTTGACACCAATGACACCGGGCTTGCACACGCATTGCCCCGTGGTGGCATTGCAGTTGTCCAGCACAGCGGCGCCCAGTTCATCACAATTGCATGGCACGCATTGCAGTTCGACTCGAGCGAAGCCCACGTCGCAAGCATCGCACTTCTGGCCGGCAAATCTGGGCCGGCACAGGCATTGACCATCCGTACTGTCGCAGAGTCCACTCTCCGAGCCGTTGGCATAGCAGCTGCACGGCTCACAGCCCACAGCCGGATCACCCCAGTAGCCGAGCTTGCAGCGTTCGCAGTGCCAGCCCTCGGTATTGCCCAGGCAGATGATGCAGGCGCCCGTCGTGACATTGCACGGGCCACCATCGCACTCGCAGCGCCGACAGCTGTCGCCCAACTGCAACGGATTGCCATAGTAGCCGTCGTCGCATACCTGACAATGATCGCCCGTATAACCCTCCGGGCATTGCGTGCAAATGTATTCGGCGTGCTCCTCGACCAGGCCGGATTGCGGACTCAGATCCATGTAGTTGTAGCTCTTCAGCTGGCAGCTGGGCGAGAAGTTGTTGGACTCCTCCGGCAGGGGGCAGGCGCAACGCTTGCAATCGTGTGGCGTGCCCTGCAGCGGATTGCCGTAGAAACCGAGCTGGCAACGCTCGCAGCTGCGGCGAGAGAAATCAAAGAGAAAAAGAGAGAGAACAGTCTATGAGGTGTGTGTCCGAAATAAGTACAGTTTGTGTCTCGGCTGTGGTGAGTTTAGTGTGTACGCGAACCAATCAAATGAAAACGTGCTGCGTCTTCGCTAGAGTGGATTGTATGAAGACTACAGGCGTGCGCGTATGGAAGGTAAGGAAAGTGGATGGTATTTTCTAGTGGATTGTATTTCAGAGTAAATCCCTTAATGTATCGGTATTTAAAATGCCATTTCACTTCGGCCTCCCTCGCCCCTCTCTCTACTTACCGCTCTCCATATGTATTGTGCATGCAATCGCCGCAATTGCCGCTCTGCAGATCACAGGAATTCGAGTGTCCATTGCACGGACAGGGTATACACTTGCCCAGCAACTGATGATCCGTGGAGTTCTCGAATATGCGCTTGTAGCCAAAGGCGCAGGTTTCGCACGACAGACCCGTATAGCCGGGCGGGCACAGGCATTGCTCAACCTGTGTGCTCGCCCTGGCGCCCAGTTCCACACCGCCCGAATAGATGACAGCCCGCTCCAGCAGCGTCTCAACCTGATCCGTGTGATACGCAGCGCGTATGAGCAGCGCATCGAGTGACACGAGCACCGAAAGAAACTGCGATCGACTCACTGCTTCACCGTGATAGGCTCCGCCTTCGGTACGACGCAGTCTCGTCTTAATATCCTTTACCGCTGGCGGCACATGGTACCAGCCCGTCTCCGTTAGGCTGACATTCAGCGTGAGCTCTAGACCCGTATGCGATTCATCGCCATAGGCAATTTTCAGGCCATTCTTGCCGCACAAGATCAGATTCGGTCCCGTTGTGGGTTTGCCCGAGGTGTCGCCGCGCATCACCACCCACGACAGCTGCAACTGCAATCGCGCCCCATAGCTGGTCAGACGATTGCCCAGATAGCCCAACGGTGCCTGCCAGTAGATCGCCTCCACATCGTCCAGTTCATTGGCAAATTTCAGATGCTTCTCCTCCGGCTCCATGGCCACATTGATTGTCTTTCCGCGCTGTATGTCCGTCAGGCTCCAATCGTTCAGTGTCTCAAACGCCAACGTCTGCAGCTTGGCGCTGTGGCAACTCTGCGCAACGTTTGAGCACCAACAGCTGGTGCAACCCTGCGGATTCAGTTCGTCCAGATTGTAGTAGCCCGCTGCGCATTCGGCACATGTCTCGCCCTGCACATGCGCCCTGCACTGGCAACTGCCTGCGCAGCCGCTGCCCGCCAACGTGCCTCGTGCATCGCATTCGCAGCGTCGACAATTGTCTCCGTAGTAGCCCGGCGCACACTCCTCGCAGCGGAGACCCTGGAATCCCTCCAGGCAACGGCAGGCGCCGCCCAGGGGCGCACAGTGGCCGCTTGAACGTTGCGGATTGCAGGCGCAGGGCAGGCAGGGCTCCGTGGCCGCGGCATCCGTGTCCCTATAGTAGCCCGCGGCACAGAATTCACACTCATTGCCTGCCGTATTGTTGCCACACTCCTGGCAGATGCCACGATCGAGAAACGCATCATAAGCACAGCTCTGGGCGTGTCCATTGCACTGGCAAATCTCACACTCACCGCCCTGGCTAAAGGGACGATCCTGGAAGAGTGGACAACACTGCTCGCACTGCAGACCGCAGGTGTTGTGCTGGCAGATGCACTGCATCCGTGTGTCCGCCCCGGCCGCCTCCGATGTGCTCTCCACACTGCGATCCGCATGCCCATTGCAGTCGAGACGTGCGCTCACCCGCAACTGCTTCAGACTGTAGAAGCTGCGCTTCTCCAGCGACTGCGAATCGAGTAGCCAATCCACACTATTGTCCAGATTCGCCGTGGAGTGCATACCCTGTAATCGTATGCGCATAAAGCGCGCAGTGATGAACTGCATCAGCTCAGCGGTTTGTTCCAATGCGCCCGGACGATTCTTCAGCAGCGACACATGCAGCTCGCCATTCTCCAGTGGCAACGGCTTCGAGAATTGCGTCGAACAGATCACCTCGGTGTCGTTTTGAAACACATATTTGCCATTCTGCCCGGACAGATTATAGCGACGTTTGCAGTCCGCGTCGCTCAGTCCGAAATATTGCCACGGTTCGTAGTGTATGCCATCCAGCGATTTCTCCAATATCCACGAAGCAGGACGCGGCGAATTGGCCGATTTGAGCATTACGAAGAAGATTTGATAGGTCTGAAAAGGGCAAGGATAGCGAGGGAAACAGTTAGTTAAACGATATAATAGTATATATATTAATTATTAAATAGAGCATCAGAAGTAGCGTAAGCTGCTCGTAACTGTGGAAAACCTTGACTGAAATAACTTCTGTACAATTTTCTTAACTGAATTGAAATTTGGACCACAGCTTCGAATAGTATTCGTCTATGTGAATATGGAGGCAGAATAATGTAACTCACTTAATTTGCTTAATACTTGTAAATTATTCATTTGCGTGGGAGTTTAGTTAACCAACGGGAATTAAAATCTTTGGAAACCTTGTGCTAAATTTTGTGTTTCTAGCTTTTATAATAGCTAAGATCAGAATGGATTTTTTTCGAATTATCCATGTGATATATACCTATTTTAGCTTCCATTTTTCCCTATAATAACCTTAACAACTAAACTACCCAACTACACTACTTTACTGTCCATTACTGCATTGCTCTACGTTGACTTGGCTTAGTTATTTAAGCACTTCATTTGCCTTAAAAGTCGCTTGTTATTTACGCATTAACAAACCACACTTTGCGTACAGTTTGACAGTCACTGTTTGCGCTATAAATTAGTCGAGCGGGGCCAAAAACCGATGCTGTTTTCTGTCACTTCGGGGCAACTCACTGATGTTTCTATTTAGTTGTATATCTTTGTGTAAAAATAAAAAGAAAAACACAGAAAACGCGAAAAACTTTAACCCGTCGACGGCAGGCAACGTTGTGTCATAAATTTTCCGAAACTGTCAACAAAAGCGCGGCGAGAAAACACCCTACCAAACGCCTGCAACAAACACGCCCGGCAGCAGCAACAGTTGACAAGCGATATTTATACTATACAAACATATATAACTACTATATACATATATAGTTTATATATATGTATATGTATGGTTTTTTGGTTTTTGGCAAATGCCAAAAACGTCGCGTGTTTTGTGAGCAGATCGGAAAGTGGAAAACTGCGGCTGGGGCGACGGCAAGGTGTGGCCCCGGCCAAGGCAATAATTGATTATAAGACATAGCTAAGCCAGCTGGCGCCATCTAACGAGAGTTTTCTGTACACCGAAAGAACTCACAGGCCTTGGCCAGGCCATATCAGTCGAGACGATAACGCGCGACAGGCGACATTGCCGCAACGAGTCTATCAAATTTCAAAAGGTGCAACATGTTGCAGTTGCTACTTGCAACATTTTCCGATTTTCAACAAGTGATAAAACTGGGGAAAAACGAATGGAAAAGCCAGCAGCGCGCTTCGATTGCGCATGCGTGTGCGTTGTGCGTTCTGCCTTGTCGTGCCTCCTCTGCCGGCAACAGCAATTTTTCATAGGAGTATTCGATTACAGCTGCCAGCAGACGCAGCTGATAAGATGCCGATTAGAGAGATATGGCCAAGCGGCAGAGAAAGAGACAGAGACAGAGACGGAGACAGCAGAAGCTGCAGTCGAGCGTTGGAAATTAGTCGACAGGCAAATTAGCCCGTGTCATGGGAAATTTATTGCGTGCAGCGTGAAGATTTGCGTACCGAAGTAAAAGTATGAATACATTTGGTGCACTCACGAGTGCTGTCGCCAGGGGTTCCCATGGCATAAAGAAATTCAATAAGAAATTGAGAGAAATAAAGTAGATATTAAGTGTATAAAGTATGTAAAGACTAACCTAGGAAATAAGTGTAATAAATTAAAAATAAAATAAAATATGATACTAATTTCAATTTAGTTGCAGTTGAGTTTCTAAAATGCACAAGCAATTAAAAAAAATATTACAGGCTGAAGAAGGCTGTTTGTTTGAACGTTAGGATCTCAGCTATTATAAAAGCTATAATCACCAAATTTGGCATAAAGATTTCTGAATATCATACGCAGATAGAGTTGAATTTTAATTTCCGATGCCATGTTTGGTTTAGATGTTATTATAGCTCAATCAGCCCCCAATGCAGCTTGTAATCCACTTTAAATGTAACTGCACCTGTAATTGCTCACCCATTTCAGTTGTGCAACGTTCGGCAATATATCTATAACTTATCTCACGAAATTATGTTGTCTCCGTCAAACTGCACTAGCCTTGATCAGAGATTAAAGCCAGACCAAAAAAAAGGAGAAGGAGAAGTAGAAGTAGAAGAAAACTGCACACGTTTCTGACTGGAACTTCCTGCTGCCTGAGCAGAAACAAGTTGTCGATAAGACGGAGAGATAGAACTGGCAGGGAGTATAGTGGGGGGCAGAGGCAGAGGCAGAGGTAGAGGCTCTATAGGGCAGTGGAAGATCTGTGTAGATTGCAATCGACAGCTGTGGCAAGTGGAGGCTGTGACTGTGCGAGCTCGGGGCGGCACTTGACATTTTTATCAGCCAGACGATTGACGGCCAATTGACATGCAAAACAGAGAGAGATAGAGAGAGGGAGAGACAGACACAGAGACAGAAAGAGGGAGAGACTTGTTTGTTAATATTTTTGTGGCCTGCACTGTGCGCGTTATTGTTATGTGCATTCCGATTGATAACAGACAATAAAAACAAACTTGTTCTGCCTGTCAAATTAGCCTATCGTAGTCTTCGAAAATATATGCAGGTTGGAAATGAAAAGCCCGTCTAACGGTGTTTTACAAAGTGATTTATTTCTGGCCTCACAGACAACATTGCCATAATTTATTTATTTAGCATTTTGCTGTTCATTAAACATTTATTGCTCAATGGAGAAATTTAATCGGGCGCATCGACCAACACGACGAAGATGCTCCTCAAGCCCTGAAAATAATTGTCAAAAAATGGGTGTAGAAAAGAAATCGTAGCCATTAAGAACAAAAAACAAATGCCATAATCTCAGACAGATAGAAAAAACACAAAAAGCACCGAGTCGCATCGTAAACTTTAAAAATAAACAAGCGCGAAATTTTTCATCAGACTCTCCCGACACAAAACTGGCAGACGATGGACGAGAATAAAGTCGGAGAATAACAAAAAATTATAGCGCAAAAATACGGTTTTGTTTTGGGGCGCATAGACCGACATATGTTATGTTATATATGTGCATAATACCCGTATGTCTGTTATCTTCACTTGCCAAATACCCTATCTAAAAAGAAGGCAAGTGAATGAATTCATGCTTGAGGTATAACTTGGATTGAGTTTATGAATGATTATTAGGTTCTTCACTGCGGCAATGAATAAGCTTATACTTTATAAAATTCGTTTTTTTTTTACTTTAAAGCTTTGTAATAATAATCCTTATAAGGTAAAAGTAAGTAAACTTAAATATTTTTTTTACTGCGAACATCTGTCGATAATTTGAAATGAATATGATAAAGGAATAAGGAAATAAATTATATTCCTTCAAAATTATTTATTATGTTAAAGTTTTAAAATATTTAAAAGATTAGAAAAATAAAGGACTCAATATTATTTCATCCCAGATTTGCAAAAAATATTTATAGATATTTGCAAAAGAAATTTGAAAGAATTCGATTATAACTTGGCGATATTTTATTATTCTCATTTAACTAGTTTTTCATCTATGTACAGCGTATCTGTACGTCGAGTAAACAACAACTTGCCGCAGCCTTTTTTTATTGTTTTGCAAATTATAAAGTTTTGTGGCCCATTTGAAGCGGCCAAGAAATAGAATATTTGGCTGGCACGTTTTTAGATAAGGCGGCCAAACAAGCGAAGCGCAACATTTTTGGCTTATGTGGCGAATGAACCCACAAGGCGGTCTCATAAGCAGCATAATTTACAAGTAAAAGTGCAATAAAAGGGTGGCATAACTAGAGTTTTAATTTAACGAGTATTCTAGAAAGAATTGCAGAAAAATCTCGCATGAATATCTAGCTACAATTTTAAATAAAGGGTAGTGGAAAAAATAACAACAAAAGTTGGGATAGTTAGGGATACCCTCTTTGAGTAGTATGAATAACCATAATCCCAAAGTCGTTTATGCCACTTTGCAGTGATTTTCCTTTACTTTGCTTTTCTTTTACTCGCTTCTTGTGTAAGGGGTGCGGGGGTTCAATGCTTTGACTGGAAAAGTTTTGCAGGCTGCAAACTTTTCTTATCTTTAAATTGGCGCATTAATGCAGCAAAGGCAATGCGACTTTGACTGTAAAAAAGCCAAATTCAAAGTCGAAGTCGAAGTGGAGAAGCGGGCTCAAACGGCGCTTCAATCACGTTAGCATTTGCTTACAAAACCTTCGAGTGATTTATGCAAATGCGGCTAGCAAACACGACGCAGCGAGTCGAGCGAGGACCGAGGAGGAGCCGGAGGGCAGAAGAAACATTCTGAAAAAGGCGAAACGTGAAAAACATCACAGTCGAAACAAATAAATAAATTGACCATTAAAATAATTGCAACGCCTAAATGCGTCGCGTACGTGGCTTGTAACACGCTTTGCTTGTTGTTGCTGTTGCTGCTGCTGCTGCAGTTGTTGTTGCTTTAGTTGGCTTTGCCATTTGCGAATGTTGCAACAACTTGTCAAACATTTGAATTACAGTTACGTAAAGCTGCCCCAGCCTCGGGGCGCCGCCGCCAACCAACAACAACGGCAACTTTTGGCCAAATTTGGCTAAATTTAATGAAGCAATTAAATGGCTATAAAAATCAAAGAAAAACATTTTACCAGCTTGTTGAAGTTGCCGCAGCAACAAAAGCAAAGGCAAAAAATAAAAGGAAATATAAAATAGAAAAAACAATTGCCGCATTTGACATTTGAGTCATAAAAGTTAAAGATAAAAATCGAATTGAAATCGGCGCGGAAATAGACATGGAAAGGGGTGTCCAAAATTGCTCCAGATGTTTGATTCAATTTTTAAAAATTCTAATTATATATATTGTACTAGATTATAGACTAAAACGTAAGTACACTGACGCTCTAAGTGCTTGGCAGTTTGAGAGTCACTACTCCTATATTCCAGTATGTATTAGCAGTATTTACACGACCATTAAACACTTAGAATCTCATTTGGCAGCACTTTATTACCACTTTCAAACTGGCCATGTCTCCAGCGCACTTGACAGTTTGAGAACCACTGTGCTGGCTCACATAATCGACAGAATTCTCAGAATTCTCGCTAGACTTTCAATTAGTCACGCGCGCGCCCCAAAGCCATTGGACCATAAATCTAGACATTGTTGTGGTCCAAACAAGCTGACAGACAGACGGAGCGATAGACAGACAAACAGACGGAGAGACAGACAGACAGACAAGCGTCTGACTGACTGGCTGACTTGAATATCTGACTGACAGTTGCAGTTGGCTTACGGTCGCCAGTTCTGAACGCCTTTGGCGGCTTTTGCTTTAGCCTTTTTTCTGCGACATACCAAAACAAGCGAGAAAAATATTTTAAGCTGTCAAATCGTTGACACATGCCTGTCCAGCAGCAACTGTTGCTGTTGTTGCTGTTGTTACTCGTTGCCTGCTGCTGTTGTAGTAAATCACTCGATTAGTCTAATTGTTAAAATCAACTCGAGCAACTTCGACGCGCCCCTGAAAACGAATGTCAAGTTTCCGACAGAGGTCATAAATTTGTGTTCCGACAGCAGGAAGGCGTGAGATGTCTCCAATGTTTTTCCAAATAGCTGGCTCAGTCTGGGGAATGTGGGGGAAATTGGGAAATAGGAAATGGAAATGGGAATCGGTGCTAATTGCCTATGACAGGCGACAGCTGAGAGAGTGGAGCAGGCGTAAGAGTCATAAATGTGTTTTAAAAATAAACTTCATAATTTGATACGATTTTTATGTTCTTCAAATAAGTTTCTGTCACTTTTAATGTTTTATTAATTGGATACTTGAGAAATTTCAGCAGTAATTTTGAATACTGATTATAGTTGTATAAATTCTTTAATATATACGTATATCTATTGTTATTTTAAGCTGTTTTGCTTCTCTATTTATACATAGTTCTGAAATGTATTTATACGCATGTATTTATACCAGACTTCTTTCTTTTCCTATTTCTACTGAACGCACAATAGATCATTTTGCACTTGAGATCACACTCAATATCCATTGCACTTGATTCGCGATCCTCACGATCAAAAGCGTGATTCGAAAGCGTGAAAGTGTTAATTGAAATTCCATCGATTCCGCTCGAGATGAATGCAACAAAGTATTTTATGCCCCACACATCGTTGAATTTCCCTGTGTGGCCACATCGCATCCGTATCGGCATTATAATTGGGAACTTTCACAGCCTTTTCCCAGCCCCAGAGCAGGGCTTCTTCTTCCTACTCTCTGGCAATTATGTGATGAAAAATGAAGTCTGCTTAACATCAGCCAACACAAAGTTGACATTTCAAGTGCAGTTCGTAGTCTCGAAACGTTTTCCCCACTCCTGCAGATATTTCAATGTTTTGATATAATTCTTTCATTGCCATATGCCGCAGACGCCGCAACCCAGACAAAGATTGGATACTACAGTATGTACAGCAGGCCTCAGATTATGGAAGTATTCACTTAATTAAAACAGTGCAGAGGAAAACGGAAAAGCGGACAACAGCATCGACTTGAGGCTGTGATTTCAAATTACCAAGTAGACAAGTAAAAGTTGATTGACTTGTAGATACTCTTTAGTGTAAAATAAACGAATGAATTAAAAAAGAACTGCAGTGGAATAATTTGAATATTGAAAAATAAAATTAAAACTGTCTAAGTTATGAAAAAGGCATACTTCAGCTAAGTCGATAGATATAGCTATTAGCTTTTTATGTCTGTATGAACGCCTAGAACTCAGAAACTATAAGAGCTGCAGCCATGAAATTTTGTGACAATACTCGTAAGGTCTTGAAATTTGTTTTCAATTTCTGCCACGCCTCTTTTTGTCTCCATAAACTGATAAAAACTTAATTGCAAACTTACTTTTTAGCCTAATGTTATTATACATTGAAAATTCATGGTCTTATATAGTCTCAGTTTACTTATTTCAAATTCCTTTTGCCCAATTAAGCATAGCTACCTACCCTACTACTTGCAGGGTATTCGTACAATGTTTTTGCATCTGCCTCAAGTATGAGAGATTTATGACAGCCATGCGTTGCCCGAGAGTTATTAATAAATTATGGCGAAGACTGCAAAACGGGAGCGCGCTGGCAAGCAAATCGCATAAATATTTAAATTGGCTCGTCCTTTTTGCTTTAATTAACTTCATTCAGTTCTCTAGAGTTCTCTGTTGCGCCCTCGTATGGAATTACCTTTTATGGATGCACAGTCTAACTACAAAATTTTTAATGATTTTTCTCGATTTTTGTGACACACATGTTGAACCGAATTTTTGGTCAGACGACGACAGCAGCGACAAAAAGAAAAAGATTACTTTAAAATGTGAATACGTTTTAAAAGGTTCCCATGACTTTTGTTTACTCAGGGCAGCGCCAGTCAATGGCATTTCAGTCAGTGCAATGGAGAAGCGTGGGAAGAGAGGTGGTGGGGCAGTGAGGGAGTAGGGGCACAGAGGTCTTCAGCACGTCATCAGAACAGCATGTGTCAAAATTTACACGCTCCCATTACGTTGATTTCGCATGAGCGAGAAAATATTCACAGTCTGTCAAAGTGATTTTTGATTTATAATATTTTTGCTGGCTTTACTGTTTCAGAAGTGTTGAAAGTTCAGGCTGTGATGCGATGTGTGCGAATGGGAAGCTTAAATATTTCCAAAGTATAACTTTTATTTGTAAACTTTGTTGAAAAAAAAACTCTGAAAACTACTAGCTAGCTGCCTGCTTTATTTATCTATTTTTCTCTCGAATCAATAACTGAAGAAAGTTGCAAGACGATACGACCTAATCAAGACTCCATTGTGGCAAATTTATGCTTGCCATTTTGAGCATTAGAATGTAATACCCAATGATGACCGGTTCGAAAACCCGATACGAGCTCAATGCGATCATATTTCATGCACAGTCTAATGATCGGCGACAAGCCCACAAGGCAAACCACACAGATGGATCATGGAACTGGCGTCAAATCGCTTGTAAATGAGTGACAAGTCAGCGGCTTAATTACAAACTGGATCACAGCTATGCTGTCACCTCAGCTTAGCATCAGACGCAGAGAGTGAGAGGGAGAAAGATCATCAGAGAGGAGAACAGATAAAAAAAGAAAAATTGGAAAGAGTGCAGCTCATTTCCGATTCTCACCTGTTTCAGATCCAGCGTTATGGTCACATACTCGAACTGTCGGCCACCCTGCAGTGTTGGGGATTGCCACCAGCTCTTCTCGAAGCTGGAGCCGGGCGAGATTAACGACTCGATCGGTCGCTGCTTGGCCCGATCGGAGCTTTGCGCATTACACGTGCCACACTGTTTGGCCCAATTGCGATGCGGATACGCGTCCACCAGCTTGCAGTATTCCTCGGCGCCATTTTGGCCGCAGGTCGCATTAACCGTTATCGAGGCACGCGGTGCCACATTGAAGAGCGGCGGATACAGTCCACCTCCATTTCCGCTGGCGGCACTGATATCTTCCGCCTGTTGGCTATTGAGCAATCGCAGCGCTGAAAGAGAGAAGCGAAGGTTTTCGTTAATTCAAGTTGGTAACTTTCAGGCTTAAATATTAAAGGGGTTTCTTGGATAGATATATTACAAGTATAATACCAAATACTAAATTTGGCATAAAGGTTTCGGTGTAACTGAGTCTGATGCAGCTTATATTGCGCGCATTAATAATTTGATATTATTAAGCAAAGCGCTCTAGCTAGAACATACTTCTTCAGCCCACACATAGATAGATAGTATGTGCATTTATATACCAAATTTCAATTCAATCGGACAATAAACACAGAAGCTTTTCTGCCTGCGCACTGCCAACTATTAAGGTTTTATGAGCGTGTCAATAAAATAGTATATAGTATTTTCAAGCTTATAAATATTATTTTCAAGCTTGATGTTCTACAAGTTTCGAACAACTTAAGCTCTCTCAGTACTCTGCCCATGCCTTATATCGACGGGCAAGCAGTTTTCCCTGCTCGCTTCATGCAATTGACAGTTTTTCCCATGTCAATCAATTTAATTGCGAGAACAAGTCGAGAACAAGCCCTCACAAGCTCAATCGACCATAAATCATTTGGCGTACGTTCGTACAGCTGCGCTCTGAACTTTTCGCATGGCCAAATTGATTGGACTGTCTGGAGAACGTACGTACTGTATGTAAGGTAGCATGCTAGTATGTAGTATCTCACGGCTGCTCGAGATAGATAGCCGAACAAGGCGACTTTCGAGATAAACTTTTATCGCTGACCATGTCGCAGCAGTTGGCAGCGGCCGAAAAAATGTTAAAATGTTGACCTGGTATGCGATTTGCATGTTTGGTAGCTCAAAATTGCTGCTGCTGCTGTTGCTGTTGCTGCTGCTGCTGTCTGATAGTGTTGCTGTTGTCTGTGTACCTGTAGTGTTGTTGTTGCAATTGCCTGGAACAGCGTGTGCAGTTTTTGGCAATTGTCAACAAAAAGTTTTGTGCATTTGTTTGTCGAACGAGAAAATGTTGACGTAATTGCTGTGAAATTGCATATAAGTTTTATCTCATGCTTTAAAAGTTTCCACTGGACTCTGAAGATGTTCTTTGTCCATAAAGAAGTATTGCTAGGGGCAAGCAAGAGTTTAGGGTTGGAAAATGCGCATAGTTGGGCAAAGTTTTAAAGTGGAAAAATAAATTTAAACATGCATTTTCCTTCGAGTGCAAGTGAAAGTCACGAGAGAAGAGTTACAAAACTTTCAAAGAAAAATGTTGTATATTTTTGTGTAGAAATAAAAAATATATAATATTATAAATAAGCAAGACTAACTAACTTCTATATTTATTAGCCGATTATGCAAAAAAAAATTCAAAATTTTAGCTCGGAAATCACGCTTGCAATTCTAGTTTTATAGATATTCAAGGGCGGTAGAAGGCGTGGCTAAATTTAAAAAATTTCAGAAACCCATGCTTTTAAATACTAGCGGTCTCTGAGATTATTAAAAACATTCTTAATATCACATATAATTCCTCTCACTCAGTTTCAATCAAAATCAAGAAAAACTCTTGGACTTTTATTATTTTTTATAGCTCAAATAAATTTGCCGTCAATTAACACCTGCCAATTCAGTTCACTCCCCAAAACTAATCAAGTTTTCTGTTCAAAACTATTAAGAAAACCTCTTGAACACGCAAGGCTAAGGAAAAGAAACCACTTCGAATCTGCACTCAGATCACTTTCACTGGCAAAAACTAATTTCGATTCAGAGAGAAAAACAAGTAAACTGAAACCCAAAATCAGACTACAAGCTGCAATTATCGAAAAAGAGTTTAACAAATGTGTAGAAAGCAACGTGCAACAAATTCGCTTTGGGCGGCACTGTCGTTTTATTCGTTGCCAAGGTGTGAAAAGTGGAAAACCAAGAAAAATTATCGGCAGCTGTCAAAATGCGACGTTGCACGCAAATGGCATTTAAATGTTTTGACAAATAACAAATCTGCAGTAGCCGAAAACTTGACTCGCAGCTAAGTATGATCTATGGCTAATGGAGACCACTCAACCTGGTCCAGGTATCGCACTGCCCCACTGCCTTCCTGACTACCGCCTCTCCCTTTCCCCGCGTTCCACGTTGTGCTGACAGCTTAAGTGAGAAAAGTTTTGCTGATTAAATGTTTTGACAAATTGAACAGGCAACATATTTTATAAGCTATGTCCGCAGCGTAGAAGTGAAGAGAAAAGAAAACTAATTTTCATAATTTTTTATGAGCGAACCGTTTGTATGGATTCCGACAAGAGACAACTTTATCGAGATAGCGCAGGCCGGGCGATGCGACTGAGGCAAGTCTGCCTATAAGGTAAACAAACCATAAAAATTGTTGCACACAAGCCGCCACAAGCGAGACGATCAGAACCAAACGCGAAAATACTCTACCTTTCTGAACGCACTTTGGGTATGTCGCAAAGACAAATTTTGGAGATATTTTGCAAATATTTCTGTAGATGTTTTATAATATAGAGAAAGATTTCGGCTTTACATTCAAGATATATTAAAGAAAAGAAATAAAAGAACAATTTTATAAAATCTACAATATATCTTTATGTATTCATGGCTCAAACACAATTTTATAATATATAGATTTCTATTTGTAGAAAAATTGATGTAATAAGGAAACAGTTTAAATCACTATTGAAGTATATTTAAAGCAAGAGAATATAATATTCTCAATCTCTAACAATCTTACAGAGTTTGTTTTGTATAATAACTCAATGAACTTATTTAAGTCCATATACATATTTATTTAGAGGAATCTAGAAAACTGCACTTTATCCATATTAATTTATCTACCTTTAGTTGATCCTTTTCAAGACCTATAAATTTAAAAAAAGGAAATAAGTACGATTTGTTTTAAAGCAACTCATATCTATCTAATCTATTTCAAATTCATTTTAATTATTTATGGACAACTGTAATAAAATTCCTATAGAGTATTTCAACTGCTGTATACGGAAGTTATAGATTGTCGCTCGTTTTGATTAATTACGAACCATTATGGGCAGCACGCATGGATCGGGGAGTCTCTCTACGTGGAGTTCGTTGCATGCAGCCAGCTGTTGTTTGTTGTTGTAGCTGCAACTGTTGTTGTTGATGCAGCAACTGTTGCCGCTGTTGTTGCTACCTCGTCTTGCATAGTTGAAAGCATTTTACTGTTTTCTGCATTTTATTCATATCGAGCGGCGCATAAAATACAAAAATATTTTCACTATTTTTGGTCATCTTCGACTGCGTCTACTCTTCTTCTTCTCTTGCTGTGCACAGCTGCGTAGTCTGCCCGGTTTCAGCGTAGGGAATAATCTGACAGTTCTACGGGGAAGGGTGTGGAGGTGGCAGCGCAATTATGCACATGCTCGAGTCCGGAGTATAAATTACTGAGATCTGCCAGTCGCAAGCTGCTTATTAAGTCGTTCGAGCTGAGAATGCTGCAGCAAATTGGACCAAATTGGACTTGGCTATTTCTCTAGCTGCAATTGCAACTGGATGCACAATTCGCCTTGTTCGCCAATTTTCCTGCCAATTTTGCATATTGCAATGTGCCCAAGCGTCTGTTCTGACCTGGCCAAGTACGCTCATCGAGGGAATAAATGATATTCGGTAGCCAAAGTAGCTGCCAAAATGTCTGAGATGACGCCATGCACAACAAATCGCACTCTCACACACACACACTCAAGTTGAAAAATTTAATAATAATAAAAAATCGCTGGCGTTGCCCAAAAAAAGGCATAATGCATGCCGTGAGTGAGAGAAGGAAAAAAGTATCTGAGCAAAGCCGTAGCTTAGATACGCTTTAAAATGTATTTTTTTTTTATTTATTTAATTTATTAATTTATATTAAGATCTCCTATACTAATATTCAAGGAAATGTCAGAAAGTTAGTTATAACTTGATATACATATTTTATTTAGTCATATATCTATATCTGTCTATGCATTTATCTATATATCTTTATATTTAAGACACTATCCCTATCTATTTAACTATCTATCCATCTGTCTATCTACTTATAGATCTATCTATATATCTATCTATCTATCCATAGATCTTTCTATCTATCTTTCTATCAATCTATCTAACTATTTATATTTTATAATATTTTGCAGTCTGATGTCTTTTTGTACGACTTTCAAGTTCTCCGAGAGCTAGAGACAGTATTTTTGACTATGACTCAAACTTTATTTAAGATATAACGAATTGGAAGGGTAATTCTCAAGCTAAACTGTTCATTTTTGGTATATACATTAATAACTTTAAAGTAAATTATATATGCAAATTTACTTAAGATCGGATAAAAAACATATAAGTTATTTAGGAAATATTTTAGAGCTTAACAAATATAATAGAATGGAATATTGAAATTCTCTGGGAAAGGGTATAACAATCTCGCTGAAGTAGGCTGACGTTGCGGAGGATGACGACGACGACGATGACGTTGCTGATGAGTCTGATGCGAGGCGGCAGCGTGACGAAAACAAACTTTATGCATCTTGACAGGCTGCACGGCTACCGTTGCCGGACCCTGGACCCATGGACCCTGGACCATGGATCGGGTCTGAAGTGCAGGATGAATACGGTTGCGTTGCTTGTATGCTTGGCAAGAGCAATCAAAATATGGTCATAAATAGGCGTCCGAAAGCTGCGAATCTGCGCCTCTTCACATCCGTCTGCAGTCAATGCAGGAGCGACAACAACAGCTCAATTACAAATGGCGACAGTGTGTTTGGAGGAGCGCGCTTTAAAACTTAATGGAATATTCAGCTAGAGGTAAAAAAACCTCTTTTCGTGGAATTTATTAATGAAAAGTAATCAAATATTTAATGATTGTTGCGAGTGAGGGCGACTAAATATGAACAGAGTAAAAGAGGAAGTTGCCAGATCGAGGGGCAAGAGAAAAGCCTAATAGCTTTTTAGATGTTATAAGAAATAAGGCAAGGTAATAGAAAAAACTGCAGTTCCGCGTAAGGTTCATCAACCCAGGGCTTACATAACAGAACTAACCGTGGAAATATTCACCGAGAGCCGCAAACTAAAGCGACAAATTCAACACGTCGTTGAGAATGTCACATTGGTTTTTCGCAACCAAACAGCAAAGGGCGCGACGAGTGAAAGATCTAGAGAGAGAAAGGTAGAAAGGTAGAAAGGGAAAGAAGAAGAAAAGTTCAAATTAAACATCCGCATTGAGGGGAGATGGAGCAGCGGCAGACGAAGCCTGGGCGGGTCTTAAAAATGCATCAACTTGCACCAGCAGATTGCCACACCAGAGAGCTTAGAACAGCGTGCTGCGACTTGCTGCAGGTGTCACAGTTGGAGTTCTACAAGCTGGGGAAGGCTGTTGGGGCAGGCAGGCGCAGGGGAGGTGCCGTACGGTCGAACGCTTTGCTGGAATACTTGAAAACTTAATGTACCCGCGCCGTACGCTCGAATGGCTCGGGAAGGCTCGGGAAAATGCCTAGACAAATGTCAAATATTTATTGAAAATAAACAAAACAAAAACGAACAAACAAATAAACAAACTGACAAACAAGACGCCAAACGGACAGGCAGACGGACAGACAGACAGACGGACAGACAAGCGGGCAGAGGTACGTAAAGGCGACAAACGCATTTCCAAGAAGAAAATGAAATAAAACGAAGAAGAGAACGAGGAAACTGACCAGAACTGAGGATGTTTGGACATGCATCAGTGCATCGTTGGTGCAGAGCTCGTCTTGAAAGCCGTACCGGGTGACAGGGTGACGGTGACGGGGCCGGGGCCGGGATTGGTACTGCTGCTTGGACGCTGCTGCCTTGTCCGGTGGGTGCTTCAAAAGCTGCTGACCGACGTGCCGAGTGCTGAGAACCAGTGCGAGAGAACCAACATTGCAGCTACAAGAACATCGAGAACAGAGAATCGAGAAGCGCGAACCGAGAAGCTGTTCCCTGTCGGCCTGAAGTGGCGACGCGACGCGACACGATACCACGTAGAATGCAGCTTCATTCTCGGGCTCTGGAAAAATATTTATGCATGCCGGGGCCGCTGTTCATAATGATCGCGTTCACGACGAGCAGCATCATCATCATCATCATCATCATCGTCATGATGCTCGATAGGCTGTTGTTGGTCGATGACTTTGCTTGGGTTATGCAAGTAATGCTTGATTTGGTATTGAAGACTGGTAGCTGCCACTTGGCGTTGTTTTGATGACTCACAACACAATCAAGCTCGACGCAGATTCGCTGTGAGTGTGTGTGTGTGTGTTGCAAGCTGCCTGAAGACAGCGAGACTAATTCGACTACTGCACATTGGGTGGTTATTAAAGAGGTGTGAGAACACGGGTCTAACACAATTCTACACAGAGATCTTGCCCGATTGATGGGCTAACAGTATGTTTGGAAATTGAGTTGAGCTGCGGGATCAGTTGTCGTTAGAGGATTATATATTGTGGGCAAGAAAGAGGTTAACTGGTAGCAAGAAAACAATAACTTGAACAACCAAAGTATTTATGGTGCGATCGTTTTGAAATTTGGAAGATAGTTGCATATAATATTTATGTCTGTGTATATTAAAGCAAAAAGTTGGGACTTGAATACTTTGTTTAATAAACGCAAATTAGTAATTTGAATATTTAATGTGAGTATGTTTTATACAAATCATCACGCAAATTTAGAATTTCTAGCTTGTTTAATAGCTGAGATCTGTGCGGTCAGACAGACGGAAATTGTAAACTGAAAGAATCAAATTGCTTTCGCTAAGAACTATTCTTTCTTTGATAGACTTCAAGAGTTTCGAACCTAATTAGCTCAGCTCATTTAGTCAATATGCTCACGTAGACACAAAGCCTGGCAGCGAAGACAGGTAGCCGATCAATTCGTAGCTTCACCAAGTCTTCACCAAGCCTTGCAGCCTGCCAGTCTTACGATCATGCCAGTCTTACGAGTCGTCACCTTTGTTAATTAAGCGACTTGTTTCGCTCGAACGCCTCGAAAGCACTCGACTTTTATCTAATCGACAATCGAAATTGTGTAAGCTACCGGCGGCGACAAAGAAAGATACAACAAAAAGAAATCCACAACTTGCTGAGGCTGAGCTTGGTCGACGACGATCAGCGTGATCCCATTGGGTTTGTGTCGTGTAGCGGTTCATTTAATAATTTAATAAGTGCCACAACATCACGAAAACACATGCATAGTATATATTTTGTAGCTGATGATTCGATATGTAGTATGTACACACTTTTTTTTGTTCGTCTCAAACACTTGTTGCGATTAATATCACGATTTATGAGCCCGAAGCGAGCCCGTGCTCTTATCGAACACTTGCAATCGGCGGGGCTTTTGCATTCTTGAGCTGCTCAGCACGAAAAAGCCTTCGATTTGGGAGTGAATATGCTTTGAAAATCTACCTTGTTTACCGATCACTCGAAATGCATTCGGTCTGACAAATATTTGTGTACGAAATCGTTAGCCAACACTGCAACGTTGCGCGTTACGAGTAGCAAGGTCTGCTCTTTCCTCATTCCTCACTCCCTGCGTCTGCGGTAACTGCACTCATTACTCACGTCTCGCTGAGTTTTGGTTAAGCTTTATGCTTCGGATATGGGATATCTGATACTTTGGGACTTAAGTCCCGACACAGACACAGCCACGAGTCGCCCACACTGTTTTCGGGCTTGTTTTGGCTTGTTTTTGGGCTCACTCTTTTTAGCTGTTAATTTGTCAAAAGCTGTCACTATTTATTAATAAATGCGCTTGTCTCGTGCACTCTGCCTCGCATAATAATGTCATAATTAAATTTATAAACTGTGAGTCAGCCAACATCAGTAAAACAGGCAGGCGCTGCACGCGTTGCGAGTCTGGAAGAAATGGCAAAGTCACAGGGTCTCCAGAGAGATTGGCAGACAGGCGGATAGAGAGAGAGACATACAGACTGACAAACAGTCAGACAGCTGGGGGGAGAGAGAGAGACGTGCCGCCAACATAGTCTAGACATACGGGGATTAACTCTTAAGATATAGGATAGAAGTGCTTGAGGAGTTGCTAGAAAATTTAGCTTGGCATCAGAGGCTGCACTTGAAGATTTTTGTATTTTTCTGTCTTCGGGAAGTTTCTGCATTCTAAACTAAAGTATTTGCTGCGCAGCCATTCCTTATACTCCCATAAATAATGCTGATCGTATTTCTTCCTGACATTTCTTTTTCCCAATCTCTATTTCTTTTATATATTTTATAAATATTCCCTGTCTCTTTGTTGTTGCCTCTTTATCTTTTTTCTCCTCTTGAGGCATGTTTATATTCGTTAAAAATTCCCGAAATTCCCGAATTTGACTATTCCCAGATCCTTCGCTTCCGATGCACATGAATTTAAAGAATCAGTTAAATTTTTGCCACAAAATCTCAGCGACAAATCAATTGCAATTGGCCATAAATGCATTACATTTACGAGCCAGTTACGAGTTTAGTGGATTTTAACGAGTTGCCAGCGCCGTTTAAGCCATGCCAAGCCAAGCTGCAGTCGGGGATCGCATAACTGGGTCGCTCGGTCAGGCCGAGAATCAGCTGGGTAATCCAAATGACAGCCATTAATGGCACACGCTGCATGCCACGATCTCGGCCATAAACAAATCATTTCCAATAGACATAAAACTTAAAGCGGCGTTGCCAGCCTGAAACAAGTTTATAAAGCATACGATCCGCCCCAAAGTCAAACAAGTGGGAGTGTTTTATAGAGTGAGAGAGTGAAGTGTGTTGGAAAATACTCTGTAAAGTGATATTGAGTGTTGTGCAGCATTTTATATCCTAAATGCATTACTCTATAAATTAACTGGAAACTACACATGCTACATCATTAGAGACTCGACTGCCTTCGACCGCTTACAGGGTATCGTCTCGGACTTGCCATAAATCTTCTGTCCTGGCACAAACGCTGCCCGAAATAGTTGGCTGTCAACTCTGCTCTCCCTCTGGACAGTCTCTCTCTCTCACTCTCCCTCTCTCTTTCTCTCTTCACCTCCTCCGGTGCAATCAAGTTGACTTGTAAACTATTTAATTAGTACGTACTCGCCAACGTGTTAGTTTTGGCTGTAAAAAGGCGCCGCCGCGAGGAGACCAAAATCGCCAAAGAGAGTCAACCCACGAGTGCCGCAGGCGATGGCGCCGGCGCCGTCGCTTTTGCTTGGTCATTTGATGGCGCCGACGAACAGATGTGGTCACTTTTTTATTACAATACCCGCTACACATCGAATAGAAGGGTATTAATGTGCGCAGTTGAAGAAATTGTTTTATAAAAGTTTAGCCACGCCCTCGTAGATTGAAAATCTTGATTTTCTGTAGTAACTTTAGGGCTAAAGTATTCATTTTGAGTGGATACAATAATTGTTACCGAATAAATAATTCCTGCAAGTTTGTTTAAGATTATTTAATAAACATAGAAGTTATTTAATATATAATTCTGGAAGCCCCAAAAAGTATGCAACACTAATTAATTAACATAATAGTTGTGTAGCGGGTATAACACAGTCGAGTATAGTCGATTGTGGCTTTTTTACTTGTATTTTTTTTCACCTACTCCTCAACTTCTTTTATTGTATTCGCTGTGTGTGTTTTCCTATGGCATATGCAATCCGTAATAGTTGTCATTTGAGCTGCCGTGTGAGCCGCCTGTGGCTAATTGTGCAGCATGAACGTATCTCTTGGATACTTTGAAAGAAAATAACATTAATTTGCTTGTTTACGTCGACGTCCGGGCTGATGCTGACGATGTCTATCTCTCTCCCGGCTGGTTTGTTTAGTCATTTACAAATTTTTATAGCCAATGCTTATAAGGTAACCAGTTATGGTTCGATTTGATAAGACGCTTATCCTGCCTGTCGCCTCACAAAAATGCTGCTTTTTGATTTGCAATTAACGTCTCTGCCTAACCAGCTGTAAAAGTACTTATTGTGTTTAATTGAACGGGCATAACTGTTAAGCTGAGGGGAATGGGTAGGGATGGTAGCTTATCTCTTTTGAGTAATTTTCCCAAGCTGTGATAAGCTTCACTTGCCAAATTTCGAACTTCACCCATGTAGCGTTAAAATATTAATTTCAATTTTATAAAATACCAAAGCATCATCATTATTATTCAGATTTTCTAGCTTGCCGGCATGGCTAACATATCTAAGTATTTAGATTTATCTCTTTACAAAAGCAGTTCCCAAATTCGTAGCTCAAATTTGGCAAATTTCGCATAAGCTGCTGCGGTTACTTCTGGTAGCTCAACAAATTTGCGGTTTTCTCGCCAGGAAATCATCATTTATTTTACCTCTCATTAACAATTGTCTGAACAGCTAATGTTTTATGCAATTCATATCAAAAGCTGCTCAAGGATTCGCAAACAAAGCAAAATTGACTTCATCTGGATATGAAATCAAAATCGAAATCGAGCTGCTTTCCGAGAGCGTGTCGAACGAAAAGCGTATTTAAGTATTCAGCTCGGGTTTTTTAATTAAAGAAATGCCAATAACTGTGCGGGATTTTGGCTTTTGAAGTCAACATTCAACAGGTTTCGAATAGCAACAATTACAAATCGCCATCAAGGCGCATTAATTAAGCAATTTGTCAGGCATCACGTTGTCGTTGTCGGTCGACTTTTTTGATCCCCCATCAATGCCCACTCCACTCTCTCTCTCTCTTCCTGCCAACCCCTTTGCTTTGCATGTCGCGTGTCAATTTCTCAATCTCCCAATTGATCAGTTTGATTGGAGAACGCGACAGTTGCGTTATATAGAGCACTAATCATGGCACTACCCAAATGTTTCAATCCTTTTAAAGACAAATCTTGCTAAGCTGTCAAAAAAGAAAATGAAAAAGAAGAAAACCTCTAGGAAAAGCGAAAAGAAAAGCCGTGTCTGCACTTGCTGCTCCAGCTGTGCAGCATCTATAGATGTTGCTACATTCGCAGTACACATGTATCTGTAACTTGGCAGGTGAAGCTGCAGTTTAACCTGATCTCTGGACTCGACTGGCAGCCGCCTCATTGCCAGCTTCTTCAGCTTTTAACGTGTCTGCGCCGCGTGTCTGCAGACAATTTGTTTTGTCGTGCATTTCTCTAGAGATTTGACAGCAGGTTTATTTCCCAGATACCCTGTAGACATCAAACGAAATGGCGTTGTATATTTGTAAATTTCTGCATAATCTATAGACATATACAGGCTGCAGAGCATTTCCGACTGTTCTTTCTATATATGTATGTAATATGTATGTTACTACAGTCTACTCTATACTCTACTATATTTCATACTCAACATACTTTACAAATTTCAGTAAAATCTATAGACTAATACAGGCTACAGAGCATTTCCTACTTTGTAATGCAATCTTCTCTTCAAATTCTAAAAATGATAGGAAAATTGATAAACAAGTAGAGATTATATTTCAAATTTTTACAATCTTTTTTTCATACTCTACAAATTTTAGCAAAATCTATAACTATATAATATTCCATATATGTAACTGTCTTCTTTTCAATTCTAATAATGACGAGAAAATCTATAAATAAGTAGAGGCTATATTTTATATATATACAATCTTCTCTTCATACTCTACAAATTTCCGCAAAATCTATAGACATATACAGGCTACAGGGTATATCAGACCTTTTCCCTGAACTGCTCCCAGTGAACTCTCCTACGTGTTTTCTTCTCGCTTGGCATTTTAATAGTATATGTGCTTGGAAATCTAATTTTCCCTCAGCTCATTTTCTTGAGAACATTTTTACAAGTGCTGTCCTAGTGCCCACGCATGGGGCGTGGCAACCGAGGGGGAAAACAACCGAACAGCTGACTTCACTTGAGTGCGAACTTCAGCACAATTTTTTTGCGACCGATGCGTGAGTCATGCGTAGAGGCACGTTTCGGCAGCTGTCCATCACAACTCGACAAGCGACTATCTATCTATCTACTATTTGCCGACTCTCTGTCTGTCTTTCGGTTGTTGCACGTGTTGTTGCTGTTGCCTGCAGCATGTAAATAGTCTGCACATTGTCTGCATGTTGATGGAAACGCCACCATTTTTACAGCACCTTTACCCCCTCGAACACCCGACAAGTCGCGGACGCATTCAAAATAGACTGGCGAAAAGTTGTCGTCGATTGTCGGCACATTTGTAGAAATGTCAGACAGTTGGACGGGGCGTGGAGGCAGAAAGTAGTGTGGAGTTATAAAATGTAGTCGGGGAGGTCGTGAGCATTGATTGATGACTCACTCACGAGCTTACGATGCAAAAATAAGGAAATCTTAAACCGTTTGGGACTGAGAAGATTTTCTCATTCTATTCCAATTTTATTTAGAAACATATTCCCCATAATTTCCGGTTTAAGTATTCTTTCTTTTGCTTTTATTGTTGAATTTTAATGTTGCTCTATAGCAATAATACATATTTATAGTATAAGATTCCTAGAACAAGCCGATCAAAGATCACAAACTGCCACCCACAAATCACTTCCTGTGCGTTTACGCGAATTCCAATCAACACCTTCCTGAAACTCGCCCTCTCCATAAGGGAATTTCAAACTGCAGTTCATTTTTATGCAGCTTTCATCGCATGCTCAAAGGAAGCGATCCAAAAGCAAATAAACAATTTGTTGGGTAGAGTTTTGGGGGGGAAACTTCTTTCAGCGCAAACATAAAGCATAATTAATGCAGAGCTCTGACAGCTTCAATCCATCTCCCCGCTCAGCTGTACAGCATAATATTTACACAACACTTGCATGCAACATCATTTTCCGGCATGCATTTCCCTTCTCGGAAATCAAGACAATTTTCATCTTAGAACGTTCTCTCGATACGTGAAATATTTGCTGCGATTTCGAATCGATACCAGAGGCAACAGGTAAAAATTGTAATCTGATAACGCTTGAGTTATGGTTGCAAGACTGCAGAACGGATTGTCTGTGTATTTTAGCTTATCAATGTGATCGCCATAGTTGATAGGTTTCGGCACCTCGTGCTGCAGTTCGGGAACCCTGTTCAGGTAAACCTGCCGCCAAGCCCGGCATTTATCAATGAAGTTCAATGACAGTTGTTGTAGCTTTCGATCAACGATCGTTTATCAGTTTAAATATTGACAAATGACTCGATAAAGACGCCGCGACGAAAGAACTTCGAATTCGAAATCAAGATCGAATGTTGTTGTTGTCGGTCGGGAGTGTTGGACATGGAGGCGCTACAAGAAGACGTTGACATTGATGAGGTATTTTCAAAGTGATAACTGAAGGTGTAAGGAAAACTCGGCGATGGTTAGATAACTGAAGAAGGAATGGGGAAAAGAAGAATCAAGTTTATAGAGCGCATAAGAAAAAGGCAAGTTATCAGATAATGGTGGAAAATGGAAGAAATAAACACTAAAATAGAAGAATTCGAATGTTCTATATTCTTTAATTGTATAAGCAGAATAACAAGCAACTTTTTTAAGAATATTTGATATATAGAATATATCTTTCAAGCTGTTGCGATGTGTGAGAGATTTCAGAGAACGTGTGCTTCTATTTTAGAGCTTAAGTGGCGCCTCATCTCCGACTGTAATCCTATTGTCGAAAAACATATCACTTATGAGTAATTTTCGTAGTTCATAATGGGATTCTTAGAAATGTTTCGATTACGAGTTGATAATAGGCGCTTCTAACTTTCGGCACTCTGCGTGCCCTTTAAGCAGCTGATTCTTCTCGCATTGATCACTCAATCTGGTCTCAATTCCCGCATCAAGATCATTATCAGCACATTAGGTAGTCTACAAAACCATGTGGCACTCTTTCATTGACCCAGATTTTCGGGAATTCTCTTGCCCCGAGAGAGACAATTTATTGTAGCCGCCGCAGACGCCTATGCTCGCTGCATTTCCATCTCTTATCTCAAGTGTCTGCCCTAACGAGCTACGAATTTGTTTTTCCACGGGCTGCACATCAACAGCCTCAGCTGTGACCCGTTAAATGTTCCGGTGGCCCAATGGGATGGGGTCTGCCTGCCGTCTGCTTGGCGGCGTCAATGTCTTATCAAAACTTGGCCTATAACATTAATTTATTGTCTAAGGAGGCTGGCACTTCAAAGCCAAATAGTAGTTTGTAGTAGAACAACTGTCTGGAACAATCAGATATCTGCCGGCAATTAAGCATAGGTTTATTGCCAACGAACCGACCAGACGAAACGAAGCAATCGACCCTCTAGCATTTGTATAAACAGCGGTACCACACTTTAGGAGTTTTTCGGAATTTCTATAGATCATTTTGTGGCGTCTCGTGGTCAGCGGGTGAAGTTGTGGATCGTTCTTTCAACTCCTCTTCTTCTCACTCAGTTGGGGTTACAAGTTCTGTTTGTTTATAACAGATGCAGATACAAAGATACAACCATAGCTAGCAGCTACAACTACAAATTGCGTCGTGTTTGTATTTATGAATGCCCAACAAAGTGTTTACATAGGGTAAGAAAATCTATGAGGAAAATAGTTTACTTTTTCGCAATTTTCGAATGTGTTCGAGCAGCTAAGGTTATCAAATTTGGCATAACTATAGTTCCTATCAAAGTCTACAAATATTGTAAATTTCATAATAAAATCTAAAACAGAAACGAGTGTATTTCATTTTAAAGGGTATTCACTTGTTTTTCTATTTCCTTTGCGTCTTTTGAAATGCCTGTTTTGCCCTTTAGCTGGCAGTTCTTAAGTGGTTTATTTATTGGAACTTCACTGCGAAAGCACGCTCGCAATTTGTATGGATTGTATTGGGTTACTCCGTATCGAATAACCCTAAGGGAACTCAGTACTTCTGGCATTGTCTTGGCAGCTTTTGTTTATTTTTAATGAGTTCTTCCCGAATTGCTGCTACATTTTCTCCTCCATCATGTTGTTTATTGTTTTTGTGAGCAGTTTTGACATGTGTTTCCCAGCCCCATTTCACAAAAAGGAATGAAAAATATCGAATAACTTGTGAGAGATTTTGAAGCATACATTTTATAGCCTGCACATGTAGCTGAGCTGTAAATCCTTTTCGGGGCCCCTCTTTGATTTTATCTAGTCATCAGTTGCAGTTGTGCCCGCTTCTACTTTTTGGCAACATTCGGACTGAGGCAGTGCAGCAGCTGTCTACCAGAATTATGCACTTCCGCTGAGCCAGGGCAAATTATTGCACACACAACTGACCCGGAGCCGGGCCAGGTGTTCGGTTTACACATAAGAACGAATGATCTATAAACTGCATTTAAATAAATAATCACAGCAAAGGGCTGACGTAGACGTAGAGGTAAAATCCAAAGGGCTCCCATTTTGCGGCATAAACAAGTTTTGAGTTAAAGAAGAAGAAACAACAAGTTAAATCGACTGCAGCAGAATTGGCCGCAAGGGGAAAAATATTGAAGAAACTTAAGATCGAAATATAAACCAATTGATTGTCAAAAGAAACAGAAACCCGAATTTATTCAATAACTCTCTAACTCATTGATATGCAGCCGAAAACTTAACTGGAACTAGAACTTCTTGGAAATACTTTTGCTCTCTTGCATTTTCTCGACAATTTCCCAATAAAATATGATAACGCCACAAGGAGTTGACGAAAAAGCAAAGTTCGAGTCGAAGAAACTTTTGCTTTTCGGCTTTTCACGCTTCGTCGGCCGAAGATTAAGCATAAAGAGCAATAGGCAAAGCCAGCAATAGGAAGAGGCGAACGAAACTGTAAAGTTCACTAAACTTCGACACACAACTTCACATGTCAATAAAGAATTAAAAACAAATAAAACTACAATGACAGGCAGGGAGTGGGGGGGATGCGGAATGGGGGGGTCGGAAAACAGTTGTGGCATTTTCCCACAAATCTAAATTTCCAACGCTTGTGTAATGCAGTTAACAAGAAGCAAACAACACAAAAAAAGCCGCGTTAAAAATCAATGAAGAATGCAATGGGCAAACATAGTCGGCGGCAGCATCGGTAGCTTTCCAGTCGGGGCTGAGTAAATACATAGATACCATACGTATCTCAGATACGCGCCGCCCGTTGGGCATGACTTATGGAATCGAAGTCTATAAGAACAGCGGGTTTTCAGTTCATATTGCAGGCAACTAATGAGCTGCCCTCGGTGCGTTGTTTAGGCATGGCTTAGCAGCAGCAGCAACAATAACAACGGAAATGTGGGCAGACAGTAGCATTGTGTATCTCTCAGATACACATTGTATCTTTAGCTTGTATCGCTGACCCATTTCGAACTTTCGTTTTCTCTCTAATCTAAACAAGTCATCAATCAATTAACTCGCTCGGCTCGGCTCAGCAGAGCCGGCCTTATAAATAGTCAACACGCCACGCCTAATCGCCAATAATTTGCTCTATCAATTCGCGTTTAAGACTCGCTTTCGGCCCACTCGGCCAGAGACATGATCCGCACTCGATTTTAAATGATTTAGTCAACGATTTCGATGCATTTGATTTGCAATCATTATGAACGTCTCACCAGCTTGAAAGTTGCTACGATTACTGTAAAGACGAGTACGCAAACGAGACGAGGCGAGAGAGAGAGAGAGAGAGAGAGACTGATTAGAGATTATTCATAATGAATGAAAAATTAAGAAACGATTAGAGAGTTCAGATTGTTAATCGGAATGAGTTCACAGGGCATTTGCACAACGGTTTTCCGTGTTCTCAATCGATTTAACATTTGAAATATATAAATGTTTTGGGTTTTCCCTATGTTTCCCTCTAAGTAAATACATTTTTCTTGAATAAATTTTCAATATTCTATTCGAGCTTATCAGACTGGGTCAATCGTGTTTGTATCGATGCTTCCAGCAATTATCGATAGTAACAAGCGATTAACATAAAAGTATCGCTTCGTTTAACTCTATAAAACTCGCTTTCCTACCACAGACTAATCTATTAGCGAGTCATAAGCCCTAGAAATGCCTGTGCCGAAGCGGCCAATCGGTTTAGGGCATAACAAATTTAAACAATCCGTTGCTGTTCGTGGACACGATAAGCCACTTAATTTTTATAACCACAGTGGGAGAACGGGAAGACGAAAGAGAGTCCTCCTCCTTTTCCTCTCTCGCGCCATATGTGCGGGTTCTGGTCGACACCTTAGCGAACACATGTTCCTATTAACGCGTGTTGCGGTTCCTTGCTGACATATCCCAAAGATAGAAGTTGTAGGAGTACGTGGAGCACGCACGCATGCCCAGCTGTCCCTGTTCTATTCTACCCATACTCGAGAGACTGTTCGAAATCTCTCTAACAATTGTCCATTGTTGTCGTTGTGCTCGGTTCTCGGTTTGTTACGGCATCTTCTTCTTCGGGCTCGACCACAATTACTTCTAGAAATAAGCCTGGCGCTATTGTTGTTATTGAGCTCACTCCTCGGGGTCATGTGTGCGATACTCGCCCACACACACACACACACACACGATCACACACAATACCCTATAGCAGGCACATTCCTTTTTCTGGGGTTTTCCCTTTGTCAGACTTTATTTTCTATTTAAAAAGGGGTTTGAAATTATTAGGTCTGCTTATTTGTTGTGACTGTTGAAAGGTTTTCTTGGTTTATATTGTTATAGATAGTTCAAGAAGTTAATGAAATAATGGAAAAGAAGTTTATAAACAAACACATACAGTAGAAATGCCAAATCTTCTGCTCGTCAGCAATGTTCTTACTTGTATACAAGTTTTAGTGCTGAAATTTTGTATATTGTGAGTTAATATAATTATTCTTCGGTATAAAACTAAACTTCAAATTTTTTCAATACCTTTAGTTTGTTATATTGAAAATAACTCTAGCTTAAATGCTGAAATTTGCTTTAAAAGGAGTTAATTTAATTATATTTCCGTATTTAGCTCAATTTACAAGTTGTTCAATACATTTTGTTTGATATCTTGCCAAGTACACACGCTTTAAAGCTAAAACTTGGTACATAGTATGTAAGTATATTTATATATCCATATCTAATACACTTCCACAGATCTTTTAGCTCTAAACATACTCTAACAGCTTTTTAGCTGTAGCAAGTAAGCCGTTTGCTTTGCACTTCTTATAAGAGTTTCTTGCGGGGTTTCCAAGCTAATAGGCAAAGTTCACATCACATCGTGTTGCCTGGTCAAGAGGAACATGCCACAACCGCAACTGGAGCCCGACGACGACGACGACATTGCTGGACCATAACTGGACCTCTCACGTAATAACGTATAGAATTACAAAGAAGTAGAAGAAAATCTCTTCCTCCTGTCACAACTTTCACATGAAAGTTCTTTCAACTTGAGCGCCCAAATATGGAGGCCAGACACGTTGGACACGACAGAAACCGCAGCAGGAGCAACAACAACAACTACAACAACAAGGAAGCCTCGTAACGAGCGACTTCTTGTGCTGGCTACAATCGATCATCTCCATATTTAGTATGCGAGCATTAGAGCCATCTCGGAACTTACCATTATTGGCACTCGATGATTTGCCATGTGGTCGCTGAAGGCGTCCATTGCGGCGTCGCTGTGCTGTCGTGGAGTGCTTCTTGCCCGCGACTGACGACGTTGATCGCGAGCCATGCTCGGCCGAAACTGTCAGCTGATCCTCAGCAATGTTACTTTCGATCAGCAGGCCACTTTTGGTTTTATGTCGACGTGATTTTGGACCCTTTGCCTGCGATGTCGATGCCGACACTTTGGTTTGCGGTATGCGTACGCCGGTCCACGAGACAATGTTCTCATCCAGCTGTTCCAGCGAGGAGAAGGAGGCGGAGGAGGCGATGGCTGCGGGAGTTTCGAAACTCTCCTTGAGCATATGAGCAGGTGAGAACTTGCTGGCACGTTTGCCCTGGCTGCCGGCCATGCAGAGCAGCAGCAGCAGCGGCATCCATGGAGCTAACTTTCTGGTTTTCATTTCGGAAAATAATCGGCAAAAACACAAGTAAAATACAAGCAAAACAAAACACAATTCAAACACGCATCTTAACGATTTTGACTTTGAACTTGGGCACTTTAATTATTTCGAATTCGGTTGGAGACTTTTTCTTTTTTTGCTTATATCAGAATGATCACGCACTCGCAGCACATTTCCGAGAATTTTCATTCATAATATTTTTTTGTTATTTTTAATTCTTTTTCTAGCTATTTTTTAATTTTTCTTCTCCTTCTTTTTTCGAATTTCCGCTTGTCAGACGCGAATGCGACGTTCGTCTGACTTTTATTATTATTTTTTTGTACACATTTCCATTGACACTCTATTTCGGCCGGGTATGGTATGCAAATTTGCCGGCACAGGCACAGACTGAACACGAATTTTCTATACTATTTTTTTTTTATTTTTATTTTTATTTCCCCCCCTGTTTTCGGTGCGCTATTTAATTTTATTTTCGTATGTGCACATACGCGCACATTTCGCACTTCCCTGCACGGCGACAGCGACAAATTTTTGCGTTAGCTATTTTCGTATATCCTCAAGATGCAAGAGAGTTGATATCAACATACATATGTATATATATACTTATATATGTATGCAGTGCAGCGGGGATGTGTAGCGAGACGATCGGTTGTGTTGCATAAAGAACTCTCGCTTTTTCTACACTTCTATATATTTATTTATTGCCACTCGATTATCATTGAATTGCAAGTGAATTTTATGACACGCTTTTTTATCAGCGCATAGAAGAAAACGCATACGACGCGCAGTATCTGCGCGTTGAATAACCCGAACGATTCACGAAACACGAACGACAACACGACGAGCCGATCTTCGTTGCGGTCTTCGGGCAAGCGAGTGCTGCGTCCTACACAAACGACCGTCAAATGCGAACTGATGCGAACGCTGATCGTGCCGGCTTGGCGATCGTTCGTGCTCGCGTCGTCGCGACGGGCTGCTTGCTGCACATAGTGATGCCGGGCTAGCGGGAAAAAGGCCAAAAAAAATGAGTTTGCGCTGCTTGCACTAAGGGGGTCTTCTCATAAAGATCACTCAAATTTACTGAAAATTTGTAAATTTATTACGAAGAAAATTATATATTTTTGTTTTAAATATATACTGCATATTTTGATATTATTAAATTTACTTACTAAATTATTTTTTACAAAAATTACATCAAAGTATATTTTCAAGCTGTATTACATTATAATTTTATGTTATAAAGTAACTATATTATGCAATGTATAAAATGTATAGACTATACTACTCTTTAATATGTTTATTTTATGCAGTTTTTGTTTAGTTTAAAATTTTAATATCAGTTTGTATGTGCAGGCTTTAACTTTCAATTAATAACATGTTCCTTTAACATATCTTATTATAATTGGTAATACTTTGCAGAAAACAAAATAAAATAAAAACAGCTAAATAGGCAACACTGTGCGCAAGTGGCAATGGCATGTGGAATGTGTTCTGTGTGGAACGCATTGTACGCGATCTTAAGATGCCCCTATGCTGCGTGTAGAAGACACATACGTCCATGAAAAGGATTTACTTAAATACTAATAGGGTTAGCAAGGGATTACCTAGGCTTGAGAGCTCTTAAAATAGATGCAATTTATTGAAATAAATTTCTTAAGCTAAGCTTAACATATAGTTAAATGAATGACATATAAAATAAGCTATATAAACCTGCTTTGTTTTTAATATATCCCACTTAGTTTGCACAAACAAAACTCATGGCGATCCCAACTTGCACTGGCTGCGAGATCTCCGAGAGCGAGATCTCCGCTTACCTGCTGCATTTCAGGTGGATTTTCTTTGTTTTTCCTGTGACTTTACAGGTACTTCAAAGACACAAACAACACGCATTGAGCTCAATGGGTTTTTCCGGCGCACACGGATACAAAATTGTAGATCCTTCACGCACCTTGTGTCCTTCGCTTTGTCTTTGTCCTCTCTAGCATTTTACACCCTATTGTTTGCCTTGAGTTACGTTTTGACAGTTGCGAGCAACGAGCACCTTGGTCCCATGCACATTTCTGATTATCCTTGCGGTGCTTTTGTAGGTGTAGGTCATGCAGAACGAATGAGAGGGGCCACTTAACGCCGATCGCGCTGTGTATCTGCAAGATACTTTCGGCAACGGTGGCGCACGTTTCATCTCGCCCGACGGCTATTTGCAACTCAATTCGTGGCACTTACATAAATACCTTGTTGTCGAAACGTTGCGCCTAATAAGTGCGCCATGTAAGGGACACGGGCAGCAGCAGGCATGAGTGTATCTGCAAGTACGTTGTATCTGTGTGCTGCAATTTGCTGCACTCGCCCAATGCCGCAAAGGGCATTTGTCGAAGCGTGAAACAGCAGTTTCACGAGCTGAGCAACCCAACCCCTAACCCTTCTCTGCCCTGTCCTGCCCTGCCCTGATCATGACAAGGATTAAGCCGGTCGATCGCCCTTTGTCCGCTTTCGGTTTGGCCGTTTAAATTGGTTCGTTTACGAAAGGTTCTTGCTCAGTGCCTGCTTAAGTGCTCGCTCGGTACTTGAGGATAAACGAGAACGTACACGATGATCACAATAATAAAGATCATCAGGCACACAATGTCGTCGCACAATGATCATGAGGTTTGATGGTGATGGTAATGATGATGCTGATTTGCGGTTGATTTATGCGTCTTAATTGAAATGATGGCTTACAAATTGTTGAAGCAAGTGCAGAGAACGAGAGAGAGAGGGAGATAGGGGGAAGAAAGAGAGAGAGAACAACAGTTGGCCTTGGCAAACATGAGTTTCTGCTTCTGCAAATACCTTGAATTTGTATTATGCTGAGTTCAATCAGCTTCCTGTTTGGCCATAGAAAAGGTATAGAAGAATTTAGTTGAAGAAGATGCAAAAGAATTTAAGAAAGTCTTTTAATTTCCTGGAACTGCCCCGTAGTCTTGCACTTGCCACTGCCCGAACAAGACCTTCAAGTGAGCTTAACCCCTTTGCTTGACCCACTGAGCCGGGCACGTTTTCCAACACAACGAACTGTGATGCAATTTTCACGATCACGATAGAAATCTGCTGGCGACTTTCACAACCACAGTCGCAACGACAGGCACTGTGTATTCGTGTATTCAATTTTCTAATAGCCGCCTCCTAATCAAAACTAAGGCATCAATGTACTTACCACAAGCAGCACAGTTCCTTGGCCCGAACCGGCTGCAGGCGCAAAACCAATTAAGCCCAGAATTGGGAGGCAGACAGAGCTCGCTCGGCTACGTATAAGGAAGTCTGCGCTGAAGTTTGCGCTGTTGCCGTTGTTGCTGTTTTTAAAAATCGAAATAAAATCAAATGAAATTTACCGCCGACTTCCAACTTGGGAAGCGCCAAAAACGTTAAATACAATTCATGGCGCTCACGAGCGGAATTTAAATTATGCCCAATTAGAGTTAGGTGCCAGCTGAGGCGCAATCTTAGCCCGATTCCTGTGGGGCATTTTCGGTTGCAGTTGCAGTTGCAGTTGCCGGACCGGGACAATTCGCTGGTCGGTGGGCGTGTCAACTCGTGTATGGGGCACGTTCGTGTGCTAAAGCGCCAAATTGATTTCGATCGCCCCGGGGGGGGGGGCCGACTATCTCTTGCTGTCCCTTGCTGTTCTCAATGTTTGTTTCTAGCATTATGTAGTATGCATGTACGTACAGACAGTAGACTCTAGTTGCAGCCGAGTGCCAGTTGTTGCCTCACATGTTGCACGCTGTTGCCTTGATGGATTACATGTTGACAGGCATTGGGTTTTGTTTTCATTTTTTGTTTCTTCTTTTTCTTCTTGTAGCGCCACTGATTGTCTCCGGCACCGCCGCCGCCCCCGCTGCCTCTGCCGCCTTGGGAACTGGTCTTGTTATGTAAATTGCCGCCAGTTGCCAGTTGTGGGTGAAACGAGTTGGCAGCGCACAACTCGAGTGCTTCCAAGTACCCGAAGCGTGCTAACAAGGTTGCATTTTGGTCTCTTGCTGCTAGTCTTTTTTTTTATTTTACTTCCAGGAATGATTTTGATGGCATTGCCGTAGGAATTCGAAAGATTAATGATGTGTGTCTCTGTATATTTTTTTTTTTGGGCATAGAGCTAGCGGTACCAAAATAACTGTAACTGTTGCGGGAGGTTGTGAGAACCTGGGATGATCACTTTATTAGATATGGCGGCAGAGAGAGAGAGAGAGACTGTGAATTAAATTTAATAGATACATAATGCATATATATAATTAATGTTAAACTAAGGTAATAATAGAAAACATGGTATTTCTATGCCTTATTTGCATACCCTCTAAACTACAATTCTTTTTCTTCTGTCTGGCCTTAACCTTCACTTGAAACCGATTCAAGTTGTCTCTCTTTTTCTCTCTATAGTGCTTTCTCTCTCCCTACACTTGTGCCCTGCCTCGCTGCATGACAGCGCATACTGAAGAGTTCATATCATTCTAGCTCGATCATCAGACTCCTTCAATTTATGCGCAGACACAACCTGCCCCAAAAATTTCCCTGAAATGACAAAATTATGCATATGGAATTCATAATTAAGTGTTGTTAGCTGAGTTCTTCAGTTCTTCCCCATCGATCCTATAGACCCTACAGACCCTGTCAGTCCGGGAATGAAATGTGTTTACTAATTTTTCACCGATCAGAGCCCCCAGTTGAAAAAGGGTTCCGAATCCCGACCAAAAGTTTATGACCTTTTAAGTGTCATGTTACGCATTTTGATTCTGGCTATGCTCGATCTGGTCATACTCGGTCTGTTTGCCAGTATTCCGTTTTTTTTATAGACCTTAGACCTGCTGTGCAACGAGCGGCGCTTTGAATGAGCCACTAATTTGAGAGTTTTATGGGAAATTAATATGATTACGCCCCGAAGTGTTGTTGAAAATGTTAGAAAATTAAGTTATAATTGCGGCAACAGATTAGAGTTAAGATTGAAGAGCAAGAGCAACGTGCACGGATTTAAATCGTAGCAACAGTTTAGAGGCGTTACTTACGGTAATTTCATTAGACGTGTCTGCAAAGGATAGAAGATATTGTGCCTGGTATGTGTGTAAGCGGCAACAAATGGAAAATTAGGAATCTTAAGTTATATATTACCTTTTGATATGTGAAATATATATCCTTTAAAACTTGGGAAGATTATATAGTGTGGAAGATTTTCTTTAATTGAAGAATTCAGTACTTGAGCCTTAAATTTGACAGTCTTTGGTACAACAAAAATGTGGAATATTCTTCCTTGCAGTTTCAGCTCTCTAGACTTTCTAATGATCTTCAAACGTTGGCAACGCAGTCTCAATTAGCAAACTGTGTGCGGTCGCTTTCGAACCCTAATTTGGCCAGATCATAATAAGATCTAATCACAGAAATTAGCACACCTTGAGCAGTATCTATGGCTGTCTTCCTCACTCTTTGTTTCTTCTGTTTCTTTCAGTGCAATCTGCGAAATGAAAGGGAAATGCCAAAGCACGCCCAGAACGATGCAGTGTTGCGTGACGAAGCGATGTGCCAAGACATAGAAAGGGTTGGGAGAGAGAGAGAGAGGGAATGAAAGACAGGGACTGTGGCAAGAAGTGGCAGAGGCAAAGGCAGTCAGGGGTAGTCAGCAACGGCGTCAAGTAAATGCGTTAAGTAGGTCAACCCAAAAGCGAAAGACAGATCCGAATTGGAGCAAAGCCTGAGATTGAGAGAGAGAGAGAGAGAGAGAGACAGAGAAGAGCTTGGGAAAGGGAAGGGAAACATATGCAATCAGTGCACATATTTTTTACGTTTTATAAAGAGACCGCTGCGCATGCCCAATTGCAGTACACCCTGCCCTCCGCTCCACGCACAATGATTAAGCACATTGTTCAAGTGCGCCGCTTACTTCAATATTATGAAAGGGAAATATTTCATAATTTATGTGGCAGACGCACGCCAGGGCACGTTTGGCGACGATTGCAGTAGGTGGATACGCTCAAGCTGGCGTCGTCCAATCGTCCAGCTCATCCAGTTCTCATCCAGCTACTTCACTCGCCGGCTATTTATAGCCAGACGAGCAGACGCGACGCTCTGCCCTGCGGCCAACTATTTTGAATATTTTGATTAGCCATCGCCAGGGCAGACGCCACTGCAGCGAAGGCTCCAAGGTTCCAAGCCAGCGGCTGCGACTCCTACAACATTTGCAGGCACTGCCTTCCTCCTTCCTTGCCGCCGACTGTCCCGTCAGGCCGTCCCTGTGCCCGTCTGTCCGTCTGCCCGTCTGTCTGTCTGCCCGTCTGTCTGCTCTCTGTGCTACCGAAAGACCATTAATTTAAACTCCATTTAGGTCCTGCGGTTTGATTATGCCTGCACTGCAAGAAAATAATTGAGTATATTTTGCAAATAAATTAACTTATCTTGAAAATATTTTGCAATTTATTTCTACAATTGAAAATGTCGGTTTGTCTGTTTTGTAAATAAATTAACTTATCTTGAAAATATTTTG
Source organism: Zaprionus inermis (assembly GCA_018151445.1). Taxonomy (NCBI): domain Eukaryota; kingdom Metazoa; phylum Arthropoda; class Insecta; order Diptera; family Drosophilidae; genus Zaprionus; species Zaprionus inermis. The sequence continues at coordinate 2,546,976 of JAECXD010001696.1, forward strand.
CAATTTAGTTTTACAAATGAAAATGTCTCTATGTCTGTTTGAACGCGCAGATCTTGATTAACATAAAAACTAAAGCTACTAAATTTTGCATGCAGATTTCTGTATATCATATGCATATGCAGCTCAATTGAAATATTGGTAAGTTTTAAAAGTCGTAACTTTCTGTTTCGACATATGCATAGATCAATATGGTATGCACCTATACCTCGAATTTAAAAACGTTTTTATACACAGTAATTATTTTAGTTAATGTTTTCCTCAGTTCCGAGCAGCGCTGCCTGCACTTCAATTGACTTTTAAAATATCAACTAACATGGGAATTTAATTTTTGTGATTAAATTTTAATTGTCAATTAATAATTTAATGATATATAAAATTCACAGCACTCCGCTCACCTTTCGTTTCTTACAGTGTACATTCTGGCGCTCGCCTGTTGCCCTTGCGTGTTGGACTTCATTCCGGGCATAAAATGTTCAATTTAATTAATTTTAGACAAATCACTTAACAAGCTAAGAATGTTTATGCCGAGCATTAGATAGGGCCAGAGAGAATCCAGAGATTTGGCATTATAAAATGAGTTGTGGGAAATTTGGGTTCAATAAAAGCGAAGGCGCTTTAAATGGGACTTTACGAACCTGCAACATGTGGCACGAGACAAGTGAAAGTTGCTGCGTTTTATTTTTTTTTTTGGAGCATCGCCTCGATCGACAGACAATAATCGAAATCTCTGGCAATCGAGAAATGTAAATTGAGTTGGCGAAAATCGCTTAATTTTCGAACTCGATTTTGTGCAATTGACATTTAAGGGCAACTGTACAGTTATGCGGGACAGAGTAAGAGAGAGAGAGAGTGAAACAGCAGCACATCGACTCTCTGCTGATTGCAAGTGATCGATCATTATATCGATCGTGTGCATGATCATGATGATCTTCATCTGTAATCTTCAGAAATGGTCAACAAGCTGATGAGATTTTGCTGCCATTTTTGGTTGTCCCTTTGCGATGCGCGACTAATGAACACCTTAAATGGTGTTTTACCGAGGTATGTGAGGATTTACTACTGCTCTCCTCAAGCCTCAAGCCCCAAGCCCCAAGCCTTTCTCCTGCTACGCTCTACACGCATTTTGTCACATTTTGACATATTTTTGCGGCATGCCACAGCCGGGCACAGTCCGCAGTTCGCAGTTCGCATAGTGCATGGCAATCGCCATATTTGGTGCCAATTAGAGAAGAAGACGAGCGAGAGAGAGAGAGAAGGAGTGGGAGAGGGAGAGACGACGCACGACCCTTTTACTTTCCACAGCCGCCTCATTACCGCCACGTAGAGTATGTAGTACCCATTGGCCTAGCCCGTTATGGAGGAGACGCGTAAATTAAGAGTCGCCAGGTATTTTCTGGGGAACTCAAAGACAAAGAAGACTGCGACGTTTCACGATAAATTGCTGACAGTTTCGTTTAATTGTGGCTCCTCTTAATTGCCACTCCTGCTCCCTCTCCCTCTCTCCATCTCTCTCGCTCTCCTTCTCCCTCTCTCTCTTCAAATGCCCGCTAGTTTTATGGCTCTATTAGATAAGCGAGCGAACGCATTCATGTCCAACATTGAATATTAATTCCAAACATGCCCACATATTACCTAATTGATATTGACAACGCGGCGAACGAAAGAACGAACAAGTTATTCGGCCCCACAGTAGAACAGGGTGGTTCTTCTGGGTGTTTCTTAAAAAACGAGTTCCGCAGGAAGTTGCCCAATTGCCCCAACTATTCATATTGATATAGAGAGAGTTATTCCTTGCTTTCTCTCTTTCTCTTTTGCGGTCATTTCCCATTGTGTTTTGAACTTCATTCACCTTTTTTGCGTCTGATAATTGGCGAAATGTTTCAATCTGCCGTCCAATTTAGCAGTTTCGGGGAGTCTTCTGGCCTGCATTCGGCAAATCAAACACAAGTCATCACCATCATCATCATCATCATCCTCGCAGTCATCATCATTGTGGGGGCAGCCGAATGTCTATTCGGGTCAATAGTTCAGCGACGAGCTACGAGTCATGAAACTTCAATTTCCCATTGCGCTACCTTGATTATTGTAGGGCATTCTGGCACTTTAATGGGTTATGCAAGTTTCACAGGTCAGTTACGCTCGAGTATTAAAAAAATCTCAGGCGAAAAGCAATAGGAACTCTAAGAACCTCGTTTACGCTAATTTAATAATATTCTCCTAATCTCTCTAATCTATTATAATTTTCAATCTCTCTGAAACTTAAGCTAGAACTTGATGGAACTGGTTCAAATAGCTCAGTCCCATTAAAACTATGCATTTCTTTTGAAATTATATTATTCAAATTTTTAGTTTGTAATCAAAGTCTTTCTTCAATTTCAACAAATCGTCTAATTTTACGCTCCAGTTTGTTAATCCCACACTCTAAACCCATCTAAGCAAACCATAAAAATCTTTGTGTTCATTGATAAACTCTATAAATTAGTATTATTTTTCGAATTCGATACGTAGTTTCCATTTTCCTACACACACTCGAGAAGAACCGACACATTAAAGTGCCATAAAAGAATTCAATGGCAACACTTGAGATTGAAATTGTTGTTTGGGTTGCGGAGTGTTCAAGTTGGGCCCCCAAGACTCTTTCAACACGTTTTTCACATTTTACAACTTAATTTTTTATTAAGCCTCCCCCTTCTGCCTTCTCCCTTTACCCCAACGGAGAGTGGAATAGAGCGACAAACAATCAAAAGTTTTGTGGCTTCAATTGGATTTGAGCTATGCCACAAAACCGCTTTGCCCGAGTCGAGCAGGGAAGGAGGAGCCTGGCAGCCAGAAAGAGTAGAATTTGCATTTGAACAAAGCTGAGGGAACAAAATTAACTGCAATCAAGTAAAACGTCATTCAACATGGCATGAGGGACAGCCTGACCGGCGAAGACTGGACCTGAAGCCCGATTGCGAGTTGAAGTTGGGATGGCGCTGGGACGGGACTGCGACTGACACTGGGAAATGGGAGATGGGCATGAGGGGGCCTAGGTTTCCATTATTGGATGCGAGCTGGCTCGGCTGAGCTGTAAACTTGCTAAATTGCCAACATTCAAAGCATTCTTCTTTCTTTTTTTTTCGAAGAGAAGCGCAGCCAATCGACTCGACTCGTTCGCATTGATGAACCTTTTCAAGAGTTTTAATTAAGCTAATAAAGTTGTCTCTTGTGTTGTGCTTGTTGCATGCAAATATGTTGCATGCAACATTAATTGCTTTGTTAGACACAACAATCAAGAGAGAGTGAGAGAGACATAGAGATGAAGAGGCAGCGATATTACCTTATGGTGGAGAATTTTGCAAAGAAGATCAATGAATCAATTATTGCTAGAGTTGTAACAGATATGATATTGTAGGGCAATTATAATTAAAGAGTATTACGCGGATTAAGAGTAAGTAATACTTACACATAATTTCGATAACTCTGGTAGATATACGCGAATAATAAATTTAATCACTTCGGTATTTATTGTTCGATTTAATTGAAATTTTGGAAATACATGCATATAGTATTTATCTTTATGTACACCAAAGCAAAAAATTTAAATAAAAGCGTTTCACACAATAATTGTTTTTATTGTTTACCGTGGGCGTTGAACGTGGCACGCAGGATTTGAAATAAATTTCGTATGAGTATTATGTATACCAATCTTTATGCAAAATTTAAGGTTTCTAACTTCTATAATAGCAGAGATCTGTGTGTTTATACAAACAGACTCGGCTACTGTTGCTGCCAGTTACGAATACTATTAGTAAAGGGTTTTTTTTTTTAATTTGCAATATTCGAAGCATCAATTTTATTCAACTTTTCCGTTTTTAAAGCCCTAATGATTATTATAATTTTAAATAATAGCACCAATCTCATATATATTATCTGAAATTTTAATATATACTTCCCCCAACACTTTTAATGCTAACAATTGAAACTAAGAGATTATGCTACTGCATTTCTTCTGCAAATGAAATATTTCGTCTTCTCCTACACTCTCTTACTCCAACCGCTACAGACACTTTGAAACCACATGATGACTCACCTAAGCAAAGTCCATGTATGGCTTGTCTATTTGTCCTTTAAGCTTCTTCATATTTGCATACCACAAATGCTACGAATGGCATTACACCTCTCGGCGAGGCGCCATTTGGCGTGCAACGAGCGCAATTACAAAATCGTAAAACCATAGGCGACCCGGTCTCCGAGCACTATCGTAGTATTTTGTAGTATTCCCTACTGTTTACGAGTTTGTCGCGTGGGACGCAAGTGCAAACAGTCAACAGTTAAGAGTAAAGAGTAAACGGTAAACGGTAAACGGTAAAACTTATTAACGCCTATTAACCAAAACAATTTGCATGAGAAGGAGAAGGCGAGGTTCAAGGTAAACCAAGATGAAACCGAGTCTCGTGGGTTTGCAGAAGAGCGTAGAATGCAACTGGGGATGGTTAAACAGCTCGTCGTGTGGCGTGTAATTGCTTTTCGATCGCGCTCCTCTGATAACATACCATTTAGACTGGTCTACCGAGTGTAGAGAGTCTTCCGACTGCAGCCTGGCACTTTACTGATTAAACGCCTGATGGTATCTGATATCGAGCTGTCTGTCGGCCGCAATATTTGGGGCGTAATTAAAGGTATTAAGTGTGGCCAGGTGTGTGGGATGGTGTGAAATCTGCAGAAGCTGTGAAGAGAAATTGCAGATCTCGTGAGATATGCAACCAGTAGTTGGGGGAAAGGAAAGTTGCAGATTAATGTGGCAGCAATTTGATGAGATAAAATAATAAATAAAATATATAAAAAGTACCACATGTAGTCTGGTTTTGATAGCCTTATGAATTTCCATGTCAATCTCTTACCAAATCCAAGATCTTTCAGCTTATTCAGTCTCATCCTGCAATCCATCATTCCCGCAAGCGCTTCCGCATTGCACGAGTGCGGATCAAAGTGCGATCGTTGCTTTTATCCTTGTGCTCTTCGGCACAGAAGCTGCGGCTGTGCATGTCAAACAGTTGCCAACTGGGCCAACTTGGTTTGTTGCCCAAAAGAAGACATGATCGGGAGAACAAGCAACAACAACAACAGCAACAATGGTGAGCAGGTTAACCGGGCACAGCGAGCAGCGTGAACTTGATATTATGCTAAAAAGTCGTCCCAATATGCAAAGTGGCAAAAGTCGAGTCGGCTACGTTGTCTGCAGCCAATTTGGCGCAGTTGTTGTTGGTGTGGTTGTCACCTCGATAAGCATCGTGTGGTAGCCGAGGAATACAAAATATTGAGTGTGCTCCTCTCTTTGGGGTCTGCACTCGAAATGGAGTCGAATGCGGCGCAGCCTCTGCGTCTTCTTGTGGTGCCGACACAACAAATTACATGCAAATTAGATGGAAAGGTGTGGAAGGCAAGTTGGGCAAAACTCTAAGGGATTCGTACGTGAAAAATAAGGCTTAAGGCTTACTTATTTTTATTATATTTAATTTTTATATATATTATTTATTAAATACACATAATTTCGCAATTTTTTGCATTTATTTATTTTTGTTTATTAGTTTCTGCTTTTTTTTTTATTTAATTAAAGCAGGTTTTCATGTATTCAAAATGGTTCACACTCTTATTGCACAGTTTGAGAGCCACACGAATGCTTTTCATGACAGCCCCAAAGTATGCAACATTATTTTATTTTTCTTTCAGACTAAACAACTGCATATTACAAAGTTAATAATAAATCTTAATATATATATATACACATGCATAATACATGTGTATAATTAAAATAATAACTGTCATGGCACTTAATTAACGCAAATGAATTCGTTTTCCAAGCTTGAATAATTTGCAAACGCTTTCGTGATTGACGTCAGCGCTCGCGGGCTCGTTGACAAATCCGATTTGAATTTTTTTTAGCAACCATAAATAATTATTAAAAAGTTTTTACTGTTTTCTGCTGTCGTCAGCAAACGCCGTTTAGCGCTGGTTTGCTCACGCGAAATAAATCAAATTAAATTTGAGAAAATGTTGCTTTACGCGCGCTGCCTGAAAGTATGCAGCACGCGTGTGCTTCGACGCAGTACACTGTGCAGCAAGGACAGGTAAAGAGTTATTTTCGAAGTTTTTAAATATTAAATTAACTTTGATTAGAATTACTTATTTATAATGCATTAAAATTTAAATACATCTCAACTTTGCCAATTAACTCTGCGTAATTTGCTGCAGAGTGTTAGGGAAACGCGCTAAACTCATATGTCAGCTAGGTAATACATAGACGACACGTGGCTCAAGTAGCTCAAGGAATTTAGGAACTTGGCAACTTTTGGGGAATCGTCATTAAACTTCATGTGACATGTGACACGCAGCAGACTAAACTTTTCGACTAACAAAACAAATGAGGGTCCATTAAAGAAGTTTAGTTAGTTTTTCGTAATCTGCAGAGGGAGGGGACCCCACTTGAGAGCAAAGCAAAAACTGACATGGTAATTGATAGCATTGTTCGCTATTCACTATTCACTATTCATTGCATTTATTGAATCATTTGAGTGCACTCACAGACATAGAAGCGCATTCAACGCCCGAGGCAGTTGACCTGGGAATGACAGTAGAACTGGAACTGAGACTGAGACTGAGACCGGGAATGACATGAGTCGCGTGCGATTCTTTTCATATTGCGACTTGCTGTCCTTATCGCTCCTAGTGCTGCTTGACACTCTCGTCGCACAAATTAATAACAATTGAGGCAATACAAGAAATGCATACGGAAAAATTTACAGAACCGAAGAGCAGCTGGTGTGTGGGTTGATTCCATATACATATATATACATATATAGAGCTGCTGACATGCTGCAGAATGGCATGTGGAAGGGGCAGAAGAAAGTCGCGTGTAAATTAGTCGAGCAATAAATGTGCTGCAGACCAGGAAGAAATGAGCAGCGTCTCTAGCCTAGACAGGAGCGGAATGAGCAGCAAAAGCGGGCAACATTTATGGAATTTTTCACAATTCTTTGCCATTATATTAAAGCTACGCTAGCAGTCGATATCATCATACTAATCGTTGTATTTACTAATTACATACATACAAACAATTAAGAAAAAAAATATTTTCTTTATTTACCTTCATGGTTTGCAAAAAAAACACAGAAATGTTTATAATTAAGAGACTCTCAAATTGTTTACAAATGTATCTATGGAATTTCCATGTAAAATAATTGTGAAGTCATTTTCAAACTGTGTCAAGAACTGAGAATGTAAACAAAGCAGACATATTTGAGTAACGCGTAGACGCCACAGTCTGCTGTTTGTGTATTATGTTGTTATTATTATCTGCATACGATATTACAGTTGCGCTGCCACTGTGGACTACAGACTACAGTTTTAGCTGCATAACGGCTTGACATGCACTCGATTTACATTGACAGCGCTGACCTCCCTCTCGGCCACTCGCGCGCGCTCTCTCTCTCTCTCTCTCTGCTATAAATTCGCTGTCGAGCGTTAATTGCATTTGTTATTGTTGGCAATTGCAGCATAAATAATGCTAGAATATTATTCAATTCGCCTTTTGCATTATTGAGTTGTTATTGTTGTCATTGTTGATATTGTTGTTATTGTTGCTGCAGCAGTTGCAGCTTTTGACGTTTGGCGCGTGATTTCAAACGTCAAACTGTCAGCTTTGGCTATTGTCAAAGTGTTGCCTCTTGTTGTTGTTGTTGTTGTTGGCTGCGCCACTGCCAATGTTATTGTTATTGTTGTTGCTGTTGTCGCCGTCGTTGTCTCAGCTTGTTTGTTCTCCGCACTTGTCTCTCGTGCGTGTCTCATTGCTCAGCTGCGCATTTTTGCTTTGCACATTTCCTGATTTCAGTTTTAGCTTAACGCATTTTCAACACTTCACTTGGTGGCACATACCCTATGCGAGAGGGTATGCTGTTTACTTCATGCGAAATGTACCCCGAAAATAAATAAATTTCAATTTCATTGAACAACATTAATAAGTAAATTTCAATTTATATATGTTAGCAGCGCAATAACATTGATCGATAGTCGATTAACATTGGCGCTTAACATAAGCTGCTAGTTAGGCTTTGCATTGATTGGCAACAACAACTACAAGTGGTTGGCAACATAATCAATGCTATAGCTTAACATAGTCCGCCTATTGGTTTTAGCATAATAATGTTAAACTTAACATGATTGTTGATCGAATTCGATTTTTAGAGCATTTCCGTCTTCGACTTTCGTTCGCACTACTTTCGTGTTTGTTATTGTTTAGCTGCTGTGTGTTTGGCTTCTGTTGCTTTTCCGCTGTGACGCATCTACGACGCTTAAGCCTTGGGGCCGCAACTCGAGTGACGTTTTGCACGTTTCGCATTTTGTTTTCTTGCGCTCTGCTCGATTTTTCCCATCTCTTTGCACGTTTGCAAGTCGAATGTCACGAGCGCGCATGTTCAAGTGGGTCGTTGGCTGGCCAAGTGGCTGTTGCCGACGAGCGGGGCAGCGGGGGGAGAGCGAGGGGTCTCTTGGGCTTTTGATTAGCCGGCTGTGGATTGGGGCGACTTATCCACTCTGGGTTGCTGCTCGAAATTAGCCACAGTATTGTTAAAAATAACCGCCTTAACGATGCAACTGTCTGGGTGAGGAAGGGGGCGGGGTACAGCACCTGCACTGTCACGTGTCTAACATCTCTAGTGGGCCGCTCTCACCTCAGAATATTGTTGTTTTCCAAAAATCAATAGACGTTACCTTCGCTGCCTGCCCCATCCTCAGCCGTACCCCTTCCGCCCCACCGTCCATCTCCAGGCACAAGAGCTTAGTCCGGGCGACAGTCGAGCGACGTGTTGTCACTTGTCTGGGTCTGGAAATCGAAGCTTTTAAGCGGATTAGTTTGATTTTGCAAAACGAGACTCTCGAGTGTCTTCTCTCTGTCGCTGTCTCTTTTTCCACCTTTCTCTCTTTTTCTTTCTCACTCACCTGCAAAAATCAATAGGCTAATGCACTTGAAATGCTCTTCATGCTGATACCCGGCCTAACTAATTGCTGGAAAGTTAATTTTCCATTGCACTTTGCTCAAAGTCTCAACTGAAGCCGGGAATGTAAGGGTATCTCAATACCCTTTAGTAGAGAGCGTAGCAGATAAATTATATTTCTATAATCTAGTTCCATAAGTATGCTTATTATTCTAAATAACTTCCTTATCAACATCATTATATGCGATGCTTAGTCTTTCGTATCGATTAAAGACTAATAACACCTATTAAGACATTGCGTTAGCCCTCTGTTAGCCAGCACTGTAAAGTGCTCAGATAACATTAGCGTAACAGTCGATAAGCCTCTATGTACAAATTCAAACAATTTATCGATTTTTTCTATTAGCTGTAGAGGCTACCCAGTAGATTCTGTGCTCCAAATGGGTGCAGGGTATGCCAGAAATTAAACACACTCGATTTTGTTTACCTTTACCTAATTGCGTTCTGAAATTTTGTAACGGAACTAACCTCGACTTACATATAGACACAAATCTGAACTTGATTATAAAAGCTCTGCTAAATGAAAACAATTAAAAACTTCAAGAATTGCGTTATCTAAAAGCCAACAATCTTTAAATTTCAGAAACGCTTAGTAAAAAAAATATTCTCAATATTTACTATTTGTTATCAATGATATATAATTATAATTCGAATTATAAATACATAGCTTAAAGAAAATTCTAATATTTCGAAAGAACAATTGTAGTTTATCGTCAAGTACTTCGCAGAACGAATTACGAATAAGTTAAGTTAGTTCAGGTGTCTATAGATATATATATATATATAAGCAGAAGGTCTCATGCCCCACTTGACAGTTGATTATGGAGTTGACGGGTGTGAAGATCTTAGTGTGCGGTACGTTTCAGTATAGAGAGGTTCTCACGTAAGTCTTAACTAAGTTCTGGCCTATCTACCTACTATATAGCTCTGGTGCTCTGCTCCTCGATACCGACACTGCGGGCTTGCTTTGTGGCACCTGGAGGTTGTCCGAATAAGAACGTGACATTTTGGCTATATACCTAGTAAGTTGAGATGAAAGAAATACAAATTTATTTTCACTGACTTCGCACACGTTTGCAGTAAGACACGACATGATCCGAAACAACTCGATCCGCTACGTTTAAATCCCGCCGATTTCCAGGCGCGACAGCCTGTGCATATACTGATACACGGTTATACTGGCCATCGAGACTATTGGCCAAATCCGCAGCTGAGACCCGCTCTCCTCGATGCCGAACGCGGGAATGTCATCTCCGTGGACTACGGTCCATTGGCGCGCGATCCGTGCTATGTCGAGGCTGTGATGAATTCGCATCTGATCAGTCAATGTCTGGCGCAGCTGATCGACAATCTGATCCGCAACAGAATTGTGAAGAACAAACAATTGCATCTGATTGGCTTCAGCCTGGGCAGTCAAGTGGCCGGCAACACGGCCAATTATGTGAAACAGAAGCTAACACACATCACGGGACTCGATCCCGCGAAGCCGATGTTCTCATATGTTACACAAAACGGACGTCTCGATGCTTCTGATGCCGAATTCGTGGATGTCATTCATACGAATGTGCTGGAACGTGGCAAATTGGCCAGCTCGGGTCATTTGGACTTTTATCCGAACCTAAGACAACCCATACAACCGGGTTGCGAGTCCGATAGGTATCCGGGCAGCTGTAGTCATAATCGTGCAGTAGAATTCTATCAAGAGTCAATCCAATCTTCAAGCTCGAAACAATTCTGGGCACGTTATTGCGAGAGTTGGGTGAATTATCTGCAGGGCTCGTGTTCACCAGATGCTGCACGCACTCTTATGGGATACCGTGCATCGCCATTGATGCGAGGATCCTACTTCCTGAACACAGCAGACAATGCACCCTATGCTCTGGGCATGCTCGGTGCAGTGAACACACATAATTCAAGCAATTTTGCAGATGAAATTGATAATATGCTCGAGAAAATATTCATCGACAAGATGTTGAAAGAACTGGAGCAAAACAATAAGGGATGTTCTCAATAATAATAACATAATCAACAAGGTTAAATGAATAGTTAAAGTTCTTGAATAGGTACATTTAGCAGCACAAGTTCTTAGTTAAGACGGAAATACATGCAAAGAAAAAAAACTGAAGTTTGCAGAGAAAACCTATGAAATAAAATGGTTTTGGCTGCAGATACTTAGGGTTTTAAGATCTGTAAAAGTTCTGATATTTCTGTTCTGTATTTCATAACGTCCAAGTGCGGATATAAATTGCAAAACGTATTTCAATGGAATTCTTCTTTCAGCCTCTCGCATCGATTAACAAAATTGGAAGCTTTGTTTATTTCATTTCTTGACCACACCATATTTGTCGGGTTTGGCTCGTGTGGGCGGATCTAAATGCGGTGAAAGCAGGAAGCACAAGGTCTGCCAAGTGGGCATTACGTCCTTGCTCCACAAAAGCGCCGTGCCGCGAAACGATCGCAACAAAAGAAATGTCAAAATTGACAGACGGAGGCCCCGCGTCGTGAATCACATTTCCATTACTCATTGCGAATAAGTAAAGGCGCGAACTGCTTTGGGTATACGAGATACCTATCTATATAGGTGTGTGTGTGTGTGTGTGTATCTGTGTGTACATTGATGTATTGTTTATTGTTTATTTTTGCATTTAGCAATTGAAATGTCGACAAACGGTAAAAACCGGCCTCAAAAAAAAAAAAAAAAAAAAAAAAAAAAAAACAAGAGCAACAGATTGACGCATGCGCAAAATTACAAAATTTTGCGAAATTACAGCACAGAAGAAAGGCAAACTGGCGGAGAAAGAGATGGACTTTTTTCTGGGTGCCTCGCAGATGTGACGAAATTGAGCGAAACCTCAATTTCTGCCCTCATTTCGGTATTGCGATGAACGTATTTTCGGGCACAAAAAACAAGATATTATTATGAGGAAAGAGAAAGGATGCAGTGCGTGTTCCATATAAATATATATAGCTAAGATAGATTTGGCAAGGGAATGTTCTATGAGAAGTAAAATAATAATAATTCTAGCATTTGTCTTAAGTTGTTGCTAGGAAAGTAACTTCTAGATATATAAACACAGCTGCTTCTATCATCAACTGATTTAATAATGCCATAACATTTCCAACATTTTTTGTGTGGTCATGTTAAATTAAATAAAGTTCCTCTATAGTTTTTTTTTTGTACTAAGCAAAATCCTCCCAGAGAGTATTCAACTCTTCAGCATACCAACTCGACTTGTTCCCCCACTTTTTCCCAGCATTATTACATATTATATTTAATTTCCATTCAAGTCAAGTTTTATCCAAAAAACCGAGGCAATTGGAAAGTGCGTGTGCGTAGAATATCAAAAAAATCAAAAGTGAAGCAGAGCAAAACAGCGAAGCGATAAAGACTTACAAGTAGAAGAAAAAGAAGGCCGCAAAGTGTTTAATAAATCTGCCAACAAAACGAAAGTCTTTCTGATTCCACACACCCTCGCCGATTGTGTTAATGTTATAATAACAATAAAATGCTTAAAGTGATGGCTCGTAATTTTCGTAAATTATATTAAAAACAGATGTCGAGTCATTCAGATTGGCCTGGTACCGCTCCACACCCATACACACACACACACACACACCGTATGTGGGTTAATTGATCAGGCGGCTTGTTCCACATTTGTGGCAAGGTGTAAATTGTTATCAATTAGTACTTGGCACCATAATGCATAATGTTTGCCAATCTTGCTGTAATAATGCACCATCAGGAAAACAGAATAATATTTATTTAAATGGCACAACCTTGAAATTTTACGGTCACTCTAATAATACAATGCACAAGCGCCCAGTCAGAGCTTATTAATCTTTCTTTTAATAGCCTAATCAGTAAAAACTTTAAATAGTCACATCTTGTTTATAATGAATCTTCAATAAAATAGAATACTATTTATTTGCATGACAAATACGGTCACCCTAATCAGTGAAAACTCTAAATAGTCACGTTTTGCTTATGTGTCTTTTAATAAAATAGAACTGTACACACTACAGATACAGTCACAATAATCAGTCAATAACCTAAAAATTCACAGTTTTTTTTTTATTGCAGTACCTTGAAATTTTGCAGATACAGTCACTCTAATCAGTCAACGCACAAGCGCCCTTACACGCTTCGCCTAGTCACAGTTTGCTGAACGATTAACGAGTCTGTTTTTTTTACCGATATGCATTTTCATATTTATGTATTTTCTTTATTTGCAAATGTTTAAATATTGAGATCATAAATATTTAATTTATTTTCTGTTTATTAAATAAATAAAGAAAAAAATCATTTTAAAAGCTCAAAAGCATTAAAAATTTAAAAAAGCACTTACGTAAAAATCAGCTGAAAAACGCTTGATGCAATCATTTTGAAAGCATCATTAATCATTGAAATCAAAATACGGTCTCTTCAAACCGCATTTATCAATCAACACGTTGCTGCATTTCCGGACTTTTTCATTTCTCAAGCTAAATTGTCAATTAAACTTGCATTTTCCGCCCACGCATCCCTCTCATACTTCAGAAAAGCCGACAAAAAAAATTAACAACAATTTTTCACACATTTCATTTTGTGGTGCATGCGGCGCATTTTCAATATTTTTCTAAATTTAAATCGATGTTTTTCCCCAAATCATTTCGACGCTGCAATTTGTTAACGATTTTCACACGCAGCGCCCTGCGTGCTTGACAGCTGCCACGCCCCGCGCGCGTTTGCCCACATAAGTTGCAATACCAACGGGCCATTAGTCAGGCCCACTGACAGACAGAGGGCCGGCTCGTCGAATACTTGAGATACTATGCACGAAGATATTAGCGAGGCATACGCGTATCTATCAGATACATTTGCAGTGCATGCAAAATTAAATCCATAAACAAAACCTTTTGAGGCTATCTTGCCGCTGACAGTTCAATGAGGCTGTGTGGCATCTGGATTGGTGGCAAGGTAGCACGCCATGTGGCACACAGATGCGACCGCAAAAACGGCGAGTGCATCCCGCAGATACATGTCGATTTCGAAATACACTCCTTTCCGCGCAGTTCGAAACTGTCAATTGCAGCTGTATTTATGCAATTTTATTGTTCTTTTTTTTTATTTAGCTTATAAACAATTTATCAATGCAGCCATAATTAACTGGCGAACAGGATTTACGAGCTAATTGTCCGCCAGCGGCGCACACACTGTGCACCTTGGGCTTGACCCACAGAAAGATTTGTGTGCTGTTTGATGCATTTTATAGCAACTTTTCGTCTCGAAGAACTATCATATTTTAAAGGTAAAAGTAGCTAAGTCTCTCTATAGCAAAACTTACGTGAGATACGTCTACAATCAATTAGTTCCAGCAGATGCTGCATAGCAGGCGCTTCAAAGATGCTATGGCTCAGTGTATAATGTGAAGTTTTAGTAAGATGTCTGAATTCGCAGCTTTGGATAATTTAATTCTATGAAGCTTGATTGCAATTCTAGCCTATTGTTGTTCTTGTGATTCTTATTGTCATCGACCCTACACTTGCTCTATGATATTCAAAACATTTAAACAATTTTAAGTTTAAAAGAAAATGAGTTATAGATAACTTAGATAAAGCAAGCTTATCTTTATGATTTTACAAAAAAAAAAAAAAAAACAAATCTATTCTATTATTTTAAATTAAAAACTTATATATATTAAATTGAATTTTCAAAAGTAGGCATCGTTAAATTTTATTTTAATTACGCTTGAAATCAGTTAGTTCCACGTGATACTTTATAGCAGGCGCTTAAATAATGCGATGGCTCACTATATAAAATTGAGTCTTCGAAAGATGTCTGAATATAGGAAGATGCAGTTCGCAGCTGTAGATAATTTGATCTATTGGAGCTTGGCTGCTTTTCTGATCTATTGTTGTCCGTGTGATTATCCAGATGGTTATTGTCCAAAAAAAAGTTGCTGTCAGAATTGAAAATGAAGGTTCAATGTCAATAAATAAATTCAATTTTGCAAAACAGTGTTTTTTTACCATTTATTTATTTATTAAAAATATGAAAATTATTTATTAATTTCTTTAACCATTAAAAATAATATTAAAAATCGACGTCGTAATTTATTTAATTTAATATTTAAAAAACCCAGTTTATTATACGTTTTACTACTATAAAAAAACTATATTGTACTACATACTAGAAGTCTGGATTGAAATTCGGTTTGTTTTGCACGTAACTTGCTTGAAATCCGTTAGTTCCGCCAGATGCATTAGGAAAAACACTTATAAGGTGGATTGGGTTAGTCGTTTGTTAGATACTGGATACTACTTGAACAGGATGCAGTTGGACGCAGTGAAAACTATAGCCATTCTGGTTGTTCTAATATATAACTGCTGTGACTGTGTGATTCCAATTTTCTGTCACCCGAGATGCTGTCATCATCAAAATAAATAAAGAATCGAGCCAGCTTACTAAAGTTGCAAGAGATACGAGGAATATATTTGCTTCTTTGGTATACCAAACTGATTTAAATAGAAATTTCAATTGAATAAAAGATAATAATATATGTGATGTTGGCTCTGGATTAAATTTGTACTGTCTTAATCTATTATGCCTCAATAAAATATATGAATATATAGTCCAGGGTAAAGGAAAACTGACTTATGAAATCCGTTAGTTCCTCTTACTAGATGCTTCATAACTGAAGCTTTAAAAATTCTATGACATTCTCTTTGAAGTTTAGTCTTATCAAGATGTCGGAATACAAAAAAATACGCAGCGCAGCTTGGCATAATTTGTCCTACTGGAGCTCGATTGCTCTACTGGCATATTGTTGTCCCTGTCAATATGCCAACGTCAATTGTCCCCAGCCGTATGCATGCTGTAAATTATAATGATCTTACCAAAGTTTATTGTCAATAAACGAATCTGATATTGAAAATATTGGGTGAATGCATTTATTTTAACAGTTAAATGACAATTTAGAACTCTTCTTTAAGCAAAAGAAATAATTTTGATTCTCTTTGAACATGCGAAGTTCGGATATACCATAACAGATCGTCAGTTCTTTGTTTTATATATAAATTGTATGTGTAGAAATATGATAAAAATCTATAAGTTGATTTTTGATAAGCATTACCTTGCACAAACGGAAACTTTGGATCGCACCCTAATTAACTCGAGTCTCGATCGAGTCGATCGTCTATCACAATCGCATTATGTGGTAATCGAAATGCATGGGAAATAATGAATTGAGATCTTTGTATTCGTGTCGCCCCCACAAAAAAAAACTGGGAAACTGGAAATACACGAAATCGTATCTTTGCGGACATTTATAGATATTTATAGAGTTAATCCGCATAACGAACCTTGGACACGAGACTTTGATTGCGACTAGACTGGGCGAGTTTTGGACTGAAAATAAACGAATTCAATCAATTTCCGAACTGTTTATGTTTATGTTTACATCAACAAAGCGCAGCGAAGAGACAAGGAGAGATGTACGGAGAGAGATAGATCGCTCCATTTGACAGAGTCCAACTTCCAAAAATGACATAAACAAATGCCGCTTATCTCCTATAACGTAATATTTAAAGCTCGCCCCTCCCCAACCCCGAAAACGAAACGAATGGGCGCCGAACTGAGGATGAGAGTGAAAGTGCCAAAAAAGAAGAAGCAGAGGCACAGCACGGCAACCAAAGAAAATAAACAAAACAAATACGAAACGCACTGTAGCCGGTTCCCCCCATTGGCAGCCCATGAAAACGCGTGATTACCGCACTCGACAGCAGCAGCTGAGGCAGCAGGCCCCCGACTCTTTTGTATCCCAACCCCAACCCCAACTCTGTCCCCACCCATGTGTGGTGTGCTACCGCCTCTCCACTCCCCGCGGCACCATGTGACTGCACTTTTTCTCAAGCGTGCAAGTGAAATTTTCCATATGAGGCCGACGCAGTGTTACACAGTGAAATTTTCGTCTCGTCTCGTCTCGTCTTGCGGCTTCATCCAAAAATGCTTCAATTTCCCCCTCCCCTCCTTTCCGCTAACCCTCCCCCTCTTCTTGTTTCCTACTCTCTCTGTCTGCTCTTCTTTACGCCAACTTCAAGCGCAGCGCGTGCGTTTTGTTTACAGTTGCGCGTTTTGTTGTTATTGTTATACACTATGATTTAGATAGGGCATATCAACTTAGTTGATCATGTTCTTGTATACTACGATGTTTGCTTAGTTCTAAGGTATCGACTAAATAAAACATATATTATACTTCATTATATAAAGGTTTTAATTAAGTTGTATAAAATAATCTTTGACAATTTGATACTTAAACTTAAAAAAAAAAACCTATCTACAAGTTTGGCTTTCCCTCTTTTTAAGGAATAAATTTCTGATTATAAAAATTCTATATGTATTTAAAATATTTAAGAGCATAGTTGTTTTTTCTGAGATACGTTTTATAAATAAAGATAGTATATTTCTACTAAATAAAACTAACTGCAAGTTTATTTTCTTCTTTTTTAAACATATTAATATTTGTTTATAAAATGTATGTAAGTGTTTTTGGACATACCAATAAAAAATGTTTTAATACCTAAGTATATTTATATAATAACCTCTAGATCATCTAAAGAGTCTTTATATAATAAATATTTATAAGAAATTCGAAAAATAAGATTCTTATTATTATTTATAAGAAATTTGAAAAATAAGATTCTTATTCAAGAAATATCGAATATAAACTTAAAAACTTATAAAATATATTTTTACAATTAGAATTTCAAGAAGAGATCACATCAGAAATATCATAAAAAAATATAGATCTATATATATCTATATTTTATATATCTTATATATCTTAATTCATAGTTAAAGGTTTTTTTAAAATCGTTTCGAACTCATTTATTAAATTTCATAGTGTATCTAAACGTTGTTATATCCAACTGATCTACTTGCTAATGTAATTGTTGCTGCACTCAGTCAATGACTGTTTGTGTTGTTATTAGTGCTATCGTTGCTTTTGTAGTTTTTGTTGTTGTTGTTGCTGCTGCTGCTGTTATCTCAACAAGATCATCAGAAAACCGAATACACTGAAAATCAGCCGTATTTAACAGCATTTTGTAATTTCCCGCGTACGCGTAGAGCTGAAACTGATTTCCTACTTTATTCCCACTCCATATTTTCTCACCCATGACTCAATTGCGGAAATCGTCAGTATTGCATTGTATTTTTATATATTTTCTAGGATTCATATATATATTTTTTTGATTTCGAAGCTTCTGATTTGATTTTGATGTTGTTCGTAATTGTCATTAAAATCGTTTGTATCGAAGGCGATTCACTGCGAGCGATTGACGTATTATCGGAATTGGTTTTCGTTTTTTTTTTTGTGATCGTTTCATGACTTCCTTTTTGTTCATTATTGCGCTAATCATGTGTAATTTAATAGTAAAATGTTGTTATTTACCGACTAACCTAATATGGTTAATAATTATAATATTTTTTATAGCTGTATTCAGTTTTCTGGTTAAATGATTCAATATAATGCCGGATTTGAGAAAAACTGTATAATAAACATTATTTTATTATGATAATGCAATTTCAACGTATCTGAAAATGTGTAGCTAATTTACAATATTCGTTGAAATATAATGGAGATACATTTTCCTCTGCATTAATAAATAAGAGTTCCTATAACAAACTTTGTAACTCTTGCTCTTTCTCTTCCCCTTCCAGGTTAGAATAAAAGTTGAACGTACTCTTATTTTGACGAGAAGTTGAAAAGCCCAACTTATTTAATACCATTTTCCATTTGCCGAAATCTTATATCATTTTCCATTTTCCCCAAAAAAATGTGAATCAAATGAATCACAAAAGTGCAGACTTATATATTTTTTTACTTAGGGGGGCTGGCATTAACTTTGGCAAAACTTTTTCGGCAACATTGCGCGGCATAAGTATTGTCACTTTCCCGACCCCTCGCTTCGCCCGCTGCTATAAAGTCTACCTCACACTGACGTCATTGTGTTGGAATCCGAGTAAGACTTGCAAATCGGAATCTGTTTCGGATTGTGCAGTCAGTTGAGAGTTGCCCCTGCAGCTAGCTGACGTCATGAGCCTGACAGAGACAGGCAACAGACGCGAGGGAGAGAAAGTAAGACTGAGAGAGAGAGAGAGAGGGAACGAGACAGATGTCAGCCGCAAACATGCAGCGCAACAGAGTCGTAACAGCGAGATGAGATGAGAATTTCGTCTGTAACATTGCATAACTATTGCGAGAGCAATGCGCAGGCTCACTGAGTGGAGAAGTGGAGAGAGTGGAAGAAAGAGAGAGGGAGAGACTGTTGGAGAGTTGCTGAGTGTCCTTCGAGCTGGCCAACAGCTGTGGGAAGCTGCAACAACGATGACGTCTCCTTGAACTCAACATTTGTCGAGGCCAAAAACGAGCGGTTTATTCGTGCGTGCGTACGAGTGTGTGTGTGTGTGTTGTATCTGTGTATTCCGCATATATACACATTTATATTGTACATGATATTTAACTGTCTCAGACAGCAGCATCTTGTTATGTGAATTCCAAAAGACACAAGACGGCTCGCTCGATGTGTGTGCTATAACGTTCGTTTTTATTGCCAAACCATGTGGACGCCTCGAAAGTAGGCAACCGTTTTGGCAGTAGCTAGTTGACCCCGCAAACCTTTAACCCTTCCCCCTCCGCTAGCACTGCAAACCCTCACAAATACCTACACTTGCTTAAAAATTTATTGCCACAAAAGGTCAAGCTGAAAAAAGTTGCTTACACGTGGCAATTTATTTTATTTTGCAGCTAAAAGTATCTTAAAGATACTCATTTCCGGTGCGACTTAATAGACCCCTCCCCCAACTACATGGATTTCCTTTTCGACCAACTGAAAGCCTACGCAAATATTTGACGGACGAAAAGCCAAGGCTAAAGTAAATAGGATTGAATTCTTGTGCGGGTTTTGTGGTTAATCATCTTTTTTGCTCTGGCAAAATGCTTGAAAAACCAATGAAATTTTAAAGATATTTCCTTTGAGCATTTCTAGTTAAAATTCAAGCAAATTAAATTATTTTAATAAGCTTAAATATTGTGGTTTTATTATTGAGCACACAGGCTATTTTAAACCTTTTCTTTACATGTTTCTACCTTAAATAAACACAAATACCATACCTAAAACTAGTCTCAGTTCTTTCACACTCTTCCCTAACTGCTTCTCTCTCTATTTTTATTTCTTCTACTTTCTCTATGTCCCTCTTCCATCTCCTCATTTACTTGCGCTCCCATGAAATACTTCATAGCACTTGGGAATATGTTTCCACTGTCTATGACAAATCCATGAAATACAGCACAGCACAAAAAGTATCTTAATATCTTTTGCTTAACTCAAGGCTACAGACTCATGCCCCTGACCAATAAAAGGCACATTGTATGGTCCAAAACACAACGAAGAGGACAACCCTCGGTTTGGGTGCCAAACCCCAATGGAGCAGACCGGTTGCGAATCGATAAAACTCAAGGGAGGAGTAAGCAAAACACACACAAGGGCAAAGGGACGAGGCGAATACTCTGTGTGTGTGTGTGTGTAATGACAGCATCCAACAGATACACAACTGCAGCGGCAGCCAGGGGAGCAGGCGGAGCAGAGGGGGGAGGGAAGGAGCAAAGCAACCAAATGGAATTGTATAAATTGTCTGGGCTCTGGTCGATATCAAAAGTGTTGCCAAGTTTACGCCTAATTAGGCTAAAATACAGAGCCAAAGAGAGAGAATGCTGCATTCTGTCTCTCTCTCTCTCTCTATATATATGTAAATATATAGCTCTCTCACTCCCTTGTGCTTTGTCTTTTTTTCGCCAAATATTTCTTTTCGCACAGTTTCCGGCTCCGCAGGAAGCAGCTGCCTCGGCAATGACTCATGCAGTGTCTGCCATTCCGCCATGTTGATGTAGGCTGAAGTCAGTCACAGTCTCCGTCTCATCCTTGGCCTCATACCCAGCCTTCTCTACACACTGTCTCCCACCCTGTCTGGCCTGTACATAGGAAATGCGTGCAGAGGCGAAAGTGATACATAAACCTTACATTATTTACCGAGGGGCGCCTGACTGCCAGGCTTCTTGATAGACAAGCTGTTGATTGTTGTGCGGGATTCTGTGGCAACGGCATACTATATAATGGTACTTGGTCTGGCAAACACACAAAACCCAACAATTTCCCGAATGGATATGCTGCTTGGGTATCTCTGGGATTTACCATCGAGGGGGCAAAATGTGTGTGTGATTTGCAGTACGAGCTGAGAACTTGATGCCGCGTACATTGTACTGAAACTTTGATGGTTTGTGGATTAAAGTTAGAAACTGTGAGTAGTTTCAGTTGTCTTTAAACTTAGCAGACGATAAAGAAGCTGATAGAGGATACAAATAAGTGAGAAAAGGCAAAAGGCTCACTACAAGTCTTTCTTGAATTACTTCTATGCTTACTAAACGATCTTGGGCAAATTTTAAGAACTAATTGGTGTACTAAATATCAACTATAATTAATATTTCAGTTTAAAAAACCCGCAGATAGTTCGTTTTTTTAATAACTTTTATTAAAGCAAACCTGACCGAATTTTAAAGCAAGCATAAGCTAAGTGCAATAAGAAGACACAAATTTGATAGTCCCAGCTCTTATGGTCTCTGAGATATACGTATTCATACAGACAGATATATGAATACATTTACTTTGTAGGGTCGAATATGCTAGTATCTCTCTGTTGACATGCACTTTGCCTGGGCATAAAGTTGTAATACCCTGCTTTCCTATGGGTAACGAGTTGAATAAATATTTTCGACATATTTCATTTCCCCAAAAACTAATTTTGAAAACTAATTAATTTTATTTTCAATTAAAAAATGTGCAACAAAAAATAAAAGAAACAATTTGTTAATAACGATTTCCTTTTCGATTGAATTTTTTTTTAATTAACTTTTACTTTATCTACGGGAAGTTTCTCCCCCAGTAAGCAATATATATTTATATATATCTGGCGCTTTCTTGTTCCCTCTCGCGCACTTATTGACGATCTACAAATACGATTCCGCATCCAACAAGTTATCGCCGCATAAAATCACACAGCAACACCGCATAATTACTCATAATTTGCAGCGATTAAAGAAAAAAGTATATCGTTTTGTTGTTGTTGCTGCTGCCGGTGGCATCATGTCTATAATTGTCGATAGCAACCGCACGCAGCAACACTACGAATCGCTAGTTGTAGATCCATTTCTATCTCGCTCTCGTTCGCACTACGTATTATTATTACAGATTCGCATGGATTCGCGCATTGCCAAAAGTGAGCTCAATCAATTTGGCTCAATCTAAACATATCGCGTATACACACACGTCACTCATACGCCCCGTGAGCCGGCTGCGTTTCAAAGCAAAAGTTTATTCACATTTGCCGTGATTTATAATTACATTTTGCATGCTCGCCAGCTGGGGGACGCCTAGCCAGCATGAATAACCGAAATTGTTGCTGTATCTCTCTGTGGCTGTAGGTGTAAATGTATCTGTATCTGTAGCTGTAAAACGACCGAATGCAAAATGCTGGCCGGCGCTTCGGCGTTTATTTGATTGAGTAGCCAATGCTCAGACAGCTCTTCGCGTCCCCTTCCCTCGCCACCTCAACTGCCCTCCCTCTTCAGCTACGCAACGCCCACTCAGCTTGGCACACGATTTTGGAAAGCGACGGCAGCCGATGCGGCGCGTCGCTTGCGTCAGGCGTGACGGTCAATGATCATTTTTAGGCGACGGCGACAACAACAACTGAATCAGCAACAACAACTGAAACAACAACAACAACTGAAACAACAACAATAACTAAAACAACAACAACACATAGGCAACAGTTTGTTGACGCACTCTAATAACTTTTTTAATCGACGCGACGTCAGGCAATTTTTGGCTATATTAAATATATTTTGGCTCTCGAACAAACAGCGATAAGTGCCCAACAATATTGGGTATATGCATTAATTCGTTGCATATGCGACAATCTTCTTATTAGAGCCCTGTATCACTCAGACATTCGTTTAAAATCATGGGATTATCGTGGGAAATGTTATTTGTCGCACAATCTGCGCTCTAGATTCATGTTATTCATGCTAAATGTAAACAGCTTAGAGCTCTCTGTTAATTAACATATTGTTAACAGCAACCAAGGTCAAAAAAATCCTACTTTGAGCTACATCGTATAAGAGACTTAACTCCTTCAAAGCGATTTATCCAGAGCATCCCGTGCAACTAACTGATTTCAAGTACAACTTACGTAAGTTCCACCGTGACCAAAGAAACCAAATTCCTAATAAGCTATGCTTATAAAAACCTAGGTTTATAAGTCGGAACGAACTCAATTTAAGCGGTACATTTTGAATTTAAAGATATATTAGGAGTTTCCAACAAAATTCCAGCAAGATGTGAAAAGATTTAGGCTATAGAAAATAATATACATCGTAGCTGGGCAAGGACATCTAGTGCTTTTCATATACGCAACTCGTAGATTTAAGGGGATTATAATTTGGTACCAACTAAATATGAATAAACAAGGCTTCTACGAGTCCACTTGGTATAGATTCTTGATACTTGTCCATCAGTCTGTTCGTATGAACACGTATATTGCTCACACTAGGAGAGCTAGGACTACCAAATTTGGTGTTCCTATGTATAAATATTCTACGCATAACATAAGTGTTTCAAAATTTAGCTGCACTCTAATTCGCTCTGGAAATTTGAAAAAAATTCAAGTTGCAAAGTTAGCTTTTAGTCACTTATTAGGTGTACAATGATTTTTATCATGCAAATGATTTATGCTCATCTAAATCTAAAAGTATGTAGCACAATTTAACTAATATACAAATTAATTTTGGTAGTTTTCTTACTTATTTCGCTTTGCCAGGGTATTCAAAGTGCGTTGCATAAGCAATTCATTGTTTATTGCTTATGATTTGAAGCTTGTGTTTGGGCTTCTCGTTTATTGCCTATGCTGCCTCCTTAATAATTTAATTTAACAGTGAAGTCGAACACGCAACAGCCTGGCGCCAGTTGCAGTTCACAGTAGTCTCGCAGCATGCGATCTAACTGTAAGATACTCAGATACTTTTCTCAAGATACTTTTGCTGGCAATCCTTTCTCGCAGCGCTACTTCCGTTTGCTAATTTACAGCTGCTGTTTTTATTGTTCGGTTTTGCGATTTCCGCCCGCGTTCAATGACTCGTCGGACTTGGGAAATTGCGTGACTTGTTGTTGTTGTTGTTGCCGGACTTGAGAAATCTCATGTGGAACATAAATTGAACTCGGCAATCGTTCGAAAGTTACATTTGTACATCGACATCGACATCGACATCGAAGCTGGCGCACCCGTCTGGATGTCAAGTCGAGTCAGCGACTCGCTCTTGTTGATTAATAGGCTAACGACACAGTCGCACCACGCCCCTCCCCCCACCCCTTATAAACACCCACCCACCCAACGCACAACAGTTGACTGACCTTGCCAATCCATTCCATTAGCCTCTGCGCATTTCCTTGTGCTTTGTTTTATTACGACCAAAAATTGAACATTTTATACGTAAATAATAAACTTAACTTACTCATGGGAATCTCACTCGCTCACTCGCTCTCTCTCTCTCTCTCTCTCTCTCTCTCTCTCTCTCTCTCCCGCTTTTCCCATGAAAATATTTATATTTCCGCAAGATGAGTCCGAAAACGCAACAAATTCTGAGAAAATTCCCAGTTTGTCAGGTATAAAGTGTATATACTTTGGATACTTGGCAATACTTTGTGTCACGGCCCAAATTTGTTGAGATATAAGTTCATTAACAGGAAAATGAATTCGTCGAAGACGATGAGTTTCTTAATGGGGGAAATATCTACTATATTAAGAAATCATTTTAATATTTTAATGCTTGCGAATTGTCGTTTATTATTGTTTACAGTATTCTACAAGAGATTCCTAAGATAGCTGATCTTCTTTTAAGCTTTTTCCAATATAATCCGATGGAACGTTTCGATTTCAAGTTCAATTTACGTAAGTTCTGACTTTTTAACAGAACGAAATTACCATACATTATTTTTTATTATTGTTTATTATATTATATTATTACATTATAAACTTGATTTTTCAAGTAAAAAAAGCGATCAAATTATTGATATAATGTATTTCACATTTTTTTAATAAGTGCTCAATGCTAACAACAATTCTTTTTCGAACAATAATATTCTGGAAGATCACAAGAACAACAATTCTTCAGTAGAGCAAACAAACTGAAGTAGACCAAACTATAGAAAACTGCGAGCTGCATCTTCTTGTATCCACACATATCACTAAAACTGAAAACTATGGCTTAAGCCTTATCGTTTTTAAAGCGTTTGTTGTGAACTATCTGATGGAACTAACTGATCCGTTCGGTTTTTGATATATTTACTTAGATCGTAACGAAATATACCGGAACCTATTATATCGCTTGTTACGCCTTTTATGTAAATATTTCTATGAAAATCGGATCGGTATAAGAGAATCTATTAACCTGGCTCCTGCTTCGATTGTTTACTTGTTAGTAATTTGTATTATAATTTATGATATAAAGTCAGATTTATTCATTATATCTTATATTTTCGACAGCAGTTTGGATGACAATAGCCTGGATCCGAACAGGGACAACAGTTTACTATCATAAGAACCAAGAACAAGTAGGCCAAATGTTTTATAGCGTCGAACTGCATCTTGTTGTATCTAGTAAGTTTTACGAAAAAGACTGATCTTTCTAGAGTGAGTTAGTCTTATATTAGGTGATTTTTCTAAAATATATGGTGGAACTAACTACCATAACCAATTTCATCTTTGATCTGCTTATACTGTGGAAATTTATATAAATCAATTCAAGTTTTCCGCATGGAATGATTGTGTGTCGATTATTGGAGACAGATATAATATTATTTATATAATTTTCTGCGATTTCTGGGCTGAGAATAAATGTATAAGTGAAGATGTTTATTGAGTGTTCCATAATTCCTGTCAATTTTCTATTTATGGCATAATATTGTAAATACAACGATTCAACCATTTCTCAAATATAAGATGCAAAGTCTTTATAGCTCGTCAACTTGCAGAGATCCTTCAGTTTTAAACAACGAAATAGGTCGAATGTTGCACACAATAAGCCCAGTGAACCGTAGGTGCTATCAATTCTAGGTTTTTCCAACTTTATTATCCGAGTTGACCTAACTTGGTGGGACATTATATCCCGTGGCCCACGGATTAACGGCATTAATTAGCCCTCCAGCTGTTTGTGTGTGTGTGTGTTTTTCCTAACACTTTCACTCCGCCTTCGGGCAGATTTTCTTAGCGAAAAAGGAGAATTTATCGAGCACTACATTGTTTGGATTTCTCCGGCAGGGGATAGCGCCATTAATTTCGAGTCGTTCTTCGCACGCTTAGCAAATTCATGTTCTATTGCAAAATTTCTGGACCATCTGGTAACCAAGTGCGCGACTCCTCCCTGTTCATCTACAAATTTTCTTTTTTTTTTCTATTTTTTCCGACTAGTTTGTTTGTTTTGCATGCGCTTGGACTCGGGAAATTTCATCCGACTGCAACGCGTGCATTTTATAGTTTTCCTGCTTTGGTCTTTTCCGGACACGGAAAAAGAAAAGTGAGATTGGGTATGGGGAATGAGAATGAGCGAATGTTTATGATGCATTCGCTATGAAAATTTGTTTTCCTCCTCGATTGCCTGTCCCATTTTTTCTTTTCTCTTCCAACATTGTTTACACATGATGCAAATACGTATTTAATGTTGAATTTGGGGTAAAACATTTCAATTAGCCGCCGGTAACGGTAGTCTATTCACACCTTCCGCCGACACTTAACCCAATTGAAAAGAATCGGGTAGAGTCCGCTGGGCTCGAACAGCAACCCGCCCGACATCCATTAGTGTGTGCAGAAAGCGACCTTTTGATGCGAGTATTACGGGGGAAAACTGCCCGAGTATGTTGGGTAAATTTTCATTTAACGTTCGACCCCTTTTTTCTTTAACAAAAATAATACGAAAATTTAGCAATTTTCATTCGCATTGCTATTAACACTTTTTCGGCCTTTATGGCATGTGGGTCGTCGCATCGTGCTCTGAGACTGGGGTCGCGTCAGTGGGATCGCTTGGCTGGTCGCCGGATTGTGTAAGATCCATAGAGTACTACGTGTGTACGTCGCGAGGGGCTCCGTCAAGTGTGCCCAGTTCGTGCTTTCTGGACTGTAAACTACTTTATATATGAATCTCATATATGGTACTCGTACAATTGCGTCGGCTCTGAAGGTTTTTATTAATGGAAAATTGTGCTCGAAACTAGGTCAAGTGTATCGTAGAATATTGCAGGGATTTACGTTTGCAATATCTATACTTTTTCGTTTGTCGGTCAAGTTCAGGGACATTCGGCTGAAGGTCAGCAAGTGGGGATAATTATAAGATCTACAAAATATATAAAATGCAAATAAAATATTTAATATATTTATAAATCTATATATAATATTTAATATCAAAGTTAAAGGATAACATATAAAGGAAATAAAAGTAGAATTAGGTGATAAAAGAAAATATATAATTTTATAGTTCCTATGCAACAGCTTAAAAGCACAAAATTTAAAAAATATGGCAAATATTTTAAAAACTTGAAAAAAAAATTAAGAAATTGTAAGAAAATAAATAAATTCCTAGTTGTTACCTAACCTCATCTATAAATAAAATTTTTTGCAATTCACAAAGTGTTAGAAGTTGTAAAAAAAATCCGAAAATGACTTTCTCTATTTTCAGCACAGAAATAAACTGTCTATAAAGTCGAGAGACCACACAACCTACCCAAGCCATATGCATGGAAATTTGCATTATAAAAAATTTGTTATTTCACTCAATTTGCAATTGCAACGAGCTGTAAAAAATCATATCAACGACGCCTGCCAGACGATGAACGCTAGACGAGCTGGAGCTGGAGCAGGAGCAGGAGAAAAGCGTGTGCGGGGCCGGGCGGCAGGAGCCAACGCGCTGTGGCAACTCTTTCGTTTCTGGAAGCCACGCCCACACACACAACTTGACTGTGTCAGCGATGTGTGCTTATGCCATGACATATCGAATTACAGTCGCTGCCATAAGTATGTTTATGCACTTGAAAACACTTGAATGGTTGCGGAAATTTGTGCAGTTCCTATGAATATATTTGATAACAATGTCTAGCCTAGAGACATACGTTTTTTTTGTAAATTTAATTACAGGGTATCTGCTTGTCAATCAGACGCCTCGGTTTAAGCTTAAGCTATAATTTATGAAGATTCCAGCAGCTAATCAAGTGAGTCCCTCTCATTATGTTGAGCTCTGCCCACAGTTGCTGCCGCTCTTCCGCCCTGGGAAATGCTCGCGGCCCTCGGATGCGATAGAGACCAAGATGCTTCTCGAGTTTCTCCGTTTCGAGCTGATGATTTATTTGAACAATTTGGAATCTTGTGTAAATTGTGTTTGATGGACTTTGAGCCGACGGACGTCTCGCATGCCGATTGAACCCGTCTCGAGATTGTTTTCTTGATGCACAGCTGTCTCCGGGTCTCCTGATTCAACGAGCCGAACCGGTTCGCAAGGGCACTTGAGAGAGTGCGAGAGAGAGAGGCGGCTTGAACCCCAAAAGGCGAGTCGTAAACCCCTCGGGTCACACACACATACAACTGCAGTGCACTTAAGAGCAGCTGGTGCCACGCCTTATCGACAACAATTTGATCTTTTGTTTACATTGAACATATTTTTCCTTTTGTAGCGTTACTTTTAATTGGCATTTGATTTCAACCAGCTACAGCGACTTCTGTGCTGTGGAATAATTAATTTATGCGTACATTAACCGTTACTTGATTACGGACCCCCCCCCTCACTATACCCCGCCATACTCGAAGCCCCCCATGCAGTCGGGCTTATCTCAATGTCTCGCAAGCCGATTAAGTCCGCCAAGTCTGAGCAACATTTCAACTGAAACAGACAGAGAGAGAGAGAGAGAGAGAGCGAAGGCGAGAGCGAGAGGAAAACGTTGCTGGGTTGGGGCTTTACGTGTCTGGTAATTACGGGCCTGTGCCTGGTCCACTCGTCACCAGTCTGCAAAGTGCTCCCACCCCACACGCTCTTCGCACTCATTTTCTTTGTGATTAATTGTCAACTTTGCAGTCATTGCAGCTGTAGGCAAACTATGCGAGCATATCGAACCCCATTAGGGCGTTACGCTACATTCTGTGGGGCCCGGGGGGGTGTGTATGGTATAAGGCGATAAATGAAGATTTATACTACCACGCTGACTAAGGGAATGAGCCTAAGAACAAGTCTGCATCCAGTTGAAGTTGAGTTATGGCTTCTTTTGGGGTCAATCGGGGGAGTTCTTTTGGGGTTTTCAAGGAGGGGAACGCTAAACAAAACTCTCTTAAAAGAAAGACAGGAAAAAGAGCTTGGGGTATTATCTAAAGCCTGAATATCTGAATAGGTTAACCCGCTCAAACAGAGCGATCTCTGTCGATGGTCAAAAGAGAAAGTCGAGAAAGGGTTTTTATCTAAATTAATAATACTATGTTATATAGAACCTAAGGAAGGTATTAAAAGGCTGTTAACAATTCTGGGTTCTTCTGGCTTGTCAGTAAAAAAACATGCTCTACTCTATGTCTTCAGTTCCGCATTTTATCTTATGAGTCTAATTGAACTCGTAGGACGTGCGATATTACATTATCATAACGGATGCAACGACTTTCCTACTTCTTCCTCAGTTTACCTAACCCTTACCATCGTGCTAATCTTGGGATCTATGTAGACTGTCACATTTTCTGCCAATCTTCAGTCCCATTTTACCATCCAATTACTGTCTTCATTTAAAAGACATTCGCCCTGCCCGTTCGCGGTCCGTTCTCATTAAGTGCAACAAGTCGCGTAGGTGGCAGCGTCTGATGCGGTAGACTGGGAGCTATAGGAACTATGGTATAACTGAAAATCATGGAATATCATAATTTCTTTCCAAGAAATCAGCCCAGGTCAGCAGACAGAGACCCCGAAGAGATGCGATGCGACTGAGACCCAATGAGATGAGAATTGGCGGCGACTGCAGTCGGTCGATTGAATCAAGACCCCGTCGACGACCCGAGACGAGTCAGCTAAATATACTTGTACACACTCACTCACACACACTCACTGACATTCACTCGCATTCGTTTGCGTATTCGTTTAATCACAGACAACAAAAAAAACTGCGTAGGACCCGACTGAAGTTGAGGAAGCGTCGCTGCAATGTTTTCTTCTTTTTCTGGTATTTTCTTTACTTTTCTGCTGCTTCTTTTTTCCGACTTTTCTGCCGTTTTGTTTTTCCTGCAGTGTGTTTTGATTACTTTATGTTTTTTTGATAAATGCGGCTCATCATGTAATTTTAAACGCGGCGCGCATGTTAAACAAACAATTTCCCGTGACAGTGTAAAATGTTTGCCCGACGCTCGACGGGTTGTCCGGGAGACTGCGTGCGAGGGGGGAGTGGGTTGAGGTATGCGGGGAGGGGGGTTAACAACTAGCCTAATGTAATACTTTGACTGCGGGACCGCCAGCCACATTACAAGATGACGCGCAAAGAAAGCGAGTGTTAAAATGCAACTTTTCTACCAAGTTTTTTCTTTCTCTAATATACCCTGTAATGGAGTCGGGTGCGAGTGGTGTGTGATGAACTGTTAACCCTTGAGTGCCTACAGAATATCTCTGTTTCACTGCACGTAGTATCCGCCAGTCGCGTATTTGTGCATATATGAAATAAATATGAAGACTATACTTTAAAAATAATCCAAAACTATCTCTATTCTAATCATTAAATTGTTATATCTCTTGTGATCCTACAGAATATCTCTGTTTCACTGCACGTAGTATCTGCCAGTCGAGTATGTGTACTTACTTATAAGTAATAAAAATTAAGACTGTTAAAAATTAATCAAAAAATTAAAAAAATAAAACATATCTCTATTCTAACCATTAAATTGAAATAACTTTATGGTTATATCAGGTCTGGATAACAGCCTAAGTGATCCCACGTAGTATTCACTAATCGAGCAAATCTCGACTTGCACTGCAGGTTGGAAAGTCTCGTCTGGCAACGGCCAGAAGAATCGTGTTGATGGATTTCTTCCTGTCATAAAACTGTAGAAAGAAGTGCCCAACACTGTTCGCCTAAGTATGTGGGCTGCTGTCGTGATAGAAGTTGTACTCGGACGAGTGCGGGCATGAATGCAAGTACGGGTGTGAGTGTGAGTGTGAGTGTGAGTGTCAGTGTGAGTACAACCAACAAGTATTCATAGTGCGCTGCTTCTACTTCTTTCTTCAAATTATCATTCAAAATGCGTCGGCTCGACGAAGATTGAAAAGTGGAATGCAAGACGCGCTGTGGTGGGGTGGGTGAGTTATGTGGGTGTGTTGAGGTTGGAAATAAGGAAGAGAAACGAAGCGAGTATGAAGAACTTCCTCCGCAAAAGACTTGCAAAATAGTATTATCAATATTTATTGAAAACTCAACGCAATCTACGGATCGTTTGGGGACTATCCTATCGCGAGCTGAATTCGAACCGTGCGACACCATTTCTACCGATCTGCTGCATGTTCGAACATGTTCTGACTACGTTATAAATATTCCAGACACATCCCCTCCAAGAATTCCTCCAGTTTCTGTGAGCTTGTTTTGATTTCTTGTTTCTTTTTGAGATATTGATTTCTCTCTCTCTCTTTCTACTCAGCTCCAGCAGCTGTTCCATATGTTGTAATTGGAGTAAACAATTTGTTTTTTTTTTGTGATAACAATTGCCCGCAGCTTCTTGCTGTGTGTAATTAATTTTTTTTATCAGGCCAGAAATTGTCTTAATTACCTCCCAGTATTGTAAATGAAACCTCTTCCGATTATGTTAAATGCTATGCGACACCAGTGCTGCAAATAGTCTAATAAAACCCTCAACTTACGTTTTTATTATATAAATTATTTAGTAATAAGGCGTTTTGTCAAGCTCTCCATCAAAAACAGCTTGTTTTTTGCTACACTGTTAATTAACAGCGCACTGTTACGGGCCACCACACGCGGCGCTGTTAAGAGCTGGACAGAGAGCGAGCCAAATCTGTTGCTCTAGCTGTTACTGTAGCTCGCTCGCCAGCACAGAAAGAGACAAAACAATAACAAGAGAGCATCGTGTAGGTGTGTGCGTGCGTTGTTTTTGCATTTGAATTTTGACTTTGCTCGATGAGGCGCTTAAAGCGTTGCCAGACAGTCGATATTCCACTACTGCACACATATGATGATCAACTTTAGTTATGGTACAATCTATTCGTTTTGCTCCCGAGGGTTGCTCGCACGAAGGCCAATCAAATAATACGTACTCAAAGTACGAGGACTCTCGACAATGCAATTTCGATAGCCATCGGTCATATGCGGGCGGGCGCGTATGATTGTGTTTTTGAAGTGTTTCGTGTTTCGCGTAGTCGAGTGTAATTTCAATTGCCATTGGGGTAGTTGCTGGTAACCTTAGGTATTTGTGTTGCATGCAACATGATCGATCTGTATACGCGCCCATTATGTGCGATTGGTAATGTATATTTAATGTGGGTCTTTCGTCATGCTTGTTTATATGAAATCCAAGAATTATGAACTTGAGGGAGGAATTTTCCATGTGAGTTTATCTTCTGGCACTTTTTGAATATTATAGAAATAAAGCACGTGTATTTACTTACAACTTTTTTCGTTTATCATGCAGCGCGATATACTCTCTCCGCATGTCGTCACAAAACCCACAACAAAGCCAACCAGCCAGCACGCACACACACCCAACTCTGTCTACTCACCCACACGCACACCGTTAGAGTCGCTCTCGCGCTGTCTGACGCACTCTCTCGCTCTCGCTCTCTTTCTGGCTGTCTATGCCTTATCGCTCTCTCAATTATGTTGCGCTGGCTGTTCATGGTGTTTACTTTTGTTTTGCTTTGCGTTGTTGTTGTCGTTGTTGTTGCGTTGCTGCGTTTATTCTCACCACTGCGGTCGTGCTCTCTCTTGCTCTCTTTTGCTCTGCTGCGCTCGGACTGCCGCTTTGTATTTGCAGTGCCTGTTATTGTGCTGTTGTTGTTGCTGCTGCTGCTTTTCTGAGCTGTACTTTTCATTGTTGTTGTCGACGTGCGTCTACCTACTGTATTGCAGTAGAGGCATCAAAACGGGGTATATCTTGTTGAGAGAAAAATAATTTCTTTTGGATTTAAGGGATGTAAACGAAAATATTATATAATAATTAATATATATTTATTATTATAAATCAATAATACATTTTTACAAGCGCAGAAAATAATAAAAACGTTCTTGATTTCTCCAGTGCGTGGCTTACAGAGTATGCCGGCAGTCGTGCTTGCTCTTACTTCGCATTTGCTTTGCCTTTGCCGTCCGTCGCTTGCAGCTGCTGTTGGCGCTGGCGCTGCCGCTGCCGCCAGACCTCTTATTGGATTTCAGTTCAGAAAAATTTTTCGCGCTGTGCGGTTGTGTGGAGCGGAAAGTTGAAATTCGCTTTCAAGTTGCTCAAAGGTTTTACTGTTTACTGTTTCCACCCGTTCGCTCGCCCGTTCTCGTTCGTCGCCCGTTCGTACGTCTGTTCGGTTCGTTCGTCTGCTGGCGCATTGTTGATTTCAATTGTGAGAGAAGCGGCAGCAGAGCAGCAGCAGCAGCAGCATCGTCCCAAAGAAGAAACTGCAGGCTCTGTTTGGTTCTATACGACAACGAAGTCGGTTCAACAAAACGCGGCAACACATTCTTGATGAATGCAATTTTCAAAATTCATATCTAAGCAGAAAGTAAAAAAAAATAAATAATCATCAAATCGAAAGTGAAAATTTTGTAACGGTAAAACAAATACAACAACGCGACACAACGTGCTAAAAGTTTTTTTGAATGGAACTCTAAGATAGAATCAACCCATTAAAAAATTCAATCAAAGCAATCAAATTTTAATCACAACAGAAAAATAATAATTAGTATTTAAATACTAAAGTGTTTAACAGTTTAACAATAAAATAAAAATAAAATTAAAAGTGTTTTTCCCTTGGTGTGGAATATTATATTTAACAATTTTGCGATTTATCGAGCGATTCCAATTAGAGAGTTCAAGAAACAAACGGAAACAGCAACAACAATAACAATAAGGTACGGCAAGAACGAATTGAATATTCATGTATTTTTGTTGTTGTTGGTGTAGAAAGGTGTACACTGTACACACATTTACGGTTAGAACCTTTTTTTTGTCTGCCTGCATCCACCACAAGAGGAACAACGACAACAATGCGAATTGAAGTCGTCGTTGTCGCAATTTGCGCTCAGAGAAAGAGAGACAGAGAGAGTAAGAGCGCGAGTTTTGTAGAGGAAGCGGAGAGCATAAAATTGGGAGAGTTGTGCAGCATCTCACAAGGTGTCTGTGTGCGTGTGTGAGTGTATGCAGGACATGTATTCATGTCCCTTTCGATTGAAGTTGTGTGACGAAAACCCATGATAAACAGATTTCGGAAACAAATGTTCCATAACAGTAGAAGAGTTACTATAATACTCATGCAAGAACAGAGTTATATGTTTTATAAGGTGCAAAAAGCTATAATAAAAAATCGAATAAAAGTCAAACAATAATTTATTTTTAAAAATGCATAATTTAATTGCAACTATAAATTATAAATAATGTTCGTAAAATATTAATAATAATTTCCAAAAATACTACAGCAAATGAAAGTCATAAATCTTATCTGGCAATCACAGCTGATTTTGAGTACTTTATCAATTAATTGCTTATACATTTTTTTGTCGGGTACATTGACACCTTGAATAAATAATAAATGCTATAAAACGTTTTGCTTAATCACGTATTATATCATTTTGTCGAATACAAATTGTTGAACGCATTTTACAGTCTCACTCTGTGCCCAACACCTGTTTCTATTTGTTTATAAACAATTATATGTTGGCGCCACTCAAGATAAGGAATTTCTAAAAATGCAATCTGAGGCTTATTTATAAATATTTACAAATTGTAGCTTTTGACAACTGAGATTATAGTGTTATTTTCCTGATTCAAATTCGTATTGTCATTAGTGCTCAGATCTTCAGTTCGTTTAATTTTCTTAAGTTCTTTTTCGTTTAAGAAAATCCATTAAAATTTCACCAAATTGATTTCACATTTTCTAAGAAACTTTGGAAGCATTTTTTCATAGGTTTTTCCGCGACTGGCGTAAATGGATTTTAATTTGGTTCTTGTAGAAACAAAAGATAAAAAGAAACATAGAAAAGCGTGGCAGACAATAATCGATGGGAAGAGGGGGTTAAGGCACTGACATCAGGTGAAACTTTTGCAAAAACAAAATCTGAAAAAAAAAATAAAAGATCTAACAAGCAATTTATAAAAGCGTCTCGATATCATCGTTGTCAATGTCGTTCGTCGTGTCGGTCTCTAATGAGCAGCAGCAGCCACAAAGGGGAACACGCAGAACACACTCACACTCTCGGGGCTATTGAAGATTTAAATCAGCGCTGAAACGATAAGGAGCAAAAAAAAAACAAGAAGACTCTTGTGGATGCTCAGACAAATGCTGACTATGGTGCTGTGAGTTGCTCTGAGAAAAATTTAGAAAATGTAGCTCGAGTGAAATTTTCGTGCGTCTAAAAGAATATCTATGTTTTCGAATGCCCTTACAATAACCATAAAATACTGAAAAATAATAAAGTTTTTGTTGTTATTCATAAAAGTACTTTAAATACATAACTAAATGGATTTCGTCTTTTAAAATGGAAGATAAAATTTCATAAAGAAAATGTCAAGGAATTTTAATGATCTTTTAAAGTGGTTTTTCAAATACTCTTTCGCTAAGCGTATTCAATATTCGGCAAGACTCAGCTAACTAACTGTTCTTTTTTGCTTATGTTACTTCCCGTTTCGACTTAGCTACGGGCTAATCATCGCTTTGTTTGTTGAGAATTATTAATAATCTTTTGGCTCTTTTTGTTGTAATCAATTTGCAGCACGTTTTTGCATTTGACCAAGCTTTCCATTTCACTCTAGTCTGATGCTGCACAGAAGCTAGCTGCTTTGAAACTGTGACTCGAACTTGTGGCAAATGAAAAATAATCAATGAAATTAGAATAAAATAGAAATGCGAAAATATTGCTGACTGTATAAATATTTGATATGAAAATGGAAATGAGAAACGAAACGCAAAACAGAATCTGGAGTGCAGAATTAAATGTGCTCGTAATATATTCCACAATCCATCTACCCTCTCACTGTCTGCCTGCTACGAAACTCATCAACTTATGCAAATGCATGAAGAAATGAAATTTCGCTTGGCCTGTTTAGAAATTCTAATGAAATTCGTATAGTATAATTTTTTCTGTATATTTTCTGCGTGCAAACACACTCAGAGTGACACAATTCGGATGCCCTCAGGTGTGATTTGGTTTTGTTTTGTTGTTGTTTTTTTTTTATAGTCCCGCTGAAGTGGCGCATAAAAAAAGTGGTAACCCACTTGGTGACGGGCCCCTCTCTCTGCCTCTTCTAACGGACTTACTTAAAATGTTATTACTATAAGTATTTATTTTATAGTTTCTGTTGTTGCCTTGCCGGCCATTTACGCAATTTTATGATGTGCGCGAAACTTTCGGGTGCCTCCCCCCTCCGGCATGAAGCAGACAAGTGGCGTAATTTCGGTTGGCCCCGCTCTTCTGTTTGACTGTGGCTAAATAAAAAGCAAAACGTGCCGTTAGATGAGTGAAAACCCCTCGAGCAAAGGTTGAAATTTTTTGCAATAACTATCAAGTATCTGCTTGAGAAAAAACCAGAGCTAGAACTTTAGAAAACATTCGATGTACAGTGAAAGAAATAAAAAAAAAATAATTTTCTAGCACCTCAACTAGACCTACCCGAAGTAGCCTGTGCTAGGTCAATGCCATCTAATCGGAAATACATACACAGGTACTTGAAGGCCGAAATCTACATTAAAGATCTAAGCAAGCAAAATGAAAAAAAAAAAAATAGCACTTGAATTAATGTTAAACACTTATAAATTGTTTAATGAATAATAGTACTGGCACATGCCGCAGTCAATTATCAAAAAAGATTAGAGAGAACCTCAATTGAGCTCGGAGTATCAAAGTTCCCGGGCCATAAAATGTTAAATTTTTGTTTTTGCTTGCTTTATGTACTCTTTATCGGCTCACATTTGTGGGCTTATCAATGCATAGAAGAAATCGACGAAAAAACGCAAACATGACACAGACAGTTCGTTTGGGGAGACCCCCCTGATTAACCTCAATGGAGATTACGAGAGTAAAAATACCGGAATTCATCAACTTCCGCTAAAATTCGATGACAAACCATTGATTCCAATGAATCGCCGGATGAATCTCATTCTCTCTCTCTCTCTCTCTCTCTCTTTTGAGAAACAGGTGTAACAGGCCCTGCGAAAGCAGATGAGAGGGCGAGCGAACGTGCTGCGATAAGCAATAGAGACAGAGCATAGCGTCGAGCATTCACAATCGGCTAAAATTCACAGCTGTTTCATACGCAAATTACCAAACAAAAGCGGATTGGTCTAAACGGCGGAGGGTTCGGGCGATGTGTGGCATAAACAACTATAATAATCAGTTGTCAAGCAGCATGCGGAATATTAATGCGAAATCTCAGTCTTCAAGCGAATACACAGCGCGAAATATGGGACAACTCAGAAGCTAAGATAGATAGTATATTTAGTTAGAAATATAACAGAGAATCATAACTCTCCTTGCTTATCGAGTGCTGCGGATTAGGAATAAATACTTATTATCTTAACATCTGTACTCTTTTATAGCAAGCATAAAACACTCAACCCTTTTTTCCGGTGCATGCAGTAGCATATTTGTATTTACTTTGTGTATATTTTATATACATTTTGTATTTCTATATATATATATGTGTGATTGAATTTAGCGCGCGTAGATTTACCGACAACTGCTCGTCCCCTCGTTCCCCAGAAACCGCCACTATCTGCCCTCCTTTGCCTCCCTCTAATTTGCGTCACAATTGCTTGGCATCACTTGTCATAAATCTTCCGACAATTGTCTAGTATACAAAACGTTTCTACTCACGATTCGTTTGCGTGTGTAGTTATAGGGTTTCCTATCCGATCTATACGAACAAACATATGTTTCTTTTATTACAAAATATCGTACGACTAACAGACAAACTCGCCGGGAATACAATACTACACTCTATTCAGATTTTCTCATGTTCAAATACGATAGGCGACGACGAGGTCGTCGGGCTTATCAATTGAATAGTTGCGCTTATATACGACAATGTTAAAGAATATAATTTTTCTCTGTTAACAATTAGCTTAATATGGTAAATCGAAAACCTGAAAGAGGTAATCAAAACTTAGATAAGCAACAAAGTAAACAAAACGTTTCACTGGGCAAGTTCAGCCAGAGAAATAGGTTGAATTTGCCCAAGTAGGAGGAAATTAGCATATGTGACAAGTTGTTGAGGTTTCTTAGATTTGATTATTTCTTATTATATATGCAAGTGTTCATAGAGAAAACCTCAACAACAACAATTAACAGGTAAATAATGAAAATGGCATTTCCTTTAGCACTTGAAATATTTATTGGGAACTTAATCACATAAGTCTACTATGAGCAATTTTTACTGCATTTAATGACTGACTAACTTTTTATATCTCTTTCTCTTTGCAGTTTCGGTGAGTCAACGTGACGTAAACTTATGAAGAGACGTCAAGATAGTCCTAAGGTGGACTTGGCTATGTCTGGGATTCACGTGTACCAAGCATTAAAAAAAAATATAAAAATTGCGTGGCTAAGTCTCTTTCAGGAAGATTGAACTAGTTTCAATTCATTTAGAAATATTTAGAAAGTTATGAAAGCATGAAATCATCATCTGAATTTTTGCACTGTGTATGATGATTCAAATTAAAACCAGCCTATATACAAATACAGATCATAAGCTGTTGCTAGGCATATTTCTCTAGCTCATAACCTTGCTTTCCTTTTGAAAAATTAACGCGCCTACGTCAGCTATTCTTTTACTAGGCCTCTCGGCCTTCAATAGACAATATAACCAACCACTTAGTAGTGTCAGGCGACACCTTCAATTGAAATTGATTAGTCGCGCGACATCCACGCAGCACACATCCAAATTATTTAATTAACAACAATAACAAAAAAAAAACCAAAATGTAACACCGGATTTCCCTAACTCGCGATAAAAGAGACGACAATCTCAGCGCAGTTTTGTAACGCCCACCAGATGTTACCGATAAACAAACCATACTACAGTCTGCTATTATGCTATGATAGCATGTCTTAACGGTTTTGTCAGCTGTCAAACAGATCGCTGTGTTTCTTCAAATATTCGCCAGACCTTCGAAACTTTCCCAGTTTCGTGGGTGCTATTAGCACTTGTGCAGCACTTGTCAAGCGGTGGGCGAACGGACTATGTATGTGTGAGCGAGCGTGTCCAAAGTTTTGCGTGTGTCTCTCTTTAAGGTCAGAGTCACAGTCAGAGATATAGATACAGATACAGATACAGATACATGTGGAACCTGCGAGTGTAGTTCGTTTTCTTTTTAATTGTCGCGCCAAGACCTTTGTGTCTCTTTCTGTAATTGAAAGAGAGACGACAAACGACACTCGATACGCCATGATGGAAACGATTTTCCTTTTGTCATCGAAAGAATTGGGTCTTGGTCGAAAGGCTGCCAAACTGCTGCGCGTATCCGTCAGATACTCACACGCATGAGGGCGTGCGTTGATGAGTAACTACAGCAACAAGTGCTACAACAAATATACATTTTCAAATTATGATTCTCGGTTCTTCAACAACTTGTTTAAAACTGGGTCAAGTCTACAAGGCAATCGAACAAGAAGAGACACACAAACAGATACACATACATATAACTCATGGTATAATAATAAAAAGTGAAATCGCAGCGTTTTGAAAAGCTGTAATTAAGTTTTAATCATCAGTTTGTTGCTGTAACGAGCACTCTGCGTCTCTGCTTCTTTGTCTGATAATTTACTTACACTTTTTCTAAGTAATTCTAAGCTTTGCTTGCTGTAGTATTGTAATTAGCTAAGTTATTTATCGTAATTAATCGTTAACACCTTGACAGCTTCACTTTTTTTCTCTCTTGTCATTGTCACCATCTGTCTAGACGAGGTGCAGCCCCATTAGGTAAAGTCGTATTCGTTTCTGCACTCTGGAGGAGTTTCTAGATGCATTTTCCGACAACTTAATTAGTTTCAATTTTCTACAGAAGAAATTGAAAATTAAATTACTAATAATCAAGAACGCAGAAAAAGAACTCAAAAATGGTTTAAAATCATTTCGATGTCTGGCAGCCCACGGTATTCAATCATCGGAGATAGAATCATATATAGCACAGTAGTCTCACCTTTTCATTGCAACTTTTGGCCCCGGACAGGTGTTCTCGACGATGACAAAACTCAATTAGGCGTCTCTCACATGACTCTCGCCCATTTATTGCTGATAGTGGGTAGCGAGTGGCAGCACCTATTGAAGGCGTTTCGATTTTTTCTACACTTTTTTCTTTCTATTTTACATTTCGTATGCTCGTTAAAATGTCAAAACCGAACTTGGGACTCGCATTGGCAGTGTGCACACCTTGCAATTGGGGAAAAACCAATGGAAAGTAGAAAAAAGGTTTTTAAAATTAATTTAGTGGTTTGTAGAAGAAATATTAAGTTATTGAGTATTTTTGAGAACCTACTTGTATGTATATTTTTTATTCATTTAAAATAATATACTCAAAGAAATATACATGTAGAAACGCTTAAAGTATTCACAAAAAAAAATACAATATTCAATATTAATTCTTTTGCTAATGACACGCGTAAAATCACAGTAATTAAGTATTAATAAACAACTATTCGAGTTTTGAGCGTAGGCATTTAATTAGATGCTGGCTAATTGAGATTAATTGAGGCTAAGATTTCAGAGACCTTCTAACCATACTCATAAATTATATGATTTTCCTATAGACGGCAGGCAGACAAAAATATACACAGTCCTATAGACACTGGTCTTTTAAGATACGTTTCCGTAATTTTTAATTTCATTACGCAGTCCGTTAAAAAAAGTGTATGAACCGTTAGTCTCTCGCTCGCTGCTGACCCAAAGCAATCATTGCGAGGCATCTTAACTCATTTCATCAGCCCACGAGCGAAACTCGTTGAAATCTGACTAAGCCAAGCCAAGTCATACAACACACGTATACGTATATAGAAGTACTATATTAATGCCCCAGAGATTATGCCAAAACAACCGGTAACAACAACAGCAGCAGCACCAGCGTACATATATCGTTTACCGTTTTACGAAAAGAAAAAAAAAGATAAGTTATTTATGCACTTCAACGCCAAAGCAGAAGTCGGACCTCAGTCCCAGAACGAACTTCTTCAACCGCAAAATAATGAGTTGCAGCAGCGCCAAAAAAAATAATAATATAAATAAAACGAGAGGAATTGAAATAAGGCAAGAAAGAAGCGGAAATACCCTAAGAAAGGTGGAAGACTGAAAAAGAGTATTATATTATTATTTGAACATACCGAGAATTGAACTGAATAATATTTTAGTATCTCGCTGTCTGTACGAATAATACCTATCTCTCTAAGATACAGTTCTTAAATTTTGTAATAAGCAAAATAATAATTGAAAAGTTGATAAGGAACATAGAAGATAGTCAGGAAGTACAAATCTGAACTGTACCCGCTCTACCCTGTTCTTACAGAAGGTTTTAGTTACATTATGCCTTACAAATTCAATATGAGCACATTGGCAGGGTATGAGAAGGAAAAGGAACCGCAAGAAAAACAAAGACACAACTCGACGAGACAAGAATCGGACTAACAAAGCTTTTGGGCCACAACTTGAAGTATCAACATTTTCATATGCGAGGGGAACAGCCGGATGGACAGACATGCGAAGCAGGCGGACGGATGATGAAACGGCTGTGCAGTGTCTTCAA
Organism: Zaprionus inermis; assembly: GCA_018151445.1. Classification (NCBI taxonomy): domain Eukaryota; kingdom Metazoa; phylum Arthropoda; class Insecta; order Diptera; family Drosophilidae; genus Zaprionus; species Zaprionus inermis. Next base: position 2,589,100 of record JAECXD010001696.1, read on the forward strand.
AAAGTTTTAGGTCAAACCGCAGTCGCTACTCCTGGCTGCAGCTCCCGGCTCGCTGCGCGTTGAGTGCGTGTCTGTCCGGTGTGTCCGTCCGTCCCCGTCTGTCTGTGCATCCTGCGTGCGGCATATTAAATTTCTGAACCTGGCCAACAGCTGTGCGACGCCTTTGGGGCGAGACTTGAGACCGGAGAGTGGGGGTCTGCAGACTTGGAGACCGGAGAGCAAGACTTGTGACTCTGGCAGCGTGGGGCTGAGTGAAAACCAGTTTACGGAGAGCAGTCTGTGCCACTCGACGGCAGCTGTAAACAATCAGAGCTAACTGCATGGCAGGCACTCAGCCATGAAAAATGAATGATGATAATGACGACGACGACGACGACGACGATGATGGAGACAAGCCAAGAAAGAGACGTTGCCCCAAACTGCGACGGACAACACTGTGGCCACTTCTGTCTATCTTAGTGCTGCGAAAGCCATTGACCAAAAGGCTGCACTTATTGTTAGCAGTCTACACTGAGAAATATGCATAGTTAGGAGCCATAAAACACAAATATTTGGTTATATTTCTACCGAAATTTGAATTTCAAAGGTGCTATATTGCTTTCACTGCATTAAAACTTCTCTAAAGAAGTTTTCTTGCAGTCATGAAGTCATACGATTACAGCTCGAACTTTGATACCCTTTAGAACTGTATACCCATACCAATATACGTATACGTATCTCCTTAAAAAACATTACCATTTAAGTATTTATTACTATTTAATTTTACTATTCAAGCAATAATTTCCACTCAAATTTGATTTCAGTGTACGCTTTTAGCTTTGGTCTCTGTTTTCAGCATTTCCTGCTCCTGCTGGCCGAGCTGGGGTGCATCTACCTGTGCTACCTTCTCGGCAAGCAGCTTCTAAAAACCCGATTTCATACACACTAGTTTCATACAACTTCGACTGCCCTTTGCCTGCCTGCTGGCGAGGCGAGGCTGCCTGTTTGGTTTATTATGGATACTCAAGCTCAAGTTTTGCTATTTGTAGTTGTACTTTAAGAGTTAAATGTGGAAACCGGTTGCCAGGTTAGGTTCATAGGCGCATTGTTTGAAATGGTCTCGACCCGAGGCGGCTCGACTCGTCTCTCGCCTTGTGCCGCGTAGGTACTTGTACTTTACCTTTCGGGAAGACGACTATATGCCAGCTATCTAGTAAGTTGCCAATCCCCCCCTCCTCACCCTTTACACAGTTCTCTCATCACAAGTTTTTCTAGTTTTTCATAGCCTTCGAACATTGAAATTGGTTTAAAATGGGTATACTATACAAACTAATACACTTATCATAGTTATTATTAGAGCTAGAGATTCTAAATTTGGCGGAAAGGTACCTATCTATTAAATGTTACTAGATTTTTATTAGGCAAACTTGTTGCTAGATGTATAATATTTGCACCTATCTTAAAAACTACAGACTGTTCAATCAATACAGACCCAAGCTAAACAAGCTTACGTATTTCAAGCTTCGCTTTAGTTATTGCGCATTTTCGTAGAATTTGCTAGTTGAGAATTACTAGATTTTTAAGAAAGGGTATCTAATCGAGTACTCTCTATTTTTAGTATTTTCACGCCTCGCAATGCTTCACTGCCTGCAGCGTCCGCAGTAGTTGTATTATTGGAGTATGGCCGAATGAATAGAGGCAAAAAGAGAACAAAGAATCGGGCTTATAAAACTAATATATTAAACTTGTTTTGGCTCGTTTGTTCTTTGCTGTTTTGATTATGTCCGATGATCGTCATAATGATGTTGGATCATGTTCAAAAAGGGTTTATTGACACTGTTTGTTATGGTTTGTTATGCAGGTCATCGCGGCGATGACCGAAAAGAGAATTTCAACAGCGCGTGAAGATCTTATTAAAAACTAATGAAACTAATTAGTTTATTTCGTATGATTGTGGGTATAATGTGGGGAAGGTGATCAGTGGGGAGTTCTACTACCTTCAAGCTTTCCATGCTCTTGTGTGCTGTTAGCCTTGTGATCTTTTTGTATATGCCACGCCCACACACGCAAAACTCGCTGCAGACTCGCCCTTAAATTGCCATACCAAACTACCATGGCCTAGGCACAAGTACGACTATGAATGTGAGTGTGAGTGCGAGTGTGAGTGCGCGTATAGCCATGACTTCAACCTGCGCATTGACAGCTATTTCTGATTTTTCTGCTGATGTCTGCAAGCTACCATAAAAGTCGCAGTTGGCTGCCATGAAACTGGTTGAAATTAAACAACAACCACAGTAACTACAACCAAATTGTTGGCAGTGTGGTGGTAGTTATTGTAGTGGTAGTAGGTGCATTTGGTGCACATTTCTGCCGGTTTCTCTTTTATGGCCAAGACAAGTTCTTGACACTCAAAAGCCCAGCGAGCAGACAAATAAGAGACGCCTACAGTTGCAGCAATCAACCGAGAGAGAGACGGGGTAGAGTGGAAAAGATGGGGAGAGCGGTAGTGAATAAAAGAATCTCAAATTTGATTTGAGATTGTCTTGGCTGCCTGCCTGCCTGCCTACCTTCGATTCAATCAATCCACTCATTGCTCAATTTCCCCCACCAACAGTTGCAGCTGAGCGCGTCGATAAATGCAGCCAGCGAAGCGTGCCACAAGCACACACATGCAACAAGATATATACTACTGCCTTCCCCTCTAAACTCCACTCCACATCCCTCTCAAGCTATCGTGCAGTTAAGTAAAAACTAATTTAGAGTCGAATCGCAGCCATTATTAGTAGATTGCCCACATAATAAATGATGTAAAAAGTAGGCGTACTTGCGAGTTTAGATCTCCGCAGCAGGAGGCCCCCGACAAAATAATTACACAAACATCTTGCGAAGCGTATAACATAATATAGTTTACTTACAAGTATTTCAGACTGTCTTAAAAATATGTTGAAAATTGCATAAAAAAACCAAAATTACCTTATGTTTCTGGGGGGTTTTCTTTTATTGCTTCTCTCTTACACACACTTACTTGAATTAAATGCTTCAGGTATTTTACTTAGGAAACGTGCGCGTAATAAGAAATATTTTCCATTTGTTTGGTAAAACAAAATTTCAATTTGTTGTAAATAATAAATAAATAATGAGAACAAATTTAAAAATACCGTTTGAAATTATTTCAAAGCTGAAATTTGAGTCGGACACGTGTGCGCAATAAATAGAGTAGGGTAGTAAATGTGAACGACTTTTAGGTACTCAGTAAAGCAAAAGCAGAAGGAAGAAAAGTATAAATAATACGATTAAATGTTGGTAAACTTAAAATATTAACTTTATTTAGAAAGAATTCAAATTATATTTAATGTTTATTTAAATATTATATATCATTTTATAAAAATATCAATTAGTTTTTGTGATTTTTCGATAGAAACGAAAAACGCTATGCTTATTTACTGATACTTTTATGCTTATATATTGCTGGTATAAATAGTTGAATAAATTGCTTTGCTCTATGCATATTTCCTTTATTTTTCCTTATTATCTCTGAGCTTGCTGAGTGCCCCACAAATATGCTCGTTGCACTTTCACGGCGTCGGCACATTAAGAGGCAAATTAAAGCTATTTACTTATGTAGATGCGGATAAGTTGACAAATTTACAGCTGAAAAGCAAACCAGATCCCAAAATGCGCTGCAAATCGAGTGTAAATGTAGTTATAAAGCTGCAACAAAAGTGGCCCCTGCCTCGTGTCTGTTCACGAATTTTTATTTTAACGACTGTGTTACAAGTCGAATGGGGCTGGGTGCGCATTGGCTGCAGATCTGTGGCGATCAGGGTGTGCACAGAAAAAAAATAAAAATAAAAAAAATGGCTAAATGGTCACTGTATCTCTTTAGCTTGTACCACTGTTGCCCCTCCTCGTCTCTCTCGGTCGCTCTCTCTCTCTCTCTCTGCCTCAAGTCGCCAATTCAAATTGTACATTCGTCGCTTTGCAGTCTTTCTTAACGTTAATTTACGCCAACAACAGTTGTTGTTGCCTGCTTTCGGTTTCATTATGACTCGAAAAATCATGCAATGGCAGTGCTGCTGCTTGTTGTAGTTGTTGTATTTGTTGTTCTTGTTGCGCAGATTGCAAAACGTTCATTTTGTGTTCATTTTCGGTGTCTTGGTGCTGCGGTTAATCATATTTCTCTTGTTGTTGTTGTTGTTGCTGCTGCTGATAAATTAGCAGCTGTGCACAAGTTGCTTTCAAAATACGCTTGCAGGATACGAGTGTAACAGTGACTCGCACAGTGGGTGAAAACCAGTAATTGCTTTTCAATTTTAAACATTTATTCATAAATAGTTTCCTTGAAGAATAATGGCTAATTCAAGCTTTGTGCAACAATTACCATCGAATTCGTGCAGGCGCAACGCTGCGTATGCGCAATAACTGACATTAAGTATACACTGCAGTCGCATCTGATGGACGAATAATTACAGCAGCTGTTTTCGTTTGACTTGAATACAGTTGAAGGTTCCAAAACGAAAGTAAAAATTAATTAAAGTGCCTTAAAGAGTTTATGGCATGCATATATATTCACAAATATGCTTTGAAACTAATGAAAAGACTTGGTAATAAAATTTTAATGAACAACAAAGAGAGATCAATCTTTTTGATTGATTTCTTGCTTTGATTACGCACAGCGAAACCGAAAACGATGTCAGAGATTTGCCACAATTATTGCAACTACTCTTCGCATATTTATTTATTTATTTGGTGTCTGCTCTTCAGTCAAAAATACAAAAAGAAACAAGAAATGAAAACGAAAACAAGACCTAAAATACATTTATACAGATACAATATAGCAATAGATAGATTGTCTGCTTGCCTGTGTTATGTGGGTATTATTTTTGGCGCTTTCACTTGTTGAGTTTTCGTTATTTTTTCTATTTTATGCGCTTTTCAATTTCGAGCAGACATACATTTTGATTCGCATTTCATTTTGCGCACTTTCAATAGTTTTCTTCTTCTGTTTTCTCTCTCGCTGATAAATGAACAACAAAATATGTTTTATTATTTGTTTTGTTGCAACACTTGTTGCCATAATTTCTGTTAATTTATGTCATATATGTTGCAGTATATTTATTTTTATTCCCAAACGTATAAAGTATAAATTTATGTACCTTCCTTTCTGGACGAGACTTCATTTCGGTGGCATCTGGAAATAAAATAACGAGGAAATTGTTTTGTGTATTTTTTGCGATTTTTTTGAAAATGAAGAATTGCGCATGCATGCAAATTGCATATTTAAATGAAATATCAGCGACGTGATCCCACGATAACACACCCGATCAACGGATTTGTGCAGCCAACACTTTCGTTTTTTTTTTTTGTGTTTTGTGTTCACGATCATCGTCATTATCGTCTTCTTTTTACTGGTTACTGTAGAAGGAGGAGCGGCAGCTTTAAATCCGTGAATTATCGCCCGTCTTCGGCTTGCAAAATGCGAAATTTATGCGGCTTAATAACAATTTGATTTGTTGTTCGAGCCCATCGAATGTTTATCATTTGTTTGTGCAGCTGATTTATGTGCGAAGCAGCGGGGACACTTGAGTCGTGGTTTTTGGGGAAATCGAAGAATAATTAAGAGAACTTCGAGTAAACAATATAAGTCTTCGTCTTGGTCTATGAAAATATAGAGTTTCCTAGTAAATACTTGAAAAACTCAAAAGAAAAATACTAAGAATTTGTTAGAAAATCACAGATGTATTCAAAGTTCCCAGAACACTCTCAAATACTCAAAGAAAATATCGTAAATCTATAGAAAAGTCTCTTCGACACATATGTTTACGTGTTTGGCGCAATATGAGCTTATCAATCATATTATTGACTGTGATTTGTTTGCGTTGAGTAACCCAAATTTCACCCTGCTTAATCAATTAATTTGACTTGCCACACACACATTATCACTGTGACTCACACGCCCCCAATTACCGGCTACGGGTTCCTACCCCATCAGGTTAGAGACTACGCAATGGGATTATATATTTAACGTTGCTTATCAGTCAAATAGTCTCACGCATCGTACTTAGCGATAGAGAATACTCGCAGCTATAATAATATTTGTACTATCATTAAGTTTAGATAAACACGGTATAGGTACTATTATATATTGTATGTTTACTGTGGGCAAGGTTTTATAAGCTTTGGTGTGATAAGCATGCTGGTTTTGAAATAAACTTTGTAATGGGGCCACCTGCTTTGGGTCGCAAGTAGAATCTGGGTTTGTAGACTTAGTGATAACTGCTGTAAGTCAACTTCTGTAATTGACGAGTTGTTTACACATGGAATAATTACTTTATATGTATTTTTTCATTACTTTACAGAAACCCTATGTGCTACGTCAACATATCGTGAGAAACTGAGCGTAATATCAAGCAAAGCAATATAGGGTAAGTTCCAAGGTTTTAGTAATGAATAAAAATTCCATTTGACAAGAATCTCATCTCATATCGTTCTCTCCCTCTCACTGACTCGATTAAAATTCCTCTACAAAACATTAAACTGCATTTCGGGCGTAACAACTGCGCGATAAAAAGACGATTGCAAAAGCAGCTGGGCCAAAGCTTTGCATTCGCCACGAATATCGTTCAAGTCCATGAATAATTGCATATACAGAAATGACTACTGATTTTCAACTAAATTAAAATTTATGCACCAATAATTTATCGTAATTGTAATTGCGGCATAAGCCCCCCTTCCAACCCACAGAGTGTATTAATTGACAGCGCATTTCTATGATTTGCATGCGTCGCAATAAATTTCCCATTGATAGTGCTGGTGTCGAGCCATATGCAGAGTACGTGTTTGGTTGCTTTGTAGTTGTAGTGGGTGTAATCGAGGTTCCTCAGTGTACTGCATTCAGAGCTTTATTCTGCGTTGTTGCTGTTGTTCTGATAAGCGAATTAACACAAAATTCACACATATTAATCATTAACAATTGTACATGGTTGTTATAGTGTTATATGTGTTCAGTTTTGCGAATAGAATGTCGGTTGATTTGTGACATGTGTGCAATACACGTGATGACAACTGGTCGGAAAAGTCGACAAGATAAAGACACAGCAGTGGGTTGCGTGTACTGCTAGCTCAGTTAAAATGCAAAAAGTAAAACTCAAATCTGTGAAAATCACAAAGAGAGGTTATACACCAAGCTTTGCATAAGTGCGAATCGCAAAGAGAGGCGTATATGTATATAAGCTTTAATGAGAAGCGCATAGAGCGGATAAAACAGAATAATAATAAGAAATCTGGTGCATTAAATGAGAATTAACTAGAAAAAACTGACAAGAGATAAGCATAAGTATGCACCAAGCCTTAAATTATGAGAATCGCAAAGAGAGGCTATATGCCTGCCTAGAATATGTGAGAATCGCCAAGAGAGGCGAAAAGTGCATAAAGCAGCTTAAACTGCAGTGCAATTAAAAAATTGGTCTTGTTTGAGTTGTATTAAATGAGAATTACCTAGAAAGGCTAATAATCGATAAGTACCGCGAATATTATTCACAATTGCAATTTGATATTTGAAACGTAATATCATCACGTTGCGATAAGGGGACTCATTTTGAACAAAGACCCGCAAAACTGAGGTGCGTAAAAACCTTGCGGTGCATTGTCTGAAATGAAATCGATTTCGAATTACGTACAATACGAGTACCCATACGAATATTCATTTGTATTCGTTTAAGGAAACAAAGCAGCAGAAACCCCAGCGTGAAAGTCAACCTTGAGTATGTGCGCGGGCAAATAGGAAGCACTTGCACAGCTTGCTTGATAAATAAATCAGAGTAAGAGGGTAGAAAGAGAGGGAGTGATGCGTGTAAACATGCGAAAGGTGCTTGAAACACAAAACGAGCAATCAATGAACATATTTTTCATGCTCCCCACGAAGGTTCAGATAATAAAAAAAACAAAAAAAATTGAACCTAGCTCCATGAGAAATAAAACCCACATAAAAGAAACGCAATTTAAGCTTATCTAAGATTTCGCGCTTCTTCTCTATCTCTCACTCTCTCTCTTTCTCTCTCACTGAATTTTTGGCATGTCAAGTTTGTTGCGCGTTCTGGCAAGGTTATTGCACACGAGAAGAGCTCGTAAACACATAAACCAAAAAAAATCATACATAAAGTAAAAAAACAAACATAAACAGCACAAGAATTCGTTAAAGAAATGGCAACAAACAAACAAAAAACATGCGATAATTAAATATTTGATATGTCAGCTGTTTGCGGTTTGTGCTGATGGAGTCGAGCTCAGTCGGTCGGGTAACTACAAAGGTAGACGGAGAAAAAGAAAACGAGTAAAAAATCCAATAAGGAAAACACTTTAAATAGCAGGTATGAGCTGTCATGTGCATAGGAATATGCATAGATGAGATAAGCAGAGATCAACCGAGAATTGAGTATAATTTATTAAAAACGATTTATTTTTTGACACTACTTGGGAATGGATTACTATCGTAGAACTGTAGAAATCATGTGCATAAATCTTTTAAGAGTAAAAAATATGTATTAAATGTATTTTTATGATTTTAAAAAGTATCTACAGGATGTGAAAGGAATGCAGAACAAGCAAGCACTTAAAACTGTTCTTTTTATTTTCTTAACTCAACTATCGATTGCAACTATCGATAATGAGTTGGGAACGTCGTGTCGTTATCTCAATCAGTGAACATTAGACCGCACCCCTTATCGGGCAACTGGTTAGGCAACAACTTCCGCCAATGCCTGTGGCCAATACCTGACCAAGATTTATCACAGATATACTCGAAACACACACACATACTTTCACACACCTGGCAGCCATAACTCATTCCTTTTGTTCGCAACAATCAGGCAAAGTGACAGCACCATAACCTGTCGTGGTCGCAATATACCATACTTTGCATATTAAGTAAATGCCTAACTGCAACAGTAGCAACAACAACAGTGGCATTTGCATTTACCAAGTGTGACCAACATTGAAAATGCATCTCGAAATGCAAATTGGAAGCCGAGACGCGTCTTTGTAGAGCACAAAGAGAGTAAATTGCGTTACACACACACGAACACACACACACAAATGAAATTTATCTCGTTTCGCTAACGAACATTAACCATGCTTATATGCATGTTATGTGCGCAAATTGCCCAATGAAATATGCATGATAATGCGATGATAATATAGATTAACTATGTGATTGAAAATAAGTCTGTATGAACAGCTAGATCTCGGCTATTATACGAGCTAGGCCCATCAAATTTGAGGACAATATATCTAATTAATGCACGCAAATCCAGTTTGTTTTAGAATTTGGCCACGCCTCCTTCCGCCTATGTAAATGAAAAGAAAAGATTGCCGTTATCTTTTGTTTAGCTATCTTTGCATTTCAAATGTTACACATTAATAATTTCGCTTGATGTATCACTTTCAAAATGCCACTATTATTAACTTGTACGCTTTTGTGTGTTACTCAACACTGTGCAGAGCTGCCTGCTCTATTGTAAGAACTCTATCTGCCTCGTTTTTCCTAAGCAGCACACAATGGGCGACGTCTTCGTCGTCGTTTGCTGCAGCTTGCTCAACTCAGCTTAGTTCAACTCGTTTACAGCCCACACACAGATACCCACACACACGCACGCACACACACGCAGTGCTCACATGACACACATACCAGTGAATGCCACGCCCTCAGCCTCTGCCTGCCACAGCAGCCCACAAAATTTATTATCATGTAAAAAACTTTTGTGCAACAATGCGACAACAAAAGCTGGAAAAAAAACTCGCGAGAGCGGGCGAGGCTACTGTGCAGCTGCCAAGTCGACTCAAGTCGCCCCCTTTCCACCTCCGCCCCTGCCCCACAACTTATCATGAGTGTATGTGTGTGTGTGTGCCCCCCTTTGGCAATTTGTTCTAGTTGATAATTTATTTGAATATTTTGCCTAATTATCACAACAAAAGAAAAAGAACCTACAGCGCGAACCGCAGAGAATTTCGCAACACGCTACTACTGTATCTACGTATCTGTGAGATACAAAACTGGTCAAGTGTCTACGAGATTTCTGCAGCAGCTGACATTGACTGTAGTTAATACGTAGCATCAAAATTCAAAGTTGAAAATGAAAAATGATTATTACTAATTAGACCCCTTCTCGGGTTGCCTTTGCCATGGGTTCTCAGCGGGTGACCCTCCGCCGGGGCACACACGCACACACATTATGAACTTAATAAATGATATGCTTAGCATGTCCAGCACAAGTTGCGATCGTTTAATGTTCGATGACGGGCCACTTAAAGTCGATTAACTGAGAACCAAGAGAGGAGGCAAAAAAAAAAAAGGAATTGGTTTTGAGGTTCGCTGTTTAATTTCTGGTTCTAGAGAGTATATTGCGTCTTCTTTATGTGCACGCCCCAGGCTTAACGAATCGAAAAACGTGCATAGATAGTTATGAACCCGAACCCAACTCCCCTTTCAGACTACGCCTCTGTCTGGTCTCGTCTGGATTGCCTTGCTCTATGTCCGTGTGTATCAAACAGTAGCGGCATCCATTAATCAAAGAGCAGGCCATCGGTTTTGTGTACTCCCATTTACCTCGACTTACGTATTAGTAACACTCTACCGTGGTGGGGGAACAAGTCAGGGGAGGTAGAGAACTTAGAAGCCAGGTACGCCATTGGGTTCCCTCTGAGTTATTACTGCGCAAAGAGGTAAAGAAATTGCTTGGCATGAGCTAAGCCAAGCTCAGCTTGGACTGAGTTGGGTTGGGTTTGGGTTCGGATACGGGTTGGGTCAAGGTAAACCTCAGTCTGAGCTCATCAGAACCAGCAGCAGACGTGTCTCGTATTAAATGGAATATAGGTGTGTCGATGCTTCTCTTTTTTTTATCAGAAAGTGACAGACAAGGCCAAGGATTGAGCTTAGCACATCAATCAGAAAGCTACTGAATATATAATCAAAGTCATTTGTCGCATCCTTTTTTCCAGCACACAAATATATCAAGGTTTTTGCTTACTTAGCTTATTTTGCGGAATTTATGCAAATTTCTATTTATTAAATAAGCACGCACCGTGCGTGTCATCCGTAGTTATGCGCTGCTTTGAAGCCAGACTATTTATTGGCAATTTGTAAGCGTAGATAAGCGAGTATAACTATCGATAACTATGCATGTCAACGTTGCAGGCCAATGAAACCCAACGAACTTGGGTATCCAATTCCACCCAAATTGCCTTAGTCATCATCATTGTAATCATCTATCGATGTGACGACGCTCCGATGGGGCCAATTGAGTCAGCTGTAACTAACTGCCTATAATAGTGCTATAATCTGCAAGCAAAGCGGGAGTAGACAGGGAGAGTGGGAGAGAGAGAAGAAAGAACTTTACAAGTTTTGAGCATCAGATACTCTAACAGAGCTGCTCGCTTTAACGTGCATAACTTTAGTATTTATGGTCGGTTTGATCTGAAATTTGAGGAATAGCCGCATAAAATATTAATCTATACGTATCTCAAGGCAGAAGCTATGCACATTATTAATTCTCTTAATAATCACAAAAGTATAGCGTATTTATAGCAAATCAAGCAAGGGTTCATGTGTCATAACTTTTTTAATATTAATATTATTACGCAAATTTTACGCATTGAAGCATTAATTATCGCCGGTTTTCAAGTACCTTTTGTTGAACTAGACTTGACAATAACTTTTAAAATATACGCAAAACTTTGCTGAGACCGCAGTGCGTATTTTCACTTGGTACCTTTTCCCCGACACACACCAAGTACTATCCATAATTCCCTTTCGCCTGGAGTGAGTGTGGAGTCCTTTTACATGGTACCTTAATGGACTATCAATTATAAAAAAGATACTGCGCAACTGAGCATGAAATTAGCTGCGTGCAGCCAGACACAGAGTCGAGGAACTCACTAGACCTAACTAGCCTCACTTCCGCCCCGCGCTGACTACCCTAGAACATGGTAGAGCTGATGCACACCCCCAGCGTAACCCTGACTTTCATGTCGTGTTTTGTTCTCTACTCATTACACGGCCATTCTCATTGTCATCGTCTTGATTATCATTATGAGTATCATTATCATCATTATCGTCGTCGTCGTCGTCGTCGTAGTCACAGTCGATAACATTCTGTATTAACATTTCTCTTGAACCTTATTAATTTATGCATTTGCATTTCTGTTGATTGTCTGCGTTACAGTTGACAAGTTTTTCTCCGGTTCCACGAAGAGTGTGGGTGTTATTTACCTCGAAGATAGACAAAGGCAGCGACAGGGTGAGAGACAGAGGGGTAGTTGGCATAAGTAGCGAGTTTTTTATTACGATAATTCTCATACGGTAAACTTAATGAGTTGTAATGGTTGTTGCTGCCTCTCGACTTGTGTCTTTCGTTTACGACTTTGATTAATTTTAACAGCCTTGTCTGATTATTGTAATAACTAGCTAACAATTTACTATATATACCATATACCATATAACATACGTTTCTATTACATTTGCAATGTCTGACATTTATCTAACGCGTATTTCACCTTCTTCGTTTTGCAGACATCGCGGCAGTTGCGCAAGAAACATTTCGGTTTAAAGGTGAGTTCAACTTTCAGCAGCAACAACAACTCTTTTTGGGCACCCACAATACGATACGCGGCAAAACCGAATGAAGAAAACCTCCAAATATAATTTTCAATAATTAATTAAATACGTTTTTTATATTTTTTTCGAGGAGGCGTATCGAATGGCAGATACTTGTGAAAGAGTTTGTGTCGCGGTCACATGTCCAAGTCATGGGGTTCAGAGTTCATTGACTTGCACAGAAGTTTGTTTTTTATTATTTCACAATTTCTGCTGCATAATAATGTATACATTATAATGATACCAAGTATTTTGTTGTTTTCCAGTCACAAAACAAATTTCATGAGTCTAGCTCGATAGGGCTTGTCGCAGTTCACGTAGTTTTTACTATTTTTTCGAGTAGTTTTTTGTTTTTCTGACAATCAAAGATCTATCAAACAACAATCGGTTCTGTGCTCCACTGACCCACTGAGTGGGTGAGGAATGGGTGCATTGTAATTGATAGCGAGTGCATGTTGCAACACCCACAACAATTGTAAATTCTTTCATAAATACCGACATGACTCGAGATAAATATATGTAACTCGTGCATACAGTGGGGTGAGGCAGACACTTTATCAGTGCATGTCACTGATTATTGACTCTAGATATATATTCACCATATGCATGAATATGAATAGTGTAGCTTTTGACCTATTTGTTGGCGTGGCGCAGCTCCCCTAATCAGTTGCCGACGTACGAGACCAGAGCTAAGGTAACATTTTTGAGAATGTGCGAGAAAGGCGCGGTTTGGTTCATTCAACTTGCCAGGCTGACAGACAAAAGCTGCCTGCTTTGTCAGGCTGAGCGAGTGTAATGCACTTGAATGCTTCCTGTGTATGATGATAACTCCCTCCCTCTCTCTCTCTCAATCTCTGTGGATGTACTTCAATATGTGTCAAGTTATTGTTTGCCATTCGCCCGCCTGCAACTTCACAGATACGAGATACTTTTCTATGGCTGCTTCATCGTTGCTGTCATTGAGCTAAGCTTTTGTTTTGCCTTCCCCTTTTTCGAGGGCGACGCTTGCATTGTTCCAGCATTTTTCCAGCTGTGCCAGCTAAGGGAAAAACTTTTCATATTCCACATCTATATACATTTATATAGTATATAGTGTTCGTATATAGAAACTCGTTGTATTTTTCTTTCTAATTAAAAGTTTTTCAGCATTAGCCGCATTTTGGCTCGCCCACTGTGCACACTGTGGTCTGCTTATTACATTTTTTTGGTAAAGTTTTCCACATGCAAGTACGCTGTGTGGAGGTGGAGGCGCGACAATTTGAGAAAACACGTAGTACCCCATGTGGTCGCTGCGAAAGCCCCAAAAATAAATAGATGGGCAATCTGAAACTGGCTTGGTTTTGTTCTGTTTTTAGTCTTGCTCCCTCTCTCTCTCTCTCTCTGCTTGCTTCGGTTTTATTATGCTCTTTTATTATTTTACCCAATTCGCGTGCGTAGCTTGTCAAGAATTTCAATGAGTTCGTTTCCCTTTCGGTCGGTGGTCGGTGGCATTAGATCTGCCAGAGGTTCCAGTTGCCCGAATAGACGAATAGAACCAAAACAAGAACATTGGTTGGAACTGACGTTGTTTCGGAGCCGAACCTGTTGAATTATTAGTGCGGTGAGTCAAAGAAACTGGACAAACAATGGGCAAGAAGTGAAAGAATTTGGCTTGAAACTAGCTAGAAATATGGTTGAAAGTTCTGAACTGATTTTCAAAAGATAAGATTTTAAATTTCAAATTCTAGCAGAATAAGTTAGATTTTTGTATAATTTATGCATGATATTTTAAAAATTTGCCTAATTAATCGATATGTTATCGAACTTAAAGCGCGGCATAAGCGATTGCCGTTTTTTGTTATTTTAAATATGCAAACATAAATTTATCGATAGTTATCTATTGTTGTTATTATCGATTTATGCTCATTTGTCGCTTTGAATAATTCAATTAAAATATTTCTTTATTTATTTTATTATATGAATGTCAAGAGCGATACGCCTTATCGATAGATTGTTTGCAGTCACGTTTTATCGACCCATTGTCACCTACGATCGCTGACTCAAATTAGCAGCTGGCATTCCCCACAAAAAAGAGACAAAGTTGTTTGCCAAATGCGAATCAAAATCAAAAACTCAGACAAAAGAGAGAGCTTTGCGGGCCGAGGAGAAGATGGCTAAAGCAGTTTTCCCCCATATGGCTAATTGTTATTTAGTGTTATTAAAAGAGGTGGCAACACCTGTGCAGCGACGGCAGCAGCAGTGGACTGACTGTCCTATGAATAAGCAAAATAACGTAATATTTTAAAACTTGAATTTCTCAGTTGTTTTTTGTTTTTTTTTTTTGGCCACTTGCATTGCGCCACAAGCGCGGGCAACGAAGTTGAACAATCGTCAACAACGCCAGCGCCTTGTGGCATGTGGAAAGTTGTTTGACATTTCATGCCGCCACCAGCAGAAGGCCCTAAAGGTCCATCGCAGTTCGTACTGGAGCAATGTTTTATTGGCCAATTACATGCAACACTGGGCAACGCAAGAACTTATCGCATTCATCACATGCTAAACTCGCATCATGTGCAGGTCCAAGACGCGACTTGTCTATCATTAAACTGTCGTAAATCACAAGTAATTGACATTATACAATGGCCATGTATACAGAGAGAGAGAGAGAGAGAGAGAGAGAGAGAGACGCGGCAATTACCTTCGAGACGGCAAAGTTTTTCTACTTGAGAAACACGTCGAAACAATTAAGCTAAAGATATCACATGCGAGAATGTATGCAAGATACACTAACCGTATGAGAGTTGTGAGTAGAGTAGGCAAGCTTAGTTAAAGGGTTAGAGAAATGAGCGAGCGAAAACGTAGCTAGTAGATACGCGTGAGAGAGTTTCTTGCAGCTTGCATTTGCTCACAATTAAAATGCAGCGAAACAATAGCAGTATTTTGCAGTATTTTTAGACTGACATACTAAAACAAAAGACTGGCACAAGGCAGCTTGCAATGTTCCCCCTCTGTATGTGTCTATCTCTCTCTCTCTCGCTGTCTCGCTTTTCCCTTGCAGCATATTAGAAAAGCGAAGACTCTACGTTTTTTGCTTAAAAGATTACGAAATACAGCGACATACGTAATTCTATATAGAATCGCACACGACACTTTATTTATGTTGACTAAAACGAGAGGGAGGAAGAAAGCAAGCGAGAGGGAAGATGGCGAGATCGTAGTGCATATAAATAAACACGTAATCGCGTAGACTGTTAGCTAACAGCCGCTGATGACGCCAAGGTGGTCAAGGTTCTGATAAAAAACCTCATAAATGAGTTTCATATCAGCTAAATGAATTATTCTATAAATAAGTGCATTATTTTTAAAGCTAATTAGCCGAGAAATCCCTAGCTAAACCGCATCGCAAAGCATTGCACATTGAACCAGAAGTAGTAGAAAAGAATAAGATGACGAGTACTTGGGCTATTTCAGCATGTTGTGGTTTAATAGGGCATCGCATGACTTATAATTTTTTAGTAGGTGCATATGCATATCAAATTTATATATATTCAAAACGATCTTCGCAAAGAAATTAAAATTCGTGTGTTTCTTATCAAAGTTCTGCGAAATGGCTGAACCAATCTGTATGAAATTTTGTATGCATATCGAGTAAATCTATAGATCGGCTTATATTTATTTTATATACATCCAAACTAACTGACCAATATAATAAACAAATAATGAAAAGTTTACATTACTAGCAATTTAATTATTTAGCAATTTTGTTAACAGTCTGCAAACTTTTAATTGAAACTCCGCTAGTTAGTTTTGTAGAACAGTGTAAAACATATGTTCCATCAATTTACTTCAAATTGCCTTGCCACTCTTCATCTATCAGCACGTCAAGTAGTACGTTTTCAACTAATTTGTCAAATGCGTCATAAAAATGCTGAAAGCGACGCAGTCAAAGAACTGAAAACACGCATAAAAACATGTGGGTCAAATTGCTGCGTGGAGACCACACAGCGAACAGAGGAAAATGCTGCAGAACCCCCGAAAAAAGTGAGACAACCGATAGAAAAAAAAAACTAATTGCATTTCCTGTTGGAGGGTACCCCACACACACACATAGATAATTCCATTTGAAAAAGTCATAAATTAACAAAACAACTTCCGATAGAAAAAACTAAACAAAACAAAAACTTCAAAACGAATGATGCACGAAGAACAACAACAACGAAAAAGTTGTCAAAGGGTCGACAACTTGGATGCAAAGTGCGTGGTGTTGTCTCCCCTTCAATTGGAATGCCCCATGGGGCGTGGGCGCGCGGGGGGAGGCAAAAAGTGCTTTGTGCTGGGTCGCAGAGCCGTTAAAGCGTGACGACGGGAGCCACTTAACCGCTCTATATGCATCAGCAATAGCCACGCCCCCCACCCTTCCCCCTACCTACCTCATCGTACACCTCCAGCTGTGGCTGACCGCCTGCCACATATTTCATAGAACATGCAGTGCAGCATAGTCTTCTCTAGCTTCCCTTCCCCAACCCTATGTACAGTGGGGAATGTTAATTAGTTCTCTGGCTGCTGTGGTTGCTTCCCGTTGCCAGAGTTGCCGCCGTTTTTATGTGCGCAAATGTGGTGCAATGAAAAATTCCTCCAACAAACTTAGCCGCGCCTCGCATTACTTATCCATTTGCCTGTCATTAAAAAGTAAACCGCTTTTTATTATGCCCTCAGCAGCCCGTGGCCACAATCAACATGACATCAAATTATGTTTCCACAAAAATGCTCAAATGGTTTTTCAGTTAAAAATGCATAAAACATGAAAAATACCATAAAAATCTGGAGACACTTTAATTGGGCAGTTAGAACAGAGGCACAGAGGCCTTGCTGTCGACACAAACTAACATAAATTTACACTAACCGAAGTGTGTACAGGAAATGTACATACTTGATCGGGTACTTCTAAGTAAGATACGGAAATGACATTTCATATTTCGCTGAAACTTAAATAAAAACTATAGCTATACAAATATAATACCAAAGTTCCTAAAGATGTTTTCTATGAGCAGAGTTCAATTTTCTGTTATAAAATAAATTTTATAACAGTTGGAGAGTAAATAATTAAATTAAAGTTTTCTTCAAATAATATTGTTTTTCCTTCTAGATAAAAAGTGCGATATTTAATATACAAGTAGTAACATACACACTAAAAGTGAACATTCTAGTTTTAAAATTACGCACGCAATTCCAATACGAATGCTTTATGAGGGCGGCAGAGGGCGTGTCAAAATTATAAAACAAGCTTTAAGACACTGAAGTGCATACAATTATTAAAGCAACTTTTGGTGGCTCTAGCTTTTATAATCTGTGCGATCTTGGCGATAATATAGACAGACATACAGACAGGCAGACAAACAGACAGGGAGACAGACAGACAGACATGCTTATATCAACTCGATTATTGATGCTGATGAAGTTGTCTCTTTCTACCTGTTCTGCACAAGCCAAAAGAACACAAAATAAAATAATAGAAAACTGTAAAACAATTTCAAGTTCAACAAATAATGAATATTTTTCAGTAAATGAAATACAAATATATAGAAACCATAACTATGAGAAAACATAAGCAAACTCAATATACTAGCATCATCATACGATGATATATATGGTACTTTGGAAGTATGAAGCAAATTGAAATAGCAACTATAAATTTGCCCATATGCAAACGATAGATTCTCAGTCAGACTTCGATATGCTGCTCCGCACTTAGCCAAGGCACGTGGCAATTAGAACTGCCAAAAATAATTTCATTGCGCCAAGTGTTTTCCATTATACAATACCAGAGTACCCCAAAGAGTGTGTGTGTGTGCCATATTGCAGCATTTTCAATTTAATTGTTTTAATTTGGCTAAAAATAAAAACGAAACATTTACGTGCTGATTAAGCAGCGTAAACTATGCGAGGAATTGGCGCGTGAAAGATTTCGTTTGATTTCGTTTTGGGGCGCGTGTTGCCAGGAAGAGGCAGAGCAGAGGAGGAGGAGCTATACAATTTGGGACGTGTAGCCAACAACAATTGGAAAGCAGCAGAGTCCAAGTCGAAGTCGAAGCGTTAATTAGACAACGCTCGAGGATAGAGATAAATGAGCAAAGTGAAGATGTTCGACACACGCTTTTCGCAATTTCACTGCGAAAACAAAGCGCGATTATTAAGCGCGATTTGCCATGCTCGTCTACCTCTTTCACTCCCACTCCCGCTCTGTCTCTCTCACACACACTGTCTGCAGTCGATACTCTCGATATCGATTTCACTCACGGCCAGAAGTATGAACAAAATAAAACTCACGTTTGCAAAACTCGTTCGCGCATGCGCGCTTTTCATTTTCAATGCAATTGTCAATTCGGTCGACAGGGGGCGCCAGCAGCAGCTGCAACAGTCTGTTCCCATTTGCGCCGTTCTACTTGCTATCTGTCTGCTCCTCAAAAACGATCTTTCATTTATATATATATATATATATATATATATATATATATATATATATTGAGCTCACTCGCACACTCGCAAAAATCTCATAAATTCTTTTGGCCGCCGAATACGCGACTGAGTTCCTTTCTCTTTGGTTTCGCGTCGTCTATCGCGTCTGTCCTCTCTCTTTCTCTCTCTCTCTCTGTCTTTATCGGCCGACCTGGCCAGAACATAACTTGGTCACTGGGTCGATCTCGGACCAGACGACCACGTCTGCCGATCTCGATGATCTTGCAGCACACGATCTGCCGTTGGGTTCTTCTATCTTCTGCTCCTCTTCTTCTATTTATTTACCTATGCATCATTTGCCAACAGGTAGCACATTCTACCAAAGAGAAAAAACAAATAGAAATGGAAAACTTGTTGGCCCAAAATGTTGTTTATCAATTGCTCTCAAAGTGGCCGAAATCAGAATCCACATGTGGTTGCCTTCCGAGAATAATCGTGCAGAAGTGCGGGCAGCATATTAAAGAAAATTCCACGAATATTGAGCAATTTATTTACATAGCTTATCAAGATAATTCAAAGATATTTCAGGATGAGGAAGCTAAAAAATTAAAATGACTATGAAGATTAGTTAAAAATGTAAAGAATTGACTTTATTTAAGATAGAAATACAAGTATATTTAATTTGGAATATTATACAAATTTTGAGATTTTTAGATTTGCGAATCGATTTAGTTTAAATACATAATCAATTTAGAGAATAATCTAGGGATTAATGATACGATTGGTTTGAAATTTCGAAGATAAGCGAATATAATATATATCTATGTGTATGGTGAAGTGGAGCTCGAAGACTTTAACTTTGACTTTGCCTAACAATCGTTAATTATTACCAGACTTGGCTAATGATCTTTTTCAAAAATATATACCTTGTAAGAGTTGCCATGTTGTACACACATCCAAAAAACTAATTGGGTTATACGAAGAGTATGAAATTTATAAAGAGATCAAGCTTAAGTGGGTTTAGTAGATGCATATATGTATTTGAATATTAAAACAATAAAGATATCAAGTTAGGATAGACTTATACACCTTTGAGGTCAAGCTGTGAGTGATGCCTGCTTAGCATATTTTTTAATGTGACTTCCCTATGCATAGCAACTATATCAACCGATCGATCGCATGTAAATATATTCCCAGTTTCTTGTTTAGCAGCGTGTTTGCAAAATACATTTCCAATTGTTTCCATTTGAAATGTAAATTGTTTTTCTTTCCCTGATTTCTGCTCAGATCTCATAAATTACCATTGAAATCGACAACCCCGAACGATCTACAAAAAAACGTAAATAGAAACCATGCCCGATGGGAGCTGCAGACAGCAGAGAGAGAGAGAGAGAGAGAGACCTTTGCGATGGTGCCCATGGTGCCTGGACCGAAAATTATGCATGGCTCGATAAGATGCGAGACTATACCGACCGAGTGTATAATCAAGCGTGGAGCGAAACTTATCGTAGGTCAGAGCCAATAGACAACGAAATTGACAGCAAAAGTGGGTGAGAAAGAGAGAAGAGAGGGGGGTAGGGTTGGGGGGTGTAGGAGTAGTTCGTGGAGACGCGACAAAAGCCTGTGCTGATTGCCAATAGAAAGAAAGAAACAACGGCAGCAGCAATGGCAGCTTGAAAATGGCCGCTGGCCAAGTGAAGTGCGCGGCTTCTGCTCGCCGACTTGACTGCCATCGCCGCCTCTGCCTGCTCCACTATGATTAAGCAGCGCGTCCAAGTGGATGTCGATGCTGCCACCGCTGCTGCTCAATGGTCACTATAGCCAAAGGCAGTGGCGGCTTAAAAAAAAGTTGATTGCGCTGTCCGAACAAAGCTGCAGCTGCTGCAGGCAGTTGTTAAATCAAAAGCATCCACTTTTGAGTTGTTTGTTGTATACATGGATACCCTGTAAAGTCGCTACAAAAAGTAGGCAATTTTGGAGATTTTTTAAATAAGAAAACAAGCCAGGAAAACTAAATTGGCTATAGACAGATGTAAAAGATACGCAACTACTTCAAGATTAATTTATATATATAATCAGCTGCAATTTGCAGGGTATTTGTAAGTTGATTTTGATTTTTGGAAGAGAAATTTGGAGATTTTCTAAACAGAAAAGCAGGCCAGGAAAACCTAATTTAGTTAAGGTAGATAAAAAATAAGCAACTACTTCAAGATTCCCTTCTGTATTAATATATTATAATATAATATAATATAATATAATATAATATAATATAATATAATATAATATAATATAATATAATATAATATATTAACTCAGCTGCAATTGCAGGGTATTTTTAGCTTGATTTTTTATAAGTGCATACTCCGTACAGAGGTTAGAAAATTTTGTAGATTTTCTAAACAGAAAAGCAAACCAGGAAAACCTAATTTAGTATAAGTAGATGGAAAAGATATTCCCTTCTGTATTACTATATTTACTCAGCTACAATTTGCTGGGTATCTTTTGGGTTCATCACTCAATTATGCTCGCTCTTTCTTTCTTTTTTATCTGACATCTTTTATGCTTTCCTACTGCGCTGCTCTCTATTATATATTAAAAGCTGATTTTGTTGTTGTTATGACAACGAAAATTGAATAGCCAATTGATGGGAAATTGGGTGAAATTTTCCAGCTGAGAGTTCGACGTTTTTGTTTTTGTGGCAACTCTAGAGGAGACCGGAGCTGGTTCATTGACTGCTTAACTGATGCAACTGCAATGGGGTAATTAATGCACATGATATTCCACTCTCCCAGTGTGTGTGTATGATGTAAGCATTGACTGCTTGACTGACTGATTGACGCAGCTGGAGCGCAAATTAATAATTGATTAGACTACCCTCCCATTTACGGAGGCGATCAATCAATTCCCGCTCACGGAAACGTTAGGGGCGTGGCGTGTTTAAATGCTGAGAAGAAAAGTGAAAATTACATTGTTGTCGCTTTCGCATGAATAGAGCGGATAACGGATAACAGATAACTGACAGCGGATAACGGTAGGGAAATCCGTTTGCCGACAGATTGAAACACTACAAGTATCTGCAAGATACTTTGTTTAAACAACGACAGAAAACAGAAAATAAAATGAACATTGCAAAAATTGAAATAATTCGAAAGAAAATGGCACAAAACTGTAGAGTATTAATAGCCTCGACGACCCTGGCTGCCCTTAAAATGCCGGCAGCGCGCTCTATTTAGTTCGTTTAAAAGATTGCGAGGTGTGTAGCAAGTCGTGCGACTGTCTACAAGTTATGCGGCCAGCAGGAGGCAATGCAGGGTGAGTGGGGCAAGCACTGTCAAGTCAAACGAGACAAGAGACAAGAGACAATCGGAAGTTGCGAATTGCGGACAGAGAATCAGAAATAACGGCTAGCAAAAGTGTCGATGCGTCTGTCGCTCGTTGAGAAGGAAATGCATTTTCTTTGTCTAGAATTGTTCCTACTGCATATAAATAAATAGTTCATTCGATACTTACTTGAGGAAGTTGTTGCCTTTAAGGGGTTTCCGATAAGAAAGTCTTGAAACTTCAAACGACTGTAAAAGAAACAATCAGAAAGTTGTGCATTATAAACTATGTTTTCAATTTATTTCTGATAATTATTTGTAAATAAAAAAATACTCAAAACATTTTCTAAATCTTATCTTTCCAGGTAAATAGAAGCCTTTCAAATATTTCAAAATGATTGTTCCAGAGAACCAAACAGGTATCGAATATATATAATACTCACTTTTCATAGAATAATATCGAAAAAATAATTAACTGGCGTTTAGGTCTGTATGAACACTTATATCTTCGCTGTTATAAGAGCTAGGAATACCAAATTTGGTACGAATGTGTCTTATTGTTGTACGCCGCTCAGGTTTGTTTCAGAATTGGGTCACTTCCTTATCCTTGCCAGTAAATTAAAATAAATCGTACTGCAAGCGTATTATTAAAGTTAAAGTATTCATTTAGTTGTATTATATGCTAAGCTAGCACCTGATTAGCGGGTATATCACAGTCGAGCAAGCTCGACAGTAGATCTCTTGTCTTTCTTAAATTTTACCTCCAACTGTTTTCCGCACTTGAACTCTGTAAAGCCCCGCTTTTGACCTCAGCCACAACTCGAATGTAACCAAATTGTTCGTGCATGAACAACAACAGAAATGCTAGAAGAATTGTTGCCATAAAAAAACGAGTAAAAGAAAAGACCTTACCAGTTTTTAATTAACAAAGCAGAACCCACAGAAAATGTTTCAAGTCTTTTTCGGCCTTAACGCCTTCTCCCCTTCTTCTACTTCTTCTTGTTCTTCGTTTCGTTCTTCTTGTGCGCATTAATTAACAACTTCCTCTCACAGTGCGTTTCTCTTGCTCTTGTGCCATGGCTTTTATTGCCAGGCGAATGCTAATCATGATTTTCATTATAATTATGATTTATTCTTTCGTATGCACAACGCACAATTGACCCAAATCGTTCGAAACCGCCATCAACACTGACCCATTTCGGGCACTGACGCGGTCTACCCGAAATTTAAATCGTGCTGTAAATATTGAGAAAGATAACTCATGCAAAATTTATGGAAAATTTAAATGGCGTAAATCATGTGGCATAAAGAAATTTGTTTGACTTAAGTTATTCAAACAAGTCTCAAGTCAAATAAAGCCTGAGAAAATTAAATAAATTCCAATATACGCTAGGCAAAATTATTAAAGATGAGTAGATCGATAAGCGAACAAAAATGTATTTTCAAATTGCAAAAAAAAATAAAATTTTATTTCGAAACTATAAATACAAATCTGCAGCTCATTTCTCATTCAGTATTCTACGAGTTGCGCATTCAATTCCATTAAATTTAATAGATGCTAACGCCTTGTTTTTTATGGAAATTTAATAGACTCGTCCATTGATAATAAAATTGTAAATTTTTTACATACTTTCAGCGTGTGTTTTTTAATGGTTTCCCGAGTTACATTGAAATTCCAGAGACTTATGAATTTCATTAGTATTTAAACGATTGAATTCCTGAAACCTCACGTGACCTTCCCTTCAATTTAACTAACTAACTGCTTGCACCTGCCATCATATTTGCTATATAGAAAATCTCTTTAGTTATCTGTAATCGTGTCAGCTTTTTCTTTTCGATAAATTGCCACACACTGCCAGTTAAATAATATGTCTCTTTAATTAGACAACAACAGCGGCAGCAGCAGCAGCAGCAGCAGCAGGTGTACAACAAGTGAAAGTGCACAATTTTGCTGTGCCACACTGCGTATGCGTAATATTTTTGTTTATCCTCCGCTATCGTCGCTTGTTAAAGTGAAAATCCTAACAACGACAACAAAAAATGGTTTATAACACGAATTTTGTCATACCAAGCGAGCTTAATTAAGTTTACAAGCAGCTCGGCTAGTGGAAGATATGGGAAAATGTAGAGGGGGGGAGAGTAGATCCTGCAGACAATTGCAGCATGAAGCCGAGTTTGGTGCGCAAAGAAGCGACAACGAACTCAAGTGCATTAACCTTAACAATCAGCATTTAAGTGCCTGTAACAACAGCAACAAGCTGCAGCATGCGTATGGCGACAACAACAATAACAACAACAACAACAACAAGTTGTTGGCTTGTTGGACCGACCATGATCTTCAGAAACCTGCAACACTTGAAGGCAGCCTCAGCATGTGAAAGAAGCAAACGCTTTTAAAAGCCTGTTTAGCGAGTTTCAGCTGCAATACAAAGTCCAGACAACAACAACAACAATTCCTTGGTCGAAACGTGTTAGGGTTTATCTCGCACTGGCTCTGATTCCCAACTAAAGCCAGCGCTGCGCTGCCCAATTACAGTTTTCGTTTGTTACCTTTCCCCCTACTATGATTTCCATTTTGAATATCGTCTATTTAACTAATACATGTTCGCTTAAAGCGCTAAAAGACTGAGACAAACGTTTGCCATTTGAAGCATTTTATATGCTCCCTCTCTCTCTCTGTCATCTCTTTGTCTTCTACGCTGTCCAACTTCCACTTTCGGTTTGACTTTTCGTGCTTTTCCTAAGGAAATTCATGTGACATTTTTATTTACGAGTTGCGTCTTTTGCGCCTCTTTGGCGGCATTTGCTTAGCGAGGCGAAGAAAGACAGACAGCGAGACAGACGAACGGAAAGACAGTGAAAGAGAGTGCTATGAGCGAGAGAGATGGCTGACAGTTTTGACTGCCGTTTGCTCCAGTTGATATATGGCCTGTCTCTATCGTTTAAAGCTTAAGCGTTTGTTTTTCATTTACGAATCGCATATGAATGTCAATTTGAGTATTCGACTGCTGTCTTTGAGTGTCCAACTGTGTGACTATGAATGTGTTTAGTTGATAAGTGAGAGGTTTTCACTTGTTTCAATTGACTTATGGGGCAGGCAAAAGAAAAATGCTCTGAAATAAAAAGAAAACCAAAAAAGTTCAATTATTCAAAAGAAAAATGAATAATGAATAATGCTATAAGCTAACAGCCATAATATAAAATTAAACCTAATACGTACATATGCTACGTGCATTTTAAAAATTAGAAATATAATTTAAAGATTTCCGTTTAGGCGTGGCATCCAAAATTTAAAATTGACTCTAACTGCATATCCTATACAGAAACCTTCATGCCAAACTTAATCTCTCTTACTCTTATAGTTACAGAGATCTGCACGCTTATAATAATAAAAACTATTTTTCACTTTTAAAACAATCGATAAAGAAAAGAAACTAAAAGGAGAAAGCATCCTCAGCATTTCCATTTCCATACTTACTTAACTTAATTATTTAAACCTTTTTCTTTACCAATCTCAACCAAATGAGACAATAAACAACTTGACAACTCTGCTATAAGTGGAAAACGAAGTTTGTTTTAATTGCAGAAATATGACAGTAATTCGAGTACTTTCGAGTATTGCATGTCTAATTGCTTTGCGCTTGGCGGGCTCACTATATACCATAAACCATATACCATATATATGTATCTCTTGGATTGCACTTAGTTTTCATGACGATTGGCAAATCTATTGTTTGCTTTGTTCGGCCTGAAGAGATGCGATAAATGTGTTTAATATTTCGGTTTCGATGCGGCCGTCGTGCCTAGAAAATTACCAGTAAATCGAAGTAGAAACCAATTGTTAAAATCGAATTTTGCGCAATTTTGCAACACTAACAAATACAGAAAACAACAACAACAACCGCAGCAGCTTCGAGAAATCACGTCGAGTGAGTAAGACGAGTGGTGAATGGGATTTGTTACGGCCTTGGCTAACAGCAAACATTTACAAAAGATTTGCCATCTAAGAGGGGGAGTGGATAGGAGTGTGCTTTGCAAGAGGGCCAAGTGCAATTCGGGTCTGTAGTCTTACGTCATTTTACCGTAACTAATTTGCCGCATGTTTTGGTCGCCAAATTGGGTCAAGTTTTTAACAATCTTTGCCATAAAAGTCCAAGTAGATACTTTGTATTTTGTTCTTAATCAAAATTCACAGAAAAAGCACACCCTGCCCACCCTGAATGCAAGACGAAATGGGCGACAAAATGCGCAAAATACTCAAAAATAATAATAATTAAGCGAGTCCGATATTGAAATACCCTGTAGCAGTTATCAAACAGTTAAAAATAAAATGGAAATTGCAAACAACAAAACAACGCGTTGTCTTTCATAAAAAATACCAGTCCAAAATAAAGTTTTGTTAATTTTTGTTCTGTTTGAACTTTTAAATTATATGCATATATCTATGACTGTCGAAGCATATATTGCAGCTTGATTACTTTGCGATATAACCGAAAATTATAGATACCTGTGGGCATTGAGATTGACATCTAAAAATTGGAAATAAACTTGATATTTGCTATTTCTAACTATTATAATAGCAGAGATCTCGACAATGAAGCTTCCTTCTGCCACAAAATTAGTGAAATCTTTTTTTAAGCCATTTCAATAATCACAGGGTATAAAAATACCAAGGACAAAGCCTGCCCGCATGTCGATTGAGCCATATAAAAATATGAAGGCATAAAAAGCATGATAAAAGCGACAAGAGTAGAGAAACAACAACAAAAAAACCCAACAAGCTCTTTAAATGGCGCAAATATTTACAATGAAACTCAAGGGAAACGCAGCAACAACAAAAAGGAAAAACTGAAGATTTTCACAAGGCTGCGCACTCATCGTGTTCGCCTTAGCCGAATTACAGCCGAAATACCCGCCAAAATGCTGTTTTACAGTTCTTTCTTTTTTATTTCATTTTATTTGTACTGTTCGGCACACTTGAGAAGATGCTTTTTAGGCGCTTGCCAAATGGATTTCTGTATGTGTGTGTTTTTAGTTAACGCTTTTCGATGCTGCCAAATGCAACGCCATGAAGGTTGCTTTCCTGCGAGAGGCATGTATTTGGGTACGCTAGTATGTAGGTGTGCAGTGAATGGCTTTTAGCGTAGTTTGCAATTTGTGGTTTCTACTTGAGTCTGCTGTGGCACTTAGAGAGCTGCAGTTGCAGCCAGAGCTCAGGCTACTGTGGGTAATCGATGCGTTTTTAGTGGGGGAGTCGAAGACTCCGAGACTCCGCGTTTAAGCCTGCAATTTGTTGCAGGTGTTGTCAAGTTTTAATTTTAGCTGCATATGCTATAAACTAAGCTGTAAAAGAGTTGTCGATTGGTTTGGCTCTTGAATTTATGAATATGCTATAAAAACTTTGAAAGTTTATGCTGATTGCTTTGTATTTAGTTTTAGTTTTATGCAGCATTTAGCGATTGTAAAGCGTCATACGACTGAAATCCAATAGAGTTATAATTGCATAGTAAATTTGTCATATTTTATATTTATAATGCTAATTACTTCATGACATTCAGGGTATGTTTAAAGCATATAGTACTTGAGCAAAATTTATGACAAATAATTATGGAAATTTATTGAGAATTAACTACAATTTTATATAGCTCAATCAACACTATTCATGGGAATAACATAAATCACACATGTGTAAAATACCATTTTTAAATGCACCCGTCATCCATCGTTTTACACTCCATTCAGAGTTCACTGAACTACATATGGTATAAAGTATTCGATATGAAATTTCCATACCAGAAACTCAAATAAAAATCAAAACAAAAACTGTGAAAATTAGCAGACAATGCTAATGCCCAAAAACGAAGCTCTGCTGAAGCTGTAAAAGCAAAAAAAAATATATATAATATAAACAATTTATATAATGAAATGAGCAGGGCACAGTGGGATATATCACCCAAAATGTAGAGTGTGGCATAAAAAATAACATTCGAAATTTACATAATAAATGAACTCTCTTAGCGATCCGCTGAGCTCACGAAATTAGAACATCAAACATTTAAAAAGCCATCATAATGGCAATAAAAAAATTCGGAATTGAGAAACATCAAAATGATCCCGATAAGCTCGATGTCGATGATGTCGATGATGATGATGATGGCTTGGGGGAGTTGCCTCCACTTGATAATTTCATTAGAAAATATTTGCGCAACCTCTAATTAGTTTCATATTCAGATGAGGCAAAAACAATCGAATCGAAAACGAAATCGCCATTCACATGTCAAGTGTTGGTACTGTGTCCCAGTTTACTGACAGTATTCTATCAAATTTTCTCAAGAGAAAAAAAACAAAAGAAACAAGGGGTATGCGAATAAGGAATACTCTGCTACTTTAAAAATATTTGCTATAATTAACTCCAGTTATACAGCTAATATGCCCACCGTTTGTACTACCCACTATGTGCTTACTCGATTTGCTCATCGCTTTCACCGCACCAAATCGAGAAATCCCCATGTAAAAATAGTAAAATATTGTGTAAAAATATCATTTATTTTTTCTTTATTTACAATTTCCCAATCAATTTTGTTCAAGGCAATTCGGGGGCATTCGTCTCTGTCAATACAAGCATGAAAATATACCTATTCTGTTTACTGTTTCGTATTCTTTTGCTTCTTCTTCGTCTTTGACTGTTTCGCTGTATTCGGAGTCGTAACGAAATCGAAAGCAATTTCACTTTGCCGCCTAATTGTCAAAAACTGGCAAGCAGCTGTCAGTCAATCAAATGTCAATTGTGTGGTTTCTGTCTTACAGTGGGGAGTGTAAAGAGCGTATAGCGAGGGGGCGTGGCTGATCAAGGGCAGGCAACAGGCAACACATGTGTTGTAAGTCGAGACTGAGACTGAGACTGAGACTGAGACTGAGTAACTAATCGACCACAAAGCGGCGCTACAAAACGCAGCTTGCGGCCAGCTTCCTGAGACATTGTATCAATTACACACGCGACGAGCCGACAAAGATTGATCAATCATGATTGAGTATTGAGTAGCAAGTGGCAAAGCAAGTAAATTGTCGTTAAAATGACAACTGGGTTTTAGTTCATCTGCTTTCTTCTTCTTCACTCTGCCTTGCGCAGAGACCTTTGACCGCACCCAAACATAATCAAGCTTTCAGCTTTTCCTTTACAACAATTCTTCATTTATTTCATTGGCATCCAACCTTGACGTTCATTAACCCACAAGCGCCTCAAGTTCAATCACAAGCAGACCCTAAGAGCTGGCAAAAATATAAACTAATCAAAATGTCACACTTTCCATGCCCGAAAAAAAATCTGCTGACAGGCGACAAACCAAAGAAACCAAAAACAAACCAACGCCAGCAATAACAGCGACAGCGGAGCCAGCTATAAATATCAAGAGCAAGAATGCTGAAGCTCGACTTGATAGATACTCAGGAGTTTGAACAAATTTGATGTTCCATTTAGAATTTGCAAAGTTATGTCTGTATAAACGTGTATATCTGGGAGACTATAGCAGATAGAGTGACTTGAAGATTAATTTAGAATTTGGCCACGCCCTCTGACGCCTTTCAAAATTAATGAATTTGGAATTACAGTCGTAATTTTAAGAATGACTAAGAATGTTAATTTTTTGTAAATATCACCATGCTAATGATTGCTGAACCTTTTTTTAGATTGTAAATATAGAGAATTTAGTGAGCGCGTAAGTTTTGCAAAATTTTCAAGTTAATCCAAATTATTTTCTGTAGATCGCAACAATTAACCCCACATGGATGCACTCATAGTTTTACACAGGGTATCTAAAATCAGATCCCGTGTGTTGGCAAAACGGACGGCGTCGCTGACATGAGGCGGGGTTTGCCTTACAATGAGCCTCGGAATATGCCAGCAATTGTGTTGGCATACGACGAGCGAGAGGGTCGCCAGCGGGTTAAGGCGGGGAGGCTGCTGTGAGATGCCGCTCAACGCTCAGATTACAGCGGACAGTGGACAAGGTAGACAGACGGAGGGACGACAGCGACGATGACAATTGCCTCAACTTTGGCGTTAATGAACACGAGCACACTTTAGCGAGCACTCCCCGTATGGCCATATAGCCATAGCCATAGTAAGACCCGGTGACAGACTTGCCGGACCGATGGACAGACGTACAGGCATAGCCCAGACACAGAGACTGAACGTGGCGGCATAATGAATTGATGTGCAGATGCTCGAACGGCTGGAGGGGGAATAAAATTCAAGTCAAGAAAACTGAAAATAAACTGAACAAAAAACATTTTAACACATAATAATACGAAAATAATTGAAGCAATTATTCAGTGTGTGTGTGTGAGTGTATCTGTGTGTGTGTGTGTGTGTGACAGTTGGCAGCGAGGCAAGATCAACGCAATTAGCGTGGTTATAGCATCTTTATGATGTCCAGCTGATTGTGACAATTGTTATTTAAAATATGTATAAAGATCGGATTAGGTGAGATCAGAGAGAAAGAAGTTCCACATGTAAATAAAAAAAGTCCCACATTTATAGCAAGTTAATAGAGTTTTCCATAAATAAGCTAATTTTCGATAATTTTCAAGTCTTTGACCTGATTCCACTGTATAGAACGTATTAGGTGAGCCTAGAGAGAAGATGTTGAATTCTAAAATGCTATTAACGATATTTATAGACAAAGAATCACATATATAGCAAGTACATTTATAGCAAGTAGTCGGAACAGCCATAAACAAGCTGATTTTCAACAGTTTACACGTCTTTCAACTGTTTGCGCACAACAAGTTGCTTTTCTTTTCTTTGGACCACACCTCAGCAACTCAAATAAATGAAGTTTTCCACTCCCAAACTCCACTCCCCCAAAAACCCACGACCCACTCTCGGAATCGAGTTAAGTAAATAGGCCGTTGGCGATAATTTCGATGCGCTTTGTAACAGTTTTGTTTGCTTCCTGATCGAGAGACGACGTCGACGACGACGACGCTGTCAGAGTCATTAACTAAATTGGCAATGCGTTCGAGCAGCGGCAGCTGCCAGGGAAAAAGATACAATACATATACAGATGCAGATATAGATGCAGTTACAGATACGGATACCGATGCAGCTACAGATGCAGATGCAGCTGCAGTGATGGCTAAAGTAATAGTCGCAGATACAGATACTTACAGCTTGATATTACTCAATCAAATCTAAAGACTTCCGTGAGCGTCTATGTCTATATTTGCTATCAGCTGAGAGAGAGAAGGAGAGTTTGAGAATGAGAGGGGGGTGGGGAAGAGATGCAGTCAACTGTCAAATCAGTTTCACGAGGCTAATTGTCATTTTCCGACAACAACAACGACTCGACTTGCCTTGGTTCGCCTTGTTTGATGCACTTTTAATGCAGCTCCTATTGGGCGCTATAAAGCATAATCTAACCGAACCTGCCCCCGTGCCCCTCCCTCTAGCACATTGGGCTAAAAACATCGCAGACCGTTAGGGCTATCTGCAATTGTTTTCAATTTTATAGCAACCCCTGATGCCGAGATAACTCGCACAGTTCATTCATGTTTTTTCATGCTTGCATTGTCTTTGTGCATTGAACAGACCAGGGGCTTGGTTATGGCAAGGGGGGTAGGTGGACAAGGGGAGCGATAGAACTAGTAGAGAGGGGAGTCGAAAGTGTTACTGGAACGGAAGTTATTAAAATTGTTTAGCTAGTCGAGTTGGTACCGTTTGCTTTGCATAGTGCATTGACCATACGAACAGTTTGTGGTATACAATTATTACACATACGCAGCGTGCGCCCAGCTGAGGCTATTTTCGTAGTCGCTATTAGGGTTTATATGTCACACCTACAATTGTTGTGGTGTCTATCTCTCAATCCCTCTCTTTCTCCCTCTCTCTCTCTCTCTCTCTCTCTCTCTCTCTCCCTCTCTCTCTCTCTCTGAATATTTCTGTTTGTCTGACAACTGTTGCACAGTTTTTCAAGTGGTTTTGTACACTAGAATACCCTGCAATAGTTACAGTTAAATATAATCAGAAACAAGAAAGCAGACGACATAAAAATAAAAATTAATTATAGTACTTTATGGCATAGAAAATTACGTTATGTTCTGTTTGAAGGCGTATCGAATGACATTTCAATGCACCCCTTAGCCTAATTAGGGTAGCAGCACTTGTCAGGTCTCTCCTCAGCGAAGACCTCACCTGACTCAGCTGCTCCCTCCTCTCCCCCAGGCCAGGTGACTTCCGCTCCGTCCCTGTTGAAATCTATATGCCCGCGATTAGTTGACATTTTGCGCGGAGGTCATTACTTTGGTTGGGGAGGGGTGAGGCATACGACGGTTGGGGTTAGTGGGTCAATGGCTTATGAGGTCACAATTTGTACCTTATTATGCTGGCTAGTTAGTTGGCCACTACTCTACTTGGCTAACACTGAAATTGTTGGCATATTTGCTACGCTTCGCTTGGGCTTAAACAAATTATGCGGCATGCGATTTTCGGCCTGCTTTAATAATCGTAATCATCGTCATCCTCATCGTTATCCTCATTAATTTTCGTCATAATGAAAACTAAATGAATTTCACTTATGTATCGTGTTTGCGCCAAATTAAATGTAAAAAAAAAAAAAAAATGGCGAAAGAAATGAATGTTTATGGCATGTGTCGCCGCGCGTCGGTCGCGTTGGATTTGAGGGCGCCTTCCTCTTTTTTTCTGGGCCACACGAGCCGATAGTTTTTGTTGTTGTGACAAACGATGTTTCTGTTTGCGCTTTAACGTGTTTTTCCTGCTGTGCACTGTGTGATTTAGTGCAATTTTTACCCTGGCTAGGTCAGTTCTATCCTATCGTAGATTGCACTGAGTGTCGCGACCTGTCCCACATTTCGTTACTCTCGAATTAGGCTGCATTTTGGTATTTTCATTGGTAACTTATACCTTGCATGCACAAATGCAGTTGCTATAACATTATAGCCTATTATGTTGGGCAACGAAAGCATGTACCAAATGGGTTCGACAGTCAAATTACAGCCATAAACAGACTTGTTTATGATGAAACATTCGACATGCTAGGCTGCAGTTGGTTATAACTCTGTATCGTAAAAAAAATCCATAATTTTTCTAGCTATACAGATCAGCGTACAGCTTCCGGAGGAAGCGTTTCTGCTACTACTACTATTACTCCAATTAAGTTGACCATAAAACAGAGTTAAACGATTGCTGTTCCTACGTAACGCGGAACTCAGGTTATGGTTTGACTAGCTATAATTTGATAGCACTTTATGGTAGCCGACTTTTATGTACACAATAAATTCAGCATAACGCAGAACAAGTTACGGAATTTGCCATACATTAATAGCATTATATAGCCAGTCAAAATATGATTTTTCAAGTGTATATTAATGTATTGCACTCTAAAGTGAGCATATCTTAACTCAGGTTATGGCTTTTTATACGTGCTATAATTGTATAGCACTTTATGATAGCTTACTTTTACATACACAATAAATTAAATATGACAAGAAACAAGTTAAAAAGTTTGCCATAAATTTATAGCATTTTATAGCAAGTCAAAATATGATTCCCCAACTGCTACAAATGTATAGCACTCCGAAAAAAGCTATCGTACTGATCAATTTTTGACATTTCTCAACAATGCGCCAAAGATCAAACAAATGAAATGTGTTTTTTCACCCCCATAACATCAATGTGTCCGAAACTTTTGGCATTTATGGGCCGCACTGGCATACAAATCAATAAAATGATGAAACAATAGCAACACGAATTGGGAATCGAACGGAGAGAAGAGAAAACAGAGAAACCCCAACACGTTATGCCCCAAAGACTCATTATAACAAGTACCTTCCCCTCATCACCAGATATGAAATAAAACAAAAGTGAATTATTTAATATTCGATTCATCTTTCAGTCAATCGCGATTCCGAAACACTTGAGGCGTCAGAAAATCAAAAGAAAACATTTTAATAAATCAAATGTGAACAATGAGCCTGAATTGTAATAGACTCTCTGCTTTTTGGGCCAGGCACTCTGATGCTATAAAGAGTTCTTTGGCATTTCACTGTGAACGGAAACATCTGCCCGGTTAGCCCAATTGTCATCGAATGTTGTACTTGTAGCTGACAAACTTAAATGGCAACACTCCCCGACAAGTTTGACATTTGCAAGAAGGTTTTTGTTTTTTTTTCTTTTTGAGTATATAAAAACCCAAAAACACAAAAAAAAAAAAGTTTATTTACATAATGCGATTCTGGCGTCGATTTGCCGACGTCAACGGTAAAATTGTGCTTGCTGTCGATAAATCTTCCATCCGGCTGCCCAAAACTGATTGCAAGTGTCAAAAGTCAACAACAAAATGTCACGTTTTGTTGTTTTGTTTTTACTTTTGTTTTGTTTCTCCCTCATTGAGAGAGACCGAAACATACTTGTACCGAAAAAAAGAAATAATTGACATTTATTAAGCAAATTTCATTTTGAACCCGAGCGGAACTTCAAAATGAAATGCACTTGAAAAACGATGCACAATTTTATTTTATTACGCTTCTTTTTTATACACTTGCAAAGGGTATATTAAATTTGAGCAGTTATTTCTTAAAAATCACATGAATGGGAGCCGCTCCCGTTGAAATGAAGGCTTTATTATTATTAAATTAAATTAATAATAATAAGTAAATTAATATTTATTTTATTTTTCAACTATGTCAACCTAGGACTGTAAGGGTATAAAACCTTCGTTATGTCAAGGGGTACCGCTTTCTTTATTTTTCTTGTGCCATTTTTTTGTTTTACTGTATCCAGGGAACTGATTGAAATGAATTTTTCTCGCGCTTGTCAAAATACAAGTTGACTATAAATTGACAAATTATGCACATAAATTTCTTGTCGTTTTTATTGTCATTAATGTTGCCTTCTCCCTGTTGCTTCTTCTGCGTTTTTTCTTTCCCAAAAATGAAGCGAAGCAATTGCTTTCAGTGACCAATTTACTGGCAAGCGTTTTCGTATGTTTTCTTTCCTTTTTTCCGTATGCTTGGGGTCTAAAATTTTTAAAATAAATTACTTGATATTAGGTAATAATGAGAGAAAGAATGAGTAAAATAAAGACTGCTGCATTATGTAATGGAACAAAAACAAAACTTAAGCTTAAAGGCAAAGTAAAAAGCTTTAAAAGATTAAGAAATAAGAAACCCTCGGGTTTGAAATACTATATAAATCCTACTTGAAACTTAAGTATCAAGTGCTATAATAAAGTGGCGGTTTCAAGTACTTGAGTTTGAAATATCAATACTATAGATATTGGATTTGCACAATCACTTGATTCGTAAACTCCAACAACGACTGTCTCCCGCTGAGTCAATATCGGTATCAGTTTTCATACTATTTGAGGTCTGGCCAAGTCAGTCATGAGTCAAACTCGAATTGAAACTCAAAAATTCAATGCCAAAAACAATATGCAAGAATGACTTGTCTCTCCCTCCCTCTCCCTCTCTCTCTCTTACTCTGACACATCTTCGCAAAACTCGAGCTAAAAAGTCATTGAAACTGACATTTGAATTTCAATGTCATGCATAGAAATTTGCGCAGATCGTTTATATGATTCGAAATTCATTATGTATAACACATAACTGAACAAGTGCCGCGTTTGTTGGGTGGGTGTCAAATACAGCTTTACAATGGCTCAAAGCCACAGTATGAAATTTTGATATTTTGTCGTATCTTTTATCTGCATGAATATTATGAATGTATCTGCATCTAAATCATTAATTTTGTCATTCAAATGTCATGCCCCATGACCGTCAAGTCTATTTTTGGTGGATACAATTTGACAACCTTATAATAGGTTCAAAAAACTTTCCCTTATCAACGGATGACAGACAGTCAGCCCGACAGAGATCGACGCGAAAACTCTCGCGAATGACCTGCAGCATGGCTTTTGCTCTTGTGAGATGTTGCCCAACACGGGACGGCTTTCTATACGTGAAATTTTTGCGAAAAGCTCTGAAATAAACCAGCTCAGTTGAAGTGCATTTAATGACAGGCTACCACAGACTGACTAAGTGGTGAAGCCAGACGATGACGAGGTTTCAAAAAGAAGAAAAAACGAAATCATAGTCAACTCCAAACTGCATCATCCAAGGAAAACTTTTAAGAAATATTGCAAAATTTGTATAAAGAAACATAGAAAATAAGAAAAGAAAACGAAGCGGCCAATCAACCGCCCACTGATGCCATAACAACTGTCAAGTTGATCCAAAACTCAAAGCGAATGCTGTAAATTATAATTTTATGGCAGAAAACTTTTGAAAAGCCAATAAATTTGACTGCAGGGCATGTCAAGAGACACAAAAAGGAATACGCTTAGCTTGGGAAGTGGCAAAGTGGTTCCAAACGGTTCGCTGTGGCACCTTGAAATGTGGGAACCAGTTAAAGTACACTGTGCGAAGCAAAAGGGAAGAAGGAAATGGTCAAACAACAATAAAAATATGGTAAAAGTGTAGAAAGTGAAAAAAGTAAATTATGCTCAGGGTAGAAATTGTAAAAATATATTTTTATATTATAATAATACATGAAATATAAAGATATTATTTAAATACAGTAAAGTTTAGGTATTTAGGGTCGCTAAAATCAGGAATAGTTTTGTAAAATGTCTTAAATGGATTGATAGCTATTTATTTTATGGGAACTCTCTCATATTATAAGTATATTTTCAACCGAAATTGAATATGCTTAAAGAAGAAATAATACAAATAAATATATGCCATATACATAAATGTTATATATAAAAAAATATACAAATAAAATGAAATTCTATGGCATATTATAAGTTAGAACATTACTTTAGATTATTAGAAGTATAGTAAAATTTTTTATGGGAACCTTTTCAACTTATATTAATTTTAAGTTTTAAATTGTAACTCTTTATTTTCGTGCAGTGCACTTGCCTTAACTGTTTACTCATTATGTCGCTATTCATAGGGAAACTTGTCAAGCACAGCACAAAACTTTTGCACTGCATCAGCCCCTGTTGGCCCCCTTTGCATAGGGTTGATATGCCAGCAAAGGGTTAGGTGACTAACTGACAAACTGAGTGACTGACTGTCCCTCGCAACGAAATGCACAAAAAGAGCCAACAAGTATAGAGAGAGAGAGAGAGAGCGGATCAAACACAAAAAGCCAATAATTGGTCATGACTTTTGGTTACCAAGTTTTGGTATTTAGGAACCGGAACCGGGTATAATACTATGTTGATATGTGTGTGCTATCACGGTAAACTCAGAAGTGCAAGGAAAGACCCTTCGTCTTCGTCGTATGAAAATATTAATAAAGTTTGCGGCCTTTTGATGATTTGCCGACAAATGCCGCCTTGACAATGAAAACCCGCTAAATGCCGCCGACTGACATTCAAGGAGTGGGAGGAGTTTTCCAACTTCTTTCGAGGGGGTTCGGTTTTGAGTTAGTTATGCCTTGACATGTCGTTGATTTTGCTGTCCCTTTTTTGTTTGGTCTTTTCGGTTTACCGGTTTTATTTATGGTGTGTAATTTGAATGCACATCGATTATTCAGTTTGTTGTTGTTGTGCGGTTGGTAACCGATGTTGGTTCCGTTCCGACGTCAAGGGTTAAAGTCAAGGGTTTAAAGACTGCGAGTTTAGCATATTATTATTGATATTGGATGATAAAATTTCATTTTGGTTTGTGTTTCTTTTGTTTTTTGCAGTTGCCCAACAACTACAGCAAATGCAAATGTTGCGCGCCCCGAAGCGACATTGCCCAGCAGCATAATAGTACTAGTATTAGTGATAATACCTTCTGGCCGGTTCCACAAGAACGTGCATTGGAAACCCAACTCCCACACAGGTACACACAAGCAGATAGCTTAACACGATGTTGGATCGATGTGAAATGCCGGTAAGTAAGCGGAGAAAGGACGGAGAAAGAGAGAGACACCAATTTGGCAGTGACAAAAAAAAAACCATTTTCGTATTTCTCAAGATGCGAGGGATTAAACGAAACAAAGAGTGCCTCGAAGGGCAATAAATTAGACACCCGCATATATTGTAATTGACCTAATAATTAAATAAGCGGCTTAAGTGGAAGAGGAGAAGGGAATTGGGTAATAAAGAAACGAAAGCGATTAAGAAAATAAGAGTTAAAAACTTAAGCAGAGTTTGAAACGTAAATGATTTGTCACAGAAAATTATTAGTATAGGAACTTAAATATTTGCTTTTACCATTTGAATACACCCTTGTTACGCAGTTGCTTTACATTTAATTAAAAACAATTCAATATCAATTTACAACTTTTAATCAGGCCGCACAAAAGTATGCAACAGAAAACACTGCAAGTCTCTTGGCATTTTCCCTGCAGCCCCCAAAGTATGCAACAGCAATTGCAAACTCATTATAATTTTATTCCCTCTCTCTCTCACGCACACAGATACAGCTGGACAACGAGAAGCTGCGACGCGATGTGCGTCTCTCGAGCTCTCGCCTGGATCTGCCACAGCTATGCAATGTGAGCCGTCGCCTCGACGGCCACAGCAGCCATCAGAACAACAACAGCAACAGCAACAACAACAACGGCAACAATCATGTTAATGAGACAACAACAACAGGCAGTGGCAACATGAGCAACAGCAACGGCAACGGCCACGGCAACAACAACATCACCATCAGCCACAGCCAGAGCAACAACAACAACAACCTTGGCTCACCGGTCTCGTGTTCCAACACGAACAGCAGCAGCGGCAACGAGCGCGGCTCCTCGACCAAATCGAACAGCAGCAGCGGCAGCGGCAGCTCCGGCAACAGCACAGGCAGCAGCACCGGAAGTGCCGAGCTAAAATGCAACACGCCCATGACACCATCAGGTGCGTAGTTAGGCTAGAAGATTGTGGGATCGGTGGCAGCGGAAAGGGTCGTAGTTAAAATTTGCACATGTTCCTCAGCGCCTTTTGCCTAAATACGCATCGCTGACATCGTATGCGAATTAGCAAAGCGCGCCCGAAGCTCTTCCCCAGTTGCGCTTAATTTTTGATTCAAAATAAACAAATGACATTGAGGTCAAGGTCAGCGCATAACTACAGCAACACATGGGCAACTTTTCAATTACTTTTCGCTGTGGCCCTACTCAAACAAGCAGCCAGCGCGTGCATAGAAATGGCAAAAAGCAAAGCTCAGTTGAGAGTGCAAAGAAAAAACATGAATAAGCGAAAAGAGTGTACGAGTTTTTGACTCAAAACAAAAAAGAAAGGCTACATTCAAAGGTTTTCATAACTATGAGCTTTTGACTTAGGTCTTTATACCCGCTACTCTATAGAGTAGACCCTACAAAGTCGATATTGCCATGTCCGTCTGTATGAACACGTAGATCTTAGCTATTATAGGAGCTATGGCTAACAAATTTGGCGACAACATATCTAATATCGATATATATCTATATATCTAATTATTGTACGCCTAAGTCAAGTTTATTTTTATTGAGAACAGAAACTATCAAAATGCAAATAATTACTACTTATTAATGTAGAATATCTAATAATACTTTCTTGCTATAAAAGCCCAGAAACCTATGCTATAAAAATCATAAAATAATATTTAAAGTCAGTACGTTTCTATTTTATATGTAAGGCTTAAAACTTTTTTTTCTACACAAAATTCCAATGCTTATATATATATTTTTTTTGTATGGATCAAACAGAATTGGTAAAGAAATATCGTAACTACTTGACCGATCTAGAGTTTGAAGAACTGAAGGTGTACAAAGAGGTCTGGTATTTCGGACAACATGCCAGCAAGAACTATAACAAACCCGCCCCCACAGCCAATACCACAAATTTGGGCTATGACGATGATAATGGAAACTACAAGATCGTAAGCAACGGGATATTTATCGATAGAATATAATAAAATATAATAATTTCTTTTCTGTCAGATTGAACACGATCACATAGCCTTTCGATACGAGATATTACAGGTGATTGGCAAGGGCAGTTTCGGACAGGTGATCCGAGCGTTGGATCATAAGACCAACACACATGTGGCCATCAAAATCATAAGGAACAAGAAGCGTTTCCTCAACCAGGCGGTTGTTGAGCTCAACATACTCGATGAGCTGCGCGAAAAGGACGCCGACGGATCTCATAATGTTATACACATGCTGGACTATACCTATTTCCGCAGACATTTGTGCATCACGTTCGAGCTGATGAGGTGAGTTCAAGGATAACTAGAAAATCCATACATTGCATATATCTATTCATAGTACCGTATGGCATATAATTTGTTCGGTCTGTGACGTCAATGGCAGTCACGACTCCATCGCGAGGTACCCAATTAAAAACGCGTATCACTCGCAGTTCTATTAGCATTCAGTCAATTAAATTTATTCGCAAGTTTTATCCTTGCGTGCCTGGCGCCCATTAAACGACAATCGTAATCATATTTCTACGCCCCTCCCCCCATCTGATTTCATTTCTTATCCAAGTTCCGCCCGCACAAGTGCCTAGCACGCATTACGCAGATCCGCTGTTGCGCTTTTACCTTGGTAACGGCACCTTTGCGACCCCCACGAACAGGCTGCCATAAATATACATAGACATAGCTAAGCACACTATATATATCTATATATATCCTAATATGTGTGCCTCTGCCACACGATATTTAGTTTTTCCTTTTGTTGCTTTTGTCTCGTTGATTTTGTGATTTTCCTTTTTTTATGGCGCTATAAATTCACATTTTTTCGGGGTCTTTTCATATGCGCAATCATTAACATTCAAGTGGTTATTGTAATTGTTTAACAACTCTTTAATTGTTTAATAACTGTCTATTGTTGTTCCTTTTTAATGGGTCTATGCATGATGAACGTGCTGAAATCATTTGATTATAATAGATTTATCTACGGATATAATTATTTATTTATATTGGGTTTCTTTTAGTATTTTCCTTACCTATAGTCTCTTTAAAGCTATCGCTAAATTTAAATCGATTGTTTGCGGATTGAATCGCAGTGGCAACGCTTGAGCTGCCACTTGTGTGCAGTAAACAAATAAATTTCTATTTAATTTGCTCGCATGCCAGCGTGCACACACACACACACACACCACATGCGCACACAACACAACACGCCTGGGAAGCGGATGAACAGCGAACCGCAGCAGGCGCCCCCGGCTTGACTATCAATTTCAATTTAAATATTGTGTAGCCCACTTTCAGGCGGTTGCCTATATTTACCTGTTGTACGGTATTTCCGCTGCGATAGCTTAGCAATTTAATTGATAGACAAAGCAACACGCCCTCTCTATCAGGTGTTGATTTTAAGCGAAGGTGTAGAGCCGAGCAGAGCCTACTTGCCACGCCCCCGCCCACTGCACTGACTGCATATGTCAAAGTTAAGACAGCCGGCAACGCAAATATGGCCAGAAACACGCGATGCAGCCAGCAGAGAAACACAGAGAGAAACAGTACGGCAGGGTAAACTTTTTGAAGGTCACGTTTAAAGCTCGATTGACTCGATTCCGTTTCCGTTTTGCCTGCCCTCCTGACATTTCTTTCCGTCGGCAACGTCGTCTAATTTGTCTTAATTGCGGAGCCTCGCAAATTTGACATTTTTGAGCAACGAATTCTTTCGGTTCCCGCGTAGATTTCGGCGTGTAGTAATTTCAAATGGGTTACGGGCACGCCATAAGCACGAGCCCAAGCCAGCGAATCCACTCGAATGGGATCGATAAGGCCGCCAAAAATGAATTTGTTTACCATGCAAATAGCACCAAAAACTTAATTAATTATTTGCCTTTTGGGCTAATTAGCCGCAAAATCGCTACTCGAGTGCGCACTTTGCGGCTTGTTTTCCATTTTCCCTTGCTCGCTCTCTCTCTTCCTCCCTCCCTCTCTCTGTCTTGTCTGAGAGTTTTCTTGCAATGGACAAAGTTTTTCGCCAAATGACCATGAGGAGGGAAACCCGAAAGAAAGAGAGAGAGAGAGAGAGAGGA
The DNA here is from genome assembly GCA_018151445.1 of Zaprionus inermis. NCBI lineage: Eukaryota > Metazoa > Arthropoda > Insecta > Diptera > Drosophilidae > Zaprionus > Zaprionus inermis. The sequence continues at coordinate 2,631,471 of JAECXD010001696.1, forward strand.
GAGTCGGGCAGCCGCATTGACAAGCCCGCTGGCAAGTTTAAAGTTTGTTTTGAACGAGTAAACAAATTGTGTGGCCAAGTTTTACGTAATTCAATTTACGTGCACGCAATTCAATTTTACATACACCCGTTTCCTATCGCCTCATTGTAACTGCAAATCCTGATGATTCCTGCATAGAATAAGTAAAGGATTATAATTAACTTGTAATTAACTTGAAAATTTGAATTAAAAATAGATATAATGTTGTTGGAAACGAGTTTTTCGTTAGGATGCCACGCCTTCTTTTGACTGTAATACAAAAAAATGTATGAAGGTTCAAAATCAAACAGGAGTGCAGGCTGGATACTATGGGAAACTTTAGCATAAATATCCATAGTATTTATAAACCGATTGAATTGAAATTTGGTAGATTAGAGTATATAATATTTATTTATGTAGAAATAGAGAATTAAGACTTAAATACTTTGCCTAATAAATGCAAACAACCGATGTACAGGTGTAATTTAAATCGACTCGACTAGTTATTTTGTGCAAAAAAAAATACATTTTGTGAAAATTAAAACCACTTCGAGCTAGTTAAACCATCGAAATTTTGCAATTATTTGCTAAAAGTATTTTTAAAAAAAGTTTGCTTATTAAAACTGGTTTTTATACAAATCAAATAATATGTATTCATATATAATAAGTATTTTGCATAATTCTAGGAAATTTAATACACAAAAATTAGTTAGTTTGATGAAAAAGTTTATATATTAAAAAGAGAATTTCGTATTTTCCAAAACTTTCCATGGCAAGCTTTGTTAATTAGTGTAATACGAGTTAATTAGTGTAGTCTCAGTTTCGTTTGCCTTTTTATGGCGTGTATCTCAGTTTTACCTGGAATTTCCAGGTAGCATTTTGTATTTATAGAGCGTGTACATTTAGCACTTGAACATTTCTAATTGGCATCAGCCTCGTTGTCCGACGAGTAATGCCTGCCTCAAGCTGATTAGGCTAATTAACATTTTTGGCACAACAGGGAAACCTGTGAAAATTGTGTGTTAAAGAGAGAACGAGATATGTGACGAGAGTCTCGGCAAATATGAAATTTAATATAGAGCCTAGGAGGGCGTGGCTTTAACGCCCACTAGCACACATTTGAAGCACTTCACATTCAGTCAGAAAAAGCGACACGAGCCAACAAAATGGTCGCTTCGTGACACATTTTTCCTTTGAAAAAAACACACTCACACACACGCACATACACACACACACATTTGGAACATTTTCCACCTGCAGCATGTTGTAGCTGTTGTTGTTGTTGCTCTTTTCCACAAAAGTCCATTTGCCATAACTCTCGTGTATATGAGTGGGGAATAATGTTTTGCAGGCCACGTAATTTACAGCGACAGCGATAAAATGAGCTGCCAAACTGCCAAAGACAGTCAAGAGGGGGCGCCACCATCACCACCAACACCGACCATCAAATGCCATAAGATATGGTCACAGTGAGTGCCATAACTATGCAGCAGCAGCAGCCGCCTGAGCTGTGCTGAGCATATGCTCAGTACAGATGACGTTGCCAAAATAATGTTGTCATGGCCAAGTTTCTCCTACGGTCACGCTCCCCTCCCTCTCGCGCACACTCTCTGCGCGGGCGTCAGGGTCATAAATTTGTTCCAATGCTGCTGAAGAGCTAAGCTTATCCCTTGCTCTCCCTCTCTCTCTCTCTCTCTCTCTCTCTCACTTGTGCCTTTTGCCCCTTTGCCCCTCCAGACTGTCTTGAGCTGCAGCTGTTGTGGTCGTTTCGGCAATGTGTCAAGCTATTTATTATTTTTTTTTGTCTCAGTGTTAAATTTATTTCAATTTGCTGAGCTCATGATGAGATAATCAAGACTTTATCAATTTGCCAAGCCTGCCATTTGCTAGAAAGCTTTAATAAGCAATGAGCTTAAATATATTAATTTTGGGGAATGTTTCTAAAAGCTTTTGATAGGTGTAGATAAATCGTAAACAACTTTATTTAATCAGCTTATAAAGCTCAGTAAAACTGCCAAAAAAGGCAACAAAAAATGCTAATCGAACTTATTCTGGAAATCGCCACGCCCCTAAACTCTCATAAAAATAAAAAAATCGCAGGCTGTGGATATTTAGGTAGTAATTTTTAGAGTGTACAGTAATAATAATAATGTATAATAAAATAAAATAACTAAGATTTCTAGGTGGATTCCTAATACTATGTAATACAAAATACTAGAAATGTGTGGCGGGTGTATTACAGTCGAGCAATCTGGTCAGTAGCTTTCTTATTTCTTTTAAATGTCAAAAATAATTTGATTACTTGGAAAGTCTGTGAAAACAATTGTGTAAAGCTTCCATAACCGTTGAAGCCACGTTTCTTGGTCATACAAATTATGTATGAATATTCTTTATAGCACATACGACATGTCTGTTCATGTCAGCAAGCATATAATAGTCCATTCAGACATGTAGGCTGTCATATGCACAGTCACTGCTAGCAAATTGTGAACGGCCAAGCCAAGTCGGCGCGCAGATAGTCTGAGATTTTTAATTAAAAGCACAGCGTGAATACCCCCTTCTCACTGCGACCCCCCGCAACTGTCCATGTAAATGAGCAGCAGACTCGGCTTGGGGTATTTTATTTTTTTTACTTTTTACTTTTTTCTTGCCATTTTAAATTAATTTTTGCACTTAGCGTGTAGATTGCAATTAGACGGAAGCAACTGGGGATTGAGTTGCTGCGACGCAGTCGAGTCCTGCCCAAGAAGAAATGAGTGTAGACGCAGAGGGGGGGAGTGTGTGTGTTGGTATATGGGTGTGTAGGCGTGTAGGCGTGGCACTGGGCAAACAACACCCCTGCTGACAGCTGCTGTTGCGGGTTGTCGTTGATGTAGGTTATTATAATGCCGTGCCATGGCAGAGTAATTACCGCTAATTGACATTTGTCAAGCTTAAAGGGGGTATTCGTATCGTATCGTTACTGCGAGACTAGACTTGGCCAAGGCCACTCCAGAGCGGAAGAGAGAGAGATAGTTGCTTAGCTATACAACAATATTGTTGTTTTTATTTTAAATATTTATTTAAATGCAGTCTAGAGATTTGTACCAGCTTGTGCCGTGTGCCGCAAGCGCCAATGCGCCATAAAGTAGGCAGCAAAAAGCCGCTCACTAATTAAAATGCTGCACAACAAATTGCGAGTCGTGGGTAGGGGCCTCAAATGGAATAATTGGAATATAAATATGTATAGCGAATTTAGCCTTGACTCAACCAATGTGACAGTCGACCGCGGCCTTCCTTCTCTCCCTCTCTCACGCGTAACTAACCCAAGCAAATCAAGGTCGTCCTCGTAGTCGCATTCTCAGGGACAGCATCATTAATTAGTAAACCATCCTAACCCACGCATAGGCAAACAATGGCAGACAGACAAAACTTTTTGTGACTTTAAGGCGCTTAACCGAGTAGCTCTAATATTAATTGATATTTAATTGTAGCTTCTAAAAGGAATTATGCAAAGGAAAACACATTTTGCAAAAGAGAAAATTAAATTGGGAAATGGAGAGATAGATAGATTATAAACAGCATAATTAAAGTCAAATCTTGAATTGATTTAGACGTTGAATGCCTTTTGCCTGTGTCTTGTTATTATTTTATTATTATTATTTAAAGTTAAATTTACAATTTAAAGCCTTAATTCTTTGGTATATGCTATCAATAGAAATACACTAATGATATCCATAAATTTGATTGTGATTAGATAATAAACATGGATGTTATCTAATGACTAGAACCCAAAACTCAACTTTAGTCGTTCTTATTCGGTATTTTTCGCTTGTTTTTAGATTTATTTCTAGGTATTATTTAAATTTCTGTCTATTTTTCTGCAAAGTTCGTTTTCTAAGCTTAAATATCTCTGTATCTAGTCTGACTTTCGATTTCGTCGTATGCAAATCGTTGCATTCACTTTGAAAACTTGTCTGCCGATTCCATTTCAGGAGAAACGCTGCTCTGCTCTACTCCTCCAGTCTGTCTGCCAATCAATTTCACAGCAAACTTTTCACTTTTCCACCACAAACTTCATTTCTATGCAAAGAGTAGAAACACAGTGAAAAATAAAAGCTAAAACTTTGCTGACACCATTTGGTTGCGATGCGAAATGAATTTATTTTGCGGCCAATTGACAGTGCCGGCAAAAAAGTATGCAACGAAATGTGTGTTATGCTGCGATTTGACTGTTGGTTTTTGGTAAATTTGCGCATGTATCGCGTATGTATATATAGGCTTATATAGTACTCTTTTTTTAGTCGGATATTTTTGGCGCTAAATGCAAGCATTAGTGGCTCGTTACAGTTGCATGTTTGGTCTGGTTTGTAGCTGCCTCGCACAGCCGGCAAATCAATCAAATTACCGAAAAAAATTTGGCACACAAGTTGCAGGAGAGGAGAGGAGTGTGAAGGAAGGAACGAAAGGCAAATGCTATAAACAACAAATTTCAAGTTCATGGATTGCGAGTAACCACTCTCTGTCCCTGTCTTCAGTGTCTACACCATACGACGACGGCATGTGGCATGTCATAATGCAGTTATAATATGCCATTTTGACACAATGCCTACGAGGAGCCGGGCAAATCAGGTTCAGCAGCTCTTGGAGCGCCCATTAGAAGCAGCGACCCAAACCGAACCGATTCGCCTCGCTAGGTCTATTGAAATTATGACATTTTGATGATTTTCTTATTGGTTTGTTAGACTCGTCCGTCGGTAGAGGGCAGCACAAAGCTCAGCAAAATCAATAAAAAATGTGCCGAAAAAAAATGTCTTTAAAAAAACAAAGGCACTTTAAAAGTCACAGTACAAGTCCGACGACTTATCCGTTATTTCATTTGAAAGCATCAAGGCCGGGACGAGTCGTCGTGGGGCTTAACCCAATAAGCTTAACGTGCTTGACTTGGGCTCTACGAGCTGAAGCTGGAGCTGAACTGAGAAACCGGTCTGTCTGGTAAGAGAGAGAATATAACACACTGCTTTGTCGTTTAGTACCAGAAAACACGATTTTCTTAATTGAATTTCGTGATAACAAGATGTTCTCGTTGCTACAAGCTATGAGAACGCCAAAATGTATGCAACACTTGTCGCAGTTGAAAGAGCAAGAGATGGAAGTGTAAGAAACTGAGTTCAAATGCAAATTCAATTAGTTAAGGCAGTTTGGAAGTCAGAAATTTGTATAGGGAACGCTATAGCAAGCGTGAAGTCTATAAAAATAAAGTCGAAAGTCTTTCTTCACTTAAGATATCTTATTTCAGCGAAATTGCAATTTAATCTTATGTCTATATCCTTTCTAAGCTACTTTCATTAATCCAACATTGCAAGACAAACTTCATGACAATCCCGGGAAGATATCACGCACATGCTGATATTCTTACCCTCTCATGAACACCCACATATCTTACTCGATAATATCCTGACATGCCATTGCCAGTTATTGCTTCCAACTAGCTTCGTTCTCGGTTTCGCAGCTATGTAGGTCAAAGCATCTATTAAGTGCATGTCAAAAAGGAGCTCATGTCAGCTCGGCACAGTGGGCGAGCTGGGCTGATGAAGTTTTTGATAGGATACTAAGAACTCGGCTGATGATACCAAGGAATATTGCAAAGGAAACGTAAATGACAGCATGGAATTTTCGTGCGCGGTCGGTCAGCAAAAGTTCAATAAAGTGAGATGAGCTGCTGTCAATAGCATATCAAACAGATGATATATGAAAAGAAAACTATGTCAATACGGGATGGGCATAGTGGGTGAATAGAGAGTGGGTTGTATAGGGGGCTGTCTGTACAAGAAACTCATCAATCGCAACGCAAAAAGCCAAGTCAAAACTGACAGACAGCAAACAATTGACAAAACTTGCTGAGTTTGACCCGCTGCACAGTGGTTGCAATGTCATTGGCAAAAAAAAAAAAAGAAAAGAAAATACTTCGTTATCAGTTAATTAATCGCACAAACTGTGAATACAAAATGCAATAACAAAATTCGTAAAACCTCTAAAAGGGGCAAAAAGGAAAAAGGGGAAATCGTAAATAAAAATAGCAAACGGGTTGACAAAAGCAAAACAACATTCTGTCAAGGAAAAGCAACGAATGTACAGTGGGTGAGAATACATAAATTGTGCGTTGAAGAAATAACTATAAATAACTATATGTAAACTAACTATATGTAAAAATAAAAGTAAAAAGGGAAAAAGTGAGAAAAAATTAAATACATTGCAGATAAGTTATGAATGTATAGAAATTCGATTTAATATCGATTCGATTTCTATAATATATTTAATAAGAATCTGTAATATTTAAGAGTTTCCCATTAATAACTTAATATAAACTAGCAAAATATAGAGTATTTAAAAGCAAGAAGATTTGGAGGACATTTCCGAAAGGATTGCAAAACATAAGATGCATAATAAGAAAGAGAGATAATAAAATATGCAAGCAATGCATATATCGATTTGAATTGATGTATTTAATGACAATCTATAACACTTTTATACCTATTTAGTTTTATACTTATTGATATCCCTTAATTTTCCACTGTGCTTCCAATCGCATTTTGCAGTTCATTTTTGGGCGCAATATTTACCATTTACTGTGACATCCTCTCCCCTGCCATATCAACTACTGGCACTGCCCTCCTCGTTGCTGTTGTTGTTGTTGTTGTAGTTGTTGTTGTAGTTGTTGCCTGTTATCGTCATATATCCAAATTTCTGTGCGACATGCAATGCAAATTAATTCAATGCATGCTATTTTATCGTTGTTGCTTCGATGCGCGCTTAAAGCGACCGGCATTTTGTAGACCCCCGCGCCGTATGAATACAGCTGGAAGACTTCATTGTTCCGCCCTTTCTTTCTCTCGGATAGTCACTTGTTTTGTAAACAATTCCGATGGGGTTGCTCTGAGTCACGTTGCTTTTTTTTGAAGTTTTTTCTTAATACTAATCAATGGTTTTTTCCTATTTTCGTCTATTTGCAGTCTCAATCTGTACGAGCTGATAAAGAAGAACAATTACAATGGTTTCAGCATGAGCCTGATAAGGCGCTTCTGTAATTCGATTGTCAAATGTCTGCGTTTGCTCTACAAGGAGAATATCATACACTGTGATCTCAAGCCGGTGAGTTTGGAGAAGCGAGTAAAAAACACACCGCATCACATTTTTACCCGGTGTGAATGCGTAGCTCCTTACGAATAATACTCTGTACACAGTTATTTTAATGCGATTTGATTTATTTTTCTATAGGAAAATATTTTGCTTAAACAGCGCGGCAGCAGTTCGATAAAAGTTATCGATTTCGGTAGCTCATGCTATGTGGATCGAAAGATATATACGTACATACAGTCGAGGTTCTATCGCTCGCCCGAGGTGATACTGGGATTGCAATATGGCACCGCCATCGACATGTGGAGTCTGGGTAAGTCTGGGCAGGGGAATGGAAGACACACGGGACACGAGACTGAACACGGGCAGTTTGTTGATTTTAATTAAAAAGCATTTTGCAATTTGTGTGAGAGTGGGAGGGTGAGTGTGTGTCGCGGGCACCCTTTGACCTCGTTGCAATGAGGAAAATGAAAATGAATTTTTAAATGGTTTTGCCCTGCATTTGGCAAGCGAATTTATTGCTGCACACACACACACAGCCACACACACACACGCCCAGGTGTGTAGGTGTATGGAAAAGTGCTACACGAACGCATACGTGGAACATTTAAATATTTTATACACTCTTTTTATGTGCACACATACTGCACAAGCATGCGGCGGCCATTACTGAGATAGAGGTCTACTGGTTAGAGAGGGGAAGAGGCCGAGGAGGAGGAGGAGGAGATCACGAGCCCGACACTTCTGATATCTAACGTAACTTTTCAAATGTGTTTTATGTGCGTTAAGTGAACTGATGGGGCAACGGATGATGCCATGTGCCACGTGTGGCAACTGTATACCTCAAAGATACAGATACATATTCTCACTTGTTCAGATCTTTATAATCTCCCTCAATTAGCAAGCAAACTAATCTTGTCTAACTATGTAGGCTGTGCTCATTTCCATAATTGAAATTTCCCTTCAGCATCGACGCCTCTTGCTTCCTGCCCTCAGTTTCTTCATATTCCCTTAACCTGAGCTTTGCTGCAGTTCGTTTCGGTCGCCCCAAGACTTTCACATTACTCGACACGTAACCCATATTCCTGTGCGCGCTTTGCCAGGCACACTGACTCACATAAATAGGCGCCCACACGAGCATGCATGATAATGGGCTAAAAATACGCCCTGGTCAGCTTTTATTAGAACAGTGACTACAACAACATCGCGTACACATCGCCTGCACATTTAATGAGTCCTTTGTGTCGGAGCTCACGATATTTTCTGCTGACCGGATGTGCTTGTAGTCGGAAATAGCCGCTAAAAGGATATGAAAGCAGAATCGAAGGGGGGCAGCCAGGCAGGGGTGTGTGAGTAAAAGAGCAGGCAATATTATTGTATACATAAACTTTAAGTGGGCGCACTTGTTGAGTGTCTGCCTGCCTGCCTCCCGCCTCTCTTTCTCTCTCTCTCTGCCACTCTGCTATCTCACTTTACTCGAGTCACGGGCTCACGTCCTGAGCCTGTTGCTGTTAATTGGCATAGTGCGTGTTTTTACACTTGGCTGGAGGCAACAATTGAGCTCAGCCAGTTTCAAGCTAAATGTGTGGCGGAAAAATGAGTTGAGGAAATTGCGGACTGCGCAGTGTGGCAACAAGACACGGAATTGTGCAGTGCAGTCAAGCGATATGGAAGTAATGACAATTTCTCTAGGCAGAATAGGAGAGCAGTGCAAGAAGTGTTTCAGCTGATAAGAAAGTGTGCAAGTGGGCTAATAAAAATGGGAGAGAAATATGTAGAGGCAGCATAAGGCAGGTGATTTGGCCGATACAGAGAGAATGAAAGAAATTTATGGTAGAAAATAAAGGCAGATAGACCAATGATAACTACAAAAATGCCAAGCTTAATATCTGCTAGCAGTCTCTCTTAATCGAGTCCTTTACAAACTGAAACCCAATCGATTTTAGCCTTTTAAGGGCCAAAGTGCAATTGAAATTGGCCAGTCACAAATAATCGCTTTGCCATTGAACCTTTCGAAATCAATGCTGTGCCGCAAAACAATCGATATTGTGGCTGAACTTTCGAAAGCACTTAAACAATTTGCAGTAGCAAATAAATAATACCCCGGAGAGCACTTAGACAGCACAGGCCTGGACAGGCCTCAAACAGGACCGGCCTAGCAGGGCCAAAGTCAAGGTCGTTGCGGACGACTGCAGTACAAAATAAACATAGAAATCAATACTAATTAGACTAGATAGTATAAACTAATATGGTTTACTAATTCGTGTGTTCTTCTCGGTTCCTGCTTACAGGCTGCATACTGGCCGAACTGTACACGGGCTTCCCACTCTTTCCGGGCGAGAACGAGGTGGAGCAGCTGGCCTGCATAATGGAGGTGCTTGGACTGCCGCCGAAGGTGCTGATTTCGGTGGCACGACGTCGTCGTTTGTTCTTCGATTCGCGCGACGCACCGCGTTGCATAACCAATACAAAGGGACGCAAACGATCGCCGGGCAGTAAATCGCTGTCACAGATCCTACACTGTCAGGATCGGTATTTCATTGATTTTCTAACGCGCTGCCTGGAATGGGATCCCGCGGAGCGTATGACACCCGACGAGGCAGCGCATCACGAATTCCTACAGCCATCCGCATCGAGTCGTCATCGCAGTTGCCGCATGTCGACATCGTCATCGTCATCGGGCCTGAACAGTGTTTCGCAAAAGTCTTCCTGCTACAATTTTGCAGAGATCTCGCCGGGCACGGGTCCCGTGGTCGCATCGATAACTAGCACCACGGCCGTTAGCAATGCCGCCATTGCCACAACCAAATCCAGCTCCAGTTCACGCCAGCCCCCGCCATCGCACAACGCCGCCAACACAACCGCCACAAGCCAGTCGAACGGACACCTGCCCGACATCAAGCTCAGTGCCAGCGACAAATACAATAGCATGCAGAAGGTAGCGGTACGTTCGAAGATCACGTCGAGCGTGTCGGATCTGGAATCGGTGCAGCAATATTCGTTGCATCGTATCTACGGCGGAGTCGGCAGTGGCAGCACGCATCACGTGTCGTCCGCGGCAACTAGGAAGCATCTGAATGGCGGTGGCAGCACCACGAGTGGCAGCACTGCGGCTGGACTGGTCAGCAAATATGGCAGCTCAACGCTCGCGCATAATCATCACAATCTAACGCATCACAATGCATCGACGGCCACAATTGCCACGACTACGCATCATCATCATCATCATCATCATAATGCCAACGGTGTTGGCGGCGTCGGCATCGGCGGCGGTCAAGCGCAGATGGTCGGTGGCAGCGCCTCGAACGTGGCCATGTCGCATTCCCAGTCGACTGGCGATGTCTCGGATCGTGCGATTTTCGGGCGTGCTTGACTTCGCGCGCGTCCAACTAAGTTGGAACTCAAGAAGTGCAAACTGGTGAATATGATGGATTTCTGGAGCTAGAAGTGGCGTCCACAGCATTGCGCTGCCGTGCGGGAGGAGGAGCGGCTGGATGAGGCACCCGCCTAGTAACTGTAATTGTAATTGTAACGTAGTTGTTCCATAAGCTACTAAAATGCTGTACGTGCATATATATGCATGTGTATATGTATAGGAATATCGATCAGTGTGTGTATCTGTGTTTCATTTCAAGTGAACGGAATGCTAATTGTAAAGAGTTTTTCCTCTAGCATCCCATACACAAATCGTATATGCGTATAGTAATGATATATGTGCATGATCAATCAACTCAACACACACTCACACACACACACACACTTGCAACACCATAACTTGCAGTAGAACTGTCTGAAACTATAGTCGTGATTACTATCGCTTGCAATGTTTGTTTTCGATTCGATAGCCGATTGTTTTTTTTGAGGCAGTCCTACTAAGCAGTATTCTCAGTTTTTTTTACTGATTTTTTGCTACTGCCATAGCTCTATATGTATTTCCCAAGTATTTGCATCCATGTATTTCCACACTCGTTCATCCAAACTGTATTCAACACGAACAAAACAAAGAAACTCCCCCTCCAGCTCAACAAACAAAAAAAATAATCAGAATATAGAATATAGTTTATAGTATATGTTAAAATACCATATATATATATAGTTATATATACGATTGTGTATCGACTCAAATCTGTAACAATTTCATACAGCTTCCATGTCTTTTGCAACAGTATCAAGGCTGTTATTAGTTACATATGAATGCAAAATTGTAGCTATAAATACGCTATAAAAGTGTATATCTTAAGTCTCGTATAGGTTCAGAATGTTTCGAGCTCAAATAAGTTGAAAATCAATATTAACAATTACCACACTGCATGGCTACATCCAACACATATACACTACCTTCAAAACATATTCATAGACCCACCAACAACTAATCGAATAACCCTAGAAAAACACAAGTACGGATTACGAAACATTCTGGCCTTTGGTCCCAAGTTGAGCAAATCTTAAGTGTAAGTTTGTATTTTGAGAGAGCATTACGAAATATGCCCAAAAGTTACAACACTCATCAAACAGTGCAAGAAACATGTCATAATCTTTACATATTATTGATCTATATATTACGTAATTATATCTAGTTATATATAAAAAATAAAAACACCATATACGACTATAAACACCATTAACAACAATTATGGCCAATATATAAGATGAAACTTTAACTAATTCTATGCAAATCGTATTAGTCGGGAAACAAACAAACAAAAAAATACAAAACCAATTTTATTATTATAATCAAAGAAGATGAGAATGAAAGCGATATACAGTTGATAAATGATAAATGTCTTCGATCCTTTCCCAAAACCTGTCCCTATCTGAACCTAGACTGTCAGCGAACAATGTTTGTAATGTACACGTAATTTTAGATATCACTGTAAAGAAATGCAATTTTTGCTCATGACTTTGATATATGTAAACGTCTATATAAGCTATATAATGTACCACACATACACACACTAGAATATTTAAACGTTATTTCGCCTATTTTATGTATTATTTATATTATATAAGTCAATGCTTATATATTATATTATAATTCTCTGCCGATCCTAAATATTAATATTTTATTTCTTTCGTATATGTATGTATTATGCGTTTTATTCGATTAGCAAGAAAGGAATGCGAAAACAAAACAAAAACAAATAAAACAATATGCAAAACTTGATTTTTAAAGTGAGTTCGAATTTAAAGTTTAGTATTAAATTGAAAAATAAAACAAAAAAAAGAATGAAAACTACATTTAATTATAAACAAATATATCAATTTTAAATTAATGAATCATATTAATGGTCTAGAGAAACCAGAAACAAAACCAACATGTAATCAATAAAACTACAAAAATTGAAAAATAAATTACAAATTATGTACTCGAATGTTAAGTGTTTTATTATTAATGGATTTGAATTCTTATAAAAGATGCAGCTACATTATACATAAAATTCCACTAAGTTAAGCAACGTATAAGGGTTAAGGCAATAAACTAAAATGTTGCATACTTTTAGGCATGATTTATAAACCCAACTGTTGAGGCTGGAGGAGTCTGCAGCCGTCAAGTTTCACGCACATTTTAGTAAATCTGAACTCAATTGGAGCAGAACGTCGGCCTTATATGATTTATTTATGTTTTATTTTAAAATTATTGGCAAACTTTTGATGGATCACGCAGTTGTTTTCGTCAGCGAAAACATCAATATTTATTCCACCAGCCCGATTGATGTGTTATTTATTAATGATCGCAGCATTTGACACCAATCGGAGAAGCTGCCGGCTATCAATTTGATAATTTAGTTTTTGTTGCAAGCAAAAAATGAGAAGCTTGACTTATGTAATATCCACCTATGCAAATTTGTTGTGTATTTTATGAGTTCATTATCAACTTCTCTGCACGTGCGATATATCGCAGATAATTTAATTAAAATGCTTATCTTGTGATCATAGCGACAGAAATAAATGAAGATATATGTATATATGACACTAGCTCATTCATAATAATGCGGATTTCATAAAATGATCAGCTGCTAAATGGAATCTTAACTCCGACACACCTACGATATCAGTTCTGTCCAATTTACTGCATCTCTGTGAAAATCTCAGGCATACTTGTGGGGACTGACAATTCTTCAAACTGTTTACAGGCCCAAAATGGGTTTGTTTTCACTTTTCATCTGAAGCACTTGACAAGTGTTTGCGTGGGCACGCTGAGAAAGTGTTCAGAATTCTAAGTAGAGCTGCCCACACACACACAATCACACGTCAAATGACTTAATCCCAGCTACGTCAACTGGAGCTGTTTCTTGGAGCCCATTCTTGAATGAAAAGTAAAAGTTGCTTCCTCACGATTCGGCAAAACGATGCACACATATCAAGCCAAAAATGGGAAAAAATTCCCATTGAGAGCATCGTGTTGATAAGCAGTCGCTGTCGCAGTCACAGCGCCGCGGCGTCATCGAGTCAAAGGTTTATTGACGCAGCTTGTGTCTCCAGTTTTCGGCTGCAGAGCGATCTCTAGCTTACTCGGCGATGATCTTCATGATCTTCGTCTGCTGCAGCAGCAGCAGCATCTGCCACTTGTTGCCAGGCCAGTCCAGGTCGAGTTTGGTTCGGTTTTGGGTTCGACTCGGTTCGGTTTTGGTTTCGGGTTCATGGCAGCTCGAAGGCCGTCGCATCTTTTGCTTGACTGTTTTATTTTTCTTGATGCCTTCGTCTTTGAAGTTTTGTTTTTTTTTATGGCAAAGTGAAAGTCTTTCTCCCTCAAGCATTTTGCTGCTGCTATTTGTACAGCATTTAGTCTTGTGTGTGTGTATTGTTATTTCTTTCTTTCTCGATGTTTTGATTTCTGTTGTTTTGCCTGGCCATGGACTGTGACTTTGCACGCTCTTTTGGTAATCTCTTGCACAAATATTAGCTACGTGATTAGGAATTTACCGGCTTATGAATCAGAAAAAAATGCGAAAATATTTACCAAACAACATTAACTTTGTGTTTCACAGAACTTTTTCAACTTGACATCAACTGTAGAGGAAACTACATCAATCTTGAGAAAAATTCACAAAACATAGTACTATATCACTTTCAGTTTCATATCTACAAGTACATTGTAATCTCGCACTCTGTCTTGTGACGCATCTGAAGGTGCGGTTCACTTTATTTATTCGCTATAAAAACAAAAATTTAATTGCAACATCGTCATCTAACTAACTGTCACGTCGCTGTGAGGTCAATCCGGCAGTTTAGGATATGACGGCAAGAAGGCTTAGCTGCTGTCAGACTCAAGTGAAGCATTAAACTAACGAGGGTGTCTATAAACTGAGACCGACCGGCTAATTTGTAGGCCCCACTTCTGCCAGAAGGTTGTTTTTTTTTGGCAGATAAACTGCCACAAGATGTGAAGGCACTTGCAAACTTATTCTTGGGCTTTGTTTTTAACGTTTTCAGGGTTGATTATAAAATATTTGTTGTTATTTATATTGACTGTTGTTGAAAGGCTTTTGAAACCTGTAACTGAAATTAGGATTAAGCAAATTAAAATAAAAATTAAATAAATATATAATAATGATAATATAATATAAATATATATTTATTTCCATTCTTTATCATTTAACGTTTTTACTTTTTGAAAAGTATTTATCATGAAAATTGATTTACAATTTCATTAATTTGAAATAAAATAAAAAGTAACAAAAGCTTTTACCTATCTGATACATAGTACCTTAGATAAGACCGCATAGAAGTCAATCTTTTTATTTTCCTGGGAAACTACAAATTTAATCATAAGCTAACAAACAAACCCAACATTAAGCATCATTAGAAATTGTTTAGACAAAGGGATAAAGAGGGTTTCAATAGTGTCTGTGTCTGGTTGAGTTTTTGTCTGACGATTGAATCAACCTTCGGGTGTAATTTATGCGATGTTTGCCAGACAAACAGGTGAAAATATTTTCATTTTATTAGTTTTCCATATAGATTTACAAAATCATCGAAGGTTTTCTGAACAAAGAAAGTCATCATATATATTCGAAGCTGCCATTCGATACAAAAGGGCACCTTGCGCAGCAGTCAATGGACCTGGGGACCTGCTAAAGCTGCCGCATCATCGGCCAAATCAGCCGAGGGCCATTATCATTAGGTGTTTGGTCCCCCCTACCCCCCAAAGCGGGTCTTGGCTGGGAAACCTGATAACGTCTTATGCAACGCAATGAAATGGGCGAGGTTTGGGAGTCTCCCATTGGGGTTTAGACTTCGAATCTTCTCAAGAATTGCACTTCGCATTGACTTGCATTTTTTTTTTTTTGTTTGTTGTTTTTTTTTCCTGCCTCTGCGTTGAAAGTGAAAATTTATTAATGAAAGCTGCCGTTGATGGCGATGAAATGTCTATGCCTTCTGCTGATGGATCTCAGTCGATTAGTCACGTTGGCAACGCGACTGTCGAATTGCTTGGGACTTGAGTCTAAGACAGCAGCAGCAAATTGCTGCTATAATTGCTGGAAAGCTGAAAATGCCATAATTTCTTATTGTTGTTGATTGGCCCTGGTTGCGTTTTGATAAGGGAACGGAACGGGACCGCATAACAAGCCAACTAACTAAACTAAATGATCGCCGAGTGCGCGTTGCACAAGAGGAAATCAATTTTTCAATTTACTCAGGCGAGGAAATTGTCATGATTTGGGATTAACAATTGGAATTGGGTGGATCGAGATGAGTGGAAAAACGATCGCTGTAGGAGTTAAACGATTTGTACGGTTTTTTTTAAGATAGAAAAGAGGATTGCATTAGTTATTACAATACTAGAAACATTTTGCCAATATCTGTGAAAAACAATATAGATGAACTGCAGCTTGTTGCGGTTTATAATAATATATGGTCCGTTTATTTTAGTGTACATAGATAAATATCCAACGTCTTAAAAAACAAGCAATAGTGCAATTTTTATATATAGGATACCTTAGAATGTTAAGACATATAAAAGGAATTTTCTTCTGAATATCGCTGGACTTTCAACAAAGTGTTGCAGGGCGTAACGTGAGATCTCATCGAGCATGTTGCATATTTAATTACATATCGATTTTGACATGATTTTAGAAAATTATCCATAGGATGCATATCTTGTTTGGGCTTCCGTTAATGCGCTTTTCGGACATACTATCTTGCAACATACTATCTACTCAAATCCATACGCTGCGCTCTCGATAATACCGATCATTAGCGATCTGGTCATGCTGTGAATGAAAACACCAAATACCAACAGGCTGTAGCCAATTCGACTATCGATTATTCATCGCATGATCCACTTCGATTCGGATGTCGGATGTGATGCAAGTGTGTAACAAGCTGATGCATAGATCGCGTTCCGGGTGCGATCGCAGCTACTTATGACTGCCCAATGTGGTTCAACATAAATAATACCGGTAGAGCAGCACATTAATCATACAGCTTCGAAAAAGAGAAGATAAAAAAACGTGAATCACTTTAGATGAGGCAGACAAATTGTTCGACGGAAAAGACACATTGCCGCGTACAATGGGAATGCAGTTAAAACCGATCTCATCCAAGAGTGCGACACACGTCTGTAATTCGTCATTATCATCATAATCATTTTGGTCTGGTCTTTCCGGCTGTCCGCCGCCAATCTGCGCGATTTTCGGGCAATCATTAAGAGTTATTTATTGTTATTGTTTTGGCTCGATGCGTAAGTTTCGCGTACTGGTTCAACTTCTACTCGTACGCCTCCAATTAAACGTTCTTATCGCAGCATACGCTTCCGAGTACACCAGCTTGAGGAAAATACGTGATTCGGGGCATGAAATCAAAATCGCCAAAGTTGGCATCACATTTTGATAGCCATTTCTGGTGTGATAATGCGCGGTGCATTTGAAAATAGGTTCCATGTTAGAGAGAGAGAGAGAGCGCGCAAAGCAAAGCATTTCCTTATGTTGCCGAGGCGGCACTTTCTCTTTCACTTTGCACATGTGCTCTCTTTGCTTTCTCTTCGCTGGCCGTGCGAGTGAGTCGCTCTTGCAGTCTGACGTCGCTCGCATGTTGCTCGGCCACATGTTGCTGGCAACATGTTGCCAGCTCATCGCTGACTCGTCGCGGCGCTTCGCGCATTTCGGTTGTCTTTTCTGTTTTCAGTTTTTGGCATCTTCGGCGTCGCGAGCTTGGCTTAAATTGTTACCAAACGCTTAATGATCTTCAGTTAAGCATCGAACTTTTACCAGACAAGTCGTGTCGGCGGCTTCCACTTACCACAGCCGACCTCAGCTCCGTGTTCGCGGACAGCAAAGCTAGACAACGCTAACGGAATACTAAAAACAAATAATACAACAACAATAATAACAACAACAACTACGCGAGAAAGAGAGAGAAAAACTGCATCATTTGCATAAAGCAAATAGAAAACGTTAAATTCAAAACGCGCAAGCAAAAGTTGATTTGAATTTCGAATTCGGAATTGGATTTTGTGTAGTTTCATCGTCATCGTCGGTCTCGCCGTCGTCCGCGTAGTCGCATTTCTGACATTTCTCGCGCGCCAATTGGAAATTTGTTTCCAATTTCTTATTACCATCGCATATCGTGTCCAGTTTTAATGTAAAATAGTGCAACGATATCGAAAAAAAACATACTGAAAAATTACATTTGCTTTTCTTCGCACACGTAACAATTGCGAATCATATCCGGGAAAACATTTTCGAATCGAATCGAATCGTCATGCGAATCTTTTTGATGATTTGGGGCACCCTGTGCCTTTGGGTGGCCGCGGCCAACGCTCAGGGATTTATTCCACCTCCTCCCAATGCGGCAATACATAATGCGGTGAGTTGAGTTCTCGAGAAACCTATGAAAAATAAACAAAGTTTTGAGTTAAGTTCAAATATTTTTGAATTTTCCAAATTATTTTCAGTTTAGAAATGCATTTTAGATCGTTATAATTTGTTTTAATATTTTCGAGATATATTTCTCACTTGGCAGTCAAATATTTAAATTTTTTTTATGCATTTCCTTTCGAACTTCACTTTGCAAAAGTGGAACAAGCCACTGTGTTAGACGCCAACAGGTGTTCCAGTTAGACGCGTCTCACGCCCCAAATATGTGTCAAAGATTTGATTAGAAAACAACAATGCCAAAGCAATTTATAACTCAATTTGCATTTCCATTGAACTTTAGTTATGCAAATATTTATTGTTGTAGAGTTTATTGTGAATTTCAAGTTAGGCAAAATAAGAAACACGCTTCAAAATTGACACAGTTCCGTTTTTGATCGTCATATTTCGAAAAGAGAGTTCCGTTAAGCGGGAAATATTGGTTAGGATGCCGGAAAACTGGTAGCAAATACCGTGCGAATAGAAACAATGATGTAAGCGAAAGAAATTGATTGCAACGAGTTGGGATTAAATGATATATCTTACGCAAGAGCTGCTGCACCAGCTTAAATTATTTAAATATTCAAGATATTTTCATTTAAATTTCATAAAAGAAAAAATAAATATGCTACTTGGCGCCTCATCAGCACACGCGCCTCAATGAACTTTCCCTTTTGAATGAAGATGCAAAGGAAGCGCAGCGCAGTCAGCTGCATTCTCAGCTGAAAGCGAATTTTCGCTTGTTTTTATTGCTTTTCCTGTACTTCAATTTTGGCCACATAATTTATTAAGCCTCATTAACAAATTGCCGGGCCAAAATAACTGAGTGCCATTAGGTCGCATGTGTGTGATATGTCTGGATTAAGGCCGTCTTGCTACGGATAGTTGCGTTGTTGCTACTTTTGGTGTTTTGTTGTATTTTGATTGTCGGTCAATGTGGCATTTGTGGCATCCGCTGTTGTGCTTAGTTTTCACTTTCATGGCCGAAACACCGAAACTTGGCAAACAGCTCCGCAAGCGTTTATGAATCGAAATTTATCTGCTCCGCTCGCGTTGATTTGCGGATGAGCTAATGCCCATAATTGCGATTTCTTGTCGCTTTTGTTCGGCTCTATATGTATTGTCTGCACATATATCGTATGGTATTACGTAAATACATCTCGGACTCGAAGCAGGCCGCTGGCAATGTTTTGATTGGTGCCTGACAAAGAGACAAGGAATTTGGGTTAAGCCTAATGAATTGTAGGGGGAACTGAGACTGAGAGTGACAAAAGGAAAACGAAACAAGGCAGAAAAACTGCAAGGTAGAGTAGGTAAATAGAGAGGAGGTAGTTAGTTGAAGATAAATTGAGCGACAGAGATAAATACGTCGAAATAAGTGGATACTTTAGCTAAATAAATATGTTAATAAATTAAAAATGTGCAATAAAAACTGAGGTAGGACGGATAAATAGGGAGGTAGTTTGCTATAGATGTGTGAATAGTTGGATTTAAGGATAACTTAATATTTAGATAGCTAAATATTTCTTAATAAATATATAGTTAGACACATCTAATACTTAAATAATACTGCTTAAATACAGACTATCAATAACCAATTTATATAGTTAAAGAGATTAAATAGATATGCATACATATATGCATGGATATATTTACAAATACAAAGAATGATACATAGATAGATAGATGCAAAATATGTATATGAAACCAATAATTTATAAGTCTCTGATTGAGTTCTATATAAGTTTTATCTTGTAATAACCAAGCTTATCTTATTATATCCTTTTATTTTCACAAAACACGCTGCATAATTTCATAATCCCGCTTATATCACAGTCCATGCAAATCTGTGATTGCGATTTCAATTTGCTTTGCTAAGCAGCACTTCCTCAGCTCGATTTCCATTAACTTGGCTTGCTCCATCTCCATCTCCACCTCTCTCTCTATCACTCCCTCCGTATTGCTGTCCAATCAGGCACAACATTTCAGCGTGAAATGTAACTGAAATGCGATTTAATTCTCAATCGGATCGCATTGAGAGGGCGCAGGCACGAGTGTTGAAGTGTGACAGGGGACGGGGTAGAGTGCCCTAATAGACTCAGCGTGTATGATTAGCGTTCAATTAAAGTACTTTATTTGCTTTGTTTTCATGAAATTCGATGTGATTTGATTCAATTCGATTTGAATTAGTCCGACAAGCACAAAGTGGAAAATCACAGCGAACGGATCACCCTCCGGCTTAATTAACTCGGCTTGGGCTGGGCAAGTGTCATCCTGTTACCGCGTGTGAAAGATACTGACAATCACTCACGCGGGCGTTCCTGTGGCCCGACAACTTTCATTTTTGTTTTTCGTTTTGTACACAAATCCATTAACTGTTTGTCACTGGAGCGGCCCAGCAACAAAAATTCGAATCTTTCAGATAAATAATATGCAACCGAAAAAAATACAAAAATGTATTTATAAAGATCTCTCGATTGACCCACTTTCCATGCCATGAAAACGAAACGAAACAAAGTATAAGAAACCTGGCAGAACGTCGAGCCGTCGTTTCAAAGCGCTTGCGAAAAATAAAAGCACCAAAAAGTAGCAGCAACAACAACAACTCAAAAATGAAAAGAAATTATAACTTGAAATTCATACAAAAGAAATGCGACTGACAGCGAACAGTAACAGGTTCAAGGGCTGTCTGAGCGGCGCACTTGGCAGACGCAGATACAAAAGTATCTCTACGTATGCGCGTCTCTTTTTTGGTATCTGCTTATTATTGATAAACTACGCGTAGAGAACTGGAGCTCATAAGCTTATTAAAATGATAACCAATTATGTTGATGTACATAAGAAAGATACAGAAAGTATCCGACTACAATATGCCTTGTTAAAAATCAACTTCAGTTGACAATAAGCTTATTACTTTAGCAAAAAGATGCAGACCCAATACTAAAGTTGCTTGGTTACTAATCCATTGTGTTACGCTACAATAAAGTATGTCTCTATCGTATTATAATTTAAATTTGAATATTCAAACTACTTATATCTTATCTAAGCGAGCATCCACATTCCTATGTCAAAGAGAGAATCTTAATACCAAAGCTTCAGATACTATTTAACAACAATTTCATAATAAATTCGTGCAGTTCGGCGCGTTCGCCCTGAACAAAAGTGAAAGCAAAAGAAAGACGCACTCACACCGACATTTATATGTATATCTGTTGTTGTCTGTTTAAGCAGAGATCTGCATTAAAATTTCAAAATAAAAACCAACAAAATTGAAAAACAAAAGCAGCTTGGCAACAGATGCTGCACAGACTGTTGCAATGTCCAGACAGTTGACTGTTAGAGACGGTGGCAATTTCTGTTTACACGACACAAAAAGGCAACTGTACATAGAGTAAGTACTCTAGTCTATATGCATGTATCCATGAAGTGAGATGAAAATAAAAGGCATAAAATTAAGAAATACCAAAAGCAAAACAAAATCACATAAAAGAAACTTCGACTTTGAGTCCAGCTTCAACTGTGATCAGTTCCTGTTCGCAGACAAAAGGAAGATGATGATGTGGCTCTCTTGTGTTTGCAAAAGTTTGCAATACCCTCTTTTACTCTCTACAATTGTTGTAATCCCAGGCCGTTGCCGTTGCCACAACTTATGTCAATAGTAAGCGACCGAGACAGACGGCAGCAATCTGGTCTGACACGTTTTTCGTTCGAATTGTCTGTTGGTAAATTGTGCAAGCCGAAAAAGGAAACTGCAACAACAGCTGCACGAAAGGTTAAGGACAACGATGCATGACAACCAGCAGGGGGAAGAAAAGCCGAGAAAGATCAATGACAGATTATAGATCAGAAGAGAAAAACGTGAACTTGGCTACAGTTTGGCGATACTCAGCCGAGAAGACACACCAAATGCTACTTAAACTGAATAACATTATATATTATGTTCCTAAATAGTTAAAAAACTATTAAAAATAACTTCAAACAAATGTTTCCCAATCATCATTTAAACAATTACAGCTTATTTTGAAATTGATAAGTTAAGCCGAAAAAATCCCATATACTTAAAACTATCTTATCTAATTAAACAAGACTAAAATGCCTCTCTCTGCGCTTCTCAAATGAAAACCATTTCCTGTTTACTTGCCTTGGCTAGTCAATTATTAAGCCATTACCCAGATCGGGGATCTTTTTCAAGAAACGCCCATCCATACTACTATGGAAAGAAATCTGCAGCCTGAAGTTGGGCAAAAAGAGCGTTAAAATTTCACATGCAAAGAGAGACAGGGGAAGAGAGAGATAGAGATAGGAGGGGGGAGCTGGCAAATCGTTAATGCTTCTACTCTGGGCATCTTTCGGACACTTAAACGCATCGCTGGGAAAAGAAAGTAAAAGGGCTGCGGCGACATAACTCATCGCCGGTTATTGACAGGCGACTCTCTTGCTTTATCTTTATCTTTATCTTTGTCTTTATCTTTATGTTGCTGCCTGTTTTTCCAGTCGTTGTCGTCTGTCTTTTTTTTCGGTGTATACATCAATTTGTTGATGTTACGCTGGGTTGGGTCATTAATAGCTAGTGTAGGCTTTAAAACAACAAAATGAGTTTTTGTTCCGATTTTTTGACTCCGTGCCTAATTGCAGGCAATATGAAGCGAGAGGGGAAGACAGAAGACACTGAAAGAAAAGGAGCAGTAGATGAGGGGAGTCATTAGTGCGGTGTAATTTGCAGTAAATATATCAAAGAGCAATTTTCACCCACCGACGCCGACAACAAGCGCAGCAAGTGTCAACTTCCGCATTACTCATACGCCACGTTAAACTGGTTTCCCCTTTGCTATTGCATTTCCAGTTGTAGCTGCCGCTGCTGTTGTTTGGTGTTTGTGGTTGTTATTGCTGTTGTTGTATTTGTTGTTATTGTTGTTGTTGCATCTTCTCGCCATAACTCAACGCAAATATGGCCAAAAGTCAAACAATCCTCGTCGCCGGTCACGTAAGCGTTCGACCAAGCCCAGAGACCCAGACGAGCAGGCTGCCTCCTCCTGGGCAAGCGGGCAACTTGCAGCAGGCAGCATGCAATCGGCCAACTGGTTAGCTGCGACGCGGCTGTTGCACTTTCGTTTTTGTTGCTGTTGCGCCTGTTGGGTGAAAATGAAGAAGCGTTTGTTGCTGCCGCTGCCGCTGCTGCTGCTGCTGTTGTTGCGAGAGAGTTCCAAAAACAAGATTCCAAGAGATCTGCCTGCTGCCGCTGCCTCGAAGATGTTGCAAGCCGCAGCACAAGTTGCATAATTTGTTTTTCCTCCAAGCTCGACCTGTTGTTGATGTCGCTGTTGTTGTTTTCCTTCAACGTACTGGTGGGAGTCAGAGAGTTTTCAGTTAGTAAAAAACTTGTCCATTGATTTGCACTTAAGAAATGACATTTTTGTGGTTGGAGTGAAAAGGTGCAAAGGAAAATTTGCAAAAAAAAAGAAAAGAAATGTTGATGAAAAGCAAAAACAAAAACAACGAAACAAACCAAACCAATTGACTTTCGTTTAACGAAAATATGCAAAAATATTGAACGACAGTGATTGCAGGTAATTGAAAGGGGAAAGGTTGGAGGGAGATTAAAAAATTAGCTAAAGCACACACTGAGAAGGCGGGCAGGGGTATAAAAGAGGGGTTGGCTTAACAATTATCCATATGATTATACTTATACACCGGGGGGTTATATTGCTCAGTCACGATTGAGCTAACAAGCTGAAGAAGGTCGTGTGAATTCAGTGTGTGGATATGCAACTGTTGTGCCATTTATATACATATATATTCTTGAGCAGCGTGATGAGCTGAGCTGATTCGGTCACGAATAGCTCAAAATGATCATGTATTATTATATTTATTTACTGTGTAGTTATTTATTCTTGAGCAGCAAGTTTCTCGATTTCTCGACGAACAGCTTGAAGTACTGCAAGTAGTTATGCATTATAATATATATTCTTGAACAACAAAATGAACTTAGTATGAGATGCACTTGAACGTGTCTATATGCGGTGCATGGGCTTGATAAGCTGAGTTCACATTGCGGTTGAGGAAGGGGAATCTTATCACAAGCTGAAAAACTATTCTAGGAAAGTGCAGTAATTAGCAGTTTACGTATTGTCATTAAGACACGAACGGAGTTGATAGCAACGGAAATGCATCTGTCGATAAATTGCATCGATTTCAATTTGAATCGCAGCATCGTTCTGCAATTGCGCCATGTCGATACGACTGTGTTTTTTGTGCCCGATTTTCTCGGCGAAATCGAAAGCAAACCGAAATCTCAATTTAAATTTTCTGTGTGTGTTGTTGCATGCTCAGCTGATGCACTCAAATGCGCAGCAGAAACAGCACAAGCAACCGCAAAGAAACAAATTAAAATGTGTTGCCTGCAACTGCAGAAGACGTTGCAAGAAGAAGCCCGTTGCGCCAGTGAAGAAAAAAATGCGAGGAATCGGTTGGGGGGGCGGAGCGGGAGGTAAATTACTTCTGCGCCGCACAAAATCAACGAAGCTTGCGAAAAGTGTTTTTCCAACGGCAAAAATTGAAAGTGGCAACCAGCTGAGGCCGCAACTGGGCTGGCCACGGATGCCTCTCGCCGACCGCACTCTAGTGTGAAGTGGGCCACAGTGGGGCGTGCTTGGACCACGCTTCCCCAATCCTCTACCCTGCCTCCCATGTGCAAGCTGAGCACATACTATTGCAGTGCTTTGACTTTTGCGTCGGCGTAGCCGTGAAATATGTGTGTGTGTGTGCCACCCCAGAGCGAGTACATGTAGCAGGTGCCAAATGAGATACATAATTGCATCAGAGTTGCAGCAAATATAATAATAGTCTAAGGGTGCCTCTTGGCCAGACACAGCTCAGACTGGACCCGCCGCAGCCACAGCACGAATTAGACGCTTATGCAATGGAAAGGCACGTCAAGAGCTAAAAAGGCCAACAATGAGACTTGAAGGGGCTTGCCAAACGTATAAGAATGCTGTGAAAGGGAGAAGAAACAAGGAAGAAAATGTATTAGACTGTGCATTTCCTGGATTTAAGTAAAGCATGCAGGACATAAAAAGGGAAAGTCAAGAAAACTTGTGTTGAAATCCGCTCTCACTCTCTCCAGACTTCTTCAGCTTCTAAGAACGCAGCACAACATAAATTTCGCTCTCAAGAGCTGCAGACATAAACCTGGCAGAGAATACGCCAAATGAAAAGCCATCCAACGTTGTTAGGAGCATATTTATATAGTAATAAGTTGCACTTGGAATTGCGTAAGCAAGCTGATACACATGAGTTTTTAAGAGAGCACAGACAAATGGAGCAACTAGAGCAGGAACGAGCATCAAAATGCCACACTGCTACTCATGGGAAGCAGGTCTGTAGCCAGTTTTGAAAGCATATTATCATAAATTAACTACCTCGAATTGAGGTTTTCAAATTAAATACAAACGTTTAGCAGTTTTCCCACTACGTATGCAGTTTGTTTGGAATGCAATGGAATCGGAGTTGCAGTTGCAGCTGACCGACTTTTACCCAGCAGCCACTTTAGACAACATTCTGTTCAATCATGACAGTCAATTTGCTAACTGCATAACCGGATAGCTTAGGTTATTAACCGCCAAACAATGGTTAGGCGCAGGCAGGTCTGGGCTGGGGCTGGGCAAACATGGATCATGGCATCGTCTCACGGAGGTAATTGCTTAAAATTGTCACGAACTAAACATGCGAAAGTTTAGTGACTCCACGGCATACACCTGGGTAACGTCCCGCGAGACCTCTTCGGGGCAATTTGCATGACGCTATGCGGGACTCTTGACAACGTTTCTCGGAAAAGCGAGGCAAGTGCAATCGCCTTGCGTGACCACCAGCCGGGCACGAGACCAGCAGCAACAGTAAACAAAAAAAAAAACCAAAATAAGTAACAACACGTTGAGCGAATCCCAAACCTTTACAGTATCGAGTCTCAGTCTCAGCAAAAAAAAAATCTCGCACTGATTCGATCGTAATTAAAAACCAAGCCAAAGAACTTCTCTTTCTCAACTTTCAGCTGCAAGCTCGACTAACCTATAAATTATGAATTCCGAACTGAGGAAAAACTTAACACACACAGCAAACTAAAGTTTTCATTTCATTGCAAACAATGGAGCAGTCCAATTGACACAGCGTCGGTTTCGAACTGAGCAAGGCAGCGGTTGCAGTCGCGGTGGGGAGGGGAGGGGCGAGTTGGCTCTCCTTTTGAAATGCAATCGCATGTCTATGGAGACTTCCAACCCAGTTGCGGTTAATGCTAATGTTTAATTAATGCATTAAAACGAAATTACCCGAAAGATCTAAAGCGTAAAGTTGCAACTGCGACTGGCTGAGCGAGTGGAATGCCAGAGGAAAAGTTGAAACAAATATTGGTGTATATTGTAAACTATTTAGCACATATTTGAGAAACTGCTGATATATTTAAAAAAGCTATCATCCGTTTATTTCAAGTTTTATGTTCAATAGCAATCGAGTCTTAAGAAAATATCGCCAGATTCGTTGGAGGTGAGATGATATTTATATTTTTGATGATAATATATTTCAATATCACGCTAATAGTTTTTTAAAGTTTCATTGGATTTCTTTCGAGGTTTCTGCCAGCTTTTCAATTGCAATGGAAACCCCAATTCGCCTTCGGCAATTTTTGACTAATCTACCAGTATGGGACGCTCGAAAAATTCACAAAATTCAAGCATAGTCAGTCGTATAATTGACAACTTCAGCTTAAGTAGTATATTGACGATGTGTCTGACGAAGGTCAACTCATCTGAACAAACAGACCTACTATACCTTCGTGTCCGTCATAAGTCTCTGTGGCTTATTTCTGACCCATTTCCAGTGGATGCGACGTCAATTGCAATCGAACGCCTCAATTGAACTGACAGCCCATGAAAACGAGTAGACAAACAATCCAACAAAATGTTGTATAGTCTTTCAAAAATATTTTTTTTTGAAAATTATGATTATTTGTTGAGTTTTTGAGTCGTGGTTTTTGTGCGTGGCAGAAAAATTGCACAGTAAAGAAAGAGATGATGAAATTGTACGAGGCGCAAGAGATAAATTGTGCTGAAACGAAACAAAAGATGAGAAACGCAAATTTTGATGAGCGTGGAAAGGTTTTCAGAGCTGGGGCGTGGCAGAGCCTGTCAGTGAAACGCTTATGAAATCTTAAATTTAATGCAAATCTATACAGAGTCACAAGTTTGGGGCAAGGCTGCGCAATTGCTGGACAATAATGCGGTCATCCCACTCACTACCTCTTTGTGTTTACATTTAAATTGACTAAAAGATACAGATACATACATAGATAAAGATACAATTCGAGATGCTAGACACGCAAGCCAAGTGCTGCGTGCGTCAAATTTATTGAATTGGAAAGTCAAATTGCAGTTAATTTTTATATAGATACATATATCTATTTAAATTTATTTCAACAAATGTGTTTTCTGCTTCTGCTGCCTCTTCTTTACTTCGCCTTTATGTGCTGCCAACACGCAATTTGTCTGCGATAATTATGGATGTTTTCCAAGGGATTGCTTACGAGTCGAACACGGCAAAATAATGATTAATATTATTATTATTGTTATTATGCTATATGTGGGGATGTTGACTTGCGAATTGAAAGTGAGGTTCGAAATTGTGTTGTTCGCGCTTGTCAGCTTGATGAAGTGTTAGATCTCTGTCATACAAGAAGTCCAGCTTAATTACATTTTCACTTTTCATAATTCTTATTTGGTAATTTAATATCCCAACCTTTTAGCATGCCCGGCACATCAATCTTCTGGTTTCTTTCTGAAAACCATTAGTTACTATTTCATTTTCAATCTGCTTTTGATATTTCGCGAGACCACCCTCGCGTAACTTTCTATCAACTTTCCGCTTTTAGCCTCATGAACTCGACGCGAGATCTTTCTCTTCTCCGTTTTATAGTATATTTTCGCTAATTAATTTCTACATCTCATCTCTCTCTCTCTGGCCTGCTCGCTCGGAAAACTTTAGTGCAATTAGTCATAGGAACAGCTAAATTAACTGGCACATAAACCCCGATATTCACATGCAACTCAAAGAGCGGCCCGAAAAGTGGGTTTATTTAAATTACAATTACAGCGCAAAGAGACAAGGCAAGGGGAAGGCCCTCCGCTAATGATATAATAAATCTTTGAAGCTCGTTAAGAGTGTTAGACTGTGTCAAATTAGGCATGCCATATGGTGCGCAGGTAGCTGTCAGATACAGCTACTAGATACAGCTACCATATATGTACAACATATGCGGGTCTGCAACTCGTGTGGGCGATGGTTTCGTGTCTTCGACGCTTGCTCCAAATTTTCCCATTGGCATTTTGGCCCAATTTCAATTAATTTACATACATTACAATTCAATTAGTCAACACAACGCAGCAAATTTTCGACAAATTTGCATGCCGCACATCGACTTACTAATTGTATCTGCAACTTGTTGTTGTTTGCCCCCTGGCACAGCTTGTGCAATTGGCAGCGTATCTTGCAACCCGCATCTTGCATCTCGAATGTGCCAAGAGCTGCAAATCAACCAGCTGAGGCTGCACTTGCTGCAAATGGCAGCCGCCTTAAAATCTGCAGTCCAGGCTTGGATTGAGATATTGTTAGTCTCTTAATATTTACGAATCTTATTTCTATGCAGTCAACTGTAGTAGGTAAATAGGAAGGGATTGGTTGCATAATCCTTGTTAGTCGAGTCTAGTTCCTAAAAGATACAGTCAATATGAGTTTTTATTTATATGTTGATACTCTTCTCTTACCCTTTGTTCATCTTTGGAAAGTGAATTTAGCTTCTGCTACCTTTAAAACAATTTCTTAATCTGTTTTTAGCCACATTCTTTTTGTAATTATACTCAAAAACCTCTTGGACGTAAATTACCTAAAAAATTGTAAACCCTACAAATGAAGCCACATTTTTTATTTGTTGCCAGCAACAACAATATAACAACAATTTACAGCAACAACACGTAGACAAATCGTGCTAATTTATAAACTATTTTACGAGCATTTTCCTACACTTTGTCTCGGACGGGGAAAGATACGCGATAATACCAAGAAAAAAGTTTGACCAAGTTTCTTTTTCAACTCGCTTGTTAAATAACATTTGCTTCTATTGTTGTTGTTGTTGTTGTTGTTGTTGTAACTGGACCTGCTGGCGTTATTGTGTTGTGCCTTGCAATTGTTTCACTTGCTGGCGGCAATTTGTTGTTGTCGGCGTCGGGGCTTTGGGGGCATGGGGAAGACTTCTTTCGCTTTCATGCGATTCGACTCGTGCCTCAACTGAACTGGACGTGGTTGTAGGTGTTGCTCCAAGGTATTTTATGTTGTTGTTTTCGGCCAGACAAAATTTCAGTTAATTACACAATTTTATGTAAATTTCTCTTTAAGATGCGCCCGCTGCTTTTGTGGTTGTTGTGCATTCTATGAATTAATTACTTATTTGCGTAGCCAGCGAACTACTTTGTAGGCAATTAAAATGCCTTTAGCTGCGGCTCTGCTTTGGGTTCGCATTTTGCCCTGGACTGCAGTCATTTTGTCGATACAAAAATGGGCGAAACAGACAGGGAACAGAGAGACGAAAAAAGTGAAAGGCAATTGCCAAATCTTCAGATTGACCAACCGTCAAAGCCGAAGCGAAGCCATCAAACGCAGATTACCATGCAAACTTTATGCGCCATATGCCAAGTGGCGACGCCAATTGCCGCCAAAACGAGCAGGCCCAACTTGCCACTTGCAACCTGCCACTTGTCCAGCAACCAGTTCTTCTCCTCGTTCTGTATGTCAGCACCATTTACAACAATTTTCATCGATTCGTTTGTCGTCTTAATGATGTGAGCACGATTGCTCTGCGGGATTGGCCCAAGACGATCGACGAGAGCTGATTTGACTATTTGACAAGCGGAGCACGCCGATTGCCACACACAAACACAAAACAAAAGCCGCTCGCTGCAGTCAAGCGGAAAATCTGTTTTTAAATCCAAACAAAGGTAGTTTTATGATCAACGATAAAGATAATGGAGGTCCCAATTGTAATATATATGGATCTGTGAAACGTTGATCAAGCGAACCCCTTTCGTAATCGACTTTTCAACTGACTTTTGAAAATATTGTAGGAAAGTCAATCTAAAAAGATGGCGTGATACTTGTCTATAGATTGTGAGAGATAAGTATGCACAAGAGAAACAATTTAGAGGGATATATATACAGAGATGAAGATTGATTTAGAAATCTGTCATTTGAATAATAATAAAAACCCCAATATCTTAACTAGCTGCTAATAAGATATCCAGAGATCACGATCGAGAGTGTAGATCCCGAGCTTCGAGTCATGAGAATATGCAACTAACAAGCAAAATCAATTTAAAATCTATAGAATGCTGTTCTGATCATCGATTATCGATGTTTGTTGATCAGTTACAACTGCCAATTAATGCGACCTGAATTCGGAGTTGCCAATCAAGAATTCCCCCTCCGAAAAAGATGTCGATCGCTGCGCAAGAATGCACATTAATTATGCCCAAAAAACAAGCTGTTCTTACTTTTTGACACATGCAATTGCAACTGTAGATTGCACAAGATCCCCTCGAGCAAAAAGCTGTAGAATCTCCTCGAAATCTTCGAGCCGCAACAACCTTGAAACTTCACGAATGACCAAAACTGCAACGCGCCCTAGAAATACACAAAACATTAGAAAAAACAAGATACAAAAACAAATAGTAAACATTAAACTAGGCGCAAGTCGACAAAAAGACGCAGTAGCACAAATAAACAAAATTTCGAGAGGAACACAAAGTGTAGGGGAGGAGGGAGGGACAATGGTTACAGGAAATACGTAAGGCAGCGAGAAACGAGGCCATTCGGCTTGGATCTCACTGAGATTGGTTGCCAGTGGCCAGATTGAAGTTTCGGTAACTTTGCCAGAAGACGTGAATAGTTTCTGCAAGATGCTTAAATCCAAAGACACACGTACTCGAGGCCATTGCGCAACCCAGTTTAGTCGCCGTCGGCTGAGGATTTGAAGAATTTATGGTCACTTGGGTAACTCTTTAATTAACAAATAACAAAGACAACTCGAGATGTCTGCTACTGCCGTTGTTTTTGTTGCTTCTGATTTGATTCATTATATTCTGATTAACATGTGCTCTATAAGTGCTCATTTTGTGGCTACAAATCACTTTCACTGCTCGCCGCCACGAGGCAATGAAACCGAAACAGAAACAGCGAAGACAACAAACGAAGGCAAAAAGAAATCTTAAGATTGGGAGATTTCGCTTTCATTGGCCGCTTTTGGAGTGCTCATCGCACACAGCTCAGCTCAGACAATCCGCCGCACCGAGCCGAGTCGAACTGAACCGAGCCGAACTGATGTGTGATGTGAAATCAATTATGAGTTATTAACAAATTAGTCGGGTTTGCCGCCGAGTCGTGTAACTGACAGATATAACAACATCGTGGATCAACACCCCGTAGAAGTGAAAAATGTTTTTTTTTTTTCGATAAATGCCGTAACTGAATTTACACTCCGTCTTCTTGTAGCGCATGTTCCCAATCTCATGTCTCATTAGCATAATGCCCGTTTGATATGACAGCCCTAATATGTAACGCTCTTGTAATAAAATATAATTTAGGGAACGCTCAAGTTAGGTTTTTTCCAACGTTTTTTAGGCGTAGGCTCGTTTGGTGTCTTCGGTCACTTTCTTTGTTGTCCAAATATAATGTTATTTATTGTGTTTTTTTGTTTGTCGATTATAAAGTGGATGTTATAAGCTTTTGAGAGATTAATGAGCCGATTAATGCACACTGTAAATAATAAATTTTAGAGTTTTGATTAGTTTCAAAAAGAAAGGTGTTTTTTTTTAATAGTTTGTTGTTCTATTTTTACTGTATTACGTAAAATGTGCGATATCTGACTTAGTTTCTGTCTAGCTACGTTGTCAAACTCTTAATTAATTTCTTTGAATATATATATATATACATATTTAGTTTCATTTTAATCTTCTAATTCGTTCGACCTCATGAAAATCCCCACTGTCAGTCATGCGCAATTTTGATAAAATCTCCAACGCCCAATATCAAATAAAAGCCATCAAAGTCTCATGATTAATTGAATTTGTTATAAGCATGGCCACCGTTTGAACACCCCTGTCTATTTCTGATCCCTCGATACACCAACTCTCCAATTGACACACCATTGACACCTTCACAACAATAACAACAACAACAACAGCTGCACGACAGACAACGTGCTGGCATGTGACAAGCACAAGAGTCGCACCTGCCGTCCCCGCATCGTTACTAACAATGGACGCATGCGTAGCGCCCACTGTACTGGGAAGGGGGCTTGTGATTGGCATGCGAGAGAAAAATGGAGAAAGATAAAGAAAGAAAAGAAATGAAAGCGTTTTGCATGCATGAAAAATGCTGAGTATGAAATTAACATGTTCGTAAAGTTCCAGCTATGAAATATGACGCAAAGTGCTCAGGCCCTTCGACTTCGGGTTCATCGACTGTCGGCAACTTGGGATGCTGCTGCAGCTGCCCGCTGTCTGTCGTAACTATACAGCTTTTTGGGTACTTGATTGATGATTGATTGACGGTTTCACCAAATGCGCAATTTGTCAAATGCGCCGGGGAAACTTTACAAAAAGAAATCTTTCTTGTGTGAAAAATTGTTTAAAGAAGATTAAGCCCATGGTGGGTTATTGACAGCTGACCTATGATACTTTCGGTTTCCTTGGGATAGGTTGAATTCCTGAAGTTGAGCGTGGACATTGAGTAGCGCAATTATTGTAACGGATAATCAACTATTTTATAGCAAATGCTGGCATGTGATTTGAATATAGAAATTATTCATATACAATATGGTAAGTTTGCCTAATAAACAAAACGAAATCATCGCCTCACACCTGCGGCACGATCATCTCTTGATGGGAGTTGCATAACCGGCCAAGTGTCAGTTTTGACGGCAACCGAATCCCAATGATGAGCTGCATCATTAGCGGCAACAACATAATTACCCTGTGAGTTGGAAAAGCTGAGCGGTAGCAGGGGGTCAGATCGTAACTGTGTACCGAGGGTCGGTCTAAATCTTTGAAAAATCTTGCAGACGCATTCAAATGTCGCAAGTTAGTGCAAAAGCCATAAGATTTATGGCCCTGGCAATTAAATTATGCATGCTGCTAAGCATATAAGCACTCACCTTCCCTCCCTGCCCAGCCCAGCCCCTGCGCCAGTCATCACTCGCGTCGACTTCGGCATAGTTGGACGCGCGCTTCTTGTCTATGGAGATTGCGTTGAATAACTGTTGTTAAACAATTTCTATTTCTGTTGCTGTTGCTGCTGGTGCGGAGGCTGCTTCTCTTTGTTTTGCCGAATCATTTCAAAGCGATGCGTAGACGATGCGTATGACAAGCAGTTTGGGGGCTTGCCGCCAGAGAGTGTGCGAGCGGGAGATTGTATAAGCAGCGTGAAATATCCCAGGCGACGACAATTTACAACTTACAATTGTAGTTGCAGATGCACAAACACAAAAAAAAAGCCAGAAGAAAGAAGAAGAAAAAACAAGCACGAAAACAAAAGGAAATTCGTTACAATGCAACACGTACTCACCGGCAGCAACAGTTTGAAGGAAATGGACAGCGCTATTCGTTGGCAATGTCTCAATTCATCATCTTGTGTTGCATCCGACAGCTCTTTTCATACGATCGGGAATATTGCGTTAGAAAATCTTTGAATTTGAACACGAGTAGCTTAAAGCGATGGCGCTGCGTGAAGTTGGCTGCGATTACAAGGGATTGCATCGCAAACACTAATATCGATAGGCATTTGAAAGTTCGATTGTGGGTCAAGGCCAGTATGCTGTTCGCATGAAAATGTTGCAATTGGCTTAATTGTTTGAAGATTTTATTGTTGTGTTGTTGTAAAAACATTTGGTGTCAAATTTATGTTTATAATTTTACACAATAATTGGCGCGCTACACAAAGTCTTTACTCAATCGCTACTCATAAAGTTTTGTTGTCAATTCATACTTTCGATATTTAATAATCGATTGTAAGCGCCATAAGTTGTTTTTGACCCATATTTTCATTGCGCCATACATGGCTCGACTGCCCCAAAGGACTCCGTGTCGGTAATTCGAGACACACAAATCTAGTTGCAGGCCATTCAAGTGGAGCAGCAGCAACAATCGAGGAAACTAGTTCAAGTCCAGCCCGCTCGTTTGATCAGTCAATGGCAGCGAATTTTCCGGGCCAGTTTTTCATTTCGCTGATGAATCTGGTTTTTGCCTCTCTCTCTCGTATCCATTGAAACGGGTTAATAATGTCAACGGCAAATGATGCAATGCGTCGTAATATCGTACAGCTGTTGTTGATGTTTTTTAAAGTTAATTTTCTATATCAATTCTTGAACTTTCTCATTCTCTTGCAGCCGCTTCCCTTTCACAACGCACATCGTCGTCAACTGAACCTGCCGCAACAATACAATCAGCAGAACTTTGTCCAGGCCGGCGTCGAGTTGCCCATTCCGGCACAGCATCAGCAACATCGCCAGCAGCACGGACATCAGCAGCATCAGCCACAGCAGCATCGGTTTGCGCAATTCCCCCAGCAGCAGCAGCAGCAGAAACAACAGTTGCAACAACAACAACAACATCAGGCCCACAGCAATCAACAGTTCCAGCGCTCTACACAAAATCAACTACAAACTGCGCCACAATATCCACAAGCTCCTCTCAATCTGCAGCAACAGCAGCCACAACAGCAACACCAGCAGCAGCAGCAACAGCATCAATTGCCAACGTCTGGCAACAATCTTGATCTGCATCATCAAAACTTCTTGGATTTGCGTAACTTTGCCAGCTCGCAGCAAGTGCCACAGCGCCATAAGCAGTTCACATCGGATTCACGTCTGCAATCTACCGCTTTTCCCGCCCAAGCTTATCAGCAACAACAACATCAGCCGCAGCAGCAACAGTTCGCTTATCAGCAGCCCCAGCAATTCGGCCAGCAGACCACGCAGAAGCTACCCAGTCAAGCGCCAGTACCAACATTCCAAACCATTGCACAGCCTCAGCAGCAACAGTCGCAGTTTAACCAGTACCAGCAGCAACAGCAACAGTTGGCGCCACCTCAACAACAGCAGCAGCCGCAACAGTTGGCCCCTCAGCAACCACAACAGCAATATCAACTGACACCCCAACTAGGTCTGCCACTGCCCCAAATCTTTAACAATTTGCAGTCCACGGCCTTTCCCGCTCAGCCGTCGCGTGAAACCTTCCAGCAGCAGCAGCAGCAACTGCAACAGCATCAGCACCAGCAACAGCAGCCACTGTTCCCACAGCACCAGCAACAGCCGCTGTTGCAGCAACAACAACCCTTCATCAGCAATGCACCACAGGCACAGTCAGCTGACCAGGAGTACAAGCAGAAGCTGATACAGAAGCACGAGCAGTTTGTGGCCAAGCAGTACGAGAAGTCGCAGCACAAGGTGCGTCAGCAACATGAGGAGTTCGTGGCCAAGCAGCATGCCATCAAGCAGCACGTGCTGCCCACCATCATCAGTCAGCACAACAATTATCCATCACAGGCGCATTTCGCACAGCCTCCACGTGGTCGTCCCGTCGCGCATCCCACGGAATACAATCAGTTCAATAGCGCATTGCAACAATACTATAAGGAGCATCCGACCACAACGACAACCACAACCACCACCACCACAACCACAACTGAGGCAACCACAACGCCAAAGAAGAACATTTACTCACAGGTCAAGGCAGAACTGGGCAAATATGGCAACCAGAAGCTGAGCAAGAAACCAGTGAAAACAATTGCTCGTGAGGATTTGCTAAAGCAGTTGAAGGCAGCTCTGTCGGAGACACCACAGCAGCCGCTGACGGGCAACAAGACCTATGATGAAATGGACTTGGTGTTGCCCAATGGACAGCGTGTGCAGGTTATTCGCACCACCGATCCGAATCTTGTGCAGGGACAACAAGCCTACTCGCAGGAACAATTGCAGACACTGTTGGCGCAGCAGGCTTTGGGAGGCTCCGATGCCAAGTTGAGTCTCAGCGATGTGGCGCCCAACAAAAGCAAGGATCTAGTGTTGCCTGGCGGTGGCAAGGTACAAATTCTTCGCTCACCCGATCCACAGGAGTCCGATACTCTGCCCGCTCAGTCGCTGCCCGGCGGCGTTGACTTGTCCAGTCTGGCTGCATTGTATGGTGGAGGAGCCGGCGATATACAGGGCGTTACCAATGGTGCCAACAGCATTGCCAGCTCGGCTGTGATCACCTCCGATTCGGATGATCCACCCACTCTGGAAGAGTTGGCCAAGCGTGGCCTCATTCCCGATGGCTACGAAATTGAAGGATTGAGTTCTAATTCGCCTGCCAAGGCGACGCCCGCACCACCCACATTGCCACCCAAAAAGAAGGCTACCTATGTCTATTTGGAGGAGCAAGCCGACGGCAGCTTCAAGATCCAGGGCGTCAAGGCCAACGGCGAGAAGGAGACCAAGCAGACCGGAGCCGAGGTGGAGAGCATATTGGAGCGCATACGCAGCGGCGAGATCAAGTTGCCGCCTTCCGTTTATCGTTTGACACTGCCAAACGATGAAGTTGTCGAGATCAAGAGCGGAAAGATCATTCAGACCACAACAACACGTGCTCCCGTCATCACAGCGAGCACCACAACAACAACAACTACAACAACGGCTAGAAGCACAACCACAACGACCACAACACCGACGCCTTTCATCTCTCGCGGCACTCCCAGCAACCATCGCCAGTATCATCCGTCCCGTCTATCCACAACCACCTCAACCACACCAGCTCCCGTAATCAGCACCACCAGCGCACCCTACACGCCACGCTTCACCAGCTTCTACGAGAGCAGCAGCACCGCCAGCGCCGCTGCTGCCAGTCTCATTCGCACCACTCCGGCGCCCATCTACAGCTCGTCACCTGTAACACAATCCACGTACATTACGGGTCCATCCACACATCTGCCCGTGGTTACCGAGCGTCTGTCCCAGGACATAACGCAGACTCCCGATTACTTGGCTCAGACGCCGCCGCAGTATGCCGATGCGTTGGTGCAGGAAACAGAAAACACGGAGAAGGCAGCTTCCACTGGCGGCGTGTCTGTGCTCTCCAATCCCAGTGAGGATCTGCTGCAGATACTCAAGGCCAATGGACTCTATGCCATGGCCAAGTATCTGCGCCAGAGCGGTCTGGACACCATATTGAACGAGACCAGCCCGTATACCATATTTGTGCCCACGGACAAGGCTTTCAAGAACTTGCTCGTCCAACTGGGCGGACCTGAACGTGCCGAAGAGAAGTTCCACTCCAATCCACGTCTACTGAGTGGCGTAAGTATTGAAGGATTTTAGCAAAAATCCATGTTAATTGCGTTTCTTGTTTTCCAGCTACTGCTGCATCATGTCATTCCCGGTGCCTTCGAGATTGCCACATTGCAGGACGAGATGACGGGTGTGTCTCTAGCCGGCACTCAGTTGCGCGTCAACCAATACAATATGCACGATCAGGAGTGGAACGATGTCACTGTAAGAGACTCCTCATTAAGTCCTACCCAATCCTTTACTCAAATTCCAATTCATTCCCAGTTGACCACCATTAATGGAGCAATGGTTGTGTTGAACAAGAAGGACATTAAGATACCACAAGGTGTTGCGCATGCGGTGGATCGTGTCATGTTCCCGCTGCCTGTGGGTGATCTGCTGCAGACACTGCAATCGGATCGCGAGGGTCGCTTCTCCAACTTCCTGAAGATACTGTACACCTCGGGATTGTCAGAGAAACTGCAGAGCAAGGGTTAGTGCTGACGAGCAGCTGTCCATTAGATTGTCCACTTAACCAACTGCTTTTCTTTCCAGCAGGTGTTAAGACATACACTGTATTCGCACCGATTGATAAAAGCTTCAGCGAATTGGATTCGGATACGTTGGAGAAACTTTACACGGACAAGGAGGCTGCTGAAGAGTTTGCCATGAAGCATATTGTGCCCGGCGCACTTTTCTCGGCTGGCATGCGCTTCTACCAGGTCAAGGATTCGCTCTATACCGGCAAAACGGTGGTGCTGCAAAAAACATCGGCCGGCAAGATAAAGGTGAACGATGCACAGATGGTCACCTCGAATATACCAGCGACCAATGGTGTCATCCATGCTCTGGACGGTGTACTAGCGTGAAGGGATTAGGCTGGCGATTGGCACCCAGAAGGCGGCGCCTTGTTAATGAAGTTTTCGTTTAGTTTATATGCGTTTATTTTTGGTTACGTTGCAGTTCATCCAAAATTTCGGGGGTATTACTTACTTATCACATATATATTGTAAATCGGAATTGTTAGTGAAATCTTGCCACAGTCTGTAGAAATCACGATATCTTGTTAAAGAGAATTGGTGCAAAAAAAAAACCGAAAAAACGACAGCAAAAAGAACAAGTAGATGTAGAAGAAGATGAAGAGATTGGGGTGCTTCCATTATTATAACGGTATTTTTCTTTCGCTTTCATAAAACAGTCATTAAAAATAGAAATAGTTTAATCTAAGTGAAAGAGAAAACGAGCGTGTAAAAAAATTGTTTGAGAATCGAAAGACGGAAATGAGAAATGGAATAATTGTAGCTTAAGAGTTTTATATCTAATTTATTTTTTGGCCTCTAAACCCAATGCAAAATTCTGTTAATTAAGAATTTGAATTAAGTCGATGCGAAACGTTATTTGTTTTAAATAATTACGTAATAAAATAATAAATAAACATAAAATGTTGTTTAAGACAGGATGGGTTTGAAAGCGATTGTGCTAAGCGTCCACTGCGCGTGGGGTTTGTGGCCAGGCTACTTGCAGGCACAGTTTCGATGCCACTGAACAGAGATATGAAACTTGGAAACAGTTCAAGAGCCGCTGAGCTAAATATCGTTAGGTTTGCGACTTAACTTATCTGTACAGTTTGAGAGCTTTCATTTAAATAATCGAAACAGTTTGGCACAGTTAATTTGATTTTTCGAGTAGCCAAAACAAAGCTTATACCGTACATTAAATATATAAATTCATTTATAATAAATTCCCAATTCTTACGCCTTCAATAAAAGCCAGTTTTAGCAACACAGTTATATACATATAATTCTCATAAATTCTTTATTAAGTCGACTTTTAAAATGTTTTTTTGGTTTTTCTTGTTTGTTTGTTTTTTTCATTCGTTTTCGGACATTTTAATTAGTTTACTTTTCTATGCAAATACCATTCCATTATATTATAATTAATAAATTTCAGTTTCTCGTTATTATTATTTTTTGTTTGCTCGACGAGCAAAATCAAGTATTGAAACATCATCATCTCAATCTATCGCACGCCCCCATCCATTCGTATAATTAATAATATTCATTTATCTGTTGATTAAATACGTTTGTATTTTATTTATGTTATTAAATTCTATAATTTGCTTTGCATAGCGATTTTCCGATTTTTATTTAGTTAGTGTGTTCTTTTCGGTTTTTTTTTTTTTTTTTTTTTGGTATTTCCTTCACTTCAGATAGTACGATCCTAGATGATTTGCTCGTTCGATTAATTTCGTATTGTATTGTAATTTTTTTTACATGCACATTTATAGTTGCAAAAACATTAATGGCTATTTTGTATTTAAGTATTTTATTTGGTATTTTGTGTGTACTTTAATTAATGACAAAAATTAATGCAAAACATAATGATTTGATTTTCTATACAATAAATACGCAAGTGAAATAAAAAGCAAAGTCAACAGTGCTCAATGTAATAGTACGTAATAAACAGCACAGAAAATACTATAAATACTAAATACAAATTTTTCGTTTCAAAATACACATTCATATACCACAACTTTTATGCCATAACCTGTATTTTTTACACATTTGAAATCGTTTTGTTTTCTTAGATTTTTTCTTTAGCTTAGGCTTTTGTAATAATTTCTGAAAGTATCACCCTGTGTTTTCTCATAGTTTCCCATTTATTTTCAATAATGTTTTCTTGTTTCTTTGTTACGTTTGTTGCCTTAAAATGTGTTTTTCGTTTTTTTTTTCGCTCCTACGTCTTCGTATCTTTTGTTTCTGATACGCTTAAAATTTACAACAATACTTCAACTTAATTACATACAATACAATATTATATTTATCCACTTTTTTTTTGTATATTTTTCATATCATTTTTTAACAAATTGCGCACATCAAACTGGGGCCGGAAACTGCAGCTCTTTGCGGGCAGAGCATAAAATTTAATAAAAAACCGTTGTAAAATTCAAACAAAAAACTTGAACGCAATGCGAGTGTGTGTGTGTGTGAGCTTGTGACTATTGTAGCTTTACTTTTAGTAGACACTGTAGTAAGTTGAATTGTTCTGTTGAGTTCTGTTTGGTTTACGTTATGCTATTATTGAATTGTTTTCAATCGGAGAATGCT
This sequence comes from Zaprionus inermis, assembly GCA_018151445.1. NCBI lineage: Eukaryota > Metazoa > Arthropoda > Insecta > Diptera > Drosophilidae > Zaprionus > Zaprionus inermis. The sequence goes on from JAECXD010001696.1 coordinate 2,671,961, forward strand.
CTCTAGTTCAGAAGAATAAAGAATGGGATTGAAAGTTTCGAAAATCAAAAATTTGGATTTAGTATTAAAATGGTATATATGGTATTTTTCGTTGAACTATAAAGCGAGAATCCGATTTGCTGTTGCTGCTGCTGCTGTGATAATTGCAATACTATTTATTTAGTGATTGGGTTTTTTTTTTGGTATTTTGTTCATTGTTTCTTTGTTTTCTGGTATTTTCTGTTTGCGGTATTTTTCCGTTAATGCTATTTGTAATATGCTGTACGTAGTTTGGAGGAAAAAACACTTAAAATGTTTGTTAAAACGAACTTTTCTTTGACTATTTGTGGCTTGAGTTTTTTTTTTTTTTTTTTGGGTTTTCAATATTTTTTAGTTTATGTTATTTTGTTTTTTTTTCTTCTGCTTTTATTTGCTTTCATTTATGCTTTGACTATTTGACTGTTGTTCGCCTCTCTAATTCGCTTAGTTCTGTTTGCTGTATCTGTGTTTCGTTGCCACGTGTGTGTGTGTGTGCGTGTGTAATTGAATTTAAAGTTAAATTTAAATAGGAACAACCCGTGCGCGCCTCGCGTCGCTTGGGTCTGGAAAGTGCCCACCGAATGCCAGCCACCATGCCAACGCGGCCAGCTGCCACGCCTACTGCTGCTGCACCAGCAGCTGCTCCACCTGGTCGGCGGTGCGCAGCAGAAACGCTGCACTCTCCCTGTACGCCGAGATGACCTGACGGGCGGCGGTCACCTCGTTGGGACTGAGCTTGTGCGGCAGAATCGGTGGCACGCGGGAGCAATTGCCATCGCCGGATGACGCCAGCAACTGTTGCTGTTGCTGCTGCTGCTGCTGTTGCTGCTGTTGTTGCTGCTGCTGTTGTTGCTGCTGCTGCTGTTGCTGCTGCTGTTGCTGTTGTTGCTGCTGCTGCTGTTGTTGCAGCTGCTGCAGCTGCGCTGTGGCCGTGGCCAACACGTTGTTGTTGTTCACGTTGCTCAGTGTGGCCAGATTGGCGGCACTTAGCTGTGCGCTGACTATGCTGCTGCTGCTGTTGTTGTTGTTGCTGCCGGCCAGGCCAGCGGCAACGCCAAGCGAGGTCGGCTTCATGGAGAGATCGGTGGGCGTGACTGTGTGTGGAGAGAGAGAGAGAGAGAAAGAACAAATGAGATTGTGTGTTGAAAGTAGAGCACATGATGCAATGACACTGGCTGATTGAGGGATTAACTAAGGGCTGCTTCTGTATGAACGCACAGATCTCAGCTATTATCAAAGCTAGAGCTGGGCAATTTGGTATGCAGGTTGCTGCATACCTTAAGCTTCTACAGCTTCAACTTTCTAGTTCAGCATACTTTATGGTTGCAGCCTATATGCGCCCATCTTCCAAATTACAAACTGGTTGCCGCATTCGCTAGCAACACTACGCATTGGTTTTACGTCGGCTTCTGTCCTTGTTAAATGTAGTAAATGTAATCCAATTACTTTCCTGCCTTGATTACTCGCTCGCAGCCCTGGCATGCCAAACAAACTTTGTTTTTTCACTTTCAGCACGTGTCAATAGATCATGCAACCAAGTGGCGGCGTGTTTACTTACCATTACCCAGCCCGGCGACGCCCGGAAAGTAGCCCGGATAGCTGGGCGCACGGCCGGCTGCCACGGCTGCGGCTGCTGCAGCTGCCACAAACGGCGAAGCCGCCGAGGGCGAACTGAAGTCCGTGGTATACGGACTGCTGGAGGGCAGGAGTCCGGCGCCATTCGATGCCCCAGCGCCGTTGGCCAGTGCCAGGCCGGTAACACTCGCCGCGCCGACGCTGGCATTCGAGCTGAGCGCCAGCGGTGAACTACGCGCCGAGCTCATGCCACCGGTGCCACCGCTGCCAGCACCGCCGCCGCCGCCACCACCACCGCTACCGACACCGCCGACACCGCCACCACCGCTACCAACGCCAACGGCAGCACCGCCAGTGCTGTTGCCACCTGCAATGCCAATGCCGGCGATGCCTGTCGCACCGCCGAAACCGGCATCCGCATGCTCCGAGTTCGGTGTGGAGCGGGCAAAGCCGACGGCGCTAACGAACGGCAGGGCGGCAGCTGCCACGCCGGTCAGGCCGGCTGCGTCTGCTGCTGTGCAGCCGACCGCGCTGCCCGCGTTGCCGGCCGCAGTGGTCCCGGTGCCGGCAACAGCAGCGGCTGCTGCTGCAGCGACCACGCTACCCGGCGCCGGTACCGCATGGGTGATCGGCTCGAGGCCGATGCGCATACGCTTTGCGTTCATCGATTCGTTCTCGCAGGCGATTGCCAGGATTTGTTCCGCCTGCACGGAGGTCAGATGCGCGGGCGTGGGTCGAGTCTGTAACGAGAGCCAGAGAGGGAGAGAGAGAGAGAGGGGAGTTAGATGCCATGATGTCGGGAATCTCTGGGAGCTGGTGCTTGCTTACCGTGTTCTCCCAACCGTCTCGCGTCTTCTTGTTGCGGCGACACGACTTGAGATAGGTGCGAATCCGCTTGCGGGAACGATCGCTGAACTCGGGAAATTGTCGGGCACACGAGTCAATGATGGCCTGAATCTTTTCCTTTGGCTGCTTGGAGATGGGTATGATGCGATCGAGATTCTCGTCCACAAACAGACGCACGAACATCTGCAAGGCAAGAGAGAATGCGGGGTGAATACGATTCGGTTCCGACGATACTCGACCACGCCTCGTCCGGGTGGCAGCGGCATTGGCAACGTTCGCTTTACATTTGTGCAATGTTAGAGTGAGAGAGAGTTCCTCTCTCCGCTCTTGCTCTCACGAGTTTACTCACATTGAAGGCCTTGAGGCGCTCGGGATCGTGTGTGGTGGCCAATTTCTCGTCCAGCTTATCATCGGAATCATCTTCGGAAACCTCGTCCTCTTCCTTCTGGCCCGACGAGTTCGTCTCATCCTGTGCCTCCATCGGCGAATGCGTATCCTGTCGCGGCACCGGCGACAACGAATTGTCCATTTTGTTACTGGCCGCCGCCACGGCCGCGGCATTCTGTGCCAACGCATTCTGATACTGTGCCCAGAGACCGCCGACTACGCTAAGATCGGGTCCCTCCGTGCCATTGCGCACGGCCGTCGAGTTCTGATAGTTCCAGGCGAGCAGCATCAGCTTCAGTTTGTCCGCATCCTTCATCAGGCCCGCATACGCTTCCGACTCGCTGGCGCTGCCGCCGCCCAAGCTGCCTGCAATATCACCCAATCCACTTGCGGTGCCGGTGACAACGCCACCGCCACCGCCACCGGTGCCTGCAGCGCCGCCGCCGCCGCCGCCAGTGCCCACACCGACGATGCTGCTGGTGTCGGTGCTTGTGGCCGGTGTTGCTGGTATGGTTTCCTGGAGGGAGACAAAGAAACGAGAGAGAGAGAGAGAGAGAGAGAGACAGAGTGAGAGAGGGATGAGCACAAGTTCACTTTGGTCGAACTTTCGATGACCGCACAAAGTTTTGGGACTGCGTTCGATATGCGCAAAGTCGCAATGATTTGAACGGACTGAGCGACCCAAGCTCGTTAGACCATTCGTAAAAAACGTCAAAGAAGCTGCGACGCCTTCAACCCCCCTCCCCACAAACCGGTACCCAACTGGCAGTAAAGTTTATCTGGGCCCAAGATGAAAGTCCAGGGTATTGGATTGCCTTTTCCATTTCTTCTTCATTCTTTTCTCTACTTTTTTTCGGTTCGGTTTTTTTTGCTTTCCTCTCGCTTTGCCTTTTATGCTGCGCTGCAAATTAGTTGCCAGCACCCCCTTCGGTAGAGGGGCAGGTGTAGGAGAGCAGGAGGGTTGGGCAGCAGGCAACATTTCTCTAATGAAACATTTCGCTTCTGTCTGCCTTCCAAGATGCGCAGCGTCTCAGGCTCAGCTCAGCTTTTTCCTTTTCCTGACTCGTACACGCAGCAGCAGCTGCTCCTACTGTCTTGGCTTGCGGTTGAAGGACAGTGGTTAGCACTGCCCAAACCCCGCCCTCCTGCCCAACTGAGACATTCTACTCCTACTTCCTGAGATTCACAAATGAAGTTGCGAGGTAAAGAAAGAAAGAAAGATGGAATGAAGGAAGCTAGCGAATGTGGCGGGCATAGAAAATGAAAATGAAGTTTGGACCGGACTCCTAATTAACATTCAGTTCAGCATCTTCAGTTTGCAGCGAAGTCAAAGCATTACCAAAGGTAATGCCTTAAAGGTTGAAAAATCTCAAAGAACTTATGATTGGGTACCTTCTTCATGGGCGTAATCAACTTCAGCCAGGCGAGGTAACCCAAGCAACTGAGAAGGATTGCATAGTTCGCAAGAACTTGCTCCAATCAAAGGCAGGTGGATGGAGCTATAGCAATATATATGGATTGGGTTAGTTCCTTAGTTTCTGAATACACTGTGATTCAATGGAATAAGGATTGAAGTCGAAACACTTGAAACCTTTGGAGGTTAAGCCTAGTCAACAGAAGAAGTGTGTCAATTTGAATCGATCCTAACTAAATTCAGAGTGAATCTTAAGGGATTCTTTAATAGTTGCCTTCTATATCGACCTTAAAAGAAGTTGCTGAAGCTGCACATAGAACTAAAGCAATGAAAAGTGGTTAGAACTATACCGAAATACATATTGTTTAGTCCCTTCTAGATATTACAATGCCCATGCGAAATTCATTAACGGAGACTAAGGTCTTTATCCCCTTGGAAGTCTCGAAACCTCTGGAGGATAAGCCCAGTCATAATGAGAAGAGAGTTAGCTCGATTTGTTTCCAGCTAAACCCAATGAAACATGAACATAGAAAACAATTAGATATCGATAAGAATTATATTCGTATTATTTGTTGACAATATCCATTTCCCTAACTCTTCAGTTCAGCTTCATTTAGGCCAGCAACTCCCTTGTCAATTTTCTAATCAAGCTTAGGAAAACCAAATGACAATTTCGATTTTGTCCACTGTCAAACGAAAGTGGCCAATGGAGTCCAAGATGGTCAACTTGTGGGAGTTACTCTGCCGCTGGACTCGGTCTACAGTCGCAATGCAGTGACAAAGGCGTGGAAGAGAAAGGAGACAGGCGGCGAGGGAGAGGGGGATAGGGGTAGAGGGAGGAATTTCTTTTTAGTTGGACTTACCCTTTGCTTGAGGCAATGCTGTGTCGATTGAAGGAAACGACCACATGAATAAGAAGAAAACGTACAAATTTTCCATTAATTAAAACGGTACAAGAAAACCAACTGGGGAGTTGAGTCGAGAATCGGGAGAGCAGAAGATGGTAACTTGCCGGACAAAGTCAATGGACATTTCGGTGCGAGACGGGGAGTGGGCAGTGGGAGCCAAAGTAGAATGTAAAACTGGGGAAAAAGGAACCGAAACGAAACGAAACGACATTGGCATTTTTCGTAAAGTTGAGCAACTCCGTCGGGAGTCTTTGTGTCAGGGCAGGAACTTGGATTTGCTGCCCGCACCTCCAGCCCTCGCTCTGCCTTTCCACGACTGCGTATCAGATGGAAGCTGGCACAGGCTCGACTTGTGTTTGAAGCTGAGGCGAAGTAGGCTGGACAACCTTGACTTTGCTAGCAGGAGGACTCGCTGTGTCTAAGCAATTTGTTGTGTACGCCGTCGGTTTACAGGGCGTATGAGTAGCACCTGCAGCACACACATACACACACACACACACACATAAATAGAAGACTGCCTGGTTAGACATAAATCCTAGCATTTATTTCCATTGCCACAGCGCTTTCTCGCACTCTCAGTCGGGGAGTTGCTTTTGAAGTTCATGGCAGGCGGAGGCAGACAAATTGTAACCCTTTTACGGCTGCGCCTAACACACACTCACAGACTCACACACACACACACACACACACGCATACAAGTGACTCTGAGTGGCGTTGCCAAGTTGTATGCGGGCCTTGTGGCATCTTGAGTAGAAGAAAAGCAAAAGCCAAAAACGGGGGGACGAACAAGTTCAATGCAAAGATGACAGGGCGGGGAGTTTCGGGCTGGGATGAGGGGGGCTGCTGTTGTTATTATTGTTGTCTGGTGCGCCTAAAAGCAGACTATGACTACAACTATGTCTACACACACGCACAGGCAGAGGGGGAGGCACACACACTCCACTACAATGCCGAAAAGCCTCTAAGCACACGCATAATGAATTACCAAAGGCTCGAGTGTGCCAGTGTGTGTGCGACTGTGTGCGTGTGCGTGTGTGTGTGTGTGTGCTCATGACTGCCAACTGCCGATGACATATTTCTCCAGACGAGCCGGCAACTTGTTCGTCCCGCTTCGCTCCACACCGCACCGCGTGCGCAGCGCCTAAAAGGCAGCTAAGAAAATTTGCGTTTAACTCATAAGTGCGTGAAAGGGTTGCCAAAACACCGCACCGCACCCCAACCCACCAAGCCGCCCACTTGTACCCTACCCACCACACAGCCCACACTAACCCAAAGGGGTAGAGCGTGGAGGCATGGGTGGGGGGTAGGGGGGCTGCCTCTGTGCGCTGTCAAGGAAATTGTAGTTTAAATGAAATGGAAGTTGCTTTTATCAACGACGCCGGGCCAAGTGTGCGGGGGTTGGGGTTAGTGTGCGACTGTGCCTGTGTGTGTGTTTGTGCAAGCTTTCTTAGAAGTTGCCTGCGTGTGTGTGTGTGAGAGTGTGAGAGTGTGGGCTGTCGTATATAAATTAAAATGCCTAAACATATGCATTAGTTTTTGTCTCAGACTTGCTGGCTCGCTCTCGCATCTTGGCATCTCATTCTCCAGGGGGCGTGGCAGCAAGGGGGACGAGCTGCAAAGTTTTTGTGGTTACGACATTGGTTTTCGGGGGAGGCTGTTGCTGCAGGCGAGAGAGCGAGAAAGGTAGAGACAGTGAGAGCGAGAGAGAGAGGGGGGCAATGTCTGTCAGAGTCGGTCTGGTTCTTGAGCTGTGGGCTGGCAACTTAGTCTAATGAGAATTCGAAACTTAACTACGCAATCGTGCTGAAGAAATTAAAAGAAATTGCACATGAGGCGATAGAGACAGAGAGAGAGAGAGAGAGAGAGAGAAAGAGAGACCACATCGAACTCAGTGTGTACGCACACTTATCTCCCGCACTGTGTGTACAGTTGACAAAGTTGCAATAAAGCAAATATTTGATTGAGTTTTTCAACACATTTATGGGCCAAGTTCGAGCACAGTTCTCGAACTGAAAGAACAATTCTACGAAGAATTCGTGCAGTAAACTGCACCTGTAATTACGTTGAGCTGCTCTCTATTTTTGCTAGGGTCGGCCCCTAACATCAATATGCATATAAATATTTCCCAAACAATTTCCATATGCATATTTTCCCATTTCGGTTTCAGTTTCAGTTTCGTTGCCGTTGCTGATGCATTGCGTCATTTTGCAGTTGCAACTGCAGTCTAAATGCATTTGGGGGTCGGAGGGCAAAGTCACAGGCACAGTCACAGTCACAGTCACAGTTACAATTACAGTGAACGGAGCGGGCAGCGTCGCGAGAGAACGAGCGACTGCGTTTGGTCAAAGCAATTACAAAAAATTCGCGATGCTGCATACTTTTAGGCGACGCTAAAAAAATATATGTATCAAAATACATGTATGTATGTATATTTATATACATTAGTTGTGTGTGTGCAGGCATATAGAAAATGTTGGTGGGACTGTGCAAAGATCCTGCACAGTGTTAAATTAGTTAGGGTTCAGAACTGCAACCATTAGCAAATATAAAGGGTAAGGTAAATCAAGCGAGCGAGAGAGACAGAGAAGGTAGAGACGAAAAGGTATATTTAGAGAAAAAAGGAGAGGGAAAGCTCATTAGTAAATATAAAAAATGCTCTGCTTTGCTCTAGCGATCCACGATCTATCTGATTCTAATTTTTACCAGCAATTTTTGAATTATTTTGCGCTTCATATAATTTTATTGTTAAGGTAACTTATAATTAAAACTGTCAAATTCAATTCTAAAAAGTCGGACATATTTTATAAAAAATTTCCACTTGGGTGAGCGAATACTTGAAGGACAGAGAGATAAAAGATTCCCTGCTTTGCTCTAGGGATCCACGATCTATCTGATTCTAATTTTTACCAGCACTTTTTTAATTATTTTGCGCTTCAAATAATTTAATTGTTAAGGTAACTTATAATTAAAACTGTCAAATTCAATTCAAAAATTCTGACATATTTTATAAAAAATGTCCACTTGGGTGAGCGAATACTTGAAGGACAGAGAGACACATAAAAATGCAATTTAGTCTTATCTAATTAAGTCTTCCCTGATCTCAAATCCTCCTAAACCAAATCGGGCGATCGTTCCCCCTATCAACTTGCCCAATCTCATCATAAACTAAGCGGGCAAACAACAAGCGTTGCCGGACTGTGTGCTGCATACTTGATGGCACACTACATATACAATTCGCGTGCCGCTTCGCCCCCGATCGAGTGGCATGTAGCGTTTGTTACACTGCCGCCCGAAAGTATGCTACATGCTATGCCAAAACAATTACGCGCTACGGAGTCGAGAGCGTTAGCCGGTTGTGTGAGTTAACTTTGACCCGCTTTGTGGGCAACAGAAAATAAAGGGAAAAGCGCCCAAAACGGAGGGCAAATCAAAGCGAATGAGGGGGAAGGCCTGCCATTTTATGGGCAGGCCAGGGGGAGTGGCACTTTTATATACGTGCACATAAAATATATATATATTTTTTTTTTGTTTTTCTGGGTTTTTAGCTGATTTTTTTTGTGGGTGTTTGTGTGTGTATGTATTTATGTATTTGTGTATGTGTGTGTGTGTGTGTATGTAACACAACTAGCGCAACGAAGCGAAGCGGGCGCTGGGTCAAAAATGGTAAACCAAAACATCATCAATGCTATCAAATGCCAAGTGGATTGGCGGGAGAGTGGGTTCGAAAATAGGCGGCAGAGAGGGGAGGGGGGCAGAAAGGCCCGCTGCACACACTAAGCCGTCGTCGGTGCCATTTCATGCTGCACATAGGCGCCGGCAGAGTACGCCAGCAGAGGTTCACTTAGCTGCCTGAGCAGCTATGGCGTGCAGCGTTTTCTTAAGTAAACTAAGCAAATAATTTAAATATTATAGATTACATATTAATTTATATAAATTTTCAAATTTGTTGTCATTTGTTAGAGCATTTAATACTCGCCTACTTTGCCCTACACATTTTCTGATTTTTACTGCTGCAGCTGCATTTGTTTTGCCGCCAATTGTTGTTGCACTTTGTCCACTTTTTTCGCCTAGTGGCAAATGCAAAGCACAAAAATGAGTGGAAACTGCACACACACACATACACACGCGCACACACACTCGCTGCAAGGGGTGTGCATACAAAGCGCAACGCTTTTTAGTTGCCTTGGCCAATGCAGCAAACAGAAAAGGAAAACAGAAAAGTTTTAACTGGTTACGCTCCCCCGCCCCCCACGATCTACATCAGCTCATGCCTCTTCCCTCGTCTGACTGACGGCCCAGGAAGCTGTTTAAGCTGTGCGTGGGCTGCGCCACTCAAAAACAAAACGAAGAAAAAGAAAATTTCAACGGATGTGCTAAATTTATATAAAAGCGGCACACGAGGCGTATGAGTGTTGCATTAACATACTGCATACAATGCGGGAAACTAATATGGTTCATTAATAAAAAAGTCTTTACACAAAATTGTGTATGAAAAGCTGCTCTAAACGCTCTGTTATTAAGAATATATTAATCAATGGCAGAGAATATAGAAAAATAAATATATAAATGGGTTTCAGCTATAAAAAAATTAATTAATTATTAAATTTACTACCTTGTTAATCAATTTATATAGAATTGATTTGTTGAACTTAAAGAAAAAGCTCAAACTACATTTGCATTGAGCATAATGAATATCTTTATTTTTCCACGCATAATAAAATTGGAATTAATATTTAATTCATTAAATTAAAATAGAGTGAAGGACCAAACTATATTTGCTTTAAGGTTGAGGGATATATTCAGCTTGGAAGTTATAAATTAAAGAGTTAAATCAATATTTCAATTGAATAACTATTTGCAAAGCTACAAGAATGTAAAGACAGTTTATATTCGTACTACACAAACTTGTTTCTTAAATAACAATTTTTCTCATCGTTTTTTTTTTTGTATTAATAATAATTTGACTAAAATATGTTTAAAAATTTTATAATGATTTTCAAACATGGCATTTTAAATTCGATTAAATTAAAAAAAATGTTTAGAAACTGCTTCTGCAAGGTACACTGTGTTTAGTGCATAATATTCCCAATTTTATATGATATTTACTTGTTTAAAATTGCCCAAGAATTGTGAAGCAATTTGTCGCAAAATGCACAATTGGATGCTTTCCATTTATGCATGAACAAAACAAAATCAAAGAATATGTTGCGTAGTAAGGCGCAGCTTATTATGTTTCCACTCCCCCCCGGGGATACCATTAATATTTTCATCAGCAAGTCAAATGGCGCCCCTTTGCCGCGGGTCGGCTGCCCCAGTCCAAAACAGAAATTGAAACATAATATTGTCAGACATTGATGCCCATTTCCTCAGTAACCGCAACAACTTTGCAACACTCACTCCCCGGCGCCGCCACACTCTACTAGCCCTCTCTTTTTAACTCGCACACACTCTCTCTCTCTCTCTCTCTCTCACTCTCCTTCCTCTCCCGCTGCCTCTCGCTCGCACGCACTCGTTCTCACTTCATGTACGCGTCGAGAGGTGCGTAAATAATAAAAGAGAAAAAAGAACGCCTACAAGTATGTAACGCTTTGCTCTGCCATATGTTCCGGGGATGCCCCTTTGGACCAGTTACGGAGCCTGCCGTGGCCGAAAAAGAAAAGAGAAGGCTTCTTCCTCCAGCATTGCCGTTTTTTTATGCACTTTTCATTTGTCAGCCGCGGCGTATACTCTTTTTTTATTTACAACAACATCAGCAGCAGCGATGGCAGCAGCAGCAGCGACTGCGGCAGCAACAACTATGCCAGCTTATCAGGCAGACAACCAGACACACACACGCACAGAGACACACACACACTCACACACATACACACAGACGCACGCAGCATGCAGCTGTGTGCACATAGGCCCACATTCGCGCTGCCAGTGCGTGTAAAAAAGAGAAAAACAGACACAAATGGCAATTGGTGCGCGCAACATTTTTAAGGCGGAGCTTTTTTGGTCCTTTTTTCGCGCTGGCCGCACGCACAACAACGCAGCACAACTCTCTCCTACTGGGCAATAGCCGCTGCAGCGCCCCCTCTGCGCTGCGTGTGTGTGTGTCGGTGTGTGTGTGTTTAAAAATATTACGCATACGCCGCATGCAACACAAAAAACCGAACGGCCTGAAACGAAGCGAGTGCAGCCGATGCCCCGACCGGCCCCGGCATTATTATCAATGAGGCAATGCAGAAAAAACCAAAGCGAGTCGGCTACGCCTGCCCGCACTCCGCCCTCTAGCCAGCAGCCCTCTCACTGACCGTGCCACAAAGTAGGCGTAAAAAAAAAGCGCGGCATGCGAGAGCTGCATACAACGAAATCTACTTACTCATCAGCTGCGCCGCTCGACCACGCCAGACATCACAATTAATGCCAGCCCACACGCACACACGGAGACAGGCACACGCATGTGTGTGTGAGTGTGTGTGTATGAGGGGGTGGGGGGAGAGGGGCTGCGTTGACTGTTAATGCCACCCACAAGGGCCACGATTGTTGGACTCGCCGGTTCGACTCGGCAATAATTTTAACGTCGGACAGCAACAAAAATTGCATTTTATTTTTGGTTCTTGGTGCGTGCAACTCGTTGCAAGCGCGCGCTCGTATGTTGCATGCAGTTTTTCTATTTTTTTTATTTTTTTTATTTTAACCAGGCAGCTGCAGCTGCCGCCGACAAATCACTCATACGCCACGTACGCGTAATGGGCCGTTAGTCAATGCATTAGCTGTCCCCATGACAATGACTGCAGGGGGGTGGGGGTGGCGGTGAAGTTGCGGGCGGGGCACTGCAGATCAGGAGATGGGAGAGCCATGAGTCGGACAGAAGAAGAGACAGTGGCAGAACGCATCCAGCAGCAGCCCCGCAAAGTGTGTAAATGTTTTGCATGTAAATAGGCGGCATGTTTATGCTTTTCATTGAGCTGAGCAGGGCGGACGTGCAGGGGAGGAAGGGGGGTAAAGGCGTGGTAGGTTGCGGGGCACTGCCCCGCTATGTTTGCCAGTCGAAATTAAAGGCAATAATTTCCGCAAATACTGCGTTTGATCAATGTTCTCACAAAAGGTAAGAATAATCAGTAAATATAAGAATTAAATATGAATTTAATAATTCAAAAATAAAGGACTAATGATAAAATAAATGCATATAAAATTGAAATTGAAGCAATTGTGGGTAGAGAATATTTGGAATATTTTAGGATATCTGACTTAACAAGAATCGAATACAAATTTTTGAATTTATAACTCTTAAGTTGTTGCAAAATCAATGTAATTAAATAGATTCAATAGGTTCCTGCGTGTTTATTATATTGATTTATTTTGTATCTATGCTGTGATTCATTTTAATAAATAATTGTATTTATTTATTATTTAACAAAATTCGTTGTTAATTGCCAAATATATATATTTTTTCTTGAGTATTATTATTATTATTGCATTTTTATCGTAACGTTTTAATTGTTGTCTAATTATATTATATATTCTATTAAATGAAATAAAGGTCTAATATGAAAAGTTTATAATAGCCCATTATATATGTATTTAAAAATATATTTTACTGACATGCTTTCTATAATTCATGATTACGTTTTTTTTTTATTTTGACTTGCAGCCGCTTAATTAGTAAATGGTATTAGAAATCTTTTCAAATTTGCAATCAAAAAGAATCCCTGCAAGTTACACAAATTGCAAAAGGCAAGGACTGCCTGCAACGTGTCTGTTCACACGGAAAATGTGTGAAATTTGGGAGCAACTTAGCCCCCTCCCCCACACAGACGACACGCACACCACGCGTCGTATGCGTAACGCAGCAGGACCAGTGCGATCAGGGGGCATATGCAAAGGCGGGGCGAGCCCGAGCTAGTCGTTGGTCAAGTGCATAAGGGACACCATAGATTTCAGTTAACTGCCGTGCATAGCCCTGCAGCAGTAGCAACGAAGAGAAACATCGTCATAAACGCCATCATCAACGTAGCAACGGCATAATCAACTTCATGATGAGAATTCAGATGCAAATCCAGTACGCAAATCAACGTTACACGTGGCTGGGCACGGTGAACCAGGGTAAGCTCACGTTTTGCTGGCATAAGCAGCTGAAGTGGCAACAGATGAGGCGTGAGACGATGTGACTTCGAAGTGTCTCAACAATAAGCGACAGCATAGGCTCGGAATATGCTATGAAAATTCACAATTGCCAAATTGGTTATCGAAAAAATTGAAATACATTCGATAAATACGAAAAAGTGCTGTGTTTGTTATTAAAATAAAATGCAATCGATATAAAATATGCACAAATGAAATATTTTAAAGACAGAAAAAATGGCAAAGAAAATTTAATTGAAATAGAATATGAGGGCGGGCAGGGTTGTGAGATATATCGGAGGGGGGGAGAAGGTAGCGAAATGCTTTATTAATACTGCGCTGATTTTTCTATATTTTGTGCCTCCTTTATAATATTTTATGCAATCTTTATGTGTGCACACGTCGTATACGCAATGTGTGGGTGTGCAACTATTTTTTATGCACACACACACACGCTGATTTTAATAAAAAATTATATGAATATGCAAATGCAAATGCTGCCAGAGCTGCATTTGCAATTTGTTTATTGTTTTTCCCCATAGTTTCTGGCATTTTTTTCAAATTTCTTTTCATTGTTTTTTGAGATTCTTTTTTTGCACTGTTTCTTCATTCGACATGTAAATTTTGAGAGCATTGGTCAAAAAATAATGTACACTGCTTTATGTGTATGTGTGTGTGTGCGAACCGAATGCGAGCTATCAAATATTTAACGCATGAAATATTAAACAAACTAAATTTTTTAACAAAAAATCATAACAAACATGCGGCTTAATTAAACAAAATCTAAAAAAATAATACACACAAGTCGCAAAAAAATGTTCAAGCCATATAAAGCATATACATATATATATATATATATATTTATATAATTTTTGGCATTTTCCATTGTGTCAGGGTATTGAATGGGGCGGGCGGGAGTGTGGGATCTGGCTGGTCTATTTTTGTCGCTGATTGATGCGTTTCTGCCTTTGACAGTTTTTGCAGGACTTGTACCAATAAATGTTTTTATAGAAACTAAACAATGCACAAGAACTGAGAGAGAATAAGAGAGAGAAAGAGAGAGAGAGCGAGTACATCAAATGCGAATGCAGATTGAATAAACAGAAGAGGTATTAAATCATGGAAATATATTTCAAATATTTATGCAGCTAAATTAAATTAAACAATAATAAAATGGACGTATATATAAATCGCTTGATATATGTTCCATAATATGAAAGAGTTTCAGAAAAGTTGAAATATATTTAATTGATCGCTTTACGTGTGCCAAATTGTAGCTTAAATAAGGCATAATATACATTACGTTAATCATTATAATGTTTAAATTTTTTCACCTATCTCTGACTTAAGTTGCAGCATAAATGATCTGTTGTCCACTTTTCTTTTTACGCTTTTCACGCAGGAAAATCCTACTAAAATCATTCCCTTTTCTTTCTTACTTTTGCTGCAAATGCCAATGCGAAAAATCAAATTCAACCTCTGCAAGTCTCACTGCAATTGCGCTGCGACCCTCGACGGAAGTATGCTAGGTACCCGAGCCGTACCCAGCGCCCTTTTCTGCTCCCGCTCCGCCCGACTTATCCCTCTTCTAACTGCCAGCAACGTCTCGAATCGAAACAAATCATAATCAAATCGAATTTCAGTTGATTTTCACTTGCAAAGACAGTCGCAGTGAGCAGCAGCTCCCTCTCCCTCTGCTTGCTAAGAACTTGAAAGCGGGCCTCATTTTCCGAGCAGGCCAAGATAAGCAGAGAGAGAGAGAGAAAGAGAGAGAGAGAGAGGTAGAGCGCCTGGTCAGGTGGCAAGGGAAGAGTTGGGGAGAGCGAACGGGGCTACAGCAGACTAAAAGCAAAGCGCAAACAGGCAAAGGAAAAACTGAAAGAGGGCAAAAAGGAAATAAAAGAAAAAATCGCACATAAAATTGATGATAAACCGTTCCAAATAATATTTTTTTCCCCTCGTTGGGAGGGTATATTGTGTGGGGACGGGGACGGGGGACCATCGCCATCTCGAGCTGCGTGGCACACAGGATTTGCCAGAGGAAATGCTACCAAGTCTGAAGGCGAAATGATGAATTATTTGCTGCCTCTTTTCGTTAGGCGTCAAAGTTTTGGCACAGCGGGACGAGAAACGAGCGTGGGGGACTGCGCAAAAACATAAAAATGAAGGGGATACCAAACAAACGTTTTAGAGGTGGGTTCGGCCGCCTTCTGCACACCCCTCCCTCCTACCCCGTCGGCCAGGAAACGGACCCAAATGCGGCGCCTTTCGCTTCTGCCTCGGCCGAGCGCGCAGCTGCCTCCAGCGACAGCGCCAAACGCTTTTGACACAATTTGTGCCAATGTCTGTCTCCCTCTCCCTCTCTTATACTGTCTCTCTCTCTCTCTATCCCCTGTGTCTCTCCCCCCGTCTTTGGCTGCTTTTTTGGTGTCTCAGTGGTTGAGTTGGGTTGTGTCTGCTGCTTGAATGATTTTTAAACGAGGCAAGAAATCCCAAAAGATGCGGCAAACGTTTTGTTGGCATGAGTTCGCGTGGGTTTTCCCCCTCGCTCTCCCACTCATTCTGTCTCTCTCTCTCTTGTGCCTCATTCTTTTATTTTCCTACGGCTGCTTCCCCTTACCAATTCTTTTTTTTGTATTTCAAAAAGGGCGCCTCTTATTTTATATCCCATCGAAACCAGCTAGATAATACAACAAATACTTTTGGGCAAAAGCAAAAGGAAAATAAAAAAGTAGAAGCACAAGAAAATGGGCAAAGGGTTCGGGGGCTTTGGGCGTGCTCGGATGGATTATCGATGGGTTGAACTTAATTTGAAGTGAAAAAGGAATTCGTATGAATGATATTCGACTGCTGGCACTCATGAATATTCATTTGTGTGAGTGTCTGATAGATTGTTGGCCACAGATGCTTGACTTAGGTCGGTAGAAGAACAATCGAAGAAGAAATGGAGCTAATATTATTATTATTGGGGAGTACGAATGACATTTGAAATAGTTTGCCCAGTTTCGGATTAGGATGGAAACCCCCATCTAAGTTCGAGTTAGTTGTGCAGCGAACGGTCTACAAAGTCTCAATTTTTCAGTGTTTTATAGCATCTTTGTGCTACCATAATTTGCTCTGTTATAATCCAATTTATTTCGCTCGTTTTCTATTGCAATTTCTACTCTGCGCTGAGTCAACTCGTCGCTCGCTCTAAGCTCGAGTCCAGCAGGCAAGCCAAAATAAAGCCATGCCAGCGAAGCCAAGTCGAGCCAAGCCCATTCCGCAATTTGATGGCCGGTGCCATCATAATCAACAACGCCTCAGACCTGCCTCCGCCCCCGCTGCTACCTCTTCTACTCTACTCTATAAAACCATTTTGCTACGTCGGCAGCAACGCGAACACGCGTGGCGTCGCGTCCCCAAAGCGCACTTGAGTTTTGCGAGCGCGCCTGAAAGTTGGCAACACAAAATGTTCCAAGGGCTCCCGTTGCCATTTGCCATTTCCCATGTTGTTGTTCTGCTGCTGCGCTGGCGGTTTTACAACCTTCGCGGGCACACGGCTTTTTTGTTGCTCCTCTTCCACTCTGCTTGCCCGCCGTGGGAGGGCGAGAGTTAACACACCTAGGCGAGCGTATGCCTGACAGGGTCGCCATCGCCATCGCCAACGCCGTCTAGCGTCGGCAACCTTCACAAATGGTAACAATTTCAATTTCTCTGACGCCTTATCGCGCCCTCGCACATATGTGGCAGCTGAGTTGGCCCCGACCAGACCCACTCCGTTCCGTTTCCAACTCCAACCACATTACGCCACGTTCACCCCCCGCTAAGCACAGACGGCTGCCCCATTCGTGCCCCATCCGCCCGCTCTAAAACTTTGCAGCTCAAAGTTGCCGATTTGCGCTTGGGTGCAACAAAAAAACGGGCACAAAACGAAGAAGAAGAAGACGAGGCAGAGGAGTAGGAGGAGAGCGAAAAAAAAAGAACTCAGCGAAATTATTACAAAACTCCGGGTAGGGCGGGGTCGGTTGTGACGGCAGCACGGTAAATGTGCGTAGCAGATTAGCGATTTAGGGATGTGGAAAATTCGTACGTCTGCCCGGCAAGCAGCACCGCAGCACCGCAGCACCCCACCCCCATACGGGGTAGTAACAGACCCGACCACCCCACGTCTACGGTCCCTTCGAGATGAAAAGGGTTCTGGCGCCGGGCTTGGAGCCCTCCAGTTCTGGTTACTGTTCTGCGGGGCAGGCTCTGCAGAATTGTTTGGCGTCGACTTGAAGTGAGTCGCGTCGCGCGAGACACGAGGCAAATGTTAAGCTGCAACTTCAACGCAACATTTTGCCGCATTTAAATGGGCAACACTGTAGCAGAAACCCTGGGCGGGGCCTTCAACCTTTCCCCCCGCTCGCAACTCAAACCGAAACGCCACTCGATTCCACTGTGCTGCGGGTTGAGGTCGAAAGAATCTAATGTGGGTTTGTAATTTGAATTTAGTATTCACTTTGCCAACGATTCTGGCTGCTATAAGGTCGAGGGATCCTGGGAAAGGTTCTAGGATGAGATTGTAACTGCAAAGATTTGATTATATATCATTTTATTCGAAGCTGAAATAGGTTTTGCTATAACGTATCTCTAGTTAATTTTTGAATCTGATAAAGTTTGTTGGAATGAGTTTGTTAATTGCATTATTAATCAGACTATTAGCAACATTATTTAATCTCTAAAATCCCATCCCACTTCAGCTCGCAACAATTTGAAAACTCAAAATCAGTTTGTTCCAATTTGATTTTTTGCTGACGAACATACGTAGATCTCTTTTGATATTATAGGGATCACTCTATTTCTATAAGGTAAGGTATTGAAGGGACACCCAAAGTTGTGTAGCGCTGTGTTTCCTTCCTTCTACACCCTTCCACAGTCGGCTATAAGTTCTTAATGCTGCTTTGATTAAAAAACGCAGCACTTTTTAATTTGTGGTAAATGTAGCTGCCACTATTGATGCACCGCCCCCACTTCCTACCTTCCCCCCCTCCCACACTGCAACACCCAACTACGGCCGACCCTACTTCGTTGGAAAAGACAAAGGCAGCCAATGATTGAAGTACTACGAGTATAGCCCACATTTCAATTGCCTCAGTGAATAAAGAGAGGGAAGCGGGGACTGACAGTCAGTCGGTGCACCCCTTCCGGCACCCCTCTCTCTACACCGCGCAACCCTTAATGCTGCACTCTAGTGTAATTTTTATGTTACCATGCACTCGCCTACCAATTAAAATGTCTGCACCCAACGTCGGATGTGCTTATGTCGCTAATAAACCGTATTATTAAGTGCGCGGCTGTAGGTGGAAAGGGTACACGATGAGGTGGTTGGAAGGACGGAAGGGTGCTCGCCGGTTGGGCTTAGGTTTTGTTGGGAGGCATTGCATGTTTACCCGCTCACACTATACCACATCCATGTAGTAGTACCTATCTCTCTCTCACTCTACCAACTTCCGTCGGCAAATGCATAATTCCTGCACAATTGCAACAGCCGACAGTATAACCTGGGTATACGCTTCTGCTTTTGTATTCGCTGCCTAGGAATGCGCCCATGTAGTACCCCTCGGTCTCATGTAAATTAATTTTAAGCTGCTTAAGCTAAAGAGAACATTTTTCATTTCATTTTCTGTCTGTGTCTTTATCGGGTAGACCATCCAAACTTTCTGTTATCTTTGCTGATATGAAGCACAGAGCAAAGCAGAGCAGAGCAGAGCAGAGAGAGAGAGAGGGAGAGAGTGGGGATTACTAAGCAGGCCAAAAAGTTGAGAAAACCTCAGTGTTTTACTTACAATAGGCTTGGAATCATGGGGCAGACAATTGAAATGTATGGCTTACCTGTAAAGAAGAAGGAAAGATCAGCTGGTTAGTTGGGGATAATTAAATCAATATAATATTATGAATAGCGTAAAACAGGAAACTATGTAGAGAATAATATAATATGCTATGTTCCCATGTTTGGTAT
Organism: Zaprionus inermis; assembly: GCA_018151445.1. NCBI lineage: Eukaryota > Metazoa > Arthropoda > Insecta > Diptera > Drosophilidae > Zaprionus > Zaprionus inermis. The sequence continues at coordinate 2,691,201 of JAECXD010001696.1, forward strand.
TGGATGGCAGATCTTTCAATCTCGGCGGGGAACCTCAAACGCAAACTGTCTATGCCGGTTAACCCATGCGATCTCTTTCTCTCTGTTCTTCCATTCTCTTCTTTCTCTTGCCTACAACTGCATTCGCCTGTTTTCTAATTCATTATTATCGCTTGCTTTAGAGCCTCCGCCGGCGCCATGCTTATAGAGGTCAAAAGTAAGACAAACAAGCCGGATGGGGTTCCAAAAAAAAAAGGGGGAAAGAAGCAGCCCAGCGTCGAATGAAGAGTGTCGTGGGGTATATGAGGTGGGGGGGTCGCTTGGCTACTGGCAGACAAACGCGCTGATAAACTTTCCGCTCGGGCCAAAAAAGCCAGGCGGAAAGGGGCAGAGGCGCCGGCGGACTGTGTGGCGGAGGGGTCCTACTGGGGTTCGAAATTTATGTGGGCTGCCAGACGGAGGCGAAACTTTTGCATTGAATTTGAGCGGGCCAAACAATTTCGGTTTTTCTTCTTCTTTTTTTTTTCGTTAGTTTTTATTTTTGTACACCCCTTCTACAGCCACCGCCCTCCAACGTTTTTTGTAGTTTCAGTTTTTATTCGTGGAGGAAGGGTGAACAAAACAAAAGGATTTTGCAGCTAAAGCGTACGGATTTTTAGTTAGTTGTTATTATTTTATATGGCCCCAGTCCGAGTCCGAGTCCGCGTTCGCGTCCACATCCCAGTCCGAGCTCGGGTTCGAGTTCGAGTCCGAGTCCGAGTTCGAGTCTGGCAGCGGCACCGGCGTCAGTTCAGTTCTGCTGGCCTGAGTCCTGGTCGGACATGCAACTTTTGCAGTGCCCGAAGCCGGAGCGGGGTACCCTGGCAACGGACAACTGCAAGGGGTGCTTAAGCGGTACGGTAACTTTTTTTATAATATTTTATTTTTTTTTTTTTTTTACAGGAATGTGCGCCAAAGCATAATAATAAAAGCGAAAGGCGAAGGAAAGGAGTAACATGCTCGTTAGTCCGGGGCCAGCATAGCATGCGGAGGATGATAAAAATGTAGAAAAAAGAACAAGACGACGGGGAGGACATAGAACGAAAAAGAGAGGAAAAAAAAACACGGAATATCGTTGGAGCTGAGCGAGGGCAAGGAATAATCTAAAAAATGAAAACCCAAACGAAACGAAACGCAAGACAAACTTTGCTGCGAGGCGTGGGTGCAAAATAAATGAGGGCGCAACTGGGAGAGGGTTCTCGGTCGGGCTCGGACGGGGTTTGGGATAGGTATAGCACCCGGACTGAAGGACTCCGAGTTGTGCTGTGCTGCGCCGTGCTGTGCTGGATGAGTGCCACGGGCAGAGCTCGAACTTAAAATGGACAAACGTGCAAAGGCAGCGCTTCGAATCCGGCGGAGAAGGAGGAAACGGCAGGAGCAGGGGCTCAGATGGCACGTGGGGATGGGGGGTAGGGCGGGAGGGCAGCCAGCTACCGACTCGCTGATGAGCAAGGACTACCACGACGACGACGACGACGTTGAGATTGTGCAGGGCGGGAATGGAAGGCAGGATGGGGCTGCAAAGCATCTGAAATACACTAATAAAAAGCATTGCGGACGACGTCCGCGTGAACTAGTCCTTCGGTACCCTGCCCTACCCACCCAACGATACTCTTGTTGTACTTCCCCTTCCCTTCGCTCCCGCCCGAGCTCAACGAGCCTTCCTCGACCCTCTCTAAACCCGCCTCCCGCTTGCCGTCCCATTCCTTGCCGTTCCGTGCCGTTTCTTTCCTTCCACACCCCAAAATTATGCTCAGAGTAGCAGGGGGTAGCTCGTTGGGTTGGACAGCGGGAAGGGGCGAGGTGTAGCGCAAAAGGGACGTACGTCGAGGACGCCAGGGTGGCGGACAAGAAAATTTTTGTATAAAAATTGCGCTGGCATAGCAAGGAAAAAGCAGCACTGCGTCCGTATCAAGGGTAACCATCCGCAGTGGGGTGGGGCTGCCGGGTGGGCTGGCTGGAGGCGGGGCTTTTTGGGATGTCGGTTAGCTGATGAAGGGTTAGGTTAGCACACGCTGAAGCCGCTGCTGCCGCTGCTGCTGCTGGAACTCGAAGCAATCCCAATCCCAATTCTCAACTGAGTGTGGGTAGCGACAATGGGACATGGTCGGTGGAGGGGTTGATGAGGGAGTCGGGGAGAGAGCGGGGGAGCAGCTCGGCCAGGTTGAGAGTAGGCGAGGGAGAGACGACTGCGGCTGAGAGGTGTTTGCGAAGGGCAACGGGGCGTAATGGCAATATCAAAGGCAACGAGTGGCACAGTGAGGCGAAGTGAAAGAAAAGTTATCGATAATTTATCGTTAGTTGAAATTGCAAAGAATAATAATTTTTATAATCGAATAATTATAATTAAATAAGGAAATAAATAAATAATAATTATAATTAAATAAAGAAAGTAAGAAATATATTTCTTTTTAGTTTTTTAATATTTAGCCTTTACGTTTATTTATTAAACAAAATAGGTGTATTTATAATATCCAGTAAACATGCTATCGATAAATTATCGAAGCGAAGTAGAAATATAGAAAACAAATTAAAAAAGTTAATCTCAACTTTTGAATAGATATCTAGGGAATTGCTACAATTTATCAAGCATATTTGGCCCACTGTTTGTCTCAGATACCAACCACCTTGGCCGCTTGGAAGCTCCGACCGGCTCCGGCTCCGGCTCCAGCTCTGTGCCCGACTTCATAGTAAAAAATAAAGCGCAAATTCTTCTTGAAGCCCCTGCAGAATAGATTTTTTCTATTTCTCATTTTTTTATCTCTATTTCTTCCCTTGTCTATTGTTTTTTTTCCTTTTTGGTGCGCCACCTACGAGAGAAGCTCTTACTGTGAGTTGGCTGGAGAGGGCAGAAATACCATGGAATGGACGAGGCAGTGGGTTGGACTTACGAGAGCATTGAAAGGGTACAAGACAGCGTGCTCGCTGAAATGTTGCTGACTTAAGCTAGTTGCCTGCTGGGCTCTGGTCGTGGCTGTGCGGGGTGGGGGGGGGAGTGGGTGTAGCGTCCGAGGACGATGCTTGAGTAATTCAATAGCAGAACGTAGGAATCGTAGCTACCCCCAGAGCCAGTGGAAAAGTTGCCAGCACACGCTACGTGGCGTATTTCATTAGCAGTTCTAGATAGTCGCCGAGTTGATTGCAGGACAAAGAGGAGGAGGAGCAGTGTACTCAGGGGGTAGAGATTGGAGAGTGGGGCTGGCTGGGGTAACGAGAACTAGCGTGTGCACTCTCTGACTAATTTCGTTGTAGGCCCTGCACCTGGCGCGGTAAATGCGTTAAAGTTAAACTAGATTGTCGGGAATTGCTGGTATATTCTCAGGTTGAAATTGAAGGAGGCTTCCCAATCCTTGCTCTAGCTGACTCTACGTCGATTCATTACTCAACAGCGGATTATAACAAATAGCTGCCTCTTGTTTTTTTTTATTTTTGCTCCTTTACTCTCCAATATTCTGTGCCTTCAACTCGAGTTGCCTGCAAAGTTCTCTAATTTGTGTTTGAGCTGCTGTCGTTGTCCGAGCCAAGTCGAGTGCGGGATGGTGCATGGGGCAAGCCAAGTGGCGGTACCGGACGGCAAGCTGATGCCCAGGCAACGAGAGGAAGTCGCAACCGGAAACCTGTTTTTTTTTCGTGCTGCTACCCAGGGAGCAAGAGAATTGTGGAGAGATAGAAGATAGAGGGCGCCTTTGCAAAGGCAAAGGCAACACGAAGACGTTGCTCAGGAACCCCCCCGAAAGATAAAGTCGCCAGGCTCAAATCTTGGCAAGACTAAGAGAGATGAGATGAGGAAAACGAGTAGGAGTGGGAGAAGGAAGAGGGGAGATGGGAGCAGGAGCAGCAGGCAGTAGGAATGAGCAAGAAAAAAACGTAGCTCAAGAATGAAGGGCAACGTTTTAGCTAAGCGAAAAGTTGGCTTCAATGGATGCGGCTTGGGTGGAGATTGAAAGCACAAGAAGATGAATCGTTTTGTGTTGGCGTTTTGAGCATTCGAGTGTGCGGACTACCCACACAAAGTGGGCGTGGCACTCGACAGAGAAAGGAGCTTGATATTGGACCTACGTTTTGGGTTGGCGTTCGTCTTTGTGTGCCAAGAAAAACCGCTGAACGTAGACGATGACGACAGGACTCTCACTCGGAGTCCGACTTGGATATCGAGTTGGATGTCGCGTACTGTCGCAAGCAATAACCTTTCGAAGAAAGTGTTGGGGAGGGGGGGGGAGGGCACCATCTACACATCAATCGTGCGACCAAACGCTGGACCGTTGCTCGGGGGATAAGCGCAAGTTGCCGTCGCTGCCTTCATTTTCATTAAGCCCAAAAAGTGAAGGAGGATAGCTGGCTGAAAGGGGCAGGGGTACAGCCTGACCGGCAGTTGCTTTCGGGCTCTCTGGTCCGGCACATTGTCCCGAGTAATAAAAGTAAAATGCGCCTGATGAACAGCGCACAAAGGCAGAAAGCATAAAAATTTGTTGGCTTTGCCAACGCATTTGGCTTGTGGCTCATCAGCAGCAAAAGCAGCTGCCTTTCCCTGCTGCCCTGCTCGCCCAGCCCCCCCCCTCGCTCACGAACTCCACTGGCAGTTGGACTACCCTACGCTCCCCCAGCCAAACGGGAATATAATGAAGGGTAAGAGCACTCGGAGCGAGCGTAGACGAAGACGAAACCGTAGAATGGGTAAGAACTTGCTACAAACTGACATGGGTTTCATTTGTATGCTGCCTGCTGGCGACAGTGGGTAAGGAGCAGGAGGAGTAGCAGTGAGAGAGGGGGAGACGTGCGACATGGCGGGAGGGGGAGGAGAGGACTGCCATGTGTGCGCCGGCACCCCTTTAAGATGTCTCGGTCTCTGGCACTAAAAAGCATCACAAACTAACTAAATGCGAGTGTGCCAGTGTGTGTGTGAATCAGTGAGTGTGAGATCACATGTCTGTGTGTGTCAGTGTGCGTGTGTGTGTGTGTTAGTGTGGTAGCTTTTAAGCAAACGTCTTTTACAAGTGAAAGGCCTGGGGCCAACTGGAGGATTGAGCATGGGCCTGAGCTGGATGCGGGTGTGGGAAACGGGGTTGGGGTTGGGATTGTAGATGGGCTTGGGGTTGGGCTTGGGGTTGGGCTTGGGCTTGGGCATGGGAGATGGAATCCAGGGTGGCAGTACACAGCCCAGGGAAAAGCCAAAAATGTAACCTAAAACTGCAAGAAAATTAACCAAAAATACTAAGCCAAAGTCGAAGACACACAGGCACATACGTACAGTCTGCATGCGCGCGTGTGTGTGTGTGTGTGTGCGTATCGAGGCTGTGCCTACGAAAAGTGTAGCATACAATTTGGGGCAGAGAGAATGCATGGCAGGAGCCTTTGACTTGGCAACATGGCAAGACAGCATACAAGTTGGCACGAAGGTGAGGCGCCTTCCAACTCCCCTTGGTTATCCGCCCCCGTTTTGCCCGGCTCCCTCACCCGCCTCTCATCCCATCAGAGTGTGTGTGTAGAAACTTTTGGCATTGTTTTTGTGTGTGGATTGAAGGCGGCGGCGTCGCTTGTCGTGCGTCCTTTTTGTGATGTGGGATTTCTATGTGTGTGCGTGCAGTTCACGTGTGTGTGTGTGTGTGAGTGTCTGTATGAATGTGCTTGTATATCTGAGTGTATGTGTGTGAGCTAAGACTGGGATGAGCCAAGTCTGTGCCCGCCTCTAACTCAGTTTTCGCAGCAACTTTGATTGTGGCATTGCTGCTGCTGCTGCAGCGCCTTCATTTTGGCCAAGATGGAGTTCAGTGTGTGTGTGTGTGTGTGTGTGTGCTCGTGTGTGCCAATAAGTGTGGGTGATGGCCTAGCCACCTTGGTTTGTCTGTTTTGCGCTTGACAGTACGTAAAGACGTTCTATGGAAGGTTTTTCGTGAACCGTAGAGAGACTCGGCTGCTTCCTTCTGTGATGTGTGAGGAGGAGCAAGGAGAGGGGGGGAGGGGGGTACCACGGGGGGCACGTAGGCGGGAACGAAGGCGACTTTGAGCTGATGGCTGTTATTTATATGGGTGTGCATAGCAGTGTGTGGGTGTGGCGTGGAGGTGAGCTCAGAAGCTGGCAAAGAGCTGCACCGAGAGAAATTGCTGGCAAGGTGTTTGCGGCTGCATATCGATAAGTTATCGATAAGGTACGCTCACAAACCGACAAAGAATTGCACCGAGAGAAATTGCTGGCAAGGTAGATGTTGTGGCATATCGATAACTTATCGATTTGTATATAGCAAAAGCTTCGATAGTTTTCTGATGTGTTGTGTATTGCAAAGAGTAATCGCTTTGTTAAGTGAGTGTATCTCGATATGGCATACATATCATCGCTATCCACTCGCACACTCCCTACGCCATTGAAGTCGAGTGTAATTAGCAGCACATCGTGTCAAATTACTTGCAAAACTTTTAGCTAAACTACCGAAATATTTCGATATTTCGACCCAAGCCGCAGGCAGGCAGCTGTCAGCTCATTCGCTCAGTGTGTGCGCGGTGGCGCATCAGCCCAACGTAACCCAACGTCGAGCTTGTCGCTTGCCCTTAGCCAAAGTCGTCCTCGCCGTCTCCGTCTTGTCGTTCTTGTCGTCGCCCCGCATCCGCGGCCCCATGCCAAAGGAGTTTACTCAGCAATGTCTTCGTCGGTTTTCTTGTCATCTATTTCTATTTTCGAGCAATGGATGAGCAGATGAGGGTCCCCTGTACCGGGTACCGGGTACCGGGTTCTGGCTGCTGTCTAACTTGTCTGTTTGTATGATGTGACGCTGCAGCCCCTGCCCCTTACTACGCTCTCGACCCGATCTACCCGGTCTGCCCACTCTCTGCCAGTGCTAGTCATGTGTGGCAGCAGCTCGATGTGTATGTGTGTGTGTGTGTGTGTTTGTGAGTCTGCGAATGTGTGTGCAAAAAACCGTAAGCAATTTTCCGTAACATCTAACCGTGTGGGGGGCGTGGGGCAGAAGGGATTGAAGAGGTTAGCAGAGGAAAAGAGCCAAGACAGCTTGGCAAAGACGTCGTCGTCGTCGTAGCAAAAGATGCAACTCCTTCTACCGTCGCGTTCCCTGCCTAACCCCGAACCAAATTGCGACCGATTCTAGTGCTGCTGCTTCTATAGCTCCTGGTGCTGGCATTGACTGCCACTGGCTGTCGGTCTGCGCGTCCGTCCGCTTCGATTCGCCTGGCACGTTGTCTGCCTGCGACACTAATGCTGAGATGTGTAACCGTAACGCTCTGCCCTGGCTCCAGCTTCGGCTCCATCGCCTGCTCCACTCTGAAGTTGGTCCCTCAATTGATGAGCTGCCAAGCGGATGGTTTGGGGTGTGCGAACAGGACGGGACAGGGCACATGGCTAGGACAGCAGCATCAGAGTCAGCGACAGCATCAGCATCAGCGTCACCATCACCAAATCATGTTTGATTACAGCTGAGCAGCATAACAAGTTATGCCTGGCATTTGACTGGATTCGAGAAGTTGAAAAGTTTCGAGCATCGCGTTCTTCTTCTTCACGTCCTTCGTCATTGGCGTCTTTAAAAGATTTTGAGGTAGAAATTAAACCCAAAGACGCATCGGACACGATGTCCTGCGGCGGCTTATGTGCGCTTAAGCACAAAGCTTGACCATCTACACACTCACACACACACGTTCCCCTGCGCCTGTATGTAGTTCCCGCCCTGCTTGGCTTGGAGTTGCCTTTGACACACACACACACACACACACAGGGAACACACTATTTATATACAAATGCCGCTGAGTATATACAAAAGTCAATGCTTTTGTTGCTCACCGGGTTTGGGGGCTCGACTTGCGGCTCATCCCTTTGCGACCGAGCTGCGACTCGGGGACGTTAGGTCGGACCCACCCATATTTGCAATAAACAAACAACTTGGAAAACATTTCATAGGTGTTGTGCCAGCGAGATACTCTAACATTTTTAGTGCAACCTTGCGTACAGTGTCCCCGTTTGCCAGTTTCCCAAGTTTACCAAGCAAAAACGACAGATACCTGAGTAATATCTTGGTATAATCGTCTGCTTAAACAATATACAAGATACAGAAAGAGAATACACAAAGAGAGTTCACATAAGTCTGTTCCTTAACCCTTTTCTTGTTTATCCTAAGTATCTCAGGCAAGTGCAGCTGGCAAGCCAGGGATCTTTGAGTATTATCAAGGCATAAACTAATGATTTGTTTTATTCAAGTTATAACCAGCTGTATTACATAAGGATCTGTCTACATCTGCTATGAAATTTCGTAAGTATAAGTGCCATATTTATCTCTAATATTTCTCTTCCAACTCATACGCTCTAGCTGTGCTACCCCTTGACAAGTTAGGGTATAAGCAGCCACACATAAACTCGGGTGGGTGCCGGACAGTCCCTGGACTCCGTCATAGCTCTGGGGTTGTGAGTGTGAGGTGGAGTGTGTGGGTGTGTGTGTGTGTGTTGGCTTGTGTGTGGGTGTGTGTGTGTGTGTGTGTGTGTGTGTGTGTGTGTGTTGGCTTGTGTGTGGGTGTGTGTGTGTACATGTACGTGTATCGGCTGCGGGTTTCGGCTGCGGCGTTTGGCTCAAGAAGCTTTACTTCTTTTGTGGCGGCAACGCTGGCGCCCAAGTTGACTGCTCTGCGCCCACCACCCCGCATCTCTCACTCCCCCCCCCCCTCTAGCACCCGCCCATACCCGCAGTCCATTTGACGCTGCCTTCACCTTCGTCTGCGTCTTCGTCATTTGATGAATTACCGTGCAGGGCAAAATGTGTGCGCCCTTTTGGTTTGCCAGCAAGGGAGTAGGAGGCGAAGGCGTACACTTTGGGGGTATGGGAGAAGGCGTGGCAAAGAGAGCGGGTGGCTGGTTATCTAAGGAAGTGCGGTGTGGGCTAGATGTATGCACGTGTGTGTGCCGCGGCAAGAGGAGTGAGAGATGAGTGTGTGTGCGTTTCGTTTTGGGCTTCGAGCTGGAGACACCCATCGTCGCGTCTGACACACACACACGTCAGCTCAATTCGCGCTTCTATATACTTAAGGCACACACACACACCGACACACACTCGCCCCAATACCCACACACACGCCCACACACACCCAAACAGAAGCAACGTGTGTACGTATATCATTAGATTGCCCCCACGTCTAGGAGTCGCTCCCAATCCCAATCGAGCATTATGAGCAGGTTTTCTTGTGCGGCTGCGGCTGCGGCTTCGCGACGTATTAGTAATATTTTCTGCGACTGTCTACGTTTTTTTTTTTTTTTTTTTTCGATTTCTTATGTCTCTCGGCGTCGGAGGGAGGCAACCCGGTTCGCTTTGCGACGGGTCCAAGGTTGGCCGACGAAACGGATGCCTGAATCGGTATGGAAGGAGGCAAATTGATTTCATATTGGTCTTAATGGTGTACGGCAAGTCGGGGGGGTGAAATTAGCAGGCTGCGGGGCCGATTTTGGCTTAGCTTAAGATGCGATAATAAAGATGTCACTGGGAAGGAACAAGGAGAGGCAGATTCAGGGTTCTAGGTAGGCCTAAGTGAGATGTAAGTAAACTATAAATAACATTGATTTGAGATGTGAAAGCAGAAAGCGGAAAGAGAAACTGAAGTAGAAGAAGGGTTTATAAGTAGGAAACAGTTAGGAATTATAAGTAGATGGATTAGAAATTATATATAAATTCAAATAATCAGGAATGAGTTAGAACTTGATGTAGGATCAGAGCTTACAAAGAAATCTAAATTAATTAATTAAATATTATTTAAAAAGTGTTGGAAAACGCTTTCAAATAAGTTTGCTATAAGAATTTTATAATCAAGTGAAGATGAACGAATCTTTTAGACTTAAATGGGCTGCGGGGAGGGAGGAAGGGATCTCTCATTGTAAGTGTGGATTCTTGATATAACCAAGTAAGAATGAACGCATCTTTTAGACTCTTAAGTGGGCTGCGAGTGGGAGGAAGGGCTCTCGCAGAGCGGATCCTTGATATAATCAGGCAGAAGAATCTCGATACGAACTCACCTTGTGCAGCAACACCGAGGCTTTTCTTTTAGATGCCATTTTCGTGCTGGTGGTGGCACCTCCGCCAGCACCTCCGCCACCGCCACCGGTTGCCGATGCGGTACGTGTCGATGTTTTTGGTGTTTTTCTCGGATTTTTCGGAATTTTGGCAAATTTTTTCTTAGCCTGCTGGGTGTAATGAAATTGACCAAAAACCAAAGAATTGAATTGACGCAAACGTTGCCAAAACTCGATGATACTATCAAGATTGCAATGCAGCTGCAAGCTCCTATGCAGAGTACGAATCCGATAATCTTTGCCGAACACGGTTCAATCCGATTCCAGTTGCCCTTGCCTTGCCTTGCGGAATGCCTAAATACACTGCGGCAATATTCGAATTTGTTTTGGCGCGTCTTTTCTTTTGTTTTGTTTTCTCGTTTGCTTTTACAAACACACACACACAGGCACAGCAACACACCACATGCACTTGATCTCGATTGTTTTGAATGGAAAATTCGCGGCGAATGCAACAAGCGAAACTCGAATACTTTTTGTATTTTGGCACACTAAACGTCTAACGGATGTTCTCAGATGTTGTTTGTTGTTGTTTGTTATGCTACGCAGAGCGAGAACGAGTGCGACTGAGACTGAGAGTGAGAGGGAGAGGGTTCAGAGCGCTCCACCAGAGGCGAACCAAACACGACGAAAGCCAACTGCTGACTGACCAAAACAGAGACCGACAAATGCGTTTTCTAGCGCTAGCGACGCCAGTGCGACGCCGACAGCGCGACAGCAGAGCAGAGAGCAGAGCGAAGAGCGCTGAGAGAGCGTAAGAGTGGGAGAGCACAGGCAGGCAGGCAGGCAGGCAGGCACACACACACGCAGACCCACGCTCAGAGAGCGAGAGCTGTGTGTGCGTGTGAGCGAGAGCGCGTGACATGCGCTCTTTCGTTTGGAATATGTGGGACGCCGCCAAAAAGCACATGGAGAACGCGGAACGTGCGTGTGGAAGGCAAATGGCAAAAAGTATGCAACACAATGTGCGGCAACGGGCAATGGGCAATGGGCGAAGAGCAACAGCAACAGCAACAGCAACAACAACAACAGGCTGGCAGCCTGGCAGGCAGCAGGCAGCACTGGTCGAGGGATATGAGTACAAAAACAGAGAAACGCCGATAACGGCTACGGCGACGCTGACGTCGGCGGCGTCAACGAACCAACGCGGACACAAGTGCGAGTCGGGGGAGGGGAGTGAGAGGAAGCAGAGTGGGAATCAGCCGTGGCCAAAGCGGATGGCGGCGGCAGATGAGTTGACAAACAGCTGAGTGCCGAGTTTTGTGAATGGTTTGGGAGGCATTGGGCACGCGAAGGAAGGGTGGAGTGAGGCTATGGTGAGTGTGTGTTCGAGTGAACTGGGGTGGGGTGGGTTTTTGGGTGACTGGCTGGCTGGCTGGCTGAGTGTGAGGTGAGTTGCTGAGTGCGAGAGAGTGTGAGGTGAGTTGGAGGCGGCGAGTGGGCAGGCCGTTTGTGATGCGATTGACGAGCGCGGGGGGGGGGTTGGTGGGAGCGGAGTAGGGATGGCAATTATTTTTGTTGCTTTTTTTGCGCGTCGCCAACAAAAATGCAGCAGCAACAACAACAAGAACAGCGGCAGCGAGACAGAGAGCAACACCAGAGGCGGAGAGCGCGTTGCGGTGCACGACAGCGGGGAGAGTGGGGCGGCGGGTCGCTGCGAGTGTTGAGTGTGAGTTGCTGCTGCTGCTGCTGTTTTTGTTGTTGTTGTTGCTTTGTCTTTCGCCGGCATGGTGAAAAAAAGGCCGGCTGGATCGTTGGCTATGTCGGACGGTTAGTCGCGCGACGGGTGCGGGGTGCGGGGTGTGGGCTGGCGTTGGGCTCGTCGGCGTTTCGGATATGAAAAACGCACAAAAAATAAAGCATGCTTTGCGGCGTATTGGGTTTGGGTACGCCACAGGGTGTGGGTGTATGCGGTGTGGGGTGTGGGGAGTGGGAGGGTGGCACTGAAGTTGCCAGACCGGAGTTGGGTGGGAGCTGGAAAAATAAATGAGAAAAATATACGAGCCGGCAACGCAACGTTGTTGCTGTTGTTACTGTTGGCAGGGGCAACATCTGTGTGCGTGGCTCTGTGTGTGTGTGAGTGTGCGTCTGTGTGTCGGTGTGTGTGGGATGGTTAGGGATGGGATGGTGCGAAAGTGGACAACGTTGTTGTCGCTTGTCTGCCGTGTGCGCTGCGTAACTCTGTGCGGACTATGAGGGGCGGAGGCCGACCGGCAGGCAGGCAGGGTAGGGTTGCCAGGCTGTCTGTGGGTTGGGCAGCGTGAAGTTTTTGAAAAGAATAAAAGTGGAAAAAAGCCATGGCGCGGGCGGGGGGTGGGATACGCGCTCCGTTTTTTTTTTGCATTCCTTTTTGCTGTATGGGTGTAAAAAGGGTCAAGAGCGCTTGACTATGGCTACCTTTACCAAAAGAAATGTTTAGTCTTTGGCAGTGGCAGCGGCAGCGGCAGCGGGAGAGGGTTGCAGGCGGAGGCGGTGCGTGTTTATTGAGCAGGGCGAGTTAGCTCGCCTACGTTTCGTACATTTTTGTGGTTTGTCTTGAGGAGAAGCCGTCGTTTCTGATCATAAAACTCGACTGATTTTCCTTTTCTTTTTTTTTTCGAACTGCAGACGGGCACGGTAATGCAATGGGGAAGCAGGTTGTGGAGTGAGAGCGTGGCGGGAGGGGGTCCACTCTCGGAAGGGATGGGTTCGTCTGGGGTGGTCGCGTTTTCAAGCGGAATGTCGCGTCATCTCTTGGACCCGTTTTTCGTTTGATTTGCGTTCACGTTTTGTTCGTGATTTATGCAGGGGATGCAGGGGGAACGGGAATGGTAAAGAAACGTGATGAAAGCAATGAAAAATTAATGAAAATAATCATAATGTTGAAGGAACTTGTCTGCCCAATCGAAGGTTTCGTATATAGAATGGTATAGAACAAAGCATAGCTCTCTCCATGTTTTCTTTCACGTGTTTGAGGTATTTCTTTGCATGGAATCTCTAGGTAATACCCTAGCTTTAGTTTTTATACCCGCTACTCGAAGAGTATAAGGGTATTATAACTTTGTGCCAACCGAAAATGTTTGTAACAGGCAGAAGGAGACATCTCCGACCCCATAAAGTATATATATTCTGAATCAGCATGAACAGCCGAGTCGATATAGCCATGTCCGTCTGTCCGTCTGTCCGTCTGTCCGTCTGTCCGTCTGTCCGTCTGTCCGTCTGTCCGTCTGTCTGTCCGTATGAAAACCTAGATCTCAGCTATTATAAGAGCTAGAGCTACCAAATTTGGAGACAATATGTGTTAATTATGCCCGCAGATCAAGTTTATTTTGGATTTTTGCCACGCCTCCATCCGCCCCCAAAAATCGATAATAAATCGATAATAGCTGCAAATATAGCTCTACAGCATTCATTTTTTATCCATGTGATAAAAACCACCATCCGGGCGTGTTGCGAAAGTTTCAATAAGATCGGCCGATAAATAAGGAAGATATTCAAGAAATAGTATTGCCTTGTGGCCATGTGCCTGTGTCGGTTTTTCCTAATGTTAGTACCCGAGTTCAACACCAGCAGCAGACAACTTTTTTTAATTATGTGGCAACTTTTTTTTAAATTATGTGGCAACTTTTTTTTTTAATTATGTGCACCGAAAATATTCATGGTGCAATTTTATCGGTTATTGCGAAAGAAGTGCAGTGGTCGAGTGGTGATGGTAGTTGACTGTTCAGCGAGACGTCCGGAGTTCAACTCCTGGGTGCGACGTCGGCCGGGGACTGTGTGTGATGTGTATTTTTTCACTTTTGAAAAGTATTTATGTTTAATTCAAATTAATTTGAATAAACGGAAATTGATGGGGAGAAGAAAATAATAAGCAAATGATAAACAAAACAACGCCGCCGCGCCGCATTGCATATTTATTATTTTCATGTATAATAATCTAAATGGTCTGATAATGCAACTTTGCCGACATTGGTATCAGTGCGGTGGCGGCGCGGTGGAAAACTATTTTAAATTGTTTGAACTGTAGCGGGTATATCACAGTCGAGCTCGATCGACTGTAGCCTTTCCGACTTGTTGATTCTTGAAAGGTTTCACTTGCTTTAATTGCTTAAAAAGTCAAGCCACTCCCCCACAAGATTTTCCCAGCTCGCTCGGCTTTATTCATCTTTGCTTAACGATGAAGGGCACAGACAAGTAACGAAAGCACGTTTCAGAGTTTGATACCCTTCGCACAATTTAGAAAGACCTTATGAGGAGTTGAAAATTGTGCGAAAGGTATACAATTGAGATTTTTGAGATTTGAGATTAATATTTTTCCTTTATAAGGAAAAGAGACCTTAGGAAGATTTCAAAACATTTCCTTATAAAGAAAAATTTCAATTTGCATGGGCGTTGGGCGTGGCAACCAACATTTGAATAATACTTTAAAAACGTATGCTATACAGTAGTGTATACATGAAATTTAAAAGCTGTAACTTTTAAAATACCCGAGATCTGGAGGTTCATACAGAAATGATGAAATCAACTCGATTGAGAATATATATATTTTTTTTGGGATCTGTCACGCCTCTTTCAACCTGTACTTTTGCATAAACTTAGTATACCCCTTTTTGAATATGCTCAATGTTCGAAGGACTTAAAAAGGAGAAGAGATGAAGAGAGAGAGAGAGACAGCGAACAGGCGAGGCAATTCAGTTCAGAGGAAGGACGGGAAATGCTTTCAAGCGTCGATTGGACTGTCAGTTATTCGATGATTGTCTACAGCGTTTTTCTGCTCCTATGCATCGGCATATCCGAGGGGTTTCCGAGGATGATCGGAGGTTTTTTCATGCAGCTGCGTCTCGCCAAACTGACCAAAATGGCCGGGTGGCATAGCCGGGGTATAACCCGAGCTGGCTGGCGATGTGGCTACTCAAATTAGAAAGGAAGTGGAGAAGGAAAGAGAGTAGGAGAGGTTAGATGGAGAGAGCAGAGTGAGAGGAAGAGTTGAAATCAAAAAATTCAAAATCAGTTGGTCTAAGCGAGTTACACGCTTCGATAAGCCGTTGCTCTTCAACTCTCGCCTGCCACTTGGCCATCGCATCTGGCCAAGGATGAAGCGTCATTGTTGGGCATGTTTGCGGTGCCCACGCGCACGCATTCTACCCACTCCACGCATGGCCACAGCTTGGCTTGGCTTATTATTATAGTTATTACGGCTATCACGATGTTTGTCCGCCACAGTGCGCCGCATGCAACACGTGCCCAGAAGCAGCAACATGACGACAACAACAACAACAAGGATCACAAGGACAATGACGACTATGACGTAGTCCCGACCGCGTCTCGCCCTCAACTTGGCAGCCGAATTGACGCGGTCGTCGCAAATTCAAGTTTAGCCAAATAAGTTTCAAATAACAATACATAGGCAGACACATCTCGCTCGCAGCGTGTGTGTGTGTGTGTGCGTGTGTGTGCGTGGGTGTGTGTCAAAGTGTTTAAGTTAACAGGCCAATTGGCTAATACATAATTAAAGCTCGCTAAGTTGACTCTGAGCCTGCCCTGATTTCACTTCATTCACAACACACTCATGTTGCTCATTATTCAGCAATTGTTGAGTGTATTCACAATTAATTTATTCACATCCTGTGCGCGTCCAAGTGGCATTTGCCATAATCAGGTTAATGAATTTACTCACTGGTTAATGGGCGAGCCAATTGTTTGGCTAAGATAATTAGATAACATAATATAATGACCTTATCAAAAAGGAAGCAAAAGCAGGCCGAAAGCGAAAGACAAGTGCGAAGGGAAATGGGGTAATTAGGCAATTTGACGAACTGTATTCGAACTGTTTATTGAAAAAGGATTATCGAATATGCTTAAGTGATATATTTGCTGGAATCGTATCTATAATAGGCTTTCGAATGAATAGATTGAATGAATAGAAATTCAACTGGCAGAGCTATAATAAAAGATAATATGAAAGACCTAGAAACCACTGTGAAAGCCTTAGTTTGAGTGCGACAACCTATTTGCAGACTAAATTAATTTCTTAAGTAACTTATAAATTATAAATTTGCAGAATTCATTTGGATGATATTAAACCGTGTACACACCAAAAAGAAATGCTGAAGCTAGGAATTCGATTCTTTCAAACTACAAAAGAAAAAATAATTTAAAATTGATATTCGTGCATAATAATGCACGAAATTAATAAGGTTTCTATGGTCTTCTAACCTATTAAGCTTCTCACACTGGAAGCAGAAGTGCAAAGAGACCATTAATAGTTTAAAGGAGATTCTTTGAGAAGATTCTACTTGAATTCGAAATAGAAAACTTGCATGATTGTTTTAACAAAGGTTGTTGATTTTTTCTCATAAAAAAAAAAAATAAATAAATTACAATATGCTTAAATACTTGGCAGATAAGAGACCTTCTGAAGATTAACCACTTTCGATGGTAATCATGTTAAATAGAGAAGATCTACCTGCAATCATACTACCATACCCAGCTTATAATGAAATATTAATCAGAACTAATATATTTATAGACTGGCATATGCATCTATTAAAAATGTTATTGTAAATTTATTAATTATGAATACTAATTCGCGATAATTCAGCTAACAATAATAAATCGGGCTCGGAAAGGGGTTGGAATTAGAAGTAGGCAAATGACTTGGGGTTTGAGCTGTTTTTTTTTCTCGAGTACATCATGCATCAATAAAGTTTTAATATATATATAGTATATATATTTGCCATTGATTATGATGCCGCCTAAAAATCCCCAATAAAACACTTTGATTGCCTAATGAACTCGCCGGGCTGCGTAAATCTTTCGTGTTTCGTATCGGGCATAAATTCAAGAGATTTCGCATAAAATTTCACTGAAAAATTAGTTGAACGAAATCCAAAAACTATTCCATCAAAAATGCATAAATGCGAATACCCAAAGAGGGCGATAAAAACAAAATTAATGCAATATTTATAAAGCGCACAAAATGAAGCGACGAAAAAAAAGGAATAGGCAAAGAGTGAGAGAGAGAGAAAGGAAAATGCAATGGCTATGGCGTACGGCGGATGGTGCGATTGCGAGTGCACAAAAAATATTATATGTGTGTAAAATAAATAATGTATAAAATATTTATATAAATTGCAAAAATGCGCAGTTGCAGTGCGAAAAAAATGACTAGGAAAAAGCGCGCAGAAATGCGCAGTCGCCTCTATTTCGAAAATGTCAGCAGGCCACAAACCTGGCACCATCCCCCTGGACCCTCCTCCCCCGCCAAATGAAGGCCTATATATGCTATATATTATATACCTGTTATATGTACATGCAATCAGGTGTGGGGGGGGGGGGTATACAACTCTGTATAGTACATGCATGTCGGGCGATTTGTGTAGTTTTTTTTTTGTTTGCTTTCTGACCCGCCAAACTAATGCAAAAACAAATGGTTAGTAATATGGTCGAAACAAAAAAACCTGCAAATGCGACAAGCCAAAAAGGTTGTCGAGTAGGTGGGGAGGGGGGAGCGTGGTGGTGGTACAGTCTGCAGCGGGAAGTGCAGCAACTGCAGCAGCGTTGGCGGCAACCTGCAACTGCAACCAATTCAATTAAAAGTCTGCCACTTAAGCTTGATGGGTTGGGGGGGGAGATAGTGCGGGTTGGGGTCAGCTGAGGGACGAAGGGGTAGCGAAATAGAGAGCGGTAAAAAATTGTGCAACGTGCACAGAAAAGCAGGTAAGGCAAGCTAAAATTGTTGCCCAATAAAAAGATAAAGATGTACATAGGAAAAACTGGAATTAATTTGAAAACAATAAATTAACAAGTAAATTTTTTTAATTAATTAAAAAACCCTTAACAGTAAATTATATATTTTTGTCTGTTATTTAAGTATTATTTTCTTTTAATTATATATTTTTGTATAGTTTCGAAATTGAATTAGATTTTGCAAAGAATTTCAATTTCGTTTTTTCGCTTCGCGCTTCCAGCCCTGGTTAGCCTGAAGCAGCTTAACGTCAAACTAAATAGCACACACATGCAACACACACACACACACAAATGCAACTACTGATGCACCCCTGCTGCACATGGTTGCATTTTTATACCCGCTACTCGAAGAGTATAAGGGTATTATAACTTTGTGCCAACCGAAAATGTTTGTAACAGGCAGAAGGAGACATCTCCGACCCCATAAAGTATATATATTCTGAATCAGCATGAACAGCCGAGTCGATATAGCCATGTCCGTCTGTCCGTCTGTCCGTCTGTCCGTCTGTCCGTCTGTCCGTCTGTCCGTCTGTCCGTCTGTCTGTCCGTATGAAAACCTAGATCTCAGCTATTATAAGAGCTAGAGCTACCAAATTTGGAGACAATATGTGTTAATTATGCCCGCAGATCAAGTTTATTTTGGATTTTTGCCACGCCTCCATCCGCCCCCAAAAATCGATAATAAATCGATAATAGCTGCAAATATAGCTCTACAGCATTCATTTTTTATCCATGTGATAAAAACCACCATCCGGGCGTGTTGCGAAAGTTTCAATAAGATCGGCCGATAAATAAGGAAGATATTCAAGAAATAGTATTGCCTTGTGGCCATGTGCCTGTGTCGGTTTTTCCTAATGTTAGTACCCGAGTTCAACACCAGCAGCAGACAACTTTTTTTTAATTATGTGGCAACTTTTTTTAAATTATGTGGCAACTTTTTTTTTAATTATGTGCACCGAAAATATTCATGGTGCAATTTTATCGGTTATTGCGAAAGAAGTGCAGTGGTCGAGTGGTGATGGTAGTTGACTGTTCAGCGAGACGTCCGGAGTTCAACTCCTGGGTGTGCCTGGGCGACTTAAATTTATTTTTTTGTATCTTATATTTTTTTTTATTTTATAGTGTGTTGCAAAATTCAAAATAAATTTTTAGTATATTTAAAGCCACTTAAAATCGAAAGAGACATTGAGCAGCAACACAAAATACAAACGACAAATCTAATTAGATATGTTGAGATGTATTGTGAGGCAGCATATATGTATGTATGTATAGGCGTCTCTATCACACATGCATAATTTATAACTGCAGAGTAATAAAAGCAAAGGGCAACATCCAATAAGAATCGAGTGGAACTTGCATAGGCAAAACAAATTAGAGACGGAAAGAAATAAAAAGCAAGAACGCATTGTTCACATTTGGCACGTGTTTTTCCGAAGAATTGTAGCGGGTATATCACAGTCGAGTCAGCTCGACTGTAGCCTTTCCGACTTGTTGTATATAGAACGTTTTTATTTGAATTTATTTTGCGTATTTTCGGTTTTTTTGCGCCTGCATTTTGTCTATTTTTTGCGCTTGACCAAATGCAGCCGCCTAACTGTAACAGTGTGTGTAAGTGTGTGAGTGTGTGTTTATAATAAATAATAAAGCATAACACACACTCACGCACACACACACACACACAGACACGGACACCACGCACAGGCAGCGCAATTGTTGTTGCCGCTTCGAGCGTGGCACAAAAAATTCAGTTGAATTTTGCGCACATTTTACGCCTGATCGAAATGCTGTGGGGGCCCCAAAGCGCCCATAGAAAAAAGTCAAAGGCAGCCACCCACACACACACACACACCCCTTAAAGCCCCAAACAGTTGCAGTAGAACCATTTCCGCGCACCTCCCCGCACGAAATGCGCCTACAAAACTTTTATTGTGTCCAATGTTTTTTCTGCTTTGACGCGTGCACCAAAAATTGGCAACGCTTTTCGGTTTGGGTATTGCCCTGCAGTAGAGAAGCGGTGCCCCTTTCTGCGGAGAGGGCGGTGGGGGCAGGGGGTGGCACTGCCAATCTGGTTATGGTTATGGAGCGTGATAGTAGTGCACACTGTGCGCGCCTCTCATCGCCGATTGGTCGCATTTGTTTGTTTTTGCGCGGCATGTTGAGGCAGGTTAAGCAGCGGCGGAGTCATGGTATATAATACGAACAGCGTACACCTCATATGCAGCAGGGAATCTATCTATATATATATATATATATATATATATATGCATATATATACTTGTATTTGGTTAATCAGCTATAGCGTCGACTGGCTGCGGTTCATAATCGGGCATTAGGCGGGCAACTCGTCTGCTCTTGTGTCAGTCTAATGCTCTGTGTATATTATTCATTGGTTTTTATAATCATTTGTTATGATTAAAATTCATTTTGAGTTTTAGTAGTTGATAGATGCGTTTTTAGGCTATGATTTCGAGTTGCAAAGTGCTAAAAAAATGTATTTGATTAAGTTTAGATTTTTTCTAGACTTGACTCTGCCAAAAGTAGCGCAATAATTTATAAAGTGAATTTCCAAATTTTAAAAAATTATAAATTATTAGATACATTTAGAATATATGATAATTAGTAGTAATCAAAGCTACTGCTTGCCGGCATGCATAACTTCTGTCTTTATTTTACGATCAGTTATAAATATATAGCTAAAAGATGCACATGATAATTAACTGCAAACTATATAGAAATTAATATAAAAAATTGGGTTTTGCTGGCTATAAAAATAGCTGAGCTGACCGCGTTCAAAAAGACTCGAGGCATATGGACATATAGAAGTGTATCTGAAAGAACTAGACACCTAGGAAATCTTTCTTTAGCTACTCTAGCATGTAGAATATGTAGAATACGTAGATGTATCTGCCCGAAAAACCTTTTTGCTGCACCCAACCCTGACCCTCCTCCTCTGCTGCCCAACTGCTTCAACAAGTGCAACGACCTCAGCAACTAAGCCCAAAATACGCCTTGGAAAAATACCCAACCATGTGAGGTTTCTTATTTAATTATTATAAATTCTGGCATATGGCAAACACCCGATCCCTAACCCATTGCCATCATCATATTAGTTGCTTATTTGCCGATGTGTGAACCGTCGTCTAATGTGTGCATGCTTAAGCATGTGTGTGGACGTGGCCAGTCGACAGTTCTCTCTCGGTTTTTACTGCTGCAACTTTAATGCTGGCAAAGTATACAATCAATGACCAATCACAAGTTGTGCAATTAGTTAGCCGGGCAGGCGGGCGGGGGGCTACTTAGGAGCCAAGTGCGCTTTAATAAACATATATTAAAATTGCAGTTATTCATGTAAGTCTTCGACGGCAGCCAGCAAAATATAATATAAATATATATAAAGGCAAGATATATGCTGGCTATATGCACACACACACACGGAGTGCAGGCAGAGAGAGAGAAAATTAAATGCATTTCACATAGGCTGCAATTATTCAGATATTTGCACAAAATTTTAAGAAAATGCAGCTGCAACAAATTTTGTGACACCTCCGCCCCACCCCACCCACTCCCGCAGCCCAAAGACGTGTGCGAGCGAGAGGGCGCGACGTGCAGTTGCACAAGAGCAGTGCAGCTGCATGAAAATCTTAAGAAAATTGCAGTTGCATTCGCCCGTCTCGGGCTGAGGTCAGTCTACTGTGCGTATGCGTAATGTGTGCTGCAAGGCAGCCAGAACTATGCAAAAGTTGTGCTCGGGTGTGTCTGTGTCTGCGTGTGTGTCTGCCGAACTGTGCAGCCGAGCAAGCTGTACTCAAGTTGCACCTCAAGTGTCTCGCACAAGCGGAGCAGGAGAAAGGGCAGCGAGTAAGGGGTGCACACTGTGTTTACTTGACATTAAGTGCAGGGAAAACTTATTATTGCAGGCTCTGACAAGCACAAAAAACAACAACAATGCCAACACACGTATATATATATTTAGAGAGATATAGATGCACATACTTATATATATATATAGATTTTTGGGCATATAATAATGGAGTCGTGTGTGTGTGTGTGCGTGTGCCGAACTGCAGATTTTCATTAAATTTTAAGATGCTTCAGCAGGCGATGCTCGTAAGTATGCAATGCATTTTTGCACACACACACACATTAGCCCCCACATACATATATATAGATATGTATATATGGCATATCGGCAGGCCTAGTATTGGTCAAAACGCCCAAGAAAACTCACACTTTGCCCAGGGGGCGAACATAAATTAAGTGTGGCATGGGTCGGGTTTGTATTGAGCGTGCACTTTGTAGGCACAACAGATAGATGGATGGGGGCGGGCAGTGTGTGTAAGGTGTGTGTGGGAGTCTGCTTTTGTTTGTCTCGTCTCGGGGTTGAAGACGACTTAGCTCAGCACCCGCTCTTGCTCTCTCTCTCTCTCTCTCTCCCTCTCCCTCTCCCTCTCCCTCTCCCCCTCGCTCTGCTGTGTGCGAGTGTGTGTCCTGCTGCTTGTCGTCTTTAATGCATTATTTTGTGTGGCAACACTCAGCGGTAATAACCCGTAGATAAAGCCAGCTAGTAGCTGCCTCCACCCTTTTCACAGCCTCCTTTTCTGTCATTTTCGGACAAGCTTTGCCTTGATTAAAATTGATTGAAGCAAATAAATGGAATTGGATTTTTATAATCATTTTGAACTATTCCTGCTGAGTGCTCTCTAATTACACGCAACTGGCAGTATGTGCCTCAACACGATCTCGAACACGGCTGGCAGCTTATCAGCTGCAGGATAATGTCATAGCTTGGACAGCACCTGGCAGCGAGCACCTCAAGACGGCAACTTAAAGCAGCAGGAGCAGCGCACTAAAGTCGAAGTGCGCGGAGGCGGGGCAGAAGCAAAGAAGGGGGCGAGAGAGAGAGAGGGAGTGAGTGAGAGAAGACGGAACCAGGACACATGGCAGAGCACCTAAAACCCATCAAATCTAATCTCCTAGCGACTGCTGATGCTCGGCTTGGTTGCCAGGACCCAACGAGGCATCCACCAACCTCCGTGCTACCCATCCGCTGCAGAACGAAAATTGATGACCGACGAGGGTTGTGCCCGGACTGTGCTCCGGCTGGGGGTGCTGGTCATTGGCGCTGCTGCAGCCAAAAGAAGTAATTCATCTTATTTTCTTTTTTTTTCCGCACGTTTCTTTGCCACTCCCGCTCAAGACGCCCACATGAGTCACAGCCGAGGGCTGCCAAGGATACGCCAAAAGGATAATGAAAGCAGTGGCAAAAGTTTTGCGCAAAAAGAGAGAAAAACAAAAAATGAGGAGAAATAGGGCGAGCCGGGGCAGTGCGAGACAGGGCAGGGCAGCGCACAAAGTCGGGAGCGGGAAACGGCACCCGGTCCCAGGACCCAGGACTCGAGACTGGAGACGCAAGCGTTGAACTTAAGTGAACTCAAACAAAAGGCGCAGGCGGCAGAGTACTGCCCCCCACAGAGCCATTTCGGGGGGAGGGATAGAAGCTAGAAAACGAGGCGGGGGCAGCTGAAGTCGGCACACTGTGGCTGGGTTGAGGCTCGGGGTGGGAAGGTGGGAGAGTAGTAGGGTAGGAGGGTTCCTAACACTGTTGGCTGCCTGCAGGCATCATTACATCAAATGTCCTTCGCATTTCCAGCAAAACAACAAGATGGCGCTGGCTCAGGACCGAAACAGGCGGCCAAAGAAGAGCCCGAAAGCGGAGGCGCGTGGGGCTTGACTTGGGCTGAGGGGCACATGAATTGGAAAAGGGGGACAGCTTGGCGCCCGACAAATGTCGACGGGACTGCGCAGGAACAGGCAGCAAAAGGGAACAGGCAGCACGAGCAGTCGGAGCAGCTGAAGCTGAAGCGGAAGCTAAAGGCGAAGGAGAGCTAGCTCATTGGCGCAAGCAATAAACGTTAAAATTTTTTCCTGCTGCTGCAGCATAATGGCCAAGGCAAGCAGCACATGAAGCGGCGGAGCGAGGCGGGTTAAGGCGGCCTGAGGGATCCTGCCAAGAAGCAACTGCTGCGAGCGAGCCAACGTCTGACGTGCAATAAAAGACCAAAAATCCTTTTCCATTGCGCTAAGCTTGGAAAATGTTGAGGGCAGCGCAGTCAGCCCGTTGGGGGGGGGTGGGGTGGGGTCCCGCCATGGTCGGACACCACCAAAGCAATTCGGTAGCAACCAGCAAAAGTTTTGGTAGGGCGTGAGCCAGTTGGAGATGGGAGATGCGAGAGTGGGAGAGTGGGAGAGAGTAGGTGGGAGAGAATGGGAAAGACGGGACACCAGGCGGGGCTTTGGCATACAAATAAACCGTTGAAAATGGGGGTTGTTGGGAGCTGTACCTCATGACAGCTGGGGAGGGGGGAAGTGATGAAAGCGTCGCTGAAATTGAGGTTATGCCTTCAAGGACTGATAAAGACAGATAAAACGATTAAACATACATTGACGAGTTCCGGGCAATTCTTATTGACAAACATTTCAAGGAGCCGCATTGAGGGTGGTTCTCTGCCAGTTGACCAAGAAGTGAAGACACAAAGGACTGCACCTTATTCCTTATTGCGAGAGTCCCTACTCCTAGTCTCTGCTCCAAGCTAGCAGCTAGTTCTATGCCAATTTCGCTGTTGCAACTTTATAGTTCTTGCCTTAGTCAGCAATTTGCCAGTTGTGTAGCGGCCTTACCCTAACTCTCCACTTTCCCCTCGCTCTATCTCTCTTTCTCTCTATCTCTTCGAAGCTCTGCCAGCTTTTCTGCCCCCTCCACTTTTTCCCCACAGCAAGTGCCTGTCTTTGTCATAAACTCTTCACTCTGGCAGCACCATACCCTTACCCTCACCTGCTTACGTACCCCGTTCCGCTATCCGCACTCCCACACTATCGCCGCATACCCATCAAAACTCATTTCACGTAACGCGCATTATGTTTTCCACGGCACTTGACGTCCATCAACTGACAGTTTCGGAAAAACCCATGGAGGTCGGTGGGTTAGGACAAGTGAACCTGCGTGCCCAGCAGGGCTTGGTCCGAGCCCGGTGTAGGGTGGAAAGTGCAGAGCCGTGGGCGGGGCGAGGAGAGGTGCTGCTTTTTAGAGCGTTCACTAGTTAGTTATTAGAACTGTCCGCTTGAACCGGTCGTTTGCCGGTTCCCACATAAACCAAACGCTACGCTCTGCTTCGGGGGTTGCTTGTTGGCACATAAATTCCATTTATATTTTTACTTCTAGCAGCGCAGCGCGTACCGCTAACCCGACAACCGCGCCCCAAGGCAGCAGGCCCCTTGGGTTGTAGCTGGAGAGGAGGCAGAGCACATGAGCTAAGCCACAATTTGATATGTCCATTGTGTCTTATCAGGCGACATGGTTACCGCAGCGAACCCCCCAGCGCACGGACTGTGCGCAAGGGTCTAACTCAAACTAACACATGCTGGCATATGGTGGAGGGGGGGTTGCGGGGTGACGTGCAGCGACTCCAACCCCACCCCCAGCTCCCCCTGGGCGTATACTCTCTACTACATTGGCCTTGCCCAAATAAAACCTACAGCTGGAGAAACGCGCGCGCGCTCCTCACTCAGTCCGCGCGCGCTAACCCAACTCCCTCTCTCCGTCTCACTCTGCCTATCCGTCTCTGTCTCTCTTTGCGCTGCTTTTCGCATTGCGAGGGCGAGCCAAGGGCTTGGTAGCGGCACTGGGCCGTACCCAGGACACATCAGACGCTGCCCTGGCTCATTCGTCTAGCTTGGCACAACGCCTTTTTTTCCCTTCCCGCTCCTTCCACTCCGACTTAGTTTCCTGTTCAACAAATGCCAAGAAAAAGTTTTTTTTTTTTTCGACATTCTCCGCCCTTGTGCCTGCCCCCGTCTGCCCCAGCCCATTGCCATTGTCGTTCTCGGTCCTCGTTGTTGAATTTGAAACGTTGTTGCGGCGGAAAAAAGGAGAAGGAGATTGCACGGGGGTCCGGTCGTCGTCGCGCCACATGCCACGCCGCGGCAGGGGCATGAAGGGAACCGGCAAGGGCAACGGCTTCGGGTACGGCTCCGGCTGGGACTCTAGCTACAGCTCCGGCTCCGGCTCCGGCAACACATTTGAAGAGGGTCACATCGCAGGAGCTGCAGCAGTAGAGTGGCAGAGTGGTGGATAAACCATGAGGTAAGCGGGGCGTGCAAAGAAATGGGAAACTAAAATGAAAGAAATCCGCCCGACTGAAACGGCGGAGATGAGGTAGGATGGGGGAGCCAAGCGGGGAGCAGGGGTTGCCAATGCTCCTGCTACATCATGTGTGCTCGCCGGGTCGGGGTCGGGTCTCCCCACAACAGCGAGCGGCAAGAGAGCTATGCGAGTTTGCCCAGGGCTTAGCCCCTTTGGCTCCTGGCTCTGGACGACTCCATGCTGCTTGTCTGCTCGTTTGTTCTTCGATTTAATGAAGGATATGCCGCATGGTTCGCCTCGCATCAGTGCTCCGACCCCGGGTCCAATCCCTTACGGTTTTTTCCTTTTTCTTTACATTTCATAACTTTTTTTTCGCATTCGCGTTACCCGAAAAGTTTGCTTTCGGGTCTAAGGCACAAAAAAAAAATGGAAGTGAAACCCGCCGAACTCACCCTACTTGGGTTCGCCTTTTTTTTATTTTTGTGCGCTTTTCATTTCGTTTTTCGGGCCCGTCGTTGCAAGGGTTCATCAAGTGCTTTGCATAATGCGATGGATGGAGGTAAGGCACACCTTGACTGAGGGCAGGGGCCTAGCGCGTAAGATGTCAGAGTTATGGGGCAAAGGAAAGGGGGAAATGGCAGCGAAAAGAAGCGCACTTAAAGTTACATAAGACCCCCCCACACTGTCACACCCAATTGTAATTCTATACTCGGTCTCATTTATATGCCCAATTGAAGGCCGACTCCGGAATATGATTGCAGTTGACAGCGAGGATGGGAATAAAATCGAAATCAAGAAAACAGAAAATGTGACACCCCGCAATAGTAATTAGGTTTCGAGGCTATTACATAAGCAGGGACGGGTGCAGACCCACACACAATCCACGATGATCTCGCCTTGTCCGCCCGGCTCGTCGCATTTTTATTTTATGTATGGGCACAAAAGTGTGTAGCAAAGTTGAGCAGAGGGCAGGCTGGGACAACGTTGTCCAATCCATACACTAGAGCGTACCAAGCCTTCTCTCTCTCTCTCTCACTCTCTCTCTCTCTCCAACTCCGACGGCTGCACCCCACATCGTCGTCGTCGTCGTCGTCGGCAACAAATTAAATGTTGAAAATAATACAAAGATGTCCTTCCAGGCGGCGCTAACGATGCCAAGGAGAGCGAGAATGAGAGCTCAGTTTACGCTTTACGTGGCGGATTATGGAACAACATCAAGTCCCGTTGCGGGCCGGGTAGCCCATGCCGGGGGCAGCACGGCATTGGAGTGGGTTGGGCACCACAGAGTGTCGCCGTCATGGCAACTGGGCGCAAAATCTTTGGGACCAAAGACACCACAAGTTGCTCGAGCTCCCACACAACACATCTCTTCACTTCCCCCGCACTCCACCACACGCCCCCAACACGCTTTGCCGTGCGATGAAGTTTGATGATGACGATGAGCAGCAGCAGCGGCGGGTTCTCTCCAACTTCCTATCACTCTCTCTCTCGCTCTCGGTCCTCCGCTCTCTCTCTCCCACCGGGGTGTTCCTAATCAAAAATAAATTTCGCTTTTCGGAAAACAGAAAAAAACAGGACACCCAATGTCACATTTTTCGTACGGAATTTTCATTTTGGGTCTGAAAATGTGCCTGATTTGCATGGGCCATGGCAGGCGGCAGGGATGGGATTTGGGGTGTGGGTACGCGGGTACACGAGCCGCGTTTGGCTCTGAAAAGGGTTTGGCAGTGTGCGCGCTCTGAATTAGGATTAGACGATGCCAGGCAGGCAGCTCGTCAACCCGCCAAAGGGGTGACAAAGTGATTAAAAATTGAGGCAAGACATCGCGCTGCTTCGGGGGTTGAGTCTGTTACGGGATGCTTGACAGCGGAGCCAGCTGGGGGGGGGGGATAAGATGTGGCCCGGCTTGTGCAGGTGAAATGGACGAAGCTAACGACTCTATAAGGGTTGAACACGCTACCCTCCCCAACCACCCAACTCGCTATGTCTCCCTCTCTCTGCTGCTGCTTATTTTAATTTCAGTTAATTGTGTTTTGCATTTAAGCAAAACATTCGAGTATTTGATGGAAATAACGTTAGAAAAGCGGTGAAAATTTCCTAAAACAAGATTCATGTCTGAGGGTTGAGCGCAAGTCGGGGTGGTAACCGGCGAAAGGGTTGCATACGGCGGCGACGGATGTTTCCAAAGTTACTTTGAGTAGTTTCTGCTTGGTCATGAAACCGCGCTGAATAAAAGATAGCTGGCAGTAGCAGAGGGCAGTGTGGGGGCGGGGGGGAGAAGGTGGCTTGGCGGCAGAAGGTAGAAGGAGATGGAGTCGTTGCCGAAACTGTGGGAAGATTATTTCTCAAAAGAGTTATAAAGTGAAACGAAGGAGTTCTCGAATAGTTTCGAGCTGAAACTGAGCTAAGCAAAGTATAATGACGGGAGTTTTTAATGCATGCGTGTGTGTGTGTGTGTGTGTGGGGGAAAGTGAATTTCCGCATTATTGGAAAATGAAAGGAAGTTGTGAACTAATTAATTTGTGGACTACACATGGAACAAATATGTGAGGAAAATGAGAATCGAGAAGTATATTTGAATAAAAATATTACTTAGATCGGGCACAATTAGATTTTAAAAAAGACTATAATCTTGTCAAATAATATGCCAAATAATTAATATAAATTTTATTTTAATTTAAGCAAGCTTAATTTTTAGTCTATATTTTATTTTATTTCTGCCTTTTTATTTTCTGGCAAATTACCAAATGTTTTAAGCATTAAATTCAGCTGCGCATTTAATGCTTATCTTGATAAGGTCTGCATTCTCGTATAGTAGATCGATCATAAAAATCGCGTCCATATTTAAAGTTAATTGAAAATCAAGTTAATGCGTTTAATTGAATGAGCAGGAGATACGCATATGCCGCGGAGCCCGGTTGGATTGTCAGCTAAAAACACAAACACAGGAATGCAATGAAAACATTGCGAAAATGCAGGAAAAAAAACAGAAAATAAATAAAATAATATCAATACACACCGCAAGCACACACACCCACACACACACACACAGAGAGAGAAACACACACGCAGCGGGCAGTCACAATGAAGGGATACGCAAGGTGGTTGCGGCGCCCATATGCATATTTATATGTGGAAAATTATATACAAACACAAACAGAGACCCAACCCAAGCACACACAGACACACAAAGCATGTGGCTCCCGTGTGTGTGTGTGTGTGTGTGTGCATGTATAGAAAATCATAATGATGGCGATGCATCATCGTAGAACAAAGCAGACTGTGGCAGCGACACGCACACAATGTCAGGGATGCCGAGTAGCTCCCCCCCCACTCCCGAGCGAACCCTACGAATCACTGCCACACTCTAACAACCCCCCGCCCCCCGACTCCTGCACTACTTTTGGGTATATTTCGAGATGGACGCAGGGGGGAATTGGGCTCAGCTTAGGGCTGTGCTCATCAATGACTTGGCCAGACAATTGAAACTAGGGTTCCAGCTCTGCTCGCCCGCTGGCCAAGGCGACACCTCCTACACACACACACACACGTACGCACACACACGCACACACAGATCTCTAAATCTCTGGCTAAAGACAAGGAGTTAGATTGCAGCTTCTGCCTTATAATTATTTTACAGCCGAAAAAGACAGCAATAGAGAGCGAGAGAGAGTGAGAGAGAGTGAGAGAGAGTGAGAGAGAGTGAGAGAGCGAGAGGCGGGCTGCTCTTAAAAATGGGCAAACGTTCGGGCGGGCCAGTGTTTCGTCTTGTTATAATTATTATTACGGCAGGCCGAGTGTGGCCGAGTGTGACGCCCACGTCTTGGAGGCCTAAAAGTATGCAACGCTATCGATTTGCAGCGCACTTGTTGTCTCGCTCGTGCGCACGCTCTTCCCCTATGCCAGTTTTCATTTTTCTTAAGACGCATTTTGATTAAAATTTCGACCAACACGCACACACTCACACACGCTCTCATTCTCTCGCACCTTGTTGACTTTGCGTGTGTGCGTGTGTGCGTGCGTGCGAGTTTCGAGAATGCATTTTTGGGGGTTTTCAGCTCTGGGTTTTTCGAGGTAAATTGCTGGAACGGGAAATGTCTTAAGAAATTGCATTTTCTTGTTGCAACAACACCGAAGAGAGCGGAGAGTAGCGGACGGGGTTGAGACGTCGGTTTTATACATAAATGAGCAATTTACTTTGGCATTTGATGGCTGCTCTCAAGCACTATCCACACAGTTCAGATTAATTTATGGTTTATACGTTATATATGTACATACATACATTTCTATATATTTATCCATATTCCTGAGTTCGTGTTTATTTATTTATGTGCCCGTTTTTTGTATTTGCTGACAGTTCTTGTAGTTGTTGCTGCTGCTGCTGTTCGTATATGAAATTTTAATAATGCTTTATGGCTTTCTTAAATATCCATTGCAAGTTCGAGAAAGCGACAGAGACGGCGAGATGGAGCGAGCGAGTAGGAGAAAGAGTATTGGGTAGCGCGGGCTGCTAGAAAAGTTACAGTATGCTGGGCAGAAATTCAGCCTATTCATATACTCTAATCCCCGTAATAATTTATAATTATGTTTGAATTATCTTCATTTCTAGGCGTGTACAAGAAAATATTATAACATAATTTTAGAAATAATATCTTGCATTAAAATTGTGACAATACTTAAATTTAAATATAATTTAATATTTATTTAATGTTGCGCGAAATATTCCGAAACTAATTAAGAACTTTCTTTGAGAAATGATTTATTTTATAGAGAAATCATAAAAATAGAAAGACCTGTCTTATAATATTATTATATAATATTATAAATTTAATTCTAGCTTGTTAGTAATCTATACAAAATTTTGAGACCTTACATAGGATGTCTTAAATTTTGTCCAAAATACTTAAATCTTTCTCATTTTCAACATATGCAGATTGCAATTAATATTCATCTTAATGCGACGAATCTGAATTCCGTTGCTTTGCAATTAAAACAAAACTTGAGCATATAAAAATCTTCGATTCTGTTGTACTCGAACTATATTTCACACAGGCACGCACACATACAGAGGCACACACACACACAGGCGCACACTCACACCCCCAGCTGACACCCGCAACAAACCACAGAGCCGAGCCAACTTGGAGTCCCAAAACAGAGACCTAACCTAAGCCACAACTTGCTGCTGCACTTTCTTCGCAAATATGTATAACTGTCTCGCTTGCACCTGTGTGTTTGAGCTGCGGTTGGGTCACTAATAAGAAATTTTCAAATTAAACCTCTCGCTCTTGCTGCTGGCAGCCAGGCAGCCTGCTCTTTCTAGAGAAAATGCAAAAATGTGCATTAGAAAAGCCCAAGAAAAGCCCCCCGAAAAGTTGCAGCTGCAGCTTGTGTGGGTGTGTGTGTGTGTGAAAGAGCTGCACATGCGTCTGCTGCGCGTGTGTGTGTGTGTGTGTGAGTGTGGTCAGCTTCTTAAAATGCAAGCGCACACATACACAAACAAAAACACACGCGTACAGATGCATATGCCCAAAAATTCTTGGAGTAAAAGTAATGCAAGTCGAAAGCACATACAAAACTGCTATGCCAGTGTGTGTGTGTGTGTGTGTGTGTGTGTGTGTGTATGTGTGCCTGTGTGTGTGTGCTTGTGGTTACACCCACATGCATGTGTTGCTGACGTACGAGGAGTCTTTGGTCAGTTTTCTTGCAAGAAAATCTAATCAACACACACAGCAGGCCGGCTCTGGGTGCGGGGCAGGGCGCACGTTACGTATACGCAACGTTGAACGAATGAAGTTTTGTGCATAATTCGCTTCAGCGGGGCATGGGGTAATTTCTCCCAAGGGGGCGACTCAACTCAAGGCAGACTATATACCAATGTGTGTGTGTGCGCGCGTGTGTGTGTGTAGTATATGCGTGCGTATGTGAATGCTTTTAATTCGTGCAGGACACACAAACAAACAAAAGACCACCTTCCATGCAGCATTTTCAAGAAAATTAAACACACATACATGCTCGCACACACTTGGTAGTCTGGGCAAATCTTGGGACAGTTTGTGGGTCTGTAAATTGTGCTTGTATCTTATCTTTTTACTTGAGAGCCCCCACTTGTCCAGCTGGAAAGGATACGTAAGATCAAAGGCTGCCTGCCTGCCAGCCTGCCAGCCTGCCTGCCTGGGCAAGAGAGGGAGAGGGCTACTGAGCCGAGTTTCGGCTTCACGCATGCATAATCAATGCATTTCTTCCATACCGAACAGAGACAGAGACAGAGAGCGAGTGAGCGACAGAGTCGACAGCTGGAGAGCGAGACAGTCGTTCGGGTGGGGCGCAGAGTTGTTAGTTGTGTGGGCCATGCTCTAAATTAGTTGGAAAATATAATTCAAGCTCTTTGCAAATATGTTTGCATGCTTATTATTGCTCCGACATAGCCCCCAAACCTGTGTCCAATCGATTGAAATCTGAGCTGTAGATTGGCTGCGCAAGCTGCGTTCATACGACAACGCTTTGACATTTGCCAGCAACACAAATGTTTACTCGAATATTTGTATCTTTCTTGCGAGAACTTTACTAAATCGGAGAGAGAAAAAGTAGCGGGCAAAAAGGTGAGCGAATCAGGTAGGCCTTTTAAAAATGATTTTCTTTCACTTGAATGCTAAAAGTAATTTAGCTGAAATCTGTAGCTGAAGGGCTACGAGGCTGTTGCTCGAAACTGTTCGACAAATTTCCTAGTTCCAAAGAGAGTCCCAAAGAGCGTATATAACAATCCAAATTTCAACGAGTACTAAATGGGAAGTATTGCAGGAATATGTTGCCGAACTGTAATCAAAACAGTGCGCTTTATCTATGTATCTTAACTTCGAACTTAACATGGAATAGGAGAGAATGTCTACATTCAAGTTTCGACTATATAAAACTTTGGAGTTTAATTGCATAAATGACTTCTTTGTATCCGTTCACCCGAAAATTAGTTTTGCTATCATATGTGTGCTGATTAGTATTGTACACTTCAAAATTGTATGTTTGGTTTTAAAATAATGCTTACAATTCGAATATTATCAAATTATATGGGTAGTGGTAATATTCCAAAAGGCATTTTGAGACATAGCAGCATCGGCGAATATTATTTCAAAATTTGATGGCTCTAGCTCTTATGGACTTTGAGATATAGGCGTTTTTATAGATGGACAGACGGAGAGGCAGATGGGCAAACGAAGGCACAGACAGACAGACGAGCAGACAGATGCGTAGACTGACAGACAGATAGACTGGTAGCCAGGCAAAATGTGTGACAGTTGCGTAGGCAGTCATGTCTGTATTATCTCAATTAGTGAGACGGATTAAGAAAATATAGATATATTATTATTATTAAGTTACGTACTTCATTGTTTCCAATCGAAATTTAAAATCTACCCAAGTTCAACGTAGAATTATAAATACCTAATCAAGATAATACAGCTCAATCTCGCTCACTCTTCCCTTCCCTTTCTTCCCTTTCCTGAGTAACCCTTTTAAATTTCGGCAGACCTATAATTCCATTAATTCCATAGATTACCAGAAATGCAGCCCCAATGAAATGAATAGAGCGGCGCAGCAAATAAGGAGAGAGAGAGAGAGAGACACATAAATGATAAATGATAAATCAAAAATGCGATAGTACTTTGAGAAAAAAAAATGAGAGGGGTGCTTGAAAAACATGTTGCTAGAAGTGGAGCGAGAGAGAGAGACAGACAGAGTATTTTTTTTTGAGTATTTTTTTTGCAGCATATTTTCGTCTGTCTGTTTTGTGCTCCAGTTTTGCCCAATTGATTTCGCACAAGTCGTAAATTCCTTTGGCCACGTCGCAACTTTCGCTTGTTATTTTTGTTCAGTTTCATTTGTTGCTTTGTTTTGCGCGCGTACGTTTTGCACGCTTATTTTCATGCTGCTCCTTCGTCCGCCTTCTCCTCTTTCGCTTGCTTCTCCTGCTGCTTGTTGCTTGTTGCTGTTTTGCATTTGCTTTATTTGTGCAAAGTGTTAAAAGTAAAAGGCGAAACACACTCATAATGTTATTCAAAGCGTGTAAATGTTTGCCTGCCTGCGCCTCGCTCTTCCGCTCTCTCGCTCTGAGCGTGTGTGTGTGTGTGCGAGGCAATACAATGAAAGGCAGCCATAGTTGAGAACGACGCGAATGCCTCTGCCTCTGCCTCTGCCTCCGCCTCTGTTTCGTGCTCTTGCGCTTGCTCTCGCCGCTTCTCGCCTCGTGTTTGTTTATTTGCATTTCCGCTTGAGCTGCAGCACTCTCTGTTTGTCTGCGTGCCTGCGTGTGTGTCTCTCTGTGTGTGTGTGCGAGACGCAACAGGTTGCTGTCTCTGACTCGTCTGCGCTTGCTGCTCTCCTCGTTGTTGTTGTTGTTGTTGCTGCCATTGTCATTGAGTATTTTTTGCCCGCTTTCTAGTTTGTCTTTTTTTATGCGCTCTCCTCGTATTTGTTGCTTCCAAATACACCGCACTTCTTTTGCATGCGCGCGTGTGTGTGTGTGTGTGTGTGCGTGTGTGTCTGCGTGCGTGTCAGCGTCGTCGTCGTCGTCGTCGTCATCGGCTACGTCATCATCGCCATCATCATCGCCCATTGGCAGCACCATTGCTCGCCGCAACATTGTCTGCTGGCGTCTTCTCTCTCTCTTCTACGACGTGCTGCGCTCTCAGCTACGCCGACTGCGACGTCGACTGTCGTCAGCGTCTGCGTCGTCGTCGTCGTCGTCGTTTTGCTTTGTTTGCGCGCCTTATTTGTTTATTTGTTTGCTTTGCGTTTCTTCTTTTTTTTGGTTTGGTTTTGCTGTTTTTTGTTTTTTGTTGTTCTTTCTTTCTTTTCGCTGCTCTTTCGCCTTGCAACTTCCGCACTTTTTGCGAATAAATTTCTTCGTTTGCTTTTTGCACTCAAGTTTTGCGCGCTCTCTCTCTCTCTCTCTCTGCTGCCTCTGCTTCTCTTTCTTTTCGTCGTCTTTTTAGCTGGTTGCGATGCAAAAAATATTTTCGCCAAGGACGTTAATTGTTTTGCTTCTATTTTTTATTCAACTCGTTAGCCGTGTGTGTGTGTGAAGGAGAGAGAGACAGTTCAAGTGTGCGTGTGTGTGTGTTTGTTGTTGTTTTTGCTGTGTGTCTTTTTGACTTTTGTTTCTGCCTTGTTTATGCTCGGTTTTTTATTGCCGCTTCAATTTGCGTGCACTCTGCGGTTCCACTTGTTCCCCTTGTTCTTGTTGTTGTTGTTGTTGTTGTTGTCGTGCGTGTCCTTGCCGCTTTCATTTTGATTTCTTTATTTCCCTCTTCGTCTCCTTCTTCTTCTCTCTCTTCACTCTCCGTCGTAAGTGGCGTTTAATTTATCAATTTGTGTGTTTGCCAATGGAATTCATTATGCGTTCAGTTTCCTCTCGTTTGCCGTCTCCCTCTGCCTTTCCTCTCTCTCTCTCTCTCTCTCTATCTCCCCCTTTCCCGGCACACTGTGCTTAGCATTGCGTCTGGCTCTAATCTGTTGTTTATTTGCCATCATCGACGTTGTTATTTTTATCGCTTTGCTCTCTTCTTCCATCTTGCTTTGTCATCATCACATTTAACGGAAGTTCAATCGGTTGCAATGAATTTTGTTATGCTCTTTTCCCCTTCCCCTTTCTAACCCCCAAACCTCCCACTCCTTATGTATTTGTAAGCCAAATTGCTTGTTAGGTTTGTTTAAGTTCGCATTCTGAAGAAGGAGTAGAAGCAGGAGTGGAGGGTCGAAAAGCAACAGCTAAAAGAAGTTCTATGTATTTTTTATTTGTTCGTCTGTATGAACACCGAGATCTCTGTTATTATAAGAGTTAGAATTACCAAATTCGGTGACAATATGTCTTAAGTTTGCTTGCAGTTTAAGCGTGTTTTATAATTTGGCCAAGCGCCTTCGTAGATCGAATAAAATTCGAATTGCAAGAGTAATTTTAATCTTAAATTAAATATTTTGCAACAGAAAATACCTTTATCATGGGCGGACAGAGTATGAAGTGTTTAAGTAAGCTTTTCTACTTGCTACTACTGGCATACTTTGCAGAGCGTCGTCTACCCTTCCTTCCTTATGCTCAGTTTTTAGAAAATTTAGCCAAAAATTATTTTTCTACTTTCCCCTTTCTTCGGGCAATTAGTGAACACTTTTGCTTAAAAGAAGAAGTGCCTGCTGATTT
This sequence comes from Zaprionus inermis, assembly GCA_018151445.1. Classification (NCBI taxonomy): domain Eukaryota; kingdom Metazoa; phylum Arthropoda; class Insecta; order Diptera; family Drosophilidae; genus Zaprionus; species Zaprionus inermis. The sequence goes on from JAECXD010001696.1 coordinate 2,727,324, forward strand.
ATTTCCAGAGATCTTATTGCATGGTTCACCCCAAAAACAAATGGTCGAACACTTAGGGGAACCCCAAGTTAAGAGCGTGATAACTTGAATGTAAATCCCTGCAGCTGGACCTGCTCATAGAATCGGGCGAGTAATTAAAATTGAAGTCGCTGAAAAAAGCCAAAATAAGTAATTGCCACCTTGTTCTGCAACTTGTGGGGATAAGAAACGAGAAAGAGAAAATAAAAAGAAAATCAAAAAGAACGCACCAAATTGACAAATTAAAAGCAAGTGAAAATTTTACCCAGTGCAAAAAGAAATGAAGGGCAGACAATATCTGATAAGGGAAACAAGACGGACGCCAGGGCAGACAATTAAGGGCAGAGGGAATGGGAAACTGAGAAACGAAGAAGAGTAGGAAAAAAATACCTAGAGCAAGACAGGCTCAACAATTAGAGAGAGTAAGTGAAAAGGGGTAAAGGGAGCTCGGGCTCGATGAGAGCTGAGACGAATCCCTTTGAAAGTTCTGCGTACAATCGACAAGTCAATGGGTAGGGCGGAGGGGGGGGTAGGTCTGGAAAGGGGGAGTGAGAGCGTATAACTTTCGGGGCGCGCAATTATGATTATGGGTGCGTCGCCCCCCTTCTGCTCGCCACCCCCTGCTAAGCCCTCTTTAATTGTTTTTTTTTTGTGCGTCCATTTTCCTGCTTTCTGCTTTCCTTTGCTTTTCTTTCTCGTCTCGTCTCGCCTCGTCCCGTTTGAGGGATGTTGCCCAGTTGCCTGGACGGAAATTCATTAGAGCGTTCAGTAGCCAAGGGGAGGCTGAGCATGTCAAACAGTTTTCCAAGACGTTTTCTTGGCTTTTTCTTCGCAAAAATTGCAATTTTTCCCGCCACTCGCCCCACCGCTGTGCCGCTCGTTCTCATCAGGACTGTCGAGTCGACAATTGTCTCTGGCGGGCGTCCATTTAGGGAGGGGCAGCCGGGCCGCGAAGCGGAGGGTTGCAAAAGGGCTTCGCTGTGTGGCGCGCAGTGCGATAAAAAATAAGGACCGCCAGCCCGGCGAGCAAACATAAAAATGCGTACTTGCCTGAAGGGCGGCAAGAGAGTGGTGGAGTAGTAGGGGGAGGGGCTGAGGGCGTTGGGCGTGGACGGACAGGCACCTAAAACAGAAAGTAATTAACCCACAAAGGGGGAGAGAGATAGGGAGAGAAGCAGAAGGAGAAGGACAGGCAGACTGAGCGAAAGCCAGTGCAACTCCACTTTAGTCGTTCCTCCCCCCCACCCCCACCACTCTTAAGCCCTGATCTCTCCCCGCCCGTACTCATTTGCACAAAACACACCCACACCCTCAACTTGGCAGCAGGAGGAACTTTTCTGCTTTTCTGCTTTTCTCTTCGTGTTTTTTTTTTTCCAACATTTCTGTTTTCTACGTTTTCATATTGAGCGCATTGAGAGAGGAACTGGGGGATTCGTTGCGGGTATTGTTCTTATGCCGCCATGAAAATTAATGAAGAAGTGCCCGACCCATGCTTCCAACGTACCTAAAAAACCTCTAACCGCCCCCCGCCCCCTCGCCCAGCACGGGCGTGTCCAGGCGCCAGGAGAATTCGTAGAAAAAGTAGCAGCACCCAAAAACTCCATTTGTCGCTGCCTTTCGTACTTCTAAGGGTGCGTGCCGGCCCCCTGCCCAAGGCTTCGGTCAACCGTTTTTGGCTCGTGTAGTATTCCCCCCGAAAACCAACTCCCCCGCCTTTATTTGCCATGTCTGTTGTCGGGCACAAGAGTCGGCGCATGGTTGGGGAACTCTACTTAGACTCATTATAGAACATATTGTTCGCGTTATATTCGAAAAGGAATTCGATTAATTGAAAGTTAAGTACGAATCGAGACAATTTCGTGCCAAGTGCTGGAACTTAAGGGAACTTAAATTAACGTATATCGTAAGCCGAACGAAAACTTATGAATTCTTCTCAGAAATTGAATTCAATACTTAATGTATTGTGAGTTTGTTTAGTGTTCCTTATAATATTTATAAGAAATCGGACAAGCAATTTCGCAAAGTGCACAAGATTAGCTCGCGATTCTACAAAACAAAATGTACTGAAAATTAATACTAAGCTGCGAAAACGGTACAGCACATCCTAATGGACGCGGTATAGCTTCAGGATTGAAAAAAATAATAATAAAAAAATATAAAACAAAAAATTCAGTTTGGAAAACTCTTTCGAGCACATGAATATCATATCATGCTTTATCAATGGCGAAGGCTTCAGTCTTCTACAAGTTTTCTTTGGCTTATATTATAAGGAATTTCTTCATAATAACTTTAGTAGAAGTATTTTCTTTTAGAAAAATTTTTACTGATTATACGATACCTAGGACAAAGCTGAACGTTATTATTACAACTTTAATTGGAAATTGTAGGTGCACTATAATAAAAACTCCTTTCTATATGTTATCAAAAATTGTTAAAATTTGGTCAGCTTCTCAGGAATATAGTAAGGTTTAGATAGGTTAAATTGAAATGCAATATCTTGTAAAATGTACATACAAAACTGATGTATTCTATAACTTTCTCTCTTTGTGGATGCAATGAATATACAAACATGTTTAAAAAATTGTTAAGCCACTCCTTGTCAAAACATTTAAGTATGGTTAAGGAAATGCGATTAATACTTTACATTCATATGTGGATCTTGCTGGACATCCACTTAATCACATTTGTAAATCGAGCATTATAGACTGGACTGCTCCCTTAGCCATTATTTCAGCCATAATTTCCTGCTCACTTTTTTGTTCACTTCACGAGTTCTATTAAAGTGAGTACCTTGCTTAAGTGCATATTGAATACAATTTAATTCCTACTCATGAGAACGGGTTAGAAAAAAGAGAGAGCCGGAGACAATGTCCATAAGGGAGACGGACGAAATGGCAAATGTGGCGGGGCAAAAGGCACAAAACAAAAGGCGATGTTTAAAGCGAGAACGAGAAGCGATTTGAGCAAACAAACGGCACATTGGGTAAGCCAAACCCGGCGGGGACTCGGCCAAAAAAGGGACACAAGTGGGTGTGCGCTGAAGTGTGTGTGTGTGGGTGTGTGTGTGCATGTGTGATACTGTCCACGTTTAGAGGTGCCTGCCTGGCTTCCGTTTGGCGTTCGCTTTGTGTTTGCTGCCTTCCTTTTTTTTGGCTGCAACACGGTCGCTAGGTGGCGCCAGACGAGACGCGACAGCCCGCAGCAGTGGTAGGGGAAGGGTGGCGGGGGTGGGCGTGATAGGTGAAGCAAACAGAGAAGTAGCAGCCGAAGGTGTAGGGGGAAATGGGAACACGATGACGACGGCGATGGCGACGCCTTTGCTTTTAGCTTGATTGCCAAGCCTAGTTAACTGTAAAGTTTTATAACTTTGGCCCAGGCAGCTCCTGCTCCGACACCTCCCGCCCCCCCCCACACACCCAACACCCACGCAGCAATAGCAACAGCGACACCTACACCGGGGGCCGGCAAAGCGTTAAAATCGCTAGGTTTATTACACGCGCCAAGTGAAGCCGAGCCAGGCCGAAGCGCACGGGATTGCCCCTTCCTTGCCTTCGGCTTCGACGACGTCACTCGACCCTTTTAAAAAGTCGTCAATACTTGGATTGCGCCCTACCAATGCGCCCGATGCCGTCTCCGTCTCTCTGTGCTTCTGCCTCCCTGCCCGCTGCTGCTCCCGCTGGCTGAGTCGTGCAACGGCCTCTGAACTTTCGCAGGCCGTCGAAGGACGAGACGCAAAGACAGAGGCAAAGGCAGAGGCAGAGGCAGAAAGCAGAGGCCGAGAGCAGAGTGAGACGCAGTCCAGGCCCAGCGACCGTGCCCGGCGTCTATCAAATTCCAATTTCGGTCCCTTTTTTTTTTCAACTCTCACAGTTTGTTGTTGCTCCACCGGCATTCAAAGTTTATGGCGTCTTTTTAGCGTAAATCCTGCCCGGCTGAGGGTAACCTGTCCGAGCCACCTACCCCGCCTGCTACCTGTGCTGTACTGGACCGTAACGCCCGGCCGCACCCCCGCTCTAATCACAGAGACAACATCTTTCCCTTTTTTTGCGCGCGCGCGTGAGGAGCAAGGGAGAGAGGGTGAACCCATTTAAACTCGGCGCAAATACCAAATAAAACCGAAGGCTTGATACGTTTTTATTTTTGTCGCTCATCATAATACGCACTGTAGCTGCTTCTGTTGTTGTTCTTGTTGTACTGTGAAAGCGCTATTTTATTTTCATTTGTTTGATTTTTATGGCAAGTCTGGCAAGTCTATTGTGGAACTACCCATATAAAAGTTATATAGCTATTTGCATCGATTTTGAAAGCGACTTTTGTATTATAAAATACTTTGAAAATATTATTTAATGCTGCTAAAAATATTGATTTTATCTTCAAATATCTTCTGAAACTTAGGAAATAATATAATATATAACAGGTATTGGTCTTTAAAAGAATTCATCATTTACATTTTGTCAAGTCTGCCTGCCCGTTTATCCGTCTCTCTGTCTATCTGTTTGTCTCTATCATCCCTTTTTGCCATGTCTGTCTGTATGAACACCTAGATCTCTGGGACCATAAAAGCTAGAGCCATCAAATTTGGCAATAACATGCGTATGTATTTCATAACCGTATATATAGCTCAAGAAACTAGCCACGCCCACTACCATAACTGTTAATTGATAAAACAATTCAGTCATGCATAACTTTCTTGCGTATGCAAATAATTTTCACCTCTCCAATGATGGCTGTACATTTTTTATGATCGTATAACAAACCAAAGATCGTTTCACACTGAAACAGTAAAGAGCAATGTAAGCGTATTTAGTCTTCGTTTTCACCAACTTTTACTATTTATTTACACACATATTTATATAGAGTGTATATAGTATTTATTTGTGTTTTTTAAATGCTTTTTTTTGTTGTTCGCTCTCAAAGGCTTTGTGAGCAAGCTTGGCTTTTTTGCGCTGTGCGTCTGTTCAATCATTGGTTTTTTATTTGCTGTAGAAATTTTTAAAAATATGTATTCCCTATATACAGTGTGCACTGGAAATACCCATGTATAAATGTGTCTATCAAAACTTTTTATGTGCGTTAGGTTATTGCATGGGTTATGCAAGCAATTTTAATGTGTTAACTGCAAAGCGAGTAGCTTCCCGACTATCAATAGATTGATTTGGGGTTTTCTAGTATATGCATTGAGAGAGAATTCCAAGTAGCTAAATTATACCTTTCATATACATATTTACATATATTTACTGTTTGCTTTGGTTTATTTTCCATGAGAATGATTAAAAGAGACGCAGAATAAATCGCGATAACCTTTGGCAAAGTGTAGAGATTTCTAGTAATGGGAAGAATTCCGCGAATGTGGCGTTATTAGACCTTCCGCACTCGGGCCCGAGCTCAGTTGAGTCGCAGCGATTCAAGTGTGTAGAACAAAATAATGAAACAATTTCATCTTTTGCTGAGTTTGATGTGGCTCTGCCTGTTTGGGCTCAAGGTAGGTCAGGTTGATAAGTCTAATAAAGTGATCCCAGCTATCTCTCTCTCTCGGTTTCTCTTCGTAGCTCGGCAGTGCAACCAATGATGGTAGCAGACCCAGCGTGGAGCTAACCCAACAGGCCGTGCACCTTGGCATACAGCCGGAAGTATTCAGCGAGCTGTGGAACAACAAGAAACCCGTGATCGTCAGCAAGCTCAACGCACAAGGTCAACCGGTCCAGATCACTTATAGCCTGTCCTCAGATGGTCGGAAAGTATTGGTCGATGAGGAGCCGGCGGACACTTTCGTAGTGTCCACTACACCCGACCCACCAGCTCCCACAAATCCACACTCCGATTGGGAGTACTTGCCCAGCACATTGAGTAATCGTCCGAGTTTTCCCTCGTTTGGCAACAATTTTCCCAGCTTTGGAACTGGTTTCTCCGACTGGCCGCGATTCGATTTACCCGCTGGCGTAACACCGGAAGAGTCCACCAAAACGGAACTGGACAATCAGGGACGTACCGTAACGACGACAACTAAAATATACAGGACACCCTTGTTTAAGGATCAGCCTGCTGTTGGGTTACTGCCGAATTGGCCGAATTTCAATTTTCCAGCTGGTATAACGCCGCAAGTATTCCGAAAATCGGAGACTGACGATCAGGGGCGAACTTTGACGACCACAGTGAAAACATACCGTGGAACCGTACCCATCAATTGGTCACCAAGTGGAACAGGCTTGGGATTTGGTGATTTGCCAGAATCCTGGCAGAACAGACCTCAGCTACCCAGTTGGTTTCCAATACAACCCACTTTCCCAGCAGCTCAGCCTCAGCCTCAGCCACAGCCACAGCCACAGCCACAGCCTCAGCCACAGCCTCAGCCTCAGCCTCAGCCTCAGCCACAAGCGGAACCGCAACCACGGCCCCAACCAATACCGATACCTCAACCATTCCCCGAACGTTCCAACAGGAGGCTTCCTTTGACTCCCACTCTACCGCCAACACGGCCAAGTGTGTTACTTACACAACCTGAAAACGAGACCGAAGTACCTTTGCCTACAGCACCTCCTAGAAGCGCCGAAGGCTTGCGGCCACTGGAATTGCCCACGCCCACTCCGCTGCCTTCTCTCGAAGAATTCCTCAAGCAATCGACGACTCCAGCCAAGGTCGAGCCCATATTTCGCAGCAGAAACGACTTTCCCAGCGAATCTACTCTTGGTAGAAAAGTCACCAGTTACAGTGAAACCTACAATGGTACCGGTCCGCTAAAAACTTCGGACATGCAGCCACCGATTCAGGAGGTGCTAGCACGTGGTGGCATCACCGATGCGGATATACAGGCTGCCCAGGCCCGCGGCGAAGACATAGCTCGTACACGCACCTTGCCCGACGGACGTACTATTCGAACGGTAGTGCGAGTTAACAGCAGACCCTTGCTCGTTCCTCAATCACCAGCACCATCACCAGCGCCGGCAGCACCTTATGTGCCTGCATTCGCAGCAGCAGCAGCACCACCATCACTACCAACAGCAGCGAGAGCCGCACAGCCAAGGCAGCCGGATAATACAATTGACAACTTTCTCTCGCAGGTGAATCTCTCGCCGGAAGACATTCTGGCGCAGAACGGGGAAGTTGTCAAGACATTTGTCGACAGGAACGGGCGGGTGTTGAGCGCCAGGTTTGTGCTGAGCACTGTCAAGGGGGAGGAACAGGGTCAAGGTCAGGGCCAGGCGCAGAATCCCACCAAATAGAAGCTACGACAACTACACCTTGTTATGATTATGATAGAAACATTTCAAATAAATAATAAATACAATAATCGTTTCAAGCTTATCAGCGATTGAACCCAGCGAAAGGTCAGAAAAATACTCTAAACGTTGAAAACCAAGCTCAATTTATAAGTGATGACTCAGTAGACATTGTATATAAGTGAATATTGAAATGTGGATTATTCGATTATTCGTTATTTTTGAGAAACAATCAAATAAATAATGTAATAAACTTAACCCAACAAAGCAAAACAAGCTTGATTTAGCGGGTAATGCCCTCAATGCCTGCCAATTTAAAGCTTTGCATACTTTTAAGAGCGAGGAAAAATATTGAAATGGGCCGTGTCTAATTTTTGCAGCATACTTTCGAGCGCACTTCGATATATCATGGGGAGATTTAGGTTTGATAAATTTGAAAGTATTTCATAAATTCTATTATGTTGTGATTTGTAATTTTTTAATAATATAAAATACAATAAGCTTGGCTTAGTCACTTACCTTCAAAAAGCAATTAACTACAAAGCGGTTTCAAGTAAGCTACGCATATTATTTGTAAAAAGCAGTCTAATTTATTACGCGCACACACATTCAATTTGCATTGCGTACACAATTGTGCAAAGAAAATATGTGAAATATGTAAAAAGCAGTACATTTTTTGTTGGTTTACTAATTTATTACAACAATTTTCGGCTTGCGCTAGTAACTGAGCTGGAAAACAATAAAAAAAAAAACACAGAAGGGAAAAAATGAAAGGAGAATATAAAATAATATGCGATTCAACAAAAATAACATTAAAATATTTAAATAATACAAAATAATAATACAAAAGCATTGCATTAGGCATGTTTACAGCATTATTAAAGTGAAAACATAAATTGCAGCAAGTAATTCAAGCATAAGGAGATCAAAAATCATAGAGACTAAAAAAAATAAATTAATATAAATTCAAATTGAATTTCAAAGGAATAAAAAACTATTGCATAATTTTGTGCGTGGCGTGAAACGAACGCATTGGTGTGGCCGAAATGAATTGTGGTTGCTTGTTGGGTGTGTTGGTTGTTGTTCTTGTAGTTTTCGGGCAGAGCTCAATCAATAATTCTCGATTACATTGCGATAGGTGCGTTAGATTTATAAGCCAAGCATGTCAGAGAAAAGAGAAACTAAATTAGTAATAAATTTGTTGTTGATCAAGAATGAATTGGGAAATAACAAGTGTATAGCTTAAAATGTGTATAAATATTTGAGAGTATATAAAAAGCGTGGAAAAAACGCATACTTCGGCAAGCCGAACCTCAGATACCCTTGCAGAAATATAATTGAGCTTAATTTGATGAAAAATCAATCGTATTTTAAATATACTTTGAATGTACTCTGCAAGGGTATGAAAATAAACATATAACGAAATATTATGAAAAACACATTGCTGTAGGCGTTCAACTAATTAAAAAGCATTGCCTACACATAAAAAAAACAAGAATAAAAGTATGTAAAAAATATTAAAACATTACAAAAGGCATAAATATTTAAATATTTGTTTGCATACGTATTTTGTTTGATTTTGCGTGCACTGCGATTGCATTGTGCTAAACGCAACAATGAGCAAAAAATTGCTTTTATTTTGTCTTTTGGGCTTAGTTATTAATAAATGTTCATAAAGGGCCGATGGCATACAAATTTAATAAAAACGTGTCAAATATAATGTAGCGTGGAATAAAATTGTAAATTGAATTTGGTGTAGAAGAGCAAAAACTCTTATGCGATTGTTGTTAGCTGGCAACAAAAGCGGTTATTAATACCTTAATTTTCATAATAAACAATTGAGGCAGTTGATAGTTCGTGGGAAAAGGGAAAACTTGAATTTAAGTAGAAAATAAATCATATATGATTTCCAGGGAGATCATATTTGAGTTCCAGAGTAAACCTATGCTAGTTGATTAATTGAAAATGGTTGGAGATCAATAAAATTGAGAGATGAGGTTGATGATAAAGAGTTGGATCAACATGAGTTGCATTGTTTCAGCTATGAAATGCACGTACAATTAATTTTTCAGTGTCGTTCCTTTTTCAAATCATCTTAAAAGTATGGTATGTTTAGATAAATAAATAAATGCAATGGCGCAAATGCGACAATAACTAAATTGCATTAAAACTGCAGCATACTTTCGAGTGCTGCAAATAAAACGAACTCAGCAATGGCTTTAATACCCTGCCCCCTTACGCTATTATAGGGTATATTTAAAGTCCTTACTTACCAGATTATCGAAGCGCAAGGCATCCTCGTCGCTTAATCCCATGCTGCGTGTGAGCTGCAAGTAGGTGGACGTGATGGGCTTCAGCTGTTCCAAGTCAAGCGGGGGCAACGACGGCAGTGCGCGCTGCTCGGCTGCAGCAGCCGTGCCACGCAGCGGCAGCTGTGGAATGCGCAGATCCGTTAACGGCTTGGGTGGACTGGGCAACTCCAGCTTGAGTGGAGCGACAGACACGGGAGTCGAAGTCGAAGCGGGCTGTCCATTGCGGGAGCTGCAAAACGGAAGTTTCGTTAGATTGATAGGCGTATGCGGTTGTGCCTGTGAGCCAGAGGGCGTGGCTGACGCAGCGATCGGTGAGCGTGCACGAGCTGTAGTCGAGCTAGCGGGTGAGCGTTGTTTCAGTTGCTGCGTAGCGGACATGGTTGAAGTCGGAGAAGACAACAACTGGTTCGACTCTGTCTGTTTATTGTTGTCAGTCGTTGTCTTGGCAGTCGTTGTTGCTGTGGTTGTTGTTGTTGCTGTGCTACTGGTGAGGCTGCTGCTGCTGCTGCTGCTGGTGGTGGTTGGGAAACTGAGACTCTGCAACAGGCTGCTGCCGTAGAGGGGCGGCGCTAAAACCGGTTGGCTAAGCATGGAGCCGCCGGCATAGAAGCGTCGCATGAAGTCGTAGTAGCGCACCAGATTGTCGCGCGACTTCAGCAGCTGCATATCGAAACTCTGGAGCTGAGTGGGATCGGCTAGAGGATTGGCTGTCATTGTTTCGGGTGGACTAAGCGGACGTTGCAACTGCGGCTTAACTCGTATCTTGGGCACGCTCACGGGTGTCGCTGCGCCGGCTACCTCGGCAGGCGCCGAGTCTCTGATGGGACTAGGAGGCTGTGGCTGTGGCTGTGGCTGGGCCTGGAGCTGGGGCTGAGGTTGAGCTGGTGCCACTATGGCATCCAGCTGGCTAGAACTGCTGCTGCTGGCCACAGTTGCAGCCGCAGTCAGTGACGCATGTGCCTTGAGGTCGGCACTTGAATGACGCCTTCGCTTGGCCGTGGGACCCGCCTCCAGCGAGCTTTCCGTGTGCGACGAATAGTTCATGTAGGTGTCCAGCTCCGACGAGCTCTCGTTGCCCGCCAGCTCGGCCGCGGAACCGGCGGCGGGCGAGGAGGGTCGCAGATTCTTCTTGCACTCGGGGCAAATGGTCAGAAAACGTGTGACAGCCTCGCGGGGCAGAAATGCATAGGTTTCGGTGATCTGTGATGGAGGAAGCAAAAGGAAAGATATAGGATGTATATATTGAAGACCAGTCTGCTGTGGAAATCTGGACACTCCTGTCGGTTCATACGCTACACTCACAATGCGATAGGTGCGCTTCTGTCCCGCGTGCATGCCACTGCGCCCGCCCAGCTCCATGTGCACGTTGTAGATGATGTCAAAGAACTCCTCCACGCAGGCGACCTTGCGGTAGATGCGACGACCAAAGTCTTTGCTGGCGGAAGCGGCAAACAGATCGACGGCGCCAGGATTATCGGAAAGCACCGCCGTGTTGGGCAGTGGCTGCAGGCGCCGTCGACTGCCGGGCGCCTCCTCAAAGCCATCGGGTCGTTTGGTGGTAAAGCCTGCGAATAAAACAGAAGCTTAGTCGAGTTAGAGGCGGCAGAACTCATGGCGATCTTACCCTTTGTCTTCACCCAGAAACGAAACTTGGAGCTGTCGGGGCGGCTGTGCTCCTTGCCCTCGAGTGCCTTCAGGATGCGCGCTTTCTTGCGCAACGTTATCGTCTTGGTCTTTGCCTGATCGCCATATGTCTTGAGGGCCCATGGCTGGAACAACTCGTAGATCACTTCACGCACGCAGCTGGTCGCATTGGCAGGCGGCGCACAGCCGACGGGTTGTTCCAACTCATCCACATCCGCATCGTAGGCAGCCTCTGCCTCGCCCAGTTCAGGCTCACCCACCGTGACCGGAGAGCTCTCCTCGCGTTCCTCAATGGCGTAAAGCTTGCGCTTTTGCGCTTCGCAACTCTCGGAGGGTTCTACGTTCTGCGGCTGAGCCTGCGCGGAGTCGAGGCTGCGCTTGGAATTGCCATTGGATTGCTCCATGGAGATATGCGAATGTATATGTCAATGGAAGGGAGAGAGAGAGAGAGAGAGATAGAAGCTAAGCTAACAACAAATTCGATCAAGGCAAAGTCCAAGCGATAAACGCGTGCATTGATTCAACTGGGGAAATTTTGAGCAAATTTTCTATAAGGCTTTGCTCTGCTTGTATCTATTCTTCGTTCTGTGGGATTTCATGGATCGTGGGCTGTGAAGTAGACGGTGGGTAGGAGGTTATTTTAATTTCTGGCAAACACTTTCAGTATTTATTCAAATTGATTCGAACGTTTTTTCACTTCACTTTTCACCTACATTGAATTTCCCGTATTTTTTCCAATTCAAATTTAACGAATGCAACGAAAAAGGTTCAACGAAAATGTGTAACAAAAACAATTGTTGTAATATGGTATTTTTTTAAAACAATTTAATAATGAAATCCCCACATTAACGAAAAACAAATGGGAGAATTTCAACACAACAGACAAAGCCGAGGGGAATAACAAAAAGTTGCGCGACGCGACGCGACCGAAATGAAAGTTCAAACTCAACTGATCGTCTTGGCTTTGGACGAGCATCGGCCAAGGATCGTCAAGGATGCCGCTGATGCTGAGGTCCAGTCGAAGACAGGCTGGGCCAGATGCAAACCGGTTGCCTGACCGGTCATCTTGGTTGAACTTTGCACGTCAAGTTAATGAAGGACAAAGGGGTGCGCCGCACAGGCAGACAGACAGAGACGGCGACGCCAGCGAAGATAGACCCTACCTCAATAATTGCGCAATTGTTGGGCAAGCGACCAACCCAGTTCTTTGTGCTTGCAAGAAAAGGAACAAATACTAATGCTGCGCACCCTCTCTCTCTCTCTCTCTCTCTGGCTGGATAAACTACCCCTTAAACGCGTATTTTGCATTTACATAGCATACTTTTCGGCGGCGAGAGTTTCTTTTAAAATGTTTTGCGCTCACCCACATGTTGTGGCACGCTTAGACAAAGCAACCCCTGCCCCCGCAGCTCTGCGTCTCTCCGCCCACTCGCTGACGCCTGTTGCGCTTGTTTCGCCTTCAAGTGTGCATTGTTTGCTCTGGTTTTGTTTTCCCTTTGGCTTTGACTTTGACTTTTTTGTTTGCCTTCTTGGCAGCGTGTTAGATGCGGCGCCACAGCAAATATGATAAGCTAAAAATGTAAAGAGAGAGAGAGAGACTCAGGCAAGCTTTATTACTTAAATAATTCCCCCCACAATCAAGTTCGTAAACAATTTCTAGCTGCACACAAAAGTATGCAACAGTTTTCGTCGCGGCGCACTTGCCTGCCCCGACTGCGACTGGGACTGCAACGTGTTAGGGGTGAGTTGCGGTTCCTTTCTTTTATCTCTTTAAGGGTTAGCGACTTCTTTTGATTCATCCTTTATGTGAGCAATCATGCCCTCTGCTGATTGGTTCTCGGCAGTGTCCCAGTCCCGGGGACTTCCCTCTGCAGCCTGCGCCCGTTCTGTTTACGTGACTTCTGTCTGCAGCTTCGCATCTGCACACCAAGTTCAACTTAATTGCTGGCAAAGATTTCCTTTTAAAACTGGATCTTTTTGCATTAGATTTGTGCCGCCAAAACGTAGCCAGCATCAACGAACAGTTGCGCAAAACTATTGAGACCTGACCGGTTTTTGTAACGTTTTTTCCTCAAATTATATCTTGGAAAACTTGACAGTAATTTGTGTAACGTACATTTTCAGATGGCGCAAATGTCCCGCAGCGGTCAGCAATTAAGCGGGAACTGCATGGAATAGGTCATATATCATTTTAAAAAGCAGTCGCAAGTCGAATAAGCATGTGGAGAAACGAGAATGCTTTAAGAAGAACTATCACTGAGATTTCTGGAAGAAATGAGCAAACCATTAAGAATTTAATGCCGTAGTCAAAACAATTTGAAATAATTGCTCTACAATAATTACGCCATGCAAAGAGCTTCCAGAATTTTAATTTTTAATATTTATTTCTTTCTTCGAAACTTGGAAGCAAAAGCCGCCAATTTGTACTTGATCCCTAAGCTTGCTTTTATTAAATCAAGATTACTTTATGAACTTTCCAGTAATTTATATAAATTTATCTCTATCTTTTGTAGACTTCATTTAACCTAATTATACATATGTGCATGGCTTTCAAAATGCTCAGAATCTCTTCAAAATTCCGAATCTAACTTCTCCAAATTTGATAGCTCGCCCATTACGGATCCCGGCGAACTTCGCTCCTTTTTTACGCCCCTTCAACCCGAATTCGTTGACTGATTTGCCACACTGAAGCTCATTAGGGACATTAGGGACTGCAGCTCATCGTTTATGCATTGAAATTTGCAGTCACTTGTGAAAAAATCAATGCATGTCTGAGTAATCGATGTCATGACGTCTAATGGAATAGCTAAGCTAATAGGGCCAAACATGAGTCCAGCCATAGAGCTGACTGCCTGTCTGAGAGGGAACTGTAGCGTCTTGCCAGAAGGAGGACAATTAGTGCAGCGAGTGGGACAACAAACAATGCTGCAGAATCGGCAGGAGACTCCAGGCTATTGGCCATTTGTTGAACTAATGTTTGGCAACAAAGTCTTGGCATTTGGTTAGCAATTAGCCAAAGCAACTGAACTACTACTGGCCAAATAGCATGAATTAATCGCAGGACGATGCTCAACTGGTTTTCTGCCGAGAACTGCAGCAGCAGGACATATGTATAAACAAGTTTTTTTGGTATGAACGGGGACGATTGAAACTTTCTCACGCTATCTCTCAGCATCCGTGGCAGGACATGAAACTTTTATAGAAAAAAATCTGCTGAACTTTCACATCAAAATTTCAACAGATTTGCGCCCAGAAGACTCCGGTTTTGTACCAAAAACTGGACACAGCATCAAGTCGACGAGACGAGACGAGACGCGACGAGGCGATGAACTTTGACACGCATCCCGGCCAAGAAAGATGCAACCCCTTTTGGTCAACCAGTTTACAGTTTCCAACTGTGGGTTCCGCCGCTGGTCAGTTTGCTCAGCTCAACTCTTGCTCGTCTTCTCGGGGTGGTTTCCCTTCTAGAGATGCTGTCGCTGTCCTTTTGATTTGCAATCTTCCTTGGCCCGCATACTCTTTGGACAGCCTCTGCTGCCCATCTCTCAAAGTGTTTTTATTCTTCTCATATTTTCGGCAGATAATGTCCAGTTTGTTGTGCACTTCCCGCTCGCCTTTCCCCGCCCTTTCCTCACCCTCTCTGTGTGTGAAAAAGCCCCGCACAGCATTTGAATATTTTGCTGATCTCTTGTCTATGTTGTTCTTGTTGTTGTTAATAATGATGATGCTGTGCCAAAGGACACCAATAAAAAGTCTACACTTCTCGAAGCGAGTAGAATTTGCGCCAGATAGAACCCGTTTCGCTCTTATGATGGCCTGATCGGGTCATTAATTCTGTTGATTTTTCTGTTTTCTGATTGAGAATAATATGCTGAATTTTTCAAAGAATTAACTTGATTTAATTTGAAGGAAAATACACTACTTTAAATACCTTTTTTTAGGCTTTAATTTGATTAAATTTAAAAAAAAAAATATAGTACTTTAAATACAAGAAATTTGGCATAATAGAATTATTTTTCAAAATTGAACTTAATGTGCAACTATCTATTTTAAATCAATAACATTTTAAAAATAAGTTTGTGGCAGATGTAAATTAAGTTATATAGATTGTATAGCTATTTTAAATACAGTTTCTAAATCATCATTGCAAATATCAAATAAAATATCTCAAGCATTCGTCTTAACCAAAATTAAATTAATAAATTAAAATCATATGGTTTTATATAACTATAAATTACTTTAGATACTTTTTATATATTGAACCAAATTAAACTTGCAATATTTAATATGTCTGATTGCCTGAATCTTCAATACAGATATTATGTTAGTATACTTTCAAATATATCTGCTATCAACAAATGCAACACATATCCAGTACTTTCTATATATCCTTGAAGCTATATATCCAACTATCTGATAGACACCTTCTACCTATTGAGGCCTATTTCCGTGCAGGTCCGCCCCCAAAGCAAACGCCAATCGGCTCCCTTTGGAGCAGCTAAAATAATTACAAACCAATGTCGAAACTTTTATACACATTTCTTTAACTCTTTTGGCCTGCATGTCCGCTTTGTTGCTGTTGCTGCTGCTGTTGTTGTTGTTGTTGTTGTTGTGCGCTGTCTACATTTCAAATGCGTGCAATTCATTTGGCGCTTTCTGTATCAGCGTTCCCAGGGGCTGTGCACCGTAGGGGGAGGCGGTGCGTGGAAGCGTTCGATAAATTTCAATTACTAACCCAATTAAAAAACGTTGTGCGCTTTTAGGCGCACCCAAATAAAAACAAATATAAAATAAATATGCAAAAAATATTTGCAATATACATTTGTGCTGCGCTTAACAACAACAGCAGCAGCAGCAACATCAACAGCAGCAGCAGCAACAACAACAGCAGCAACAACAACAACAATCAGGCAAGTGGAATGCAGGCAACAACAGCAACGGCTCAAACCATTTTTAATTTATTTTTCCGCTTTGCTGTTGCTGCTGTTGTTGTCGCCAGCATGACACATACGCACCATTGGCCCCGCCGGCTGTCCGGGTGTGTATTTTATACCTCTACCTCGGCGGCTGTCCCTCGCACCGCCTGCAACACGCCAGCGAGCCCCGTCTCCTGCATCCTCTCAAGCGCCTGCCGCCCTCGCACTGTCCCCGAAGCTGCTGCTGCCGCTGCTGCTGCCGCTGCTGCTGCTGCTGCTGTTGCAGTTGCCGTGCTGCTGCTGCTGCTGCGGCAATCAGTGCACCTATGTATGTGCCCTGATCTCGGCCAGGACTATCGCTTCGGCCCGTTTGCTTGCACGCGTTTTCGCATTTGGGCATCTCTTTTACTTTTTGTTCATTTTTTCGACGCTGCGATGCACGCGGCGTGCAACGGTCAAGGGCGGCGCGGGGCGTTCGAACGTGGCAAACGGCGAGGCCAATGTGCGTTGACGTCGACGTCGACGCCGGCGCTGTTGGAGCGGTACCGTTATATATTTTTATATATTTTATTTTTCACTCGCGCACGCACACAATAAAACCCGTAAAAAACGGACGCACACGCAGGCAGCGAGCAAAAAACGAAGAAGAGGTAAATAATGTACAGCGCGGAGCAGCGACAGCAGCGGCAGCTGCAGCGCAGGATGCAGCCTGACAGATAGGCAGCCAATGCGTTGCATACTTTTAGGTGCGGCGACAGCTTTTTACAGCACATACGCAGTGCGAGGGAGAGCGGGTGTGTGTGCGAGTGCGAGTGTGTGTGCTTTTGGGGCGTTGTCTGTTTTATTCATTTTTTGTGCGTGCAGCGGCGACGACAACAAAAAAAAAGGAATTCGCGCTGTTCTGGCACTTTTGACAACAACAAGCACGTTAATGATAGCAACAACAACAAATGCAACAATTGGCGCAACTACAACAATAACAGCAAATAATTGAAACGTTGGCGTCGCCGTCGACGTCGCTGTCGCCGTCGACGTCCGCTGCAGAAGTCTCCATTCGCTTTGTGCGTTTTTAAATTGCATCTGAAATATGCGTTAATTTATGTTGCGTTGTTAAGCCGCACTCACACAGATACATTTACACGCACTAACACACACGCACACAAACACACACACCCAGAGTAACCTGAAACCACACACATACCCTCTCTCTCTCTCTCACTCTTTCTCTGGCCCCAACTCGTTCTCATGGTTTGCCCTCGTCAATTGGTCTCCCCCTCATTACCCCTACCACTTCCTGTTTCCGCTGCCCACTCCACCTCCCCCTACATTCGCCCCTATCTTCCCCTATCAATGTGTTTGTTTGCCTGCAATTTTCCAGCATCATGCAAAGGAATTACAATACCCACGGCGA
Source organism: Zaprionus inermis (assembly GCA_018151445.1). NCBI lineage: Eukaryota > Metazoa > Arthropoda > Insecta > Diptera > Drosophilidae > Zaprionus > Zaprionus inermis. The sequence goes on from JAECXD010001696.1 coordinate 2,744,842, forward strand.
ATCATCCTATGAAAACTATGAGATGCTCGTATCATCAACATCATCATCAGATTGATAATTTTTGTTAATTTGATGGCCTTTAAATGATATCTACCGCATCGCATCGCCTGCCGCATTGACAGTTGTTAATGAATGTGTTATGCGTATTCTACCAACCTGTCAGATCATTAACGAGCGACCCCATAAATATTTCTCTGTTTCCATCTTTAATTTCGTGTTTCATTTTATTTATTTATTAAGCCCTTCGATCATTGAAAAATATCGAAAGGGCCATACTAAACTTGTTGCAAAGTTAATATATAATTAAGTAGGATTCCAGACAGCTCCCACAGTATATAGTTATATAATTATTGATCAGTATTACGAGTCGGAGAGATGATTTGGCCATATTTGCTTATCTGCGCTGATCCAAGCAATTCAAAGAGACAGAGACATCCAATTTTATATACTGTATATTAAACTGTATATTAAATATATAAATTTTAAATAAATAAATTAAAATAAATAAATATTTACACTTGCTTATTCATATATTATTTTAATTTTACTTATTTTTATTTACTGTTTTAAATTTGTTATAATATTCAAATTACAATTTCAAAATTGAACTGTGTGTGGACTGATAGTGAACTTTAAATAAATAAATAAACTGCAAAAATAATTTGTTTTCTTAAATTGTTGTTAGAAATTATGGGCAAATAGAAGTACAGAGTTGCATTGTTTTACAGCTTCTTAAAATCTATTTTACATGTAATAATAATAGTTTTCTTGAAAAGCCTTAATTAGTTTTCATTGCATTGCTCATTTATTAGCTCAATCGAAAAGAAATTTGATTCGCCTTAATCAACATATAATTCTTGTGAAATTTGCTTCGACTCTTAGTGCATAAATTGATTGGGAACATTTCCAGCTGGCAGCTATTAAGCACAATATTATTATAACAAGCTCACCTGATACTTAACCAAAATGTCTGCTTAAAAACATTTGCAAAATCCTCAAAAAGAGCAGAGTTCATGCATTTGCATGTCTTTTTGTTTTCAAAACACAAACACACACATACGTATATAGAAACGCACAGAGGCGACATACGCAGTGGCACAAAGCAAAGTCCAATTATAAAGATGCATTCGTTTGACGCATCCTCAAGAAGCTGACAAAATTTCGAATGCTACCTAAGGAAAATTCGAGAGCAAGAGTGCGAGCGAGCGACAAAGAGAGAGAGAGCGAGCAAGAGAGAGATATAGCAAAGAAAAAACGTTATAAATTCAAAACAACAAGCTGAGGAGCTGAGGCTGGCGAGCTGGACAAGCGACCGCCTAAATGTATGCTATATAAATGCATGCTGTGCATATTTATTAATGCAATTGTGCATCGGAAGTGTCCATGTATGCGTGAGATCGTCTCTCTGTGTGCGTGTCTCTGTTCGTTTTGCATTTTGGTCAAAATTAGATACAAAGAAGGCGCACACAAAAGTATGTGGAAAGCAGAGAGAAAGAGCGAGCGAGAGCGAGACAGACAGAGAGAGAGAGAGTCCACACAGCTCGGGTCAACTATTTATGGGGTCCGGCTGCGTTTGGTTTGAGTTTTCTTGAGAAAATGACCAAAATATCCCCTTGGAGCATTCAGAGGAAGCCGGCAACGGCAGAGTGCAATAGCAACAACAACAAGGAAGCCACAACAACAACAACAGCAACAAAGACAACGACAAACACAAAAATGCAATTACTGAAATGATAACATGGCCTATGGAAGCAAAAAGGATTCGAGACGACGACGACGATTCCGTCTTCAGCTCCAATGGTGCAGGCAACTCAAGATGTTGATATCCCAGTATGCGTGTGCGTATATATGTGTGTGTGTGAAGTGAAGCATAAAATATATATATTAATATACACTAGAAATACAATAAAATACGATCTGGCTGATTGTAACCAATTTTGAATGCGCTTTGCATTTGTTCAAAATAAATTACAAATATAAATAATAAAACATTAAATAATTACATAATTAATAAGAAATATAATAAATAATAATATTAATATATTTATTACTAGAATGAATATTAGTACGATCAGATGATTAGAAATTCTATAAGCCTTTGAAGGGCTTTGATTTTTAAAATTCTATAAACATAATTAACACCATTTTAAAATATACTACAAATATTTGCTGAGCTCTAGAAACATAATCAGCGCATAAACATTAGAAATCTATACATTTAAAGACAATTTGTGTATTTTAAAATAATAATATATAAATAGAAACTTGGGAAAAATCGTTTAACCTGCTTAAGTTATTTTTGTCATATGCTCGGTTAGAGTATGAAAATGTTATACCTGTTTACACACACACATATACGCCGATAAATTTTATGTGTGTTGATATATTCCCTGCACAGCACATGCATACATATACACTTCTGAGTCAAGTCAAAGATTTTCTATTAAATTTTAAATAATTCAATTTTACATTTTACCAAAAACATTGCAAATGAGTAAAGTAAACTAACACACACACACACACAGAGAAGCACAAGAGGCAGCCACAGTTGCAGCTGCATTCAAGTGCAGTACATTTAAGTGTGTGTGTGTGTGTGTGTAGTCGTGCGTGCTGCATCTTGTCAAAAATGTTTCATTATATTTGGTTTTGTCTTGCCTCCTGCATTGTTCACTCGAAGAAAATCTTAAGCCTACTTGCAGGCGCCCTGACTTCGGGTACCCCAAAAACTTGTGGCGCATTGTCTTTGCAGCCTTCGAAAATCTATTGCATATGCTTAGGCGCAGACGAGTATGGGCTGAGCCGGAGTGTAGGCTTGGCCTGTTTGTGTGTGTGAGTGCGTTTGGTCGATTTGCAAGTGATTTTTCATTGCAACGCCCGCCTGTCCAGGCAGTTTCTTCTACTTGTGCTGTTTGTATATAATTAGGATGCCATGTGCCGAGTACAGTTTTCTATGTACAGTAAAACTGCCAGCAGGCCGAACCATTATGTATATGCACAACAAGTGTATATAATAAGTGCAAGTGTGTGTGTGCACGCATGCAGCTGTGTGCGTGCTGTGGGCTGCTGCATCTGTTTGGCTGTTGTTGCATGCACACACACACACGTTCATTCGGCATTTCGTTCATTTGCCATTAGCCAAATTATGTAATTGGTTAGTTTTTAGTTTTTTAATGCTAACCAAGCGGATCCTTATGACAAATACTTTTCGACGACTCTCTCTCTCTTTTTCTCTTTGCCTGATACGATTTTAATGCATTTTAAATAAATGCAGCATATTTGATTGCGGCCTGGCTTGTTTATGTCAAATTAATATGAATATAAACGATTTTGATTTAAGCAATTTTGCTGCGGCACTAGAACCACTGTGCAAAATTCCCGCTTCTTCAAAGTGCAGCTCAAAAGTGTGCTGTGCTTGGTTGATGCTAATAATTCAATTCTAAAATTTCCCTCCTCAATCAAATCATATTAATTTAAAGCGCAGCTCAAAAGTATGCTTTGAAATCTTGGTATAATAGTTAAATTCCCCAATACTGAAATTTCCCTAACTTGCCTGGCCTTTTATTAATTGCCTTTTCGATTTAAAATGTACGCAGTGCAATGTTGAGTCAAATTCGCAAATTTCCCTCCAATTCGTGATTCATTAAAGCGCAGCTCAAAAGTATGCTGTACTTCTTTTTGCAGCCTGCTTAGCTCAAACAAATCACACATACGCACTGCCGTGCATTAATCGCCCAACATCAACGCACTTTAAGCCCCCCATGCACTGTCTTGACCCAATGGTCAAGCAGCGCAACGCATAAATTAAGAGTGCACATAAATTTCATCATAAGAAACGCCAAAGACGATGGCTGACAACGGCAACAACAAAAGCGCCAGGGATGACCCCCATGGAGGGCGAGCGTGCATGCGCGTGTGTGTGTTTGTGTGGAGGATCTTCTAGTCAGTTGCCTGCGTGTGTGTACTCGTAATTTGTGCTTATTGTGCAACGCAGAAGCAGGCAGCAGGGCGTGGAGCGGGGTTGTCAATGGGCCGAAGACGAGCACAAAAGAAGCGGACAGCGGGTGTACTCAGGCCAATGACAACTACACGAGCGCAAGAACAGGAACAGGAACAGACATGCATACACAGGCGCACTATTGCAAATGCAGGCACGTACGTGTGTGCGTGCTAATATTGAGGTAGGCTCGCTGAGGTCGTCTTGGGAGAAGGGAAGTGCGATAGGCGGAGGTGTGGGTGCGGGGAGAGGGGCTCATTGGGGTCGCCAGTTGCACTCATCATCAACTCAAACTCAATCAGCGGCAACAACAACAACAGCAGCGCCCCATTCGTGTTTGTGTGTGTGTCGCTTTTGACATTTACTTTATGTATTCCGTGTAATCAGTTGAGCTGGCCTGGGCAGGGGGGGTGGCGGGTTGACGGGGCGTATGCGTGGCTTATGTACGCGATACGTTTGTCCGTGTCCATACATATGTGCGTGTGTATGTGAAATACCGTTAATTATATACTTTACACTAGCCTGCGTGACGTTCACACACACACACACACACACACACACACCGGGCACACACTCGCGCACGGCCTGACAGTAAGACAGGCGGCAATTTTAATGTACAACAAAAGCGCGTTACATTTTCCATTGTTGTTGTTGTTGTTGTTGTTGTTGTGCCGCTGCTGGTGCAATTGTGCGTGGGTATTGCGTACATAGAATCGCATTTACATAGCGCAACAACTACAATAAATACACACACACACACACACTCCCACACACGGGGATCACCCAACATGCACCCCGCCTCCTATGTACACGCATAGTTTGTATATATAGAAATACATATGTACACATGCTTAAACCACTTTTGTTGTGTGCGTGCGTGCGTGTGTGTGTGTGAAAAAGTGCATATTATTTTTTATACGCACAAAAGTATGCAATGAAAAAAGCAAACGCTGCACCGCCGCGCATAGGTATAGGCGTTTCTGCTGCCCCCCTTTTCTGGCATCATTAACAAGCAGTCGCGAAATGGGGAGAGTGCTTGGTCCATGGTCCACACACCCCACTGCAAACCACCCAATTGGTCCCATCTACCACGCCGGTTGTGCTGCTCTCCGTTCCCGCTTTGAAGAGTATTTGCTATGCAATTTTTCGCAATGCCGCAGCAAAATAAATAGAAAAAAAAACAACACACACACTCCTCGCTTGTTGCCCGATTACAGTTGATTTGCATTCTTCATGCACTCCAAAGTAACGAGTGTGCGTATGTGTGTGTAAGTGCTTGCTGTTGTTGCTGTTCGAGTTACAAGTGCGAAAAAATCGCAACAATTAAACAATAATGTCAATATTATTAAAGGGCTGGGTGGGCCAAGCCTGTGATAAGACTTAGAAATACAAACAGCAGCGTAATTGATATGATTATTTATCGGTGAGTAGTTAGGGTAACGGTACCCCATTACTCTTTTGTATAAACTAGGCGGGAACAAATCAGAAAAGGCAAAAACCCAAGGAAACGCATCCGTCCCTCAGTCTTAATCTGGTGCTGTTTTTCAGCTTGAGCTCCCTGCTGATCTATTAGTGGCGACATCTAGCGGCAGAGCAAGTGCAACTTTTGATGAACAAATTCCATTGCATACTTTCGAGTGTGATTTCAATTGTAAACACCTTCATTCAAAAGGGTCGGGCAAACAGCTACCCCCAGCTTACTAACAAATATTTTATCTTCTAAATTTTGCTGTATGTTCTCGAAAGTACAGTCAACATTTTACAAAAGATGTCGAAAAGATAACTGAAGCCAGTTTTGCAAAATAATTCCGCGAAAAACGGTGTTTTTTTGTTGTGCCTAGTCCTTCATTTTGTTCTCCTGGCACGTGTGCTGTCTATAATTTTCAACTTTTTAGCGCAGCCGTAGCCAGAAGTTTTCTAAAACAGGAACTATTTTCGTTTTCCGTTTTCACTTTTCCGTTTTTGAGAAAACTGGAAAAAACTTTGAGCCCCATTCAAGGACGCACTATGCACTCAATGTTCTAGATGACCTATAGAAAAAACAGACAGAAGAAAAATAAGCCAGTTGCAAAAAACCGGAACGCGCGCAGCTGCGCTTGTTCTTCGGGAATTTCAAATTTAAATTAAAACAAGTCGGAAAGGTAAAAAAAAAATATAAAAAAAAAAAAAAAAAAAAAAAAAAAAAAAAAAAAAAAAAAGTGCGGGTATAAAAAATATGCCGTTACTTGAAATTTTGCACTGCTTGTTTTTTTGCTAACAGAGTAATAACAGAGGCCGATAACGAAGGAACAACAACCTTGCACTGCTTGCTCCGCAATGCAAACAGTCTGTTAAGTTAACATTGCGCTGACAGAGCAAAATGTTACTGCCCTTATAAGTGTAGAAGAGTTGTGTATTGACTAGGTAGGTTTGTGTATAGGCTAAAGGTAATTTCAACTGCGAGAGCAAAATGCGTGATTCGATTATTTGCGTTAAGTGAAGCTGGCTGCGCTTACGTGAGTGGCCGCAAGCAAATTTAGCACGAGAGCACGAGATAACGATGTTTTCGATGTTTTTTGGGCGCCAAAATTAAAAAGCCCTACCAACTCGCATAACTGTATTATTTTATACGGCTTCATCCCAAGAATGATACTGAATCCATATTTGTTATATCATCCCTCATTTATCAAAAGATAGAGACAAGACCAGAAATGCATTAAAAACGTTATAATGTTTATTTTAGATATTAATTACAAATTGGATATTCTTGTTTTATGTAGGAGTAATATTTGAATTGTTAAAAATATCCTGTGGCTGTCCATTGCCTTTCCGCTTAGAATCATCACTGTAGCTTTTAGTTTCCCGTTCGTTATAGTTCCTCATCTATTGGAAGAATATCTATTAGTTTTATTCACATTAAATTAAAGAATTTCAGTTTTTTCAACTTACTTCTCGCAGTCAATTCCATTTTGGCATGGTTACAAGAGTTAAATGGATTAGTACAATAATATTTAGGGAATAAAATTCTAATATAAAGTGAAGTGAATATTGCATGCAATTGAAATGTTTCAGACAAATGCAAATCTAGATGAGAAGATGCAGTTTTTGTAGGATTGCAAAATTTACAAATATTATCTGACGAATTGATAGTGGAATTGGAGAATGTGGGATAAAAGATTATGGAAATCATGCCGAAATTGTGAGATTAAATAGGAAAATTGAAACTGGACTTTAATCAGATTGTCAACATTTGCACGGGATATAGGAAAAAACACTTTCATACATACACGTATTATCCGGTTTTCAAGTTTTCGCTGTGTAGTTAAGGCTTGCTTGATAGTCGTATTTGTTTATTATTGTTTAGAAATGTATGGTATGTGATATTTGTTGATCAGTTCTGATGGCTGTTATGGGGAAAGTTCGGAAGAAATGGACTTGGTTTTAATTTACTTTCAGCTGGTTTTGTTGACAAACTGCGCGTGACATCAGAATTTTTTCGTAAAATTTTCATTTTTTAGAATCAGAATGAAAACAGGTTCGAAATAAACGACCCGATCCGAAATTTTACCACTTTGAATATAATTTGTTAATTTTTTATGTTTTGTTTTGCATTGTTTGTTTAACTATAATGTTGTCATTACAATATGCTAATGTTTTGTTTGTACAATGTGTAAAATGAATGTCGAAAGAAAAAAAATTTTCTTACACCGAGAAATGTGTGCAATGATCATGATAGTTCGATATTTACATCTTACACTTCCTGCAGTGTTTTCAATATACCTTTCGTTTGATTTTATACAGACTTGGGACTACTACTAACTTCACGGGATTTACCTTTCCTCTGTACTCGCTGGAACTGTGCGCCGGTCCGTGCTGATGCTGTCGATTGATCCACTAAGTCAGAAAGGAAATTTGTATCCGTAGAAAAAAACTCGTTGATCATCTGATTATTTTTTTTTTGGTATTTCTGTCAAATCATTTCTTTTTGTATTTTTATTATTGAATAATAATAATTAAAATTTTACAATCGTTTTTTGTCGGGGATTTGCATTTCAATTTGTTTTTGTTTTGTTTGTTCTTTTTTCAATATCCTTTCTATAATTTACTATTTAGGTCAAAATGACCAATTTCAATTCTTCTAATTTATTATTTCTCGTATTTTTTCGGGTTCTTCTTTTTTTTTTTTTGTTCGGTTTTCAATATTTTTTCATGGTTTGTTTTATGCAATTATTTAAATTTAAATACTAATAACGACATAAAAAATCAGCGCATTTTGTTTATTTTTTTGGTTTTCTCATTTTTAAAAATTAATTTAATTTCAATATTTTCTAGTTTACGATTTTTTGTTCGCTTGACTTGGTTTTCTCCTCGACTCTTATCGGGTTTCCCTCTTCGACTATTATATTAGTGTCTAATTAAGTATTATATTAAAGTTGTTTTTATGTTTTTTTTAGTAGAGAAAGGAGCATGGTTTTCTTTTTTGTTTTTTTTTTCGGTTTTTCTTTTAATAAATATATACTTTTATGTATATTTTTTAAAATTCATTTAAATGCAACTAGTTTTTAGGAAAAAGTTTCATCATTTGCTTTTAAATATTTGTTGTATTATTACATAGTACGCTAAGTTTATATATTTATATATATTTGTTTTCAGTGTAAAAAAGAAATATATATATAAGTATATATATACCATATATACATGTATATATATGTATGTATGTATGTATGCATGACGAAAGAAACGTTTTCCAAACTGTTTTCTTTATGTACTAGAAATGTATTCATGTTGTTCTTATATGTAGTATTAATCTCATTAGCTGCGCTCGCTCCCGTACTCTCTTTTATTAACTTTTCATCTTCTCCCCCGTCAATCTGTTTTTCTGTCTTTTCCCATCCGATCCTTTGTCGAGCCGAGCCTGGTTTATATCTATTTTCTGTGTTCTGCTGACTTCGTTCTTTAAAATTGCTTACGTTAAGTTCAATCGGTATTTCCATTGATAAGATCTGAATGTACCTTATCCCCATATCGATTGCTAAGCCTTAGTATGTTGCTACACTCAATTAAACTGTCCGTCGGGCTGCCTGTCTGACTGTCTGACTGTCTGTTGTCTCTGCAAATACTTGTACTTAAATGAGCTCGAAATAATCACAAAAACGTATAAAACATTTAAAATTAATTATTGTTATTATTTCTGATGCTGGCAGCTTTTGTGTTATTTTCATCTCGTTTATTATTTGTTATTTAGTAATTGTTAATTGTTACTCGTATTGTATTGTAAATATTTCTTATGTATTAGGATCGAAATGTGCTCCATCTAAAAGCGTTTGAAGAATATTTGTCAAGATCGGTGAAATAAGAGTTACAAAAATTTGCACGGTTAATAAAATTAAAATCAGCTTTCACCTTTCTACGAAGTTTTCTGTATTGATTGAGACATTCCGTTGCTCTTGCTTTGTCTTATTATTATCAAAAGCTAAACCTTAACTTTATTAAGCTGTCCCATAAATTTTGACAATCTTAAAAAACACTACGCTCTCAAAATTGATTCAAAAATAAAGTGTACACAATTGGAAAACTAGAAAAAAGAACATAAAAACCATTTGTATAGTCTCAAAATTGCGTATAAATTGTATAAAATTTGTGTACCATAAAAAACGGTTCCTCGAAATGGGAAAAGCATACGAAAATCTTACAAATAAGAAAAGAGAAGGGTTTGCGATACTTTCGATCCCTTTGCTCGGTTTCTGCTCATTCATTCGAATATACAGGGTGTTCGTTTCGTTTTGCGTACAACTATTGTTAATATGGTTTGTTCTGCATATTCGGCTTATTTACTTTGACAATCTTAAATACGAGAATTATCTATGTATGTACGGGTATGTGTGAGTGAGTTATTTGTTAAGCTTACGTTAAATTGTATGACATTTTCTTTGGTTTGGTAATCGTATATTATTATTATTAATACGTTTTTTATTTATATATGCAAATATGTATTTGTTTTTCTTGTTTTTCGTGGTATTTTTATATTCAAAGAAAAATTCTGATTGTTTTCAATGCACAAGATTTACAATTAGAAGCAGAATTGCTGTAACTTAAAAATTATAAAACGAAAAACTTGTGGAAATTCAAACATTGTTTAAGTTCTGTTTAGGCAGTTTGGATCACTTGAGGGTCTGCTTGGGAACCCGAAGTATCGATATCGATCGATCCATCCTGTTCTCCAATACAGTTGCTCGGATGCTCAAAATGCAGTTGTAATTTTTAAGATTTTCTTGCTATGTGTATTCTCATTTATTCTTTCTGTTTCGAAATTGTGTGCTTGGCTAGTTTGTGGACAGAACATACTGCCAGATCGTCAGAGATCTGTAGAAACTTCTTCGTCTAAACATAGCGTACTAGATGTACCCATTCTTGACTATACATTTATGTGAGAGGTGCAAATGTATAAAGAAGTAGAAGAGAAAGAGGGGAAAGTCATCCCACTTCATGTTTCTTCAGTGATCTCTGTATATGTATAAAGCTCTCTCTTGGTTTGTGCTTGTTATTGTGTTGTATGTTGTGCTCTGTGCAGTAGAAAAGCAAAGCACATAATTTATTCCTTGCACCGGACATGTTTTGTGTTCTACACGATGCTCATTGTTATTGGTATTTCCTATTTGTTTTCTGTGTTGAATCTCTTTGTATGCATTTTGGTGTGTTCTATCAAGTTTCAGTATTCATTTTGTTTAGCTTCGTGAATTTATTTAGTTTCAAAATGATAAAAATAATAATTCGAAATAAAAGCAATGAAATAATTTTGCAGAGAAAGTAGATGTGTAGAATACCGAAAGTTGTAAAGTATTTTGTGTACTTTTCGCTGTTCTCAATGCAATGAAAGAGCGAACTTTTGCTCAGAGTCTGGAAATCGATTCCTCGCAATCGATCGATCGATCATTGTTTGCATCACCAAAAAAATCATGCAATTCATCAACACGCAGATATTATTGCTCGCAACCACTCAATTTATCAATTTGCTTTTCGATTTCGATTTTCAATAGTCGATAGTCGATTATTTGCAGTGCCGTTCACGAACAGATGAAATATCATTTCATTTGTTGTGCACACCTTGGGCTTGGTTTTCTGTATTTTCCATTATATTTGCATTAACTGCTTGTCTCGTGATATTTTTCTTACAAATTTGTTTGATTTTTTTTTTTTTTTTTTTTTTTCGTATATTTTTTTGTTAATTTTGTTATTCCAATTGGGGTTTCATTCAATTCGCTGGATGGGTTATTCTATTGGTTTTGTTACGCATTTAGCCTTGGATTGGGGTTCGTTTTTATTTGTGTTGTTTAGTTGAAATCAAAATACTTTAAGGACTTGAGGAGATTTACGTACAAATGGTAGGATATGTAGGTCGTCATTATATTGGTTCTGTTTAGGAATTGCAGATGGGTTTCTAAATCGTATGTACCAGTTATCAGTTATCCAATTCCTTGAAAGAGTATCTTTTTCCTGGAAGCAATGGATTTCGAGAATGATCTCATGAGAGCTTGTGTGGAAAAACTACATGCATAAAGAGTGTGTCTTGGAAAATGAATCAAGAAGAGTTCAGAGAGGATTCAGTTTATATATATGTATATATATATATGACTATAATAATCTTGCTAGAGAGCCAGAATAAAAAACGTTGGGTTTCGCCTAACATTTGGATCCATATAATTTCTACTATGTATTTCCCTTTATAAAGCTCAATACTTTCAAACGAAATTGAGCGTATACAATGAAGTCTTCGAAACGTATTTATATAGTGTCAGTGTATATATTTATAATACTGCAATTTCAAGTTTTACCAAAAAAAAATCTGGTTGGAAAATTGTCGGCTATTTCTAGAAAAATTGCTCCTAAATTTTGTAAAATATACAAATCTATAAAGAAAATATATACCCGTTTTATTCGCTTTTCAAAATGGAAGAAACTTAACTTGACTGTCAAGGGACTTGCAGTTGGGAAAGATGTTGGATTCTAGGAGTTTTATAAGGTATAAGATTTTTTTAAAGTTTCTTTTGTTTTTTCTTTTACTTTTGAATTAAAAATGTGTAAACAAATTTAGTTTGGATTTTGTTTAATAAGTCTCTTTTTGATTTTAATTATTTTTGGTTTCATATTAAAGACTTGTTTAAACGAGTTTATGTTTAAAATGTTGTGTTTTATAGATGTGTTGCTTTTTTTGTTCGTTTTTCATTTGGTATTATTTAGTCAATGATTTTTATTTAGGTATTTTTCGCTTTTTTTGGTTGATTTTTTCCGCTTGTTGCTGTTGCTGTTAAACGTTTTTAAATTTACTTAAAAAGTTTCGTTATTAATTTAATAATTAACAAATTGATTTTATAATAAAACCAATAACAATAACCACCTCGCCCATATGGCTACGAGACAATAATATGTGGTGCTGATAGTAGTACAGCTATTGTGGCTAATATTGTGAACATTGTGAATATGATAAGGCACAGTCTGTCAACGACCATAGCTGCAAATTTCCAATCATTGGCAATGTCATTGTCCTCGTCAGTTTTACGTAGCTATAATGGTTATATGTATGTAGGTAGATTATATCATTTAAGGTAGATTATTTTCATTATTGTTTTTTGGTTGTTTTGGAGAAAAAGAGAAGCAAAAATAAAACGTTTTACTAATCAAAGGCATTTTTCTAAATTTTAGTATACGTTTTCTTTAAAGAAATTTCAGCAAAGGTTTGTGCAATTTTTCAAATGCTTAAGTACTAATAGATAGAATCTACAACTTGGAAATTAACATGCAGTCGTTATATTTATATTATAAAAATAATTGTTACATTTAATATAATAAGTATATAGTATTTTATTCGGTCAGCCGAAATCGAAATGCACTTGCAAATATAAAAACTAAGTAATTTGAATAGTCTTTCGTCTTTCCTTATTAAATATAAATAGAGGAATCAGTTTTTTTTTTTTCAAAATTAAGATAAAATAATAAAAGTAAGGAGGTAACAGACAGATGGGATATCTATGGAATATGTAGGAAGACCTTCTATCTAGTTAGGAATTTATTGCTATTTTTTGCAAGTGCATACATTTTCTTTTGAATAATATTCATCTTGCGAATAGAACACCATGTCTGAACATGGGCTTCTGCGAGTCGAGGTGACATCGAGTAACAGAGGAGGGAAGGAAGCACTTACCTGATCAGTAATAAAGCGAATTTCCTTTAAGATTAAACCTAATTCATATTCTGTTGATGATTTGATGCACGTGTGATGTGTGACCGCATCGGGCATTCGTGTGCTGCCAATTGGCCCAATGCTGCCGTCGTCGCCTTGCCTGAAATGGGTAGACACTTGGTATTGGTATCCTGTCCATCTATCTATCTGTCTGTCTGTATGTGCGTGTTTTGTGGTTATTGTTACCCATAAACCGTGCGATAGAATGCCGGATTGTGTGGCAGTGTTCCGCCGGGCGTCATGGGGCGACAATTGTGCCGAAAATCATCATCAATGTCGAGCACATTGGCCAGCAGCGACTTCGAGGAGCTTCAAAAGAGTTTTATTTGTTTAGCATGTTGTGCGAAGAGATCATTGAATTAATTGAATGGGAAACTTAAGGGGGGTTGTGGAATGGGGAGGGGGCGATGGGAGTCATAGTAGTTTTGGGTATACCGACCGCTCTTTCAGCTCAACATCGGAGAGTATCTGATGCTTGCGCTCGGACGAGGTATCCGAGCAGGGCGTTGTCGGGAATTCCAATATCAGCGGTCGTCCCGGTCGACTCATGCGCAATATCCATGGCAGCCAGCATAAAAATACGATGCGTATCTAACGGTGTGGCAATTGTGTGTATGTGTGTGTGTGTGGCATGTGGCATGTGGCAGGTGGAAATTGAAACGTTTAGTAGACGAACTGCAGGCTGACTCGATTCCAAATGCGTGTATTACAAGTATTTCGACTTTGACTGTCTGCGTATGCATGTGCGTGAATGCGTGGGTGTGTGTGTCGGTGCCTGTGCCTGTGTGTGTGCGCGCTCGCCTGTATGTAGCATACTTAACCGGGCAGGCAACGATTTATGGCGCTTTTGCATGAACAGAGACAGCAGGAGAGAGAAAGCGCAATAGACCCACACACCGACACACACGCCGACTCGCACACGCCACAATTATGATTTATATTTGATTTTGATTACAAGCAAAGCAACAATCTGCCCCATCCAGAGACCATTCCGATGGGGCCAACTTGTTGTACCCGCCCCTCTCTACCGCCTGACCTGACCCCTCACAACTGTGTGTGTATGTGTGTGTGTGTGTGTGGATAGTGTTTGCATGGATGTCTGCTGGTGCGTTTACTATTACACTTAGCTATAATAATATTTATGTACGATTGTGTGCTCGACGCGCTGCCAATTGGCGCCATCTAGCGCCTGGTAGCCAGCTCTGCTGCTTGCCTGCTAGCCTGGGCTTATTTATAGCTACTACTGGTGATGCATGCAAAATTTATGATTTACAACAAAACACACGTGACAGCGACAACAACAACCAGACAACAACAAAGGAGGAGCACTACAACAACAGCAACAACAACCACAACATTGACAACAACAATCTCATATTATCGCTGTGAGGAGACCCAAAAACGCTGTTAAACTGCCAGTCAACCCAATTGGTTACGAGCTATAAATAACCAAAACACTCGTACACTCACACTCGCACTCACTCTCGCACTCAAACGCACATTGACACTCACTTATTTGCACTAAGTTGACTATAATTGCTTGGGCTGTGGGCAAACGCAACAAGTTCGAAGGAAGTTCGCTTGAATATTGAAATTAAATGAGTATTTCACAAGTTCTGAATTATAATATATTTATAAAATATATTTAATTAAATACAAATATATAATATATTCTCGTTTAAATTATTATTCTGTTTTTGTTTCATAAAAATAGAAAATAATCTGACAAGCGCATCAAAATAATTTTTACATCCGTTTCCGTTTCCGATTCGCGTTCACAATTTCCAGTTGCATTTTGTTTTTTTTTTATATACTCGCGACTCAAAGAGTGGGAGGGTATATTAACTTTGTGCAAGCTAAAAACACATGTTACAGGTAGAAATAGTCTTGACAGTATATAAATTTATTTATAAATTGTTGCTCTTGTGCATCTATCTGTCTGTATGAACACTTTGATGCCAGCTATTATAGCAAATTGGCAAACTAGCAAATTTGGTGCCAATATGTATTATTCCTGCACGTAATTTAAGTGCATTTTGAAACTTGACCACGCCCCCATACGCCTCCGTAAATCGAATTACAAGAGTAATTTTAAGCTTAAATTTATATTATTTATTTTTGATGTAATAAGCGAATGATTTGTGCAAATTTTAGTTATCGGACAATAAACATAGAATTTATTTATACAAAGCGGGTATATAACAGTCGTATGCGCTCAACTATAACTTTCTTATTTAAATTTTACAAAACTGGACCAGCTTTAAAATTAACATAATTCCCAAAGGAAACTGTAGCTTGTTTGCAAAAAATCATCGATTTATGATAGTTAATATTTATGAACGACCTATTTAAAAGACTTGCTTCGGCAGTTAGTCATGAATTGAACACGTAACATGCTGCTGAATAAAAAACGAGCTTATCAAAATTTTTTAGCAGAAAATTTGAAAAAAGCGATGCATTTCTTATGCAGCCAATAAAAATACACTTGGTGCAATCAATCTTCCCATTGCATGCTTCCATTTAAGATTCCATAACCCTGTTTACTTTTGATTAAGCTTCCAAGTGCAGTTGAGTGAAAGAATAGATAGGGAGAGAGAGAGCGAGAGAGCGAGAGGGAGAGAAGAAGCCAAGGTACAACTAAAAGCGAAAAACCCCAAACGATTGTCATGCTAAGCTGCATTTCATGCTGGCCAACATTTCCTTTTTTTTTGCCCAAAACTGTAGCTGGGCTAAAAACCCTCAGCGAACCGTTGACATCTGCTGCCACGCCCCTCTCTCCCACGCTCACACCCATCGCACTCGCCCCCAGGCATGGTGTACTCCTTTGACGTTGGCGGTTTCGCTAACAAGCGATGGTGAAACATGGAAATGCGCTTGAGGACGTGGCATGCAAACCAAATGCAAAGTTTTGACTGCGATCGAACCAAGCATGGAGCATGCTGCACGGAGCATGGAGTACTCCGTCTGTGGCACACGAGTATCCATATCGCATGGACTAGGACTATGATATGCAGCAATGCCACAGACCGCAGCTGTGGGCGGCCGTCTCTTTCTCTCGTCTCTCTCTCTCTCTTTTTCACTTGCTTTGTGCAAATTTTGTGCAAATTGATTTGTTGTTATCACAGTAGCCAGGGATGAGGAGGACTAGAGACAGGGAAGCAGGCTGAGAGGAGAGGTTTGAGGCAAATGTTGTACATGTCACGCCCTAAGCTGCACATTTCTAATGCACCTGCGTTCCCTGCCAATTGGCTCAATTTTCATGCCCCTGTCACGACACAACTTGCAACTGGGCCAACTGTCGCCTCGTTGCCACAGCTCCCTCTCTCCTTCTGCCCCTCAGTTCCCGCTGATTTCGATTCTCTTGCTTCTTCAATTGCTTCAAATTCAATTGCATCGTGGTACAAGCAAATGCGGCTCTCCCTGTACACATTCTTGGGCGCAAAAACCATGAAGAACTTTTCATGTGACTGACTTCTTAAAAGCCAATCGACTTCCGCCGTTCTACATTCAGTTTAGCGGACCTTCTTTTGGCCAACTTGTTAGCCAAGTTCCTTTCAAATATAGCCTAACACTCGCACACACACATTCACAACTTTCCATTATGCTCTTCATGCAATTGCAATAATGTGCATAAATTGCTTTCCACTTGGCCGTACTCGTATTCGATTCCCCGAGGGTGGCACAAGTATTTACTGTGTTTGATACTCTAATTTTGATAGGGATACGAGTACTCGACATTAGATTGCTTTTGAGTATAAACATTGCATTTGTCAAAGGAGATTGAAATGAAGACTCAATCAAAGCGGCAGAAATAATTTATGTTCATATTGCGTATACGTATCGCGAGTATGTTCCCTTGAAAGAGACCTTCAAGTTCAACTGTTTAGTAGTTAAACTAAGTAAATAATAAACCGTAGACGAAGCTAAGGGTCAAGTAGTTCAACCACGTAGATATCATTTATTCTAATTTAAGAAGCAAGTTATATGTTGTGTTAATTATTTCTATTATTGCTGTATTTTGCTGTATTTTTATTAAAGATTTTTATTATGTTTAATTCTATTAAATGTTATTTCTTTCAACACCATATCAAACAATAAAAATACATACATATGTACACTGAAGAAGAGGAGAAAAATGAGTAGAACTTATCAATAGTGAATAATTCTTGATAATAAATATAAATTATTCTGCACTTTTTATCGTTTAGAAATACGAGAACTAATAGAAAAGCAGAGTGCAACTTGTGACTAAAAGAACGAAGTGATGGGTTAGTTGATTGGTAAGTAAGTTAGTTGGTTAGTTGATGGGTTTTGTGGTTAGGTATTTGCGGGGGATACGCTA
Source organism: Zaprionus inermis (assembly GCA_018151445.1). Classification (NCBI taxonomy): domain Eukaryota; kingdom Metazoa; phylum Arthropoda; class Insecta; order Diptera; family Drosophilidae; genus Zaprionus; species Zaprionus inermis. Next base: position 2,762,395 of record JAECXD010001696.1, read on the forward strand.
TTATAATTGTTATTATTATTATAATTATTGTTTCTTTTCGCTAGGCTGTGATGGATTGTACAGAGTGACATACACATAAAGCTTAGTTAAGAAGAAATTATGGGCCCAACATCAACATTACGATATTTTTCATTACATAAATTATTTTATAGTAGACACGTTCAGTACTCGTCGTAGCAGACATGTTGGCTAGTTTTCACACATAGTTGCAACATTCATTTCGTACTCTGTACATCCGTCCGTCACATTTGGACTCCGTTTTTAATTCACTTCTATATATGTCTGTTTTCTGTTTTTTGTTTTTTATTTTTTTTGGGTGGGGCTTAGCGCGTCACACACACATGGACTAAAACTCAACTGACATACATATTTGTGGGCTAAGAGTACGGGCTAAGCGAGATAACAACATAAACTTGCTTGCATAAGCGCCTCTAAGTAGGCTTTAAATTAACGCAACGAACGAACGAACATAATGGAAACAGAAACTGAAATACAACAACACAACAACAACAATAACAAACTGGGCGGGGGCATAACAACAATAATCGTATACATTAAACACAGATTTTTGCGGTGCAGCAACTAGCATAATTGCATTTAATCAAGGTTCATTTGGAGGTTTCACGGCGATGATAGTAAATTATAAAACATACTGAATATACATATTAAAAATTCATTTTGTTTCTCATTCATGTTTAATGGAAAGAATGTAGCTAATTTTGTCTGCTCAACCGGAAACACTCCAATCTTTAAAACCCTTTTGCATAATATGGTATATTCGGGGAGGTACGTTTAATTGCTGAATTGAAATGCGTTGCATTTTAGCAAGGAACACAAAACACAAACATAGTACTCAATTCCGAAGAGAACAGCAATAATAACTAAGAGAACACAAAGTACAGCGATAACTAAATAACGTGTAAACAAGAAATGAGAAACGAGAAACGAGTAAACACAAAAGCATTTCTTTAGCTAAACACATAAACTATTTGGCGCGTTTCTCAAATATTTATATATATATGTATATATGTATGTGGTATATACGTATATATAGTATGTATATGCAGTTGTCTCAGTCTGTTTGTGGCTAGAGAGATATATATATAAATCATATGAGATAATGCTATGCGACAGTGGGCAGTGGACAGTGAGCTATGGAGCAGTTGCAGCAGGAGCAGGAGCAGGAGCAGGCGAGCAACAGGATAACTCTTCAGGCGAGTCCTGGAACAGAGTTGCCTCAGAGCTGCTGCTGCTGCTGCTGTAACTGCTGGATAAGGCCTTTTGATGATAAGTGATGGTCGCATTTTGCAGTTTTGTTTGTTGTTTGTTAGCTAGTTTGGATTTCGAGTTGTTTTTTTTTATCTTATATAGTTTTTTTCTTTTTTTCTGAGTTTTTATTTATTTGCTTTTTTGGGCTTGGTTGAGTCGACCCAGTTGAAACTTACCCATTCGGACATTTCGTGCGTATCAGCATTTCGATGATGATAATTTAATATTAAAATCGTTGACACAACGGATGAAGCTACCATAAACATTATGCAATTGAAATATGTACCTGTTGGTTGGTTGGGCGTGTTGTCAATATATAAAATAGTTTATCGTTTAGCGATGGGTGTGTTCGTGTGTGTGTATGTGTGTTGTTGTGGTGCGATTGGAGTTTTGTTTTCGGTTGATTAGTTTTTCGGTTTCGGTTTCGGTTTGGTTGGTTAGTTATGTCGAGCATAGTTCAGGGTAGCATTTTTTTCGTTCAGAATTCAATCAGTGGATTGGTATTATTATTTTTTTTTGTTATCGAGAGAGTATTTTGGCAAAAAGTATAAAATTTTTGTTGTTGAAAGAAAGAAAAAAGGCAGAGAGATATATACAAATATTTTAGTTAGTATTGGATAGTAAATGCAAATCTTTTGTCAAAGATTTTTAGCTTATGTTTTGTTTGTACGTTCTTTGAAATGATTCTTAATAATTTTATTTGTATCGAAAAAACACACACACACAAGTAACTTTTAAATTGATTTAGTTGGAATAATATTTGTAATGGTTATAGGAGTATAGAATATTAGACACTCAAAACTGAATTATAATTAGATAGATTATGTTTGAAGAGTAGAGTAAAAAGTATTTGAATTTAAAGAGATTTTCTCGCATATAATTGAAATTCAAACAGTTTAATTTGGCGTACAAATTTTACAAATTTAATTTTGAAAGAATTTTGAAAGAAACTTGGATTATATCAATCGTTTAGAATTGGAAAAGTGTAGAATGCATTTGTATGGGTTGTTTCGTTGTAGCGTTAAAAGAGACATAAAGATTATTATGATTTAAGGGTCTTCCCAAGCAACATAATTTATGCTATGTTAAATTTAAGCTTTTAAAAGTATTCAAATATTTTTGATCCGAATTAAAGGCAGTTTACTGTGGCAAAATTTATTTTGAATTATTCATCTTCTACTGTCTTCTGATTTTTGGAAACAACCCATAGTGAAAATAACATTCTAATATAGTAGAGAATTTATTTTAACTTGGTTTAGGAACCCAAAAAGAAAGGATTAGAGCGTGCAATTAACTCGATTACAACTGTGTGTGCATTTATCAAACCAACTCGTGTGTTCAGTGTGTCAACTCTGGGATTATTCTTTAGTTTTATTCTTATAATTATTCTTTTTAAGTTTCAAAAAAGTTTTCTATTTAAATTGCCCTACAAGTTTAATTTAAAATTATTTTTCTCTACAGTTTTTTTAAACTCTTTTTTTAGCATCAGCTACAGTTTCTTTTTTGGCTTTAAAGTCAATGTGATTTGGCTTTAAGGCCAAAGAAACTGCTTGGAAATCGGTTCAAATAGTTTGCTGATACACATTGATATTATATTAATTGCGTGTCAAAGTTTTAATATTATAAAATCATCGGATTTTATTTGGTTTTAAAATCGTTTTAGAAATGCATGAGCATGAATAGAGTATGGAATATGGAACTGCAATTGCAACTTTAGATTTATGATATTATTGATTTTGATTACAGGAATGTACATATATATGTGGTATTGTTATGATAGTATAGTACTAGAAACTGTGAACAGAAGAACACACGAACTCAAAAGCAAAGTCGAACACGTAGACACAGCGATTACGATACGGATATAGTATAAGGATAACGAGGATACATATTACATAGTATATAGTAAGTATTGTAAGCATAAAACACCGGTAAGATTGGTAAACAAAATCATCTTACCTAGCAGGGGCACTGCATCGGAGGTGGCCGGCATTGTCTCGGCAACCATATTGAGGAACACGGTCAGCGAGAGCAAGATCGTTACGCCTAGATATCGAGAATAATAGTAGATGATGAATATTGAGTATGGTTGAACAGGATGTAGTGTTGATTAGCTATGAAAATGTTATTTCAAATTGTTTATGTAAATTATTTTTCAATGTCTTAAAGCCCGTCATCCATAATTGTTTTTCTGTACTCGAGTTTCGTCTCACTCAGCCCCATTGCCGTGCATAACTCGCCCCTTCCTTTACAGCCCCGTCATGGCAACATTAAAAGTTCAATAGTTTGTTTACCAAGCCAAGACAAGACAAGACTCGCCCGTGGCGTCATCATCGCCCATCATCATCATCATCTCGCCCTGGCAATAATGCCTAATGTGCGACGTCAGCCTGGCCCCAGGCAGCCGACTCAAGGCTCGTCGTCAGGCACCTCTCCAAGCACTCATCAACGGCAACGGCAATGGCAGCGGCATTTTGAGGAGCTTTTTTCCGCTTTTTTTTCTAATTTTAAATTCGAGACGAGGGGCTGTCATTATTGCAAAAAGTACTTGGCAAATACTTTTCGAAGCGGCTCTTAAGCTGCTGCCAAGTATTTGTGTTACGTAAGTGAAAATTCATAATAATTTATTGAACTATTGAGACGGCTGCCTGTCTGTCAAGACTGCCGTATGCCATCGCTATTTGCATGTAGTTTATGAGTACTTTCTTGAGTATTTATTGCGAAGAATCAATCTGTCTAGTCTTTAGCGCCCCTCTTACTTTCGATCCACTTACCCAGCGATAGTTTTTCACCCGAGTCTGGCGGCAGTGTGAAGCCGAGCAGAGCCATCGATGCAATCAGTACACATGGTATGATCAGATTAAAAAAATAGTACAGTGTGCGTCGTCGTATGATTATGGCAAATGTGATATCTATATACGGTTCCGGGCAGCAGTTGTAGTAGATCTCATTGCGTTTTCCGGGCACACCTGCACACACACACAAATTATCATGATATTAGTAGAAATACTTGTTGATCAATCGAGATTAATGCAATAGAGATTTCGAGATTTCTGTCTTTATATGTCCAGCTTTTACTTGGGCCTTTGTCTGAGCTTTGGAACTATGCTATAAGTTTGAGCAAGTACATAAGTAGCAGATATATAATGGTATATTGTATAGAGAGAGAAAGAGCGAGAGACTAGGTATAAGTTGGTAGAGAGCAAAGCGTTTTGTAAGACTTTTAAAAAGCGTTAAGTTGAGTAAAATGAAGCGTAGACTAATTGGGAATGTTTGCAGTGAGATATGGGGGGAGCGAAGTAGACTGTGAGTGGGTGTGTATAGATATTGAAGTGTTTAGAGCTTTAAAAGTATAGGTAGAGTAGCATAAGTAGTAGTAGAGTAGTATGATATATAGAAGTAGTAGTAGTAGTAGTGGCTCTTGTGTGCATGCTGTGGTTTTTCTAAGTGTAGTCAAAAAGTTGAGTGTGTTTCTAACTGTAGCATTTGTGTAGTTTCTGGCAAAAGTTTTATTTGCATATGTCGAGCAACTAATTCGAAGTAAGCGCCAACTTCGCTTTGTCCTAGGTAAATATACTTTAAGAACTCCAACTTAGAGTAAATCAAAAAAGTTAGATACTGTGGTAGGTCTATTTTCGGGCAGGAGTTTATCTAAAACCTATCTAAAGCTTAAGAGTCCCACTTAGAATAATTACTATATCGGAGTTAATTCTCAAGCGGATTGAATGAGGAAAAGAAAAGTATAAAATAGTTAAAATGGGGAAAAAGCCTAAGTATCTTATCTCTGATCTCTTTGGTAAAAGTATACAACTGATATAAAACTTTAGAAACGTTATGTTGCCATATCGAGGTGGAATACAATCCAAATTGGAATTGGAAGGCTATCTAAAATAGTTAGGCAAGTTTAAAATACTCCTTTAACTTAAATGTTATGTGCTATTTAAGTTTTGGGAAAAAACAACTGTAAAAACTCCAAATGATTTGCATAAACAGCTTGCCGAAGGCAAAAACCGCAAATGCGCATTGAAAAGTGTTGCATAACGTAAAAACAAAAGCCAAAATAAAAGAAAAACAAGCAAACAGTTGCAGAGTAATGCGGATAAGTAGAGAGCACGCTAAAAATAGGAAGCTTAAAGCAAAAAATTTGTTCCACAAACTTTCTCAGCACTTTTGTGTGTTGTGAACTTTTGTGGCCAGTGTTGAGTAGGGAACTTTTTTCGACTCAATGTGTGTGTGTGAGTGTATGCAACTGCTAATTTATAGTGCTTGTACCACTTGGTGTGTGTGTGTATTTGTCTTTTAATTTCTTAATTGGTTCGGTGCGTGGTTGTGGAAAATCTTCTCTTTCGTTTCGCTTGTGTATGTGTGTAGAAAGTTTAGCCGTGTATTCGTGTGTGTATGTGTGTGTGGGTTGGGTGCGAGATGCGCATTTAGCTTTCTTAGCTTTCTCTGCGGAAAACTGCAATTTACGACTTTCTGCATTTTCTTTCCACTTCTTTTCATTTCTTTTCTCAGTTGTTCTTAATGTTTTTGCAACTTTTGACGCATTAAGTTCCATGCATTTGCATGACCTTAGAAACTAATCAAAACTTAGTTTGCAGGTCGTTAAAAATTTGAAAGCGATTAAATGAAGAGCAATCCAAATTCGTATATGGTATATTCAAATAGTACGTTAAAAAAAGTTACTTAAACTTGCTAAATGGGACTTTTAGGTTTACTCTTTTATTACTTAAGAGCTAAGCAAAATTCAATAGATATTGATAGATATTTTTCTAGGCAGCATTCAGTATATCATTATAATTGATAAAGGACGGTTCCATGCGGAACCCGTTCGCATGCTTCGTTCAGAGCTTCGAGAGAAAGATAGGGAGAGCGAGAGAGTAAGCAAATGTCTAGGGGGTTGACCTTACCTCTGGCTTAGGGAACTGTATATGCTCTGAGTAGATACTCAACAGTCGATGCAGCATACTGTCATGGCTGTAGCCAGCCCATAAGTATGCAACAACGACTGACAAGCATTTGATCATAGTTTGCTTTTCATTTTAAACTATGGTAAACGAAACGTTTACGCGGCTATTTCGGACTTTCAAAGTTAAAGCGCCCAAGTTAAATAATTTTTTAGATTTCGATTTCTTTCTTTTCTTGTTGGAGTGAGTGAGTGGGAGAACACTGGATAAGCGTGTGGTATTCGAGTGTACTTTGAAGTAAAAACAGTAGTAAACAGTGATATGTAGATAAGAAGAGTAGTTGAAGTTAGTTTGTTTGGGGTAACAGGGTTCATTAGATGCCATACTTCATTCCGTATTCATTGAACTCGAACCTGCTACTTGGGGACATTTTGGGGTATATTTAAGATGGTTTAGATGTAGGGGATAACAGTGATTGGAGAACGTTTACAGCGTCCGATTGATTGACGCAGCATTTACCAGCACTGGTTCAATCAATTGTCGCGGCAAAACGTTGCACAGTGTGAGTTTCGAACGGAACGAGTTCGGAACTTTAGCTCGCAACCTGAACCCTGCTTCGGTCAGAGAGTTGAGTGAGAAATTGTTATGCCATGTTTGAGAGAGAGAGGGCGAGTTAGGGGTTCATAGAGTTTGAGAAAGAGCGAGAGAGAAAGAAATAGAAGTACAGCTAAAGATGAAAAGATGAGTACTTGTTGGACTACTACGAAAATGAGTGCGAGTACGCACACTTGAAGGCTTCAAGACTTGAGAACTTATGGGGCAGCATTTCCCAAGATGAGAAATAAATTTTCCTTCTTCTTCGACATTGTGTTTTCATATCTTCATGCTTCTGCACAGGCATACGCACGCACGCGTATGTCTAAGGAGTCTGTGTACCATGAAAATGGTCATGTTTCAGGCGGTCATTTCTCAATTTTTCTAATGTGCATGTTTTCGTTTCATTTATCTGAGAACGTGAGTTACTTAAAGTGAGCAACGGCTGCCAGTTGGATTCGTCTTCCTTCTCAGCTCTTCTATGTACTATGCTGCTTCATTTACTTTTGGCTTTACAGGTTTTTTTTTATTTTTGTATTTTTATTCTGTTCTTTCTGTCTTTCTGTTAGCTATTTTTCTGGTTCTGGCATTGGCTTACTCACCCAGTAGTTCCCACTCGCCGTTGAGCACGTAACTGCTGATATCACCGCCAGTTTCATCTTGTAATTGCAAATCCAGCTTTAGTTACAATGAGGAGAGGGTAGAATAATATAAATATATATATATCGCTACGCCGTCTCCACCTTCATCTTCATATTTATCATATCGTTGCATTCAACAAAATCAAATCAAAAACAAATTAATCAACCGAAGAAAACTCATAAGGCAGAAGAAACAAACTGAACTTGATATTTCATTTCAAGCATAACAACTACGAGCTGGGGTACTCCCTGGTTGCCTTGCTTTTCTGCCAACTCGGGCGACTGAATCAAACCTGAAATCCATCATAGGTCCAGCTGCCAAACTTCATCTCGCAGCGTTGGTCGTCGAACGGGAACCACGTGATGTCGATTTTGCATGTCGACTTGAAGATGCCCGGCGGCACATACAGGCACGAGCCGTTGTTGCGCACCACCACGTTGGTCTGGTAGGTGCCATCGAAGCCTTCGTCGGCGCTGTTGTACATCAGCACGTCCGGTTTCCAGATGCGATGTGGCGGTATGCGCAGATCCTTGACGCCGCCATAGTCCGTTGTATTCCAGCGCAGATTCATGTCGTTCCATTCGAGTTTAAGCCACACGTTTGTGACTAGCAATTGATTTTTCTCATCCTGCATAAGAAAGAAAAGAAAGAAATTGAAAAACTTAGTTTACATTTTTTTAGTGCGTATTTATTTTCATTTTAAGCCAATGTAATGCATAAAATGAAAATCAAAATTGCCTTATTAAGATTTTAATTATTAACCAACTGCCCGTAAGCATAATCAATTAATTTAATTTACACAAGCTTAATTGGAAAGCCTTGTGGCCAAAATAAATATTTTAAGCCCTCGGCTGTGCCACAACAATGGCGGGAATAAACAAATGTGTGTGCGTGTGTGTCCTTTGAACCTTATGAACTGCAGCGGACATTTCATCATGCAACAAACTATTGCATAATTGAAGAGCTAACAGCGCTCGGCCCGGCGAAAACCATTTCAATTTGCGCGAACTTTAATCAAGCGAGTTTAATTTTTAAGTGTACTGCAAAACCCGCTGCACAAGTCGTTCCCCAGGCACGTGGCCCAATAGCCAAATCCGCGCATTACAACAACGACCACCAACAACAACAACAACGAGAAGAACAAGCTGGCAAACAATTGTAAAAAATGCATAAAGCGCACACAGGGCGTATGTGTAATTTACAATTAAATGCCTGAAATATTCATGGGGCGGGCGGCCGAGGCAAGAGAAAGGCCGAAAAACCAAATCTCTTGGCGCTTAACTAACGGCACAAAGTGAGAACAGCTGCAGCATGAGAGAGAGAGAGGAGAGAGAGAGAGGGAAATGGCGGAGGGGGTAGGGCGGCAGTGGGCAGTGGACGGAACTGTAAGCCGTGCCTGGCATTGCACAAATATTTTGACCGAGCAATTTCCGCATATGAACTGTGTATACTAGCGAGTATATTTGTATGTATGTGCCTTTCTGTGTGAGTGTATGTTTGTGTGTGTGTGTGCAAGTTGCAAGTGCAATTGGAAAATGCAGCAACTCCAGCAAACAAATAACCAAAGTGGCAACGAAATTGCGACAGAAATGCGGTAAAATGAAATGGAGCAATGGCCCGGGCCAAAAAAAGGTTCAGCCTATCGAATCACATCCCATGGCATCCCGCTGCATCGCACTGCAGCTGTCAATATGTTTCCACATTCCCTTGACCACCCTGCCTTCCATTTCTCGTCCCTAGCCCTCTCTCTCCCCGTCTGCGCTTGCCTAACGATATCGAACTGGCGGCAAATAAAAGCAGGCAGCGGCTAACAGAGTTGCCTTCCATACAGGATGCAGCAAGAAGTGTACACAGGACACGTAATATTGCGGTCATAACAACATACAAAAAAATCCAACAGTCTGCCGCTCTCTCTCTCCCCCTCTCTCTTGCTCTACTTTACTTGCTGTCCTGCTCGCTCTAAATATAGCTATTACATTATTGCACTTGATTGCAGCTTCCATTTCATTCAGTTTATATAGCCGCAACTGCAGCAGCTTCGCTCTCTTATATATGTCTCTCTCTCTCTCTCTCTCTCTAACATGCTATTCCCGCTCTCTGCCTCCTTCTCTTTCTCTCGGCCTTTTCGTTCTATCAACGAGTTTTGGAGTGCATTTTGTGGCTCTACCGCAGCACAAACAAATTTAACGCAGAAAAGTATGCTATGCTTTTTGGCTGTCCCCCATTCCTATATGTGTCAACCTAATCAAATTCGTTTTCAACAAATTAGAACGAAAATTGGTTTTTCTGCGTTACATAGGCAGGTGACGGCAGTGTGCTGAGGTCGGGGAGGGGGTTGGGGCCGTGGCAGCCGTCACATAATTCGCTTTGATAGTTCAATTTGCCAGATTGTTGCAGTTGCTCGCGCGCGCGAGTATTGTCGAGCAGCTTCACGTAAAGTGCCATTAGCCATTGTTGCCGGTTGGTTGAGTGTGCTAAGTGTGTGGCAGTGAGTGCAGGAGGGTAAAACGAAAAGCTAAGCCATTTGTGAATTAAATTCTAATCACAATCATTGTCGCTCTGGAATCACTAGAAAAGACATTGCCAGCAATTACAATTTCTTTTAATTAAAGCAATCACATTTAATCGCTTTAGAATTACTTTTCTACATTCTGCACATATAATAATTATCAAATTTATTTTTAAATAAACTCAAATCCATTATTCACTCTTCTATGGTTACACACACATGTGTTTCCATGCGTGTTGTGGCTGCGCTCAAAGCGTAGCATGTTTTATTCACTCATGGCAGCGTATTCTATGCATGCTTTGCCCACAATATACCTTTAGTTTTCTCTCTCTCCTTCTCTCTCTCTCTCTCCCTCTGCCAACCAACTCCTCTGCTACTTCGCATTCAATTCGCATTGCGCTGCACATGTTCATTTGTAGCTCAAGCAAAACTTTCAACACAATTATAAAACTGGAAAAAAAACCAAAAAAAAAAAATAAATAAATAAAAAAAAACAAAATGTACGTGAATGTTAAGAAGAAGAGAAATAAAAAAAACACGCAAACCGCTTCAAGTTTAATTAAAATAAAAATATGGGCGGGGAATAGTTTGCAGGGCGTGGCAGCTCCAGACGAAATGCGAAATGGAAACCACAGAAATTGTGGCGCTTATTTGTCGTCGCCTTCGGTGGCCTCTGCAGTTGCTTTTGCTGCTGCCGTTGTTGTTGCTGCCGTTGTTGTTTTTGTTGTTGTTGCTCTTTTGTTTTTGTTGCATGCATGCAAAACAGCAGACAGAAACACGGGGAGCAAAAAGAAGAGGGACCGCCATGGGGTCCTGCTGTTCTTTCGTGGATTTTCTTTTTTTTTTGTAGTGGAGCAACAGACGTAAAATAAACGAGGCTTATTCCCATTCAAAAACAGCGAGTGTAGGTATAGCTCATTCGCTCTGGCTCTTTTTCTCTCACTCTCTCCCCTCTCTTATACACTCTTTCTCTAGCGGCAAAAATGGCGGCAGGCAGCAGCGACGCGACGGCCGCAGTTGTTGAATTTTAAATGAGCGGAAAAAAGCAAACGGCAAAATTATTACAGCCAAGTTGGGCGCTGCTGCTGCTGCCGCTGCCGCTGCCCAAAGACAAGTTTCAGTTGGCGTATAATTTGCATATATTCCCACACTCGCACTACACGCACACTGACACGCACACACACACACACACACACACACACTGAAACTGCAGCAGTTCATTGACATGCGGCGCGTTCGGGGAATTTAAAAAGCCTCGCAAAAAGGCGCACAAAAAATTGTTAGAGAAACGCGGAACGCGCAATCCCCAAGCACACACAGATACACAGACAGGCAGTCAAACCGTCAGCCACGTAGGCCTAGTTTCTTATTGTGCTTCGCTACTCGAGTTCATTATTCATTTTCGCTGATATCCGTTGATATCCTGCGCGACCCTCTCGCTCACTGACAGTGTCGGAGTCTTCTTAATCACTTTTCGTGCCTGTCATTTTGCCTCTTTCTCTTCCTTTCTCCCCCTCGTCTTATCTCACACTACACTCTTCACTCTTCTCTCTCCATCTCTGCTTCTTACAGTTTTTTTTTCGTTCTGTTTGTCTGTCGCTCATTGACGCCAATTAATCTGCGCCTCGCTTTGTCTGCGTCTTTTAATTAATGCGCCGGGGAGTTGTGTCTGCTCTTGTCTGCCTACTTGTTTTCTTTTCTTGTTTTTCCACTTGTTTATTTTTATTTTTTCTGCCTGCCTGCCCGATTATTGCACGCCTTCAGTGGGCTTTACGCGATTTTTACGAAACGAATTAAGTCGTTTTTATTTCACGGATTTCGTTGCGCTGAAGCGCTGCAAAATCTTAAGAACCAACTATGAAAATCTCAATAAATAAAGACATATATGCTTTAATTATTTAGTTTTGTAAGGTTTCCCAGTCGATCGATAGATATTTTGTATTCCGAAAAAAATAAAGAAAACTTTAAATATTTTTCTCTTTTTTTCCCAACACTAAACTTAATTGAAAATGGCAAAACGTAAAGTTGTGCTGCGTGCCACGTGCGCTCTCTCAAAATGCAATTAAATAGAAGCATAGGCGTTGGCGTTATTGGTGTGGGCGTGGCCCTTTTGCATATTTCAAGTAAAAAACGTGCACGTGTGTGTGTGTGCTGCGTGGTGGCAGGGGATGCCGTGTGGTAGCTCTCATCGAAGGCAAACACGGCTAGCAAGACTGGCAGAGGCGGCTGGCGGGAGCCGTGGCTCGAGCATGGGGCCCGGGCGCAAGGCTTAACAACATGTGTTTATGAGCATGCAGGGCAAACATTTGAAACTCCATTATCAAAATGACAGCTGCCGGCAAATATTTACAAGACAGCATACAAGCTTATAGGTATAAAATACTGTATATATATATAAATGTCGATATCGAGCGAGGCCAGAGACAAAAGCAGAATTTGAATTTGTATCTTTAGCGCGCATCGTTCGCGTTCAGTTAATTAAATTGCGCTTTTATCAACCCGCACAGGCACACAGAGAGAGACAGAGACACACACTCAAGCACTTGCGACAACTTGACTTCCATGGCAAAGTGTTTACGTAATGTTCCCAGGCAAATGCCGCACGCTCTCTGCGCTCTGTGACTGTGCGCTGTCTCTGGCTCTGACGCTGGCTCTGACTGGCTTAGCTGCTAAACCGAAAATGCCATTGTGGCCCATAAAGCCCATCAATTCGTGGCCAACTGTGCATGGCAATGGCTTCAACGGCAATTACAGCCATTTGTTGGCCGGATTTTACAGCCAAACTATACATCTTTCCCAGCTCCGGCTTTGTGGCAAACTATGCGAGTAAGTCGGCCAAAACGACGGATATTGTCTTTGGCAAAGCAGCACAAAGGGAGCCAATAGATTATCAAATGCTTGAGTTTATGAAAGCAGCCGAGAAGAGGGAAAACATAAAGGAGAAAAGGGAAAGAGAAAGAGCAAGGGTATTGACAAGTTTAAGATCAAAGAGCCTTGCACAAATTATTATAAACTGTTGTTGAAATTTGAAGCTCAATTCAATTTGTTAATCATATGCAAATCCGGATACTTTATAGATACGTTTGCAAATAGAACTTTCCCTGGCAGTTGAGAGGAACTAAGGGGCGTGTGTGGGGCGTGGCGATTGATGCACATTTTCCGTGTGCTCGCTCGTTAAGTGGAGTTGTGTCATTTGTTGTCGAAGTGCTGCTCCAATTTGGGCAAACACTCTTGCAACGGGCCATTGAACAACACACTGGACACGCTGACCCATTTGACAAAGTTTTGCCTTTGAATGCAGCAAACACACACACACACACACACAGTCAGACACTCAGGCAGCCATACAGCTGCACTCAAGCCGCAGTCATTCGCACATGCAACAACAACATCAATCAAAAGGGGAAAGTGTGTAAGGCGCAGCTATCCGAATGAAATCCAAAGCCGAATGCATTGAAAACGCTGAAAAGTATGCCAAGCATGTGTATGTGAGTGTGTGCATGTTTGTGTGAGTGTGTTTGTGTGAGTGTTTGAGGTGTCCTGTTTAAGTTGATGAAATACATGCAGCCGAAGCCTTTGGGAAAAAAGCCAGTATCGCCTCCATTGCAGCTGCAAAACGCATGGTGTAAGGGGGATCTGCGGGGAAAGGGGGGAGCGTGAAAGAGTCTGGATAGCAGGACACAGCGGTAAACAAACGTGCAACGTGATAACATTCTAATTTGCGCAAGCAGCGTGGCCAACAAAAGCTGTGTGGCAGCAGCCTATCGAAAGAAAAAACGTAGCATACTTTTTAGGGCAAACGATTCACAGCAAAGTTGCCCACATTCTCCTGCATTGTTTGCACTTCTCAGCAGGTGTGGAACCTGTCTCGCTTTGCCATGCAAAACTTTATTTTGTTTTCATGTCTATCTTGTTGTTGTCTTTGCCGTTTAACATACTACGTCGTGCGGCCTGTCCTTTTCACAGTCGACCTCCCCGGGGCGCAATTATGACATTTTCTTTGCATGCAAGCCCATCGTGCGGTCTGCACAAATCTTACTGCAAGAGATAAACGTGCATTGCACTAGGCACAATGCACAGCGATTGTTCCAGCTGGACAGTATCGGTTTAGCATCGTTCTGGCCATTTCTTGCAGCTTAATCACTTGGCAACTTGACAGATAAGAGACGTTGGCTGTCTTCACTGATAAGCAGCTGAATTGATGATGTCTCGCTCTTTCTCGCTCTCTCCCTCTCTGCCTCCCTCTCTCTCCATCTCTCTATCTCTCTCTCTTTCTCGCTCGATAGCTTAAGAACTGCTCAAATTGAATTGCGCTACGCTCTCGGGACAATTTCGCTTGGCCTTTGCCTGCAGCAGGGCAGCTGCATGTCCTTGTTACGCCACCCACACACACAGCTGCCCACCCAACTGCCAACAGCAGCTGCAGCAGCTGTCAGGTGTTAAATCTTCAAATTGCTTTGAGACCAGAACCCGTGACATGCCCCTCCCCACCTCCTTTACACCCTCTTTCTGGTTCGTAAAATATGCAAATGCAGCTGCGAGTGCAGTTAACAGTTAAAATATTGCCAGTGTCAAATGCCTCAATATCCTGGGGGAAATATAATGGCATTGGTGCCTGCTAAAGAGCAAAAAAAAGTGAAAGAACGAGCGAGGAAGAGTGCATAAACATTTTCCTTTTTAAGTGTAAATAACTGTGAAGTGCTTGAAATCGAGTGTGAATCGCTTCGAATTGAAAGATTTATTTTCAGTTTTGAACAGCGACCATTACTCTTGCCAGCAGCTGATGAAGGACTTGCTCTATTCGCAAAAGATTCTTACATATAATTTATGGTTTCTTATATGTACGAATATATATTATATATCTAAGAATATGTACTTCTTTATTAATGACGAACTTGACTAGTTTCAAACACGGTTTCGCTGAGTATTTTCTGTAGATTATTTAATTGATCTTAAAGATCTTTGATCTTTGTTTAAGTGTATACTACAAATATATATATATGTCATTTACCAATGGCAAACTAGACTGATTTCAATCGAGCTTCGCAAAGAATTTCAAAATAAAATGACTATCAAATATTTGTTTTTCTTTTAAGTTTCCATTTATATTGTTAAGATTATTTATATATATTTTTTAATATTTGTATTTCTTGAATCACAATGGCCCTAGAGCAGTACTGCGGCCTCAGCAAGATGCCCTTCATGCAGGACGATATGAATTCGGAGTTTGCCAAGCGGGATTTGAAAATTGCTTGCAGCATATTCACTAATCCTTATCGATTGCTGGCACCGCCTTTCATCAATCCCAAGGAGAACCTCAATAAGATCTTGCAGCAAAACCACATGAAACTGGATGTCGCGCATGGCACCACAACACTGGGATTTCAAGTATCAGGGCGGCATAGTGCTGTGTGCCGATTCGCGCAGCACACTGGGCAACTTCATCAACTCGCAGGAGGTGAAGAAAATTCTCGTGCTGGACAAGTGCATGCTGGGCACCACAGCTGGTGGTGCGGCCGATTGCATGTATTGGGATCGTGTGCTCACCATGGAGTGTCGGCTCCATCGTCTGCAAACGAATCAATCCATGACGGTCACAGCCGCATCGCATCTCATCTGCAACATTGCCAACAGTTTCAAGGGCATGGGACTATCCATGGGCATGATGCTGGCGGGCTACGATCATGAGAGGCCGCGACTAATCTATGTGGACTCGGAGGGCACACGCACCGATGGAAATATCTTTTCGGTAGGCAGTGGCTCGGTAAATGCCATCGGTGTGCTGGACACGGGTTATCATCATAATTTGACGGATGAGGAGGCCTATAATCTAGCATTGCGTAGCATCTATCATGCCACCTTTTTGGATACTTTCTCTGGCGGGCTGGTGCGTCTCTATCACGTCAAGAAATCGGGCTGGATACTTGTCTGCTGCAGCGATTGCATGCAGCTGCACGAGAAGTTCTCCAAGGAGCTAGCGCGGGCTGGGCGTAGGCAGTCCACAGAAGGGGAGGTACTAAGAGGTTGACAATGGGAATCTAATAAGAAAACATACTTCGTCGCCAAATCAGCGTCATGTGCCTTGAGCTAATCACCAGCTAAATCGAAGATCGTTTGCTATAAATATTTGTATAATTTATTTGCAGCACATTAACAACTTGCCACACGCATTGATTGGGGCAGCAGCAGCAGCAGCCAAGCTTGCCGCACCTAAGCAATTCGCAGGTTATTCCTTAAATAAAACTTTAACTACCGCTAGCTTTCGCAGCTTTCTCAGCTCAAAACCCACATACTTAGCACACTGGGAGCGATGCTGCTGACACTTTGAAACACAACATAAAGTTTACGGGCCGCAGCAGCAGCAGCAGCAGCAGCAGCAGTGCGTATCCCGTTTGTTGTCCCAAAAGCTCCATGGGGTTTGCTGGCTGGGATGACAGTGTTAACAGCGACACACCACACCACACCACAGCACACCATGCCAGCTCTACTGCTGTAACAAAATGACCCGATTTTCGGTTTTTATGCCTGGCATACCGACTGTAATTGTTGTTTTTGTTCGTTGTTCGTTCGCTTTTGTTGCTGCGTTTCGAGTGTGCGTGCTGCAGTTTTTACTGCCAGCAATTTGAACGCAACGCGAGATAAGCCAAGGCAGCGTCCACCCGACGTGGAGTTACCCAGCACACAAGGCAAGCAAGCGCAACCATTGTTTTGGGTAGCTTTAGTTTTTTGTCCATTACTTCTTTATTTCGATTTTGATTTCTATAAAAATTGGCAAGCAAATATATAAAAATGTAATTTATTATTCTCCGAAATTGAATAGAGCTAAGTTGTCTGGGAACTGAGTTACAGCTCTTCGGTTTTTACTTAGCTACAGTTTCTCGCAGACAGCTTTGCATACTGGGCACAACAAGCATCCTGGCCAATGCATTGTACTTCATTCGTTTTCAACTTCATTTTGCAGGCAACAACAGCAGCAACAGCAACAGCAGCAACAGCCACAGCAGCAGCAGCAGCAGCAGCAACAACGGCAACGGCAACTCGCACTTCATTTTTGCGCCTCGACTTTTATGTGTTTTAGCGGCAGGTGTGAACAACACATGTGCAAATTTTATTTATTCATTTTATTTGCATGCCATGTGTGTGTGCGTGTGTGTTGTTTATGCGGGTGTGTGTGTGTGTGCGTGTGTTGTGAAAGCTTTGCAGCATTTTCGCAGTGTGTGACTTTTAACGCGTCACTGAATGCGCAGTTCTAGGCCTGTTTCAGAAGCCAGCAGCAACTGTCCCAACCTCTGCAGGCTCAGTGCAGCCCCTTTGCCTTCCCCTCACCAGCTCCTGCTATGCCCCTTAGCCCGTCCCTTCGTCTGCGTCTGCTTTCAGGCGCAGTGTCTTTTGTTTGTGCGCTCCATTTTGCTGAGTCCCAACTTTGCTCGGGACACAGGCCTCGCCTGGGCTGAGCTGGCAGGCAGCAAACAACTCACACACACTCGCACACACAAACACACACACACGCAGGCACACACACATAGAAATCTAATATGAATTGAGGTTGTCTCACTAACAAAGGCAAACGCAGGGCTGCAACTTGCTGCATATACAAATGTTGCGCCAACAACAGCAGCAAAGAAAAAAAACTCCCATGAATGCAACATGCAATTCCTCTCTCCTTCCCCCTTCACAATCCCTCAGCTGCTGCTTCACACACTCCATCAAAGGTGAGAATGAGCCAAATGCCACATGCCACATGACGTTGCATGTAATTTGCTCGACACTGGCTGCCAGTCGGAGCAGGCAGGATGTGTGTGCGTCCTGTCTGCATCCAGGCCAGTCAGCCAGAAGAGCGAAGTCCCGGCCGAGCTGTCATTCAGGGAACTCGCACGCATACACACAGCAGCAGCACACACACACTCATAAGCAAATAATTAAAATTTCACTTTCTTGGCAATTCACTTTTCATGCTGCAGCGCACAAAATGGTGTCATCTGTTTTTAGTCACCTTCGCTTTTTTGCTTAAAGCTTTAAAAGGCTTCATTAAATGCAATGAAAAGACCCTCAGCGGTCTGGTAAGGTGAGTTCTTACACGTTTCTTAAGTCTGTATAATTTAATTTAAGTACTTCACGTATCTTAGCTTTGTTTCAGTTCATTTAAAGGCAAAACGTATCTTAATTCTTAAATTGAAAGGCTACAAACGCAGGCTCACGCTTGCAATTTGATTTTTCTTTCGCGCAGAGAGGCGTGATTAAATTACAAAATTAACTTGAACTGCGTGCAATATTCCAACAAATTGTCACCAAATTTGGTAGCACTAGCTCTTATAATAGCTGGCATCTAGGTGTTCATACAGACAGACTGACTTTATGGGGTCGGAAATGCCATCTTCTCCCTATTACATGCATTTTCTGTTGGCGTAAAGTAATACTATCCTTTATCTCTATAAGTTGCGGGTCTAATAAATTCTTCTTTAATACATAGACTTAGCACATATATCTTTACTTACCACATCGATAATTTGCATTAATGTTAAACCAAAGCTTAATTGTAACGGGTCCGATTCGTTGAGAACCGGACGTTCTAGTGTATTATAAGGATCCAAAAGATCGTGTAACAGTCTCTTTTCATGATATCCTGCTAGGCAAACTGCAAATGGAAATCGAGAAGGGAAAATGTGAAATTAGTTTAAGCATTTATAGAGATGGAAGGGAACACGTTATAAGGCTGTGGGGGTAAGGGTTCTGGCTGCAAGTATTGCCGCTTCTTCACAAAGGCACCGCAAATCAACATCAATAATTCGTGTGGCAAATGGAACAAGAGACGCAGCAAAAGGTGGATCGAGGGACGGGCGGAGTACGGGGCAAAACGAGCAACTAAAATTTATTGATATGCAAAAGTTTACGAGTTTTTGGTTTGGTTTTTCTGCAACTCAGGCAAAACTGATTCTGATTCTGTGTGTTCTGTGTTTCTGTTTCCATTCGGGCAACCCGCATGGTTGCGTTCCGAGAAAACTTTTGCCCTTTCTCGGTTTTGCTCTTTTTGTATGCCATATGTCTCTGTTCATTCTTCTTATTCTCACTCTCTGCCTTTCTCTCTCACTCACTTACACTGTCTCTCTCTCTTTCTCTCTCTCTCTCTTGCCGTCTATTGTTCTGACTTGCGAATAATAAAGGGAAACTTTTATTGAGCCAAAAGTTTTTAACATACAAATTTTCTTGCTTTTCCTTGCCTTGGTTCTTGGTGCTCGGACTGGCGATAATAAATTGGCACTGGCACAGGCACACACACACACAGATGCAGGAGAGAGACAGACACCCACACTTGATAATAGAGTGAAAGCAAAAACACTCATACGCCCCGTTATTTGTCTACCGCTTGCCGAATCGTTATCGTCGAATTATTTATGCATGCAACGCAAACGACAAAGCAAACTAAGAATGCCTGCCATGTGGAGCATGTTCACGTCTGCTTGCCACGCCCACCGCTCCCGCTCGCCCGCTGCCTCCCTCACTCTCATTCAATTTGATAATTTCTAAAGAGTTCTTTGCAGTTCGACTATGCCAGACAATACCGTGCCAGGATCAGCACACAAGCTGCAGCAACTTCCCTTTGTGGCATGCCACAAGCAACAAAAAATATAGTAGCAAGCTGCTAAGTAGCACTAAGTGTCGGATTTGTAAACTGAAGTGGCGTCGTCGTCTGCAGCGCCCGCTGTGGCAAGCTGAAAATTGAGACAGCGATTGCAGCGCGATTCATTTTTAATGATTTCTTGCCACTTGTTGTGGCATCACCTCATGGCAAGCTGCAAACCGAGGCCAGAGGGAATGCCCAATTGCTGGTCTGATGGATTTCCATGAAGTTGGCAGCCGCCAAGCGAGTTGATTAATATTGATTACAGCTCAAGCTGCAATTGTTGCGCAGAGTGTTTTAATTGGCAGTCGATTATGAGGCAGCTGCAGCAGTTTGGCGATAATTAGGGAGATAATGGAAGTGCAAGTTGACTGGGAAAAGTAAAAAGAGAAACCTGAAAATTTAAATAAGCAAATACACCAGGGAAATTTGAGTAATCTGTTGAATAACTTTCAGTTAACTTGCCTAAGCTATAGTCTTGTATGTATAAAATATTTTTAAAATTTATACTTTATGATGTATGATTACATAAATCATATGTGTATAACATTCATTTACATATTTTGAGCTGAAATTGCTGAGCTCAAATTAAATTCGTGAATTTTTGAATATTATTTTCGTGCCACCTATTGAACTACGGATGATATAGCTGAGCTTGCTGCTGAACACGTTCTCTCTAAATACTTTCGCGTAATTCCTTGTGCAAAAGAACCACAATTTACTTTCAGCTTTTGCACTTGCGCTGTCAGCTAAATGTTGAACCAGAAGATTTGCATACGAAATGAACATCTTAAAAATTATGCACATAAATTCTTGGTGCTATCTTTCTTTTCTTTTTGCCTTGTTCTTTTCTTTCTTTAGTTTTTTTAATTCGCCCTCAGTCTTTTGCCAGGCAAACTTGCACACGCTGTGTCTCTCTATGTGTGTGTGTGTCTGGAAAACTGGGGAAAATTCTTTTATTTCACTTTCTTGCACGTTTGCATATTTCATTCTCTTTTCACGCGTTTGCGTTGCATTTAAAATTAAAAATTCTTAAACAAAATGCAGAGCCCGCAAGCATCGCAGCTAACGAGCGCACCAGCTGCCTGACAATAGTGGGCGTGGCAGGTGGAAGGCGTGGCGCAGCAGCCTAAGCCTTTAAGGCAAAGCATTGACATCAGTGCACAAAGCAAACAGGAGCAGGCAAAGGGGAAAAAAATAGAAACAAAAACAGGGCCAACGTCTGATGAAGTGTCAAAATGAATGTAATAATAAAACAAATACTGCAGCGCCTGAGAGAGAGAGTGAGTGAAGGGGGGGAGGGGGGGATATAGTGTGAGAGTGTGAGGGAGAGCGAGTGAGAGCATTGTGCATTTAAAATATATACTTTTACTGCTAAGACTTTTGTTGCCAGCACTTTTGATTTGCATGCAAAGAGTGCAGCAAAAAGTGTAGCATACTATTTGGGGCAGCGTTTGAAGCGGAAGCCAAACTAATGAATATGCCCAGCCCTGGCCCGCAGAGAGAGATAGAGAACGAGGGTGATTGCTGGAATACAATTACTCAACTCTTGCCAAAGTTGATTTTCAATGCACTCATTAGAATCACTATTCACTTGACACTCATTAATGACTCACATGAAGCGACACTCTCTGCAGTCGTGACCCTGTTTTTGTGGCCTTACTTAAATTCTGCCGCCCTGCTACACCATAAATTGTGGCCATTTTGGAATGCCTTTTCAATGGCTGCACTTCGGCTTCTTCCTCTTCTTCTTGTACTTCGCTTCTTTCGGTGTTTTTTTGTGGTGTTGCTTGTTTGGCGGCAGGCCGCATAAAATTGCAATTTTATTGCAGTGAAGCATGAAAAAGTAATTGCTATTTCACAAAGTCGCAACAACAACAGCAGCAACAGCTGCGATATTGGGCAACAGCACAACAACAGCTCGAACCGCTGCCGTTGGCTGCGTACAGGGGATAAGGCTGCATGCCGGCGGGAGTGGAGGTTGGAGGGAGCCCAGTCAGAGTTGCCTAGCACGACCGCAAAAGCTGAAGCCAATTTAATGTGCGCCAAATAAAAAGCAACAAAATTGCTTGGCAAATGCAGCCTCATCCACAAAGGCCGAAAAACAATAACAACAACTTGCAAGTGCCCAAAACGGGAGGAGAAACACAAAGCAAGAGGGTAACAAAAACCCAGGGTATATACAACGAAAACAAAGCCGGCAGCCTGACAAATCCGCGGATTACGCAAGCATATTTCAAATATTTCGAAAAATAACAAGTCGGAAAGGCTACAGTCGAGCTGACTCGACTGTGATATACCCGCTACAATTCTTCGGAAAAACACGTGCCAAATGTGAACAATGCGTTCTTGCTTTTTATTTCTTTCCGTCTCTAATTTGTTTTGCCTATGCAAGTTCCACTCGATTCTTATTGGATGTTGCCCTTTGCTTTTATTACTCTGCAGTTATAAATTATGCATGTGTGATAGAGACGCCTATACATACATACATATATGCTGCCTCACAATACATCTCAACATATCTAATTAGATTTGTCGTTTGTATTTTGTGTTGCTGCTCAATGTCTCTTTCGATTCTAAGTGGCTTTAAATATACTAAAAATTTATTTTGAATTTTGCAACACACTATAAAATAAAAACAAGTCGGAAAGGCTACAGTCGAGCTGACTCGACTGTGATATACCCGCTACAATTCTTCGGAAAAACACGTGCCAAATGTGAACAATGCGTTCTTGCTTTTTATTTCTTTCCGTCTCTAATTTGTTTTGCCTATGCAAGTTCCACTCGATTCTTATTGGATGTTGCCCTTTGCTTTTATTACTCTGCAGTTATAAATTATGCATGTGTGATAGAGACGCCTATACATACATACATATATGCTGCCTCACAATACATCTCAACATATCTAATTAGATTTGTCGTTTGTATTTTGTGTTGCTGCTCAATGTCTCTTTCGATTCTAAGTGGCTTTAAATATACTAAAAATTTATTTTGAATTTTGCAACACACTATAAAATAAAAAAAAATATAAGATACAAAAAAAATAAATTTAAGTCGCCGCGGCACACCCAGGAGTTGAACTCCGGACCTCTCGCTTAACAGTCAACTACCATCACCACTCGACCACTGCATTTCTTACACAATGACCGATAAAATTGCACTATTTATATTTTCGGTGCACATAATTATAAAAAAAAAGTTGCCACATAATTTAAAAAAAAGTTGCCACATAATTAAAAAAAGTTGTCTGCTGCTGGTGTTGAACTCGGGTACTAACATTAGGAAAAACCGACACAGGCACATGGCCACAAGGCAATACTATTTCTTGAATATCTTCCTTATTTATCGGCCGATCTTATTGAAACTTTCGCAACACGCCCGGATGGTGGTTTTTATCACATGGATAAAAAATGAATGCTGTAGAGCTATATTTGCAGCTATTATCGATTTATTATCGATTTTTGGGGGCGGATGGAGGCGTGGCAAAAATCCAAAATAAACTTGATCTGCGGGCATAATTAACACATATTGTCTCCAAATTTGGTAGCTCTAGCTCTTATAATAGCTGAGATCTAGGTTTTCATACGGACAGACAGACGGACAGACGGACAGACGGACAGACGGACAGACGGACAGACGGACAGACGGACAGACGGACATGGCTATATCGACTCGGCTGTTCATGCTGATTCAGAATATATATACTTTATGGGGTCGGAGATGTCTCCTTCTGCCTGTTACAAACATTTTCGGTTGGCACAAAGTTATAATACCCTTATACTCTTCGAGTAGCGGGTATAAAAAATATAAGATACAAAAAAAATAAATTTAAGTCGCCGCGGCACACCCAGGAGTTGAACTCCGGACCTCTCGCTTAACAGTCAACTACCATCACCACTCGACCACTGCATTTCTTACACAATGACCGATAAAATTGCACTATTTATATTTTCGGTGCACATAATTATAAAAAAAAAGTTGCCACATAATTTAAAAAAAAGTTGCCACATAATTAAAAAAAGTTGTCTGCTGCTGGTGTTGAACTCGGGTACTAACATTAGGAAAAACCGACACAGGCACATGGCCACAAGGCAATACTATTTCTTGAATATCTTCCTTATTTATCGGCCGATCTTATTGAAACTTTCGCAACACGCCCGGATGGTGGTTTTTATCACATGGATAAAAAATGAATGCTGTAGAGCTATATTTGCAGCTATTATCGATTTATTATCGATTTTTGGGGGCGGATGGAGGCGTGGCAAAAATCCAAAATAAACTTGATCTGCGGGCATAATTAACACATATTGTCTCCAAATTTGGTAGCTCTAGCTCTTATAATAGCTGAGATCTAGGTTTTCATACGGACAGACAGACGGACAGACGGACAGACGGACAGACGGACAGACGGACAGACGGACAGACGGACAGACGGACATGGCTATATCGACTCGGCTGTTCATGCTGATTCAGAATATATATACTTTATGGGGTCGGAGATGTCTCCTTCTGCCTGTTACAAACATTTTCGGTTGGCACAAAGTTATAATACCCTTATACTCTTCGAGTAGCGGGTATAAAAAGAAAAACTAGAAAAGTAAAACAAAATTGAAATAGATGTAGATATATGAAAATATCTCAGGAAAAGTAAAAAAAAAACAAATATATTAAAAGAAACATATTAATAATAATATATAAACCTTTCATCTACCATAATATTGGAGTGGCGTATATATTATTTCACTCCTTGATCTACTGCCAAAGTTGTGATACCCTTTCCAGGCAAGGGTATAGTGCAGTCAGCGCACAGCTCAGCCATTTGGCACTCGTGTTGTCCGTCGATATTAAAAATTGAAAGCGAAATGAAAACTGACGCGGCGCCAAACCACTTAAGCGGCTAAAGCCGATACGAAGGAGAAAGAGCGAGCAGAGTTATTACCCAAGACACGGAGGGAGAGCAATGGAGCGAGAGAGAGAGAGGGAGAGAGGAAAGAAGAGAGAGAGCGCGAGCGAATGGGAGCTATTCGAAGAAGGGCCAGACTCGTTAGTCTTGATGGTCTGTCTGAGCAGCCATGTGGTCTGACCTCTGCTCAGCGCGGCGGGGAGCACCTGCTAATGGCTTGGGCAGAAAGAAAGGGAGAGGGAGAGTAAACCAGCAAAAAAAGAGAGAGAGAGAGACTGTGCGATAGAAAGGGAGGGCACGCCGATGCTGAACATTTTAATAGCGCCAAGGTGACGCTTAACCATTCAAAGCTTAATTTATGCAATAAAAATGCCAACAGCCATGCAAGGATTACAAGCACACACACATATACATACACACACACACACAAAAAACACACACACATACTCTCACACAGCCATGCAAACATCCTAATTGGATGAAGCTTGGTTAAAGGCAGAGTACTTAATTGCTTATGACTATCTCTTTGTTTTGCCTTTTTGCGCTCTTCGTAAGCGTAACCCGAGACGAGACAAGGCTCAAAAAATGGCTACAAATCGACAGATAGGCAGGGCAGGGAGGAAGGCAGGGAGCAGCATATGCTCTCGAGAGGGCGGGAGAATGAATGGAGGCTGAACAGCTTCCTGGGCGGGCCATCAATCAAATGCCTGTGTCCACTATTGAAATTATGAATGCTATCATATTTGATGATTGATTTCATCACAGCAAAGTTGCCATTGTAAGTAAAGCGAGAGAGAGAGAGAGAGAGAGAGAGAGAGAGAGAGAGAGAGAGAGAGGGAGACAGTTGGAGCATAGCACCATGTGTGTGTTTGCATGATGAGCCTTTTCTGCTCAGCCTCTGCCATGTCTGTCATGACGTTCTGTTTTTCTTTCTTGTGTAACCCTTTAGCTAATGATGGAAAAAAGCATATGATAATCACAGGGAAGGGGCAGAGGAGGGAAGACATGAGGAGAGAGAGAGATGGCAAATGGATTGATAGAGCTTGCTGGTGAATGGCATTTGAAAGGCAGAAAAACTGGATTAGCTAATCAAATTCACAGATAAAACCAAATGTACAAAAGCTGCTGGAAAATTTTAAATTTAGGTAGATAAATTATATAAAATTTCCGCAGTGAAATTTAAGTCAGCTATTCTTTCTAAAGTCTACAGCAAAATCCAGACAAATAAAACCTATGAGATCTACGCAGAAATTGAAGTTTAAAGCGCAAGTTTCATTTGTGCTCGACTCAATTAAAGCATTATGCACTCACAGCCACGTTAAGCGCATTCACGCTCATTTTCTTGGCAGGGCTTACCCTACTTTCGCACATAAGCATGTCAAAACTTGTAAGCAGGCGTCTCTCTGTGTACGTATGTGTGTGTATTTTTAAAAGCTAACAATTTCCTCGACTTGCGCCACGTTAGTTAGTCGCCCCATGGCACAAACAAAAAGGCATTAAAAATCAACTTGGTCGCTTTATTTGGCTGTCAAAATGGAAAGTCTGCTGAAGTCTTGAAGTTACGCTCTGAAGTCTTGAAGCATGGGCAAAAAGCTTTCCGTAGCAATAAACGTCATAACAGGGGTACTTGGCTGGCCAACGGGGCGTATGAACGATGTCATAGGGCAGCTAAAGTACACACACACACACACACAGTTGCTGCACTTGCATGCGACGTAAGCGAAGTTGACGTTGTGCAAAGTTTAAATCTGATTATCGTTGGCAGCAACTGTGGAGAGGGGTGAGGCGGGAAGCAGTGGGAAGTGAGAACTGGGAACTGGGCGAGTAGTTACATATACAGCACACAATATGGCATAACGGAAACGGAAGTGCTGCCATAAAATCATAAACATGCACACGACGTACATGAAACATGAACTCGCTCAGGCGACAGACACAATCGGCAGGGCTGGAGGCAACTTTCGACTCTGCAGAGACAAAGACGTTTGTGTGCAGGTGCGTGTGAGTGTGTGTGGTCATATATTTGCCACGCTGGCAACAACCGCGACACGCAAAAGCGGGGCGTGGCAAATCAACAAGGCAACACTTTGCAAACTGCGCTACCTATGTGATCGCATACCCCACCTTCCTCCCCCCAACACACCCCTTCATGTAACCCATTAATAACCCCAATATGTGTAAGTGGCAGCTAGCGTCGCCAGGTGGCGCTGGCAGCCATTACAGCCACACACACACACACTCACACAAACACACGCTTCGCTGAAAATATTGTCCTCATACGGCAGCACGAAGAATTTTCCAAGCTGCTAAAAAGCCATTAAAAAGGATTTTTACAAACTGCACGCTAAAATTGCACAGAAGCAAAAATTGTTCATATAAAAATAGACAAACATGTGGTGCAGTCAGGGGGTGTTTTTGAGGGGTAGCTTACTTAGACAGGCAAAGCAAATTCCACAACACGCAAAATTGTTACTGCAAAAGTATTTTTCCCTTGCAAATTTTATTGCATGCAAAATGTGCAAGTTTGAACATGTTCTAAATATTTGAGGGCGGGCATGTTCGAAAGTCTGGGATTTCGCAGTGCGTTGCAGCAGCAAAAATATGCTAAATATATGTATGAACACACATTGAATAAGAATCAATTTAAAAGAGCTTAACTTATTTCTTTTACGCAGCTTGCATATCAATAAGCTTGAAAGGCTATAGTAAGATTTTCAACTTAATAAAGTCATATATTTCTGGTTATATAATTGTTTTCTAAGTTGATTATAAGTAACCAAATTGGCATATACCATAGGGCTGTTTATTATTATTGTATATAATAAGTATGCATAGTTCAAAATCAATTAAGATCGAGAATAATAAATTCATTCATATTTTATCAAGTGAAAGTTTGCATCTTATAATCAGTAGACAAAGACGGCACTAGAGGTTTATTTATAAAAGTTTAAAATATAATGGTATATTATACCTTTACATTATAGACCTCTCTTTCCATAATACTGAATTAATTTCGCATTTATTATTAGTGCACATTTCGCAGCACTTTTTTTAGCAATTTCTTTTGAAGTACTGCGACTTTATTTTGGTCCGAAAATAGCCAAAAAGCACTTCGAATAAATTCTCGAATTTAAGACTTTCTTGAAAAAACTCTTTGCTCGCTTATATTCCACTTAATCTTTCTACTATCTGTGCCCAGACAGCGCATATTCATTGTGTGCTTGCCATGGGTTGGAATATTATAGCATACTTTCGAGCGTTTTAAACTGTCTGCACAATTCATTCAGGTGGCAGGCGCCTGCAGCCTCAAGCCGCCGTTTCTTATGCGGCTTGCCACGTTTTGGTTCCCACCATAAAAACAACAACAAAAGGGACTCGAAAAAAAGAGTGAGATAGAGAGCGGTGAAGAGGAAGGGAAAGAGAGAGATGTGCAAAAGAAAAACCAGCCCTAGGCGCAGACGCTTTCAAGTGGCATAGACAGGCGGACAGCGAGGGCGAAGGGGAAAGGCGCTACTCCCCCTCTTCCTTAGTGTCTGAGGTTGCGTCTGAGGATGAGGTCGTTGCTGCTGTTGCTGTTGTTGTTGTCGGCATGCTTCACTTGAAGCTGTCGTAAATGTCACAACTAACAAACGCCCCACACACTTACCCACACACATACACACACACACACTGACACACACGCTGAGAAAAGGGGCCCACCCTTGAGTGGTTTTATGTGTCAAAGTGACAATATGTTGGCGGCGTGCATTATGAATCTGCTGCTGCTGGCGTGCAGCTAAACAATACAGGGTATTATGTTCTCCTATGTGTGTGTATGTGTTTGGGGGGATGCCTCAACAATTGCATAACTTGGCGGCACTGTTGTTGCCACTCAAGTGTTGCACTTGTTGCAGCAACATTGCTGATAATCGCATAATTGCTCAAGGGACACGCCTGCACTTACCTCTAGCAGATAAATTCAAATATATCAATAAAAATATCCATGAGTGTTTATTAAGTCCGTTGATTAGATGTGTGCCGGTACTATTGATGTTGCTGCTGCCGGTTGTATTGCTGCTGTTGCTGCCGCTGCTGCTTGTGTTGCTGCTGCGCCGGCAACTTTGCATTTGAAACGCAATCGCATTGGCATAGGAAACAATATTGTTGCTGCCATTGGCAATCGCTTGCAGCAACCATGTTGCACGCTGTTGCAGCTGTTGCCGCTGCTGCTGCAGTGCTGGCAGCAACATGCCGTGCAGCACGACACCAACATACGTGGACCAAAGGCCATGAAAACTGCTTGAGCAAAGTGTCGTTCCGCTGCTCTGATTGCTGCCGTGGCTGCCGTTGCTGTTGCTGCTGCTGTTCCTGCTATATGTTGCTGCTGTTGTTGGTTTTCTTTTTCGACGCCTACGCAATCTTTGTCGCTTGCGTGCGCACAGTCTTATGTTTGTTTGTGTTGCTTGATTGCTGCCGGCCCCGGCCGGATTCAACATGTTGCTCGTTCGCTGTTGCTGCTGCTGCTGCTGCTGTTGATGGCTTACTACATGCTGTGTTGTTGCTGTTCTTGATGGTGCGTCACTGTTGCTGTTGCTGTTGTGTTTTGTACTTAAGCTCTTTAGTTGCTGTTGAGTAAGTTGTTTGCAATTCTTGCTGTTTTGTGCTAATCTAAAAGCTAGTTGCTGCTGCTGTTGTTGCTGCTGCTGTTGTTGCTGCTGTTGTTGCTGCTGCTGTTGTTGCAGACAGACCTCCTCATCATGCTCAACGTCAGCGAGCTTCAGTTGCGCATTTTTCATAGTCTCTTTCGGTGTTTTGCGTGTATTTTGTTTTAAGTCCTTTTCACAGTTTTCGCTGCTTTTCCTTTTCCTTTTTCTGTTTTTGTTTTTAATTCCAACTTAATATTCCTTATCGTTTACATTGTCTCTCCTTGCGTGTGTCTCTCTCGCTCTCTCTTTCTGAATTTTATAAAAATTGTTGAACGTATTTTTCACTGGTTTATGTTCTTTATCAATATGGCGAGTATATGTTTTATTGTTTTCTCGGTTTGGCTGCAAATTAAGCTTTTCCTCCTCTTTTGCTCTCTCTCCGTCTTTTCTCCTCTTGTTGTTACAACCCAAAGAGTATGTGTGTGCTCTCTCTCTCTCTTCTCCTAAGTTTCCTCTGCTGTTTTGTTCAGTATTTGTGCATTTTCTAGTTTGAGCGACTTTTGCTTTGTTTTATTATATTTTTCTTTGCTTTTCTGAAATCCTTTTTCAACTCGATTTGCAGTTTGTAAAATTTTCTTTATTCCCTAGTTGCTATATTTAATTTCCTTTTTTCGCTATTTGTTTTGTATATTTGTTTAAACTGTTAGTTGCAGTTTTTGCTGTTGTTCTTGTGGGTGATTTGTTGTAGTTTTAGATGGCAGTGCGTTGTAGCGTTTTGCTATTGTTGCTGTTGCTTCTTATTGCTGTGGCAAGACGGGCCTGTGAACGAGAAAAAATAACCATATAAATTATTTGCGTTATTTTAAAAAATCAATCAAAGTATATAGAAGTATTTTTATAATATATAAATTCCATAGAGCAAGTTCTTTGAAGTTCTATTTTAATAATTTGAGCTCAAGCTACATCATAATTACTTGTGCATCCTACAGTTCATTTCGAGTATTTTAACTCGATTAATTCACATAGCACTTTTGATTTAAACTATAAGTATATAAGTAGTGCTTTTCTTAACTAAGTCGCGTTACTATATAATCAGGCAATTGCAAATGTAAAGTAGATAAAACGTTTCACTCATCTGAATTGATGCATAAGCTCAAGTCGAGCCAGAGGCCTTCGGTCTTTGTAAGGGGGTGGCTTATTAGGTGCCTTCAAGCTGCCCAATTCTGGTTTATTATATATTAGATATATAGTATAGGACAGTTAGAGAGTTATTGACAGCATTAGCAAGTGCAACGCAGCTGTGGAAAATCACAAATTAGAGAACAAACGTTGCGTAAGCCCATGCAAATTGATGCAAAACTAATGGAAATACTATTGGTTTGGTCAAGCAGAAGAGCAGATTGATACAAATAGAGAGAGAGGGAGGGAGAGGGACAGGCTGTTGGCCAAGAAGTGGGAGTGGCAAGGGAATAGCTGCAACATTTGAGTTTCAATTACTGCTCAAACTAATTAGTTTTGCTAAAACAATAAACCCAAAACATTTTGCATGCTAATCACTTGTAGGAAACTGTGCAGCTGCTTTGGGGCAGAGAGGGCGAGAGATAGAGACAGTGTGAGAGTGAGATATATATACATGTACATATAGAGTGAGACAGAGGGCACGACTGGCTCTTCGGCTGTCCTTGTTTGACAGGATACTTAGTCTCGAGGCCTACTTAATGCTGCATGCAAAGCAGCCTTTGCGCTCGGCTTTCATAAATAATGCGTATGCAAAACGATAAATACACAAGTGCAACCAGCAGCAGTGCACACAAATACAAGTGCATAGAGTATTTATATATACATGTACGTGTGAGTGTGTATATGTGTACAGGCAAATGACCAAGCAGCTGCTGCTGCTGCAACCGATAGGAAATGCAAATGGCTGGCAAAGTTTGCCGCTCTCCGCTTCGGTTTTGCAGCTGACGTTGATGGACATGTGCGGGGCATTTATGGCATGTCCTGGTGCCACCGGACACTTGACATCGGCTTATGCATATTTATGGCAAAACTTGTTACATTTTCAGTAGAACTTTTGGGGCAGAAAAGAAAAGCCAAAGGCAAAATGAAACTGCAACTTGCCTCAACTGAAATATTCAAATGCTGCGGCGGCCACAAGTCGACTTACTGTCAATTGTTTTCGAATGCCCCAACGTTTTTTCACCATATATACTATATATATACCAAAAAATATATATGTATGTTCTTTGTAGAATTTCAGGGGGAGAGAGAGAGAGAAAGGGGCGTAGCGAGAGGCAAGAGCTGTGGCAACTTTTGTCAAAGTTCAGTTTGCAGTTGACAGTTCCATTTGGGTAGAAAAGAAACGAAAATGGTTTACTTTACAGCACAACTCTCTCCCTCCCCTCTCTCTCTCTCTCTGCCTTCCGTTTATATCAGCATCAGCTTTTACTATAATATGGCAAATGGCTTGGCATCTGTAACAGTTAGTTTGAGTTATGCAATTCGATTGACAGTTCTATGCAAATATTTTCGCATTTTTTCTGTTTTTTTTATATATTTGAATAATAATTAAATTGGAATGTGTGTGTGTGTATTATGCTGGATGTTTATGCACAAGCATGAAGCAAATTAACCACAGCACTTGCAGCAGTTTATCAACGACTGCGCTACAGTAAATTCACGCTAAGAGCGCACAGTAAATTCAGCTTGTCACATGCCAAAGACAAGTTGCCGAAATGTAGCCGAAACTGTGGGCAGTTTGTCACAACGAAACACAAAAATCCACTTGGACAAATATTAATTTTCCGGCACTGTTGCACAATGGGCAACAGAACAACGGGAACAGGCACAGGAACAGGAACAGGAGGAAAAGCTAGAGCCGAACATGGCTAAGAACATTTTTGCACATAATTCTTGCCGCGCGGCGGCGACGCAAAATAAAACGAGCCACAAACTTAAGAGGGGCAAAACAAACCGACAGAAAAAAAAAACAGAATACAAATAATACCAAAAACTCGGCGAAAAAAACTTTCTGCTGCACACAAAACGAATTCATAATTCATTGAGAGAGAGAGAGAGAAAGAGAGAGAGAGAGACTGGTTTTGCCAGCTTTTTGCTGGCCCCCAGGGGCTGGAGAGTATCATTTACGCCATGCAGTTCACCCATTTTAGGCAACTCTCTAGTATACCCTGTAGAGTGCACCACAAGGGGAGTGTACTGTGCGCTAAGCATTTGTGTGTGTTTTGTTTTGTTTCTTGCTAATTAGCATAACTGGCGAAATTCCATAAACAATATAAATGCATTTTGGATTTTTGACAGCGAAATTTAATTAAAATTCGAAACATTATTGCGTTGCATAAATATTCAAAATATTATTGCCTTATTATTTATTTGTTTGTTTTGCAGCGAATTTAATTACAATACAATTGCGCAAAATTAATTCTGCTAATTCGATTCAAGGCGAAAACCAAACTATTTCTAGACTAAAGAGTATCTCTTCATTCCCACTCGCCACGCTTGTTTTTCGGCTTCGCTCTGCTGCTCTCATTCCCTCTCTACTATATCTCGCTTTCTGCCATTTTTTTGCGGTTTCAACGATGAAAATTAATTTGCTCACGCGCCAGTCGAGCGTTGCCTTCAAAAATGGTTTCATCTGCAATGCGACGCGGCCAGTTACCCACAGTATATTTGCTCTCTTTCATTCTCTCACTCTGTCCTCCCATCTTTCCATCTTTCTCTCTGTGTCTATGTGCGAAAATGGCGTCTGTTCTATTCGCACACAACTCGTGCGGCGGCCATCGCATAAATTTCATGATATTTCATGATATTCCATACATCAATATGGCGCTGCCCAATTTCACTCACACTCACACACACACACGCACATGCCTTGTGGCTGCCATTTCAGTTGATTAGGCAGCAAGAGTGAGACAAAAGTAAGAGGCAGCCTCGGTTCTTCGAAACAAAAAATGCAATAAAATTATGTGAAACTGCATCGAAACATGCGGCGTATGCGCAATATTTCTTACTATTTGGGCAAGGGGCCAAAACTTCACCCCCTCCCCAACGTTCCCCGCACCTGTGCCGAAAATTAAATATTTTGTGTCCAACTAAATTGGCAGTGCAACACATAAAAACGTCTGTGCAACTGCCCCAGTTTGTGGCAGCTTGATAGAGGCCAGAGTGAGAGAGATGGGAAGTGAAGGAAAAAGGCGACTCGAGTTGCCAACAATTTGCCGTGTGCAGTTGCAACAGTTGAAAATGTCGCGAATTTTGTCAGTTCTGCTCGTTGACGTGCCACGAGCCACTTGCCTCTTGCCACTTGCCTCATTGCATTTTCATTTTCCAGCTCAATTGCAGTTTAAACGCTATTCTGTGCGCTCTTCTTTCTTCTCTTTTGTTGGATCTCTCGCCTCGTCTGCCAGAGGGACTATTTGGAAACTATAAATTCCCGCTGAAATTGGAGGCACGAAATCAAGTTATAAGGAACTTTAAATTGTCACAGAGATTTACAATAAATTTGTTTAATAAAACGGAAAAAAAAAAACACTATTTATTAATTTCATTCACTTTTAATCTATGTTTATTTTTTATACCCGCTACTCGAAGAGTATAAGGGTATTATAACTTTGTGCCAACCGAAAATGTTTGTAACAGGCAGAAGGAGACATCTCCGACCCCATAAAGTATATATATTCTGAATCAGCATGAACAGCCGAGTCGATATAGCCATGTCCGTCTATCCGTCTGTCCGTCTGTCCGTCTGTCCGTCTGTCCGTCTGTCCGTCTGTCCGTCTGTCCGTCTGTCTGTCCGTATGAAAACCTAGATCTCAGCTATTATAAGAGCTAGAGCTACCAAATTTGGAGACAATATGTGTTAATTATGCCCGCAGATCAAGTTTATTTTGGATTTTTGCCACGCCTCCATCCGCCCCCAAAAATCGATAATAAATCGATAATAGCTGCAAATATAGCTCTACAGCATTCATTTTTTATCCATGTGATAAAAACCACCATCCGGGCGTGTTGCGAAAGTTTCAATAAGATCGGCCGATAAATAAGGAAGATATTCAAGAAATAGTATTGCCTTGTGGCCATGTGCCTGTGTCGGTTTTTCCTAATGTTAGTACCCGAGTTCAACACCAGCAGCAGACAACTTTTTTTAATTATGTGGCAACTTTTTTTTAAATTATGTGGCAACTTTTTTTTATAATTATGTGCACCGAAAATATAAATAGTGCAATTTTATCGGTCATTGTGTAAGAAATGCAGTGGTCGAGTGGTGATGGTAGTTGACTGTTAAGCGAGAGGTCCGGAGTTCAACTCCTGGGTGTGCCGCGGCGACTTAAATTTATTTTTTTTGTATCTTATATTTTTTATACCCGCTACTCGAAGAGTATAAGGGTATTATAACTTTGTGCCAACCGAAAATGTTTGTAACAGGCAGAAGGAGACATCTCCGACCCCATAAAGTATATATATTCTGAATCAGCATGAACAGCCGAGTCGATATAGCCATGTCCGTCTGTCCGTCTGTCCGTCTGTCCGTCTGTCCGTCTGTCCGTCTGTCTGTCCGTATGAAAACCTAGATCTCAGCTATTATAAGAGCTAGAGCTACCAAATTTGGAGACAATATGTGTTAATTATGCCCGCAGATCAAGTTTATTTTGGATTTTTGCCACGCCTCCATCCGCCCCCAAAAATCGATAATAAATCGATAATAGCTGCAAATATAGCTCTACAGCATTCATTTTTTATCCATGTGATAAAAACCACCATCCGGGCGTGTTGCGAAAGTTTCAATAAGATCGGCCGATAAATAAGGAAGATATTCAAGAAATAGTATTGCCTTGTGGCCATGTGCCTGTGTCGGTTTTTCCTAATGTTAGTACCCGAGTTCAACACCAGCAGCAGACAACTTTTTTTTAATTATGTGGCAACTTTTTTTAAATTATGTGGCAACTTTTTTTTTATAATTATGTGCACCGAAAATATAAATAGTGCAATTTTATCGGTCATTGTGTAAGAAATGCAGTGGTCGAGTGGTGATGGTAGTTGACTGTTAAGCGAGAGGTCCGGAGTTCAACTCCTGGGTGTGCCGCGGCGACTTAAATTTATTTTTTTTGTATCTTATATTTTTTTTTATTTTATAGTGTGTTGCAAAATTCAAAATAAATTTTTAGTATATTTAAAGCCACTTAGAATCGAAAGAGACATTGAGCAGCAACACAAAATACAAACGACAAATCTAATTAGATATGTTGAGATGTATTGTGAGGCAGCATATATGTATGTATGTATAGGCGTCTCTATCACACATGCATAATTTATAACTGCAGAGTAATAAAAGCAAAGGGCAACATCCAATAAGAATCGAGTGGAACTTGCATAGGCAAAACAAATTAGAGACGGAAAGAAATAAAAAGCAAGAACGCATTGTTCACATTTGGCACGTGTTTTTCCGAAGAATTGTAGCGGGTATATCACAGTCGAGTCAGCTCGACTGTAGCCTTTCCGACTTGTTTGAATTCTTCTCGGTTCTAAATTCTTTCGTTTCTCCGAAAATTCCGCAATATATATGTGCTTTACAGGTTTGTCTGTTCCCTGATAGAGACTTCCAAACCTACTCGCAACTGTTTCCGAACTCATCAGTGTATATACACATATTTCTTCTCATGCCAGTACAGATTAACGACAGAGCAGCCTTTGCTGCCAACTGTTAGTATACTCTCCCATTTCCCTCTTTATTCTTTTCACTTCCGTTCTGTCCATTTCCCCCACGCACACATACAAGCACATACCAATGCACAAAAGAAATGTCAACGCTTTAAAAGGCCAGACAAAAGCAAAAACGAAGCAGAAATAACAACAAGGCAAACCCTTTTCTTCGCTATCGTCCTGTCGAATTAACTATAAAGGATTATATTAGCAATATTTTATGTGATTTCTTAACGCCCCCGACCAAAGCGGAAAACGGGTGGGACAGTACGACGCACTGGGCAGCCAATTGACGTGGAACAAAGCGATGTGTCCTGAGCAGCCTTCAGCATGTCCAGCCAGCGATAGCATCTATTGCCACGGCCAACAGAAGCGCCAGTGTGCCAGTTGTATATCAGCAGCTGCGAATGGGTTTGCTAGTGTTGGTCGGCTGGGTGGGTGATGGTATTTATCTAAAAAAAAAACTCGGACTCTGGTCATTATGGCTTGTAATTTATTTTTGGACTTTTGCTTAGCCGCACGTGTTGTAGACAAGCTCGATTTATAAGATTGGCTACGAAGTTGTTCAGTCGAAGATTCTTTAGAAATTGCGTACATTAAAAGAAAACTTACGATTGAAAATTATTAAAAGTAGTTCCATCAGATAACAGAAAACCACCTAAGTTCCTTAACAAAAACAACCTATTTTCATAAATAAAAACCAGCTATTTTCTTAGGCAAAAATAATCTTTATTCTTACCCAAAAGCAACCTAATAAAACGAATTTTAAAAAACAACCTATTTTCTTATACAAATCAACCTATTTTTCAAACAAAAACAACCTGTTTTCTTATAGTAAGCTGCTAAATGTTTAAGTATAAAATATTTACTACTGCACTCAAATTACAAGGTATTTCCCAAGCCAATAACTTCCTATATTTCCACTCAATTTTCAGTCTTTTTTTATTATTGTAGGGTCAGCAGTTATGATTGTTTTCGTTGTTCTGAACGTATATAATTTCTTGCGCGCTTTATGATTTTTAGTTTGCTTTTTTTTGGCTCAGCTTTTGTTGTAATTTTTGGCCTTTGTTGTAGTTATTGTTGTAACTGCTACCCAGTTGCATTAAAAGGGTTTTTTATATATATTTTTGGGACTGAAAACAGATCGTGATGGGAGCCATAAGCTTTTTAGCTTCGTCGCTCACCCCTTGCCTCTCTGCGCGTACCTCGACGACTTTATGGCCCCATGGACTGGCCCATTAAATTGGCCATATTTTTGCACATAAAGCAGGGCTGCAACGCATAGTTTACGCGACTCCTGCGACCCAGCAGGGACGCGCCCCACACCCCAACCCCAACTCGAACTCCAATTGCGGGTGCGAGTTGCGACTTCGAGGCCGATTTCGAAGCTGTTCAATGAGCTGAAAGCATATTTTACTTGGCAGTATTTCGTGACCCTTCTTAAATATGGCAGACACATAGCGCGACCATCAAAATACGACGAGTACGCAGCATAAAACGAGCTACACGATATCATTTCTGCTTCGAATACAAAAGTTTTTGCTGAGAAATCGAAAAGCTTCCAACATTATCCTCAACGTGAATTTTTGATAGTGTGTTTCGATATCTTACAGCCGTTCGAATTTGATGAAAATTTGGAAGTATATGGGAAATACAATAGATTAAAGAAATATCCTGAGAAATGCAGTACTTATAGCTAAATGTCTAAGGAACTATGGAGTGAAAGAGACTTAATCTAAGAATAAGGCCATAATTCAATAAGCCACAAACTTTGCTCGCTTTATACTATATCCTAAAGTACTTAGATTTTTATGAAATTTAAGAAGTGTATTACCAACACATTAAATTTAAGATATAGAGAGTTTGGCTGCGATATTATAAAAAACAAAGTAAAGCTAATATTTTAATGTCCTTTCATAGAATATATATAGAACAGACGCTCTTTTTATACCAAGCTTAATGAAGGCGTAATGGAATAAGGCGTGTGATTACCCCACATACGCATAGCTGCATTATATACCCTTTTTTTTTCTTTAAACTTCCCCGAGGACACCGATTAAGTTTGCTGCTTTGTCTTCCACCACACTCCTCCTGACAATCCCCACAGACTTCTACTTAATTATTGCCATCAATTGCAGCTAAAAAGAAGGGAAAAGAAGGATGAATGAAAAAGTCTCAATTGCTTTAGTCAGCTTGACCACACACAAAGCCGGACAGGGCGAACGACTGCAGCAGCCAATCAACCCCATGCCGAATGGGGTCGCAGCTAGAGAGTATTGGTAATTTTAGCCGTTTTCCCTCTTCTATTTACGGATGCATTTCAATTTCCTTTTGCCATTCGAAGATGTCTGATGAATTGCAGCAATTGCAGGCGAATGCAGTTGGTCTCACCCAGAGCAAAGTTCATTGCACTGCAACAGAACACTCCGCTGCCTCCCTCTGTGTGCTTCGCATCCTTCTCGAGAGTCTCTTGGCTTGGCCATAAAACAATTGTTTGACAACTCTTTGCATTTCAAATGCAAATACATTATTTTTCAGCGTGTGCGACAAAGGGCGAGGAACCAGAACCAGAAAGAATTTATGGTCAGGCGTTATGTTTACAGAGGGGTAGGGTGGAGGGTGGAAGTTGGACGGCAGGAAAGGGGCAAGTCTGCCTGTTTGGTATGGCATCTATGAGGCTGCAAACACGACAGGCTCATGAATATTTGCCAGTTGTCGTTGTCGATGTTCGCCTGGAATTTCTGTCAAGTTGTCGCCGTTGTTGCTGCTGTTGCTGCTTATGCTGCCCTCCCGCTGTTTGTTGCTGTGGTTGTCATCAGACATGTTGCTGTCGCAGCTTGTGTGTTGCTGTTGTTGTTGTAAATACATATATTAAAAACTGGCGACACTTTTGCCCACTTGCCGACGCCCTGCGTTGTCTGTAATTGCATTGCATGTATGGGCATTTCTCTTTCTCTCCCTCTTCTACTTTCTTCCTTCTCTCTCTCTCTCTCTCTCTCTCTCGCACTTCCTCTACTAGCATCGCCATCACTTGTCACCAAACAAACCAACGTAAATCATTAAAAAGCCAACGCATAAATAATGAATATACCAGGAATGCAATATCATTTTCTGTCCTACTCTCTCACTTCCTCTCCCACTCTCTCCCTCTCTTTCTGCGAACAATTGTTTAAAGCATATGCCACAGAGCGACTGCAACTGCCCGATATGCTCGAGTGCGTGAAGTGTTATTTGAGCCATTAATAAGCTATGAAAATGCATTTAATTGTGCCAATTTCCATGAAGGAAAATGCAGAAAACACTTATGGTATATTAAATTGAAACTTGAGAGCTGCATTTTTGCCTTCTTATGCCGTTTTATTACACATTATAACAATAAATGCAAATAAATACTATTGGATATATATATATATATCAATACAATAAAAATTAAAAATGTCGAACTATTAATGAAATATTAGTAAACTTATTAAAATATTGAAATATTAAATCAAGAATTTAATATAAACGTAAAAAATCAATTAACATTAATGTAGTGTATTAAACCACTTTTAAATATCATATAATAGAAGTAAACAAATTTTATAATTAATTATATACACACATAAAATCAAAAATTATATAGTAACTAAATTAAATAATGAATACAGCTATATATGAGTATATATTAATATATTAAATGTATTAACATATCTGCAATTTCCCACAATAATCATTTAATTAAAGATTATTTCGTTCTGGAAATCGTATTCTTAAGACATGCTATATATAGTAGAATTTTCATTTAATTTCATAGAATTTTCTTTTCTTTCTTTTATTATCGCCAAAAGGAAATTTCCTGAAAATTCGCAACAGAAGCAGTTTCCTTTATTTCCTTTGCTTTCTTTTTCTCTTTTCGAGTGTGTTTTCATTTCTCGTGCTAAGCATTCCGCAGTTTCATTACAAGCATCGCCCCCTCTCTCACACACACATAGCTCTACTCATGCTCTTTAATCCAATATACGAGGTATGAATGAAATTCGGCAGCTGCAATCATAAATAAGCATATTTTGTTGGCGATTAACTAACCGCAAAAGGGCTAACAATAAAAAAAAAATGGATGGAGACGCTCGAGTCCGGCAAACCGCTAGCATGCTAACGGTACAATGCTCCAGAACATATGCACACACTCACACACACACACACGTAGATCCAAATACATAGAAATTTATTTCTGTACTCTATAAGGCAATAGGATTAACCCTTAATGCGCAACAGCAATAATTGCCATGACGTCGACTGCGCCGCGCGCTGTCAGCGGCAACTGCGACAGCAGCAGCGGCAGCGGCAGCGACGACTTAATTTTTAGCACAGGCGGCAACAACTTGACCCATATTTCCAATGGCTGACACACTGTGTGGCAGAAGCAGCCACCGTGCTGCCACTTAAAGCTGCTCGCATACAAACACTTCAGGAGACCCCGCTGGAGTCCCCATCCCCTGCGCTCGTACCCATGCCAATCACTGTACCCAATATTTGTACACCTCTTCAACCCCAGCCACGACCTCTGCCTGCACCCCTCCTCCTGCATGGCACGTACATTAACGTAGCCAGAGCTGAAAACTGAAATTTTGTCGTCGAAGCGGCAAATGAGCTGGAAGCGTGTATCGAAGCGAAGGAATGGCAGCATGGTCAGAGCAGAGGGGCAGGGAGCTGGTCGGGGATGAGGGGATGCTGCAAAATAAATATGTATGTATACAAATAAACGAAAGGAACGAACGCCGAAGCGAAAGCGAAAGCCGAAAAAGGCAGCAGCCGCGGCAGTGGCAGCGGCAGAAAGATGCGCAGAAAATGGGAAAACGACTGTGTGGAAATTTGCAAAGCGACGGCGCAAAAATAAATTAAGTAAAAATAAATGTCACGATGCGAAATATACAAGAAAAGCAGCAGCAGCAGCAGCAACGCTGAGCGGAATAGACAGCGCTAGCGCAGCATACACACATATTACACATACGCCGCGTGGGCAACTCTCGACACTCGACTCTCGTCCCGAGGCGCGCGCGTGGGAGTTCGCTGCTTTTTTAATGAGTTTTATTAGGCAGGCCCAAAGCCAAAAAAACACACGCATAAACAAACACTTAAAGAGCGAGCGCGCGCATACACACACACACACACACACGTACACACACTCGCGCATAAGCGCTGCTCCCGCTGACAACAAATCGAATTAATGTTGTTGCCTTTTTACATCAAAGAGAACGAGCTATGCTCTCTTTAGTCAAGCTACACGCTCGCTCTCTCTCACTGTCTCTCTCTCTCTCCATGTCTCTCTCTCTCTCAGTTGAGTCACGAGTCTGGCAAAAGCTCGACTCGATGGCTGAAATTATCCCTGGATGCTGTCGCTGGAAATTCCTTTTGCCTGTTTCGGTTTTTCTTGCTGTTTTTCATTTTGCTCGTTTTCCGTTGCCTACTTATAGGCTGCGTGGCACGCATAGAAATGTTAATGTTTGTCCTCCGTGTTCAGTTTCGAGGGCAACTGTGTGTGGCCCTATCCATGTGTGTGTGTGTGTGTGTGTATTTGAGTGCTTGTGTGCGTGTGCGAGCTCCGCACGTTGCTGGAAGCTGCACGCAATTTCATTTTGATTTTGATTGCTTCTGTAGCTGCGGTTTGTATTATCATACACACACACTATATATGTATGTACATATCTATGTGTATGTGTTCTGTCTGCCTCTGCATATGACTGCAGCTGCACGTCGTTAATACCGTAATGCATGCAACACGCGCTCCGCTCGCTCCAGCTGCAATTTATCACGGCAGGAATTTCATTTCATTCCGTTTCAGCTTAGCATTTTCTGCAGCGCTGTGTTTGTAATACTCCCGACTATCGTTCTTCGAGCTTAATTAATTATTCTTAAATGATACTACCGTTTCTAAGTTATTTTCACAAGTCGATCTTTACTGTACTTAAGCTTTTACTAAGAAAAAATCGATTAGAAACGGCTTAAGTTGCAGTTTCTTAACTATTTTATGAATAACATTTTTTGTTGCATACTTTTCAGTGCTGCGGCAGCAAGTAAAACCTCTGAGAGAATTTATTAAATAACTTCTTTGTTTATTATATGATTGCAACCAAATTTGCAGAAATCATTTGGATGATTATTATTATTCTACACAACAAAAATGAATACCATAGCCTTAAAATTACGTTGGCATTTCTGTTTATAACGATTTACGGGAGCTTGGCTACCTTATAAAAGCATTTTAATTTGCGTTTGATAATAAGAAATCCTATCACTTTATTTGCTTGTCTTAGCTCTTACGATCTCGGAGATCTAGGCTATTATATTGAGAAACTGAATAGCTTCGCTGAATTAATTCAAATTTGGTATATTTTCATTAGTCTAAACATAATAAGCTTGTACTGGGTGGCAAATGTTTCAATCTGCTGTGATTTCATCCTAAATTTTAACTCAAAATAATTTTAGTATTCAAAAGTATCATTAAATTTGAACATCATCATTACAAATATCAATATTTTAACTTTTCTAACTTCGTAAACAGTTTCAAACTGTCTTAAGTTCTATCTACTCTTTGAAACTCTGTCAGATAATTTTCTGTTGAGTTTTAACTGACTTTATTCATAAATATAAAATAGCGCATAATATGTAAACTTCTCAATAACTGAACTTATCTTATTCTACGCAAATAAATTGAATTTCTTCAATATGAAAGCAACAAATCATCTCAGCTCATCTAGTTTTAAGGCAACTCATTCGCCTCGGCTTAATTGATAAATTAAAAGCTTTGCTTTAAGCCCCATTAGACTCTTTTCAAATATGTAAGAAATGTAATTAAAGTAATCAGCCGAGCCGAAGAAAGTCAAAGAGAAACAGAGATAAGAAAAAGGCAGAGAGAGACAAGCAACCTAAGCCGCATAATCCCATTCAGCTAAACAAAAACTCAGCGAATCGAGAAGTGGCAAAAGGGGAGGAACTCAAGATGAGCCGCGATCCCAGTTCCGATTGAAATCAAGGCAACAATACCTAAGCCGCTGGCTCGATAATCGAGTGTCGCAAGTGCACTTAAAAAGAGCTAACGAAAAAGGCTAAAAAAAAAGGTTAAAGAAAGAGGCTAAAGAAAAAAGTAAGCACTGCATTTTAGCGAGAGCTGACGCTGCCAGTTGCCGTTATTCATTTTTCCAATAATACGCGGTGCGCCTCAAACTCCATTAAAACTAATTAACGCTGTGCTTGCGGCTTGTGGCAAGGCGTGGCAGGGGCAGAGACGCAGGCAATGGGAGATAATTTAAAAATAGTTTGCTGCAACAGGAGCGAGCTGGTAGCGAAGTTTGCCCGCTTGCAACGTTGGATAAATAATGTGAAATAATAAGCAACATTCTGTGGCACAAAGCGGATGCGGAGTAGCAGCAGGCTGCGTAAGTAGCGGCAGAAGCGGAGGGAGAGAGAGAGAGAGGAGTGGGATGGGAGGGAGCGAGCGGCACGCGAGGTGAGTTGGGACGTACTCGGCCGACGGGTGGCAACTGTGTCTTGTGGCAGCGTTTCCTGCGAGGCAATTGACCAACATTTTCAATTAATTTTTGCTCCAATAATCAGGCAACATTACGTGGCATGGAGTGAGATGGGGAGGTAGACTTTGAGAGAGTGAGAAAGAGAGAGAGACAGACTGAGGTGCCGAGAGCGTAGCGTGGCAGCGCCAGGGAGTTTGTCGTGCCGTGTAAAATGCGCGACATGCTCCACATCCTTCGCGCTGGCTGCACAAACATTTGCCGAGGCACCGGCTACGAGGTATGCTACGTACCGCTTGCCCCAGCCCCTCCTCCACAACCCTGTACTTCCCCCCAACCGCCCTTTCAGCCACTGCTCAATCGCAAAACCCCTCAGCCTCAACGCACAGTTGAGTTATTTGACGCGCAGCTGTTGGCCAAAGCCGCAACAGCCCGACGGCGGCACCGGAAATATGATCCCCTGCAGCCCCAACAACCCGCCTCGCCACAGTCCCCTCTCCCCAGTCAACCTGCTGCCTTTACCGGTTGTGCTCTACAAAATATCGCTGCATACTTTTATATGCATGCGTGCTTGCGTGTGTGTGTGTGTTGGGGACTCGTTAACCTTTTTTGCTCAGCCCAGACGGCAGCAGAGTTGGTAGAGGAGGGGGGAGGCAGAGTAGAGGGGTAGTATAAGCAGAGAACTTCTTGGCGCACACACACACACACACACAAACATTTATCTTCTAATTGAGGCAGTCGCACAGCAAATTGTTAATTTGAGTGCGGGGACGCATTCGACAGAATGAGAATTATACCCTCTCTTTCGCTCGCTACATATCTCTTCCTATCTCTCTCTCTCTGTCTTTTTCTCTCTCTCAGCTGGGAGCCCTTTTTGCCGCTTTTCCCGCACACATTTGCGCCACGAGCTGCAAATGCAGTTGAGCTTTAACTTTATGACAGGTGTTAACGGTCCACATTCAACCATTATGACCGCATTAAACATTCACTTAACACGGTAGCCTTCTCTTCCACTCCCCCCTTCCCACTGCCACCCCTCCGCTGCGGCTCGATTGGGGAATTGCAGGCAGTTAGGTCGCTCCAACTACTGTATAAAGTCTCGGACAACTACAGAGCAGACGCGACGAGCTTAAGAAAATTGAAACGGACAACATAAGCAGCGCTTAGTGCAGCGCGGTTAGTGCCCAAGCATATTGGAAAAGATCGAGTAGGAGAAAGATATACAAGACAGAGAGAGAGAGAGAGAGCATGGAAATGGGAGCGACACATCTAACGAGTCATGCTTAGTAATTTTTTCTATCATATTTAATAATAGCTAATATCAAAGGATGACTCCTTCGGGTCACAGTTTTCTTTCAATTCTTTTTATCATCTTTCTGTATAAATTATTATGGGTATCAGGTGGATTTTAAAGCTCTATAAGTAGAGTATTATATTTTATAACTTGTGTCTAATGCATGAATTATTGCATTCAGCTAAACTGCTATAAACGACCTACATTTGTAAACGACCTATTTCTGTAAACGACCTATTTTTGCAAGCGACCTATTTCCAGG
The DNA here is from genome assembly GCA_018151445.1 of Zaprionus inermis. NCBI lineage: Eukaryota > Metazoa > Arthropoda > Insecta > Diptera > Drosophilidae > Zaprionus > Zaprionus inermis. Next base: position 2,807,244 of record JAECXD010001696.1, read on the forward strand.
CTAACAGCTCAGCAACTTATTTTCCAGAAAGTTGAGTGTTATGGAAAAGAGATGTTGGCCGTTTCTGAGATTTAATTAATGAATTAATTAGTTAAACAAATATATATATAATTTACAAAGATTTTGAAAAGCTATAGAAACAAATTCGTTTATCTTTGACTGAAATTAAAAAAGCCTTAGGAATTTATGAAAATGTTCCTTTGCAAAGGATATATTACTTTAAAATCTATAAAGTATATAAAAATATATATTCTAGCTCCCTGTTAAGAGGTGCTACTTTGAACATATACCTTGTTAATAAGTAGAAACCAGCTGGATCTGGAATATACTATACAATATGCTTGCTACTTCACACTATCTCTCCTAATGTTACTGTATCCATCTTTATTACAATTCTGCCCTTCTATCTCTCACTACGCCTCACTGCTTGTCTCTATCACTTGCTACCCCTGTCTTTCTCTTCTCCAACCTCCTCTTCTCTGAAATTTCTTCCCTTAAATCATTTTCAGAGCTGCCGAAATGAGTTTTAACTTCTGTGTTGTTTGAGGCATAATTAATGTTTGTATTTGTTAGTGGAGCTGCAACTGGAGATATATGTAACTGTATAGTCAGACCTTTTGGCAAACTAAAATGTTGAGGTAACCGCAAAGTTTCGTTCAACTCAAACAAGATGCTGCAGTCCAAAGAGTCCTCCCACCTAGCCGCTCCTCCTCGCAGCATTTACCCTCCTCTCTCTCTCTCTCTGCCTGCACGCTTCAACGTGAAACCATTTTAACCTGTCAAACCACATTTCGAGAAATATGTAAGTGTATGTGTGTTTGTGGGTGTGTGTGTGTATGTGTAGGTGTGTGTGAGAGTGCCACGTGCATTAACTTAAATGCTTTGTGGGTTGGGCACTTTGGTCTCTAAAAGGTAACAGCATACGGCGACGTCACAGCGAGTGCTGCTATCGCAGTAGAGGCAGCAAGAGGGGTGGCCGAGCGGGAAGCGGGGGAAAGGGGCGGTGAAGCGAGGACAGAGCAAAAGCGAAACCGCTTTTCAAACATTTAACGATTTTTTTTAGGTCAGGCTGCAAAAATATTTTAGCATAAAAATGTGAATATTTTTTTTAGCCCGCTGCGCCGCTTGCCCTCGCGGCACGACTTACTCGCGGCAGTTTATGAATGACAGCTTACTCTCACTCACACACACACACATACATAACACACACACACATGTATGGAGCCTAATATAGAGTGCAGTTTATGAGCCTTTCCTGTGCGAAAAAAAACCAAGTAAAACTCAACTCGTTCGAGCGCGCATTTCTAATGCGAAACTTATTAACATACTTCAGGGCGCAGCGTGCATTAGTAGGCGTATGCAGGTATGTCAAAGGCGTATGTATATGTGTGTATTTAATTGCAGTTGCGCCCACCCGCAGTGGGCGTGGCCTTGCCGCAGCTTGACAATAAAATGAGGGATACATGGGCTTGCAAATTATGAAAAAACGTCAGCAAGCTGCAGCAGCAGCGGCAGTTGCAATGGTTATTGAAACGCACACACAGACGCCACACACACACACAGAGAGGGCCCGCACGCAGGCACACCTGGGCACCCACACACGTACAGCGAGTCAGGCACAACGCACATTGCTATGCCGTTTGGTGCGCACTCACGGCGTATACGCAATGCCTGGCTGTGTGTATCTCTCACTTTGCTAGCTGTAAGTAATTTGAAAACCTCTGTGTGTATGTATGTGTGTGTGTGTGAGAGGCAAAAATAGGTCAGTTGTGCTCTGCTGTTAAACTGGGCGTGACAGCAAAGTGGCAAACTGAAGTTGCAGCAGCAGCAGCAGCCGCAACCCAACCCAAGCGCAGCAAAAACTTTCAACACATAAAATAGCTACCAAAAAGTCGCCAGTTAATTGGGCGCCTCTCCCTCTCTCTTTTCCCATGTGTGTGTGTGAGTGTGGGGGGGGGGGGCGTGGCAGCTGTATACCGTGTGCAACTGGTGGTTAATATTTGATGGCTGCTGCTGCTGTTTTGCATTCCTTTTCGTGCAACAACTGCAGCAGCTGCGACCTACTTTCTGACAATGCATTTTTGCAGCTGCAGCCCTCTGGCTCTCTCTCTCTCTCTCTCTCTATATCTATATCTCTTTCTGTCTGTATGCGTGTGTGTGTGTGTGAGCTGCATCAACAAGTACACACAGAATTCCCGAGCACAGAACTGGGCGTTGCTCTTCATACTCATCGCACTTATCACTGCAACTTCAGTTGCAACTTCTCAAAGCTGTCATAAAAAGCAGCAGCAGCAACAGCAAAAATTTCAGAGAGCAGGAGAGGTGGGTGGAGTAAGTGCAGTACTCCCCGTAGATGCTGCAACATTGGGGCATATATATTGCACTGCATTTTTGCCAGATTGCTATGAAAGCTTTTCGCTTAATAAATCAATTTGCTGCATCATAAAAAATAACAATAAAGTCGCCGACACTCAACCGGAGCGATGGAAGGCAGCAAAAATGATGCAATATAATAAGAGGGAGGGTATAAAGTGAAGAAAAAAAACTATAGGTTTATGTGATACGAAATTTGTAAGCGACTGCTCGATCATTTATCACAAGGGCAACGCTTAGTTGAGCGCACTTAGATGGTTATGATTAATGAAAGTGAAGGAGAAATGGTTGATAATTTTTTGGATCTATAAACAGCAATATAAAATATACTATTATAATGTATTATTTGTATATGAAGAATAAGAATTGTTAAAAAAAAAACTATAGAACTGTAAGCGACCTATTCCTAATATTCCCAAACGACCTATTTCTAAAAACGACCTATTTCTGGGTTATTTGTTAAGAAGTCCGAGAATTATACAACAAATTTGGGCGTTAAAAAAAAAAATGTTGATGTAATCTCAGACCTATATCGGATAGGTATCGGATATCAAATTTAACGAAATATATTTAGATCTGTTTTAAAGGAACTTTGTAGTTAGCACCGTGACACGAAAATTTTTAACACTTTCTAATAAATAAAAAAAATAAATAAAATTGAACTTGCTCCAGGTTTAACACTCTGAAGCTCTTAGATATTGAACAATTGTTCTTATAAGAATTATAAAATAAAGTAATTTTATTCTTTTGAAATTATAATGGCATATGAAGAGAAACGTACACACAGACAGAAGGCATACAAAAAAGTATTGGACATCATTTTAACAGTTTTGATTTTAATCCCTTTAAGTTTTCAGCAACGTTTCATTTCACGTTGAAATCTACAAATAAATTTCGGTTTATTTCAAAAAATTTCACTGGAAATCAGCAAGAAATTTAATTCGAAACGTGGTGAAAAGCACGGACAATAAAGCGACCATTTGCAGGTCTTCTCTAGGCTTAATTCAATTAAATTTCACAGTTGGCACTTAGCACGTTTTTTGAGAGAGAGAACTTGGCCAAGAATAAATTTTGCAAAAAAAAAAAAAAACTAATAAATAAATAAATAAGCAGCATGGAAAATACAACTAGATGGCAATAAAGAGGAGAGAACAAGAGAAGTTTGCGAGCAAAAAGTAAAACGAAGTGGATACGTTGCCAGAGATGAAGCCACAGCCAGAGATGGAGCCATAGTCCGTACCCAGAGCCAGAGCCAGAGCCAGAGCCAGAGCAATAGCGAGGCAAAAATGGTGAAACGAGGCGAACGAGTCCATGTCCTTGGGCAACGTCCCACGCAAAGGTTACCAATACACGCACACGCACAAAAGCAATCAAAGAGAATGGCTGAGGCACAGCAGCAAACTAGCACACACACACACGCACACCCAGAGCGAGAGAGTGAGAGAAAGAGACGCACTCAACGCGCGCCGACAAAGCGAAAGAGAAAACAACATAAAAATTAAAGAAGCTTTAAGTATCCTTGTTGCTGCTGCTGCTGCTGCTGCTGCTACGCCAACGCCACAGGAAACGTGGGGGATGTGCACAACGGAAGGGTAGCGGGGGGGAGGGGCAGAGGCATGGCTGCGGCAGAGGCGTAGGCGTTGGGGTCTGTCAGAAATTGCTTCGTGCTGTTGTTGTAATTTTCTTTTTTCTAAGATTTTGCACGCCTGCCAAAGTTTACGCGCTCTCACGCACTCGCTCGCTCCCTCTCTCGCTCGCACGCTCTTTCTCTCTCTCTCTTTCTCTCTCTTCGTTCATTGCGCACCTTAAAGCTCTCGCATGTGCGTGTGTGCGTACGGTGTGTGCGCGCGTGTGTGCGAGTGTTTGTCTGTGTGTGGCTTAGTGCGAAAAATATATAAATGTGCAGCGATTATGGCCAAAAGATCTTTCTGCCACTGTCACAGATATAGATACAGCTCAGATACACACGCACACAGCTACATGCGTCATTTACATATGCATATGTATGCTGTACATGTGTGTGTGTGTGTGTGCGTGTCTGCTTTTATCTGCAGCTGATAAAAAATTGCTATGGATATTAAAGCGTTGCCTTCTAAAATCCTGAGCTGCCTCAGTGTGCGTGTGTGTGCGCGTGTGTGTGTGCATATTTTTAGCCATTTTTAAGTTCCTTTTCTCATCGTATTCTTTATAAATTTTTTATTTTTATATATGTCTGTAATCGGCAGATGAGTGCAAACTACTTTCCTGCCAGTGTCGATTCAATCCTATCGTTTATCGATAAATTCCTAAGTATTTATGAATAACTGTAGGCTTCAAATATGTTTAATACATCTGAAAAGAGTTTGGGCAATTATTTTTACTATTTATTTTCAGTTTGTGTAATTCTTTGGGGGTATTTGAGAAACATATGCTAGTTAAGAGACTTGCTGATATTTTTCTTATATTATATATTTTTATATATATCTACGCAATATCTAAGTTTAATATTAATTTATTTTTTTCATTATGCATTTATTCATTTTATTTATTTTCGCTTTTTTTTTAATTGTTTACCATTAACAATTTCCAGTAAATATGCTTTATTTAAAAAAAAAACCAAAACAAGTTATACGATTTTTCCCTTTATTAAAATTCCCACTATGATCATAATAAAATGTGTAAGGGCGCTCTCTGTGTTTCCGTATATTTCTTTAGCTATCATTTGTCTATCTTTTTTTATCTCACTGTGCTCTCTCTCCCCCTCTCTCTCTCTCCTTTCTCTCTCTCTCTCTCTCTCTCTCTCTCTCTCGCTCTGTTTCCGTATATCTCTCTTACTATCATTTGTTGTTTTGCTTTCTTCTTTTATGTCTGTCTACTTTCTGTATACTCTCCCCTTTTTTCCCTTCCCCTCGCTCTCTCTCTCTCTGCTCTCTTACTCTCTTCTCTCTTGCTATCACTTGCAACTCCCCGTTTATTTTGTTATCTTTCAGATTTTCTTTCTATCTTTCATTTTCTCTCTTCTACTCACACATTTCATTCAAAACTCAAATATTTTTGACTCATTTCTCTCACGTTTACTTCATTTACTCGCTCTCTTTTGCTCTCTCTCTCTCTCTCTCTATTTATGTTGCCTTTTCTTCGTATTCTGCTTCACTTTCACTTCGTTTCCCGCTCTCGCTCGCTCTCTCTTCGTCATTTCACCCAAAAATTTCCCGAAATAAAAAGTCCCACATACCTTGTCTATAAACAGTCTAAAATAGTTGTATATTTATTATGATCTCTCTCGACTTATCAACAAAGTTGCAGCTAACACAGCACCCGGCCTGCCATGTCCGCCCGCTCACGGCACCCACTCGTCCACGTCGTAGGACTTCTGTGTGAACTCACACTGCAGCACCGGCTCCTTGGGCTGCGCATCAGATTCGCCGCCAGCCTTGCGACGACGACGACGCATGCCCTCGATAACGCCGGCTATGGTTAGCACCAGCAATGCACCCGAGGCAACGCCCAGAATGGGTATGGTCAGCACATTCAGTTCGTCATCATCGTTGGCAGCCTGATCGATGCTCAGCAGCTGATCGAATAAAGTGCGACTGCAGGTGAGTTTTCCTCGCTTGCCCTGCTCCTGCTCCCTCTCCTTCTCGCTGGGCTCATCTGGCGCATAGCCTGAATTACATTCACAAACACCCTGCTCCGAGCATGTCTGATGCGGACCACAGCCAGCCTGATGACAATCCGCGCCAGCTTTTTCATTGCTCTCGAAGAGTTCGGCACGACATTCGCCCGCATAGAGCACAAAACCATCGGCACACTCAGCGGCTTCAGCAGCCCGCACAGTTGTTGCACCACTGCTGGTGCTGCTCAAGAATTCCTCCAGCTCCGTGACATCATCAGCACCGGGCTGACTCTGCTCGATGCAACGATGCTCCACAGCGCTCCACAAGTAGCCACGATTGCACTCACAACGTTCGACCTCAACGCAACGTCCATGGGCGCAGCCATCGCCCAACTGGCAGCTGGGCACGCACGGAGCGCTCACGCCATCGCCGGTGGGTTCCAGAGCACGATAGCCTTCCTTGCAGGCACAGGTCTGCGGCGCCACACACTGCGAGCCACTCGGACAGCTGCGCTCGCACACGGGCTCACAATAATGGCCGCCATCGCGATGCGATATCGCGGAGACATAGCCGGTTGTGCACTGACAGCGCTGCGGGGCCACACAGCTGGCGTGTGCCGGACAACCACGCTCACAGATCGGTTCACACAGACCCGACTCCAGTTGCCTGTAGCCGGGGCAGCATTCCGCGATCAGCTTGTAGCTAACTTGCTCCTCCTCGGTGCTGTAGGTTTCGGTGATCTGCTTCGTCTTCTGCCAGATTTTCCATTTCGATGGCTGCTTGATCACGGTGCGCTGCTTGGTCACCGGTACCAGCTGACTGGAGCTCACGTTGCGTTCGCAGTAGTGCTCCCGCAGAGCCAGAGACGTGCCCGCGAGCAGGCAGAGCCACACGCCGAGCGACAGAGCGACAGCCACACGCATTTGGTACATTTTCTCTCACTTCTCACTCTTTCAGTCTCACGCACTCTCTCTCTCTCTCTCTTTGTCTCTCTTGGTGCCTTGTACGCGGGTCGACCGTTCAGCTTGAGGTTCGCTGGAAAACTGAGCTCTGCAGGCGCTTGCAGCACGCTCGAGAGCTGCTCGTCTGCCCGGAGTATCCGTAAGTAACATCCGCAGTCGCTGATAAGTGCTGCAGGCAACGCATCGCTGCTCTAGGCAAGTCAAGTCACTCTGAAATCTCTGAGGGTTGCATTTTCCGAAGCAGAGGGTAGGTAGGAACAGGCGGCAGGCAATGACAGAGAAACATATCTCAGTTACACTGCGCTACAAAAGTGGATAGCATTTTTATGGATTTTCTGTGCTGTTGGCACAGACGTACAATATTTAAAATATACTTCAATAGCATAGAGTATAAAGCAACCTTCAGCTTAAATTTGGTATGTCTAGTTCTTATAATAGCTGAGATGTGTACGTTCATACAGACAAACATGGGTAAACCGACTTAACTAGTCATTCTAGTCATATATACTTGACTAGATTCAGTGGTTACTTTGTGGAGGTAACCACTCCTGCTTCTGCCTATTACACACCCGTTTATACCCTTTTTCAATGGTCAATAGATATAATATAATATAATATAATGACAATAAAAATAATATAGTATTTTAAGATAAATTAAAAAACATGTTTTAAACTTCAAAATTTTTTTTAGTGTTAACAACACTGAAAAAACATTGTTTTAGTACTTCTTCAATGTAACACTACTCAAGAAACACCCCATATAAAAAAAAAACAAACATGTGAAGACTCTCCCAAACCCTGTAGCATAGTGTTAGCTATCGATGCCTCAAAAAAGTTCAGTCAGCTGATGCTGCGCTGCGCTGTTTGGCAGACAAAGGAAATGTGCTGGTGCTCATTGTGTATAAGGGGAACGCTATCTGGCACTAGGCCTGGGTTTATCTTAATACCCGCTTACAAAAACCTCGTCTCGATCGTTTAAGTCACCCGCATTCGAAGTGCGATAATGCATTATAGAATCTGTCTGTAGAACTGCATCAGAATTAAGTAAGAAATACATTTGTTTTTTTCATTGAGTCACAAAGGCATCAAGACGGAACTAAATATTATCATATTTTGTCGTTGTTATTAATACTTTTTTGATACTGCGATTTGTGAGTGTGGGGATCGGTAAAGTTAAACTGTCATACGGAAATAGATATGCCTTATACATACGTATTTCTCATTGTTTTCGAGAGTTTAACAACGAGAGTGAAACCGGTTTTGAGTTGTGAAAATGTTACAAGAGTTCCATATTCTATTTACCTGTCGAACTGACCGTTACCTGCTCGGCATTGATATGGAGGTCACGCCACAGCGAGAGAGAAATATGTAAAATATAAACAGGTAAGAGAAAAATGTCCCGAATTTTTGTTTGTTAACATTTACTGGGGTATTATGGTAAAAGATACAATGAGAAGGAAATTTTCAACAACATATGTTCGAACAGCTGAACATGGTTAAGTTGTGTGTTATATTTTATTTTTTTGGAAATTATTTAAAAACGTATTAATTTGTTCTTTTAAATTAAAATATATTGTACTAGGTATTTTTATTGAATATCATAATTTCTATCCAATTCTTTATACGATATCTATGTGTTATTTTAAACCGATTTTAATGAAACTTAGACAGCAAATAAAAAACATAACTATTTATTGATGTTAAAAGTTTGATTGGGTTATCTTAAGAAATAACACAAATCTTCACTGTTGATGTTGGTTATAAATATTTAAATGCCTGAAGGGGTCGATATCTTCGCTTTACTAAATATACCATCTGCTGGTAATAATAAATTTTATTTATTATTATAATTATTAACATGACTCAGTCTTTAGTTTGGCTGACACATTGAGAAGTTTATATATATATATATATATATATATATATATATATATATATATATATTCATTGCAAGTCAGCTTTCTTTATAATTTCGTATGTTTCGATAAAGAAACCTTTCAGTCAATAGGGGTTCTCTCTGGCGTCACGCGCACAATACGCTTCCAACTTTTTGTTAGATCTTGTGAGGCGGTATCTCAACCCACTCTGCACGCACACACACACACAATCGCGCGCACACACACACAGAGGAAAGGCAAGAACTGTCAATGCAGACGCAGGCGTCACGGGGCACGTATCCTGCGCTCTGTCTTCCAATCCGACTGTCGCTGCTGCGAGCCAACAAAATGAACACATGAACGGATGAATGACAGCTGACATAGAAACAAAAGTCTCAGTGTGTGTGTGTGTGAGTGAGTGTGTGTGCGTGTGTGTTAGTGACACAGTCACATTCTAATCTAAAATAATTGAATTGAAGTCAGATTGCAACTGATGCCACACACAGATACTGATACAGATACAGATACAAATACACTGACTGCTAGAGTTACACTTACAGTAACAGTGCGTGTGAAAAGTACACTTTTAGTCCAGGGGGGCGCGACAGGCAGGGCTCGGGGGCATGTGCCACCAACAGTTGTCGCCACAGTCGAGCGAGCATTGTTGATTTGCCCGCATGCGAGCTGTCTTTGTATCTTTTCCCTTGCTCTCTCGGTTGCGTATCTGTATCTGTAACTACATTTTGCAACTGTACATGTATCTGTATCTGTATCTGTAGCTTATGCTCCAGTTGGCTTTGCCACATATGCGACACGCCGCCTTTGAAAATTAATGGTCGCAGCACTTGCTAACTGAATTTTTAGCTTTGCTTTCATTGTCATTGTCTCGCACACAGCAACTCTGGCACGCGCCAGCGAGTGCTGCCGCGGCAACCCTGGTCGAGATTTTGCACGTTCGTGAAACTGCAATTAGGCTGAAACTTTTTGGGCTAGTCCCAAGTTCGTTTTGCTTGAGTTATTGCCTTGGCTTTGCTTGCGATTCGCGACCCGCTAATTGCCGCACATAAATTTGCATTATCTCACGTACCGAGCGAAAGGTACTGCCTGCTCCTCTACCTCCTTCTCCACCACTTGTTCTAGTCTCTCTCTCTCTCTCTTACTCACTCTCTATCTCTCCCTCAACTCATCCGCCTTGCGCTTAACTGTTAAATTATCCAAGTTGCGAACGGGCGAAAACTTTTACCAACCCCATGTGACATCTGCTGCTCAATGCACAGACACGTAGTGGGAACACTATGGCTAAGGGATTTAGAGCGGAAGAGAGAGAGAGAGAGAGAGAGGACACATGGAGTGGGACTGGACAGACAGTTTAACTGGCAAAGTGTTGAGGCGTCTTCGCAGGCGAAGTTTGGGCGAACATTGTAAGTAGTTCCCAAATGATTAGGCAGAAACGTTTAAATTATGAATTAGCTCAAGTTCCCCGTTGAGCTGTAAAAATGCCAAAGATAAGTCGACATAGATGAAGTCACAATAGACAAAGCACGGCATAAATGATTGATAGGTTAGTAATTTAAGGGGATTATATCAGAACAATCGCACTTATTAGCTAAACGCAGCTTAATCAGAAAGAAACGTAGTACAAGTTATGAAAAAAAAAACAAACTATATTCTGTTTCACACTGAGTATACAAATATTTGTATATTCTGTGAACTAGAGCTATCAAAATTTCTGACAGTATGCCTTATTATTATACGCAGCTTAGTCAATTTTAGTTTAGAATTTAGCCACGCCTCCATGCGCCGCCGTTCATCGAAAATAAGTGTATAACAAGCGTAATTTTAGGAGTAAAGTATTCATTTTTGGTCTGTAGAATAATTATTACCCAGCAAATAATTTCTGCAAATTTGAATGGAATAGCATACTTAAAACAGCAGTTTTTGACTATATAATTTGATTTGCTTTAGTGGCTGCACTCAAAAGTATGCAACACAAATTATTTAACTAAAAACTTCTCATATGCCCAGGACGAAAAGGTTTATCAGAGTCAAGCACACTCGACTCGAGTTTGTATTATCAGCGACCTTTTATTTTTAGCCCAGGGGCGACCTCTCGCTGGCCTGGCCTAGTTCTAAATTAAGTGGCACAACAATAATAAAACGATATGTTTTAACCTTAAATTTCTGTCTCTATCTCTTTTGTTGCCCCTCTCATTTTCGCTGCGAAGGTTATGAAAACGCAGCCAAGCTACAGCGAATTCGCATTGTTTCGCCGTCGTTTTTTTGTTGCAGCGGCAACAACAACAAAGCGTACAGCAAGAAGAGCAACGAGCAAAGAGCAAACAAGAACAACAACGAAAACAAGGAGCACACGTGAGAAACTCTGCAAAATGGTAGGTAGGAAACTGCGTCGCCGTCTGTGATTAAAAAGCAGCTACGCCATTTTGTAGCTGTCCTACACCCTGTAGCCATGAAATGCTCAAGAGTGGGTAGTCACCTGGTGAAGAAATATGAAAAAAAAATGAAAAGGAAATAGAATGTGACAGAGTCACGAATTATTGTGCATACTAAACCAGGTTCATTTAAATGTTGTAGAATAATTCAAATTCAAAAATAATTATTTTTTATTTATTATTTATTATTCTTACGAGTTGAGCCAAGATTTTCAATTTTATTATATCTAAAAATTAGTATTTTTTTGCTTATGTGACAAATTTGAACAGTTTTTATTTAACAAGAAAAACGAAAGTTATTTAAAAGTTAGCATGAACTAACTCGACTAGCTAAAATGTTTGCTTTTTCTTTTCGTTTCTATCTCTCGTTTTGCTTTCATCAGATGCGACTGCTGCTGCTGCTTCTTCTTCTGCTTGAGTTCTGTGCGCGGCCATTTTCATTTGCAACAAAGTTTAAGGTCCTTCATACATAAATAAGCAGTAAGCAGGCGGCGTCGCCTCAAAGTGCCTGGCAAACAGCAACAGCAACAGCAACAACAACAGCAACTAAGCGGACATGACACCCACTACAGTGGCGCTCTTCAAAGACGACCAGTAGCAGCAACAACAACAACGAGGCGACAACACTCATCAACAACGGCGATAAAAACAAGCGCAACAAGGACTTTTAGTCTCGAGCCTCGAGTCGCCACGCCGCGGCATGACACATCACGACGACGCCGACGCCGACGCCGACGTCGGAGCTCGCGAGTCGACACTGACAGTTAGTTGTGCCTACTACGCTGTCAATGTGTGCGTGCGTCCTTTCACTCACTGTGCCACTGTGGCACTGTGGCAGTCAGTCAGGGCTGGGCACATAATTAAGGACGTCGGCCAACAACAACAGTCGGCGAAATGCGAGTTGATCAGGCGAGACGGAACGAACGAAGCCTGTATACGCTTACTTAGGGTGTTTGGCATGTATTTATAACAGTTTACTCTAATTTATAGCACTGTATGGCAGTTTATAGTAGCATTCAGCAGTTGATAAAATATCGGATAATATTTTACATGCTCACTCTGCGTTTCACATGAGTTTCGCAAGCAATTAAAATAGTTATTAATAGTTTATAGCACATTATGCCAGTTTATGGCAGCCTAACATATTTTAAAACAGCTGCTAAGGCATTTAAAGCAGTTTGCTATTATTTTCTAGTACATTATAACAATTTGTATAAGAATTTAGCAGTTGGCTAAAGTTTATATTATTGCTTTTTTAGTTTAGTTTTTTGTTGGTTGTAAATTGTTTCTAGAGCGTTATAAAAGCCTGCAGAACAGTTATAAACTGCTTATGTTATATGAAAATAGTTTATAAAATTTGTAAAGCTTAATACAATTTTAATATATTATTCGTAGGAGCTTATTTATTTATTTGTAACAGCTGATAAATGTGCATTCAAGTTTCTGCTAGATTTTAATAATTTATAACAGTTTATAGCTGTTTATGGCAGCTTATAATAATTTATAAACAGCTAATAACAGCCAGTAATGGTTTATGGCACTTTATAGCAGTTTATAGCAATTACAAACAGCTTTGCTGCTTGCAAACAGCTCAGGCATCTTCAATTTTCTAATCTCCAAATTATTGTTGACTGCAGAAAGAGTATGACAGACTCATTCACTCACTCACTCACACACGTGCAAAGGCACACACATATACACGCACACATACTGCGACTTTCACACACACGCCCGTCGAGCTATTGCACTTTTGTTTTGTTGCTTCTCTGTTTGCATTCGGATTTGCTGCTGAGCCTCAACGTGTGCGAGTGTGTGTATGGGTGTGTGCAGGGCTGTGTCTGTGTGTGTGTGCTGCTTGAATGAATGATGAAAGCAAAGGCAAAAGACGTTACGTTAGCTGGCTGGCCGTGTTGGCGGTGCGGCGGAGACTAGAAGACAAAGCCTCAAATGAGCATAATGAGCATAAGGAGGCGTCAAAGCCAAAAGTGCTCTCAGGCGCAGCTGGCCAGGACAATGCTGCAGGAATTGTGTCATATTATTAATGAAAAAAGCGACGCGGCTGAGGCGGAGGCGACGGCGCAGGCGAAACGGGGCGGGGCAGCGTGCCAAGGCAGTGTAGTAGATTCTGATTTCGAGTCAGCTAAATGAGCAGCACGAAAAAAAAAAATGAAAACGAAGATGGCAGGAAACAACAGGAAGCCGAGGCACTTTTAATATGCAACAGTCTAGTGAAGCTACCTTTCTCGCTCTCCCTTTCCTCGGTTCCACGTGTGTGGGTGTGCTCTGTCTTAGTGTGTGTGTGTGTGTGTGTTTGCGAAATGAAAATGAAAATCAAGCCGGAGCCTCGTCACAAAAGCAAATAAACGCGCTGAGCGAGCGTCAAGTTATTTATTTGGCAATTGTTCGTTGCTTTTTATTGTCGTCGTCAGAGTTTTGCGGTAGCTGCTGCTGCTGCTGTTTGCTTTTGGGCATTGCCCAAGCAACCCACTGCCCCTGCTGCCCCTGCCCCTGCCCCTAGCCAACCATTTTGAATGTATCCCCCCACACAGCCAGCCCGCCAGCTCATCAAAGGTCAATGGAACAATTTCAAGCGAACCCCAAGTCGAGGCAGCCTGTCGGAGTAGCAAGAGGAACCTGCACCTGGGGGCATCATGGGTGGGCGTTGGGTTCGCTGGGCAGACTGTGGCTCGCTCAAATTATGCGCTGCCAAAAGTGCCTGTGGTTATGGAGTTTGATATAATGTATGTAACAGTCTTGAGCATGAATGAAGCTTAAAATGAAAACTGATCCAAGTTATAGGGAGTATTTACTTATAACTTATACGGTATTCAATGAGCATTCGCTCTCTGATCTAGAAATTACTACAGTTATTTTTAATTCTATTTATTTTAGTTTGCAATAAGATATGATATATATTGCAATTTTAAACCTGAATTAAATATTATTTTAGCAATTTCCTTGCCAGCAATTATTAGAATGTGATTCGATATTGTTTGGACTAGTAAAAGTATGAAATTTCATTGAATAAAAGATTTGTAGCATGGTACTGTTTCAATTTTTTTTCAATATATCGATTTATAAATTTTGAATATATTGTTATTTTGTATCTAATCAAAGAGATTCTTTTATAGTGTCTATTTTCAAAGATTTGATAGGTTTAAAGATAACGAGAGACTTTCTTAATTCTACGTATTTCAAATAGTACAATCCATTATACCCAAACTTCATGCATTTGTACCATTTCATCATATTTCCCCCAACATCTTTCCATCTCATACCTATTGACTTTCTTTATCATTTAAATAATATTTTCTTAAATTTTGCACTCACCTCTTTTCTCAAATTGAGTTAAATGTTTCGCTCTCCAATTTTTTTCGGTTTCCCGTGTATATGTATAAAGATTCAGTTGAACTAGGTGAATACTATAAATATTCCATTTATTGTTTGTTTATTTTTAAATAGTTTATCAAATTTTCTGCAGCTCCAATTGCAATTGCAATTATAATGATTATAGATTATGAAAAGTTCAAGTATTCATTGTTGAATCAATGAATTAAGTGTAGCTCAATTGTGATTATTATTAATATTATTAGTATTATATTTATTTGGTTTTTGTGTTTTTCTTTTGTTATATTAGTTAGTTCTTTGGATTAGTTTTTGTTGCGATTATCAAATATGCATATGTACGTCTCGAAAAGTTCTTCTCGTTTATGGAACGTGGAAAAATGAATAAACTTGCATGGGAATTTCTTCGTCTCGAATTATCTCTAATAAGTTGATGCCCGGATGCATTTAACTCGATATATATATGTACATATATTGTATAAAATCAAAATTTTAGTTTTTTATTAGTTTTGTATTTGTTTTTTCAATCTTGTGCGTGTTTCAGTTGCTTATTGAGTTTTTTTCTTTTTCTTAGTTTTTTTTTTAACTTTACCGTTGGTTAATATTTATGTATATATATTCATATGATTTTTTCTATATAATAGAAAATGTATTCAAATTGATTTTGGGTATTACAATTAATATTAAAAACGTTTCATTCAGCGAAAAATCTGGCCGTCTTTTGTATTTATTTTTCTTCTTCTACTACTTGTTGTATATATATTAAATGTAAAGGTTTTTATAGACTTTAATATTTACAATAAATTTGCAAAATTTCCTTTTCTTTTCGTAGACATAGTTTTTGACATAGGTTTTTTTTAGATTAATTTAGTTCAGTTTGTGCTGCCTATAAATTTGTTGGATATTTAAGCCTTTTTCAATTGCTTCAGTAACAGATTTTGTGGTATTTTTCCAGTTTCTTTATGTTTTTTTCAGTTTTTTCCACACACTTCTTATGATATTCATTTACTGATTTTGGAATTCTCTTGTTATTTCAAGCACAAACACTTTTTTCCTTGGGTTTTGTTTTATTTGGTGCTTCTCACTCGATTATTAAAATATTGCTTAGTATTAAATGAGTATTTATTTTTTTATTTGCGCTGATTTTTTGTTCATTTTTATTGGATTTTTATTTAGTTCTGTCATCCATTGCTTGCTGCGTGTGCTGGGTGCCTTTTGTTCGACTGAAATGAGAGAAACATGAGATATCGTTTAGTTTGAAGTATTTATTATGGCAAAAGCAGGATTAATTAGGTTTTAATTAATTATATTACAGCATTACTTTTTAATAGGTGAACAACTATCTGAAATATGTTGGGTTTTATTAAAAAACAAAATTGTTTTGGATTATTTCTGCCGATTTCTTGTTATTCCAATCACACGCATTAAAACAAATACTCGCAAAAGGTCAAATCAAAAATAGGATAATTTTGTTTATAGAACACTTGTTTCTTAAACAAAAAAAACTTAGATTAATGATTTTCAACTGCATATTAATACTTCTTATGCTCATTTTTCTAATCACATAAATGGAAACAATCATTCGAAATAGGTTACTATAGAAATAGGTTGGTTTTCTTTATAGAAAACTAGTTTAAGAAACAAAATAGCTTTATTTTATTGAATATGTACGCATGTTTCTCGCTCCATTCCAAGCACACACATGCAAATGAGTATTCGCAGTAGGTTAGTTCGAAAATAGGTTAGTTTTCTTTATAGAAAGCTTGTACACTATCTTCCTGAGACGATCTAAGCACAAAGCTTTCACAGAAACTAGTTTCTTGAACGAAATAGCTTTAGTTTCTGCTTCTTGCAACTTGCTATTCACTCTTAATCGTAGACATTCAAACTATTCACAAGTTATTCACTTGTTGACAATGTCAAAACAATTTCTTACACTTTTATTTTATCGCCGCATTTCGGAAAGGAAAAAACTGACACAATATGAACATAAAAGTTGCCATTACCATTTACACCCACACACACACACACAGCTATATATTTTGGCACCTGTTATACACACAGACAGACAGATGAACGGACAGAGCGTGTGAGAGGGAGAGAAAGCTAGCTACACAACCTTGCACTTGACATGTATCCGAAAGATACTCATTGCGCTGAGTTCTCTTGCCCCGTTGCCCCGTTGCAATGCAAAACATTTATTTGATGGTCAATTAGAAATTTGCCTGCCATTTGCAATTCGCTTTTCGCATTTGGTTTTTCCGCAGCAATAAAAAAAGAAAATGCAAAGAGCAACCAGTAAATAAAATACATAGATGATGAGATAGAGAGAGAGAGAGAGAAACAGAGAGAGAGAGAGAGCGAGCGAGCGAGGCAGAAGCAGAGGCTGAGGCAGATGGGTAGGCGGACAGAAGAAGAAATATGTGTACAACAATGTTGCCACCGAGCACGATGATGATGATGATAATGGAATTTTCACACACACACACACACACAATGTGGCAGAGAGCGAGAGTCTCGTGCCGTTATTTTTGCAAAAAAGCACAAGAAGAAATAAGAATATCAATTTCCTCCAGTTGGAAAGCGCACCGCACGCACACAAAGCCAGAAAACGGTTCAATTCCATACGCACACACAAGCACGCACGCTCGCGCTATGCACACACACATGCATATATATATATAGTATGTAGTATATATATTCATGACTAGTTGGGTGCTTATGCTCGATTTACCTGCTAGTTGGGCTTATAGTTTCAGCATCCTGCTGCGGGTACACCTCAATGTAATTGTGTATCGGTGTGTGTATTTGGTATTGTGCTGCACACACACACACACGCGCGCACGCTACATATGGTCACACTGGTTGGCACACGCAGACAGAGGCACACACAGAGACGCACGCTCACGCACTCACGCACACCAAGACTGTCTTAAACGCGCGCGCACCGTTAGCGACAGACAACAAACTCGCATACACCCACACACACACACGCACACACACAGGCACTCACACTCACGCACATACAGTCGCAATGGCCGTCGCAATGGCAGTCACACACATAGACACAGACACAGACACAGACACAGAGACACACTCAGTCACAGGCACGGGCACGGGCACGGGCACGAGCGTAGAGACACCGCGACTCCGCACTTGGCACTGCTTGCTTCGCTCTGTGCAGGAAAAGGCAACTAACAGCACAACCCGAAACCGGAACACCAACTGAATCCGTTGCCAGCCCGAAATTGTCAGCCAGGCGACGCTGGAAGCGCACTGCAGGAACGGCCGAGCCGAAGCCGAAGGGAACGACGAGTCGAAAGCAACGAGCGAGCAAACGAAATCAACGAACATCTTCATGCAGCAGGCGATTGGATGCTCCAGTGGCAGCAGCAGCAGCAGCAGCAATAGAGGCAGCAACAGAGGCAGAGGCAGAAGCAGAGGTCGTGGGGATGCTAAAAAAAACATGACTGGAACTGCTCGAGCCTCGTGGCTCGTGCCTGTGCTGGAAGAGAGAGAGAGCGAAGGCTCAAAGCTTTTTGCATAACTTTTTGCCAGCTTGCGGGAAGCTGTGCACAGCCCAAGAGAGACAGAGAGAGCGAGAGAGAGAGAGAGCGCGGGTTTGCTCTCTTTTAGCGAGCTCCATTGAGCTTTGCTTGAGGTAGTTTCCCAGTCCTCATACAGGGTGCAGCTAGCTGTGTGCTTTTTCCCATGGCTCACTCAATTCGTATTGAGTTGCTCTGCCTCGATTCATAAATTCATTGAGTATGCCAACAATGAGAAAGAGTACTCAAAATAAGAGCTTAAAAAAGAGAATTATTGCAAACAATTTTATAATAATTCAAAATTTATAACTCAAATTCTAGCAACAATTCAAAATTGAGTAACAAGTTCAAATAAATTTGGTATTTCTTTAATTCTTTATTCATTTAAATATCATTTACTAACATTTATTTATTTATTTTTATTTTTTGTTTGTTTATTAGTCGTTTACATATTTACCATAATAAATAATTTTTATTATTTGTATTTTTTTGTTAAAAGTTAATTTTCTTATTTATTTATTTTTTCATTTATTCATAGGTTTATTAAATTACTTATTTATTCATTTAATAACTTGTGTATTTATAAATTATTTATTTACTTTATTATTTCATTTTTCGATTCTATATTGATTAATTTGTTTTATTTATAATTTTTTAATTGCTGTAATTAAATACTTCAAATCTAAAAGTTAAAAACAATTAAATAAAATACAATGTATTTCGTATTATTTTTTTATTTATATAGAAATATTTATTAATAATAATTATATATATTAAATACAAATTTTTTATTTTTTCTTTACAATTATTTTATTTATTTTATTTTCAATAAGCGAAAAGTATAATTAAACATGACATAGTTTTCTTATCGTTTATTTATATATATTTATAATTGATTTTCGCGTTCGAAAATATTTAGAAATCATTTATACATATTTTCTAGTGGTAAAACTTCGAGACAACTTCCCTAACTATTTGCCAGCCCATTCTAGTTCGCTTCAATTTCAATAGCTGCTTGAAGTCATCTCAAGCCATCGAAGAAACCTCAATCGATTGTTTCACTTGCAAGTCACTCGATTGAAGCAGCAACTACTTCAGTTATCGCAGGAGATGTAAGTTATCTCTCTTCCGTCGCACTCGGCTTGTACTAGAGCCAATTGTAGCCGATTGCGACGGCTTACTTGACCCAAATGTGTGGGGAATGCTGCTTGAATGCGATTGCAACTTGCTGGGATATTTGAAAATTTCACGCACGTTCATTCATGCACACACACGCACATTCTCGCACTCTGCACACACGCACGCACAGAAACACACAGCAATACACAGTGGAAGCATTCGCAG
This sequence comes from Zaprionus inermis, assembly GCA_018151445.1. NCBI lineage: Eukaryota > Metazoa > Arthropoda > Insecta > Diptera > Drosophilidae > Zaprionus > Zaprionus inermis. The sequence continues at coordinate 2,826,736 of JAECXD010001696.1, forward strand.
GTCCAGAGCCAAAAATGATTTATGACCCAAAAAAAAAAAAAAAAAATTAATTTAAAGTAAATTCGCATGAATGAAAAATGGCTTTTACAAACGGAAAAACTACAGGGCGCCTGCAGAAAGAGAGAAAAGCTATGTTAATGAGTGGGTAGAGAGAGAGAGAGAGCGCGCCGTAGCTGACTCTCTTTGAAGCCACTTGTAGGCTGTCGGCCTGCTCTTAACAGAAGCTTAAAGCTCGCTTACGCTCTCACATGCCTCCATCTTGCGACGCTCTCAGCAGCTGCGACTTCCATTGTGCTTATCCCTGTTTGCGCTTCCAGTGGCTGTCAAACTTTTCTCGCGCACCCGACGCCAGGGAGGCTGAGCTGGAGCTGAAGCTTCCTCGGCTCGGCTAACCATGAATGAAGGCTGATAATATCAGCCAGCAGCAGGCGCAGCATTTGCCACTGGCTCGCTGCGCGGTGCACATGGCCCGTGCCCTTGGAGAGGCGATGGCGTGGCATCCTACACGCACAGCGCGCTTTTGGGATCTTGCAAACCTTTCCTTTTTTTTGCGCTAAATTAACATTTTTGATTATCCTGATAGCCGGGCCAGTTGTGTGTCCTTAACTGCGCTCTCACATACGTACACAGAGACACCGTGAGACACACACGTTCAGCTTGTGTTTGGTTTTTTTGCTGCATACTTTGCGGCGCTGCTTTTTATTGTCATTGTCGCTTTGTGTTTGTTTTCGTCTGTTTATGCGGTCACTGAAGGTTAATAACTTTGTTAAAGAGCTGCAGAGAATGTAGAACAATTATGCAGTGTAAATATAAATATTTGCAAATTGTTTAAATATGCTTTATGCTCGAAACTGATGTTCAAAAAGCTAAATTCGAAATACTGTATAAAAAAAACTACATAAAAAGAACAAAAATATTTATTTCAAAGTACTAAAACAATAGTATAGAAATATATAAAAATATGATTTAAAATTTATTTTTGTTGTTTTTAATTATAAAAATACATTTATCTCCCTAGTTTGTGCTTTTGTAATTTGCTTGTCTTTTGTTTTTCTTTCGAAATTCCTTTTGTCGCAAGCTGCTCGAATTGCATCTTTTTTATTACTACACACACACACACCTATACAAACAGAGGCAGTTAACCGCAACATAAGTGACCTGTATCTGTATCTGTATCTGCAAATGTATCAGTATCTGTATCTACCTCGCGTTGAGCTTTCATATTAATGCTACTCCCTATCCCCGCTTCGCGCACTCTCTCACTTTCTGTGAATTTTATTTAATTTGCTTGGCACTTTGTTTGTCTGCGTGTTTTCTTATTTGTTTTGATTTTTCATGTTTCGTATTCTGTTTGTCTCTCTGTGTTTTCTTTTCATTCTCTTGCCTACGTTTTGCTGTTTTCTTTTCATGCTGCTTTCGAGAATTGTGTTGCACGAACCGCGCAACTTCACGTGAAGCACACAAAAAGCCAACGCATTGTGATTTCACTCAAGTGTTTTTGACCTTTGCCTTCACTCTGATTTGACCGATGATGGCGTGCTGCTGATATATTACAGCACTAAGTACCAAAGTCATCGGGGCTAACTACGGCATGAGAGAGCACAATGAGCACCGCAAGAGTGCTTCGTATAGCTCAATTGACTTATGGCGTAGTCCTTAATGTTTTTCGATGTGAACTACTAAATAACCGAGCTTAAAACTCGTTCTCTCTCTTGACAACTGTTGCAAAATTATCAATAATATCGATGGGTTCATAATTTATTCGGTTATCGATTGTTTCTCATTACTATAGATTTTTTTTAAGATTTTTCAGAAATATCTTTAAATGTTTGCACTTGAAATACTTGGAAAAATTAACTAGTTAAAATTATTCAATTAGATCCACCGAAAATATTGATATTGATATAGTATTGTGCTGAAAATCAAAAGCTGCGAAAATAGCAGCATTTACTTATTTATCTTTTCCAAAATATATAATAAATAAATTCCTTTAATATAAACTAATAAAACATCGATCTATTTTATAGTATTTTTATACCCGCTACTCGAAGAGTATAAGGGTATTATAACTTTGTGCCAACCGAAAATGTTTGTAACAGGCAGAAGGAGACATCTCCGACCCCATAAAGTATATATATTCTGAATCAGCATGAACAGCCGAGTCGATATAGCCATGTCCGTCTGTCCGTCTGTCCGTCTGTCCGTCTGTCCGTCTGTCCGTCTGTCCGTCTGTCTGTCCGTATGAAAACCTAGATCTCAGCTATTATAAGAGCTAGAGCTACCAAATTTGGAGACAATATGTGTTAATTATGCCCGCAGATCAAGTTTATTTTGGATTTTTGCCACGCCTCCATCCGCCCCCAAAAATCGATAATAAATCGATAATAGCTGCAAATATAGCTCTACAGCATTCATTTTTTATCCATGTGATAAAAACCACCATCCGGGCGTGTTGCGAAAGTTTCAATAAGATCGGCCGATAAATAAGGAAGATATTCAAGAAATAGTATTGCCTTGTGGCCATGTGCCTGTGTCGGTTTTTCCTAATGTTAGTACCCGAGTTCAACACCAGCAGCAGACAACTTTTTTTTAATTATGTGGCAACTTTTTTTTTAAATTATGTGGCAACTTTTTTTTAATTATGTGCACCGAAAATATTCATGGTGCAATTTTATCGGTTATTGCGAAAGAAGTGCAGTGGTCGAGTGGTGATGGTAGTTGACTGTTAAGCGAGAGGTCCGGAGTTCAACTCCTGGGTGTGCCGGGCGACTTAAATTTATTTTTTTTGTATCTTATATTTTTTTTATTTTATAGTGTGTTGCAAAATTCAAAATAAATTTTTAGTATATTTAAAGCCACTTAGAATCGAAAGAGACATTGAGCAGCAACACAAAATACAAACGACAAATCTAATTAGATATGTTGAGATGTATTGTGAGGCAGCATATATGTATGTATGTATAGGCGTCTCTATCACACATGCATAATTTATAACTGCAGAGTAATAAAAGCAAAGGGCAACATCCAATAAGAATCGAGTGGAACTTGCATAGGCAAAACAAATTAGAGACGGAAAGAAATAAAAAGCAAGAACGCATTGTTCACATTTGGCACGTGTTTTTCCGAAGAATTGTAGCGGGTATATCACAGTCGAGTCAGCTCGACTGTAGCCTTTCCAACTTGTTAGATATCTCTTAAATCTTTCGTATGTTATTCATGTTGTGTATTTTTTAAAAGTAATTATATATATTTAATTATTTAATTTTTTTTATTATTATTATTATTATTATTTATTTATTTATAAAATAAACATATTTACAGATATTAAATATGTTCAGTTATTTTGTTACTATATAATAATATATAAACAAATATTTTTCAGTATATTCAGTATATTAATAGTGTTTTTTTTTTACACTATTTAAATTTTCCTCAATCCATCAATGACTTTTCTGTCATTAGACACCGTTAGTTAAGCCAAAATTTTGTCAGCTTTTCCAATTAGCGAATCAATTGCATTGACCCATTTTAAAAGAGGCATATGTACATACCACTCCCCTTCTCGGCATGCCCTTCCCCGTCGACAATTTGGCGCAGCATTTGGTCCACTTGGCATTTGGCATCGACGCTCTGTTCAAATATTAATTCATATCAAGGTTTCGCCATTCATTTTGACTGTCAGTGTTTCTCACTCTCTCTCATACTCTCTCTCTCACTCTCGCTCCCCCTCGGCCGGCCGTTTCGTTTGGTTCGTTTCACTGGGATCGTGTAATGAAATTTAAGCAGAATTGTAAACAAAGTTGTGCAATAAAATCAACAAACCGCAAATAAAGTGCAATTTAGAGCAGACTTCGCAGCCGCAGCCGCAGCAAAAAGATGAAAAATAAAATAGAGGAAAAGGAAAACGAAAGAGAAAGGAAGATGGAGGGAAGAGACTGGCAAAACTCGCAGCCCAAAGCCAAACGATTTTTCTGTTTTATTTTCGGATGCCTTTGCTTTGCTTCTTTTATTTTGGCATTTTTTGTTTTTTGTCAATATGCCTCATCGGAGAGGCAAGGTCCTGCCACGCCTGGTTTGAGGGGCGTGACTGTGCTGTGATTTCACGAGCCATTTGCAAGAGTCCTTTGCACAAAATGCAACAGCGATTGCAGCTGCAACGAAACGAAAGGGAAGGGAAGGGATGAGGAGGGCTAGGAGTTGAGGCAAGTTCGAGGCGAAAATTGCCACAAATTGAAGACAACTCGGCGACATTTTATTGAGGCAAAGCGCTAGCCTGGGGAATGCTAGCAATGCGCATCCCGGCAGACCGCGAGAGAGAGAGTAAGAGAGTGGTTGAGAAAGGGAGGGAGGGAGATAGACAGTGAGCGAGACTCTGTTCAAGAGTGACACGCCAAAACGGTCGCTTCACTGTTTCAATTTGTGCACTTCGCCTTCCAATCGCTGCTGCTTCTGATAATTTATGCAAATTCCAAACAATTTGCACTTTCCCCCACTAACTCTCCTTTTCTCCCCCTCCCTCTCCCCATGCTCCTCTTGGCCACCCACGCCCTGATCACTTTTGCTTACTCACTTTGCCAATTGATTTCGTGACTGTCAACCGAAATCTGTGTCGAAAAGTGTGTCGAGGACACGTTGACTTAAAATTAGCAGCCACGGTCAGTTGCATTGGCATTTAAAAAGGCAAATGCGCATGCAAATGGGACAAAAAAGCAGAGGGATTGCAATCAAAGAGAGTCCAAATAAGTAAGGCATATGCACCGTTGGCTAACTTTAACCTCAAAACTAATTTGAAGCAATCTAAAGATATTAAAATATTTTATTACTCATACGACACGTGAAGCACGTAGAATAATAGGACATTTTTCACAATACTCGATTGCTCAATAAATATTACTCATACGCTTACATTTTTACATTAATTAAATTAACTATTATATAATTGTAGTAAAATTAATATTATTTCCTTCTTCGAGTAGCGGGCATAAAAACAATAAAGTAAAGTAATTTCCGCAATCTATGACTTACCCCGACAACATGGGTTTCGAAGAGGTCAGGCCTGATGGACCAAAAATGAAATGTCAAGGGGGAAATAGAGAACTGTTAATTAACATCCGCATCGTAATCTATGGTCTGCTAACGTTTTTTTTAATCATGGTGATCATAGCTGGAATTTATAGGGCTTTATTACTGCGGAAAAAAAACAATACAATATTCCGGAAATGACAAGTCGAGTTGCCTCCCTTGACTTACTTGACTCGTACACAAGCGATATGGACAACTGAGATTGTAATATAATAAGCAACAAAATATAAGAATAAACAGTTAAGAAGTAGAGCATGAAATATAATCGTCAAGTGCGCGACGATATATATTCTTATTCAGCAGCAATAGAAGATCGAAATTCGTCGTTCTGCCTGTGGGTCTGTATGAATGATAAGATCTCAGAGACTTATAGACGTTATCAAGTTTTTTAACAACACATGCCCAATATAATGGAGTCTTTTAAAGATAATATCATAATTTTTTACGCTACTTTAAATTTGATTTGTGGGTGTCGCAATAAACGTTCAACTTTTTCTTTTGCTACATAAAATAGATGACAATAATATGTACTCATTTCAAAAATTTCATTTAAATCCGACACTAAATAAAGCAGTTGTTATGCCAGTTGTTCTTTCCCATGACTCATTTAAATATTTTTGCTTGTTTGAATGAGAAACTAGAAAAAGCAATGGGAATTTAAATTCGAGATAAGGCCAAAATTGAAATGAAACTTTAACGAATGATTAATTAGTAAATAGAATTGCTTGAAGTGAATCATCATTTGTTTTCGCTCATAATATGGAATACATAAACTATCAACTGGCTCGTTTTCATTTCTCAACGATTTAAAGCTTCAGTTTTTGCCTAGAAATTCAAGACAAGCATAATCAGATCCTGTTGCATGCGGCAATTAAGCGTAGTCCGCGGGGCATGCGTCTCGTATGCATTGAATTTCGGGCAGCATCCAAAAATTGTTGACGGCCCCCAGGAATGATATCCCAGCTGTGGCAACAGCACTTTCAGCTGCCGCACAAACACAGATATACAGGCACCGTCTCTCCATGGGCGCATTTCGTGTTGCACGGCAATAAATCATAACGCGCCGGTTCAGTCAGAGCGACTCCGAGTCGAGTCGAGGCGAGGCGAGTCGAGTGTTGGCATTGGCAACTGCAACAGCAACGGTAATGGTGCAATCGGTCATGTTATTATTTCTTCTGCTCGCTGCTGTTGCTGTTTATACCCGTTACACATAGAGTAGAAGGGTATCATAACTGTGAGTCAATCCACAGTGCAGAAGAAGGCAGCCATACAGCCTTTATATTGTAGATTAGCCATTTTTGTCTGTATGAACACCTAGATCTCAGCTATTAATCAAGCTAAAGCTACCGAATTCAGTATATATAATACGTATTATTATTGTATGCATATCAAGTATTTTTTTCATTTTTCCACGCCTGCAAAATAAAAAAAAAAATCAAATTGCAAAAGTACGCAATGCAAAATAATGAAAAGAGAAGTTGAGTGAACTGAACGACCAGTTGTACCGACCGGGTAGTTCGCGGTCGAGCAGATACGACTGTAGCTTTCTTACTTGTTCTACTGTTACAGCTGGGCAGCGGCCATTTTAGCTGCATTTACTACGGTCGGTTGCCGCGCTCTATCGCTCTCATGCTCGCTCGCCCGCTGCGTTGTTCCATTGCAAAGTTGACTTGTCATAAAAATTGAAATTGTTATCAACTCGTCCGTGCGTTCGACGTGGAGGATTATTGCATTAAGCTTGGCTGGTGTAATGGAAAATGCAGCGCCCTGCTCCCATTCCGATTGCCACGCCCATTGCATCAAGCTGCCACTTATTACATGACAGCGCGCTGCGAGCTGCACTTCCTGGCAAACCCGCGACCCGCTCTCCAACACTACGTGAGCTGCGGATTAAAGTCGACAAAGTGTTGGCAAGCGTTGCACCTTGTTCAGCCAGCTCCTTGCTTCCCCGATCCATATATATGTTATATATGTATCCATATATACTATATCCCCGTGAAGGGGCTTATCGATAGCGTGCATTCAATCGAGCAGCCCAGAGCAGCGTGTTTGGGCATAAAAATTATGCCAAAGTTCGCTTATCGCATTTTTCACTGCACTGCCGTGTGCCGCGTGCCGTGTGCTCGATGCAACGCGAATTGTAATTAAGTCTGTCTGTGAAGGAAAAGCAGCGCGAAAATGACGGAAAATGCTGTGCGTGTGTATTGGCTGAATCGTCGTAAAGTTCTGCACAGAACGCTGATTGCAAATGGAATTCTCGTGCAGCGGGCACCGAAGGAGTTTGCATACATTACACTTATCATTCATATGATATTTATTAACAAGGAATAAATTGTTGAAGAGTTTTCCGGCTTTCTTTTGAAAAATACTTCATCACGGATATCTCGAAAGTCGCTTACTTGAGCAACTTTGCTTACTTGCAACGAAATTCAGTAGAAAGCATTAAAAACATTGTAGAAGACCATGAATGTTCAATTAATAAATAATAATATATATTTAAGTCGCAAACAAATTATCAGATATCATATGGGTGTGCATAATTATTGCATACACCAAAAAAGAACAGTTAAGCTTAAAAATTACACATTCAAATCGATTATTAAAAAAGTTCGAAGGAGTGGCTAAAATTTTTAAATACACTCTGAGACGCTGCTATACATACGAGTGTCGACAAAAAATTTCATGGCTCCAGCTCTTATAGTTTCTGAGATATAGACGTTCATACAGACAAACCGACAAATTTCGCAGAGAGTCATTACAATCGATAACTCTGCAGCTAACTAACTCTGTTTCAATAGAAAAGCATTCTATTCAGCTGCCAAGCGGCGCTGGGAAACCTTCACTCAAGCTTCATCCTGCATCAATTACAGACTTTCGGAGTAGAAAATATTCGACAGTTACTTGGGGCAATTTGCATGTGAGCAGCAGAACCATTTTATTTTACGAGATTTTATGTATTTTCGCCATTTTCAATTTGCAATTTTGGAGTTTCGGTCACGTTTAAATCGCCTAAATAACGTCGATTATTCAATCTGTTGAGCAAAACGAATTTAAATGCTTTTTCATTGCGAGCGAGAACATGACTCTGATTTGTTGAAAGTTTCGTTGTCAGCAGCAATTAAAACAACGCCCAAAAATGCACAGGAATTACTTGTACAGCAGCAGCAACAACAACAGAAACAAAAGGAAAAGCAAGAAAAACAATGGCAGAGAGAGAAAGAGAGAGAGAGAGAGAGAGAGCGAGAGAGAGAGCGAGAGAGAGAGAGCGAGCCGAGCGCAGCAGGGCAAAATGAAGCCTGGCCACAAAACAAAACAAGTTAAGAGTGCAAACGAGTGCTGTAGCTCGACTAGCAATTACTCTCTAATAGAAGTTTCATTGTTTTCCATATGTCTTACAGCCTAAGCAACCCTATGGGCTTCAAACGCTGCCCACAGGGTATGCACACAGCCCGGAAAATGAGGCAAAAAACTTGCAGGCAGTTGGCAAAAATGAAATTAAATGCAAAAATCGTGCGGGCGGAAAAGCGTTGGCAACGTCAGTCGGTCATCAGGCAAACGGGACGGCCCTATGCAGCCTATGCGGCAATGCGAAACTGTCTGTCCATGTCTGTCTGTGCCGGCCAGTCGGTCATCCGGTTAGCCAGCTCGCAGTGTCCCCTCTTCCTGTTTTGCTCATCCTCTTAGCAACAAATTCTGTTGCTCTTCGCTCGTGTTTCATTTTACATTCACATTCTTCTTCATTGTTCACATGCCGAATTTTTGCAGCACACCAAATAAATAAACACACACACACACACATTCACACTCACGCACACACATCCATACAGTGCTTGCCAAAAGGAAACACAAACTAAACGCAGTCCAGTGTTTCCTGTAATGAAAACTTTAGAAATTTCGTGGCTGCAAGACGTCAAACGAGAAATGAAAACTGCCAAAAATGAAAAAACGAAGCCATCAACAAATCGTCTGTGCATGGCCAACGACCGTAAAATACCCTGCAGTTAATTGATTAAGCATGTAAAATGCAAGGTAGTTTCCATAGAGCAAAAATTCATTGATTTATTGCAGCCTCAAATTGCCTTTTTCTAAAACTTTGCATGCTGTTGCTGCAGGGTTCATTAGAGAGTTGTAAACTAATTTGAGCTGCTTTATCTTAACTGGTTTGCAGCTTAAAGCGATTCAAACTTAAGTTACTTATTCATAACTTGAGTACGGAGGGCGTGTTGAGCAAGATATTTTATAGAAGAAACAATATAAAAGTTTGCTCACTGAATAGTTTACTTAAAACTATTATAATGAAAAGTCCTTCAAGCTTATCGCATATACCCAATAAATAGTAAAAATTCGCATTTGCTGTGTGTGGCTGCGCTTTGTTACTTCTCTTGTTGCAGTAAATAAACCAAAAATTCTATTAAAATGGAAAAGCCAAAGCAAAGATCCTGGCCCGGCGCGGCGAGAAGAGAGGTTAGTTTCGCCAAGGGCACCATGGGCAACGTTGCAATTAGAGGTTAAAGCAACACGATACGACTCGCTGGTACATGAATGCAGGTCGGGATCCAGCGTCCAAGTTGGCTAAAAAAAAGTACAATGAGCATATTAAAAAATTCATTGAAAGTGCAAACAGTGTACTAGCTACGAATTAATGTTAAATGAGTAACAACAGCGGCGAGAAAGGCAAAAGCACAAAAGATGAACCAAAAGAGAGAGCTGACCAAGGCAAAAATAGCACAAATCATTTTTGATGGAATTCAGCTTGAATAAGGAAGTACAAAACGTATTAAATGCAGCTTGATCATACAAATAGATGAATAATATATGCTAGTATTCTATAAATTACAAAGCGATCAGAGCATAAATACAGATGTTATTCAATTAAACGTTTTCCGTAGTTCCGAGCAGCGCTGCCAGCAAAAGAAGTCCAGCGATGATAGGGACAGAATTGGAGCGTCAGTCGCCTTTTTAAAAAATAACCTTCTCAGCTTAATAGTGTGCAAGTGAATTGATTTTAAGCTGCAACCTAAAAGTATGCTTCAAATTATTTAAATGCTTAGTTCACTTTAAGTTGATTTATTGTGGTTGCATCTGTTCGAAATTGTATTATTATAATTTAAGCAAATGGGATTTTATCAGCTTACATGCTGCTTTACGAAATTTTAACCATTTATGCAAAATGAAGTCAAACTGCAGTCGCATATATAAGAGACAACATAAGTAAATATTATAGCACTTTATGTTCATTACGAACGCAAAAAGGAAGCACACAGTCAAATAATAATAATAATAATAAGGGAAAATAAAAAGAATTTGCGAGAAAGGCCAAAGAAGCCGGGGCAAAGGCAAATTTATTTTGCGGAACTAAATTGAAATAATTTTGGCAGCTGAAATATGCACGAAAATATTTTAATACCAGTGCTTTTTCGGACCCAGACACAGTTACAGATGCAGTTGTGGATGCAGACGTTACACGCAGACAGACGGACAGACAGAGAGACGGGCAGACGCGTGGACAGACAGACAGAGAGCTCGTCGGCCATATAAAATGTGCAAATAAAAGCTCCGGTTTATAAGTGTGCAAATTGCCGCTAGAGCTTCCCTTTTTGCCTGGCAGTTGGCCAGGATTTTTTTTTATTTTCTCTCTCTCTCTCTCTCTCTCTCTCTCTCTCTCTCTCGCCCACACTTTCGGTTATTTGCTGCCACTGCAGCAGACAAGCAAATAAGAGCTACATATTAAATTTGTCATTTTGGCTCAAGCAGCAGAACCAAGCGGTGGGCGTGGCCAATTTATCCTGGCTGCACTTGCACAGGCGGCAGGCAGCATGCAGCCTGTTGTCCTGTCAATTGCAGTGCAATTGCAATTTAAAAACGCATTTCGCATTCGCTGGTCATGAAAATTGAATTATAACTCTCTCTCCCTCTCTTTCTCCCCTTCTCCCTTTCACTCTTTCTCGCTCTCTCTCTCTCTCTCCCTCTCTCTCTCTCTCTCTGAGGCAGGCACAAATGTTATTATGCAACAGATGCTGCACTCGAGCAACAAAACAAACTTTGACAATGCTCGAAAGCCGTTTGGGCACACGCGGCGTATGCGTGTTTTCTGCATGCATATAAGAAATTTCATTTAATTAAAAAACTGTCGAAAATTATTAAAAATTGTGGAAATTTAAAATAAATAAATATACATATTTAAAAAAGCGACTCAAACAAATTGCATAAAGTTTAACTTTCTCTAGCAGCATATTTAAGGTCCTATATATGCCAACTAAAAGACTTGTAAGTAGTTTTTCTTTGTTTCGTTTTCAAGAACATCAATAATCGCCTAATATAATATAAAAATACCTTTACATACAGTTACCTAACTTACTCAACTTGTTTGTTTATTCTTCATAATAATAATGTACTTCGAATTATTATTCAACCCAATATAATATTTTTAAACCATTTGAGCATTGTACGGATTGAAACCGCATATCAAAATCTACAAACATATATCTCCTGCATTCAAACATGTTTGTAATCCCATTTCGCCTGATGAAACGTAACCGCAGGCTTCTTTCCATATGCCTGGATTTTGATAAGCCTTTGTTTTTGGCCCACTTACACAGTGCATTTATATCAATTTTAATTTCAATTTCAATTTGTCTGCGGCGTAGGTTTTGCCCAGTGCAGCGGGCTCAGCTTTCGGGCAGATTGCACAGTTGGCAACGGTTCAAAGTCCGAATTAATAAACATTACGATTGCGGCAACAGGCAAATTTGTATAGTCATAATCGCCAGTCTGTTCGCTCCTGTAACTCGCCTGCCCCCTCTCGCTCTCGCACTCTCTGCCAGCCTGTCTCTTTGTGGCGTCGGCTAAGTGCATTTCAGCCTGTGGCTTTTCAACTGAGCCGCATTGGCAAATACGAGTTCATATGCACTAAAGTAAAAGCCGAAATGCAGGTGAAATGCAAACAGACTGGCAAATAAACACCTGAATTACAACTGAAATTGCCCGACGAGTGGTTATGCTGTTTAAGTTTCACGAATAGTTTTAAAATAACAAAAATCTACTCAAAAAAAATACTATTAAAAAAGTTTATATATAAAACAATTGATGTATTAATATGTCAATCTGTAAGGTGGTACATATTAAATAATTTAAGAATAAAATAATACAGTAAGGTCTCTACAACCCTTGCTTCATTCAAGCGCATTGAGTATACAAAAATAAATATTCATTTAATTGAATTGAAAAATATTGCACATTTTTATTATAAATATTGGTCTGCAAAATTGGTCTCGGAGGCTTCTACTAGACTTTTTTTTATAATAAATAATGGGTGTTTACTACATGAATATATAATTCATATGATGCAAGTCTTTGTTAATTGTTTTCAGTGCATTGATGCATTTATGTAGATATTTCGCATCCTGATGCAAGTTATAGATGAATCCTCTTTAATCTGCAGTTGTGCAAATAACTCTTTAATTCGATATCATATATTAAGTATGCTCGTTTTTCGCAATAATAAAAATACGAAAATTATAATGTTTAGGGTAAAAACAATCACGCTGTACAAGAATGTGTGACATATTTAGAAATTGAACCCGGCTTTGCTTTATAATAATGGGATCTTGCCTAGGTCATTCAAACGGCATTACCTTAGTCAGCGTTTTTATAAATGTATATTAGAACAATAAAAAACCAAAAAGGTTTTAGAAAATTCAAAATAGAATATAGAATTATATACACTTAGATATACATGTATTAGTAAAAATATTCCATTATCGTTTCACTAATATTGTATTACTAGTAAGCTTTCTCCATGTTTTGAATACTGCATATTTACTTTACCTTTTGATCCATCGTTATTTTTTCTCTTCACCACAGTTCTAGCTAAGCAAGTCGCAAATTTGATCACAGTGACCAGAACACATGCTACCAGGCCATATATGATAATTCGAATGGGAATGAACGATTCGGTATTACCAGCTTGGCATTTCAGTATTCCTCTGCCGAGCCTGACCTCTTTAGGAAATATTCTAGTGCAACCTTCACGACATTTGGATATCACATTGCCATTGTTTACGCCCTGCGAAAAGATTGCTTTATATATAAAGACATATTTCCGCATGTTGATTGAATCCTACCTTATACTCATAATAATCACAATTGAAGTTCTCACCAAAACTTAAGGTTGTGTAAAATAATACGAATATGCACTATAAGCTAATGAATCTTAACATCTTACAAAAATGATTGAGTTGATTGTGTGAAGTGTAGTTAGCGCGTTGCGATCTACTGAACGCAAGCTGAAAGTCATTTAATATTAGAAAAATTGGTTACATTGTTGAAGAAAAGTATTTCAACGTATTCACCACACCGTGAATTAAACTTTTAGATTCATAAATATGCCAGAGCTTTATACGCTTTTTAAATCAATAAATCGCTTAATAGCACAAATTTTTTATAATACATTTCAACTTTATATTTTAAATTACAACATTTCCTATACATATTTCGATTTTATCAGAATTGTTTCGGTTTGTGCCTTAGCCAAATTCTAACATAAGCTCTATCTACGTGCAATAATAACACATGTTGTCACCAAATTTGGTAGGCCTAGCTCCTATAATATCTGGAATCTAGGTGTTCATACAGACGTAGGGAGGAGCAGTTCTTATTCGTTTGTCGCGAATTGCGTAAGGTACCCACTGTCTGCCTTTTGCTTTTGAAAATTAAATTTTAAACATATATGTATGAATTATTTATCTCTCTATTGATATACGACTTTACTCGAATTACAATTAGTATTATACGGTTTTATCAGCACTATCAATATAATTTCAGTATGTGGACATTGGAAATGGCAGTTCCAAAATGTTGACTTGAGTTTTCCTGGGTTTCAAGAGAGTCTTAGTTAAGTAAATCGCAGCTAATACGACGATCAGCGCACATATAACCAGTACGCCTATAATGTACTCCATGAAGTAATTTATATAGTCGAACTTTTGGCATTTCATTTTTCGTCCATCAGGCCTGACCTCTTCGAAACCCGTGCTGCACTCACAGATATTAGGGGCAGCGCAATGACTGTTGTCGGGGCAAGTCATGTTGCAAATGGGCAGGCATAATTCATCATTTAATTGCAAGTAGATATTACTCTTATCTTTCTCGTAGTTCTTATCGCATTCGCAAATATTGTCACCGATACAGCTACTATGCGAAGGACAATCAAAATTACAGATGGGCTGACAGCTCTGCAATCGCCCTTTTTCAGCCAAAGGCTTGAATCCCCTATTGCACTCACAAAATTTTGGCATGATGCATTGGCTATTCGAAGGACAGGTTTCACAATAGGGTACACAGTCGGGAAAAGTTCCGGTGCAACCTTCGCGACATTTGTAAATCAGTTCGCCACTCATTGTGCCCTGCGAATAGATCGTAGAGAATAACCGTAGTTAAAATTATTATGTCTTAATACATATTAATCGTACCGTATATTGTGTGGAAACGCAATTGAAATTCTCACAGAATCCCAAGTCCGTATAAAATAGAACGAGTATGCCGGATAAAGTAATGTACTTAAGCATTTTAGGACTGTTTCTTTCGAATATCAACAGTATACTAAGCTTCACTATATATAAAAGTGTTTTCTTATTATGAATAACATTATGAATAACCGGCACACAATGCTGATACACATTCATCCCATAATTTGAATTCATTTCGTTTCCGGATATTTTAGGTATACAAACAAAATATAGGCGGCTTCATATGAATGTTCTATATGTATTATGAGCAATGCACACATGTTATATTTATTGTCAAACCAATGGGCATACATTTGCAGCTTTATATGTATAAATACCAATATCAATATCAATCATTACAAGTTAGAAACTCAAGAGTAAAAAATAAAAACGAAATAACCACAAAATCTAAAAGTGATTTATTATATTAACAATAATAATTCTAAAAACAAACACATTTGTTTTACAGTTAACGATCGAATTTTATCTTTGATTAAAACAACTGATTGCCTACTAGCTTCACACCTTATTGGTCTATGCCAATAAAAAAGAATATATGCTTTACAAGAGTATAAATAGCTTGGCACAGATTGATTTGGAAAGAAGGTACTCAAACATTTATTTTCGGTATGTGAATTGATCATTTAAAACTCCTTATTATTTGGGATATATTAATCACGGAAAGCTTTAAGCTCTCCCGCTATATATGAACTATAAGCTCGCTTACACATTTATTTTTGCTTCTAATCTGATCTAGAAGAAGTCTTAAACTTATCGTTATAAGTACAAAATAAAAAAAACCCAAAGTGGAACATAGTTAGGCAACATTTACGACACATGGAAGTCTTCTCGCATTATATCTCGATAATTATATGCACTACTATATCTATAAAAAACATAATATAATTTTTGTACAGTGAATCAAGTTGCTTTGAAACAATACGAATAGCAAAATTAGCTGATATAATATTTTTTAAAATCGGACGACTGTTTCCTTCGACTATTAACAAAAAACTAATCTCCATTGTATTGAAATGTATTTCTTATCAAAAAAATTACAGGCCATATGCATTGTACCATATGTAGTGTTCCCATAACTTTTTTATTTATAGTATGACTAATGCAAATCAAAATATAACTCCAGAGATCGCTTATTGAAAACCAGTGGAGAGAGCAATATGAAAGGGGATAATATAAAATTGGTGTATTTATATTTTTATATTCAGTTCGAAAATGTTTCTATCTTTTGCTGAGAGTCAGAAGACGTATATCTTATAATACCATATTGAACGAAATATATGTATTATATTAATAATAATAATAATAATAATATACAATGTATTTGCACATTTCTTGTGTTGTGTCCATTACTCAATAACTATAATTAACATCGTTTTGAGAAACTTTACTAAAATCATATTTTCTTTGGACATATAGGATGGCCACTATGGCAGCTATCAATGCAAGTAGGGAGAACCCAATGCAGGAAATAACTACAATAACCATCCATCTTAGCTTGCAGCTTTTCAACACCTCCATGCCATAGAACAGTTGGGTCTCATTGATCTCGTAGCCCACGTCGCAATTGCAGATGTTTGGGGAGACACAGTGACTGTGCGACGGACAACCCAAGTCGCATCGGGGCAGACATTTTTCGGCATCGAAACCTCCATAGCCGGGACAACAGCCAGTCCTCAGAACAGGTAGGTAATCAGTCTTAAAAAAACAAATATGATTGATTATGTATATATATATGATATATATATATACATAAATATAATATATTCAATATATACCTCCTTAGATCCGTAACTCAATGTATTGCATACAGCTTCTCCGTTGGATGAGTGCAACACAAACAATAATGTAGTTGAAAAAAGAAGATAACCGAAATAATTCATAATCGAACTTATCAAATAAATAAAAACAAAAAACTTTAATCTCAATACTTGTTATCGTTAAAAAAAACAAAAACAAAACTTGATACACAAAGTAGATTCGTCAACTATTGTTTTCCGTATGCCGAGTCGATCACAAAAGCCTTTTATTCTTTGATATATATTAAAATAAACAAGCTTAAAATTCTCAGAATTTATAAGCTCCAAGCTCATTCGAAAGCTTTCATATCAACGAAAGAATAATATCGTTAAAGCTTGCTATGCGATTTGAATTTGTATAATACGTTGAAGGCCCAACACTTTTTAAAGAATTTTAGAAAACAATATTAGAAAAAAATTGAAATTTTCATGGGCGGAAGAAGGTTTGGCCAATTTTAAAAACAAATTCGTTTTGCGTAAAACTACAAAGCATATTGCAGCCCTAGCTCTTAAAACAGCTGAGATCTACATAGGTGTTCATACAGACGGACATGGCTATAGAGACGCTAGAGTTGACATTGATGAAGAAAAAATATACTTTAGCCTGTTATATATATATACAATTGGTACGATAGTACAAAACCCTTTCTACTCTATGAGAAGTGCTTATTAAAATCCAGTTAAGACAGACATATGTCTCTAGA
Organism: Zaprionus inermis; assembly: GCA_018151445.1. Taxonomy (NCBI): domain Eukaryota; kingdom Metazoa; phylum Arthropoda; class Insecta; order Diptera; family Drosophilidae; genus Zaprionus; species Zaprionus inermis. The sequence goes on from JAECXD010001696.1 coordinate 2,843,845, forward strand.
TAGAGGATTAAGTTCGAATTCAAAATAATGCTCATATCAATTAGACTAATTAAGCTCTCGATATTTATAGATCACACTTGAAGCTCTCATTGGACCATTTAGCCCACAACTTGGCGAATTAACCCATTGAGGATACTGGCGAGTAATCAACACTGACATTGCCAAATGCAAACCTGGTCAACTCCCAGACGAGCTGTTAGTGCAGAGTAAGGGACACAAAGGGGGTGCGGTATTTAACCCATTTGCAAGTCGCGAGTTGCGACGTGTTTACCCACCCATCGCACGGTAAATATTTGGCTCAGACACACGTCGGCCAGTCGGTTAGCTGATTAACTATCTCGACGTGTTGACAGGCGCCCTGAGTGAGCGGCTGCTGCATTGCGATAAGCTGCCTCTTGGGTTCCGCACATTCGGGAGGCTTCAGTCATGGAAGCAATGTGGTCCGAACAGTTGAGGCAACGCTACTCCGTGCCAGCTCCGCTGCTGCTGCTGCTGCTGCTACTCTGCTTGCCCGGTCGAGCGCATCCTTTGCAGCTGAGCAACTGCAACGCGACGCAGCTAAGCGAGCTGCCCCACCTAGAGACAGTGACCTCGCTAAGCCTGAGCAACTGCAGCCTGGTGCTGCTCAAGAACGCCTCGTTTGTGCATTATGCTCATCTGCTCAGCCTGGAACTGCAGCACTGCGCACTGAATGCGCTGGAGGATTTTGCGTTGCAGGGTTTGACGCGATTGCAGCTGCTGTCGTTGGCACACAACGGCATTGATGGACTCAAGTCGTGGTCCGCGGAGCCGCTGGCTGCACTCACCACATTCGACCTAAGTCACAATCTACTGACTGCGCTACCGGCCAACGGTTTCGAACGTTATCCTCAGCTGCAGTTGCTCAATTTGGCACAGAATCGCATCGCGCAGCTGGATGTGGACTCCTTTTACGGTCTGGCGCATCTGAAACATCTGCATCTGAACGGAAATCAGCTACAGGCAATCGAACCGAACTCTTTCCATAGTCTGCCACGTCTCACCAGCCTGGCTCTGCAGCACAATCGGCTCAGTCGAGTCCAGGCCGCTGCCTTTCAGAGCAATCATCATCTACGCACACTGCGCCTGGAGCACAATCAACTGGTCGATATACACTTCCTCGTGGAACCTGGTTTGGGTCGTTTGGTACATTTAAATCTCTCGCACAACGCGCTGCAGCACTTGGGATCTCTGGGGTTCTCGAAAAACACAGAGCTGCTCAATTTGGACTTGAGTCACAATGAATTGAGTCGGATTGAGAACGATAGTTTCAGTGGACTGGAATCCTTGGAGGTGAGTTAATCTTATTTCATTAATTACCCATGTAACTCGAGAACAAAGATAAATTTATCTTTATTTAACACTATACGCGGTTGCCTATTTACCCGTACTATCTAATCTAATCACGTATCGCGCAGCGCCTCAATGTCAGTCATAATGTCGTGGCCCAACTGCACGAGCGGAGTCTACAATCTTTGAGCGCTCTGCTGCAGCTGGACTTGAGCTTCAATCGCCTGGACGAACTGCCCGAGCTGCTCTTTCATGGGAACACACAATTAAAGGACCTCAATATTGGTCATAATCGGCTGAAGAAGCTATCGCACGAGCTGATCACACCACTGATACAGCTACAACAGTTAAATGTGGCCAGTAATTGGCTAGAAGCTGCCAACTGGTTGCAGCAGTTGCCGCCCGCGCTGAATCGTCTCGCATTGCGTGTAGATCTCAGTGCAAATCATTTGCGATCGATGAATCTGAGTTCGCTGATTCATTTCCAGCAGATCAATTTAGCCGATAATCGTTGGGATTGCACGTGGCTTGCAAGATTCATGCTGCGATCACCTCCGAGCGCTTTGAATTTCCAGCGAGCGTGGCCCATGCTGAGCGGCTGGAACGAAGATCTGCTGAGTGTGCGTGGCATCGATTGTTTCGATGGTCGCGACAATCGATCGATAATATTGATCGATGTGAGTGCGGCACGTCAACCGGACTCCCAGTGCGACTGCCAGGTGAGTGCGATCGGTAAATGGGTTTTTCTCCAATTATTCTAATTTCTTGCGCAGGCAATTGGCGACGATCTTAGCCCGTTGACACCGCCGTTGACGTGGCCCAAAATACGCACAGATCGTTTTGATTCCCGTTCCGTAATTATCTGGATGTTGGTTGCGATCGCATTCGCCTTTGCTGGCTTGCGTTGGGGTCAGCGTTTTATGGATCGCAAAGAGATCAGCCGAAAGTTTCTGAATAACAATGGCAAATCCATCGAGGTAGGAGGAATCAAGAACACAAGTGATCTGTAGCCACACCTCTCTCTCTCTCTCTCTTTTTCTGCTTACTCGATAGCCCTCCCAGAAGTTAGACGAGGAAGCGCAACGCCTGCGAAACGATCGCTCAAGATCTTAGTTAAGATAATATATATATATATATATATATCTACATGTAGTTAAACAAATTTGTAACATATCGTGGGCTGAAGATTAAAAACTAGTTCTAGAGATTATCACTCAATTGGATGTCTCATTGGTAGAGTCGCTCGATCACCGGCGCGTACTTGGCGTGTACTATGTTTCGTCTGACCTTCAGGGTCGGTCCCAGCTCGCCAGTGAGCATGGAGAACTCGTGGGGCAGCAGGGCGAACTTCTGCACACACTGAGCATTTGATATGGCATCTTTGTTGGCCCGTTTGATACCCTCCTCGAGAGCCTCGTACAGCTTCGGCTCGGCATTGATCTCCAGTGCAGCTGCTAGGGTTCGCTCCTCGTTGGGCAACTGCAGGTCGGCCGGTATGTTGAGCAGCTCGGAGAGATGTGTCTGATTGAGACCGATGTGCCGCAACCACTCGATAGTCTCATCGCGTAGCTCGTCCAGAGGTCGCCCCGTCTGCGGATCAGACTTGGTCTTCAGTGCGAGCAGAACCGTGAGATACTTGCGATGATCGCCGATCAATAGGGCGTTGCTGACACACGGCAATTCACGCTTGATCAGCTCCTCGATATGCACTGGCGGTATATTCTCGCCACCAGCTGTGATGATTAGCTCCTTTAACCTACCCGAAATGACAATATTGCCGAAGGAATCCAGGTACCCAAGATCACCGGAATGCAGCCAGCCATCCGCATCGATGGCCTCCTCCGTCTTATCCGGCTGATTGACATAACCCATGAAAACGGAACGTCCACGCACCACAATCTCGCCATGTCCATTAACATCGGGCTCGTTGATTCTCACTTCGAATCCCTTGAGCGGAGTACCCGAGCTGTAGAGATTGTTGATACGTGTCGGGTGCAACGTGAGCGCACCACCAGTCTCGGACAGACCATAGAGATCGCACAGTGGCATGTCCAGTCCCAGAAAGAAATGCTTCAGTTCCGTCGAAACGGGTGCACCGCCCGTCAAAAAGTATTTGCATTGCTCCAGGCCCAATAACCGCTGAATGGGACGGATTAGTCGAGCGGCCAACCAATACTTGGTAGCACCGAATATAGACACATTTTCACTGAGGATTAGGTTAGGTTAGATTAGCAAAAACCGAAGATTCCGTTCGCCCCGCAACTCACCCCGCAATCAAGTTCAATTGATGCTGGGCAACTGTCTCCCGTGCCTTGGCAAGCAGCAGGCGGGAATATGGCTTGGCCTTAGCCTCGGCTGCCAAAAGTCGTTCCTGGAACTTCTGAAAGACTCGTGGCACACCGAACACACAGGTGGGTCGCGCCTTGAGGAACGTACGCACCAGCGTGCCTCGCAAAGCATCCTTGTCCGCGAAGTAGATGCAGATGCCCAGGTCCAGGGTCCAGAAGACATCGAAGATCTGCGCTGCAATGTGACTTAGGGGCAGGTAGCTCACGATTCGCTCGCAACCCTCTTCGACGTTCTCCAAGTGATTGCACACCATTTTGGCATTGTAGATAACGCTGTCGTGCGACAACATGACAGCCTTGGGCATGCCCACGGTGCCGGACGTGAAGATGAGCATGGCGCATTCGTTGGCTCGCACGGCACGCTCGCGACGCAACAGTTCCTTGCGTAGATCCTCGCCGGGTGCGTGACGTTTCAGCAACTCTGTCCAGCTGTAGTAGCCCTGCTCTTGATCTACAAACGGTTCGTACGGACCATGCAGCTGAATGACGGCCTTCAGACGTGGCAAACGATCTCGGATCGCTCTCAATTTGGCCATTTGCTTGTCATCGTCGACAATGCAAATGGTTGCTTCGCTTATTTCCAGCGCATGATGCACTGCATCTGCCGAGTTGGTTGGATAAATGCCAGCAACAATGCCGCCAGCACGTAACGTAGCCATTTCGGCCAAAAACCATTCGGGACAATTGAATGCCAGCACGCCCACCGAGCTGCGCTCCTCCAGACCCAGCTCGAGCAGCATCAGTGCCGTCCTGTCCACCTCACGTGCGTACTCCTCGTACGTCCATGTCGACCACACATCCTTGCCCAGTTCGACGGACTCCCACACCAGTGCAGGCAGCTTAGCATTTTTCTCACACCTCTCACGAAAGAATTCGGGTATGGTCTGGGGCGGCGTATCCGTTTCACCGTTCGTACGCAGCAACACGGGTTGATGGAGCGAGGTGCTCGTATAGCTCGTAGCCGGCTTCAGCTTGCCGTCGTCTGGGTTGCTCAGATCGATGTCGTTCATCGTGTCTCAAGTCTTCGCGATGAATAAACTGCCAGACACATGTGCGTACAGTATTTAAGGCATGTTCCGTTGCGGAGTTCAACAAAGGTTTCCCGATAACGCAGGCAAGTCACAGGCATCGGAGAGGAAGCGGGCATTGTCCGCCGCTCGTAATCGCCTGGGCCCGGTGCTTGGCAGCTAGACATGCTCTCCGAGGCTTCGGGCTGGTTCTAAGCGTGCCACCACCATCCCACCATCCACAGTTTCAATGCTTGACCTTTTGAAATCTCTGGTTATCGTCGCGCGACTCCGATAGGACCATGCACGAAAAATTACTCACAGATCCGCAGTACGCGTAGATCCGTCTGAATACATTCGAAACGGTCGCCAAGCTTGTACGATAAGGCATACGTTTTCGGAATCTTTTCCCGGCTCGACCTTATCGCTTGTCCCAAAAATGTAATCGCTCTGTAACGGAGTCCAAAGTTGATTGATCGATTGGAATCGGGGTAAGTCTATCGAAGTCAAGTCATTCCTGAAATTATCAAAACTAACCTTACTCTTAGTATTATTATTGACATGGTAATCTGACAACAACCTGTATGCGTCACCTGACTTGCACAAGTCTTAAAACAAAATCGAGAAGTTGCAGAAACCCTTGGCGATAACAAGGAACAGTATGGATAATATATAAGTGTTCTACCCGTTTTCATATCTTGATTAAGCACAGAAAAGGTCAATTTCACAAACTTATACTTGAAAGTAATTATTTACATTTTATCAACAAGTTGCAACTAGAAAGTTATTGTATATAATACTACTACTATTAATGTATTTAGTAGGTACTAAGTACCTCAAAGAAGCTCAAAACTTTATGAAAAAACATGGTTTTCCATGCATTTTTCATGGTACATACATCTCAATCAATCGATGGAATGCCTTTCACATTTTTATAAAAAACAAAAATTGATTATTATCAATTTGTACAAAGTACTAATAATTTGACAATAAAATAATTTCTTTGATTTTTTAATTAATCGGGTTCATTATGAATGTCCTTTTTATGATAGAATTATGCCAAAAATAATTTCGGAGCATTCTATAATCCTGTTTTGGAAATTTTAAAAAAGGATTTGGCTTATTAATCTGTTAGTTTAAACACATTTGTATTTATTTAGTTTGCATAGAGCTGTAAAATCATTGCCAATAATATCGATAGTATGGTATTTTAAATATATTACTACATTAAATAAATTAATTAATTATATTAAATATTAAGTACTTCTGAGAAAACCTATTTAAACTAAAAAAGTGCTCAAGCTACACTTCCATACAGAAATTTCGAAACCGACAATGAAAACATGCGTACCTATTTTTCTGGCCATCAGTGTATAATCTCAATAGAACGGGACTCTGCGATCTCTGCGACTCTCGTGCTCGTCCAAGTGAAAGTTTGCAAAGTTTTGTGTATATGTAAGTACAGTGTACATATGTAAATAAATGTACACGATGGTTCACACATGTTGCAGCTTTAGGACGCCTAATTTCCCCGTCAATTCCCTGGCACATCATAATAATCTGTGACAGCCCAAACAAAACTGACCTGCGACAAGGCAACACCTGCTGGCGGCACCCGATCGAACGGCGCAGCTGACGCGCGCTGCCCTTGAGAGACGCAGAGAGAGAGCGAGGGAGAAAAACGGTTCTCTCCAACGAGCGAGAGAAAGTGCTTGCAGGTTAGGTTGAGCTTTGGCTGAGGCGAAGCAACAGCGGCAGCGGCAGCAAGCGCAAACGTAACGGTTGTGGCGCTGCCTGCCTGTCGCTGCTGCCGCTGCTGCCACTGCGCTGCCCACCTTCATTTGGGCTTGGTCACTCGCAGCCAACGCGGCGCTACACACGCGTCCGTTACGCACACACAAGCGCATGCAACAATTGTATGTACACATGCGTGTGTGCGCGTGTGTGTTTGTGGTAAATACAAAGCAATGAAATAGAAGCAGAAAAAACATAACACATGCGCGCGCGCGTGTGTGTGCGTGTGTGTGCCTGCATACTGTGTACAGTGGGCTCGCCCCAGCGACAGGCGAAAACCAACAACAACCTAAAAGTAGAAGAAGCAGCACACTCAGTCGCTGCCGCTGCCGCTGCCACTGCCATCGTCGACTGCGCATTGATGCGCGCCTGTTCGAGCGACAGTCATTTTTTGTACAAATTTATAATTTATTGTTTAATTTATTTTATTGCAAAATGTCAAACCGTTGGCCACGGCACGCGCGCGCACACACACGCGCATAAATACATACACATGTATGGGTGTGTATGTAAAGCGACTCATGTTGCTCCAGCTGCGGCGATTATGATGTATTATTAACCCAATTGTAATTGTTGCAATTTGTAACTGCGGCTTATCATTTGTCGCGGCGCAACAACAACATTATTATGAAATTATTTACCAATGAACAGCAGCCCATGAATGCCCAACAAGTGTAAACATTGTTGTTTCCTTAAAAAAAAAAATCCAAACACACACATGCGAGCAAAAAACCATGGGAAGGAGCGAGTAAACGAGAGGGTGTGAGAGCGAAAGATGGGGTGTGAGGAGTGGCAATCAAACTACAACGCAAATAGTTGCAGTTGTTGTTGTTGTTGCTTACATAGCGATGTGTAACGGTAAACAAAAGATAAATACAATCGACAGTGGGTCACACGCCGGTACAGTGGGCCTGCATGCACATACAAGTGGCCAAGTAAGTGGGCTAAAGTAAGAACAAACATAGAAAACATATATAAAAATATACATATAAAAACTCAAATACATATGCACATAAGTAAGTGCATGTACACACTCCGAAAAAAGTGTACTTAATGCGCTGCTGCAATAACAACAATCAAATCAACTAAGCGCTTGCCCAACAAGCAAGCAATAGCATTGGGGTGGACCCAATAGTTCTAAAATTAAATAAAAGTTGTTTAATAAATCAAATATTTAAAAATAAGAAAATTGTCACATTAAATATGAGATTTTTTTTTTTATTTTCATAGTAATTTTTTTAATATTTAAATATTTTCTGTTGATTCAGTGTAGTTTTATACTTAATTTAGCAGAAAATTTCCATGTTATGTTGATCTAAATTTTTTTTACTAATAGCCTAAAAAAGTAAATTAATTTGTTTTTTTCGTTTACATTTAATAAAAAAAATTGCATGGCTTATATATATTTTTTTTTTAATTATTTGACTATAGCTATATCTAAAATATGCCAAAATTATAAATAATCTTAATATAAAATAAATATTTTAGTGCCACAATTGGGTTTTTTATAAAATAATTGAAAAACTAGGTGTTTCTACTGTTCCACTCCTATTATGCTGGCCGGCCCTGTATGGTATATTCATATACAGTATGCATAGTCAACCTAAAAGGTTCACCCCAAAGACCCGCAGATTTGCAAGCTTCATATCTGATTAAGCATTTACAGAAATACACATGAACGTGCATGAATAGGTACATAACATACTGTGTACATTATGTTCTCAATTGTCCCTATCGTAAAACACTATCAAAACAACAATGGGAAATTCTTTCCAGCCGTTCAATTGGCTGGCAGCGCAGTCACAGCTCTGCAAATGTACATAAATACATGCACACATACGCGCATACATACATCTATAATCATTCACATTTCGTTTGCTTTGCTTTGCTTTGTGCTTCACTTAACGGAACCGATATGCATGCTCATGCTCTGCTCTCTCCCGTCTCTCTATGACTTTGCCATCGTCTAAGCTGGTCGTGCGTGTGTGTGAGCGCAACAACAACATGTGTTGTACATGCTATTTACACGCACGATTCGCGACGAAGCTGCCAGGGAGGGAGAGCGATGCGACAGGCTGGCCACCATGTGTGTGTGTGTGTGGGGGGGGGGGCTTTGCAGGGGGTCGTGCCATGCATGTGCATGTCTGTGACTTTTGTAGATTTGTTTGTGTACATATAGATATAGCGAAATCAGCAGGCGCACAGCATTGATTAGCAGGCGGGCGAAGAGCCGCAGCCAAAGTCAAAGCGAAAAGTTCATGCGAGCTGAGGCGGCGGCAGCGCAGCCCGCCGGGCTGGCAGGCAGGCAACAATCACAACAGCAACAAAAACAGCAACAAGTACACAACAATAAAGAAACACACATTCGTGCATAACAGCAGCAACAATAACAGCACGATACACACACGCACGCACACACACATAAAAACTACTAAAAGAGCCAGAAAGAGAGCAAGAGAGCAGCGCGCTGCCGGCGACGGACACCCGAGACGGCTGCGGCGACGGCAACGCCAACGACAGATAAACAACATTTATATTCATGTACCCGGCAGTAACAAGAACAACAACAACAACAACAACAACAACAACAACAACAGCAACGGCGCAAGAAGTGTGGCGCAGGCAAAGAAAAAAAGACGAAAATCAAATAACATGTGTACACATTGACAAACAAACAAATGAACATATGTACACACTTACACATGTACCTATGTACACGTTGCTTAGTACGTACGCGTGTGTGTGCACTGCACACTGGGCACGATTCAGCCCCCTTTGCAACTCATTCAAACTCATTTCTACACACATAAGAACGGCGACGCCAGCATATCGGCAGCAGCGACGGCAGCAGCGCCGTCTCCGAAGACGGGAGGCAAGCAATGAACAATAACAACAGCATATTCATACCTGCATAGGTATGTACACACTAACGTGGGTACGTACAAGTGTATGAGTGTCCAAAGGCGTACACACAAGCCGTTCTCCCGCTGCCTTTCGCCCCACTCCCCCGTTCCACATCACTCTCTGACTAGCCAGCCACATAAATAGCAATTACACTAGCAACCGGTATTTAAAACTGTTTTTAATCCCATCATTAACACACGACAACACACAAGCAAATCTTAGCCACCCCCCCGAAAATGTCTGAAACGAAAACGATGTTGTAGGCGCAGGCCTGCTGTTGCTTTTGGCTTTTGAACTTAATAAAAAATTTTGATCTATATGTCTTACACTTATATGAAATATACTGAAAAAAGCAAAAATTGTATGCAAATTATCGGAATAATATAGAATTTTGGGTGAATTTTAAAGAAAAGAGCTGAAAAAATTGTCTAACATAAAAAACAAATATTCATTCAATTGCATCGATTTTTTATGGAATATATCAAACAAATATTTTAAGTTGTGTAATATATATAAAAAATTTAATTTGTTTTCGCCACACATGTCGCCTGGATCGCAATCAATGTGAACCAGAGAGCTGGAGAAGTGCATAAATCAAATAAGAGCATGACCACCTGCTTAGAAGGTTGTTCCCGTTTCCCAAGTTAGTGTGACGTCAGAAACAATTATACAATTATACTGTAGTATAGATCGTATCAGTCCGCTGTTACGCATCAATTGCATTGTGTGATGATGATGCTGCGATTTCCATTCCATCAGACAGTGGAAAATTTTCAAGTTATTGTGCTGACACACCCTGATAACATTATGATACGGTTAACGTAAACAGAAAAATACTGCTGTATTAATAATAATGACAACATATTAAAATTAAAAAAGATATTTTAATTAAAATTATTTAGGTATTTTATATAATATATAACTCTCTAACTTGAATTTACTTAACTTGCAACTTGAATAATGGTTTTTATTTATTTATTTAAAGTCGGCTAAGTATATTCGACTCAATGGCATAGTTTAAGTAATATATATTAAAGTGTGTATAAAATAATATAAAATATATATTAGTATATATAAATATAATTAAGTACAATTATCGATACATCAAATTAAAAGTAAGATGAAAAGATATTTATTCAAATATAGATTGCTTTAATAAATGATTTGACTTATCCTCAGAAAAGTTATTGTTTTAGCAGTAGTACACTCCGTGCTTTACTGTGGACACCACTGTTTAGCATATAGCACACATATTATGCACCCCACTGTAATTGCTCGTGTAACGAACGCAGTGGTACACTAATTATGGACTACACTGTTGACAGTGTCGCACTAATTTGTACATCCTACAAAATCATGGCTTGCCTGTTTATCTGGCAGCCACTGTGCGTTACCAATCAGATCTCTCGACTCTCTTGCTCTCACGATCCACTTACTGTAACAAATTAACCTGCTTACACTACAAGTATTTTACATTAGCCCATCCTTGTTGTTTTTATTTTTAATAACATTACGGCTAAAAAATCACTGTCAAGGTCAAGACTTAACATTCTGTTAGGCGCAGCTGTTGTTGTCGTTGCTGTTGCTTTTGTCTCTTTCTGTAAGAGCGTCGATAATCGTACAAATTAAGTTGTTGCTGTGACGTCGCTGTCGACTGCGCTGCTTGGCTTTGCTCAAGTCAACGACGCGACGCTCACTTCTTCTTTTTGCGCGTCATTGCAAACGAGAGAGCGCGTGACGTCGCTGTCGCTGCGGAAGAGAGTGAGAGGTAACTGGAGGCCGGCGCTCGATTACAGGCATACATAAGTATGCATGTATGTATGCATGCATGTAGGCACGTGTGTTTGTGCACATATTTGAATGTTGTCGCTCGTTGCGATGTTGCTGTTGTTGCGGCTCATTCATTACATTTTCATGGCATTTCTGGTTTTGGCTTTGCCGCTGCGCTCTTCTCACTCATTACAGTCAAACGTACGTAAACACATGCCGAGGTGGGCTGGCATGTGTGTACGTATGCATGCATGTATCTATGTATGTGCATTAACATACCGACTACACAAACATAAACACAATTTGAGAATGTCGACGTCGCCGTCGTCGTTACCGTTTTAGCAGCAGCGAAAGCTACTACAGCAGCATGAACACAAGCACACACACACACACACACCCGGGCGCGCACACACAGTGTGTACACTCGCATACAAACAGTGTGCACACATGGGTTACGCGCTGCCTGCTAATCTTTGCTGCGCGCCTGCTTTGTGCTCATGTTTATTTGTATATATCGAGCAACACAAACGCACAAAATGCTGCTCATACTCATATGCAAAGCGTCTGCGGGTACATACAACAGCAGCAACAATAACAACAACAACAGCCGCGCATACACCACAGTCTGCCGCACAAGTCTACACACGCGTCGTCGACGCGAATTGGTTGGCAGTGTGTGTATGTGCGTGACACTGTACATACATATATGCACATTTACGTTTGGTACATTAATACTTTAAGCACTACGTAACTAAGCCGCTACGTACCAATGTCGGAATGTACCGTAGACTACTCGAGGGTCCGCGTGAAGGTACATCAGTGTGTACACATTTGTGTTAATTGCGATAAGCGCGCTAATCTTAATTTGAAGAGACTTCGAGCTAACATGCGTGTGCACGTAAAGTACATTTGTACCTATTCATATATGAATGTACTCACTGATGTAGCTACCTATGTAAATGTGCGTAGTTCTTGTCCTTCGCTCTAACGTAGCCAAGACGTAACGTAACGTCGAGCATAACATTTTTCTACAGTTTACCAGAAACTGTTAAGTTAAATCGGCTCTTAAGTAGCTGGTACGTGTGCTGTTAAGTGTGCTGTAAAGTAAAGTTTACCTAAAAATAACATAGTAAATTTGCGGAAAAAACTACTTTGAAGTCGGTCTGTTAAACCTGTTTTAAGTCTGCATTGAAACCATAGCTTGCTCTGCTGTTAAGTTTACTCTACGGTTCTGTTAAGTCCCTGTTAAACACAGAAATTTAATTTCTTACAAAAGTCACGTTAAAAAACACCATGGTAACCCTGAGATTAAATGTACCTAAGTAGGCCAACCAAAGTTTGTGGAATACCTAAAAAAAAAGAAGGAATTTTTGTGTACTCAAATCGACTCAAATCATCTTCAATGAAAGAAATTCCCAAGGTTCCACGGTCAGAGAGTGTATCGTGTTATATTTAAGCTCCTATCAAATAATTAATCGGCTAACTTACTGTAGATAAATAATAGACCGTAATAAGTATGGTACAAACATAAACATTCCTATTAGGAACCTTCACGCCAATCTTAGTTGATCGTTATGTGAATGCACTTTCTCAATCAGCATACAAATGATTCAGGATTCACAATTTACTTCGAGCAATCTGCAATATAATGGGATCTAGAAGAATATATAATTTCCATTTCATTGAATGTATTGTAATTTACATGCCAAATGCCAATGTCAGGTTTATTTTACAAAAAAAAATAAAAAAGAGGCCAACTCCAAAAACTGGTCATTACACTTCTCTCCGATATAAATGAATTTCTCAATCTTTTCGCCAAAATTCGAAAATTACAAGTACAACAACAGCGCACATTATAACGCAGCTGAAAGCGAAGCATAAAATTGGAATCAAAGTAGATTGCGGTTTCGCTGAGTTTTCAGTACTGACGTCTTTTACTACCGGAAAAGGCACACCTTTATATACTAATTCTCTAGGTCGAACGGACTTAACAGTTACGCGCGGTCCATCAGTTTGAGGGCGTTGCAAGACTAGTGGAACACTTAGATCTATGTGACTGGCGGGACTCTCCTTACCAATACAAACATACCGCGCAGCTAGTTCCTTTTGATGCGGTACGTCGCAAATAAGATTTTCGTTTAAACCATTGCAGAGGCAGTAGGTTGTGTTCAGGCATCCGGCGAGTATGGCCGTATTGCACGTTTGCAGGCAATGCGTTGAAATCTCTTTTTCATTTAGATATTTTCGCCAGCAGATGCAGGCACTGGCACATTTGGTTAGGGGCAACAACATATTTGGAATGGGATGGCAGTGCTTCGTCGTCGAGTCCACCTCGAAGCCCGGCCAACAGGTGCATACATCGGGTTCAGTGCAATCGCCGTAGTGACACTCCTCGCAAACCGGCTGACAGCCCAACTTACTGTACTCTAATCGGTCCACGGTTTCGTAGCCGGCTCGGCAGGTACACTGTTGCGGAGCGGTACACTCTGCGTGTACGCATGCGGGCTTGCAGATGGGCTGACAGTTGCCAGGTAATCCCGCGAAACCCTCGCAGCAGACCTCTCGTACGTACTGGGTGGATAGAGTCGGATAGAGTAGATTGTCGAAGAAGGAGTGTGTTATCGAGAGTACCATTTCCATGGAACTGGTTCCATTGGCGGTTATCGGCTTGGTTATATTGCAAATCGATGAAGTCCCGTCTGGTCTACACAACCCAAGAATGCTCAACAGAAAGGGCAAATATCGAGCCAGCCTCATCGCATACTCACTTCAAATTTGTATCAAATATGTAGAAATATTCTTAATAATTTTCTGCGGGTTTGATTCACGATATTCCATTTTGAAAGCGTGTGCTGGGGAAGTTTAAGGAACTCACAAATCTACGTTGAATATTCGAAAAGACAGCTAAGGAAAGGCACTGAATAAATTTAAAAACGAAAGTATCAAAAAAAACGTAGAAACACACGAACTTTATTATAATACATATTAAATACCTAGGGGTTTATGACGGTACCCCTATGTCAGTCATTCATATATAGGTTCAAGCTCATACTAGTTATTTATTTATGCATTTATAGATCCTACGACATTTGCATGACTTACAAGTTATTAATAAAACAGGCATTATTCATTCAAATCATATATCGTATGATTAGCTAACAATTGCCGTAGTATCTGCGAAACTGTTATTGGGATAAAAGTTGCTCCTGGGCGCACGAATTACACAATAGTAGATGATACAAACGACACTGGCCACTATGATGAGCCCAAACAACGCGATCAGCAGATAGATCCACCAGATCCAAGAAACGACACACTTGTTACCATTTAGCTTGAAGCCCCAATTGCATTCACAGTGATTCGGGCTCTTGCAAAAGCTGTTCAGGCCGCAACCCGGTGTACAATTGGGTACACATTTGTTACGGCTTATCCTGTAGTCAGCGTGGCAGACGCAAATGTCATGCATCACACAGTGCGCATTCGCGGGACAACCAGAGGGACACATTGTCGTACAGGAGTTATTCCTCATTTCGAAGCCCTCGTTGCAGCCACATTTATCGGGTGCGATACACTCCTGAGTTGGTGGACATCCCTTGGTGCAAACTGGCGTACAGGAGGTGCTGTTACGTACATATCCAGTTGAGCAGGTACAGTTGTTAGGTGCAGAACAGAACGCATGAGCGGGGCAACCCTTGGTACACACTGGCTCGCAAAGATCCTTAACCTTCTTGTAACCTCCGTCGCATTGGCATTCGTTGGGCTTGATGCACTTGCTGTGCTTGGGACACTCCTTACAGATGGGGAAACAGGTACTCTTCCTCATTTCGTAGCCCTTAATGCAGCCGCATTTATCGGGTGCGATACACTCCTGAGTTGGTGGACATCCCTTGGTGCAAACTGGCGTGCACATGGTGTTGTTTCCCACATAGCCTAACTTACACTGACAGATATCGGGGTGAATACACTCGGAATTTTCGATGCACAACGGATTACATTGTGGCTTACAGCGTCGATTGATTTCGTCGAACTCGTAATTTTCGACACATTTGCAGAAATCAGGCGACGAACAGGTTGACCACTCAGGACATTCTTTCTCACAGATCGGCTCGCATACGCCCCTCTCGTCTGCCTTATAACCGGATTTACAAGCGCAAGTGTCATTCAAGAGACATTTATTGAGCCCACAAGATGTGCAAACACTCAAATCCACCTAATACGAGAATACGGCTGAGAGAAATACGGTATTTTGAATAGAGTGCTCTGAGATCTTACCTCGCCGCACAACAGACTAGGCGCGAATAGCACAATGCCCAGGCTCAGGCTCAGCAGGACCAAAGTATTACTTAATGCCTGCATTTCGATCCGATTCCGATGTAATTTATGAAACTCTGTTCAGATCGTACTGAATCTTGCGTAGTTTATTTCTGCCCTTTTATAACACTTCCATAACAACCATTCGTATGTGAGTTTCTTTCCTTAGAATTATGACTAAACCCGGTAGTGATGATACATTATTACCCCCATTAACCTATTGAAATTGATTAAAAAACTATTACACATACACTTTCATAATTTAAGAAGCTTTATATTTAGTGCATCAGTTCCTATGGTACAGTTTGAACAAACTACAAGGTTCTAAAACAAATGGTTTAGACTGTGGGAAGATTGTTACAAAAAAGTCCTAAGCACTTATATATGCAATGTTATTCAATTAGGAAATCATTTGGTTGGTATCTCCGAATTCGTCATTGGGATAATAGTTGAAACTCTGCGCTCGAGTGGCACAACAGTAGATAATACAACCAATACTAACCAGTATAATAATCACCAGTACCGCAATCAGCAGATAGATCCACCAGGGCCAAGAAGCAACACACTTGGACTGGGAACCCTTGCCTATGAGCTTGTAACCCTTTTCGCATTCACAGCGGTTCGGGCTCTTGCAGAAGCTGTTAGGACCGCAGCCTAATGGACACAGCGGCAAACACTTGTCATTTTTTATCGTGTAGCCAGCTGAGCAGGTACATTTATTTGGTGCAGCACAGGTTGCATGAGCGGGGCAACCCTTGGTACACACTGGCTCGCAGAGATCCTTAGCCTTCTTGTAACCTCCATCGCACTGGCATTCATTGGGTCTCACGCACTTGCTGTGCTTGGGACACTCCTTACAGATGGGGAAACAGGTACTCTTCCTCATCTCGTAGCCCTTGATGCAGCCACATTTATTGGGTTCGATACACTCCTGATTTGCTGGACATCCCTTGGGACAAACTGGCGTGCACGAGGTGTTGTTTTTTATATAGCCAGTTGAGCAGGTACATTTATTTGGTGCAGCACAGGTTGCATGAGCGGGGCAACCCTTGGTACACACTGGCTCGCAGAGATCCTTAACCTTCTTGTAACCTCCGTCGCACTGGCATTCTTTGGGTCTGACGCACTTGCTGTGCTTGGGACACTCCTTACAGATGGGGAAACAGGTACTCTTCCTCATCTCGTAGCCCTTGATGCAGCCACATTTATTGGGTTCGATACACTCCTGATTTGCTGGACATCCCTTGGGACAAACTGGCGTGCACGAGGTGTTGTTTTTTATATAGCCAGTTGAGCAGGTACATTTATTTGGTGCAGCACAGGTTGCATGAGCGGGGCAACCCTTGGTACACACTGGCTCGCAGAGATCCTTAAGCTTCTTGTATCCTCCGTCGCACTGGCATTCGTTGGGCTTGATGCACTTGCTGTGCTTGGGACACTCCTTACAGATGGGGAAACAGGTACTCTTCCTCATCTCGTAGCCCTTGATGCAGCCACATTTATTGGGTTCGATACACTCCTGATTTGGGGGACATCCCTTGGGGCAAACTGGCGTGCACGAGGTGTTGTTTTTTATATAGCCAGTTGAGCAGGTACATTTATTTGGTGCAGCACAGGTTGCATGAGCGGGGCAACCCTTGGTACACACTGGCTCGCAGAGATCCTTAACCTTCTTGTAACCTCCGTCGCACTGGCATTCTTTGGGTCTGACGCACTTGCTGTGCTTGGGACACTCCTTACAGATGGGGAAACAGGTACTCTTCCTCATCTCGTAGCCCTTGATGCAGCCACATTTATTGGGTTCTATACACTCCTGATTCTCTGGACATCCCTTGGGGCAAACTGGCGTGCACGAGGTGTTGTTTTTTATATAGCCAGTTGAGCAGGTACATTTATTTGGTGCAGCACAGGTTGCATGAGCGGGGCAACCCTTGGTACACACTGGCTCGCAGAGATCCTTAACCTTCTTGTAACCTCCGTCGCACTGGCATTCTTTGGGTCTGACGCACTTGCTGTGCTTGGGACACTCCTTACAGATGGGGAAACAGGTACTGCTCCTCATTTCGTAGCCCTTGATGCAGCCACATTTATTGGGTTCGATACACTCCTGATTTGGGGGACATCCCTTGGGACAAACTGGCGTACAGGAGGTGCTGTTACGTACATATCCAGTTGAGCAGGTACATTTATTTGGTGCAGCACAGGTTGCATGAGCGGGGCAACCCTTGGTACACACTGGCTCGCAGAGATCCTTAACCTTCTTGTAACCTCCGTCGCACTGGCATTCTTTGGGTCTGACGCACTTGCTGTGCTTGGGACACTCCTTACAGATGGGGAAACAGGTACTGCTCCTCATTTCGTAGCCCTTGATGCAGCCACATTTATTGGGTTCGATACACTCCTGATTTGGGGGACATCCCTTGGGACAAACTGGCGTACAGGAGGTGCTGTTACGTACATATCCAGTTGAGCAGGTACATTTATTTGGTGCAGCACAGGTTGCATGAGCGGGGCAACCCTTGGTACACACTGGCTCGCAGAGATCCTTAACCTTCTTGTAACCTCCGTCGCACTGGCATTCTTTGGGTCTGACGCACTTGCTGTGCTTGGGACACTCCTTACAGATGGGGAAACAGGTACTGCTCCTCATCTCGTAGCCCTTGATGCAGCCACATCTATTGGGTTCGATACACTCCTGATTTGCTGGACATCCCTTGGGGCAAACTGGAGTGCACTTGATGTTGTTTCCTACATAGCCTTTCTTACATTGACAGACATTGTGAAAAATACACTCCGAATTTGCAATACACAACGGTCTACATTTTGGTTTACAACCTAGTTCATCTTGTTCGTAGCCGACTCCACACGGCGAACTGCCATTAATGAGGGATTTGTTGAGACCGCAAGATGAGCATGAAGTCGTATTCAAAAGCGTTTCTAAGAGAGTTTCTTGAGACTTTATCTCGCTGCACAACAGAATCAGCATATATAGCGCTATGACCAGGACCAAGAGGACCTTATTCCTATTAAATGCTTGCATTTTGTATCGAATCGGTGACTGTTGTGAGTAATATAACTGACTTCAGATCGGACTGAACTCTGCGCTGAGTATTTCTGCTCTTTTATAACCGTTCGATAAGTACATATTGTGTGGGTTCTTTTCTTTGCAATTACGATTCGCATTAACCCTTATATTGGACTTTCAAGGTCGTATGCGTACACTTAAAAAGAAAACATGCATTAAAATGAACAAATTTGAACAAACTTTTGTAGCTGTACTCAAAATTGAAATTTCTTGCAAAAAACTACACTTGCTCAATGTACAAATTGTTAATAGTACACGAACAAAAACAGAAATACATTAATAGGAACTCATAGTAGAATCCTGAAGATTGAATATCCAATTCATATTTTTCGAAAATAACGAAATTTTAAAGTTAAGTTTAATTAATATCGCGTTCAATGCAACCACGTGTAGCGTGCTTGCAAAAGCTGACTTCAACAGCTGTTATATTAACAGTGGACTGTTAAGTTAACATTTCTGAGTTGTAACATATCAGTTTGATGTATTTGCAATACATTAAGACTAAAAAATACTGCATACTTATGTGAAAAATACCTTAATGTCAAATAAAACTGGTCATATTCCCCATTGTTCTCACATTCAAACAAAACATATTGTTTGGCGCGTGTTTAAGGTGGGAACTTTTGTGTTGCATACTTTTGGGGCTCAACCAAACCCACTGAAGTTATATATTATAATAAGTTCGGTATTTAAAATCCGATCGAAATCAATTCGTTCAAAATCATTGGGTTGGTGATAATTCTGGTACACACTGAAAATTAATGCTTGAGACTTAGTTTTAAGCATGCAATACGAGTTTTTCGCGATTTATTCGGGCGGATGGGGGCGTGGATATATTCTAGAAAAATTCATGATTTATCGAATGACAATATATGCGATTGTTGGAACAAATGGGTGTGCATACAGATAATTGAGCTTGGAATTTGAGAAAAGAGCTGGAACAAGTGGGTTAGGTTTTATTATACTAAATAAGATATTATATTATAAATATAATTTTAACATTCAGGCCTACCTATCTAATATACATTTTTAATCGAATAATATATATATATATATATATATAAATATACATACTAACTCATAACAATTGGCGTAGTGTCTTTGTTGGTGTTGGGATAAAAGTTGAAAGTCTTCGGTCGGAAAAAACAGTAGATAATCATACCGATAGTGAGAAGTATGATGAGCGCCAGCAGCCCGATGGCAAGATAGATCCACAAGGCAACAATACACTGGCTGCTATCGTTGCTTTCGCGTGAGTAGCCCATGTTGCATTCACATACATTCGGGCTCTTGCAGAAGCTGTTCAGCCCGCACATCGGATCGCAGATTGGCTTGCAGATATTATTTTCTTCGTAAAAACCTCGTTTACACTGACAATAATCGCCAAGACACTCGAAATTTTCCTTACACACTTGGTTACAGCGTAGTATACACTTATGCGGATCCGCTGTCCTGATGTAATTGCGTTTACAATGGCATTCGCCTTTGATTTTGCACATATTTTCCCCGCAAGGTTTGCAGACCGAATAAACATTTCTACTCGAATTCAACTGTTTGGAAAATTGTAAAAATTTCTTATCGTGCTCTTCAGATTCGATTCGCTTACCTTTTCAGCGATAAATATGTTTTCTGAATTTTCCTGGCACAGCAAACATGGGACGAAAATCGCAATGCCCAGGCCAATGAGCAGAAAATTTGTAATACCCAATGTCCGCATTTTGTTCCGACTCAGAGTATACCTTTGCTTCTGATGCTAGGTTCAGTTTTAACTAAGGTTGCATTTGTGTTTGTAGGTCTTTTATAAGCTTGGAATATATTATATTTACTTATACACTTACGAATGGTACATACACCCGAAAATATATTATTCATATATTGTATAAATAGGTATGATTTGCTGATTTTTATTTATTCGAAAGACTAATGACTTGAGTAAACACATTTGTTTAACATATACTATGCGGTTATGATTGCATACGTTTAGATATTCATTATTATATTATATATTATATATATATTATTAAATCATTATATTATATTAGTCAGCTATTCGCTATTCTGAGGACTTCGTCTATTTCTATATAGTGCGAAAAATATTATCAAATCACTGTACATGTTTTACGTTGCACTTTTTGGTTCGGCATGGCAACTTCGACCGCCCTGTCGATGCGTTGAGCGTAATATTCAAAGTTTGTATTAAGCTTCAGGAGTCTATGGTATGGAGTAACCTGCATGCCAAAGTTGATATCTCTGGCTTTTCTAATAGCCGAGATCAGCACGTTCACACAGACAGAGAGACGGACACGCCTCCGAGTCTATTCTATTAATCGGAGTGACTGTTCCTATGCCTATTCTAGATTCGAGCTGGTGTCTTTTAAAATTTTTTCAAGTGTAGCTTACTCCATTGCGGCTTTATCGAACATGTTCGATGCGCCAGTCTAACCTCCTTCCCTGCTCGTGCCGTCATCGGCCGCGGCTGCACAGCGATAAGCGGGCTGCCTGCACAACAGAGAGTTATCGTGCGTCCCAGACACGACCCCGAAGAGTCGGAACAAAAGAAGCATCGCCTTCGCATTTATCAGCCTTGTAGCTGATGCATTCAGTGCTTACCGAGCTGGCTGGCTGGCGTTGACTACGCCGTAGTCCAAACATTGCAACGATGAAGCAGAAAACGAAGCAGGCCGAGTTGCTGGCGATGCTGACCATCGCAGGACTGACGGCCCTGTTGCTGCCCCACACGCAATCGTTGGCCATAACGAACGGTCACTGTCAGAAGAACATCAGCGTGAAGTACCAGGTGCCGGTGACCAGGGGACGCCTTGTGCCGCCGTCGAATACAAGCGATCCGCTGTTGGAGGAACGACAGTATATTGTATACGAGGAGCGCGTGCGCTGGGACACCGTGCAAGTGTGTTGTCCCGGCTATCGTACCATCATCTTTGGCTTCTGTGAGCCCATCTGCATCGAGGCATGTCCGGCGCACAGCTACTGCCTGGAACCGAACAAATGTCGTTGCATGCGCGGCTACGAGCACTCGCATCATCCCAATAAGCAGCATCAGCTCATCTGTCGCCCCATCTGTCAGGGCGGTTGTCCCGAGCACAGCCACTGCGTTGCCCACAACGAGTGCGAGTGCCGTCCCGGCTTCCGGGATACAAGCAGCTGGTTCAGTCTCAGTCTGAGCTGCGAGCGCATCCAGTGTGGCCCGGAGCAGCGTTACGATGTGCTTCGACACGCCTGCGTCAAGATCGAGATGAGCATGGAGGAGCTGATGCAGCGCGTTGCCGAGCGACTCGCTAAGGGTCTGGAGAGTGGCACCGAGCAGCCAGCGGAGGAGGAGCAGCCGCTGATTTAGCCGGGGTAGCCACTTTCCTGCTTTCTTCCTCTCTTGATTTTTACTCACTTTTTATTTAATCTTAAGATTATGCTGATTCGTATCGCGTGTTTGTCAACTGATATTTATGGGTTTAATAAAGGGTAAAATATTCGAAATAAAAAGGGGTTGCATACAGCCGAAAATAAAGGAGACAACCCTAAGGATCGAAGGCCTTTTCAAGTGCTGGCTTAGTCCTAGAGTACTTCAGAAATATGTGGAATTCCGGGAAGCTTCTTATCTAAGAAACTGAGTAAGCATTAAAGCAAGATTCTAGCAGAAACTTTAAGAGAATGAGTCAAATTAAACTTTTGGCTACACATGCAGTAGTCGGGCGACGAGCAATATGCATTTTTAGGACATCTTATACAGATCGGCTCGCACACGCCTCCTTCGACTTCCTTGTACCCGGAAGAACAGGCGCATCTTCGGAGATACTTCTTCAGATTATGTATTTGAGGTGTTTAGTGAGTTGATTTTGTATGTTTCTGGAAATTACCAGCCTACCCTTTCAATTAAGCGTTTATTTGCATACCACAATTTAAAATAGTTCTTTATAATTTATTCGATAATTAATTTGCTTTCGAACCACTCGACTATATAACAACTGTAGTATCAATTAAGACTCTGCAGAAATAGATGATGCTAGACATTGTTTGGTAATAAAACTAAATTACCAAAATGATCGCTTCAATATGCTTAAACTAGTATATTGTTTATTATATCGATGTGAATAAGATCAATATTATTCTTTGGCATGGATGCATTCATTGTTCAATCAAAATACTGTACAGTATTATTATGAACTCATTTCCGATTTACTCATTACTTATTCTTATCATCGAAACTGCAAGTGTAGACTTGTTTGCATTATTCCATCGCAGAGAATGTTAAAAGTGTGACCCTACGACCAAATTAATAAAGTTTTGAACAGTTGCGTTTGTGTGTAGCAATAGATTTGCCTATCTGTCTGTCTGTCCGTCGGTATGAACGCCTAGTTTGCAAAAACTATAAGAGCTAAGGCTACCAAATTTTGTAAGAATACTTGTATGTATTGCAAGACTTTGCATATTTGTTTAAATTTTGATCACGCCCCTTTTAGTTCCGGAAAATCCAGCTCTAATATGCCAGTAACAGCTTAGTGGCTTGATAAATGTGAAATAATGAATTGAAAACCCTTTTTTACATATTTTTGAAAATTAATTTTTATAATTCATCAATAGTGTAATAATATAAATGTTTCCTTGCGTTTCAGTAAATAAAACAAATTAACATATGATTCTCGACTTACAAACTATGTCTAGGGAAAGGTAAAATGGGCGTTAGGCATTACAAATAATGTTCGACTTCATCAACAACATCAGTATTAACATCATCAGTATCCTCATCGTTATCAACATCATGTCACTCATACTAATTGAGTGAATATATTACATTAGGTAGATAGATTATAAAGTAATTTAAGCTGGCACTTATCGGCTTCGAAGTCCGTTAAATTCATTTCATGTTAAAGCTCAAGTTCCTTTGCTCACGTATTTGTTATGGTTATTGTTGGCGGTTTTTGATTTCTTAGGCATATAGCTTCTCGACAATATCGGCATACATCTTGTTGACCACATTACGCTTGACCTTCAAGGTGGGGCCCAACTCTCCTGTGACAATGGAGAAATCGTGCGGCAGAATGGCGAATTTCTGAACCTTTTGCGCATTCGAGATGGACTGTTTGTTGGACCGCTTAATGCCATCCTCAATGGACTTCCAGACCTTGGGACAGGGTCCTGCGTTCAGTATATCCGTGAGGGTCTTGTGCTCCACGCCCAGTGATTTCATCCATACCGTAGACTCGTGGGTAAGCTCGTCCAGCGGAGCTCCTGTTTCTCTATCCACCTCGGTCTGTCAGAAACGAAGAGGGAGAAATCAATAATCGTATCTCTCCATATATATATATCGAATAACATCTTACCTTGATTGAAACCAACACAGTTAGGTATTTGCGCTGTTCGCCCACCAAGAAGGCATTGGAAATGCCATCCAGTTCCTTCTTGATGGCATTCTCGATATGTACGGGCGGAATATTCTCACCGCCGGCTGTAATGATAATCTCTTTGGAACGACCCGTCAGACAGACATAGCCCTTATCATCAATGAATCCCAAATCTCCCGAGTGCAACCAGCAGTCATCGTCCAGCGATTCCTCCGTCTTCTCCTTGTTATTGATGTAGCCCATGAAGACGTGACGTCCGCGAATGCACAGTTCGCCCTGTCCGTTTTCATCCTGATTGATGATCTTGGATTCGCAGCCGGGCAACGATTTGCCAATTGAATTGAGAAGCGTCGAATCGGGTGCGCAGAGCGTGTGGCAACCCGCTGTCTCCGACATACCGAAGGCATCCAATATCTTTAAGTCAAGACTGAGGAAGTACTTCTTCGTTTCCGGGGACATGGGCGCGGCGGCACTAACCAAACTCAAGACATGATCGAAACCCAATGCTGCCTTCACCTTGGACATGATGAGCGATTTGGCAATCTTGTAGCGGAAGCCTTCGCTGTTTTTGCTGCAACGAACGAAAGCGACAAGAAAAGAAAGGAAAAGAAAAGATTGTAGAAAAGTTTTAATTGGAATTGTTGATTAGTTTGCTGGCAACTTGATAATTGCATAGACCAAGGATAATGGACTGGACTCGACTCGAAGCGACTCAAAGTGACACTGGCAAACGTTTGGACATGGGCAGCACTCGCGTAGTAGGTCACAATCATGGGGGAATTACTTTGAACTAGACCATTAAAATGCTGAGTTTGCTATATGCCGAAAGTTCGCCCAGGTTTGCAGATGATGTTGAAGTGGAAATTGGTGAAGTGGAATGTTAGATATGCTATATAAGACTGTGGTGTAAAATGCAAAGAAAGTGATCCAAATTATTTCATCTTATCCTTACATGGATCTTATATAAAGTTGTGCTCTTGGAGTTATTCAAGGAAGTTTAGGCCAAAAAGTTAAAATATATGCATTTTAAGCTTTGCTTTTTTAACCCATTAGAACTTGTTTTTGGCTTCCTTAGGAATGTGTGAGAATGTTTTATTGAAAGCCTTTGCCAAGATCTAAGCTGATAAGAAATGGAAGAATAATAGAACTGAGCTGAGGCAGACTGAACTCTACAAAAATCTTGTGTATCCTGCACATACTTACTTACTAAATAGATCTAAACAAGTTACTTTTTTCTATAAGCCTTAAGTGCCTTTTCACTTCGTTACCTTTAAAGTAAACTTCAAATTGTGCTAATCACTGTCAAAGTTTAGCCCGATGGCAATTCCTGTGCAGCAGTTGCGCTTAGACAAAGCGGCATCCAACCTGTCCGCCCCTGTGTACCCCTCCCCCCCCAGCCCGCGCTGCACTGTGCAAGGACGTGCCCGAATGCAAGAGCTGCTTTAGATTTAGCTTCAGCTGCTGCTGCGCTGTGTTCGCTGTGTTTTGGTGCTGTACCCTTCGTGTACAACCTGACGTATGAGTAATGTTGTTGCCAGTGATTTTGGCTTAAACCAGAGCTTGCCGCTGGCTGCCTTTGGCCGCTGCGCTTGCATAATTTAGCGTGCCAGGCAGGGATTGCTTTCAGCCAGGCAGGCAGCCAGGCAGCTCGCCAGGCAGGAGTGCAGCCACTTTAACTGTGCATCCTTTTTGCATAATTTATGCGCGTACAAAAAGTTAAAGTTGAAGTATGTTTTCCCCACTCAAAACTTACCCTTGATTCTCCATATAGTGCTTCAGGGTGATGCCCTTGGCCCAGCCGGCAAGCATTTTCTTGAAGCTACCGCTCGAGCTGGCCACGGCCACCATACGCTCCTGGAACTTCTCGTAGACGCGCGGCACGCCCATAAATCTTGTGGGTCGCGCATCCTGCAGAGTTTTCACCAGCGTTCCCTTCAGTGCATCCTTATCGGCAAACCAAATGCAGCCGGCCATCGAGGCGACCGTATAGATGTCGACAGTTTGAGCCGCCACATGAGATAGTGGCAAATACGAGACCATCACCTCCGTTCCCATCGTCACTCGCTCCAGACCCTTGGAGATGCCACGCGTATCGAACACAATGTTGTCGTGCGACAACATCACACCCTTGGGCATGCCCACGGTGCCGGAGGTGTAGACCAGGCAGCAGCACTCGTTGATGGCAATGTTCTCCAGGCGACGCTTATACTCATCCTCCACATCCTCCACGTTCATCGCTTCAATCTCGGACCACTGCAACGGCAGGCAGGAAGTTAATAATCGGTTTAAGTTGAATTGATTGTAGGGTAAAAGGGTGCAGTGGCCAGCACTTTAAAGCCGATTTAAGACTACTCTGAAAGGAAGTATTCCCCTCGAAGCTGGGGTTCTGATTGATAATACTTTTCTGGTCTAAGCTCTAGCCATCGATCTGTATTCAATATGGAATAGGCTGGGTATGGCTTGGGATCAATTTTACTCTAATGATTAACTCAATATCTTTCTTATGTTCTAAATGCAAGTTTGATCTAGGGGGAGTTTAAGATGCATCTAAACAGTTCATCTTAGCGTCAGTTTGATAAAGAATCTACAGACTAAGCGCATATCATGATAACCTTTTACTAGAGACTGCTCGGGATGATACTTTGCTTAACCTGAAGTCATACCTCTTTACCTAACTCTCTGATTAACCCTTACTCTCTACTTAATATTTTTATATCCTCTTCAAGACTCTTTCTACGAGACTCAGCTACCTACTAAGGCTTAGGCTCATCTAATGGCTTTGCTCTAGACTCGACTGGGACTAGACTCCTACACTCGACTGAGACATGACTCGACTGAGACTAGACTCGAGGGGGACTAGACTAGACTGAGACTAGACTCGACTCAGACGACTCGACTGAGACTAGACTAGACTGGGACTAGACTAGACTCCTAGACTTGACTGAGACTAGACTCCTACACTCGACTGAGACAAGACTCGACTGAGACTGGACTCGACTGAGACTTGACTCGACTGGGACTAGACTCGACTGAGACTAGACTAGACTCCTAGACTCGACTGAGACTAGACTAGACTCCTAGACTCGACTGAGACTAGACTCCTAGACTCGCCTAAAACTAGACTCGGCTAAGACTAGATTCGACTGAGACTGGACTAGACTTCTAGACTCGACTGGGACTAGACTCCAAGACTCGACTGAGACTAGACTCGACTGAGACTAGACTCGACTGAGACTAGACTCGACTGGGACTAAACTCGACTGGGACTAGACTAGACTCCTAGACTTGACTGAGACTAGACTCCTAGACTCGCCTAAGACTAGACTCGGCAAAGACTAGATTCGACTGAGACTAGACTAGACTTCTAGACTCGACTGGGACTAGGCTCGACTGGGACTAGACTCGACTGAGACTAGACTAGACTCGAAGCAAACTCAGAATCTAACAACGCTTTCCAGTAGCGACCTCAACTCACCCTGAAGTAACCATCCTCCTTCTTCAGGTATGGCGGGTAGGGTTCCTGAATTTGTACGGCCGCCTTTAAGAGCGGCAACTTGTCCCTGATGGAATGAATCTTGTCCATTTGCTTGGCATCGTCAACGACGACAATCTGAGCACGTGAATCCTGCAGAACGTGAAGTACAGCATCGGCCGAGTTGGTCGTGTAGATGCCGGCAATGATGCCGCGTGAGTGGATGGCGCCCATCGCTGAGTAGAACCATTCGGAGCAATTGAAGGCCAGCACGCCAACCGAGTGATGTTCCTGCAGTCCCAGCTTAATGAAAGCCTTGGCTGTCTGATGCACTTGCTGTTCGTATTGCCTGCCCAATGTGGGTAAGAGGAAATTCAATTAAGGTGCTAAAAGAATTCGCGTGGAGGCAAATCGCAGCCAGACTGCAAAACTCACTTATAGGTGACTGTGTTGTAGCCGTTTTTGCCATTTTTGGTACGTAGCGCTGGATACTCGGGATAATTGTTGACTACCCGCTTGAGCATGCCGGGTATGGAGAGCGGCTCCTCGGCAGCGAGTCCCTCCTTGTGCATGCGAATCTTGACAGCCTCCTCGGGCTTGGTGGTGCGATAGACCTCCGAGTGCCTCAGGCGATTGGGTCCTGGGCGATTGAACAGCGCTTCGTTCGGACTTGTGGCCATTTTCTGCAAAAATCAATTTAGGTTAGTTTCATTAGTTTAAGGCTTAATTGAAATCGCCTGACCTGTGACCAAAGTACACGGGGTTTGTTTCAAGATAAGCAAGCGAATGCATAAGGCAAGGGGTTCGCGCGGTACGCGGAAGAAGGGCGTTAGACCAAGCAAGGTGTCCGCGGTGTCAAGGCGTTTGCCCCTCTTATCGCTATGCTTAAATTATGACTTAACACCTGATTAAATGAGGGGCGGCAACCCAAAGCCGTAAATAATTCTACGGATGGCAAATTTATAGCACATTATTTAGCGGGCTGAAGAACTACTTAAAGTTTACTTCAAATATGAAATTCATTCATGGTCAAATCATGCACAGAAATTTGAACATATTAACGAAAAATTTAAACAAAGTTTAAAAAATAATTTTTAAAGAATTTCTTATATTAAATACTTGTAGAATCAATTATACCTACAGTATTCAGTATTCAGTACAACATTCTAAAGCTACTTTCCATATCTCTGCATTTTATCATTTCTTGAAATGCGTGTGTCTTCCTTTCCTTTGACATGTCATTAGTTGACTAAGCAGTCTCGAGTCTTATCTAATAACAATGCCGCACTACCAGAAGTCGTGGCTTATTGTAGTTAACGTGTGGGTTTATATTTTGTTTTGGGGGTACAAAGGGCTGCGACACGCAGCATATTTATCTATTCGTGTCTACACATGTTTGCGCCGCAACGGAACGCTCATAATTTTTTATTAATCAATAAAAATAACGGACCAAACTGTTTGGAATGATAAGCGGAAAACGAGAAAGTAAATACCCAAACGACTTTTAGTTAATAATGAAAAGTAATTGAGTCCAAAGTACTGCACTATAATGACAAGGTTATCTAGTTGATTTTCCATGCATAGATCGGAAGAATTGAATCAGCTTAGACGCGTGTTGGGGCTAAAGTTCCGCCAGTGTTGAGAGTTGATTGATTGATCGAAGCTTGATGCAATTAACAGTTGGAGTGATGGCTTGATTGACGGTTTATCTAATGCTTCGAAAACAAAAGAAAACACACTTAGCTATACAAAAGTCAGGTAGTTCAATAGGGAAAGTGATTATATAAAAATTTCTACAAAGAGAAGAAATCACTGGGAACTTGCAAAAGATGAAGAAAGTACGCGGGGTCTCATACGAGCTAAAGAAGTTTTTATTATGGTTCTATTTCTGATTAATATATTATAGTCGCTTATTGATTTACAACATTAAACACAACTAAGAGTCATCGTCTGATTAGTAAACTCATTTTAGATTCTGAGAAAGAAATGAAAATAGAGAACAGATTTATACTATGTCAAACATTATCACAAAAAATAATGCAAAAATCGAATGGTTTTAAAAACTATAAATAGATTAAAATCTTTGGAAAATGTTCAGATAAACATTGGATTGTTATATAAGTTCTATATACATTTTACGCAACTATAATTTCCAACTTAGTATAACTGTGACTGCAAGACTTTGGCATGTTAATTTTGACACATTGATAAGCTCGGGGGGCGCTCAGCTGTTTGACGAATGATCTGAGAACATATACTACGTATACTTATTAAAAAAACTAGTCTGAACACGTGAAGAGCTGAATAAATACACGCGTATACGATTAAATAATACTAGAAATATATTTCCTATGGCAGAATTGGGGAAAAAGCACAGGTTTTGCTAAAAACACATAAAACAAGTTGAGTATAGTATAGTATTTTTATGCGAACATTTGTATGTAGTATGTATGCTCCCTCGTATATGGGGCGACTCAGCATAGAGGAAACCGGCTTTTTTTTTTGATAAGCACCCTGGTCTAGACAATCGCCAGTCAGTCAGACAGTCATTCGCTGGGCGAACATGTGGAGCTACATTCGAAATTGTTTGTAATATTAAATTAGCAAATAAAACAATAATCTGCCGCCCTCCCGCTAACGCTTTACATGCCCCGACACTACAGAAGCTGCGTATGAAAACAAAAACCGATAGACGAGCTGATCTATAAATATGTTCACATGCGTGTTTTGGTTTTTGTTTTTTTTTTTGGAACTACAAAACGAAGTCGAAAATGAAAATAATGATGTTGTGAGAGATGACAATGTCAGAGAGCAGACAGGGAGACAGAGGAGAGAGTATGTCGTTGCCTAGCTGAAGAATCGATTTGATGCTTTTCGAAAGTGGAATAGAGACTCGAGAGCGAGTGCGAGAGCGAGAGAGAGCGGTAGCGAAGCGCAATCGAAGCTAAACACGGTAAATAAGACTAGCGAAATCTGGTGAGACGGACGCAAGGTGACAATGAACCCACGGAATAGTGCACTGACCCACTAAAGACATCGAAGACGTCGAAGAGGGAGTTGATGAAATACAGAAAGAACTGCCGGTAAAAAATTTGTTTTGAAAAGCTTTGCACGTGTTTTGCATCTTTTGTTTTACGCAGGTTTCGTAACTCACGCACACATCTTTATTATTATTATTATTATAATTTTGTTTTAATATTGAATTTGTTCTGCAAACTTACTGTTTGTGTATATTTCTGTTATTGTTCTGTTTTGGGGTGGGTTCTATGCGTACTGCTTCCTCAGGAAATATGAATTCGATTGTTTTTTTTTCTTTGCAGTACACGAGAGAACACGCAGACGACCGCACGCAGCGAAGCCAAAGCGCAAACTGAAAGCAGAACAGGATCGGATGCTATTGAAATCGTGCGATCGCTGTCGTCGCTGTTGTTGTCGTAGCGTCGCAGTCGCCGTCGCCGCCGCCGCCGCTGTCGATAATGGTCTCTTCTTTTGCGACGGGCAAAGAGAGCGCACGTGTGTGTGTGAGTGGGAGATAAAAAGAGAGCGAGAGCGTGGTCTTATCAATTGCATAGGGCACACTCGCTCGCACTTGGATATGTTGTTTCCTCTCTCGCTCTCCATCTCTCTCTCTCTTTTACTGCCTGTCCTGCCCAGCTTGAGGCACTGATAAGAAATCGGATTCTAATGCGCATGCCAAAATCTATTGATCTTAACAAAATAAAAGACAGAGAATTAACGCAGTATCAGTTATCAGCAGGTACTGTGAAAGGTTTTCTTTGTTTCGAACCCGCAGTACATTCCGTTATTAATCTAATTTGGCATCTTATCAGTGCAGTATGACATGGGGGCAAACTATGCATAGAAACTTTTGTTTATAGTAAGTGCGAAATAAACAATTATTATATTAAATACAGCACCTTTCCATCGTTTCTATTTACAGTCAAATGAAATTCCAGAAAACAAATCTTATAGTTAATAATAATCTCTCGAGAGCAAGCCGACATCAGCTTAGATTAGCGCAAATTGAATATATCAGTAAAATGTACGTCATCGCTTTAGCAAGTTCTATACAAATTTCAATGTTGATATTTATAAAGTAGTTTTATTAGAAGCCTTGAGACACAGCATAAACCTTACTTCAAGATATGTAACAGTTTCTACGCCGTCTGTGAAGCTTAATAAAATATTTCATTAAAATTCTACAGTGTTGCTAATGTAATATTTACCAAATATATTAAGTAGTTAATCTGTTTCTGTATGGTTAAAATAGTTAGAATGAATCATTTATTTCAAAAGCTCTATTTATACACCAAACTGTGACCGATAAGTGTATTAATTAATTATAAATATACGCATATTTATTGCTAAATCAGGTTGGTTATTATCGGTTATAGCAAATCCGGACACCTGTTGTCATAATTCATTGGCCTATAGATTGAGTAAGCCAATGAATCACAAAGAAAGAGATAATACAATAATACCATGGTACTTAATTAATTCTAAAGAGTTTAATAAAATCAACACTTAGTATTATCTCAATACTAAAAGTACATTTTTTGAATGTCAGTTGGTATTATCAACTAAAATTCCATGAGGAATTATCAAAAAAGAAAAAAGTAAAGAAAACGACCGATTCATGGTATGTTGGAGACACAATTTCGGCTGTTGCCAATTGTTTTGTTTACTTCTTATCACATTATACAATTTTATGATTTGATAAACTAAACGAAGCAGTAGTTTGAGCCCATAAACTGCAGTATACATATTGTTAGGTTGTCGGGTATAACGGTCGGCAGTTGTTTTTTAAATTTATGCCCGACTTGATCACATTTCCGCCCCGTCCTCTACTACTTATAATCTTAAACGACAAGCTGACAGGCCAAAGGTTTCCGCTAAGGTTCGAATCGTTGTTCCAAAATATGACGTGAATTGCAGACTGAACCGGCCTGGCCCAGAGCCCGAAGTTCCATTGATAAGATATAGCTCAATGATGTTTATAAATCACAATTTTAGCATCTTTATGAGCATGAAGCTCGCAGGCTTTTCCTGATTTCCTCAATATGGTCGACAATCGCACGATTTTTTTTCTCTCTCTCTCTCTCTCTCTCTCTACCTCTTGTTACTAATCTCGCACGCTGACATAATATGCAATTATTTATTAGATCATAAATAATATAAGCAATGCATACATAAGTACTGTACGTTCCACTAGCTATTCGGAGTGTATAATTTTTTGAGGCTTATCATGCGCGGTTTTTATGCTTGTTTCAGATTACTTGCGATTTTTGTTATACTGCGAAAGGTGCTCAAGTACCCGTAGGTGGCATTATTCCCAAATATGTATGCAGAGATAGGACATAAGTGCTTTTGAATGATGTGCTTGTAGATAATTCGTATAATCGTGTTAGCAACGTTGATTTTATTTCGATTTAAAGAGGCGTATGGAGGCGTGGCAAAATTCCAAAACAAACCTGATGTGCGTGCAATAATAAGACATATTGTTACCAAATTTGGCAGCCTCAACTCTTCTGCTAGCTGAGATCTAGCTGTTCATACAGACAGACAAGAATATTTCTAAGTTTTTTAATTATTCAAAAATTTTAAACTTCTTTTATATAACAGATTTGAAATTTTTGTGAAATATATATTATATGCGAAGATATGCTGACTTCTGTTTGTATACATCTCTGACGCAGTGTAAAAGCTTAGCGGAGTTCCAAACCACACAAAAGCTGTGCCTGAAAAGCGCTGCTTGAATTCGCCGCATTTCGACGTGTGTCTTCGCTAAGGTCGAGTGTGTGTTTGGCGACTCCATGGGGCCTTCCAGCTGTAATGCAGTTAATACGATATGTGTCGCAGGGATATCAATTTGCAATGCATTGTTGGTTAAACGCTGAGCCAAAGACAATCAATGCGGATTTGCTGGGGTTGGAGAGGGCGAAACTATATAAAGTGCAGCGACAGTCATTATTTATGCGTTTATATGACTTGTGAGACCCCGTCAGAAGCACAATGATATGGACAATACTCAGGGATACGATTACGATGCGATATCCGATGTTCGATGTCAATTCGAATGCGGATTGTGATGTCAACTTAATGAGATTGTCGTCAAAGTTGTCCGCACTGCAATCAAATTACGCGCACAAAGTTGCTCGGTTATTTGCGCCAGCCACGCCCACACCAAAGACATGCAAATGATGTGACAGTGTGGGCGTACCGACAGCAGGGGGACACACTGAGAGTGTGTGTGTGTGTGTTAAAAATAAACCTGTAAAACCATTTAAGCACAGGTAAGCAAAGCTTGGCAAACGTGTCCGGGCATTTTCAACGAGTTCACAGGTTTTTGCGGAATGATGCCTGACAGAGGGGGAGGGGAGTTGGGGCGTGGGATTAACAAGTGTTTAGCTAATTAGCCCAGACAATGTGCAAACCCCTTGAATTGTACCGAGCTGCATATAATTGATCTGCCACGCCCAATAGTAGGAAAAGTTCAAAGTTGAACTACAATATTTATATTTGACCGTAATGGAACTAAAGAAAATGGTAAAACATGCAATAAAAAACAAGAGAAAACTAAAAGAAAATATTTGAAAAATTTATTCTATTTATAGAGTACTACGAAACGCCTATTTCCCTTTTGATTTATATAAAAAGCAATTTTTGCTCGAATTTTGCAAAGTCAACAATTTTTTCGATTCTAAAAGATTATAAATTTAAATGAAAATAATATAACACATGCCTGAAGATGTCCAAATCGCTGGCTGTCTGATAACCGGTTCTATGGTGTAATGGTTAGCACTTTGGACTCTGAATCCAGCGATCCGAGTTCAAATCTCGGTAGAACCTAAGTGAAAATTGATTTTCAATTTCTGTTTTTCTTTTTTTTTTTTTAATTAATTTGTATAGTTTTCTTCCATTTAAAGAGTTTTCTCGGCAATTAGCCGGGCACATAAATTGAGGGCTGCCTTTGCTGGCAATTGGCAATCCTTTTGCCGCGAACTCTTGTTGCCTGTTTTCAATTTCTATTTTACAGCACACAGCTGCATTTGCATGGCATAAAATGGCAATAACCATAAAAACGGGTAGCGAGAGATGGCTTAAAGAGAGAGAGAGAGCAGTAGATATGTATCTGTAAAAATCTGTGCACTTTCATTAGCCAATTTGACTGTGGCATTTGCCACAACATTGTTTTGATTAATTTGGCGCAAAGCAGACTTAGCTGCAACATGTATCTGTCGGATGCACCTGACACTAAACTGCAAATCCGCTCAGTTAAGTGCAACAGGTTGTGCGCAGCTTAAAGCTAAGCTGATTTAATACAACTTTTTATTTGCAATGCCATTGTATCTTTTAATCTACACATAATAGAAACATATTGATTTCTTGTTATCGCTGTATTTATACGAATATTATATTGATATTTTAGCTATCATGTATTTTTGTAACTAATGGTTTTCTAATTACAACAATTTACTAATTACTAATTAAAACTCTTGAGTATATATTTAAAAATTATAAATAAATATTCTTCTATTCATGCTTGCCCTACATCACCTTCGTCACTTTATTTATCTTTAGCCAGAACATAAATACAGCTCAGTCTTTGCAAACTTTGGCATCAGCATGTCTCAACTTTGACCTTTGCCCTGAGGAAATCAACAGGCGCTAATAATAGACACTTGCGACGCAATTCCGACAGTAACATCAACATAATCAATAATCGATAAGTGACAAATTAGGCAAGGCACTCGTAGTCGCAGTCTACAAACGCTTGACTTTAATTTAGTGTGCCTCAAGTGTCCGTAATGTCAGAGCTACATGGCTAATTAATTGGATTCGTTAGCTCAAATTGAAAGCGAGACCGAAATTGGAACCCGAACTCGCATTCGCACTCAAACTGAAGCTGTATCTCTTGCTCGGACTGCAAGTCGAGCTACAGTTGCTCAGCTCGTAGCTTACTTGTAAAATTTCAATAATTTAGCACACGAATCTGTCCAGACAGAGAAGCTGTCAGCGATAAGCGAGACGTGCAACAAAAAGAAACTCTGTTAACCCTTAGACAACAGTTCAAGTCGTCATACACTTTCTGAAAAGGTATTTACACTTTCTTAAGAGGTTCGTAGAAGATATTGCAGATAGAAACCTGAAAGACAAAGCCTAACTAAACCAAGGTATTGGTTTAATTAGTATATAAAGTTGGTATGGTATGTCTGTGTGCGTTTCTCAGTATTGTTAGGTACGTACCCAGCTGATAAGCTTAAGTCTGTGTGCGTTTCTCAGTATTTTTGCGTACTTACCCAGCTGATAAGCTTAAGTCTGTAGTTTGCATTATTCACATCTTTATTATATTATTTAATTTTATTAACTTAGCTTACATTCGAAATTCCCAAACTGACTTATGAACTGAAAATTCATTATTTGCTTTTTTCTAGGTTTCTTTTAGTGTATTAGAATTGCGGTTTTCGATGAAAAATTTCCTTGCTAGAACTTTTTGTTTGGGAATTTGCGAAATTGTAAACATAAAATTAAATGAGATTCGTCTCGTAGCGTTTATTTAATGCGCCTCGTTGGCTTCTGTCATAAACCGAAGCTTGCAACAACTTCGCCTGCCACAGAGGTGACATCGAGGTAAATGGTTATGGCCCGCTTTTCCCATCCGCCCCCCACACACACTTCGTATTATGCAATAAAAACTTGCGGTTGGACATCAGAATGAGCATTAAAGCGCGAATAGCTCAAACATCACATGGCTTATTAAATTTAATCGCAATTGAGACTGGAATGCGGCCTGGATGGATCACCGGATGTCTCGCGCGGAAAGGGAATCTCAAAAAGAAAAAAAACTCAATGAAACTACATTTTCCAAAACAAATTTATTTAAAGTAAAACCAAATTAAAAACTGACTTGCGTAAAATTTTGTCATTAGTTGTTTGTATAAAAATTTTAAGTTGCGATATTTTTTCCCTTTTGCAGGCCCGAATATGTAAACTACTTGCAGAATTTGAAGGCGCCAAAGTTCTTTAAGGTTCTGCTCCATTAGAAAAATACTAGTACATGAATAAATTATGATCATGTATGTTTACATGTACGTTTTTGCATGTTTGGCATATTTTCTCCAATTACACCGAGCTGAACATTAATTCTGTAGCATTTTATACACCATCACATTATCCAGACGTTCGAATCAATAAAGTATCTTCGAAGACAAGTCATGAAGCTATTCAGCATTTCATTTTTAAAGTCTACAAAATTGTGCAATGAATGAGATCGCAATATAGTGCATAGAAAATTTACTATCTTCGGAAATACCGAAGCTTACCTAATACTGCATACGTGAATTGAAATACAAGTAATCCAAAAAATTGGGCAGGAAATTTTGAATAAAATTGTCAAAATCATTTGAGATATCTGAAAAATAAAAAAACAAGTAACAAAAGTTACAGTACAATTTTGAAAGAAAAAAAAAACTAGGGAAAACTTCATATTGAATAACTTCAGTAATTATGTTGATTGATTTCAACGTGAATAATCGATTTTCGTAGGCAGTGGGCACCCCAATTTCAAATTTAGTGTCTCTTGCTTTTATAATAGCAGAGATCTGCACGTTCATACAGACGGACTAGGCTTAAACGACTCGGCTATTGATTCTGAACAAAAGTATAATACGTACCCATCATATACTGCCACGGTTCAGAATTATTGATCAAACCATGCAAAAAGCCCAGAATATCTCTTAAGCCCTGCATAGATCTAATCAAAATAGAATGATAATCGAACGATGGTTTCTCCTCAATCGCATCATTGACATAGGGCTTCAACGAATCGCCCTTCAAGACGTCCGTGTTATTGTCCAACGAGAGTGGATAGGCACGGGTTAACAAATTGTATTTCGTATAGGCCGACTTGCATTGTTGATAATGTCCTGAAGCGATCAGGCTATTGGGGCACAAATCGGCGAACGATGTTTGTTTGCGCAGCGCAATCGGCCAATTTTCACCTAATGGCTTGTGTATCGCTGCGTTTTTCGGGGTTTCCGGTAACAAATCGTCGAGTACTTTAGATACGTCTTGCACTTTTTTCCAATTAAACATCTGTTGACGAAATTCGGGCGTCATATTCGACACTTGCTCCGAAACATATCGCGTGGCTTTACGAATTTGTAAAGACGGTAAGTTTCTCGGCGCGTGTTGCACTGAGTGAAACGTGTTTTTAGTGATGATTGTGTACATTATGTGGCTATACGTTAGTTCGTCAGTTATATTAATCATTGTTATGGCGCGATAAAACGATTGACACGAAAAATTTGAAAAACTAATTTATCGTTTCAGATCAAATAAAATATTATAAAAAAAAAATAAAAATTTCAGAGAACAAAAAGACGAAATAACAGTTAAAGCTCTAGATTTATTGTAAGAATCTTAAAATTTGTAAGCCCCCAGAAAATATGTTTGGATCGTAAGCCTACTTGTTTCAGAAAAAATATACGAAATTATAGTAATCCATAAGTAATGGGTATATTCTTATTATTATAGTATATTACATTTGCATGAATAATTAATTAAAAACTTTTGCATCGCAAACACATTGAATTCGCCGAACAGCAGGAATTTCCCAAACATCTTTCAGTTGTTTTCATTTTCCTCTTTCGTTTTGATAAATCGCTGAGATTTTCTTTATGAAGCGAATCCAAACAAATTCGAAATGACTGAGAAAAAGTTTCCGAAAAACAAAAGTCAATATCTGCATCAATAAAAAAACAACCACAATATTCAAAAAACAATGACAAACAGAAAAATTACTATACCATATTTGTGCATTCTTTTTGTGTGCCAATAAAAAGGGAATGCCAAAAATGTGAGTGTATTTCTGCATTTTTTTTCGCTTTCTCTGGTTGGCACTTTGAGTGCAGCATGTAAGTGAATGCATATGAATAAATATTTGTACGATTTTTTATGCAAATCGTTGGCCAGCGCATTTTGATTGCGCATCCAAGCTCGTTCAGCTCGTGTATTCGAAGTGAATGCATACGAGTGTAACTTCATGTTGGAAAAATCTTTTATTGGTTCTGTTTCAAACGAAACTTGCTTTATTTTGCTCTTCCATATTTCTTAATAATCATGATATTTCCTAATTTAAATTCACTTTCATTTGAACACGAAACTCTGTCTCTCTCTCTCTCTCTCTCTTTAATGAACATTCATTGTGTTTGATATCTTTGTATCAGTTCCTAAAGATGTCGGCAACATTTTGTTGAATGCCTCAAATTGTCCGGCACAAGCACAAGTAAATTAATTAACTCAAGAATCGAGATAATCAGCGTGACAAATTTAATGCCAGGATAAGGTCGAATGGGCCGAGATATACAAGTACTTTGGGCCAATTTAAAGAGACATTTTTTTGTGGTAAGCTTCATGAATTTATCAAAAAATTAACGCCTAAACGGCGGATAAGAAAATAGCAAAAACGAAAGAAAAGAATAGCATAAATATTGCGTATCATTTTGGATATGGGATGTCATAACTTTTACGCCTGTGGTCAGGGCACAAGGTCAATGGCCCAGCGATTGGGCGGCAGGACCGTAAGCTGTGGCAAATCCGCGGAAAGCTTCTCTGTCCACAACAATAATCAATATTCCCACTGAAAGACAACAGAGCGATGGCAGGGGGAGCGGGAAGTAGTTGCCCAAATCGGAGCAGTTGCGTGTTTGACATGTCATTCGACGCCGCCTGGACAAACAGGGCTCAGGCCACAGGACGCAGGGCACGTTTTCCTTTCGCATGGGCATCGTCAACAGGAAGCACATTAAGCATTGGATTCCCAGCTTGGGAAAAGCCATTGCCGACTGCGTGTGTGTGAGGGGGAGGGGGTGTTGAGGGGTTGGAGATGTGTGTCGGCCATTTGAAAAGCACATTTAACTTGAAACGTTTCAAGAATTAACTGTATTTTCATGCCCGAATTGCCAGAGAAGTTAAAAAGGTCTTCAACTGTCACGAAATCAAAGTCAGCTTTGAAAATCAAATTGAAATTGACTTAAATTTATCAGAATGCTAAGCTAGGTCAACGAAAAGATCTCTCGATGAAGCCAGAGATTGAAAGCCTTGAGGTTAAAGACAATATCCCTAGATAAATAGATATAATAGAATGCAAATTAAATTTGGGAAAACTTTACTACGAGCAATAATTAATATAGAACATCAAGCTCACCATTTAAAAGGATTCAGAATGTAAAAAAAATAAACCATTTATAGTTTGTGCTTTTAAAAACAATCCAACCTTTGCTTCCAGTGCCCTTTTATCTACTATATGAAATAAAAAGTAAAATGAATAAAGAATAAAAATGAAAATGAAACTGGAAGCCATCTTTTCTTACTCTGTAGCACACCTTCCTTCTGTCATTCCCCCAAACTTTTACAGAGCTTGTATCTCATTCAATAAAATATATCATAAGCAGCACAAACATATTTCAAGAAAATTGCTTGCTCATAGATATTTAAGACGGATAAGCAAGGATATGTTAGTTATCCGGAAACCGCAGGCTCTACCTACACCATGCCATATATTCTAGATACTCGTTCCACTCATATATTATAAATCTCGACTGGTTTCACTTTTTTGCTGGGCCAGGCAATTTACATGTAAAACGCTTCCAGCTCAGGCCTAATCTCGATCCTTCGCTGGCTCGGACTCTACAACATTTTCGATTTATTTTCATTTTGAATTATGAGAGAAAATTAAATTAAGAACAACAAAAAAACAAGTGAAAACAAAAATGAAATAAATACAAAAAGTTGAAATGAAAATGTAGAAAAAGCAGAAAGGAAAGGGAATGGGTCTCTCTCTCACTCTCTCTCACTCTGACTTGACATGCGTGTGTTCCGATAAAAATTGTCTATCTTTGGGGTTGCCCAGAAAAGGGTTTGGCATGTGGGCAAAACCAAAACGAAACTTAGGACCGTTCGCTCGCTTTGTCGGCCGGTCAATGAACCCAGTTTAATGAGTGGGAGACACTTCATGATTTATGGAACTTGCGTGTTAAGTTTTTCTCCAACTCCCTCTCTCTCTCTTTCTCTCTCTCTCTTCCCTCTGCTCAATCGACTCGATTCGATTTTAAGTCGAGGCTAATCGCAAGTTGTGTGTAAATAACATGTCGTATACTTAACGAATGCCAAACTGACTTGCAGTTTATTTGCATATTTATCTAATACCGTTAACTCGGCCAGGCAGCACAGGAGCAACAGCTGCTGACAGTAGCGCGTAGCGCTTGTCGGATTTTCCAATGGGCCGAGTCGAGGTGGCCGGGGCTGCGTAGTACGTAATAGCTAAATGATGAGTTGGCCAGGGTGAGCGAAGGGGGCAGCCCTGGCGGGTCTAAGGTGCATTGCCAGCGTGAAAATACTCGGGGATTATGTCGCCGCAGCTTCGTGTTGCTGATAACTGAAACGGAGCACTTAACCAGGCGCACACTGAGAGAAATGACTCTTATAATTTCGTCGCGTTGAGCTTCAAATTTACGGGCTACTCATTTCAAGTCCATAAAAGTAGGCTAATAAAATATTGCATATAAGTATGGAAACTACATGTATACACTGTGAGAAAATTTTCCTAAATTTTTTTAATATTTTAAAAATGTTAACATCTATAAAAAATAAATTTAAAACTAAAGAGTATTAGTTTCAAAAACAACATAAATTTGCCAAAAATCCAAATGTCTTTTATAACTGCAATACTGAAAATTAATAAATTTTCCTGAATAACCAAAAAATGTAAAAGTTTTTAAATATAAAAAATACATTAAATATTAAAATTATAATATTAAAAAGTATATTAATATTAAATAATATATAACTTGAATCATAAATTTTTTATTTTTACATTATAATTTAAATTAATAATATTTTAGTTTTTTTTAATTATATTTATAAATCATGGTATTAGATAAATAAATAAAAAACTTAATTGACTAAGACATTTGTAGTTTTCTGCATGTCTATATATATTTGTTTTTACAGTGCACGGCCAACAGAAGTTGAAATCAAATATTTGTGCAGCGCTTCGCTGGGGCAGCGGCAGTTGGCTTGGCGCGGTTTGTGGCAGAGCTTTGGGGATTGCAGCGACAATATCCTTAGATTGGTTTGTGCTGCATCGCGTTCGGAACGTGGTACAAGAAATTGGCACACAACAGACATGACAGCCGGCTAAAGGGACAGGCAGCGGTGCAGGGGTGGAGAGGAGAGAGGAGATAGGTGGGGAGCGTACTAGCCCGTCTTTTAAATGGCAGCCCATGCACATGCGCTGGCATCGGGTAACAGGATCAACAGGAATTTGCATTTTATGGCGTCTGTGAATGCAGTTACTACGCCTGCCTCAACCCACCATCTGCCCCCCCCCTCTCACAGCTATTTCCACCATTACTGCCGCACAGCACTGTGCACCGTTATTGTTGAAACTAAGCTGTAAAAGAGAAAAAAAAATTAAATAAACTCTGCGAAATGCAATTAAATCCTCTGCCAAATTATGTACGTCATTTGATGTCCTTGCCGAGCGCCAGCGCATTCTCATTGCGCTCGTCACACGCTGCCGGGCAATTAAAATGTCAAAAATATATA
The DNA here is from genome assembly GCA_018151445.1 of Zaprionus inermis. Taxonomy (NCBI): domain Eukaryota; kingdom Metazoa; phylum Arthropoda; class Insecta; order Diptera; family Drosophilidae; genus Zaprionus; species Zaprionus inermis. The sequence continues at coordinate 2,885,811 of JAECXD010001696.1, forward strand.
ATGAACACCGAGCAGACAAGGGCGGGGAAGGGAAGCAGGAGTCCACTCGTATACGAGAGTCCAACACAGACGTCGTCGTATCGCTTTACAATTTTTAATTGTCCCTGACATCGCAGCTTGTTTATCTTTTACTCGAAACTATTTTGTGCAACGAAAGCGAGAGCGAAATGGGAAAAGAGAATGAGAGAGAAGGCGACACACGTTTGGAATGAGGATAGTTTGCTGTAACCGATAGATACTGTTGCTTGCACTTTAATCTTGAGTCGAAACTCCTGGCTTACTAGGAATATTATATTTGGAGCTGGTTGTACATTAATCAAAGTTTTTTCATTTAATAATAATGGCTACGTTACAGTTTGGACTATATAAGGCCCTGGATTCCATGAATATCTGCAATTATTATTATACAATTGCAAAGAACATTTCATATATCATTTGGTAGGTGAGATTCATTTTAAATAACGAGTATGAAGTTTTTTATTATTTATTTAATGAATTTGAGGGCGTGACAAATTTTACTCTTACTCTTATAGAACTCGAGATCTCACTTGATATATTGTAAGCAAACCTATTTTAATTTTTTACTTACACAAATACCGATTCATTTCCATAAAGACCAAATATAATTAGACTTTTACTTAAAGTCCTTTCCTCACCCTTTTCTACTTTGCAATAAAAAATACCTTAACTATCTTAAAGTCTTTCCCAGAACTTAAAATCTCTTTTGACTTTTGTTTTTCTTTAAATATTTGTCAAATAAAAGCGAAATGCAGTCCATGAATCTTGATATTCGGATCCCAAACCTATGCCCCTCCTTTTCTGGACAACAAACATTTGTACTCTGGCATATTCATGAATTTGCTGTAATTTGAGTTTTATGCAGCACTCGACATGCAAACTTCATGTGCAACTTGCTTGTGTTAGTCGAACCGTCTTTAGTTACAGTTCTCATGTTCTCGCCGTTCTCGTCGTCCTCATAGCATACCCTCATTTATTGCCGCAACTTGTGCCCGGAACGCAGGGCACACAGACCGAACGGTGACAGCGGCGCAATGTCATATCGATATATCTTACAGTAGGAAGTCGCACCCAACCAACGAACCGCAGCGCAAACCGTCAATGTGAACCGTGTTCATAAGTAAGTAGGTCGGAAAATGGCAACTTTTCTCCCTCTGTTTACTGTCGACCCAGAGTGCACACCCCTTCACCCACACACACACACACAGTCACTAAATGAGTGTTGACAGTTTGTGCTGTTTCTGCTGTTGTTATATCGTCGTTAGAAGTCGCTTATGAGGCTGATAATAATTATAATGCGCTTGGAGTGCAACTTGTTTATATAATAATTGCAGATTGTGCTATTAGAATAAGTTGTGCAAGTAATTTTTAGTATAACATAGGCTGATAATAATTATAATGCAACTCAGTTATAAAATAATTGCAGATTGTGCAATTGCAATAAGTTGTGCAAGTTTCCGCTTTCATAAGCGGAAAGCCTGGCGCTTGACTTTTGACTATCTTTTAAATTTACAGATAATTCGCAGAATATAGATTCAGTTTATATTGACGGAAACTTTTCTATCCTTTGCTTATATGCAACATTTTGCTGAGCTTGCAGAACAACAGAATATGACATCAGCTGCAATCTTTGTATGGTTCTAAAAACCTAGCCTTGCAACTTATGTGACGAAAACAATAACATATTGAGCAATCATATGATATATGATATATAATGTAAAATTGCCTGCATACTGTACTTCCGAAGTTTCGGTAATGCTCATCAATTATACGAGCCTGAAATTGTTTAAAGATCGCGTACAGTATGTTCCACGTGAAGGGAGCTACAATGTGCAGAATTCTGCTAAGTAATAAAATATCTTCAAAGACGATATGTCCGTATGATAGTATATTTCTTATATAGAGTATTTATTTTTCTTCCTCATGCATCTTTGCCGCGTGGTTTATGTGAATATTTCATAATTTTCGATGTTATTGAACATACTACTATAGTACTAATACTAATATAAAATATAGCCAGGATTATCGACTATTCAAATACACACTCAAAATCACATACACATACACCGATTGTGTTAATGTATGTATATTTTTTTTGGGTAATCGGGTATAATGCTTATAAGATTCGTCTTGCACTTAATTTTCCGACATGATTTTCCGCATACGAAAAATTGTTGTTATGCATGTTACCTTTAGTTATACTTTTTAAGTACTTAATAACTTGTATTTAATATAATCATTACCCCATTAAGCCCTGTCGCAAGGGTATTCAGACGTCATGCGGGCCGCAGCCTTCCTCTCCATGTTTTTGAAATTGGAGATCTTGAGAATGAACAAAAGGCTTTGCGATAAGTTGAAGCGTATTACGAGAATACTAATATAAGAGAGAACATGCTCTATATATTTATTTTACAAATTTATCTTTTTACAAGAGAAAGTTTTCTTCCGATTCTAGATGCAACCCGAAATGTTTAGGTCGGTAAGCGGGTCAGTCAAGTAGGACACTTCGAGCAATAAACTGTTTTGCCATAAAAAGCATTAATATGCAAACACTTTTCGTATTATTTTTTTCATTTCTTGGATTCGTCTACGCAAATCAATTCCCTTGCGCAAATGACAAATGTAATTACCAATCAATGGAAACAGATAGAATTGCTGGAAAACTGGCATTGCTATTTCTATTTGTTATTGGAATAATAGTTAAATGTTGTAAAGCCTTGTGTTGTTGTTGTTGCAATACTAAAAATGAAATTGTATTGATTCAAAATGTTTAGTCGAAATGGCAAATGTTCATAATAAATTTAAGTTTTCTGAAATGATGGTTTTCTTTGAAAGAGTTTTTGCATGGAAGTATGTAAGAGGTAAATAGAGAGCGCGCGAGAGAGAGAGGAGTAAGAAAGAGAAACACATTTGTTTGGTGCTTATTGACAGCTTCCATAACACAAATTTTACTCTTACGCTCGAAACAGTCGTTGAAAGCTTTTCGAGTTGGCCGGACGTGTTTTTATTATTCCAGTATGTTGTTATCGATAGTCTCGGTATTGCTACTCCTAGCACATTCAGAAGCTTATACATGTGACTCTTTCGCCTTTTGCTCTACGACGACATTGTGCTTAACGGGATTGAATTGCACCTGCCCGGAGAGGTATACACTTTATCGGATGTGCGAACCACAATATAGCTGCACTTCGAAATGTCCAGAGATCATCGGAAATATCTGTGTTCCACATCACTTTTGTTCTTCCGCGGATAGTACGCAAACGATCAAATATTGTGAAGACAAATTTTCTATGGAGTGTACAATACCAGAAGATTCGTTCGACCGTTACCGCCGATACTTTGGCTTCTTTATGTTAACCTGCTTCATACTTGCCTTTCTGATTAAAGTTTGTGGATGCGAAGAAAAGCCCGTTAATCAGACAGCACATGTTTAGAGATAATTTAAAAAAAAACATATATGTAAATTATTTCCATCGAAATATATAATACTGTATTAAAGAAAACAGAGTTCGCGGAATAAAGCCAGTCTGTCTGATAACCTTAAGCAGAATTTGTGTGTGTTTGATAATTGGGATATATGTATAAATGAAACTCAGGCAGAAGCTCTCCCTCACTCTCTCGCCCAATGCGAACTGGACGCAGTGCAAGTAGAAATTTCTATCGAGTTAGACGTTCCATCCATCATGTCGTCCCCCGATGTTCGAATCGCAGTATATAGTACTATATTATTGCTAGTTGGGTTTTCGGATGCCGAGACTCCACTCTGTTCGTTTCCCTTGAATTGTAATGTTGAATCCACTTGTTATATTGGATCGTTGTGCGTCTGCCCAGCGGGCTACGCTCGGCTTAGCATGTGTGATGGGATGGGTGTTGTGGCCGAGGAGTGCCATGAGTATATGGAAGAAGGTTTCATCTGTTATCCCGAGAATGCCTGCTTAGGTCCCAATGAACAGTGGAAGAAGACTGGCCTTTTGTCGCTCGTCTGTGCACGCAAAGATAATTTGGTACGACGAGAATTGCCATTATTTGATAGAATTAAATCTAGAGCGAAAGTAAATCCCTTTCTGGCGTTATTCGTCGCTTCGGCGTTTATTCTTAAAGCGATTCACTGGGCAATGCACCATGAAAAAGAGGAAAATTATTCGGAAAACCTGACGGAAGAAACTGCTTAATAATTGTAATCGAATTAAATTTAATTAAATAAAAAATGCTTTAAAATAAATAAAAATATATTATTTTGTTGACAGATTGTGGAACAACTTGTTGCTCTACTGTAGCTTTCCGAATTGTTTGAATATGCTACCATATCAAAGAATACAGCATAACAAATACACAAATATTCTCAATACTTTGATAAGCATTTGTTTGCAGGCTTGCTGGCTTAGCTTATCAATTTGCAGTGAAACAGTCGTCAAAACATCTTTGATTTCATTCGACGTGTTATACAGTGTATTTGAATTCGCAATGCTGCGTGCTATAGCTTTTGTACTCCTCCTGACTGGGTTCTCGGAAGCCTGGTCAATTACATGTTACTCAACATTTGAGTGTTCCAACGATTACAGGATATCCTGTTATTATGGCCACAGATGCGTCTGTCCCGATGGGTATAGATACTTCCCGGTGTGCGAACCACAATTCAGCTGTACTGGAAACTGTTCGGAATATAACCAAGATTCCGTGGCCTGTATTCCCGAGGACTTTTGTACCGCCGAGGAGAGTGTACTGGCTTTCCGACATTGTGGTTATACATTTTCTGCAAGGTGCGAGTATAAACATGTCGAACCCTGGTTTCTTCGTTATCGGAGATTTTACGTGTATGTGATATTGGGTTTAATAGTACTCTACATTTTTAAGTGTGCTTTTCAATGTATGAAGCGATCAAAGAAATAAATAAACACAAATATTTGATGTATTTTGATACTATCCTAAAAGCGAATATTATAATCTGTATTCGAAGTATACATGAAATAAAGAGAATATAAAAATCAAGTCCATTGATAACCTGTAACCTAATAATTAATGGTATCACCCAGACATTTCTATGTACGTATTTTGAAATACGTGGATAGAGATATCAGCCTGTGTGAACGCAAGTTTAGTGTGTAGAGAAATTTAAACCGAGTCGGACGCCCGTTAAAATTCCAAATCCGTCATGTTAGCCGATTTTCGAATCGTATATTTTATCTTGTCGCTGATTGTCGCTTGCGCTGGGGACCAGAACGAAACTTGCTCGTCGCCATATAATTGTGGTCTTGGATCGCCCTGTTATTACGGACTCGACTGTAGCTGCCCAGCCGGATATACTCAGACTAAAGCGTGTGACCCGTCCGTTGAAAAATGCAACTTATATATGGAAGAAGACTTGGTCTGTTACCCCGAAAACTCATGCTTGGGCCCCAACGAGAAGTGGAAGAAGTTCCCTCACATGCGTCTAGTCTGTGTTCCCACAAATCAAACCATGCGAAGAACTGGCGATGTCCAAGAATACGGGTTCCAGCACCAAGTAGACAATCTTGCTTATCTTGTGCTAGCGTATTTACTGATTGTGCTCCTTATTTACAAATGGGCGTCGTCAAATGAAAAGAAAACAATTAATTTGAGAAAACGATCAACAACTGTTTAACAAAATAAATCGAATTCAGAATAATATTATTATTTTTGTTGCATATTTTAGAATGCTTTAGAATTATAAAGTTGCCTACGCTAAATTTCGTTACTCTCAGTATTGCTGCGCACTAGATTCAGAGGAAGATGAGAAATATTTTATCTTAAAATTGTGTATTGAAAGACTGCAGACGATGACTTTAATTACAATCTGCAATACGGCACTGGGTTTATGCTAGTAAACAACTCAGAAGTAAATATATATATATGGTTTATTATTTTGTATATAAGAACTGTAACGATCGCACAATGAGCTTTCGCCAAGCTTTTACACCGAAAGAGAGATAGAGATACGGACAGAGAGCGAGAGCTTGAAATATTTTTGCACTCTCAATTGCACTCTCAATTCGCCAAGCTTCGAATGTTTTGATTTTAAAACAGTTGAGTCATACATTTCGTTTCGAAATGTTGTCAGTGATTGCAGTCGTGCTGCTATTGATCGAATTTTCCGAAATCAATGCCCTATGGCATCAGTTAGACTGCGGCGAGGTTATCTGCTATCATCCGGAATCACCGTATATTCCCGAAAACTATGTGAGCATCAAGTTTTGTAACTACGATCTTAGCTTGAGTGGCGAGTGTGCGGCGGGATTAGAAGTCTACGAGATCTATGTGCCATCAGAAAGTTGTTCGGGTGAAAACGAGGCTTGGTGGAGGAATGCCGATGCTATATTATGTGATTGCACCGCGGACAGCAGGCGGGACTCAAATGGAATTTGTCGAAAGCAAACTGAAGTCTACGCGCTTTTGGAATTCTTCAATAATTTGAGCTTTCACAAGTTGATTGAATCCATCAATAACAGTCCACCTATCTACAATTGCGGATTCTTAATAGGTCTCTTGCTAATCCTTGTGTTCGGTCTATATAAATTTCATTCGAAAATTGGTAACAATTTTACGAACGCAATGAAAAATAATCAAGCTATACAGTAAATTAATCGGAAATAAGTTTGTTATATTATTGAAAGTTCGATTGAATAAGAGAGAATTTTCAATATAAGCAGATTGTTTTATTCATAATCAAAAGAGTTTTCTAGTATGCTAAACTAATAAGCCGTATAGGTGCGAATAGAAGAGTGCACACTGGGACAAGCTGCTGAATATTTGGCATAAAATCAGACAATTTTTGTGCGTTTGCGAAATTTAAAGATCATAGCTTTATAATTGGACAAATGCAACTGGCTCAATTGAACGGGAATATATATACTTATAATTATATGTGTATATAAATTTGTTGTGGTCTGCGATATAGATTATGACAACGTTTAGTTAACCTTATTTATACCATTTTTAATGAACGAATGGTATAAGCTCGTACACACGCTCCAAATTTAAGCGATAAAGCCGGTTGAAACCTGGCATTGCTCTCCGATATTGCTCGCGGCTTGTCACTTCGCTCTCACGCTGGCAAAGCTTTTATTCTGTGATGGCGCTTAGTATTATATTGTGACTTCAGCCTAAATCGAACTTAAAGTCACTACATTAATAAGATTTTACGATACAGTTGCAAGATTAATGTACCATTTGTTGATAATTCCTAATAACCTCCATTTTTAAGAAAAAAAAAACAACATATGTATACCCTAAGTCGCGAGCATATAAAATCGAGAATTTCCCGTTAAAAACGAATTGAACGGCAACGAAAACTATTCATTGCATTGGAATTGTTGAAATTTTTCGATATAAAAAATGGGAAATTGTGTAGTATTAAAACATGTGCTGCTTTTGCTTCCTTTGCTTTGAGAATTTACCAATTGTGATACGTTTCACTGCAAGGATCAGTTAAATAAGCTGTCAAGTCATCATCGCAATGAACGCAACAGAAAGCAAAGAGCAAAGAGACGTTGCATTCTCTGTACACTCCATGGAAATTACTTAACTAATAGTGGAAAATACACATGCCGCCAGGAATTTCGACAAACTGAAAGTGATTCTTGTCAGCGAAGATTCGACATCATTTTTTGTGGCGTTAAATTTGTCTTAGTTGCCATTCTGGGTTTACTTTTCGGTTATGGTGTTGGGGAATACTCTTATATACTTATATACGATAAGAATTTGTGTAAACAGAATGTGCAGTATTGAATATATATACAACTTTACTATAATGTACTTGAATAAAAAATAAATTCATTTTGTATATATTTTATAATACACATTATAAAAATATTAAAGATAAATATAAAAAACTAAATAAATAAAAATGTTTGGAGCGGACACCTCCAATCACTTAGGGGTATGAAACATAAATAGTTCATTGTTCTCTTACCTGCTGAATATACTTAGTTCATTTTATAAAAATCGGTCAGGTATATAGTAATTAATACTGTGCCACGAGAATTGTATATATAAGATAATTCTCGACTATATAATATTATATTATATTTTAGTACTATGCAATTTCTTCACTCAGTTGAAGAAATCTAGGTTTATACAAATTCTACGCTGTGGCAAACACTGGTAAAAGCATTTATAATAATAAAATACAAAGTTCATGAAGCACTGTGCGCTATGACGTGTGTAGTAGCTGAGAGCGCAAAAATCCCTCTCCCTCTCTCTCTCTCTCTCTCTCTCTCTTGCGTCTTTGGAAATTCGTAGACTGTCCCATTTAGTCTCAGTACATATTCGGGTGTCGTTTGCGTTGGAAGTGGTGAGACGACTTTTGACTGCTTGTTCTGCTTGGAACCCTTTCAATATGTAATGCTCAGTTATTCGATTATGGCGAATATGCCAAGCGCGAGAAACCTTCGCGGGCCCATTTAAGCAACCCGGAATGCTGGAACAACATCGTCGAATATAACGATCAATGCGATTGTGGCCAGGAATATGAGCCGACAAGTTATGGAAAATGCAAAAGAGGACACTGTAGCGCTGGCTACAGCGCCAATAGCGATGGTGACTGTCTTCACTGTCCCAATGAGAACTATGGTGTTTTTTGCTCTTTAAGTGCGTCTGTCAAAAGAACCATCAACGCGACGCGAACAATCTGTGTGTTCCGTGTGCCGAAGACGAGTTATCCAATACTCGGTTTGCAGATGCAAAGAAAATTACAGTCATAATATCCATGGCATTTGCGAACAGTGTGGCGAAAACGAAGTTCGTAACGACGAAACCAAAATGTGTGAATGCTATTCAGATTATGCGCGAAATAAGTCTGGAAATTGTATTTACTGTTCTTTTGAAAATCACAAAAAACATTATACTTCCCCATAACGATACGATATGCTCGTGTCGCCATGGATTTCTATTGAATGCGAGCGGGGATTGCGTGCGTGTTTCCCATCGATTCGGTTTCGTATTTTGTTCCATTGGATTCGCAATATTCAGCATACTGGGCTTAGTGTGCGGCTATGTTTTACGTCAGTGCAGTGATAAATCAGATCAACCAAGTCCAGTAAATGTTTGATTTCATTATATGATTTACAGATTATAAAACTGAAAACTCCTTCATTGGTTTGTAAATATTCATATATGTTGTACAGTGTGACTAGAGTAGCGAATTAACCAAGAATAAAATCTCAATAAATACCAAAGGTGAATTTAACTGAGTTTTATTGGTATATGGTCCACAGTGCGCACAACACAAACTGTTTGTTATTTTGAGAGAGCACGTAGAGAGACAGTGGGCGAGGTTGTGCTAGCTGCGGAATGTTCGAACTGCATCGTCGGTAATGCGTAGAGTGTCTCTTGTCTAAGTATGTATCTATTCGGGTGAAGACTACGCTGGAAGTTCACTCTAGATTAGTGAGACGAATAAATACGTTTTTAAACATATCGTTAATGACTTCCATTCCGATTTATTCATTCGTGGACCACGTTACAAAACATAAACATATTTTTTGAGCATTATAATTAGAAGAACTGGTTAAAGACCAATTTTTTTTTTTGGCAGATATGTCCACTGTCTTAACATGCATGGCCAATAATATCTGTCCTACAATATGTATAGCTGCCAGTAAAATCACATACGCAACGCAGACTATTGTTGCGAAGCGTGTTACGCCTCCCGCGAAGTATGTGACGAACATGAACATTGAAATCACGAAATTAAAATTTGCATGTATACACACATTTTGACATACATTTGCCGCGTTCTCTACCACTGTATATGTAAATACAGAGAGAGAGGGAAACTATAGAATTTGCTAAATTTCACGCACGTGTAACGTATGATGAGAAAAAGAGCAAAATTAGAGAGGGAGAGAGTGTTTGTATTTTCACCTGATGATGTCATGACGCTTGTTTTTGATGCTGTCTCAGCCGGCTTCTGCGAGCGTAAGGAGAGAGCGTTTTTAGCATGTGCTCTCGCGTTCAAATGGGAGCTCTCTCAGCTGCTCTTTGTTGCCTCCGTGTGCGTGCGTTGCCCGCTGTTGTAGATCTACGTTGATGAAGAGCGTGGAAAGAGCTTAGAGACAAAGAGAAAGAGATAAAGAAAGAGAGCGAGTTTAATAAGGCCAGCGGTACGTACGTAATGAGCGTAACAAGTGCGTGCACAGTGGAACAAATGCTGCTATCACCCGTATAAGAGTTGCAACTGCATGACGGAAATTTTAGACAATGAACTATGGGCCTCAGCATGAAATTTAGGTATAAAATACAGTTTTAAGCTATAATCTTTCAATTTCACATATTAAGTAAGAATAATATAGAATTCGTAAAGCTTAAAACTATTAATATTTACTATATTAAAAATAAATAAATACCAATATAATTATAAAACTGTGGATTTTATTTGGGGTTAGTCATTTATAGATAACGTACGATGGCCTAGTTTTTACCCATCAGCTGCAGAAAAAAATACAAGTTTGTAAGGACAACCTTTGTAGAATACCAAAAAAATATAGTAAAAAAAGAATCTTAGTCAAATTATTAGAAAAAATAACTAAAAATGGAAATTAAAATTAAAAACTTTTTTAAATTGCACTTTTGTTTTTGTATATATGAAGTATATGTATTTTATCTTAAATTAGGCAAAACTAGAGTATCTAGAGTCCCTTAAATACTCTAAAAATATTCCTTGTGCATAAATTATGCGTGGAACTTTATTAAATGTGTTTTATAGCCTTAATCGTAATTCCTAACTTTACTGGTATTTATTTAATTATTTTGTATAACCATAGTGAAGGGCTACAAAAATACCAACTCAATTCCACTCGACTCGACTTTCGAGTGATCGTTTAATTGGGTTTTCCGCCCCATCACGTCGCATGTGACCTGAGTCGCGGGGGTGCTTCACATGTTGGAAAATGCAGGTAAAATGCAGGAAAACTTGTACGAGATGCTTCACATCGGTTGCAGGCCAAAGCAAATGTCCTGGCAAAGTTGTAGTTAGCACACACACACACACACACACATGCTCATTTGCTGATTTAGTGTGTGTAAATATTTTGCACTCCATGCAAAGGCAACCAAGCGCAGGACCCTAACATGAAAGGACCTCGCTGCCATTGTGCCGCTTGGTCAGGACTCATGTTACAAGGGCGCTCAGCAAGCCCTAACCCTGTCTCTCTCTCTCTACTTCTCTCTCTGTTTTTCCTTCTGCCTCTCGCTCTAGCTCAAACTCTACCTTTCTCGCTTGCGTTCTCGCTGCAGCTTGAATGCGCGCCATACTTGCGCGCCATTTGCTGCAACTTCCGTTTCCGTCGCGTGGGAGCGGACGAGCGGGCTGTGCGGTGGCCTGTTGCATACTTAGGAGCGTGTGTTTGATTCTCCGTGCATGTCTGTGTGTGTGTGTGTGTCCAACTGTAACTACACAAAACTACTCAGCATAGCAGGCAGGCTGCTGGAAATTTACGATTATGCCACACACTGCATTCCTCAAATTACCGACACGCATATTTTATATTGGACCTGCATTAAAGTTGCCCCATTGCCGCCATGGCAGTTCCCTCCTCCCACTCCACTCCTCGCTCTCTTCCCGTTCCTCAATGAGTTCCATTTTCAGTTCGCGACGCGGCGTCCATCGCTTTTAAAGCGGTATCTCTTGCAATTTGCGGCGCTTTTAATTAACGGAAATTTATGCATAATGCTCCACCCATTTGTCCAACACCCACACGACCCCCGTCATAAGCCTTGCCCCACACTGCCCTATGCAAGTTATGGGCCGTCAACGAGATGCGGAAATTTGCAAATGGAAAACCAAATAAAAGGCGTTTCTTTTTAGCATTAAATTTATGAATCGGAATGATGCGACTGTGGGGGAGAAACTCATGAAGAGAGATAAAGAGAGGAGGTGAAGAAGAAGGAGGAAAAGTGAGAAGGAAAAAGAGGGCAAAAGAGCAAGAAGAGGCACGAACTTAATTTAAATATGTGGATAGAAAGGGAAAATCAGAAATAAATGAGAAGTGCACAGTAATATCATTTTTATAAAATATAACCAAAATCTTTTAATTTATGTTAATATTTCTGTTTAATTACATATGTATAACTGAAAGCAACTTTTAAATTAAAATTTTAAATAAACTGAATATAATTAATGACCGAATTCTTGTTTAATCAAAACTTATTTATAATCAAATTTAATATCGTAATATATCAAGTCGATTTTATTTTGATTTACAATAGTTTATGGTAAATACGCACAGGCCCCATTTCGTGCATCAAATTAAATTGTCTAAATTGTTTGCCAAACAATTTTATGCCGTTGCTAATTGAAATTAATGACAAAATATGTGTAAATATTTATCATATGCTACGTCTGTAATAATTTTCCATTTAATTAGGGATTGCAGAATTTTCAGGGCTTTTTGCGCTTGGCAACACTCGAAAAATAGTAAAAAGGTCGCCAAAAATAATGTGTGCTTCAATTATCGACTGTCAGTCAGACGACAATTTTCACATGGTCACCTAAACATAAATAAACCAAATAATTTTTGAAAAATACCACTGCGCGAGATGGGAATGCTAATTCCCCTGTGAGACCAGACAGAGAAAAACAGACTTATTTCTACTTTAAATTCTTATTTTTTTTTGTTTTTTTTTAGGTTGTTGGAAAAACTTTTACTGTGTCAGGGGTCGTAAAAAGTTTCCCATTGTTGCGGCCCAAAGAGCCAAACAGCTGGGCTGGGCCAAGGTGCTGCAGGCGTTCAACAGGTGTACACGGCCACTCGATGAATGGAGGCGTAAATCTTGCATTAAGCAGACGCGGCAGCGCTGCCGGTAAACGACTGCGCAGACGCTGCAACATGTGTCAAGTGCAGGCGAGTGTTGCACGGCAGTTAAGCGTTTGATTTAAGTAGAGCAGCAATCTATTTATCTCAAGTTCTTATCACTTATCCCCTTGCTAGCGACGTATACGTAATGTATTTAATGTAAACATTTTATTGCGCATACGCCACAGGGCAGCAAGCGAAAACGATAGGCGCATTTTACTTTTGAGGCGCCAGATTAGGTTATATATTAGCAAATATAATTGAATTTTATTCTTAGAATTAAAAAATAAAAACAATATTTGATTTTTATTTAATTTGTGTAAAGCTATAAACCGAATCAAATTGCCTTGTTCAAGTAAAGCAGCTAGAAAAAAGGAAAAAAGTTGCACATAAATTAAAATTAAATATATATGTATTAAATTAATTATATAGTAAATTAAAAATTAATAAAGCACAAAAATCAGTTCATCAGTTTGTATTATTTTCAGCTTAAATACTTAAAAAATTAGCGTTTAAAAGGAGAGCGAAAGGAACCCAGTGAACAATTTTCTTCTTCAAAGAGTACAAGCTTATCAACACGACATGTTGCTGGCAACATGCTGATACGCACACATGTTGCGGGCAACGTTGCTGCCGCCAGCTACAGTTGCCGTTGTCATTGCTGTTGTGCGAGGCTCCTCGAAAATGATGGAGGAAAAAAAAACAGTTGCGCGTTCAGTGCGCTTTGTGCGTTCGACGCGTGCGGTTGATGTGTACGGATAAAACAAGTGAAAAGAACGAGTGAATAAAAAACGGATAAACCGCAGCGGCCTGAAGTGAAGCGGGTTAGTTGTGCGTTGTGTGCGAGAAGGTGCCGCAAGTAGTTTGTAGGCGCGTGAGCTCGTTACGCATAAATTAAGTTTCTGACCGAGTTTCGCACAGATCGGCAACAGCAACAGCAACAACAACAACGACAGCAGCGACAACAAGGCGTGCAAATTGTTGCAAGGAGTCGGCCAGCATTGTTGCAGCTTTCCTCTAGTTGTTGTTGTTGTTGCTGCTGCTGCTGTTGGCTGCGCTTTTTATTGGCGTTAAAGGTCGTTTACTTTTTGGCGGCATCAACAACTTTTGTTGTTGTTTTGATTTTCATCTGCCTCTGTCTCGCATGTGTCGCTGTGTGTGTGTGAGTGTGAGTGTATGTTCGCATATTAAATAAAAAACACACTTTCAATTTTCAATAAAACAAAAAAAGGTAAAAACACGGCTGATCGATGACGTCGCTGCAGCGACTCGTGACGATTTATGCCCAGAATCGTGTTGCCAATAGACTATTAAAATATTATATAGTCGCCAAATAAATACGTATACGCAAAGGCTGGCATATATGGCACGAGTTGTGCGCGAAATGAAAACGAAAGCCAAATAAAATAGCAACAAATTTAATTATAATTAATATATACACACATATATATATATATCCATTTATTTTAACTGAAACTCAAATTTGATGGCAATTAATATCGCGAGTGCTGAACAAACAAACAAACAAACAAAAAACATACATATTTTAACTGATAAACAGTGGGAAAAAGCTAACGCCGGCCGCAAACACAAAAACAGAAGAAGAAAAACGTTTACAATTTATTGAGCAGAATGTTTTTCGGCTTTACATTATCGATTGTTGTTAATACATTTTGATTAATTGTTTTATTTAAATATTCAAAAGGGATCTCCGATTGTCTTTTGAGAATTTATGTAGTGGAGCATGTGCAAGCATTTAAAAACAACCTGATACTCATAATTATGGCTACAATAATGCATTTCAATTAATAAAATATTCTAAATAAATATAAAATATAAAGGAAACTTAGGAGTACTCACTCTACATATATTACAACATTTAATGAATTATAATAAATAAATAAAATTAATAATAACAATTAAAAACCCTGAAAAATTTAATAAAACTGAATAAACTTAATCTTGCAAATATTAATAAATATCATTAATTAAAATATAATAAATTTATATTAAAAAATAATATATACTTGCTATCAAGCTATAAAGCAATAAAGACCTAAATTGAAAAATTATATAGATTATTCTAAATATATGATTCATATTTAAAAAGAAAAAGAGATAAAAATCTCATTTTACATTGGGTTAATTGTGAAATAATTAATGTACAATATGCATGGTTTTTTATACCGCGCTTCCGACATATTAATAATATTTTTAGAAATGGACTAAAAAAGGTTAAATCTTTATGTTATGAAAAACTATAAACTGTGCAGACTATGAATAAAATCAAACCCACACAGCCAGTCGCAATTCCCAAAACAGTTGAGAAAAACTGATTTTTATTATAATTAACTGTGGCCAGACTTAATTTGCAATAAAACAAAAGCTACAAATTGCAAATATCGCACTAAAAGTGTCAATGCACTCCGAGCCGCGTAATGAACCAAACCGAACTGAAGAAGAAGTGAAACAAGTGGAGATCTGTACCGATTGCAATGCCACAGCAAGTGATTAGGTATGCCGCTGGGGTAGTCAACACTTCGTGGTAAAAAAAACAAGAGGGAGAGGGAGGGAGCGCCGGAAAGATACGTGTATCCCATGGATGTACAGAAAACCTCGAACCTATCTCAGTCTCAGTCAGTCTCACCCAAAGTGTTGACTAAGTGGCGCGTGTTCAGATTTTGATTTAGGCTTCGCTCAGAAATTCCACAACTTTTTGTGGCTGCGGAGGCGCGGTGCGGTACGGTTGAGACACCTTTTCAGCATATTAAATCAGACCCTGAGACCGTTCACAGACATCTTCGGGCATGACTTTGTGACTGCAGTATATCAATTACCTTCTTCATTTGTAATCCATCAAAGTTTTTTTTTTCATATTCCCTGAACTCTTCGTAACCCTTACGGGAACATATATAGGATCTGTTTGGGGTGCCTCATCAATTTTGTTGCGTATGTGCGGTCGGTGCGAAAATTGCAGCCAATTTGTAAAGAGTATAGAACGACGAAAATAAAAGCCTAAGTGCAATTTCAAGGCGATCCGGATCCGAGTTGACTCCATGCGAATTGGTTAACGAGCGTTAGAGGAGGCGTGTTTGTAACGGGTAGGGAAGGGGCAGGGGAGAGGGGGCAAAACGATGACGACAGTTTATAAAAAATTACGCACAGCCGACTAATTTTCATTATGAAAATCAAGTGGATGAAGCATACAAATGGGTAAATACGCTATAAAAATGAAGTGAGCTCTAGAGACTTTGAGAACTAAAAGTTTATGCAAGAAGAGTAATCTAATATAGCCTTAAAATTAGTAAGAATTTTATATGCAAGACCATTTATTAACTGCTCATTAAATTAACTATTCTTAACCTCTTAATTTTCCAAGAAATGAGAGAAAAATACTTTAAATTATATATTATCTCTTGAGAAATTTATGAAAATATATTTTTATGTACGTATAACTCTAAAATACTCTGTAATATGAGTGCATACCAAATTTTGTGACTGAAACTTCTGTGGTTCCTGAGTTACTAAAGTCAGCAGCTTCGTCAATTTACTATAATAAATAAAATGGTGTTTAAGTTGCATAAATACTTTACCTATTTAACTTTTTCACTGCAAACTGTTTTGTTTTTCCGTCTATCCCGCAAAATAATTACATGTTCTTAAAACATAATCTTCGAGATAATCCCCAATAATCTGCGCAACTTAAGCTGTCACTTTGTTGAGCATCTCGGCGATGCGTTTAAATCGCAGAGTACAAACAAGTCTTGGGGCAACGAGCGCATTTGGTAGCGCGAGAAATAAACATTTTCATTAAAATTGCATATTTATTTTTATTGAATGTCGGGCGACATTTCTTTGATATGATATATGGTGCGACGATAGGCTCGACCGATATCTGAAGCGATGAGGCGTCGCCACGCGTCGTGGGCGTCGGTTTGTCTGTAGTAACTGGCGAATTTTCCTGCATTCCAAAGAAAAATTGCAACGCAATTGACATGATTTTTTTTATGAAAATATATATATAGGCAGATGGCACTGCGAATATGCGTATATATCTTTTGTGTTGCCTTGGTTTTAATCAAAGCAGAGCTGCAAGTTTTTTAATGATGTTGCCACTTTGGGATAATTAGGCAAATGGGGCAAGTCGCTGAAGCAGGGGAAGGTCTGGCGGAGCAGGGAAATCGCTCAAGTTGAAAGCAAAACTTTTGCGTTAATGCAATTTGCGACTGTGTTGCCACAAATGGAAAATTTTCTGCTTGGTCTGCTCCCACGGGTAAGGGGAGAGTAGTGAGGGTTTTCCTTTGGCAAGGTGTGAAAATTTACTTGCCTTTGATTTGAGTGTAATTCCGTGTCAGATCGATTGGAAAACTGGCAGGGATGCCACAACATGAAAGCGATGCTGTGGGAGTTGGGAATGTTAGTTGGGAACGCTCACAGGGCTAAGAGGGTCCTGGCGCTGGCAATAAATGGCACTACGCACACGGCGCCCATAGACACTTCACAGACAACTGAGATAGCCCCAAAGAAAGAGAGAGAGAGAGAGGGAATAGAGATAGTCAGACAGACAGTGGCAAACCGCAAACAACAATTGCCCCAAAAAAAAAAATATTCTCAATAAAATGTCAGAGAGAGGGGACGACAATCGGTGCTCTGCTGTGGCTGACACTTTGGCCAGGCTCATAAAACTGTCTGAACTACACGAGCGGAGAGTGAGAGAGTGGGAGTGTGAGAGAAAGACAACAAATTACAAAAGTTGCAAACAAAACAGCGTTCTCACGCCAAACTATTCGAGCATTGTTATCTATGAACTCGTGTCGTATACGTAATCAATTGTTGCAGCTGCCCCATTGGCACGCTTGACCCCAGTTCAACTAGGTGGCAATCCAATGAACCTCAAACGCTCTCAAGACCCCTAAAATCTCATCCATTTCTGCTCGTATACCCTACTCCAACTATGGCCTATTAGTTTTACTTGCTGCTTTGGCTGTGTTTCGTTTTTGCTGCTGCTTTTTTATCGCACAAATTTTTTCTTTATAGAGCTTTCTAGCTATTTTTCTGAATTCATTTTTCTTTTTTCGCCTCGCCTTTGTCACAATTACAATTTGCTTAATCGAGTTCTGGGCACATTTTCAGGTCAGTTGGCAACCCTTGTGTTCCATTGATTTTCCACTGTCGCCACTCGAAAAGTTTTCCATTCAAATTTTCGTATTCTCCGTTTTATTATTACTTTTTTGGCTGCAAATTCGTTTCTGCAAATAAACAGAATGCAGTCCGCTCTCAATCCATTTACTTGTTTATTGATGCAACAACAACAAGCTCAAAACTGCATGTAAAATGGCCAAATTTATGAAAGAAAATCAAGAAATGCTCGCACATTTCGCTTCCATTACAGAGTTTTTCCAGCTTGATTGGCATTTCAAGACTTTTGCTCATAGTGCAGAAATTTTGGGAAAATACTTGGGCGGATATTTAGATAACTTATGGTACTTAAAATATGTTTATTTTGGAAATAAGTGGGTAATATTTGTTGAAACTTATACATCATGATTTTACTTGGCAAATTAGAACTATGAACCAAGTTTCATCTTCGAATCTCTGCTAGATCTTGAGTTACAATAGTAAGTTCATGGCAATTTAACAACTTTATTAAGCAACAAGAGCGAATTTTGCACCTATTTTATGTGCCTATTTGAAATACAACATTTTATTGCCTAAGCTACTAGAGTTGCCGAGTAACGATAGTTAGTTCTTTAATTTTGTATTAAAATGTAAGGTATACTTACATTAGAGTCAGTAACAGTTTAAAATACAGCTAAAAATGGAGATTCTAATAAAATGTTATACTAATATATTTCGCAAACTTGAAGATAACTCAAGAGTTCCTGGCACTATGCATTTTCTATTCATATTATTTTTGGGTACTCCTTCACGCTTAGCTCCATAGTTTGAGCAACCACTTGAAGTGCGAACAGTCCGAGGCACATTTCTTTTGGCAGACAATTGACCCGAACTGCCAATAAAATTGAGTAGCATGAAATGTAAATAAGAAGGCTTCGCTAATAGCCCGATTATGATGAGCCCGATGTGTGTCGGCGATGACGTTGCCAATTTAGCGCACATCTCCGCAACATTGTATATATAGAATATACCTGAGTATGTTTGTATGTAATGAGAAAGTCATTAAATAAACAGTTGAATAATCAGTAATAATATGATTGGCCCTGCGGCAGAACACGAAATCGATTCGATGCTAACAAAAATCAAGAAAGAGAACTATTTAATAATAACAAGAACAAAAAGAGAGAGAGACAGAGAGAGGAGTAGTGAAAAGGAACAGCAACAGTTCAGTATCGAAAATCAAAGATCAAAGCAAACAGATTCGTGCGGTAAGGTGTGAACTTTGATGTGGCATTTTGGCACTTGAATCTTGCCAGAATTGTTCCCATTTAGCGTATATTTTATGAATATTTTTCATAAATTTGGCATGTATTTAACAAGTTTGAGAATTTTAATTTTATTATTTAGCAGTTTTTCTATCTCTCATCTTAATTTCACTACTCTAACAAAGTGAAGATTTGGTATATGTATAGTTACATTATTTTGCTTTTTTTCTGTCTCTCATCTTAGTTATACAACATAATATCATTTCATATTAGTGCAGCTAAAATGTTCTTCACTTTCCCAACATTCCTAATTAGTTGTGCATCAAATTGTAGCGCCAAAAGCAAATAAAACATTTAATTATTTAGCTACCAAAAAGTTTGCTGAGCGCGCCAAAAAACAGAAATTAAATAAATTATGCAACTACTGCCATTAATAAAGTCGAGCGAGAAAAAATCCCACAATGATTGAAGGTCAGCATAAGGCAGCATAACTACAGCAACAGCAACAGCAACAACAACAACAGCAACAACAGTGAGCAACAACAACGGCTAAATTAAAGTTGCATTTTGTGTTGAAATACCAGTTTTATATTTGGCGAGCTGCACTTGAAATAAAACTCAGAAAATCGAACAAAATATCAAAAACAGAGAGTATGCAACTAGCCGATGCTCTCTCAAAATATGTTACTTTAGAGAATTGCTTGTACAGAGTATGTGCAATTAATTCTTCCATAATTTCTAGAAACCTCTGCCGATTCCCATTAAATTTTAGATCCATAAAAATAAACTTTAAATGGTTATAAAAACAAAATTTTAATACATTGCAAACTCAGTTAGTTATGCTTAATTTTAGAGTTCTCCGATTTATTTGCACAGGAAAATATATTAAACGTGCCTTTACAGAGTTTCAAACCAATATATCTTTATTAACCCAGCACAAATTGAAACTACTGTAGTTTTCCTCTACCTTCTGGTGAATTCACAGCAAGTTGATTTAATCAATGCGCCAAGCCCCAAAGCGTAGTTCGACACCTTTTTGAGTATTTTAACCTGATGTAATTGTTGTTGCTGCTGCTGTTGTCATCGCTTTTGTTATTGCAATTTTCCGCCAACAACTGATGGGGCAGCATAATATAATAATATAGTATGAATGTTCTCATATGTCAACATCGATTTTCAGCTTGGTTGAAACTTTGAAATCGTATTGAAATATGATATTGAATATCATATATAGCATATATAGCAATTTTTCGGGGCGTGTCTCGAGAGTTATTTTCATGCTGCTGCTGTTGTTGTAATTAATCGCTGTGCGCACAGCAATTTATGAGATTTTCATGAAATTTTGATGTCCGAGCCGAGAGTTATGTGTGGGTTGCTTTGAAAATTTTCAGTTTTAGCATTGAAGTGCGTACGTAGCAAAAAATAAACGGAACACGTGCGTCTATAAATTTCCATGCAGCATAGGTGCGTGATTCTATATAAATGTGTGTGTGTGTGTGTGTGAGTTAGTGCGAAGTGGCCATATATCAATTACAGTCACAGTCACAACAAATCGTGTGACAATTAAAAATTGGCATGCGTTCAGCTGAAAATAATTTGCATGCACCATGAGAGCGGCTTAGTTAAAGAGCTTAGAGCGTAGAGCTTAACTCAGGCATTCGCCAAGATCGTAAGTAACTCACTTACGATCGTTTATAGCGTACGCTGGATGCCATAATCAAGAGATTTATCTGTGACAGGCTCAGCTCAATGTCATACTTAATATGGCAAACAATGGCTGGCAAATCTGGGCAAAATATGCAATCGAAAATTGAATAGAAAGTGTGGATGATACGATACGATGGAGGGAAGTGAGAAACCAACAAAAGAACATTTCTGAGTATATAATATGTAAATTAATTAAAATAATATTGTAATTTGATAATAATATTTTCAGTGCATAAGGATTCATCTTGGAATACGCCCGAGATAACTGATGACTTAAATATTACGCTTAGTAATCGCAAATTATGGATTTTTATGGCTGGTGGGCTTGGCATCTAAAATTGAAAAAAATTGTATCTATCTCCGACATACAGCAACATTCATACCAACTTTCACATCTCTAGCTCTTAAAGTTACTGAGATAAGCGCGTTTATACAAACAAACTGCCAGCTACAAACTTCATTTTGTATGGTCTGGCGTGTCCCCTTTTAATTTGAAAACCTACAAAACCCAGCTAACTTTGTCTCCATGAAAGTTACCTTCAAGGCGCATCGACACTTTAATTTCCCGCCTTAGATTGAAGAAATGTCAACCAAATAAAGCAAACTATATGCGGGTTCTGTGCATATTTTGTTTGAAAGCAAACAGAATCCTTAGTACGTTCTAGTTGTTGTTCCTGCTAGTGTCGTTTAAATGGAAAAACCAAAACAATCTGATGCTCAGACACGTGTGTGCGCATTTGAATGTTGTTCCCGGAAAACTTGCGTTTTCCTTCGTCCACTTTTTCACTTTCTCCCCAACCACTTGCCGGAAGTTCTGGGCAAATATTTGAATTTTGGCTTGGTTCGTTTACAGTACAAAAGCAAAAAACCGTTCTGTTTTATGTATTTTTGCCGGTTGCCAGGCGCATTTGGAAAATTGGAAAAATTCAAGCGTACGCTTTGCCAAATGAAATGCGAACAGATTTTCAACACCTTGTCGTCTAATCTGGGGAAACTCTTTCCGATTCGCATATCGCAGGCTAAGCAAATATTTGCTGTTTATATTCCATAATCGAAGCTAATAAATATACACACACTCAAACACACACACACACACGTGGTTTGTTTACAATTGGGTTCAATGAATGAATGAATGAATACTCATAAATACTCGAACGAGTCGAGCAGTTCGATTCGATTAGCGGCGCAATCGACATAATTCTTTGGCGTTTCTTCTATCGGAGATAAGAAGACGCAGGAGATGAGAATTCTACCAAACTATTCTTAAATATTTATTGCTTTTCTTGTCAGGGTTACCTTTGTTGTTGTTGTTCCTGTTGCCGCTGCTAGGGTTGCCATTGGCGAGGTCAGCGCCACATAAACATGTCATAAATCATCGGTGAAATGTGCGAGTTAAATGGAGGCGCGTGCTCTGGATTAGGGGCAAGTGGGGAAGTAGCTGGCAAAGCGGCGGCAGAGTGTGAGGAATCCTTCTTCAAAGGATAAGCTGTTTATATCATGAGAGAGAGAGAGAAAGAGCGCGAGCAAGTCTTTTATTTCCGAAACACATTTAATATCGTGACATTTGTGAAATATTTGCCGCTAGTTTTGGCATCGCTTTCAGGAATCCCTCGAAACTGTGCCCGTTTGCAAAAATTCAAAAACTGTCAACAGCTTCATTAATTACGTGCACCAAGTGTGTGGGCAAATGGGCGTGGTAACTGTCAAATTTGTCATTCATCAGCGTAGCGCTTTGTGTCTGGACCTCCACCTCCTCCTCCTCCTCCGGCCGCTTTGTTTCTGACAGCCGGAGCAGACCGAAGGGACAGTGAGTCGGACAGCAATTGAACCATATCTTGCCTAAGGGGATTGAGTAGGACTTGATGATTTTCAGGATTTGTGAACACTTTGTGGATAGAAAAGGAGAGGGATTGTAAAGTTTTAGGTCTTCTGTCAAAATGCAAAAGAATGAGGAAAAGGAATGAGAGAGTGCTGCAATAATCAAGATTGAAATGTGGCCTAACATTTGAATATAAGCTTTCAATTTAAAACTGTCTAAAATATCTTATTGTTTAAAATTCCCTTAAAGATCTAGATAGCATATGACAAACAGTAAAATAAAACTATAAAGGCGGCGAACAATAAAATGTTCCTAAGCATGGAAAACGTTGACTTGAATAACTATAGTTAGTTTTCCGATTGAACTTTAATTTAGGATATTAATGTATATAGTACACTTCTATGTTCTTAGCGAAGCAAAATATTGTGGGTTAAATAGTTTGGCTAATAATCGTAAATTAACAATTTGCTTGAGCAGTGGGCACGGCATCTAAAAATTTAAATAAACTGCAGAAACTAATGTTATATGCATGGAGTATAAAAAGTGAAAATGCATTTGGTTAATTTTTAAAGTTCTGCATGATTTAAAGCTCTAAATATCATAGAACAGTTTTATTGATTCTAAAAATGTTTTAAAACAAAATAACTCAATTTTATAATATTTTTAAAATATTGAATTTTCTCTTAAGTAACTCAAGTATGACCAACTCAGCTGAAGCTCAGTGTCTTTCCTTAGTTGTGCCCACGGCGGACAGCATCAATCACAGGTAAACTGAGAACTTTTTCACATCATAGCAAGGACTAACGAACTCCGAAGAACAAAAAGAAAACAATAACGAATATCAAATCAAAAACAGAAACGAAAATAACAAAGAAACAGACAAAAAGCTGAGACAACATGAAGTGCAACTGAAGCAGAATGTGAAGGTAAATAAAATAAAGTGTAACAAATAAAAATAAATAATAATAAATAAAAAACTGCAACAAAAAGTGAGCGAAATAACGTGCACAACGAGAACTACAACAAACGCGAATACAACAAAAGCAACAACAATAAAAACAACAAAAAGGAGAGCAGAAAATCATGAGCGAGAAACGAATTGCGCACAAAACTGTCATCAAATGACAAATGCTTGACAGCATCAATCAGCAGCAGCAGCAGCAGCGACGCCAGCAGCGACAGCAACAGCGACCGAGTCAGAGACTAAGACTGAGAAAATGGCAGCGCATTGCCGGCGCCGCCGACGCCAACAGCGCAGCGACGCCGGCAGAGCAACAGCAGCAGCAGCAGCAACGTCGGCCGGTTTTCAGCTGTTGCTTTTAGCCTCGCTCTCTGTGCTGGCCGCAGCGATGGCAACGCCAGCAACACATCAAGTGTCCGAAACCAAAGAGCAGCGCAGCAGCAGCAGCACAGTGCAACAACTTAGCGAAATTAGTGTCAATAATGTTACAAGCACTGCCAGCACGCCCCTGGCCACGCCCCCCGGCATTAGAGAGAACGTTATGCTGCCCTCATCGGATCCCGAGCGTGAGGCACAAATACTGTACGAGAAATCATTGCAGGAATATCACGGTAGTCAGCGTGCAGCAGAGATGGCAACGCTCGCCGGCGCTGCAGGTGGCAACGCCGACAGAGGTAACGGCAGCGGAAAGACCTCAACGCAACGCACCCTGCACAGCGTCTGCGAGCTGTGGCTACAGAAGCACTGCCACTGCACCGGTAGCCTGGAGACACTCAAGTTGAGTTGCCGCAGCATCGGCATCCTGGCGGTACCGGTCAACCTGCCCAGCGAGGTCCTCGTGCTGTGAGTAACGTATTTTAACTAGTTTTATATTGTAAAGATATTTTATCTTTATATATGTAAAGATATTTTATCTTTATATATCTTCCTTTTGGGTTTTTCATAGCCCAAACTTCGTTAGCACCTTTAAAGGAAATAGGTCGGTGAAAGTAAATAGGTCGTTAAATAGAGAAATAGGTCGTTTCAAATTAGTTAAATTAGAACTACAGAGACTCAGATTTAACAAAATTGATTTTGATATATTAATATATTAAATATATATTTGATATATCGATAAAGTGGAATATAAAAAAAATATATATAAGAATGTTTATTTATTAACATAGTAAAAAACTTAAGAGCGAAATCTCTATAAGGTCTATCTAACCGTTGAATAAAATCAACCCACAAAAATCTATTAGTCTCCTGAGTAACCTAAATATTTTTAAGATTAGGAACATAACGTATTTTCCAATATTTGTTACAAATGTTTTCTCATAAATTTATCATAATATTCATTCCGTATTATATTAATTAATAAATATGATATATATATAAAAATATATTTTTTTATAGTCTCCTTCATTTCCGTGTCAGTTTATATGAATTTGGCATTACAAATTATCGAGATATACAGCTCTGTTGAAGGATTTATTACCCCGACAAAAATCAATTTATCATTGGGCTGAAACTCAACCCAATTCATGGCTTAAACTGTCTTAGTTCTTTTGCGTTTTCTTTGCATTTTCCGCAGACAGTTTTCTGCTCGTAAGACGCGTCTGTCGTTTAGCATTTATTTAGCGCATATATATATTATTCATATCGCAATCGATGTTAAGCGTTTGCCATTATTAAGCGATTATCGGAGAGCAAGAATCAAAGTATTTGTTGCGTGAATGCCTCATTTTCCCCATTCGTATAATTACAAGTCAATTTCGCAGTGTTTCGTATCTGTTTTCGGTTCTGTTTTGGTATGCGGTTTAATCTAATTACACATACGCCACGTTGTGCGGCGTTTCACAACAACAGCGCAACAACTCGCGACGCGTGAGTTGACTCTTTTCTTGCGTGTATTTCAGTCACGTTTTCTTGCCGTCAGACCACACTTTCAAAGGAGTTAGCCCCCATTTTGGTGGCCAACTCATAGAGAGCAGGCCACTGATTAATGGCCACAGCAAAACTGGCCTTAACTAAATAAATAAATAAATTATTTATTAATTAAAGCATGTCGCTGAGCGTGAAACTTGCATGCGTTTGACTATAATCGTTCAGGGAATATATTATATATATATATATATATATATATATATCTTTTTACTTTTTGCACTGCCAATTGTTGTGGCAGTTCATCTTCATTTTAATGCAATTTTACTTTTCCCTTATACCCTTTATCTCCGCTTCACTTTGCCCGGGTCAGCTCAATATGTCTGTTCTTTTTCAGTTTTGATTGATGACCCATGGGTAGAAAGTTTCGCCTGCATTTACCATTCGTTTTCTTTAGTATTCATGATAAAATTGATATCTCTCGGTTTGCGTGTAAGTAGCTTATTGAAAGTGATAGATAGCACCGTCAAGGACGGAGGGGGGATGGGAAAGCGAGAGTACGGAAGTTGATAACTAAGCCAATAAGCTTATTAATTTGTTGATGCATACATTGTTCTCGTTCTCATTCTCATTCACAGCGACTTGGGCAACAACAATCTGACCAAACTGGAGGCCAATTCATTTTTCATGGTTCCCCATCTGGAGGAGTTGTAAGTACCAGAACTTTTTGCAGCTGCTGTGGCAGAGAAAATGAGTATTATAAAGTTGTTGAGTCTTATTAATAAACTGCTTGGAAGTAAATATAACAGCAAAAAAATAACAGAATTACAGCGGATACTTAAAATAGAAAATGAATGAAATAAAGTCGATGGGAAGTGGAAGTGGCAGCAGCTTAACAACATATTTTAATTACTGAGTGCTCTTTGACATTTTCTGAAATATTTTCAAATAAATATATAACATTTTTACAGTAATATTATTTAAAAATTCTCTGCCTTAAATCAAAAGAATTTCCAGAAGTAATTTCATAGTTAAGTGCAGCCTGCAAATAACCCTAACTCTTTTTAATCTGGCTAACAAATGCGCTTAGCTGATTTGCTAAACGACACCCAGCCCACTCACCGCAGCATTATTCAAAACTGCCCAAACCCCCACTTAGTGTTGTGTTTTTTTACACACCACAAGTTGCCCCTGCTACACCCCTTTTAATCTGTGTACTGAGGCAGAGGCAGTGATTGTTTGGAAAAACACAAAGTTGCATGTGGAAAACAAAGGCGACGCCTGCTAAAAAACTTTCATTGTAGCCTGTCATGAGCGCTGCGAGTCATTATTCAATTTCACAGCTAACCCCCGTACGGTACACCCCACCCGGCTTGAACCGCCAGAAATCACAGTGGTCACTCTGTCAGACCGCTGGTGTTGAGAGCGAGCGAGAGAGTTTGGGGCAATATAAATTACTTGATTACGTTGTATATTACCGTGGGAGTTTGCAGGATTAATTACTTTGTTTGGCCGTTCTACTTGCAATTTCCTGCACTTTTCGTTGGCTTTTGTTGACCGAGGGAAGGTTGAACCCGTTTTTAGTTGTTGCTATGTTATCTTCTTCTTCTACTATTTGCAGAACTTTGTCGGACAATAGCATCATTAATATGGATCCGTATACGTTTTATGGTCTCGCAAAATTGAAGCGTTTAAGCCTGCAGAACTGCGGTCTTAAATCGTTGGCTCCGCATTCGTTTCAAGGACTCGGCCATCTTGTCAGCCTGTAAGTATGCAATACAAGTCAAACGGGCTGCAGTGCGCTTTCACTCTCTCTATCGCGCGCGTTGTCTGTGTAATTGTATATATGTGTGATTGGGAGACTGTAGCTGTGTGTGCGCGCGCGAGTGTGTGTGTGTGTGTGTGTTTGCCTTAATGTTTGCTTTTAAGCGTTGCCAGAGCACACAGGCGCAGCGAAGGATGCGCCCCGAAGCGCAGGCGGACGCCAGCAGGATCAATTAGTACGCTTGCTGCCATTAACTTAGCTGCCTTTTCACACACACACACACACACGTATACGCATACACTTTAGAGTATTTGCCAGCACTTGCCAGCAATTACACGCTATTTTGCTCATATTTTTTCGCTTCTCTATTTCTTTTAAACACTTGCAATCGCTCAAAAAAACACACACAAACATATATTTGGAAAAAAACCCACACTTTTATGTGATATTCGCAATGCGACCTTCGACCCACCCACTCGGCTGAGCAGTCAATTGAACGGCAACGCCCTGGTCAGCCTGGACGGCAACTGTTTGGGCAACCTGCAGAAACTGCGCTCGCTGCGCCTCGAGGGGAATCTCTTCTATCGCATTCCAACCAACGCTTTGGCCGGACTCCGAACACTCGAAGCACTGTGAGAGCCTCTTTACGTTTCCTCTCTCTCTTCCTTTCTCTCTTTCTCTCTCCCTCTTTCTCTCTCTCTCTCTCTCTCTGCATGCCCTACTAATACCCTTGCTATGCGAATTTAACTTACTCTAATTATGCACTTTGGCATGGACTTTTTTTATTACTTTTGTGGCTTCGCATTTGCCTCGCTATGAACTATATGATTTCTGCATGTGTAATTAGCGTGTTACGTTTTGGTGTCCAGTTATCTATTTTATGTGCGGTTTGGGGGCGTATTTCGGCCATGGTAATTGAAATGCAGCGGAAAGTGCTTAAAGCGCTGACAATTCGAGCAAAGAAACTTGCGGGGATTCGCAACTGATTATATTTAAAAAAAAAATCAAATGAATACTTTCCTAAACAGTATTATTTAGTACTTTTTAATTATTATTAATGCTTGACTTTATTTTTTAATTAATTAATTAATTAATAATTAATTAAATTTAATTTAAACAATTTAAATAAAATAAATCGATGAATTTAAAAATGAGTGAAAACAGTTAAATAATATAACAATGCTATAAGAATTATTATATTTATTAGTCTATTTATTAAAAGTCATCAAAGCACAGTTCACTTAATAATGTAGTTAAATAATTTTAAATCAAATTTCAAATTAAACTAAAAATTAAATTAAAAGCATCTTGAAAAAAAATTTATTTTTTTTTTTTATATTACATTTAAATTACATTTATTTATAACATTAATATGAACTCATTTATTTTTCTTATTTCTTATTATTTTCAAAAATTATATTAAACAAATTAAAAATTTAATTGTAGTTCTCCCTTTTAAACTTATTAAAAATCTATTAAAATCTTAACAGAGTTTTTTATTAATAATTGCCCATCTATTGTATCTATCTATCTTTTCTATTATGATACATTTTCATTATACTGCGCATGTTATCTTTAACGTACTTTGAACTCTTGAAATGGTCCCATTTACAATTTAAAACCATAACTTAAGAAATCAGCCATCGTCGTTCGACTAATGCCCAACCGATAAACAGCTGAATTATAACCAAAGCTGCTGGTCATAAAATCGACTATTACTCATTATTCTCCTCTCTACTTTTCTGCGGCATAATGCGACCTCATTAACCTATTCGCAAAACGCACAGCAATTTGGGCAGCAATTTGTTGACAATAATAAACGACGAGGACTTTCCGCGGATGCCCAATCTAATCGTGCTGTAAGTGATGTAACTACTAAACAGCTCGACTTATGGATGTGGTTGTCCAACTTATTTCTTTATTGTTTTTTTGCAGTTTACTCAAACGAAATCAAATCATGAAAATCTCAGCGGGTGCTCTCAAGAATTTAACGGCCTTAAAAGTTCTGTAAGTGACTTAAACAAATAACAAATACTTTAAGAACTTTACGCACGCAAGAAAACACTCACGCTCACGCACATACACACATGCACAAGAGTTGACAGAACACGACAGGATGGCAAAGTATAGAACGGAAGAGAATTCATAGGACAGACATCACCAGGGTGCGACCTACAAAATGCAATTGATATCAAAGTGAAGTTGTGCATTGCGTTTTAGAGAATTTTGAATACTCTCTTGGATTGTGGAGGTATTGGTAGGCATCCAGAGAGAGAGGTCTAGAGGGTCTAGAGAGATCTAGAAAAATCTAGAGAGGCCTAAAGGGTTGAGGAAAGGCCTAGCGAGGTCTAAAAGGTCTAGTCAGGACTTAAGGGTCTAGAGTGCGGTCTAGAGAAGACAAGAGAGATCTAGTGAGGTCTAGGGAGATCTTAAAATCGGTTGAGGGGTCTAAAGAGCTACTTTAGGTTATGTACCAATTTTAAACTTGGAAAAGTTTTTTTTTATAATTATCTGTATTAAATATGGAGCGTATCTGTCATCCCAGAAAGATTATTGTTAGACGGAAATCCATGAAAATGGTGAAGAATATCTAGAATATCTTTTGTTTAATGTTTTGATATTATAAATTGATTATAGAGTATAGAGTATAGAATATCCAACTTAGTTTTCCTTTGAGCCAATGCACCGCAAAGTTCATACAAAACTTTAAATACTTGAATGCACTGCAAGGAAGTAAACAGAGAGAGAGTTGAAGTGGCAAGTGGAAATGGGGAAATGCTGTTTATACGTTTCCTTTTTTTTTGGTATCGAATAAATTTCAATTTTGCAACAAAAGCGCGAAAACTTTTTTTTCGCGTACTCTCTCTCTCACTCTCTTGCGACAGCTTAAATTGTCGTCATAGTGACGCCGCTGCTGACGTCGCCGTCGCTGTTTACCGCACATTTTTGGCTTTTGCATTGCATACTTTGGGGCGTGCGCAGAAAATACCGCTTGAAGCGCGCTTCGAGCGCGACTCGAGACGATGACAAATATGCAAATTTATGTTGTGGCTGCCTCTGACAGACGTGGGAAACAAACCAAACAGACAAACTTCGCCGAAGAGACAGAGCGAGTCGCATGCATCAAGTGAAAGTGAAAAACTTTCGCCCCGTGCAACGCGTAAATCTGTGTTGAAAAGTATCAAGAAATTTTCCGTATGCATTCGCTGAAGATTTATGAGCATCTCACACCCAATGCCGCCCCCAAAGTCCTGCTCACGCCCACAAATAGCGTGTCTGTAGCAACGCTTGCCGCGAGTGAAAGTTGCGAAAGTTTTGTTTAATGCGAAGCACGCACAGCTTATGCGGGTCCTAGGGGAGGATATCATTATAAGCGTGCTAATGGGTTGGTTTAAAAAATTGATAATCAATATATTATAATACAAGCTGGTAGCTTAAAATGTTTGCATTTTTTAATTAAATGATTTTCAATATTAAAGATTAAGTATACGCACGAGTTGAACAAAAGCTGGGATTATAGGCAAACTTATGGATATGTTTTATGTACTGAGGACTTATGTTAAAAAATAGCACTCGGTAAGCCTGTAAGAGCCCAATTGGTTTAAGCTTTCGAAAGCAAATCAATCGCCCAATAAATTATCGCCATATTTATTACAAAAGTCAAAGAGTTTTTCCCTTACCTCACGTATAATTGAAATCAATGCACTTTGTGAAACTAAACTTTATATTCATGCATAAATTTGCATCCCACGCAGTTGGACCCCCATTTTCCATTCCAGTCGAAACCAATCTCCGCTTCAATCAGACTTTGGTCGTGCTACGTGCGAACACGTACGGACTGACCCTCGATATAACCGCAATGTGCGCCACATGCAAATACACTTACCCACCCATACACACACACACACACACAGAATCACAGTATTTTTGCAAAGCGTATTCAAAAATGTGATTCCATATTAAACGCTTTATATAGTTAATATAGCTATTCTATAACTTGTTTCTTTGTTCGCAGCGAACTGGATGATAATTTGATAAGCAGCTTGCCCGAAGGACTCAGCAAATTGAACCAGCTGCAGGAGCTGTAAGTGCCCGCACAGGTGTTGTCCAGAGATTAGTTAAATGTGTAGTTGTGCCGGGTGCAGAGGGGGAGGCAGCAACAACATTTGCTACTTTGTCAGGCGGCAAACAAGCGGAAACCAAAAATCATAACGCATCATTACTTGGCGAATTTACGACAACAAAGACCACCCCGGCTCATGTCCCTCTGCCCTCGCTCTCCCTCTTGGCGACCCTATCTAGTGCAGTTTGCAGTTGTCGCTGACTTGTGCCACCACATCCTGTAGCCATTGCAGTTGCAACTCTTTTTCCCTCGACTTAAGTCACGCCCTGAGTTCCACTTGCAGCTGTCACTCGCTTTGCGACAGTTGAAAATATTTTCAAGAATTTTGTACTGCATTTAAAAGGGGTTTGAAAACTGTAAGGATCGATATTCCAAAATATTTTTTTAATATGTTTAGTTTTCTATTAATTAAAATTTTTTCATAAAATATTATAGCTAGAAAAATTTTATTTAATCGAGAATATTTTCTTTTTTGTAGTACTTAGAAATATACATTTTCTGGATTTTTAATTTCAAAAATAATTTAAAAATAATTGGAAATTTTTGAGACTTATAATATATCTATCTATTGATTCTTTAATTTATTTTAGGGATTTGCAAATTTTCTTGTCTGTAATATTTTCAAAATTTCTATCCTCTCACTTCAGTTAGAATATTTCAACTTCGTGCTGGCTTCTGGCATTTTTGTCTAGAATTTTTTTCGTTTTGCTTGCATTTTGTTTTTGCCACGCACTTCCTCTGTGGCGACTGTCATTGCAACATGGTTGACATCGCGCCGAGCGACTGCTCGAACGTCTCCCCAAGGAAATTCAATTTCTGGTAAACAGGATAATTATGAGCATGTTAAATGTTGCGATAAAAGCCACGCTGCGTTGCACTCGCCATCTTCAGTCAGCCGCAGCAGCATTTCTATCCCATGATTGGGGAATTAAACTGGCAAATAAATTCGCTTCCAGCAGCGGCAAGACGGGGGGAGGACTGTGACTGACTTTTGAAAAATCTTGCACTTTTTCTTGGCTCACACACACACAGAGACATACACATGTGATGTGGCTTTCTGCTGGCACTGGCAGGGAAAAACAAATTTAAAAGGATTAAAAACATTTCGTAATGCAGTTTGCAGTTTCTTGTTGTTGCCTCCTCTTGCTCTACTTCTCCGCTGCGAAAGAAACAAGTTGCAGGCAACAGATTAAACCGATAAAGAGCGAGATTTGGTTGAAACTTGTGCAGGGAAATAAGCAAAAGCAAAAGGATTATCCGAAGGCAACAGTAAATTGGCAAATTAATGGGTTAGCTTGTTCAAATATCAAGTATACGCAAGGCCTCCCTTAAAGAGATGTGAATAGTTAATGGAAAATAGTGTGAGAAATAACGCAGTTAATTAATGATTTATATTTATAATGTGCAGCTGACTCTACTGTAATGAATTGAATTTCTATAATAAATATTAACTATACGCATGGTTAGTTATTAGCTTAGTTATTTTATAAATGTATATATATATTAAAACAAAAGTGTAGACTGACAGACGCTAAATATATCTTACGCATAACTGAAGCAATGCGGAATATATACTTATATATAAATTGCAAGTCTCGGCTTCTGCCCTGCCTCCCTCATAACATGTACTTCCTTAGCTACTTCTCGAAGGCTTCACCTTAAACCCTGACCCACAAAACTAAACACTCTTAAAGCCCCATTGTGCACTGTGTGTGCCGGCCAAGAAAAACCCGGAGACGATAACAGAATGCACGCCCAAAAATAGAAGCTCATTTTATGCGAGACAGTTGTCACATTTCTCGCAGTTGGTTGTCGGCCAACTCGGGAGAGTCTCGAGGGCAGCGACAGCTGCTGCAGAGTCAACGTTGCAAGTGGCACTTGCCAGCAGATTGCAGCTGAGAGATGCGCAGCAGCACACTCGTATCTGGCAGATACACACTGATTGTTGTTACTGAATTGCAGCTCCATGACGAGCAATCGCCTGCGCTGGATAAACGATACCGAGTTGCCACGTAGCATGCAAATTCTGGACATGAGAGCGAATCCGTTGTCCACGATCACAACGGGCGCCTTTCGTGGCATGTCCAAGCTGCGAAAGCTGTAAGTAGCGAGGCCAAAGCTGATGATCAGTTGATGATCTCCTCCAAACCCATTTGCAGCATTCTATCCGACGTGCGCAGCCTGCGCAACTTTCCCGAACTGGAGGCCTGCCATGCACTGGAGATACTCAAGCTGGATCGCGCCGGCATACAGGAGGTGCCGGCGAATCTGTGTCGTCAAACGCCAAGACTGAAGAGTTTGTGAGTAGCCCCAAGTGGTACCCAAAAAAGTAACTAATTGATCTGTGTATCTTCTGCTAGAGAACTTAAAACCAACTCCCTGAAAAGCATCCCAAATTTAAGTAGCTGCAGAGACTTAAGGCTGTTGTACGTATCGAGTCGGATTCGAGTGGTTTCTCGGATTCTAGCTTATGCTTGTCTATTCACAGAGATCTATCGAGTAACCAAATCGAAACATTGCAAGGTCGACCTTTCTACGGACTGAAGCAGCTGCACGATCTGTTGCTCTCCTACAATCGCATCAAGTCGCTGCCCCACGATGCCTTTCAGGGCATACCCAAGCTGCAGTTGCTGTAAGTGAAGGCGATATCAGGGTCTAGAACGCTATATCACTCTTTAAAAACTACGACAAGCTCATATCTCTGCTATTAAGGAAGCTATGAAATCTGACATATAGATTGCTGTATACCATAATCTGCTCGAGTTCATTACGAATTTTGGATACCATGACCAGCGCCAGTGCACATTGTTTTATTTGTAATTATTATGCAAAGTATTAAAGACTTTACTTCCAGCTTAAGCATATACCTAGATGCAGCCTATGTGCATATTTCTTCCAAATTTCATACCAATCGCACCATAACTATATAAGTTATTTAAGTAAACGTTTTCCACACTTTCAAACCGCGCCGATTTGATTTTGCTCACCCCTCTCTCTCTCTCTCTCTCTCACCCAGCGATCTGGAGGGCAACGAGATCTCCTCCATACACAAGGATGCCTTTGCCGCCTTCACCGCGCTGGAGGATCTCAATTTGGGCAACAATATCTTTCCGCAATTGCCGCAGGCAGGACTGCGTGCCCTACTCCATCTGAAGACGTTCAACAATCCCAAACTACGTGAATTCCCGCCGCCCGAGACATTTCCACGCATCCAGACACTGATCCTCTCGTATGCGTATCACTGCTGCGCCTTCCTCCCACTGGTTGCCATGTCGGCACAGCGCAAGACATCACAGGTGCAGGAGGCAGTGCTCTTTCCCTCCGACGCGGAGTTCGATATGACGCTGTGGAACAACACCATGATCAATATATGGCCACAGATGCGTTAGTATTGATTTGAGATCTGCCCGAGCAACTTGCTTACGCCTCTTACCCATTCGCAGATAATCTGAGCAAGCAACTGGGCGCAGCCATGCACGATCTGTGGGATACGCCCAACTACATGAACAACTACAATCTGAACGAGGAGCCGGATCAGCAACAGTTGCCCAGCAGCTACATGGAGGAGTATTTCGAGGAGCACGATATGAGTGGCCCTGGCACGGGATACGGCCTGGGTACGGGTCTCTTCAGTGGCATCACCGCGGACGATCTGCAGCCCGGCTCCGTGCAGTGTCTGCCCATGCCGGGACCCTTTCTGCCCTGTGCCGATCTCTTTGATTGGTGGACCTTGCGCTGCGGCGTTTGGGTTGTCTTTCTGCTCGCTCTGCTGGGCAACGGCACGGTGGTTTTTGTGCTCATCTGCTCCAGATCGAAAATGGATGTGCCACGTTTTCTGGTCTGCAATCTCGCGGCCGCCGACTTCTTTATGGGCATCTATCTGGGCATTCTGGCGATTGTGGATGCCGCGACGTTGGGTGAGTTTCGCATGTTTGCGATCCCGTGGCAAATGTCGCTACTCTGTCAGTTTGCCGGCTTTCTGGCGGTGCTGAGCTCCGAGTTGTCCGTCTACACGCTGGCCGTGATCACGCTGGAACGCAACTATGCCATCACCCATGCCATACACCTGAACAAGCGTCTCTCGCTGCGTCAGGCCGGCTACATCATGAGTGTCGGTTGGATCTTTGCGCTGCTCATGGCGCTGCTGCCGCTGCTGGGCGTCTCCGACTATCGCAAGTTTGCCGTGTGTCTGCCCTTCGAGACAACGACGGGTCCGGCCAGTTTGACGTATGTGATCAGCCTGATGTTCATCAACGGTTGCGCTTTCCTCACACTGATGGGCTGCTACCTGAAGATGTATTGGGCCATACGCGGCAGTCAGGCCTGGAATACGAATGACTCGCGAATTGCCAAGCGTATGGCACTGCTGGTCTTCACCGACTTCCTTTGCTGGTCGCCCATTGCGTTCTTCTCGATCACCGCCATCTTCGGACTGCAACTAATCTCGCTGGAACAGGCCAAGATCTTTACGGTGTTCGTGCTGCCCCTGAACAGTTGCTGCAATCCCTTTCTCTATGCGATCATGACCAAACAGTTCAAGAAGGATTGCGTCACGCTGTGCAAGCACTTCGAGGAGACGCGTGTGGGTGGCAACACGGCAGCGGCGCGTGCAGCGGCAGCAGCGGCCGCGGCGGCAGCAGCAGCAGCGCGGGGTAAGCGTGGCGGCGAGTTGACAGCGCCGCCTTTGCTGCCCGCCGCGGGCGTTGCGCATCCGCCCGGTTGCCGTTGCCTGCGCATGTTGCCCAGCGAGATGCCCAACTGGCATAAGATGGAGCAGCAGCCGACGTTGTGGCAACGCCTGAAGCGTCTCTGCTGCGGCCAGCGTCGCCGCAAGCAGCGTCGTCAGCCGCAGCAGCGCCGGCAGCGTGCCTACACCGCCGCCGCCGCCAATCCCTATCAGTATCAGTTCGCCGAGCTGAGGCAGCAGCGCAAGAATCGCGCCAGCTCCATATCCAGCGAGAATTTCTGCAGCTCGCGTAGCTCGAGCTGGCGTCACGGCGCCAACTCGTCGACGCCGGCACCGCAGACGAACTGCAGCATGCCGCTGAAGCTGATGGAGCCGGGTCAGGGCACGCACTCGCACGGCCGGCGCAGGCATTCGGCCTGGCTGATCACACGCAAGACATCGCAGGATTCGAATCTGTCCAGTTCGCGCAACGATTCCTCCGCCTCGGCCACAACCGCGAGCACCTCCACATTCCGTCTGTCGCGCTCGAGTGCCGGCAGCAGCACGCCGCTGCCCTCGATCATAGGTGAGTGCGAGCGCGATCTGCGAGAGCGTCGTCTTATACCCGATCTCTTTCCCACTCATCACGCAGCGCACAACGGCAAACAGCAGCACGAAACGCTGAGCAAGCCACGCCTGGTGCGGCAGGAGGCTGTGCAGGAGGAGGAGGACTCGTCGCCGCCACGTCTGGGTGTACGCTTTCTGCCCACCATACCCTCTGCGGCCGACAGTTCGGTCATTATGGAGGATGGCGATTCGGCCAATGCCGTTGCGGGTACGGCAGCTGCGCTTCTGGCCATGCCGCTGCCAGGTGCATCGAGTGGATTTCTGGTAGCACCACCGGCTCAACTGCAGCCAGAGAAACCGCCGCCGGCACCGAATGATGCACCACCATGACCGGCATCTGGCTTGGGCCAAGGCTTCTGGGGAAGCTGGCGCAGATTAGGCAGAAGGTCACAAACGGAGACGTTTCTCTAAAAGAAGTCTGAAGAAGGTTACAAAAGGGTTGCGTAGCGGGCGGGGGCTCATACGGAAAGCTCACTGTGTTCATAGTTTGTATTGGTAAGGGTGTTCGGGGTGGGGGGTGGTGGTATCAGCATCTTTTCAGGAACGCCTCACGCAGCAGCTATACAAATAATCTTAAGTAGTCAATTGGTCGGAAGAAACTTCGGGAGAAAACCGAGCCAAGATTATTGCTATAGTCCAAGGCTTTTCAACAGAAGTATTATGTACTACACAGAGACAGAGATATATACACACACACACGCATACACACACATAACTTATTCGTAGCTGTACCTAAGCTAGTTCCGTATCCATAGGTTAATATATATACATATAGACCCGATTGTGTATTTAGCGTAGTTTAGCATAGTTTATATATGTCTATATATATATTTCGGTATGCCAAGCATTTCGCGAACACAAACAAATAAATAGCTATACTATCATATACTATATACTATATACTATATATACAAGCATATATACACCTAGAAACAGATTGATACGAAACGAAACCAAGCCATGCATATTAAAGTTAATCGATTTACAGAAAACTTGAGAGGGTATTCAATTTCAAGTATGTATGAAAGCTCTAGAAAAAGTAGTATTATTATTATAGTATTTAGAACCTTCAGCATCTGATATTCAACAACAACTACCTTTTGTATAGCCTTTGATCAATGCAAATGTATGTAATACGCATGTAATTCCTGTTTGTTTGTACGAACAAGTTGATCTCAGCAATTATACGAGCTGTAGCCGTCAAATTTGGAGTGTAGGTTCTTGTAAAATGAAGGTAGATCATGTTTATTCGAAATTTCAGATACCACGCGCAGTGCCCACGCAAATCGGTAAAGAACGATTAATATGAAATGTATAAAAGTCACAGCTTTCTGCTTCAACATGCAAAATTATGATTATTTTACAAACATATGCTGTAAATTTCAATTCAATCGGACAATAAGCACAGAAGTTATTTCGGATCTTGTTTTTAGAGGGTCTAGTAGCACTACCTGCGCCTTGGGAGGGCATAAGATTGTCTCTCGAGTGACTTACTGTCTGTATAACATATATAATTTATTCATTAATATCTAAGCCAAAAGATGTTTAATATTAATGCCAAACGGCTTACTTAAGTTAATGGCGAAACTTATGCGGGAATGTGGCATAAGCTAAACAATAAGCAGATCTAGAAAGTTCTTAATCGAGTCAAGTATTGGGTAAATCTAAATACAAAACTCCCTATTAGTCATCCAAGCCGATCTGTGACTCGCCCGATAATTCCTCGCTGGACGCCAGACAGACACCGTAGCTGGGATTCTCGATGAGATTGGGCTGCTGCTTATCGCGTTGCGCCTTACGACGATGCAGAATGTAACGCATGAACAGCACGGGCAGCATGAGCAGGACCAGGCACAGTAGCAGCGATAGTGCGAGCACACCCCACAACGGCCACGAGGTCTTCTCACTGAGATTGTAAGCTACGCGATAGGGATTGGCACTACAAGTGTCGGGAGCAATGCAAATCTGATTAGACAGACATGGTTTCGTGCAGACGGGCGCACACTCCGTCGAGCTACCTTCGAGATGGGCAAACCCCGCGAGACACGTACACACATCCGGGCTTAGGCACTCGGCATTGATGCAGGTCTCCTTGCACCAACTGATGCAGACATGTGGTTCACTGGCGTTGCTCATCACGTAGCCGGCATCGCATTCACAGCGTCCGGGCGCAACACAATGTCCATTCTCGCAGGCGGGACGACACGTGGGCGTGCAGATGAAATGCTGTCGCGTATCCTCGTATCCCGGCCAGCACTGGCAGCTATTCGGCTCGACGCAGTTGCCATTGATGCAGCCGGGCGTGCAGACGGGATCGCAGATGGCGTCGGAGCCATCACGCATGCGATAACCCTCGTAGCAACGACAGCGACCGGTACCGCCTTCACAGCGACTATTGATGCACTTCTGTGGGCAATAGGGTTCGCAGCTGCCACTGGGAAAACGCTTCGCATAGCCGCGATCGCATTTGCATACCTCGGGTGCAATGCAGTGTCCGAATCCGCAGTCCTGCGTGCAGATGGGCTCGCAGATACGCGACTCGCCGGCACTGGGTCGATAGCCGGCAAAGCAGCGACACTTGTCGGGCGGCACACAGGTGCCGTGGACACATGGCTCGCGGCAGCTGGGCATGCAGTAGGATGAGGTGAGCGGCTCGTAGCCATCGAGGCAGGTGCAGACTTCCGGACTACTGCAGATGCCGTTCCAGCAATGCTTGGTACAATGCGGTTCGCATACGATGCTGCTGCCGTTCACATGGCGATAGCCTTCGTCGCAGCTACAGATGTTCGGGGCCGTGCAGCGTGCATTGTTCCCGCACACGGGATTGCACGTGGGTGCACAGTGATGCGATGATAGCTTCATGTAGCCGTCGTGGCACTCGCAACGTCCGGGCGCATTGCAGAAGCCGTGCTCGCAGCCATGCCGACAGCTGGGCACACAGATGTGATGCTGTCCGTTCTGCGGCACATAACCCTCGCGGCACTGACAGAGATTGGGCAACACGCAGGTGCCGTTGCTGCAACCAGGCACACAGATTGCCTCACAGCCACCGGCAGTGTTGTTGCCCTTGTACGCGTAGCCCACGTTGCACACACAGGTCTCGGGTTCGAGGCACAGTCCATTGCGACAATCCATGCTGCAGCGGGGCTCACACAGATTCGGCTGATCGCGTCGTGCCTCGTAGCCCGCGCGACAGCGACATTCGTTGGGCGCCACACAGTCGCCATGCACGCACTGTTCCTCGCAGCGCGGCACACAACGACCAAGTGTCTCGTTGCGCAGATACCCTGCATGGCACAGGCATCGCTGCGGCTCGACGCAGCGACCATTGCTGCAATCGATTTGCGAGCAGAGCGGCTCACACACACTCTGGCTATCGTTGCGCCGGCGATAACCCTCGTTGCACTCGCAGACGTCGGGCTCGGTGCAGCGTCCATTGATGCAGGGCTCGCTGCACGCGGGCAGGCAGACGCTGCGATTCGCATGGTTGTTGTAGCCCTCGTCGCACAGACAGACGTCGGGTGCAATGCATTTGCCCCCGGCACCGCATTCCTTGCACTGCGGCAGACACTCGGAGCTGGAGAAGCCGGAGAAGAAGAAGACATCAGAATTCTGCTGGCAGATTATCTTACTTACTACGTTTATGCCTGCGCGTTTCATGTATTCTTGAATGCACGAAACGAAATATATTTCCTCTTTATGCGAAATAAACGGATTCATGACATAGATGCAGTGCTGCCAAAAAAGCGGATTTTGACGCGCACACATGTATAAAAAATGCCAAACAATAATTGCACAAAAAATGCGGAAGAAAGCTTAAGAATTTTAGATAAAAAACTTAAAAAAAATGGTCAAATATTTTAAAGTAAAAATTAAGCAACAGATTTGAAAACTATCGCAAAAAAATTTAATTTGAGATAAATTGTATAGAAAATATTGGCAAAGCGGAAAAAAAGCGAAATTATTAGAAATAAACACCAGAATTCCCACAATTCTCATATAAAGTTAACCTTTTAAAACAGCTAGATTTGACGGGAAAAAGGCGGAATTTGCAGCACTGCACAGAATTCGTTCCCACTATTTGTGGTCAGCTGTTTACAGCCAAACAAAAACACGGACGATGCTTGATAACAAACATAGGCGAAGGGCAACCCTTATTTACAGTGTTGCTCTAGCAATTATGGTAAAGTGTCGACATTTGTTTACATTGCCGCGGTGTTGCCACCTAATTGAAGTGACAAGTTGTCAATTCGAAGGCTAAGTCATTTCGAGGCTAAGTCAATTCGAATTTGATGAGGTTACACGCACACTTATCTCCTCTATTCATGAACTGAATGTACATGAAAACGGGCTTCGCATAAACGAAGTTGCTTAGGCATCTACTTACGTTTCATTGAACCTCTGATAGCCGTGACAGCAGATCAAGTCGGTGGATAAATAGGTCTGTTTAAAATGAATAAGAGTTGAGTTTGATTTCTATCGATATTTTATCGATTTTAGGACTTACCTCC
This sequence comes from Zaprionus inermis, assembly GCA_018151445.1. Taxonomy (NCBI): domain Eukaryota; kingdom Metazoa; phylum Arthropoda; class Insecta; order Diptera; family Drosophilidae; genus Zaprionus; species Zaprionus inermis. The sequence continues at coordinate 2,927,066 of JAECXD010001696.1, forward strand.
TTGATGGGTCGCGTCACCAGATGTCCACAGTCGTGTGTACAATTGCTTAGACCATCGTACTTGCGCATGGTCACCAGGCTGACTCGCGTCTTTATTGTACTAGGAATGGAATAAGACTCTATAAACATACCTTCTTTCTCTCTCTCACACTCGTTTCATTCGGTACTTACGACAAACGTTCGACACATGCCTCCACTGACCACAGTGGGCAAAAATAGATAATGCCGAGCACACAAATTACGCCAAAGTGTCGCCACATGGCCACAAGTCTCGCGACAATTCTCTTGGAGAGACAACTAATAAATGAATCGAGAAGCGGACTGACAATTCCTACAACGGCCCCGGACCAGGGCAGCTGATTATCAAGAGACGTATACTATAGAGGGTCGGGCACAGATCTGTGCATATATTAACTATATTTACTTAGTATTAATTAGCATGTGTTTCTTGAACTCATCTGTAGATGGCGATACCAGGCGAGCGTAGTATCATTTTCGACAGGGTCCCTAACATTCAAGATGACGCATGGGTTCGAAGGCTTTGCTTATCGGCCAAAATATGGTGCATACATCGGGTACATATTATATATTTATTACAATTATAATTAATTAATTAATTATAATTAATTTGTATCTAAGTTTGGCGCAGTACACATAATAGAATATTTCGTATATGATAGCATCGTTTATTAATTTGGATTCATACTTTAGCTTAGTAATAAGCAAATATGGCAAATCATAATCATCTGAAATGAAGTCGCCCTGAGGCTGCCTATTTAAGGTTTCCTGCGGTTTTCGCAATGACGAATGACGTAGAGTCATGCCGGATATAAGGTTCCTCGCACAAGTGTAATGTCGTCAGTTACAGATCGAACTTCAAAACGAGTATAACAAAAGGATTTGAAAGCGATCGATTCATTCATAAATTATGGCACGGATAGGGCATTTGCTGATCTTGCTATGTTCGCTTATTTTCTATGCAACTTTCGTCGAAGCCGTCGCAAATAACTCGTGGTGTGTACCCACTCTAAAGGTAAAAATTAAAAACGTTTCCAAAAAGGTAAAGTATTCCCGATTTAAAACAGATGGAAAGCTGCTGACTAACACGACAACCAGCGAACAGTTCCAGATACATGGGGTAAAGTCATACACAATAAATTGGGCCAATTAAGTATATCATGTTTTTTTTTATATTTTTCGTATGCGCAGATAGATCCCGTATATCCCGAACAGTGTACGCCCAAGTGCATGCCGCGATGCAGTGTAAATGCCGACTGTGTGTTTCCGGAAAGCGGCGGCGCGCCGAAATGTGAGTGCCATCAGAATTACACGCAATCCGAGTTGCAAGATCTGAGTGTCAAGTGTAAACCCATTTGCACAGCCGGCTGTGGCCAGCACAGCACGTGCCTGCGACCAGGACCTTGTGCGTGTGCCGAGAACTATCATCGTTTGCACAGGGATGACTACGATTGTGCACCGATTTGTGCGAACGGTTGTGGCTACAAGGAGTATTGCGCAGCGCCAGGTGACTGCAAGTGTTTCGATGGATACAAGAAGAACGAAGATCAGCTCTGCGTCCCGGACTGTAGCGCGAAACCCTGCGGCAAGTGGCAGCAGTGTACCGGACCCAACACATGCGAGTGCATTGCGGGCTACATTGAGAGCGCCATTGATAACAGCACAAGCTGCAAGCCCCACTGTAACGAATCCTGCCCCCTAAATCAGCACTGCATCGGGTCAAATCAGTGTGTGTGCAACGAGGGCTACGCGAAGGAAGAGAGCGGCATCTGCAAGCCAGTGTGCTCGACCGAGTGCGTGCTGTACTCGAAGTGCGTTGCACCGAATATTTGCCAATGCGAAACCGGATACAAAAATAACACTATGACAAATGTCTGCGAACCGCAATGCTCGAACTGTACATCGCATAGTTTCTGTGCCACGCCCAACGTGTGTCAGTGTCACGAGGGATACCGATTCGATACCGAGTCGAGGCAATGCGAGCCAGTCTGCTCGCGCTGCGACAGCAATGCCGTCTGCCGGGCACCAGGCGAATGTCAATGCAAGCCTGGCTACACGATCAGTTCGAACGGCATGCGATGTGTACCCGTTTGCGATCCAAGCTGCGGCAACAACTCAACATGCATCGAGCCCAATATGTGTAAATGCGACAATGGTTACGAGCCGAATGTCGCGGACACTGGCTGCCGGCCCATCTGTGGACCGCCATGCGATTACCATAGCTACTGTAGTGCACCCGGTGTTTGCACCTGCAAGCCCGGCTATGAGGGCGTAGGCAATCACTGTGTGCCGCTCTGCAAGGTGCCGTGTGGCGACAACAGTTACTGCTTGGAGCCGGATAGATGTGCATGTGCCGATGGCTTTCAGCCCGACAATCCCGATCATTCCAGCTGCTCCGGCCACTGGAACGCCTACATAGCCGGGCTAACCAGTTGCGTGTCCATCTTTTCGATCGTCTTATTAATTTCGATCTTGATATTTATTTACGTGCGACGATATCGAAAGGAGAAATATGAACCCCATAAGGATGTCGTTGTATTACATGAAGTGGATGTGCGAAACCTGGATGGTATCGCTAATCCAAACTATATTTAAAATGATTCACTAGTTATGCTTGCATATGTAAGTTGAATGAATCAACAACACAAACGGTTAGACGGAAAACCGCAATATGCGCAGTTCGTTTCCTATAAATATAAACCACCGATCTGACCACTAATGTACGTCGATAAGCAGGATCTGCACATGCGTGTTTGAGGGTAGATGGAGTTTTCGTCTGAGCAGTCTAATTTATTTTATTGAGCTTTAGTACTTGTCCAAACTTGAAAGCTTCAGTATTAGAAAGCAATCGAAAAATTAATAAATGATGTTCGGGAATTTCGCTATAATTATAATACTCTATCTAAGCTATGCCGTAGACTCTTACATAATTCCCAACAGCAACAGCTCGGCGTGCGGACCTTATAGCGAGTACAAAGCGCACAATTCATGCGTTTGCCACGAAGGTTTCAAGGTCGATTCGAGTGGTCTGTGTCAACCCGACTGTAAGTACTGCGACCATGGGATTTGTATAGGCCCCGACAATTGCGATTGCTTGCCAGGCTATGAGAAAACTGGCCAACATATCGAAAACGATGAAATAATCGATATTTGTGAAGCGAGGGTATCGACTCGGGGCTCCACAAACAATGCTGTCCCTTGCCCGGCAGATTGTGATTGCTGGAATGAACTGGACAAACTGGGAAACGTGATTAACTCTCGAGCCTGTCTAACCCCGTGTAGTGGACACTTTGCTGAGCATTGTCTGAATATAACCGATTGTAAGTGTGACGCGCACAGTAATCGATTGTCGTGCGATTACTTTCACGAGTTGTCTGCAACTTATTTCGCCTGTAATCGACACTTTTACAACTTACACATGGGAATGGCAATTTTCTTCATATACGTGCTGGTAATGAGCTGCTTGTATTCTATTATAGTGAAACTTCAAAGAAGACGAAGAAATTGTGGTTTGCTGCGCATACCCAACGAGATCGACGACTGCAACGAAGACAGTGAACTGTAAAAATAAGAAACGATTAGGTTTAAAATCAACTTGTTTTTTAGTTTAACTTAGAATGTGTTTATAAAGTAATCAAGTATACAAAACCTTGGCTGAGTCAATTTAAATATAAAGACATCATACACAAGTTCATACAAGTTTCATAAAATGCTGATAAATCATGAGGTCTATACTATATACTATATAATACTATATATACTATACTGTTGAATTTTAATTCTTAACTATATATGTATATTATACATTATATATCACAAAACTTCTACAAGATATAACATTAAACTATGCTATAATATACTATACTTATATAATTTGAATTCTTGATTATATGTATATAGCCGCTGATAAAATATTGAGTAAAAGAGTCTGATTCATGATGAATAATTTGCTTACTCTTACTTTGAGCATTTCAAGTTTTAATCATTCCATATGATAGATGGATGCCACGCCCAGCATTCACACTCAGTTATAGGAGATTTGAATATGCAGAGTTTATGTAGATAAATTGCTCTATAAGCTCAGCAATCCAATTGCAATCCGATCGTATAGGCTATACTACAGTTATTCTTCTCAATATTTTCCACAATTGCGAGCAGAGCTGCCCGCGCGTTTTTTTAAGCGCGCATATCATCGTGCTTCTTCTCTCGCTCTCTAGAGAACTCATTAGAGCTAATTTCTGATCTCGGACGGAGCGAGCACTCAGTTGTTATTCGAATGCCTTCAAGGGCTGATCATTTATATGCTAAGTGCACAAAACTCGAGTCAAGTGCTGGGATATAACTGATAACTAAATACAGCCGTTCATTATGAAGCTCTTTCGATGTGTGGCAAAAGCGTTAGTCATAATTTATTTGTATGTGGACTATACGAGTGCACTAGGCAACCATGTGTGCACTCGTAGGTCGATTGACCTGGATACTCAGCGCAATAATTGGTTGCAATGGCATGATTTCCATTCTAATCGTTTTATGAACGATTTATCGGTAATAAGGAAAACACAATGAACCTGACATTGAATAATGTTAAGAATGTTCTAATTCTAGCGCCGGTATTACGGTTCCAGTTCCCATACCGAATACTACTGTTGCATGGGCTACACTGGAGCCGTCGACAATTGCCAGCCCCAATGTTATGGGCGTTGTGGCAAGCACAGTAGCTGCGTGGCACCGTTCCATTGTCAATGCAATGAGGGCTATAAGAGGACACAATATGCGGCGTTGGACTGTAGGCCGGTGTGCAGCACTGCGTGTGGGCCGCACAGCTTCTGCTCGCAGCCCGAAGTCTGTGAATGCGATGTCGGCTATAAGCAGGACCCGCACAGTGGCACGTGCGAGCCGAGTTGCGAGCCGAGCTGTGGTCCCAATCAGTATTGCCGCAAGCCCAATGTATGCGACTGTCTCGAAGGACATACGGTCGGCGAGACGGGCGAATGCAATCCGGTCTGTACCGAGTGTGGACCGCACAGTGTGTGCCTGAAACCGGGAGAATGTCAGTGTAAGGAGGGCTACTATCGATCGGAGGAGGAAAAGTGCGAACCGGTATGCAGTCAGGAGTGTGGCGAGCACAGCTTTTGTCAGGCACCCGGGCAGTGTGTGTGCCAGGAGGGCTACACACAGCGAGAACCGAACTCGAACTGTAAAGCCGTCTGTAAGCCCGAGTGTCAGCATGGAGAGTGTGTAGCGCCCCAGACCTGTCTCTGCAATTCTGGCTACGAGCCCGAGAGCGCAGCCCTCGGTCATTTATGTCGGCCCAGTTGCCAGCCGAATTGTGTGAATGCCAATTGCACGGCACCGGATCAGTGCACTTGCTTCGACGGATTTGTTCATCCTTCGCAGCCAGGTAATGCTTCGATTTGTCAGCCAAACTGCAGTCAGGGCTGCCTGAATGGCCGGTGCGTAGCCCCTGAGACTTGTGTGTGCCCGGATGGATACGAGAGCGCATCGAATGGATGTCATATGCCTATGGACTTGACCACACGTGGACCTAGTTCAACGACAAACCACGCCACGATTTCCAACTCATCAGATATAAGTGCAAAAGATGCTGCTCACAATGCCCACTCAAAGCAGGATGCGGGTGGATCGACCGGCAAAATAATTCTGTTTCTGATCCTTGGGGTCTGTGTCGTCTTGGGCCTTCTGACTTGGAGTCTAAAACGCAAGCCTAAACGCAGTTTAGGGCCCGATGAAACCCCTATTGTTGACGAGAATGATTTGTAACAATCGCATTAAAAATAAATTCAATTTTAAAATTAAAAAACTGAATGTGTGCCGCGTGATTTAGAAATGTATTTGCTTAAGAAGAAATTCGTTTAAGCTAAATAAATGTTTTTAAATACAAATAAATATATATTCATTCCGTTCTTTATTATATATAAATTCTTAAGCAGTTTACATACTATGTATGTACTCTAGTCATTTCATCATCGTCTCTTGTTTGTCACGACAAAGTTCTTATGAACATTCCAAGGTCTTGTTTATACATAGAAATAAAAGAGATTAACATTAAAATAAAACGGGCTTTGCCTACCGGACGGTTTTATACCCTTGCAACTTTTATCTTAGGTATTCAAAGAGTGCTGAGTTCACATTTCTGGTATTTGTAACTATTATTCTTTTCATAAAAATCCTTATATCTGCTTGATTTTCCCTATGAATGCAACAGGCTGTAGTCGTACGATTTTCATAAAAGATTACAGATTTGGGACGGATAGGGCACAATATTTCGTAAAAAAATCGAAGTATCCGATTCTGATGTAATTTTGACAGAGTATTAAATTAAAATAATAGAATTAAAATTAAATATAAAAATAATATATACCTAAATATTTACTCTTGTGCGTTGCAAACATTTGGATAAATTGATTATACCTTTAAGAAGGGTATAAATATGTGTATTAGGCTGCTTGAAATTGCATGATAATCCTGTTTATACTTTACTGATTATACATACTTAAAGTATGGGTTTGTAAGTCAAGTATAGAACTTGTTGCTACTTGCTACTTGTTTTTGTTTTATCAATAGGAAAACGGATGCACATGAATATTAATGGTTTGTAGTTCATATATTTACTACATTTATATGTCAATTAGAAATGGCAAAATAAATGCGAGCACCAAACAATAATTCAGTTAGAATCGCGCATTAGAAGTGAACACTTCAAGTGGAATTTACTGATATAAAGCACTATATTGAAAGGGGAATACTATGAAACCTGTGTGGGCCTGTTTGCTTCTAACCGTTTACTTTTTCGGTCCTATTCAAACACTTGAAAAGAATATCTGTTCAGAACGTCGTGTGATAACATACATAAACAACGTACGGAAATCAAGAATAGTTCCATATGCAGCACGAAATTTTTTAGGATTTTGGAAGACAAAGTATCGTCACGAATGGTATATTGATCCAATGGTAAGCTTCGCATCTTAAATATAGCAAATCAAAACAGTGTATAATTACTGTATTCGATTAGAATATGATGAGAAATTACATATATAACACGCAATTGTCATGCTGCTCTGCCTCTAGACCGCCTACAGATATGAGACGCAGTATAGATGCTGTCCCGGCTACACGGGATCAACACACAATTGTCAGCCCATTTGCCTGGAAAGTTGTCCCGAGAATAGTCACTGTTCCACTCCGTACCGTTGCGCCTGCGATGCTGGCTATGCTGGAAATCCCTTGTAGTCCTGTTTGCAAGGATTGTGGCAAGAATTCCAACTGCATTGCACCAGGCTTGTGTAAGTGCAAGTTTGGCTACCGTGAGACAAATGAGACAGGCAAAGATTGTGTGCCACAGTGCAGTCCGCAGTGCGCGTTGCATAGCTTCTGCTCGGAACCGGGAGTCTGTGAATGCGAAGAGGGCTATAGACAGGCCAGCCAGAATGCCACATGTGATCCGGTGTGCAATCCAAGTTGTGGTCCCATTCAGTACTGCAAGGAGCCGCATCGGTGTGAGTGTCTGGAAGGCTACAGGTCTGGAGAGTCTGGCGATGCGTTCGAGTGTTATCCGATTTGTGAGCCCGAGTGTGGACCCAACAGCAGTTGCCTAAAGCCGGGAGAATGTCAGTGCGATCAGGGCTACACTAGATCAAAGGAGGAGGACAAATGCGAACCAGTATGCACTGAGGGATGCGGCGAGCACAGCTTCTGTCGGGCTCCCGAGCAGTGTGCGTGCCAGGAGGGCTACGCTCAGAGAGAACCGAACGTTTGTGAGCCCCATTGCCAGAACAGTTGCCCTGCCTATGCGCGCTGTGTAGGTCCAGATGTATGTGCATGTTTTCCGGGCTACCAGCAAACGGAACCTGGTCACGAATGCGAACCGAAGTGCAGCGTGGAGTGCCTGAATGGATATTGCTTTGCGCCGGAGACTTGTGGCTGCAATCCTGGTTATCTGATGGCTTCGAACCAAACGTGTGAGCCACAGTGTAGTCCTATTTGCATTCACGGCAATTGCCGCGCTCCTCAGCTCTGCGAATGCGAGCCTGGCTATCGTTTCGCTCCGGATTCGCAGCATATTTGTGAACCCGTCTGTGATCCCCAGTGCCAGCATGGAGACTGTGCGGCTCCTCAGACTTGTATCTGTCACATGGGCTACGAGCCCGAGAGCGCAGCTCGGGATGCCTCGTGTCGTCCCAGTTGCCAAGTGGATTGTGTGAATGGAACCTGCTCAGCGCCGGAGCAGTGCAGCTGCTTTGAGGGATTTGTGCCCTCCGTGGAAGGTGACTCCTCGAACTGCCAGCCCAACTGTAGTCAGGGCTGTCAGCATGGTGTGTGCATTGCCCCCGAGACTTGTCTCTGTCCTGAGGGATATGAGAGAATTGAATTTGGTTGTCAGTTGAGAACAACAAGAACTACAGAACCATCTACGATCTTCTTCAGCTCCACACCTACAACTCCAATAGAATTCTACACTGTCTCTTCCACTGCTGCATCCACCTTATTCTTGTCTGCTTCCTTTACCCCAACATCCTCATCCTCCTCTAGCATTTCCCCTCATCGTGACTCAGTGCAAAGCTTGAAGAATTGCTCCATGGACTGCAACTGCTGGAACGAACTTAGCGAGGACCTCTCGTTGCCGCTCAAGTGCGTCGACTTGTGCTTGGATGAGTCTAGCAGCGATCCCTCATGCATTGATCTTGTGCAGTGTCGCTGTGATCCTTACACTGATCGATTTATCTGCGAGAAGAAAGTCTACTCCTGTGCGAATGAGACGAAGGCTGCTGGCGAGGCTGGCCTAAGTTCTGCCAAGCGCACTTCGAGTTCTCCGGCCTGGTCAATCATTATGGTGGTGTGTGTCTCCAGCTTCGTGCTACTGGGCTCCGCGATCTTACTCGTACGTCTCTACATGAATCGAAGGTGGGAACAGGCGCATGCTTCGCCGACCATCATGGACTATGACACTGATCTTTAAACAGGAAATGTTAACTGTATTCCATTGATATTTCCTTTGTTATAATATACTTGTTTTATACATATATATATACATATATAAGAACGTATTTGTATTTATTATTGTACCGCAATCGATAACAATCATGGTTAAAAAAATTTTGCAATACATGGTTTGTTATTTCCTCACTTCTTCAATTTGCTACGGCTGAAACATTAGTGCATGAGAATTATCGATGAAACTATCGATACTATCGCAGGACTGAGAATTTGTATTTCTATCAATGGATTGTGGTCTGTATAATAATAAATGGCTTATTGTATAGCAAATTTTAATTATTGACTGCCCTTATGCAAGCCCTGATCGCACTTAGATCGATAGAAACTCGATATCATGAGAATTATCGATGAAACTATCGATACTATCGCAGGACTGAGAATTTGTATTTCTATCAATGGATTGTGGTCTGAATAATAATAAATTGCTTATTGTATAGAAAATTTTAATTATTGACTGCCCTTATGGAAGCCCGCATCGCAGTTGGATCGATAGAAACCTGAAAAACTGTCGAAACTATCGATAGTTAGCGTGTTCTCTGAAACACTAGGGTTAAGCAACAATCATACTAATTAATAATCCAGAAAAATGGTTTTATGTCGGAAAATCGATCAGTTTTATTGCTGCTCCAATTAGACTGGCACACACATCATGGTCTGCTCGTGGTAGGTGTAGCCGGGATTACAGATGCAGCGATTGCGACTTACGCAGACGCCGTTGTTGCACTTTCTGCGGTAGAAGAGGCGAATTGAGAGTGTGTGTGTTTGGGATGCAAATACCCTGTACTCACTGATAGCAATCGGTCTGACAGACATCATCCTTGAGAGTGTAGCCGGGTCCGCAGTCGCACTCGTTGTTTTCGCGACAGATGCCGCCAATGCCGCAGTCCGGCTCGCACACGGGCTGGCAACCCTCGTCGGTCAGCTGGTAACCCTTGGCGCAGCTACAGATTTCCGGTTCGGTGCAATTGTGTCGCGGATTGCTGTTGCAGTTGCCACTACAGATGGGTCGACAGAAGCGACGTGTCTCGTCCAGCGTGTAGCCGGCATCGCATTGGCAGCTCCCGTCGAGAAAGCAGCGTCCGTTCTGGCAGCCCAACGGGCAGGCAAACACACAATCCCCATTGTCGTTCTTCACGAATCCCTCGTAGCAATCGCACTCGCCCGGCAAACGACAGCTGCCATTCGAACAGCCACAAATGGGTCGGCAGACAGTGACTCCCCTGAGCCGGGTCGCCGTGTAGCCCGTGCAACAGACCTCCAACGAGGTCAGCTTATTGGACACATCTGTCTGTATGTGACTGGCATACTGGTATTTGTCCACCACGTCCGTTCTAGTTGGCCGCGATAGCGCGAGAGAAAGAGAAAGTAGGAGAGAGGGAAAGAAAGATCAACCGAAGATCCGTGAGCAGGGGCGGCGACAACTTACGGCACCCAGATGCGGCATTTGTGCAGCTCGCGACTCGAGACGCTCTCGTAGCTACGCGGCAAGTACTCACGTCTCGTTGGCTGCAGCAAGGCCGGATCGACTTGCTCGAAGGTAGCGCCAGCAACGGGACGCTGCTGAAAGTTCCTCGGCACTACGGGACCCAACTGCCTGCTGTCGCCCTCGCCGGGTTGCCAACGCTGCGCCTCCTGCTGACCACGTCGATTGTCGTAGCGGGAGGCAGGTGCATCGTATTCCGAGTAGCCCGGTTGGTAACCCTTGGCTAGGCTCGAGCTCAGCGCCAGCACGATCGCGAGCAGCGCCACGCACTGACACTGACTCTGGCATTGCCTAAGTAAGCACATTTCCAGTTTCCAGTTTCCCGTTAACAGTTGTGCTTGCGTAGCACTTGCTAAATCCCAACTAAGTTCTCTGAGAATTCTGCTCTACTCCACTGCCCCAGTAAGCTTTGGCGACGCGCTTATCAGTTGTTTTGCTTTGGGTCTCTCAAATCATCTTGCGAAATTCACGAGCACGCACATTTTCATACTCTTTGTCTATTGAACATTTTCAGAAAGGGTATACTAGATTTGAGTCCGTCTGCGCGTCTGTTTGAACGCGTAGTTCTTAAATATTAAACAAGCTACAGACAACAAATTTGGCAACAAGATTAGTGCATACCAGAAGCTTAAGGAGTTTAGTTCAAATTTTAGATGCCACGCCCACTGCCCATGGAAATCGATAATTTGCGCTTATTACTAGATAAAATACACATATTTTATTCTGCTTTGTAGATGCATACTAAATTAAATTATACCCCAAATTAAAATCGAATCGGACTAGTAGCAGATCAGTTATTCACGTCATCGTTTTCCTTTGTTTGGAGCAGCAAAGGGCTACCTTATTGTTGCTAATTTTTGTCAAGCCTCATATGAAATACAAAATATATTTATTTTTATTTTCATTACTATTGTTTATTTTTTTAATATATATCTGAATATATATAGCACGCAATTGCTTGCGATATTTGTTTACACAGGCCTACGCAATCAACTTTTATCGCTTTCTCTTGCTCTGCCTCGAGCCTGAAGTGCTCTTAATTCTTGTACTTGTAGTCTCTTGCTAATATTTAAATTAAAGGCCCGCCCGCTTATCGCCGGATTCCCTCCCGGGCAGCGATTAGACGCAGGCTGACCCGTTTCTTCGACGGCGGCAGTAAACAGCGGCGACTTGAGCGGGCTGCAGTGCGTCAAGAACGCGCCACAGCAGCACAGGAAGCGCGGAAGAAACAGAAACAGTACAAGGAAATTAGGGAAACCAAAGGAATTTCGAAGAGCATCGAATATGACAACTCTGCTGCGTACTGTGGCACTACAGGCCGGTCTGCTGTTGATCTGCCTCTGCCTGTTGCACGCCATGGAGTTGCAGCTGCACGAGCAACAGTTGCGGCAACAGTATCTCGACGAACAACTGCGTCTCAATCATCAGCAACAGTTGCAGCAACAGCAACGCGAACATCAGCTTCAATTGCGACGTTACTCCTCGACCACAAGCACACGTAAACCCTACATAATACCGCAGGGTCTATCGCTGCCGCAGCGTGGCGTATATCCGGATAAATGCCAGCGTGAAGTGCCGTAAGTCATGACGGATGTCAGATAAGGTTCAATTTCCTCAATTTGCACCTGCTCGCAGTGCGGTCTTCTTTCAGTACGACAAGGAAGTGAAGATCGTGGGCAACAGCACCACCAATCCACACTACAATGTCATCGAGGTCTGCTGCAAGGGTTGGCGACGCTACGAGTACGATTGGTCGCGATGTGTGCCCGACTGCGGCGATCGTTGCCAGGAGAATGGCTTCTGCTTGCCCGGAGGAAAGTGTCAGTGTTTCAATGATTTCGTGCTCGACTATCGCAACAATTGTGTACCCACGTGTCCGCTGGGCTGTCCGCATGGTCAGTGCTTTTTGAATGGCACCTGTCGCTGCGACAAGGGCTACGAGCTGGACGGATCGCGACGCTTCTGTCAGCCGCAATGCAATGTCACCTGTGGCCACAACGAGATCTGCAGCGAGCCGGGCAAATGCGTTTGCGCCGAGGGCTACTCGCGCGGCCTTCGAGAATCCGATGCGCTGGGCTGCCAGCCCATGTGTATACCCGACTGTGGCTACGGTCACTGCGTGGCGCCCAATCAGTGCGACTGCTTTCCCGGCTATGTGAGACGCACCAATCGCAGCTCCTGCGAAGTCGTGTCCTACATGTGAGTAAACGAAATGGGAGAAGTAATACTTATACCTACATACATGTTCATCAATAGTCGTATGATCACCAACGATCTCTTTTTTCTATTTAGTCGGAATTTGCATAATTACCTGTTCTTTTTTATGTCAACTATATAGGTCTGATCTTGTGTAGCTTTGATCCCGAAAGATGTTTAATATCTAAAGCCCTGATTCATTAAATAGTCTAATATAGTTACTTTGTATCCTCTCATACGATTTCTGTTTAATTCGCTTGAGCAGCTACCAAGCTGTGATCACCTAAGAACTTTGCAAGCCTAACCGAACATGCTGCAGTTAGGATCACTTATGATCAATTCAATCATTACATGCTGATCATGTAATACATATACTACTCTCCAAGTTAGAGTAGATTCAGATCGTCCTTATTAACCATGTGCAATTTTCTACTTATGTAAGTAAAGTCACTTGCGATCGATCACCTGCGATCTCTACTTACCATTGTAAACATTCTACACTTGTGATCCCAGTGATTGTAGGCGGTTCCCTATTAAACTTAACGATAAAATACGATGCAAAGCAATTAGAGTTACGATCGCTAATGATCTTCACTTTCAAATCTCACTTCTTTGCAGGCGCTGTGACAATGGCTTCACCGCGAATCTACACTTGTGCGTCTGCCAGAACGGGTACCGCTACGATAATGCTACAACGAGCTGTCTACCGGATTGCGGCGATGATTGTAACAACGGCGTCTGCATCTCGCCGGGAAATTGCAGATGCTTCAATGGCTACGTGCGGAATCGACAGCGTTGCGAGGCGGTCTGTGAACGTGGCTGCGGTTTCTACGGTCGCTGCATTGCGCCCAATGTGTGCGGCTGTGCCGTGGTTCCTGGCCCGGACAGCAGCTATCAGCGATGCGAGCATGGCTTTTGCAATGCAGAGGGACACTGTCGTTGTGTGGAGGGCAAGACGCGTTTCATCGACAAATGCATGTCACCGGATACGGTCAACACGTACGCATCGATGAATCCGCCGCGAGTAAATGCGTCGCTGAGGCATGAGTTCCACATACTGCTGGGCAAGTATTTTATTCTCGGCTCGGCGGACCTGTTGTGGTGGACGTGAACGATAAGCGATAGGCACACACAGATAAGCACGCATACATGCATGTTTATTTCTAAATATATACCATATATGTCATATAAGTCTTTGAAATAAAACGATCTGCATTTCGATGTCAAGCACAAAAGAAATTGTTATCAGCTGGACAGAGGCGTAGCGGCGAGAAGATGCAAGATGGGGTCGGGGCTGAACGCTGCTTAAGGCCCACTTAAGTTGTTCGAAAGATCAGTAGTTCTATTCTGAATCTCCCCTAATTTTCATCCCCCCGTTTTCCGTCATACCTCTGGCCAGACAAAATGATCTATCTACAACTAAAGATCAGTTTCTTTGTCTATAAAAGCTGCGCTTCGTTCGCTTTCGAGCTCAGTAATCATTGTGCTAGTGGCAGCTCGAAGACTGAGAGAGATTAGACGGGAGAGAGAGAAAGAGAGAGAGTGAGACGTAAATATGTTCTCGCAAGGCACAGTAATCACTCTGCTGATCTTCAGCCTAACATTGAATCTGCCTACGCAAGGCCAATTCTGGAAGAGCGCAATCAATGAAAACCAAAGCTGGAGGCATGAAATGCTCGCGAATCGCGCTTCGGGAATTTGTTACAGAAGCGAATTGTAAATACCCTTTTTATATAGCGAAAACAAAATTGGAATTATCTCAAACATATACCATATCATTTACAGTGCTAAAACTCTGGATCCAGAGTTGACACAGCGACAGATCTCCTATTGCTGCGCAGGCTATGTGAATCAAGGCACCCCAAAGATACTCAGGTGTGAGCCCCTCTGTGAGGGTAACTGCAGCAACGGTGTCTGCATCTCGCCGGGTAACTGCGAGTGTGAGCCGGGATACTACATTGAGGACGCGTACTGCCGCAGATATGGGGAATGACCGCAGGGTGTATGAAGAATAAAGATATATGCCCTATTGCTTTTCAAATCGTATCGTAATTGAGTTTCAATTGATGTTTTACTCTATTAAAATGCGCAGAGATTATTTGTCAATGATCTTATAAGATTGCACAGTAAATGCGCTTAACTGGCAGACTATTCATATCTGTCTGTCTGTATGAACACCTGAATCTGAGACACTCTAGAACCTAGAGCCATCAAATTTTGTCCTAATGTTTGTCTGATTCCAGTATCTTTTATTACTTTTGAAAATTATGCCACGCCTCATTCTATCACTTCTAATTTGGCCTGCAATCGTAGTCTGTTAAGCTAAAAGGTGTGCACAATGATTATAACTACTCAAATGCTATCTGAATCATAGAAATGATTAACATATTGAAAAGCCGTGTCGGACACAGGCAAAAGGTGACTGTAGGCGTTCTCAATTGTGTTTTTCTGTTATATTTATTTTATTTTATTCCGAACGATGGCATCATAAGTCAGTCGTAGAATTCTCGGAACCAAAAATTATAAACATCTTGGCAGGTAGCTCAACTCAGCACTGTCAGCTTCGTTGGCGAGTTGAAAAACATTATAAACATCTGTTGGCAGAGAGCTCTGGGAGCAACCTTCGGGTTATTGATAGGCGCAGTGCGAGGTGCCGATTAGAGGCGTTGTCGCCGCGCCAGCTGAAACCGACTTGCGACTTTCGTTCGAGGCATTTGAATTATAATTTTGATTTGTGATGTTCCGGCGATGTTAGTTAAAGTGCAGTCGCTGTAGCGTTCGGTCGTGTGCAGCAGTTCTTCAATTGACGCTACAATCGTACATACATATAACGAGAGATTTCAGAGCTGATGATGATGAGCTCATCGTGGCGGCTACTGATCGCGTGCGCAACGCTGCTGGCGCTCACTGAAGTGGGTGAGGCACAGTTCAAGACGGCCGGCATCAAGACCCGACAGCCTGTGCCGGCTTCGGCCAATCTGCTGGCTTCAGGCAATGCCAGCGAGCACACCCAGATCCAATACAGCAGCTACTCGAACAACTACTCCAGCAATGGGTACTCAAACTTCATACCCGCTGAGACCTATCAGGGACCCAGCGGTCACTACGTGCAGCCATTGAACCAGGCTACTCCCGCCCCAGTGGTACTCGACGAGATCTCGCTGTTTATCAACAAGACTCGCTCGTCCATGGCCAGCGGGATCTGCTTCGAGGAGGTTCCGTAAGTCTCCCATGGATTCATCGCCATCTAATGCGTTTCGAGTAGATTTTCCATTGCATAAGCTGGAAATGTTATCGCGTTCGCGTTTCATGAAATCAAACGACACATTGAACTCGCGACCTCGACATCCTCGGGAGCATGATAATGAAATGCGTCTTGCGATTGAAAGTGTATACAGAGTACTTAAATAGAGTGTGAACTAATGCTTATATATGTCATAGAAAACGAATGCTGCGCTTATCAAGCCCAGCTCAGACCTAGAGCAACAATAATTCAGCTATGGCAGCTGGGAACAAATAGAAACCTACGAACCACAGAAACTATACTCTCTCTCTCTCCATTTTTTTCTCCGATTACTAACCTAAATTACAAACTATGTATAGTACCCAATCGGCATGAAACCCAACATAAAAAAAATATTCATGAATACCATAGAATGTGTCTGTCGATCCCATTCGAAACTGTACATTAGGAACTGTGTGCACTAGAATACTCTCCCTAGTGATATATTCGGATCTGTACCTTAAGATCTCTGTACATATAAACATAACTAAACTTCCCCTAGCGATCTTTATCTTCGTCCGATCTTGCACTTAAATCCATGATCAATCTGCAGGCTGATTCTTCTTTACCGTAGCACCTTCTAAAACGAACCCTACCTCTCTACCCGTTTCTCATAGCACCGTCTCATTGTTGCATGGATCGCGGCGAACGGAGAACGTAGTAGGCAACGGTACCACACCGGAACTGAGTCGCATCCAGGTCTGTTGCAAGGGTTACGAGCGTAACGCCCACATCTATCGCATCTGCGAACCGATCTGTGATGATGGCTGTGCCAATGGCATCTGTACGGCTCCCAATACTTGCGTCTGTATACCGGGACATTTGCGTACGGCCGAGGGCAAGTGCATCTCTACCTGTCCGCTGGGCTGTGGCAATGGGGTGTGCGATGAGCAGAACGAATGTCGTTGCCGAGATGGTTATACACTGGATCCGGTTAGCCGCAAGTACTGCCTGCCGCACTGTGATCCCGGCTGTGGAAACGGACGCTGTGTGGCACCCAACAAATGCGAGTGCATGCCCGGATATCGTCCCAATGCGGATGGCAGCTGTACGCCGGTCTGTGAGAATTGCGAGAATGGAGAATGCACCGCACCGGGTCAGTGCAGTTGTCGGACGGGCTACCTGAATGTGGAGGGTCGCTGTGATCCCGTTTGTGAGCAGTGAGTGTCGTCCAAGTGAAGTGATTGTTGCTCGAAAATTTGACGTTGAAGTTTTTCTTTCACAGACCCTGCAAAAATGGCGGACGTTGCGTAGCGCCCAACACGTGCGAATGCGCGCCTGGCTACGACTGGGATCGCAAGAGCGGACAGTGTGTGCCGCACTGTGATTTGCCCTGCCTGAACGGCGTGTGCATTGGCCAGAACCAGTGCGAGTGCAAGGCGGGCTATGTTGTGGACGATGTGCAGCGTAATCTCTGCCGGCCGCATTGCCCACAGGGTTGCCCCAACGGCTACTGCAGTGCACCGAACTTCTGCATCTGCAAGCCCGGTTTCATTAAGAGCGGCATCAAGGGTCGTCAGAGTTGTCAGCCCGTCTAAGTTGTTGCTTTATTCGATCGTTTGTTAATCTCACAACTATGTCCAAATAAATAGTCGTCCGATAAGCGTTTCGAACTCATGTCTTAGCTCACGATTGCGCTGCTCGCGTTCCTCCCGACTTCTCAGTTGTTCGCCAATGTCCTCCAGGCGCAGGCAGCGACCGATGAAGTACGTCTCTCCCGCTGGACACTGGCAATGCCCGTTCTCATCGCACACACCGCGCACACAGCGCTGCTCATCCGGACGACAGCCGCAGAGATTGGGCGTCAGGCATTTGCCGTAGTTGCCGCAGGAGCTGCAATTGCGAGAGGTGGATCAATAGAGTGGTACAGTCATACTCAGAAGGCAGGCAGGCAGAATCTCTTAGCTGACTAAGTATATAGTAGAGCCAGGTCGGTATAGTCTGCCTGTTGGTCTATCTGACTTTCCGTTTGTATGAACACCTATATCTCAGTTATTATAAGAGCTAGGACTACCAAATTTGGCAACAATATGTCACTTTATGGTTTTGGAATTCGACTAGGCACCGATCCGCTCCGGCAAATCGTTAGAAATCGAAGTAGCTAGCTTTCTTTACTTGTTATCATTACAATAGCCTTCTACTTACGGCTCGCATTTGGGCTGACAGCTGTTGCCAATCAGCTCGTAGCCCTCGTAGCAACGACACACGCCGGGCGCAATGCAGACTCCGTTGCCCTGGCCACAGTTGTCCTGGCACTCGGGCAGGCAGCTGGTGGTGTTCGCATCGTAGCGATAGCCCTCGCGACAATGGCACTTGTAGCGTGACTCACAGAATCCATTCTCGCAGTTGCTAAAACGGGATTGGAGTGATCAGAGTCAGGCAACATGGTGCAATCAGTGTGGACTGAACAATACTCACATATAGCATTCGGCCTCGCAAACATTACGCTGCGCTCGTTTGATGAAGCCGGGAAAGCACTCACAGCGGTTTGGTGCCACACACTTACCGTAGCCACAGTCGGGAGCACAAATGGGTTGACAGCCCAGCTCCGCGGTACGACGATAGCCGGGCGAACAGTCGCATCGTTCCGGCGCAACGCACTCCTCGTGCATGCCACACGCATGCGTGCAATGCGCCCGGCAAAAGAGACTCGTCTCTGCATCGAGTCGGTAGCCAGCATGGCAGGCACAGGTGCCGTTCAGATAGCATCGTCCATGCTGGCAGGCAATGGGGCACGTGTGAATGCATGCGCCCTGCTCGTTTCGCACAAACTCCGAAAAGCACTCGCAATTTCCCGGCGCGCGACAGAAACCATGGCGACAATTATCCGGCGAGCCAAGCGAACAATCCGGCACACAGTGTCCCGTATACACATCTGGGCGATAGCCCTCGCAGCACTGCTCTATGCGATGAAAGTATATTGTCGAGCCGTTGCCCCGCACCGGTGTATGCTTGTCGGTCTGAAAGAAGATGGCACTGGAGGTGCCAGCAGGGAGAGAGAGAGAGAGAGAGAGTGCGGTTTGAGCCAATGAAGCTTCGAAGAGTCTAAGCAAAATCTTAACAGAGAATCAGCAAGAAGCAGAGATGAATCCAAGCAGATTTCTTGTTAAAAACTTTAAGAAACTCAAAGAAACATAATGGGAGAGCGTAAGAACTCTGATTGTTCGTATGAACACCTCTATCTCAGCTATTATAAGAGCTAGGGCTACCAAAATTGGTGACAATATGTCTTATTGTTGCACGCAGATGAAGCATATTTTGTATTTTGAAGAAGAAGTCTTTTAATATATCATTTGAGTGGGAATGCACTCAAGTATGCAATAAAAAATGCATAACATAGAACTCGCCTGCAGCGACGATACTTACGGTAGCTCACGCTGGCAGAGATGCTGCCCCTCTCGGGTCTGGCTGAGTGATTCGAACTCGCCCGGTATGTTAATATCGCCATACAGTTCCACTTCAGACGCTGCCTGTGTCGCTGCCAGCGTCGACGCTGCCAACGCCAACGCCAGCGTCAACTTCAGCAACATCTCGTTCGGTTTCCACTGCGTCTTACGTATAAACGTTGCTTGGTGCTCCATTTCCATAAAGAGAATGACCAATTGCAGATTGCGGTCCCATGGGAGTGGCTGTTTATCAGCTTCAGCTCCAGACTGTGTACGCTCCGCGAATACGCTCTCGAAACTAACTCAAATTCCTATTTAAATATACAATTATACATTGAAAGTCTGGTTGTATGTAACGCTTGTATGGTCGTATGAGGAATCTAGGCGTACTTTCCCAATACCGCAGTTCGTATACCCTTGCGCAAAGATTATGCGCATTTAATTTGAACTCAATCCTGAAATTTTTACCAATTATAGCTGATTCCATTTAAAAAATTTAGAATTTAGTTGTGGCATCTGGGCTGATGAATCATACATACTTTTGGGGGCTTTGAAGAACATTTTAGAGACTTATCTTAAGTAAGATATTACAATAAAATATAATATGAGGCAACTATATGCAAGAGCATTGCGATCCGGCATGTTCTGCCTTCGCGCGACTGAATCCCAAATAAATTTCCGGCTTGATGTTTTATCTTTTGATGAGGTCACAGCATTTCAGCAAAGGTTTTTTTTTCGTATTTGCCAGCACAAAATAATTACGAAATTACGAAAATAAAAAATCAAAAGACTTAAATTATTGTGCTCAGTTTCAGTTCGATTCTTGTTCGAACAGTTTTACAATCGCCGTGCCAGTATGAAGCTATACAATTTCTCGAGAATTTTCGTACTATTGCTGGTGGGCTGTGCCTTCACTGCAGCCGTGCCAGTAGAATCAGAAGGTGCAAAAAACCAGCCAAGTAATGAAAATATTCCGTATACTAATTCATCGCAACCGTCATCAGGTGGTGACGTGAGTAAAAACAGCCAACCAGCCAACGCTACCAACATTTCCGGAGCCCAAGTACCATCGACAAACGCAAATTCTACAACAACAACGCAAAATTCATCACAATTTGAAAATTCTCCGGGCACATTGCCAAATAATACAGTATCAATAACAAATTTGTACTTCACTTCTATTAATACCGATCCTACATCCGGCAAGGAATCGACCGGAATGAGTACTTGGGCAGTTTTTGGTATCATCATTTTGGTTTCAGGCTTGGCGGGTAGTGGTTATGCATTCTACAAGTACAAGATGGTCAGATCACGGATGAAGAGTGTCGTGTGGTCTTTAACACGTTTTTCCTAAGCCCGGTGTGGATATAGAACAAAATATTATTAAAATATCAACATATTCTATAAAAAATCAATTCAATGAGATATAAATAACATAATAAAGTAAGCTTTAAGATTTGTCATGAGCTTCTACTCAGTTTACCACAATAAATCATTTGAATGTTTGTCATGCTTCGTATAAAAAGCTACTTTCTTTGTTAGTTTTATTCAGTTCAACGATCACTCTTAAGCAACTCTGTAACATTTGCATGTAAATCGATTAAATCCAAGAAAAGCAATAATAAATACAATTATTTAAATTTGAGTTATTCCCAACTGTTTTGGAAGTGCTGCTAAATGTGGCGAATATTATTGTTTGCTGCATTTCTTACCGCAGTAGCCTTCTGCGAAGAAGAAGTGACTGATTGTGGAGAAAATCGAGAATTCGACAGAGAAACTGAAGAGTGCATATGCAAACAGGGATTTCATATGCCTGAAGGTCGTTTTTTTTCAGAGGAATGCCAAGAGGATAAATGCAAATACATTACTTGTGCAGAAAATCAATACTGTAAGCTGAGTAATTGTAAATGCAAAATGGGATTCAAAGATGTTGGCCACGGCACCCTAAAGTGTGTGAACGCGAATATAGTCGAAGCGATAGACATACCACCAAAAATATCTGAGAATACAGCCAGCACAGCAACGTCAACTAAAATTCCCATAACCATACCTTCAACTACTTCGACATCGACTTCCACTTCGACTACAACTTCTTCTCCGGCTTCGATTCCAACTACAAACTCGACTTCAACTACAACTACAACAACGACTGTAGTCCCTATTTTAAGTACGTATCCCTTAGTGTCGACATTAAACATAAAGCTGGAACCAACTTATCAATCTGCAAAGATTGTAAATTTTTGGGAAATCGCTGGAATTCTTATTATTATCGCATGTATATCAGGTTATGTTGGCTATATATATAACAGACACAGGTATGGCTCCTATATAATGCCAGAGCCTGGCGAAGAACTCAATGACTTCGCGCTAAGTAACGAGAAATTCATATAGCATAATAAAGGACTTGAAGCATATTTATGGATTCAAGATTCATAACGTTAGAAAAAATATTATAGCTCGAATATACTTTAATTTATAAATTTAATTAATATTTATAATATAAACTAATATCAATAACAAGCTTTATTCTTTGTTTTGGAACTCTTTCGGATTTGTTTTGTCTAGATGGCATCTATAATATAAACAAGTTAACAAACATAAAATATTACATCGGGAGTTAATTAATTATTTGTAACCACCATTACGCTTTCTTTGTTACGCTTTCATTCTTTCTGTTTACCAAGTAAGTGATTCATATCGCGCAGATTGTAATTATAAATTGCCGTAGCTTTTACATTTACTTACAGTTGTAGATAAGCAGAAGTTAAAGAAAGATCATGGTGTTTAAAAAGTTCAAATCCTGAAGAAATTTGTTTAAATAATAAATGTGTCGCTATTAGAATCCAATCTCTAAACATAAGATTTGCTTAGATTAAACATAAAATGAATCATAAATAAAATGATAAAATTAATTTTGATAATAGGGCTTTGAAATTAAGAATATTTCTTTATTTTATATGTGATAGAGTTTGAGCAATACAATTGAATAAACTGTTTGATAATAACAATATTTTATGCTTTATAAAATAACATACAATGTTTCAATTATCATCAAGTTTATTTTTACTAGTTAAAACCGATTTTAGCTTTCATTATTGTATCAATTACTACAACACCAGATTATTACTCGAATTTCCTTTTGTTTTATTTCTGTTTGAATGCAGAAAACTTTATTAGCTTACTCAAAACACTTGGGTAAACTATACGCAAATCAAATTCATATATTTTAAATGTTGACTTTAAGCAAAGAAAATTATTAAAAATTACATTGCAAATAAATCAATATAAGCCGAAATGTATTCGTCATTTCTAATTTATAATCTATGATTCATTACCAAGAAATCAACCGCAGCTGTGGGGGATGAATAACTTTCTATAAGCATGGACTTCGAATAAATAATGTCGAAAAATGAAATATTAGCTTTGGAGAAATCTATATAATAGGCTGGAAGAGTAATTATATATATGGATTTTTGGTCAACAGGAATACCCCATCAACTAAGCAATATCTGCTTGTCTATGTTTATAAACAAACTGATTTTAATAATAATTTATTAATTCATTTATAATAAAAGCTATATATAACGATTTTCTTGTGCCATACGAAGAGTACATATGGGGTACTTTGTAGGTTGCACGCAGGCATAGTAAGTTCCCGCATATTATATATAAATAAATTCAAAGATATATGATTACTGTTTAAATATGATTGTGATAAATAACCACTTTATGCAGGTATAAAAGGACTAACTAATTTGTAAACTTATTTTAGTCGTGCTTAAAAACTCGAGGAGTGCAAAACAGTAATACATTTTTATCGAGTATCATGCGAATATCGGGATACTCTATTGCTCTTTTGTTCTTCGGAATTGTGTATGCTTTTGCAACGAATGAAGTTGAAAATAATGGGGAAGCGTGGAATGCTAAAAATCTGTGTATCTCAAATGAATGTGCCCCCGCGGAAATTAAAAAGGATTTGTTGGTTACTCCGAATATAAATGGGTCACTGAGTGAGCCAAAGAGATGGGTTACTGATCGCACAAAAACTCCAATAACAATTGGGCAACCGACTGAAAATACTGATCATTTAAGTAAAATTAAGCGTTATACGAGAAAAACTACTCATCGTACCAGACGACCAACGAGAACTACTCGTTATACGAGGAAAACTACTCATCGTACCAGACGACCAACGAGAACTACTCGTTATACGAGGAAAACTACTCATCGTACCAGAAGACCAACGAGAACTACTCGTTATACGAGGAAAACTACTCATCGTACCAGAAGACCAACGAGAACTACTCGTTATACGAGGAAAACTACTCATCGTACCAGAAGACCAACGAGAACTACTCGTTATACGAGGAAAACTACTCATCACACCTATATACCAACGAAAACTACTCATTATACTACAAGAACAACTAATCACACCAATATACCAACAAAAACTACTCATTATACGACGAGAACAACTAATCACACCAATATACCAACTAAAACTACTCGGTATACTACAAGTA
The DNA here is from genome assembly GCA_018151445.1 of Zaprionus inermis. Taxonomy (NCBI): domain Eukaryota; kingdom Metazoa; phylum Arthropoda; class Insecta; order Diptera; family Drosophilidae; genus Zaprionus; species Zaprionus inermis. The sequence goes on from JAECXD010001696.1 coordinate 2,950,972, forward strand.
CAACTAATCACACCAATATACCAACGAAAACTACTCATTATACTACAAGAACAACTAATCACACCAATATACCAACTAAAACTACTCGGTATACTACAAGTACAACTAATCACACCAATATACCAACGAAAACTACTCATTATACTACAAGAACAACTAATCACACCAATATACCAACAAAAACTACTCATTATACGACGAGAACAACTAATCACACCAATATACCAACGAAAACTACTCATTATACTACAAGAACAACTAATCACACCAATATACCAACAAAAACTACTCATTATACGACGAGAACAACTAATCACACCAATATACCAACGAAAACTACTCATTATACTACAAGAACAACTAATCACACCAATATACCAACGAAAACTACTCATTATACTACAAGAACAACTAATCACACCAATATACCAACGAAAACTCTCTTTACTACAAGAACAACTAATCACACCAATATACCAACAAAACTACTCATTATACGACGAGAACAACTAATCACACCAATATACCAACGAAAACTACTCATTATACTACAAGAGCAACTAATCCACCAATATACCAACAAAAACTACTCATTATACGACGAGAACAACTAATCACACCAATATACCAACGAAAACTACTCATTATACTACAAGAACACTAATCACACCAATATACCAACGAAAACTACTCATTATACGACGAGAACAACTAATCACACCAATATACCAACGAAAACTACTCATTATACTACAAGAACAACTAATCACACCAATATACCAACAAAAACAACTCGGTATACTTCAAGAACAACTCATCACACCAATATACCAACGAAAACTACTCATTATACTACAAGAACAACTAATCCCACCAATATACCAACGAAAACTACTCATTATACTACAAGGACAACTAATCACACCAATATACCAACAAAAACTACTCATTATACGACGAGAACAACTAATCACACCAATATACCAACGAAAACTACTCATTATACTACAAGAACAACTAATCACACCAATATACCAACAAAAACAACTCGGTATACTACAAGAACAACTAATCACACCAATATACCAACAAAAACAACTCGTTATACGAGGAGAACAACTCATCATACTCGATGGACGACAAATACCACAACTTGGTCAACTGTAACTCATCTTACAACAAATGCCACAACACCTGCGCATTCAACAACCACAAACTCAACAACAACAACAACATTGAAACCATCGACGACACCTAAGCCAAATCCCTCGTCTACTACCACTATCAAACCATCTCCCTACCCGTCTAACTCTGGAATGAATGGTTGGGCAATTGCTGGAATCGTCATTATTGTTGTGACCTTTTTGGTGCTTGCTGGCTATCTGTTCTACAAGTACAAGCAGTCCAATTCACAGGAACTCCTAACCTATCAGTCATTGTAGAATAAAACAACAAATCTAAAATTTCAGGGCTTGTAGAAAGCAAACACTTTTGTTAGTTTCATTTAGTTTAATAAATTGATTAAATTATAACACTAAAAAACTTTCTAATTTAACTTATTTCCAACTTAAATAAAGTGATAATATATATTTCGACCTCTCTTACTGTGCATATGTACTAGTCACTTATAATAATGTATATAATGTGCTATATAGTTCTCAAAAACAGTATTATCTGGCCATATTTCCTGTCGCGGTCGACGAATTTGTAAAGTTGCTTACCGAAAAGTTAGCTCAGTTCTGTATGTTCACTTTGCGAACTTGCACGCTAATTTCGTTAAACAACAACAAAGTTTTATACAAATTAAAATACATCAATTAAAAAAATCATGAAACTCTATTTGCTCTCGGGACTTATGTGCGGAGTCCTATTGCTTTCCTGTACCATCGCTCAGGAAATCGAGGCTTCGACATATGAAGAAACTACAGATGATCGAGTAATAATCTCTCTATCTTCAACGCAAGATAAAACATTCAGTGTGTGGTGGATTATTGGGATGGGTGCAGTTCTTTTAGTTATTTTTTTTGTTGTCGTTTATTTGGCCTTTAAAATTAAAACTCGTAGAGCCTATAGAGTGCAACAACTTCCAAAGGCAAGACCAGTCTGAATCCCGATTTAAAAATATTTAACGATCACAAGTTTTAGAAATAAAACTAGAATCATGATTTTTATTTCTGTATTTCAATAATTATACGTAATACAATAATCTCCATTATTACTGTATAAAAGAGTTCGTATATTTGAATGTATAGAAATGTATTACAAATAAAATTCATATGGCAATGAAGTTTAAATTTAAATTAGCGTACATGAACTTTAAGAAATCCTCCCCACTTGTACCATTTTTGTCATTTTGAGAATTTAAATATAATTTTGAAATAGATTAACCGATTTTCGAAGTGTGATTCTAATGGGTTTTTAATAATGTGTTACTCAACGAAGAATTCTACAAATGGGCTATCTTACGTGTTGTGATCTGATGGGGCACTTGTAGAAACTTGGCATTCTGTGGAGGAATTATCAAATGCGATACATGCGAGCCCGCGGTTGGATTCGGCACATGGCCATTGCTGGGACGCATTAGGATTGGAGCTTGAGGAGGCAAATAGGCTGCGGCTATGGTCGAGTGCTGATAGCGATGAGGCGAGGTATGCGAACTCGAGTTGTGGGATTGATGCTGGTGCTGTTGTTGTTGATAGCGTATCTCGTCATAGAGATGCGAGTCGAGGCTGCCCTTGCGTGACTTGGGCGATATTACCGAATAGAGCGATTCTTTCCTAGCGTAGGCATATGGTGGGGTTCGGATTGAAGAATTGTTGCTTGGTGTGTCATACAGTTCCGGTGTTGAAACTGCAAGTATCCGGAAATTATTATATAAAATTTATTAGACCGATGAAATCTGCAACTTGCTTGAACCGAAAAAAACAAAGGATTTTTGAAATTTTGCTGGGACTTTTGGTATTTGTCAGGCTATTTCCAGGCGAATGACACTTACATACCCTCGTTCGTTTGGATCGGATTGACTGCAGTTGCAGCCGGCAACATTGGCAGTGGCCCATGAAAGATCTTTCCCATGGTGGCTGCCTCAGTGACCAAAACATCCGGTCCAGGTCGGGCATTGTGGTGGGAATTGAGTGTGGCATGCGGTTGCGTGGTTATCGTTCCGTTGGCATTGTAAATGACCGCCTCCTTCTGCACGTGATAGCGTCGATAGACATAGAAAAAGCCAATCGTGATGGCAGCCATCAGAATGAGTAGTATGGTAACCAAGGTGCTGAGTAGGCTGGCATCATGATCGTGTGCACTGCGACTGGGATTTGCCTCTCCGGCTGCAAACCCAGCCAGATTGAGCTGCGGTCGCTGCTCCTGCGGCGCATTCGCTGTATTTGTGATGACATGTATGACCTCGGGAGTGGCCACACCTGCTGCCGCAGCCGTGTGCAGATTCTCGAGCAGCGCATTACTCGACTCGTGCAGTATAATCTTCGGAGTGTGGGCAGCTTCGTGGACGGGCTGCTTGATCAGTATAACCTCGGGCAGAGGACTGGGCGAGGCCTGCGGGTCCAGACTGACTTCCGGCATGCTGCCAATGCGTTTAGCGATACTATTGATATTGTGCGTCAGATTGGCCATGGTCGAGTTGATGGTCTGCAGCACAACGTGGCCCACGTTGAGATGATCTTGACCCAGGCATGCTCCTGTCTGCGGATGGCATAGCTTATCGGCGCATTCGCACGCCTTGCGGCACATGACGCCATGCGTGCCCGCCGGACAAGGTTGCTCGCAGCTGACAGAGAGATTGCGAGATCAGTATCGCAAAGTATATAGATAATTAACTTCCCACTTACAACTGACCCGCCCAGCCGGCTATGCAGTGACAGACTCCCGTTTTATTATCACACACGGCATCGTTGCGGCATTCACAGGGATTCTTGCAGTCCAGTCCCCAACGATCGTGATCACAGCCTGTTAAAAACTGATCTAACTGAGGGCTATTCGGTAAAATCGAAGAATTCACTTACGCTGCGTGCAATGCTTGCCGGTGTAACCTTCCTCGCAGCTACAGATGTCGGGCATGAGGCATGTGCCACGCCCACAGCCTCCACGGCATATCGGTTTGCAGCTTGCATGATTGTCGGCCAGATTGCCCTCGTAGCCAAGGCAGCAGAAGCGAACGACACGCGTCTTGTTCAGTTTCTAGAAAAAGTCAGATCATAAGGCGATATAACAATGCCATTAACGTCGATGTGCTTGCGAAATTACTTAAAATAAAATAATAAATTATTCTCGGTAATGATAAGAGAAATAATAAAATTTGATTAGCATTTAAAAAAAAAAACCCCAAACTCGATTACGTTCGGCGGATTTTTTGGAATTATTTTCTAATATAAGCTCGAGAACTTAGAAAAACTTTATAGTATGTGCTAGAGCTCTGCCATGCTGATATAGGTTTGGCATTTGTACAAAAAGGGAATTTCTTTCTTAGTTTATTATTAATAATAATAATAGCCATAAAGTAACGTTACAACCCTCGGAATTAAAATGAAAAAAATTTTAAAATGTCTACTCTAAAACACCCATTATATATCTTATAGCACAAAAAACAATTTCATTTTATATGAATTAATATGAATGCAAAAAATAATAATTTTCTGTCAGATGTCATTTTATGAATTCCTAAGTGTCGCATAGTACGTTCTCAAAAAATCGTGATATACAAACATCGTATAAACAAAGCATGTATTATGCTACATATAAATAAGACCACTGCCTGAAAGTATGCAACAAGGATTTTAAAGGCTAGCTTATTAAAAGGTGCGCTCAAAAGTATGCAAAACATTTTAATCATTTTAAATTAAGTTATTAAAGATTTATGTTTATTTCCTTTAAAGTAAATAATAAAATGTTAAAAACAGCGGCATGTACTTTTCAAAAGCTTTAATTAACGCTCAATTCTTTACCATTAAGCAATAGTACAATTTCCTCATCTTTCCCTTTGCCAGAACGGAAAATCTAATCAATTCTAAAGCACATCTTGACCCTTGACTTTTTCTTGCTCAATGTCAATTGAACTTTGTAACGTAGCTCAGTTCTTGAGAATTACAAAGCCAACGTGCTGATTATGATAAATCCGAGAACCCGCAGTGCACGCCCACACACATTCACAGACACACACACACACACAGGCAAACACACCCCTTGAGTTGCCAATTTAATTGAATAACTGAACGCGAAGAACGCACCGTAGCTCACTTCTCACAATCATTTGCGGTCTCTCCGTAGCATTCCCCATTTACCATCGAATTCCCGCCGAACTTACGCATTGTTCTCTCAGTTCCTGATGATTTTGTATCTGTGTAAATGTGTATGTGTGTGTGTGTGCGGCATAAATTAATAAGGCGGAAATTTTAATATAAACAGAGATATTCGATTCGAGTTGATTCACATTCATTGTAGGCATAATTAAGCTTCGTTTTTAGTGCAGCCTTTTGTCAAGTGTTCCCCATATACACATGACAAATACTCTGCCCGCACGACCCTGTATACCCTGTATTTTGACGAGTAATTGAATATCAGTTGGCCAATGATTTGCATATGCGATTACTCGCATTACACAGCCTCAACTCGTAGAGCTTCCCGGCCCTCTACTTGGCTGTCAATCTATCAATCATCTCAACAGCTCTCTGTGTATCGATTTTAATTCAATTCGATTCTCGATTTGATGGTTAATGTTGTAATTAAATCGATTAAATGAAAACTTATAATTTGAGATTTTTTTGTATATTTTGATTTTATCGATGGCCCAAAACTCTATCGGTTTGATTCGATTGACAGCTCTAATGGAAATTGCTCGATACGAAAATCTGATTTTGGGAAAAATCTTTTGGCACATTGCCGACGCCATGTGCCACCATAGATCCCAAAAACTGAGAAAACTAGTTTTTCATTTTTCCCCTCTGCTAAAGTGGCTCGTAAATGGCTTTTTGGTTTCGATTTTCCATGTTAATTAATTAAACGCAATTGGCAATTAGCAGCGGCATTTACTGTACAAATCGAAATGTTGCAGAAATCTAACACCAAAGCACGGTTCCCTCTTGAAATTTTAAAAGCCCGTGCCATAACGGAGGGAAGAGTTCTCTCTCGAGTCGAGCCTCCCACATAGTTTTGCTTTGTTTTCTAGAGACTTTTAATTTTGAAATCTTTACGCTTGCTTCATTTATGAAATTAATTTCCACACACACACACATACATCACACACTTACGCACACGGGGCCAGTTAGTGGACATACATATAATTAGAGGCAAAACTGTAAACTAAACCAAAACTGGCTGCATCTTATGGCCACGCTACGTGTACCGTTCGTACCGCTGGTGATGCAATCGAAAGTGTGTCAACAGCTTCGGCTTAACTGTACCCCGGCAGCCGCTCGCCCCATTCTCCAGCCAGTGAAGCAGTGTGCAGGCCAAATGAACGCTGGATTTTCCGCTTTTCATTTGCACTTTCCAGCACTGACACCATGACATAATTATTATTATATTTTTTGCTAATCCCAAATTACAAATGGAAAAAAAGAAGTAAAACACCTGCGCCTCTTAAGGCAACCGGATTCTAGCCATATATGGTTAGTTGGCTTGTTTTTCTCGCTTTTTCTCGCCTTTTCTCGCTTTTGTTTCGCGCGTGCACACTTGTGGCCATTATCTGTTGCTCTGTCTTGAATATGAAATCAATTGAAACTGTGACTAATTAAGGCTTGACGAAATATCGACGGAAGCGCGGCGAATACTTAATAACATCGCGTATACGACGCGCTGGCCACAAAAGTTCATGCAACTTTTGGCAGCCAAGGACGCGTGAGTTCTCTGCACAGAGGGACAGATCAGAAACCGGTCGCAATTAACGGCCAACAGCTGCGATATCCGTTCTGTGCAGCAAGAGATCTCTGCCGCCCTCCCTCTGCCACCCCTGCTGCACTTGCGCAATGCATTTGCTTTTTATTCCATTTTGCCATTGACAGAACTCGCATTAAATAAACCAAAGCCGAAAAAATATGAGCGCAACGAAAAATATAATCAAAGTCGGGCATCGGCCAAGTGTGGCTGGCAATGCGATCGCGCGACTTCCTGGTTGGCGATTCGGGCGAATGGGGGAAGAAATCAATATGGAATCAGGTTTGTGGGGCAACTGGCCAGAGTGATGCAACAGCTGCCCGCTTAGGTAGAGCAGGCAGAGCAGGCAGGCAGCACTACCTGGTGCACACTCACCTGGGTCCTCATCACTTCGCGCATTTCCGTCTTGAATGAGGCACAGCGCGGCGGTATGTCCAGGCACCAGCTGGAGGTGCGCACGCGCACCGGCTGCACCTCCGGCACCTGCAGCAGCTCCACGTAGGGCTCCTCGCGTGTGCATATGTTGCCGACACCCTGTATCGAGGGCAAGGCCAGGGCCGTGGCGGTAACCTCCTTCAGGTTGGTGTTTACGCGCAGACTCTGGTTCTGGTTCTGTCCGTGGATGCAGCTCAGCAGATGGAGCAGGAGCAGCAAAAGCGGGAGAAGGGAAGACAACTGTCTGTTGCAAGCAAAATATGTCAGCAGCATTTTCAAATATATTTTTAATTTCCTTGGCAGTTCGAAACTTTTAAAGTTCGTAATTTATTACATGAGCCTGTAAATCATTATTTAATTAATTTGTTTTAAATTTAATTATATGTTATTTAACTATATAAAATTCTATATGTATTTATTTATTTATTTTATTTTTTAAATTATACTTAACTCAATTCTTTGTTATTATTTTTACGGAATTAATCTGTAATTCATTTATATTTAATTCAATTATATGTTAATATATTTAATATAGTTTTTACTTTAAATTTTTGTTATTTTATTATTATTATTTTATTAAAATTAATTATGTATTATTAAATTTACTATATATCCTATTTATTTCTTATAGATATTTTTTCGTATATGTTTTTCTTTATATTCAATTCAATGATGGATTTTATTTATTATTTTATTATTATTATAATTATTTTAGCTTGCATTGTGCGTATATTTTATTAATATTATGTTTTAATTTAAGCATAATTATTTCCTCTTCGTCTTTGGATATTTTCGATCATGTTTCTAAAATACTAATATTTTGTAGTATTTTATAGTAGTATTGGATATTATAGGAAACTTTTTGAATTATTCTAAACTTTCGCTCAACTCAATTGGAATTTTCTAGATCACCAAGTTTTTCTATAGATCATATCTTTTTTCTTCAGATCATATCTGGCACTTTCTTCTGTCTGTTTCTTGATTCTTAATTCTTCCCGCTCGAATTGCGTTGCGTGTGCGCTTAGAACGCGACTCTCGTTGATACTGATTTTCCCGTTGGCTCTGATTCAACGCCAGCTCCATAGAGTGTTCCTTCCTCCAAAAACAGTGCACAGTAAACAAACACACACACTCACACACACATAAGTGTGTGCGTATATAAAACTGTTGTCATTGCAAATTGTCGACGCGCCGACGACACTTTTGTCGAGCTAATGAAGGCCGCAGTGCGTCGGGGCGGGTGCTGATGCTGAGGCTGGGGCCGGGGCTGGGGCGGAAGTACGCACTGCACAGTTAAGTTGCACAATGAAAGTGAAATGCGACACATACACACAGAGAGAGAGAGAGAGAGAGAGAGAGAGAGGGAGAGGGAGAGGGAGAGACAAACTGCAGTCACACTCCCTCGTCGATGATTGCATCTAATTGAAATGTTGTTAATGTCCTTAACATGTTCTCGTTGTAATTGTTGTTGTTGTTGTTGTCGCGAGGTAAACTCGTTTCAGTAGTTGTTGTTGTAGTTGCAGTTGTATTTGTTGTAGCTGCAGTTGTTGTTGTTGTTGTTGCGCTTTTCATCTTAACTGACAATGGGCGAGACGCGTTGACAGTGATGAAACGTGGGAGAATGCGTAAATTAATGAAAATCGAATTAAAGTGGAGCAGATTGAGGCGAAGATTTCTTCACAACTTAAGATCATCTTGATTAAGAAGTTTGATTATATTTACATATTTGAATATGAAATTCTCAACCATTTTTAGTAATACTAAAGTGAATTTCTAGCTCCAAAAGCTTTGAAACTTGTTTGATATTTGCATGACTTAAATTGATAATGACCGAGGTATACTCGCTTTTCCCCTGTGAATCTATTAAAACTATATTTATTTTTGCAACCAAATTATGTGTGGTTATAATTGTAGAAAAAGAGTAGACAACTTGTAGTAGACACGCTTGTAACTAGTTTTAAACGATTTAAGAAGGTTTAAGAGAGCGTAACTGAATTCTAAAAATAATTGTCACAAAATTTCATAGCACAAGGTATTATAGTTACTAAGATATAGGTGGTTATACAGTTGGACAGACAGACAGACGTGCACAGAGATAGACACACTAATAGACGGACAGACGAAGGAAATGAAATCAATTTTTTGTATGATTGTAGACATCTTTTTTAGGCTGAAATCAAGTTGTAATACCCTATCTAGCTTGGGGTCGTGGGGCCTATTTATTAATTGAATTTATCACTCAGTTTTTTCATATTACATGCTAATGTTGATTGGTATAGAAGGTGTCATCGACTAATGATGAGTTTTCAGCTTGAATAACACATGAGACGCATGAAAACAAAAACAAATACTCAAAATGCACTCAAAGCAATCATCGAGATAAATGATATATGTATCTTTTATGGCTCACACAGGCGAACTCGAGCTGAACTCGTTTATCTTGTTGATTTTTAATAGGTTTGTAAACAGAGTGTCGCCTCGATAGACAGATAGATGGACAGCTGGACAGTTGGACAGGCGGAGAACTTGCTCTGCACTCGCTCGAGTAAAGTGTCAGATTTCTTAGACAAACTTTAGAACAATGACACTGAGTTGCTGCCGCCTCCGGTTGGGGGGCACGCCCCGCGTTGATTATCTTGTTTACACTGAAGTTGCAGTTGCAGTTGCAGTTTCAATTTATTAAATCAAATCTACAAAAACAAAAAAATATGCGAAGAAAAACCAGTTGAGAGTTGCACTCGATGCGGTTTGTTTATTATTATTTTTTTTATGTTTTTATTTTTTTATTAAATTATTAAGCAACAACAACAAGTTGCTGCAATGTGCGTGCGACGCTGGCGTTCCAATGACCCGCATCAGTGTGAGGCCCCTGCCCCACCATATCCCGCCCAGGCATACCCTGTCACTCGAACCGGTTATTTTGTAGGGTGCCGCATTTTTTGTGTAGCTTGTTAGCATTTTTTTCAATTTATTTAGAATTGTTTTTGGCATTGATTCAAGTTCAACTTGGTTAGATTTTTGCACAACTTGAATTGGGCGGAAATGAGAATATTACAAAATGTGAAAAACTGCAAAACATGTGACTCTACACAGACTGTGACTGTGACTGCCTGATAGTTTCAAATTTAGATTAGACGGTAGCTCAGCCAGCTCAGCATGAGCAGCACTGCGCTGCCTCCCACTGTGCCTGCTGCATTGTAGTAGCCTCCACTAATCTGCAGTCCGGCAGTCTCGATGCTCCTCTTGCAGTAATCGCCATCGTAGTTCCAGCCAACGTACTCATTTGTGCGCAACGACTCCAGACGCAGCCACTCCTCGAGCGGTGCAAAGTACTCGCGCAAGGCGCTGCCATCCAGACGACCCTCGCCCAGTGTCTCCTCCAACACCTCCTGCCAGGGTTGTGAGGCGCCCTTGGACATGAGATTTCTGGTGGGACAAGAGAAGTGAAGTTGTTTAATGTGATATCAAAATAAATTCATTTTTGTTACTTAGGGCATGAATTTCTAAAAACCTATGCTCTCTCAAGAAGACGTTGCAGATACCCTAAGCTATAAGTTCCTGATCAGAACGCGAACAGACTCGATATAGCCATGACTATCTGTTTGTCTGTCTAGCTTTCAGAGACTATAGCAATAAACTAAGTAACTATTCCAGTATCTTTCAATTTGTTTTAAAATTTTGCCACGCCCCCATCAGCCTTGTAAATAGATACAAATTAAATAATACGCGTAATTATAGAGCTAGAAAGCTTAGTTTTGGTATTCCGAATAATTATAAACTCCCAATTAATGTTTGAAAATTCTAAATCGAGTTATTAACATAGAGTCTATTTTTGCATTGGAAATCCATGGCCTTATACAGTCTAAACTTAGCCGTTTTACGGTTTTAAAGTCTTCCTATTCTTGTTTAAGAATTTCTCCATCTTTAACCCATACTTACTTGAGCATATTGCCTGCCGCCGGCTGCCTATAGATGTCGCATTTGTGCAGCGGTTTTCGCGGATCGTTGGGCACATATTGGCCCGAGGCACGGCACATGCCTCTATACAACTGAAACTGCAGCACCGTGGAGAAAAAGTATCTGCAAAATACAACAGAAATTATGTACATATGAGAGGTTTGTCGTAGTAGTTAAAACATGGTTTTTAGAATGGCTACAGTCACGCTTATTGATCATATTCTAGGTAAAAATTGTCAATTGTTTGGGGTGAGAGTTGCTCTGCAGTCAAGTACAGTCTCTCCCCGTCGACAACAACAATAATTGTGGCGCAAGGTCGAACCACAATTATAAGCTGAGCCAAGCAAATTGCAAAGAGTATTCAAGTTGATTTTACATTTCGAAATCACGCAAAAATCTGTTTTATTATCCGGTAAGTGGCATTAGTCAGTATCGTTTAATCACAATAGGAGTCATTTATCTATAAATGAACGCAAATTTGTAAAAGATTTTGAGCAGACCTTGTCGACAATTCAATCAAAATTTTCACCAAAATTTAAAGGCGATTTTTTACTGTATAAGATAATAAACCCAGGGTCACCAACTTTGGCTGATGGCGAAAAGTATCTACCACTCTAAAATATCAACAAAATTTGTCTAGTCATACCCAAATATAATTCTCAGAATTATGCAATGTTTTAAGAAAAAACAAAACAAATCTACTTTGGTCTGTTCAAGAAAAAGATTTCTTAAGTTTCAATCATCTGTTAGATTTGAATTAGTTTGATTAGCTCTTTGATTGGCAACAGAATATTGATGAGAACTGTTGGGATGGGCAAAGAATAGAAGAAAGATGCGAAACTTGGAAGTTACTACTCACATAGAACTATTGTTCAAGGGGATTCACCATTCACATTTCAAAACAGGTTCCTGTTTATTCCAAGCACCACATAAGCATAATTATTATTAAAGATTTCGAGTTAAATAAATAAGCTAATAAAAATTCGAAGAAAATGCTAAACAAAAACTTTTTTTCATTTATGGTGATTTTGCTTTTTTTTTAACAAGTCATTGAAGCTAAGTGGTTTATTTAATTTTGTAAACATTAAAAAAAAATTTTAAGTTTGAGTCAATAGTTTTCGAACTCGATTGGGTATAATTTAAAGTATGATTAGTTAAAAAGACTAATCAAGATCTAGTAGATCTTTATATTTATGTTAATTGCTTAAGCAAAGACGAATAATCGAGTTGAGAATGTTGCAGAAAATAGAAGAATCGATAAAAATGATTTCTTATGACTTTAATTCGATTGATCGAAAACAAATCAAGTGCTCTAATTGTCGTTAAAACGAGTGTCACTCGTTAAAACATTTGATAATTGCATATTGGCAGCATTTGATTAAGCAACAAGTTTGCGGCCAAAGTCTTTTGATTGGCGTGATCTGTGATCGCTTCAGAGCTCTTGTTGGCTGCGTACGTGCAAAGTGATCACAAAGTGATCTCCTAATATTTACTCCGATTGCCAAATGAATGCCTGCATCAAAGCGAGTCAAAGTGAATAGCCTGGCGAGTGTTATGGAACCATTCATTAGCCCCGTCTGGCTGGCCGGCTGGCTGCCTGGCTGCCTGGCAGGCTGGTGAGCTTAACGAGAATGCTCATACGCCCCGTAGCTTTACGAAGCCGGTTAAATAATTGATGCCGTTTTGTGTGAATGGCTTTTGGGAGAATTAAAGATTTTTCGAATATTTCCCATTGCGACGTAGCGCGACGCCGAAACACATGTTTCATGTCCGTGCCGTAAAACAGTTGAAAGAATTTTCGCAACACTTAATTTTAGCACAACAGCAACAGCAACAAGAGCAGCAGCAACAAGAGCAGCAGCAACAGCAACAACAACAAAAAACTGGACTAATTGCCGACAATGTGCGCTTGTCTGGGGCGACTGATTGACTGGTCGTCGACTGCTAGCCCCGTCGCCCAGGCCCAGCTATGGTCGGAGTCTTTTTGATTGAATGATTGAGTGGCAGTGGCAACACACACACACACGAAGACATGCAGCTGCCGTGCTGCCTAATCCCTGTTATTGGGTCAGGCCCGGCCACGTTTCTCGTTTCCCCCCGCCAGACCAAGTCTCGATCGGAGACTCTCTGGGAAAATGTGGCGACGATGTGGCAACTTCTGCCAAGTGCCAAAAACATAACACACATTGTTGTTGTTGCACTACCACTTGCTGTTGTTGTCAGTGACGTTAATGTTGTCGCCGTTGCTGCTGCTGCCGCTGCACTTAATGGCGCTTTGACACGTTGTTGTCGGCTACGCGACGCGACTCGACGTGATCGAACATTGTGAAAAGTTTGCATTAAACATATTTTGTCATTTTCTCTTTCTTATTTTTCTTCTCCTTCATCTTCTACTTAGTTTTACTCGAGCTCTTGCAACATTCTTATTGGCAAACGGTTGGGGAATGTGTAAAAAGCAAATTTACGTCTATCGATTAAGCCACAATCGATTAATCGATTAGTGAATTCAAACAAATGCAAATTGAATAAACAAAGGAAAGTATTTATTGTTCTCTTATTTTAATCAATATTACATATCATGGAAATTAACATACTTATACCGCTGTGCAGATACAGCCGAGCCCATCAGTAGCTTGAGTAATCATCTATAGCTTTTCCGAAACTTGCATTACAACAGCTCCACATCGGTCCAACCCACCGGCTCTGCCAAACCAACAAATGTCAAGGTCATTGCGTCCATTTTCGCTTTGTCAAGCGCAACAAAGCGACAACAACAGCAACTACACTAAAGAAAAGAGACAAGCAAAAAGGGAAGCAGAAAGTCAGAGGCAGAGACAGAGACAGAGAGAGTGGGTTGGAAATTACATGCCCAAAATGATTGGTCTCTTGACAGGTTGGCCCAGCATTTCGCCATTTGTATCTGGTCAGACGCGTCTAGCGAGACGATTCGAGACTGCATTCGTGGCTGGCGTGGCGGGGCCTGTGCATTGGACATTGAACCACATTCGAGTGTGTCCACGTGACCTTGACGTGTTCACACTACGTGACATTCACAATACGACGACTCGATGCGATACGAGATTTTGACCTGCATTGGTAATAATGGAGTAATAATTATGCTCCGCAGACTTAAGATCGCGAGCGAAGTAGAAGAAGAATGGAATTGAATGGAATTCTTTGTAAGCTCGCAAACAATACAAATCGCAATACAAATCGATACGAAAACAACGACTTAAGTCGATCAACTTGTATTGCACTTTAAGAAGAATTAGATCAAGTTCGAACGTTTTTTTTTTCTTAGCCAAACTGCGTCGCATATCTTGACTGCCTTCAGAGTTCAAGTTGTGTGTTTCTCTCTGAGAACCGAGAACCGCGAACTGAGACTGCGATACTTATTATTGATTTATGCGCACGGATCTTGGCACGGATCTCGAGATCAATGGAGAACGGGTCAGTTTGCTGACGTTATGAACTCAAATTAAATGCTAATTAGAAACGGATCTAGCTTAAGATAAATGTGAACTGTGACTGCGAGCTGGAGAGAACGAAAACGAAGAGAACAGAGCAGCACTCTATGCTCTTCCCATGCAATTCTCACACATTAAAGCGTTGCCGAAATCAAAATCAAATTGAAATTCGAAATCGAAATCGAAACTGAAACTGAAAATGAAACAGAAACCGAGATCGAAACTGTAGCTAAAACTGAAAGTGCATTCAAGTTGCGAGCATTGTGCAACGCACCGCACCGCACCTCATCGAGCGACAACGTCGCCTCTATTTATGGCCAAGGCATAAACCGGCCCCAACTTCTTGTCTGTGACTGCATCCGCAATGTTTCTAAACGGCCAAAACGAGCAGCCGAAAAGGCGAGTGGCCAAAAAAGAAAAGAAAAACCATCGACCATTGCAATGTCTAAAGGAAGCTGTGCTCTATATTGCTTTCCCATGTTGTTGTTGTGGTTGCTGCTGGTGTTGTTGTTGCTGTTGTTGTTGCTGCTGCATTTTCTATTTTCAGCTGGTTTTTAGCGCTGCACGCCTCTGGCGCTTAAGTGTTTTGCGGCTGGCCACGAAAAAGCGTGCAAATGGCCAACAGGGCGTATGCTTAATACCTACGACATATAGACACATTGACACACACACACGCACATGCATTGTCCACATAGGCCACTCGATCGTTGCAACGTTTGGGCATTTTGACATATCAAGTGAAAAACTTTAGCGATTTCCGACAAGCGACCAGTTTTTTTTATCGCTTTTGTTTTGGCTTTTTCGCTGTTTTTTTGTCATTTCGAATGCGCATATATTTAAAATTGAAATTAAAATAAATCGAAAAGTTGTTATTAAATTAATGACATGGAAAAGTCTATGGCCGCAAAGGGTTTAATTGATGGCATCCCTTCACTTCAGGTTAATGAATGTAAAAGGATTTCTGGTTCCACACGGAAATGAAAGGAAGCCGATCGGCAGATCATTGAAACTGGCGAAGAATATGTGAATATCAATTATAAAATTAATCTTCACATTATTTATTTTAAATATACTTATAGATAAAAAACGAACTTTAAAAATGCTTTGACAATTTGCATCGTAATATAGATATATATTTATAATTTGCCTATTCTTGTTGCTTTCAAGTTTTGCTTGCAGTTTCTCCTTCAGTTTAATTTTCTGTATCTTTATAAGCATTTTCTTTCTTATTTTTAAGATATGCATAGCTCCATATACTCTTGATAATATTAATAATTATATTATATGGACTGTGCTTCTCCCTCTCTCTGTTTTCCTTTCTATTGGTTTTTTCTGTTTATGGTATTTTTTAAGCTCCTTAAGATCTTCAGCAGGGTATATACTGCAGTAAATGTAAGATGCCATATCAGTTACCATTTCGCTTTGCTTGTTTGCTGTCTACAACAAACTGTGCCAATCCAATCCAATCTCTTGCTGCGTGTGAGTTTTGCCACACTTTGCGGCATCACTCAAATTCTCAGTGTGTTTGGTAATCTGGTTGTCTGTCCCCCAGTCCGCTCAGCCCACTGCAATCCGATGCAAATGATCTACATACAAACATGTACTTATATAGGAGACTCTCTGGTGCAGCACAATTGTGTGAATTATCGCATGGGGGCAGGCTAAAAAGACAACAAAAGAGTGGCCCAGCAGATTGTGGGCCTCATGTCAGCAGGTCTGTCTGTTGGTATGTTTGTCTATCTGCCTGTCTGCCTGTCTGTCGGTCTGTTTGTCGGCTTGTATGTCGCTCTGCTTGTCTGCTTTGTGGCCGTAATAATCTGTAATTATATTAGCTAATTTTAGGCGGCCTTTTCGCATATTCGATTACAAATAAAACCAATCGGCTGATCAAGTGGTTTCGGTCTGGCAAAGCAAACACAAGCACAACGACAATTGGCCATAAATCAGCAGGTAGATAGAGAGAGAGAGAGAGAGAAAACGAGAGAGCGAGTGGGAAGGGGGGACAGGGGTCAGGCGGTCTTTACTCCATTGCATTGCAGTTATTGTTGTCGTTATAATCAATGAATTACGTCGCATCGGCTGCATCGGTTGACCACAATTTATGGCGATGGCGAACATGAGAATCCGAAATGCGAAGCACAAAAACTGCAGACTGCAACAACAACAGTTGCAACTGCAGCAGCCACATGAGTGTGCCGCAGCAACAACATCGATTGCTAAAGTTGTGGAAAGAGGGGCGGTGGGGGGGGGTTATGGCGGGTTGAGGTGCTGCCACAAGCGTTTGCCTCTAGCTTTTGTACTATGTTGCAATTCAGAGCGCATGCAACAAAGCGCCCAAGTCGCATGCCAAGTCACACAGCACCGCAGCAACAGCAACAACCTCCACAGCCACATGCAACCTCCAAGAGGCCCCGTGCCTGCCTTCCCACCTCCCCCACCCACTGCAACTGCTCCGTCCGACGGCATCTCTCAATTGTAACTCGCATCTGTTGGCTTCGTTGTCTGACAGAATCGTAACGTTTGTCGCTGTCGCAGTTGTTGCCGCTGCTGCTGTTGCTGCTGCTGCTGTTGTGGGCAGCTGCACTGGTTGCTCGCTGCTCGACTCGCCTCGACTCGGCTTGGCTTGGTTCCATCTGGTCGAACATAGAAAACGACACATTTTGCAAAAGTAAAAGTTGACCACTTTGTCCAGTTGCGCCTTCAAGTGGATGCTACCGCGGCAACGTCGCTTGCAACATGCAATAATCAATGCAAAAATCGAAAATCGTTTGCTGCAAAATGCCAGAACTTTTGAAGAAATTTAAATAGTTGTCTAAGATCTTAAATATGGTTTCTTCATTGAAAAGCAGTACTTCTTTCAGCTATTATATGGCTAAATAAATGTACAACTTTATTAGATTATTTAATAATTAAAACCCTAAAAATAGAATCCTTAAAAATATGATTATTTGTCTTACTAAATTCAATCTCAATGAATTCTTGTCTAAATTAATTTTTTAAATGAGATAAAAATACTTCTAAGTAAGATAATTTCAATAATTTTATGGTTTATTTTAAGTACGAAAATGGCCTTATAAATATTATGCTAATAAATCTTTTGAGCATGAAGAAGTATAAAAAGTGGAAAGGGAAAATAAAAAAAAAAAAAAAAAAAAAAAAAAAAAAAAATAAAAAAAAAAAAAAAAAAAAAAAAAAAAAAAAAAAAAAAAAAAAAAAAAAAAAAAAAAAAAAAAAAAAAAAAAAAAAAAAAAAATGTTTTTTGTAAAAAATAAATAAAGCCATATTTCTTCCTTGATAATTAAATCTATATATATTTTGTTCTAATAAGAAACTTAAACATTTAAAAGCTAAATATTCTATTAAGCTTATATTCAATAAATATTATAGACAAATAACTATATTACTGGAATTCGGAAAGTTGTTTGAATTTTATGAAAACAAATTCGCATTGGCCAACTAGTTTTAATATTGTTATTGTTTATCCACTTAGAACTCTGGTATTAGTATGGAATCTTTCGAAAACAAATATAAACAAGCAACAATAGAATATGCAAATTTACTGATAATATAGGAGCAAAATAATATCAGGGCCCGACAGGTTCCCATTTCGCATCTCTGATAATTATGCTACTGGCAATTGCCCAATCGCAACTTGCCATCTGATATATAATCTCATTTGTGCGACCCAAAGAGCCTTTCACTTTTACTGCATTGCTATGCGAGTGATCTCACGCATTACACCAGGCAATAGGCAGCAGGCAGCAGGCAACTGACAACTGGCACCTCCTCCTCCATCTAATACTACGATCAACCCCCACGCCTGGACAGACTCGACTCGACAGCCAATCAGCCGGAGCAGGCGCAACTCCAGTAGCTACTTACGTGGTTTGTTTGATTTCCAGACTCAGCCTCAGCCGCATTGCAACATTGTGATTCAAATTAGAAATACGATCTCCAGCTGTTGCTGCCACATGATTATGTGTTGCAGCAGTTGCAACAGATGGTATCAGCCATAAGACTTCCCCAATGTGCGTGAAATATGCCATATGAAATAGATGTGGGCCCTATCGAAGATCACAAGCGCTGAGCCGCCCCTATTGAATTTCCACCCCACTTCCGCTTCCACTGTGCGCAAGACGAAGTTACAGTCAGAGAAATTGAGCAGTTAATCGAATTATATTTTTATATTTATTGTATTTCAATAAAAACAAAATTATTTATTTTTATTTAAGATTCAGTTTTTTTATTTTTAAATATTTATTTAATAATTTAGTTAGTTTTTTTGAGTGCAGTGAGAGCCCTGATAAAGTCATATTTATGCGCAAAATTAGACCACGAATGTTGTCGGAAACTGTGCAAGCTGTGGTCAGAGATCGGTGTCGGATTATGCAATCCGAGTCTCGGATCAGATGAGATGAGATATGTGGGAAATGTGAATACTTTGCGCTCAGAGATCGCATAAATATGCTGTGATTTAGTTAATTGACTTCTTTGTCATAAAATGCAAATAATTCTAAATAATTTATACTTTATTTTGGTTGTTATACAACTGATCAGGCAATAAATCTATGTGAGTTTGTATCTTCTTTTTATACAAGATAATGTGATTTTATGTACGATCTTTTTTTGGGGTTTTACCCAGTCTAGTGCTGTATTGAAATCAGGTTCGCCCAAGCGCACGAAAACCCGTACCCAAAAACCCATTAACAGTTCTGGAAATAATCCTCTGACATTTCTGCAGATGCGATTGTTCTCAAGTAGCATCATACTCCTAAAAACGAAATACGATTAAAAAATAACAAAAAAAAGCAGATAAATAAGGCATTTTTCTGGTATTCCCAGACAACATATTGTTTCACTTAACCGAAAGTAATTTACGGCCAAGTCGGACATTTTTAATGACGTCAAAAAAGTTGATCAGTTTCGAAAATCTCGCAAATGCGGCTCCTCTAAACCCACACACTGACAGAGCTGAGCG
Organism: Zaprionus inermis; assembly: GCA_018151445.1. Taxonomy (NCBI): domain Eukaryota; kingdom Metazoa; phylum Arthropoda; class Insecta; order Diptera; family Drosophilidae; genus Zaprionus; species Zaprionus inermis. The sequence continues at coordinate 2,970,697 of JAECXD010001696.1, forward strand.
GGCACTGCGTTGGTATTGGTAACCTGTCTTGGTAGTGGTGGTCGCTTCCGCTGAAAACTTTCCGAGCGCGTACGCACACAAGCAAAACTCACGCACACCAGTGCAGCGCGAGCACGAAACTAGCGATCGGCCGGTTGAAAGCTTTCTGAGCTGAGAGCGAAAAGCGTCTCGCGAAAGCTTTTGCTAGCCCGATCACCCATTGACGCTCGGCTTGCTTATGCTACAATGGCGTTTTTAGTTTCGTTTTGACACAAAAACTCTTTGGGGGTATAAAAGTGCGCCACTGACCACAGACAGCATCCAGTCAAAGGTTTGGAATCGTGTGTGATTCTACAATCCTTAAACAGTTCATTTCGATATTATTTTTGAGTTGCTCGTAAGTTTCTGTGTTGAGTTTTAAATTTAAGGTTTTTGTGCAAAGTTTAAAGACACAATATTTTCAAAAATATTCCTCAAAATGTAGTGTACATTTACTAAAGTTTTCGAAACTGTGTGCCGCGTTTTCTGAGCAACTGATTAATACGCAAATCATTTTTCTATTATTTACTTATAGCCTTGGCAAGTCCCAACACACTCCACAATGAAAGTATTCGTAAGTACAATACAATATATAAATAATAATCATCATATATCGGTTTTTTGTAACAATTATGTGTAAATGTTGCGGTCGAAGAATCCATAAATTGCATAGTTAAGTGTGAGAGAATGGTGCGATCTTAATTAATCGTATTCCCATTCATGACGATTCTCACATAGATTATACTAGATTATAGCACACTTTTTCTTAGAAAACATTTAAATATCTTGCCATAATCGATTGCAATAATATTATTGTAATATCCAGCTGAATAATCCAGCTTGCCATGGGTGTTTGACCGATGTGCATTCACTTCCTGTCGGCTAATGGCATAATATGTGCGTTAGCCCAAAATACGATGCGAAGAGAAGAGAAGCGAACGGTAAATTGCAAACTTCAACTTGAACAAATCGATCGATAATCGCCATTCGACTCTCTCGACAATCATAACTTAATTGGCAACGAGTCACGTTCAACTGCAATCAAACTAAGCCAACTAAATTATCAATTAAAATTGCAACAACTAATGGTTGAATGCATTCAAAAGTGCGGCCTCCTCCTCTGCGCGCATGCGTGACGTCTGCACACACATTTTCTCATGTCTCTCACATGCGGAGGTTCGACGACGCACTCTGCATCGCATTACGCATGCGCGGCACACACGAATTTCACTTGACCATTTGAAAGCGAAATGAGGCGACAATATTATAGCCAAACGATTGTCATATCGCGGTGTCACTTTCTAATCTGATTACCTAATATTGTCGCCTCGCCAATTGGTGCTACTCGGTTGCATAAGTCGTCATAGGGCATTGCACTAGAATCGATTGAGAATTACTTTGCTTCCTATTTAGCTAGCAAATAAAAAAGAATAAAATATCAAAGAACTTGTTCTATTTTCCACTAAAACTAGTTAAGAATTATAAGTGATTTGGAATGCAGCACAAACTTGTGACTGTACTAGAACAGATTGGGAATTGCAGCTTATTTTGCTAACTACTTGAATGCGGAACCAAATATGATTGCACTTATTCTGCTTCACACCAAAACTAGTTGCGAATTATAAATGAATTTAGATTATACAAAAACTGTACCGCATTTGCATAAATTCATTGGCCATTGCACTAGAACCGATTGAGAATTGTTTGCTCCTACTTGGAAATATTTTATTTATAGCAAAATAAAATATGTAGAAGAAAAACTAGTTGAGAATTATAAATGAATTACGATTGTAGGCAAACTGTATCGCAATTGCAAAAGCTATGGGAACTATAAATGAATTTGTACATTCCTTTTCGTAGATTTGCCTAGCTGCCCTCTTGGTGGCCTCCGCCTACGCCGGCGATGCTGCTGAGGAGAAGGTACCGCTTGAGAAGAAGCTGGACAAGCGCGGTCTGCTCGATCTGGGCTACGGCTACGGACACGCTGGCCTCGATGTTGGCCACATTGGTCACGGCTCCCTGGCCGGACATGGTTATGGTCTGAGCAGCTACGGACACTCTGCTCCCTCTGCCATCGCTGTGGGACACAGTGGACCCGGCATCGCCATCGGCCACAGCGCACCCGCCGTCGCCGTTCAACATGCCGTGCCCGCTCCCTATGTGATCAGCAAGCAGGCTGATGTGCACAAGACCATCACCATCACCAAGGGTATCCCAGTGCCCGTGCATGTGGACCGCCCCTATCCTGTTGTGCATGAGAAGCGTGTGCCAGTCGAGGTTAAGGTGCCCGTGCCACAGCCCTACGAGGTCATCCGCAAGGTTGCCGTCCCGGTCAAGGAATACGTGAAGGTGCCCGTCCCAGTGCCACAGCCCTACGAGGTCATCCGTCACGAGAAGGTCCCCATCCATGTGCCCGTCGACCGTCCAGTGCCCGTTGAGGTGCCCAAGCCCTACCCCGTGCCCGTTGAGAAGCCCTACCCCGTCTACGTGGAGAAGATCCAGAAGGTGCCCTACCAAGTGCCCGTCGACCGTCCCTACCCCGTCTACGTGAAGGTGCCCGTTGTCTCGCACTCCGTTGTGAAGCACGCACCCGCCGTTGCCGTCAGCCATGTCCCCGCTGTCAGCCATTACCCCATCAGCAGCATTGGCCACGATGCCAGCGTCTACGCCGACCACAGTGGTTACCACAAGTAAGATGGCAGCGGAGTCTAATTGGAGCCAGGCGAACTGAACCAACACACGAATGAGCCGAATCAAATTTAGCAACATTTTTTCAATTCTTTACCAAGCGAAACCAACAACAACAACAACACAAAAAGAAGCGAAACACTTCACTGCGCTCCCCAATTTAATTTCCAAGAGGTTCATGTAGAACTTCCTACCCTGCCACTCTGTTAGCTCTTAAGAATTCCCCGGGAAGAACAACAACAACCTTTTGTAAATTATTTCCAACCAACGCCAACCAATTGCATGGAGCATTGTTATGTATGAATGTTACAGTTAAGGATAAGTCCCGGTTAATTGTTTATAAACGATCTGTAAGTTTTATAGGCATTTTGGCTGTGGATGTTTATCAGTTAAAGGCTTCGTCATACAATGATTGAACAACAACAAGCATGATGTAAAAATGTTTTAAGAAATAAACTTGTATAAAATAATGAACATGTTTCGCTTTTATTTGATGAGTTCCAATGAGTATGGCTTACAGGAAATTCAATTGCAATATTTTGGAACTATTTGTGCATTGAATTACTGCTGTTAATATCTTTGATGCTTGGAAAAACTATAAGCAGACTAGCCGATTGCTCTAGATATTTCGAAAATGAAAACTGGAAGCCTTTTAGAGCAAACCAATTAAATTCAAAAATTAAGAAACGAGTTTTACAAAAACTCTGTATACTACGAATGTACGAGTCCATTAACATTAATGTTGCTAACAGTTTTTGAGCAACATTTTTATAGATTTGCATTTACTTTAATAATACTGATTATTTCAGGAACAGACATATAGTTTAGGTACCAAACGTTGCTCATGATGTTAAATAACTATTTATTACGCTGAAAAAGTAAAAGAACCTAGACTATGCACTTTATAATATTTCCACTCACAATAAATATCCTCGCTAGAGCTTGATAAAATTAAGACGTAACATTTAGCCAGTTTATTTAACAACTTAAGCAACATTTACATTGGTATTACCTTAATAACAATGTTTACTCGAATCGTAATATTATAATCCACTTTTAACGTCTTCGCTGACATTTGTATTGATTGGGTCTTAGTTTAGAGATCATAAATCGTATATCGATTGCAGCAAATGGCAGCACGTTCACTCTTCGCTCGACCAAGTGTCTTTACAGCTGACCCAGTTTCGAGTTGCCTGTTGCCAGGAATAACAGCATGTCATTGTATATTGGCATTGGAGGATAATGGCAAGACGATCCATAACTCATTACGCTGTGTCCAACTGTTCAACTGTCCAAGTGCTGCCGAGTGACACGTAGGGAAACAGTTGAGATCAAGACGCGAATTGTAATTCATCTGACAGATCTGACAGAACCAAGGCCAGACTTCCAGGCCATTCGGTTGAGCACTTGTCTTTCGGTTTCCAACTGGGTTCATCCGAAAGGTCAGTTGGCAGCTCGAAATGCTCGTAAATTTTAATAACATTTAGCGAAATGCGTGCAAAAAAGCAAACATGAAAAAAAGAAGAAGCCAGACAAACAAATGATAATGAAATCAGATCAGATCCGTTGCGCAGACACTTCATATGTCATTTAGCGGGATTTTGGGTTTTTTCTTGACCGAAATTTCAACTTTCAAAATCAACTGCAACTGTTCGCAGGTTCTAAGAGCGAAAGGAACAGCACTTTTAATTGACAATAAAATTCCAGAAAAATAAAAAACAATCAAAAAGAAAAAAAAAACGAAAGGCGAAAAAATTTATTTGCGTTTATTTTGTTTGAATGTGATGAATTGAGGCATTTAAAAATTTAGGACTATTTAGCATTTTCCACTTGGGTTTTTCAAGCAGCAATTAGAAGATGAAACATTAAGAGCAAACAGAAAGATCGTTCGCGTCATTAAGAGCAAACAGAAAGATTGTTCGTATCCGTAAACTGGTTCCTCTCGAACCGTTTTAATGGGTGGGCATAAAACAAACGAACAAAAACAAAAGCTTTTGTAAACGCGTCGACCATATATCAAATATCCCGGCTTTGCTGTTGATTTGTTTGAGATCTAAGATCTGTGGCGCATCTCATCTTGGGGCTAAAGCCCCCGCAGCCACCTTTCGATATGCTCAAGGACACTGCTGACAGAACTGAAACAACTTTCTAATAAAAAAGCCGTTGTCTGATTTCTGATTTAATTTTCTTTTCGAACCGATTCTTGTTTCCAGCACATACTACTTAGACCACGTCTCTAGAGAGTGTATTAGACCCAGAGAACCAGTTCCGAAACAAAAGAATTCGTATCACTCTGAAGGTCGTCGGCTTTACATAGACCAGAATAACAAATATGATTAATCAATTAGGGGGCGTGGCATTTATCTATAACTTTGCCACTGTACTTACGCGTATTTATAAAGTTTCATCATTTATTTTGCCTACTTAAGTGGCCATTTTAGTCGCGTAGGTTGCAACACTAATGGCCCAGTGTTGCACAATGCCAACAGACTCCGTATACTATTACCAAGCGGATCTCTCAATGAAGCTTAATTGTTGTACCGACAATTTTCTAGGGTTTAATTAAGACAGATTAAAGAGCACAAGAATGCAGCGCGTAATTGGAGGTTTATTATTAGATCGAATCGAGGTGGAAACCAGATTGTGTCCAAGAGTAAATACAAGTATACTTTATATAATAATTCTTTTACAATTTATACAATATTGTCTATCAATATTATATAAAATAATTATTTAGCTATTTATTCATTACACCAGCAATTTAAGCTTAGACAGATAAACTTATTATTTGCTTGGCTCTATTTCTAAATATTTACGTATTTGGTTGTATAATATTTCTATGAAAATGTCTGCACTACATCTAAAGTCGTTTTATGATATATTATTACTATAATTTTTTGAAGTTAAAACTCATTTAGGCTAATAATGGGCAGTTATACAAACGGTAATCATTTTGGCTTGCCAAAACTCCAAGGATTAAGTCACACAGCTGACACGCTCAAAAGTAATGCTTGACTGTCTGGACATAAAGCCCACGGCACCCCGCAGTCACTTGTGCTTTGTCGATTTGGTCGTTTTAGTGGCATTTCGTCAAGTCAATGACTTTGGTTGCTCCATAAAAAATAAAACATCGTAAAAAGCATGAAGCGATATGAAAAGCAGTTTGCAGCTGGCCAAGCGATGCATAAAGCCAAATGCAGGGCAGTCAAAGAATCCCAGAGACGATACACATATGTATAGGGGCAGAGGGCAAGGGGAGAAGGTTGGCAGCCAGGGATTTCCAGTTGCTGCCCCATGCCGCTTGCTGCATCTCTTGAATTGCAGCAAATGTTTTCGGAGGCTGATTTCGATTACATTTAAGCTACGTTTTCGTATTCGTTTTTGATTTTTTAATTTTGTTTTATTTTATTTTTTTTTGTTCAAGTGGTTTGCGTTGAAACTGGTGCAACCTGCAGCGTTTGGCGTTTTCGCTGCCAACTGACGTGAATTCGATGCATTTTTTGGCCAAAAACGAAGCCAAGCTCATTTCGCAACCGAGCGGCTACAACAACGAGACATTTGCTTCAATTGGATGGACAACTTGGCGACGGCGACGACGACGGCGATGACCTCCAAAACTTGCTGTCTAGATCAGCTCACACAGTTCGCAGCTCGCGACTGGCATGGCTTGTATAGTCGCTCATTAGAGCAAAATGTGCAACGTCTCGCTGGGCTTTTTCTCAGACAGACAAACAAAATCAAAAAGACAAACAGACCAAAAAAAAAACGACAACTATAAAACTGAAAAATACAACTGAAATTGCGAAAAATTACATTTTGAGTTTTTCCATTTGCCTTGCTTACTGCTCTTTTCGTTGTCTCCGTCTTTGTCTCTGTCATTTTGTGGCAATTAATTAATTTCAACAAATATGCGTGCCCTTCCGCCTCCCCCCCCCCCTACCGACAGCTTCTTTTGGCCAGAAATATTGTTTTAATTGCCCCCGCAATATATCGCAAGTTGCTGCAATTTGTTGCCATGTCTCGCCATCATTTTGGGTGGCCAAAATGAATTGCGTAAATGCTGCAATCATCGATGCAGAGAAACCAATGTAGAGTTCCTCCTGCTCGAAATGAGGATATATATTTATGTTTCGGATGTTGATTAATGTTTGATTAAAGAGCAACTGGGTTTTTGGACCGGGTCTGCTGTCGAAAATGAAAAGAAAGTGGAGCATGTTAGCTTGTTCGGCAAGTAGAGCATATCTTGAGGATACATGCAATTAACGAGTAAGTAATAAAGTAATAAAGTATTCAAGTATGTAAATTATGTCAAATTATAATGAATATATCATAGACTTAAAAAGAAATTTTGTCCGCACAGTTGGTAAATATTTTTGAAATAATTCTACAGTTTTATTGTTAATTTGTTTATTATGATGGGCTATGTGGGATCTTCTCTATCCCCATATATATTATTTAATAATGTGAAAAGTATCTTTCACTCTGCAAACTTACAGTTTTCATACTTTGCCCCACTTCCTTTTCAGACACGGGAAACACTCTTCGCCTGATTATACTGATTCACAGTGAAGTGTTTAAAATTAGATATTAACCGTATTTGAATGTGTGAACTCTTTCACCTGGTCAGCTATAAAGCCCATGCTACCGACCATGGAACATCGCGGCACATCCCCGCATACATTTTCACAACGCTTGCATTGAAATGGCAACAATTAAATTAGCCATAAAAGCTACCGCATCGCATCGCATCGCAGCGTCTGACTGTCTGACTGCGGGGATTATTATTATGCAACGGTGCTGGCCAGGCCATTTTGGCCATTTGGCGGATCGGCCATCGACCATTTGCCATGGCATTTTTCGAGCCGGCACGAGTATTTGCCGATCGAAAGAGCTTTCCCTCTCTCTGTTTACATCCCGCCATGCGCGATATGAATTATGGCGCCAAATTGCAGCAGTTTTCAGTTTCGGGGTGTGTCGTGGACGAAATTGAAACTGTGCCAGCAGACACACCACATACACACACCCGCACAGAGAGAGAGAGAGAGAGCAACGAGGCTGCCTGTGATCCTTTCACCTGCCTGCGCCAAACAAAAGACTTAGGCAACGAACTCGCTTCGCCTATTCTGCACATTTCCGCATGGAAAGTGTTGGGCGCGCTCCTTAAAGTTCTCTCTATCTCAGACAACTGAATAATTGGGGAATTGTGCCACTTGGTGCCATTTGAGGGCATTCCCAAAAAACCAAAGCAACAGCAGCGGCAGCAGCAGCAATTGCAGAGTAATTGAATGCGACATATCTCAAAAACATCTCTGGTAAATGCAACATAAATAGCCTGGCGAATGCCTGCAGCTTCCCAAATGCGGCAAGCAGTTGACTCCGCTTTGTTGCCCCTGTTGCCACCTCCTGCTGCTGCTGTTGCCACTGTCAGCAGCAGTTGTCCGCGGCGTCGGCGACGGTTCGCAAATGTTGCATAATTTTAGTTTTCTTCGACTTCGTGGCGCAGTTGCATGTGTTGCTGCTGTTGTTGTTGCAGCTGTTGCTGTTGTTGCTGCAATTGCAGTTGTTGCTGCTGCTCTTGCTGCTGCTGCCTTGGAAGTCATCCAGTTAGTGTGTCACTGTGGCATTTGAGTTAGGCCAGTCAAGAGTCACCGTCGCTGTCGCAGTCGCTTTTATTTTTGTTATTGTTATTGCTGTTGTTGTTGTTGTTGTTGCTGGGCCTTTTGTGTTTGAAAATTTGGATATTAGTAATTCGGTGTATCGCATTGTCATGCTGCATATTATTGTTATCGCTGCTGGTCAAATCAACATCATCGTTAATTCGAATTGATTTATACAGTGTTGATAGCTTCGGTAGGCGTGTCACAATCAGTTGTCCACACAGAATCGATTTGGGAAATGCCAAACGATAAGTTTATGCAATCGACTTTAGGCCGAAAACGAAACGATCAAAGTGAAACGAAACATAGATAGAGAAATCACGTGGGGAATTCTTAAAAGTCAAATGAATCTTGAGCAGGATACACTGTTTAATTTAATTTTAATTGCTCATTCCGAAAGAGAAGCTCTGCAAGGGCTCAGGCTAATTAAGATCACTGAATAGATATAACAAGGCAGCGATTTTAAGTACTTAAGAGTGTTAGAGAGACAGAAAGATCATATCGCCTTTTCAAGCCCTTGAAAAGGCGTTGAACTTGAACTCGCACCCGAACATCTTAGATCTTCAAATGCCAATTAAAGATTTCAATCATAAGCAAACTGAATTAACGATTTCGAAAAGTATAACAACTTACGAGCTGTAAAACCTTTTTCTACTAATTGCATAACCCAAGACACTTTGGATCTTCGAGACTCTTTTCCCTTTTATCTATTCAGTCGATTTATGCAATTCTTTGCTGCAATACCTTGCACCATAAAGACATAAATTTTGACTTGAATTACAATTGGCCGGGTGCTAATAATAACAACAGCAATAGATATGGTTCACACACACCTCATATAGGCAACAGCTACGGCAAAAGACAAGACAACTGAACATAAGTCGAGCAAACGACATAATTCCCATGGTGCAGGGGTTTTTGTTTCTCGACTTTTGTTTATATTTTTCTCTCTGTTGTTTTTTGTTTTGTTTCTTTCGTGATCTTATTGTTTCTGTTTTGCGCTAATTGCTTTTTGCGGTTCGCTCGAGATGAAGTGGACACCCCAACAACAAACGAAGCAAATGATAAATGTCTTTTACAATCGCAGTTGGAACACGACCTGAGTAACAAGGATTAAATTGGCAGCTGACAGTAAAGTTCCTAATTAACCTTGTTGTCTGAGGCGTATACCTCGTAGAATCTCTTCTGTTTTTTACTGAAGAAATTACCTTAGCATATTTCTTTTTAAACAAAAATTTCTTTTGTTCATCAACTCGTTCAATGTTTCTTTATTTTAATTTAATGAAAATTATAATTCTTCTTAAAAGTATATTCATAATTAAGTACCTAATTAGCCAAGTTGTCTGGGCATATACCTTATATAGAATAACGCTCTCAAACTTTTTTTTTACAATATCAACTTACAACAAATTTTTTTTGGCAAATCATCTCGTTTAATATTTCATGATTTTAGTATATTAAGAGATTATAATTTTCTTCTAACAAATATATAGATATAATAAATTTAAGTTTTGTTCAATTTTCTATTGCATTATTTGCCTGAAATCATCGAATTTCCGATTCGTATTCAAATTCGCATGCTAAATTTGATGTCAAGTTTGTTTGGCTTCTCCTAAACCTGCCCATAACAAATGTTTATTATATTTATTTTTACATTTAAACTGGCTGCGCGGCAGCCTCTTGGCAATTGAAGTGTGACTGTGGGCGTTGAGTGGGCGTGCCAGCCAGTTCTTTCAGTCAGTTGCCGACACCGCCAACCATGGTGGCATGGTGAGGTGAGGCAAGGCGAGTCTGCAAGTCGATTAGGTTCTCTCTCTCTCTATGGTTCCGTGTGCATTTCGTGTTGTGTTTTCTAAGAGTTGTTGTTGTTGTTGGTATTATAAGCCTGGCATTGTGCTGTTGTCTGCTGCAGGTAAGTCGGAATTTTCAAGGTCTACCGGGCCGTGCCCCTAGCCACAATTGCCAATCGCATGGAAAATGTCAAATGGACAGGAAAAATTGAAAAACAGCGAGTTTTCTGATTGCCCATATTGCTCTTTGTTCTCGAGAGCTATTTTCTAGTATTTTCCCAGAAGACTATGTGGAAATTTAAGTGCGAAAAGCGTGTTGGGGACAACGTAAACAAAGGTCAGAGTCATTTTTATTTTCCTACCATTTTCGGCGGGTGTTGAGGTCGCTCAAGAGCGATGCCAAAATAATAACAGTAATAACACAGTAAATTGGGTTAACAGAGAAATCAAAATTTTTACTCGCCTGACCTTTTCGCGCAATTATCAAAAATACAAAAGCAACAACAACCGAAATGCTGAAAATTGTTGGGGTTTTTTTTTATTTCGTATTCGTCTTGTGGTCTAAGTAAACAACTTTTTTTCTGCCCGTTTTCTTTGGTACTAAACGTGCCGAGTACAAAATGTGGCCAAATTAAATGTCGAAGGTTTTGCACGATTGTCTCTCGAATGAGACTTCGGCTTTGGCCCCGTCTAGGTCCGGCGATTCAATTGACAAATACTATCCGTACCCGAGATCGGACCTACCTCAATCAACCTCGACATGAACCGACTCGGGGCACGAAATTCGTTAGGCGAAGAGATCTGGCTGCAAATTTAGGCCAAATTGTGTCGCTTGAGTTGTCGCCGTTGCCGTCTTTAATTTTCATAAATTTTACTGATCTTTTACACTGATTACCCTTCGTAGTCTGACCCTGAAGCCTGTAATAATGGCACGATAATGGAATAAGAGTTTTATTTTTGCTTATTTCGAGAATACCCAGCTGCTGGGTTTTTCAAGAGCTTAAATTAAATAAATACTTAATTACTTTTTTCTTAATTACAGAACCGACAAAAAACTTGTATTTTTTTCGCTCCAGTTTTGAAATTTGAAAATCAATTCTAGCGCGATTAAGGCACAATTAGCTGAAGCTAAAAACAAAAGCAATTCGGCTTGAAAAGTAAAATTAATCACTTTTTCAACATAGCGTCACGATTGAGCAGCAAAACATGTTCGGCATCTGAGTCTCCGACTCGATAATCGATTGCAAAAAGTTTTTAAACATGCGACAAAAATGCAGCAAATGAGGCAACAAAAAATACAAATAAAATACCCAAAAAAAAGCCAATCGATTGACAAATGCGAAGCATCATGAAAGTGGAGCAAATGCAATAAGAAATTGCTCACGTCGCACAAAGTAGACCTCATAGCATACCGTAGAGCCAACCTTACTCGGTTTGCTCATCGATTAAATGGCAAATGACAAATCTTTGGTTGAGCCAATAAATCGTGGCCAAGTCTAAACAGTCTTCTTAAGCATGCAAGCTAATGATTAAGCAAAATTTGTCAGCTAACCGACAGGGGTTACAATCAATTGAATACCCTCATAAGAATTAAAGTCAAGAAAAAAAGAAATACGTAGGTATCAAATAATGCTAAAAACTGCAAGTGAAATTAGACCGATCAATTTATAATCTTTATATTCAATTGAATTTAATTATAGAGCATACTGCAGTTCATCATTTTCGCCATTAGCTCAGCTTATCCAATAAACAATGGCAAATCCATTTTGAATGTGTTGTTTTCGGGTTTTCGGTTAAAATTTATGGCTTCACGACACGTAAAACACGTAAAGTGTTTTTATTAAAGACAGAATAATTTTTTATACTTATTTCGGTTCAATTTGTGCAGCATTCCCAGAAGGTTAGTTCAGTTTTTGATGTGTGTAGTTAATCTCTGAAGATCTACAAAGTGCACAGCACTTGCTCTGCCCCCACACACACACGATTTTACTACTTTATAGACTTGTTCAGTTTCGGCAAGTTGCTTCAAGTGGAAACTTTTTATGCATAGTAAGAATAAATTAAGGCCTTACTATATCATAATTTAAAATAAATCCGCTGCCGTTTGATTGCTCCTCTCTCTTTTGTATTCGCTTTTCTTTTGGCTTACTACACTGATTTGCAATTCCAATAGATCGGTTATATAACACTTTGGGGCGTCTGTTTTAAAGCTGACAAATGTTTGAATTCAAATGAGACAAACATCGAGAATAATCTAAATAAAGAAATGCCGAGTTGGCGCACACAAAGAGGTAAAAAAAATCGATAAAAATAAAACAAATCGATAAAAAAATAAAAAGAAAAAGGGGAAAAAAAAAAGAAATCATGTTTTACGTTTTCAAATTTGTTTATTAGTCGTTAGAACTGGTTCACCTTAACGCCAGCCAACCCGACATTAGGCATTAATTAAATAAGTTCGCCGGACAGATCTCACATCATCATCTAATATACACGGTATTCCGATCTTAGTTAGATTAGCTAATGGGAACCCCGATATCTTATGCAAATGCTGTGCTCTGCATTTAGACAGAGTCTGACTACATAATTATTAGACTTTTGCATAATCGAATCATCATAAATTGATCGGTAAGAGTAGATCGCTTTGTTCCAACCAGTAGTATAGCGCATTATACAATAATGAAAAACAAATTCATAATGCAAAATTAGTCGATCGACGATAAAAAAAATTAAGCACATTTAATTGATTAAGATTTCTTTTATTTGTCTTTGACTCGATATACGATAGTATTAACTCTTGAAAAAAAAAAAAAACAAGAAAAGAACTTCAATCTCAGTTTATTTTTGGCGCGTGTGCGCAATGAAAGTTGAAGCTCATCGAGACTATACAATAAAAAGTGAAATAAAAAAGCAAGAAACTTGAACTTGAACTTAATGTTGGGCCTTAACCGCTACGCTACACTCCCTTCACTTTGCTTATTTATTACTATACCATCTACAGTTGATTTCTTTAGCTTTTCTTAATGGCCAGTTTTGGGGTCAGCTGCTTTATCGTTGCATCGTTCTTTATGTGTGGCCGATCTTCGGGTCTTCGCTTGGGTTATTGTTAGGCACAAAAGCATCCATTCAAAGGCCTCAAATTGTGGATCTCGTTTGATAATGTGGTTCAAACATCGCTCGATAATGATTATGGTAATGATAATGATGATGATCGTGGTGTTTGTGTCTGACCTTCGCCTTCAACTGCACATTACAATGCACAACGTTATAACGACGACGACATAACATCTTTGGTATTATTCACAGGCATAGATCTAATGTTTCTCGCCTCGCCTTTGTTCTCTCCCGCACTCTGTCTCTCTCTCTCTCTCTCTCTCTCTTTCGCAATCTCTCTCTCTCTCTTTCGGTCTCTCCCTCTCTCTCTCTCTCTCTCTCTCTGGCTGTGGCTACTTTTGTTCACACGTTCCATTTACATAGCCACCGAGCGATTAGACTCGTATTGCCCGACATGGGTATATACTACATAATATTAGGTTTTTTCTTGTTTTAGTATATTTTCTTTGCACATTAAAATGTCAAATTATACATTCACACATACAGACACACACACAAAAGTCTCCCAATCATTGCACCTACAGTTCGAATTCGCTTTGCTCAGCCAAAATCTGAGATCAAAAGTTCAGTCACGAACCCAAGCGAACCCAACTGAACTCTCCGCACAGACAGAACTCACATACCAAACGGCGCATAGACCAAAAATTGGATAAAAAAAAACACAAAAAATTGCACCGCATTTTGAAAATGCAGCTGTACTCGATTGGCGGGGTACCCCAAAGCAAATGAAAAACAAATTTCTTATGCAACTGCAGCTATGGTATTTTTCTTGTATGATTATTCAAAGTTATCAATGGGTTTGAATCAATTGTACGAACTTCTAAAATTTTTGGGAAAATAAATAAAATACCGAGTTGAATTTAGAATTTTTCAAACACAGTCAAGATCATTCTACACAAAGCTAAGCTATATTTGCTAAGAATCTTTAATCTTCATATTTGTGTGAGCTTCCATAATATTTGGAAAAATAAATTAAATAGAAATAGAATCGAATTTCTAAAACACTTTATAAATTAATGTGAACTGTTTTTAAAGTTGCACACTGATTGAGAATCTTTAAAACACTTTATTAAATGTTTTTGACACTATACTCCATTGTTTTTTTTTTCATTTTTGAGTTTGCAAAACTTAATGGATTTGAGATTCTGTTCATAGTTTTTTTTAGATTAAGTGTCCTTGAAGTAGACTTTAGAAAGTTTTGAGCATCATCAAATTTTTAATTTATTCACTTGATTAACTTAAAACTTTTATATTATATTTATTGATTTGAATATCGATCGCATAATCTCTATAAGCACCGTGGATCTTTTTTACCATCGTGTACCCCCAGTTGTCTACTAAGTACTTTGAATAAGCCTGAACACTCGACATGCTTGCCAAGAGCCACGCTTACACACACACACTCGGGTCACACGGATTGCTCGTACACACGTACAGTGTACGTGTGAGCCGAACCGAACACGCTCGGCACACGTACGTGACGAAAGCTTTTTTTGGTCACACACCGATAGTGTTGCAGCATTTCCTTTTGAGAATCGGTGAGAGAGCCAGTCTTACAGCGAAGGAGAGAGAGAGATTGCATAGAAGGCATGCGGACAGGCAGCTAGAGCGAGCGAGCGAGCAAGTGCGCCGGGGGCAGACGCAGAGAGAGAGAGCGCGCGCGCGCGTGCTTTTGCTCTGCCTACAAGATCGGCCATTGCAGAAACCGCAAAGCAGCAGCAGCATCAGCAGCATCGGCATATAAAAGCTCGAAATGTCTGTGCAAAATTATTCAGTTAACAGTTGCGGGTTGGTTGAGACATACACACCCCGGCCAAGTTGTTGAGTGCGCCTGTCTAGGAGTTAAAATAAAGTGCAATATGAAATCCATGGTATGTTGTGTTCAAGCGTACTATAATAATACTATATAGAAAATAAAAACTTGCGATCGAAAACGTCCAAAGTTCTCAAAAAGTGTGCAGTATAATTTCCACATAAATTTCAAATCAAAAGGCTATGGAATTCTTTGTGAAAAAAACATTGAGTATTAATTATTATATAATGTGTGCCTGCAGATATCAAAAAGATGTTCTAGACTTTGAGTTGGCAATTCAAATATTTTAGACGTACATTTAGTAGCTTAACAATCATTTGATAGATCATAAACAAAAATACAGCAAAAAAATGCGAAAACAATTAATAATAATAATTAAAGTTCAATAACTGTTGTTTTTTTTAGAACAGTTTTTCAAATTTTGCTAGAGTACTCATTTTTCAAAAATCTTTTTTAATACACAGTTTTAAAAGGGATAAAACAATACACTTAGAAATTTAATAGTAATTTTTCAATTAAAAACATAATATTTTAGTTAAGATTATCTGGACAGATAAAAATATTATGATACTTTTAAAGAACACTTTTAGCTAAATTTATTTTAGTAAAGTTGATTAAAACAGACTTTAAAAGTATTATAATAATTTTAAAAGTTCTTCTAGTTAGTTTGGACAGAATTCTAAAATATTATAATAATTCCCAAGAGTTCTTCAATATTATTATTTGATATTATTACCTAGAAAAATATCTCTTGTAGATTATTTTTAAATATTTTGTAAAGTGAAAATGTTTTCAACTTTTACCGATCGCAGTTCGCACAATGAATTATACAAGTGCCTTTTGCAATTCAATTCATTCTTGCACATTAAGTATGCGCCCCGTTGCACATGAATGGTCTCAGCCAGTTGGCCAATTGGCTATCATTGAACTTGGCGCTCTGCCCGGCCAAAGCTATAGCTTGCCAGTTAGCCAATTCGCTTTCAACATTGCATAATTGTCATATTCGTAATTATGGAGTGCCGGGACGGAAGTGCTGTCGTGGCATTGTGTAATAGTCGAGCTAACCCAATTTGTGCGCTTTTTCTTTCTTTCGAATTGCAGCTAATTTTTGGCCTGTTGGCTATGTGCGTGCTGGCTGTCAGCGCCAGTGAGGAGGGTGAGAAGAAGGTCGAGATTGCCCCCGCTGTTGAGAGCAGCGCGACGGCCGAGAACAAGAAGGAGAAGCGCGGCATTGGACACACCGGTTACGGCTATGGCCCATCCTCAATTGGAGGCGGTGCCATTCTGAGCGCCGGACCCGCCATTGCTGCACCCATCGCTGTGGCACCAGCTGTCTCTCTGCCCACACAGGTGCACACCAACACGGTGATCAGGACCGTGCAGGTGCCCTACCAGGTGGAACGTCATGTGCCCTACCCCGTGGAGAAGACCGTCACCTACCCAGTCAAGGTGCCAGTGCCACAGCCCTACCCAGTTGAGAAGGTCGTTCACTACCCAGTGAAGGAGATTGTCAAGGTGCCCGTCCAGGTGCCACAGCCCTACCCCGTCGAGAAGATCGTCAAGGTGCCCGTAAAGATCCCCGTCGATCGTCCCTACACCGTGCATGTGCCCAAGCCATACCCAGTGCCCGTCGAGAAGCCAGTGCCCTACACTGTCGAGAAGCGCGTCATCCAGAAGGTCCCCGTCCACGTTGACCGCCCCGTACCCTATGAGGTTAAGGTGCCCGTGCCCGTGCACGTTGAGAGCCATGTGAAGCCCGCTGTTGCCATCACCCACAGCGTTGCCGCCGCTCCAGCTATCATCAGCCACGGCATCTCTGGTCATGGTATCTCTGGACCCGGCATCTCTTACAGCAGTGGACTCGGCATCTCTGGCCACGGCATCTCTGGCCATGGCATCTCTGGACATGGCGTCTCTGGACATGGCATCTCCTCGTACGGCATCTCCAGCCACGGTGGCTACCTCCACAAAAAGTAGATCAATTTAATGCTATCGAGGGCCAAACAGAAATGAAATCGGGTGACGGCGAGCACATCAACAACCTGTCGAAATTCTTAATTCCAAATCGAAATCCAAATGAAACTGGAACCCAACCCGTACCCGAATCCACAGTCCCTCAATGTACGACTTACAATTTAGATTTAGTTTGTGATACAAACCGAAATTCTAGGAGGAAGCAACAACAACAACAGCAGCGATCATCAAATGCAGCATTCTGATTAGGGATTCCCCGGTCGGAACCCTTTGGAAACTTGCCAAGCCTTGCTTGTATTTGAATCGTATCTCTCGCCTCCGTATGTACATTTTTTCTAGACAGAACAAACAAAATCAGTTGCTCCTTCGACTTTTTCACGTCAGTTTCTTTTCTATGAAATGTTTGTACATATTTAATAATGTAAATAAAATGAAAAATCAAAAAAAAAAAAAAAACTCTTCTTTTCTTTATTTAATGGAATGGAGGGCTGTTCTATATATATATTTTATTTAGAAAGCATACAAATTATAGATTAGAAATCCAAGTTTCTACAATATGTACAACATATCTGGTAGCTTACTTCGACTATACATTATCTACACAATATTGACTTAAAGAATGTGTATAGTGTATAGTGTATACTTGCACTCTGTTGTGAAAAGCCCAAGTAATGTGTCTAATTAAATAACATTTTCAAGAGCCAGTCAAACTCTTAAATTATATAGCTTTATTTAACTGAACTGCATACAACTGTACGATAAAATAGCTTTCATCAAAGATTGTTTGACATTTTTTTAACTATTTCTTCAACCGTATTTTTAAAACCTTTTCATTATTTAAGGTTTTTGTAGAGTGCCAGAGCTTTTTATGTATTTGGCTAGCTTAAAACTATTTAATTTATAAGAAACTGAGCTTTTTAAATCGTATATAGACATAACAAAAAGTATGCTGTACTTTTTTGAATACCCGACAGTTTGATATGCCTAAGACTATGCAACTCATTCAAATGCACTGTAGGTATTTCCGATTAAATACCCAGCACACAGTATACGATATGTTGATTATTTCATTCTGTAGCATCCACTAGTGTGTATATCGAGTAATCCAAGCGCTATGAACTCTCAACTATTTGATACCTTGCAGTTTATATAGTATATAAAACCAATGACTTCTTCGATCGATCACATACAAGAGTTTACCTCCTACCTACACAATTATTGCATATAAATAGTGTAGTGTTTATTACTTTTCCATTTACCTTTAATTTATATACCCTATTTGATCCATTCTCAATGAGCGCAGGATACAATTATCAGCTATGTACTTCAACCTCGCCCGAAGAGTGAACTTAATATATAAATCAGTTCTGACTTAAGAGCATTCAAGCTAAGATCATTGCACCGAAGCGTTATTCAAATATGTGTAATTTCCATGCAATATATCTGATAATAGTTCTACCAACTGCACTACTTCATACGCAGGATCCAAACTTATGTGAGAGGCAAGAGCAGGTAGTATATACCATAACCGAACGAATACCGCTGGAGGAATACGGTCGATTTGCTGAGGTGTTTAGACAGATTGGCATTCCAGGATCCATTCGAAGTGTGGTGCGTAAATAGACTAAGCCTCTGGAAAAAATACCTATCTGAATTAAAGTGAAATTTATTTTACAGAACAAAACTAAGCTGGAGTCTCGGCTTGTATGCTGTCCCGGCTATGAGCGCATCGAAGAAGACTCTCAGAGCTGTCAACCTATGCCGACCACCGAAAGCTCCACAGTCAAACCTGCTGATGAATCGCAGAGTAAAATATGCCTAACTTGGATCATAGCCTTTTCTTTTTCTTTACTGACTCTTCTAGTCGTCATTGTCGTGGTCACTTTCTTACACAAAAATAGAGGATTCGACAATAGAATCGATAAAATGCATGATAATTGCAATGAACTCGAAGCACGCACGGCATTGTTTCCGATGTCAGAGTCAAATTAAGAATAGGAATAGTAAAACATTTCAATCTTACTTTTAATCTCTCAAAATATGATACGTTTAAAAGTGGAATGTACTATATGAAAACTGAAATACTTGACAAACAAGATCATTTACAGTCAGATTACAAATTTCATATATTTACTCCGATTCCATTGGACTTGTTCCATGCAAATTAATTTGCTACATACTATGCTTATCTCTATTAAAATGTACATACATGAACGTACATATATCTATATTGTTTATAATTAAAAAACAAGGCATCGCGAGACCCAGCACTTATTCCTCATCCAGAACTCGAAGACTACAGACAAAGTAACAACCCTAAACTATTCTGAATATTGTAGGGCAAGAACAATTTTTTATTCCATGAAATTTTCGGAGTACTGCGAGGGTTTTTTTCGCGGAAGCACCCATGAATCATGGTTAAATGATATCACATTTATTTTTTGGGTGCTTTGACATTGCTTTAGTACACTATATTTACATAAACATATGTGTGTGTTCATGATAAAACCAAAATGTGCATATATTCTAATTATGTATATACAAACAGAGTAAATACATTTACATATCTCTAGATTTGTGAGCAACTTAAAGTCAGTAATAATTTCAAAATTTAGTCCGCATCCGTTCACGATCTCGTAATCATCGCGTCTCTTTTCGAGAAGTTACAATGACAAAAGTATTAATATTGTGCTTTATAAGCCTCTATGCTCGATTAGTAATAGGTGCTGGGGATTCACATATGTGTATTCGGGATATTCAAGTATCTTACACGGCCACCGAACGGATTCCAGTCGAACAATATGGTGAATTCATGGACTTACTTATGGAGTTAGATGTACCGGGTGAAGTGAAAGAAGTTGTAGGTTTTCTGATCAATTAAATCAAGAAAAGTATGCGCAATTATTGACTAAACTTTGCAGATCAAAACTAGACTGGAGCCTCGTGAAGTGTGCTGTGAAGGTTACGAGCCTTCAGCTCTTAATGACAAGGTCTGTCAACCTATTTTGGATCCGACTATTCTAGATACGCATTTACAACAACAAAACGCGTTGGTATCAAGTGGTTCCCCTAAAAAAGCAATTGGTCTGTTCATGTTCTGCACCTTTTATATAATATTTGGCATATTATATAACTAATAAATAGTGTGTACATATTTATGCATATACGAAAAGCTTGATAAAAACAAGTCGGAAAGGCTATAGTCGAGCGTGTTCGACTGTGATATACCCGCTACAACTCTTCGGAAAAACACGTGTCAAATGTATTTATTTCTTTCCGTCTCTAATTTGTTCTGCGTATGCAAGTTCCACTCGATTCTTATTGGATGTTCCCATTACTTGTATTACTTTGCAGTTATAACTTAGCAGAGGGCTTTAAATTATGCATGTGTGATAGAGACGCCTATACATACATACATATATGGTGCATCACCATAGATCTCAACACATCTAATTAGATTTGTCGTTTGTTTTTTGTATTGCTGCTCAATGTCTCTTTCGATTCTATGTAGCTTTAAATATAGAAAGAACTTATATTGTATTTTGCAACACACTGTAAAATAAAAAAAAAATATAAGATACGAAAAACAATTTAATATAAGCCGGTCGCCGCACCCAGGAGTTGAACTCCGAACCTCTCGCATAACAGTCAACTACCATCACCACTCGGCCACTGCATTTCTTACGCAATGTCCGATAAAATTGCATTGTGAATATTTTCGGAGCACATAATTAAACAAAAATTGCCTGCTGCTGGAGTTGAACTCGGGTCTGCCCAATTGAGGAACTAACATTCGAAAAAACCTAAAAACCTAAAACATAAACACATGGTCACAAAGCAATACTATTTTCTGAATATCTTCCTTATTTATCGGCCAATCTTAGCAGCAACGATCGTTTTTTTTTTATTTATGGGGGCGGATGGAGGCGTGGCGAAAATCCAAAATAAACTTGATCTGCGTACAGTATTAACACATATTGTCACCAAATTTGGTAGCTCTAGCTCTTAAATAGCTGAGATCTAGGTTTTCACACGGACGGACAGTCAGACAGACGGGCAGACGGGCCTAAAAAGTTAGGTGTCTTTAATACTTATTTCCACCACACATACCGTACATATATTCATATCATCTCATTATTTTTGTTCAACGAAAAGATCACATTCACTACGATTCAATTGAGTTTCTCCCCGCAAATTGATAATTTGCTATATACAATGCTTATCAGTATATAAAAATGTACATACATAAATGTACATCTATATTGTATATAATTAAAAAAATAAGGCCGCTCGAGTCACCAGCGATTATTCTTAATCCAGAAGTCGAAGCCTACAGTCAACGTTGCACAAATATCACAACTCGTACGAGGTTGTTCGTTTGATTATGGTTCGCAAAGATTATAAGTTAGTCTGGGGACTTGCGCTCCTCATCATCGGATGTGTAGCTGCTTCGAGTCCACCTGATTCTACCGAAACAGAGTGCAGCGAGGGTTTTGTAAAGAACGAAGCCGGAGAATGTATTGATAAGTCAGTTCATGAATTGAAAGAATTTCGCCAAGACTACGGCGACCAAGTCGTTGGAGAATTATCGAGATTGGTTGCTAATCTTCCAGTGGTAAGAATTCAACGATGAATACTTTCATTATAGCCATATATCTGATACATCTTATAAATTCAAGCCAACTGCTGAAAATGTCAAGCCTCGTTGCCATTCAGATGATCCCAATTTGTGCAGTAGGATAGTTCCCGCCACTAGCCAACCTTCGCAGGAATGGCTTCTACTTAGGGATGAGTTCAGGAAATTGAATATTACTTTTCCTTTTAATTTCGACGTGAGTATACTGAATTTCGAAAGATCTTAAAGCACTACTCTAGCGCTGAATTTGATGTCTTTATCCAGGAGGAAACCGAATATTTCTGCTGCGATGGCTATACAAGGAAAGATACGGAATCTCTCTGCTTGCCCGTGTGCACCTCCAAGTGCGGAGTGAACATGTATTGTGCGAAGCCAGACTTGTGCGAGTGCTATGAAGGTTTCCAGAAAAAGTCCGATGAGCTGTGCATGAGTGAGAGCGAAGACCTTCAGCCCGATGATCCGCATTTGTGCAGCCAGAAGGATGAGGTGAGCTATGTCAAGTCGGTTTTGGCTCCCATAGTTAAGCACGGTAATTTGAGCCACATTTCTGAAGTCGTAAGCAGTCCAATCATGGAATACTATGAGGTAAGTCTTGTCACACTGTGTCAAACCCTGACAAACCCTAACTGAGCCCAGCAAACTCTTCCTTCTACCATCGTAGAACACAAGCAGAACAGAGACACATTTCTTCTGTTGCCCGTCATATGAACAACTGTCCAAAGGTGATCGCTGCCAACTGAAATACCATAAGCCAATTTGTGACCAGGATTGTCCAGCTCACAGTTCTTGCATTGCGGATGGAGAGTGCAGTTGCGATGTGGGCTATACCAACGCCTTTGACTCGTGTATGCCCGTCTGCGATGGCGAAGCTCCCACGAACAGTCGTTGCGTACGGCCCGGCGAATGGGAATGCGATGATGGGTACATTAAGGTGCCTTCCTACCAAGGACCGGTAGCCTTCAATTGTGAGCCACATTGTAGCAAGAGCTGCACAATATTCGCCGAGTGCGTGAAGCCGAATGTATGCCAATGTATGCCGGGATACATTGAAGGTGATCTCGAGGATCTGATTCCAAACGAAAAACTGAAAATCTGCACACCGGAGCCGATAGAAACTACAACACTTCCACCAAAAATCCAAGTGGTATTTAGGAATCAGTAGAGTCGTTTGGCGCTCAAAGGATAAGTAAAATGATTGCGTTGCTATCAATAATTGTATCGAATATCTATGAATAAATACCTGCAATTGCAATATGTTCGATATCAAATTCATTGATTCCTCAGCTAGATTATTACAAAGAAATCCCATTGAATATTACAATATAAATAGCTGTATATATATATATATATATAAAGGTTATCAAGGTATCAACTCTGTAGCCTCTGCCAGCCACAAGGCAGTAATTTATTCACAATACGCAAACCTAATGATAGACAATACGTGGAATCATTATCGCAAATTAAATGGACTAGGAAAGTCATAAGACAGTAGCAGAATTAATAATGATTATGAAGTCAACTTCTTGATTATAATATATTCTCCTAATGATGTATGATTGTATGAATACTCGCAGTATTATATTAAATAATTATTTCAATCGCTCTTATACATGCTCTTATCAAAAATTGTTATCAATTATGCATATAACGAGTGGAAAGGAGACAACAATAATCAAAGCATTTATACATACATACATGGAGATTATAAAATGTATATGTTTATATGTGTGTGTGAGCGTGTATATTTCGTTTCGCAAGTAAACTTTGTTAAACACGCATCGCATTATTGATTATCTCGCTGTGGAGCTCAAACATACGCTCGGAAGGCTTCATTTATTCATTTTATCAATTTTTGAACCATCTTGTACAACTATGCAACCTAAAGATCAATGCTTTATATGGGCATTTCTAATCGTAATTGTGTCAAGTGATGCTGCCAACTGGCAATTGAATCCTAATTCAAATCTGTGCTACAAAGCAGTTGAAGAAGAGTACACAGAGTTGATACCTTATGGTAAAACTATAAGCGATTTAATTAGACGTTATAATTTGTTAGCTCCTCTTCGCAGAGTGGTGAGTAATGCTAAACATGAATTTACTTTTAATTTTGATATTTGGCAATAACCTTTATCTAGCACAAAACGAGAATAGTTAATAAATTCGATTGCTGCGATGGTTACGAAAGACAAAATGAGACATCACCATGTTTGCCCAGCCAAGATCCCAATTCGGTATTGATAAAGGTGAAGGCGCCGATCAAGCTCAACAAGCATCCGAAGCGTATCATTAAGGAACTACAAAAATACAACATTACTCTGCCAACAATCAAGGTTCGTATTGGACTGCACTCAATGTAGTTGCATTTCTGACTCGCTTTCCTAGGTTACAATTTACAGAACGGAAACACGTCGTGTTTGCCGTAAGGGCTACGAAAAGCAATCAGAGGATGATCTATGCAAGCCTAAATTTCAAGAACAAAAAATGATCTGCAACTGTGGCCGGCACAGCAAGTGTATTGCATCGTATACGTGCGAGTGTGACGAAGGGTTCTATTCCGAGAAAGGCGTGTGTGTTCCAGAGCCCGAGTGGAACGAGGAGGAAGTGAATGCTGCATTCGAAAACTTGATTTCAATGTCGCATGATTTAACTGAACTGAATGTAAAGATAAAATCACCCCGACTAAAGACTGCATATTTATATGTCTGTTAATTAAATAGGTCGAGAATGAGGATGCTTTAAATCCATGCACGAAAGAGGAAGAAAGTAATTATCAAGTCAAGGTACCGTACTAACTGCTGCTTCTCCACAAATTTTTATTAACTCATTTCGATCTTCGTTGATAAAAGCCAAACACAAATGTGAATCAAGACGTCTGCGGGTCTGGTTATGAAATCAAGGAAGGCATTTGCATCCCCGTATGTAGTACCGAGTGTGGTCCGAATAGCTCGTGCCACCAACCAAACGGAGAGTGTCGCTGCCATGTGGGTTACTCCAACTCGTCGAACTCATGTCAGCCCATTTGCTCTGGTAATATCCCCCAACATAGTCACTGTGTGGAACCCGAAAAATGGGAATGCGATGAAAATTACATTAAGATAGCCTACCCAGATGGATCGGGCCACTATTGTGAGCCACATTGCAGGAACAACTGCCCCGATAACGCATTGTGTGCGTCGCCGAATAACTGTGAATGCAAGCCGGGATACAAGTTGGGTGTAATAGAAAATTTTGGAATCAAAATCTGCACTCCGACATTAGTCGCAGAGTCTGTCGAAATGAAGTTTAGGTCGAATGTGGCATAGGGCTCTAATCGAAATTATTCAAGTCAAATTGCGCAATAGGATTTCCGCCCTGAACTTTAATGAAACATGTAAAACAACAAACGTTCTTTTAAATGAGTCTTGTATAAAGTAACATATATACATATATATTGTCCTTACTAACTATGATAATACCGTTACTCCCAAAGGAACTTGGTAAAAACTCATTAATCATGTATATATACCGCACCGAGTACCGTTTTGAATATTAAAATCAATGATACGAAAAATATGTGTTGTTTGTTTGTAATATTCTTCACTCCCTGTACTCTGAATGCAGGGTAAATGGCACTCATATGTTTCGCGTTCTGCCGCTTAAAAGCTGTTATCAAAAATAAATGGGCATTACCCAGAAAGATTTCAGGAACTACAGTATATTTTAAGAAATGATGAAACTTGGCTTATCATTGTATTTTACATTTTATTAAGATCTGACTACTATAACATCGTTTCATATTAAGTTATTTGTCTGAAAACTATAAATATATCGGCAATTTGAATATAATGGCATATATGGTATGATATTTAATTGAGTGTATGCAGAAATAAACGACAGCCAACTCGAAGAACGAACTAAAGCGACCGCAGAGTGGATTAATCGATCAACTGAAATGGCAACGAGAGCATTACGGGCAAAAACTGGACGGCCTCTTACGCGCTTTAACTCGCCCGATTGAGCCCAAGCGTGAATGGTGGCGACGCGGGCGCAGCGGGACGGGTTCTGCGGTTGTGTAAGCCTTAATGCAGTCTACAGTCTCCCGGGATCCATACGCCCAAATGTAGCGCAATTAATTGCAATGACAAATGGTGTGAAAATCAATTTCAAGTTCGTTGCCCAAGTCTTTCGTTTTGGCCCACTGCCACAAGAACCTGTTGACTTGACCGAAGCACACAACATTGATCTTGTGCTCTTAAAGCCACAGAAGTTTTAGTCGAGAGTGTGTAGCATGTGTGGCATGTGGCAACGGAGAATGGCGCGACCCAAAAACCTAAAGCAAAAAATAAGCGAAAAGAAAACGAAACGAAAAATGAAAATGAAAAGCCAAAGCCGCCAAAGCAAAGTGAATGCAACAACTGCGTCGCATAGACGCAATCAATTAGCGCTATGCGATGACGTCGACGTCGAAGCTGACTGAGACGGTGACTGCGACTGCAACTGCGACGTTGACGTCGTTGCTGCCACATGTGGCGGTTGCGTCATGGCGCCAAGCAGACCGTCTAGCGGTAATTGACTTGCAATTTCTTTTTGCAGCAACTTTTCGGTTGCAAAGAAATTTGCCAAATATGTTGCAATAGTTGCCAATCCGCCAAATAAACCAAAAGACCAAGACAAGTCCCAGCCATGTGTGCAGTGTGTATGTCAGGTGTGTGTGTGGGGTAATTTACGAGCATTTATCACAGAGTATTTTTCTGAAAGAGTTAATCGCAATGGGAAACGAGAGTTTTAAAAATAGATAAAAAGACTCGAGGAAATAAATACGATAATTATCGTATCATAATCAATTCGTTCTTGTAGTAAAAAAAGGAAAAATATATACATATATAATTTTATTATAATCTCTTCTTTTAATATAAGCATAGGGTAATAAAACAAATAATATAAAAAATATGTTGTGTTAAAAATAAATTAATTTTAAATAATAAATATACTAAGAAAACTCGTGACTTTTACCCAACACAAACTTCATTTATTTTTTTAATTTGCATACTACATGCATTTTGCGGGTTTGCCCCTTCATCGAATTTAATTATAGACGTGTAATTATAGACTCGTGTGTGCCATATTTCACTTGTTTACCCAATATTTGTGAAATAAAAATGGACCACTTTTAAGTACACCTTTTTGCGCATTTGCTTTTCTTCATCAGTTTCAGTTTCCGTTTGACAGATTTTCACTCGTCTCTGCTGCAGTTGAGTAGCTTTGATTAAGTCATAAGTATAATCGATTTACTTCTTGCTTATTAAACATAATGTATGTTGTACTAATGGGACAATTAACACACATTCTATTGCATTTGGCAATTATCTTTGGCGTTTTTCCTTGGGTTTTCCTCGTCTTTTGCGTATTTTGCTAGGCAAATCTTCAAACTCCAAGTGCTTTAATTTCTTGTTGCTTGGGCAAGAGCTTGATTATTTAATGTTTTATTTGTGCTTTTGTTAATTTACGAACATTTTAGTGCTGCCTAATTACGCCCCGCTCTATATACAACTAGCGAGGGCAGTTCGAATGAGTAATTCGACTCGTAAAAAAAGTGAACTAATCGAATTGTGTTTTGGCTTGATATGCACTTTTAAAAAGTGCTTTAGATATATCTGCTTAATTTAATTCGAATTCTGCTTATTTTTAAATGTATTTTTTATAACAAAATAATAAAAAATATATTTGAATAATATAAATAATTCAAATAAATGTTTTTGTATTCGGAAGCATTCCTTTCATATCCATAGTTCATTACTTATTGTTCATACCGCGTAAATAAGTGATACATGAAAAAGTGATGCGATGTTATTTTACCCGTTACTTGTGCGAACTCTCTCTGCAACTATTCTAGCTACACTCGCTGACACAAAACACAAACAACTTCTACGCCTCAGTGCGGCCAAAACGAAGAGGGAAACACATAGAAAAACGTACCGAAAATTAAAACAAAAAAAAAGAAAAAACAAAGGCTACCAAATAGATTTACAAAATGTACAACTAGAGTCGACTTCCAAGCACACTCACACACACTCATATAATGTTTATTCAATTTACGCAATTTACACCGAAAGCAACTGTAAAAGCAACAATAACATCAAGAGAGTTGTTGGCATTTGATTGCCAACAGTAATTTGCGTTTGCTTTTGTTGTAATTATGAACCGAAAATGGAAATCCCCCCCATTCGAAAAGAAGTATACTATGAAACGAATAATTCGCCAGCAAATTGTATGACAGCACAGAAATCTTAAGAGGTTTTATATGGTTTATCCTCATGTAAGTTTTCTTGTTTTAATTTCTTGTCTTGTTGATTTTATGCAGATTGCGCGCTGTGTAAGTCAATGGGTCAAGCTGTTGTTGCTGCGCTCCGCCTCCCTCCGTCAACCCGGAAAGCTTGAGCGGCACAGCTGTTACCTGAGCTGCTGCAGTGCACCGGAGGCGGAATTATATTATGATAATAAATTGTTTATGTTTTTTTACTGGTTTCGCTGGCACGAGTAAATTTGCATAGATTTACCCAGTTGCAGATTAGACCAACTTCCTTATTTATCGCGTTCACTGAGCAAGCTCAAGAGATCTCACACTCTGTAATACAAGCCGCAAACCTGATTAAGTGGACTTCAGGTTAGGCAGGTAATCCACTAGCTCCCCAGGCTTCGGTACACCTCCTCCTCGATCAATGGGGCGCAGCATTCAACGGCGCGTGACAGTTTGGCCAAGTAAACAAGCCCGAGCCACGTTCACGCGTTTGCTTACAATGGCAACGAGTGGGTCATAAACCAGAGACGCACCACAAGAGTTCAAATGCTTTTGCCATTGACCTCTTTTGCCCAAGCCGTAGTCGGCAGAAGGCAGACGTCAATTCAATTGCCGTGATTAACACTTTCGAATCGAGCCAAAAACATCGTATCGACCAAAGACTACATGTCTTTAAGCACGCCTCAATGTCATGAAAAGGCGGCTGATTGAAAGGGCTGCTGCGATTGCAATTTACCTGATTTACCTGCGACCGTTAAAGAGTTCGTTTTGTAATTGAGGGGCAGTTTCGAAAATTAAGCCAAAGATCGCAGCGATAAGCTGTTCAGCTTTTAAAATGTTTTTTTTAGCTAACTCAGTAATATCTTTTGAATTTGTTAAGGATTTCTCTAGCTAACTGAGAAATATCCTTTGAATTTGTTAAAGATTTCTCTAACTAATTTAAAAATATTATTTACATTTTTTAAAGATTTCTCTAACTAATTTAAAAATATTATTTACATTTTTAAAGATTTCTCTAAAGCTAATTCATAAATTTTTTTAAAGTTTTTAAAAGATTTCTTTAGCATTTTCAAAAATATTATTTGAAATTTTTAAAGATTCATCTAGCTAACTCAAATATATATTTATTTATTATTCCAGCTATTTGAGAATATCCTTAAAATTTGTTAAACATTCCTCTAGCTAACTCAGAAATACCATTTTGAATTTTTAAGAATTTTTCTAGGTAGCTCAAAAATATCATTTAAATTTGGTTAAGGATATCTCAAGCTAATTTAATAAAATATCATAGAAGTTGATTAAAGACTTTTTTAGCTATAATAACATTTAAGTTTTTCAAAAGTTTTGAAAAATCTCAACGATTTGAAAGTAATTTTCCGTACCTTCCAATTGTAGCTGCTTAGACAGCGACGGAGTCACAATTACTGCAACCACTTTTGCAGTCATTTAGCCAAGCTAACAAGC
Organism: Zaprionus inermis; assembly: GCA_018151445.1. Lineage (NCBI taxonomy): Eukaryota > Metazoa > Arthropoda > Insecta > Diptera > Drosophilidae > Zaprionus > Zaprionus inermis. The sequence continues at coordinate 3,000,125 of JAECXD010001696.1, forward strand.
GGCGCAACCCACTGAAAGACAACTAGCTACGACTACGACCTTGACCAGAAATGCAATGAACCCTGCAGTGTCTGCCCAAGAGATCTGGCAAACAATTGAATACAGTTCCAAGAGCCTCAAAGCTTAACAAAAATAGAAAAAAAAGAAAAATAAAAAGAAAAGATTTGAAGAATAAAGAGGAATAGATATAAAGAGTTGTTTGTAGATGGCACATAAAATGTCATAACTGTCAGTTGAGGAACGAAATGGAATGGAATGCGCACGTCGAATCACCCCGTCCAGTTGCAAACAAACAGAAATTGTTACACAAATTCGAAAATGATAAATGCAAATGCAAATTCGAACTGAAGACGCCTCCAATGATGATTAATCGCCAGCTGCTTCATCTCTGAAACTTTTGTTGCCATCGCAGTCTTAGATACAGGCCGACAGTATTCACAAATAGATGCGACAAATCGAATATCGAAAATCAAAAATCGAAATTTATGTTAAGCTCCGTTTTAACTATAAACAAGACAAGGTCGGGCCGATAACGAATCGTGCGTGCTGCGATTGCTTTCAAATATGAACAATGTATCATATCTTGTGCACACTTATCTCGACAAAGAGAGCCAGATAGACAGAGAATGAGGGAGTGAGAGAGAGAGGGAGACAGATCTATCTTATTATTAGAGCTGTTCAAGGAAGTGTGTAATTGTTATGTTGGATTAGAGACAATGCCGCTTATAAGCACTCGAAACGGTCTATCAAAACAAACAGTTGTAGCGCCCCCATGCAAACTCCATGACATAATCAGCTGCGGCGTCTAACGGCAGCCTCCACACACACACAGACACACACAATCTCTCTCCATCTCTCTCTCTCTTACACTCTCACTTAGCGTCTCGCTCTCTTTCTCTATTGAACAATATGTGGTCAAGACATGCAAGCAATGCGAATGAAACTAAATCGAAAGTTGCATGCAACAACTCGTAACAAGTCTCTCTCTCTTCGTCTCTCTGTCTCGATCTCAGCGTGCCTCACATATGCATGTCTGCCTGTCCGTCTGTCTGTCCGCCCGTCGAGCCGCTAGACCCATTGACATAATAACGAGGAAGGTAACCCAAGTCGTTGCCACCGTCTTCGACAGCAACTGGGGCGTCAATTACGCGACCCACAAGATGAAATTGAAACGAGTTGCCGCTGCCACCGCCCCTGTCCCTGTCTCTGCCTCAAACTTGTTGCCAGTGTCTTAGGTTATGGTTGCTGACCGCACACACACACTCACACACACATGCACATGTGACACAACCAAATGACCGAGTGACACACTCTTCGGGGCTGACAAACATTTTTCTCTTTTTACGGCCACCTGCAAGCGGAACAGGCTCAGAGAGAAAAAAGGAGACCCCCCTCCAAGCGGTCAGCCACGATCCAGCATGACTTTTGGGCTAGTCAAGTGAATGGAAAGTAAAAGGACTGTTGCTCAGTTGACAGATGTCGGAGGACAGTGCAGGACAGACGGAAAACCAAGGAAACCGACTGCATCACGAGCTGAGATGCTGATGAGAAATGCGAGAGTTGCCTGTGTTAAAAGGGGTAGGGAAAAACTGAAGAAAAATAATCATTATAATCAATTTAAAGAAAACGTAACTCTTAAGTAAATAAAACACTGAAATAAATATTTAATTGATACTCAGTAACTGCTAAATCTTAGGATGCAGCTCATTTCCTAATTTTCTCTCCATTTCTCATCTACTTTTTTTGAGATCTTAAGAAAACATATACAAATATAATAGTTTTAATATTTAATAAAATAAACCAAAACTATCAATAAAAATAACTCTTAAAACTCTTCAAAAGAAGTTCTTTAATTGAGATTCAAATTCTTTAAACCTTCTTAAGAATTTGTACTATATACCTTTAAAATCAGAAATAGCAAGACTTGTAGTCAAAGTAATTGATATCTCAATTAATAATAATAAAACATATAATATAATGATTCAGAAATTAGTAAATAAGCTAAAGGATCGATCTCAATCTCAATATGCAAACCATTTATATTATTATTATTATTTATTATCGATATATATTCCTAACCCAACAAGTATATTAATATATAACAACACCACGGGCAAATTACTATTTTTGACATGCAAAATGATGCCATAATAGGCTCATCAATTAGCATATAAATCCATATAATTAAAATCCAAAAATAGGCAGCTGCAAGGCGTCGCATGTGGCGCATTCGGGTATTATTCAATTACCCACAAAAATGTGGTTTAGTACTGTTGCAGATGCTTGTTGTTGTCGTTGTTGTTGTTGTGGCAACAAGTCAATGCACGTAAAAGGCTTAAGAAACCACAAAGAAGAAACAACATTAACGGAGGCAACAGAGGCAGCTGACGGTAGTCGAATTAAACAGCAAAATGGCACGCATCCATAGAGCTGCTGACTGCCTTACACTACCCGAAATCGAATACCCCCCTCTCTCACTCTCTCTCTCTATCAGTCTCTCTCTGTCTCTCTCGCTGGCGTAGCCTCTTGAGTTGCTGCTTGGTTGTTGCAATTGCTGCATTTGGCGGCGCCGCTTGCCACTTGGCTGCGTCGAGTTCGCGCCTCCGAAATTCAAGCAACCAACCGATCCGAGCGAGCCAAGCCGCCGATCCAACCAAGCAAGCCAACCCAGCCAGCCAAGCCATCTACCGAATGACGACAACGACGAATGGCCACGAACCATTCACCAGTCGCCTCATGTGTTTTGGGGCTATTGCGATTATTATTATACCGAGGCATTGTTGCTGTTGTTGCTGTTGTTGTCGCTCTTGCTCGGGCTTTGGCATCGTCAGTCGGCACATTCATTCATTCGCCGGACCTAAAGCGTATAAAAGTTCGCGCAGGCGCTGCAGTTGGCATCATTAAACCGTTAACCATCGAACAGTGTGCACAGTGTGGTACGGAACGTGTAGAGAGTGTGTGGCAAAGAAAAAGCGAGCGATCGATCGAGTAAAAACCGTCCTTCTTTTTACGAATTTTCCGAATTGATCGTGCGGCACAAACGGTATACACAGCTCGGTGGATCTTTTGAAAAACAACCACACAGCATCCACAAGGATTTTACGCCAGCAACATGAAGTTGATGGTATGTATACAAGGATGACAACGCAGTGTGTAGTGCAGTGTCTCAGGATAAGAACTTTCAAATACGAACTGAGTTAAGAAGTGTTTGATGATGATAAGTTTCCGAACTTTACTCAGTTTTCACCAGGAGATTTCTTCCTTAGCAGAATCAATCGATCTACAAATGATCCATAAAGAACATCTACCGAAACAGATCTAGAAGTGCGATGATCCTGGCCAGCTTATTGCCAGCCCTTCAACGAATCTTTAATTTATTCTTTGACTGATCATTAACTGATCCTCACTTAACCATCATCACTTTCTAAGGCTGATCTCCAGTTTATAGTGCCTTACTGTTACTTCTTAATCTTTAAATTATCTGTTTATTCTTTAAAGAATCTTGAACCGTTTCCAAACTTGATCAATATTTGATCCTCACTTAACCGTCATCACTTTCTCATGCTGATCTACAGCAGTTTATAGTGCCTTACTGCTACTTCTTTATCTGTTACTTTGTCAACGGATCCTCAACTTATTCTATATTTGATTATTAACTGATCCTCACTTAGCCAACATCACTTTCTGATGCTGATATTAAAGTTTAACTCTTGGCAACCTACCAAAATCCTTTTGTACTTTATCTGTTACTTCCACAACCCTAAGAGTCCTACTCACCCCTAACACCTCGTCAACCGTTTTACCCTACAGCGTACAGCGACAACGGTCGCTCTGGTGCTGCTACTGGCGACCAGCTATGCTCAGGCCGAGGAGGAGAAGAGCGCTGCTGTTGAGAAGAAGGCTGCTGAGCCAGCTGAAAAGAAGGCCGAGGAGGCGGTCAGCGACGATAACACAAAGTCGAAACGCGGTCTGCATCACTATGAGGATTACCACCATCATCATGTGCCTCACTTCCCAATTCATGAGGAGAAGACACTGACGGTGATCAAGAAGGTGCCAGTTCCAGTGCCCATCGAGAAGATCGTTCATGTGCCTGTCGAGAAACACATTCATGTGCCCGTTAAAGTCAAGGTGCCGAAGCCTTATCCCGTGGTCAAGCATGTACCCTATGAAGTTAAGGAGATCGTAAAGGTGCCCTACGAAGTGCCACAGCCATATCCAGTCGAGAAGAAGATTCCCGTGCCTGTCCATGTGCCCTACGATCGTCCAGTGCCAGTCAAGGTATAGAGAGAGAGGGCACTCAAAGGATCTAAGCATCACATTATTAACCCCATATTTTCTATAGGTTCATGTGCCTGCCCCATACCCAGTCGAGAAGAAGGTTCATGTGCCCGTTAAGGTTCATGTTCCCGCACCATACCCAGTCGAAAAGATTGTACACTACAAGGTTGAGAAGCACGTGCATGTCGACAAACCATACCCGGTCGAGAAGGTCGTTCACTACCCCGTCAAGGTGCCCGTCGAGAAGCCAGTGCCCTACCATGTGGACAAGCCAGTGCCCCACTATGTGGACAAGCCCGTACCAGTGCCTGTGATCAAGAAGGTGCCCGTTCCCGTGCATGTGCCCTATGATCGTCCTGTGCCCGTGCACGTTGACAAGCCAGTGCCCTATGAGGTTAAGGTTCATGTGCCACAGCCCTATCCCGTGATCAAGGAGGTTCCAGTTAAGGTCGAGAAACACGTTCCGTACCCCGTGAAGATCCCCGTCGAGAAGCCCGTCCATGTGCACATCGAGAAACACGTGCCCGAATATCACGAGAAACATGTGACCTACAAGGAGCCCGAGTTCCATCACAAGCACATCGAGGAAGATCACCATCATCATCAAGTCGAACATCACGAGCCCATCCATCATCACTCACACTCATATTCCACACCCATTGAGGAGCATCAAGAACATGAGCACGAGGTGGAGCATGATTTTAACTATCATGATTATCACTCATATCATGGTTACTAAATTGGTGAAATGAATTTCTTTCTCTCTCACTTCTCTTTACAGCATTGAAAAGCGAAAACGAAAGCGTAAGCGTAACGGTTATGAATGGATAATACACTAGAAAAGAAAAATAGAACCACTCATTTTAAAGAAATACTAACAATTTCGACCCAAAAGATTGAACAATTTCACACACTCTCACACACATATTAGTAAACTCACATATATGAATCCATTTATTCCATATCATAACTAATGCCTACCAATTCCAATTCCACATTGCTATGTAGAACGTGATAACGATAGAGATTCAGAGATATCAATTTTATGACGACGAACTTACTTAGTTTTTAACCAACAACGAACTCTCTTCTAGCCTAAGCCATAAGGAAAAACATGAAAATGACAAAAAAGAATACGAAAAATGAAATGAAATCAGACGATTGACTAGACTTAATGCAACAAGATACATGAACACATTTGGGCCTAGTTGCCTAGTACTATTAACAACAACAATAACACGAACATCGACAACTAACAACAACAACAATTACCAAAGCCAACACACACAAATGACACACCACACACCTATGAAACCTGCGAAGGATCTGGATGTTGGTTGGATGTGGATGTGTTTGGCCTTTGACTCTGGGTACATTGGACGTGGTCGTGGTCGGCTGCTGCTGTATTGTCCTCCAGCTGCGGCTCCTCCTCCTTCTGCTCTCTGGTCCACCGACTTGTGCACCCGTATCGGTTCGGTTCGATTGTGTTTAGTTTACCATATACATATATAGATATAGATCATACTACGAGATCTAATGCGAGCTGAGTTGTAAGCGTGTGATATAAGACTTCTGTTTAGTGTCTAAGTGTCTACTCGATAAGGAATCGAAGGCGGTATCAGTATCTGCCCTATTTAAGTCAGTTAGTGAACGAGAACGTATTGTATTATTTGTAATATTTTTTGCTATCTACTTATGTTTAGTTTGTAAAGCCAACCAACCATATCTATAGTTCTTTTGCTTATTGTAGAAAGCAGTTGAAACGGATTTATAAAAAGTACTTAATTTACCAAATATTTTTTGTCTCTGTAAAAAAATGAAAAACACAATAACAATATGAAACCTGAAAAAAACCAACTACAATGATAATGAAGCTGATGAATGCGAAAAATAAAAACGAAAACCAAGTGATCAAAACTAAAGCAAAACTGACTTATTTCTAAAGGGGGGAAGACATAAACTTATCTGAATAAATTAAAAAATTGAATTTAAAACTTTAATAGCTTAATTCTTAATTCTAACTTAAATTAATAATAACCAATTCTTTAATCAAATATTGATTGTAAAACATTTTTTCTAATCTCATTTCGATTATTTTTAGCAAGCTCAACAACCCCACGCTAAATTCAATATGGAAACCACTCTCCAATAAATTTGGCATGTCAGATTCTCAAGAGGAGTGTTAACCTCACTTAAAAAAAAAAAAGAATAATAATAATTGTTCAATTTTTTGCGAACTCCAGCTAAGACTTCTTCCAAAGGGTATCCTACGTGTTTTCTCGATTGTTTCGGCTCCGCATCGCCAATCGTCCCTGGACTCGGAAAAATACTATTATAGCCCGAAAAGTCGACAATACAGAATAATATAAAATATTTTTATGTAATTGGTCTATTTAAAAAAAAAACCCTATTATTATTTGGAATAAAAGTTTCTGAGAAAACTTTATTATTATTTGGGTATAATTTATTTACTCAGTTTATTTTTGTATTATATAACAAACACAATTGATATAACTAATTTCTTACTATTAAAATAAATATCTTCTATTTACGATTTCATATAAATATTTTACCTTTTTTCAATTACCATAAAATGCAATAGGATGCTATGTACCGGATCTCTTGAAATTAACAACTCTATCGCCTAGGCCAAGTGATTTTTTCCCATCGTTGCATCGTCAGCGATGGTATTGGCAAAAAGTGAAAAGTGCCACGTCATGCCCCACAGAAATCAAGTCATTTGGCTTTAAGCCCATAAACGGCTTATCTAATTTTCAAATGAGGCAGGCAGACATTGCCTGGCACTCATAATTGCATATTCAAAATGTCTCTCGTTCGCCCACCGAGTGCGAGCGGCGGCAGGCAACATGTTTATTACATTTGCCACACTGTGTGTTTATCATTTCGCCTGCCATGACACAACAACAACAGTTGCTGTAACAGCAGCAACAACAACAACTGCAGCAGTTGCCACAGTTACAACTACGGCTGCGACAACCCGCTGACGGCACTGGCGTCCATTTCCTAGCGTTTATTTTGCGGTGTCTGGCATTACTTTTTATTAGCACCGCCGATCTTGGTGTGCTTATTTCTTATGCCCGTCAATTACGATACCCTGTGTGCATGGCAAATCCTGAGTATCCCTATAAAATATGTCAAATTATATTCCAAAATATATCGTGAAATCTTTCAAATTTCAAATGCAATTTTAAGGACAAAGTTGTGAAATTTGGTCTACACGTTGCCCTCGATATTATGTAGTTAATCCTTAGGTTTCATAACGTTCAATTAATGAATTTTTAACGATATTTGCTAAATTTGCAACAGCTTTCATTACACATCGTAACCAACTACATATTATTATTATATATTATTACTTAAGCACACATCGTATATTCGTATCGTGTTGTTAATTCAAGGAAATTCGAATGTTTGCACATGCAATAGGCCATAACGGACTACAGGGTATGCGGTAATCAGGTAATCTCTCAGTTAGTTTGGTTGCCGGCGGCACTCGCAGTTGTCGGCCAAAGACTTTTCAGATTAGGTTTCAATTTGCATTTCGATGGTGCAATTTCAGGTACCCACTCGGCGGGTACCCGCATTAAGTGGGGCATAGATTTATCACGTTTTTCTTAGTCGGTTTGTAGGACATGTGCTCCTAACCGATATATACGAGACCGAGACCGGAGACGAGGCACATGCAAAACGTGTTGTGAAACGAAATGAAAAGTGTTCATTTGCTCAGTTTATTCCCCCCCAACGTGGTCTCTGACATCGACTACAACATCGGCTCTAAGTCCGACTATGGCTTTGCTTTTATTACCATATCTAGGCTAACTCTCTTGGTGGCTCGGCTTGGCGTTTGTTTATGTAACTGTAGCATTTGCAGTTTATGGCTTATGCAATAAATAATCTACACACAATACCCAAACGATTGTCGTAATCCCCCCAAACGCCCCCTGCAATAAAAATCTGCCTAATGGTTTTTCATTGGCTAATTAAAGAGTTAACTTCGATTGATAGATGATTTTTAGGTCAGTTTTCACAATTTTGCACTACACCTTGAAAGAACCTCAGCCAAAAACCACGAAACCGCAGCGCAGCCTAAACACAGTGACCAAAAAAAACCTTATGCAACCACTCGGGGCCTGTCATAATACTCAACGCCCTGTCATACATTTTAAATAGACAGAGAGTAGGGAAAATAAAACTGCAGGCCACGAGTTGCGAATGAAAAGTCGGGACAGAAAAAGAAAAAACAAATAAAAATAAAATAAAAAAAACTGCTTACAAAGGTACCGAAAACATTGTTCCAACTGGGCGACATGGTCAGCTCTAATGGCCAAGTCATTGACACCGCCATTGCTCCACCTGGCGCCGCTTTGTGGTGACACAAATTTGCATTTGTATTCGCCGGAAAAACGTGTGATTCAGATACCCAGTAAAAAGTTGCTATGCAGCGGGTATGCTATGGAAATGACTAGGAAAACTCAAAAAACAAATTTTTCAGTATTCGCAAAAGTATTGAAATCTTACATCAAAATGATCACAGATATCCTCATGTTACAGAGAGAAGATTTAAACAAACGGTATAAAACTATAAGGAATTTGTATATTTTCAAGTATTCACAAAAGTATTCTAAGCTTAGCTTCCAAAGAAGCTACACACATGAGGTTACTTATTCGGAGAGATACATAACATATAAATTATGATATATGCTACCAATTCATGATATATTATTCCCTGCTTAGTGGCTTTGGATACCCTTTAGTCGACTTGCATCGCTTTGGTTTTATGGGTCAGTTTGCCAGACGAAACGGCCTGCATGGCGTAGTATTCGACATATATGGTATGGTGTATGGTGTTGTTAATGTTTGTTTTTAATAGTTGCTATTTCGGCTTATTTAAATGATGTCAGAGCCGGGCTGGGCCGAACAAGCGAACCAGTCCCGTCGACGGCGTCTCTGGCAGCAGCCATGTGGAAAGTGAATGCGGGAAATATATTCGACATGCGAGTTTTCTGTTTCATTTTCTTTCATTTCCAGTCAAGAAAGACGCATGTGTGTTTCTCTGTCTATGTATCCATCCTCTGTATCTGTCCGTTATTATGTGCAGTCAGTGGGCCAACTTTGTGGCCAGTTCGGCTCGACGTCTCAGCAATTCGAATATTACGAGTCGTAATCGACGCCAATTTGACGGAAAATACTCAAAGAAAGTGTATGTGTGTGTGTGTGTGGAAATTGTAATCGAAAAGAGGCGAATTTAATAACAAGCCTTAGTTTATTTGCTTTTTAATTGCTGCATTTGCGTTATGTGGCAAATTAGATAAGAGAAACACACGCGGTGCGGTAATATAATATGTAATCGATCAAAAGGAGGAGACGAAAAAAGAGAGTAACATGCGTATGAGAGATAAATTGGAGTTCGAGTGCGCCTGCGAAACTCGACTTATTAGCAAAATGGAAGCTCATTATATAAATCAAAAGATAATCGATGAAAAGTTGACTTGATATACGGCACAAGATAAACGTAAATACGTGAAGGTTATACAAATACAGCTGAAGATATCAAGCTGATAAGTATTGTATATTCCTTAAAAATATGCTACGATACCAGAAGATATATGTGACAAAATCTACAAATAATTGTACTCACTTGATATAGGGAATATTTGCGGGTATATGATATTTGGCACCCAAGTCAAAGTCCTGTTCGGAACGTAGAACAGGTGGCTTTATGCCGGCATATCGTTCACTGTAATAAACGAGATCTTAAGTATTCCAATTTATGAATTAAATGCCACTGCAAACTCACCGCAAATTCCAATAATGGCAGTTCATAATGCGCTTATTCACATTTCCACTGAAGATGTCGTAGCGCCAGTTATCCAAGGACAAGGCATAGGGCAGAAAGGCGACCTAAACAGGTTGGAAGTATTCATAAGTATTCTACACTATTTCCAGTATATTTCTTACCTTATCTATGGCCATGGTAAATAAGTAGTTAATGTCGAAGCTGGACTCATCCAGCGATCGCTGCAGCAGACCCAAAGTCTGTAAATGCTTTGGCGTGGAGATGGACAGACCGATGGCATCGCCCACACCCTGATGGAACGCGGGATTGGCGCCATTCCGGAATATTTTGGGTAAATGGCGATACTGCAGGAAATACTGTATGTGCGCCATCTCGTGGTGTACACTGACCAGACTACGTTGATTGATATCCGTGCAAATCTTCACTCGGAAATCGTGACGATTACAAAAGTCCCAGGCGGACGGTTCGCAAAGCACACGTCGATCCAACGGCTGTTCGAATACGGAATTTCGATAGAACTCGGGACCGACAGCCGACATATTCATTGATGTGAAGAATTCCTCGGCCAGCTGGAACATCAGCTGGGGCGTATAGCCCTGTTCGACCATGCGAGGCGTAACATCAATGAGTTTTCTACCCGGATAGGGTATTAAAATGTCCAACACATTCGACCACGACTGCCCGTACATATTGCCCAATATATGTGAGGGTATTGGAGCTATGCGATTGATACGATCGGGTCCGTAGTAATCCCTCAGCTTGCGACGCACATACGAATGCAAACTCTCGTAGAGCGGACGAATTTGTTCCCACACAATGTCCATATCCTGGCGAAAGTTGCCCGACTCATAGGCCAGGTACCAGTACTCGCCACCATTGGTAATATCTAATAAAAATAAATAAATAGTTCATTCATATTCACTATATATCACGGCCAGATGCACTTACTATTCACATAAGCCACCTCCTGCATAACATCGACGAGCTGTTCGTAATCATCGCGCATGCCACGCCCTGCCTTGCGATGATACTCGACCCAGGTGTGCTGCAGTTCATCCCAGTCTCTGCTCTTGGCCATGATGTCCTTGAGATGAGGTATATAGTGTAGATCGCACTGAAAGGGTTGCTGATACGCACAGATACTCGCATCGTTGTACAGGAACAACATCTCGTTTAACAGGCGATTGTACTGCAAAGCAAAACATCAGCTTAGACGCCTTCACCCATAGTGTTTTTTGCGAGAACTTACTCTATCCAACACGTCAAGAGGTAGTGCATTGGGTCCCACCTCCGATTGCAGCATTAGCTGTCGGTAGAGACGTCGATCGAAGATCAAATCCTTATTAATAAGCTTCGACTGTTCCGCCGTCAGACGCTGAAACTCTACGTAGCGCTGCTGAGCATTCAGCTGGGGGCAGGATTAAGAATGAAGAGATATATTAAATAGAGAAATAATTTGTGTGGCTATAATGATTGAAAACACCAAAAATTAGCATTAAAATGACGCTTGAAATACGATTTTATCGATTTACGGGAGCGGATGGGCCGTGACTAAAATTTAAACCTTATGTACACTAATTAGACATATGATTTCCAAATTTGGTAGCCCTAGCTCTTATAATAGCAGAGATATAGGTGTTCATACAGACAAGCCTGACAGAGATTAAGAGTTTCTACTGTATGTATAGCGTGAAAAATAGCATAAACAAATTTCTAACGATTTTATTCAACTATTAAAACGATATTAAATCATTTTTCTTCAACGTTTTAAGAAAAACTACAAAATTTAAATTTAGAAATAACTTAATATTCCTATCGTAAGTCTATTTTTTCAGACATGTTCAGATCTTGATATGCTCAAGAGAAGCTTAGACCAAAACACTGAGATAACAATACTTTGACATTGGCATGTCTGCCTGGGAACCTCGGCAGGCAAAGACCTTCAGGGTATGTGTGCTGTGTCTATTTGTCATGGCAAGAAAATTACCGAGTTGCATATGAGTCGATCTCAAGTTGATGAGAATACTCGACACTCAACACACTCACACACGCAGGCCTAAGCAAAGATCGCGTGCCTGGCCACCTCGATTCCGATTCCAATTCGTATTTCAACTTTAATTTCAATTCAAATTACAATCACAAACTGAACAACTATAAAGTTGTGATCTGAAGTTTCCGCCCCGGAGCTACTTACTGCTTCCGTCTGCGTGAAATCGTTGACATTCGTCTCGAAATTCCACTGGGCTGCCACGTTGGCAGTGCACTCCTGTGATCCCTTTTGGTCTGTCTCCACCAGAAGGTTACGCAACTTTTCCAACTCCTGTTGATAGCGACGATCCTGCTGATAACGCTGACGTTCCAGGTAACCCTGGTTCAGATTGAAACGATCCTGATTGGATAGGTAGGGATTCTCGAAGCGATTGCGATTATTCACATTCACAAATTCCACATTTGGATTCGGATTATCATTGTAGATATTATTATTGTTATACTGATCGTTTGCCCTCGAAAAGGGCGCATTATTCAGATTATTGTTGTTATTGAGATCGTTGTAGTTGCCAAAGTTGCGATCGGTAGTGCTCGAAGTCGGGCCATAGTTGTGATTCGCATGGCGATTATCTTGCGGTCCATAACGATGAGTATCGCCTGCCCCACTGAAGGGTGAATCATTGGCACGATCGGTGAAATTCACACGGGGTGTGGGGTAGGCGTAACCCAATCGCATGCGCTCGTCATAAGTCTGACCGTACTGTAAATGAGATCGAGACGGGACAATAAATATTTTACTACTTATAACTTATTCCAATCGATTGTAACACACCCTGAAATCATCCAATCCATCATCGGTTCCAGCTGCACCCGCTCCTGCTCCACCCTCATCGGCATAGGGCGGTCCATAGCGTTGACTGCGATCACGATCGGCCCTCAACTGGGCCGGGGTAGTTGCCACATTGGGCGTGTAACCGTTGTAAAAGATCTCCGGCTGGGGCGTGGGCAAGGGCAAGTTCAACTGAGGATTGCACAGGCCGAGACTCCAAATTGTCGAGCACACGACAATGAAGAGACGACTTTGCCACATTTTGATTTATCCCACAATACGATCTATATACTATATATACTATATACTTAACACTCTCAAGGTCAACTTGCACCGCACTGCTTATTAGATCTTTCACAAGCAATTAAAAATTTTAATTGCCGTCTTAGGGCATTATATTTATAGCTCGAACCAAGACTCACGCGATCTTGAAATGTCAGACGAAGAAACCGAAACCTTGCGAGGGGAAACGTAACTTTCACACGAATTTAGGAACGGAAATTAAAAGGATCGCAGTATAATAATATATAAAGATCGATGATTCGATACTATTTTCGAGTAGGTATATCTTTCTTTATATTCACTTAGTTTTAATTTTCACTTATTTTGTTTGAATGTGGACTGGATTTCATTGGAGATCTACACTGAGAACTTTGTTTTTTTTCTGAATGAATTGTATGATAAGTTAGAACATCTTTAGAAGAATCAAAAAACTTTCAGTTTTCAATTCCGGATCTTCACTTTTAGCTTCTTATTAACAAAACATTTATCGACTTTTTTCCCACACTTTTGAATTGCACAATTTGGCCGTACCGCTTGAGACCTTCCGCCGGAGCTCTCATACACCCACGTAACGCCACGTAACGCGTCTAAAACTCTACTGACTTGTGAGTGTAAGAATTTTTTTCGAAATTACTTTGTGACTTTTTTTTCGACTCGAAAATGAATTCAAACTTCAACGACGACGCTGCGACATCGCAGTTGCAGTCGCAGTCGCAGTCGACGCAGCCCCATGATGTTTCTATATGTTGTGTGAGATAATCGCAATTAGCACTGGGCTATGTCGCAGTCGCAGCGAAGCTGGCGTCGCCTGCGACAGCAGCAGCAACAACAAAACTTAAATAACCTAAAGCATGGGAACAACAATGGGTTGCATGTGTGTGTGAGTGTTTTGCATGTTTGCAATTATAAGGGAGGGTGAGGGCGCCACATGAATACGTGAATACGAGTATACTCGAACTGAGACTCATACTCATACGAGTACTAATCAGTCGAAGACAAGTAATGAAAGCTACAGTCGAGCGAACTCGACATATTAAGGGGAAGCGGACTTAAAAACTTCGCTTTATAATCGAAAATTACGATTTTCGGGGGCGGTGGGCGTGGTATGGAAAATTAAAAATAAAGTAGAACTGCGTGTGGTATGAAGGCACCTGCATGTCAAATTTTATAGCTATATCTTTTATAATACCTAAGATTCTGACGTACATACAAACACAGCGTTAAGTTCTACTTTAGCTTTGTTACATTTGCACAAAGTTAGTAAGCCAATTTTAGTGGTCGTAGGGTATAAAAAGATATAATAAGTGCTAGTGTGAGAAAGTCACAGAGAAACACTCACAAGTTGAGTGAATATTCGTGAATAAAGTGAATAAGTCGCCGGTTCTGAGAGAGCTACGCGAGAGCGTAACTGCAATGATGCTGTATTAGCTACAGTTTTAGACTCTATAAAACTTTCAAGAATATTTAGAATAATTTGCACAGACAAACCTCATGAAAAAGAAATCAAATCTGATTTCTTTCCGTTCTCAAAGCGTTTTCCCATTACCTTTAAGTGTGATTTGTTTTTTTCTCCCCCTCCTAATATCATTTATTATCGTTAAATGCTTCAATGATTTTGCAAACTAATTTTCCTAATGCGCAAGCGTCAAGCTCTGTCGCGGTCGCTGTCGACTTTGACGCAAACGACGACGCAGCCAGCGTCGCAGTTGCGTTCCACAGCGATGCATGGCAGCCGCATGCTTACCCCAACCTGTCTGTGGGGTCTATGGAATGTTTGTTTTAGTCACTCTTGACCTAGCCGCATGTGAAAAGTGTTTTGACTCATGCAGGTAGATCGATGAGGAGACGGGAGAAGGGGAGCTCAGTAGAGATCAACTGAAAGATCAGTGAGGTGAGAGAGAGAGAAGCGGAAAGAAAGGTGCTAAATGAAGGGGTACTCATGACTGGGCAGGCGACAGATTGATCATGAACATTAATTGAGAATATAGAGAAGTGTATGCACGGGAGACACAGATACAGCACTGTTTATTAAGTGATTTACTCACGAGTACCCGACTTGGCGCACTGATTGATGCTTCGATCAGTTAGCAAGACTGATTGCGATAGGACGAGGGGGTTACGATGCTAACTGCAGGGGGATGCTCATGAGTCGGAACCGCCGACTGATTGATGCCTTGATTGTCGCTTCAAGCATACGAATCAAGAGCTCTGAGTCAGCGTGTAATTAGTCCGGGATTGAGATAGGTTCCCGGTCTCGGAAATGAGCTCATAAATTATTTGTTGTGGTTGGAAGCCATATGAATACGTTAGGTGTACATACATCTTATTTATGACTGCAATAGAACTAAGTGCGAGCTTTATTTTCGGAGTACTTCGACTCAAGGTCAAGTCCGCGAAAGATCTGAGAAGAGTCGTTTATACTATATAGTGCAGTTCGTTAGAGTCGGACTGCAGGCGTGGGAAAATCAATTTCCAGCAAGTGTCTGTAACTAATTGAACTATTCGCATATGAATGAATAATTCAAGTAGTGCCCGACACGCCCCTCCCTTGTACTATCCACAAATAATGTTAATTTATTTCAACTATTTACGTAGCACTCATCACATAATGAATTGCATTTTAATTACAGTCCCGCGTTTATGGGGTTATTATTACTTTTATTTAGTTTTGTTTTAAATTCTTTCCGGTTGTTTTCGTAGCTCAGTGAGAATGCTGTGCTTTATGCACAAATTAATTGCACGACAGGAAAATTGTTCTTAATTAAAAAGCGGATTATAATAATTACTATAACTCAATGAATGAGAAAAGGCAGTCTCTATAATATGTTTTTATGTTGTATATTAATTTTGTTAAATTTAAATAATTATTAAATAGAGAAATTACTACTATGCAATGTTCCTGTGTTTTTTAAATATTTTTACATTTCCAATCAGATTTACGCAGCAAATAAAATTTCCATTGCATACTTTTGGCTGCTTGCTTGAAATGCTGCATTTTCTGTGGCATACTTTCAGGCTGGCGTTAGAAAAATCTACTACCAGCCCACTTCCAGGCCGCGCTCGCCATTCTGCTGCGTCAACCAATCCTGCAGTGGCTTGAAATAGCTCAAGAGCCCGTCCAGGCTCAGCTCACGCGTGCCCAGCAGCTGCAGCAGAACTTCTTTGTAATGTACGGCGGAGCCCAGGGACATAGCGCGCAGTAGAATCGAGCCAATCGCTGGCTGATCCGATAGATCGCACAGATCGAGCGGCTTTTCCGCAGAACCCTCTACAAACTGTCCCGTCAGGCTGCAGAAGTGTTTGTACAGCTGAAACTGCAGCACGATGCTGAGGAATTGACTGTGGAAGAGAGATGCATATAGGATTAGGCATATACAATAACACTGTGTGGTCTAACCTTGTGTACTGATCGTCCACCTCCTGCAGCAGCTTGGCTGGCAAATCGAACTGCTCGTTGGTGCGTTGTCGTGGCGCCATGGCGCCTGTATACAACTCTGTCCATCTCCAGAAGGCTTCATTATCGTCCGCCCGAATGTGACCCGCGAGCACCTCGACCCGATAACGATCGAGCACATAGAAAACGGGCAACAGAAAGATCACACGCAATCCCTGCAGGTACAGACGATTGAGGCGTGCGGGTAGTGCCCATACCTGCTCGCCCTGCAGCAGTCCCAGTCGGCGCAGGTAGCGCGGCGAGGAGGCAGCAAGCGAGAAGCATTTGCCCAGCGCGTCGATGAAATTCGGAAAGGGTTCTTCGCGCAACAGCGTCGGCTGCACGCGGGCAGCAGCTCGCCCGTACTGCAGCTCGCACTGCGCCTCGAACATCCCGAAGAAGCGTTCCTCATCTTGCAGCCTGCAATAGCTAAAGTTGCTGTGCTGCAGCGTATGGAATCTCCAGGTCTTGTGCCAGCATTCATCCTCGTTTCGATTGGCCACGGGCTGTGCGTAATCCCAAAGCGAGCTGCAAAGAGAAGGTTTCCCGAGGTTTACTTTAATCGGCACATCCGATGTCCTATGTCCGCTTACCGCTCCAGCAGGGGCAATCCCAAGCCTCTGTAGTACTCCGCAACATTCCAGAAAACGCGATTTGTGTTGCTCAGTCCGCGTCGCTGCAGTGCTTCGGTTATGTTGGGCCAACCCAACCGAGCTGCGGGCATATCTGGAAACCATTCGGCTTGTGGACGCCTGAAGGCATTGCCCAGAAACAGCTCGGCAAGATGCTGCGGATAGGGACGACCACGTGGCACCAGTCGCTCACCATGCAACCTACGCAGCGATCCTCGCACATGAGCATGAAACTGCAGGAAGAGCGGACGCAACGCTGTCATCAGCTCGTTCAATAGACTCATCGACTCCTGTCCACTCTGCTCCAGCTGATGGAACCAATAATCTTCGGCGCGAATAAATCCATTCAATTTTGCCGTCTTCTTGTAGAGTTCCATGAAGCCGACGTACTGAGCACGCGAGGCCAAGCCCGCGCGACGTCTCCACTCCAACCAATAATACTCAATCTCCTGCAGATTTGGAGACTGCTGCAAAATGCTTTGCACCTCCGGATTAAGCTGCAGTGTACAGTTCTGTGGCTGCTTGTAGGCGCACAGCTTCACCCGACGCTGGCTATCGCTCATGTTGGCCAACAGAGCGTAGACCTCATCCACCTCTGCGCCAGCCAGTGCCTCGTAGCCCAGCTTAGGCATACGCTCCAATTGACGACGCTGCAGTGCATCACCCAAGTGCAGCCGCTTGAACTTGGCCACGCGAGAGTTCAGATTCGTCACGTAACTTTGCAGCTTCTCATTGGCCTGAAGTAACAACAACTGATCGTTGCTGGAGCCATTCAGCTCAGTCTCCAACAAGGCCAGTTGCTCTTGATCGTAAAGTAGACCCAGACGTTGATTCACTTCGTCCAGAAAGGTAGCCAAACTGGGGTCGGGTATTGCTTTGACCGGGAGCAAGAGAAAACCAAGCTAAGTGGATAATTTAAGCTGATTATTGTACAGCTTTACGTCTTGTTTGGATTCATTTTAATTCTTATACTACTCCAAGATAATCCCTTTCTACAACTAATGAAAACGTTTCTAATCGATCGATCGATCTTTCACCTCATTCTTATACTATTTAAGGTGATTCCTCTTCTACAACCAATGAAAACTCTTCTTCTAATCGATCGATCGATCTCCCACTTCAGTCTTATACTACTCAACGATAATCCCCTTCTACAACTAATGAAAACTCTTCATCTAATCGATTGATCGATATTTTACCTCATTCTTATACTACTCAAGGAGAATCCACTTTTACAACTAACGAAAACTCTTCTTCTAATCGATCGATCGATCTCCCACTTCAGTCTTATACTACTCAACGATAATCCCCATCTACAACTAATGAAAACTCTTCATCTAATCGATTGATCGATCTTTTACCTCATTCTTATACTACTCAAGGAGAATCCACTTTTACAACTAACGAAAACTCTTCTTCTAATCGATCGATCGATCTCCCAATTCAGTCTTATACTACTCTAAGGGAATAGCCTTCTACAACTAACGAAAACTTTAATCGATCGATCGATTTTTTACCTCATTCTCTTCCTGGAAAAATTGCACTTCCATATCTTTAGATTCAAAAGATTAGAAGAACCAACATTTTTAGCTTAGAAGTTATTCAATTCCAGCTAAGAAACTTACAAGTATGCTAATGTTCCAAAACATTCTGCCACACATTATAGAACTCAATACGCTACTCTACTCTACTCTACAGTTTTTTAAGATTCCCGACACGTAAACAACTCTTGGCATTGAAGAAAACGTACCGATCATGCGCAGCGATCGCACTCAACTGACCAAAAAGGTCTTCGCCATGGCCAAACTGACCCAGAGACACCTTGACAGCTCGACGAATTCAGCAATTTGTAATTATAATGTGTTCCAGTTAAGAAGAACAACGAGTTTGGACTTTTGAAAGACTTTTAATACTGCAATATCGATACAAAGATACAAGATAAATGAAATTGCGCAAAGAACTTAGAAAACGGAAGAAAGAAACTCTCGCTTAGGTGGACACACATTCTGCAAAGATTAGGAAAGCAGACGATTAGGCACGGGGTTAACGGTATAGTTCGTTAGGGTGTACTTACTATCGGATGCTGTCCAGCCGATGTGTACATTATTCTTGGCATTCTCCGCCTCCAGCCAGACGCGCAGAGGCTCGAAGAATTCGGCAATGGCTTTGCCAGTCATCACACGCTCCCCGTTAAAGGCCTCCAGTGCATCGGGCCAGGGCTTGGAGGCACCCAGGGAAAGCATATTTCTGGTTAGAAAAATAAGAGAGAGAGAGAAGTTGTAACTTCTATAGAGGTTTGTCGGGTAAGCTGGATACTTACTGGAAAGCTGCACCGGCTGCGGCACTACCGTAGATATCGCAATTATCCAACGGCAGCTCGGAATTGGTAGCGTCGTATTGACCCGCCTTGATGCAGGCCGACTTGTAGAACTGGAATTGTATGATGAAGGAGACCAGGTATCTGCGAAACCAAGAGAATCCCTGAATAAGATTGTTCCTACACGTACAAGAAGAACTGATTACCCACCTCAGATATTCAACGTCCGCGGAGATGTGATACTTGGCGGGCGCATCGAAGTCCTTTTCGGAGCGCACAACTGGTGGCTCAATGCCAGAGTATTCCTCGCGCAATTTCCAGAAGGCACAGTTCCAGTTGGCCTTGTCCACCTCGCCGCGGAACAGAGACCAACGATATTTGTCCATGGTGAAGGCAAACGGCAAAAAGACAATCTTGTCCAGGGCGGTAAGGAATAGTTGATTGATGCGCGCCTCCTCGTCGAGCACAAAGTTCTTAAGCAAACCGATCTTCTCCAGATGCCTGGGCGTAGACACCGACAACGAGAGCACATCTCCGACTGCCTCATGGAAGCCCGGATTGGCACCAGTGCGATAAACGAAAGGCAGATGCTGATACTGCAGAAAGTATTGGATGTGACCGAGCTCGTGATGAACGGTAAAGAGCTGGCTCTGGGTAACCGTTGTGCACTGCTTGATGCGCACATCGTCCTGCAGATAGAAGTCCCAGGCACTGGCATGGCAAATCAATTCCCGTCCATCGGCGGGTTTCTCAATGATTGACTTGTCCCAGAATTGTCTGCAGCCGAATACAAATTGTGGTTGTAGGATTGAGTCTATTTCAATTGATTTCTACTTACTGGGGTAGCTTAGTCAGATTCATGGAGGTAAAGAAGTCGTCACCCATCTGGAACATTTTCAACGGTGTGTAACCCTGCTTGACCATCTCACTGGACACATCCACGAGTGGCTTCTCGGGGAACGGCGAAACGAGAGCAGCAATATCGGACCATTGCTGGGCCCACATGTTGCCGAGCAGATGCATGGGAATGGGACCCTTCTCGGACACAATATCATCGCCATAATGCTTTCGCAGACGGAAACGTACATAGCCATGGACTTGCTCGTACAGTGGACGGATTTCGGCGAATATATTTTCCAATTGTTGCTCGAATGTGGAATCCTCGTACTCATCCAGCCATAGCTCGGCACCGGAGGTGAAGTCTGTCCGGGGCGGAGATGGGTGGAATAGGTGTAAATATGAAAGGATTTAATGGCAGGGTAGATGCTTACTGTTCAGCTTGGCTGCCTTGGTATTCAGCTCCACGTAACGTTCGAACTGGCTGCGTACGGCCGTTCCTGCCTTGTCGTAGAATTCACGCCAGTAGTACTTCAGTTCCTCGGGATCGCGGCTCGTGGTGATAATTTCCTCGATTTCCGGCTCGAGAGCCAGATCGCATTTGGTGTTGTTCTTGTAATCGCATACCTTGACCTTGGCGAAATTCGATTCCATAGCCGAAATAGTATCGAGGAAATCGGCGTAATCGGACTCGGGCAGAGCAGCGTAACCCAGTTTCGAGAGCGACTTGAACTGACGCTTTATATCTTCGGATTGGTAACTACGCCAGTTGAACTTTTTGATATCGCTGGCGACCTCCTTCAAGAACTTGGCCACTTCGGCAGATATCTCGTTCTTCTTCTTCTCATGTGCATCAGTGATATCGGAAGCATAATCCCAGGAAGCCTCCGTTTCGACATTGGTGCGCCTGGCCAATTCCTTATTTAAATTCTCCAGATATTCCTTAGCCTGTATTTCCTCCTTGACCAAAGCTTGCGAAAGCTACAAAACGAGTATAGGAACGTTATTTGATTTGTTTGGCCCGAATCCATTGCTAACGCTTACCGCCAACGTAGCCAACAGGGCTACCAACAGAAGCTTCATGGTTTCGATTTTTTTTTAACTGAAATTAATACATTATTTTTGAAATTTGGTTTAGTCTACTGATAGTGCTGCCTAAAAACTGAGCCAACCCGCATCGGCGACTCTGATGTATGGGAAAAAGCAATTGCAATTTATTTTTACACAAACCTGACTCAAAGGTCAGTCTCGCGATTAAAAAGTCTATCTAGTATCTCATGGATTCTGTATATAATCTAATTGCATTAATGAGAAGTAACACGTTCATATTCGAAACACGTTTTTGCTTTATATATAATGTGTATATATATAGTGTATGTGGACATATATAGATCGGTAATGCGAATTTCATTCCCATTGTTGCACAATCATCTGATGACTATATAAATCGACGATAAGCCCGGGTAATACTTGAAACAATTATACTTGTTAAGTATTTCTATCGATAAGATTTGTGCGACTATACAGAAAAACCCGAGCATATCATCTAAAAGAAATTATTCAAACGATGATTTAATTACTGGTTGTAGTTTGTAATTAAATTGTAAAGTGTTAACGAACTCATAAATTCTATAAAATATAATCATTTATTATAAGTCAGGTTACGAGTATGTTTACTTTGTATTTTTCCAGTGAAAATCTCTCGAGCTGCTTATCGATCGAGTAAATACCTCATGCACTTCTTGAAGCACTAAGTAAACCGACAATATTTGTTATAGTCAATCTATGGGGATTACACAATACCGGTGGATCATAAATAAGGCAGCTGATAAGGCGAGCTAATACGGGAATGTTTGCACCAATGGCGATAAGGTTAGAAAAGGATTATAACCGCCGTTGAAAGTGAACCTTAGGCGTATTGAAAGTGAACCAGATGAGAGCTAGAAACGATCGTCAGGTTCAATGAAAACGAACGAATCAATTGCGTCGAGGCGGCACTAATTGAAATTGAAGCATAAATTAACTATATATATACATGTACACGGTCGGCAATTACAAACTCAAATTAATTAATTAATTATGAAATCGCGAGTGCAACGACTTGCGTCAAGCGCGTGAGAAAACAAAAATAATAAATAATGTATGTACGTACCTTTTTTCGATGTGATGGCGATCTATCCGCAACGATCTTGAACGCAGCGCACGCGAATCGTTACTGAAAATGTTTGGATGTCGGTGCGTGAGTTTTATAGAGGTTCTCTCGGATCGGCTTCTCGTGGCCGGCGATTTGACGGACCGCGACGAACGTGACGCGAACAAAGCCAATCACTTTCGGTCGGGGTTTGGTGCAGAGACAGTTGCCGAATGTGCTGTCAGATAAAACGTAAGCCCGATCGTCGATCGATATTTATTGGCGATGTGCAGACTTAAGGCGCGGACTCGGGAATAAGGGACGTCTGATCGCTGCCTACCTGGAGCACAGCTAAGCCGGCTTTGCGCTCATTAATATGCCTGACACACTTCTATAAATTGGTTGAAAGAAATCGACGATAGGTTATAACTTTTTATGCAAACAGGAGATTATAAAATATACATATATACAAAATACATTCATAAATTGTTTATTTATTTATGTTTGTAATGTCGCAACTTTCATTTGAATGAGTTGTATTTCAAGCTTTGCCTATTCCAAAGCAAATATTCTATATACCATACAGCTACAGACTACAAACAACTCAAACGAGTAATATTTAAAAAATAACAAATTTAAAAAGGGCGCGTCAAACAGCTGGCACCAGCACTCCAGTTAACATATCGAAATCAATTTATCGGACTGTTCGCGCTTTTCAACACTTGCCATACTTGGGCACCTACGCCACCGATACATATTCCAAATTGCATGACCGGTCCAAACTATATGAAGACAACAGTGAACGCTTTAAATAATTGGTTAGTTTAGAATTTTTATTGTCATAAAGTGTACTCGCTGAGAAATTTCCAGGCATTCCCACACACAAACAGCTGTGAACCAGTTCGTGAACGGAATCGGAACGTATAAATCTCGCTGTCTGCACGTTCATGCGCCACATTGTTGTTAACAAAGAAGGGAAAAGCAACGCAAAACGTGAATTCAGCTGCGTTTAAACAAATTAAAACTGATAAAGGTAGTGCAAATCATCACAATTAAAATATTTATCTATGTGCAACCAACAGCAACGCGTACAGCAACATCCATCGATCTTACAAATACTTTGCAAAAAGTGCTGAAATACATGTATTTATTTCGCAAGCCATTGCGAAGCAGCGTGCATAGAAAATACCAGAGCAGATGAGAAGCAGCAGCAGCCAGTCGCAGTTTAATTGATTATTCAATACGCAATACATATATATCTTAGCCTGTGTGTGTGCGTTCGCGTTGTATATACAAAATTATATGCGCGGCTAAGTGAGTGTTTGTGTGTGCGTGTGTGTGACAAAAAGAAACTGCAAATTTCTGTGCAAATAAAATTCGCAAAAGAGAAAAAAAAAAACGCGATATAAAAAAATCCTCCTCAAGAATCAGCTGGAAATTTTACGTCAGCGCCCATTCCTCCGTTTGTGTCTTTGTAGATATTTCGTAGTTTTACTACAATTTCCGCTTTCATCTATTCTTACGTTTGTTGTAGTGTTGTGTCACACTTTGAACATGGAGTCGACACTTAGTTCCGGCGGTTCGAACGCTTCCAGCGAATGCGCCGTCGAAACAGGCGGCAGATGCATCAAGAATCGCTGCCGCAATCTTGAGCCGACGCTCTGCAACGTCGGCGGCAACAACAACTGCATGCAGCCGAGCAATGGCAACTCGGCACTCAGCCAGGAGGTCAAGGATTTGTATCGGTAAATATGCATTTATCATAACTGTACCATATATCATATTTATTTTCATATTATTTGCAGTGCTCTCTACACGGTATCGAAACAGCTTGACGATGCCAAGCGAAATGTGCAGAATATTGGACAACTTTTTCAGCATGAAATCGAGGAGAAACGCGCCAATCTTGTGCAACTGTGTAAGCAGATCATATTCAAGGTAAATACTGAAATTGATAAAGTAAAATATTTATATTAGAATCCGCCTAGTTAGAGTGTTTTCCAAGAATTAAAAATGAGTCGCTTTCTATATGCCGCCTGGGTATAAGAAAATGGTATATATATATGATCTGACCGGAAGTGCCTATATTTAGCAATATACAATATCATTTCATTTAATTTATATATATTATAGACTATATGTTTGTAATTCGAGTGCGTGTATGTAATGCCGTCTATCTAATCTTCTTGCAGGACTACCAATCGGTGGGCAAGAAGGTGCGCGAGGTAATGTGGCGTCGTGGATATTATGAATTTATTGCCTTCGTGAAGAAGCACTCGCATAAGCAAGGCATGGATGCGGATCATATGCAGAAACTGGAGCGTTTCCTTTGCGCCGGCATCTTTAACTACAAGCGGCTGTCGGCCAAAATGGAAGAGATCTACGATCTGGATTTAAAATATTTGATTGATTTCTCGATCATCAGCGAGGGCTATATAAGCGATTTCGTTGCCGATGCCAGTGGCCAAAGTAAGGAGATGGAACCGTTGCAGGCAGCTGTCGACAAGAGTCTGGAGGCGGTGTCTTTTGCCCTGGACACCATACACTCATCGCTTCTCAGTTTGGGTGATTTGCATCGTTATTTCCTGGACTTTCGTATCGATAGCCAGCTAAGTCTGAGCATTAGCAAAGAACAGGTGGCTCAATATTATCTGGAAGCATTCAAGTTGAATCCCGCTATCGGCATGGCACAGAACCAGCTGGGCACACTCTACTATGGTCAGAATTTCGACTTAGATTCTACCTATCACTATTTGTACTCGCTGGTATGCATCATTCCATTCGAGCTGAGCGAAAACAATTTGAATAAGCTGTTCGCCAAGCATAATGAATATTTGGAGCAAATGGATCCGGCCAAGTTGGAATTCAACATTGAAGATTTCTATGCTCGTTTCTATTTGATTGTGGACATATTCTTTTTTGACAAGGAGGTACCAGACTTTAATTCTCTCTGTCATTGTGTGCTCATCGACTTGCGCAAGATTCTGTGCGCTCAGCAGCTACGTGTACCCGAAGCGAGCATCTTTAAGATCATCTCCATACTGTTCTTCTGCCTGTCGAAGCTTAAGATGATCAATTCACCCAAGGTGTACTCATTGCACGCCTTTTTGGTCGCTGCTTGCTCCGATCTAATAGATGCCTGCATTGTTAATATCGAGCAAACAATTTTGGCACGCGCCGCGGACAATGAACAGTTCCAGACGGATTACGAGCAGCGTTTCCAGGAATTCGACACCACTGTGCGCAAGTCTCGCAACGAATACAAAAATTGGCTAGCCGCTGTCGGCGAATCGAAGAAGGATAAGAAACTAATGGTCAGGCCGCATTCACTCAAGGATTGTAGCTCTGATTCGCGAGACAGTCAGCACTCGGCTGACAATGGAAACTGCGCTGGTGGCAGTAAGACTCAAGATGCTACCACTGATAATGATAAACTTGAGCCAATATCGACACGCTCCAGCGACGAAGCCAAGGAGAGCGACCTCAAGACGCCACTTTCCTGCAAGAGCAAGCGACGTGGCATGCGACTGCGCCGACGTCGTCGCAAGATCGCTCAATCCGATGATAGTTCCTGCTACGATAGCGAAAGTGACATGGATACTGATTTCTACAGTGACGAAGAGGACTACACTGATTTGAGCTCCAATTTCGATACTGATTTCAGTGACATTGACGTGGCAGAACCCGATGAGACACCAGCAGGTAAGCGAGTGGTAATATTATCTATGAAATTCGCTTATCACTTTTCCATATTCCTTCTGTAGCTGAACGCCCGACACGTCAACAGGCTGGTGGCAATGTCTATTCGGACAGCGAGGATGTAGTCATTGAGGAGGAACGTCTTGTTTATCCCGAAGAGGTTCAAGCAGAGCGTCGTCCCAATTCGCAGGAGATCGATTCTGAGGAACTGTTGCGTAGCTTTGAAGTGTTGCAATTGAATTTCAAAAGTACCGAAGATCCGGCCGCAGAAGTCGCCAAGGCCAGTGGCTGTGCTGTCGCCGCTGCAGTGCCACCTGTTGCCATCACTGAGGCACCAAAGAAACTGGTATATCGCAACAAGTACACCAAAATCAATCCCAACATTATTATCGATTGTCTGCACAATGAGCCCACTATTCGTGCCCTAAAGATGCTCTTCGATTGGCTGCGCATCAATCCGGAAATACTCATTGGATGCTATCACTCCAATCCAGAATTCGTGCACAAGATTATGAAGTTGTTGAACTACTGCAACATTGATGTATTCACCCGCAAGGTTTACTTCGAGCGTGATCTACTGACCACCAGTAACGTGCGCGAGGCACTTGTGGAGCTATTCGATGTGCGAGCCAATGTGCCGCTAAGCGAGGATTTCGCTTTCAAGAACTTTGATATCTTCCAGAGCACACAGATAACACTCGACTGGGAAACAATTATACGCGAACGTGTCACACCGCAGGAGGAATCCATTTTGCGCATTTTCAAAATGGTCGATTTTGGATTTTTCATCTGCAAGCAGAAAAAGTTTAATTATCGTTTCTGTGTGAAAACACGTCGCTTCACCGAAAATCAAAAGAAGAAACGTGAGGAGAAGAAAGGTGGCGTTTCCCGACGCCGTGAGCGTCGCACTGCGCCGAAAACAACACGCAAGCGTAACGAGGGTCGCACACGACGCTACTCGGATCGAAAGAATGGAATTGTTC
The DNA here is from genome assembly GCA_018151445.1 of Zaprionus inermis. NCBI lineage: Eukaryota > Metazoa > Arthropoda > Insecta > Diptera > Drosophilidae > Zaprionus > Zaprionus inermis. Next base: position 3,027,356 of record JAECXD010001696.1, read on the forward strand.
GTAAGAGTTACACGAGCAACGAGGAGAAGGATACGGTGGAGGAGTGTCGCAAGGTGCCACGCAAAGGTTATCTACGCAATCGCAATGCCGAGAAGGCGGCCGCTTTAATTGCCAGCGCCACAGGCACATCTGTAGCCGGCGGTACCTCTGCGTCTGCCTCGACAACGACGAACAGCGTAATCGAGAAAATGAATCTGCAGTCGAGCAGTGGCGCTGATGAGGAACGCTCTGAGGCCATGTCCAAGAAATGTGAAATTATGGGCAAGCTTTGGCTACAGAACGAAGTGGAGGCCCTGGAGGAGGAGCTGCGCGATAGTCCCGCACATGTGGTCATGTCGCCGTTTGTTGTGGTTGATTCTAAGGCCCTGACCGAATACAATGGCATTGTCAAGTCGCTGGTGCGGACCAAGAAGTGTATTGTTCTCATACCTAATGCTGGTGAGTAGCGGCTTCATAGCCAGGTCTCTTTGCCGTGGATTAAATGAATCTCTCCCATTCACTAGTGCTCAACGAACTGGACGAGCTGAAGAAACGCAGCGAGAATGTACGCCATGTCATACGCTGGTTGGAGCAGGAATTCAAGCATGGCAATCGCCATCTACGCGCCCAGCGCGATAACGAAAGCCAACCCCTCTCGTTGCTGAAGATTTCACGCAAAATGGGTAGGCAATCAATGAGTAAAAGTGATCCTTATATGTAGGCTAATCTCTCCAATCGTTCACAGATCGCGATGCTTCGGTATTTTTGCAAATTGCCCAATTCTGCAATCATCTTGTTGCCAATCATGCCGATCCCCATGTTAGTGAGCTGCAAAAGAATGTGGTCACATATTTGTCTGGCGATAATCTGCATGAGAAGAATCGCCAGCAGCAGAACTTTAGCTATACCGGCATACTCGATTCTATACCCGTACGCTATGCCCAAATCCAAAGCTTCTATGCCAAGTTCAAGGCCAATAAAAAATGAGTGACCAATGATGATAACAGCGGGCGCTAGGTGGCAAATGCAAGGCAACTGCAGATGCAAATTATGCAAGGATGCATGAGGCGTGTGTTCTCTGTACCAACCACTAAAAAAAACGACATGGAGTTCCAAGTTAACGAAGTTTCTCTCAGACGCGGCCAGCGGGCAACGACAACCAAATCAACCAATCAACCAGCGATCGAGCTGCTGCAGCATCAATATGGTTGTTCCACGTGTTGTTTTGTTTCTATGCATGTGACTGTGCGTGTGCATTTGTATGTAAGCTTGTGCTTGTGTGTGTGTGTGTGTGTGTTTGTGCTCATATGCCAGCTGCGCGCACGCACACACACCAACATATGTACACACCAATCAAACATTAGCTAAGAACAAAAATAACAACAATAATCGCATAGGTGAAGCAACCATCCAACCAACCAACCAATTAGAATTGGGGTCCGGCTCATGCGACAGCAGCAACATTGCTTGGAATTTGCTTGTGTTGTTGTTGTTGTGTTAGAAAAATATCAAAAATTACCAAAATGATAACAAAAAAACGTTCACTTTCAACTCAAAAAAAATAAATAAATAAAAAAAAAAAAAACAAAAAAGACGACGACTCTGCTAACGTACGACGGACATTCGATCAAGAACCACACGAAAGAAAAGAAAAATCAAAGCATGGAAAAAAAATTCTAAAAAAAAAATCAATCGCGATATAAACGCATAATTCAACTTTACCAATTTCGCATTAAATACTCTCTAGCAAGGGAATGATAGGATTGCATCGTTCAAACCATCCCGGAGCTCGTTGAAAGAGAACGGGACGTTCGTCTTTTCCCTCTGGTAGTGCCACGCCTTAGCACCGCCTCCACCATCCTCACCTTCATCGAAGCTTCCATTCAGTCCGAAAATCATGTTCGATTTGATGATCTCGCAACTGACAGGACGAACGATCTGGATGCGCCCTTACAACCTCTCCGTATCTATTGTTATTATTATTTTAACTTTTCCACTCGGAGTCTTCATTCAAATCACATTTTTACCCAATCCTATCTACACAGTTAAAAACTATATAACGCATATATAACAATTTAATCTTACAACTGATAATCAATCAACATACAAAAAACGATTGTCGTGTGGACAAGTATCAAAGGAACAAGAACACCAAAAATGATGTAACATTTCTTTCTTTGTACTTTGAAAAACATCAAGTATTTTATATCATCATTATGTTCAATGAAATAAAAACCGCCCGACAACAAAAGTGCCTGTCTTTTATTTTATAAAGTGTAGGAATAAGAATCTCCTTTCCCAGCAAAAAACGTCAATTTTGTAATTTTCAATAATTTTTTATTTAGCTTTTTTTTGGGTGTTTGTGTTTTATCTTTGTGCCTGTTACCTTTCCATCCAATTAGATTGATTTTTGTCACGTTCTTTTTGTTGTGTTTTGTGTTTGAAATGGTACAAATAGCGTACACAATAAAGGGGTGTATACATATACATTTTTTTCATATATATATAAAGAAATTTATAACTACATTGTATAATTGGTTTGAAATACTTTCAAGTGTGTTGCTACATACATGGTATATCATATATTCTGTCATTTCATTATAGTACCTGCTTCCGTTCTCAGACAATTATTTGTAATTCGAATATCGTTTCTTATGTATTTTGTAATTTTGGGAATTGCAATTTCAATAGCGCGGTTTTGTGTGTTTGTTTGGTTTTGCGTAAGCTACATGTTAAGCGTGTTTCAACCGATTATCAAGCAATTTCAACTTTGTATATATAGGTATATGTAAATATTTGTGTTATATGTAGATATAGTGTAATATATTGTATTTGGCTTTAGTCTTAGTTTCACTATGGTTTCTCATACGTATGCATTCCCATTTTTTTCATCGGCTATACATATATAGTAAGTTTTTATACGAATACGTTTATACGAGACAGCTCAAATCGTAATTGATTAATCGAACGGGGGGAATTATAAAATTACTTAAGTTGTTTTTCAAACGACATACAAATTAATAACCTGCACACAATTACAATTGAAAACAATAATAATTAAAATAGTAATAATGATGTTCATAATAATACGAAAATAATAATAATAAATTAAATAAAAACTTGAGATTACAACAAGACTGTACAGATTGTGCTTAGGGTCTAAAATCGAAATTACATAAAATTATTCATAAAAACTTTAGTGAATTCCCATTCAACGCTGGCCAAATAATTTGCACATTTTCAATCTAAAATCTATATATTAAAATAAAACAAAAAACCCTAATCGAGACTCCGAACTCCGAACACTTCTTTATACAAATACATACAGAGAGTGAATAGATTTACGTATACCGATTAAATTTAAAAACTAATTACAAACAACATATTAAACAGGTTTCCAATTCATTTTACAATTGATACAGTATTCCCTTCTTGTTTCTTTCGATTTTGTGGTCTCTTTTTCTGTTTTTTCTTCCATCTAAGATTAAATTCAACTATTGTTTACGCAATTTATATGACACCCGCAACGGATTTCTCGTAGGGTGTGCCAAGTGTATCGCGTCGTCGTGGCAATGTGCCGCTTGCCGTCAGAGGTGCCGATTCCGGGCAACCAAGTCCAACGAGCAGTTCCACCAGCGCTGTGGTATCCTCCACATTGTATTGAGGTGCAGGAATTCCGCCATTAGCTGCAGCTGCAGCTGGCTGAGACGTTGTTGCTGCTGCCGCTGCTGCTGCCGTTGGTGCTGCTGTTCCTGCGCCTGCACTAGAACCGGCTGCCAGTGCGGCAGCGGCCTTCATTGATTTGGCTGTGGCCAGAGATTGTGCAGCACGTGCATAGGCCAGACATGTGCGTCCCTCGTGATCGGTATGTTTGATATTGGCGCCATTCTGTAGAGTAACGAGAAAAACCAAAAGTCAATTAAGATGTCAGAGAATTGTTCAATCTTTCTATCCAACTTACCCAGATGAGCAGCTGTGCTATGGCCAGATTGCCAATGGCACAGGCCAAGAGGAGAGGAGTGCGTACATCGCGTGCGCTGACATTCGCATTGGTCACCTCCGACTGGTAATTGGCCAAAATGGAAACAATCAATTTGATGTCCGCTCGAATCACTGCCTCGATCAATTGCTGACCCGGTGAGGCGGCACTCACATGGCTGCTGCCACTGCCCAGCGGCGTGAGAAACTCTTTGCTCTCGTACTTGCTACGTATCCAGCGTTCCTTCTCCTCGTGATTGGCCAGCGCGGTGGGCTTAACACGCTGCCGCGTATTCGATTCCCACACAGAGTTGGCCAGACTGTTGCCAATGGCCAGCATGACGCTCAGATGCGGCGCACTAGAAAATTAGGAGAGTAATGATTACACTTTGTTCTCATTAGGCGTTTTACTAGTTTACTTACGGCCAATCGTCCAGACCCAGAGAGCGCACCTTAGAGATGTGCGAGCCAAGATTACGATGTATACCAGAGCACTCGATGCACATGAGCACGCCCAGATTCAAGCTAGCCCATTCGGGATCTAAACGAGAACATTAAATCAAATAAGTAAATATATCGTATATCCAAAGCGATTGATGCTCATCAGTTGCTACACTTACTTGGCGCTCCACAGTCCACGCAGTATCCATTGCCGGGTACACGCTGTCGTATGGCCACCATGGCAGCCAGTTCGGTGCTGGTGGCCTGCTTTGTTTTGCTGCTCTCAATGCTCTGCAGACTCTTGAAGATCTCCTGTTCGACGGCGGTAACCCACTCGTCGCGCTCCTCCGAATTGGCAGCCTCAAAGTGCCATTGCTTGGAGTCCAGTGAGACAATGTAGAATTCATAGCCATCGTTATCGTCCGCCTCGTTGGCCTTGACGCTGCTGCTCTTCATGCGACGATGACGTTTCTTTACGTTCGGAGTTTGTGCCTCCAGTTTGTTGTTGCAGCCACCGGCTGCTGCTGCCGCTGCCGCCGCAGCGGCTGCCGACGCATCGCCGGCAATAAAAGTCTGTGAATTGGAATTGGACATGGCAATGCCCTCGTCTCCGCTCGTCTGTTGCGAACTATTCGATTTGAGTGGCTCCGCGCCGCCAGCGCCCGAGCCAGCGCCCAGCAGCGATAGCTTTTCGTTCAGCTTGCGCTGATTATCCTTGGCCAGCGTGAGACAACCGATGCCCTCGCTTATGGTGCTCTGCGCGCGTTGTCCATTCGCCAGCAGCGAACTGGTCAATGCGCTGTTCGTTATGATCGATTTGGAGCCGCGTGGCTTCTGGCCCGGCACCTTGACGGTGACATATTGCAAGGGTATCTCCTTGCCGTGCACATCGTCCATGTAATCATGCAGCGAGGGATGATACGTGAGTCGACCATCATCGCAAAGCGTCACATACTTCTTCTTCCACTCTTTGTTCAGCGATTTGCTGGAACGCTTGTAGAGATAACCCTGCTTAATGGGTATGGAGCGTCCGCTGCCCAGTTCGCTGCTCTTGGGCTCCTTATCGCTTTTCTTCGATGACGATGGTATGAAGAGATTCGAACGCCGCCGGCTCTTGCGGCTGGTCGTGGGTGTCGATGTGGGTGTGGGTAGCTCCTTGCCCGGCGGCGGTGCCAGGTCACGTGGATCACGCAGTTGCACCTGCGAGCAATCGCCCTGCAGCGACAACTGTTGCTGCTGCAGCACATGTTGCTGTTGTAGCTGTTGCTGCTGTTGCTGCTGCTGCTGCTGGGCAACAATAGTCACAGTGGTTGCTCCGGGATTGTATTTGGTAATGTTGTTGTTCTCATTTGTTGCAGTCGCCTGCAGTGACCACAATTTCTGCTCGGCCTGCACAAAGTCTGAGCTGATGCGCAGCGGCAACTGCTGCTGCTGCTGCTGTGCACGTTGTCCATTTGCCGTAGCCGATGCTACTGTCTGATACGAGCCCAGTCCGAGGCGTGGACCCTGCGGTGTGGTGGGACGCGGCGCTGCCATGGCTGGCGCCAGCGGCAGACGCTGCGAGAGTATCTTCTGGCAGGCTACAAAGAAAGCGAGAGACGGAATGAGTAACAGGCAAAAAAGGGCATGTCCAGCTCAAACTTACCATCCTGAAAGACGCGCTCCACGTTCAGGCCGTAGGTGGCGCAGGTCTCGTAGTAGGAGCAACGCTTCAAATCGCTGGCCAATTTGCGGGCGCGCGTGTCATCGATAACGCGCGGATTGCGCTCGCTGATGGCGTCTGGGGAGGAAGGTCAGATAAATTAGTTAGTTAGGCTACACCAGCTGCAAGCCGGGCCGTGCTACTCACCCTGCGTGCCCACCAATATCATGGGTATATCCTGTCCATTGCGAAAATGCGCCATTTTGGTATAGTAATTGTAGACGGTGTTGAAACTGGCCTCGTTCTCCAGGCTAAACACAAAGATTACCGCATCCACCCAGCCGGCAAACTGCAAGGAGAAGGAGCAGAAGAAGAAACGAATGAAAACAAAAGCTCGTTAAAAAGGATTAACAAAAAAAAAACAAAAAAAAAAAAAAAAAAGAAATGAAAGAAAAACAATTTTTTTTTTTGGCCGCAGTCCTTGACTTTGCGCGCCGCAGAAGAAGGCGGCAACGCGTCTGACGGGGCAGGACAAAAGGCGGAAGCGCGTCCAAACAATGCAAGGGGCACACACACACACACAGACACTCACACTGGCACAACACACACACTTGAGAAAGTCGCTAATGAAGCACTTGAGTCGCGACGTCGACGTGCGCTAAAAGTTTTAATGATTTTTGTATTGCTCACACACTCACACACGCATACATACACACGCAGCCACACACTCTTTCTCACACACACACGCACACACACACATACACTTAGGCCGCTGCAGGATAATGAACTTTTATGTAAACACACTGCAGCCCTGGCATCGCATTGCGCAGTATTATCGATTATTATTCCAGCACTATCGATTTTCAAATTCGATTTGTTATGCAAGTTTAATTACTGTCTCGCACACACACACACACACACAGGGAGCGAGACACTCACTTGTCAAAGCGTATTTAATGAATAATTTATTTATGTTTTCAATTCGTTGCTCAGCTATTTGAGCTTGGAGTAGCGCCAGAGCATCGCCCGCCTGCTTTGCCAGTCGACAAACAACTGACTGACGCGCCGCCTTGTCGTCCTGCCATTGTCCTGCGTCGTCGCAGCGCCCCGACACCCCCGCTCCAACACCATGGCACAGTGGGTGGTTTTGCGCTATGCCTGGCAGCGGGTGGTTTTGTTGTTGCTGGCTGCGGCAGCTTTTTTTTATGATTTGTTTTGAATATGTATGCGAAGGAAACAGGAAAGCAGACGGCACAAAAAAGTTGCAGCACAAATGCAGCGCCAAATGGCGGCGTCACAGGAAGAGGCACACACACAGCGACACACTCTAGACACACACACACACAAACACAGTCACTGCGCAGGAGACACATGCTTGACAACAAAACAATTCAATAGGATGGGAGGGAAGGATGGGGGAGGGGTGGCTACAGTGCTGCGCAGGCAAATGGAAACGACAATGACAAAAAGGGGGGAAAAACGAGAAAAAACGATGCTGGCAAGTGGGTTAAGAAGCATATTCAAGCAGCTTGCAGTCTGAAAAATCAATTTGAAAAGTTGCATGTAGAAAGAAAGAAAGGACCGCATTGTGCCGGCAAGCTATAAGTGGAATAATAAAAACTGCACTCAGATATGATTGCATTAGAGCTCGACTTTAAATGAATTATAAATTCAATAAAAAACTAAATAACACAGCAAGAGCTTTGAGAATCATATTCTAGATTTTTGCAGCAAAAACAAACGCAGATCTTCTTCAAGTGTCTCTCTTAAATGTAATCTAACACTTTAACTTTACTTAAAAGCACCAGGAATAATTTTAAAAGGAATTTTCCAGTTTAACCATCTTGCTTCGCTTCTAAAGTCTTGAACTCGTCTGTTTATCCTTCCAAAAAAAAAAAACTGTCGAATCGACAACTGCCTCTAGTCACATAACATTTATACTATGGTCGTCTCATATATGGTAATGATATCCTGTCGCAGCCGAAAAGCAAAACGAAAAAAGAAATAAAAACAGAAAAATAAAAGCAAAAAAAAAATGCGCGACTTGCTGGCGACGTCGCGTTGCCACAGAGAATGATTTCATTCAATATAAAAACAAAGTTGCCAACACTTTTTATTTAACTGACTCTATTATACCCTGTAAAGTGAAAGTCAAAGGAAAGCGAGATATAAACAGAAAAACTATACTTCTATAACCTTTTGGAGTTTTTTAAATATTTGCAAGAAAACTAAAAAAGGAAACTTTCTAAAGTAGAAAGCATAGTAGTATTATAAATCTTATTTGTAAATTTATTTATAAGAAAACTAAATAAGGAAATATTAGAAGATTTTTGATAATCAGAAAATTAATATAAAATTCTCTTGATAATTTTTTTTTGGACTAATTTCAAAAGTTGTGCAGGGTATTGCCAGCTTTTTCTATGCCTTGCCAGATTTTTCCATGCTGTCTGAGGGGGTGGCTCATTGCTCGGCAGTTCGTGCGGGGAATGGGGTGTGCTGACGACGGAACGATAGAGGGTTATTTTGCACTGAATTATGTTTTTATTTGATATTGCATAAAGAGATGCGAATGACAGAAGTTAGTCCAGAAAGCGACGTAAAATTGGTTAGATTGCGAGAGAAACAGTTTGCGTATGACAACTGTGGCTAAATGTGCGACCAAGTGAGAGAGATGGTGGTGGGAGAGAGGGGTACTCGTTCGCATAATAAACTGCCATTAAAGGGGGAATATGCAGTTGCACAGCCACTGCTAAGCTGTGTCATTGCCAGTGCAGCCAATTTAGCTTTTTAACAGCTAGATGTAGTGGTTTGCAATAGGAATATGTGGAATACATTTAGCTTTTTTCAATCAAAATTTGTTAGCTTTTTTTGTATAGTTTCCCGTTAAAAACAGCCTTTTTTGTCTTAAAAGTTGGCAACACTGCTCTACGGTTTGATGGCAACTGCCACCACTGCGAAGCTGTTCAACAGTTTGACAAGCACTGTCGCTCAGTACTTATGCAATTTGCATACGCAGCAAATGAAATATACTTTATTACCAAACTGTGCAAGTGACTCTCAAACATATTCATGCATTCCGTATGGCTTTAAAACTGTAATATACTCGAAATCGAGTCAATCACATGCTTGACTTGTCTAAAACGCACAACAATAATTAAAAATTCAAAATAAAGGAATAAATCGAGATAATATATTGCCAAATCCTTTTCGTCAACTGATAAGCCCGAGGATCCCTGGGCGGGATTATGCTGCATTAAGCGAGATCTCGAGGGGTCGCGTCGCGTGTCGGGCACAGTTTTTTTTTTTTTTTTATAAGAACTACCCCTCCCTACACCCTACCCCACGGCTCATAAAGAGAACCGCAAATAAAAAAAAATTTTGTTGTAAAAAGCGAAAGCAGCTTAAAAATTATAATCCACACTTTCACCCTTTAAGCCGCCGTCGCTGTCGGCGCCGCCTGCCCTAGGGGGGCGGCGGCACTGGGACAGGCAGGCCGGCAGGGAGGGAGGTAGGTTAGGTTGAGGAGGGTGATTTTCGCAATCGCACATAGAAATTTGTGCAAATACAATGGAACAAAAGCTGCTGCACCATATGCGAATCAATGAGTCAACACAAATTGCGCGCTCCATGGAAATTTCAAATCGCTTGTGAAGTTTGCGAAGAACCTTAGTATGCCTGAATGTATCCGGGTACATGAGTTCGCTTTGAAGACTGCAAATGCAATTGCCGCAGGGGGCAGGCGAGCGGGTAGTACGGGCTAGGGGCATGTCTCAACTTTAACCTTTTCAAGCAGCCAATTTGTTTTTGGCCTAAGTTCTCCACATTGCCTTCTTAAAGTTCCCAGTTCAATTGGGTGAGTCAGCACGAAGGAGCAGTGCGCTGCCCTTTGTGCCGCATACGGTCCTCCGATATGTCCACACAGCACAAATTTTGTGCGGGCCAAAAAAAACGGAGGAAAAAAACTTCATAATTGGCAGAAATGGCGAGAAATGGAAAGAAACTTCTGCAGTTGCCCGATAATACGTGACGTTAAGTTCCGAAAGAGATAAAGCTGGCTTAGAGCGTACTTGACGCATAAATCACTTAAGAAAAGGCAACGTTGCCAAACTTCCACACAATTTTGTGTAAACTTCTACATAATATAAGAGTTCTAAAAGTTTATATAATTTTCACTATAATAAACTAATTTCACTTTATTAACATAAGTTTCTCAAGCTAGCTCGCCTTTCTCGCAGTGTAAACAAGCAGGTTCTCAAGAACAAACTACCCCCAGTGTAGCTAGAACTTTTTTTTTTTTTGGTAGCCCCAACTGTTCTACCTGCAGCTCCCCGACTCCTTGACCTCAATTCAAATATTTACAAGATGATAAGGGGCAAACATTTATTTGTACACCCCATACTTTTCGCGTGAGGGCAACCCTCCACTTTTGTGCCCAGCAATACATCATTTTTCCATTTCATGCATATATGATGTGGATAACTTCGGTTTACTAGAGGTTTATTCTCATTCCCATTCTTACCTGCATCTCCGGAGCGCCGCCCTCGTCACGTATGAGCAGCAAATAGCTTTGTCCATCGATAAAGAACTCCTTCTTGAAGCGTCCCCCCTCCGGCGACTCCTCCTGCATATAGGAACCGGTCAGATAACGATGTACCAGAGCCGATTTGCCCGAGTTCAGGGAACCGACAATGCCCAAGCGTAAATCGGGCACCGAACGCGAAATCGTCCATTCCTGACTGTTTACAAAGGAATCTATAACGAGAGGGAGATGGAGAATATAAGTATCAAATCATCATTAGCAGTAACTGTTTCTCAAACTAGTTGGCAATGTAATTAGGCTTGAGATCCCGAAATTCCGTGCAGCCGAAACTCGTTTTCGTTTCGCTGACATGTCATGCCTCAGTTTTTGACCCACAAAACATGTCGCGGCCAAAAGTTTTTCAACTCTCATTAGTAATTCTTCTTATGCAAATGTATCACCCAACTCTAAAGACATGTATGTACTGAACATACATATATCATCGGCGTAGTCCTTGTACGCCAGAATTTGATTGACAGTCGAGCGAGCGAGTTTTCGGCAACAATAGTCTCGTTTCTGCCTGTCTCTCTCTCTCTCTCTCTTGCTTTACTTTGCTTCACTCTTTCAGTCAGTTGCTTGAACACTTTTTTGATTTAAATTAGCTCGACTCATTGTCGAGCCTGTCGCTCAATCAAAACTTAAGATCTGGCGGGGCTTTCAAGGTCAGGGGCAGTACAAAAACTGAAAGCGAAAGTGTGAGCAGATCTGCTGCAGCTTCCTCATCAATCTGTTGTAGATCTTATTATTGTGTAACTAACTGTTAAACCCGAAAATATAAAAGCACTATATATATATATATATAAAAAAAAACAAGTAGAATAACGATCTATCTACAATCTATATGAATGTGGCTTGGTGCTCGAGCTACCCAACCCGCAGCATTAGAACACGAGTGCCACGATCAATTTCAGTGAAGGGTTCCTCGGGTTCGTCGGGTCTGGTCTTGTCAGGTCGAAAGGAGTGACAATGGCAGACCTGAAAAGGACACTCGACTGACCAGTTGCTCGTGATTTACTGGATTGAAGGAAGGACACGTGAAAATTGCTCTATTATGAGTTGTTAAGAGCCTCGCCGAGTAAACATTGCAAACGTCTCAAGGGTGATACCGGGGAACAAGTTCCCGCTTCAGTGAGTGAGTGAGAGAGTGCGATCGCTCACGCAACAAGTTCAACTGGTTCTGGCTCCTTCTGACCATACACAGTTGACCATAGCGCGAAATTACAAATTAAAATGAAATAAATATGCCTTTTGTTATATAAGAAGAACAAAATAAAATAAAAAAAGAGAGAAATCTACTCTGAAAGTGATATGCCTCGCGGGAATGACAAAAAAAAAATTAGCGCGGTTGTGCAATTTGCATGCTCATACATCAAGTAAAGTAGAAAATGAAATGAAAAAGAAATTCAATCAAATATGGCGGCATTAACTGGTTTTCTTTCCTCGCTCGTCTAATTCTTTTTCCATAGGCCTAATTAATAGTCGCCTGCAGGCGATCTTCGGGTGATCTTAAGCCTACAGTTACAAATGCATCTTTAAGTTTGACTAATGATGTCAAATGGGAAAAATACAGATCGGCTTAGTGTGTAAAGTTCAAACCGCTAGCCCGAGGTGTAAAGATAAGCGAGAGCAGAAAAATCCAGAGAATGAAAGAGAGAGAGAGTGAGAACATTAACCCTTAAGCTGTATGTAGTCGCTGCGATCGTTACGATCGTAACTCATGGCCATGTCAAATGTCGCCATCGTTGTCAAAATTCCCAAACTAATTACGTATGCAAACGAGCCTCGTCCCATAAGACAAGACATTTGATTTTCCCAAAAACCGAATACGAAACGATACCAAGTTCGCTTCTTATCGCGCTGACTGGAGAGGAAGAAAGTGCACGGAAAAGGGTTGTTGGCCCCGACGCCTTTCTTTCATTATTTTTTGGGTTGGTTTGTTTGTTTGTTTTGCTTATTTACCATATATCCCATTTATGATTTTGCCCAGGGATTTACTGGATCTCTTTCTGTGTCTTGATGTGGGTTAAGCATTTTAATTAGCGCACAATATGAACACGTATATTCCCTATTTTTTCTCTTTCTGTTTATCATTTTTGAAATTATTTCTGAAATGGTTATCGTTGACCTAAGTTTTATTGCCGGGCAGCTGAAGGTTCAGAGCGAGAGAGAAAGAGAACTCAATTTTTATCAGCATTTGAAGCGTGCCATCTAGAAACTGTTTTGTTTTTTTTTTTTATTTTCTTCATTTTCGGGAACTTAAGGACTTAGGAATTGTCGTAAATTTTATCACCATTTAGTGGTTTACGGTAGCAAACGAAAGGTAGATAAACCGCACAGATAAATTGCACAACTGTTTTTTAACGAAGTGCACCTTGAGCAGGACTCAACGAACTCGTTTATAGCTCGACTTAAGTCAAGGTAATTTAATATATCGTAAGCACTGTGTAGGCACCATAGAGAAAACACTGTGACATTACGTAGTATTTAACGAATTTTGTATAACCTTGTAACGCTTTGTAGCGCCTCCCCTTCTATTTACGCTAATTACACACAAAATTCTATAGAAATATTCCATGCCTGTTTTCATGCATTTGGGGCAAGCAAATGAGTTTTTAATTAGCCATAGCAAATCGAACGGAATGCACATCATATATACCACGTATAGGTAAAAGCGAGGAAATATAAATCATAATAGTACTGTATTTGCATGAGCCCACCGAAAAACCTACGAAAATATTTAGGTAGGCTGGCCGTGTCGACAGTCTTGGGACAATCAAGAAAAAAGCAAAAACTGGACGATGGTCCACAAGAAGAACAATAAATCAGTCAGGAAACGATCTGAGCAGCAGCAGCAGCAGCCTCTTCTTTCCTGTCCGGGCTCGTCGTGGGCAGAACGCACATCTGCTCCAATATCTGATTTACTTTCTTTGTAGAGTGTAGGGAGAGGTAGAGAGATCAACAAAACTGTTGGCAACGCAAAAATACGGTAGTTGAAAGCAGATTTTTCATTGCGAGCATATGCGAAACAAAGGCAAAGAAAATTAACCAAAGCCTACGAAAAATGAAGCAAAAGGGCGATCGCACAAACAAGATTAAGCAGAGAGACGGGCATGTTGGGAGAAAGACAGGAAGAAAGAAAGGTGAAAAAGGCAAAAACGTCTCAGAAACTAAAGCAAATAATCGTGCAATCGTGTTAACAGAGAATGTTAGCTAACAGCGAAGGTTGTTGTGGGAAATTTTCAACTTATGTTAGTGTAAGAATGAGGTTAAGTTATAGTTGAAGAGTTCAGGCATCTATATATTACAGAATAACTTCTCTTCTCTAAATTATTTCAAGCTGTTCTAACTCCTTCATGCCGCACTGGAAAACAACTATATTTATATAATATATTATTATTATTTTTCCCATTAAATAGCTTAAGTTTCAAACTGTTCTAGCTCTTTAATTTCTCTTTCACAACTGTTTTATTCCCACTTTTTATCGTCTAAACACTTTTCCAAGAATTTCGATATTCTCAAAGTCTTGTCTGCGCCTTGTTGAGGCCTCATCTAATCAAACAAACGTAGTTATATTTAAGTAGTAGTAATTACAGCTAAGATACTGAAACTCTGCATGGGGGTGTGTCCCGGGTAGGAACGTGGCGGAGTGTGGAGCGTGCCCCGAGGGCCGTGTGTGTTCATCCAACTGTTGTCGCAGGGTATTGGAAAAGTTCTGCACGAATGATTGGGCGACACCTTCAAGGTATGGTCACGCAAGGCTTAGCCAAGCTACGGGCATGTATCTGACAGATACGTCACATGTCACGTGCAGGTATTTCATATGAATATTAAATATGTTTAGGGAGAGCGTTGGAATACCTTCAATAGTATGACTTCATCGTTAAATAATTTCTCTTCTCTCTCGCCTTTTAAAGCTTACAAATTTCCCAACTTGAAGTGACTTAGAAATTTACGCATCATTAGCAAAGTAATAGGAAAAACAAACAAACAGACGAATAAGCGAATAAACAGATGAATGCGATGAATGAGTGTGTGAGTGCAGTAGTAGGGGGCGTTTGTATTCAACATGTGTTGGATTTTGATAAATTGAATTGAATGCCAGTGTTGGCAATTGCCTTTAATTCGCTGTCCAAACACAGCTGAAGGTCGTGTATGCGTGAATGATGCCCCGACTCGGGTACGCGCGCTCTCTGCCTCTCTCTCTCTCTCTCTCTTTCCCTATCTCTGCCTCTCTCACTAAGTGGTTCAACATCCTGGGCCGCAGAGATCATCAACAGACCACGCCCCGTTACGCCTGCTGCCGGGTCAATTAGAAAGGGTTAGTTTATCAAGATGCGGAAGACTGCGGCAACGTGTGTTGTCATTGGTCCACGAAGATTTATGTCTACGACCCTCTTCGCAGGTAAGAAGCTACACAAATTTATGCACAGAAACCTGAAGAGCTTGCACTCCATTTTTGGCAAACTGGAAATACTAAAAAAAATATCGTTTGCTTAAAATTAGCTCGCTTAACTGCGCAGATCTACACTCTTTGCTGCGCTACTGCCTCTTTGCTTTGTTGTTTTTATCAGTTTAAAAAAAAAAGAAAAAAAAAAACGCACGAATTCAATTTGTACGCGATTGGTAACTCATTTATCATGTTTAAGTCGCGCGAACTGCAAGAGGTAAGTTGCGAAACATACTCGGCAAACGGAAACCAGTGTAAAAAAAAAACATAATAGAAATTAAATAAAAATAATAATAAGCTTTTCCTATCAGCCACGCGTGGGAGTCGCTTATCAATTGCAACAAATTTTACTGAGGCGACTTACTGTCACACTTGCCCACTGTCTCGTTTTCTTATCTCTCTCTCACTTTCTCTGTCTCTCGCTCTTTCTTCTGCTGCAATTACGTGCAATTAGCAAATTGCTTTCGCGCACATGAAAAATGACACGCATATGCGTCGTACAAAAATATCTTGGAACAACTGTCGAACAACTCGTTGAACTGCGGAATGCAGTAAGATGATAATATGAAAAGCAAATGAGTATGCCAGAGTTGAGTCGGATTGAACTGCAAATACCCTGCAAATATGACTACTAAGCAGAATATTGCATTTTTATTGCAGTTCTATAGGCAATATTCGTTTATTTTTGCAAATCTCAACTGTACCAAAATTATTGCTATATAGACAGCTAACTGGCATATGCTAGAGTGTGCCTGTCAAATTTCGTCACTCTAGCACTTGTAATAAGGCATCTATCAGAAGGTATTGCTGTCTACAGGGTACAACAGTAGTAAACGTGCGCTTGCACTGATAACTTGGAAAATTCTTTCATAATTATAGATTATTATGTGCTGTAAATGGAATGAACTCGATAGCTGAACTATATATGAATCACTTTACTTAATCTTATCGCAACGAATAAATCGTTATCGTAAAAACAAAAAAGAATCTAATCTTGGTAAGATTTACTCATACGAGGCCAATGACCAGACCTTGCTCAATATCACGCGGGAATTATGCAGCCCAAAACGATTAAATGTCAAATTTATGACACAGATCAGTTTACAGCATGATCTGAAAAAAAGTATACGATTTTCTACCTATTTTTTGTACACATTTTTTTTGCGTATTTTCTTTCTACTTTCTCTCTCAAGACAGCAGAAAAAAGGACACCCGGTCTCTTCTGCGAGGTGAGTCAATCAAAACTTGACAATGCAGCAGAATGCAATGGGAAATGGAAAAGCAAGTGAGCAGCACGAGATGAGGACAGCAGCAGTAGGAGCAGCAGCAGGAGGAGTTGGAAAAGTCAAGGCAGGCGTTGCGCTACGCCGGTGGTTGATTCCCAGTAGCATCTCGTCGAGAAGCAACTGCTGAACTCTATTAAATATGACATATTTATGAAGTGCCAGCTGTGACACAAAGGCAAACTGCACAAGGAAATGCACAGTGAAAATGGTAGAAAAAGTGCTGCGATTATTTTACCTTTCTCTCTCTAGTTTTTCCGTGTGTCTTTTCTTATTTTTTTTTTCCTGGGATTTTACTGCACGCGTCCCATGTCCCAATGCAGCTGCAGCCCTACCCCCAACTCCCATCTAAATGGCAAACGTATTTATATTTCATATTTATGATCATCATTTGATTGTCTGTGGTTGACTCGAGCCCGTCCCATTGAATCACTGTGCACACTGGGTAACCGCAACTTCTTGTTGCGATCCTAAGTAAATTTCAATCAGATTTTTTAAATAAAAATTTCAAGGTATTTTTCTGGGTATTTTCTGAAATTTTTTCTTATTACTTTTTCCAGATTTAAAAATGATTAGGCCACTCTTTTAAATTGGATTTATGTTATATAATACATATTATTATATAATATAATATAATTAATATATTTTTTAGTATATTTTCTTTAGTTTAATTTCTTCTTCTCCTCTAAGCCCTGTTTCTTTTCGCACATAAATTTCGTTGCAATTAATCGATTTTCATGGTCAGCTCCTTATTAATACGCTAGACCAGCAGCATAGATCTTACAGCGTATACATATAGTCTAGTCTGGGCAGCGTGGATTTGCTATGGATCTGCCTTATAGATAGTACTGACCAGCTGACTTTTCCGCTGCTTTCTTAGCTCGTTCATGCGCAACAAATCTGTAAATTGCTTACTTTTACTTTCCTTTTGCTTGGGCCCACAGCGGGATCGCTTCGAATCGCTTGGGATCGCCTGGGATCGGCGTTTCGTTTGGTCAGTCCAACCGACTGACCTTTCTATTGAAATCGGAGCGCGCGCGCACACGCTCGTTCCAAACACTCGCTTTACTATGTGTGCAAAATTATGAGGTCTATTGTTTTCATGTTGCTCTGTACTCATTACATTCTTATTTATGGGCTTGGGTCGGGGCCCGAGAAACGAGTAGACAAGGGCGGCTTGTTAGTCAATCTTGGGCCAAGACGAAAAAAAAATAAACAATGGAAAAATCGCCAAAAACTGATCGAAAGATTGAATTAAATTAGCGGTAGTTACAGAGCATCGCTCTCTCTCTTTCTCGCAATCTCTCTTCTTATACGCTCGACTGATTTGAAGCGACTTTTGAGGCTGTTTGGCGCCTCTCTTGACGGTTCAATGACTTGGCGCCCATTACAGACGAGACTCACTGTGTGTGTGTGTGTGTGTTGGCACCTACGTGAGACAGACAGTAAGTAACTTTGCTATCAGTCAAACGCCAATGCGAGTTGAATTACACTGGCCAACAAAAGTATTGAAAGATGTTTAAAGTTTGAGAGAGTGTTAAAAAATAATAGTGTGGAATTTTGTCGAGTTTATAATTCTGACAAATAATATAAAGCATCGCACAAGTTTGCCAAGTTGAAGGTCTTTGGTAATAACACGCTTAAAACTCCATTAAAAAACACTTTATTATATAAACCTGTCTAATGCTTATCTACTAATCTAATACGTAAACCTAAACGCAAAGTTTAGCTATAAAAAAAAAAATAAATTTTCTGCTAAAGATTGTCGTAAATTCTGCAACTCCAGACACTCCCTAATTTTATGAACAAAAGTTACGAAGGAACTTCAAATTTTTATGCGTTTCCTTTTGCAGCATCGGTAGAGTGTGAATTTAATGAGAAAGACACCGAGATGAGGTTCAATTAGGCAGTCTGTGAATGATACGCTCATTAGTCAGCCCGCAGGATAGTGTAGATTACAGGCATATAAGACCCACAGACTCGCACACACACACATAGGCACGAACACACACTGCTGTAACTGCCCACCAAAGCGCAGAGCAACCGAAAATGCGAAACAACAACCGCAATAACCACTTGAACCGGTTATGTGAATATGTTGTAAGATTCATGTAAGTTCCCGAGAAGAGAATCACTTGAGTGTGACTGAACCTTAGCAAACTCACACACACACACACATACACTTGAATGTATAGAACTGTAATGTGCCATACAATCTGCCTTATAATATGGCATATAATATGATATGTATAGCCGGCTTAGCTTAATGATCACAAAACCATAATAATAAAAAGAACCTTGGTTGGATCGTTTTACAGGGCGTCGGAGTGCAAAAACGTGACATTAGAATGACAATGGAGGCGAGAGCGAGAGCGAGAGAGAGAAATAATAAACTTCCGCCGGCTACAGTAGGGTTTGCCAAGGGCCCAGCGCCCAAACATGGGCAACAAGTGTGTGTGTGTGTGTGTGCCCAAGCACCCTGCACCCTATACAACACCATACTCATTCGCTATTCACAAACAATTCACAACATTCAATGATACGATCGAGCTTCAATAGGCTGCACAATAAAACTCCCGACTTTTTTTTTGGTCAGGAAAACCCCGTTTGGAATCGGGCATTACAATTGTTGCTCGGGGATCGGTGCGTTGAGGGGTTTTGTCTAAACTTCGAACAAGTGTGCGTCCCATCGTCGAACCGAATGCCCGGAAGCGGCGCTTGAAACGTGTCGCTGTTGGTCAACTAATTTGCATAACGCTTTTCTCATTTCTTCTTTCTTACCGACGATTTTTCATTACAGAAAATGGAAATGAAAATGGAATATGGTAATGCATTTGGAAAATTTTCATTTACATTTGACAGGTTTTTCACGTCTCTCGACATTCAAATGATTTAATTGAAAATACGCCAAGTGTTTTTGAAAACTGTCTAAGCGGAATTTTAATATTGCAGAGAGAGAGGGAGAGCGAGGGGAAACTCTAACTGTATTTTCTTAAAGTCGTCACAGTCGAGAGATTGCTGAGGGTGCCATCAAATGTTCGACTAATTTGCCTTGAATTTGTTGAGAATTTTTTGGAAACAACACTCTGAAATGTAAGTTAATAAATTTCCGAAACGATTTTCCGGCTTTAAACGCTTCAGTAATTTTAGGTAAGTTCACACGGTTTAAGATAGAGTATCAGTAAGAAAACACATAGTTATAATGCTGAAGATTCTACTGCATGTTAGACTATATAAAATGAAACATTGACTTCAAGATGTTCTTTAAAAACTTACTAGATCATGCGGGCGACAGCTGAAACTCAAACTAATCATATTCATAATTTTGTATCATACATCATAGCGAGCAGATAATTCCCCATGGACTAGTCCAATAATTATGACTTGCAGCAACGACTAAACGTCCTACATTCTTCCTGATAAAGACGTTCGAAATTGCTCAACTGCTTATTAAAAATTATCATATCTTTTTTCGAATTTCTCTCTCAAAAAATATAAAAAGAAACTTCATTAATTACACAGCGAGAATGGTAAAGGTAGCGCAAAGATAATTACAGCTAAAGGTGCATTTAGTTTCGGGCGCGTGCTATCGGCTTTATAGAGAGAAAGAACGATCGACCTATTTAACACCATTTGGAAAATGCTGTCGCAATCGATGGACAATTTTGGAAGTGCGACCATAAAAAGAAGCAACGCGTCACAGTCGTTGTCTTTTGGCCGTGAGATCGCTTGATTAATGATGCTCGAATAGGTAGAACTCGGATCGGTTCGGCTCGGTACGATTCGGCTCGGACGCGATCGATCGATTGTTTGTTGCGCGTGCGCCGCCAACAACTCGAGATTCTAACAATGTAATCCTAGCCTCACTTTTTCGCCGATCATGTGACTCAAGTGCCGGGCCTCTGTGCCCAAAAAAGAACTAGTCAAACTTCAAGTTTAAGCACACAGTGCGCCTTAAAAGGCATCTGCCACGCTCATTGTTTGATTTCGTCTTGTTTGGTTTGTCTTTTGTTTTTCGACTTGGTGGGCGTTTTGTTTAATTAACGTGGGCTGATCATTAATTCAGCTTAGTCGCCTCGCCTCGCCTCGCTTCGTATATATATATTGTCTTGATTCATACGATTTTTCGGCTTGAGATCATAAAATTTGTCGACTTTAATTAAGGGCACGCGTTACCGTTAAGGAAGTTACTGAGGAAACTGGAGGTCAAGTCGTAGGCGTAGAAGACGAGTCGAGATCAGAATGCACTTGAAGGAAATAGGTACTAAGTGGGGATTATAATTGGAATACGTCTTCTTTTAATTTTCCGAACTTTCTCTAAGTAATTTAAATATATATTATTAAACTTTTTAATAATAGAGGTTTATTTTTATTTTTTGCAGTGTTCCTTAATCAAGTGAAATTTATTATGTACATTTTTAGCAATTATAATACCATTGCAACCATTAAATACTTAGTTAGTTGTTTTCAAGATTTCACTTTTTCAGCCCTCAGATTTCCCATGGTTTAGCGACCTTTTCTAACTATGTAATTACATATAAATTTATGTATATTACACGCAATCCAAGTGAAACTTTTTGCTCGTAGTACTCGTAGCAAAGTTCAACATTTATTGCCATGATCTCACACAGTATCATCATCATGACGATCGTAACGCTGCTGTTGATGATGATGAGCAATCGTGGCAACTCATCCCAGCAACGATCCCATGATCTGGCACATGCATAGATATAATGTGCCTAAATATATGTGTAAATACTCGTGCCCAGATCACTCACGAGGCCCTCGACTTCCTCTATACACTGTACTAGTTTTATATATAAAAAGAAACATAAACAATTGCGTATTATTTTAATTATTTTCATTTGGCAACGCGTTGTTGCTGAATACAATTTCTTGTTCTTTTTTTGGCCCCCTTATTTTGTTGTTTTTCTGAGTGCATAAAGCAACAATATCAAAATAAATTTTAAGCTTCGAAAAAAAGTAAAATAAACAAATGCGAAATATACATTAAAAAGTCTGTGGGGGAAACGAAAAGAAATAAAATGAATAGAACCATTTTAATAGAATCGGAATTGTTGCTAGCTTTCAGTCGGTATGGTAGATATGGTATCTCAGATCCGTTCCCATGTGAGAACGTCAGCGAAGCGTCAAGGTCTTTGAAATGTCAGGAAATTGAAGCATATTCGACGGTATCGAAATACCTTGTGTAGGATCTTTAACTATATTCGCGACAATATGCTTGTGTGTTTTCTTCTTTTTAGGCCTACCTTATCGCAGGCATGCCTTCTTAGTATTATTATCAATTCTTTTTCTCTCTTCATTTCTATATTTAATTAACCGAGTGAATGAACGCGAATCAATAAAAAAACGTACTATAACTTTTTTTTATAGATCACACCATAGAGTGAATAAATAAACAATTTTCGTCTTTCTTATCAAAGTGTGGCGTCTTCGGGGCCATTGCAAATGGCACAAACTGAGAGCGAGCCGACTATACGTGTCTACATATATCGTTAGACGTGTATATAGCATATATAATATGTCTAATGCGCTTGACGAACACAAATTTCGCAATTCGCGATTGTGTTTTGAGATTAATGGGGTCTGGGGAGGTCGCATTATAAATAGCCGATGACTTGGGAACAAAAGAATTGGACAAAGAAATACTAAGAATACATATACCGCAGCAGGTAGTATGTTAGTAGTGACATAATGGTTTGTAAATGGATTTAGATATACGGTATTAATGTATTTGCTTAGCCAAAAGAGTTAACATATTATTATAATATTATATTTCAGTGATATTGAATAAACGAAAAGAAAGGAAAGAGTAGAAAGATAGGAAAGAGTACCTATCATAATTTATATATATTTTTAACGGTTTCATATCTTTCTTTTATTTTAATATTGTTTTTTAATCCTTTATCATTAGCTCGCATCTATCAGGCCACTCTTATTACTTCTTTCCCTCTCGCCCCTGATTAACTATTATCACCAACACTTAGCAAGCCCTGCTATAGCCGCAGATAAGAGATAACCCCATCAGGCCCAAGTTCCTTTCACCTAGTATAAAGTATCTTGGGTGTATTGCTTCATCGCACGTTTTGCTGTCACGTCTTGACGTCATTAGCCTGGCATTGAATGCACTGGGGTGTCAATGCCTGTGCCCGGTTTAGTACTATTCCCTCTCCCCCTATCCCTTCTCTTCTCAAGGTTATCCCGCATAACGCGAGAATCGATAATTGCACGTTAAGTGGTTCTTGGCGCGTTGTCAGGGCCTACTAACAAAAAAAAATAAACAAAAAACAACACAAAAAACCCAAAGAAAGACGACAAAATGTGAGTCAGTGTTACGAACGAAAGCAGGGCAAATTTCATGTCATCTTCTTCATATACAAATAGTTCCTTTTGTCAACCAAAACTTTTGCTTTCACCCTTTCACTTGATTTGCAATTCTTTTGCTTGAAGTAGAGACAAAAACCTGGCAAATTGTCATGATAATTTTCAATTCTTTTTGCCTTTTTATTATTTTTATTGTTTGGATTTAATAATATATGATTTGGAAAAACTTTTGACATAATGTTGGCCAAATTTTGGCATAACAGCAAACTCGAAATTCGGACGTGGAAGTATCGAAAGGCCAAAAAAGAAAAAGAAACTATGCCAAATTGCATTATAATAGCCATCGTTGTTGGCAAACTTTGACATATGACACGCCATGTTGCCATTTTTGATGATGTGTCCTCTCGTAATACCGTCCATATATATTATATATTTTTACCCTATTTAGTCATTTGCACAAGGTCAAAAAAATTGCATAAATGTTGCCAGTGTTGCCAAAGCTAATTATAATTATATTTTATATTAATTGCAACCAACTTTTCGTCAGAAAGGAAAAACTGTGTTAAGTGTGTTTAAACTGCGGGCTTAATAGCTTGTTACGAGCCAATAAACTGAGGCTACTCAGGTTGGCTAATCTTCACGTAAGTGCTTCACACTCTACTTGAGTGGGAGGGAGAAGTAAGAGAGCTGTAGACTTAAAACACATTTCTGTTTAATTAGACAAGTTAACCTACCTCAAAATTGAGGGAAAACCAAAAAGTTTCGATTAATTAAATAATATGCTGCGGATAGGCAGGCAACCATAGTCTGACTTTGAAATATCCTTAAAATGTACTAAAAATATCCCTTCACCTTTAAACATCAAATTCCCCCACATACTCTTTGGCAATTTTAAGCTCTCGTCGCATTTACATCGACACTGTACCTCACCTGATTTGCGTTTCTCGCGATCGGGCACGACTAAGCTTTTGGCGCGTTTAACGCGCAACGAACGACGACGTATGGAGCGGAGAAAAGCTTCGGGCATCCTGGAGAAGCGTTGCGGCGTTTCGGGAGCTTTTGTGCGCTCGGGCAGAAAAAAGTTCTTGACCGCCAACATGTTGATCGATTGTAACGGTACGTTTGCTGTTGCTGTCTCTCTCTCTGTCCGTCTCTTTGTTGTGGGAGTGCGCGCGTGTTGGCAATGAAAAAGCAAAATTGTTTGTGGCTTTTTTTTTTGCCCCTTTGCTTTGTTTTTTTGCTGTTCAGTTTTTTTTTTCTCTATGCACGTATGTGTTTATTTTCGTGTAATCCTTTTTGGTTGCGTATTTATTTACTTATTAGCTGCGCACTTATTGTGGCTTCGGCAACAACAACATCAACAATTCTGCAACTTGTCTGGCTTGGCTTTGCGTTTTGCATTTTAACTTGCGGTTGGTTGTGACTAATCTTTGAGTTTTTTTTTATTGTTGTTTAGTCACTTTTTTATTGAATTCATTATTTATTTTTATTTTTTTTTTTTTGACACTGTCGAATATATATTTACATATGTTATGTGCGTGTATCTATTTATATGCCTGTTTTATTGCCATCAATACAATTTGTTTACAACAAAAAAATTGGTTTAGCAATGCGAATAAAAACTACGCGAAATTTTACGCGAAACACTGGGGCAATGTGGTACAAACGCAACATCCGCGCGACACGTCTGCAACGTACTGTGGTCGAAACCGAACTGCTTTGGGAAATTTCAACAGCATATGCTGTAAGTGCTCAAACAGTGGCACAGACAGAGCGCTGGCAGGCAGCAGAGAGAGAGTGAGCACTCTCGCCCTCTCAGCGAGCAGTCGCTCAGCAGGCGGGCACAGGCCGTGCGCTGCTGTTAACTGTGGGCAATGTTAGTCGAATAGGTGCGCTAACAGCGCTGTAACCACTACAGCGCGCCGAGTAACAGCATGAGAGAGAGAGAGAGTTAGCCGGTTCTCAGGTAAACAACAAAAAAGCATGCAACAACTGGCGAGCGCCAGCAGCTGCGGCATCTTGGCACGTGCTGTTAACAACAGCTGCAACAACTGCGAGCAGCAGCAGCAGCAGCATGGACAGGTTAGGCTAAGAAACGTAAAGCAACACACATAAAAAGAAATTCCGTCTGCAGCTTTTTGCACCTTCGCTTTAAGCGTATAAGGTAATTCTATATCTGAACTTCCGTTGCATCAGCGGCAGGAAATCGCGCAGCTGACTGACTGCGGCAAAATTTCGACAAAGTTATGGCCTGATTCATGGCAATGTCAATATAAAAATATATAAATTCATTTGTTTATTTATTTTTGTACTCTTTATCAATGCTGAAGTCGGCCGCAACGCATTTCGATTGAGATAAGCGCAACAGTCGTTTGTACGTTAACAGAGCGCTGTTAAAATTTCCCTGCGAAGCGAGGAAGAAGCTGTGTCACAAACAAAAAAAGCCCATACGGAAATCAAAATGCAATAATAAACATTTGCCGTTGTTGCTATTGCTCTGCAGAGAGGTAATAATCAACTCTGGCTGCACTGTGTGATGATGATAATAATGAT
Organism: Zaprionus inermis; assembly: GCA_018151445.1. NCBI lineage: Eukaryota > Metazoa > Arthropoda > Insecta > Diptera > Drosophilidae > Zaprionus > Zaprionus inermis. The sequence goes on from JAECXD010001696.1 coordinate 3,052,603, forward strand.
AATAGCAGTGTGTGTACAGTGCCTGCCATATGTCTGGCCACGGAGCGGGCAGAGAGGGAGCGGGCAGCGTTTTGTGGTCTTGTGTTTTGTTTAGTTGGGGTTTCGGTTAGTGGGCCGCTGGTGAGCTAAGCAATATTATTATTATTGTTGTTGTTGTGCAAAATTTCACTTCCTATTGAGAGAGTGAGAGAGATGAACGAACGCAGCCGCGAGTCGAACATGTGCCATTATAATGCACAAACATATAGACAAAAAAACAGATAAATATGTTAGATATGTGTTTGGTATCTATAACTGTGCAGCGCAGTAATTTGTCGAATGTGTACGGCTGTGGCTTTTGCTTTGTTTTTTTTTAACGCTAACAAGATTTATGCAATGTGCCTGGAAAATTATGAAATTTGATTGGGAAATGCAAAAATGTGCAAAATGTCGCATTCGCAATCGCAATCAAATCAATTAGTGAAAGTAAGTCTCGAGAGGATTTACAGTAATACTACTCAAAACTATTATACATCATGAATATGATAGTGATAAACAAATTAAATTTGGTTCCTTATTTGGAGATCATTTCCTGGATACAGTTAGTTTAATATATTTGGGATATTATGCAACTTAGGCATCATATAGGAACTTAAGCTAGTTCTAGTAAATCTAGTAGTTGCAGCTACAAATATCGGTATTTCTCTCAAGAAGTTCCTCCTAAATTGCAAACTAATATATTAGTATTATAAAAATAATATAAAAAATTAACCTGCTGTTTAAAGTTTTTCAAGATCTGTAACATTTTTCATTGACTTAAGTCAATAAAAGCGTTTATCTCAATGATCTCGGAGTTTAATCCGGTAAATCCTATAGAAATGCAAATCTACACAGCGAGTCAAAGAGATTACAGCATGCGATAGAAGTAATGCTGGAGAGAAATCGCAGAGAACACGTCAACTGTATATTATACGATATGCCCGATAATTTGACACGCTTGCCACACTTATCGCGGACACACGTCGCAGCAGACGCCAAGCAGGGATACACACAGAGCTGCCCATTTAGCTATTTTTACGCTAACTCCTGCGGTTGCTTGGTTTGTTTAGCTCTTATCCGTTTTTAACTGCAATGTTAACATTTATCTAAATTAACTAAAAATTAAATATTTTAAGCATTATATATAGAAATACATGAAGGCAAATTTCGAATATAATGTAGGAAATTTTGGATTTTCTAAAGAAAAATTAGATTTTTTTTAAAATTGACATTTTTCGAAATGTACCTACATTTAAAAATTTGTAATTTTTAAATAACTTTAACAGTTTTATATTCGCATTTTATTACCTTTTTATGAGTTTTTTAAATGCTTTGGCTATTTTACGGTGTTTTTTGCAAATAATGCTTTTTTTCTTTTTGGCTGCTTTGCATAGCTTCCCGCCAAAAACAGCTTTTTTTATGGCAACACTGGACACACTTTGCGACTTAATTAGACGAGCACGAAAATAAGTAGAGGGAGAGATGGAAGCGGGGGGACCGAAGGAGCGACGCAGTTACACGCGATTTTGCGATGGAACTTGAAATTGTCGCTAGTTGACGCTGAGTAGTTTCCCTAAAGGTTGAGCGGGGAGTTGAAAGTGGGCGGGTCTGGGTCTGGCTCTATCGCAGCGTCTGGTAGTATTAGCCACCCTTCGGGCTTAGAAATCAGTCTGAGAAAGACAAAACCGGGTGCGGCAGACGCTTATTTCTATTTTTTTCTTTATGGAATTTTAATGGAATTTCTAATCAACCTGCCACAGGGTGCGTCGGGTGCACTACCCCGCGGCCAAAAGGACTTGCCCAGATTTACAAGTTGACGAATGTTGCAGCACATACGCGTACAAATGACGACGCATTTCGGGGTTGGTTGCATTGTGGGTGGTTGCACGCACTGAGCACCCCCGGGGGGCACTACCAGACGCCTCGTGCGGCGTGTGTGCGTGTGCGACACTTTCCCTTTTCAATTGGGTGAGCTACACTCTTGTTTTTTTTTTGTTTTTTGACTGTATCATCGCGATAAAAATAGTCAAAAATGCGACTTAAATGACGTTAATAAAATCGCTATGCTCTTAAGGGTTAAAAGCTCAAGTAGCGCTAGAGCACCCTCTCTCTCTCGCTCTCCCTCCCGCTTTGATGTGGCTAATTAAGTACGGCAGTTGACTTGAGGGTGCGCACCCTCTACCCCTACACCCTTAGTGAATTTTAATTGCAATGTGTGTGTGTGTTGTATGTTAAACAAATTAGGCTTCCCCCGAGAGAACTTTAGTCACCCAATACCGCAAGGCGAGGCGAGGCGCGGCGAGACCTTGGCTAACCACGTATGTACCCAATTTTGCACTACCCACTACTACCCTCTTCTCAGGTTATTTGATACTTTTGTAGCGAGTCGACTTCAACACCCTGCGTACGCCCGCCCGCCCGCCTGCTGCTTTACCGCTCCTGTTGCACATAAATATTTGCAAAGCTTTATTAGTTCATCATGCGACCTTCTTTCGCTTCCCGCTACTCGATCTGGCACCCGCAATTTGTCATGTTTCCCGTTTTTGGTTAGGGGCTGCACATTCGAAAACTTCTGACAACTCATTCACGTGATTTAGTTGAGTCCATTTACGGTTTGTTTGATTAGTTTTTTTTTTTTTTTTTTTATGGTGTGTAAAGCCGAAACTGCACTTGGGCGCAAAAGGGGGAGATAGGAAGAACCAAACAATTGAATTTGAAGTCCGACAAGCAAACGCTTGATTTGTACCAACATCTGGATGGAGAAAGTTTTTTTTATGGGGTCAGCGGAACAACAAGAACGGAATCGCTAGTCAAATATTCATCACACATGTTCGTATGCGGAAGCCATGGGGATAGATAGAGGAATGATTCATAAGTAATTCCAAAATCTCATATGATTATGCCTTCGGTATTTTTAAACGTGAGCAACGCCCTATACCAACTCGACTTATAGAAATTGCAATACTTTTGTTCGAGGAACTGTCACGAAAATTAATATACCAAAGAAAAGAGAAATGATGTTTCAGTTTTCCAAGAAATACGCAATATTTGTGGAGGCTATTGAAAGTGCTTTCAGTTTATTTATCTTATTCAAGTTCGAGAGCTTTTTGCCTCAACTAAACAGAGAAATAATGCCATAAATTCTTTATGGATTTATTGAGAAAAGTGAGAACATTCAAATTGATCTATATATCGATGATAATAAATTCAAATCTCTCGTAATTCGTGCACTTTTCCCCTACTCAGCTAAGCTCATTCGATTCGATTCATGAGTTCTCTAATACCTGGCTAATTTCATATTCATATTTTGGTAATTTGCATTGCCCCCAGTCGACTCGGTTTCGGTTCATCATATTTCCCAAGTTCACCCCGTTCGGGGCAAATTACAAGCGCATTAGTTCTCACGCCCAAATGCGCTTACATCGGATCGAACATGGTGCTACCCCTTTTTATATTTTGGCTTCTTCTTATTTTGCCATAATTAATAATTCATAATTCGCGAAAATTGAAAAGAAATCGCAATTTCAGTTTCCACGACGGGCCTAAGAAATTCATAAAATATTACAAGCGACGCGACATCTATTCGCCAATTTGTTGTAATGAAGCGTAAAACGCTTCAGGAACCATCGAGAAACTTAAAATCCATGAAATTGCACAGCGAAAAGGGCAAAAGAAAGAGGGAGAGAGTGAGGTAGCGAAGCAGTGCAAAACTAGAAGACAAGGCGAAGCAACAATGCAACTTGACATAATTATTAGAGGTACATCGACTACGGGGTAGTCGGGTCTCGGGACAGACACAGCGACAAGTCAAACCCCTCGACACGCATTAGCTTCAGCAATGTCCCAGGCTGTCCGTACATTTAATTAACGTTTTTATACCCTGTAACTAATGTTTCGAAAGCATACTAATTTATTGAGTAGTTTTATATTGGAAATATACAGAAATATCACAACACCCCTTAATAACTCAGAAAGTATAAAAAGTACGGCTATGAAATTTTGCCAATGGACAGTTTGAAAATTAAATAGTATATAGTCTTATAGACTGTAGAATATTAAACATATATCTGCATAAAAACCAATTATATTTAGGTTTTTAGCTTCTGAAAATTGTTTCAATATTTACTGAATTTCATAAAAATTACTATAAAAAAATAAATAAATTAAAAAAAAAAAAAAATTACTTTACAAGGTATCTTCTAGCACAGTTCATACTCCACTTCATTTTACTTGTTCTGCATTTTGCGCACTTTAAACGCAATTTGAGTTGATTAATTGAAACGTACCGCACCGGGAGAGGAGCTGCCCTGTGAGACCCGGCAAGGGCCAATTGCATGGCCAAAGGGCAATATTGCAGACGGCAGAAAATCGATAATTTTAATGGGGCCCACATCCCCCAGAAATACCCCACACTCCCTGACAGAAATTTATGTATATGTGTCTGCTTGTCAATGCAAATATGTTAAGTACCGACTGCGCAAGGTGGAGCGCATCTCTCTATCTCCCTTTCCAACGTACTTTCCCTCTCTCGCTCATTTTGAGTGCGTGTGACATCCCCAACTTGGTTGGAGGAAAGCCTAAAGCAAGTTTGCAAACGGCAGTCAAATTGGATTTAATTTTCAAAAGAGCCTACTAAGGAGATACAAAATAAAGTTGTCTCTGGGGAGTAGGAATAGCAAATACCCTAACATCAATAGTTAAGTGTAAAATTTTGAGGAAAATACAATTTGTAGTTACTTAAATAAGATGAAATTTTAAAAATGTATGAGAACCCAAAATCCTTAAAGATTTTTAGCGAACTTTTAGTAATTATAACGAATTTTAAATTAGTTTTAGGGATTTTTAGGAATTTTTAGGGATTTTCAGAAATATTATGAAGGCAGAGCGTCGGGTGTACCCCATAAATTGTTAAACATGCAGTACCCGCTTTTAATTGTATTCCCCACAAGTTTTCTCTAAGATTCTTTTAGCCTCTGGCAGAGAATCTCTGGCAAATCGAAAAAAAATAAAAGAGAGGGAAAAATTGTAATTATTATGACGAGCAGTTTTTCTTGAAACAATTAAATTATATGTATTTCCTTATCAATTATACGGATCGTACGTAAATCCAAGAGCACAGCTGACGCAAATTCTGTGTATAAACTGCCACAGGGTCGTGCAGTTTGTGGGGTGTATGGTGTGGGGGCCCTTGAGCCCGTTCGTATTTAAATTCTGTTTATTTTCGTGTGTTTTCTAAGTACTTAAACTGCTGCGTTACAAAATATTCTGGACTATTGTCGATGGATTTGTTGTGCTTTGTTTTTTTTTTTTTTTTTTTTTTTGATTCGAGGGGGACTATATGGAAAGACTGTGCGCAGTTTGCAGTAATTGCGCAATCATCGATAGAATGACATAATATCATATGGTTGGGAATGGATGCTATAATTAGAGTTGAACATTAGTCAAGCGATAATTGAGTTAAGCCAATTGCATTTATGAATTTTCAATTGAGAACTGATCTAGTTCGATCAACAATCGATCGCCTCGTCGGGGCCAAGATATCTTAAACTGGGTCAACTCGTTTCTAACGCAAAGACCGAGAAGGAGCGACCCCTTACAATTTGTAATTAATATTTCACTTTTTTTACACACGGATTAGGGATGTTTCAAGGGGTCAGAGTTCGCTTGGATTTCGATAGAAAATACATAAAATAAAAATGTTCAAAATGTTGAAACAGTTTTCCCTTTTTTATGATCGTTTTCAAGGGGTGGAACTGCAAATCTTGCGATTTTTTTTTGTATTTCCTGAGGGTGCCTTTAAATGGCGTGCAAAATGCAATATTGAATGAGAAAAAATAATTTTGACATTTTTTTGGGTATTTTTTTTTCGTTTTTGCAATATCTTCCGATATTTTATGTGGTGTTGTGCCTATGGTGTGACGGTTTTATGATCGCATTACAAGAGATTAGCAAGGAAAAAACTTCTTGTTCCCAGGGCATTCGATGCGACTGTCACAAGTGAATAATTTTGCAAGAATTTATGTAAGTACATTCATAATTCGCTTTGCTTTGCTCATCTCAACGAATTGACTAACATCTATGGATGGGGAAGAGACTTTTTGCTAACGCACAGATTAATATACTCAATCAGTGTAGCCGCGATCATCTTTGAGTCAGCGCATTTAATAATGATATCACAGACTCCACCGTTGCAATCGTGCACAAAATAATTTATATAGTATTTATGTAGATACTTAGTCATTCGATGATCACAACCTGCCATGGCTGGGACTGAGTAACCGTTGATGTAATCGTGCTTACCTGTAAAAGAAAACAAAAGGAGAAAGATATATTAAAACATTTTTCACTGTAAAATTAATGTGAGTTTTTGGTGATTAATTTGTGTGAAATCTATATGTATTTAGGGATGAAACTACCAAGTTTCTCCCATGTCTCGTGAGCCTAAATCAACACTGAAAATTGCAAACAAATTGAGGGAAATTTTGCACAAGATCGAAGATCAATGTGATCGAAATTTGTTTGCCTAATCAATCAATTTTCACGTTTCTTTCTTCCGATCTTGCGGCATATTTCAATGTCAAGTTTACGGATAGACGACATTAATCTTGCGGGCAGCCAAGGATTTTACGCAAGGCTAACGCATTAGATTACCCACACGGTGTAGGGTATACGACATGCCCGAGAGACTTTCCCTCCCTAACCAAAATTCACCCCCGCTACCTGAACATAAGGACACGCGTCACGTGTCCCGATCACATTCTAATGCATAATTGTGGTTTCACTTTTTTCGTAGACAAATCGTCAGAAATTAACTAATTATATTACGTTGGCATAATTAAAGTAATTGAAATTGAAAACGGAAGCAGGATAAAAAAGAGGAAAAAAAGGACGAACCTATGTAAAAAAAAAACAGGACAATTAACCAATCAAATTTATACGACAACTAAAATACCAGAAAAAGTTAGCGCTCGCCTGTCAGAGCTAACCGAAGGGGACAATGGTGTGTTTTGGGTTTCAGATAAGCCGAACGGGTACGGGAACGGGTTGCGGCGCGTTCTATATTAACCCATTGTTGGCCCAACCCCCGCGCGAGTTGCAGCTTTTTAATACACTAACCTCACAAGTGAAGATACTGCGCTTTTGTGACTTGACATGATACAATGACCAAAGACTGGTGGGTTATAATAGAACGTGTTGCTGTTCTTAAAAAAATGTATATATGTTTGTTCGATTTTTATCAATTTAAAATATAATCAAAATTGGTGAAAAATACGTTTATATTTAATAAATATAAATATTTCTTAAGATTACACACTTACACACTTTTTAAATATTAATAGGAAATATTCTAGATTAAACATAAATATATTTTTTGCAAAACTATTTTAATATTTCATATAATTTGTTTAAAGTTTATAAAAATATATATATTCATTTTAATATTCCTATAAATATTTATTTAAATAGATTAGTCTAAGTGACGAAAAATACATTTATACATAGAAATTTACTTTTTAATGTATGTAAGTATGGTTTATATAGAAGGAACATAACCTTTGGCAATTTATACAAACATTTTAATATCTTTTAATGTAATTATTTTGATTATTTTTTTTTTCAATCTTGATTTTTATTATTATTTATTTTTATTATAATTTTGTATTGTTAATTTTTTTCTCTGTACACTTTGCTCAACTGTATGAGTATTTGAAGTTCGTCACCGCATACCCCTTTTGCTTGCGCTTTCCGCTTTCTGTTGTTGTTGCTCTGTTTGTGATTTGCCTTGATGGACGCACAATGCATGTGTCCTGCAGCAGGACGCAGGACTCACTTCATTAGCGCTGCAAAGCAAATACGCACACACACACACACACAAATGGGATATGCAGCGACTGCTCAAGTGTGCTCATTAGTGGGCTGCAAAGGGAGTAGCCCAAGCAGTCAGTCAGACAGACCAGAGGGGGGGAGAGACCTATGCGCTCGCCGCTGAAAGGGGTTGTCCTAGCTAGGACATTACAAATGCACAACGCGTACGCCGACGGACTTAGACATGGCTGCAGGCAGGACAGGCAGACAGGAGGGGAGGCAGAGACAAACAGACATCTATCTGATAATACAAAGCTCATATCTTGATGTTATGAAATTTTATGAAAAACCATTTAGCGACCGCTGAAACCAACCCAAGCCAAAGCAAGAGCTGAAAACAGCATCCATTCACATCATCCATGTCCAGAGTGATGCCGGCCCGTGCTAGTGGTCCATTTTCCATTTTCCTAGTTTTCCCTATGTTTGCATAAACGGCACCTACTTCAAAGTGAATTGGTGGATGCTTTTTACGTGGGTTCTACGCTCTTAGCTATTTCAATTTGGGTCGAGCGTGCAGCTGCAGGATTAAAGCGGGGTAAGTGATGAAAAAAGTTGTTACGATATCATGAGTTTTGTGCGGCAGTTCATGTTTTGGTTATTACAGCTGCCACTGACCAGACCAGGAGAGGAGTCCCCTCGGCAGACACGTGCTGCCTGTGCTCCGTGGTGTAGTCAACTGTAGTCAAATGCGAATGTTATGCAAACTAATTGTTGCCCATCTATGGTTGGAGAACTTTCCTGTATATCATATAATGTACCCCTCCGCTTGTCTGTCTGCCTTCAGCTTTTCCCGGGTGTAGTTATAATAATGGAAAATGTGCTTAAATATGCGAGCGATATACGAGCGAGCATGCTCATAAAAGGATCATAACAATAAAGAAATATGCTTAAGTGTTACAATATTTTGTTGATGTTGTTCGAAGGGATCAGCCTAGAGAGCTGTGGAAAGGGTCGTTTATATGAACGATTTTGGTACAGTTAAGTTGGAATTAATCGAATAATTTGTTTAGTGAACTTAGGATCTTAACGATCATTTAGTTTTTATTTATTTTATTTTTTTGTACAGTTTCACTGTGAATATTGTTCCTTTTCGGTTAAGAATATCTGGTTGACGAGTCACAATCTCGCAGAAATCATTGTGGGGTAATATATAAATTTTATTATCATTAAAAATTAGTACTTTAGCCTTAAAATTACACCTGCAAATTGACTTTTATCGATATAAGTGGGCGTATGAAGGCGTGGTCAAATTGCAAACTAAACTAGATCTGTTAATTTTATATTGTAACCAAATTTGGTAGTCCTAGCTCTTATAATAACTGAGATATAGGTGTTCATACAGACGAACGGGCTGTAATTCATACATTTCTTACAGCCCAACACACATAAGGCACGCTTTTACAATCCCTAATTTGAAATGTTCCACAATTTCCATATTATAAAAGGTTTTTATGCCCGCAATTAGTAGAATTACTCTAGATAACTAAATTTTCCGAAATTCCCTCACACAATTCGTCCTTTCTAAGCGTGATTTGGGTTAATTTCCTTGGAGGAACTGTATAATTGGCAAATGCCTGGCAATTAGCTGCAGTTGCTTTGGCCAGGACAATGACCGCGGCACACACAGACATACATATATATATATATATATATATATATATATATATACGTGTATATAGACAGAATCTTCTATGCATGCACATTTGGTGGCCCTCAAGTTGTGGCACATGTGCGGCACGACAGTTCAGCTGGCCAAGTTGCTTGCGTGTCGAATGGTGGCAACAGTGGCCAGAGTTGCCGCCTACCGCGCTGTCGTGCAGTGCAATTGTCCTGCCTGTACACTACTGTACACTGCAGTGTGTCATGGACACGGATGCGGACACGCGTCATATTTTAATTATGACAGCCGGCCGAGGGGCTGACGAGCGGTCAGTAAGTCAGTCAGTCAGTCAGCCAGTCTGTCAGTCTGTCCGTGTGCTCTGTCTGCTGCAGCAACCCCTTGGCGCAAATGCAGTGACCAAAAACAGGAAACCGGATATGATGCCGCCGCTCACGGCATGGCATGGCATTGCACGGCACGGCACAGCAGCCTCGCCTCACCTTTTGTTGACAGATTAGTTGGCGATCAGCGTGCCACATAAACTTGACATTTTTATTTGACACTTTGATTGTTCTAAGCGCGTCATAATTTTTGATACACACTCACACAGTGCACATTCTACAGGCTAAAGCCGGTAAGCATATAGCACAGGCACGTAGCGATCTAACTGGGAGTAAAATTTAATGAGCTGAAGGTTTGCAAACATTTAAATATGTTTAGTATTTAATTATAAAATATACTTTTGCTCCTAATCATATTAAGAATATTGTTATTTCTCTAAAATATTAATATATTATAATGCTCTAAAATGTTACTGATAGATAATAATCCTGCAATTGAAAGGGTATTCATAAATCCTATTTAATTGTTTCAATTTGTAAACCAGTGCAATAAATAGAGTTTTCTATAGTTAACTTTATATACTGAGTCTAGCAAATATATAGTTTATGCAGCAAATATTCCAGGGTATCTACAAGTCAAAAGGTTTCCATAAGCATTAATATGCAATTTCGAAAAAGGTATTTTTCATATGAATTTTGCAATCATCTAGTTTGTGCCTAATGCAGAGTGTTTGTCAATCAGTCACACCCCCCTAGAGCACTCTCACCACGCCCATGCATCCATGTTCTTTGTCCAGGCCAAACAAAGTTGAACTAATGAGTGCACTTTCGCCGCTGGAACTGGAACTGGAACAATTCCGCAAATTCGCCAACTATGCGGGCTATGCAAAAAAAAAAAGAAGAAAAAAAACGAGCGAAAAAAAAGGAAAATTAACAATAAAAGTCAAGGTGCAACAAAATAGCGCGGCACTTGACACAACAAATAGGGGAGAAGTGGGAGGGGTGCAGGCAGGGTGTTGCAGGCTGCACATGCGCAAGCAGCGGGCAGTCTGTTTTCTCTCTCCCCCTGTTTTGCTCGCTCTCCCTCTCACTCAGTTTGTCGCGTGTTCACTTTAATTTCATTACACTGCATTTTGCTCATTACATTGCTCGCATTTTAATGAACTGCCCTCCGTCCCTGTAAGCCCTACCTCCCCCTCCTCCTCCTCCTCCACCTCCTCTTCTCTCTCCTCTCATCGCTCTGCCTGCATCCTGTGACAGGATTTGGCGTGCTGACGTCGCGCAGGCGCAGACAATTTAAATGCCCCGTGCGCGCTAAGTGCACTCTATAGGGTTGCAACCCCTCGCCCAACATGCGATCGCGCTTGACCAACGGTCAAGCTGCTAAAAATCCTTCGTTTAGTCCCCGTTTCCCTTGTCGACTCTTTAAGCTTCCCTTTCGCGTTATTACGCCGACCAGGGATGGAGGCAAAGAGTTGAGTCCCGCTGCTTGTTACAACCCCGGTTTGATTGATGATGTCTCAACTGACCGTTGAGTGTCCGCAATGCGCTGCTCTTAATGGTCATCAAGCCTAATGACATTTCGTCAATACGTCACTTTGACAACTCTACTATCCAAATGGGAATGATTTGATCAGTAACTGAAGCGTAACTAATGCTAAGCTCGAGATCTATTGTTATACTCCCTACTCATAGAAGAAGAACTGCATAAAATATATATAATACCACAATTTATGCAATTTCATGATCTAGTGTCTGTATGAACATTTATATCACGGCCAATATAAGGGTTAGAGGTGCAAAGTTTGGCGACAATATGTCTTATAATTGGGCACAGTTCATGCTTAATTTAGAATTTGGCCACGCCCCAAACCGCCTTCGAAATCGAAAAAATCGTACTGCAAGTACGAAATATAGCGAGAGTATTAATTTTGGATGTGTAAAATTTCGAAAATATGCTTAACAGAATTCTACAAATTCCAGTTGATTGTTTAGTGAGCTAATCAAGCATGCACCCATTAATATCTACCATATCCTTTTGATTAAACCTTGTCGCAGTCTATTAAGTACAGTATTCCTTAATTTTCAACTTCCTGCCATATTTTGCCGCCTTAAGAACTCAGTTTGGATACGCTCTATTAAAAGTTTGATTGCTTATTGTCACAGTTCGCATAGAAAATGGGATATTCTATAGGATATCTGAATCAATTATTGCAGCCACCGTCACAGCGAATCAACATGCTGATGAACTGGAAACAGCTGTGATATGCTACGGAATTTAGAGCAAATTTTCCGAGCAACTCGTAAATCAAATGTAGAATCTTCTCGTTTCTAACCTTCCGCCTGCAATCGAGGGTGTGAAAGATAAGAGAGAAAATTTAAGATAAAAGAGAGGCAAGCAGAAAAAGAAAAGCCACTTATTTAAGCTAATTTGTCTGCCGTCAGCGATGTGACACGAGTGTAGAGGGAGTGAGAGGAGTGTGAAGAGAGATTGAGGGAGTCTCTGAGCAAATGTCTGCATTGTCAGTTACATACAGCAGGCAAAACAAACTGGCGACCCACTTTATCGCATACAAAAGATACGGAGAACATTTGAGGACATGCCTGGACACAAAACTGGGATAAATGCAGCGTCGTGCAACCCATCAATGTAGAGCATAAAACTCAGTTAGTAGCTACATTGCTGGATGTAGCTGCTGGCTGGATGGCTGGCGGCTAGCGTTGCATTATCCTTTTTGCTAGGCCTATTTCTGTTCTGGCGCGACATGAAATGATGCGCAAACACAGCACATGCAATTTCTCATTTGGACAGCATTTCATCAAAGTAGGTTGAACACATTTCCAAGAAGGCAGCGCAGACAAGAAGAAAAACAGAAAAATCGTGTTGATAGATTGCCGCAGGAGGCGCGCATTTAGGACAAGACACGGGACACTGTACACGCCACACACTCACACACACACACAAACACACACACACGCGAGAATTCCTCCATCAACATCATCTTGGGCAATGTGTGTGCAGGTGCTGCTGGTCGGACAAATCCTTTTAGCTCTGCTCTGGCACAGACCAAAACGTTGACAGCCAAACTAATTACTTGCGAAAGCAATCCTAAAAGGATTTCATTCAACTGCACACAACGAGCCGCAAAAATGACACAACGACCAAACCGTGTGTGAGTGTGTGTGCGGAATTTCCCGGCAAGTCAATGAATGACAGTTGAACCGAGAGAGAGTGAGCAGTGAGAGAGACAGAGGCTCAGGCAGGTAGGCAGACCACCGATAAATCCCTAGCAGCACAGTCTGACAGTCTGTCAATGTCAACTAGTCGCAACAGAAAACGCCCAAAAAGCAAACCAAACCCGTCAGTAAGCAATAATAACGCCGAAAATGCCGTCAGGTTGTTGGCTGCAATGGATTATGGGCATTACTGGATTATAGGCAAAGGGTTTCGCAAACTATCGGCAAAACTAATGCTTAAATAAAGTTTTGGGGAAATTCTACTAATGCAGAAACGTTTCAACAATATCGATTTTTCTATCTGTAATAAAAATTCTTTGATTCAAAAATTGTTGAATGCATACAAGCTCTTGACATACTATCGGCAGTACTATCGTTTAAATTCGTTGTTAAAAAAAAAACAAGAAAAGCAGTCTCTATTGAAAGTAAGTATCTCATTTTTATAATAAATTGTATTAATTCAGAAAAAAGTCAATAAAAGGGACTCCTTTATTTTAGCCACGGTCCGTTCTTACTATCGGCAATACTATCGCTTGAATTTCTTACCAAATAAATAAGAAAAGAAAACTCTTTACTGAAAATATATATCTAATTTCTTTAATTTTAAAAATATTAAGAAAACGGCCAGTAAATTATACTTATTTATTTAAAAGAAGCTTTGGCAATACTACAGGCTATTCTATCATTTAAATTTATTCTTAGTATGCTAAATAAAACCAACTTATTTAATCGATAATCCATTAGGAAGTCCATCGAAATTAGTGCAATATTTTCAAGAGTTCCCCCGTTTCAATAGTTAATTCTTTAAAAACACATACTCCACTTAATGTTGTGTTAATAATTTCTATATCTCCCTTCCTTCCTTTCACTCTCTGTGTGTTGGGATCCTCAAATTCCCAGCCAAAATCTCATAATAACTGTTACAAACAACTCTCACACATGAACAGCCGGTCTAAATTCAATCCAAACAAAATGAAATCCCTCAGCCCCCTCAACTGTAGAAAAAACAATTTCGACAATCCGAAGACTGTGCAAAGATCTAGGCTACTTTTGTGTCACACACGAAAATAGCTAATCCTTTGGCTGCATAAAATTGCCAAAAAAAAAAAAAAAAAAACAAAAGGATGCCGCAAAAGTAGGCCCCTAGCTAAGCGACCTAACTCCTTCCTGCCTTCCTCATTCTCCTCCTTGGGCCGGAACAAGCCTGCGAATTTGTCAAAGAGTTGTGCAAACAACGCCGGAAACAAAATCGAAAACGAGAGCAAAGAAGAGAGGGCGCAAGAGAGAGAGAGAGAAAGCAAGAAAAAAAACGGAGCAACAACAAATCGAATGCAATCAAAATTAAAGCGCTTTAGCTGTGACAACAGCGGGACCAAAACAATCGGGAAGAACGGGGTTAGGGAGGGGGGTAGAGGGCAATCCTTTGAGGATTTTTCGCGCACACAAAGACCTTGCCATCCCATGTGCGTGTCGCGCACACTGTGAGTCCTGCCGGCAATTTAAGCGAATTAAAGCAAAGTTTTCTCAAAACGCTATTGATTTAGGTTGGACGAAAAAAATAATACTAAGAAGAAGAAGAAGAAGAATAAGAAGAAGGAGGAAGAAACTGTGAGCGCATGTCCCGCTGTGCCCTAACGTATAAAAACCTACAAGAGCATATATATATAGAGTAAACATGTAGGGAATGGCACAGCGAAAAACGTGCCTGTGATATACCCTATAAAAATATTAAATATTTTGAAAGTCTTTAGGTTATATAAGATTTATAAATACTTTAACTGCAAACAAGGTTTAAAGGTCGCTGTGTACCAAATTTAATATGTCTAGCTGGGTGTTGTAATGAAATACGCTATGCATAATAGAGTATACAACGTGTAGTTCAAAGGTTTAAAAGAAGCTGTACAACAAATTTCAAATGTGAAGCAGCAAGGAGTACGGAAATATTATAGATATAATGGACTATAAAAGGTGTATAATTAAATTCATTAAAAGTTCCAAGATAAAGCAATACTCTAACTGTATATGAAGTTAATAGTAATCTGCATGCCCGATTTAATATATTTAGCTATGCTCTGTTCTTAGATACGATAGAATAAATAGAATATTTACACATTTATGCCTGTACTTCGAAATTCGTAAGACTATACAAGATTTTTAAATAATCATACTATTTTTAAGATTAACTAGCATCTGTTACCCAGGCTTCACTTATCTAGATTTTTCTATTACATAAATTCGCAAGCCTAGCATACCCAGCTTCTTGGTCTTTCTAAGGTATATAGCGCTTAAAAAACGGAGCACGACATGCAAACAAAAACAAAAATACAACACTCGAAGCGTTTAACTTTGGCTTAAGTGTTTTGCCGGGACGTGCCCCGGGGAAGTCGCGTCTCTTACCCCTTTTTTCTTCCTGTACTTTTCTTTCTTTCCTTTTACCTGAACCAACCTGGCGTGCAACGTTGGAACGTTGCAACGTTCCCTAGTGCGTCTTGCGACCGCAGGCAGTCCCGAAATCCCTCCAAGTGTCATCGACACTTGTGCCACGGCTGCTTAAGGGTTGCCCCAGCAAGGATACACCAAATGTGTCGCTTAAGTGCTAATAATTGTGCCCTCGCACAGTTGGCGGTCGGAACAGAGAGAGAGAGAGAGCGAGAGAGCGAGAGGTTCAGAGGTTCCTGGTTTTCGGTTCCCTAGTTCAAACAGCTTGGGGAACCTGCCCAGCGGGATATGTCAAGCATTTTTCTCAGTCTCGCTCGAGTCTCTGGAGGGCTGAGCAACATCCGATTTTTTGAAGAACTCCACCCAAATAATTTTGTCAACAAGCTCTTCTGATCTTCACGGGGCGTAACTGAATTGATATGCCTCGAAGGCGTTAGATATTTACAGACGACGAGTTTTCTTTAATTTGAGGTTAAATTTGCCTAAATAGCTCGAAATACAGGATGCAGTGTGGAAAGAAAATACAAAAAAAGGTTGCTAGAAGAAGAAGGTGAATTTTATGCAAGTAATTTAATTGATAGATTAAACAAATAACTACATAATTTAAATGTAAAACACCTTAATAAAGCTAAAGGCTTAAAAAACGCTAAACTATGATTTTATTATTTTCCAGGGATGCAAATGGTATTCGTTCTTATTTTACTTAGATTTTAAGCTGAATAATTTTTCGAATATTGAACATATCATAAATTCGTTGTCACTTTTTTTGCCGCCGTTTTCAATTTATTCACGAAATACGCTCCACATTTCCCACAGTTTGCAATTGAAAATGCAAATAACCAAACCACAAACACACACGCACACTCTGATGAGCTATAGTACGATATATGGCAGCATCGTATATGCCAGATAATGAACCCAATATTTTACGCACTAATGAGACTCTGTGTGTGATTAATGGAAAAAACGTTGGTCCTGTCGATGTGAAGCGATAAGAGTGCGAACTCTGGGGCCACAAGTTCAATCCATTGACCAGGCATACCCGACGCTTCATTGATCGACCCGGATATCGATCGGGTGGTGCCAGGATTGCGGTTTGCTGTCAAAAATACTATGGTTATCCCTATGTTATATCAAATGCCGCAGCACTCCATTCATTACTTGCAAAAAAAAAACCCAAGAGAGAGCGAGAGAACATTTCATCATTAGCGGCAGCTTCCTAGGGGCTGTGATTAATGATCTTGCCATGCCCTGGACAAGATCACTCTCTCTCTCTCTTCCTCCCTCTGTCGCTGTCTCTTTCCTTTTAAGTGCAACAAGCCTCGAGCCAGTGAACCGTTACAAATAAATCATAGCACCGCATCAAGTTTTTTCGCTCAACCGCCAATTGATTGAATTTTGATGACATCACGTAATGACAATGATCTAAAGAAACTGTAGTTCTTTTTTTTGTACAACGGTACTGGCTTAAGATCACATTTTTTTTGTTCTTTATCAATGTGCTCTCATCTAAGAAATTACTTTCACATAATTCGTACCGTCTCTTGTCTCATTCACGTTTTTTTTTCTATGATTTATTTCGAAAGTGCGTGGAAAATTCTTGAGAGACAAACAGATCGATTACCATTGTTATTGTGTGGTGACATTGAAACAGTACCCTAATCGGATCAGATATGGGCGCAATCTATACAAAACTGTTTAAAGTTCAGTCAAGCGTTTGGCTTCAAATCTTAAGAAATCTTAAGATAGATGTAAAAAACAGAAACCACAGCGCCAAGTCACATTTATTTATACTTATCTAAACATACCATACCATTTATATATTGTAATAAAATGAAAATCTTTCTTGAAATACATTTAAACATACAGTTTAAACATATCCTACATTTTTTATATTGTAATAAATTGTAATTATTTTTTTAGAGTTTTTTCAAATTTTCTTAATATCTCATTTAAATATTATTGATCTCATCAACCGAACCGATCTTATCTGTGAAATTTCAAAGTTAATTAAATCATGTATATGGTAAGCAATTTCTGTTCTATCCCAAAATAAAGCAACTCATGTTCTGTTCATTTTGTTATGTGTATGTCGGAGATGACAATCTACAAGGACTTTGGGATCAGAACATACTGATCCGCTTGACTCTTAAGCCCGAAGAAGACGAAAGCTAAACTGAGACAGTTTTCTTTTTTTGCTTAGGGTGCTGTAGGAACTTTAATTATAGTAATTATTCAAGCGTAACAGACATACTGACGCGAGGGACGAACGAGAACCTTCCTATGTCTCTCTGACGTGTTACAAATCCCGGATTAAACATATGTAGATCAGTTGCGATCAGCCGGGGGGGAGACTCGAAGATTTTTTTCGTATTCTTTTTTTTTTTTGGACAAACATGAGGCTACATTTTTTTTTTGTGTGTGTTGTCTGTGTGTGTCTTGAGTTTGCAGCTTGAGCAACCACAAGGACACAATGAATGCTGTGTGCGGCATTAAGCCGCATCCTTATGAGATTAAAAATGCAAATCAGGAAAAGAAAATATGATGGGCCCAAGACGTAGAAAGGGAAACATTGAATGACGCTGCGAGTTGAAGGAAAATTGTAATTGTTGTCTGTCAGTCTGCGCATGTCCTGCTACCTTGTGTCTTGTCTTCTCTTCTTCATTGTTTCTGTGTGTGTGTGTGTTTGCGTTTGCGTTTGCCCAAAACATGACAGCTTCATGCAGCTGCGCCCTGCGCGCTGCTCCTCTGCCCAAAGAATCTCCACGAAGATTTTTAAGTCACTTTTGCATTGATTTTCATTAGCATTTTCATTTTGCCCGGCATGAAAACGGATCTTTTGGTTTTTGTTGTTATTTTTTTTTAGTTTCTGCGGAATTTCGGTTTTCTGTTTTTTTTTTTTATGCAGCCGCTTGCATGATTTGACATAATTTTGATGAATTATTTTGAGCTGGGTTGGAAGCTGTTGCTATATGGGCTGACAGGCGTTAATAACTGTATTTCGTTACGGTTGCACCAGGTAAAATAGGCTTGATAAAGCTGGGGATTTTATTTCGATTTGGTGGTTTCCATAATGTTTTAAGAAACTTTATTTTTAATTGAATTTTTCAAGATTTTTCTCTTTTGGTGGTTTTGGATTTCTTTGTTCTTATATACAAGATTTTTTATTTTTATAAAAGTTGGTGACAATATATCTAATTATAATACGCAGATCAGTCTGTTTTAAAAATTTCGACACGCGCTCGTAAGTCGAAATAAATCGATTTATAATCGTAAGAATAAAACTAATCATACAAAACATTTCTAGAAATTTGTTTTAGATTTAATAATAAATTCTCAAGCATACTATATACATGATATATAGTCCTCGTATGTTTTACAAATACTTTAAGAGCATTTTGATATGTGCAACAAAGGAACTTACACTAGATAGACAATCGTGCACTCTCCCCGATTCGTAGAGCCCAGTTATGGACCGTTAAGCCCATAAAATCCAAACAAATGTGTCTAATTAAACATTGAATTAACAAAACATTGCCAACAATTCGACGACAATTGGGTTGGGTGTCTCTCAGTGCGATACCGTTTTCGGAAAGGTCGAAAAACGGGGGTTATCCTTTAAACCCCTATGCAGATGCCTACTGGCAATAAACAATGGCGTCCCCAAAAGGGTTAAAGGTGTAAACATATGACAAAAGTGTCACATCAAATCGCCGAGCCAAGATTTTGTTTCCTTTAAGACATCTGTCCCGAGTTGAGCCCGCTGTATAAGTCCGAACACCTTGAGCTCCTTTGTCATGCTAATGGGACAGTGTAGAAACTTTACAAGTGTGTCGCTTGGTTTGACATCTGTCAAAAGGTCTAATAAGTCAGATATGGATTGGAGAAAGACATAGAGAAGGAGAGAGAGGGTGAGAGATGGAAATGTTTGTCGTAGCGCCTACTGCAAGCGGGGCAAGGATTAACCGTGCGATTGAAGTGTAATTGAGAAGGACGATTGATTGATTGATCGTTTTGTGTGGGTCGTTAGTCGTATACTTCAGAAAGCAGCTGTGTCTTTGCATTTTAATTGAAATTTGAGGTTCGTCAAATTTTATGACTCGATTTTGCATCTAAATTTTAAATTTAAGCAATTTTTAGTTTAACAAAATAAAATAAAATAAATAAATCAGGTGTAACTGTATGAGTAAGTTACTATATGAATTTACACTATTTTATTTAATTAATAACACAATAAAATATAATATTATCTATGTACCGTATTATACTGAATATATTTTTATATATTTTTAATTTATTTTCCGTCGGTATCTCAAGGAATTTCTCAATTAAAACGCTTGGCAGACCATCAAATCTAATGATATTGCAGGCAATCAAAACCATCTCAGCTGTCTGAGGGAACAATCTTTTGCCAGCTTCCCTCCCAAGTCAGGGCGCAGCTGAGCGCCAGGAAAAAGCGTAATCCTGTTAGGCGCAAGTGGGAACCCCCTACTCTGGACCCGAACTTTCCCTGCACTCTCTCGCTCTCACTCTCCCTCTCTCCGAATTTCAAATGCGCAATTTTCAGCTTGACTTGTCGCATGAAACAAATTGAAGTGAAAGGAGGAGTAGCGGGAAACAGAATGAAAAGGAGGAGGGCAACGTAGACACATGTCAACCTTAATTGAAAAAAACACAGGGCAGAACAGCATCCGCATCCTTTCCTGGCTGCTGCTCCTGCTGCTGTTCATTTACAGGACAACGCACCTATTGCCGAAATTGCGCGGCTCAATTACAACGTAGTGAATCCTTCGTTCTTCTACGTCCGCTGCCTTCACCGTTGACTTGATGCAAACAATTGCCGTGGGCATAAGAAACGACGAAGCTGAAGATGAAGAAGAGCAGTATAGGTCGCAGAGGCTCGGCAGATACTACGTATCAAATTAAAACTCATTTAATGCGCAACAAGGATAACAGATGCTTTAAATAAATAACCAAAGAATGCCGAACGCAATTTCAACTTATGCCGAGCCTGAAAACATTTTGATTTATTTCGTAGTGTTCCCATTGTTATATTCCCCCCAGTTACCCTGCCTAATGAATCTTAATTTTTGCTCTACATTGTCGTAAATTCTGAATTATTCGCAATGCCCCGTTTCAAAGGATTGCAAGAGGCCTCTTAACTCTTGTGGCTTCCTCCTGCTCTCTTCTGGCATGAACGGCCTCTCGACGGCATTCAAGAAGAGCTGTATAAAGTGAAGGAAAGAAACACTGCAAATATTTACGACTTTTTCAAAGCTACTACAACTTGTCGTCGTTCTCTATCGTCTGAAATTTTCAATTAACTTTGGCTTGACATACTCAAAAAGAAAAGTCGGGGAAAATTGCATGAAAAACAACCGCAGGCGCGTTAAACTGCAATCCTTAGGTGGGTGACAAACTTTTCCAAGAAGGTACTTGAGCTTTTGCAAAGAAAGTTGATGAAACATTTTTAATATACCAAACTTGTAAGCCAAGCCGAATATTATGGCTATAAAGAAAGAGTTAATACCTTAAGCGGAGGCTAAACTTTAGCATAAAGTATGTTACAAAGGATAAGTTAAATAAATAAGATGATAAATCTTAAGGAATGTTTTACTCAAGGAATTCGGGAACATATATGAAAGAAATTTAACTTAAATATTATTTATGGACCGCAGGCAAGCCATATATATACTTTTTCTATACTTTTAAAGTAGCTACAGCCTTAATTTATTGGCTCTGTCAATTTAGCTTTATCATTTCATAAATAGGTCGTTTTTTTTTTAACTAGGTCGTTTTATTCTCTGAAAAATAAAAACAGAATTCGTTGTCTTTTTGACAATCCCGCTGTATCTAAGTCCCTTTTTCTATTGTATCTCATTCTTGTAAACAACAAAGATTCTCTCTAAAACCCAAGCACATGCAAACTATGCAACACACCAAAGTAATTTGTGGTCTCCCATACACATACGCAAAACGAGGCTAATCAAACTGGGCCAAGAGGCCCAGTCCGCAGGGGGGGGAAAAAAAGCGAAAGTATTGACCGAGATTCTAATGTTTAAAGGGCTTTCGGAAAATTGCATCGTAAATGTCAACAAATAGACAATAAAATGAAATACAAACAAAACTGAAAAGGAACTTGGCAAGACGCTTGTGGCGCAAGACTCAAGGCCCGAGGCCCCCAAGTACATAAATGGGCACAAGGACCAACGAAGAGAAGCGTACCAAAAGGGACGATACAATGCACAATGCACACGCAGGCTGTTCGTAAGATCGTAAAACTTTTCTTACTCGGACAATGGCAACGCGGTAGGACTCCCATTCGGACCTGGGCCGGTGGTCACGTACTTAGGCAGTGATGTCCCTCTGCGAGTCGAGAGTGCGTGACAAGCTGCAAGGTGTGTGCGAGTGTGTGAGTGTGTGTGTGTAAAGGACTCATAAATTGCAAATGAAATGAGCCAAAACGAATGCGAGTTCGAGTACAGTTCGCATTGTAAGCGGTTTTCAAGCCAAAAGAAGAACACACGATTTGCACTAATTAACAACAAATAAAGATACAAAAAAAGGGAAAAAAAAGAAACTCGGTTAGTGTAAAAACATCTGCTAGTCGGTTTCTAACGGGTGTTTTCCTGCTGCTCTTTCTCTACTCTCTTTTTTTTTTTTGTCACAAATCTGAAACTAGGATGTGTTGAGCCGCAGGACCACCCGTTGTAGGTCCTACTGTGACCAGCAGCCGCACTCGTGCGCTCGCTCTTTTCTCTCCCTCTATCTGCCTCTATTTGTCTCTCTCTCTCTCCCTCTCTCTTTCTCTCTAAGTCACTGGCAATAAATTGAGATGTCCCGCTGGCGCTCTCGCACTCAAATCCGATTATCGACCTTCCCCCAGGTTCGGCTCACTTTCATATTATGACCATAATTTATGGTGAAAACGATTAGAGAACGCATCGCACAGAATGTAGTATATTAAATACATTGATAACTTTTTCCGCCATCGATCGTGTGTGTGTTTGTGTGCCCCCTGTACTTACTTATAGGTATTATGTGGGCTATAATTAGATTCCGAATCTAATCGCGCTTACCTGCAAAAAAAAAGAGATTTTTTTTTTAGAATGCGCAATGGAAAAAGGTTTTATTTTAATTAGGAAAAATGTGTAAAAATACATATTTGTATAGAGAGTGTTAAGAGTAATTATTATAATGTCACAAAAATAAAAGAAAGTATTTATAGACTTAAAAACATAGTGCTAGATTATTATGATAATTTAATTCTTTAGAAAAAAAAAATGAAAAATTGTTTTTTAATGATTCTTTTTTTTTAATCCCAATCTGAAGTTTTGAAAATATCTTATCGGCACTTTTAACCTTAAGAAAACTTCAATAATGTTATACAGTGACTTTAAAAATGACTGCAGCACTTTATTAAAAATCGCAAAAGCAATTTGACATATGTAGTATTTCTGTTAAATTTTTTGTTTAACAAATCGGTTCATTTGGTAAAACTCCCTTGACCAGGCCCAAAATGATAGCAGTAATTTCGTACCAAGCAACATGCTGAAGTACCTCGTTCATGGGAGGCACTATCAGTTGCTCCATGAACTCGGCCACCTCTTGTGGATTATCGTTGATAAGCAACTCGAGAAATTCCTGGATAATACTATTGACGAATTTCGTATAGAGGCGATTGCCCATTATGCCCGTCGTCTGCGAGCGTGCCTCGCCCAGCGTCCAATCGACTTTCCAGCTCTTTACATAAACACCCTGTACAACGGAAGAGGGACGCATAACGAAACTGCCATTGGCACGGAAATTGATAAGTTCCAGATCGAAAATCCCGTCGCCCCACAACGAGAGATCGGCGCCAAAGAGGCTACCCAATATATTCAATTTGTAGTTGGCGCTATTCAACTTAATGCGTGGAAAAGTTACATCGAATTTGATCGTGTGTAATATATTACTCCATTGTAGCTTATAGACCTCATAGCCATCCAGTCCCTCCACCGAGAGATCCGTGAAATTACCCTGACAACTGCAGAGATAAATTAAATGAGAAATGATTCGAATTTCCCTTTTCTTATCTTACCTAATGCTATCAGTTCTTATGTCAAGCTCCTTGTAGGCCGCCTGAGCTGGTGCCAGAATTGGAATACCCCTCGCTGGATAGCCACAACGCATTTGCAGTCGCAATAACTCGGTAAGCTCACGTAAATCATCGTCAAACGACGTGGTCGTGCTGCCCAAGGAGCAACAAAGCAGGAAAGCGAGAATAAAAAACGAGCTACGCATTGCGAATGCCAAAAAGAAACTAAATAACGGAACAAACAACTTAAATTACCCATCGAGGGAGTCATACAACGATTAGGAACTCAAGTACCAGCTGGGCAGTCGAGATTAGATAGGATTAGCTCAGGTGTTACGATCGAACAGCGAAAACTATGGCAGCAACAGCCTAAAAGTAGACTATAGCTTGGGCAACGAGTTGAGAACGGGTTGAAGAAGGAAGGGTTAGGATCATCATTTATTAGGAAGAAGGTCAATTAAAAGCATATTTCAACATATATATAAAAACTTAAGAAACCCGTGTAATATACAAAATGTTTTAGTTGATAAATAAAAGTCGCAGAGCAAAGGTATTCTATAGTATCACGAAATACTTTATAAATCCGATATGCATATTTCCAATTCCATTCCTTTCCCAACTAATATACCAACGTATTGTGATAGATATCTTTAGCTTTATTGCAAATACACAAAGAACTAATCGCTGCACTTAAGCCCAGGGATCGGCTGGTGGCACACAATTGGTAATAATGGGATCGTTCTCACTCTCGCCCTCGCTGCTCGAGAGGATCAGATCGACCAGAGTCCAGAAGTCCTTGCCCTTAAGCATCTTGTTGATACGCGGCAGTACCGTATCCTCAATAGTATCGGAAATGGTCTGCTGATTGTCATTGATTGCCTTGACCACAATGTTCTCCAGCTGGCGATTGATGACGCTATTGATCTTGCCATTGCCCATGAAACCGCTAATGTCCGATTCGACAGCTCCCAGTTCGATGTAGGTCTTCAGTGACAGAATCTTGGCCGAGCCCCACAGTATAGGCAACTTGTATTTCAAGGAACCGCTAATGCGCAGATTGATCAGATCGAAAAGCAGCGAACCATTACCCTCATACTGCACAGAGAGACCCAATTGACGCAGGGCATCGATCAGGGTATCCGTATCGTACTTCTGAGCGGTTGTATCAATGTTGGTGAACAGAAAATCGAAGGTGATCTTCGATGTAATGACATTCAGTGTGAATTTGTTGATCTTGAAGTCGTCCAGACCAGCGATCTGCAGGCGGAACACATGGTTGATTGTCTCAAAGATACCACGCTGCAGATTAAGATCGGCTTCGGTCACACGGATTGGAGCTAGTGGGGGAATACCCAACTCGGGCCAACCGCATGGCATCTGCTTCTGCAATTTACGGATCATGCGACGCACTTGCCATGATACGACACCGTAAGGGGCAACTGCGATACAAGAATTCCACTTTGTAAATCTAAACATTCAACAGGAAACCAATTTCCTACAAATCTCACCCGCAATACCCTCTTGGGGCTCGGCGATAAAGTCAATGTCGCCATTCTGATCGGCATATTTTACCAGACGCTGATCGAGGCTCTCAGGTACAGTGCCGGCGGCACAAATGGCCACAAGACTGGCCAAAACAATTAGAAAACGCATTGCTGAACGGGAATGGAAGCTCAACTAGCTACTGAATTTCTCTATGCTCGAGTATCGCCTTTTATATGCATACCCGGGGGGCGATAAGACTATGCCGATCGCTAGATAATACCCCTAACCCAGATAGGAGAAATGAACGGGGCTAATTAAAACTCAGAGAACCTTGAATCGCAACAACTGCTTTATTGACAAGTACCTTGATGATGGGGAGGCTGGCCCCATTAATTCAGTGGAGCTAACCAGGGAGCCGGTGTGGGCGAACACTTGCGTGTCGAAGATGCAAGCATCGAGAAGAGATACCATATCTTATGACCCTTCAGACGCTCATTGACCAACGGTACAAAATACTGTTCAATACGCTCACTGATCAGTTCCTGATGCTTATTGATCATCGCCGGGACCTCGTAATCGATGGCATCGTTAATGATCTCATTGAATCGGCCGTTACCCAAAATTCCACCAATGTGAGAATTAACACCGCCAAGACCAACAACACACTCGAATTTGTAGATCTTAATCGAGCCAAAGATGAAGGGCATCTTGTATTTGAATTGTCCCTGAATCGAGAGATTCTCCAGCGAGAACGAGAGCGGTCCAGTGCCTTCGTAGCGCACCGACAAACCGAACTCCTTCAACAAATCGACCAGAGTGTCTGTGTTGAGCACATGTGAGCTTGCTTTAAGGTTCTTAAAGTTGAAATGGAATTTGACTTTCTTGTTGAGTGTGTAGCTGACCTTCAGCTTTTTGATTTCCATAGTCTCGAGTCCATCGAAACGGAAGCGAAGGAACTGAATCAGCGATCTGAGGGAACAAAAAACCTAACTAAGCAGCGGCTTACAACAAACCGATCGCAACTTACTCCACAACCGATTGGGCCAGATGAACTGATACCTCAGCATTGGTGTAGGGTGCTAGCGGGGGAATACCATAGTCCGGGAAACCGCAGGGCAATTGCTCCATTAGATTATTCACTGCCTTCTTGGCCTGCGAATTCAAAATCAGACCATACTCATCGATGGCAGCAGCTGAATAAATCACGGATAACGGCTACTGTTTATTTGTTTTTTTTTTAGATTACGATCTTTGATCCTAACTTACGATTACGCTCGACAATCTCGTTCCACTGATCCTCGGTCAAGAACTCCAGATCGTAGCCAAAGCTAACGCCACAGGCCAGAAAGGCCACAAAAACATATACGATAGCTCTCATTGCTGTACTAGTTGTATTACTGTATAGCTGTCGTGAACCCAATATTCCGATGCCTTATATAGGCAAGTGGCAAGTGGGTCCGGTCATAAACGAGGAGAGGAGGCTTACTCTAAATCGATCCCAGCACCTTATCGTATACTTTGAGATTAATAAGTTTGTACAGAATGATAATTTCATTAATAATTTATATCATGCACTTGACTTGATTATTTCGAACGACGGTAATCGCCTCATCGTTATATATAAGGTTATAAGTTATCATCTACTTAAGGTGCCAGTAGAAAAACACTTAAAGCCTTTTGTTTCGACTACCCAATTAAATGTGGTTAATCTCTCAAGCCAATTGGCCAATTCAGTCGTGTCGCTATGATTTACTTTCAACATACATGTTTATGACCGTAGTCAAATTTACCATAGAAAACAAAAAATCAACAATGTCAAACACTCGCTTGGCAGGTGTTAAAACTTCCAATAAAGTGACGAGATCAACCATCCAATCCATCGACACCTGCTGCACGTAACCCTTTTCGCAACACCATCATCTATTCAGGTGTTACAAAGATAACAAATCGTACGATTTACTTAGGATTTATCAATAGACATTTTTTATTAGCCAGTAACTTGAGTTTATTTAGAGCTATAAATTATGTATTTGCTTAACCTCAAAGGATCTGAGCATTTCCCAACACTATAGTCTTTTCTGTTAACCTAACCTCAATGGATGCTCGTACGCTACTCAACACTGTAATGTCTCTACGGTACCCAGCAGCAAAGGCTGCCTTTTACCATATAACATTAAAACATTTACTAAATCTTTTACTAAAGCTATTCTGTACGATTTTATTACTCCTCATAAATGTTTTCGGAATTTTTATTTATCCCCTGCAGCGTATTTGAAAATCGCTGTTCAACCGAACCCCCCAACTGGAATGCACTTCAAAACGAACTTCGCATAAAAAACCAAATATATTTAAGAGTGGCCAATATACAATTATAAATCAAATAACAAGTAGCTTTCCAACTGATCCATCTAGAAAACCTATTTTTAAAAATGTATTTTTGCCAAGCAATAAGATTGTAAATCACCTAAGAGGGCTTTGCGATAGCTTTGGATTAACTAACGCGTATAACCCGTCGATGGGGTCCGCAACGGCACTTTGTACCTCAACTTGTCTATGCCAACCTGACATTGTCTATCTGAAAAAAACGCTAATATATTTATACTCTATTCGAAATAAGTGCACCTTCTTTTGTAGCGTGATTTTTCCCAAGTGTTTCGCGAAATTCTAAATCTTGACAAGGACTTAATTAAAAATTGCTGTGGTTGGATTCGCAATTATTGCTGAATGTCCCAGATAAGACATAACCATTGCAAAAGTCCTACCTCGCCAACACCTTCCTCCCAAACGACATCGGTTTATAAAGAATTATCGCAAAAAAAGAAAACGGAAAATAAATTCTTAAAAGGTAAATTCTTATCGCGCCCACCTGCACAGTTCTATAAAAGCCAGCTAGACTGGTAGCTGGACGATTAGTATAAATACCGGTAGCACTACGTCCAGTTTATACGACTCAAAGTCAAGAAAATGAAACTCTTTGTGGCTCTTCTGGCACTCGTGGCCATCACAAATGCCGCCTCGGTGGGCGAGTCTCCCGGTGAGTATGGGAATGGAAGAGAAGGGGGATCAATCTCGTATAATACTTATTGATTTCATCTTTCTACGGTTCCCCCATTCGTTCAGACTCGAAGTCCATTTCGAGCACCGTTGTCGATGTAATTGAGGGTATGAAGGAGCAGATGCCTTGCGGTTTTCCCGGCATGGGAATCCCCCCAATTGCTCCGCTGAGAATCAATTACAAGGACATAAACATTGATACCGCAGCTCTTAAAATGAAGGGTAACATCGATCACTTCCGTCTCAACGGTCTCAACGACTTCGATATTGAGGAAATGAAGATCAATGCCATTACCAGCAAGGTCACCTACAAGTTCAACTTCCGTGACGTAAATGTGGACACCAAATATGACCTGGAAATGATGTTGAAGAAATTTGGTTTCACTATCAATCTAATCGGTGCTGGCCATGCTAAATTTGCTGTTCGTGATATGGTCATCTGGGGTACCATGAAATACTCTTTGGGTGTATTGTCGGGCAAGCTTAAGCTCAAGTCTCTGGAGGTTCGCACTCATCTGGGTGAGGTCGATTCTGAGATCGGTGGTCTTCTTGGCGATGGTTCAGTCAACGAGAAGATGAACGAATATCTTGCCGAGGTCGTTGAAACTGTAATCAATGAGAACGAGGATCTGATTGCTGAGACCATCGAGAACGTTGCTCTGCCCGTGGTCAACAATGTTTTGGATGATGTCAGTATCTCTGATGTTATCGGTGGCGGTGATGGTGAAGGCGGTGAGAAGGAAACTTGCATTCCCCCAGAGTTGGACTGGTAGACAGTTCGAAAAAGCTTTCTAAAATAAAGTACTTTTGGCGACTTAATAAAATCACGTATTATTTAATTATTTAAGAGCTTCTTTTACTAGCAGAGCAATTTAGTTTAGATATTTTTTACCAGATCTTTCTAAACTACTACAGAGGGGTTAGCCATAAGCTATTTTGGCAAAAGTTTTATTAAATCTGATTAAACGGGGCCTTTTGAAAAGAAAACATTTGTTAATTACTTGATATTGCATTGGGTTGTAAAGCTGTTATATTAAGATCAATTCTGGTAGCTTAAAGCTTGAAATTGTGCATTAAAAAATTGATGTAAAGCTTAAAGCTCCACTAAATATCAAAACTTTACGAATTACAAAGACAATTTTACAATTGTTATAAACAAAGGTTAAAATCGGTTTAGCTTACGATGATTGCTATGAAGTGAGTCTAAACCTTTTGGAGTTCGCTTTAGCTTAGTTTTACCGTAGAAGCTTTTTCAATTGAAAGCTTTTGCATATTTCTAGGGATGATAGGTTTGCGGGGTTTCATTTATGGCCTGCGCTAATCTAAAACGGTTTTAACCGAGCTTATCAAGCGATAATTGCAAATAATAATGTTTAGAAATAGTAGTCGAATTATTGATGATATACTAGACACAACAAGCTGTTTATCTCGCTCTATATAAGACCCCTGAATTGTACGAGGCAAGTGTACAGTATAACCAGGTGCTTCAAGTTGATAACCCTTGCGAAATGAAGTTCCCAACGCTACTTGTGATTATTGGCGCTCTTGTCGCCTGCCAAGGTGCCCAAGTGGCTGATCGTCTGAATGGTAACTTGAAAGATATAATAAATTGAAGAGTAAAAATTCTATACTCATGTCTTCCGCGTCTTTAAGCTCAACAACGTTCTGTGGGCAGCATAATAACAGACGTTCTGGAGGCGTTAAAGGTTCAAATGGTCGATGGTTGGCCAGAGTACGGTATTCCATCCCTGGCACCGCTCGTCATTTCGCACAAGGACTTCAGCATTGGCTCGGATGAGCTTTTCGCCAATGGCTTCATTGATGGTTGTGAGGTGAATGGATTGAATGGCTTCGAAATTGTGGTGATGGAACCGAATTTGATTTTAAGTCGCATCAAATACGAATTGAATTTTGGTAGTTTGAATGTAACTACCCAATACAAGGCAGATATCGGTGCTAGCTATCATATTGAGCGTGACGGTGGTGCTTTTCTGTCACTGGAGAACCTACGGGTCTATGGCACAATCAAATATTCAACCGGTGTGATTGGCGGCAGATTCTACATTAAGGACATCAATGTAAATGTTGTCGTTGGAAATGTTGTTTCTCAAATTGAGAATCTATCCAAGTATGGCATCATGAATCGCAAACTCAATCAAATCGTTGAGGAGTTCATCAACATCACTATCAATGAGAATACCGAACTAGTCGCGGATTGGATCAATGAATCAGTGACTCCGATTGTCAATGATCTTATTGGAGAACGTTCTCTGCAGGATCTGATCAACCTGATTACTGGCAGTGGCAATGGTAGTGGTTGATTTCATTCCCTCTATGAATACAATAACCAAATAAATGTTTAGCTTATTTATCTCTAAAACAAACCACTTGCTCTGGGTGTCATAAAATAATCATTTATGATTTGTATGAAAGTTCTTCAGGTAAAGAAAACAGTTTAAAGAGGTTTAATCTAATCGCTAAGATTAACTCTAGCTAAAGAGGCTTTAATCAACACGTTATTAGCTAGATAAACACGTGTTGCCCAGTGTTCAGAGACCACAAAGCGTTATAGATTTTGAAAATGTATTTTCAGCGTTTTGAAAATTCCATAGCCGTAGCCAGAACTGTTTGAAACGAATGCTGAATTCTAATTTTTGAATTCAAATCAAAAATAAATGCCGGGTTTAAAAATTATAAACTGCTTTTTTGGCAAGCAGTTTTCCGCTCACTGCTTGCACCGCTTGGAAAAATATATAATCGCGCGCTCAAAAGTATACAATACAAATTTAAGGTATGCCCAAAAGTATGCAATGAAAACGTGCATTCTCAACTATGAAAGCGGTGCGAACATTTATTGGAGCCGCACAAAACTATGCAGTGTTTATGTAACTCATTTAAAATAAGGAAAAATACTAAAAATACCTAAAATACCAAGGCGTGATAATAAAACTGCATCATTTTTTCGGCTAAAATTCATAGATAAATTTACGAAATTCTTAAAGAAATCGAGTGATGTAGAAACTGACAAATGAATAATTAGCTGGTCTTTAAAAAACAAAAAGTTTTAACGGGGAAAAAGCTAATTTAGCTGCACTGATCAACATTCCAATTGGAATAGTTCGGTCTTATCGGCAGGGTTAAATCGGACCACCTAAGGCATGATCGTGGCTGACCTTGAAAGTTCTCACGGCGTCTGCGAAGTCAAACACTTCGTGACACGTGCTAAAAATATTCTTAGCTAACAATTAGTTTATAATAATTAATTTCCAATAGCTGCGACGTAATTTCCCGAAAATATTCAGAAATCTGCTTGTAAATAATTATTATTAACCCATATCATTTTTTCAATGGCCTCGCTGAGAGCAGAGAAACATTATCAATTGTCAGCGTATTTAATTACCCAAAAAGGGTATGATGTTTTTACCATTGATAGATAGAAGACTATTAAAAACAACAGGCCATAATGATATTTTTAGATGGTGAGAATCGAAATAGATTTATTTATCAAACGCACAACAATTATATAATTACTACTCGGTATTTTTAAGTCTGGCAGTCTGAACTCAGGTTTATACTCGCATATTATACACAAATATATATACTGACTGATAAGCGCATCCACAAATCCCAATCTTCGTCTCACAATTCAGTATGAATATATCAATTCATTGATTAAGACGCACATTTAAGAAGATTAAAATAAAAATGTTAACTAAATATTTTTCACTTTTGCTGCCACTGCTGCTGTTGTTCCAGGTGAGTTTCTGATCTAAGAAAACTTATGAAAATATTTAAATAAATTGACTACAGAGCGTTTGGACGGCACCCACTGCCAAGCCAGAGACAACACAGACACAGGAACAGCTAAAGTTGGAGGCGCGAACCGAGACAATCAACTTGCTGAACGCCCTGTTCCGGGCACAGATTGCGTACTTTAGCGGAGTACGAGAGAAATTGGTGCCGAGTACGAAACGTGCCCATGATATTGAGCTATACGTATCACGACTGAACGAGGCCATTGCCGAAAATGATCTGGATAAAAAGGATGCCCTGTGGCTGAGCATATTCGATCAGGTTAGTCTCGATTCAATATATATTCCACATCATACCATAACTGATTCATTTTCTATATTATTCGTTTATATCATTACTGATTACTGATTCATATCGTATATATAGTTCAACAAATCACCGCTGCTGTTGAACAAACAGGAAGAAACGGGGCTCAGCAACGATGCCTATCAGACTCTGCTTACCGATAAGAAATTACAGGATATCACCAAGACATTCGTTACCGATGTCTCATTATATTTGTGGAAAATCGCCAGGCTGAGCGGCAAGGTTGTGGGAAACGGCATTAATCACTACTTGGAACAGACCAACAAGATAAAGGTGACATAATATGCTCTACAGCGCCTTTCTTGTTTTCGATTGTTAAATATGAATTCATGTACATAACGCTAGTTACAACTAACGATAGTAAGTAAAATTACAATAGTTTTTGTACATTTTATTTGTATTTGTTATTTAAAATGGAAATTTTGAAATTTGTCGAAAAGTAAGTGAAATTAGCTAGAAAAATGTATCGAAGCACGATAACTGATTGAGATGATACCTCCTATTTGTCAAGGAAATCGATAGATAAAATCTTTATTTAATCACGAGAGCATTACTCAAAATATTTAACTGAATTCAACTTCTAAGTGAAACGAGAGCAATACATATGAAAGTACTATATGTATGACATATCCTAATTAATATAATTATATATATAATTAATATATATATCCCCAATAAATTATCATCTGAAACCCTTCAAAAACTTTCGTCTACTCATTCAGAAACGAATTCAATTTGTTAAATTCTAAACCTTCCCCTTTAACCTGCCACTTAAATTGACTTATCTGAAGCATTAATTATTCCAATTACACAAGTCGATTAATCGATTAACACCCTGTAGAACAAAGCACACTTGAGCTGTAGAATATTTGTACACTTCATTAACGTGTTGTAAAGCGTTCTAAAGCCATATACAGAGATGGGGATACAATAGAGTGAGGAAATATCATCATCTCGCATACAAATCTCCCACATACGTTCGCCATTTATGGAGGGTGAAGAAAAACGATAAATAAAATGGGAATGAAAAACAAAATAAAAAACTGCAAATAATGATAAATTTCTAAAGCTGTGTCGACTGTCACGATTCGTGAATCATGCCGAAAGAGTTAAGGAAATCAAGTTTTCGGGCACAAGTTGTGAGTAAATTGCACACCAGGCAAATTCTTCTCATTTCGTATGCTTTTCTTCTTTTTCGGGTTTAGCGATAAACAAAAGAAAATTGAAAACAAAATTGTGCAATTTCCATTGAAAATAGCAAAGCTAAGCAAAGTGCAAGGTATTTTTAATGCAATTTGTGTTAAAAATACAACCGAGCAACGGGCAGGGGGGGGGAGGGAAGTGTGCACGATCGGAGACAGGGGAAGAGACAGACGACTGACACGCATGCCTAAGCTGCCTCGTCTCCGTTGCTTTTGTTGTTGCTCACACATGTGTCGCCGTCGGTGATATTTGAAATCAACGCAGCTCCCCTCGCGGCCTCCGCCACCCTTGCCCATGCCCTGCCATACAGCTCCCTTTGAGCATGTTGCGCATTCGAGCGTGTCGCATAACAACAATTGCCACTTCCGAATGCTCCACAAATAAAGCAACAACAACAAAAACAAAACGGGAAAAGCAAGACTGCAATAGCAGCAAAAAATAAAACGAAAAGATATGCGAATGGAATCCGCGTTAATTTGTTTAAAAATCCACATTATCAATATTATTGTACAATAACAAAAAGAAATAAATAAGCCGACAATAAAATGCGACACGAGATAAGCCGAAAAACTGAACTGGGGATTATAAGATCAACAAACAAAATGGAACAAATGAAATCGGACTGAGCCGAAGCTCAAATATGCTACACACAATATGTACACACTTCGTTTCTTCTGTGCATGTTTATAAGTGTGTACACAATTCTATAACCGACGATTTCAAAGTTTGATAAGCAATTTGTGCAAAAAACAGCAATATCGATGTTAGGCATAAACAATAATTTAAACCACATATTTGAGGTCAAAAACCGGTATTAAAAAACAAACAATATGGAATTAAATATATGCCAGAAGAATTTAATTAAAACATCAGAATTACATTTGAAATAAAAGAAAACACCTAGAACTCGGGCGTATAATTTAAATCCAATAACTTAAACTTTATTTCAATTAAATTCAATATAACACCATTTACTTACTATAATACCATTATTCTACTACCATAAACTTCATTGTTTTACGCCATATACATAGACCCAGCGCAATCGCCACTGTTGACCAAGAGTATAGCAAACAAAGCCAATGGGGGCTAATTGCAAAAGCATTTTGATGGGGGCCCTCTGCACACAGAGATAAGAGAGGAAATTCGTTTCCAGGTACAACCGGCGCGCTTTGTTTTTTTTTTTTTCTATTTTATTTTTATACGTACTACGTATTTTAGGTTTGTTAGCTTACTGGTGTGACTAGCCCCTCTGGTTGACTTTTACCATAAAAAACCATAGACTATAAACAAATAGACAGTGTTCAGGTAGCATGTGTGAAGGCAGGTATGGAGTGGGAAGAGAAGAATGATACGGGGAGCATTCATTCATTCCCAATATATGGACAGAGACGCGCATGTTTGTAATAATGATGCTATTCATATGCTGATATCATCTGACGTAATGTGAATCGATTTCTTAATGTATATGCGTCGGAATGTGGAGGTCATAGAACCTAAATAATTCTATTTTAGCGACTATACTACTAAAATATGTCCGACAATGCGTAGATTAAACAAAATAACATGAATTACAAAAGAAAGGGGCGAAATGATGCGTAAATACGTTGAAGGTCGACGAAATCCAATGCCAATAGACCGAATAAACAAAAATACTATTTAAATACTTTTCTTTTAAAAATACTATAGCCGAAATTCTACTATTTCTTTGAATTATTCACCATTTAAATCTAAGTAATTGTATTTTCCTTATTGTATTATACTTCACATTTAAATATTCTTTATCGATTTGCATTATTCATTACTCAGGTCTTATTCTATTTTTTTTTAATTCCGAAACGACCCATTTCGTACGATATCGATTTAATTTCGATCCATTTTCGTGGCATTTCCCTGTTGCTTCATCGTTCAGTTTTTTTTTTACTTTTGCCATTACGCTTTGGCGTCATGCTTCTCTTCTCTTCTCACACACACACACACATGTGCACAGTTATTTGACCCTATTGACCGTACCGTTATGTGCCAAAACCCAACAACTTTTGATTACATTAAAATGGCAATTGGAACACGAAACGGTTCACCATACAGCACACCACATCCATCATCGTTCAGTTTCGTTCAGGTCGTTTCCATTTCGTTCCAATGCCAATAAGAAAGTCTCGTGCAAAGCGCTTCAATATCAAATTTATCGACACACACAGTAAATCCTATCGGTGTGTGTGTGTATTAAAATATATTTTCTCTGGCTTGTTGTTGTTGTTGGACGTTGCTTGGGGTTAGTTGTATTTGGTATCTGGTTTGCCGATAAGCCCACAAAATCATGTTGAACAACGCGGGCAACTACAACAACAGCAACTAAGCCTGCAACAACAACAACGGCAGCAGAAAAGGCCGACTGACAATTTTGTTTACATTTTGGCATGTTGTTGTTGTTGTTGTTGCCGACAGATTTTCTAATAAACCATTTAGAACCGGTTTTGCTTTTCATTTTTTTTTTTTTGAAGCGTTTCGGCTTTTAGTTTTGCTTTTGCCTCGCTGCCACGAAAAAGAAGAGGAAGAGGAGCAAACGACGGATCCGAGAGCATCAAATTTCATGCAGCAAACTAGAGATGCGTGCGTGACCGAAATGTTTTCATCGGTAACACGAAACAAAGACAAAATTTTTATAAAATCGAAAGTGTTAAAGTGCAAATATGTGAAGTCTTTTAAAAATACTAAAATAATAAACAAATTTGCTATCAACACTACATTAATGTCTTTGTATTAGCACGCTCGCATCCTGTTGCAACATGTTTGTTCGTGTCACGCTAAGAAATACGACACGCGCCCAATTCCGCTGCACACATACACACATACAGGCGCTGAGACGAAAAGCTTGTTTGAAATGCAAAAAAACGAAGCTCTTTCTTTCAAGAGGAAGCAACACTTTCAATGGCCTGGCAAGGGTTAGATTTTCGGTCATAGATTAGCATAAAGCACACAGAAACATGAGCACAAACACAATCGCACATACAGGTAACAAAAGCAAACCACAATGCACAATAACAATAACAATGCACACAAACACTTCACCCTCTCTCTTGCTCAATCACTCTCTCTCTCTCTCGCTTCACTCGATCCCTCACACGCACTCACACTATGTCTCTCGCTCGATGAGGGAACGAACTACTCACCTTCAATGCAAACGACGTGATCGCGTATCTGTTGGGCAATCTGGGCGTCCGGCATGGGCAACAAATCGATTAAATCGTAAATAGCATAAATCGATGGATGAACGCTCTCAAAGCGCTGTATCTCTTGGCGTATCGCCAGCGAATTGCTTATCAGCGGCTGCGGCGGCTGCGCCACCAAAATTGAGGCAGCGGCCGCTGCCGCAGCAGCAGCAGATGATGCCGACGTCGACTGACATTGGGTGGTTGTGGGCGTATGATTGTGACGCTGCTGCTGTTGCTGCTGTTGTTGTTGCGGCAGCGGCGTCAACGTCGATGATGAAGACGACGACGTTGGCGTTGTCAACTGTAAATGTGGCGGCAGATGATGAGGATGAGGATGATGTTTCTGTAACTGGAGCTGGTGCTGGAGCTGTAAATGCGACAGCGACGCATGCGGATGATAATTACTCATTGTTAAAGCACTCGAAATTTAGCTAACGTT
Organism: Zaprionus inermis; assembly: GCA_018151445.1. Classification (NCBI taxonomy): domain Eukaryota; kingdom Metazoa; phylum Arthropoda; class Insecta; order Diptera; family Drosophilidae; genus Zaprionus; species Zaprionus inermis. The sequence continues at coordinate 3,089,696 of JAECXD010001696.1, forward strand.
TTTAATTAACTTAAATTGCTTGATTGCTTTTTTTTGCTTTTTGGGATGCCGATAGAGAACTCGAAAAAGCAACAAAAAAGCCAAACGTAAACTAAACGCGCACACACATATACACAACACATGTACACGCAAACGCACACGCACACGACGCAATGGCACAATTTTCTGTCATATCGATGACAACGCGTAACAACATATTTGCCACACAGCAGCAACAATAATAACAACAGTTGCGAGTTTATTTCACGAGAATTGAATTTTTACACCTGTTCCACACATATAAATAACGATTTTTAAAATCGCACAGTGCCACTCTCTGTGCTCTGCTCTGGCCCGTGCGTTCTCAACACAGTGTGACCAGTTGCTTCAAATGTGAAAATAAGCTCTATTCAAATTGTATTAAAATCCAGACAAAATACCAACAAGTGTTGTACAGAAAGTATCGAGTATATAGTGGCTGAAGTAGCGCAGCGCATGTCGTAATAAACTAAATAACAAATATCAATTAAAATAGCAAAAATATGGCGCAGAGCAGGCTAGAAAAGATTGGTACCATCTTCACGAGGTATACGCAAACTATGTTTATTTTATGAAATGCAGCTTACAAGTTAATTTCTATAGAGTCCAGGGATTGCTTCGCGGCGGCGCCATAAAAACCGAGGACAAGCCCATTTGGTACGATGTCTATGCGGCATTTCCTCCCAAACTGGAACCGCGTTTCGACAGACCCGCACCCAATATATCAGTACGTCAAATATTCTATGCCGAGGATGTAGTGCGTGCGTAAGTTTGCCTGGCCTAAGGTAATCACTGGATCAGTATAATCCCAGGTTTTCTCTCTGCTACAGCAAGCTGCATAAGGAGAATAAACCCAATGAGACTATATCTCTGTTTGATAACAAGCGAATCACACAATCCCAGCAGTTTGTTCAGATCTATGAGAATCTGAAATCTCAGGGTGCACTTGATGATCAACGTATTTACGAAACAGCACTTGATTTGTTGGCCGAGCAGCGGAGGCAAGCACGCTCAGATGTCGCCGAGGAACCAGTTATAGAAGCCGCTGAAGCTGAAGCTGAGCACGCAGATGAAACAAGACAGAAAAGCACGGCGCTGCTTGATGACTTCCAGGAAGCTGGTGAACAAACAAAGCCGGCTCCAAGCAAAGCGAAAAAGGATCCTACACCAGGAGTAAACATCGACAGCTTGTTCAAGGATTAGGATTTGATTTATAGAATTATAAACTAAATATACATTTCTGTTTGTTGAAACATTATTACTTAAACCGCGAGTGCATCGTTCTGGGACTCGTGACTGAGCTGCGTCTGTAGGTTGGAGAGTTTATTCTTAAGCACCTGCACGCCCATTATGACAATATTTTCGGGCTTCAATGCACCGGACGATTCAACGTTGAAAAAGAACTTGTTGGGCTTGGCTTCCCAGTTGTATGGTGCCTCGAACTGGTCATCATCCAGTTCGGTATGCTCGCTCTTTGGCCACTCGTCGGGCTTAGGGTATAGCGTATGTCGCATAGAGTTGTCCGGATCATATTCGAAGCATACACCTGCGGTGGGATTCCATTTAGCGTGCTCCTTACCAAATCCCTTTTTGGCATAGGCACGCAGCTTCAGCTCCTGGCCCTTACGTAGTTTAATAATCAGTATCTCATCGGTGCTCTCGCCGTATTCGTTATCCTCTTCACCTTGATTGCGCGACGTTACCGGCAGAACTTTGGCGTTGCTCGACTTCAGATCGGCTGTAGTAACGTGGCGTGTCTGCTCCTCGTTGCATTTCACGTCGAGCGTAAATTCGACACTGCACTCGGGACAGAAGTCGAGACATATACAATCTCGGGTATATTGCAATCGCTCCACCACATCATCAGATATCAATGGTATCAGGCCAATGCGATGAGCCAGAAACTCATCGGACAAGACTGTTGAGTTCGCTTCCAGTTGCACCCAGTCAATGGCTAGAGTCGGAGTCTCGGCAATGAAAACTCTTCGCAGGCTGTTCGCCACACTCAGCTCCGTGTCCTCCAGCACGAACTTGACATTGTCATCAGTTAGCTCAGTTATTTGTACAGACGGTTGGTTTGCATACGGCATTTTAAGCGCTTTTTTAGACTCAAAATAAAATAAACACAAAAAAGCAGCGCTAAAATGCTGCGCACCGGTCAGGACTGCCTTGGATATAATTCTAATCGATTTCTCAGTGATATTAAACGAGGTCGGCGTTATCGAATTTCATTGGTATATCGATATTAACATTTAATTTGAGCTAAGTCGTTCTGCAACACTGTCAAAATTAATAAGATCCAGCGACATGTTGCGTATTTGTAGCCGGTTATATTGCAAACTTGCAGCTGAAATAAGTATTAAAGCGGCCCCTGCTGAAGCAAAGAAACAATTAGATTTTGCCCAGCTGAATCATCCCACAAAAGTGCCGCAGACGCCAGTGCCAACAGTTTTTCCGGATACCAGCAAAAACGAAGTTGAAATCGACACCAAGACGATTCAGCTGCTAGAGCGCCTGTCGCTGGTGGATCTGGACAGTGAGCAGGCTCTGGCCACGCTGAAGAGCAGCATACAATTTGCCGACAAGATAGCACATATTGACACTTGCATCGTGCAACCATTGTATACGGTGCTGGAGGATCAGCAGCTGCAGTTACGCAACGACGAAGTGACCGAGGGCGATTGCCGTGTGGAGCTGCTTCGAATTGCACAGGTGACGGACGAGGATTACTACGTATCACCGCCAGGCAATATACCGCTAGAGCAGCTCGACAAAGAATAAATATGTCCAGTCGTCTAAGTCGCTGCATAACATCGTTAGAATCCGCCGGTTTCCTACGCAACTTAGACAATAAAAAGATACCAAACATAGAGCTACTGCACCATGGCTCTGCCTATGCTAAGCAACTACATAACCAGTGGCTGAGCATGCGCCCGCTGGCTGTCAACCTTGGCAGTATTTCTTCATCGTCAGAAGACTCTTCAGCTCCGCAACGTTTCTCCTTTGTACATTCCCAGCAATTTCGGCAGAATTTTCAAGAATTACGACAAGCACATCCCAGCAAAGCTAAGTGCCCAACATTGATAAAGCATCAATGTAGCAATATTTCGGATTCGCAATCGAATTCCATCTTTCAATACGAAAGTGGTGTAACCCAACTCATTACGGACTTCTATGTCGAGCCGCATCGCGGACTAGAACATTTTTATAATGTGCAGCGCGAGAGTAAAATCTGGTGGATGCGCCACTCCTCGAATCCAAGTCGTTATTCTATTTTGCCACACAATGAGCAAAGCGATGGTTGTCAAGCAATTGATATTCGAGCTGCTTTCGGCGACGATATCGGAGTGTCCGTGGAGCAACTTAGTTTGGTATCACTGCCGGATGACAAAATGTTCCTATTACCCGACGCACGCACTGGTAAACTTCAGTTGCCAATGGTCATACGTTCCACCATTGAACTGGAGCCGACTACCTGTGGTAGGTCTTGGTTCTTTTCCCAGCTCACTACATATCTTTAATCGGTATACTTTTCACTTTATTCCCTATTCAGTGCTTCTTTTGGACGGTTGTGATCATGGTCGAGAGGCCGGCTCGTTGCTACTAAATCGAGTACTGGCGCCGTATCAATGTGCCATTGCAGGCATACTAAGGACTGAGCAAAGCTCATCGGATTTACCAGAGCTTTGTACGCACATGGTGCATGTGTTGCAGAACGCTAAACTGCGACTGCATCTGTTTCAAGGCAAGGATTTTACGCTGGCCGGGAACAGTGAAGCGTTAGCCGAGCAGTTACAACTAGTCGACTGTCTGGGTGTGCCCTATACGCTGCTATTGGATGAGCATCAGACTTTGGAAAATGGACTGCTTCAGCTGCGCAGCCGGGACACGCAGCTGGCAGAGACCATACACATCAGCGATTTACCTGACTATTTGTTGCATATATTTAGAAACCATTAAAGTTAATCAATACATAGCAAAGTACAATTCTACCTAAAATATTTAAACATGCTCTATAATTTACGCCCTAAATGGAACAATTGTAAAAATCGGATCTACATAAAATCCGTGAGATATTGACGCACATTGAAGCCGACTACTTTTCCAATGTAGAGCACAAATTCGAGCCCAACGGTGCACTGCAGCTTAGCGGAACCTTCCATGATATTCTGCTCACCGGAAACAAAGCTGAGCAACTTTAGATGAACCAACGTGGAGATCTGTGACAGTAAATTACAAGTGAGTCCGACTTTCTCATCAAGTATAGCGTAAAAAATGGCCAGCAGGCGATCTATGCTGAAGGATTTCGGTCCTAGCGTGGTGGACATTTTTTCAGCATTCTGCAAATGGATAAAGTATGGAATGAATACGGTGATAATCACGATATCAACTGATTTATTACCTTTGCTCTGGCGTTGACCGTCTGCATGCGCTTTCGCTGCTTGCCATGATTCTTGACAAAGAGACGCTTGTCCTGCTTCGCCGAATTATGGCTAGCGAGAAAGGCAGCAATTAACAGATATTTTCCGTAGTAGGGTAACTCCAGTGACTGTGCCAGCTTGCGCACGCTCTGATCTTCGATTTCCGGTTCGCCCAATGGCTTCTCAATGCGCATATAGATTTGAGTAAGTGCAGCCCGTAGTGGGCCGGCAATGTGCCGCCACAGACGAGAGACGTCTGTGCATTCCACACTGCCATCGAGAACGGGCTCCAAATAGATAGAGAAACATTTTCGTGCCGTTAGCTGTAACTCGGGTAGATCTCGACAGGCCTTGTAGAATACACTTAGAAAGAGATTGAGGTAGTTGCTGTAAAATTCCGGAGTCAAAGCCGCTTTACAGATCTCCAGACGCTGCGGTTGTTGTTGCTGCTGCCTTTCCAAGAATTGACGTCGTACTTGGTCAAAATCGCTGCTGAGTATGCGTAATGTCTCGGCTTTGTTGTACTGTGCCAAATGGATTGTAATGATCTCACTCAGACCGGTCTTGTTATAGTACTTCTCGAAGGGCAGTTGCGAAAGCAGCAGCACGCACAGATTGAGGCCGGTTAGCTGCTGTAGTCGAAGCAGCACCGGAAGCACATTGGCATCCATGTCACGCAGCCGCTCAGCATTGTCGATGGCTATGAGGAATCCGCCTGGGCCATGCCAACGGCGCAATTGTTCCACAAATTCCAGCATATTGTCGGCACGCAGTGCCTGTTCGCACTGCCCGCCTTGGTGCGACGCCAGCGCATCCAACACATTCTCTAGCAGTATTTTTGTCGAATAGCATTCGATTGCATTGAGCTGAGCAATTCTCACATTTTGCTGTTTCTGACATTGCTGCAGAAAGGCTTTCGCTAATGTAGTTTTTCCCGTGCCGCTATGCCCGAATATATATATGGCCGCCGGGTATGATTCTTTGCAATCGCCAATTAGTTCACATAGCTTTGTTATGGCCGACTCACGGCACGGAAATTTCACCTCCAAAGCAGCGCAAATGTTGTTCATTTGTTTATATTTCAAGAAACACAATTGTGGCGGGAATGAGGAGAACTACATATCAACATAGCAAAATAAAAACATATCGATATTTTGAAAATTACTTTATTTATATCTATCTGTTCAGTTTTTGATATATCGAGTCTTAAATTTAGATGCGACTGCTCTTATCGATAGGTTGTAAAATTCCATTTTCAAAAATAATCGATCAATATTCAAAAACGAATGAAGTCGAATTAAATTAAAATTGAATCTCGCAAGTTGATAGACAAACTGAACGATGATTGTAAACATCACATTATAAACACAGAATAAGGAATAATTTTAATAACAGTAATAGTAAAATTGAAATGGTTAGACCCCAAAGTGTTAAAATACTTAATCAGTATATTAATCGACATCAACACCAACGAGGGCTGCAAAATACATATATATCGAACTATCGCCTGACAGCCGTGATTTCACAACACTGCTGACCCAAAGACGCGGTTCGACGCTATACAGCACTAGTCGAGCAAAAGGTGATTAATTCCTGCATTTTACACTTTAGTGAACGCTTGAAAAGCTGTGCTTTCTGTTTATTTGGATTGTACAGGATACAAAAGGTGTAACTTTGCTCCAAACCTAGCTTAATCGTGTAGACGGCCCAGAGTCCGCGATTAAAACTAGAAACAATAACAAAACGGCCCAGCAAAACCACCACCGCATCACAAACAACGCCCAAATTAGAGCTCGACTACGTGTGTGGTTTAAAACTTTGTGCATTTAATTTTATTTTATTCAATCCCTTGCAATGGCCGAGAAATTCACGTTTGGTACGTCGCTGGCTTCGATAACGTGCCACGCCTGGAATAAGGATCGTACGCGTAAGCATAACAATGAGACACACACATAATTTAGTTCATTTGTTAATATGACTCATTTTTCTTTTGACTCAGAAATCGCTTTATCACCAAACAACCATGAGATTCATATCTATAGTCGGGACGGTAACCAATGGAAGTTGGCTGATGTGCTTAATCAACACGACTTACGCGTCATGGGCATTGACTGGGCCAAAAATACTAATCGCATTGTCAGCTGTGCTGCCGACCGGAATGCCTATGTCTGGACTCAGGGTGATGATGGAAAGTGGAAACCAACCTTGGTGCTTCTCCGGATAAATCGAGCGGCCACTTGTGTGAAATGGTCACCGGCGGAGAATAAATTTGCCGTTGGATCCGGGGCACGTTTAATTTCCGTCTGCTATTTTGAGTCGGAGAACGATTGGTGGGTCTCCAAGCATATTAAGAAGCCCATCCGTTCCACGGTTACATCGTTGGACTGGCATCCGAACAATGTGCTCTTGGTGGCTGGTTCAACGGACTACAAGGTGCGCGTCTTTTCAGCGTTCATTAAGGATATCGAGGAGCCGCCGTCCCCAACGCCTTGGGGTAATCGCAAGCCATTGGGTCAGCTAATGGCCGAGTTTAAGAACTCGACGACATCTGGCGGCGGCTGGATCAACAACGTGAGCTTCTCAAGCGACGGTAATAAGATCTGCTGGGTGGGCCACGACAGTTGTGTGAGCATAGCGGATGCTACAAATGGCAATACAGTGATACGTTGCCGCACCGGCTATTTGCCGTTCTTGTCTTGCGAATGGGTGTCACCCACATCGGTCGTGGTAGCCGGCTACAGTTGCGTACCACTAGTCTATAGCCTGACGTCAGACGATAAGCTGGTGCTGACCGGAAAGCTGGACAAGTCACAGAAACGAGAGGCTGGCGGCATAACGGCAATGAGCAAGTTCCAGCTTATGGATCGGAACATGCGTACGGAGAACACGGACACTGTGGTCGACTCCATACATCAGAACGCCATTTCCAGCATGCGATTGTATGCAGGGGATAAGGCTAACGCCAGCAAGGTATCAACCTCAGGTGTTGATGGCCAGCTGGTCATTTGGACTGTGGAACAGGGCGGCATCAACGGCGGCATGCGCAATCTGCAAATCTAAATGCATCTTGGAGCATTGTTTACCTTTTGCTGTATTTTGTTTTCTGTGTGTGTCGCTCTCGTCATTGGGTCGTGGTCTGCAATTCAAGGTATATTTTGTTAAGAACAAAATTAAAATTGCAGGCCAGGTGCACAGTATTTGCCAAAATGTTTTCGAAAATCGCTTTTTTCAATTGTTTATATAGATATACATATATTAATTTTTTATGCAAATTAACTATAAAGAAAAGAGATCATGTTCTTTCTATCTTCCATTTCATCGCAAAAATGTTCTGCAACAAAGTCTGTGCATGTATTTTAAAGTGTTTCTTCCTATCAAAATGCAACAAGTGAAATTGTTTCCTGCATTGGTTTATTTATGGCGTGAAAATAAATGTTTGGGGGAATATGTTAACGCCGCGTTTGAAAAATTATTTGAATTCTGTATCGATTTATTGGCACATATCGATTTATCGCCAGTAAGTGAATTATGTTTTTATGGCTCTTGTTGGTGCAATATGCGCTATCGATATGCAGCACGACAAGTAATTTGAGTGTATCATTCCGCTTTTACAGATATAAACTATCGATAAGTATGGCGAAGCTGATTTTCGATAATATTTGGATTATTGCGCTGCGCGCTGAGTTTTGTTAATAAAATTTAAAATTATGTTCATAGCCAGAAATTAGTCATGCGTTTGCTTCGCTGCTATGCCACAAGTGCCAGTCGGGAACACTATGCCAGCAGCAGCATTAAGATTTTTCGTAAACTTCCGAGCAAACTTAAATTGAAATCAAAACATGTGCCGGCTGTGGATTCGGTGCCAGCGCCGCAAAGTGATGAATACGCGGAAAATCTGGTGAAAATCCAAATGATATCGGAAAATCTACATAGGCAAATCTTTCCGCAGGCTCGACGACAGTGTACGGAACAAGAGAGATCAGCTGCTAAATTGTATAACGCAGAATTGCAACGACATGGCATTGATGTGGACAGCACGACTGCTATGCCGGATGTGAATCTTAAGCTTCCACCGTTACGCGGCAGAAACATTGAGGAGCATTTTCATGCAATAGCTAAGGAACAAGTGGCGCCTTACGAGTCCTTATTACATCCGCTGGTCCAGTGCGAGGAGCTGCCGGCAAAGCCAAAACGTTGGTCTTTTTATGCTGGCTGGACTGCCTATGATCCAGTAGATGGCACAGCGACTCCAGTGGACCATCCCCTGGAACGGGGCATCGTCTTTGATGTGGAGGTTTGTGTGCGCGAGGGCAGTGCACCGGTACTGGCCACGGCTGTGAGTACCAAGCGTTGGTATTGCTGGGTTAGTCCAAAGCTGACAAAGCATCGACTGGCTGTGCCGCACGTGGAGCCTATCGATGTCGATCAAAATGAACGGCCGCATCATACATTGGACGACATGATACCCTTGGCAATCGGTGAGCCCGGCTTAGTGGTGGGCCACAACGTTGCGTACGATAGAGCTCGTCTGCGTGAACAGTATCTCATTGAGGATACGGGAACCCGTTTTGTGGACACCATGTCGCTGCACATGTGTGTTAGCGGAGTCACAAGCTATCAACGTGCATTGCTCAAATCCAAGAAAGAACCGGCGGCTGAGGATCTGGATTGGCTGGAGAAAAGTTCTCTGAACAGCCTAGTTGATGTACATCGTCTTTATTGTGGCGGCGAACCTTTATCCAAAGAACCGCGTAACATCTTTGTTGAAGGCACACTAGATCAAGTGCGTCAGCATTTTCAGTCACTTGTCAACTACTGCGCCGGTGACGTGGAGGCTACTCATCGTATTCTTCGCGTGCTTTATCCTATGTATGCAGAACGTTTTCCCCATCCCGTCACCTTGGCTGGCATGCTGGAAATGGGCTCCGCCTACTTGCCCGTCAATTCGAATTGGGAGCGTTACATACGCGAGGCCCAGCTGACATACGAGGATCTCAGCATCGAGGCTAAGTTTCACTTGGGTCGACGGGCCGAAGAGGCTTGCGCTCTGCTTAACGACGAACAATATCGCAATCATTTGTGGCTCTGGGATGAGGATTGGAGCGTGCAGGCGCTGAAAATGAAGCAACTGCCCAAACGCAAAGAACTACCCACTGTGAAACAGCAACGCTTGCGGAACGCTGATCAACGTCAGCTTCAGCAGAAATTCCAATATTTGTACGATCAGCGTTCACTTCTACCAGCGCGTCGTCCACTTTTGCCAGGATATCCACAATGGTATCGTAAGCTGTGCGAGAAGGCACCGGCAGACAACAGCGAGCCGGATTCGAATGCAGATCTCTGGACTCCGGGTGCTAGTGGTATTAGCACGGGCATGCAAATTGCCCCCAAACTTGTCTCCCTCTGCTGGGAAGGCTATCCACTGCACTATAGACGTGAGCTGGGTTGGGGCTTTCTGGTGCCCTTTTCGCAGTAGCACGAACAATCGCAATAGCAAATTGCCCATGGAACAGCTGCTTGCCCGCTGTGCCATACCCGACTTCGCACGCCAGTACGCCTCGGCTGAGAACTGTCAGCTGGCAATGGAATCGCTGCCGGAACAGATTAATAAGCAACTGGGTAAAAGGCAGTTTCCCAAGAAGATCTCACAACAACAACATCGCCTGGAGGAGCAATATAAAGGTAAGAACGGTCAGTAGATCCAATTGTCCAATTTGATTCCAATTGCTTTCATGATGTCCCACAGGATCCGGAGTCTGGTGCAATCAGTTACTAGACGATTGTTGTTTCTTTTTGAAGCTACCGCACAAGAATGGACCCTCATTTCGAGTGGGCAATCCGCTTTCCAAGGATTTTCTAAACAAGTTCTCAGAGCATGCACTCAGCAGTGGCGATCCCACGTGCCAGGCAGCGGCACGTGTCATCGAAATAGCCCGCATGATGTCTTATTGGCGGAATAATCGAGATCGCATACTCAATCAAATGGTTGTCTGGCTGCAGACAGATGAATTGCCCTTAAACTTGCGTCCTCATGCACAACGTGTGGCATATGGAGCCATTTGTCCGCAAGTGGTTGTCGCTGGCACACTGACACGCCGCGCCATGGAATCCACCTGGATGACTGCATCAAATTCGCGTGCCAATCGCATTGGATCTGAGCTACGCGCAATGGTGCAAGCACCGCCAGGCTACAAGCTTGTCGGTGCCGATGTTGACTCGCAGGAATTATGGATCGCCTCGGTACTCGGAGATGCCTATGCGCATGGCGCACATGGCGCTACACCGCTTGGCTGGATGACATTGAGTGGTAGCAAATCGAATGGCAGCGACATGCACTCCATCACTGCCAAAGTGGTGGGCATTTCACGTGATCACGCCAAGGTTTTGAACTATGCTCGTATCTATGGAGCTGGTCAGCAGTTTGCCGAAACATTGCTGCAACAATTCAACCCCTCGCTAAGCGCCTCCGAGGCCAAGGCTAAAGCAATGAAAATGTTTGGCGCCACCAAGGGGAAACGTGTCTATCGATTGCGAGAAGAGTTCCACGACGAACTGGACGACAGACCGTAGATATATTTGTGTATCACTCAATTAGATCATCTCTTAATCTTTTGCAAACAGTTACAGCGGCTATGAGGTCAAACGCCTGGCTCAGCAGCGGCAACGTACAATCGCTGAGGTTTTCTATCGTCCAAACTGGCAAGGCGGTACCGAGAGTGCGATGTTTAATCGCCTGGAAGAGATTGCAACACGCGAGCAGCCAGAGACACCGTTTCTGGGCTGCCGACTAAGCCGTGCGCTCGAAACGCATGGCGCACCGGATCAGGAACAACGTTTTCTGCCCACACGTGTCAATTGGGTGGTACAGAGCGGTGCAGTTGATTTTTTGCATCTGATGCTGGTGTGCATGCGCTGGCTCCTGGGACCACATGCACGTTTCTGTTTGAGTTTTCACGATGAACTACGCTACCTGGTCAAGGATGAGTTGGCACACAAAGCGGCTTTGGCTATGCATATTACCAATTTGCTAACACGTTCGTTTTGCGCCTCACGCATTGGTCTCACCGATCTACCCATGTCTGTCGCGTTCTTTTCCTCGGTTGAGGTAGACACCGTGCTGCGCAAGGAGTGCACTATGGACTGCCAAACGCCCTCAAATCCGCATGGTCTTAAAATTGGCTATGGCATTGCGCCGGGCGAAAGCCTTAGCATAGTTGAGGCTATCGATAAGGCGGGCGGCCATGATATCAATCAATGGGAATGGCTAAAGCAGAAACAGAGCAATTAGTTTGTAAGTGTTAAGGCTACCTACACCTTAGGACGAATTCATGTTTTATATTAAGTAAAATCTGTTACGAATGGGTTTATCTATTCAAGTGTTACACTTGCTGTAAGTTTTTATTATTATCGTATCATCTTAAGAACTAAAACTTTTAATGCGATAATAGATGTGCACATCGCGCGACTTAATACCAGTTACAATACCATTTATATATGTACATCATATGTCTAAGAAGAATGTTCTTACAGTTTTTGGCCCAACGATTCGATCTCGTTGAGGAAATACTCCATATCGGACTCCTCGAGGCACGAGTTTTGCAGTACGAGACGGAAGAAGTTCGGTAACTTGCGCAGCGGCTGATAGGTAATCATCATGGAACCCTTCTTGATCATCGCTTCCTTGACTTTGGGCGCGACCTTGTGCAGCCTGTCGTAGAACTCCTGGTTGCGTTCCATCTTGCGCAGACTGGGCGGCACATACCAGAACGTGATGTTTGTACATTCCGGTTGCTCCAGCACCAGCTCGAAGCCAGGACGTTCACGCAGCTTAGACGTAAAGTACTCGGCCATACGAAAGACTTGCTCCACATGCGCTTCGAAACCTTTGCTACCCTTGGCCTTCCACATGAACCAGAACTTGAAAACATCGGCGCGACGGCCGCACTGGATATGCTTGTCGCCGGTATCGAAGGATGTGTCGTAGAACTTGTCCTTCTGGAACAGATAGGCGGCATTTGTTGAGTGACATTGGCCCAAGATCTGCGAGTGGCGCGTCAGGAATGTGGAGCACTGCTGCGATGCGGACAGCAGCTTGTGCGGATTCCAAGTGACCGAATCGGCGCTGCAAGGGCACACAGTAATTACGTAGTTCGAAAAGGTAACTTTTCCCACTCAACTTACCGTTCGATGCCGTTGAGCAGCTGACGATATTTCTTAGACATGAGCGCACCGCCACCCCAGGCAGCGTCCACATGCATCCACATGTTGTGCTCGCGACACAGCTCGGCAATGCCCACGAGATCATCAAAGGCACCCAGCACCGTGGTGCCAGCTGTTGCCGACACCATAAGCGGCTGGCAATTGTTGGCCACGCACTGCTCTATCTGATGCTTCAGATCACTCAACTGCATCTTGCCCAACTCATTGGTGGCAATCTTACGCACATGCTCGCTACCAAAGCCCATAAACATGGCCAGTTTCTCCACCGAGTAGTGTGCATCCTCTGAGGTGAAGATGATCAGCGGCTTGGCATTGAAGAGACCATTTTTCTGTTGATCATAATAAAGTAAATTCAATTTTAAAATGAAGTTGCTCTAATCAAACATAAATAATATGTAATCACAATGCACACTGCGTATACTTAATGCATACTCATACCACATACGCAACGTAAGCCAATCGATCGATAACAAAACTCGAACTTAACTCGCTCGCTGTGACTAATATGCCGTACGCGACTGTACAATGAGCAAGCACTGTAGTATATGTAACGCGGCGACATCCGAGTTCGCCTCTAGGTCGCTCGCTTGCAATTCGCTTCCGCTTTGTTTGGCTTCAAACGGCAACGACAACGCCGTCGCCGTCGGCAGCGGACGCGAGGCGAACACAAAGAGTCGAGTGCCGAGTGGTTTGGCCTTCGGCACAGCGTAATGATGCTTACCTTGGACTCGGGCGCATATTTGTAGCGTGCACAGCTAATTGCATAACCGTTGGCTATCGAGCCGCCGGGACAAAAGATGCCATCACCGTGACCATTGTCCGGAAAGCCGACAATGCGTCGCATTTCGGCCAGCACTTGTTCCTCCATCAGTGTAAACACGGGCGCCACCTCGTAGGTATAAACACTCGGATTGAGGGCATCCGTTAGCCATTGGCCAACGAGAGCATAGGGATCCACACCGGAATACAGTTGATTTATGAAATACGGATGTCCTGTCTTCACAGAGAAACGTATGGTTTCGCGCAACAACTGACGCAGCTTATCCTGCGATTCACCCTTATCGCGCAACTCGAAATCAAAGAGTTGCCGCAGCTCGGCGGGCTCATGCCATTCGACAACTTTCGACGAACGATTGGTGCCCTGAAAGACCGCCAATTGTATAATCTCATCGACGCAGGCGCGTATGAAGCCCTCGAATTCGGCGGCCGGATGACTGGCCACAAAACTGGACAGGCCATTGCAGCCAATGTTGTTGTTGTTGTTGCTGTTGTTGTTATTATTATTGCTGCTGCTGCTGCTGCTGCTGCTGACGCTGTTCAACATTTTGATAGAGCTGTCGAATTCGACTGAAGCATCAATCGATGCTGGTGTCGCTGTCGCTATCGATGCCGCATCACTCGATGACGACGTGGCCAGTTGCAATGCCAAATCCTCGCCATTATATGGCTTATATATAGACTTCTTGAAGTGATGCGATGTAATGGCAAAGTTCTCGCTGGCCAGCATCTTTATTGTTTTCGTTTTTCTCTTTACGATTCTGTTTTATTTTTTTTTTGTTGCGTTTGTTTTGGCACCACTTGTTGCGCTTCTGTTATGTTTCGGGCTGATCTCGCTATGAACTCTGTTCCCCGTCGATGTGCACTTCCTGTTCCTGTTCGGGGTGTAAACCGCCGCTCTTGACAATGATTCGCAAAGTTCAAAATCGAACTGAACAAATTTGTGTGATTCTTGCTGCTTTTATAAAAGCTAAAACACACGCACACACACTCGGATACAGAGACACGATTGCGACTTACATAAAGACACGGCCGAAGCTCTCCCATGACGAGAGAACCGAGAACGCCAGCACCCGATCGATTCTCGGCTGCTCGTTGCTCGTCATTCATTCATTCATATGGTTAAAAACAAAATTACAGAGAGACAGACACACCTGCAGCATCATCGGTTTGTCTTGCTGCTCTGATCTTGCACCCAAATCGTATCCCAGCAACAGGTAGCAGTAAACATATTTAGCCAATTGGGGGCTCGTTTGCGGCCCGAGATGATTCTTTGGATTATCAAACTTCAAATCAACCACTTCATCCTAAAAACAGCTCTTGCCTTTCATTCAATAATTCATCGTTAACTATGTAGTTCCACTCTCCATGAAATCATTACAGAGCCGACAATTAAATGTTATTATTATTCTAATATGCAGAAATTCCATTATAGCAGTGTAGATAAAGTGCTGCTTCACTAATAAGTTAGAAAGTTAATTTGAGTTATTATATCGGCTGAAGTAAATAATATTGACAGGGTTTTTTTCAAAGTGAGAGGGATCAATTTGCGTCTGATACTTTAATATGTATTAAATTACATATATCAAAGTATTTCGCAAAGGAAACATGATTTTACTCTCGGAAGATTACAATGAAATATATATATATTATACATATAATACATAAATATTTGTAATTTCTTCGATTTGTATCTCTAATTTGAAGAGCATTCGCTAGTCTCCGCGCTAAAAACTTTGCATCACGTCTTAAATGTTATTTTCGAACGTCATTCGTTTGGTTCAATAATCTGTAGACGCCACATTCTTGGTGACTTTTGTTGGGGAATTTTCATCACGTTACCGTCTGAATACTCGGAATTGAATGGCAAGAAATGAGAACACTATGTGGGGCTTTTTTTGTTGCAATCTGTTGATATTTGTAGGTATGGGGGGGGGGTGTAGGCCTAATGGATGTGGCTTATGTAAGAATATTATGCACTATATGCTTGACAAATTTAATTGCTAATTATGCGGCTTACTGTCGCCCTCGAATTCATCTCCCGCAATTGCATATTGAGGTTTCTCTCTCATTAGCCGCGGTAATCAGCGGCAAATTAAATGCAAATTCATTGAGTAATTTCAGCAATTGCGGTGGGTGCTCATTCCCCTCGTCTCCCCCACCAACTTTATGATTATTATATATTTCTTCTTTTTTTTTTTTATATGTGTGCTTTGTTATTAACCGAAACGTGATGCACGGAGCTGCACATTGTTGTCGTAGGTCGAGTCAAAGCACATCTATAAGAAGTTGGTCAAAGCAATCAAAAGTTAAGCCACTGATTATGACCGTGACCTTCATTAGACCACGGGGAACGCTACCTCCCCACTCTTTGCATTTAAATAATTCATATATTATATGTACATGTGGTATTCGAAAAATGTTTTCTGAATATGCAGCGGCATAAATCAAATGCGGAAAAGTCTCTAGTGATTTATTCCCATATAATGAATTAATTTCGAACTCATTCGACCAAAGGCCATGGGCATTTTTCAATTTCTCTATAAATACAAATTAAATTTCCCTCTCAATTGTCTACATCATTTTCTTGGTCATATTATGATTGCTCAATATATTGCTTTCTTGGGTTTTCCCACAAGCAAACATTCATTATATATGTAGGTTTTCTTTTAAAAATTTGAAAGGTATCTACGGTTATTCAACCGATGTGGCGTAAGTACAAATAATTTTTTTAAAGTCGTGCAAGTACTTGAACGACAGCTGCCACATCAGAATCAATTCGTGTTGATTATAATAATTAAAATCTCACTTTTTTATTGTAACACCTTAATGCGAAGCGTATTTATAAGCTGCAGAATGAAATGGTTTATGCACCATTAAAATTTTATATATCAACATCCTGAAATATTAAAATTATGAAAGTAACTGATTAACGAAAAATAAGTGCAATCATTGATCTTTATTTTTCCTAGCAATAATTTACAATTTTCAAACGTTGATGCAGAGTAATATGTAACCTTATACCAACGGTCATCTCTAATAAAGAAATTAAACAAAACCGGCCCTCGTGCGTTGCGAAAATAAATGTCTCGAAATGCACAAAAAACCAGTTAGAACAATCCAAACCAAAAATTCAGGAAGCATTTGAGTCGTCGACGTCATTTGCTCTGAAAAGCGAAAGGAAACGAACTGTTGTTGGTTTTGTGAATATTTGTAATGCATATCAACAGCGGCAGCCATTAGCACAATCGCCATTAATGAGGCCTCTTGCCACTTGACGGGCAATGTTGGCGGCATGGGGGAGGAGGTGGAGACTTTTCTATTTAAGCTCATAAACGATACCATACATATGTACTACATATGCTAACAAATGTCTGCGAATGCCTTCCAACTGCAGGCTGCTCTGTACACTGTGCCAGGTGTTCCGGTATTTGCCTCTAGTCGATTACTTGGCTAGCCAAAGTCATTTGGCTGGCTCTTAACTGGTTTATGACACAGTTTTGATATAAGTTTGGAGGTCAGCGACCAATGGCATAAAGAGTACCACGAAGAATTTGAATGGGAGTTCATGAAAATCTCATAGACATACAAATGAGTTGAAATTGCAGTGAATCAAATGTAAAGTATACAATTTTTCCGCTTTATGGACTAATACAAAACAAATTTTAAATTAGCAATAAACAATCCATGAGAATGTCTAACAATAGTGTTATACTTTATTGTTTGTTACGCTCTACGATCAATACAATGTTCTCGATATTTACAAGTGTTTATGTTTATCATATAATTAATATAACATAAATTTGCATTTTGCTTTGAGTTTCGAATAATAAAAATCGGTCAGATTTAGCTCGGTCCAGATCTCCATGGAATACACACACATATACATATACAGTTTTCGTTTTGTATCTCTTTATATATATATATATATTTCTTTCAACTATTCTCTATGCACTTGCTGCCATCTTTTCTTGACACGTTTTTACATGCATTTGTTTGTGGTTTTTTTTTTTGTATTTTATTACTTTTTGTTTTGTTGTCCTATCACACTTCGCCAGGCAATAAATATTATTCTTGGTTTGTACTTGGGTAAAGAAACATCGTACCTTTTTCTGTAAAAAAAAAACATACGATTTAAGTGTTGTACTGGACTTTCCGAAGAATGTACACTCACCTGGATTGTTGTAGAAGTTTGCGCTTAGACTAGGTTTTGGTGGAAGTTTGGGTGTGCCCTCATGGCTCGTGGCAATTGAAAAGAATTCCTTTGGGGACGACCGTCTATTCGGATGCGGATGATGGGACTGTGAATGTGATTGCTGATGCGAATGATGCTGCTGCTGCGGAAAAAGATGATGAAGCTGTTGCAACTGTTGCTGCTGTTGTTGTTGTTGTTGTGCCCTAAGACGCACTGGATGCTGCAGTTGTGGGGGATAACTATTTGAAGTGCCGGTGTCAATTGTGCTGGGAATGTACGGCGACATGGGTGTCATGGGAGTCATCGGTGATGTGGTCGTTGAGGAGCTTAACGCCGGCGATATCGACTGCGGGGGCTGCTGCAGTTGTTGTTCATCTGTAGCCGTTAACTGATTGACATTGATCAGCATGGGAGTTGTTGTGCTGGCATTGGTAGAACCCAATGGCGTCCCCGTATGAACATTTCCAACTCCAGCCAACGTTGCTGGCTGCTTGGCCAAATTGCGACGTATCATAATACTGCTCGTGTTTGGCAGCAGCAGACTGCCGCTGCTGGCACTGGTTTTACCCAGTCCACTGCCCTTCCATGTCATGGAATGATTGAGTCGGGGCGGTATGGGTGGCGGACTCAATTCTCCATCGCGTGGAGGTAGCTAAAATGTAATAAACGAATTTAATTTAAGCTGGCGATTCCAATGAAGTAATGATCATATATTTCTTACAGTGGGTGCATCGGGTGCCTGACTCTTTTGGGCCATATCTGCACAGCTTTCGGTACGTTCTTTACGTCGCGGTGGCAATGGCGGTGGCACAGCACGATATTCCATGGTTGTAACTGTTGGCACATTTACATGCGGGGATATTGGCACCGCGCTCACCTGACTCTGGCCCGGCCCATGACCGTGTTCGCTGTTGTAGTAGAAACTTCCCATTTGTGGGCTAACATCACCCAAGCAACCGCTACCACCAATTAATGTTACTGTGCTGGCAATGCTGTGCGTAGGGCTATACTGTGTCTGTGTGCCACGGCCATGGAATGGTGAGCGATTTTCGGCTGGGGCAGCCTCATGGCGTGGACTAATCATTCGCTTGGACAGTGGTGATGCTGGCAGTACGTCTGACACTTCGGAGGCTGCATAAAACTCTGACAAATTATTGTTCCAACCGCTGGCAGCAGCAGATGTTAAAGTTGTTGCTATGGCTGATAGCTCCGTTAACGCTGGACTAAAGACATCCGACGGCGCTGATGCATTGCTGTTGTGTGTCCATACATGCGCCGCCGGTTTTCTGGGTAAATGCGGCGCCGGCGCCACTTCACCGTTGTCCATTGTCCGATGCTGTGCCAAGCCAGACCATGTGCTGCCTCCATTACGTTCTGGTATTATGACCGGTGCAAATACGGAATATGCATGAGGATTATGCTGCGGACTTTGATCTCCAACACTAACGTTAGATGATGCTGCTGTCGCCACCAATGCCGCTGCAGGTGGTTCAATGTTAGCCGGCACATTATTGGACAATTTATTGCTGTTATTATTCTGGTTCTGGCGACGCGGCTTGATACCAGGCGATTTCAGCGGAATGTTTGGCCATTTGCGAGGCTGAAAATAAGATGTTTAAATTGGTTTAATTGAAATTTGGTAATTTGGACTAAAACTAAAAACTCACAAATTTGGGAACCGTTTTGCAGCCGCGCGGCTCAATGCGAAGACTCTCGTTATAGAGATAGTCAGACATTTCCTTATCGGAGCGTCCATTAAATGGATCAAGATGCTCAAAAAAGTGACGAATGGTTGGCTCTTCGTTGAGGCAGTACGGCTGATTTTGATATTGTTGTATTTCACCAATAATCTCTGATACTTTCCGTCGCTTCGAAAAATTGATTAGTTCAGTATTTGTCAACAGGTCTGGATTTCCCTCCTCCAGATGCAGTATATGTGTCAAATAGCGACCAAAGAATGGCACACAGGGCGGATTTATAGATCGCAACCGTTCCTGGTATTTTTTAAGATGATCATCGCTCAGTTCACGGCACTCATCCAGAAATTTACGATGCCGTTCAGGCAAACCATTGAATGTAGCACGCAAGCGAAAGACCGCTGCCGTTCCCATTGCAGCAACAATTGAGAGAATTCCATTAAAGTTGTTTAGCTCCAGCATAACCATCATCACCTCAATGGCTCTCTGCATTATGGCCAGCCGTTCATCATAGTTCTCGGCCTCCGTTATTGATTTTTCAATCCAGCGCGTCACATTCGTCGTGTGCTTCATAATTTTGAGCAGATTGGGACTTTTAAGCTCCTTATCTTTTTTGGTCCATGGTGAACCAACTAGCTCCGATGGCTTAACATTCTTGTACATTTCGAATTCCAATAGAGTTAGCTGGCGTGCAACCTCGAGTGGATGAAGTGTTAACAGTGTTATTTCATCGTCCGGCACATTCAAATGATATTCGATGGGCGGAGGATCCTGACCGTAAGCATAAACGATCTTTTTATTGCTTTGTTTATTCTATAAATTAAATAATAAATAAATCCGATATTAATTAATGCCCCCCGATAATAGTATGCACAAAAATAATAAATACCTTTCGATCGACAATCTTTCGCACTGAGTCAACCCATTTGCGCATAGATTTGCTGTTAACATCATTAAGAAATTGTAATAGTCTGTCCAGCAGAGTCGGATCCTTTTCGAAGTCATAGAAATGATGATCCACCCAATGGCGTAGAACATTCAATACACGAAATTGTACTGGCTGCACAAACTCCTTACGATATCGTTTCCAATCCTCGCGCTGCGAGTTCTTAAGCATTTTTTCACTATCTGCCATTGCTGTTGTCGTCGATGCATCCTTATCAAAGTCAATGCCACTAAAACCCGTGCCACCACTGCCAATGCTATTTGACTGCTGTTCCTGATATACCAGGCTGGGTTCAGGTATTTCAAACCGTTCGATAAGCAACGTCAACAGCTGCTGTGGCGAGCAAAAGTATCGATATGTGGTCAAAAAGGTGCGCACAAATGTGGGATCCGCATAAATATGATACGTAAGCCGTTCGATTAGCTTACACAGCGTTGCACCTTTAATCATTGGTACCACACCGCTGTCCCGCTCCTCAAGCACAATATTTTCAGCACTGTCGGGCACAGCAAACTTATAGATATCGGGACTGGGCATACGCAATGGATGCTTGCGCTCGATGTCTTGCAGTATACTGTCCAGTATTCGATCGAGCATCGATTTTGTATTCACCATTATTAAATCTGCCATCCAATCGTTCTTATGCTGCGCACTCTTCGCCGATAGCACAATGGCTGGATTCATGCGTGTAACAAGCTCAAAACTATGTTTTAGCTCCTCGGTATCCGCTCGATCGCTTATCTCAACACGACGCATAAAAAACTTCTCCTTTAGACGATAGTCATAGGCTGTGGCACCTGCTGATGGTGTTTGCTTCTTTGTATTCGGTTTACACAGCACCATCAAGCCATCAAAAAGAAATACTTTACGGTCACTCCAGATTCGCTTTCCCGAACCAAGCTTACTAAGGGAATCCTCTGCGAAGCATTAAAATTATTGTCAGCCATGTGATTTGAAGTCTATAAGCATATATTTACCTCGTATAAACTCGTTACAGTTGAGCCCCACATCCTTATCATCCCAATGCTCAACTTTCAGCTGCAGTTCACGGGTACGCTCAATGGCCATTTGTCGTCGCACTCTACCGCTAACTGGTACCAGTCGCTCCTTAGACAAATTGGCCATAACTTTCTCAAGATCACAATGCAACGGATGCAATAGTCCTTGCACTTGAGCAAAGCTCTCGATATCGTCTTGTGATGTACTGAGATCCATTAGATGCTTAATATAATCGAAGTAGAGAAACGCATGGCAAATGGGAACGAGTAAAAGCTTGGGCAGGTAATACTTAACCGCCTCGCGAAAGCCATGACCTGCCGACATTAAAGAAGGGGCCTAGAAAAATAATTATAATATTGTTATGGTTATTTTATTTAAGGTTTTTAAAGCCAAGTATTTAATTAAATTGCATTTCATTTCAGATTATTTGATATTGCTGCTCAAATATTAAATTACGCCATTTAATCATATTCTATTGAATTAAAATGTAATATTTCCCGAAAAGGGTCAGATATATATTTTGAAAATTGGAATAGTGAAAACAAATGAAGAAACATCACTTACATTGGGGTTCGCTAGGAGATTATTTAACGCATCGCGTGCTGCCTGCGACGTAACATCATGGGCATACTTCTTATACACATCGAACTCTTCCGCTTCGGCAAGCTCTTCGAAGCAACTGGCAACACATGGGGCATTCTGTTCCTGCGACATTTCTATAACATCTTCCAGAGAACCGAGCAATGTAACTGTAACCTCATAGATGTCAATTATGTTGGAAAATATTGGTTCTAGTTCCTTGGGATCGCGCGCAATTTTCACCAGTTCCTCTCGAAAAACCCGTATAATCATGTGCAAATCGCGCTGATATTGCTTCTCATCGTTGATTAACTCCTTGACAATCTCCTCGTAGGTGGCACTCGCCCGCTGAGTCGGTAATGAGAGTGGACTGGGCAGCATATTGCACTTAAGATGGTCGCTGCTCTGATCGAGCATGTCGAGCATATCGAGCACCCGTTCAGCATTCATAACCACCTCGATATCTTCTTTGGCAATCTCGCAATGCGAGATACGGCATACGTAATCAGCTGCCATTTTGAGAATATCAGTTGAGATGCACTCCAGCACAGCCACCAAATAGGCTGACATGGAGCTATCGATTTTATATTGAAGCACATCTTTTTGTAATAGCGTATGGACACGTTCTGTAGGCAACAAAGATTTACGTTTCTTTGAATTGATCACCTCGCTTGCTTCCTTGAGGGCCCATTGAACTATCGGAGCTGGTGAAGATTTATTCACCTTCTCCTCCACATCCTGCACAGAATGTGGCAATGGTTTGGCGCATAACATTGCCAATATACGCACACAGAGATTCTCTACATAAAGAAGAACATCTTCTTTGGCCGTCACCCGTGGATTCACCTGCTCCAGCAACTTTCGCAATGATGGTATAAACAATCCACGCCATCGTGCTGCATTCGTGTTCTTTGTGAAGTCATAGCCATCAGAGTCCTGTACAGTGGAAGCAACACCAACGCTTATCCCATGGTTGCCACTGCTGGAAAACATTTCTGCGCTCCACACTCACTAAAAACATACAAACGCACACACACTCCCACTAACACACATGTACACACTTGTTATTAGTCAACAGAAACGGCGTCTTTGAACAGCGACATATTTATCGTTGTGTAATACTTCTATTATGGCGTGAAATATGTTTGCCGTTTTTTTTTTGTATCCAAAATGAATAAAAACAACTTTTTGTTTTCACATGCTATACACACAATTTTTTTTCAATATATTTTCTCTGCAAATTCTGCTTACAACGGAGTTAAGTGAGCTGCACAACCGTTTTCTAGTGTTGGTTAATATTTTAAAATATTCGATAAGCGATAACATATTCATATCTTAATTACAAGACCACAATTACAAAATAAAATAAAAAATGGTTTTTGGAAAACATAATTTCAACATAACAACATAATGAAACAATATTTTTTAAGCCTTGAAAATTTGAAGATTAAGCAATGTTGTTGGCTTATTTATATCGAACGTTTGGATCTAAGAACTAGTTTTGATTAATTGCAACATATTATATATTATACTGTTTTTGTGTGCAAGAAAAATTTTAAAAAAATTTTTCAAACGGTAGGTTCATTTGCCCACACGTGTGTATTGTAAAACTTCCATTTGCGAGGCTGTATTACTTTCCTTTCGATGCAATAGCTGCAACCTCATAGTTGCAGATGCTGTCGCCTGGACCTGACCTATACAAACATCTCTTATTACTAATGCCACTGGTTCCAAGCAATTTTTTTTTTCATGAATAATAAATGGCAATCTACAGTTATAAAATTCTTTTGCCCATTGGTTCTTAACAAAAATGTTGATGGGACTTTAGATTCAGTTGTACCCCAACCCGCAGCATATTTTTGGCAGAGTCCTCCAGATTCATATATAAAACGAAAACTAAATGCAATTCGTACGATTTCGGTATGCTCACCATAAATAACGTGACCAGTTGCGTGTCAGTTTGTATCACACCACGCCGCCGACGAATTTAACGGCTTATCGTACGCCGTTGCCTAAGCTTAAATCATCGGCGTAATTCTCAATGCTACACACACAAATTTAACTTTAAAGTGCTACTACATATACAGTATTACAGCCTATAGCTGCATTTATATTTATGGGGCGGATGGGGACGTTGCCAAACTTCATCATAAACTTGATCTACTTAAATAAATTACATATTGTCACAAAATTTTGTAGCCTGAGTTTTGAGATCTACGATTTTGTATGGACTGGATCGATCTGGATCGACTCCACTAGTGATGCTGAGCCAGAATATACAGTGGGGTAGCAGATGACTCCTTCTGCATGTTACATCCGTTGACACAAAGTTATAATACCCGAAAAGTATTGAGAGCCAGTTGATTAGGTTTATTTATAATGAGCAAGCGCTTGGATATAGTATAATAGGTTTGATTATTTGTAGCACAGCAAGGTTAAAAATATATGTTTTCAATCGACAGTTTGATTCGGCCACACCTTTGACTCTATCCAGTTCAAATAGTAGTCAATTCGTGTGTGTGATGTAAAACTTCCAGTTAAGTATTTGCAATCTTTTCCTTCCGACACAAGTGCTACTACCTCAAAGTAGCAGTTACTGTGGCCTGGATACCGAACAAATATTGGACCCCCAGAATCTCCTTGGCAAACATCTCCATTTGGTGGCTTTGGTTTCAAGCAAATATTTTTTGCTGGATTTAAAGGACGATTTGGCATTGCGCACCTTGTGAAATCCGGTTCTTCAATCAAATTGGTTTTAATCAAATATTTCGCTAGGGAACTTTCAGTTAAACCCCAGCCTGCAGCAAAATATTGGTCTTTTATGCTATTATTTTTAACCAAGCAAGCAGGTTTAACTTTATCCGTTATATCTGCTTCACGATCAAGTCGAATCAGAGCAAGATCAGCAAGTTCATCATCATTTCCATATTTTTCATGCAATATATGCGTGCCATTAAAAGCAATTCCGGAATTATTATAATTATGAGCCCCTAAGTAGACTGTAAGCTTTCTGGAAAAACGTAAATAAAATGCATGGGTACCTTGGTTTTTTGAAATTCAATAAATGATCGGATATGATACCATCAACTTCACAAAGCGGCAAAGTAGTAAATTTCCAGAACACTTACGCTGATGGATTATTAGCCAAAACGTCAAAACAATGTCCCGCTGTAAGAACCCACTGTCTCTCAATTAAAACACCACCGCAAATGGATGTCTCTATTTTTGATCCAGTAAATTTGATTAATGCCATGAATGGTAGGGAATGAGGTTCTACCAACCCACCATAGGCAATTAACGGTATTGTTGGACAGAAGTCTTTAATATTTTGCCACTCCAAGCATTCTGAAATAATATTCATAGAGGTGCAAATTGTAATTGTAAAACGATAATGGTCATAAACTCACTTTGCTCTGATATTGTTTTTGGAATATAGGGTGGTACACAGCATATTTTTGTTTTATTGGCATTGCAAAATTGTACATCCTTGTGATCATTGATACTAGTAAATATTTTTACACATGGCTGATTGTTGTCTTCTATCAAATCCATACACACTTTGTCATTTGTACACTCGGTATCGGCCTTAGTCAGGCGTATTAAAAAATATAATACCGTGGTAATTTTTAAGAAATAGTTCATTTTAATTTAATCTTATTGATCAGGTACTTCAACTGTGAAAAATATAATCATAAAGGTTATTGTGCAACATTTATTCGTATTAAGGTGCAATATTTTACACGAAAATAAAACGATAAAAAAAAACAAAACGAAAGTTAAATTATAAACAAATTTAAGTTTAGTGGGGCCTGAACTACCGAATGAGATCTTATCTACACGTACTACCAGTCAACTTTGTATCAGCCTTCCCCACAAGAAGGATATACATAAATCGTACAATAGTCTCGTGTATAATACGCCTTTAAACAAATTAACGCAAATATCCGATTTCAGTGAAGCTTTTAGTTGTACTGATCACCGCCAGGGATAGCTCTTGACTATCCACATCGGTAAATAGAAAACTGATTGCGCGAACTTCTCTGCCTATTCGCGGAAATTTTTCATTCCTAAGTTGTACGCCGCCGATGTCGATCATTTTTGACTCATACGCCGTTGCCTAAGCTTAAATCATCGGCGTAAATCTTTATGCTACACACACAAATTCAACTTTAAAGTGCTAATACATATACAAGTATTGCTGCCTATCGCTGCATTTATATTTAAGGGGCGGATGGGGACGTTGCCAAACTTCATCATAAACTTGATCTACTTAAATAAATTACATATTGTCTCAAAATTTTGTAGCCTTAGTTCTGAGATCTACGATTTTGTATGGACAGATAAATAAATCTGGATCGACTCCACTAGTGATGCTGAGCCAGAATATACAGTGGGGTAGCAGATGACTTCTTCTGCATGTTACATCCGTTGACACAAAGTTATAATACCCGAAAAGTATTGAGAGCCAGTTGATTAGGTTTATTTATAATGAGCAAGCGCTTGGATATAATATAAGCCAATAGGTTTGATTATTTGTAGCATAGCAAGGTTAAAAATAAATGTTTTCAATCGACAGTTTATTTCTATTATTTTTAACCAAGCTAGCAAGCTAACTGTATCCGTTATATCTGCTTCACAATCAAGTCGAATCAGAGCAAGATCAGCAAGTTCATCATCATGATCATATCCTTCATTATATATATTCACTATATATATGAACTATTAAGAGCAATTCCGGAATTTGTATAATTATGAGCCCCTAAGTAGATTGTAAGCTTTCTGTAAATAGAAGTAATAAGATGCATAGGTACATTGTATTTAAAAATGCCATAAATGATCGGGAATGAATCACAAATCTGTAATTTGTATAAAGTTGAAAATTGGTATAATCATCGTAAACAAAGTAATTAATTTCTTACAGCTCCAGAACACTTACGCTGTTGAATTATTACCCAAAAAGTAGCAGTGTAAATTGTAAATTGTAAAAAAGATAATGTTCATAAGCTCACTTTGCTCTGATACTGTGTTTGGTAAATAGGATGGTACATAGCATATTTTTGTTCTTTTTTGCAACATTTTACTTCACTATGATCATTGATTTGATTAATCTTTTGTATCTATAACTCGTCCTTATTGGTTAAGGCTAAAAGCTTCAAGGGCGTCAAACCTTCGGTTCCTAATTTCGCGCTCAAACCTATAGATAACGCCACAAAGTTTCTGTTATTTGTACACTCAAACGAAAGTTTGATTTGTTTCTATATCACTAATTTTTGTTTGGTTTGCAAACTTGTCTACCGCTACATTTAAAATAGACAATTACTTCTTGGGCTATACAAGAACCATAATGTTTAATTAGGAGTCTATAGTGCCTTTAATAGCTGAGAATCCGGAGCTCATACAGACAGGCTGGCGAACAGACATGTCTATATCAAATCGACTTTTGATGCTAATTCCGAATATACATACTTTTATATATGAGGTTTCAAATGTCTTACGTACAGTTTGACAAACGCAATAGACCATGTCTTGTTTTAAATCTATGAACTAAAAATTATTAACACTGAACAATTATTTCCTAAATACATGTACTTTGTTTTTGCATACTTTCAGGCGGCGCATTCGTTCTTTATACAATAATCAAATTTTCGGATAATAATAAGTGATTGTTCGTGTATGCGTGGCCACATTCAAAGACAAAGTTGATCTACACGCAATAAGCAGATAAATTATGACCAAATTTGAAAGTACTAGATATTATACTCATTGAGACGTGATTAAGCATATTTTGTTTGAAGGAAGTAACTGTCAATTTATTTATTACAAAGATTCTTCTTTCATCTCTCAAGCAGCGTGCCGCGTTGTTTTTTTTGCGGGGGTGGCATATCGTCAGCCTTGGATTTTGCAGTCGCATCTCCCAATTTGCCACCTTTTCTTTGTAATTGCTTCTCAATAATTCGCGCATTGTTGGCATAACTGTCGGCTATCTCACGCTGCAGAAATGTGTAAAAGATTATATTATTATTAAACGTCATCAATATTTGTATTTATATTGTTTTAGCTTACCGCTTCAATTTCATCCTCTTCCTCGTCAATAGTGGATACGGTAACGGAGCTAAACTTGCCCATATTTTTTGTATGCCTTGTGACCATAACCTTCTTTCCACTTGCGTCCACAATTCCAGAATCCTCGCTACTTGCAGCTGTGGCCGTCGCCCCAATAGCAGCGATGGCTTGATTTGGATTACTCTTAGTCTCCGGGATGAACAATTGGGCCAATGGTTGTTCACCCTTGTTTCGCACCAGCGCGTTGTTCATTATGAAAGTGACATGCGAATCGTTATTGTGCCGGTAAAACAAGGGAAGACTACAGTTACGGCACTGCAATTGAATAGATACAAATGTATATACATTTATCTAATGTAAAATTTATGATTGAACTGTAAATGAACCTCATACCGTGTAGCGATACTGCTTCTCAATACCCTTTCCCTTTCGCCGAATATAGATCATTTTTGGAGCCGGGTTAAAAGTCAATTTATTGGCATGATCGTTGGCGTCAATAACACGAGCGTTGTCAACTTCACGTAGGGGCAACTGGTCGAGAGTGCAATCTATAACAAAAATAAAAAAAATAATTTTACGAACTGCAAATAAACGTTTACAAATTTCTAAATCGTTGTTATCCGTACCTAAAATAAGCGACATTTTTCCACATAGGCAGTAATATATGTTCAGCGGCTTTTCTTCATTGTACTCTTCTTGATCTTTTGTGTCAGAACAGACAATACTTCGTGAAACGACTTTCGGCATTGTTAAATGTATTTAATTATCTTGGGCACAAAGTCAGCGTTGTTTACACCGTATGCAGCAATATTAATCAAAATCAGCTGTTAATGCGATAGCTTTCTTAAAAATTATCGATTAGTTCGAAATTCATCATTACTATTTTGTATGGTCCTTACCTTTTATCGATAGCTTGCACATCGCGATTATGTGCCCTACATAAGTTTGTTTCATTAATGTCCGCTAAATATACTTTCAACCCCACTGTTCCGCATATTGCCGAATTATGTTACAGCAAATTTCGGAAATTACCAAAAACTGGAAAACCCATAAACCAACAATGGACTGTGCTAGCTGGTATTGTAAAATACGATAGGCGAACGCAATCCAGTACAGTGGTATCCCTTGCTACAGGGTCGGTAAGATGATTGATGGTAAATAGTTTAGCACGATCGACAAACAATTCTTTATTTTTTTCTAGAACTAAATGCATTGGTCGCAGTAAACTTTGTGAAAAAGGCTTCATACTGAATGATAGTCACGCTGAAGTCCTAGCTCGACGGGCATTTCTGCGTTATTTGTACAACGAACTGTTTAAGGCAGCCAAACGGGAAGACAATTCGATCTTTAGCTGGAAACCAGATACATGTCATTTTGTGCTAAATGAGAATTTAGAATTTCATTTTCTAAGCACGCAAATACCTTGCGGTGATGCTTGCATAGTAAACGAAAAAGATGATATCTGCAAATCAACTCCCAAAAGGCAGAAACTGGATTCAAAAGCGACTGAAGAGGAAAATGCTGTTGTTTATACTGGCGCTAAATTGATAGTTCAGGACTCCGAACTGCGCGACAGTATGTTGCAAACGCCGGCTGCACTACGTACCAAACCAGGTCGAGGCGAACGAACACTGTCCATGTCATGCAGCGACAAGTTGTCACGTTGGAACGTACTTGGTATCCAAGGTGCGCTGATAGACATGCTTATCGATAAACCCATCTACATAGCTAGCTTTAACTTTTGCTGCAACGATGCAAATGTTGATAGTCTGAAGAGAGCAATTTACCGGCGTTGGCTGAATAAAGAATGCCGTCACATGCGCTACCAGCCACAGAAGCCAATTATAAGGATTGACGATACACAGATTTTTGAGCATGCGCAACGAGACGATTGGCAGCCCTCGCCAAGCAGTATGATTTGGGCACAACTACCCGAGTCAATAGGGTGAGACATATTGTACCTACATGCATACATATATGTATGTATTTTTTATACCGATAGCATTAGTAACTTTAAGTTTTTTTAGGCCCTACGAGATCGCCGTAAATGGGAAAAGGCAAGGTGTTACGAAAAAGAAACTAGATACTCCGCAAGCTGCTATGTCAGTTAGTAAATATAAGTTGATGGTTAATTTTCTAGCTTTAATGCGTTGCAGCAGTGAATTACGAGAAAAGTTTCACTTGGAACTATCAGATTTGGAAAAATTGACCTATACCAAGTGTAAGTCAATGGCTACAGATTATCAGCAAGCCTGGAATCAATTGAAATGTGACTATTTCCGACAATGGACCAACAAGCCAAAGGAACTGCAGAAATTCACCAAATAACAAAACTTTTTCATCATTCCTATTGAATCGCCTGTTGTAATGCTGTATGAGGTTTTTATATAAATACAAAGATGAATCATGGAAATGAAAGCTAAAGCTTATAAATATTCAAAAGTATCGTATATAACATCTAGTGAATGTGTAATCAATTTATTGGAACAGCAGCGTTTTAAGGGATCGGTCGCCAGAAATAAAAAATATTAAAATGTATCGTTATATCGTATTCGCCTTTGTATTGCTGCAAGCATTGCAAATTGAAAGTAAATTTTTATTTATATGTATGAGATAAAGATTAACCACATAGAAAATTGTTAATAGGTTTCGAATATTACACTCGCTTGGAGTACAAACAAGTTAACACTGTGCCGGAGGAATACCTCAATGAGTTAGAGCCCTTCAAGTTAATCTATAACGGATATTATTTTATTAGCGATATTGGATTAAACTGGTTCCAGGCAGCTCAGGAATGTCGTAAAATGGGAGCTAACCTGATGAGCTTGAAATCGGATGAGGAACGTCAAATGGTAGGTCTAGAACTGAATGTGAACCAAACATATTGGATAGACATCACCAATCTGGGACAAAGTCAATATGTTTCCATCGCAACTGGTCAGGAACCTAAATATGTGAATTGGTTCAATGAGGAAATTAATGGCGATCTGCATGCCGATAAGGAGAAAAAGAATTGCGTTAAATTGATCTATGACAAACAGGACCATTTTATAATGAAGATCTCCCATTGCATGGAAGAGTCCAGATTCGTATGTCAATTGTCAACACCCCAAACGATTTCAATACTTGCGTGGTAATAACCACAACTATTAAGTATGTGGTTTTGTACTCTATAAGTAGAACGAGTTCTAGCAATCAGAATACGTTTCTGCTGCCATGAGTCAATCATGAACTTCATGCACTTGATGAATGTATATACAACAAAAATATATATAATATACATGCAAATATAATTATACTCATATGAAAAACCCATCTAGTTAGCCTACAACTCTAAATACAAGAATAATTATATTTGAAGTATATAACTCATACGCGTTCCTGTCTTATCGGAAAAAAAGAAAGAAAGCCACAGTAAAGTTCATGTTTTACTGGAATTTCAATTATTCTATAGAATGCAGAAATCATTTACAGAATCAAACACGGCAATTTTCAATATGCAACATCTAAACGTAAAATATTTATTTTGTAATACCATAGAGTGTGTTATACACGTACACATACATATTAATCTAATTGTCATTTAGCAAATGTTTAACAAACACAAAACACGTACAACATATACAAGAAACAGGATATACACGTATGTATAGTTCTACAAGCAGATACAACGTTTATAGTATATATGTATGTGTATATATATATACTATATACGCTATAGAGAGGTACAAGTGTTTGCTAGAGAAGGTATTATGAGCTAAAACGAGAGTGTAACAATGGGATCTCCACATGGGATCCCTTTCTACGGTCCACGCTACTGCTGTGTTACGTAAAACTAAAGCGAATCGCCAACGATGACTAAATATCCATCCAAAACTGATTGTGCACCTCCTGGTCATGCCATGCTCAATGCTCGCCGATCTCACGCAACTCACGCTTGCCGAGCGGCAATGGCGGGCGGAAATTGTTGATCACCTTGCCATTGAATTCATTGCACGGACACTCCTCTTTAACGTCATAGGCATTGAGATTGCGCATGGCGTTCAGCTGATCATCAGATACCTGAATGGGCGTTTTGAAGACAATCCAAATGACGCACTCGGAGCACGGTGGTGTCGTTAGCGAACCCTCATATGTCCAGTAGGTGTGCACATTAGGCAGCAGCTTGCCGGGATCGCAGCCCTGGGGCAGTGTAACGCGATCGCCCTTGTGGAGCACAAACTGCAGCAGGCTGCTCACCTTGTCCAACTCGGCATGATGATCGCCTGGCTGCAGGAATACGCCCAGCACGGCCAGGCCATCAGGTGCGGCAGCTGCCTCGTTAAACGACTTGTACTTCGTGGTATTCCAGTGCACCAGATGCAATTCACCGGCATACGATACGCCATCGACCGTGTGTTCTGATCCCTTCGAATCCGTGCAGCCCCAATGGCAATGGAATTGCTCGAGCTTAAAGATCTGATCACCCAATGGTCCGCCAGTCAGTTCCGAGTTGGCGCCGTTTACATCGACGCGCCAGCAATAGCCTGTGATGAGACAAAATAATTATATCGATATCGTTAATATATCGATATCGTAAGATTGCAACGCATTCGCATATATTATTCCTCTTTGCCTTGCTACCTACCGGGATTAACCAAACTCTTTGTGTCCTCCGGCACATACTTCCACTTAAGCGGCGCCACCTTAAGGTCGCTGCCCTTCTTGGCGCTGGAGGGTGTGATGTCCACGGGCGACTGACGATGTCCCGACGCATGCGGATAGTCCTTGGCCCAGTGTGCGGGTCCTGGGAATGAAACAAACAATTGAACTCATTAATGCACTGTGATTAGTTGCTAATTTAGCTAAAAGCCTTTCGTCGTTCTAAAAACTATAATTAAATCGAATTTTGTTGTCTCTGCGTTCACCCAAGGTTTTGGTAATTTTCAGAGTATTAACGCAGTAGGAAAAAGCGATTTGTCATTGAACTTAACAGTTCCCAAAGTATTATTATTCCTGACCTGACGTGAGGGGTGTGAAACGAAAAAATGATTTAACTACTTATTGATGTAGATGATTCATGATGCCGGCTAACACAACCACGATATATTCTAGTTAAACCTTAAAATTCGAATAATATCCATATATAATAACACTGAATTCGAGCTAATGAAAAAATAGTTACTTAAGACCCCATATACCTTAGGTACTACGGAGCTGTTGTTGTCGCAACACTTTAATGTGAAGTCAACTTACAACTCGCAGTAATCAACATGATATTTGATACGTGGACTGCTGATACAGTACTACCCAAAACCAGATTGATCCTAATTTTAGCCCTGTCTGTAACTATTTATTATCGATAAAGAACGTTTTTGAGCGATCTGTATGACGTGTTTTAAGCAGGGTATTCGGCGTGGCAACCTGTTTTTAAAAAAATTTAAAATATATGTATTCCCCTAAATAAATCGTTTGAAAAATCGTTGCATAATCGATAACAAGTTTTGTAAGTCAATGAGTCTAATGAGATTTTTTACGATACTCCTGTTTCGTTTGTTCGCTTAAACCAAGGAAATCATTATCGGCTCGTAATTTTACTGCACTTTTATGATAATTACGCAAATGGTAAATACCCGAACAAATATTTATGAAAAAAAAGTGTAAACTTTTACATTTTTATCTAGCCAAACGGCTGAGACAACACAAAAATTCTTTTTATTTTTATTGGCTTTGTTTGCTGCATTTGCGCTTTTAATTATTGTCGTGCGGTGCAGCAGCAACAAAAACAACAACAATAGCAACAATAGTGCAAACATTGAGAATGGGGATGGCGTCACGTGCCGCACGCCAGGGAAGAGCGGGGCATTTGGAGCCTCGAGCGAAGAGTCATGTGATAGGATCGTCGCACTGACGCACGCGCCGCATATAAACCGCAAACATCATAGCTTGGGTTTAAAGGAGTGAGTCGTAGGGGCTTTGTCGGTATTTGGCGAATGTTAAGTTGCACTAAATCTCGCCTCGTACATTATCGAAAAGACACTGAAGTCTCGAGTCTTAAGTCATAAATCATTCTCATGTGGCCTTCGATATCTTTGATTTTAAAGCCGGGCCAAACTGATAAATCATAGAACTTAAGATTGTCATGTGAAATGCATTTCCCTTATCGACTCGCCGCATTTTGTAATTAGCTGCGAAAGTCAGAAAGTACATACATATATATCTTGTGTATTTATATAATTTATTGTGCAGACCATGTGACAGGCAAATAGACAAGTGGCAAATTAATAAATCAATAAATGACAAACTAAATAAATAGATAGTTAAGACATTTAATTAAGGCACCTGCTTGACAAATCACTTATACGCCGTGTTTACACATCGCGCAATCCTTTTTCCCTGACTCGCTCTATCTTTTTTTTGTTTGTAATTTTCCGTTTGTTGTCAGTAAATTAGCGTATTTGTGTAAATTCATAAAATATGAAATACGAAAATATTTGAGAACTTATTAAGCTGTCATTCTGTCTGTTCTGCCCTCCGCGCTTATCGAGCATGTTTACTGCGCTCTTTTACCTTTCTCTACTGCAGCTGTTCGCAAACATAGCCGAGCTTAACTGTATATAAAGATCAACTGCCTGTCATAGCTTGTGAATCAGATAAAAAATGGCTAAGTAAACAACGGATTGCGTTTTCAGTTACCACATCAGAGATACCCTAGGAAGATAGTCAACTGATCCATTGTAATATGATCTACGCAATTTAATATCATCTTATGAACTTGTCGAACAAAATCTATTGCAAATACTATTGCCTAAACAAATATTTAGCAATTTTGTGATAAACCTCAATTTCAGGCTACGAAATTTGAAAAAAAAAACTTTTAATAAATTGTAAAAATCGACCATACACATTGTTAGCTACCCTATAGAATGTTTATAAATGATATAAGCTAAGACAACTTGAAACACTTGTGCAAATCAACTGAGAGAAACGCACGTGCAGGTACAGGAAGTTTAGAAGAGTATAACTGTTTTAACTGCTATAGCGCATTTACTATATCGCCTCCCAAACAATTCCGTCATCAGTTGAAGTTAGCAAACAAAAAATCCAAAAAGATCGCAGATCATTAAGTGTCCGGAAAAATCCAAACGATTTTTTAATTAAATTACGGCAAACGAATGTCTCACACTCGATATGGCATTATTAATGGGTATAGATCTCTACGTACACTTATAGAAATACATATATAGTGTATATATACTATATAGTAAACAGTTAAAACAG
Organism: Zaprionus inermis; assembly: GCA_018151445.1. Taxonomy (NCBI): domain Eukaryota; kingdom Metazoa; phylum Arthropoda; class Insecta; order Diptera; family Drosophilidae; genus Zaprionus; species Zaprionus inermis. The sequence goes on from JAECXD010001696.1 coordinate 3,124,871, forward strand.
TTGAGTTGCACAGACAACAGTCTGGTAAAACGGAAAACTTGTTTTTTGCCGTTTACTTTTCCAGAAACCAGGAAATAAGTCCGGAGATTTTCATTAGAATTTATGCAACATTTCCCATGCAATTTAGACTCGTTTTTATTTCAAAATAAACAGTAGAATTTCAAAAGTGTGAACGACGCGAGAATACTCTGCATTCTGGGGTATTCTTTTTATTTGATTTCATTTACATTAAGTAATTTGAAATTGTCTATATGTATTATGGTTATTATTACTCATTTCTCACATTGCATGTCTATTTTGGGCAACCTTCTATAACGACTACAGCTCTCGCCGTAATCCATTAACTTTCGAGCTATAAAGTTATATTTTATTTTTTACGACAGACTTCAAATTTGGCATTAACATTTACGAAATTTACGATTTGATGGGCGAGCCTTGCATGATAAGTTCTAATTGATGCTTTCTCGCGATGCATATACTATATATATACATATCTCGTATATATCATCATCATGAGTTTGTTGCGTGTCGTTTGCGCCGATCAAAAGCGTAAGGAAGTGCATACCCAATCGTGCCTTGAATTGCACAACGAACTGAAAACTTAAACAGAATTTCAAGTCGGCAGGCTTCTGTGATATATGGTATTTCTGCTAGTGTCAATTTAGTTGGCCGTACTTGGCTTGCATAATGACAGCGAGACACAGAGAGTAGACCGTTTAGGGGAAGCCCTATGAAACTATTACGAACCCAAAGCTAAACCCTTTTTGCTACGAATTTTTCATCGATAATTATTTATTTGCATGCGCCGGCCGACGTACTGGCACCAGGAATAGAATTATTGAATTTTGCCATGAGTAGAAGGGGGACAATAGAAGGGAAGAGGGTGGTCAAAATAGTGGCTAAATAAATAAACTATGCGATATTCGAATCTATTGTAAACTTGGCCAATTTGTCACGTACGGCCCCCGAAACATTTCTCCGGCCCGGAATGTTAATCGGCGTAAGAGCGCGATGATTTCCCAGCTAAAAATTCGATTGCCTACGTTATTTGTATTCTTTTTTATTCCCGAGGCATGTTTGCATATACGACCATATAGATATCTCAGCAGTTTTATAAAAAATATTACCTAAATAACGATTTCTCACACCTCGCGTGCCTTTGATCGACTCGCAAGCGATCCGTTTTCATAAGAGATATGGATCATATAGATATGACATATAGACTTTCAGGTGTGTGAGTAACGTATGTCTAGATTGGGAAATGGCGTGTGTGCCGACTTATAAGGCTGCTCTTTTGTAAGATGTAATTGGAATTCTATCTAAGTATAAAGAAATACGTCTGTCATCAGCGTCAAATTGTTATATATATATATATATATTTTCTTTGAGTCACCAAATTGGGTATATCAAAAAAAAAACAAATGGAGAATTTCTACGATAAGCAGAAAAATTCTCGAATTGGCCAAGTTTATGAAATATAGTATAAGAAAGAAATGGAAGCTATTGAAATTAAAAGTCAGGTAATCATTTAAAATTCTTATATTTTTAGAGATACTCCGATAAATAAAGACATAAACTTGACTCATTACGATTATAAATAATGACACTCTATATATAGAGTCCATTCGATTAAATTCTATGAATACCGCCAAATACGTAATGTTCTAACTATTTTCGTAGCTATTTCTTATAGATAAGGCGTTAATTAAACAGAAAACACCCGTCATACTGGAGTACGAATTCAAAGTGCATAGCGTAATACAATTTATAGTGTAATTTGAGAACTTCTGCCTTATCGACAGAGGCAAATCACGTCTTAAATGAATTTTGATTGATTTACAAAATAGAAACACGCGAGTCCTAATCTAGCATCGCAGACAGACACACATATCAGCCAGGTTAAATAGATAAGAACTGATCGCATAATCTTGAAATTTGTATATACATATATTATGTATAATATATAAACCAGATTGAGTATATACTTTAGTATAATGTATAATTGCCGACGTACTTATGTTGAATGTAAAGCGCATTTGACTCTAAAGTGTGTCCCCAAATCCAATAGTTATATAGAAGATGGGAGTATGCTGATAAGAGCGCAGCATGGCAGGCGGCAGATAGAAGATGACGATATCGCGTTGGAAAGTTACCAGACAAATGAAATCAATCAACGCAATCAGCTTCATTTAAAAACAAATCAAAACAAATTGCCCAAAAAACGACCAAAAAGATTCGATTTCGAGTTTCGCTGCATGCAAACACATTTCCTTACGACTTCAATGGGTTCATATACGATATTAATTGCCCGATAAGTGAGTAACACATCATGTGACACAAATTGATTTCGCAGATCTCGCTGTGTTGGTGAGGGGGGGAGGGGGTGGTTCACGAGTGAGCGGCGAGGGGAGAACTAGAACATTTTGACAGGCTTGGGCCATGACGAAGGTGCTGACTTTGGAACCGGTCTTCGGTGCGTCCTTAAGAATCGCACATGCACTTGACCAGCCAGACGATTGGCGCATAAGTAAACGAACTGCCTTCAAAGCAAACCGGGCAAAGCCAGACAACAAAAACAAATAAAGCAAAAAAAAAAGAGAAGGCAAAACAACGAAAACGAATACAACAATAAGCCGCAAAAACATGGCAAAGGTGACGAAATGACAGTAGAACGAATACTAAATGCCCTAAAGAAGGTAAATACTATAGAATACAAGATATTATATTATATAAACTATATCGCGTATTCACCAGTTTCACAAGTTAAGCTAAAATTCAGCTATACCCTGCCGCAGAGAAATTGCAGCTCGTTTGAATCAGACTGCCAAATGTCGTCTGTCGACTGGTTTTATGGGAAGCACCCGCTAGCACCTACTTACTGGCTGAGATCACGAGATACAGCTCGTGCTAAGCGCCGATCGCTGGAACTCACCAACCGTTTCCCTTAGCCCGAACCCGTGCAACCCACTCGCTTCTCCAGTCTTCGCTCTCTCTATCTCTTTCTCACTCCCTCTCTCTGCGATTTATTTATGACTGTCGCATATTTATGAACGCGCCGAGGAAACTACGAACGTGCTTATTTCTCTATAACTCTGGGTGTGCGTGTGTGTGTGGAGTGGCGATGCTCGATGATGCATGTAATTGAACGGGCCAAACGGGCGCTTGATTGAATTAACTGCGGGTTGAGATGCGAAAACAGAGAACTGGGAACAAACTACAGGGAAAAGGGAACTGGAAGCAATCGGAATTGCGAGCTGAAGTTGGAGCCGTGTCCAGTGCTAACTGGTCTGATCCCAAATAATTCTGGCAACTCAACAGCTGATTAATCAATGAAATTGCAATTAATTTACAGAATTTAGTCACACTCTTTATTGCATTTTCCCTTCACTCCCCTTCCTCCCACGCCCTCGCTTGCGGTTCTCGAGAGAGATAATACCGTTGTCGGCTGACTTGAGAAGGCTTATGAATGTACATATGAATATATTTACCCTTAAAGGTATATAAAATATAATATCTTATCGTCAACGATTCATTAGCAGCATGTCTGGTCGCATGTCGCCTGCTATGACGTCGTTGATTCATCAAGTGTGTTATCTATTAGATAACTTGTCTATTCAATCAAGACGCGTCTCAATTAAGGAATAAAAAAAAGAAAATACTTTCTTATTTCTATATTCGGTTTTATAACTCAAGAATCATTATTCCCGATATGCGCATGCGCGCATCAATTGTTTGCACATATCAAATGTTTTTTTTTTTTGTAAACAATTATGTTTATCGCGATCAACTTACCATTCTCTTCGGTGTATCCCCAGTGGTGGCTCATCTTGTTGTTGTTGGTCTTTGGTTTTTTATGGTTATTCTTAGATTGTTGCCGTTGTTGCACTCGCGGTTTCTGGCACCCGTTTGAATAGGGTTCGCTTTGTTACGGAAGGTTATATACGGAAAGTGCCCGGCTATCGGGATTAAATTTATCGTTTAGCGGAGGATTCGGTTCCAAAGCGCGTCTGTTTAGCTAGTACGCTCGCCGTAGACTGCCCGACTCGGCGTTGCGTCGCTGGCTTCGAAGCCGTTGCGCCATCTGAAAAGTACAAAGCAAAACAAAAAAAATAAATGGAAAAACACGCACCTAAGCGAACAAACGAACGAACGAACGGGAGAGACAGAGGGAGTGATGAGAAAAAGCAAGACAAGCTGACAGATAGAGAACGAGCGCTTTCGCTCTCTCTCTCTCTCTCTCTCTCTTTACGGCGAGAAAGAGCGTAAGCGTAAAGAGCGTACTAACTGAACAAAACCACTTTCAGCGCTTGCTCGTGGGGCATACGGTAAGCGGCGGAGAGGGTACGGTCTTAAATGTTATAAAAACTATTGACAGCCCCACCAATATCCCCCGCCCCATTACACGCACGTTTGTGTCTGCCTACAATTGTCCCGTGCACTGTGTCGCAACATGCTGCGTATACGCAATGTATTTGAATATGCTTGCGGGCGATCTCTCGATACATGTTATCGAAACTGTTAACGCCTAACAGTCGACTGTTAAATCGCGCTGTAAACTCTAGTTAGGCTCTGTTTAACTATGTAAATGGGGTTTCCACTTTGCATTCCGTTTAATTTATTGTTGATCTTTTGTACATTGTTCTTGCTTGCTATGTTGTATTTGTATTCATTTTTGTTGTTTTCGTTGTCGCGATCACGATCGCGCGATCCGGCACCCAGACAGACATGCAGACAGACAAACAGCAAAAAGTTTAGACACGTTAATCTCATCTCGTGTGTGTTTTAGGGAAAAAATGCTGGGGTTGTTTATCTAGAAGCAAATGGCTGACGGGGTGAGATGTCGCGCAGCAATGGGGACATATTTTTTACCATTTGAGCTGAGCGTGGACCCAAGTTTAGCGAGTTAAGCCAAATTTGCCGCTAATTGAAATTTTGTTTCTGGATTTGTGCATATGATAAATTGCTATATATGTACAATATTGCTATACTGATTGGCGTAACACGATTGTATAAACATCCACGACGGGTCTGAACGTTGCACACGCTGCGTATGCGCAATTAATTTAAGCGTGCGAAATTACTTTCAATCGTATTTTTTCGCTATTTACTACTATTTTCACGTCTGAATTCTCCATTCTCAATTCCATGGGCTTATTATACCCGCTACTCGAAGAGTATAAGGGTATTATAACTTTGTGCCAACCGAAAATGTTTGTAACAGGCAGAAGGAGACATCTCCGACCCCATAAAGTATATATATTCTGAATCAGCATGAACAGCCGAGTCGATATAGCCATGTCCGTCTGTCCGTCTGTCCGTCTGTCCGTCTGTCCGTCTGTCCGTCTGTCCGTCTGTCTGTCCGTATGAAAACCTAGATCTCAGCTATTATAAGAGCTAGAGCTACCAAATTTGGAGACAATATGTGTTAATTATGCCCGCAGATCAAGTTTATTTTGGATTTTTGCCACGCCTCCATCCGCCCCCAAAAATCGATAATAAATCGATAATAGCTGCAAATATAGCTCTACAGCATTCATTTTTTATCCATGTGATAAAAACCACCATCCGGGCGTGTTGCGAAAGTTTCAATAAGATCGGCCGATAAATAAGGAAGATATTCAAGAAATAGTATTGCCTTGTGGCCATGTGCCTGTGTCGGTTTTTCCTAATGTTAGTACCCGAGTTCAACACCAGCAGCAGACAACTTTTTTTAATTATGTGGCAACTTTTTTTAAATTATGTGGCAACTTTTTTTTTTAATTATGTGCACCGAAAATATTCATGGTGCAATTTTATCGGTTATTGCGAAAGAAGTGCAGTGGTCGAGTGGTGATGGTAGTTGACTGTTCAGCGAGACGTCCGGAGTTCAACTCCTGGGTGTGCCTGGGCGACTTAAATTTATTTTTTTGTATCTTATATTTTTTTTTATTTTATAGTGTGTTGCAAAATTCAAAATAAATTTTTAGTATATTTAAAGCCACTTAAAATCGAAAGAGACATTGAGCAGCAACACAAAATACAAACGACAAATCTAATTAGATATGTTGAGATGTATTGTGAGGCAGCATATATGTATGTATGTATAGGCGTCTCTATCACACATGCATAATTTATAACTGCAGAGTAATAAAAGCAAAGGGCAACATCCAATAAGAATCGAGTGGAACTTGCATAGGCAAAACAAATTAGAGACGGAAAGAAATAAAAAGCAAGAACGCATTGTTCACATTTGGCACGTGTTTTTCCGAAGAATTGTAGCGGGTATATCACAGTCGAGTCAGCTCGACTGTAGCCTTTCCGACTTGTTTTTCAATTAAGTATTGCGACAATTTTATTTGCACTTTGCACAGTTTTATCTCTCTATTATGGGGTATAATTTACCGCTCCTCACGTGAAAAACTTCACTGTGATATCCGTAATTGCAAATTGCACAACAACAAGCTGAATGAGAACATTTCTATACCGACACAATGTGTAGTATTTAATTTCGATATTTGCTTGCATTTCGCCAGACTAGGTTTATTTCCAGAGTCGCCTCTTTCAGAACGCTGAGTTACAGTAACTTCTAGACAGATTGCTGGGGCTGCAGTTCAAGGCAAAGTTCAACATATGAACTCTCCCATGGACGCAGTTTGTTGTCAACTAAAACGATTTAGTTGATAACAAAGGCGTAAAAAACAATATACAGCATCGTATACCCCAAATCCCGCACTACTGAGTTTATTTGCTGAATGTTTATTTTTTTTTTTTTGTGTTTTGCTTTTCTGGATAAACACGCGTGCCCAGATTGTGTTGTAGGCTTAAGCAGCGACTCGTTGCAGCTTTTGGTATTACGGGACCATTATCTTTTATGTCTCCCAGATGGCAAAGCTCACAAAGTGAGATTTCTGAGTTGATAAAATTGTATTACAGTTCTAGAACACACAATAAATTGATCACTATCTGATATGCAAATAAAAAACATTTATATAATATACATTGTATATTTATTTACAAATGAATTATGTTTCAAAACCGGCACAAAGTACAACTACAATATATAGCCTATATAAAGTAATATATAAGTATAGCCGATAAATGTAGGATATATAGCCTATATAAGCATTTCATCTGTTATATAAGTATAACAGCTCCTTAGCCGCTCACTTTCCAGTTGCTTTCGGTTAAAATTGTGTGTTATTAATTTCGCCTTGAGGACCGTTCGCTAACAATTAACACATATCAAAATCTGATGATGCGTTTGCGGTCTCATGGAGCATGAGCCGATTAAGTTTCCGCTGAAATTGACTTATTAACAAGATTTATTAGCACCACTCTCAGAATTTGAAGTTCACACATTTAAAAATGGCTTACTTCTACAGATCTACAGATCGTTGCCAACCCTCGCAACGTCAAAACTTTCGCCAAAACAACCGAACACACATCGGCATTCTTCTCCCTTCCATTCTTCTACACGCACAACAAACAGAGTGTTAATCAAATAGTTTAACATGGAAAACGGCAACAGAAATAAATGATATATGTTATATAAATGAATGTCATGTGAATCTGCACACTGTTAAGATGTTTTTCTCGTCTCTTGTTTTATTGCCAGCAGCAGATCGTACGACCCGAGTGTCATTTGAATAGAATCAAAATTTATCATACAAATGATTCGATATGTGCAGAACGCGAATCAAATGATTTTCATTCGCTTTAAAAATAAACTTTTTCGAGACTGGGCTATATAATTTGGTATTTTTTTCTTTTCTTGCATTAATTTATTAATCAAATTCATTCAAAATTGCCGTCATACCACAACGCGACACACCTCACACCCACAGCCCATCCGCCCCTCGTGATTCCAGGCATACCGCGTGTGCAAAAGACGCTCCTAGTATAGTCTCCTTAAGTCTATAAGTTTATATGTATTTATTTGCTATAATAAATGCGACACACAGCACAGCGGATCATAAAAATGCTATAAATCGGCGAGCAAAGATCACCGAAATTATATGAAACACATTTGATTTGCTCCAGGTGAATGGTCTCGCCCGGCTGAATACCCTTGAACCGAAATAAGGATTGTTGTATAAAATAACCATAGGCTACGGGAAGGAAAAATGCACAATGGTTAATTAATTTACAAATGGAACTGTTTTTATTGTTGTTTAATAGGTATATTTGAAATATATAATTTGATTTAATTTAAAACTAGCAATTTACACGCTAACCGATTTATTAGCATATCATCATCGATTTAGCATTACTTATGCTACACAATAGTAATACTAATAATAGATAGTTTAGAAGCGAAGAATAATAATTAAATAAATGGTTACACCAAAAATTTTCTTTACTCTTTACCAAAATGGAAAATATAAACTGAAAAATAACTACAATCCATGTGGTATATATCAAGCGATACACACTCACAATTACAAATATTAAAGCCTTACGCGCGCACGTGCACACACACACACACACACACTCGGATGTGTGGTATGTGTAAACATGATATAAAACAACAACATTTTCTTTAACCTATAAACGTTACTTTTGCATATGTATATGTATGTCTATATAAATATTTAATAAAAAATATATATGTAAACTTTGCTTACGGAGGCCAATGAAATGGATGGTGGCGGGATGGGGTAGGAAGAAAATAAACAACATATTAACAAAGCCACAATAATTATATATAACATATATATGTATATATAATATAGACCTGTATTAACTAAAAGGGGCCCTTATCAGAATTCAGTGTGGATCGGTCTGGTGACGCCTATCGAACGGGGCGAGGCCAGTAAGTGGTGTGCCTTGACTATTTAACATTGACATTCGCATTCGCGTTCATAATATTGAATACTGGACCGATGCGCATAAATACGCGCCTAAGGACACTTCTCAGTTCGGGTTTCATATCGAAGCACATCATCTCGCACAGCAGGCTGTAATAGTTGGAGACATGCGTGGCAAACTGAAATCGTAAACGAAGGAGAATTAGACAAGGTTTAAACGATAAACTACCGAGTATTAGTGCCCACTCACCCTGTCGTCCGACATTTTCAGTAATCGCGTCAAGATCAGCAACAGCAACGATGTCCATGCGTCACGATGACCCTCACTTTGCAGACTCAGGTAGTAGGCCAGTGCTTCTTTGCAAACCTGCACCAGTTCCTGCTCGATGCCGGGCCAATCACTGCGTCGATTTTCATCGCCATACATTTTGAAAAAGATCCGAAGCACACATGCCAACGAGGCAGTCTCCTGCTTGAGCAGACTCGGCTTGACCGGTCCCTCGAAGCCAGCACGCCACAATAAATTGCGCTGATCCTGATCGGCGTTAAAACGTTTGGCAAAACGATGAGACTGCATGAGGCACTCGGCGAGTGTGAACAATTGCCGTGTCCGTAGATAACCGTACATGCCCTGCTCCTCACGCTGACAGTCAAGTTGCAGTTGCTGCGATTGTGTCGATCCGCCACGACTGCCACTCAAATCGGCCGCCGCTTGTGCAAGTGTTTCGGCATCCTCCTTTCGCGACGTGGCGGGAAAGAAGACAATGTTGTCCATGGTTTGTATCAGCTCCAGCTGCACCACACACTTGATATGCAGCGCCTCGAAATGATTGTGCGCCAATGCCATAACTGGCGGTTCCATCATGGTATTGCTATTGGAATGTTGTGTTGAGGCGCGACGCGGCTGCTGTTGCATCTGCAATTGGTGTTCGTTTCCTTTGGTTGGACGCCAACTGAGAAGCTCTTTGGGTAACGTCGCATTGAATATGTCCAGTATGCATTGACAAGTTTTGTCCCAAGTAACCTCGTTGAACTTAAAGCCATTGGAAATGACCAGATTCTCAAGGCAATTGGTGCCGGAACGAGCCAACTGCTCGTTATTCTGCTGGACACACCAATGCAGCTGGGCGAACAGCTCCTCGAGCAGCAGATGACCCAAAACATCAAAGTACTGGGTAAATACGTCAATGATCGCATAAAGAGCATGATTACAGGTGGTTGTCATCCATTCCGACTTCTCAGTGACATGCTCAGGCAGCTTCATATTGTCAAATATTCGGAAAATCACATTAAACAGATCTTTCCACCAGTTGGGCTTGAAGCTATCACCATGAGTTTTCACAATCTCGAAAAGAACCGTCAGGCCACGTGTGCGGACATCCAGCTTACAGCGATTGACTACACAGGAGAGCGAAAAGAGCATTGGAAACCAACCGCGCACCCAAACACGATCTTCCTCTGCCACAGAGGCATCGTTCTCCATGCCCGCATGCTCGGCAAACAACTGAGGCGCATCATGGACGCACTGAGCACAGTTGCGCACCAAACGAATCGCCTCCATGCTAGTGTCCGGAAAGCGAGCATTGCACGCAAACTCCGATAGACACTTCACGGCATCCTGGAATGAGTCAACCATGACGGCAAATTGACGGCGATAGAGCTCTCCAATGATTTTGCCAGTCGTCTGGAATGCAAGTTCTACTATGGGCTCTTCATGATCTCCCGCAGCCAGATGAAATATTGAAAATATATTCTTCCAACCGGAGCGTATGTTATGTGCCTAAAAGTAGATATCAATGCATAAAAATACCACACTCCTTCAACTTCGATAAGGATTATTACCTGCGAGTTAACCATTTGGGCAATGCAACGGACCACCATGTCCCTAATGGCAGGCGAATTATTCTTCTTCATGATGTGTTCGAAGGGTCGTAGGAAGTCTTTTTGAAAACGGAAATTACTAAATTCGCCCTTCTCCATGAACTTCATCGACAACTGACGCAGCGAGTCCAATGCAAAGAACGCAATCTCTTCGTTGCTATTGCAGCCAACCGTATTGAAATGCTCGCCGAGTACCTGCCAGATGCGTGACCATTGCAAACGAATACGCTCCATATTGTAGTAACTAATTTCGACAATCTTTTGTAGTGAAAACATACGCGGCTGGGTCTGTTGCAGTTCATCCACCGAAACTTGACACAGAGCCTTAACAAAATCCACAATAGCATCACCATCTAGTCGCATGGAACCAGTAAAGATGCGATCTACAGCCACAACAACACTCTGGCTGCTCGTCTCGCCAATATGCTCTTTGACACTTGGATTTAGCGTGTCCTTGAGCGTAGTTTGTGCTCCAGACAGAAACTGTGGCCGCACTCCAGTGCCAATGAGCTGTGCCAGTTCCAATTGACTAATGCACTTGACAATGTCCAACCAGCTGCTGCCCAGATAATTGCCATCCGTGTGGGCAACCATGATGAGTGTCTTGATTGTATCAATATTTTTGGCCTTCATCTCGTTGATCGGCGAATTGGCATTCAGCAGGGTGAACCGCGCCAAAGCCTGCACATATGCGTCGCGCTCAAGAGACATGTGAAAGATGCAGGCAATCCTTATAGCACAACGTATGCCATCTAAGCAAAGTGTAGCAATCTCAGGATCGTCGCAAACCTGTAGACCGACTGAAAAAGCAGCCAAAAATGGGGTCCAGGCCATTTTAAACATGGGACGTACATGCTCCAAGTGCTTGGCCGATGTAAAAGGAGATTTTACATGCGAAGCAGACTGCATTAGATTGGTGGCTGTCAGCGAGATCGATTCCATTTCCATATTCCACAACAGCTTGCGACGTTTCTCCGTGATAAATGGTTGTTTTGCCGGCTTAGGCGCAATCATGGTTGAATTGTTCTTCATCTTGATTTCATGCTCGGAAATCTCATCGTATATGGACGACAAATATTCTTCGGGCAGATCGTCTTTGCTGTCGCTGATCCCACGATTCATTTTGATATATTGCTCCTTGGTCATTTTGTGTTTGACTTGTGGTGAATGCAGATCAGTGGTCAACATTATGATGCTGAATGCCAACACATAGACGGTGTCCGCACTTTGGAATAACTGATTCTGTGGATTACATTCACAGTATCTGCTCGCAAATTTCTCCATCAATCGATCGATCTTTTGCGCCTCGCCGGGCAACCGGAATTCTTCAAGCAGAATACGCAAGGCTGCAACAACCTCCAGTTGACGGAAGTCAAAAGCATCAATATAGGCGCACATCACCTCCTTGGAGTGATCATCGTTCTCGCCCAGATAATTGCCAATAACGGTCTTGTCCAATCGATCATCGTCATGAAGCCAACGGGCAATGTCGTCACATGTGCTGCCCAGCAGCTGCTTTTCCTGCAAGAACTGCACACCCTTCTGTGGTTTTCGATTGAAAAGCTCAATACCCGTCTCCATGACCTCTTTTCGCATTTTGCGCTCTTCAAGCGCCTCGGGTAGGTCAAGCAGTTCCTGATTCTTGACACTACCATAAGAATTTAGACTATGACTAGAACCGCCGTGCGTTGAGCGCAGACTGGAATTGTGTGCCGAAAGCGAGTCCACGTTGTCCCCAAGTTGTGTTATATCCTGCGTCGGCGATTGTATTGACTGCACCTGCAATGAAACCACAGTAAATAATCTATTCATGGGTATGGGGATTAAATAAATATATATACCTGTAATGCGGGTGCTGGCATATTGGGATTCACATAGAGATCCTTGCTCCATTCGACCATACACTTGAGTATGGACACAAGACACTCCAGGCCACGTATACGCATTGACTTTTCCTGCAAAGGGTTGGCACCCAGCTCAAGAGCTTGTCGGCCCTGAGCGATCTTGGAGAGATCGTTGACCAGACGCTCAAAAAGATTTGCTGCCGAAAAATCGCAGTCGTAATTCACATAAATGTCCACAACAGACTGAGCATCGGCACAGATGCGGGTCAGCGCCTGTATGACCATCCATTTGTGTTCGAATGAACTGGAGTTTGCCTCAAGAATGTTCAAAAAGATCTCCTTGAAAAAGACCTCGATTTGACGCTTAAGATGCACCTTAAAATTCGACAAGAGTGCCACAAAAATCGATAGAGACAGCTCAAAGACCTCGGCGACCAGGCTGACACCATTATTGGATAACGCCACGCACAGATACTGTTTGATGGCCATGATGAACATTTCGTTGGAACGGAAGACAGGACCCGCATTCTGCAGTATTAGCAACAGTAGGTGCAGCGACAATACTTTCGAACGCAGCTCATGCGATTTGGGATCCGGTTGACCCTCAGGGAGGGGTTTCATTGAAAGTTTACAAAGCGCACGGAATACCAGGAAAGCATCTTTCTGCAAAATGTGTGTAAATTTAGCCGTTACTATGGCATCATTCTCGCTATGGAGCTCAACGCTGTCGTGATCCGAATGTGAGGAATCACCCGAGCCATTTCCGTTCACAGACGCTTCCGGTTCGACCAGTTCGTGCTCCTGATTTTGTTCCTTCATTGCCTCGTTGAAAGCAGCTGCAAGCAATATACAAATAATAACAAATAAGAAAATACAGTAGAAAGTATTTTTTTCTTACCGCTATATATCGATTAATCATTTCAATTTTCCGTTAAGGGTATGATATCGATACAGCAGTTAATTTGTTAATTTTTTATGAGATCTCCATGCAATAAACAATTATATGGCAACTCTTTCCATCTACACATTTTACGATACATACACGGTATGTAAGTATATCAGTGCGTTCATTAATTTCTGTGAACACTTACCCAACGCATAGGGGTATGTATTACTCACCTGTTATTATCTCTGCCAACAACTCGGAGGCAATTGCTTCATCGCTATCCACTGCTTCCGCTGCTTGTGTCGCCGCCACTGGATCCTCGCCATTACTCTCGACACTGCTTAGGTTTCCATTTTGTGTGGTGGTGGTCATCGATGGGGGTGTTGGTGCCACCTCATACACCTGGTTTTCCATGCGCGCAAAGATCACATTTAACATCTGGGTTAACGTGGCACGTGCGGTTGTTTGGTTTACGAGATTTCTGCTTGAAAGGTAAATGTCATAGCAGGTGCGAACCGCTTGCAGCAGCGTAAATTCATGAATTTCCACATGTTGCGAAGTGACGACGGTGAGCAGCGCCTTAATGATCTGCAACTGAACGCCCTCGTCTGTCTGTGGCCCATTGAAGCAGCCATAGATGGTAATAACAATGCGATCGATGAGCAAGTGACCTGGATTAGCAGAGTCTTGTATGGCACCAGTCAGATGACCGTAGGCAATCAGCTTTTGTAGGCAATCCAGTGCTGTGACAACAATGCGCGGTGATCGACTCTTGCATGCAAGCTCAAACGGCAAGAAATAGGTTTCGGCATTGATAATGCTTGCCGCATCATTCTTGGGCAATGGAAGTGCCGCACACGGCAGCTCATTGCCCTCGGCGATTTGTCCTGCACTGATGAGCTCCGCTTTAATCTGCTCGAGAGCGGTGTCGCATGATTTTTTTAGCTGGGAGTGATGTGAACGCCGAATGTCCTTATCGGCAAGGATTTTCTCTAAAGCACGCACAATAAACATTTCCTTAGTTTTCGTGGAGTTACTTTGCATATTGTATGCAACTCCAAGGTCGTCGATATGGTTGTTTTTGTTGTCAGGGGTGCCTCTCTTCCTCTTTTAACTAATTATTACTCTTGCGTGTAGATGGAAGGCAACTTTCGCGCTGCTGCTGCTGCTGCAACGACGTTTCTCTTTCAGTTTGTAATCGTTGGTTGTTGTAATTGTGATTATGGCTCGACTGTTACACTCGGCACCCGCTGTGTGTGTTATTTGATTGTTTTATGCGTTTGCATATTGCAATGTTTTTCAATTTTCACATCAAATATGCTTAACAAATATACAATGCGTGAAAAAACGTCATCAGTGCTGCCTTTAGCGTTGCCAGAATGTATGACTATCGAAAAAGTTGTAATTCTCATCGATATCTGCAATCGATAAATTTAAATAATACACACTATTCCAATTTGAATTCATATATATATGTATATATATATGGTAAACATTTTTTTAATTGAAGAAATATGTATAACAAAAAGTACAGATACAAGGAAATAACTGAACAACTAATTACAGATATAAGCAAAGACAATATTGGGAGCAACTTAATGCTTATGTAGTAGCCTACACCTATGCAGTAGTGCATAATACTATATCATTTTTGTAGAAATTTGTTAAAAAATTCAAATTGTTATACCCGCTACCCATAAGGTAAAGGAGTATTGCAACAATCAAAAGTATACATATACATACATATGTATGTATATTCCGTACGTACTTACAGAAATCTCAGACTAAACGACCAGTAGGACTATCAAAAATCATTGCGCGCAAATCCAACCCCTTAAATTGAAAAAATTCAATTAATATTGCCACTGATTATTGAAAATTTAGTTACGATCGGATAATTAACAAAGTAGTTATTTAAGAATTTATTAGTGAAGTTTTGGGATAGCGGGAATATTATAGTCGAGCACTCGACTGTAGCTTTTTCTTCGCTTTCGTTCATAAAATTTGCTACAACATAATGATGTACTATAATTGCCACTCCTCTTGCGTACAATCAGCCATAAAGAGCATATTGTTCATATTTTCCCCAGCAAGTTTTCCGTGCTGAGCCAAAATCTCCGAGCCGGCTTCTGTAAAAAGACGAACTGGTGGAATTGCCGAGGCCGGAATATGAAGAAATTTTTTGGCTAAACTATGCAGAAACGGATGAAACTGTTGTAAATCCTTCCACAGAACCATTGGCTCTACTTGTAAACTGCTGATATTCGTGCAAAAATAACTAGATATTTCATCCTGATTCTCGTTCTCCCCATTCATTGCAATATGTTTGTGCTTCTCATTCGATAACGATCGGTATGTCGCCCAAATGTCGTAGCCATTCGTGGTATTATTCGGCGACTCTTCAGTACCAGTAGCTTCTTTCTCTTCGTAGAGTTCGTACAGATGTGTCATATATTTAGCTAGCAGGGTGGCGCTCTGAAACGGCATATTCCGAAAACGTGGATCCAGCAAACTCGAAAGCGCCAACTGTACATTGCTTTCAACAATCTCAAAACACTTCTCCAGCTGCTCGATGATAAACAAACGCAATTCATATGAAATTTGATGTTGCTGACCTGCGTTATCGGGCTGCTTCATTTCCTGGAGCACTGTGTAGGCAATAGGTAACGCGATGCTGGCACTTGGGTACGAAGTCGGACTTGTGCCACATAGTTGCCGTACAGCACTGACTAAGGGCGCAAGCACAGCGAGCAGTTCTCTTGCTAGCATCAATTCCCTTGAACTTAGTAGGGGCAACGCATCCAATGGTGCAGTCTGTTCGATATAACGTTCTAGCATCTCGTAACAGCTTAGTGGACGCCCAACTACGTCCAGCTGTAACTTTTGTTGCGTCAAACGACGACGTACTTTGTCGCACAGCGTACTAAATTCTTGATGTTGCATCACCGATTCGAATATCGTATCGAGTTGATGGGCAAAGCATGGAACATGCCGCTGGTTGTCCAACAATGAGGCAATTGCCGTCTCCAACATGTGGTTGCTTCGGCTCACGACGCACATAATTTTAGACTTGCTGATATCGAAGCGCTCGCATACGCGTTCTAAGCGCTCTACAACATGGTTCGCATTATATTGGGCTGGCAATGTTTGGACCAACAGAGTGCGACTTCGTCGTTGCACGCCCTCATAATAATGTGCTGCTACCTCCAGATAGTTTACTTGTTCCGCTTCCGACGTTGTATTAATGGAGCAACTCAGCGAAAGACTTTGAAGGTTGGCAAAATGCAGTCGTAGTTTTGACGTTTGTAGCAGCGCCTTTTGTGCGATGCGTGTACCCAGCTGATCAGGGCTGGGCAGCGGGTAGGCGGGAAATAACATTTGGGCAAGACGTCGGAAACCTTCGCCTTGTGTAATTCGAAGCGGATGCATGTCACGGCATACAAAATATGCAACTGTATCCAGGGCAAACCAATTGCTGCAATTGCTACATAAATTATCATTATTTATTAATCTATTCCAGGAACTTACTTGGTTTCTTGCTCCTCGGCGTGCGCAATCTCCTCCTGCATGTGCTCCGGTGCCACTTTCGGCTCAAATTCAATTATATCTGCCGCACTAACAGTCTCAGCACCCGACTCTGTCTCTGCCGTCGCCCAGTTGGCATAGGTTTCGACATTGTCGACAACACTCTCAACAGCAGTGTGAGCCTCCGAGTCAACCAATTCAATTAGATTTACATCCAAATCTGGATCAGTGTCCGCCTTGACCTCCGGCTTTATTTTAATTGATTGGTACTTGACTAGTTTTCTCCCGCGTGTTTTTAGGTGATTCGGCTCTCGCTTAAGCATTCCGCGGACAACAATCGATTCATGGTTATTTACATCGCTGTAAACCAAAGCTGGATTAGTGTGTACTTTTTGTGCGGTGTTTGACTTACATTTGTGGATGGGTTTTCATATGTTTCATAAGATTGGAAGTGTTGCCGCATGTTTTGATAATTTTTTCGCACAGTAGGCATTGTGCCGTCTGTAGATCCAATTTATCGTAGTATTTCCAAATTTTACTACGCGCCATTTACGTTGTTTACGCGTCTACGTTGTTTGGCATCGATTTCTGAAATGCTATTGTATCGAATCGTTCGGAACTAGTTCTATACATTTTTTTTACTATAATGAACTACAAACCAAGAACCCTAATCACCTAGTATTTTTTTTATGTTGTTCATAAAATGAGTTAGTTATCGAATAATCAGCTAGAAAAAATATCGATGCTCGGAACAACTTAGCGATTGTTTTTTTTTTTTTAAGTCTTTGTATTTGCTTCTTTTCATTAAAAATTCTCTTTACAAAGACAAATATTTTTATTCGTTAGTTACAAAATGTATACATTCATACATATATATTTTAAGTAGAGTTGTAGACCATTTAATGATTTTTGGTGGTTTTTGATAAATGCAGATCCCAGCATTTTTAAATGATATATGAAATTCGAACTCGAAGTGTAATTAAATTAAATTAAATTAAAGGACTGGTAACCTATCAATACTGCATATACAAATATTTTGTAAATGTCTTTTTATAACCTATTTATTCCCGTTTACGGATTTTTTTTAACTTAACTTAGCAGGTTCAAACATGCTCGATCGAACTTGCCCGTGGTGATAAGGTCTCTGATTTTTCATATTTCAAAAATATATCTTCTAAACTGCATTCATTTACCGAGTAGTATTCAACAAGATCACCGAGTCCTTTAATCACATAAACCTCGGTTATTTCAAATACTTTCGACCAAACTATATGCTCATTAGTTTTAACGAAATAGGTTAAAGTTCCAGCATGATTTTCACGAAGTTCCAAATCAGCGAATCGCTCCTTAAGTGTTGTGGTTATTTTTGTCACATTCGGCTCAGTCTCCATGTCAATTTTCATTTTCAATGTAATGGTAAAGCCGCTGTAGCGCTTAAGAGCACCAAATAGTGTTCAGGCATTTGAATTCACCTTTAGCCATGATGGCCAGCCGATTACACAGCTCCTCGCACTCGTCCATACTGTAACCGAAGGCAAGATTAGTTATCTAGTTCACTTGAATTAGAATAATGACTTACCTATGCGATGTGAGCACCACTGTTCGATTCCTATTCAGAAAATCTTCAATACACTGCCACAAAAAGCGTCTTGATATGGGATCTACACCCGTTGTCGGCTCATCCAAAAACACCAGCGAAGGACCTCCGATCATGGCCATCGCGGCAAGCAATTTGCGTTTAGTACCGCCTGAATAATGTCGTACTTGTACATTCCGATAATTCTGTAGTCGCATTTTCTGCAACCAAAATTGTACGTTCGCTTCCACGCTATTTGGATCTGTTTTCGACCTACTCAGTCCACGCAACAGTGCCATATAGCGAAGGGATTGCTCGGCGGTCATGAACTTGTTCAGTGCATCGTATTGTGGACAATAGCCGAAACGTTGTCGAAACGCCACTTCATTTTTGCGAATATCAATGCCATCGATCTGGATACTTCCGCTATCGATTGCCAAGTTGGCGGTGATCATTTGAAAAGTACTCGTCTTGCCAGCACCATTTACGCCCAGCAGACCGAAGCATTTGCCGCGTTCAGCTACAAAACTAAGTTCATTGACCGCTCGCTGGCTACCAAAACTTTTGGACAGATTGCTTACAATTAGTGGATAGTCTTCTGCTGCGTTTCGGTCACCGTTAAGAAGGCTTCTTACACGCTGTTTCTCTCGCAGGCAATCATCTAGGCAACCATCGATATCATCAAGTTGCAGCGACGGTCGGACACCGCCAGAGCTGTTGCCCTTCGCACTCTTTTTGTTCTTAAAAATGTCTTGCAGTCGGCGGCGATAGTATTTGTGTTCCAACACAACGACAAAGAATCCAAATACCAAAGCGAATACGAACACAGCGTAGACAAAAAATGTTCCCGTACTCTCCAAAGGAGTTTTTGAATTTCGGCGTCGTGCTATGAAGTTCTCGTTAATAATGCGAAGCTGATGGTTCAAATTGAAATCGGGTAGAAAACGAAGGAATGCAATTTTAGTGGCGTGCTGATTCATGGCCAGGCTATTGTTAGAAGTGATCAAAGGTGCAATCTCTGCAAAGTAATGAACGAACTAATAGTTTAAATTCACAAATTATTTCATCATCGCCAACTTACCCGAAACAATAAACATAAGCAGCAGATATGTCGATATTGTTGATATGGACTTAAAGTTATTGCCAAGCGCGTAGAGGATTGGTAAATAGCTGCAGCCGTAGAAAAATATGCTTAGCATTATAATTTTCAGATCTTCCGAAGTGTACAATTCAGCGGGCATGATCGCAAGCTGGAACAAAAAAAGTAACTCGCAGAAGAGAGCATGCACCATCAAATCAAACACATAGGTGGCCGCCCAATAAGTATAGCGAGACATAGCTTGCAGTTGACGAAAACCATTGACGTATTCCCGGAACGGCAGCGAGATATAGAAGAACATGCTAAAGAAGACGGACGCCTCTACGAAGACCGCATAGTATTCAAGCCGCGATGAGCTAACATCGCTAATGAAACGCCTAATGGGCAAGTAAGTTGTATCGATCTGTATATCGGCCTGTGAGCTCGCCAGTTGCAGCATGCACGTGTTGAGCATATTAATGAGCATCACGCTGCTGTGGTATCGATTGCTAGCATAATAAATTGACATTATGGGTGTGTCGCCAATGCCTGCTCCACCGACATGCATATCAACCAAACCGATTGTGTCCTGCAAAAAATCAGCCAAGTTTTCGCGTTGCAACTGCAGAAGCTCTGTAATAAATCATAGATTCTTTAGACTCTAAAGTTTTTTAAAGAAATTCACAGAAAACTCACCATCTGACACATTGTTGCCACGTAAAGTAAGCGTCAAAGCATTATGACCATTCTTTTCAATATATTCCCGCAACTTTGTTTCTACATCGGGATGATGGCCAGTCGGATTATATATATAAATGTTACCTTTAGCCAGTTGGTTGAGGTTCAGTAATAATGCTGTCTCATTGGTGACTACGGACATGGAGTGCATCAGCAGAATTACACCAGTAGTACAAATAAGTGACAGACTTAACTAGAAGGAAAGGAAAAAAAACATTTTGCATCAAAACTATGTGTTCATACATAAGCCCCTATCTTTTGCATCAAGTTACAAGTCATCAAGCCCCTATCTGTTGTTCATTCCCTTATCAATGACAGTTGTACAGTTGTGTAACATAGTTTGTTACGTATTTACCATGCAGCAGGCATATTTCCATTCGTTAAATAGAAATGTGAATTTTTTGTAGAAAATTGCTGCCCAGAGCTTCCACCAATGAGGAACATTATGTTGCAAGCGCTTGTATTGCTGCTTCAATAACGGATGATCATTTTCAATTCTACTGTCAGGAGTATCCACTTGATCAATGTCACCGGCACAACTTAAACAGAAACAATGAAATCGTTTATTTAAATTTAACCATGAATGCCCCAGCTCACACTTACTTTAGAAATACCGTCTCTAGGGAAGTATCTGTAATCGAAATGTTTTCAATTCCCAGAATACTCATATTTGCTTCTAAGCTCCGCAACATATCATGAAACGCCAATTGGTAATTGTATGGCAGGCAAATATTAATCGTTGGTTTTACAATATTCTGTTGAAAGAGTTGACTTTAGAATAGCAGAAAATTAGAAAATCATGTGTAATGCCTACCAGCACACGCGCAGAGGGTACATATCGTTTTATTATATCCATAGTAGCCTTTTCTACGAATTTTTTATTAGCCTGCAGCTTAAGCCGGTACCCACTACCCAATTTCCGCTTCAGTTCGAGCGGAGATCCATTTGCCTTTAGCACGCCGTTGGCCAGTATACAAATGGTATCACCCAGCACCTCGGCTTCTTCCATGTAATGGGTCGTAACCATTATAGCTTTCTCTTTGCGAAGCGTCAATAGAATGTCCCAAAGTTGACGACGCGTGTCAATGTCTAGACCCGAAGATGGTTCGTCGAGGATAACGATTCTGATTAAAGTATAAAGTATAAGTATGATACAGTATGATAAAACACGGGTACAACAGTCTTCCTTACTTAGTATTTCCGGCTATGGCAATACCCAAAGACAACCTTCTTTTCATGCCACCTGACAAGTTGCATCCATATTCATTTGCCTTTTCCGTCAGCTTCAGTTTCTCGAGTTTCTCATTAGCAAAGTGTTGAGCATCGGTGCGGCTGTAGCTGCGTAACTGGGCGAAGAATTCCAAATGCTGTTTGCATGTCATGTAGCTCATGAAGACACTGTGCTGTGGACAAAATCCGATCAAATGACGATAAGAGGCGACATCTCGTTCGCTGCAAACAACTATTTTGCCAGCATCCTTTGGCACAAGACCTGCGAAATAACACAATTATAAAAATACATGATTTTCTTTAGAAATTAAAATTATACCCATAATCATATTCATCATGGTTGTCTTTCCGGCACCGTTGTGGCCTAACAGCACAGTGATTTCTTTGTTATTGATTGTCATATTTAAATTATCAGCAATACATGTTTCGCGTTTGCTCGTCTGGAATTTCTTGCAGAGATCACTGATGATGATTGCATGTGTGCCACGTGGTGATGTTGTATACTCATTGCGTTGTCTCTTTTTGTACGTATCGGGCTGCAAATGTCATAATAATAACATTCAATTTTTTATTGCGAGTACTGGACTTACATTTAGGAAGAATAGAAAAGGACGCTTAAGTCCACCGGGACCAGGAAAAACACACACTAAATAATTATAAAGTACAGCATATGAAATTGTCTGGAATATTAATACAATGTAGACAGTGAACAGACGACTTGAATCGTCCTTGATAACGCGAAAAAAATCGCTACCCTCGAAGTGTCGTTCTGTAGATAATTCACAAATTAAGAAAGATCAAAAAAAGTATTTATCACGGTACATACGTTTGTTTGAGAAAGTTTGGAGGACATCTAATCCTTCTAGAAACGAATTGGTGCAAAACAGATAAAAAGCCAAATGGGTTAGCCAGTTGTGTACAAAGGTAAACATATATGGTATAATGAACATCACCAAGCCACCGATTTTAGCATAGAAAACTGCCAGAAAATTAAATACATTAGATTTCTTAAAGAACAGTTAAGTGTTAAAACTTACCGGTATTAAAACAGACAGATATAAGATATGCATACGACATGTTTGCAATAATATATAAAACATAAAGAGGAAAAATGTACTGAAACCCTACTAATCCCAAGGCACCATATTTCCAGGCAAAAGTTATTGTTGCCACTAGGAACGCAATGTAGCACAGAAAACGAATGAGGAAGAAGGTAAGCCCATTAAGAAAACTCATGGGAGTAACCAGGTTGAGATACTCCTTTAGCCCATTCTGCTTCTCCTCAACAAATGGCACAACGAATGTGCTCAACAGCAGTGTAATGAACAAAAAGCTGAAAAGAGTGCCAAAATAGATCATGCGGTAGCTATCTGACGTTCCGACCTCCAAATTTGGCATAGAATTAAGAAGCAGTTCGTAGTTTCCATTAACTTCCTTATATCGCATATACTGCCGATCAATAACGTACTGGAGCGTCAGGAAGCCATTGCGTATGTATTCATCGTTGTCTGAACGAACAATGAAGAACAATAAAGTATCAATGGCTCCATTGTAATCATTTTATATACCTTTCTGATGGTTTATATCTTCGTCGTTTACAAAGCGTTTTTTGGGTGAGATTCGCATTTGGTTTGAGCTTAAGCTATATTTAAAGTTTCCGTCGGCCCTAGAATCGGGCAGTTTTTCATAGTTAATGGCAAAACAATTGCCTTTGCAATGTTCTTCCATATCCAATTGCATATCCATGCTGTTGTTGTATTCCCTCACACCTACAATCAGTTGCGAAAATAGTATTATTGTATTGTTACATATTTTCATCCGTTCTAGCTTACGTTCGTTTTGTATTTGCAGCTCTTGTCGCAGCATATCTGTGAGAGATTTTGCATTGTCCGTATTAGGGGCATAATATAACAAATCGCCATCGTTTGCGGGGAAATATTGTATGAGCAAGTCCTGTAAATAAAAACAAACAAATCAAAAATAATTCCACTAACAAGGTTTTTTTACGAGCCTTGGCGGTTTACTTTTATATTCATACAGATTAAAAACATTTAAATAACAGGCTGTGCACAAAGCTAAAAAAAATTTTAATAACCGGAAGATTTATGGTTATATACAGAAACAAAGGTTCCATTCTTTTTCCATTGAAAAGTACATACATATCACATATGGTGTGAACAAATGTGTGTATGCATCAGACAACCGCTGCAATGCAAGTTGTGTGTGTTCGATTACAGATAAGAAATATACTAAAATTCAACTCACATAGTTCTTTTCATCGTAACTCTCAATGTTATTGAATTCCGTTTTGTTTGACCAATATAAATAGAGCCCAAGTACTACAATCCAAAGAATGTAGATTATTGATAATGGAATCCAATTGAAGTGTAAATATAGCCAATTCTTTCGCCAAAATGCTGAAAATAATGGGCTACATGCCATTGTTGCTGCTATAACAGTTGGCCTCACTAATATAGACTTATTATAACATTTTTTTTTGTTGGAATAACAAAGGCGTCAACTTTCTTTTTCCCCTTTTTTATTATTTTTAGTTTTTTTTTTGACACAAAGGGGAAATATCGATATCGATTTTTTTTAAATACATCTGGCATATTTCCAAGGCAACACTGCTCCCGAATGACTTTTATCGAAGATTGTTAACTAATCGAAGACTGTTAACTAATAGACTTCTCACAAAGCAAAATAACATTTTATTAACAGAGAGATTTATTGCAGGCGAAGACTGTTAACTAATAGACTTTGCAGAACCCCTCACCCCTCCGGGATTTATTGAATTTGCAGCTCGGTGTAAGTTTCTCCGCTCATTCCAATATGGCGAAGACTGTTAACTAATAGACTTTGCAGAACCCCTCACCCCCCGGGATTTATTGAATTTGCAGCTCGCTGTAGGTTTCTCCGCTCATTCTAATATGGCTGCCTCTTTGATTCTCTTCTGTGTCTCTCTTCTAAACATGATTGTTTGGGATATTTTGATTTTTCATATTTGCTACTCCTTTCGTATTTGCTCTTATGCCTTGCTTTGCAGCGTTGCCTATTTTCAATAGCTAGCCCGTATTTCAATTTGGGCAACTCGCTTGATTTTTGATTTTGGCTGCGAGCTGGCTGCCCTTTTCATGGCCTGGCACTTGCAATTTGCTAGGCAGAATGTGCATTCAAGGCACTTTTAGTGCAAAATATGCATAAGGGTATTATGGCCGGCGAATTACTAGCACCCTTTTGCTCTTTTGCACTTGTCATGCAAGGCAGCACTGCGGCAACGCCAAGTGAACGATCAGCAGCCCAGCAAGAAAAGGAAGTTCCTCTACGTTCAAAAGTACCAAGCAAAGCAAAACTAGGCAATTCAAGGCCAACCGAAACAGCGGAAAGCAGAATGCACACAAGAAAAAGCGAGAGAGCAATTGCTCACGCAGCAGCAAGTCGAACAACTGATTAGACAATTGCAAACACATGCAGATTGTTCTGTGCGCCTGCTACACAGTTGTTCGCTGGGCCCATGCTTATTATCTTAGTTATGATTTGATTTTTTATACCCGCTACTCGAAGAGTATATGGGTATTATAACTTTGTGCCAACCGAAAATGTTTGTAACAGGCAGAAGGAGAAATCTCCGACCCCATAAAGTATATATATTCTGAATCAGCATGAACAGCCGAGTCGATATAGCCATGTCCGTCTGTCTGTCCGTATGAAAACCTAGAGCTAGAGCTGCCAAATTTGGGGACAATATGTGTTAATTATGCCCGCAGATCAAGTTTATTTTGGATTTTTGCCACGCCTCCATCCGCCCCCAAAAATAGAAAAAAAAATCGTTTGTAGCTGCAAATATAGATCTACAGCAATCATTTTTTATACATGTGATAAAAACCACCAGACGGGCGTGTTGCGAATGTTTCAATAATCGGCCGATAAATAAGGAAGATATTCAAGAAATAGTATTGCACTGTGGCCATGTGCTTATGTGGGTTTTTCCTAGGGCCAGTACCCGAGTTCAACTCCAGCAGCAGACAACTTTTTTTAATTATTTTAATTAAATTGAATTAGATATGTTGAGATGTATTGTGAGGCAGCATATATGTATGTATGTATAGGCGTCTCTTTCACACATGCATAATTTATAACTTGCATAGGCAAAACAAATTAGAGACGGAAAGAAATAAAAAGCAAGAACGCATTGTTCACATTTGGCACGTGTTTTTCCGAAGAATTATAGCGGGTATATCACAGTCGAGTTCTCTCGACTGTAGCCTTTCCGACTTGTTTTGTACATTTTTCTACCGCGCTCCCAGCCGCAATAAATCTCTCTGTTAATAACATTTTATTTTGCTTTGTGAGAAGTCTATTATTTAACAGCCTTCGGCTTCGCAATGGTAACAGATGAACCTGATTTGAGTCACATATCGATTCTATCGATTATTTATAATTGGGGGAAATATAATTTATTTTTTTGGGGAAGCAATAGTATTTTAAATTTGCAGTTAATACAAAAAATTAAAAACGGATATGTGACATGCGCACATGAAAGGCTTACCAACATCGTTGCTTTTTGTACAATCGATATTTATTTATATAAATTATCTTTGAAACTCAATAAACTGTTGCTAATGTTTTTGGTTCAAAGTCCCCTTGTAATGAATGATGCATAATAATGCCTCTAAAGGGTATCAAAGTTTTAGAATTTGTGGGTCTAGCACCCGGTCCTTTATGTGGCAAAATACTTGCTGACTTTGGTGCCAGTGTAACCCGTATAGATAAGGTAAATACAAACATATAAACAATCAAATAGCTTTTGTACCTTAAAATGCACTTATGTACATATTTGCATATCAACAGGTGCTTGAAAATTCCTTGGATGTTTTAAATCATGGGAAGCGTACGTTGGCCATCAATTTGAAAAGACCAAATGGTCAACAGATTGTGCGAAAACTATCCAAGAAATATGATGTGATCGTAGAACCATTTCGACCTGGGGTTATGGAAAGTTTGAATTTGGGTCCAACAGAATTATGTGAAGAAAACCCCCGATTAATTTATGCACGACTAACTGGATTTGGCCAGCATGGCCGCCTAGCACCTCGAGCTGGTCATGATCTGAACTATGCAGCAATCTCCGGCGTACTTTCCATGATAGGTCGCCAACATGAGAAACCAACGGCTCCCATCAATCTCTTGGCGGACTTTGCAGGTGGCAGCGTTATATGTGCTCTAGGTATTTGCTTGGCACTGTTGGAACGCCATAATTCAGGCCGGGGGCAGATTGTAGATGCAGCTATGGTTGATGGTGCTGCTTACGTTGCCAGCTGGTTGTTCATGTCCAGGAATCTGAATATTTGGAATGAGCATCAAGAACGAGGAACCAATTTGCTCGATGGCGGTGCCTTCTTTTATGATACTTACCAAACAAAAGATGGACTCTATATGTCCGTGGCAGCTTTGGAACCACAATTTTTTGAAATCATCAAGAATCGTTTACAACTACCAGATGACCTTACACAATACGGAGAGGAACATCAAGAGCTTGGCCGGAAGTTGCTGACGGAAAGGTTTCTGTCGAAAACTCAAGCCGAGTGGTCTGTCATATTTGAAGATGTAGACGCTTGCGTGTATCCCGTTATCGACTGGCAAGATGTACAGAAACATGATCACAATATGTTGCGGGAATCTTTTAAACGCATGGGCAATATTTTGGCACCTCGTCCGGCACCTCGTTTAAGTCGTACTCCTGGTGAATTACGCGAAAATCCAGATAATGATGAAGAGTTCTTTCTCGATGAACTTAACCTACAGCCCGCGGAGCTACGCAAGCTTCAAGAAGATGGAGTTATTACGCTCTCAATAAGTTCAAAGTTGTAAAACGATAGATTTTGGAATAAGTAAATAAAAGATTTATATTTTTTACTTGCATTCAAAATACTTTTATTCATTTTTCCTTGCACACAACATAATTACATTTGCTTATCATCATCGCGTACAAACTATCAGTCATACATAATTATTTTTAAACATTTAAACCGGATTTTGTATTTTTTTTTTTTTACATAATTATACCAAACACTTATAGCATATGAAAACGAAAGTTTTCATCAATGGGTGAGAGGAATTGAATTTGGTTTTCGATAGACATACATTCACTCGACTCTCTCTCACTCTAGTTACATATTTCATCTTAAGTCCACAATTGTTATTCTTACCATACTTCAACATTTAACTACGATTCTAATTTGGGCTAGAGCACCGCGCGTCGGCATTACCAATTTTTTTTGTTATAATATAACTTTATATGTACGTAATTTGTACACGGTTTAGTAAATTTTACTAGGTTTCTCTTCGGTTAGTTTAGTAATTGTTTGTTTGTTTGGTACGTCCCGCGTAAAGTAATTATTCAAAGTCCTTATGTAGTTGTCTAGGTAAGTATTTCATGTATTGCGTATAAGCAGAAGTCTCAGTTCTCAGTATAAAATCAGTACTATATATGTATTTGTATGTTTTCTATGTTTTATTTTGTTCGGTTCCATGTTATTTCTTAGTTCACTTTAAAATCGTTGTTTATATTACATTCTTAAAAAAATATTTTTTTTTTACAATTTCTTTCCATTGGCTGTAGCCGCGCGGGGTGCTTTGCTCAATATACGGTCTCTATATGCACATTCGCAAGGAATTTCCATCAATCAATCAATTACACTCTTAGTACACATCACAGCTGGAGTTTACCATTTTGAACGGACGACTATGCTATCATTCGCACGAGATTTCATTTAAACCATAATTAGTAATCAATCTATCTTAAAATTACATTAATGATGCATTTTCTTGAATATTTCTAAAATGTTACAATACACTCAGACAGACCACACACAATTTGTAGGTTTGTTTCACTTTTTAGTTTTTAAAGTCTGGAATGATACTAACACTCATAAATAGCTCTCTCAGTCACAGTCTGGCTCTCACTCAAAAATATACAGATTTCGCTTATAATATATACGATATATGCATAAATAAAACTATGAAATGAATTGATGCGATGACACCGTTAAAAAGTTTCATTCGGATTTCATTTGGTTTTTTGTCTCAATCTCAGACACACAAATTTAACAATTATGAACCAATTGTCATCATCATTATCATACCCAAGCACCATACGTATCCTCTCTCAACCATCCAAGTTTCATTCTTATCATCCAAACACACCTGAAAAACTGGGCAAAAAGATGACGAAAGAAAGAAAGAATTAGTTATCAGTTTCAGATTATCATATAACTAATTTTATATTGAGCTTAATAAATAAATATAATATATAGAATGTAGTTTTTTATATGCAACTTACTTTCGCATAACACAGCCACAAATCTCCAATTTTTCTTATAGACGTTATCCGGTACTCTCAAGCAGCAGACACACATACATTTATATCATCATCATTATCACCATAATCAATTTCACTCAAAGCTAGAGATAAAGTAATCTAATTCGTTTTGACAATTCAAGTGGAAATTATAATTAGTATGAACAATTAACAGTTTAATGTTCTCGCAAAATAATAATTAGGTTCAATTAAAACATAAATCGGATTTTTAAGCGTTTTTAAGGACGGCTATAAAATACTATGATTATGTCATGTCATATGATTTTGCGAGACCTGCATCAAAAAGTTTTCCGTAAAAGTTTTTCATGAATTTTCTTTTTAGTTGAAAACCTTTGAAATGGTATTCTCTTTTAATATTTTGCTCTTAAACAATAACGAAATGATTTAGTTTGATAAGGATGTAGTATTTGGTTACAATTCATTGATTTCACATGGCGAATCGTCAAAAGATTTTAAACGGTTTTAAGATTGACTTTGTTTTCATCCTTGATTCATGTTTAAGATTGTTCGTCAAAAATATTTCTTAGATTGATATATAAAAAAAATTGGTTTTTATCTTTAATAATCAACCACGGTCTAATTCTGTCCTTAAAATATATGTCTTTTCGTATTATGGATGTATGTAAATATAGTCATTGGTCCGTTTGCAATGATGCTTGAATCGATGGGATTTTTTTATAACGTATTCCAATGGGTTTGTATTGGTGATAGGCTATGTTCTTTTGCTTTAAGGTATACATGTATGATATTTATTATTTTTTTAAAGATAAACAAAATTCCATTTTGATAAATTTTGTGTTTTTGTTTACTTTCCGTTTAAAATCTTTTTGGCGTTTACAATTTTATAGATTTCGTATATGTGTATTGTGCATTTTTGACTTGACATTCTTCGCATTTAATTTAGCTTAGATTATTAGAAAAACTTACATTAAGTAATATCACACAACACACGCCACACATGCGCGCAAATGAAGTTCCCATATATGAGGAGTGGAGAAGTCTCTCAAAATAGTACTTCATAATCCATATTATTTCCAGAATTGACAACCACACACACCACAGATTCACACTACAAATAGACGACGGGTGTTAACAGGTAGTCTTTTTTAAGGAATTGATGGGAAGGTTCTTTGTTATTTTATTGGGCTAAATACAGACCCTAAATCGATGTGATTTCAGACTTAAATCTATTACTCCCATGTAGTATTTCATTCATACGTTTCACATAAGATCCGATGTTT
Organism: Zaprionus inermis; assembly: GCA_018151445.1. Taxonomy (NCBI): domain Eukaryota; kingdom Metazoa; phylum Arthropoda; class Insecta; order Diptera; family Drosophilidae; genus Zaprionus; species Zaprionus inermis. Next base: position 3,155,037 of record JAECXD010001696.1, read on the forward strand.
CGTTCAATTCTTATTCATTCTTCAATTCTCACTTTCCATTCTCTCTGCCTTTTACACACATGCATGCTCGACAATCACACAAGTACAAACACACATCCTCACATCCACATACACACACACACACACCTTGTATTTCACAATCGTACTCAATAGCACACCCGTCTCTCTGAATCACACATATTTCTTATTATATCATCAAATTTTTGATCATGGGAAAACATTACCATTTACAGATATTTTTTTTAAACTATTTTAGCAGCTGCATGATAAGTTTTATCTAATATTGCTGTATATTTTAATGATTTTTTTTAGTGTATAGGATATTTATATCATAATTTGTAACCGATTTAAGACTTGAATGAAAAGCTCATAAAAGATGTACACTTAATTTTGAATAACTGTTGCTTGCTTGTGTTTTTCTTTCTTCTTTTGAGTTATTCTTTTTTGTGTGAAAATGTGTCAAAGTTTATGTGTAATTAATTGTTGATAGTTTTGATACTTAGGAAATGTCGAATTTACTAATGTTTTCACACAAAAATAACAATATAAATATTATAATTATAGCAGGATTGAACTTACAATAAAATTTATAAACAAATTTTTCTTATATCTTATAAGTGTTGCACAGCAACTAAAAATCGGACAAACAATCTTGCAGATAGAACATTTTTTATTCGGACTGAACTGTAAAAAGAAAATGTTTAAGTATAAAAATAAAAAACAAAATTAAAAAATTTAAAAATATTTCTACTTACCAGAAAGCTGTGTACATATATTAGGATGGGATTTAATTTATAACTAAGAGCGATTTTTTGTTTAGTGAGCTATGACCTGACTGTTAATCTTTTTGATCTCCTTAGCAGCCCAAGTGCATAACATTTTGGTGCGTTGGCCCTTCGAACGTTTGCCATCGGCCAAAAATTGTGTTATGATTACATCATCCAGTATGGGATAGAGACGAGGACCGAACGAGGTGCATAGATCTCCGATAACACCGGCGGCACTGGCCATCATGGAGTCGGAAACGTCACCTTCTTGTGCGATGCGCTTAATAAATCCAATGATGTGCATCAGATGCGGTTCCATATGATACACATCATTATTGGCCGTTTGTTCAATACCCTTAAGGCCCTGAATGATACCGGTGTAAGCTTCCAGCACACTCTCGCGCAGCTCATGGATATACTCGTTCATGTCCAAGCTTGTAGGATCAACCTGTTGAATGTTAAAAACATAAGTAATAGCTTTTAAGGTAACTAAGGTATTTGTTTTTACCTGCAATTCTGAAGCAGCACGCAGCATGTCCAGAACTACATTCAAATATTTCAAAAAGTCGCTGCCAATGCTCAGAGCCATGTCTCCAAAAGCCGATAAGATTTGCGGCTTAACACTGCGATGTAGATTTGGCTCGGCTAGATCGTTGATTAGCACAGACATAATTTCATCACAATAGGGCACCATCATGTGCTTCAACGCGCGACAGATATCTCCGGTAAGTCCAACGGAAGCACAGCAAACCTGGTACTCTTGGTGATTCTTAAGTCCCATGATGAGGAAGTCTTTGAAAGCCGGCATGTACTTTACAAACTGGATACCAAGTAACTCGACCAGCGTAGAGACGGCCAAAAAGGCATCCTCTTGTACACCACCAGATTTTCCTGCACTCGAGCTGAACATGGTTAGAAGAGCTGTCATGATGGCGTCCGAAATTTGGGGTGCATCCTCCTCGCGAACTTTTCGGAGGACGCTCTGCAGGGTAGCGCACAGCAGAGATTGCAGATCGTTGAATTGATGACGATCGCTGTGATTGCTAATGTGAGTTTCCATCTGCATAACCTGGTTAAGACGCTCCAAAATAACTATAGTTGTACGTTGTACGACCAGATAACAATCCAATGGGGAATTCTTAATCATATCCATCAGTGCTTCGTAGGCTGCGCTACGGAGGTTTGCTTGAGCGCCATCGGAACGATCTGTTGCTTCCAGAAGCTGTGTAATGATAATCTCGAAGTAGGGAGAGAGCGCATATGTCTCAGGTGTATCGCCCTCATTGGTAATGGCAGCCTCATAAGCCGCATCCGAGAGACCAATAAAAGCCCAGCAAACGTTGGCGGCAACACGGGGTTCCGATTTGAGACTCTTGACAAAACACTCGAGCAATGTTTGCAAATAGGTCTTATTTATTGCTGCTTCTGGTATGATCTGAAAAAGATAATATAAAGTTACCTAAATGTGCTTTTGACTGCAGATCTCTTATACTTACATCGCATATGCGGCCAAAAGTCCAGGCGGTCGTATCTCGCACTATGACGCTAGAATCGTACATTAGGCGAATAAGAGTAGGCATAGCCTGCTCAACGAGCGGCTTCAACGTATTAATTTCCAAGCCGTTAAGCACCGAACCAAATGTCATGACGGCAGCGTCACGATAGCGCCAATTGGGCGATTCAATGTTGTCCTTTATAAATGGTAGCACATGTGGTACAATTTCATCTTCGCAGCAAGTTGCCAAAAGCATCAAGCAAACCGAGGAGGCCTTGGCCGGACTCCATGTATCCTCATCATCGCATTCGTCCTGTTTGGTTAGCTTCTCCACCAGCACTGGCGTCAAGAACTGCAGCGCACCACGTGCATAGTGCTTAGAAACACGTTGCGGCGCTCTTCCTTGATCTGTTGCTTCTTGGCTTTCAATGGCAAGATCAATTTCTTCATCACTGACGTTGGACCAAAACTCAATACCCTGCAGGCCAATTGCATCGTTTTCCGACTTCATGGCTTCTAAAGTGATGGGGAACAGAGCCTGGGCCATATAGGGTTCCATAAATTGATAGTACAACGACATTATCTTTACAAGACACTGTAGAGCTGCAACACAAATTTGTGTGTCTGTGCACTGAGTAGTTTCACAAACAACCTCCATGATGAAGTTACGCTCCATATCCTTTTCGAAGTTAGCCTTTGTAAATTCCAACGAATTATGCAACGCAGTTGTTGCAGCCAGACGAACATGATTGCTTGGCTCCTGCTTACGCATACCATGAATGATGGCCGTCAGCACTTGGTTAGACTGATTCTCCAGAACGCCATAAGCGATATCCTGGCAAATGTAGCCGATAGCTTCAAGCGCAGCCTCGCGATGCGTTTCGCTGGATGCCTCATGGACGACTTTATTAACAAGCGTCTGTATCAGTATGCCCCACCGGCCGATGGGTAACTCAATGACTGCAACATAAGCAACGCACTGAGCAGCACAAGATGGTCGCGTGTTTTCAGTGCCTAAGGCTGCAAGTATCTGTAAAAAAAATAATAGTTATTACGACATTCCGATTTTGTATCTTTTATATCTATATTTTTATACTCATATCTTTGGGAATTTAAATATTTTTACTTACGTTATTTTTAATCAGCTCGCGAGTGTCTGCAGGAAACTGATGCCATCTCTCTTGATATTGTTCACTGATCTTCTCATCCTTGCTTGTCAAGTGATTCTTTAATTGGAGACCAGCTGCCATGCGCGCCACTGCGCTGTTTGTCGTATCAACAAGAATTTTTGATAACGCTTTAAGAAATTCCGGTAGATTGCTGGCTGCCGCTTGTTCCAGGAAGTTCTTTGCAGAGAGCAGTTCATTTTTATCTAGGGTGTAAGGGTGGTGCAATATTTGAGGTTAGGAGTGATAAAGAAATCCTTTTCAAACAAAGCGTTGCTCAGCCGCATGCAATTGTATGTAAATATGTACAAATATAAATAAATGTGTACATTCTTATACATTCAAACATACATATGTTAAATGTACATATTTATGAATGTTGCATATGTACAAACTTATGCATAAATGTTGTATTTTTGTGTGTGTGCCCCTAGCAACCAAGCATACTCTATGTTGCGTTGCAACCCTGCGCAACATACGCGTCACTGCCGCCGCAGTCGACGTTGCGACGCGTTGAAGCTTATAACAAAATGGCTTTCTGGTTGGCCCTGAGCAACTGAACTTTGATGCTTTTAATAGGTATCTGCCTCAAATGAATATATGCACATACATACATATTTATACATATTTAATTAAAGGATCTTTAAAAACTCACCTGGCGAAACGGTCTTCTCCAAGATAGCAATCAATTGCCGTGTTATGTCTGCAGTCATTTTTGCGCTTTTTTACTTTCAATTTCAAGTAGATGTAGTCGTTGTTAGGGCGGGGATGTGCGCACAATTTTCGTAATCGACAAGCTTTCTATACTTGTGTGTATGTAAATTAAGATAAAATGGACAAGTTGCTAAATAAATAAATGGTTTAATAACATTACCGATTTCTACAATTCTACATTGTTGCTAAATTTTTCTCTTTATTAACTCTACACTCACTTTGCGGTATATTTTTTCCCCTTTGTCTGCGCGTCACTTTAAGTTGTGTGTCGCTATTCGGCTGTCGAGCTGTCAAAACCGTAAGACAAAACTACTGCCGTTCAAATTGTTATATTATAGGTTAGTCAAGTTGCAATTAATTCCAAATAATTTTTCAGTTCGAGACAAAATGTGAATTGAAAATGAAACTGAAGCGGGCCGGTTCTAAAGAATTTTCGACTCCACATGGAAAACTGCTGCGCGTCGTTCTTTGGACACTGTGGCAACCCACTATTTCGATAGAGCTGTCAGTTGTGTTTAAAGCTAGGAAGCATAATGATAAAAATAAACAATTTAAAATAAATACCTTTGATTATATTTAACACCACCGGAATTATATATATTTCTATATTTTAAGTGATGAATTAACATTTAAGATATGCATGAATTTTTTTTGACAAATTCAACAGTGTTGTAACAGCAACCCTGTAACACTCGCTCAGGTTGGCAGCCTAGGTGGCAACGCCATTTTTGCAGTTCTACAGTGCTGACGTTTGTCAGTCAGAAACAAACCGAAAAAATAGGAACTAGACAATTAAAGTAGATCTTTGATTAGCGAACACAATATCGAAACTCTGCGTGACGACCATTTCTTGTTGAAGTTAGCAACGTGGTGATCCGTCTGCGTTTGACTGCTGCCAGCTGAATTCAGTATCGAGCCCACACATCATCCATTTGATTGTCATTACAATAGTAAGACTCTGTTGAGTCAATAAACCCATCAACCAGCATGATACCGCCATGGTATTGTCGCTCCTTGTGCTCGTGCATCCTGATCTGGCTGGTGCTTACATTGGCGTTTACCGAAGCCTTCTATCTACCAGGTCTGGCACCGGTTAACTTTTGCAAGAAGACGGATGTGTCAACTACTTGTAAGGTATGTCTGTGTGTGTGATTCGCGTTTATTATCATCATATTTCCCTTTGCCTATTGCATTACTAGATGTATGCTACTTCCATTTGCCGCAACGGTAATATGATAAGAACCCTAGTGTTTTTATCATAGTATTTGCGTTTAGACACATGTACCCTGGTATCGACGAGTGTGTATGTGTGCACACTACATAGTTCTAAAATGTTTCTTTTGCTTACTTAGCTGGCATGCTGACGTCGATTGCCGTCTTTATATCTCGTACTTTTTAAAATTTGAACATAAAGTATTTTATCTTGGTTGATCTCTATGTACATTGCTCTTGTTTTTTTTTTCATATTCTTTAACAAATTTAATTAATCTAGTGCTTTTTCGAATTATTTTTCTTAAGAATGATGAGACATATCCATTATAAAGCAACCACGCAGTAGTACTCGTGGCTACTTAAAGTATTTGAGCGGAAATTTGTAGACGTAATCATCGAACTCTCAGATATAACTTAAGTGAATAATTTTCAAAAACCACAATTTATTGCAGTCTGATGTGATTTTATACGTCAACCGATTAAACAGCGAAGAGTCAGTTATACCATATGAGTATCATCACTTTGATTTCTGTCTTGGCAAAGAAGAAAATTCTCCAGTTGAAAATCTCGGCCAGGTAGTTTTTGGAGAACGCATACGTCCCGGTCCGTATCATATTCAGTTTATGGAAGATGTCGAATGTGCGGTGGTAAGTAACATATATATTTGTAAATAGTTCACTCTTATTAATATATTTTGCACTTTTTTTAGGCTTGCCAAAAGGATTACAAAGGCGGGGATGTGGATAGTGATCGGCGAATGATGGTTTTGAAAAAAGGAATAAGTCTTAATTATCAACATCATTGGATTGTCGATAACATGCCAGTCACTTGGTGCTATCAGTTGGAGACTGGAAAGCAATACTGTAGTATTGGATTCCCAATGGGTTGCTTGGTACGCACCGACGGTGAGGGCTGCCCTATCAACTCGATATACAATCGACCACAGCACTATTATCCCTTCAACCATGTCGATCTTGAGATCACTTATCATAGTGGAGATCGTGAAGAATGGGGCATGGGATTCGCTGGAAGCAGCGGTCGCATCATTTCGGTAAAAGCTATACCAAAATCCGTCAATCAAGGTGATGCCAAATCGCCAAATTGTTTGGCCACCGAGCCATTGGCCATACGAGAAAGTTCACTGAAAAGTGGCGAGGTCCAGTCCATTATTTACACTTACAGCGTCAGGTTCGTTCAGAATAACCAAGTGAAATGGTCTTCGCGTTGGGATTATATTTTAGAATCTATTCCGCACACAAATATTCAATGGTTTTCCATTCTCAATTCCCTTGTGATTGTATTGTTCTTGAGCGGCATGGTGGCCATGATAATGTTGCGTACACTGCATAAAGATATTGCGCGATACAATCAAATGGACAGTGGCGAAGATGCCCAGGAGGAATTTGGTTGGAAGCTGGTTCATGGAGATGTATTCAGGCCCCCACGCAAGGGAATGTTATTGTCCGTTTTTCTCGGATCTGGTGTACAGGTCTTGGTCATGTCAATGGTTACCTTGGCCTTTGCCTGCCTTGGCTTTTTGTCGCCCGCAAATCGTGGCGCCTTGATGACCTGTTCGATGGTGTTGTTTGTATCGCTGGGTACACCAGCTGGCTACGTATCGGCACGTATCTATAAGAGCTTTGGTGGTTTGAAATGGAAGAGTAACGTAATACTTACATCGATCGTGTGCCCCGGGTAAGAGAAAAATAAGAGTTTTTTGTCTAAACATAATTAATTCATATACATTTTTCTCCACAGAGTTGTCTTTTCGTTATTCTTTGTAATGAATCTTGTGCTATGGGGAGAAGGCAGCTCCGGCGCTGTGCCGTTTAGTACTTTGATTGCTCTGCTTGCTTTGTGGTTTGGAGTTTCCGTTCCACTGACCTTTGTTGGAGCATACTTTGGTTTTCGCAAGCGCGTAAGTTGGCGGAGATATGGTTATCATACGATGATTTCGTACTTATGGCTCTTTATTTATTTTAGGCCCTGGAACATCCAGTTCGAACCAATCAGATACCTCGCCAGATACCCGATCAGTCAATTTACACACAGCCCATTCCCGGTATCGTTATGGGCGGCGTTTTACCATTTGGCTGCATCTTCATCCAGTTATTCTTCATCCTGAGCTCGCTGTGGTCAAATCAGTTGTACTACATGTTTGGATTCCTTTTCCTGGTGTTCCTTATACTAATCATTACCTGTTCGGAGACAACAATTTTGCTGTGCTATTTCCATTTATGTGCCGAGGATTATCATTGGTGGTGGCGATCTTTCCTCACATCTGGATTTACGGCCGTCTATTTGTTTATTTATTGCTGTCATTACTTTGTGACAAAGCTTTCAATTAAGGACAGCGCATCGACGTTTTTATACTTTGGTTATACGTCAATTATGGTATTTCTCTTTTTCTTGCTTACCGGTACAATTGGTTTCTTTGCGTGCTTTTGGTTTATGCGAAAGATCTACAGCGTTGTCAAGGTAGATTAGGCGCATCGCATCGGGAGTATGTGTATATAAATACATATTTATAATGCCTATGCCCGTTGTGTGTGTGTGCTTGTTTTGTAAATGTAGCCACAATTTACACTTAAGCCTAATGTGTGTGATTTCTGCGCTGTGTATGAACAGCCGGTTTTCTGTTTATTATAATGAACTACTATAATTAAAAATATGTATACATATTTCATTGTAATGTATGTATGTATATGAGAACATACATATATAAGAATATATTATAGTATCTCTGCGCGCAATAATTTTATGTATTAACCGGATTGAATGGGAAAGAAAAGAAAAACAAAAACTAACGTATAAACTTAATTCTTTAGTTTCTTTCAATGTGAAATGAAAATCACTTAATTAACTTATGCATATGTCCAACCAAAATTTCTACAGTTCGAATTCGTTATACACATATATCAAAGGAAAAAAACCCATATTGAATTCATCTGTGTAATATTTTATTATATGTATTTAAGTTTAAACTAATTAAATTTTAACATGCAATTCAAGAATAAATTATACAAACCAAATTGTGCGCCCTCTATCGTAGTATTCCAAAAAAATATATTGCATTTGCAACCCTTTAAAGCTCGCAGTGGTCGAACACTTTATAGGTTTCTGTAGTGTTTTTCTTTGAAAATATTAGCGTAAAGTTAAAATAGTTGCTTAACTAATGACAAGTGAAATTTCGGATAGCGATGATAATTGCGATGAGTTATCCGAGCTGCGAAGTCGCAGAGAGTTCGAGACGCAGCCATCTGTCGATGTAAGTTAGAATTTACAAACAAATTTATTAGAGATAATAATGCATTTTTAGGAGGCCTTCGACTTGGATGACTTACTGCCTATCATTGGAGAATTTGGAAAATATCAAAAATTGTTGGTTTTCGGTATTTGTTTACCTGCTTGCATACCCTGTGGTTTTTGTGCCTTCAATCAGCTTTTTATGGCCGACACTCCGGATGACTATTGGTGTCGCGTGCCCGAACTGGAACACATGGATCTCGAGCAGCGCAAATATCTGGCCATACCCAGAGAAATGGTGAGTGAGCAGACTGCTTTTGCCAGTTTGATTTGATAATATATGTACTCCATTGCCTAGGAAAATGATGAGCTGGTCTATAGCAAGTGTTTTACCTATGGCATCAACTGGACACAGGTGCTTGATGAATTTGATGACAACATTGGAGAGAATGCAACCATGCTGGGGCTTACCAATAGCAGCTGGCCTTGGGTTAAATGCTCCCAGGGCTGGGAGTATAACACAAGCCGTGTCTGGTCATCGATTGTAACCGATGTGATTAAGAAACAATCAGCAACACGCAGTTAATCCACATTAATCCACATTTGCAGACGCTAGAACTCATTTCCCGTGCATATTATATCTAGCTTTAATTGACTGTCGATTGGCTTACTTAACTGAATCTTTAACAGTTTGATTTAGTATGCGATCGTGATATATATCCAACCATTGGACTGGCGGCTCTCAACTGTGGCGGACCAGTGGGCGTATATCTTTTCGGTTTGCTCAACGATAGAGCTGGACGCAGGCTATCATACTTTGTTTGCCTGGCCACTTTGCTGGCGGGCAGTCTGGTCACTTCGCTGAGTAAAGATTTCTGGACATGGGCGGGAAGTCGTGTAATAGTCGGACTGACTATACCCGCAGTCTACCAAATTCCCTTCATTATCTGTAAGTAACTTGTAAGATATATGAATAGTATATTGTACTATAGCTCGTACTTCTTATTGTAGCTCTTGAACTGGTTGGCGAGAAGTATCGCTCCTTTGTCACCGTTATGACATGCACCTTCTACACATCGGGCATAATGCTGCTCTCTCTAGTCACCTATCTTGAGCGTGACTGGGTGCGCTTGTCTCTGTATACATCGCTGCCGTTTTATGCTTATTTCCTATACATGTTCGTTATGCCGGAGTCGCCACGTTGGCTGCTTATGCGCGGCCGACTGGAGGAGGCCCTAAAGATTTTGGAGCGTATGGCGATTGTGAATGGTCGTCAGTTTCCGGAGGCAGTGCACAGCAAGCTACAGGCACAAATACAGCGGGATAAGCTAAAGAAACAGAAGAAGAAAATCGTCAATGTGGGCATCATGGATCTGTGTCGCACGCCCAACATGCGATTGAAAACAATATTGATTACATTAAGTTGGTTTGCCAATGAAACGGTCTATCTGGGCCTGAGCTATTACGGTCCCTCACTGGGCAGCAATCAGTATGTGAGCTTTTTTTTGTCCGCTGTGGTCGAGTTACCTAGCTACCTGTGCTGCTGGTACTTCATGGACACCTGGGGACGGCGTTGGCCCCTCAGTTTGGCTATGATTTTGGGGTGAGCTTTGTTTTTAAATTATTGATTGTCTTTGATGTTTATTCGGTTCTACTTTCTCTTTCTTTCGCAGTGGTGTGGCATGCGTGATTACCGTCATGTTGCCGGATGACGCAATAGACGAGACACTCATACTCTATCTGATATCGAAGGCATTGCTATCGGCCTCGTTTCTGATCATTTATCCGTTTGCCGGCGAGCTATATCCTACACAGGTGCGTGGCATTGGCATCGGCGCATCCAGCTATATTGGCGGCTTGGGATTGATTGTCATACCATTTGTTACATACTTGGGCAAAGAGAATCTGAAGTTACCACTGGTCATTATGGGATTTGTTTCAATGCTGGGCGGCATGACGGGGTTGCGTTTGCCAGAAACGCTGCATCATCGTCTACCCCAGACCATAGAGGAGGGTGAGGAGTTCGGCAAGGATTGGAAGCTTAAGGACTGCTTGAATTGCCGACCGCAGCCGTAAGTTTGTCTTTGAAATGAAAAGTATACGAAAAACTGATTTGTGTGTTTCTTCAATAGGGAAATAAAATCACCGCCAGCATCATATGAGAATTTAGATGTTTTAGGTGGCTGCTCCAATAATCCATCTGAGGTGGAGTTGGAGATGCGAGACAATCGCCGGGTGCGTCTGCAGCCGCGCATAGATGAACGAACGCCACTGGACATGGCCGCTGGCGGACGACAGCATCGCGCCTCGATGAAGCGTCTGGTGCGTCAGATGAGCATCATGGACACACAGCGGACTCACGACGGGACCATGCAGCTTACTCATTGGATTTAAGAACGTCGATAAATTCAAGAACATATTTATAACTTCTGCAATGTGTTGCACATTGCACGACACAATAATCGTATTATATCTATTAAGATATCGCTAGATATCGTCTTATACTAAAAGAGTCTCAAGATATCATACATTTAAACTGGTTAAAATCGTAATATAACTATTATGATATCAATAAGATATTATATAATATACCAATTAATATAATTGCACTATATGTTTGATTGTAGTATACAAATTTAATAAAGCTTCAAATGATCTAATAAATGGGGAAGAAAACGGAACATTATTGTCAACGTATACTTCCAAGTTTCCCCTAAGTGCACGCAATTCAATTCGATTTATACATATACTATATTCAGGCGATATTTATGCGATATGAAAATTATGTATAACGGTTTATCTGTAATTGCTGTGATTGTTGTCGAACAAAGCCCGATGTCGTATAGAATATTCGATTACCTCGCGTTATATCCGGCTTGAAATACATGCATAAATAATAACCCTTAGTTATATCACCTATGCTAGGAAGACAGTAAGACTTCCCCAACTACTTCGACATCTACGCTTGCGCCTTGATTTATTCATTTATGCGACTAATTGCTGTACAAACAAAACAAAACAATTGTTTGTGCTATAAGAACAATTTTTATATTGTTTTTGTTGTAATTTCAACTTTTTTGCGAGGAATGAAAATTGCCCACAGCTGCACGACGTAGTCAACCGAAAACTAAAGCGATAGAGACCGACCAGTGACATGTACATTAGATTTGTACATCATAGTACTATGTAAATCGTATTCGTTTTTTTTAAAGTCTCAGTTTTTTTGGTAATACAAATTTAATGTGCCAAGTTTCGAGCCAACCCGACCACGACACTGATGACCATGGCCGAAATCTGTTTGTCACCAACTCTATCCAAGCAGCCGAAAAGCCCGAGCGGTATCTCTGCGTCAAGTAATTGCCACATTCTCAGCTTGCACGAGGATCTCATTCGCCAGCTGTTTAGTAGTCTGCCAAATCTGCGCGATACGGTTCGATTGGCTTGTGTAGCTCCAAAGTTCCGTTACGCATTCGATGGCTGGGCCCGACAGAAACAACACATTTTGAACGCGGAAGATGTGGAGGAGATGCAGCTACCCGATATTATTAATCTGTTTCGGGTTGCCGGGCCATTTATTAAGGTGCTGCTGGTAAACTGTGCATCGTTCCAAAAGGAGTCACTCATTGTGGAGTTCATAGCAGAGTATTGCAAGAATCTGGAAGAAATCAACTACAGAAATGTGACCGATGATTTTCATTATCGTTCGCTTTTGTCGCGCTTGACACGATTAAAACGCGTGAGCATCGATTGCATGGACGTGGAGGATGTGCTGAGTTTCGATCTCAATAATAATCCAGATCTGGAGTCCTTTGAGCTTATCAATGGCTGTTATACGGGTACGTTATGCATAACCTTTCGAGCGAGAAAGCAATCCTTAAACTGACCTAGCCTAGCTAGGTAAACATCTGTGCGGCTTCACCAAGCTGCAGCGCCTTGTGCTGCGCGATTGTTTGCTCTGGAATTCCGGTGAGTTTGGTATTCCGCTGAAGCAGTTGCGTGTACTCGTGTTAGACGATTGCTGTTTTGAGGTTATGAATCAATCGCTGTACCAAAAGATCACCGAATGTTGCCTGGAACTGGAGGAGTTATCATTCTCCGGCAGCGATTCCAGTTTCGAGATCATCGCTCAGCTACCTCGTCTGAAGCGTTGCATTCTAAAGACCTGGGTTACATCCAATGAGCTCAACTTGGGTTTCCTCACGGTTCTAGCAGAGAAGAAAGGCAACATGCTGGCGTATCTGAAGCTATCGGGACAATTCGAGATCAGCAATCAGCATGCACGTTGTCTGGGCCAGTTCACTTCGTTATGCGAGATGCATTGGTGTGACAACGATGTGCTCGATGATGATCACTTCAAGTTCTTCAACGAACTGAATCAGCTAAATGTATTCGGCATCAGTTGGTGTGGTCGTGTCTCGGATGTGGGTCTAATGCGTCTAATACGCAAGTGCCAGCAGTTGAAACGCCTGGAGATCAAAGGATGCGACGAGATTACCGATCAGTTTATACTCAGTGCAGTCTTTTGCTGCTCCAGATGTGGAGGTCGACCATTAGTGGTGAATGTGGAGGGCACAAAGATAGGCAAATCTATGCTAACGGTAAATGAAATGATTGATTCAAATGTATCTTATATCTGGAAGTACCCGCTCTTCTTTTGCAGCATCCCGAGTATGTCAAGCCGGAGAATAAGCTGAAACTAAATTTTACGCGTATTCTAGTCTAATTGGAAAATAAGTTAAATTAGGGGCAAACTCCTTTCGTTCCACACACAAGGAAGTTACATATATTCACCCCAACTCGATAATAAGCTTTTATTGATCTGAATCTAAATCCGAGCGTGCACGGTGCACCTTATAAAAATCTTGTTTCGATTCGTCTGTCTAATTCGCGGCGCAATAAATTCTCCATTAAATTGTTGTTTGAACTTTGAGGCACGATTGACCGATCGACCGCGCGAGCGATCGCTAACAGGAAGCCCATTTGGTCGTAGGAGAGTTGCGATTTATTTACCAGTGCCTGGCCTCAGTACCTCTGGGGGTTAGTCATCATGAGGTCTCGGAGCTATTGCGTTGCGTGCATCGTTGTCGCATCTGGATACAATCGAATCGGTCGCCACAGACCGCCGAGCTGACCTCGCTGAGCCTTATATAGCAGACACCGCGCGCGCATGGTCTGTTCTGACCGTAACTCATCTCATCGCGTTGGCCTGGCTAACGAATAGGTCTCCTTGACATGTTCAGGTGATTGTTTAACTATCGCTCGTTGTTGTATTGATCAATTAGCGAACTAAAACTGGTTCACTGCGATGACATTTGTGCTCTCTCTCTCTCTCTACTTCAGGAGTTTCTCGATCGCATTCCCTCGATGGCGCATCAATTGTTAACTTCTCAGATCTTGATGTATGAGAATCGTAAATATATATAGATATATATATTTCAGTTCAACGGGCTGGACGCGACGACCTGCGTTTATTATTTAAAAAGCAAGGTAGGAGATAATGAAAATGAACTCTTCTCTATGAGATGATAATGGAATATTCACTATTATTATTATTTAAATATATTCCTGATTAGCAAACACCTGTGAGAGATTAAACAGGCTCTATGAGGGGTTCCTGCATACATAGGGTATTCGAAACTAGGTGTGCTTACTACACAAACTGAGTTCAGCTAGTGCGCAGTAAAAACGACATTGTTGTAGAATCATGAAACTTTAGCTTCGTCTTCAGCACACTCAATTGCAAATGGAACATCATCTACTACAGGTTAAAAATGCACTCCATGGGCGTACGCCACGGGGGACCAGAAACTCACGTTGAATACTGCGATTATTATTGATTTCTTCAATTCTAGCCCCCTCCAACTACGCCCTTGACAATCGGTTGGCAGAGGTCTTGCCTCAGACACGTCAATACGCTGCTGCGCGTCACAAGATGAATTACAGCGCCATGTTAGCTTCTTTTTCAACCCGATAACCAGCAACACCGACACCGACTCCGAGCCATCGACAATTGCCTTTCGATGTTGACCAAGCTGCCTCTGCCGCGTGACACTGTTCTCTGTTCTATCTGTGCGATGCTATCAATTGATACAAATCTACACAATTCTGCGAGGAGCGTGCAGTGCATGTTGCTCGCCAATAAATAAGACTACGATTTGAAACGAGCAACATATGAATATAGATGCAGTTATAGCACCGCATTCGCACATGTACATACGGATTCTTTTGCGGCAGACGACGACGGGACAGGTCGAGGTCACCACAACGAGAAGCGGCTGAGAGCAGCTGCTGCCCGCCGAGCGCCGCGGGTCAGTTAAATTGCCATTAAAAGTTGCCGTGCAGCAGGCACCTGCCCGCTGCCCCCCCACAGTCTGTTACCTTCATCTCTGCTACCCCCTCAACTCCTTATCATCCAAGCCCGCAAAGATGCCACTTTGTTAGCGTTTGGATGCCACTTATTAGTTGCTGATGCGACGACGATGTTCTTGTCTCATCTGTCCAGCTTGTTGCTTGGTTCCAATTTGAAGATTCGCAGATTCTTAAATTTATCGTACAGATTGCACACACATATTCAAATCGAATAGCGAAACATTATTGCAAAACAATCGGTAATGTTTACGTTGTCGTTTACGTGCTGATCGATTAGAAATCAAAGTTTCATTACGATAAATCTATGGAAATTAATAATGTAATAAGAGGAGGTGTGGCTGCACTACGGAGTAGTATGAAGCATATCCGTTCCTGATCAGTAACGGTTCGGAATGATAGACAGACAGGCAGACGGATGACGAACTAGTCAGGTAGGCAGACACTCATGGATGGACTATTAGACAGTCTGCTGAACAGAATGACACAGAACGACGAACAGCAGACAGCCAGCCAGACAGTAATATTGACGAACAGACACCCAAAACGACGGGTAGATATACGAAGAAATTACCAAGCAGATAGAGAGAAATAATTTGTAGAGATAGACAAACCAACCGTACGGTGAAATATACTTACTTATGAGTATTCTGGGTATTTAAATGGAATAATAGGTCTTTCGAGCATGATAAAGTTCCGCAGTGATAGTTTCCTTAATTTTAGGTACCTTATTTATGTAGAGGTTTCTCTGAAAGATTTGTTCGCAAAGGATCCCTTCTAATGGGTTTCTTTGTGATAGGTTCCCCATCGGATAATTTTATCTCTCTTGATGGGTTTTTGTCCGGTAGGTCTTCTCTGAAAGGCACTTTTCCTCTTGAATCAATTTGATTTTTAAATAGGCCTGTTACGGGCCAAGTACTTTCATTTGAAAGTGCCCGATTCTAGCAGCGGTTTTTCTTCAAGCGTGCGTCCTGATGTAGTGGCGTCGTCATCAGTCGCCGGACAAAGGGTTATATATAGATTTGCCCCATTGTGGATTGATTAAGTTGTGCGTGCAGCAACGTCAGATACGCCACAACGCTTGCACACTTATAGCGCGCTCCAGTAATAATAATAAGCGTGTTGTGTACCGTTATTTATAGCGAGGCACTTTGTGGCTGGTTGCCTGGCGCACAGCCTGACTGCCTGCCGTGCTGGCTGGTTGCTTGTACATGTCCGTGACGTCATATGTTTGTGGGGCTGTCTATGGAAAATCAATAAACAAAGACGTCATAACGTCTGTGTCTTTCACAGCGGGGACATGCGCAGTGGCCGCAACCAGAGCGAGACCGAGACCGGCAGACAGCGAAAACAGAGGCAGCGGCAGAGGAAGAAAACGCCGGCCGGCAACGCCATCGCGACGTTGCGCGTTGTGGTTTTCTCCCTGGTCGACAGCGGTAGCACGTGCGTTGATGACGTCGCCGTTGCTGGCTCACGCGTTTGCGCGCTCTCGCTCTCTCTGTTTCTTATCTTTGTTGCTGTGGCTATCTCTTTTCAGTTGACGTCACTCGGATGTGAATATTGCTGAACTGCTTCAATTTTGAAGTACAACTAGATTTGTCTCGCTCGAGAGTGACGTCACATTCAGGCATGTTGCGTGTGGGTCCATTTCTGGTGAACTTGCTTAGAGTGTGTAGGTGTGTGCACCTGAACCAGTTAACCAGTCCTTGACTTTGGGAAAATCTTTAAATACCCTATGCAGATATAGACCAAATAGAGTATTCAGTTTCGACACCAAACACTCATCAGATGCATGTACACAGATCAAGTTTCTGCACCGTAGATGAGCATAAAAAGTATAATAAGTGTACAAGTTGTAATAAACTTGATCTGGGTAGGAGACGCATACGCAAGAACCGGCATATGAATTCGCTTTGGTTATTGGCAAATCAAGTTAGTTTTCTTGGCTGTCTAAATTGAAAATAATTATTGCATGGAATTTTAAGTCATATTATTTCTGATTAAGAGATGCTATTTGTTTCATTTCTTATTGTGCACGTTTCCAAACTGTCTGTATGTATCATGGTTTATAGAATATTGCAGGTCAATGCATTTATTGAAACTATGTATTGATCGGTATTAAAAGTGGCATCCCTGTCTGACAGTCTGTCTACTCTGTTAGTTTTTAAATTATTTGCATTAAAGTGTGTACACATTATTTCTATATCGATTATTGAAAATTGACAGGATATCGATTATTTAAAATACTAGATCGAGAATTGTCTTAAGATATCTTGTCTATAAAAAATGCTTTTATACGAAAGATTTAACAGTTACTGTGGTTGCTTAGCCTGTCCCACGCTAGAGACTGTTTAAAATAGTCGAAAGTGATTTTCGAATATAGTAAAATTTTCAAAATATCGCAAAATTGCAAATAAAAAAATAAATAACGTACAAAGCGAAGTGCACAGTTTACACGAATGGGAATAGCAACAGGCCGCGGCAAGATGGTTCGCAACGAGTATAGAGTACTATATAATATAATGACAATAATTTGGCACAAAATGCACCTGCAGGCACCACGGCGAATTTGCATAGGATGTTGTTGGGAGTCTCTCTATCGGCGTGGAGTGGGCAGGCCCGTCTCACTGGCTGACTGGGTAATGTTAAGGTGGGTCATCGACAAAGTGGGCATGTCTGGCCTGGCTTGGGTCCGGGAAAGAGCACACGGTACACACAAATGAAGCAAGAGGCGAAGGGTTGCCGCCAAACCAAAACCAATTTATGCAAATGACTGCAAAGGCGCCGTCAGAAATGGTCGCTGCGCGGCAGCAACGGCGACGACGGCGGCGGCAGCATTGGCAAAGCAAACGCAAAGTGCCGCATGCTAATTGAAATTTGCAGTGAAACGTACGAAAATCAAAATCAAAGCTTAAATAGCAATCAAAAAGAGCGAAAATTCCTTAAATTAAGCTCACGAACTTTGTAGCGAACGATGCGAAAATGATACATGCATTAAGACAGCAGTCGCAGCAGCAGCAGCAGCAACACTGGCAACAACAACAGCAACACTGGCAATAGCAGCAACAACGGCAACACTGGCGCAAACGTAAATAGACGTAGCAAAACGAAGGAAATTCGCCGAGGCACATTTAGAATATCATCACAAAAAAGACAAAAGCTAAACGAAAACGCAGCGCGGCGAAGGAAGCGGTGGGCGCAGTGAGAGATAGAGAGGGAGGGCAAACAAGGAGTGCCAAGTTTTGGCTTGGCTGCGCGACTTTGGCTTGGCATGTCATGCTTAATACAGCCAATAAAAGCAACAAAAACAACAACGACAACAATAAACAACTTGGAAGCGACTTGTGCAGAGTTGAAGCTGTTTGCATGTATTTTTGGGGCACCGAGCGGGTCAGCGGCAACGCCAGCCAGCAACAGCAACAACAACAACGGCAACTTCTAAAAACAACAACAAAAGAGGCAGCAGCAGCAGCGCCATGCATGGCCCCCAGACCAGTTTCACTTGCGACGCTCCCAAAAATTTAACTAATATTAAAGCGAATGTGTGTGCCAGTGTGTGTATGCATGCACATTGTGTGTGTGTTTGTGTGTGCATGAACTATAGCGCAGCAACTCGCAGCGCATTGCACTAAAGTTGCACAGCGTCAGCGCAGTGCAGAAGAGTCGGCGGTTGCGCGGAAGGCAAAAAAAAGCATTATGGGAAAAAATCTAGCGAAATCGAAAGGAAGAGCCCATTGCCCCAAAGTTGGCTGACCGAGCGACCGACAGACCGACCGACCGACCGACCGACCAAACGAACGAGCGAGCGAACGAACAGGCGACCGAGCGACGATCTCACGTTTGTCTTTCGGTTCGGCTCAACGCGCAAGCAGCATACGCCAACAACAGTTAGAAAACGTGGCTTGGAACCTGTCTAAAAATAGCCACAACGAATGCAACACACATACACACACGCATACACGAACACACGAACTTGCAAAACGAACGAAAACGAAATGAAACGAAACGAAACGTTGCCGGCTTCAGCAGCCGCCTCAACTACGCCTCAAACTGGAACTCAGACATATCGAAGCAGCAGCATCGCGTAGCCGACGCAGCCGCGCCGACGCGCTAACTCTCACTCTCCCTCTCACACTCGGGAGTGGAGCGAAGAAGATGCTTGCGCTGGGAGAGAGAGAACTGAACGATCCGCTGCCGTCGGCAAGTGTGTGAGTGCGCATGATTTTTTGCACCTCTCTGCGCGTGCTCTCTGCTGGCCACTTGTTGCGTGCGGCTTTTGATTTCGTTCGCGCCTTTTGTTGTTGCACATTTAAGGAGAGTTACGTAGCATTCTTTGTGTGCCACTGAATCGTGAAAAGAACAAGTAGAAAAGAGAACTGTCAAGTAATGGGGTCAGGATGTCATTTCGTTACATTTTTCTTTTCCTTATTGGCAATTGCACGTCGTCCTCGATAAACATATTCGTTACTCGATAAATTCGATTTTTAAAATTATGCTTCTGTTAAATTTAAATGCGTGATCGCAATTTGTACATATATGCAGCGACATTTAAATAATTAAAATAAGGAATATATTTTATTGAATTCAATTTTACAATTCAAATTTTGAAAATTATTCGATCAAAAATCATCGATTTTCTATTTTCAATGTGCAAATCAATCAAAATCAATATGCAAAATGGTTTGATTTTAAAATAAATATTTTTGGGAATTTAAATGCTTATAGAGCAACCTCATGTTAATTCATTTTTTATTAATCCCATTTTTGATTGGAAAAAAATAAAGAAAAATAAAAAAACAGACAGCAAACGCCAAAAAGACGACTGTTAATTCTTAACTAAGCTATAAACTAAAGTTAGCAGATAACTAGTCTAAAGGCAAAATATGAAATGGAATTATAAAAATTCACGCCTCACTTTTTATATAAAAGTCACGCTCATTATATAATCCATACGCATAGCGGGATTTTTCTTTACTTTGTTAATTAACCCAGGTTGATTTTCCACACTCCAATCCGATATCCTTCAAATCGTTACGAAGCCCACACACACAGTGCCGCACAAGGAAGCTCCCTGTGGAGGTGGCCTGTCGAGGATAATATGTGGGCGTGTGCGTAGGCGAAGCGGTAGGCCTGTAAAAATAGGAACCGAACGAGATGGATGGAAGGAAAAGTGATTCAGGTGAGGCGACGAAACGTCAAAAATAAATACGAAAGAAAAAAATCCGTTGCCATATTTCATGTTGTTCTTGTTGTTCGACTGCCTGCGGGCGGGCGTGAAGCAAGCGAGCGACAGCGCGAAGCTTTTTAATGACGCAAATGATTTCTGTGTTCACGCTGCACACAGGTGTGCATGTGTGTGTGTGCGTGCGTTTGTGTCCCACTGTCGCTTTAGCAGGCGCAGGCGCCCTAACAGCGACGTCATCGATTTTTTCTCGCACGAGCTGCATTTTGTTGCCACAACCGTTGTCCGCTCCCCGCGCCTCGGCTACCTCGCCTGCCTCAGCTGCTATCGATGATGGTTGGGGAATGACGTAATAGTATTACACTTCGGCTCTCGCCAAAAAAAAAGCCGAGCCGAGTGCACAAGGTAGGTCGGGTTCTGCGGTCGCTCTCTCGCTCTCGCTCTCCCCCTCTCTCGTTCTCGCTCTCTCACTCTCGCTGGCAGCTGACAGCGCTGCTCGCAGTCGGCGGTTCCTTTGCTTTGGATATAGTCGCGTGTGGCCGTAAAGATAAGTTCAGTCGCGTCACAGACGCCGCATTGTTAACAACTTCGACGGCAGCAAATCGCAAACGCGCAGACAGAAACTGAAAACAAAAAAAGCTTAGCTAAACAACAACAACTACTAAAAATCAGCTTAAATAACTGTAGAAATCTTTAAACAATTCATTAATAAAGTTTTGCAGAGATTCGCAGTTTCTTTGATTGAATTTTTGCGTACGCGAATTGTGTGTTAAAATTTGTTTAATTTGTTAAACAAACAAACAAAAAAAACAATAGCTCTTTCTCACTCGCACACGCTGCTGGCAACAAGTTGTCGCGTCTAGTCGGAAGCGGAAGCCGGTCCGGGAGCAGCGCGGCGTATGCGTAATATTGCTGTTTGTGCCACACAGTGCGTATGTGTAATGTGCCAGAGATATTGTCTAAGTAATGTAAATGCAGACATTGAAACAAGGAGTGCTTGCAGCTCTATATAGACCCTATACAGATCTGTATATATACATATATATATATATATATATAGTTTCCATGTGCCTCAGTGCGTATGTGTAATGTGAAATGAACTAAAACTAAAGAAAGCGCTTTCAGTGTCCTTGCAACGCGTATATATAGACTCTATAGCATATAGACAGATATATGCATGTTTGTGCCTGTACATGCTTGTCCAAAAACGTGCGTAAATCATTACGTCGTCGTTTAGCTTACGTCGTTAGTGCGAACTGCGCAAACGTCGAACAGAAAGAGACGTAGCAGGAGAAGCAGAAGCAGAAGGAGGCAGAGACAGAGGCAGAGACAGAGACAGAGAGATATATAGTAGATATAGCAAGACGTGTTCAAGGCAAGTTCAAGTGTAAGGGCAGCACGAATAACGGTAATAATAATGCTGGGCAAGGACATTTGTCGCGTGTGTCGCGGAGCGTGCCCCTGAATGTGGAGGAGTAGGTGCCAACGAAGTGATTACCAAAAGGAACAGCTGCAAGAGCGACGAACGAGTGAAGGCGCTGGCAAACGAGAAGCAGAGGAATCCGTAACAGTTATAGCCGAAGCGGGAGCAGCAGCAGCTGGAGCAAGTGGAGCAGGCAACAGCCCAGCGCGTTGTCCCACTTTGTTTGTCGTGCTGGATCGCTCGAGGCGCAACGCAGCGCGCCATACAGGTGCATATAGAGTTATATGTATGTGTTGTACTCCACTGTCATACGCATCCGCATTCGCATACATCCACTCACACACACCACTACGCCCACACACACACACACACACTCACATATACACTGCATAGTTAAGTATAATGCGCGATCGTCTTGCCTCCTTGATTGTGGTGAAGCAAGAGGCGCAGGCGTCGCTGGGCCGCAACTACGATAGCAACAACAACAACGGCAGCAGCAGCAGCAGCAGCGGCGAGCAACTGCTCCAACAGCAGCAACAGCAGCAGCAGCAACAGCAGCAGCAGCAACTACAGCAGCCACAGCATATCCAGACGCAGCTGCAGTTGCTCCTGCCGCAGCAACCCGCTGCCATTAAGTGCGAATCCTTTGCCGGCAACGCCTCCTACTTTGAGGTAAACAACAACTCACGCTGCAGGCAGAATCTGAATGCCACCACCGCCGCCGTCGCCGTCGCCGACACAGCAGCAGCAGCAGCGGCTGCCGCCGTTTTGCCAGCAATAATCTATCCGTGCCGCAATCTCTTTCCCGACGGCTGCGACATCAGCTACTTGGGCTGCGCTGTTAACGTTGGTTTCGCTGGAAACTGTGCCAACAGCAGCAACAGTTGGCACAGCAACGGAATACGTAGTACGTGTATGTATTTATGCTCATGTATGTTTTCTACTGCTCGCGGTGTTGGGTTTGTTGTTTGCTGCGTATACGCATTGCTTAGGCGTTGCGTATACGCAATGTTGTAGGCAATTGAATATATGAAAGCGTTATACTCCTTAACTGCCTTAGCTGGCAACTCGCTAAATGCAATATGATCTACAGTTTAGTTAGGATAGTTAACAGTTTATGCAGTTTTCGGTTGCGCTAATTCGAAATTATTTAGTCCAAGTTCTACGATTTTTTGTTATTACCAACAACAACATTTTCTAAGACAGTTATCCAAATTATAACTAATTATATTATATTTTATTGCTAATTACATACGATTTAAATAGTTTAAAGCATGCGTAAATAATTGTGATTAATGTATACTATAAACTTAATATAGTTTTATTTGTACTTTATTTTTTTTCTTAACATTTTTTATAGTAAAGGGTTTATTTCCATTTTATTGGAAACTGCAGTCTTAGCTTTTTCAATGCGTCAAAATAGCTAAATTTGGTTTCTGAAAAGTTGGCAGCGTTACAGATCGTCTATCTTAATAAATAGAGAGTCTTTTGAAAGTCTATTTCGGGCTGCCATTAGCTGTATACACCTTGTTTAGGCCACTTGTAATTACCCGGCAGGGTATCTGAAATTAAATATTAGCCAATCGTTCGTTTTGGCGCGCATTATCGATTATAGTAGGTTGGTTGTATTCTGCCAACAAAAGTGGTCGGCAACAGATGACAACAACAACCATGACGCCAGCGATGCTATTAAGTTGGATGCAAAACGTTACAGCAGTTTCACGGATTATATGGCCCAGCACCACGCGGCACAACACAACGTCAACGTCAGCGTCAGCGTCAGCGGCGACGTCGTCGTTAGCGTCGTATCGTAACGAATCGGTTGAACTTGAACCGCGTGCAGGGAAGAAACCGAAGAAAACGCCAAGACGGAGAAAGTGATGAACTGCGTCAGAAGTGCATATCGTGTGTGTGCACATTGTATAAATAAATAGATTCGTAATTTTCATAGATCTATTGCATATGGTATATATGTATGTATAGATATTTATTGTCCGATATACTAGTGCCACGTGCTGATGACGTGCTTGCCGATGTCTGTCGAATAATCACGAGTCATTTTCGGCTGCTGTTTTTGTTCTCTCTTTTCTTCTTCTCTGCCACCTGCTAATTTCGTTACGCTTTGTAATACCTTTTGGTCTGATAGGCAGCAAATATAATATAATTATATGTATATTCTTGTTATTGCGGAAAGGTAGAAAGAAAAACAAGTGTATCATTACGATTCCCGAATGAAGCAGGAAAAGGAGCAAGATCTATATATAAGGGAAAAATCTCTTGTATGCTAAATCGCTATCTAAATCTTTTAATTAATAAGAAAACCTATACCTATCATACAATGTCTAGATTCGTGTAGTTTCTTCCTATTTTAATTACTAAATATATCATAGTTTCTTTTATTTTCGCAACAATCGATGCAATTTGCCATACGCGATTTTCACCCAGGTTAATTGTCCGCAACTATAGAACTGTCTCGGATATAGTATATGTGCATATATATTCCCTCCTCCCCGCCCCCAATGAGGCAGCTCGTTGTCAATAATAGATTGGGGACCTGTGTAATTGTTCTTCGAGCAATTATCTGGCTATTTTTATGTGTGTCTCTTCGATTCGATTCCGCATAGTTTGTGCTTAGATTCCGTTTTCGTTTTCGATTTCAATTGCATTTTTTATAGATTGTCGGGCTTATTCCGTATAGTGAGTGCATTGTCCTCAGATCACGCGGCGATGTCACACTTTGGCATGCCAAAAACTTTGCCGCATCGATATCGAGATCTTACGAGGCGGTGACATTTTTTGTCTTTAGCAGAGGGTATTTTTGAAATACGCTGCCCGGAAAAAAGGGACTTTTGATCATGCTAAGGACATTGAGCTGCAAATCTAGGCGGATTTGGAAATTTCTTTTGTTAGGTTTTTTTTACAATCTGATTGAATTCCAAAGTCAAGCTGGGTTTTCTATACTTATCTCTGTCTTCCATAAGCACAGTTTATGGAGCTTATGCAGTCTATCTAAATTTCGGGTATTCAAAAGTGTAAAACCTGTCGATGTTGCGGTGTTTATGGGATTGCATCTTGATGCATTTGCCAGAATTTATCTAGCAGGTTTTTTACAAAGTATTTTTCGATTTGACACGCTATACTCATTGTTTATGCGTGTAAAATTGGGTATATTAGGCTTGAGTATATATTTTATTTAATTTTTTTATTTATGAGTATTTAAATAGCTGCCTGGCTAATAAAAACTTCGATGTGCGTAACATATATGTAAATATTATTTATTTTATTTATTTAGCTGTTCGTGGGCAGAAATGTCCGCTACAGGGCATCAAAGAGTCGATAGAGCTCTGTGGCAGCACTGCCAACTTGTTTTGTTGAGGCTTCTTTATTGCCTTTTGGTCAATTGGGATGTTTGTTGTTTCTGTTGTTGCTATCGCTAATTTGAAACTGATTGGATTGCGAAACCGTTACATGTCACAGTTACTTGTGCTGCTAATAAGTTTTATTTAATATCTTAATCGCTACGATTGCAAAAACATCCTCCGTTGATACTTTTTAACATTCTTCTTTAATCGATAACTGTGAATCCGATAGCTGAGAGTCCTCTAATAATTAATTCGTATTATAACAAGACATCTCAATTGAATGTGTTGTAAATTGCGGCAAACAAAAACATAAAAATAAAAAACTCAAAAATGTCCAATTCGCAAAATTGTTGTGAGCTGCGTGTGCAATTCTCTTCTGAAGGAAAACTTGTCAAATAGACAACAACAAAAAAACAGCAACACGAAGCCTCACAAATTGTTGTTACAACGTGTTGCAAGACTCAAAAAAAAAAAAAAAAAAACGATGAAGATTTTTAGCCTCTGCTTAAATTTGTTTTTGTACCCTGAACGCATGAGTTGAAAAGGGTATATTATATGTAAAACAAACCTGCTTTTATTTATTTATTTTTATTTATTTAAAGTCGAATCAAATGCGAATATAAAACTTGCCAAAAACAGATAAAATTATATTGAAAAACCGTAAATAAAAAACAATACTTAAAATGGGATAAAACAACTTGTACTTATTTTAGGTGCATAATTTTGTTACCTTGTTTTTACTTCATTCTTATTTTTATTTTAGAAATATATAAACACTAATTGCAGGGTATGCAGTCGATTGGCAATGCCAATAGTTTTCCTTACTTGTATTTTGAGTGTTTTTTTTTTTAATAATTTTTTTTTTAATAATTGCACAGATTGTATGGTATATACATATGGTGCATATGTATTCTTATGTATGTCGTCGATTGGCTTGTTCAGTTCATGTTTTTGGCGCGCAACTTGTTTGTTTGACCACTGTTGTTGTCGGCGCATGCTTCTGAAGATGCGCCTTGGTCAGCATGTAGGGGGTTAGATTATATCTTTAATTGGTAATTTCTATAAACTTAAACCGTTTAAGCTATCGAACAGACTCAAACCGCGTACTCACACATGTTCGTCCCACACACACAAATATACACTGCAAGGGTATAAAAATAAACCGTAAACTGCCCCGTAAGCCCGCGTGAAGCTCCGAGAACGCGATAAACATTTGATGGCGTAATCGACGTTGGTATGTTTGGGACTACAATACGCATCTCAGGTGCATGTGTATGTTTGCGCGCGCTCTCGTCGCACTCTCACTCTCTTCCGCTCTCCCGCTCTTGCACACTCTCTCTCTCTCTGTATTTAACACCAAAAATAGTTCACAGCCGCGTTGTGACGTCATTGAGTATGTGACCAGCTGTAAGACAGGGTCGTCGCCGGTCTCTCTGTATACAACACGCCACCGCGAGCTCGCCTCTGCATGTGTGTGTGTGTGTGTGTGTGTAAAACAGCTGAAAAAAGGAAAAGCTAAATGCGACATGAATTGTGGCTCTCGCGTTCGACTGTGCGTGTGTATGTGTGTTAACGCATGCTCTGCCTGTCTCGTATTCAAGGTCATTTCTTTTTCTCTCTCTCTCTCTCTCTTTCTGTTTTTCACTTTGTCTATAATTTCTTGTCAAACTCATGCTTACTTCACACACGTGCGCCAGCCTGCCCCAACTGAAATCCTTTTGAAGTTGTTCGATATACGATAATTGCTGCTGCTCGATTTTATGCAGTGAATTAAGCGTTCATCGATGTACGAATGGTTTACGTAGAATAAAAGTATTAATTTCCGTTTATACCCTGGCACACACACACGTGCGCACATGTTTGCATGCATGTATGTACACAGCGGCTTTTACTCTGTGTAGGGCGAGCCTTCCATGCTAGAAACATACAAACAAGTGTGTACACACCCATCCACCCATCCGAACAAGTGTATACACACACATTTCGTATCTCTCTATTGCATTCGCTTATGATACGCACTTGAAAATCGTGACGTCCTTGGCTCTGGACTTGGAACGACGCCTGTTTACCCCTTTCAGCGTTCCGTTCCCTGCTGTCCCACATGTATTCCACTGTGAGCGTATTCATGGATCGATACCGAGCCGAAGTAAAAAAGGACTCGTCGTTGTTTTTTACCGTTTACCGCTTGTTGCCATGTCCGAAATAAAAGTGATGACGTCAACGAGAGAGTGAGAGTGAGCGAGCGAGTCAGCGTATACTTTAAACCTGGCCGATAAAGTTGCTGCAAAAACCACATTCGTATTGAATGTCCTTGCCAAGGGTCTTCAGTCTCAGTTTGTGAAAATAGTTTGCACATGTATTTCAAATGTTTTAATTTTACTCCAACTGTTATCGATTTCGATAAGCTTAAGAATTTAAAATTGCCGATTGCTTTCAAGGTTATTTTCGTTGTGATATTCCACACTTAATTTCGAAAACTGTTTATTGCAACTTTTTCTTATCTATCTTATTATTATACATATCTCTCGAAACATAAAATCTATACACACGGGCTACATCAAGTCGAAAAAAACTAATAAAATCCATTTAAATATCGTCGCAACAAAGGAAATAAATGCAAGCAGAGAATCCTATTAACGAGTCAAACATCGCGTAGTCGCGTTAACAATGTGACAAGATTGTCAAATAGCAACAACGCATAGAGACGGCGCATTCTGAAACGCGTTCTGAATCATTATATAGCATATATTGTATGCTACATATGTATAAATAAAATAACATTAGCATTTCAATATACGCGCAAGTGTTTGTATAATCGCAGCCCCCGTTTAGCCCATTCCCGAAATCGGCTTACTTACCATAATGCGATGTTTGGTGCAATAAATATCAATAAAAATATTTAAATTTAGAACAGTGCAACTTTTTGGCCAGCTAACGGAATAAATTAAGCTTTTTGCAAAGTCAGCAACAGCAACTGAAACTGACACTGAAAATATGTACATATAAAAGCGTTGAGGTATTCATTTATAGCAAATACATGTGCATTATACATTTATGTGGCTAAACAAGTCTTTCTATTCGGCTTATTAGCAACTCTATTGTTATAATTTGCGCAGGTTGCCAAACTTATGTTAAGCTCTTGATTGCAATGCAATTTGTTATATGGTCTGAAACATCCTTTCTTTTATTGATTCAGTTTAAGCTGCGGTATTTTCAATTTATACCTGAATTTATTCTACTGAAATTGAATTTCTTTAGTTCGTTCTTACGAGATGTTTTGTTCGTTATTTGCACAAATTTAGTCAGTTTTCAAAGAGGGTAAAGCAAAGAACTCCGCGAGAGCAGGTTGAATTATAGTTAGCTTGCGAAACTAAAATGCGCTCGCTATAGACGTCTGTGACTTTGGTGGCCTTCGGTGAGCTTATACTATTCCGATTAAGACGCCAACGAGATGCCCCGCTAACAATTGTCGATGTTAAATTTAGCCCATGCTCAACTGGATGCAATTGCCGCATAATAAAGCGAAAAAACTTGATAGGTAAAATAAAAAAACGTCTAAGATCTCAGACTGACCAAGAAGCTGTTGCTGCAATCACGTCATGTATGACTGGATTCTGTGCAAAAGATGTGCCCAATCGGAATCGACTCAGCTGCAGTATAGCCTTCACTGCAAGCCGAGTAACTGGGGGATTCTACATACTGAATTCCCCAAGGCGACAGTTTATCATCTGCAGTAAATGTATGACCTTACCATGATGTGGTTTTCCAGCTTGCCCCTTTGCTTAATTAACGGAATATTCACTCTCTGGGGATACTAATGCTTTAAATACCAAATTTCCCAAAAGTAACGTTCCTTTCGAAGATGATCACTAATTAATGCTATTTCATCGGTTACTCCAAGTTAAGTCAAAAGAATTAAGCAATTTCAATTGAACAATTAATGCTGATTAACAATCCGTTCCATAGGAAGATTTGCCAAGCACAGGCAGACAAGTTATCAAAACATATTCAAACTACATTCAACGAGCTCCAGATGAGCGCTCACTTCGGATGCCCAAGTCGTTAGACCTTTTGGTTATATCCATTGACTTGCCTAGTTAACTGTTGAATTGGTCTGACGGCTGACTCGACGCTCGACTCGACGCTCTTGCCGTGGCAATTGGTCGGCAATGCAATTGTGGCAAATTCTTTTGTGTGCCCGGCTGCTGCTGCGCGGGGTTTAACATTGAACTTTTTGTTTAGCCAATCGACAACGACATAAGCTACAGATACAGACAGACATAGACTCGATTCCCACAGCATCGAATGATTTATGGCTATGAAAAAAAAAAGCAGCCAGCGTATGTAAAAAGGCATAAAAGGTATTCGGTTGGATCGACCATTGTAGCATTGCGGATCTAACGGGTGAAACGAGAACCTTGTGCATTTAACACGCCACTCGGCAGCAAACCGCAGCAGACGAGGAAAAATACACACCTTCGGCAGATCGAACGCTTCTTAAAACGAAACAAAAACAACGAACTTCAATAAAAACCCATTGCGAAACGCGTATCGACTCGAAATATACTCCGCACTATATTTTATATATGGTCACTCTATTCTATCTCAGTTTACTCATCTCTATTTATTTGAATTTGAATATTAATTTCAATGCATTCAGCTTTTGTTTGATATCAATTGCATTTATTATGTGTACACACTTATTTTATCATTAGCGAAACATTTATCTAAGAAGCAAAGTTGTCTGCAGTTGCGGATATTTAATTCTCTCACACTTATCATACCTTTTGCTTATAATTTTCAATGGGTATCGCTTATAAAGAGTACAATGAATTATGGGGCAAGCTCTATGTTATTTTTCTATATTTTTTTCTCCCGCACTCGCTCCGCTTGCCAATCAGCATAATCAGCACAATCCATCGCCAGCATCACTTGCCGGCAATTTTATATCGATCATCGATTAGCGAAAAGACCTTGCGCATCGATTGGCAAAAAGAAATGCGTACAATTATTTACTCAGACCAAGCTCGTACTGCTAAAAATCAGATTACGATTTCGACGCGGATTTGTTGTTGCTCGCATGCTGTCGTCCGATTGCCGCTGCGTTGTGCAATTAGCATAAATTAATATTGGTTTACGGTGAAACATTCGCGCGATGACACATTGCAAGCAGACAGACAGACAAAGACATCAGAGACAATGTAGAGGCAACGCTGCGCTACTCATGATGCGACCGTTGATGAGAGTAAAAGTGATTCAACCGGTTCTAATTCTATTTCTATATCGTAGTTATTCGCTTGAGTTACGCGCATGCCGCGCACTAAATACTGAGCTTAGAATCGAACTCACTTTCAATCGAGCTGAGTATAATGTGCACGAGTGACAGCACCAAAGAAGAATACGAGAACGTAGAGAAAGCAAATCTTGGTGATTATTCGTGATCAGCCTTAAGATACCCTGCGCGATGTCGCAATCACGCATATAAATACGCAAAGGCAATTACGCATGGCTATTCCCTTAAGCTGAAGTCAAGTTTTTCGATTTATTGCGTAAAAAAAGAAGTTGAATTAAATAATTTATATATATAAAAGAAAATCTTAGGCACTAATAAGTTCTGAAAATCAATAAAAAGCCTGTCAATATAGATAACAATCGATAAGCTCGCACGGTACCGAAACAGTTGGTGTTTTTCGTGCTTTTTGCATGTGCATAAGCCATAGCTTTATTTTTTTTGCATTCATCTGTTGCTTCCTTGTAGTCCTGGCTCAAAGTCGTGACTTAAACGCGGCTGCGAAATCAGCATGCGATCTTCTCGACAGCGCATTAAAATGCCAAGCTAATTGTTCGTATCGCCCGAACGCGGTGCTAAAGCGGTTACTCCTGCAGCCTGTTCCCACTGCTCGGC
This sequence comes from Zaprionus inermis, assembly GCA_018151445.1. NCBI lineage: Eukaryota > Metazoa > Arthropoda > Insecta > Diptera > Drosophilidae > Zaprionus > Zaprionus inermis. Next base: position 3,185,875 of record JAECXD010001696.1, read on the forward strand.
CGGCAATTAAGTAATAGACGAAGACTCAGTTGCGTGTTTTCAGTTGTCAGAGATGCTGGCAACAATAGCAACAATTAACTAGATAAACCTTTATGAGCAAGTGGCAGCAGATGCTGCCAGCGAGATCGAGCCGCACAACCGAAGCCAACTTTGCCTGTTTCCCGCAAATACGGCGCGGCCCGGCTTAGCAAGGCAAGGCATCGCATCGCATCGCTATCGGTGTCGCCGACTATTAATTATCGCCAAAAGTGCTGGCTACGCCGTGTGTAGGTGAGGTAGCCAGCTAATCGAGCTGTGGGCTGTGTACAAGAAGTTGCTCAATATTTGGTGTGGATGTTCCTCGAATTGCTTGGTCGCATCGCCACTTTCCGGTTAGCAGAGTATGCAATTAATTTGTAAATAGTTGAAAACGGATAATTTGCATTAAGATTCGCAGACATGTGAATGTGTACACACACAGAGACAGGTGAATTCCTAAGCTGTCATGGCGGCCTAAAACTGTGAGAACTTGTCAGCTCACAGCCAGCCCAAGGATAGCAAGCAGATCTCCATCATCATAGCAGTCAGCTTTTGTGCAGGCGCGCCGTCACGGTGCTGCCCTACTGGTCTAAGACAATAGCTTAATAAAACAATTATGGAAGCTTGCTCGCAGTTTTGAGATCAACAAGCCCAGCGGGCTGGCTGCGGGCTTAGACTCGACCCTGCGATACCCTGGACAGACTTAAAATTATTCTAAAATATATTATTTGTTTATTTTCAATAATTTTGTAGCTTAGCATCGATATCGAAGTAATTTACCGTAACACCCCACTTCCTCCTTGTACGATCTCTTGCACACCTTCTGCTGGCTTTTGGATTCACTTATATTTACTTTTATTAGCAACGATTAGCTGCAGGGTATTAAAAGCACGGCACGCTGAGACCTTTTAAATATCGATGGCAACGTCGTTGCAAGAAAACAAAAATGTATCACACCTTAGTTAACCCCCGACACCTTGCAGCAAACGACAAACCTTTACGCTTCGGAATGTGCCCGCAAAATTGCAAATGTCGTGTCATCACAATTTTTTTTGAACGTTTCGACAATAGCTACAATAAACTAATAGTTCGATTTTTGAGCCATGGAAGATGCCAGGCAACTTCAAACCGAAACAACCGAAGCCCAAACCCAAAACACAAAGCCAAATACAAGCTAAAAACTGGGAGAAGCGCCTAAAAATTGAACCAAACTTTGAAATTGACAACGTACAACATGAAAAACACCGAGCTTAAAAACAAGTAAGGAGTTAGTTGATAGTTGTAAATAATTCGACTACAAGATACCCTATGATCGATTGAAGGAAGAATATTTTCTGGCATGTCTTCTATGTTTATTAAGCGAAAAGCAACGAAGATAAGAGGGTGTTATTAGGGCAAATTTATTCTCTCCAGCGTCTAAGCGACTTCTAAGAAAGAGGTCTGATCTTCTGGGCTGTCAACTCTTATCAAGAACCCTCACACTTTGCAGTGTAAGATATGCCATAATATACATACATGTACATCTTCGACTACTTCATCTTTTGCACCTCGACTCACACACATTCGCACCAAGCTAAACATGCCCATTTTCACCCATTTGCGATGGGTGCAGGGTAAGCCTAGCTTGTCTAATGGCCAAAAACTGTGAGCTTGGCTTTTGGGAGCGTTCCGTGAACTCCACGATGTCTGTGTTGCCAGCTGGCGCTCGAGCTGCAGCCAGCAGCAGCAGCAGCAGCAGCCACTAGCACCGACATCGACAACGACAACGACACCGACACCACAGCCACAAATAATACCAGCAAAGAGTGCGACGAGTGCTAATGATCATCATGATGAGGTTTTCTTGATGTATTGCCCACAAAAGATTTCGCAGTGTGCTTCGAGCTTCGTGGCTGCTTCGTGTGCTTCATTATTGATTTAATAACCGTCTTGAAGACACGTTTAAACTGCAGTCCGAGCGTGTGCAGCCATCTAGCCAGCTAGCTAGCTTAGAGCCTGAGTCAGATTTAAGTCATTGTTGCCATGCCTAGGATCATGCTATTAATTCCACACCAAGGCAAAACAGAGTTGTAACCTGCGATCCACGAAAAACCGAAACCGAAACCATGCAATGAGATGTAACATGATGATGGGATATAAATAATATGCCTGTGTCTGTGTGTGTGCGTGTGTGTGTGTGTTTGTGTGTGTCTGTGGGAAGTGGGATGTGCTGCGATGATGATAATGTTTTTAGTTTTCATATTTCTTTTGGCTAATGCATTATAAAATATATATCTATATTTATCATTGTTTGATAATGGACACTTATAAATGCATAGGGTCTCATTAAAAATGCTTGAAAATGGGTTACGGGTTGGCACACTGTAACCATAGATCATCATATATGATGGGGCCTTACCACCGCACTTCACCAACACATATCAATCATTTTTCGTAGCTAAAGAAAATCTCTAGAGCTCCAAAGTTATGCCGTTACTGTACCGCTATGCACTTGCCAGATACAATATCTGAATTTAGATATGCGAAAATTACAATTTCGTTAGTGCACACACCGACAAATCAAATCTTCGTAAGCGTTCGCCCCACCATTCCTCCATTGAGAAAGAGATATGGGTTAGGCTCAATTTGCGTCCAAGCAGTCGGCACGACGACGACGACGACGACAGCGACAGCGACAGCGGTATAATGAAGTTTGGCTTGAAATTTTTTTGGAACTTGCCGGAGCACATCTCGCACATGCCCAAGACAAGCTTGGGGTCTGGTCGGGGGAAAGGGAGGGGAGCGGTCTTTGGGTGCAGTAGGCGGTAGACGGTGTAGCAACCCAATGGGAACCTTACTCGCTTTGTTGCTGCTGATCAAATTGGACCTTAGGTCCAGACCAAACAACCGGTCTGGTAATCTGTCCTAGATCTATCAATTGGATCCTTTGTATTTTTTAGGTAGACAGGTGCTTTTATTGGCTTATGTTTAAAGACTGCTCGGAGGATTATAAAGCATAAAAATAGGCTTGCGCTACCAGACATAACAACTAGTTTCCCTCGTAAACCCACTGAGAACTCATACTACAGAGTATATACAGGTCTAGTCGTGGTTGATGAAACACATGAGATATACTCAAGCTCTGTCTTCAATCTAATGTCCACTCCGCTGATGGGACGCATCAAAACGTTAATTATACACATTATAGATTCTTCTTTTTTTATTTATCTGGCTTCATTCACTTTCGGTATGATCCTAAGCGGCGTCTCTTTTAATGCCTGTTCAAGCGGGGCTTGAATTATGTACGACTGTTTCGATGTTCGGATGGGTTACTCCATTTGAGATGATTTTGAATATTTTGGATCAGGATTTAGAACTGGTTTCGCGATAGCCGCATTAAGTCGGTAATCTACGCATATGATTGCATCTGATGTTCATATACACAAATGATTTAACACTTTAATTTCAATCAAACCAGTTTTCAGATCACACCAAACCAAGTCAAACCAACCAACTAACTAACTCTGCATCTGCCTAACACCGATCCGAACGAACGGTAAATTGTTTATTAGAATTCCATGCTAATTTCCAAATGGATGCGAATCTTATGCAGTTTCATGATCTTAACGATCCCACTTCTATCGCATATAAATGACCCTGGGTACAGTCTGCAATCACATCGGCTACTTATCATGACCCGATGCTCACTCTCTGCCGCTGCAGTTGCGCCAACACACGAATATGCGCCGAAAATAGAGAGTGTTGCGGGCGGGCTTGAGTGCGTGATTCACTCCTCATGGATGTCCGGGCAATACGCGATACACACGCTGGCCTTCAATGCTCTCGTTGCAGAGATTCGTATCGTTGACCCAGACGTAACCGAGTAGTGATCGTCTTGAGGCTTACTGAGCGTTTATTAATGCATGCAAATTCACACGAATCATTGGAATAATTAACTAACTACCCGCTGTGCAGCTATGACTTGTGATTAAGGGTATATTCAGTGGGTGTACATTAATTTCAATGACTTAATTTCAGTTGGATCTCCTACACTATGATCAGTTTAAGAACAATAATTAGTCTATACAAGAACATGCATTAGAAGATGTTTCGGAATTGTCTACAGTAGAGTAACCTGTCGAACCGATCATAACATGCATACATGATCTTACCGAATGACTCCTATTGCAGGTAAAAAAAAAAAGTATGTTAATTTCAGGAAACCCTCGAAGCGCCTAGACGTTTGCCCACGCTTCGGAGGAATACAGAAATTTGAGGACGGGCTGGGCAATTAGTTGCAACGAAAACAATGAGGCATTCGAGTGCGATGGGGATGGGGTACGGCGATTGCATAAATCAATCAAATTGGGCTCTCACTCGACGACCATTGGGTAATAGATCCAATTTCGATATGAATTTCAAGCCAGACTAACAGACGGACGGATACAAGACTGTTTCGGGTCTTCTCTTGTTTTTTGTTTTTTTTGTATTTTTTTGCACAACTTTAAATACCAACCCCATTACCTATTGCCCATTAAGTATTACGTTTTGTGCCGCATCACTGCAACGGAAAGAAGAAGAAAAAAACCAAGAGACGAGCATCAATGCAAATCGATAATTAATAGTGAAAGTCGAGTCAAGTCTCAAGTATCTCTGGGCATGCCTCAGCCTGTGCCTACGACAACAACAGTAATAAAGAGGCAGACGAACGGCCTCATCATCAAGGTACTGCAGGAAGTTTTCTCGGACCCAGGCAGCTCTACTGCGACAATGTCTACTAAGCTAGTCTGCGTCGTCGTCGTCTGCGTCGTTCATGGATTTCAATGGCGATAGCATCGACGCCTCTGCCTCTGCCTGCACCGAAACCGAAACCGAACCTGCAACGGGCAAAGAGCCGACTGACTCCTTGGCCCAAGCCCCCAAAACCCATTTGTATAGCTCTCACACAAATACTTCACACGAAGCCGTACCCAAGGCGGTTGGCCTGGGCCTGGGTCTGGTTTTTGGTGCAACGCTTTAGACGGTTGTCCGCAGCGTCATCGGAGCACCCACTAACTCAATGACAAAATGCCAGTGCCGGCGCTGAAGCTGCCGCTGTAGCTGTTGCTGTAGCCGAGACCGGAGTCACCAAGCAGCACACAGCCTGACCCGGTGCGAGCCAACGACGTTGCGACGTTGTCCATACCACGACGCATTACCATTTCTTCGGGTCACTGCACAAGTTTGTCTTAGCAGTCCCTTGCGCACCGCCCTCCCCCATGCGCCCGTCTGGCTGTGCGCGGTGTCGTCTCGTCTGTCAGCTACGGCAGATGCATATGTCCATGTCCATTGATCAGACGGCAGAAGGCAGAGCGAGCGTGCAATCGAGTTCGCAGTTCAAAGTATATGGCAAGACGAGAGTTGTAGCTTGCATAATAATATGTATTAACAACATTATATAAAAAAACGAGTAAGGTACAGTTGGGATCCAGACGACTGTCAGATACCCTACCAGCCAAGCATATGGGTTCTCGCCAGCACACACACTTCACAAGCTTGTTATACCTTCAGCGGTTTTTATCTCTAAACCAGTCTTACTCCATCCTTTCGTCTCTCCAGACTCTATTACCTTCTGTAACATCTTCAGCATCAGCAGCGATTCGACAACTTCATTTCCCCAATTCCCTGCAGCTTATAAACTGCATTTAAAATTCACTAGTCAGCTGAGTACCCAACCCAAATGGATTACCGAAGTCAATAACATACCGATCGTACCGCGTATGCCCATGGGTAATAAAAACAATAGCACATTGTAATCTTCAATTTGAAATCTTCGGCTCTTCCCGGTAGCTTTTTCTGCTACGGTAGCTTACGGTAGTTGTTGCGGTCTCCCTAACTCCCTTCCCGCCTCTCTCCCGCTATTTCTTTCTCCGGTATCGTTGCTATCTGCTACAAAGGGTATCGATCAATTGCTTTCTAAATAACCGAAGGCATTACAATGATATTTAATTTCGATTTCAGGCCTTTGTTATGTCCGTTGATGCATTGTTCAAAGACTTTACCAGTGTGTGCGATGGGGTGTGTGTGTGTGTGTGTGTGTGTGTTTAGATGGGAAGAATAATTTTCCCGAGAAATTGCGATATGATATCAATGTTCATAACATTCATAGCAAATCAATTTTGCAATGATAATCCAAGACGGTAAGATACCTTACTATGTGCTCCCAAGGTGAGTTATATATTTCCAGGGTTTAGTCGTAGGTTTATATACCTTACAATACTCTGCAGTGAAGAGTATTGCCATTGCGCTTCTCAGTAGCTTCTTACCCGTCATGGTAGTTGTATTCGTTGCACAGTCCTAACTTCACTTTTAGGGATTGTCTTCGACCCAGCGACATGCGACCCGACTCGGAGCAACATCGGCGCATTTCTAATTACGACAACTCTGCGTGTGCCAACAAAGACAATTGGGCAACGATTTTTGGCAATTCACAACACTCGAAACCAGCCAAATATTGTAAATACAAATACATATACACATCTACCCATTACTGCATGTCGTTAAAGTCGTTTCGCCCGTGGCATTTCACTTGCTTTCATATCATAATCGCGCCCGCGAGAACCATTGGCATTCACGCATGCCTAGAGCGTTAAATGCCAGCATTTTAATAAGACATTTTCCACACTTTCCTTATTTGCCTTGCAGGTGCCGAAAGCACAGCTGGTGATCCGCATAGAACATCTGCCACGAACAAACTTGGCAGCAAATTAAAAAGTGTAAAAACCGAAAAAGAAGAGGCCGAAGAAGTGGGTAGTCCGGGTCTAGACCCGACAATAAGTGGCGATTCAAAAGCGCCAGCCGAAGCGGAGGAGGCTGCTACATCATCTGCAGGAACACCCACCAGTGCAGCGACTGAAATCAGCCAAGTGAGGCCTTCTAGCCAAGTGACTACAAGCATGTTACTTCTGCAACCCAATGTAAGTGTAATAAATCGAAAGATATACCGAATAGATACGGGTTAGGTTTGTATAGCAAGAAAAGCGCAGCTAGACATTTAGGAATTGAAAAAGATTATATGAATATACTTACGGTTTATTCTGCTAAAAACAGTTGTCAAAGATCGTATAGAACAGATGTTAGTGTCATTTCAAAACAAAAATAAACAAGAAATCTGTTGAAATTTCCTGATTGAAAATGATGCTAGCTCGTGCAGGTGGTGCGTAAAGTTTGTCTACTTACCAAGTCTTCTGAAAATATCTCTCTGTGTTGCAAAACTAATGGTTGCTGAATGGCTACGCTAATTGCCCGCTGTGTGTGTGTGTGTGCGAGTGTGGTCAGGGAGGTGAGAACCTCCATAAGGAGTGAGCCAAGCAACCGAGCGCACGGGGAAGCCACAACAAGTAGAAGAGTAGGAAAGTCTAGTCAACATGACTGCGAGTTACCCCGTACAAGATACAACGAAATACCCGCTTAGGCTAGTCTAGCACAGTCTGAACGAATTCGATTTTCTGCTTTGCATCAAGCTACCCTACATTGGAAATAACATCAAGCAAGAAACTAGGAAATCAGTAAGTTAGTTAGTCAGTTTAAGCTTTTGCCTACAAAGTATTCCCTTTAACAAGTTCTAGTCGTTCGCTAGACTAATCCTGGAGCTACCCTATACTGGCTACAGGGTACACCCGGTAACAATAGCTTTATAATTGACTTCAATATAATCAGCATGTTGGCAAAACAGTGAGTGCCAAAAGAATATTGCCAGGCATAACCAATTGGAGAATTGTGCGATTACGATTCGCATTAAGGGTTGAAAGGGTCTGCACCAATCGGCGTTGGGTACGGCATCGCGCATGTCCGACGGCTCGACGATTTGCTGACTCCACCTTCCACGCTAGATGCGAGGACTATGCTAAGGCTTAGGTGCACAGCTCCACTAATTCAGACTGTTCTGGTCCGTCTTACCTTGCAGAGCTCGTTCAATTCTCTCTCGCCCTTCGACAATTTCTCAGCGCAATCCGCGACTACGACGACGCAGGCAACGTCCGCCGTGGCTGCCGTAGCGAGTAATGCGGGACATCAGCAGCAGCAGCAGCACCAGCACCAGCATCAGCATCAGCATCATCGTCATCATCATTCGCAGTCAAGTCCCCAGTCGCAGCAGTCGCATCACCTGCAACCGTTGCCCGCATCCAGCCAAAACTCGCTGCTGTCCCATGAGGAAGATCAGTTGATAAACAACTTGGCCGACGCTGCGGTCTCGCATAGCGAACTATTCTCGGATCTATTCTTTCCCTCGGACTCGAATAACTCGTTGCTTTCGCCAGCGTTGGAGCACTCGGTGGCCAGCTACACGGACACACAGTGCGAGGCGCCGCCGAGCGAATCCAACTTGGTCTGCAGCAACGACGACATCACCAGCTCCATTGAGAACCTAACCAAGTTGACTTGCATACGTGACAAGCGCATCTCATCCATACAAGACCAGCCCCAGTCGAGCAACCCTCCAGTATCTGGCGGAAGTCCCACCTCTTCCGAGCATCATCATTCGCTCTGTCTGCTTGGCTTGCGTTCAAGCAGCGATCCCGCCATAGCGTTACACGCCCAGCAGCAGCAGCAGCAACAGCAGCAGCACCATCATCAGCAGCAGCAGCAACAATTGCAGGCCGTGCAACTGCAGCGACACGGTGTCAGCGATCTGCTGATCTCTCCCATTTGCGGACCGCTCTCGTGCGGCAGTAGCTTGCCCAGCTTTCAGGAGACCTACTCCCTCAAGTATAGCAACGGTACCGCGGGCGACAGTCCCAAGCAGGGGGGTGCCGCGTCCGTACCGGGGCCCACGCCCACGGATCAGATACTCACATTGAAAATGGATGAGGACTGTTATCCGCTGACAACGGCCGCCGAAGTGATTGCTGGCCTGGGCACGGTTCCCACTGCTCGTCAGCTTCAGTCACTGCATCAGTTGCCAGGCCAGGCTGCGCCACACATGCCACATTCCAGTGCCGGCCAGGGTAACTGCAGTAGCAGCAGTAACAGCAACAATGGCTACAACTATCATGGTCACTTTAACGCCATCAACGGCACATCCACGCTCTCGCCCAGTTCCTCGGCTAGCTCGCTCTACGACTACAGCGGAGGCAGCCAGACCGATGGCTTCTATGGACAACAACAGCAGCAGCAGCCCCAGAGCTTTCAGCATCAGGTAAGTGTAAACATGGTCAACGAATCCTACAAGCTTCCAGCTTACTGCGTTTCGTTTGTAGAATTGTACCGCACTCAACGGGGAGCGTTACTCCTTGCCAACTTTCCCAACAATCTCGGGGCTGGAAGTCAGCGCAGTAAATACCGCCAACGCCGCCACCACCAGCAGCGTTAGCTCAACTTCCGGCTCTGTGGTCGCCTTACCCCTCATGCGTCGCGCCTCATTGCCCATTCAACGTTCCGTTTCACCCGCCGCCGTGGCGCACAGTCCAAAGCTGGCGAAAATGACACTGGGGCCGCGACACGCACACGCCGTCCAATCACTTCAGGTGCAACTAACATCGGCACCCAATTCCGCCATCTGCTCGCCAGCCAGCGGTGCTGGCGTGGATCTACTGCAGACTCCAACCAGCCGACTTATGCAGACATCAGCTTCGTCGCAGCTGTGCGCCGTTTGCGGCGATACGGCCGCTTGCCAGCACTACGGGGTTAGGACATGCGAGGGTTGCAAGGGATTCTTCAAGCGAACCGTTCAGAAGGGCTCGAAATATGTGTGTCTCGCGGACAAGAGCTGTCCCGTGGACAAGCGACGGCGTAATCGCTGTCAGTTCTGTCGATTTCAGAAGTGTCTTGTAGTCGGAATGGTCAAGGAAGTCGTACGCACCGATTCGCTAAAGGGACGCCGCGGACGTCTACCCTCGAAACCAAAATCGCCACAAGAGTCGCCGCCATCGCCGCCCATCTCACTGATAACCGCCCTGGTGCGCAGTCATGTCGACACAACACCGGATCCCTCCTGCCTGGACTATACACACTACGAGGAACCTGTCGATCTTCTGTCGCCTGTTGCCAGCACACTGAGCGGACTTAGCATGAGCGATGCGGACAAGGTGCAACAATTCTATCACTTGCTCACCAACTCGGTGGATGTGATCAGACAGTTTGCCGAAAAGATACCTGGCTACTTGGAACTCTCGGTCGAAGATCAGGATCTGCTTTTCCAGTCGGCATCGCTGGAGCTGTTCGTGTTGCGTCTCTCCTATCGCGCTCGCAGCGATGACACCAAGATGATCTTCTGTAACGGCACCGTGCTGCATCGCAGCCAATGCCAACGTTCCTTTGGCGACTGGCTCAATGGCATCATGGAGTTCAGTCGAAGTTTGCATAATCTGGAAATTGATATATCTGCATTCGCTTGCCTCTGCGCGCTTACCCTAATAACAGGTGAGTTCGGAAAGCTCAAGGTATCTGTCTGTAAATTTTCTATACATATATATATATCTCTTCCTTAGAACGCCATGGACTACGCGAGCCGAAGAAAGTGGAACTGCTGCAAATGAAGATCATCGGCAGCCTGCGCGATCATGTTACCTACAACGCTGAGGCGCAGAAGAAGCAACACTACTTCAGTCGTCTGCTGGGTAAGCTGCCCGAACTGCGATCCCTGAGCGTGCAGGGGCTGCAACGTATATTCTATCTTAAGCTGGAGGATCTTGTGCCGGCACCGGCACTCATCGAGAACATGTTTGTCACCACGTTGCCCTTTTAGGCGCCAAAAACGTTCTTCCTTCTTAAGACCTAGATCAAATATGCTAAAACAAAATAAAATACTAAAACCGTAAGAAATGAAACCTCCAGAACTGTAGCATGTAGCTTAACTAAAAAGGCAATTAAGAACGAGATGACATACATAGATAATATATAATATATGTACAATAAAAAATAGCACAATGAGTATAACGACATTTAGAGCCATTAGAGAGATTATTAGCTGTAGCTCACTAAAACTTCCATCACTAACATCGATAGGTTCGTTCACACACGCACGCACATCACTTGCGCCGATAGAAGCCGCGCTCCCTTCTCTTACACATATCGAGCCAGGTACCGTTATTACCGACAGCACCGATGACCATAATGATTGAAGCCGTTCATGAATATTTCATCATCTCAGCGAGCAGCGAGGCTATTCGTGACCTGTCAGCTCTAAGGAATTCACAACTTGTTGACGTTAATTGTTAAATTGTTTAATTCCCTTAAAATCAATAGGTATCACACACACACACACACGCACATGTATCGCACTCTTTTATTCTCCTAGAGTTCTAACCCCACGATACGGTACAATTACTTGCCTTGAAGTACAAATTACAAAGAAAAAAAGTGTCGTGCGCAGCCTACTCTTGCCTAAAAAGTTAACTTCTAGTCAATTGTCGTAAGCTTCTAATTTTAAAGTTAAGTTCTCGCGCGCCTCCATAGCTCAGGCACAAAATCACGATAGAACCCCACCCCAAATCGCAAAAATATATAAGAATAAAAACTATAGTTATTCTTGCCACAAAAAAAAAACAAACGGTATGTTGTAGCAAGATATTAAACTCTTCATGTTGAGTTTAGTGTTAGGGATAAGCGTTTTGAGCTCGAACGATGTTCGGGCTCTGTTATCATCGCACGTAACCAGTGCACAATGAGAGTTACAGTACCTTTATGTGATTTGTAGTGTAAATATATGCATATATGCAATTGTATATGCATATCTATTTACATATATGTATGCACACCTATCAAACCGTAGTGTAATGTATGTTGCAAATAATGTTATGATACGATTAAAAACTAATACTTAGCTGATGAGTTCTCTAAGAATTTGATATGTGAATCATGCACTCATGTATGTGTTATTTTCGATTGACGCCTCCCACTATGTGAATTTGTGATAGATTGGCATTGAAATCTTTATAAAGCTATATGTATATTTTTTTCCCATGTGATTTACTTTATGCGTAACTTTCTCACTTTATAGCAACAACAACAAGAAGTATATAAATATGCATTATGCAAAGCCGAAAGACAGAAATTTAAGTTAAACGAGAACTTTTACACATATACATAAACTATATTGAAACTATATTTTCTATTGTTCAACTATAGTTATACAAAATATTCTTTAGTCTAAGCGAAAGCAAAACATATCTGTCTATAGACCTTAGGGTCCACTTATCTCTAAACAACTCTAACCTTATTTACATTGGCATTATAGAATGATAATTAAATGCAAATTGTTTTCTAATTTAGATAGAGTATAAACAAATAATATAAAAATTAAAACTTAATATGAAATATTCATTAAAAAAATTTAATTAACGTACTTATAACAATATACATATATTTATATTTTGTATGTCCTTTATAACTAAGTGTGTAAATGAGCATGACATTGTAACTTACTATGAGTAACTGATCTGAAGTCTACAAATCTGGAAATATACCAAGTATAGATATTGTACAGGCAGCCATATTAATTAGTATTGAAGTACTTAACAAACATTATTTCTGTTCCTGCTTTTTCTGATAAACATGAAGCGAAATGAGAGAGACAACTCACTGCCGTAAGCAGGGTATCTAACAGTCGACTTTTCACAATTTCTTGTACAATTTATCAGAAAAAGTAGGCACCGTGTAATTTTCAACTGTAAGACAGTATAATTACAAATAAGCAAGATGACACCGTACCTTACTGATATAATCCTTATAGACAACTGTTTGCACAGAAGTATTAGCACATATAAACATATTCACAAACAATATATGCATCTGTTTTTAAGCAAACTAAATCTATAATTAGTCCATATGAATGAAACCGAAACTGTGTATTTGAAATATGGCAAAGCAGAAATATGGATATAAAATATTCAAGAAGAGAAATCAAACATCGTCGCCCAAACATTATCTAAGTAACGCCGCAAATATATACTTGTTTGTTAAAAACTTTAAAACACTTTTTATCGGAACGCTGAAGTTGAAACATGAAATCAAAGTGACCAAAGTAGTTAGAACCCAAACGGAATGTTATTTAAATTCGGAATAAAACATAATTACAAATTATGAAATTAATACGAAACAAATGAAAATCAATTCTTAACATTTGCACAAATTCTAAAAAATAAGTTGTTTTCATAGCAGATAACTTTTTGTACATTTTAGTAATAACCTTTTTATAGACACTACATACAAACATAGTATATAACTTCTTATAACTTCTACAAGCATAAATCATATATTTTCATATATTTTGAATATAGAACTTTTACAAAAATTCTTCTGAATCCAATAAAGGCTTCAACTCAAGTATCCACATCAACAAAAATAAATTAGTTTGTGCTAAATGTTCTTTTGTAATTTTATATGTATATCGGAATGAGAAAACGATAAGTGTGCATATTTTTGAAGAGTTAATCGATAAATTTTCGAATGGAACGGTTTTAAAACCACTTTTGAATATTAATTTATATGTATGTTTATGCTTAGATACAAGAAAACTATTACATAAAACTTCTTAAGATTAAGCAAACATATATTTTATTATATATTTACCTACCTGATAAATTAAAGAGGTCAACTATTGCGAGCCCTTTAAAAAAATGTATCTGTAGTTTTGAAAAACATAAAAGAATCCTTGGAGAAAATGAACGTGTGTTAGAAAGGGAAATTAACAAACAGATTTTTGTACATCTACATACTATTTACATACATAGAAACATATACATATATTTATTTGAATACATTATAGATTACATACATACATAACATATGAAAATGTTTGCAAAGCATACATCTTACAATACTTAAATAACTAACAATAATATTAAGAAACTACATATATTCTGCGCAATATACTAGCAAAGTTAAAGTAGATAATATTCTACGTATACAACAACATATAATCTGTTATTGTTACAAATATAGTCCGCTGTGTAACGCGATATCACCATTTATCGTTTCGATAAAGAAAAAATCGATACACATAAAACAAATAATGCAGTTGGAACCGATTTCTTTAATCGATTCATTGACAGCTTCAATGAAATGCAAAGCAAACACAAATATTTGATATTGTTTAAATAATAATGTAAGTTTATTATAATAGTGTTTTCTATACTTTTTTGATCAAATTAGTTATACAAAGCATATATACATAGTGTCACTGATTTAAAATAAAAGTGTTTATTTTGCTCTTGTGTGTTAAAAAGTTTTTGTTCTTATTTTGGGTAATCAATATGCCAAAAACAAATTACATTAAATCTAACTTTGGCCGTCTCAGTAAAATTATATATACATTAACTTAAACTTAAAGAAGTCAGGTGAATACAGGCAATAGAATGTCAACTACTTTCCGACATATGGGACAACGTATTACATCCTCACCACGTTGCAGGCACTGCGAGCATTCCTTGCACAGGCACAGATGACGACAGGGAAGCAAAACAATATTCCTAATTCGTTCCCAGCAGATTACACAATGCGAGTGGTTTCTCATGCTGGAAACAGTTTCTTCGATCGTGATCCGTTTAAACCAAGTTTTAGCTGTCAAACTTTTTACTATTTTCGTTATTTTCCTTTGTAAATTCTTATACAATTGCACCGCAAAGAGAAACACATAACCGCGAAACATAAAGAGAATCAGCAGCACAGCGATGGCAATTGATATGCGAAAAACGGTATTAAACACAAACGCACAAAAGTCTAGGATGTAGGCAGTTATGCTCTCAAGTACATGTATTACAAAGTCTATTATAAAAATTATAGTTTGCGGCAACGCCAATAATAACGAGAGCACAGCGTTTCCAAGTTCAGTTAATATTTTTTGTAATTGATGTACAACTTTTTCAATTCCCTGGTCAATGTAATTGTGCACGTTCCACGTTACGTCAGGTGGTTCGTAGTAGAAACAACTACATGCCGAAAAAATAACAGTGCATATGTGATATATCCAACAAAGTATCCTCCAAATTTGAGAGATTGCTTTAACGAGAAAATATCCAATCATCCAGCTACTGACAAAAAAGTAGTAAACTGCTGCTTCGATCGTTTCCTTTATAGTGATAATCGTCGATATAATTGGATGTACTAGTACTGTATGTACTACGGGGACTATTAAAAACATGGCAACACATGTTACACTGAAAATAAATACGTACTCCATATAAAAAAAAACAAATTAAAGAATGTAAACAAAACAATGTGCGGCTTTAGAGAAGGAACTTCTAAATCGATAGCCCTACCAAAAACATCGATTCGCAAGGAATTATCGATGTCACGAACTTTTATTTAAATAAACTTCAGTGATTTCGATAATGTAGTGTAATACTTTTAAAAATTCCTGTTTTACTCAACTGAATTGACGAATTATATATGATTCTTCTACGAACTATGAAATACATTTGAACTTGCTAAATTTTTAATTATTCCAATAGAAATAATTATCAAGTATATTTTTCTGAATATTATACAACATACACCAGCATTTTCTAAAGTCTGGTTAACTATATAAATCTTAGTACATAAATTAAAAATACATGTATAACTATAAAATGTCAATTACAAATATTTGATGCTTAGTCAGGGCTTTTGTTTAAATTACGTTCTTTTTGAGGTATCAAAGCATAGACTGTTCAGCGCATTTAGCAGATCGCGGTTTTTTCTCATTTCAGCCATAACTTCTAGCACTTGTTGTTTCATAATTGATTTATTGTGTTCTTCAGTTTTAGCCGATAGGTTATTGCTGCATATATTTTTGGTGTCTACGTCGAGCTTCTGCTCCGATTTTATGTGATAAAGCTCGTCACGAATATTATGTAATTTGCGATCACAATCTCGAATATCCTTCTCTAAAATTTGAGTTTTCAAATACACTGTCTGCGCTAGTTTATACCAATCGGCTAAGCACTCTGCCATTTGGGCCACGGCTGGGTTGACATTATCCAGAAGCAATTGCTTTATGCGTTTACCATTGTGATCAACCTTAATCTTTTCCAGCGCATGAAACTGTTCATCGTTGTAGGTTAGCGTGCGTGTTGCCCGATCACGCAACAAATGCTGCCAGGAATCACGTAGCCGCTCAACCAGGTACTTCGCCTGCGCACTTGCTCGTGTGCGACAAGGGCACTTCTTGCCGTGCATTGAAGATGACCATTGATCGCTGGAATTAAAAAAAAGTTAGATCCGCTAGACTGCGGCTGTTTATGTTGATGTTTACTCACTTTAGTTCATCATCGGCCACGAAGTGTTTGTGTAGCTGCGTAATAACATCGGCTGCTCCATCAAAATCGATTTTCACGGTGTCCAGTGCGTTTAGCAGAGACTTCATCTCCAAATCGTCTTTTATCTAAAAGTCCCGAGAATTGTCAATGGGTTAAATTGACAGATTGACTTCCTTATCTTACCAATTTGGTCATGCTGTGAACTACATCCGCGTAATCAACTACTGTAGATAGCAGACTATCCAAGTTTTTTGTTTTTCTATGCAATGTAAGGAAGTAAATTAATGAATGTACTTCATACTATATTGACTCACTAACTTTAGTAACAATGTAATGGTAGTAATAAGCATCTCGACGAACTGTTCCACAGCTTTCTTGATAAGAATGTCCATAGTAGTGAATATATCAACACGTCGTTTGCACTCATGACCCACGCTGCAAGCCGCCTGTACGAGAAATCATGAGTTTGAATAAAACTTTAGGGTTAAAAAATTATAAAATTACCTTAGCCAAACTAGCATCGTTTTCAACTGATACATTCGGAGGAAATACTGGAAACTTGGGTAGCTCCAACTGCTGTGGTAATTGCACATTATTGTCATCATTACTGTACAAATATATTGGCTGTTCAGTGGAGGTTTTCGGAAAGGCTTTGGCTGAAAGTACATGCTGGTTTAAGCTTTGTTCATCAATGAGTCGATATCTACTCACCGATGGTACGTGGAGTAATTTTCTTTTCCAGATGCTCATTATTAAATAGCAGTATTTGTTTTTCTAAAGGCACCTCGGTCTGCAGGAATATGCGTTCTCGGAAGTTATCAATTTGCTCCTCTGGTTCTAAGAACACCTCTATCGAGCTAGTGCGATTCATGAAAAAGACATGGATAACACGTTTGCGTAGGATTAAGGTGACCTCCTGGAAGAATCGATCGAAGGACCATGTCTTATCACGATTCTCTTCTAGCAGTCCAGCCAATAAAGGAGTGACAAGAGTTTTAAGACCCTGCGACAGATGTGCATGCGGTGGAAGCGTGGTTGACCATTCAATGGGGCCGTTTTCAGCTAATTGAAGACCAGATATGACGCCTGACGCTTTTTTTGTTGTTATCTGGTGCATTGTCTCGCGGTTCTTGCGACCGCCGTAGGGTCTAAATGGTAAATTACCCGTAGCTACATGATATAATGTCACTCCAATAGACCATAAATCTACGTTGGCCGTAAATGAGCGTTGTATAGATTTGCGAAGCACTGCGCGCTCATAGAGATCAGGATGAAGATACTCTTCCGTTCCATAAAGTGAGGCAAATGGTTGGTTATCTTCAAGCTCACGTGCAGCACCGAAATCGGTTAGTTTGTAAATGGTCTGTCCATCTTCGGAGATAAATTTCATAATATTGCCGGGCTTCAGATCTCGATGCACCAACTTATTGTCCCTCAAATGTTTCATTCCGGCACATAGATGCTCCAGCACCAAGAGAAATTCATGTTCTGGCAGACCATATGAATTTTCGGGATCATCGAGTATATTAAATAGACTTCCGCCAGTGCATAATTCCATTACAATAACTTTTCCGCGTCCTTCCTGATCCTCCTCGATGGCAAGTAATTTGACAATGTTTTCATGATTCACTTTCTTCAGTGCCTCGAACTCGCGCATTTGGACATCAGCTGGTCGCATATGACTATATGGATTGAATGTCTTTACCGCGACAGATTCGCCAGTTGTCTTATTGACTCCCTACGATGCAGATAACATACACATGTACATGCACATACATTATTTGTTAGTATGTTTACAAAGTTTACTGCAATGACGCATAACTTACTTGAAAAACGGAGCCGGTGGCGCCTTTACCCAGTACGCTGGTTGTACACCAAACATAGTTATGTGAACCGCGTAGAAATGACATTGTGAAAATTGTATAAATGTTTAATATATCCAAGAGAATTTAAATGAATGCAGCTATACAAAACTTCTTTGATAGTCTAGTTTCGATTACCGATTGCAAGCTATCGAATCGGTGAACTAGTTACTAGTTCGAACTAAATTGATATATCGAATAACCAGTTTAAAAAAAATATAGCTTGAAATTTACTCTAAAATAAATAGATTTATATACATTATAACTAGAATAAGGTAAACAATTAATACGAATATTCATTCGACTTAAGCTCACCAAGTCGTATAACCAAACGATTACTGTTATCGTTCGCCGACCATCGCTAGTGTTTTTTGTTGTTTTACTCTGCGACAACTTAGCAGAACAATATTTATTTTGTTTTTCAAATCAGCACAGTATGAAAGTTTTGTGTATTATCTCAAAGTGCGAAACATTATTCATAAGGAAATGGCAATTGCGTACTTAACATTTTTATTGCTGCAAAAGGGAGAGCATATTTTATAATTTAAGTCCCATAGTTTTGCAAAACACCTTCTTCGTTATAATTTCCGATAAAAATTAACGTTGACTGCGCGTGCCGGATAGCATAAGAATGAAACTCAGATTGCATTTAGTGCGCTTTATGTACATAAATCTAATACTAAGGTAACTACTCTTTGAGTTTTTTTTTAATGCAGCAGCTAACCTAATGAACTCTCTCACTTGTAGCTGCTGTTTCTGGTTATACGACAACGCTGCCGCGGCAGATGTGCTCTCGGCTGATGCATCAACAATAACTGCAGCTGCAGCTGATCATGCGGAGCGTCCTCTGGCGCCAACTTCGTCGGTGGAAAGCGTCAACGATATAGATCGAAATTTCAAGAAATTAAAAAAAGTTACGGCAGAGCCCCCTGCAATAGTTATCGCAACAACAACATCCCCAAATCAAGAGGCAGATAGCGCTGTCCCTTCGCATAATTTACTAACAGCGGCACCACGAACTAGTGCAAAAGCAAAACTGGCCGCTGTCATTGGCGAAGACACGTCAGTCAAAATAAAAGTGTTGCCGTGTAGTGTAAATAGTAATATAAATAATAATAACGAATATAATAATGTGATTCCAAACCACAACCATGAAAATAAAAATTACGTCGACAAGCTTGAAGCGACTAATGAAGTGCCAAAAGATCAGTTTAATGACAGATCTAATGAAAATCAAGCAAATTATGTCGTTGATCCTGCGAAACCAAAGACTTTAAAGGAACAAAAGGAAACGAAACATAGGTAAGCTTGTATTACTGATACAATTTTGTATCTAGTTCTCCTAAAGTTATATAAAATGCGTTTGCAATGGATAAATTCGTTTAGCGCAACGGCGTAGCGAATCACGTAAACTGCGCGACATAATTACAGAAATAACTAAATGTGCATATGTATATACCATAAATATTATAGAGTGTTTCGTGTCATACGCATATTCTTCTACTTGCGGAGAACGTGAAAAAATGTGAAAAACAAAAGATTATTTCTTGAGCACAATTATCGGACTTCCGAGACAATCAGTGGGTTGCAGTGTAGGGTGTAGGGTAGTGTAATCGCTTCATGCTTCGCTAGAAATAGGAGAATCTGTTATCATATGTAAATGTTTAATTTGTTTTGATTACCAGCTTAGCGGGTGCATTGTCTCGTTAATTTGTCTATTATTTATATTATATATTTAAAGCAAAAATTGTGTTAAAAATAAGTTTTAAATCAAATTTGTTTCATAATTCCTCATTTCTTACTGTAAGTAAAAAAAAAAACAACTATATTTCTAGCTCAGCACAGTTTATACTAGTTGGTTATGAAGCTCACACTTGGTGGTTTGGGTTTTCCCACGTAATGTAATATGTAGATTGAAATTGAATGTTTTTAAGTTATCGATGCTAATGAAGGGAAAAACTACAACATAACAGTTAAAAATTTCCATACAGATCGCCAATGTTTGAGATGATGAAATATTCATTTGAAAAGTAATTAATTTTGGTATAGCTGCAAGAGATGCGAAAAGCGCGAACGGCGAACTTGCCGGGAATGGCAGTTACAACAACAACAGAAACAGCTACACCCACGCCAAGTCTTGTCACAATGCATTTTACTAATAATTTGCTTTACAGTTTTCAATTTATTTTCCTAGACTTTTAAACGGCGGCGTGTGAGCGGCGGCGACGTCGACTTTCTAAATGCTTTGGCATTCGTCTCTTGCCTGCTTTATCCAGCTGTTGTATGGGCTATCTATTGCTGGCCAATTCATACGAAAAACAACAACAAAACAAAGTGAACAAAAAAAAGGAAACGTCGTCGTGCTGGATATTTTCTTATTTACGAGCCGAGACTGTGTGGGATTTAACGCCAACGCCAATTGCCGATGGTCGATCCTTAAAAGGCCTCACACTATACATAATGAGAGCAGGTTAAAGTGAAATTTCGACGCGATTCGATTTGACTGGCCATCATGTTTTTTTTTGTTTTTTTCACATCGCTTGGCACCTACTAAAGGATCGTGGCGAATGCGTTTTATCAGTTCGCAAACGTTTACTTTCCTTTTCTCAGTGCATGCATATCAATTTTGTGCGCCAAAGAGTAGGCAAAATTAGGGATGATTATCAATATTGAAGTCAAAGACAAAATGATATTTAGCACGATACTTTCTGCATGCATCACATCCCGTGATTTCCTTGCATTTGTAATTCTGCCAATCGTTTTCTGCAACGTTGATTTGTGCGATATCGATGATATGCTGAATTATCGAAATTATATTATCCCATAAAATATTCTGTTATTAATTACAATATTTTATTGCCGATACACAGCCAGCCCTGGCTAAAGCGCCACTTCAAATACCGAGCCAGAATCAGGCTGTCAAGCATCATCCAAGTCGCGCAATCCCCTGCGGACATTTTACACACATATCAGGCAAGCAGGTGATCGCAGCAGCCTCCAGACATCACTTTCACTTTCTTTCGACGACGGCGAATTGGTATAAGGACTCGGCGGCGGCGACGAATAAGTTTCGCAATTTTAGGCTTTCGAAAATGCATGCAATGATCTTGTTACTGTAATCAAAGTTGGAAAAAAGCCATAATCATGTACGACATGATATTGCTATCAAACTGACGACGATCGCAACAGACATTCGCGAAAACTATCTCTCTTTATTGTTGATGCATATGCAAAACGACTCAAATTATCTCTCGCTCTTAACTTGTTACTTGTCGAGCAAGGATCTTATCTCGATAGTGAACGCCGCCTTCCTATCCCCCAATATTCAATTATTGACTGGGAGCGTGCGCGCGCTCGTTGACTTTGGCTAATCACTTTGATATCTGATCATCGATCATTGATCATAGAGTTTGTGCAGCTGCAACGATTTGTCATTTCTGCGAGGCTTAACACCTACACCAGGTTCGTTGTTGAATACGTTCGTCGCCTGCTTTCGTTTCCTTTCATTATACCCTTGCTGGGGGTATATTTGTTTTAGATAGCAGTTTGCTTTAATCATTTAATATCCCAATTTTACATTTCTAAATTTAAATGTAATCATTTAAAAACGGACCACTTTTAAGCTGGTATTTCCAATTACCACACACAACACTAGCATATGTTTTCTTGATCAGTTCAGGTTCCCTTTTGCCACATTGTTCATTGTGTACCCTGTGCTGTGTGGCACCATCGCGATATGTTACTTTCGCATTACAAGTGTTTATCTTTCGCCGGCGTCTTCAGATGCTACAGCAGATGTAGCTGCAAATGCCGCAGCTGTCTGACACTCGGTGGCAATTCAATTGGCACTTCGGCCTGCGGTAACCCCTTATCTGTATGTGTTTGTGTGCTTATAGGCATAACACATAACGCACTAAAAAGTTCCGTTGTTGTCGCAGAGGCAATGTTTAACAAATAATAAAAAAAAAATACAAAAATAATCAAAATCATTCAAAGCTTACTCCCCTCCCCCTCCCCCTCCCCTCCTAGCGCAGTACTCCCTCTAACTGTGCAAATTTCCAAACGCTTTTATAGCTGCCGCCCTCCTGCGTTTTCTGCTCAGCAATTTCACTTTCCATTGCATTTCCAATTTACCAACTTTATGTTTCTGCCCACACCAAGTTTTTATGTCCTTCTACCAGCATTAAATGTCTTAAGAGGGGCCTTATGAAATCTGTGCAATACTATTTCCAATTCGGAATGAGGCAAAAGGCGACTTTTTATTGCAAGCCAAAGGCGAAAATACAGAGAGAGGTCAGGAGGTCTACTCGATTTTCAAATATAATATTTAATTCT
Source organism: Zaprionus inermis (assembly GCA_018151445.1). Lineage (NCBI taxonomy): Eukaryota > Metazoa > Arthropoda > Insecta > Diptera > Drosophilidae > Zaprionus > Zaprionus inermis. The sequence continues at coordinate 3,208,286 of JAECXD010001696.1, forward strand.
TCTACTGACAATTCATGGATGTATGTAGATGTTTAATTAAATTTGCATTGAGATCATCTGAGCAGATAACAAATATGGTTTCATCGAATGAGCTAGCTTAGATCCTTTTTGTTTATTTATTTATATATATTTACCCCTGTATTTATTTATTTATATGTTTCAGTGAACTAGATCTATAGTCTTATCTAATTCTGTCCTGGGATCTATCTGTAGATCGATCACTTATCTATCCCTATGCCATTTTATACAAGATAAACATACTACCTATAAACCCAATATCCCACAGTTTCGTTGATCGCTTTCCTATCATAATTATAGGCAATTCGATCAACTAATCAATTACGTTCACATATGTATCTTCATTCTGTTTATCATAATAGTTTGTTCACTCCGAAGGAGTTCAGAATGTGAAAGTTTGTTATCAATTTCGCATGTCTAGCATCGCTAACAAACATGAACACATTCGCACGCACACACACACACACTCTCTGCACACACATTTACAATGTGGTGTGACAAGTTTACCGGCAAACTGCAGACAAGGCGAAGCCGTCGCTGCAAGTGCATCGATATACAGCTTAGCTAGTCGCACTATGTGACGACGACGTTCTCTTTCCACCTGTGTATGTGTGTTTGTGTTATTTCACGTTATCTGTGTGTGTGTGTGTGTGTGTCTGTATGAGTCGTGTCTAGCGATCGCGCTCGCACTCGCACTCGCACTCGCGCTCTCTTCGACAACTGTTGGAATTTTCTGCACACTTGAGCCCACGACATTAACTTCAGGTGGATCGTAATACGCGCGGTTCAGTTCGCATTTCGATTTCTTGTGGTGCGATCGTGGTGCTGCGCCTCGCACGCTCGCTCGACTCGTTAACTTCGCTGCGTCGTTCGCGATGTCATAGATTGAATAACTTATCCATACTTAAATCCACTCCTAAGTCAGGACGAACACGTCTCCGCGTGTGTCTGTGTTTGTGTGTGTGTGTGTGTGTGTATGCCTTGTGCCCGCAGTGCACAAGTGTCTCCACATTAATGCGAAGTTCAATTGAAAATGTAATTAAAATCGTTTGAACAAAAGCAATAATAATACCATTTGCCATGTGTGACAGTGTGCGATCGATCTGGTTATGCCCCTCGTTTATAGTTAGACCACAGCAAAGTGGTTTCGCCTGTTTTCCTGCTGTTTGTTTTTCAGCAAACACAAGAGCAGCGCTTTAGTTTTTAGTAATTAAGCTCGGATGCCAAATGGATCTATTTACCATGTGACAATATTTATTAGTTATTATTGATATTGGGAGTCGGCAGTGTTCAATTATTTATCCATACACCGGATACGAGGCCATTAGGTCTTGGGCTCTTTAATTCCGTTTGCCAAGCCCAAACGGCAAATATTATTTGCATTTTAACTTGCGTTTAAAAGCAATTAATGTGAGAGTGATCTTTTTTTTTTAATTCAAACGAGCTTAGACGATCAAGCTAACCTTTAAAAACGAACTGGCTTTTTCTTTTCTTCGGTAATCCTGTCAATTCTTTCTGGCGAATTTTACGCATTACAAATATCTAGAACGATCTAGTATCGATTTTGTCTTAAATTAAATATTCCTATAACATTTTACTTGCTTAATTTCGAGGGTACTGCAAAATTTCAATGCAAACCTCTTTAACAATGTTTTTGATTGAGTTACCCGGCCTTCTTTTGAATGATTATTTTTAATTTCTTTATGTGATGTCTCGAACTATCCCGTATTGATTCAGTTGTTTCATTTTATTGCTCACTGCAACTGCTGTGCGCTCTGTAAATGATTGAAATACATTGCCTAGGTATTATAGCATAGCGTTCAGCTATGTACCGTGCGATTATATATATTTTATCATGATTTTTAAGAACTTAATGTAGACGTGCTATAAATGTTATTAAAATGGGATTGCAATGTATTGTACGATTAATAAATTGTGAGCTTAAAAAACTGAGAACAAACCTCACCATGTTTCTAATATTCTTCTGGATAGTATGGTTTTCACAAATCTTAGCCATATCGACAGTGTTTCTGAGGTGAGAATGAGACGCACCTATTGTCTGAAACTTTATACTGCTATTATGACTCTTTCATAAACTTTATTTATAATCAATTATCATTTTAATTTTTACAGCATTCCTGAAATCATTTCGGAGCTGCCTGGTATAACGGTAACGGAGCTACCGCTGGGGCTGGACTCCTTAAAGGATAATGCCGATGCTCCGACTATGTTGCATGAGACGCCGAATGGATCGGGCAACAAAAGCGTGAAGCAAGAGCAAAAGGAATCCTTTGAGGATGCTAAAGAGGCTGTGCAAAACGGTGAGTAATGATGGATAATGGTTACTTTCAAAATTGATACTTATTAATCGCTTCACATAGATGAAACAATGAATGATCCAGGCGGAGGAGGAGGAGCTGTAAGTGAGATTGAAGCAGCGCCCACGGTTGATGTCAAATCGATCGTAAACGAGGATGGCAATGTGACGAGTAATGGATTCTTGTCGCCCGAACTGGACACAGCAGCAGCAGCTGCTGCTGCTGCCGGCAATGCCACCGCCACGGATGAAATACCCATGCCTGTTTTCTCAGAGTGGGCCCAGAAGCAAATGGAGGCAGAGGCGAGTCGCGAACAGGCCATGGAACTGGAGCAACAAGTCGTTAATAATTCGGCGCAACGCCGCAACACAACTGGCTCGGGCGGTGGCAAGGTGCCCTCGCTAAAGCTACGCGCCAAGAATTATGCCTCACCCGATTGTGGGGCCAAGATAATTGCTTCGAATGGTGATGCCACCAACACGGGAGCCGTGCTGAGCCAATCGAGTGACGAGTACATGCTCAGCACCTGCGGCAATCGCATTTGGTTCGTCGTCGAGCTATGCGAAGCAGTGCAGGCGCAGAAAGTGGAGCTAGCCAATTTTGAATTATTCAGTTCGTCGCCGAAGAATTTCACGGTTGCCGTTTCGAAACGTTTCCCCACCCGGGACTGGAGCAACGTGGGACGATTTACGGCAGAGGATAAGCGTACTGTGCAAACTTTTGAACTTTATCCGCATCTCTTTGGCAAGTTTGTGCGAGTGGATATACATTCTCACTACTCCAAGGAGCACTTTTGTCCGATATCATTGTTTCGTGTCTTTGGTACATCTGAATTCGAGGCCTTTGAGACTGAGATACGACACAGTGATGAGGATGATGATTTCGATGATGATTTCGCGGAGCAAGCGCAGAAGCAACCGGTTGGCAGTGGAGGTGGAGCGAACATCTTTCAAAGTGCTTCCGATGCCGTCATACAAATGGTCAAGAAGGCTGCCCAGGTGCTGGTGAAGCCGACAAAGGCGCTACGCTGGTCCTCTGACTCGATACTCTGCTGCACCCCTGCCACCGGTATCTATAGTTGTCCCAACTGTAACAAGACCACCGTGGAGCGCATTAACAATCTGCTGTCCTGTCAGCCTCAACACCTTCAGTTGCTGCTATTGCTGCCGCAGCTGCGTGCACAGATGCTGCAGACTCGTGTCTGCCAGGCTGATTACGAGATCGATCTGGGCATGGCAAAGCTAGAGACGCATACAACAAGTGGCATGGATAAACGCCAGAGTTTCTTTCTGAGCATTCTGCCGGTTGAGCACGTGGGTGCCTTGTGCAAGCTGCTGCAAGCTGAGTTAAGTATCGTCGTCAATAGCACCGTGGAGTCGCTTGAGACTGAGAACCAGCTGAATATCAGCATATTGGATCAACCCGCTGAGAATGTTACCACGCCTGCGGAGGCACAAACTGAAGCTATGCCCAAATTGCCTGATGACTCCCCCTCATCCCCAACCATTCCATCTACTTTAGATAAACCTCCAGCTGAAATGCCTTCGACGACTGAGTTACCCGAACTGGAAATACATCTGAATGCGCAAACAAAACAAACCTCCAGCCAAACGCCGCCGCCCACACCGGCGGATGTGAACATATTTAATGTACCCAGCGACACGCAGGAAATGCCCACACCAGACATGCCAACAACAACAACAACGACCACTTTGGCTGACAATTCACAGCCGCCCACTTCGGCATCGCCAGTTAATGCAGTCGAGTTGGAAGCCGAGTTTGCAACGCCCTCCAGCACAGCGACAGCCCCACCGTCAGCAGCAGCAGGCGAATCAGGCAATGGAGAACTGGTGGATACAGCAAATGGGATAGACGACAGTCACCTTGCCAACTGGGAAAGCATTGACAGCCTGCTCACCACAACGGTGGCATCTATTACGGCAGGCGGTGGTGCAGCTGCAGCTGCAGCTGCCGTTGTGAATGGCAATGCAAACCTGGGCGGCACCGCCAGTGCAGCTGGAGGCATAAACTTGCAGACTAAGCTGACGCATAGTGCGCAATCAGAAAGCGTATTCATAAGGCTATCAAATCGGATTAAGGTGAGTAACGTAATCAATAGTCAGCTGATGAAATGTCCTACTCCCCTAGCTGCTAGGTCTTTGCCCCCTATTCTACTCACTCTGGGTGGGCTCGCATAGCTTTTCGCTTGCTTTCGTAACATCGCGTGTTCTCGATTCATTATCGAAAAAGTTTTTGTTTCTCCTCATGCCGCGCCCTTCGATGGTATCCTTGAAACAGTTGCTTTTCGCAAGGATACCGTTGCCATATAAGAGTTGCTGGCAACACCTTCTCAATCGTTGGTTCATGTTATTCAATTGTTTTTGTCTTCCATAGGCACTAGAACGTAATATGTCGCTGTCTGGGCAGTATCTGGAGGAATTGTCACGTCGCTACAAGAAACAGGTGGAGGAACTGCAGCAGACTTTAACACAACAAATGCTAACGGTGCGTACGCTTGAGGATCAGAGTCGTCGCTACATGGAACAAGAGCAGCTATATAAACAACAAAGTGCCGAACTGGCTGGCGAGATGCGTGCTCTGACGTACCAAGTCCAGGCTTGCATACTTGTCATCATCATAGTGGGTACATGTATCTTTCTGATGCTTGTTGTTGGAACTGTCTTCTATCGCAAGCTACGGCGCCAAACCCAACAACTACGTCCACAATTGACACCCAGTTCGAATAAGCAAAGTCTAGTGCGACGTAAATCCTATGAGGAAATGGTAGATCATTCGTTGGATAAGAAGCGACGTCCCAGCGAGGAGGCAATGCTTATACTTAACGCTTGTGGAGATATACCCTTGGTTGAACCGCCACAAGCATGCAGTAGTAGCAGCACAAGAAGACGTAAAATATCCGTGTGTTACGGCAGCAATAACAACATCGCGTTAAACATGTTTAACGCCAGGACATCGTTGCTAAGGCATCGCAAGGGCAACAAGCACACAAGTCTAGATTCGGCTCAGGTTGTACCCGGCAAACAATTGGATACGTTTTTCGATGTCGGTGAGTTGAGGGGAGTCTACTGCAACATTATCTTTTTTCTGACACAATATATCTTTGCAGACACCCTGAAGTCCAACAAGACACATAAATCCGAAAGAAAGAAATCCCAGCAGGATTTAAAACGACAAAAATCGGCGCCAGATGGCAGTTACACGAATGGAGGCAGCCAGGCGGAGGGAGAAAATACGCAGAGCGATTTCGACGAGAGTCTCATACTGGACGACGATGATCTGGCTAATTTCATACCGAACAGTGACTTGGTCTACAACGAATTTATGCCCGATGGACCATCTGGCTATCAGATTGTGGGTACAGCCGAGGGAAAGACAGCAGAAAAAAATCAGACAGCCAAAAAATCGCGGCGTGTCTCCTCGCCCGCATTCTTTAAATCACCTTTTGGTAAGAGCAAAAATAAGGGTGGAAACCTTAATGGCGGTCTTGGCAGCGGTAAAAATTTCCAATCGGCACATGAGGCTACCTCTTGGGAGTGGTGTCGCCTCAAACGTACCGATAAGCAAACTAAAGAGGCAAGTGTACCAAGTGCAACCGATTCGCCAAATGGAAACCAAGATAACTTATCACTTTCCGAAATAAACTTCCCGGCGAACTCAAATTCATTTCGGATTCTCGGCGAGAACATATTCTCTGCAAACGATAGTAAATCACATAGCAAGAGCATTGCTACCGGCAATAGCAGCAGCAGCAGCGGGGCCAGTACCACCTCATCCACAACGAAAAAGAAACCACGGGCATTCAATAATATCTTTCGCAAGGTCTTTTAATCCCACAGCCCAGTGTGTAGTGTTTAGTGTTTCTAATAAAACCTCGAGTTCCCCCCTCCAATGTGTTCAATCACGACTTCGACGAGCCCTGTCTGCAAAAATAGCAACCGAAAATAATTTCGAAAACTAATGGCTTGATTTCGTTTCTCCAGAGTTCCTTTATTTTGCAGTCTGATTGCAAATGACTGTCAAATTGAATATATAGTACACCTACCTATGAATTCTAGCTATAGTGCTTCATGTGCTTGCTGCTTGTATATATTTATATATGTTAAGAGAAACCTACTTACTTTAATGATGATGCAAGGTAAAGCTAGCTTACCCACGATATTTGCCTTTGTTAAATTTAAATTTAGAGTAACAAAAATTGTAAATCATACAAAATGTTTTTATCAACAGTTGTAATATATAAGATATATAAATTATAAAATAGATTTATTTAAATGTTATTAAAGTGAATAACATTAATTTAGTAACATTAATCAGAGTTTCAATTCACTTAAAAACTCGGTAACATCAAGCATATCCTTGTTGGTAAATTTCTGGGTTTTCGCGGCACTATTTAGGCCACGTGCTGCGGTTCCCATTTGTTTTTTCCACTGATCAATAGTTTTGTACTCTTCGTTATTGGCACAGTAAATAACCTCATTGATATCCTCATCCAATTTATAACTACAAACAGCTAAAAACACCTGTTGCAAATTAGCAATTGCCTCGGCGCGTAACGTTTCATCGCGGCACACCAAATTCAACATGAACAATCCATTGGGGCCGATTATCTTTTTTATAAACCGTAAAATCTCAGGATCCAAAAAACTTTTGGGCGGACAGCTCATGCCGAGCGAAAGATCCTTACTGTCCACATCGAAAAGCACAGCATCAAAGTTTAAGTCTGTCAAAGAGAAAAAGCTTAAAATATAGTTGTAAACTTAATTTCAACTTATCCAACCTTCGTTATGACAACGTTCAATAAAATGGAGACCATCATCTATGACAACATGAAAACGATCGTCCTGCTTCAGCTCAAAATATTGTTCAGCCACCTCTAACATTATGGGATCTATTTCCACAGCTGTGATTCGGGTTGTACTACAAAGAATAGTGTGTTTGTTTGGAAGGCAGAAAAAAATACAATAGCTTACGGCAAAGCTGCGTGCAAAAAACTGCACAGACCACCACCACCAAGCCCAATTATCAGCACATCCTTTTGAATATCTTTCTTGGGACTCTGTGTCGATATGGCCATCTGAACGCCCACCGACATGAAGAGGTGATGTTGGCACGCCAAGTAACCGACGTCGATTTTCTTGCGATCCTTTTTGCCCTTTATCTTAACTAGAATAAAGATAAATGAATGCGATATATAGGTCCAGGAGCTAAAAATCCAATTCTTACCAGTTTTAACCAGCGCTTCCGACTGCACAACAAATTGATTGTTGAGAAATATAAGACGTCGTAAGATTTTACCGTCAGCTTCCACTTCTTCAATGCGAAAATCGCCAGATATCTGTGATACTCCTGAAATAAGAGTTTCTCGATTTCCTACCTCAGCGCCGAGAGACAGGTAAGGTATCTGTTCGTTAAGACCCGTCGGCGCCAAGTTCTTAATGCTATAGTCTAGTTCGCTTTTGACCTCGTCCAGGGAGCTATAGACCTGATCACGATGTAGGGTGACAACAGCCAAGCGTCGATATTTAGCGGATGCCTGAAGCTTCTTGCGACCTGCCGGCGTTGCAAAGAGCCACTCGATTTCTCGCCCCTGAGGTACAATGAATGCGGCATACGCTCCAAGCCCACGTGCTGGTGGCTGATCGATAATATGCACAGTATATCTGGGCATAGAATCTGTGCCACGATATAAATCCAATGTAACTTCGTTGTGACCCGCAATGCTGGATCGCGCTAAGCCATTACAGACCAGAGCAGCCTTCTGCACGGACTTTACTGAATTTACTAGCTCAGTGGGACATGCTAATCTTTGCATTTTGTCGTTGCTTTGGCCGAACTCCAAGATCTGTAAAGAGTTTGTTATAGTAGACCAACTAAAAACATATTACACTACATACCGGACTAGGTAAGCATTTAAACTTGGTTGCGATGATAATAAAAACAGGCAAAGTTAAAGAATTGTCCGTGTTTTTCTCTTTATTGGCACGCTCCACATCTAAGCAGTGTACGATGCGCAGCATACAGTTGTTACGAGGAAAAAACTCAACCAGATAATTGACAATATGTTCCTGTAACAAGGATATACCGACGTATCTGGCGCCGTTGCTGTGGAGATTGTCAAGAGATATTGCATATACAAATGGGATTTTAAGATGAGAACTAACCGCATAGTGCGTAGGATTTCACTAAAATATCGTTCCACAATAGCTTTTGTACTCTGGGTATCATCTACAAACAGTGCATCCAGAGTACCCTTGTCCAGGGCTACTGAAAAACTCTCGTCCGCGAAAGACATGGCTGTGGCATCCATTTGAATGAACTTCATGTCCGGCCGTTTTTGGGCATTTAAATCCATCATTTTTTTAATGGCAACAGGTGAGATATCTATATTAGTGATGTTACTAAACGTATATTTTCATTAATAATACTCATATTTCATAAAAAAGCTTAATATTTACCGGAAACCTGTATCGTACATGTCCATACTAAGCTTGGAATTACCACAACCAAGCATCAAAATTTTATCAGCCGGCTTGATATATTTGTGGATCTGATCACATAGCTCCAGATATTCGCCATACCTATACAGGTAAACATGTGTTTTTAGTAATATAAAACTATACCATATGCTTTAATGAGATAAACTGAAACCCTGACTATTATTGTAGGGTATTTCTATGTATAAATGTATACTTGTACGTATACAGGCGAATCTACTTAACCAAGCTTTTCAGCCTAATCTCTGATCAGACTTTTGTAGACGGTAATAACTTTTATAAGAATGTATCAATTAATTTAATAGACACACTTTTGCTTGGAAAACTACGCGCGCTTAGCCGGCAATTGGAAATGCTTCGCGTACTCACATGCACATACATACCATTCGAAAGCTTCATTTCCGCGTTTTTTGAAGAATTCGTTCCAGTAATCTGTTTGTGCGAATTCTTCTCTGGTTCTCGGCAACAAATTCATTATCTTTCAATTAATAAAAAATGTTTTCGCTTTGTACAAATAAGTGCCAGGCTGAAGCACAATGTTATGAAAAAAGGCACTAAATGTTCCCCGTTTGCGCTTTTACAAAAAATTCTTATCGATATGTGTGCAAATTTTATTTGCGGTATATCGATATGTATGATCAAAAGCGTTTAATGCGATTAAAATTTATTCGTGAAATATTCAATGCGAGTTAAAAATAACAAGCGACAAAAAAAAATGATTTGTGTGCATTTAAAGCTGCTGGGCAGGTGCGATGTACGGTATTTTGGCATTTAAATTGGGTGACAAAATCTCCTCCAGCATACGATTTAAAGACTCGGAACCAAGAGTATAAACGGGATTGATAGCTGCGGGGGTATCGTGAAGTAATTCTGGCGTATTTTCAACATTATTATCACTGCTTAAAATATTTTCCAATGCAGAGTTTATCTGCCCTGATCCCGAACCAACAACAGTTGGCGAGACGTTCTTCATAGGTGAAACATTATTTTCATTAATTAACAGAGGTACACTGTGATGGCATTCATCTTCTTCATTGACTATTTTGAAAAAATGCATTTTAATTAAGCTCAACAACGAACTTGAGGAGATTCTGATAAACTCTTTCATTATATGGTCATAAATTCGGAATTTTGAAATTAGGTGTTCGGTTGTATTTTTTATGTATTATGTATTCATTTTGATTAATAAATCTATGATGACTAGTTTCGTTCAAAATAGCGGGAAAAATACATTCAGCGATTGTTGTTGCTAAAAAATTACAGTATTTTTTAATATCGAATATGTAAGATATTTTTAAAATTAATATCTGGTCACACTGAATTCTAATAAGTTAATAATATCAACACAACATGCTACCTGGCGTGGGCGTTTTTGGAACAGGAGAAATAGCCAATGTGTTGGTACCACTGCTCCGGGAGAAGGGCTTTGAGGTCAGAGCCATCTGGGGACGCACCCTGAAGGAGGCCAAAGCCACAGCAAATACACAGAATGTGGCATTCCACACAAATATCATAGACGAAGTGCTCCTTCGGAAAGATGTCGATCTGGTTTTTATAGTGTGCCAGCCATTCCTGCATGCCGAGATCTCTGTTAAAGCACTGGGCATTGGCAAGCATGTGGTCTGCGACAAGCCAGCTGGGCTGCATCAGATGGACGCCATGAAAATGGTGCGGGCGTCGCAATACTATCCGTCGCTGATTTCGTTGGTGAATCATCCTCTACGTTTTCTGCCGGCCTTCACGCAAATGCGACGCTGCCTGGTGGATGAGCTTATCGGGCCACTCTCGGGAGTGGTACTCCTGGATGTTCGTGTACAGATGGGCACACTTTTCCCCGAAAAATACAACTGGATGTGCGATGCACAGATGGGCGGAGGCGCACTTAATCTCGTGGGCAGTGTGGTAGATTTAGTTAGCTTCTTGCTGCAGCAACAGGCAGTACGAGTACATGGTGTGCTCAGATCCTACACCAAAACCACAGATAACATCAATGGGATTCGTCAAATAACAGCTCCGGATTTCTGCAATTTTCAAATGGAACTCACCAGTGGCACGTTGGTCACTGTCGCCCTACACAGCCACACGGTTCCGGCCAAAGCATTTTCCCAAGAGGTACTTGTCTACGGCAGCAAAGGTCACCTGGTAGTGCGAGGAGGGGACCTTTTTGTGCTCAAGGAAGCGCAACAAAAGGAAGAAGCTGTCTATGTGGATGTTCAGGACTTGCATTTCTCCACCAACAACTCGTTGCTTCCACGTCCCTACATCAAAGGCCTGTGCAAGATGGTGGGCGCCCTTAAAGAAGCCTTTGGCAGCAAAGAGTCTAGCTGGATAAAGGCTCCCGTCTCGAATGCAGCAACCTTCGAGGATGGTCTTTACGTGCAGGCAGTCGTCGAGGCCATTCGAAAATCCAACGAGACACGTCAATGGCAACGTGTGCAACTCACCACGGATGCCCCATTCAATCATGACCAGATCATAAGATATGGCTATGCACGCATGTCAACTATGTGAATCATAGTAATCCAAACTATTCGCCTCCATACATATATTTATGTAGTTATGTATTAATCGAATAGCCGATCCATAATCCATAGGTGTTTCTAATCGGCTCCACCATAAATGTATTTAACTTATTGTATTAACAGTTAACTTGATAAGACTAGATAATTGAGAGTTTTTTAAAGTATGTTTAAGCAAAACCGAATAACATGCAGCTATGCAATCATTTGTCGACAAAAAAACGTTTTATTTAACTACAAACAATAGAACGATAGATCTCTTAAAAGCCTTGTATATATCTATATGTCTGGGGTTGTCGATTTGCTTTTGGCATGTTGATATTGAAAAGATCAGCATTTAGATTTATTAAGAGCAATGATAGACTTCCAAATCTGACTTGGACGGTCGTTTGTTTCGCCATCTTGAATAGTTTGCGAAATCGGATTATGCCTAGAACTGATAGCTTAATAGTAAGACTTCCGGAATCAACTCTCTTCAAATTCAAGTTTACCATTTTATTAAAATACAAATTTGAATCCACAATCAAATATGATTACTTAACATATAAAACCATTAAAACTAAAAACAGAAAATATATTGAATCACAATGTATCTTTGTTGTTGGGTTGGATCTATCGGCTTGTTATGAAGTATGTGCATATGAAGGTGTCTCCAGAACGTATGTATATGGGTTATGTCTATGTACATGAGAATGGCAAGCTTTTATTTCAATAGTTATATAAATAATTTGTTAGAGTGGCTATGGCTACTTATCTAATATGATCGTTTGATTAAATGATTGTTTCCCATTTTGGTATATCAGCACACATAAATCTAACCTTAGAAGGAATTTCAAGCTACCACAAAGCCGTTTCCTGGGTACAAATTAAACGAAATGTCTGAAACCTAAAATTAATTGTATCAAGCGATATACGATATATCATTTTAAGCATTGGGAGCAATAGACAAATTCACAGATCACGATTTAAAATAGAAACACAAATGAAACCAAGAAAGTAGATATCTACAATTCCATGAAAAAACTTGACTAACACAACTTAAGTTCTACCTAATATCTGTCTATCTTTTGTTCAGCTTTCGCCAGAGTGCAATCACCGTAAGTAGATGCATCACAGCAATAACGATACCCATAAGAAGGACGCAATCGGACATATGCACATCGGATATCATCATGTACTTGAGAAACTCTTTGGGGCTGCGAAAATGGCAGTACATTATGTTATCGGGACAGTCGAGGAACGGCCGATCCATGCCGTATATAGCATTAAGAGCACCATGGAAACCAGCACGGAAATAGCTCAGATGCCACATCCAACGGAACAGTGGCGTTATATCGATATAACGTGTGCAGAACCCAAAGACCGAGAACATAACGGCCAGAATAGGACCAAGAAAGACGGCAAGCTGAAAAAATTAATAAGTAACATTAGTTAAAATCAAAAAATTATGTATATGTATGTACTGTACCTTCGTTGGTAGTGTGGCGCCCACAAAGAATCCCCACGCCTGTGCACTAAGCGTGGCCATAATGGCGAGTAACATAAAGTAATATATCCGATACGAATCGACGCTGTCGTTGTCCGTCAGCCGTACGCTGATTATAATGTACAAGGCAGCACAGAAACTCTGTAAAATATACATAAGTTGTAAGTGTGTAAGCTAAAAATCTTGTATGTTTATAATATTTTAGAGCTATTCTTGCCCCTTATAGATATACATAAAGCGTGTTATGTAATTCTGACAAAAAATCTATACTAAGATTACAACAATTAAATTCAACAAGTGAGAAGAGCTGTTAATGATGCTAGCTAATTAATTTAATGGCAAAAACACGACGATAATTCAGAAACATTTTTACGAGGAGGTGGGTTATCTATCTGTCAAGATTTTAAGAGTCCAACGTGCTGCTATTACTCACCTGAAAGGGAATTTCAAAGGAGATCAGCGATAAAAAGTAGGGTCCCAGCTTGTACCAACGATTGAAATGCTCCCGTGTCAGCATGTCGATCTCCAAAGGAACTGAAAGTTCAGGTAATACAAGTTATGCAATGTGATAGATATATATATAATAAATTTTATGTTATTATTATGTATGCCGCTTTTGTATAACCCCATTACTTTATAAACCAGACAGACAGTTAACACACTATCTTACTTCCAAAAAAGGTCAAAATTCGAACATAATTGTCAGAGCTTAAGGCAACTACCACAACAATAACAACAACGACGAGGGGCCACCGAACGTGCGCTGATTAAATGACGTCAGCAAGTACTGCGCTGTATTGTCGTCTCAAAAGACAATGGGGCAGCTCATAGCGCTCGGTACCAATTTTGTTCGTCTATTGCACTTCTTCTTTGTATTCCAATAGATTAAGATCTGACGTCGACTTACATGTTAATACCACAGCCATTTTGCCAGTGTAAACCAGGAGTAGCGTCGAACCATAGAGGTAGACATAGTTCCCCAGCACAGAGTGCGCACTGTTGCCCACATTCATGTAGAGATATCCGAAAACAATTCCAATTAAAATGTGCGAAGCGATGCGAGCCAACAGCAGAAACTGCAAAGAGAATTAATAAATAGAAGAATATTATCATAATATTTGCATATTTCAGTGAAAAGTTCCTGAAATATATATATATATATATATATTTCATACAGTTGTCGTATGAAGATGATTATGCCCGCTTTCTTCGCGATCTTTATCTTAATACATTCTGTTTCCTTCAACGTAATTTATTACTCACAACCGGACATATTTGAGAGTCTAGCCGAAAGGCAAGAGAAAGGTATTTAATGTGTGGTGCATATATATATTATACTTGTAGCAATTAAATAAACTGAGACCGGACAAGCGGCCCGGCCTACAAAGCCAACATTATTAACCAGAAAATACATATAATGTCAAGTAGTAGAGTTAAACCTTAATTGCTAGACCATTAAGACGCACAATGACTTTAAAAGGCAAGCTATTATTTACCGAATTCGCATATAAGATACCCTGTAGTCCAATAAAACTGGAACTGAATTAACGAGATAATTGTTTTCGTTCATATTTCAGTTAAATTCCTAACTAATCCCGTTCTGAAAACTCGTAAATGCTCTTCAAGTAAGTAATGCGAAAAATGCGTGCATAAAAACAAATAAATGTATTTGTGCATTAAATGATTTTATTCGGTTTTTAGAAAATAACTCACAGCGAAATAAAAAGAAAAAATAAACCTGAAAGTAAAAAGCCTGCCTTACCTGACAGGTACTCAAAGTGGAGCTATCAACCCAACGACAGTCCGGCTTGGCCTTGTCGTCGTCATAAATTCATACTATATACAAATATTTCGGGTACTCACATAATTTCGTCTGGCGCAAATCAAAATTCGTTGCATCAGAAGCAGATACTGCATGATAAACGAGGCAGGGCAGGCGGCACTCAATTGCTTGGATGGCACCGACTTTCTCGGTTCAGCAAGCTGTCTGTCTTGGGCTTGGGCTACTAGTTGATTCAACGTATCGATGGGTTCATTCAACGCTTTCGTTTCCTCCAGTCCCAATTCATTATAGGCTGGTTTCACATAGTCATAACTGGAGAACTTGTTTAAATCAACTGGGCTTAATTCCTGTTCGGAGACACTTAACTTTTTACCAACAATGTTATCTGTAATTGAACAATTTCTGGTTAAATTCGGAAGCAATTGTACCATTTCTTTCTAACCACCTTTTATTGTTGTTATAAGCCTTGACATATCCGTATTGGACATGTAGGAAAACTGATCTGCATCCTGGTTAAACTTTTTGTTGGCTGCATCTATCAAGCTCTGCAAGTCGCGCGGATGCTCCCCAACAGCAACCTCCAGTACTGTAGACAAAAAAATAAAAAATTGTGACCTACATACTTCGCGATTCGCGATCGGGTACGTACAGTAATCGGCCGGGTTGTGATAGCTCGGACAGACAAGCTGCTGTTCGGCAAGAAACGGCACCAACTCCTGCGCCCTGCCCTGGTACATGCAGTGTCCATCGACGACCGTATAGAGTTTGTCGAACATCTCAAAGATCAACGCGCTGGGCTGGTGGATGGTGCACACAATCGTATGACCCTGGGAAGCAAGTTTTTTCAGTAGCGCGACGCACGAGCTACATGATGAGCTGTCGAGGCCGCTAAAAGGTTAAGGAAAAGGAAATAACAATTATGATAATGCTGATTAAAGTAGATTAAACAAAGCAGCAAGTACAAAAAAAAGCTTTTTTTCCACACAAAAGACTTTGCGAATTTCTGAAGTCGAATCTCATTATTCTCGTTTACCACGATGATGTAATGCAAAACGAGTTAGAACTTTGTCACTGTGCACTCGACTCGAACATACCCAGCACCCAGAGAGCGACAGATACATAGATTGATGCAGGGTTTCAACCCATAGTATCGCTCAATTGCATCACTTGGCTTTCCCTGATTACCGGCTATAATACTATAACCTAGTCTAGTTGAACGCATCGCAGGCCTTAGGTGTAACGAACTGTCTGCTCTCTGCCTCTGTTTCTTTCAGTATTGATCATATAAGTGAGATTATAGACTGTGCACTCGAGTGTAGATTTTCAGAAAACGGGTGGAATAGGTATTAAGTAAGTATATGAAAGTGCTCAAACCATATTTAAGATCGAGACGGTTATACTTATAAACCGGGACCCAATTATCTATTTGCATTGTTCAAGTGAAATAGAAAGCATCATTTTGTTGCGAGCTTAGTTAATGGGTATTTTAAAGCGGGTCGTTAGAGTTCGGCTTTTGGAACTGAAAGTCATTGTGAGTAATTGCCTAAAGTACGACAACGTAGCAGTTCACAGACCCTTCAATTTCCACTAGGGGTAACAATATCTACATGTCTGTATGTACAGTTTTTTTTACAGACCTCCGTCTAGACGGAGTTAAGAAGTCTTTTATGCCATTAAATTTCTTTATGTACCAATCGCACTCATTGTTCACTCAAATTGAACAGCTTCAAAAAGGGTGTAGTTGACAAGGTGTGATCCTAAGTACCTATGGCGGATGAGTCGATCAAGTCTGTGCAAATTGACAGCTGGTCTGAAGGTTCTTTATGCAGTGAAACACCGGTAGATTCGTTTTCTCTCTATCTACAGCTCTCTCTCTCTCTCTCTCTCTCTCTCTCTCTCGATGCATGAGCGTGCTTGTGTGTGTGCAAGCGATGAAAACGAACACGAAAGCGTATTCCGACTTGCAGTACACAAACAATATATACGGGTATATACATATATACATATATATATATATATATATATATATATATATATAGAGTATGTACACTGAGAATTGTGCAGACTAAGCGTTGACGTGTGGTATAGTATAGGTTTCCTTGCTAGTTTTTATTATTTACTCACGTTGTTGGCTCGTCCAGATAGAGCACGGGCGGATTGCTTATCAGCTCTAGGGCAATGGCAAGACGCTTTTTCTGCCCGCCGGAAAGTTTGCCTGTGTGGACATTATAGCGATGCTCTAGTCCCAGAAGCGATAAGATGTATTTGATCTACACAGAGAGATTGTTTTCATAGAGAGAACAGTCATTGGAACAAAGTTTGAAATGCGAAAAACTCAGACGGACTGATAGACTTGTCTATCGTCTCGCGCAGTTCCGATTTATGCTTACCAAGCTAAGCTTATGATCTTTGGATACTTTGAAGCCGAGCTTCAAATGCGCCGCCAGTGACATTATCTCACCGACCATCAGCTGGGGACGATGTAGATCATCCTGATGGATATAGCATGACAGTTGTCGAAATCGCTGCGAACTGGTGGACATGGGTTTGCCATTGACGCAAATTCTGCCCGAAACCCCGGTTGTGCTGCAAGAAGACGTGCAAAATAACAATTAGCAATTAGAAATCTATACGATCTCATTAAAATATATATGTATGAATGTACAATTAACGCAATGCGGAATTAAGTCGGGAGTATGGGAAATCTATCAGCTTGGGTTACTTGGACTTGTGTACGAGAATTAATTTCAAGTTCGTGGCTTAATGACCGATAAGCGACAATGCCAACTAAAATCAGTCACAAACATAATATGTATGGATGTTTATTATTGTTGCCTCTACGCTCGTGTAGACGGTACTCTGTATTCTACGTAACATTCAAATTAGACTTATTTTGAAGCAATAAATCATATAAGTACAACTAACACGGGTTAGATAAGAAATTCATTCATTTAATTGACTAAATGAGCTACATACATCAAGTAGATTTGTTAACAAATTTAGCATTATTGATTCCGTGAATAAAATAACCATGTTAATCGGAAAAATGCAGAAAATATATCTACACGTAATCAAACCATTACTAGTTATTCAATTAAGTATTCATAACGCTAACGTTGTGTAAGCAAATTTAAATACATGCTACCAATGCATTATCGTTTGTCTATATTCGTATACTCAGTAGTCAGATCAGCTGGACCAATGCTGAAAGATATAGGTTCTGTACTTTATGATACTTGAGTAGGAAACACTGCATAAATTAGCATGAGACAATTATACCGCGTACCTCGCAGTATGATCTTACTTATTGGGTATACAAACATTATGTCATATACGCAATGCCGATCCGGAATACTAAAAATAATGAAATACTAATGCACTAATCTGCGTTGAGACTGTTTGAACTCTCGCCTTGGTCCCAGTCCCCAATTCCCAGTTCCCCCAGTTCCCAGTGCCTAATCACATTCGTTCAGCTGTTATTGCTTGTCTACACGCGACTGGACTTGTTGATAGCGTTTTTTGCTTTCAGTGACAGTTCCCATTCAAATGACGATTACAATATACTGTCGCTTAGATAATATAACGGCTGACTGACTAGCTGGCAAGCAAGAGTATCGCTTAAATAGCCGTGTACAAAGTTTTCACATGTCACTTCTCATCATCATCATAACAAGATGAATTGTCGACGGATGACACATACGCTATAGCTCTATGGTTCACATGCGATTCTTTCGATCGTCACAAAGTTGCAGATTGTAAACAACTCAGGAACTACTACGGAACCTAGTCGCAACGCATTATTATTTTAGTTGCGCCGTTGTAAATTAGCATATAGCCTCGGGAGCGGCTTTGCCTCTATTTACAATAATTTTGCAAAACTGGATGATAGCCGCTTCAAGCTCAACTTTCGTGAACTTATCATGCATACGAAACGAAAAACATAAGCAAACAGTCCGACAAACAGTGATTCTGATTAGATTAGCTACATAGGTCTCTAGATTCGGCAAACAATTTAAAACACATTGACCAAAGATTGTTATATTGCGGTTTTTTTTTTGTTCGAAAACTTACCAGAATCCTGACATAACATTAAGCAGTGTACTCTTTCCGGCCCCGGATGGACCCATGATGGCTGTCAGTTCACCAGATCGAAAATTTCCATGCAAACCATGAAGTATCTCCTTGGTAACTGCAAAATAAGATTGCTCGTGACTCGAGTTTCGCGATTCGCTCATAAAATACATACCAAATTTACGCTCTGCTAGCGAAAATTTGCGCACCTTATAGCGCACATCGGAAAATTCAATATCTACGGGATCACAATGCGAGAAGTTGTCATGTTCGACGGCCTCGCTATAATCGAGATTGTTGACTTTCGCGTTGACTGAGGCCGTCGACGAGGTCTCATCAATGGACATCTTTGAACTGGCTGCTGAGGTACAACAGTTGATTACACCCTTACACTGTCCGGCAGGATAGGATGGTCTATCCGGTTCGCTGCCGCTGCTGCTACTGCTGCTGGCATCACCACCGCAGCAGGCGACATTCGTTGCTTCGATATCTGGCAAGAGTGTCATTTCGAAAGCGTTATCTCGCTTCCACTATTGATTTCCTTATAGCTATAGTCGATACTGCAATGGAAATACCAAATAAATATGCGTTGCTTTTCATAATTTACGTTCTGCAGTCTGTGTAGCGTTTTTTCCACACTTATCCAATGGGAAATTATTCTAACTGTGGTAAGCTATGAATGATTCTTTTTAAATAGCGCGACCAACTAAGTGGCCTATCTAATTGTAATACCCATTGCTTTTCCCACACCAACCCTCAATGGGGAAATCGTTTAACACTATTTATCTGAGAATTATGCAAGAGACAGCAATGAACTGATCGAACGAACTGACCGGCGGCACCATAAGTTCAATTGCTTGATTATATTCATTGATTCAATTAACGGGTTCGGTTAACCAAACTGCACTTAAAGTGGACGTAAATCTGCACCGATCTGCGCCGATCGCCGAACGTGGCAATATACGTTAATGCTGTGAGTACAACCCCCGACGATGAGTGTATGATTAGTTGCAATTTAGCTTAATGTGTTATCTTCGTGGCAGCTAATACCCGATTAAGTGTATATACTTTATAGGGTCGGCCTTCGGACAGTTACAATGTACGGGCACACACATGCATATGTATATGTATTTTCCATTTGCAGAAACATTTGTGTGGGTATTATTCGTGGTATGAAATATGACAGCTTCTTGTGGAAACAGAACATTGAGTCATATTGAGCAATTTATACATATTCATTGGAATAACACATGCATATTGTATATTGTGGGTTTATGTAAATAGTGTGTAACCCACTGGAAATTCTCTTTGGTTTCTGTTTTTATATTTTCGTACTACCTTTCGGGAACAAGTGGCACAGAAAACATCTGCGAGCTTCAGGCGGATACATAACGGATAACAGGTTTCTTAAACTCGGTCGCATTGACACTGATTCTCACTGTGCTGGTAGCACGGTCGCGGGCGACATGCAACATGCCACAGTGGGAGAAATGATACCCTGTGCTCGTGTAAGTGGGTGAAGGGGTATATTCGCCTAAGCCGAATGGTAAATATTTATATATGCATTTATTTTAATATGCATTTCACGTAAGAGCTCCATTAATAGGTGCAAATATATTTATTGATAATAACAATTAATCATTAGTTTCACTTATTGACGCGATTGGTTAGGGTATTTAAGCTTTGACTGTATGTAATTGTTCGGTTATTTTCAATTAGTTTTATTGTTTATTTTGTTACACCTTTTATGGGGTCGCGAAAATCGCGCGCGCGCCCGCAGACATTTACGATGCTGTTAAACAAAAAATAAAGTGCACAAAAGGTGAAAAACAACGCGCCAATGCGGGATTTATGAATGGCTGCACATGCCGCTTCGTATGTATTGATATATGCATACACATGTATGTACATGAATGTGTATGTATTGGTGTAATGCATGTGCATGCGGAGCTGTTTACATAAACATTAGCTGACTCTATTTTTGTTGTTTACACTAAACACGCGAGCGTACATGAAATTTGTTATTGAACTCGTAAGATTTTCGTAATTTTCATAACAATTGTACGCGATCGTCACACACACCCACACACACGCGCGCATGCGTATATTGAACCAAGCTTTTTAAGTTTTATAAGTATGGACATATGTGATATATGTATGTATTTATATTCTTATGTACGTGAGTGTTTTTATTTATTTATTTCGATTTGGATGGAAGTTCTAAATAAGATGACAGAGAGAAACAGAAACAACAAATGCTTATTGGGTTCAAGTTGCTTTTGCATGTCTGTTGTATGGAACAAATGCAATTGTTTTCGTTTTCGTCTTGTTCGTTTGCTCCCGCTTTCTTCTCTTTCCCCCACCCTTTGCGACGCTTTCTTGAACTTATGCAGATGCACAGGCAACGACGCGTAAGTTCATTTTAATTGTCTGTACTTTTGTTCTGTTCGTCCCATCCACACACACACACACACACACACACACACTGCGTACATTATTTACTTCTTTTCGTTTCGATTTTCACGCGTTTTCGCTGCCCAGACCGTTCCAAGCTCGTTCCACATGCGCCGCTTGCTACTGTCGAACTAAAGAACTCACTCCCAACGGCTTATTCTTATAGCTAAGTACCGAGAGAGAGAGAGAGAGAGCGGGAGAGAGCTCACTTAATTCACTGGCTTTGCGTGCTCGCTGAGCTGTGCACGAGCGTACAGTGAGTTGAGAGCAGTGATTGTTGTAAGCTCGCGTAGCATTTACTCCACGCGTGCCATAGACAACTAACTACCCTTTCTATATCAGAAATATGTATTATAAATTCTTTATATACCGTGCATTACTATTATTTTCATTTTTTACATATTTCGTCAAAGTGAAGTTTTCTTAATTTAAATCGACCCACTGTAAAACAGCTGCGATCACAAGCTGCAAGTCTCTCAGTAGGTCAATCGCTCTTGCACTCTTTTTTCGTACGCTCCGATTATCGCTCTAATGCTCTTTCTCTCTTTATTGTAATATTTTACGTTACACCGTAGCTTCTGCTTTGATTATAATAAATTTTATGTTTTATTTTTGAATTTCTATTGTAAAGTGAAGAGAATGAGAATGAGGAATTCCAACAATACGCCCATCCTTGTTTATATTAAATACGTATTGTATTGTTTGTATGTTTATTAGTAAGAGCGACTGTATCGAAACATTTATACGTGCAGCGCGAACATATTAAAGACCAGTAATAATGGGAAAATATAGCCAACCGCGCTCGAATAAAACCCGATGATAATGCTAATCAAATTGGGATACGAGGAAACCCATAGACAGATAGAGGTGCACCTTGAATCGGGAGAGCTGGAAAAGGTGAGGGAGTTTCGAAAGTAGGTCGAGTCTCTCATGCCCCAGCGGCCCATATATATTGATAACCGGTCCCAAACCAAAGTGCAACGCACTGCGACGATACCATGACACCTTTACCGACATTTGACTGTGACTAAAACCAGACTAAGAAAACAGCTGATGGTCAGGCAGAACAGCTGTAGCGCGGAGAGCGTTCAATTAGCGACATGATGAGCGAAGAACGCCAAACAAGCAAGAGTGGGGAGAGAAATATTCCAAATCACCGAGCAACACAAAAGTATGTGACGTCGATTCCTACTAGTTTCTGTCGCTGCTCTTTTGCCGGCTTATTCAGCATTTGCCCTTTCGCATTGAACTCTTGCGCACGGGAAAAAAACAAAATTTCTCGTCAAATCATGCACCCATTTAAAATGCCGTAAACGGTAGGGAGGTTTGTGCTAACAAACGGTTGGAGAGAATTAAATGTACGATATTTAATCTGATCAGTATGCGCGTTCGAATGGCTTGATCTTTATTTTTATTGACTTAATTAACTATTAATCATAGTAAGGTAGTTATGACTATTACAAACTACATAAGCCTTTGATCTTCATTTATTTTATGCTTAAATAAACATGCGCAATTCAAATCTGACTTTGTATTATAATAACGTACGTTCAACCCATTTAAAAAAAGAAAAGAAAATACCTTAAGTTAAATTGTTATGCAAAGTATTTAAAAACAAATTTACATTATATAAGGAATGATTGACTTTCTCAATTGACAATTCCGCCAACGTCGGCTTGGACTTTATATGTAGGTATTCAACTGAAAACACTGCATCACATAAGATCTCAGGCAAAACAAACAAATTTATTTTCAAAGCTGATTCCATTTTAAATTTTGTTGACTGGCGAGGTTAGACTTTTTCTAAAGTTTGCCTATCCTACTAATTACGAGTTCAGTTTATCCGAGAAATAGGGATTGTCTTACATGCTATTTTATTAGCTCACCAGTTCGATCGCCGAGTCTTAAACGCACTTTGCTTTTGCAATTATAATTACGTAAATTTGTCAATGCAAACTTGTCATTAGCGTATTGCAGCCACCTGAACTGGCGCCCTATACTTTTCAAAGCAGTTAAATATTTATATTTTTTAGTTAAAATGACGCAGCTGAGACGTGTACGTATAACAAAGAAATTTCATGAGATAAACCGCATAAATAACTGGGGAATTTATTGGTTTTCAATCTGATATAGAATCATTTAAAGTTAAGACAACAGATGCACACACCCTGAAGGCTTTTGGATATCCCACTCTAAGATCAATCTTCTTATAGTTTTTTGTAACACGCCCCTAAACAGCAGAACTGTTATTTTGTATTTAAATTACCACAGTTCTATTTTTATTTGTGATTCAAGCGTGGCCTTGAAAGTAAGTTAAGCTGCCCCGCTAAATCCGTTTAAGAAAGTGCCATTTTTAAGAACACACACACGACAATGTTAATTGCGCTACCGAAAATACAGGGACTATAAAAAAACGAAGGAACGCCCTCGCCTCGACCTTGCGTGATTTTGATTATTTTTATTCGCTGAACAACGTCGATAATGGAACCTTTTAGTGGGTTGTTAGTGTTGTGCCTATAAGCAAAAGGTTAGTAGAGAGAGAGCTGTTTTCATGATTTGTATTTTTCAAATTTCTTTGTTTTTGGTTAAGCTAAATATATACACACAAAAATAAATAAAGTTGTTCTTTTTTTTTATATTCACACATGTAAAGGCAAAAATTCGTTTCGAAGTCAAATAACAAAATTAGTGGAGTTCGCAGATAAGCAAAGGTAATGCGACATTGTTTGTATTTCTACACATATACATACATATATGTAAATATGCATATGCGTTGCACCAATCATATATATGCATAAGTGTTCTCCGGATAAAAATTTAAGTACTTGTTAGGTTAAAATTTCGAAGAGACAATTTTGAAGAAAATAGTTCACGTTATAAATATCACTTTATTAATAGAAAATTAAGATATTTTCAATGGAACAACGTAATGATGCCAGCGAAATTGCCAAGTTAAAAGCAAAACATCAGGGTGCAACTTGTGGGGGGGTTGAAATGCACTCATTGTTTTGGATCACGCTATGTTCATGTTTTGAATGCTATAGTGTTGGTAAATCTTTTATAATATCATTAGCAGAGTTGTCAACTTTATTGAACTAATTTACTATGCGTTCCCCACGCGTTCTTTAATGTAGAAATGATTTTATTTTAACTTATGTTTCTGTTTATTACAAAAGGACAATTTAAATTAATGCGCCCAACTCTGTTTTAGAAA
The DNA here is from genome assembly GCA_018151445.1 of Zaprionus inermis. NCBI lineage: Eukaryota > Metazoa > Arthropoda > Insecta > Diptera > Drosophilidae > Zaprionus > Zaprionus inermis. Next base: position 3,232,664 of record JAECXD010001696.1, read on the forward strand.
TATAAAAAAGTGGCTACACTGCTGTCGAGAAATATCGTAAAATATATCAGTAATCGATAGGGCATGATATATCGTAGATCAATAGTTTTTTGACGGTCTGGTAGCTTATTCATAACAAAAAACTGCGTGGTTTGTTTTATCACAAATTTCATTCACAAAACGATGAAAATCTCCCGATTTAAAAAGTCGCATAAGACACTGGTTTATTTTGCAACCAATTTCGACTATCGAGAACCCTACCAAGTGCTGGTGGACGCAACATTCTGTCAAGCGGCTCTGGAAGTATGCACTTAGAAACGCAACACCAAGCAAAACTTACCAACAATTTTTATTTTCAGCACAAAATTGAAATTGAGGAGCAAATAAAGCGATATTTTCAGTGTAATGTCAAACTCCTTACAACACAATGCATTATTTTGGAGGCTGAGGCGCTAGGAGCACCCCTGACTGGTGCGACAACAATCGTAAAGCGGTTTTACGTACACAAATGTGGTCACGAAGGTAAACCTGTTGCCGCTGCGGAGTGCATCAAATCTATGGTAAACCTTTCTATAGCTTTGAGCATACAATCAATCCCTAAGTAATTTTTTAAATTTTAGACGAAAGACAATCGCTACATAGTCGCCTCGCAGGATCGTCTTTTGCAGGCGAGTCTACGTAAGGTGCCTGGACGCTGCCTGCTCTATCTGCACAAGCTGACGCCTGTTCTGGAGCCGCCTTCGGAAGCATCCAAGAAATTTGTACAGAAACGAGTTAAGAATCTTATGCTCGGTAAACAGGCCATCAAAATCGACTATATGAAAGAGAAGCAAGGCCTCAAGCCGAACGTGCCTGAGCCTGGAAAGCAAAAGAAAAAATCCGGCCCAAAGAATCCCAACCCGTTGTCCTGCAAAAAAAGTAAAAAACAGAAACAGGATCCAAAAGAAAAGCCAACGTTGCGAGGTGTAGAGAAGACAACACAGACCAAAGCAAAAAGAAAACGTGTTTCTATTCCTGCGCATGTCAAATCTGTTTTACAACAAAATAGTTAAATAGTTTAAAAGAAATACGACAATAAATCAACTATAAAAAATCTAAACCGTAATTAAAAACATTTGTAAAAATCTTCCATGTTGATACACAATCCGTTAAGCTATACGAGATGTTGATCTATTCAAAAATGGCCTTTATTTTCTTTTTTAAAAAGTCATACAAAAGGTGTATAAAATATATGATAAAATGTTTTGCAATTTCTATTAACCCTACGAGAACACCTGATGTGTAGTTTTATAGTTTACCCTCTCGAATTTTGTTCAAGGTCTTCTCGGTCATACATTTGCCCAGCAGCTTGGCTAGGGTAGCATTGCGAGCACAGTAGGCCATTGCATTGACTGGGAATAGGCCACACCAGGTGAGATCCATTTTGTTGGCAAGCGCGACAGCAAAGAGTTCGCCACATCTTTCCGCGGTCAGTCGTTTTTGGTTGGCCGTGCTCAAGCCTACCTTGCCGCCCTGAGAGCCTGTGAATGCCTCCTGCAGGAAATCGGTTGCTATGGGACCAGGAGCAAAGATGCTTACGTCCAGTTTGCGGTGTTCAACCTTCAGTGCCATCAAGTAGGCGTTCAGAGCATGTTTTGCAGCACAGTAGGTTGCGGAGAAGGGAACTGGACTAAAACCGGCTATGCTTGAGGTGGCAGCAATATGACCACGTCCGCCATTCTGTTCCAAGAAGTAACACACCACCAGTCGCGACAAATGCACCACAGAGAACACATCCAACTCGAACAAATCATGATCCACTTGAATATCGATCTCCGCCCAATTGGCGCGTTGCGAACGGCCCGCATTGTTGACCAGCACATCAAGACGACCGAAGTGATCGAGAACCGTTTTCAGATGTGACTGATGCTTTTCCAATTTTAACATATCCATTGGTAACACAAGCACATCCTTCCGTGCAAGTAAGCCACACGATGCATCCAAACATTCAGTTTCCACTTGCTGCAGCTGCTCTATGCGGCGAGCGCTCAGCACCAGGCGAACTCCATGGCGTGCCAGACTAACGGCCAAGGCGCGGCCAATGCCGCTCGAGGCACCTGTTATCCAAACAACCTGTCCGCGCAGTGTCGCCGGGGACAATCCAAAACGAGATTTATACCATAGAGCCACATTGCAATCAAGCACTATCCAGAGTATTACATAAACCACGTAGTACAGTACCAATAAAATTAGTAGAAATTCGAGAAAACTCATTATTATAAATAATCTCGTAATAACGTAACGAATGCGACTGAACTAACACAGTCAAAGGCAAAACAGCTTGCAATTTGGAATGATAAGAGAAAATCAGCTGTTGTGGGCACAGATCGCTGTGTGAGATGGACTAAATAACAGAGATGAGACAATACCAATGATATTTCTGACAAGTATTTTTTCGTCAAAAATAAGTCATGTTATAGGTGCAAATTAAGGTTTTACATTTCTTTTCTTTTCTTGACATCTACAAATAGCACTCATAATTATTCAGATTTTGCGAATGTATGGTTGAATAATTATATTGGGATGAAGCAGAGTTGTCGCGCACCTCAAATTCGATTCGACATATACATACGTACATGTGTTTGATTCACAGCAATCATATGTAGGTAAGTGACAATTATATATATATTTATTTTTTACGTTTGCAGAACTAGGCTCACATTTTCACAAATTTTGTCAATTTCAGCATAGCCCAATTTCTCTAAAGACATTATCGCATTCGCTAGTCCAACAGTTTCGCGCGTGGAATGCGCCTTCACCCAAATACGTCCGTTCACGCCGACGGCAATCTCGTAGGCGAGCTCATTTGTTAGCGCTTGCAGGGCAGGACAACTGTCTCGGAGCAGCAATCTTCCCAAATTTAGACTGCACTTAAAAAAGAATCCGTCCTGCAGTAGTCCGAGCTTTCCACGCTTTCCATTCGAGTTGACACACACCAACTCGGGCTCAATGTCGGCGTTAGCGTTCAAAACGCGCGCATACAGTAGATCACCTGGGTTCAGGTCTGGACGATTCTTTTTTGTGGCCGCTTCAAAGGCCAGATAGGAAATGGAAGCTGTGTCCGCTGAACCAATATCTACGCGGTATAAGTCTCCTGCTCTTGCTTTTACAATTCCGATGACCAGATCTCCGCGTGCTGGTACGTATCGTCTCTGATAATTGTCCACCCAAAATGTGTTGGGTTCCTTGTGGCGAAGTGGACCCGCTTTGCTGGCTACAACTGTGTCGTCGACTCTTCGCAGCCCTGGGCCCAGAATGATGCGCTTTCCTTTGGCTTGGTTTTCCACAGCGGTGACTCTTTCGCCAGGCATAACAATGTTTGTATTTGTAGCCATTGTATATTATATGCGAAATGCCGGCCGCGTGCTGAATTGGTTCTTCTTGATTTATCGATATACATATTTATATCGATGTAGACACAAGCTCCGCTAGTGTTGTATAAGACAAACTTATACCTAATAAGATGTTATAATCAAACACATTTTATTCTATTGATAGCAAAACATTTGTTTAACAAATTCTTAAAAATATAAAATACCTGTGAAATCAGCATGTGGATGTCATTGGCCGTAACCTTGTAGGAAGGTCAATAGAATTTTTGTATGTACCCCCCAAAGTGATAGTGAAGAGCCTACGCCCACATTGTTCCAACCTCCTGGAGGACGCCAAAATTTCCGTTTGCAGTTTGGGTTCCACAATCCACACCAAAAACATGTTAAACACAATCGTGCGCACAAGTCGTGTGTACTCATCGCTAAAATCATCGTCACCGATGGTACAGAAAGTGAGCTACAATGGGAACGTATTCGCATTGCGCTGCTCGTCGACCGCCGCTTTCAGTTGCAAATCAGTTGAGCCAGCCGGAAGTTCAGTCGAGTCGCTCTCTACGGGATTTCAATTTTTCAGATTAAAAAGTTCTTGGTAAGTATAAGTTTCTAGCTGTGCAAGTGTGCAATTATTATTAATAATTCGAGCTTAATATTATGTTCCCCCTTGTCACCTCTTAAATACATTTTTAAATAAATATTGCGATTATCTAACAAGTTTGTACCCACACCACTGCATATACCTACATATATGCATATGTAATATAACTATATATTTATATGTGACAAATTGCGAATTTCTAGCGTTTATTAAGCAATAGAATCGATTAAATTATTTCTCGGTGATTTTTAACTTTCACTCTTCATGAGATTTGCTGTTTCGCTTGCTTGCCTACGCATCCCGGTGTTATTTTTCCATTACTTTAGCTATGACCTTAAAGCGCTGCGTAGAGGTCATTGAGACTCGGCAACGAGCTGATGAGACGCCCGTGTTTTGCTGATGGAAAAGTTTGTTCCTCGTATGAAATTGAGACGAGTTTGGTTTATATATTTTCCTTTTCGATATAAATTTTGATATCTTAATTAAATAATCTAATTAATTACTAGGATATTTCGCTTTTAAATAAAATACACGCGTCTAGAAAAGTCAGCTAAATATACTGTCGGCACCCGAAATGAAATGCGAAATCTTCCATTAAGGGATGATTAGTTTCTATAGACATACTTAATCTAAATCAACTTTAATTTAATCAGAAATAAAATCCGCTTGACTCCTGACCATTAAATAATAAAAATATCTTTAGGAATTTAATTTATTGTAATTTATTTATTTGTGTAAATTAGTTAATCTCTATTAATTAATAATAATTATTAATCTATATTAATTTACAATTATATTAACATATTGTATGTTCACCTTAATATTGATTAATTTTATTTATTTCTATGCAGTACAACGAATTTCGACTTAATTTTTAAATTAAACTCTTCTTTTGGTTTACAGTAAAGGATCAAATATGTCCATCAAGTCGATCAAGGCACGTCAAATCTACGACTCGCGTGGCAACCCCACCGTCGAGGTCGATCTGACCACCGACTTGGGTCTGTTCCGTGCTGCTGTGCCCTCGGGTGCCTCCACCGGTGTGCATGAGGCTCTGGAGCTGCGCGACAATGACAAGGCCAACTACCACGGCAAGTCCGTGCTGAAGGCTGTCGGTCACGTGAACGACACCTTGGGCCCTGAGTTGATCAAGGCCAATCTGGATGTGACCGATCAGGCGGCCATCGACAACTTCATGATCAAGTTGGACGGCACTGAGAACAAGAGCAAGTTCGGTGCCAATGCCATTCTCGGTGTGTCTCTGGCCGTTGCCAAGGCTGGTGCTGCCAAGAAGAACATCCCCCTCTACAAACACATTGCTGATCTGGCTGGCAACAAGGATATCATCTTGCCGGTGCCCGCTTTCAATGTCATCAACGGTGGCAGCCATGCTGGCAACAAACTGGCCATGCAGGAGTTCATGATCCTGCCAACTGGTGCCACTAGCTTCACCGAGGCCATGAAGATGGGCTCTGAGGTGTACCATCACTTGAAGAACGTCATTAAGGCTAAGTTCGGTCTGGACGCCACCGCTGTCGGAGATGAGGGTGGTTTCGCCCCCAATATTCAATCCAACAAGGAGGCTCTCTGTCTGATCAGCGATGCCATCGCCAAGGCTGGTTACACCGGCAAGGTTAGATATATTTATTGAATCTATTCTAGCATCTGAAAATACTTTTTTAACTCTTATTTTACTTTGTAGATCGAAATCGGCATGGATGTTGCCGCTTCGGAATTCTTCCGTGATGGACAATACGATCTTGACTTCAAGAACCCCCAGAGCGACAAGTCGCAGTGGCTTTCGCCCGAGAAGTTGGCCAACCTGTACCAGGAGTTCATCAAGGACTTCCCCATTGTCTCCATTGAGGATCCCTTCGATCAGGACCACTGGGATGCCTGGACCAACTTGACCAGCAACACTAAAATCCAGATTGTTGGTGATGATTTGACTGTTACCAACCCCAAGCGTATCGCCACTGCCGTCGAGAAGGGCGCTTGCAACTGCCTGTTGCTGAAGGTTAACCAGATTGGCACAGTCACCGAGTCCATTCAGGCTCATTTGTTGGCCAAGAAGAACGGTTGGGGAACCATGGTTTCTCACCGCTCTGGTGAAACCGAAGATTCATTTATTGGTGACCTGGTTGTCGGTCTGTCTACTGGTCAGATCAAGACTGGTGCACCCTGCCGATCGGAGCGTTTGGCCAAATACAACCAAATTCTGCGCATTGAGGAGGAAATCGGCCAGGGTGTCAAGTTCGCTGGCAAGAGCTTCAGGAAACCACAGTAAACTACCACGTTACCACTTCTAAATTCCAATATCACCAGGCGTTCTTCGGAATACGAAAAAAAAAAACAATGCCCAAAATTGTCAATTTGGGGTATGTTTCGTCAAACTCTGGGATTTGTGTCTGGCGCACAAAAGCATATAATAATATCTGGTATTGGTTCATAATTAGATATATAGTTTCCGTTTGAGACCTATTCATTATTTATAAACGTATTTATTATCTACAGAATGCTTTTATCAGTTGTGCTGCTCGTAGATACAAATTTCTTCACTATCTGAATAAAAAAAATACTACATAAAACTGTTGGAAAATAAAATGTTCTCATGTTCTCTTGAAAATCACACAATACACGAGCGTATAATGCTCATATTAAAAGTGTTACTAGATGTCAAAAATAAACATGTTTGAAAATAATACCTAGAGCTTATTACTTTTCAGGAAATCCAATTAATCCAATGGAATTAAAATATTATCAAAATCAGTTGTTGATTTATTGTTTTCAACTACACTAAAATACTTAGTTAACATTTAACAAAATTCAAAGTCATTTGTACTAAATTAATGATGTCAAATCGATAAAAGCTTGTGGATAAATTATTAAAAATGTGAAAGGATCGTTAGGTTGCATGTTGAATGGAGACATAACTAAAAGTGCCTAAATAGCTAACATGTTAAAATAAAATTCAGGCCAATCTCAATTTAAGGCACCGAATTAGTTGCTATCGCAATGGGCCATGTTGTAGGCCCTTTGAGTACGATATCCTCAAGAGCATGTTTGATCTTAATGAAGCGTCGCTTAAATTCCAGTCCACAGCCCTTCGAGAGTCGGAAATCAACGAGTATTTTTCCATCCATTTCAATAATGTGTGCCTTGAACACGAGACGTAGTTTGCGTCTATCGATTGTCGACACAGTGACGACGCCTTCTTCACTAACTTTGCACGTGTAACCGCCGAGACGCTCGATGTTGCCCACGAGCCGCTTGATAGTATCATGCCAGCGCGTGGTCACAAAGAATCGCGTCATGCGACGCACCAAACGCTGGAAATAGTTCTGTGATGCACTCTGGGTTTGATGCATTTGCGTAGCCAAGAGTAAATTGTCGAGCATCGCTGGCTGTGAGAAACTGTATGTCATGCGTGCCTCCTGCATCAGTGCCTGTCGATCGCCATCTTCCTCTTGGCCATTAATACCCCCGTGGCAAGGTCGCACATCGAACTCATCATCGCTACGCAATGTTGGCATAGGTTGCGAGCAATAGTTGCGTGATATGGTATCATTGCTAAGATTTGCACTTGATTGCAATCGTTGCCTCTTCGCCTTCGGTGAGCAAATCTCCAGAGCAGCTGCCGAATCCACCAAGTCATACGAACGATCTGCAAAATAGGCAGGTCACATAGATAAAAACAAAAACATTGCTTGTAAATTAAAACAAATAAAAACTATACAAATTAAATAAACTAATTGTACTTGAACTTAAAAAAAAAAAAAAGAACCCAAGAAAGCACTGCAAAACCATTTGGTTTTTGGTAATAAAGCTCTATGGAATGTGCACCCACCATACAGCTAAAATCACCAAAGAGCAAATAATATGCAAATAAAAATGACAAGCAAATAAACAGTATAATAAACAACAAAACTTGTTATAACATATGCTTAAGCAATGATTTATCAGAATTACGTTTCGTACGATCGATGCGGAAAGTTTCTTTAGTTGACTACAGGCGCCAATGCTTTGGTAATCTAGCTTTATGAAGTATTTCAAATCTATCATACAGCTAAAGCGCCAAAGCAGTGGCAATGCAGCACATCCAATAACACGACGTAAACGTTCACTTTCAACTTGAATTGTGTTTGTCGTTTTGCAACACTGGCGGCGTAGGCACACAGCGACCCTCAAAGTATGCAAGGCAAAATATTTGTAATTGAGAGTCACTAAGTACCTGAGCAGCACATCGCGAGCAGTTTTCACACTTCACACATCACTTGACACAGTACCTAAATTTAATTTCAATTCAATCTTGTACATAGAACTCACCATGCGAGGTGAATTGCATATTGCACCATTTGTGATCGAGTATTTTCTCGAGCGTCATACGCAGACCGGGACTGCAATGCAGAACTTTACGTAGCAGGGATATTGCTAGTGTGTCCAGTTTACTCCACGGTGTTTGCGTTTGCCAGTGATCATTGTCCTTCCAGTTAATGAACTCGGTACATCCGACCGACGGCTGATCCCAAGGCAACTCTGCGGAAACAAAGAAGAGCATGAATTTTAGATATCACAATGTTCAATCCTTAACCGATCATCTTTCAATGAAATGATGTAAATGCATTTTTTTTATCAATCATTTTGTGCACTTAATGTGATTATTATTTTTGTTGCGATTTGTCGGGTTTGTTGACTGTTTCGGTTATCATTGTTATCTGTCTGGATGCGTTGGCAAGCAATTTAAGCTGGAGCTTTGGTATAAAAGCTTTAGATGATATAAATTAGAGAAACAATCTACAGCTAGAATACCAAAGAAACAGCAAAAATGAAGAAATTGCAGTTGTGCGTAGAATGGTACATGAATATACATATGGTATAAGGTATATCATATTATATGTATGGTAAACAAAGCAAGAAACACAAATTAAATATTAGGTGCTGGTTGCGTTCAGAGTGGGTGTGGGTGTGGTTAGACGAAGATGATGTGGCGAATATGAGAGGTAAGGAAAACAATGAATTGTACTTACCACCCGCCAGCATTGTTACCAATATGACTCCACACGACCAAATGTCCGCGGGCTGTGCATGATATGGCTTGATTAACACCTCGGGTGCCACATATGGCAGTGTGCCGCAGCGTTTATCCAACAGCCGCTCCTTGCCCTTGCATCTGCATACAGATTATTAAAGAAAATTGTTGTTAGAAAAATTGAAATGGCTTAAAATGAATACTTTGACGGCATATAAAACCTATAGATATCTATAAATAGTAAATTTGGTTGTACCTAATACCTAAACATAGTTGCCATGCCAAAGTCGGAGATTTTTACATTGTCATGCTCGTCCAGTAGTAGATTCTCGGGCTTCAGATCACGATGCGCGATGCCACGCTGATGCAAATACTGCAGTCCGGACAGCAACTGTATAAAGTAACGTTGCGCCTCGTGCTGTGGCATTCCTACGTCCGGCTCTGTAAATAATAATTATCGAAGAATTTAATATACCATGAACAAAACTATAAATAAAATTAAGTACTATTTACCTATACGATCGAACAATTCTCCGCCCGCGGCATATTCGAGAAATATGTACTCGGTGTGTCCCTGCGAGCGTTTTCCGAAAAATCGTAGGATATGTGTATCTTGCAGCATCTTTTGAATACACACCTCCTTGCGAACTGAGATAACCGCATCGGGATGCTTCTTCAGATCAACCATTTTCATAGCCACAGCTTCGCCAGTCTGACGATTAATCAGCAATTTAACTCTAGAACGAAAGAAAGCAGACACGCATTACTATACAGATTCCATACAGATTAAGGACTCGTTTTCATGCAATTTAAATCCAAGTTGTGATAGAGATGGCATTGGTAAGCATCATTAATCTTAATATTTTATTATCATACATTAATAATAATAATCATATACTATATGCTAAACGTCTCTGGCGTCGTTTCTTTATCGACTGTTTAGCCGTTGTGCTGCTGTAAATAATTTCGACGCTTCGCATGTTTTTAGGCACATGCGCAGAAGTCCAACGCTTTGTGGAGCTGGATAACTGAACAGCCCAAAGAGCAAGTACATCGGAATCGCTATTTTTTCTGCTTATACCTCACAGTATTTCCGGTTTATTGACTTATACGCAATGTTATGTGGGTGTTTATAGTGTACACACACACACATAGATAGACTGCAGTCTGAGTGTCGACTTTCTGCATTATACTTACTCGCCATAGGCACCTTCGCCAAGGGTTTGAGCCAGTGTCCACCCCTCAACGAATTCCCGGCTCGTCGGTGTGCCTGTTGTTGTCGCTGCATTGGCCATCGCCGCCATCTCCATTGATGTGATGTGTATAAGCTGTCTTTAAAATCCGGAATCCACTATCATGTGCTGATTGCGTGCATAGCGAGAAGCTGTAAAAATAAAATAATTGAGACTGTTTTAAAAATATTTTGATAAACATGAATCTGTAGGGTACTTGAGTTTCTAGTATATACGCATGCAAATTTAGGGGGAGGTTCCAAACATATAACTCGAATATGCTGCCGCCACTTAAGTGTTTCATTCTTTGGCATGGTCATGGTTCGTTCACGCAACCACAACTAGGTACATTAACAAACAAAAACCTATGGAGCCCAGAGAGAGCACATGCGCCCTGGAGGGGCCGTGTTGGAAGCCATAGCTCTGTATTGTACAGAAATGTTTACTATAACCGCAATCCAAATGAGTTTGTTTCTTCAATTAAAAAGTTTATATAGAGTTTTCTAAATTACAGATTTTGCAATACTAAAATAGAAATATCCATCTGTCTGTCTATGATTTCGCCATGAAATCATAATACCTACAGCAGTCGGTTCAAAAGCAATCCTAACCATAGTTTTCCGCTAACATCCCTTTCTGGCAGACACTTTTGCTCATAAATTATAAACCATGGGTAAAGAAACGCAATCTCGCAGCTTTTTTTTCTATTAGATTGTAAATCTTGCACTCGCACGGTATAAATTTCAGTTCTATACAACAAACAAATATGATGTCGTTTCTATCATCTTTGCGTCGGCAACACATTCGGCTAGGACCGAGCGACGGGCAAAGAGAGACCACGACACGAGCCAACAAAGAGCATGAGAATCGAAGAAGAGAATTTTCTAAAGAAAACGCTGCCACATAGTTGTTGGTATTGGTGGCGACGGCGGCGGCAGTGACATTACGCGTTTTGCCGGTGCTAAAAAGTACATACAGTCGGAAAAATGCGGGATGAGGGTTTTCTGTTAAGCTGCGTCAGATACTGAGGCTGTTGCTATGCGTTAGTCGCGACGCGGCTCGTTCAACAGGCCATTATTAATATGTTTTATTGTAGACTCGAATTTATTGCTCTTTTCAAACAGCATCCTTGGCTATATGTGAGTTAAATGAAAAGCAAGTCTTAGAAAGAGTATGCTCATTAAGCTGTAGTCTGCACGGGTTAGCAACTCTCCTGTGTATGTGTTGTATTTGCATACAACTTTAGCAGCTTCAGTAGTGCAGTCGTATGCGTATTTCCTACACTCCACTTAATTACACACTCTCACACTCACATTCAGACACGAGGCGTCGCAAACTGGATGCTGCTCCATGCTGCTTTCAAGACGATGGAAAATTTTTACTTGAATTACAGCCGAGTGACTTATTCAGATAGCCAAAGCTGCATAGCAACAAGAATTTCAAATAATTTCAAGTGATTTGAAGAGGATCAGCAGAGGATTATGTTGAGCCAGTCTCAATGAGGCAAGGCAATGTATTGCAAATGTTCTTAACGATCCACTGGGAGCGGGGAATGGGCTAAATTGGGGTGCACTGCACTTTTGCAATTCAAATCGATACTTTTTCAGCGTAAAGTCTTCGGCCACGTGGGCATTGTCGTCTTGCAATGTGCAAGGTAAAAGTTAATTTCATTACAGGTTTACCCACGATTTAGTTAGAGCCGACGCCGACATTAGTCACATGCATACACACACAGACTTTTCTCGCTACAAGATGCACGCAGATTCCTCTTTCGCGAAATTTATAACTAGTTAATGCGGCGCGCAGTCTCCAAAACTCACTCACAGACTGTCAACTCCGGAATTCGTAGTACACACACAAACACACGGACAACAGATACACCAGTGCGTGTGTGTATGTGTCACAAAAAAGAATCTCCGCTTGGCTATTGTTGAAATCCAAATCCATTGTCTCAGAAACTGATTTCTGGCAAGTACAAAACCTATTATCCTTTTTCCTTTTTAATTCCATTTTCTTTTATTTTTTTAAATAAAACTGCCAGTTTTTTTTTTAGTGAGCATCATGGATACTAATCCTGTTGGCGTTGCTTTGGTTCGTCCTGGGTCAGTGTTAAAATTAAACTGTGAGCGCAGCAACTTCGCCAGATACTTTAACAAAATAGGTATATGCTAAGGCCAGGCACCTCAAAGATTCACAATGAGCTGTGCCACAAAAGAGAGCAAAGCCTGCAGAGAGAGAGAGAGAAAGAGTGAGAGAGAGAGCAGAGCACAGAGATGCGAGAGAGATGCCAGAGCTTAGACTGAGGAGCGCGCGCGCGCGAAAAAAAGAGGTGGATGCAGGAGAGAAGTTCAACACGTTTTCGAGATTCGGTTGGTGGTTGCTCGATGTGTAGAGTACTCTCTCTCGCATTGCGCGCACTCCACGTAGCAGCTTTCAAGTTTACCTTCTCGTCGCTCTTAAGTTTCCGTGGCAGCTGCGGCAGACAGGGAAGCAGAGAAGCAAGCAGCGATGCCTGCTGCCCCAGCGCCAGCAGCAGCATGTCGCAGACGGAACACGCAGGGCTGTTGCTTCTTTTGCATTTTTTCCAATACACAAACACATACTGCATACATTTGAACACGATCCAGTACACAGTATAGACAAACACACACACTCTTAGATAGTTCTATATTGTAATGTTCCACGTACGACAACATAATCCTTTGCAAACACATTTACTTCGTTGCGTCCTTCGATATAGACTAAACTCCCGTTCATACTTCCCCATCGCAGTGGCGTAGGCTCTTTAGAAGGAATTTGATGTGTGAAAACTAGTTTCAGAACTGGTTTCCTTGAACTGAACCTTGAGCATATACAAAATATAATATATATTATGTTGCGAATCGTTAATCGTTGAATTAGTTAAACCTGACGAAACTTTGCTCAAGTCAAGAACGTGAGGATAGGGAACACAACTTGACAACGGGCTAAGAAGGGCTGATGCTGTCTGCCTCACGGTCTAGCAGAAGACTTGACCGTTTTATACCCTACAAACTATGATAATACATTATATATACTCTTCTGTGATAGCTTACGTTTTCAGGGTAGCTAGGTCTCGCAACTAGACAGAATACAGAATATGTGTAGGCAGCATCTGTCTATGCGTATAACATACATATGTATAGTACATATAAGTTATGTAGATATGCGTAACAGCTACCGGGAGAACTCATGAATAAGACCGAGTGCCGGTCCGAGGCAACAAAACAAATAAATAAATAATAAAGGGCAATGAAAGAAAAGGAATGAAAAAAAGTGCTCTGAAAGCGATTGTCAAGGAAACTAAACCCATACAGACGATACACACATCTTATGCATATATACGATATGTCTGTGTCATTATATACTACGCGTATGTGTTCTGTACGTGTTCGAATTTACTTTTGAATTTCACACTGCGAAAGAAACTGAAAACATCATCACATCGCACATCATGAGAGCTAAGCAGCTGACTCGGTTTCAATCCCTCGTGCCGCGAATCTACCCTGAACAACAGCCATATCATCTATGGAGCATGGAGCATATGTGTAATGGTTCAGTGCAATTGATTGATACGTTTCAAAATTAGTTATCAGCCTACACAGACTAGACAATTAATAGAGGGGATTAAGCATAATTAATAAGTGATGTATACTATTTTATACTAACAAAGTCCAATCCAAAGCAATATAGATAACATTTTGTAATTTAGGAACAAAAACAAAGATATCTTGTGATTTTAATTTAACAAAAAATTCGAGTTTTATATATAGTTATGCCTTCAAAGCTGTTAAATTAATTAATATTAGGTATTCGATAAAAAAAATGATTCAAATTCCCTCGGTGTTTTCATAATATGCGAGTCAAAATATAACTAAATAACAGGCAAGTACGCAATGAGTATGCTCTGATTCAAACAAATATATCAGTTAACTAAGTTTCAAAAATTAGTTTTTAAACAGTCATAGCCGATTTCCCGTTTTATTTCATTATACTTCAGTTGAATATCTAGCTTTATAATGCCGCTAGGAACATATACCGTCAGTTGCAACAGGAACTTGAACCGTTTATCAGTCGGCAATAGTTATCTTAGTTTTATCTAATTTTTGTTGCATACGTCGCTTCCTTTGAGAAGTTCGATTCTTGCGTTTGCTTGTGGTATTCTTCATATTGACTTGGGATGGCTGTTCATCTAATTCGTTCAGCAGGGTTAGATATGGGATTTCCACATAGCTGTCGTTGCTCTCGCTACTAGAAGTATCATTATTATTATCCAAATAAGTTTGGGCAGTGATGTAGAGGCTATCAGAAGCGTTGTTTGCTTCTAATGCACTCGAATAGATGCTGGAGTTGGTCGATGCCGATTTTCTAGAATCTGTAAACGTTTTCCGTGTCTTTCCCGGCTCAAAGTAATCGGGATCCATGATCAATGGAAATTTCCTATGACCATTATGCACTACGTGTATTTTAGTCTGTGGTATCAGATCAGTTCTTGTGGTTTCCAACGATCCATCTGACATAGACATCATGCCGAAATGTCGCATCATGGCTACCGCTTCCCGTTCCACATTGCTTTTATCGTCCCAATCGGACATGGTAGCATGCTCACCCAACGGTTTCGTGCCAGCGATCTCCTGGATCCGTTCCATCATCGCCAAACTGGCACGAATTGTTGTCGACTTGGATTCATGTAACTTTTCGATGTCCTTGTTTCGTTTTTCTCGTTTGGCCAAATGCTCGTAAGTCGACTGGGGACGAGGAGTGAACTCCTGCTTCTGCCGTGTCTCATACACCAGCTGTCCATGAATAAAATTGTAATCAGGTTGTAAAGATACCAATTCATCCTCAAAGCAAGTGGAAGGTGCCCAGGCCATAATTGTGCTATATTAAGGTATTGATGGTATTGTTAGTAGGGACGCTAATGCAGTCGATCATAAAAATGTTCATATATTGCAGTTTACGATTTTTTATGCCCCGACGACATAACCTTTTAATTTTTGCATACTGTTGCACACGCGCATACACATGATTTATGTGTACAATTGTGTACATGTATACATTCCATAAATGTTTGTACATACATATGTACGTAATTGCATTCTCGGCATCGATGCCGGCAAGAGGTCCAGTTCTAGTTATCAAACAAATCGATTCCACCTTTATAAACGTAAGCAACTTACCAAATTATTAACTAATATTCTTGAAATATTAAATATATTCAGTGATATTTTCCAAACTTTGATTCGTTTAAATTTAATGTGACTATGACAGAGTTTCCAACGTCATTTCTTAAAACGTTGTTTGCCTAAAATAAGGGCATACTTAAACTATTGCGAATAAATAAAATGTTTATGGACACAAGATGTTGTTTAGCATTTTTCTTAACAATTAAATAACAACAAAGAGCCTATTGTTTAAACCTATAAACCCTGCATATGCATTTTGGTAGCCCTAGAAAATCACAATCTACTACAGGCATGCATATGTATATGTATGTATGTATGCGCGAAATATATTCCTCTCCCTCTGACGCATTACGAATTTCTATACTAGTCCAGAATAAAAAGCCGAAATTGCGCCAAAAAGTCAAACAAGGCAAATATACATCGAAAATATAGAAAAGATAACAGCAAGTATGTTTTCTATTCGAAATTCATTGTACACAATGGTCCAAGAGTCTCTAAAAAATTAAATTCAGCATTAATTAAATACACTACTTACCAGCGCGACAGAATTTGCGCTTGCAGCGCTGTTTTTCGGTCTCCTTCAGTCCTGTGGCATTCGCTTCAATTACACGGCAATTAAATGTTGACAAGGCACAAAAAGGACTTTATATTATCAAAGGATCGTCTCAGTGCACATTTTTAAACAAAAGAAATTGCGTAAAAACTTGATGCAAATGCGGCAGCCATAGTCGGCTATTGTACATTTGGCAAACCATTTACGAATAAGTGTGACCGAATGTTGCAAACACAAAGCCAGCAGATTGTGGCGGTCGGTCGATTGCATAAAAAATACTGAAAGTCTGCATAATGTACTGCAACGAATGATACAACTTGAATTTATGAATTATATGCACAAGAAAGAATATTATTTTCGATGCAATATTATCTTGCTAATTATAATTTGTTTGGAATTTAAATTTACATGTTGGCAATGATATTTAATGCAATTTTCGGTCACAGGGTTCATTGTCCCCGTCACCTTTTACTACTACACACATGCGCTATTATGCCAAAACTACCGGTCATGATTTTCATTAATAAACGTTTTCCGCCCCCAAAACCCAAAGCTCTTCTTTCGCGACTCAGCTTACGTTGCATCGTAAGGTCCTTGTTCCCCAGTTGCAAGTCGACAGCTGGCCGAAGCGCACAACTCGAATTTGTAAAATCGCAACGGAAAAAATGTATTCATATATGGAAACTCGAAAATACTATGATTAAACTGAATCGTTAGGCAACTATTGTAAATTAAAGCATAGAAGTATTACAAAATATACTACAAAAAATGAAACTCGAATATTTTGCAGTAAAAACCAAAAAATTTGTGTTGTATTATGTGCAATAACATTTTCGGTCGTGTGTTTAATTATTTATTTTTGTTAGTATCCTAATTAGCAAACCAATTTCATAAAACAACCACCAAGTGTAGTAGCTTGTAAATTGGTAAACAGTGGCCTAATTAGCAGTGGGTCTTGTTTCCTGCGCTTGCTTTAATTTAACCGGAATCATTTATAGGTCAAACACTACACTCCTTAACGAAATAAGCCAATCCCTAATTGTTTTGCTACTCCTTACAAAATAATATTCAATTGCAACTGAAATAAAAAAAGATCGCTAAAACGCAATCAGACAGAAAAATTCACACAGCGTTCGGCGCGTAATTTTCTATTTTTATAGCAATAAACAATACGTGCATTTATAGGAAAATTTGAATCGAATCGTAAAGTTAAAACAAAAATTGTTGTGATTTGTTTGCATTTCATCGCGAATTGCTCGATATTCCCTCAATCAAGGAATAATTGCCAATAAACAAAATCATTATAGTATACTGAGTTTTCTCATAATCTCGGAAAAATTAGTTCGTGTTCTTGATTTATAACATCTGGCGCACTTTCCCAATTGAGTTTGATATTTCGATTTTGTCCGAGGCGAATAATCAAATAATCGCATCACTGCGCGCTGGAGGCTCTACGACAACAAACTCGCTCGATTGCCGCGCTCAAGAGAAAATCTCAACTCAAGGTAAACCCAAAAGGAAATTGACTTTTCACTTATGGTGCAAGGTTAATACAATTTTCGAAAGTATTCGTTAATGTGCGAGCAAAAACTGTGAACTGTGTATAAGTTATTGATTTAAATCGATAGCCGCGAAAACAATTAATAACTTGCTTAAAATCCAAAAAGACAACATTATTTAAACAGTTTTATATGCCACGCTCTTTTATTTACATCATCCTTTCTTTCCATGCGAATACAAGTGCATACATATAGTAAATACATACAATACAATACATAATATATCTTCAATTAATCAACGTACAGTTTCATATTTCTCAGGCGAGCTGAGGCAAGAGCTTTAAAGGTGAAAGAAAGTTAACCTAGTTTTCGACATGAAACTGCACAAGTATCTGTGCACACTCGTCGTTCGCCCTCTTGTTTAGTCTTCCCTACACAAATACTTGACCTCAACGGAAACGAAACAAATACCCACACTCATAGAAATATGCATGCATTTATGCATATACGTATATCGTATATACATATATATATATATATATATATATATATGTGTGGGGTAACAAACACAGACGTGTGTCAAGGAGAACGACATTTAAACAGCTTTTACCAAAAGCAAAACAATGTAAACGACAACAAAGCCTTAGCCAGGCAAAGGGTGTGGCGGCGTGGGCGCCGGACTCGGTCCAGTCGGGGTCCTAGCGGACTGAGCCAAGTGCTAGGCTGAGGGTGGTGTGGTCATCCTGAGTGCAGTGTCCTCAATTAGAAGGCGCTCAAGGCAACAACAGCTGCAACAATAACAAAAAAAGCTATAGGCCGAGTGCACTTGACTTTATGATACCCTGCATGCGCAGAAAGCTGCCTAACTTCAAGCGTGTTTTGCCTGTTAACTTGTTATTTTTTTTGGCAAGATCGATTAACATAATTTAATAGCATTGACATCAAATTCTAAAAATCTAATAGTAATCTAAATAGCACGCAGAGCTAAAGAAAACTAGAAATATTTTTGCAAATTGCTTAACAAGTTAGACTGTATTTTAGTGTGTGTTATGCAACACTGTGTTTTTCGATATTTGTCTCGTGTTTTTAGTATTTTTGTGGTTTGTCCTTCGCTGCTGTCTTTGGCTCAGACTTGTTAGGAGCATTATGCAACAAGGACACAAGCACGACAGATGCCGCTGCCAGCAGGGAGCAGGGAGCACAAGTCGTTACCGGCACCGCAACAAGGACACACTGCGGGGGGTCAAGCACATGTGTGTGGCGCAGACTTGTGGCAATCTCCTTGTTCCGCTCAGATGCTCGGCTTCTCATCCTCATTCGGCTCTGGCTCAATGGCTCTGTCTGTCTGTTTACCGTGTACATCCGACTGCATTCGCTAGAAAGAGCACATCAGATTAAAGGGAGGAATACTTTCGTTGCAGCTGAATTTAAAGCTGCCAAGAAAACTGCTGGAAAAATGAAGGAGAAAGGAAAACATTTATGTTCCTAACCGATTTACATTTTAATATATATTCGATTATATTCTCTTTTGCAACCAAATCATAACGATTATATATAAGAGATATTTATAACTGTCAATGATCTATCGATTTAATATAATCTTAATGCATTTTGCAAGCTTATTAACGCATCTAACAAAGTAACTCTGCTTTCTTTTCCCGTTTTCCCACACTAGTTGTCGAAATGGAGCGATTCAAAAACGCGAGAGGAAGGAGAAGGTAAGTGGGAAGAAATGCACTTTAAACTTATCCAGGATCGCCTTGCATCATAGTTTTAACCATATCAAAATCTATATGAAGCCAATAACCTTAAAAATAACATCCCTAGCACGAAAATGTTAGACTGACCCAAGAGTTGCTCGCACACTTGCAGTACTCAGTGGGTTTTCGGGTCAATCAATAGTAGTACACTACACTATGGTACACTTTGAGTTCAGTATGCCAATACCTGTGCAGCTGTACACTTGTACATGTATGTGTTCCTATGATTGTATTGTTGTTTGCCAGAAAATCGCAGCAGCGGCAGCGGCAGCAACAACGTCTTCGGCTATGAGCGTTGGCCATTTTGTTTGGCTTGATTGCACATGGCGAGTCGAGGAATCCGGACCTACGACAATCGAAAGGAACTGACTCTAGGTTATGTTCTGCGCAGTCTCATATCCTCGCACCCATACACTAGCACGTGTGTGGGTGTGGGCGTTGCTGTATGTGCGTGTCTGTGTGCAATCAATGAAGGTTCAACGAACGTGGTAAACGTGCAAATTGGAATGGAGGCAAACTTGACTCTTGACACTTTTCGGTATCAATTAAAGAACTAATTGATTATGTACAGGATATATGTATACAGTGTATATTTATATACATATATTGGGCATAATAGAGCAGTTACTCATGAATGGTTTGCGCTTGATTGGCTCGCATTGCTTCAAGGTTGTTGTGTATTTCGCAGCGGGGTCGCAGCCTGAAAGGATACTGTGCACTGCACCCTCAATTTATGATATAGTAACAAATTGTCAAGGTTGTTGTTGGGAGATGGTTAAGCCTTTTTCTCGATACTTAATAGAACAACAAAATACTTGACTATAACCTAACTAAAGGCAAGGGCAGATGGATCTGGCCAGGAGAATATATGTCCATAAAGTTGTGACCTCGCCTCTCTTGCCGCTTATTGCAATATATTTTTCATATTCACAAGCCCATAATACCCTATCATGCAGGCAACTTCCGTTGCAGCTGAACTCATGGAGGGTGGCATGGGGTCTATGAGTGTGCTTGCGTTTGTAGTCGGGTGTGTGTGTGTGTGTGTGTGTGTGCTGGCAGTGCATTTAGTATATGCAAACACTGGCAATAGTTGACCTAGATTTCTTGTTGATACCTCATTTTTTCGCCTGCCTGCCTACCAATCATTCCACAGTCGGTATACCCTGCCTCCTTTAAAAATGTTGCGAATGAGTTTATTGGGTTTGTATAAAAAGGAATATATTTAAATTCATCCAAATATATTCTTGAACCGTACATTATGCTTTGTTTTTGCAGACGAAGGAAAAAAGCTGCACTTCATCAGTCCGGCGCGTCGAAAGTCTGTTCTAGCCCCCATACTGAATAAGATCAAAATCGGTGCCGATGGCGCAGATCTTGGCGAGAAGAAGTTGGGCAGTGAGAGTAGTGGCAGTGGCCACATAGCCGTCCAGATAGAGCCTGCCAGGCGTGTTAAGGTGCGTAAGACAGAGGTCTAAAGACCTAGAGATCTATAGGTGTACCCATTTATCTCACACAGCGCCACAGCATACACGGAATGATGGAGGAGGATAACACCATACGACCGCATCAGGAGATCCGTCAACTAACGCTGGAGGAGAAGAAGTTTCTGCTGGCCGTTGAGCGTGGTGATATGGCTGGTACCAGGCGAATGCTACAGAAGGCGCAGGATACGGAGAATATCAATGTAAACTGCGTTGATCCGCTGGGACGAACCGCTCTGCTGATGGCTATCGATAATGAGAATCTTGAAATGGTTGAGCTACTAATCAACTACAATGTCGATACGAAGGATGCATTGCTGCATTCCATCTCGGAGGAGTTTGTCGAAGCCGTTGAAGTGTTGCTTGACCATGAGAACGTGTCGTTTCAAACTGAGGGAAATCATGTAAGCATTTAGGCTTATCTATCTAAAGATCTCCGCCAAGTTAAGTAATTCTTTGCGTACAGAGCTGGGAGTCCGCTTCGGAGGAAACGTCCACTTTTACACCAGATATAACGCCCTTGATCTTGGCCGCACATCGGGATAACTACGAGATTATCAAGATTCTGTTGGATCGCGGAGCTGTGCTACCAATGCCGCACGATGTGCGCTGTGGCTGCGATGAGTGTGTCCAGTCCCGCCAGGAGGACTCTTTACGGCACTCACGTTCGCGTATTAATGCGTATCGCGCATTAGCCAGTCCCAGCCTGGTTGCACTCTCCTCGAAGGATCCCATTCTAACGGCCTTTGAACTGTCGTGGGAGCTGCGTCGTCTTAGCTTTCTGGAGCATGAATTCAAGGTCTGTAGGTTGTCGAACCCCAAGGTGATCGAAGCTCATTTATCCATATTTACAGAACGAGTATCAGGAGCTGCGCAAGCAGTGTCAGGACTTCGCAACCGCCCTGTTGGATCACACACGCACCTCACACGAGCTGGAGATACTACTGAATCACGATCCCACTGGTCCAGTCTACGAGCACGGCGAGAGAATGCACCTGAACCGTCTGAAGCTGGCCATTAAGTTACGCCAAAAGAAGGTAAGGTCCAATTGGACCATCATGCTGGAATCTCTCAACTCTTACTCTCTCTATGTTATCTTTGCAGTTTGTGGCACACTCCAACGTGCAGCAGCTGCTGGCGAGCATCTGGTACGAAGGGCTACCGGGTTTCAGGCGCAAGAACATGGCACTGCAGGCGTTAGACATAATTCGCATTGGTATCCTGTTTCCCATCTTTTCGCTGGCCTATATTCTGGCCCCATACTCCAACATTGGCCAGACCATGCGCAAACCCTTCATCAAATTCATTTGCCACAGTGCCTCGTACTTTACGTTTCTGTTTCTACTGATGCTCGCCTCGCAGCGCATTGAGACCTTTATTGGAGCTTGGTTCTGGTCGGAGGAGGCCAGCATGCTTAATCAAGCCGAGGAGCTGCAATTGCCCACGAAGCGTGGGGCGAAACCCACGTTCATAGAGTGGCTTATTCTGGCCTGGGTGAGCGGTCTTATCTGGAGCGAGATGAAGCAACTGTGGGACGTGGGATTGCAGGAGTATCTGAACGACATGTGGAACGTTATTGACTTTGTCACGAACTCACTTTATGTGGCCACAGTGGCACTGCGTGTGGTCTCCTTCTTTCAAGTATGTCGCTGTCTATCGAACATCTATTGAGACATCTTTCTTAATCTATTTCTTTTCCTCCCTCGCGCCCTGAAGGTGCAAAAAGAGATGATCTTCAATTCACAGGCCACAGATCTACCGCGTGAGCGCTGGGATACTTGGGATCCCATGCTCATCTCCGAGGGTCTCTTTAGTGCAGCAAACATCTTTAGTAGCCTCAAGCTGGTCTATATATTTTCGGTGAATCCGCATTTGGGTCCCCTGCAGGTATCACTCTCGCGAATGGTCATGGATATCATGAAGTTCTTTTTTCTCTACGTTCTTGTTCTCTTCGCCTTTGGCAGTGGCCTTAATCAGCTGCTATGGTGGGTAACTTAAATTGAAATTGGATTTTAATAATCAAGATTGATCATTATGGTACTAGGTACTACGCTGATCTGGAAAAGAAACGATGCCCGGAGGTCTCACCTAGCTTGCTGCTTACCACGAATGGCACCAACGATCCGAATGCCTGCATAGTCTGGCGAAGGTTCTCAAAGTAAGTTCATTATCATTAATTATGATTTTTATAAAAGAACACCTAATCCCCTTATCATTTTGACAGTCTTTTCGAAACCACTCAGACGTTGTTTTGGGCTGTCTTTGGACTCATCGATCTGGACAGTTTTGAGTTGGATGGCATCAAGATCTTCACCCGTTTCTGGGGAATGCTGATGTTTGGCACCTACTCGGTGATCAATATAGTTGTCCTACTGAATTTGCTAATTGCCATGATGAATCACTCCTATCAACTGATTTCAGTGAGTTTGGAACTACATACGTACAGATTCCTGCATCTCAATCTGTTTTCCTTAATAGGAACGTGCTGATGTCGAGTGGAAGTTTGCTCGGTCCAAGCTCTGGATAAGCTACTTCGAAGAGGGCGGCACTTGTCCGCCCCCTTTCAACATTATCCCCACGCCAAAGTCAATTTGGTATGCCTGCAAGTGGATTCGTCGTGTATTTTGTAGTGGTTCCTCTGCGGCACGACGTGAGCATCTGAAGACAATTCGCGTGAGTTTCAGAAAGAAAATGACCAGAATTCTTTGTGTACTAATTGATTCGTCTCTTAAAGCGTAAGGCACAGCAAGCCAGTGATCGAGACTTCAAGTATCAGCAGATCATGCGCAATCTGGTGCGTCGCTATGTGACCGTGGAGCAGCGCAAGGCGGAGTCCCAGGGCGTTACCGAGGATGATGTCAATGAGATAAAACAGGATATTTCCGCCTTTCGCTGCGAGCTGGTTGAAATACTCAAGAACAGCGGCATGGACACCAATGTGACAGCTGGCCAAGGAGGTGGTATGTTACCAAGGGGCATCTTATTCTGATTAACACCTATTAAAACTTAACATGACAGGTGGCGGCGGCAAAAAGAATCGCCAGAAGGAACGTCGCCTAATGAAAGGTTTCAATATTGCTCCACCCGGCTCGACGGGATCTCTTGCCCCTGTGGCCGAGTTCTCCACGTCGTTAGACAACTATGATAATCAGCACGAGATTCTCAGCTCAACGTTGTCAACGCTCTTTACGCCTAACTTCATTCATCGTCGTCAACATACCACGGTCGTTGAAGCCGATTCGCCCACAACGCCCACGCTCAGCTCGGTACTGTCGCCATCTCCAGCAGCGCCGGCAGCTGCGATTAAGTACAACAAGTCAACGCTGAAGTACAACAAACGTATAGTGGGTCACAAAAAACGTTGGGGTTAGTCTTTGTCAATAAGTAAAAACAGATTGTTAATTGGAATGTCGAATAACATTTTTGCCATTGCAGGCACCCTAATCGAGGCCGCCAAAGTGGGTAATATGAGCAAGATACTGGGACGTTCCAAGTCAGAAGATTCCGTCTGCAACTCACTGCAGAACGCCACGTCTGCCCCTGTGCATGGCCAGGTGCGTGTTACATACGCACAGAACTCACCACAACATGCCTATGGTTATCACGGGGCAGCGGACGCCTCCGCTGTGGTGCCGGAGTCCACCTCTTCACCCGCTGCGAGCAGGGTCAGCACCACGACACACACTCACCTAAGCGCAGGCACTCACTTTATGCACACAACAACAGGTGGGTTAATCTACATTGTATATACCCTTTCCTCCTATAAATTAATACCTTGTTGGGAAACCTTCTGTCATCTGTACTCTCTGTCAGGTCTAACTGCTATTGCTGCCCTTAAGCGAAAGCGCAAAAAGTTCTCATCAAGTAAAAACATTTGCCCCGTGACGGAGTCCATTGCTGCAGCTAATTCGGCGGATCTTCTAAACGACAAGGTATGCGAACCAGCTTCTGTAGAAAGTAATATAAGCTGTGAATAATGATGGTCTTTTAAATTCTATTTAGACGCTAAAACGCGTGTCCAGCTACCCTACAACGACAGGTGAATCTGGCGTTCCCCATAAAGATCCGGCTCAGCTAATTAAGCCGCGACGACATGAGCAAACGCAGAGCCAGCATGATTCAGTCGAGACAACGACAGAGTTCACTATGTCCATCGATCCATCCAATACGTCTGTCAACTCACGTGAACCATTGATAAGCAGCAGCTGTGTTTCTACTATGGGAACCATTAGCTAAATACTAACAAATAACCAGATACAGATACATACACAAGATACTCACATGCAGATACATATATATGTAGCTAGTAAGACAGGCTGGATTGCTGACAAATGATAGAATAACTCACACGTTAACTGAAGTCTCTCTTGGTTGATTGCTTTCTCACGGAAATTAATTTAAACCTAATCTCAACTAACCTAACCTAACCTCAAAAGCGAGATTGCACCTCTACGAAAATAGATACATGTTTTTCTTGCCCCCTAGATCGTCACACATATCGAGAATCGTTCCTCGCCAATACAATGCATATTTACCCACGAATTTCAGACGTTACTGATACCAGACACCAAAGATAACTATGCCATATCGATGTTGAAAGTTGCCTTAGCATGATAGATATTTTTTATGCAACGAAAAGATATAATTGAATACTTGTTAACCTGAAATTATACAATACACAAACGAGTAAGAAAACACACTATATACATTTAGTATGTATAAGTAATTTTGCGTTATTTATAAAATCACTGTATTTGTACTTAGGGAAGCTTATCATTTCAAAAACTTAGGATCATTTCATCCTAAAAAAGATCTAAACAAATTAGAAGAGCAAAATGCAAGACAAACAAACATACACAAATTTTATACACCGATTTTAAGCAAAAAATAGAAAGAGCAAACAATAAAACGAATTGCATACTATATAAATGATTTTATCTTTATAACATTACGTATGCAATCCTTTATATAATATATGTATATGTATACTTTAATGCAAGTACATACATATAAATTTTAGATGAGTTTTAAGTTTAAACGAATAAAGCAAAAGGAATTTTACCAAAAAAAAGCGAAAAGGAAAACCGTTAGTTGAAGCTTATATAAGTACGTTTTGGAGCCACATAAAAAGCAGAACCAACTATATAACCTATTAAATAATAGCATGTTATTATGTTATTACCTACACGTTTTTCGTATAATGAGGCAACAATATAAAAAGAACAAGAATATTTAAGATGCATATACATTAATAATAATCAAGAACGCAATGCAGGCGAATTTGTAGTAACTACAATGTTATCTATATGTATTTAATATTGCAACAAACAAATCGATTAATAGAACGAATTGTAGAACCTTAGTCGCTCGAGAAAATTTAACAGAAAACTGAAATAAACAATGAATTTAATTTCTTTAAACACATTTTTGCGTTAATTAATTACAGGATACCTCTTTGCCTTGGAACTTCTAGTCGAAATAAAGGATTTGTTTTAGAAATCTGTGGAAAAAATAATTTGACTTAGATTCAATATTCAATCAAAATTTCAAACAATGATCTGGTCATCATTTTCTGCAAAAATAACTTGATATTTGATCTGGAGTCCTTTTATCCGATATAATCTGCAATAACTGTGAAAATAAACAATCAATGGATCTAGTATACTAAAAGTCCGTTATGAATATTTGTATATAGCTTTTATTTGAAATGATTCATATATATACTTTTGCAAATAATTGTTTTAAATATATTTTATATATATTTGTGTAATATAAAAAAATATATATATGTATATGCATATATACACATATATGTGCATGCATATGAATTGGTTACATACGCACCCACATATATATCTACATATGCAATGTTTTTATATACACATACACATATATATGTATATATTTATAAATATACCTTCTGTTTACATTGTGTTACATATATATGCATGGTGTAATAAACAATCAAGAGACGACAAAAAGTACAGTTATTTATTTATATCCATATCCATTTACCGTCGTAAACATACATGTATGTTGTTGTATATTCATTAATTTATTTCATTTGTTTTATTTTGTTTTTAAATATATTAAACTATGGAAAGAAACGATAACATTTATTCATTATATTATAGATATAATAATAATTGGAAATATAAATCACTTTCGTTGCATTAAGCTATAAATTTCAATTATGTTTTCTCATATATATATATATATATATATATATA
The DNA here is from genome assembly GCA_018151445.1 of Zaprionus inermis. Lineage (NCBI taxonomy): Eukaryota > Metazoa > Arthropoda > Insecta > Diptera > Drosophilidae > Zaprionus > Zaprionus inermis. The sequence continues at coordinate 3,259,597 of JAECXD010001696.1, forward strand.
TATATATATATAAATAAATATATATATATATATTTATATACATATATATATATATATATTATATGCATTCTCATATATTAAATAATTTTGTTTATTTTTTTGTGTAAAAAATATATATATATATTTATATTTGTTTGCATATCGGTGTATATGTATAAACATATAAGTGTATATACATACATATACATGCATCCCATAATTTCCATTTGTATTGTGCATTTATAGTAAATTATGCATTGTATTTTTTCTTTTTTTGTATAAATTGTTTATTAATTTTAGAGAGCTTTTTCAATTTTTGTTTTTTGTTTGAATGCTTTGTGGAAGTCGAGTTGAAATTATTCAGTTCAGTTTCAGTTATTTTTCTTTGCGGGATTAATACGACGTATTTATGTAAGCTCTGGAATAATTGGATCATGGCTTATGCATCATATCATATATCATATCATAAATTACGTATTATCGCGTATGAAAAAGTTAAAGAATGCATCAAGCATCTGTTTTCGGCTTACTTCCGTTTCAAAGAACCCCCGATGATTTAGGCAATTCTTAAGGTACAAATATATGCAAAGTGTAGAGGAGAGATAGTACATGGAAGTTATCAGTAGAAATATGTAGTAATATACTAGTAATACGGAATAGTCTAATAAATTCATACTTTTCGTTATTTCGATTCGCATTCTGAACGCGTCTCTATTTTAGCATCAGTATTAATACACGAACGTAGATATAGAAGGTATACATAATATATAAATATATATATGTATATACTGGTATACTTTCTATATCTGCAACAGTAATACAGCAGAGGTTGGAAAAACGAAGCTTATGTGTGGAAGATAATATTAAGCAAGTTTTACTTGGGGAGCTATAAGCTTACAGTTGTCATTCAAGAGAGTATGTACATTGTAACTGGATTGGATTGTGATGGATTTATAGCACATACATATAACATAAAAGTTTAGTGTAATTATAATTTGGAATATATGTATAACAGATATAGTATATGTATTAATATGTGTACGTGAGTTTGTTTTATTTTTGTGAATACCATAATGTATATAATTTACAAATTTGTTTATGCATATCTAACAAACGTTGTCGAGTCCTATTGTTGAATAATTTCGTTTATTCACGGGCAGTGCAACACTTTGATAACAAGAATGACTTGGTAATCTTTTTACCCCCCCCTACCACCCACACACATCCCTACCAACACCAATTCGGATTCGGATTCGATACAAATGCATAGATAATGTTTTGAGTTGTATGTTTTTAGTTTTAACGACTTATGTTAGCTGCGTGAATGCCTTAACTATATGTGTGTGTATTTTAGTTATTCTCAAATTGTTTTCACATGAAGAATTTCTAGTAATATGTACATAAAATACAGTTAGATTATTGTAATGCCTGCTTTTGGTTGTAAGTGTATTCAGATTTTGAAGGCTTCGTTCTTTTGATGTTCCATTTTTACATGCACATACGGTAGTGTCCTATATAGATATATAAAAAATACAATTACATGGGGATTACATAGTAGGGAATCGAAATCAATTATTTGAGACATCAAGTATTGAAGGGGTTCCACTGTTTTATTTTTTTTTTTTATCTCCGTTCGTTTTTAGCCCCTGAGCATGTTCACCAGCATGGCGACCAGAAAGGTGACAAAGACAAATGAAACTACTATGAAGACAGCTTTCTGCTGATCCGTCAAACGTTTCCGATTGCTATAGAAGGTCGTCAGCCTGGAGACGGTGCGCTTTATCAGGCCGCCGCCGTGTTGCAGGCAGCTACTGCTGGCAACTTTACCTCCTCCTCCTCCTCCTCCTCCTGCAACGCCGGGTACTCCTGCTCCACCCATCAAGAGATGTGGGTAGTGGGCATGATGCACATGGTGTGAATGATGTAAGTGATGCTGATGATGCATGTGATGCTGCACATCGGAACTTTTACCGCGCAGCAGTAAAGTCGAGGCAGATGACGAGGAATTCGGCGACAGCTCAGACGATAGACACGACTGCAGCTGCTGCTGCTGCTGCTGGTGATGATGATGATGGTGATGATGATGATGATGGAGCGGATCACCGCATGCGTTGAAGCCAGCTGCGGATATCTCATGCTGCAATCGACCGATAGCCTGTAGATCGACACCAACACCGCTGCCATTTCCACTGATTGCGGAGGCGCTTATCGAGCGCGGATGCACACCGCCGACGCCGCCACTGTTGCTTGACCCATTCAGTGTCGTCTGCTTGCTGCGACTAAAGCGCTGCATTGTTGTCTGCGGTGCGACAGCGATTGTTCCATTGTAATGATTATTAGTTGTTGGCGTTGCGTTGCCAGGAAGTTTCCTTGGTACTTGGTAGCGCAGTGCCGTCGAGGCCTGCCCATAGATCAACTCGCCGCTCGCGGTGACACGCACAGGGCATACACGAAATTGATAGCTATTGCCGGCCACCAGATTGTCTATGGTAAACTTGGTCTCTAGGCCGCGATACAGCTGATGATACTCCTGATTGCTGAGGCTCAAAGGAGCAGCGGCGGCCGCGTTGCCTGATGCAGCGCTGTTTCTGCTGTTGCTGTTGCTACGCGATTCCGACGACTCTGCCGGATTTAGTTCGGCAGTGGAACCGGATGCAATAACAGCATATTGCAGTTCATATTCTACACGATCATAGAAAGTGTTTTTCGAGTGCTGCCACTCCAGGGCAAGCTGTGTTCCCAGTCGACCGGACTGTTCCAGCGGCATCACGCTGCCCACGTGCAGCACACGCGGTGCCTTAATGTTGGCCGGCAATGTAGCTGTGGTTTGGAAGACATACTCCTCCGAGTAGTCACCATCGCCGGCACGATCGGTGTGTGCATAAATGCGAAAAGTGTAGCTGCCTCGCTCCTGCAGCTTGTTGACTTTGCACATGCAGTTGGTGCCGGAATAAACATTCTGGAACTGCTTGGCACGTGCCACATACATTTCCACAAAGTACTTGGTGAAATCGCCAGCACTCGTCGCGCTGCTGCTGCTCCACTTAAGCTTGATGAAATTGTGTCCCGCGCCACTGCACTCCAGCCGCGGTGGTGCCGGCGGCGCTGGTTGTGTGGTCAACTTAGCATAGGCGCTGAAAGTTCCTGCACCTATCGCATTCACGGCCTGCACGCGAAACTTGTAGCTTGTCTCTGGCGTCAGTTCTCCTATCGTGTAGCGAGTGCAGGCATCAGGCGTGGCAATTGTCTTCTCGCCGTACTCAATGTTGTAGCTGCAGATGGGTGAACCATGTGCAGCTGGCTGCGTCCAATTGAGTGTTACCTCCTGTGCCGTGAACTCGTATCCCTGCATCTGCGGCGCACCAGGCACAGCAGCGAGCGTCGCAACGCATACCACGTCCGAGGGAGATCCTGTACCCGCCACATTACTGGCCAGAACGCGTAAGTAGTAGCGTGTATAGGGTGTAAGCTGGCGCAGTTCCACATTGGTCTGGGCGCCCTGGTAGCAGTTGCTAAACTGAGTGCCAAGCGGTTCCACCTCTGGCTCCTCCAACGACTGGCTGACACTCTGCAAAGTATACCCGGTGACGTTAGCGCCATTGTTCAACGTTGGACTACGCCAACTAACGCACAACTGGGATGCCGACTTGACCAACGCTTGCAATGCCTCCGGTGCAGCTGGTGCTGCGACTGCTGTGGTAAACCGTAACCACTGTGACCAGTTGCCAGCTCCCACTCGATTGATGGCACGCGCTTGCACCTCATAGGTGCAACCGGGCAGTAAATGCTGCGCCACAAAGTAATCCGGTTTGTCGCGGTAGATTATCTGTGCCGGCGGCAATGTCTGTATCTCGTTCGATATCTCCGTGACTTGACGCAACTGCGCCTCAAACTCCTGCACAGGTGCTCCGCCATTATTCTCCGGCAGGCTGAGACGTATGAGTGCTGCATATGGCGTCAAGGGCGCATCGCAGTAGGGCATCGGTGGCGCCGCTGGCGGTACTGCCTCAGTGGTTACATGACCAATGTCCGAGAAAGGGCCCATACCCGCAGGTCCCTCACAGCACACACGCAGCTGATACGTTGTGCCCGGTTGGAGGCTTTCACACTTGGCTTCGACATCAGCACCCGTGTAAATTCGTTCGAAATTCGGTCCGCCTGCACTGAGCTCCAGATAGTAGTGAATGATTTCACTACCTCCGGTATCCGAGGGCATCTCCCAGCGCGCCCTAAAGTGCGTGCCATGTATCTTGCCCTTGGCATGCGGCTTGCCCGGCCTGCCGGGTCTCTCGGGCGCCGTGCTGTAGCTAACCTCCGGCGACCAGGGCGATACGCCCGCATCGTTTTCGGCCCGTAAACGAAACTGATAGCTTGTGGCGCGACGCAGTTGTAGGCATTCGTAATGCGTGTCGCCGCCCTTGTAGCTGTTCAGGTAACCATGACCGAACTCAGAATCCTGAAGCTGCAGCAGAAAATCTCCATCCTGCGAGCGTCGTTCCCACACCAAGTTCAGTGAGCTGGCTGTAGATGCCTGCAACTGAGGTGCCTTGGGCGCCGTTGGTGGGTTGCCCGCAGTGCTATAGCTAGTCACCTCGGAGTATATCGATTGACCCACTTGATTAACTGCAGCTAAACGAAAGCTATAGACCGTCGTCGGTTGTAGCTTGGTGAGCACATAATGCTTAGCCTTAATCTTGGCCAGCTCGACAAATTGCAACGCATTGCCACGACCCTCGTCATACTCGAGCAAATAATGCTGAATAGGTGATCCATTGCACGATGGCGCTGTCCAACGCAAATTAATTGAGCTCTTGGTGCGCGACATAAGCTTCGGAGGAAGCGGTTGATCTGGCTCACAGGCTGGCGTCATAAACTCCGTTGGTTCACTCACGCCGCCCTCGAACTGTTTATATTGCACTTGTAGGCGCACAAGATACTCTTGGCCGGGCAGCAAATCCTGGACAATGCATTCGTACGCCTCGCCCCGGTATAGGCTTTTGTATTTGCACTGCTTTCCGCTATCGCTGAGCAGCACCTGGTAACGCAGATCCTGCACATTGATGAGCGTAACATCGGCTATGGACGGCTGTCCCCAGATTATCTTAGCCGCCCTCGAGCTAACATCGATCACTTCGGGCTTCTCGATGGCCGAAATTTGCTCGACAATCGATGCTGATTGGTCCTCTTCATCATCGCCAGCTGCTAAGTTAAATGATGAATTATCGCCTCCATCATCCACGTTGTCACGTACAGCATTTGCCGGATGTGACGTCACCGCCTGCCGACCTGGCGGCACTGGGTTATCAGTACGCTGCGTTTGGCACTGTTGTTGCTGCTGAGGTCGCAAACCATTGTAATGCTGTTGTTGGTGTCCATTTGTATCGTTGCGCCGTGGTGAGGGTGAATGCGTTGGAGTCGACATAGTGGAATCTAGAAGATATCAATATGTTAATATCATTCTGTACTAGTAAATATACTTCGGTTCTACCTGGATACTTAGCCTGTTGCTTTTGCTTGTTGGCTTGTTCTAGTTTTCTCAGTAGCTTTGTATGTTGTCGCTGACTCCGCTCACTGGTGTAGTTGGGCGGCGATGGCGAGTGCGGGGAATGTAAATGCGGTTGTGACGTTGCTGACGATGCTGCACCAACGCCTGCAGATCCCGTTGGCTGCTGTTGTGGCGCAGCCGGCGGCGGAGGCATATGATAGTGAGGTGGTCCATTGCCAGCCGGTCCGGGACCAGGAGCATAGCCAGGCATCGGCGTGTAATAATGCGATGTGCCGTTTCCGCTTATCTGAAACGATTACAAATAATTTATTAAATGCGTTGCACATATATAAGCAATATTTAAGGGGGAAATACTTTAACAACAATTTTATGTGTGGCTGTCGTGTTGGCCACAATTATTTCACTCTCTTGCCGCTTCATTCCGAGAAATACCCACGTCAGCGAATAACGTCCCAATAACGAAATATAAGCAACAGCTCCGACTGCGGACTGATAACAATATTTGTCCCAATTTTATCTCTTCCGGCGTGGGGAGTGTTTATTCAAGTAACATTGCTCTGCCTTTAATTATTATCAATTCTAATTTGTTTGCAATTTTACTGTTCTTATGGCTGTTTATTTATGTAGCTCAACGTTTAGAATTTGTTAGTTTGTGGAGCATATTTTTGCTCGATTTCCATTACGCCGGATATATATCGATGAGTTATGCTGCGATACACATGATTTGTATACTCTCTCTCTCTCTCTATCCTTTCGTAGATCATTAATAAATTAAATCAGTAAACAAATCTCTATTCAATTTATTATGTGCTGAATTTATACAAGTAATAATAATTTGACTATGAAACAAATATTTATATTTAAGAGACTCTGGTAACTCTATTTTCACTGTAAGAATTTTACAACACACAATTACCTAATATTGCAAACATCGATATATTGTCGATAGACGCTGTTTTGCTTGATTGTTCATCACTAAATTTAAAAGCCGCGGAGAATGCCAGACTTATAAATATTTTGAATCGAGTTTTAAATTGAAACAATTATAGCTGAAAATTCGCGTTTTAAGTTGAACATACAATTCTTGTGACGCACAAAGCCTAAATAACATAAATGCAAGCCCGTGGACGTGGCTTGAGAGTGTCAGAAGAGTGGTATTTGGGACTTGGGTTAGGCCTTTCAATTATGGGATTGTTTATTGTACTTACAAATGGTGCTGCGTGCAAGTGCCCCTGTCCATGATGCAGCTGCTGGTACTGCTGCGGTGGCAGAACAACATGAGTCAGTGTTCCATTCTCGTTGACGTACGGTGGCACCTGAACCGGTAATGCCATCGTTGGCGGCGGGCGATTGTGGGAAACCATTTGGACAGCCGCTGGACCTAAATCGGAACGTCGAATAGAAGGTAAATAATTCAATAGAGATTCGAACTGAAGTGTAATAAATTATGTATATTTATTTCTTTGGTATTTAGGGCGCGCAGCGCTACTCGGATTTGTACAAAACCCCAAGGAATAACCATGGAATATGGCTTGTCTACAAAGTATCCTATCCCCTATCGATTACACCAAATTCTGTACATGATTTACTAGCGTTTTGTACTATTTAAGGCTCATTGGCGTCACTTTGTAATAATTGAGTGTCTGCCAGTCGAAGTCGCGGAGGCGTGATCTAATTAGCCATATAATGCAGTCGCAATTTAGCTGCAGCGGACTTGGCTACCTGTGCTCAGGTGTAAAAATGTTGGCTTAGTGCGCTGACGCATAACTTTTCAAAGTGCAGGCGAAGAAAGAGATAACGAAAAGCAACAACAACAACAGCCGTTAAGAATATTATGTATTTAATTAGCACGGTCTGCCCCGACTATGGGGGCGATGCACATACCGCATTCCACAGGCGACCACATCACACTCACACACACACACACACACAATGAAAACGATAGTTTGCCTGCACACGCACACACTCACACACACACAGGGTTGTCAAGTGTTAAAAGGCAACAATTAGTTAAACGTTGAACGTCGTTAACGATTGGGGGTTGGAAAATTGGCGTTATACGAGATGATGGCGTGGGGCGGTCGCAAGCTTATCACTTTACCCAGCAGACAGTTAAATGCCGACAGCCAGAGAAAGCCTTATGACGCGTCGCGTCGCGTCGTCACGTAGTGTCAGCCGTACTGTCTGCTTGCAACTTTAAATAAGTTATTGCTAAATAGCTTAGGGGAGATCATGCCAAGCCAGGCAGAGAGGGTTGCCGCTTTCGTAAATGAGCCAGACAGGTTTTGTGTATCATGTACACATGTACCTGTGCGCCATTTGCAATTTAGCCCATGTTTGTCGATAGTTGTCAGAAAGAGTTTATACAGAACTAAAGTGTTTGTTATTAGTATTTTAATCAGAGATATATATCCGAATATTGCCAAACAGTTGCCAACTTTGAAGTAAATTTTATTTTACAATTGGCACTTTTGGCACCCTTTCCAATTTCCATACAAATTACCTGCAGTTTCTCATCAAACTTTCGTTGGATTTTTTGAAAATGATTCGATACTTACAAGTTAGGCTACTACACTTATTTGTACTCTTAGAAAACACGTTGCTTACCTGCAATTAAACAGAAAGAAAAGCGCAAATGAGTAAACTGATGAGTATCGTGGTTAGTGGTTTATGTACTATATATATTAGTAATATAATAAATAATTAAGTCATAATCATAAACTAGCTTAGTTTTACCAATTTCGCAATAATTCAAAAGTTCTCAAGGATTATGTAAATTTTTTTAAATATTTTCACAAAAAGACACCGCGAATATTTCAAGGTCGTAAATCTCAGACAAAGATTAAGATCGCATCGTAAATAAACGAGTTAAAAGTAAACTACTGCATAAATGACGTCAACATGCTGCCGCTTCACACATCGTTGATGTAGAAACGAGAAAGAGGGAGTTGCTTATAGGGTTGCCAATAAGAATGCGGATGAATTTGATGTACAATATATTTTTCTCAGCTGGCTGCAGGGTGTCTCACAGTCGACTGCGTTTAAACTTTGCTCGTTTAATAATGATTGTGCCCCAAACAAGAGCACACAACAAAGAGAGCCAAAAAAAAAAAAAAAAATGAAACAGTAAAAAGCCGAAAAAAAACGCAGAATTAAAAGGAATTCAGGCAAAATCACCAACAGCAGCATCAACTGCATCGAAAGAAAAATTGCATGAATGGCATTTAACTTGCCAAACTGGCGATGGTGCTGGGTGCAGGAGGTGGGACGGGAGCTGGTGACTGGAGACGGGACTGAGACTGAGTGGAAACTGTTACAGTTACAATTTTAATGCGCAACGCATGTGTATGTTGTTCCCACTCCCTGCTCGTTCCGTTCAAACATCCCGTACCAGTTCCCGTACCCGTACCCATACCCGGTGCCGCCTAAAGTTATATTTGTTGTTTGCTGCCAATTTTTTTTCATCGTTCTTTTTTCGGTTGTTGAACTCGCTCAAACAAACTTACGCATACATAGTCCAAATTTATGTGTATGTGTGTGTGTGTGTGTGCGTGTGCGTGTGTGAATGTTTGTACATTATGTACCAATGGAAGTGCCCCTAGCCAAGCGCAGCAGCAACAGCAGCAGCGGCATTAGTAACGACTACAAAAGCTACACACAAATCAAATAAAAGCTGCGCTGCCGTTGCTGCTGCGACTGCAACTGTTTTTATCAGAGTTAAGAAAAATGCGTCCATATAAACATGTGCATCTGTGTGTGTGTATGTGTACGTGCATAATACATTTAAGAGATAAAATATATTTAAATAATAAACATAGACACACACACACACACGTACACATCCATCCATGCCCCTTGCACACACGCACACTTAAGCACAGGCAAGTGTACATAAAGCTGCTGGACGCCATATTGCATGCTTGCGAGTGTGTGCGTGTGCGTAGTTTAAGATTTATGGCTAGCATTGTCCACTGAAATTGTTCAATTTCCAAAAAATTTCTTTATGCATTTCAATAAGTTTTCCCCACACCATGTAAAGAGTGAGAAATACTCATAATGCGATTTTTAGTTCATTTAAAAATAAGAGAAGGTGAAGAAGCAGAGATTGTAATAATATTTTGCATGATGAACAGCTTAGAATAGTTAGTTTTTAATAACAACTTAAATTCTGATGAATATTTTTAAGCATATCGAAATTATTTTTCAAAAATTGTAATATTTGCATGTTTTCGATTAGTAAAGCGTGCGATCAACGTATCGACTTAGTGACATGTTTTATCGATAGCAATCATTTGAATAGATACATTTTCACTTAGCAACATGTTGCCAGCAAGTTTGAATGTTGGTTTACTCAGTTCTGGCGCCTTAAATAATTTTCGATTCATTAATTAAGGTATTTTGGGCAAAAGCTAATGCTGAGATCAGTGTTACACTAATATTTATTTAAATACATTTTTATGACTAATTTGTAAAAATTTAATTTTGCTTCCCGCTTCAGTGACTTATTCCTAATGATGAACTGCCAAATTAGATTTTGGCGCATACTCCAAAATGGTGCAGTGTTTGTTTTTTGCCATTGTGCTATATATCACTAACATCTGCTGGAATGCAATTTGTCATTTTTCGGTGTTGACGGCCTTTCGCTACGATGACGGCGACTGTCATTAACAGCATTGAGAAACGAGAAACGAAAGAGAGAGACAGAGAGGGGAGATTTTTGTCGCCGACTCTCGACGCACACTCAAAAGCGACAGCTGCAAGTCATTAACTTGAGAATCTGTAACTGCTTGGCGTCATAAAGTATGTATATTTTGGCAACCCGAAGATAGCTGAGAACTGAGGAGACTGACACTGGGACGACGACGGCGACGGCGACGACGACGGCGACGGCGACGACGACGACGACGATTAGTAATTGGATGCGGAGCAGGGCCGAAGAGTGATTGCACAATCGCGCCACAAAAACCGAATGCAATAAAGTTGGGTAAGACGCTGACGACGATGTCAATAAATCGGGGCGGAAGTCATAAAATCGAATCGGTTTATAATGTTGTCCACTTCATATACTACTATTCGCTGTGATTTGAAGAGTAATCATTTACATGGCACCTGTATTTGTAATGACATCAGACAAGCTGTACCCATTTTGAATTTGGATAATCTATCATTTTGATATTAAAAAACACCCAAAATAACTATAAAAAAAAGATTAAGCTTATATATAACGAATAAATGTACGAGCTGTGATATAAATTTGAATTTAGCTCGAGCTCTGGCAATTTTTTGATATCTTTAAACATAAACTAAATCCTAATTCCGCTCTTTTCTAGACATTTTGTCGGCCTGAACTTCCTTAAGTGTTCTACGGAATAAAATTTATCAAGCATGTAAAATACGCCCTCACGATATTATAATAGTTGATAATTATTATGCTAATGTCGGATCGTTGGTTCTACAACGGGACGCAATAGAGTAATCAACGCCGTCCCACAACAACGAGAAATGTTTCTCAATTTCGCACTTTAACTCTGAAATGATGCGGGAAGCTACGCGGGATGGGGCAACAACATGCTCAGTATTCTTATAATTACTACAAGTATACAAGCTCACAGCCATATCAATATATAGTTCCGTCATTGTCGTCGTTGTCAACGTCTCCGGCACCCTACTCCCCACGTCGAGCAATATTCCATTAGAGACAAAAGTCGACCCCAGCACGCACTAAAAGCCTTCACAAGTTTATTTGATTAACTACGTGCAGGGCTGGCAACCGGAGAGCAAAGGGGAGACATAGAGAGCGAGTGAGAGAGGGTCAGAGGTCAGGCCGGCAAAAGCACAACGCCGCTGCACTCAAAAAAACCCATTAATTCCTCTGCAAATTGAACATTTTTGGTTTCTACGCGACATTGCGCACTTCACTCGGGTTAGCCCCTATACGGAGCGGATAAATGCATCTATGTGTATGCCATATATACAGGAAATAGGCGATTCCCAGAATTTACGGATCAATTTGTTAGCATACGTCACGTTCTTGGGATTGCGATTCCGAGATCTATCATATTACCAATATCGGAATTTCTTATGATCTTGTGATTCGTGCATATAAATAACTCTGCTAAGCGTAAAATTTTGATGAACTGCCCGCACATATTGACATCTATATATGCTTATGCATGCTGTACGGAAAAAACATATAAATTTCTGAATCGGATGACTAACTGAGTTGATCATGTCATGTCTGTCTGGCCATATGTTTAGCTAGTTTATTTTCGCGCTTTATATTTGTGTAACACATATGTTGAATCGGTTAAAAACTAAGATATACAGCTTATTATACCCTATACAGTCGTAGTAGTAGCCAGTAGGGTATTTAGATTTGTTGAAATTTGCAACAACCTAAAGAAATTTTATCTCGCGCCATAGGTTAGATCTTGGTTTTTTGGCTCATTATACCCTATCTACAAGCCGAGTAGGGTGTATAAATTAGTTGAAATAGGATCTCGTGCGATAGCTGAGCCTATATGGGGTTAGAACTGCATTCCTGGAGGGGACTAACTCACCAAATTCTGCCGAGATGGCGCACATGGGCTGATGATGATGCTGCTGCGCATGCGGATGATGCGGGTGCTGTGGACAGATGCCCTCGTGCGGATGAGGTGCAATAAAGTATTCCGATGGAAAGAAATCGCCCGGATATTGTATGTATAGCGGAGCCGGCGGTAGTGCTGCCGGCTGCGGTACTGGTGGTGGTGGTCCAATGCCGTTGGTGCCATTGCTAGCGTTATTTGCCTGACCACCACCGCCGCCATTGCAACTGGTTACGCTGCTAACACTGCTGGCCGACGAGCCGCCCGAGCCGTTAGGCGACATGCCGCCATGTCCGTTCTCATGAGGCTGTTGCTGCTGCTGGTGCTGCTGCTGCTGGTGCTGGTGCTGCTGGTGCTGCTGGTGGTGTTGCTGCTGATGCTGGTGTTGGTGCGTTGCTTGGGTTGATGTTGCTGCTGCCGCTGCTGGTGCTGGCTGATGCTGCATGTGATGCAGTCCGTGGTTAGACGACAACGCCGCCGGCTGAAGTATATGATGATGATGATGTTGCATGGCAGCGAGCAGCGCTAATTGTTGCTGCGGATGATGCAGTGCACAGACGGGCGGCACAATTTGCGCACCCTGCGGCGGTGTTGCTGTCTGTCTGAGCAGCGGCGGCGACGCCGGCAACGAGCAATTCGACGAGCCACCATCCGAGGGCGAGTGCTGTTGCAGCAGCACCTGCACGCCGGATTGTTGACAATGTTGCTGCTGCTGCTGCTGCTGCTGTTGCTGCTGTTGCTGTTGCTGCGGTGCAGGCGCTGTTGCCGCTGCCGTTGAATTGCTGCTCATGCTCGTCGCGGACATCGTCTTAGACGCACAGCCTCCCGCATTATTGTTATTGTCTCCAGACCTTTGACCGTTGTTGTTATTGTTCCCGTTCGCGTTCGCGTTCGCGTTACTGCTGCTGCTCTGGCTGTGACTGTGACTCTGCTGTTGTTGCTCGGCAACATTACGTCGCACCATGGCCTCAACCGCTGCAGCGTTGTCTCTATAGTTGTCTCGCTCCGTCTGACGGTGATCTGCATGCACTGCAGTACAATCGCTGTTCAGAGCACGCTCAACATGTTTGCTAAGTGCGCAGCAAACTATCGTTAATCGTTAATCGCTTAAAAATTTACAAAAATCGGTTGCCGTATATCTGAAATGAGAGGGAGAGAGAGAGAAGAATGCGGCAAGCGTTGTTTGCCTTTAATATCTAACTCCTACGTGATACGTCGGCTTTGTTTGCGTTTGCTGATCCCGGAGTTCTGTTTGCCAATGACTTTACGATTTACCAGTAATTTTGCCTATTTAATTAGATGTCTCATCTTTTATTTCCACTGTTTACTGCAGTATTTTACATAAATACAGACAGATGTTCGTTCTTATCTCTTTTTTTTAACAATAATAGTAGTTTATTAAATTATTGTGTATAAGAGTGTGTATACAAGGTGCTTGGCAAAAAATAAATATAAGTAACACTTTTTTTTAATGAAAATCTCTTATTTCCAAATCGCATTCACAATTTAATTTTTAAATTGCTGATTAAGACTCATAACAACTTGTGCATACAAATCTTAAGCAGTTATTTTATTGCTTATTATTTGAAATGATTTTTCAACGGCATTTGAGGTTTCTGTCTTTTTAATACTCTTTTGTTTATAGATAAAGACTTCAAACTGATTGTAAGCATTTATTTTTCAGAGCACTTTTTCTAGTCTATCCTAGTGCACTTTTACGCAACTTGTTCTAGTTAAATTTTTATGAATATTTCCAATTGACTAAACGGCATAACGGCAGGGTTGAGACAAGCTGAGCAGCTAAGGCATCCGCATGCAGGTCCCTCTTCCTCCCTCGCTCTCTCTCTCTCTCTATCTCTCTCCCTCTCTGCCTGCGTACGGCAACAACAACAATGAGTGACCTGTCACCTGTTTCAATATGTGCGCTCTTACGGCTGTCTCAAGTGCCTGCCCAGCCAGCCAGCCAGCCCCCAGGGCTGCCAGCCGGCTGCAAACAACAACAACACGCACTGCCTACGCTGCTGACGTTGCCCAACACTGCACACACACAGCACACACACTGCACACACACTGCGTCTGCTGTTATGCGAACAAAAATTTACGCAGCTTAGCAATTGCCTCCTTTTTGTGTTTGAATTAAATGGTAGGCACTGTCGTTAGACAAAGAGCATAGGGCAGAGGGCGAGAGGGAGAGAGAGAGAGATAGAGAGGGGGAGCAGCAGAGCGAGGCAGAGGTAGGGTCTACGCAAGACTCTAGCGCTTTTGTGTCAAAAGCGTCTAGACCGGCCATAGAGTGTCAGTGCGCAATTGAGGTGAAGCGCTACCGGCGCGTCTGTCTTGGCTTGGTTTGGGTTGGGTCTGCTCCGCTCGTGGTCGTCGGGCGGGGGGGGGGGTCTTGGCACTGTCATTGATTATGCTTTTGAGACACCTTGAGCGCGCCTTGATGAGTCTGTTTGTTGTCTTGCATTGGTAACACAAAAATAAAAATAAATGACGACGGCGTGTCGTCTCAATTGTGAATTCTTGTTTATTCTCAATGCAAAACTAAAGAACCCTGCCTGACAAACTATAAAAAATGCAAATATATGAAAATATATAAAATTATTCTTTTATCTACTACTTGGTTTTCCAGTCTTGGCCACAACGATCGTAGATCAGTGCGAGCAATTTTTATTTGCACTGAAAACGTAACTGACAAACATATATACTGCATATATAGTAGAGGTGTGAGTCAGATCCGTTACAAGTCGGCCTGAGGAGAGTCTTATGTGGTCGACGGTTTGTAACAAGAAACATGCTTCGCTGCACTCGTCGGGAGAGAGAGAGCGCGCGAGATAGAGAGAGCGAAAGCGAGAGAGAGTTAGTCAATTACCTTGCTTTCCGCAAGAATAGGAGTAGAAATAGTAGTAGCTTAAATAGTATTTCTGTACCTTAAAGGGTATCCAAGTTTGAAATATACAATTTTAAAATTAGTATATGATTTTGTGAGCGAAGTTCGAATTTTATTTAGCTTTTATTTTTTTTTAATTAACTTGAATTTAGTATAAAAAAAAAACAAATTATTTCCAGGACATTTCTAATTAATTGTTCTAAAATCAGTTTATAAATTCACTCAAAAATCTATAAAATTAGTTCGAATACCAAAAACATAACCTAATTTTTGTTTATAATTTTGTTTTCTACTTCGCCTTCTTTCCGATGATTTTGTTTCTAATGAATGACCGCGAATAACGCAACTGTGCAGCAGCATAGCCGACTGCAACTGCAATTGAGGCGAATTTCTAACGGAAATTTGTGGCATTTACCCAGTTCCCGTTAGAAGACATGTTGGCCAAGTGGTAACGACATGAAAAATGCTGGCCGCATAGGCAGTGAGAGAAAGAGAGAGCGAGAGCGTGAGAGAGAGAGGCGCATGCATCCACTGTCTTCGCTGGTGTCCATTTCGCAGCTTTCTTTGCGCGCTCTGCTCCGTTGAAGTGCAACGTTGACAGAACGACAGAGACAGCATGATAATGACTAAGATCATGTTGTCGCATACCAAGAGCGTCGAAAGAGAAAAACACTAAAACTAAAAGCAACGTAGAAAGAGTTATAGTATGACTAACATATATATGGATGAGATAAAGAACGACATAGAATATTTCAGTAGATTACAAAGCGTTTCTCATTGAAAAATTAATATAAAATATATTATATGTTATTATTATTATATTAATAATAATGAATATTACAGGGATCATTTCCGACTAGACAATGACTAATTTTTCTTTGCAAGCTTAAACTAATCAAAGGGTGTACCGACTTTATAAAATTATAAATGGCGGGGCTCGAGGTTCTGGCAGATATGTATAAATATATATTAATATTTATATTTATTTATAGATAAGAAATACTAGCTATTCGCGTTTCAACCTCGAGAATAGAATTTTTTTTTTTCGTAGTCTGTTTTATATTTTACTTGTTTTAGTTCGCATCGTATAAAAAAATCTTGTATAAATTTTTAAAAAAAGGCATATCCAACCAAAGTTGTTAAGATAGCTAAAATATTAAATTGTAAATGAATGTTTCTAGTCACATGAATTTTGTAAAAAAAAAAATTAAAGTGTAGAGGCTAGATATGATTTAGGTAGTCAGACGTTAGATGATGTTTCCCTTTTCAGGCTTTCTTAGGCTTTTTTTTGACAGGCGCCACTTCAACTTCTTCGGGCACAACCTCTCTCAGTTTAACGTAGTCGTAGGGCTTAGCCATGCCATGATGTTTTTTCTTATGACGGCCATGACCGAACATGGCCGTTTCCAGCACCGATTTGTTTCGGCCAACCGAGTACACACTGTGCACCGAGTACTGTCTCTGGGCCCGTGCCATTTGTTGCTCGAGTGTCTCGCGTTTATAGCGATGCACCTTGGAACGTCCGATTTCTTTACCCTCAAGCACACGCGCCTGTAGCGGATGTCTTCGCACCCATGTCCAGGGTTTACTTTCATCGAACGGCTCGTGCATTAGAACTGGAATCATTTTGCCCATGTAACGGCGTTCAGATCCCTTGTACTTCTTCTTCTTCTTTGGTTTCGCCTTCTTCTTTGCCGGTGGCACGTACTCTTCTTCTTCTTCCTCAACTTGTTTCTTACGTTTGACTTTAATCGGAAATCGATTAACATTGTCAGATATCTCCTCGACTTCTTCTTCATCTCCTTTGCCTTTGCCCTTTTTATCAAATTCAGAATCAGAATCGTCATCATCATCGCCATCGCCATCGCCATCTAATCCTGCCATGGCATCATCCATATCGCCATCACCACCATCTCCATCATCGCCTTCTCCGACCCCCTCCCGCTCCACCCATTTTGCCCCTTCTTCCCCGTTTACTTCTACGTTTGAACATGTCGAAACAATCCTGTTGGCCGCCAGTGAACATATCATCAATTTTCGGTGGACGTTTCACACCCATACCCTGACAGGGTAGATTCAAAAAATGTCGCAATATCATACGAAGTATGCGTAATATGGGCGGACTAATCGGATTTCGAATGTCGCCCTCCAAATCAAAAATCCCATTGTATATGGTACATGTATCAGGTCTCGATAATGGCACTCGAAAAAAATTCCATCCCGCACATTTTGGATTCATAATCTCGCTAAATCTCTTCAATGTCAATGAATACATAAATGGGCACACCTGTTCGACGGGCTTCTTCAATAGATTGGCAAGCAGTTGCAACATTTGACCATTCCGATGACACCAGAGGATCTCGGGGGACTGCCAATACCGATTTCGAGCTCGGCATCGCTTCTGTGGTTCCAATACAGCTTCGCAGCTAAGCAGACGCAGGGTCGCGCTCAGCGGAAGACTGCAAAATGGAGCACAGTACATTTGCAACGGGAGAGAAAATATTTAAAAATTTTAAAAACAACGTCTATACAACACTAAATAGTCTACTAGAATGAATGGTCATAGAGATTATTTTGGCCTAGGCGAGGGGTTTTTTTTCTCGATTTACAGACTTTCGCCTACTAGCACGCGTCAAAATGTGCACGTAAATAAATCGAAACTGCCTAAAGGAATAATAAATATATAAATATATATATATTTTTTCGTTTTTCCTTTCTCTGTATTCCATTTTACAAAAACAATGTGCTAGGAATCAACAATCAAAAGGGAATATGCAAAAAAGCGTTGCATTATTTGTAATACTGTTACACTGCTATTTTAATGAACATAGCTGTATATGTATATAAATTAAATATATAAATATAATAAAATAATGTCAGCAACTATAGAGGCTAGAGAGCCAAAATTTCGTGTGCCTACCTATTATATTTAGTTTATATACTTTGTTTAATAATTTGCATGCTCTTTGATTAAGACATCGTGGTAGCAATATTTTATTATTTTTTTGTTTTGGTAAAACAGTTTTTTTTAAATAATATCTCTTGACCGGGAACAGTTGGGTGTAACGGTCACTACGATCTTTGAAGTCATGGAGAGAGTTAGAGAATCTTCAGGTTTTGAAAGACCTAGTCCACTGGCGAATTGTTGGGTTCACGATTAGTATCAAACAGTCTGTCGTCATTTAGTCATGTCTTTAGTTAGTCCGTCATTCAGTCCATCAGTAATTCAGTCTGCTTGGCTTTTCAGCCAGTCACATGCAACATGTTACCACATACAGCAGACAAGAGAATTGCATAAGCAACAAAATCCGGCTGCAACTTGCCACATGCAGCTGAGTTCGCTTGTGTGTGATGTGCGATGTGTGTGCGCCTGGCAGGGCTGACGGAACATTCCATATACCTTATAACGCCCCAACAAGAGATTAGTTTATCTTCAATTTAAAAAAAAAAAAAAAAACAAAACACCCTAAACTCGACTTGCGACTTATGTAAACGCGCCTCACTCTCTATGTATAACTTGGCGTTGCTTCTGGTTATTGTTAACAAATTTTTTTCTTTTCTTTTCTTTGCGAGCTTTTCATTTCGGGAAAAATCATCCGTCACCTGAGGCACCCAAAGCGTACTTGCATAATTCATGCCGCTGCCACATAACAATGCAAAATCTATTTGACTAATTACAGCGATTACGTAAACAATTCAACTAGAGTTAACTCAGTGCCTTAATAATATTTAAAAATTTAAAATATTACTTTTATGATCGTACCGATAGGGTGATTTCAGATGAATAAAGTAATTCTGAACATTATCTATAATGAATACTCCAAGCTCGCCTCTAACTTTCTTACTTGGTATATTTATCAAGAGAGGAACTTAAGAAGAAAGTACTTCTTTTAATTGACAAAAAATAACAATCAAGATTATTCCCCAAGTAATTTAAGTGTAATTTCCATAGAACAGAGATGGTTAGAGAAATGGCAGCCATGCCTAATATAATAGATAATTGTTGCAAAACATATTCTAAAGGAATCTTTAGCATCGCTTGTTATTCAAATGATTTAACGACTCGTGGTCGTGGTCGAAGTCCTAGCTAGGATTAGCCCATGCTCTCTCCAGGGCTGCGCATTTGAAATTCAGCTGGATATGCATGGTACATAACTCGGTTTGCATAATTACCGATTAGCTGAGATTGTTTTGAAATGATTTTAGAGTCTGTGCACGCAATGCGTGTTACTGTAGATTACGAGTGCGTGATGCTTATACAAATATGTTGGGGGAAATTCAAGAGATGCCTTTGCGTGGCCTCTCTCTCCCGCACTCTCTAACTCCCACTCTCTCTCTCTCTCTCTCTTTCGCTGTGTGTGCTTTTCTGTCTGTCTGGCCGGCAAATAGTTTGCCATAATTTGTCATATTCAGTTCAGTTAGCATTATAATTGCCGAAAAGGCGAAACGTGGCAGCCGTAGGTTAATTTTTCGCATTGGATTTTTGCTCACTCGATTGCGACGTTGCTGAATTGTTGGCGCCACCACACACACACACACACACACGCAGAGACAGCGACACAGAGAGAGAGAGAGAGAGAGAGTACGAGAGAGGGAGCACGTGTATGTGTATTGTGTGCTGCCGCCTTGGCAACAATAAAAAAATGGAACGGAACGGAACTGCCGCCTTGCCTGCCTCCAAACGCTTCTCTCATCCTTCTCGTCCGGCAAACAATGAGCTGGAGAGCAGAGACGTTGCCCAAGTCCATGCCAAAAGGGACATGCCAACAACAATGTGTAGAAAATTTTGTGTGCCTGCTGCCAAAAAGAAAATGGCAGCAGCAGGCAGCAGCAGCATCAACGATGGCAGAGCAGCAGCAGCATCGACGGCCCTGGCGGAAGAGAGTTGACAGCATACGCAACATTGGCAAAAACTCGAGAGGAAAGCGACGGACGAGGGACAGAGAGGCAACAGCAATGGCAACGGCGACGTCGACGCGTCATCAGGCGCACATGTCGCATGAGTGACGAGCTCGAAGGCGAAGCGAAGCAGGGCACAAACGCCCCGCACAGATTTGATAGTTGTTATCGATTTAAGTAGATTTGCCACATACATGTGTATATACTACACACACATACATATATATATATATATATATACTACATGCGGGCAATAGTTCCATGCACATATATTTGAGAACTTCTAAGACTGGCTAGCAACATTTTTTATTTTAGGTTTTTGGCAAGCGAGTAAAGTCGATATATTGTACATATGGTATATACTATATGTCTACTAAATAGTAAATATACTACACATATGATATACCATTTGATAGCCGAGAGATCTGATTAAATATTTCATCATTTCACAAAAGAAACATTTTATAAAAACTTAGACTTATTTAATTTACTATTATTTATTTATTACACATGCATATTATTATACTCAGACATTTTGAGTCCCCAGAGGTGGGTACGCTATTCATAAGCACTCGTATCATATTTTGAGTGTATCAAAAATTAGAACTTAAATAAAGATTCGATTGGTTTTTTATCAGCATCATCTTTTGATGGGTATTAAAGTTACTCTTCATATTTTGAGCTGCTGTTTTTTTACGATTTAATAATAATTTTTTTTTTTTTCGATTGAATATTTAATAATTTCAAAGTCAACTTTTTTATAATATTATTCGAGCATTATTATTTATATGAAATTACCAATAAATCATTTAGAAACTAAATATATTCCTAAAAAAATAAGTCGATAGATTAATTATGCATAGAAAGGATTAATTTATCGAATGCATTGCGACTTATCGCACCTGTTACCTGTTTACCAATCGATATCGATCAACGAAAGGCAGACTACAGGAAACTACAAAATCTAAGCCATTATATTATTTATTTTTCTAATTATCTATTTTATTCAGTATTTTGATTCGGTTTTTTTTTATTTTTATTTTCGCCCTCTTTCTTAGCCATGCATATAAGAGGACTCCTTTTCTTATTTAGTTATTACATTCATTTCGGATTGGTCAACTGCCAGACTGGAGATTGAGTGGACGAACTGCCTAGTGGGAGGCTGTCCAAGTACCTTCACCTTTTCCGCTGTGACTGAGCTATAATATTCGTCTATATCTCTGGTTAATCTTTTCATTTTCTTTTTTTTGTTGTCGACCTTTGGTTGAATACAAGTCGCTAAAGTCGTCAGAAAATGTTCAGGATCCTCATTTCGAATTTTCTTGATTAGTTGACCCAATGCATTGGTACGTAGCAAATTAAGTTGCAAACTACCCTGACCACGTCGTCGTCCCGACCTATCCAATAACATTAAATCCTCATCAGTCAACTTATCCTTGTCATTTTTCATTTTATATCTTACGGTATTCCGATGACGACGATGTTCATGTTTATAGGACCTACGCTTATCTTCATCTTCATCTCCATTTCTATCGTTATTTTCAATCCCATTCTGTATAGGTACAACTATCCTAGTATCGGGCGTATGAACAAGACGTCTTAATCGTGTATTATACTCGTAATCTATATCTAACGGAATTTCCAACGATTCAATATATTCTGTCTTATGAAGTTTAGCATTCAAATCCGACTGTACTATGCTCTTCAAGAATTTCAATAATATAAATAGACTCTTTGGATGCGTTGGATTGCGTAAATTTCCTTCCAAATCGAAAATATTCAGATATTGATCTCCGATATCAGGAAGGGAAAATGGTACACGGCACTCATTCCAGCCTGAACCAATGGGATTCAATATATTTGCATAGTTCTGAAATGTCAGATTAAATAGTAATTCTGATACATCTAAAACGGACATATTCAGTTTGTGTGCAAATTCACGGAATATAGCTTGATTTCGCTTATGCCATTTGTCAGATTGTCCCGCATAGTGCTTAAGTGATGAATTTATTAAGTTATTTTGGAATAGTTTTTGTTGTATTTGAATCCGCTGGAACGCCAATCGGGAACGCGAGATACAATTTGAGGGAAATGGACACGACTGGACACCGATAAGACCCTGCGGTGTCCAGCAGTCCATTTTTTTCCGAAAACTGAGATCTTAAATTTAACACATTTAAATGTATAATAATATTAAAGACAAGGGTTGCTATGCCACAAATCGTATGACTTTCGATCATAGATAACTTTGTCCCACTACGTCTGTATCGCTAATCAAACCTAATGCTTCATACTAATCAAAAAATTTATAATTTTTAATATTTTATTGTATCTTTTAATAAAAAAAAGTAATCTAAATATTAAAAAAAGTCCTTCAAACTAAGTCTCAAAAAAAAATTAAAGCTAAAATTAGAATGGAACTGTAATAATTTTTTTAAAATTAAAAATTAAAATTAATTAAAAATCAAATTGTAGGTTAATTAAAGTAATGTTGTCTTCAGACGAATTGGAATTATATTTTAATTTTTTTTTTTTTAAGAAAATCTACTTAAGATAACGATAACTTCCGAAAACTTTTTGTACTTGTAACTTTCCAATTTTGTTTTAAATAATTTTGCATAGCTTTTAAGGTAAAAACGGCTTTTTCTGTTTTCAAACTTCCATTGTGTTGAATTGTTTTGATTTAATTCTCGAAGAAATTTGTTTGTATTAATCATTTATGTACACATAGGTACATCTTACATGTGTACAAGGTACATTGTACAATCAGCGTCGTCTGTAGAAGCGAGGCACCATCGAGAAGAGAATGCGAATATCAATGGTAAACATGAAGAAGCACGAAGCGAAGCCTGAAGACAATTTGTGATGGAAAGAGACAGAAGAAGGCGCAAAACTCAGTGAACTCTTCTACACTTTCTAGCATTATTATAGTCGAGGGAACAACAAATTATTGTCTTCACCTCTTTCTCTTGCTCTTGCTCTTGCTCTTGCTCTTTCTCTCTCTCTCTCTCTGCATCTCGCTGTCTTTCCCTATATTGCGCTTTGTGATTTTCTGTTCTGAGCCTAAACAAATACGCAACTTTTTGGGCCTTCAATTTGAATTCTGTTTCTGTTGGTTCTGTTGTTGTTGTAGCTGCTGTGAATGCTGTTATTGTTGTTGTTGTCGTCGGCACAGTGGTTCGGGGTTCACTGACCTGAGTTGAATACTGCGCCCACCCAAACGGTCAATTGGTGTGTTTGTTGACCAAATGAAAACGATCCAAGCAGACCTACCTGTTGGCACTGCCAACAGACACACACGCACACGCACACGTGCGCTACCCACACACAACTCACACTAAAACACACACACACACACACACACAGCCATGCACGCGCGTCTTAAACAGACCAGAAAGAGAGTAATTACAAGGCAGCGCGTTTCAAGCAAAAAAAAAAACATTAATCTATGCCGGGCATACCCAGCTAGCATACCATATACTATACTATATGTATATAGCCCAATAATCAAGAAAATTCTTGGAATTCCCCTATGGTACACACTCTCGTGTAACTTTCTAATTCATAACGTAGATTATTCCCTTTTTGAACATTTTCGAAGACAAGCAAACGCAAACGCCGCAATTACTATTTTATATATTGCTTATTATATATTTTTTATTTCGCGCTTAATACTTACAGTTTCTTAAAAAGAACAGCGTGATTTCTTTTAATCCTTTATTGACAAAAAATTCGTTTAGATTGTTTTGTAATCTTTTAGATTATTATGCTTTTGATTATATTGTAAATAAGGCAGCAACTTTTTGTTTGTAATAAAAACAAGTAAAATTCAAAATTTGTATTATTTTGTTGAATGGTTTTTTGTTGTTGTTTATCAATTTTATTCACACTTTTTTTTTAAAGATTTTGTATTATTTTTATGAGTTATACGAAATCAGCATTGTAATAAAGTCATTTAAATTCCAGTTATGGCTAAAAACTGTGGAATTCCAAGTAAATTGAGCGCAACAAAATAATTACAAAAATTTGCCAGCTATCGTCACTGTGCCGTACACATACATGCACGTACACACAGTAAATCTATGTGTGTATGCGACTACGTAAAGACGGATCTATGCCAAGCTTAAAAGTGGAGAGACTAGTTTTACATGCACGAAGACAAACAGACGGATCTCGGACTTTTCTCGGCTTGCAGTCCTCAACAGGAATACAGATATGCAATGGTATGTGTATGGATTTAAAGGCATATTTAAGTATTTATTTATTTGTTTAGTCATTATTTTATTTATTTATATTCGGTTTGTTTATATATATTTATATTTTATATTTTATTTTATTTTATATATTTTATTTTTTTTTTATTCTCTTTTAATTTTTTTTTAATAAATGTATTTTCCAGTTTTCTTAATTTTTGGACTCTTAAGATCGTCTGCGATAACTGAACACGTCACAAACTTTAGTTCACGTTTCTAGAATTTTGTGGATTCCCAAAAAAGTTGAGAAAGTCGTAACACTGCACATTTCTGCTTTTAGTTTGTATTTCACTGAGCAATTTTGAGTATATTTTATGTTTTTATTGTTTCATTTTTTTTTTATTTATCTTTGTGTGCCTTTTGCCACACACGCTCTCTATTGTTCTCTCTCTTTCTGTCTCTGTCGGGTATCTCTTTATCTGATTCTTGTTCTTTTTTTCTCTGCCTCTGCCTCACCACATGCATCTTTCTCACCCGCATACTACACGTATTCACGACTTGAACACAGTGAAATTCCGCTACACCGGATATAACAATTGAACACGCCGAAAGAGAGAAGGAGAAAGAGGCACAGCGAGAGCAAGAGCGAGAGCAGGCTCGTTAAGTAAGTCAAAAAAAAAAAAATCAACTCAAATTTACCATATATGCTACGTAAATTAGAAAATCAAAGAGCAACAAAAAAGAAAAAAAAGACAATAAAAAAAAATGGATACTCAGTTTGTAAACAATTTTAGTCAGTTAGTTCGCAGAAATATATGCATTTAATTATTTGCTGGGTATTATTATTATTATTATAAATTATTGCGGGTGTCTGGGTGTGTGTGTGTGTGTGATGTGTTCACTCATCTTGCGTCTCACTCACTTTAATTGTTACAACAACAATGACTTATTGCACTATACTACACAAAATTGTTGTGGTTGTTGTTCCTAATTACTGTTTGCATTTTTACGATTATTTGTTGTTGTTGTTGTTGTACACGTAGTTGTCGCTGTGTTGTTGATGTTGTAAAGTGGCAGAGAGTGATGGAGTAGAGTAGTTTGATGAGGAACTCTCTATGAATAATGTGGAACACGACACGTTGTCTCTACGTTCCGCTTTGCAGCGCACTGCCAAACCGTACAGTTTGAAAGTAAATGTCGGACTGTTCGGAATGTCGGCGCTTTTCCCTGCTGCTGGCAGCGCACGAACCACAGGGAACGAACGCGGGAACGAACGCGGGAACGAACGAACAAACGAACGAGAAACGAACCGAATCCGACTGCGATGTTGCACGGTCGCTTGGAGCACTGCCAGTCCGAAAAAACTTTTAGCTGGAACTGGAAACGGCTGGAAAACCGCTTGCCGCTCGTTGCGCTCGTTAGAAGCCCGCAC
The DNA here is from genome assembly GCA_018151445.1 of Zaprionus inermis. Classification (NCBI taxonomy): domain Eukaryota; kingdom Metazoa; phylum Arthropoda; class Insecta; order Diptera; family Drosophilidae; genus Zaprionus; species Zaprionus inermis. The sequence continues at coordinate 3,285,083 of JAECXD010001696.1, forward strand.
AAGAGTGTGAACGCGTGTGCGTGTGTGTGTGTGTGTGTGTGTGTGTGGCCGGTCGCTCAGCTGTGTGGAATTTACTACTACAATCTCGAGCGTGCGAGATACAAATGTATCTAAAAAGATACACGAACCGCACGAACGCTGCATTTCAAAGTAGGCGAAGAGAGCGCACTAGAGCGAGAGAGAGAGAGAGCGTGCACACGAGAGAGCGAGAGAGCGGAATTTGCTACGTTTTGTGTGTTTGTTGGGGTAGCTCTGTTTTTCAACTCAATTGGAATTCGATATCGAATCGCTGTCGACTACGCTGTCGTTTTCATTCTCGAAAATTTACAATCCCGGCATTTCGGTCAAGTTTTATGACAAGTGCGAAGGGGTTAACAATTCCGAATGTGAGCAACAGACTGAAAGGGGGAGAGTGTAGAGTGTAGAGTGTACTGCAACAGATACCGTGTAGGTTTGATAAATGAAGTAGTTTACCTTGCTTCTGTACAAGGTAGCGGAGAAAAAGCGACTAGACCCTTAGAAACTTCCTGAGCTCAATTAGTTTGATTGCATTTACAAGGATCATTTAAAGTATTACACAAATCATGTATAATACCCTGCAATAGATACCCTGTAGGTTTGATAGTTGAAGTAGTTTACCTTGCTTCTGTACAAGGTAGCGGAGAAAAAGCGACTAGAAACTTCCTGAGCTCAATTAGTTTGATTGCATTTACAAGGATCATTTAAAGTATTACACAAATCATTTATAATACCCTGTAACAGATACCCTGTAGAGTTGATAGTTGAAGTAGTTTACCTCGCTAATGTGCAAGGCAGCGGAGAAAAAGTGACTAGACCCTTAGATACTTCCACAGTTTAGTAGAGTTGAATAACATTCACATGGTTCAGTTGATATATAATACTATCTACATTGAATATTAAAAGGTATTACAGCAGCATCTCAAGCCCACAAATTAGCTAGAGTCCAGTGCGGCCCAGCGACAAGGCCGGTCCAACATCAGTTCGATTAACCAACCGAGGTTGGGCCGCAGCGAAAGGGATCGCCTGAGGTAGCTGGTTTTCAAGCCAGTTAAACCGGTGATGCGAAGGACCCCACTACTGGAGAGCCACTGCCTGTTCCACAGCATCAACAGCTGAAAATATAATTAAAACAAGAGCAAAAACAAGCGCAACGGAAGAGGCAACTGAAGGCTTTAAAAGTTGCTTAGGCTCTGCACGGAATCAAGACTTCTAACTCTACTCCGAAGACTTATAACTTTGCCAAAGACCATCGGATTTAACTACTCTATTTCCATAACTCATTTTCCATTAAATCAAGCCAGCTCATCCAAGAATTATGTGCATATATGACTGTGTTTGGGTTTTTTAAGATACTTCTCATACCTAACCTCTACTCTCGACTATATCTGCATTGTGACTCACAACTTCGAGCTCTCAAATTCCTCAAGCTGCACAAATTCGCAGTTCTCTTTTATTCGTCTTTGTAGCCAAGTGGGAATCTGTGTGAACTGTTTAAACCAGGCCAAACATAGTTGTACATGCAAACAAATTAAAAATACCTACTGCAACTTGACAGGAATTCATTACTCAAAAACCTTTGCAAACTTTATGACTTTTAGTTTTCAGTAAGCTGATAATTTTACCAATATAACTCAAGTCCCTCTCTCTCTCTCTCCATGGGAAAAAGAAAGAGGCACCCACAACACTTTCGACCTATCTTCAAAAAAATAAAACTTGCTAACAAATTGCTAAAGAAAAAACAAAAAAGAAAGAATGAAGCAAGGAGAAAAAGTTATGCCGAAGGTTTTATACGCTTCCTCTTATTCCGTTTACTTCTTGAATATTTATTTATAGAAGTATAAAGTTTGTAAATATAGTTCTGGCTTGCTTAGAAGCTCTAAGCACACAAATTACCATTTTTTTTTATTTTTAACTTTTTGTTTCTATGAAAACTATAGCATATAGTTGAATGAATGATATATGGGTTCCTGTTTGCTTTCAATTAACAGCGATATGATGAAATAATTCTTAGAAAAATTACTTCTATGTTTTAGTGTTTCAATTTTGATGAAATTTTGATAGTATATTATAAACATAAGCAAAACTAGCTGTGCCTAGTTTGGTATCGATAGCGTGACAAATAATCGAAATCGACATATTGATTCTATGGTAGCTATACGATATAATAGTCAGATTTGACTCATTCCTACATATTTAAAGCGTGCAGCTGTTAGGAACATTTGTGCCAAGTTTCATGAAGTACTGAGAGGCTAGTTTATGTTGCAACAGACGGACAGACAAGCAGGCAGACAGACGAGCAGACATAGCTACTTAGTTACCCCAGCTGATGCCTCAGAGATATATACTTAGGTATATACCTTCAGTCAGAGTATAAAACCGAATGAAAAAGAAAAAACCGATGTTAGCCGCAAAAGATAATGAAGGAATAATCAACGTACATTGCTGTGGGTGATGACAGTGACGGTGTAGACTCGACGAAAGAGATAACGGACGCGAAAACAATGCACACCGAAAAGGAGAAAGTGCGCAGTGTAGCGCGAGCAGACCCCAAGACACAAGTCTAACAATTTCAAGTCAACAAAAACAACAACAACAGACAACAGACAACAACGAAGCGGCGAAGACGATCGCAATGAGAGGTTGGCTGTAGTTGTAGCCGGATGAGGTTGCAGGGAGTGTGGCACGAATGGGGGTATGGGTCTAGGGAGCCGGGATTCGGTTAGCAGAAGGAAGGGGGATGGGGGACCTGCTCACATTCACATCGCTGGCAGCAGGAGCAAGTTTAAAATGAGGCGAAATCCGCTTTGGAACCGCCACTACACACACACACTCACACACACACACACACACAGCTAAAGAGAGTGGAACTGGGTAGTTGGGTAGTTGGGAGCCGCAGCTGGAACCTCTCAAGCTGAAGCTGCTCGGTCACCTAAAAATATAACAGCAGCAGCTCGAGCAGCTTCTGCTGTGGCCAATAAAACTGCGAAAGCTGCTGCAACCAACGACAACGACGACGACGACGATTTTAACGAGAAGCTCAAGTGAGAGTTGAATGACCAAAATGCAGTTAAAAGGGAGAGGCGTTAGCTCCCGAGCGAGCTAAAGTAGCCTTTAATCATGCCAATTTTAATGATAAGCCGCCAACGACACCCACAAAAATACGTAAAATTTTTGTAGGTTTTCTCCAGCAGAACGAACTCTGCGTCGCATCAATATCATCAGGCAATAATCATCAAAAAAAAAAAAAAAAAAAAAAAAAAAAAAAAAAATACTGCTCCCATACCAGAATGAAAGGGAACGGACAGAGATTTGGCTTACGCCATGCAAGCAGCGTACGCGCAGCCGCCTCTTGTTGCTATAAACTACCCTGTAAATTTATACAGCCTACAAAGAGGTATATTGAGGCAGACAATAGACATAAGTATATACTATAGATTTTTATATATGTATTCTTCTACAGCACAGTGACTTTCTAGGCAAAAATAAAAATGAAAATATTTGTTTATTACAGGTATTACAATGAATAATCATTTAGTGCCAATAAGGAAGTATTCCCACCACGGATATAGTAATATATACTTGCAATATCAATTTTGAATTATAAACCTATCGACTGTTAATCGTAACATAGAAAGAGTAACCTGTTTGTGTCGTTTTACTTATTCGTTTCTACTTTATTTTAATTTTTTTTTAAATTTCTCAAGCGTTATGACTTAATAAATGGACTCAAGTAGTTACAATTCTTGCCAATTTTGTGACTTATTAGTTTTTCCATAATAGTACAAGAATATGTAGAGAACTCTCTATATTTTCTTCATTATCACAATGAAAATATTTTTTTTTTTTTTAATTATAGCATTTTCGAAATATTTGTTATCTAAAAATGTATTTGTCTGCCCGTATTAAGATGTTAAATGCAATTTTAGAAGTTTTTTCCAACAAAACATCACTATCATATAAAGTAAACCTTTATATACCTTCACACTACGGTTTAAGTGTATAATACGCTTGTAGGGTATATATAAATAAGCGTTAAATTACCCAATAGAATGAGCTACAAAGGGGTATTTCGAAAGAGCGTTTCCCATCATTCCATTCCAATTCATTCCAATCAATCGTACAGGGTAACTCGCAGTCGTGCTATCCATCGCCTTAGCACAACAAACAAATCAATTTGCAACAGCACCCACACACATAAGCACATAAAAGACACAGAGCGAGAGCGAGAGAGAGAGAGAGAGAGACACGTCTGCAGCAGCATCAAGTTGATTTTACTATCGTTTTTGCAAAGAAATCAATGCAGCTAGTGCAGCTTAAAACAAGTAACTAACCTAAGCCAAGTAAATAGCTAACTAAACCAACCACATACACATAGTAACACACAGTCGTAACTTCAGCTTTCCTTACCAGCTTCGGCTGTTTCATCTCTCCACTGGCGCTACTGACTTAGCGAGCGGGCTATCTCTTTTCAAATGCCTATGCGGATTTTGAAAAGTACATGGCGAATACAGAGACGCACAGAGTACACGAATATATCTATATACATGTTTTAATGTATGTGTATTTGCATGTATCTGTGCACGTTCGTACAATAATTTTTTGTAATTTCGATGCCTTCACTGTGGTTGAACTCGTTATACTGCCTTGATCTCTCAGTTTCTTTCTTTCGCTGCCTCCCGCTCTAGCGCGCAGTCTCTCTCGCTCACGATCACGCTCTCCCTCTCTCTCTCACTCTCTTGCTACCTCTTGCTGATCAAGTGCTCAATTATTATGACTTTTACGATTGTTGTTGTTGTTGTTGTTGCGCTGCCTCTTGGGATTCTTTGCCTGTGCACTTCCATTGACTATTCCGAGACAACGATTCCGAAATTCACATACCAACGCTTTCCAGCACAAAAGACAATTCCAGTTTTCAATTGGAACACAGCGCTGCGCGCTCTGCCACAGGTTCAACACACTCCGCTGCGCGCTGCAATGTTACCAGTCTCTCTGCCTGCCTGCCTGCCAGTCTGCCCAGTTGCCACTTAGAAGCTGCAGACGAGCGCGCGTTATAAGCTATCGATAAGTATAAGAGCGCGCACGCGAGCGTATGCGTATAAGAGTAGCAAAAGTCACACTCACACAGGCAAGCAGCGGCAGAGCGCGAGCGCGAGCGAGAGAGCACGATCGAGCAAATGATAATTCCACAATGCAGGTTGCGCCGGGGGAATTTAACGCATTAAGGTGTGACTGTATTGGGGATTTTTTTGCGGGCGCATACCCTACAGCAGTAAGAGGTTATATTAGCTTAAAGATCGCACATTTAAATAATTTATTATTCAATATTCTTATACGTTATTATAGTAATAATATAGCGTGTGATCACATTTATATAATAGAATAACTTAATAATAACTTATGGTTATTTATGATAATTATTATCCATTTCAAAAGATAATTATAATGCATATTATTAGTATAATTTTTAGAGCTCTGATAATTTTTGGCAACCAATTTTACATTTACCATAATAATTCTTTATACATGTTATCCAAAATTGGTTGTTATAACAATATTAAGTTTTCTGGCAATTATTTTTCAATTACTGTTGTAACTCTTTCTATGTATTATTCAAATTTATATACATCGAAAATTCTCCCATCTAAACTCTTTAAAATCAAGTTAAAGTTCAGGCGAATCCTGCGAAGAAAGATAGAGAGAGATGCACAGAAGCATGTTGAGGGTTTTGGCAGCACTTAATAGTTGGCAACGCACAAGATACGAGAGGCAGCAGCACTTTTAGCTAGACAGACAGCTGAGTTCCATTGCCGTTGCATCTGTAACAAGGGTTCAATTTGTAGATATATGCACATATATTCATAAATATATGTACATTTCTATATATGAAATGCCTTAGTCAGACGGAATTGCGAAAGAAAGAAAGAAAGTACTAAATGTACTTATATGAAAATTAAAAGATACTTTCTAGAATTAGGCACCATACAAATAAACTAACTATTCCAACGAAGTTAAGCTGCTTAAGACCCTTATACGTTAATTTAAGAGATTTTTGCCATATATAAGAAAGTTATGTTAATACTCTGCCATTTGCTAGCGTAAAAGCGGTATATTTGATTTATAAATTAATAAACTGTATATAAAGTCACCTAAACAGTTTTAATATTCCCATTGTGCTGCAGTTTTTGGCTTAGATCTCTGGCTCAATAGAGGCTCTAGCTCTTAGATTTGATATGCGGTTGCCTATATAACTTGTACATAATATGGTTTATAAAAACTTGATAAAATGCTCTTAGTCAACTAAAATTTAATGTAAACAAATGCCAATTCAAGTTTAAGGAATAAAGAATCACAATAGAGTTCTGAAATTTGCTGTGAAGTTGCCTTCATAACAAGGCAGTAAAATAACCTTTTCCAAGTTTCAGTATAATGTTCCCCGTCAATGAAAATCAATAAAAACCGATGGTAAACCACGTTTTATTGATATAGAGACGCGTTATAAACCAAGAAACAAGCAGAAAGCACTGAAGGAGCTGCTAGTTTATGTATACAATACAAGATACATATATGTATATATACATGTACGGTATATAGAGACAAAGACAGTCAGGCATGGGACAAGCGAAAAGGGTCTCTGGAAAAAAATAAAGACTACACCACGAATATCATAAAACGGACACTCACCTCGATAGTGTTTGCTGCGTTTGCCAAAAGCAGATTTTAATTGTTGTTGCTGCTGCTGCTGTTGCTGCTGTTGTTGTAGCTGCTGCTGCTGTTGTTGTAGCTGCTGCTGCTGCTGCTGCTTTTGTTCCAATTTGAGCAACGGCTGCGATGCTATTTCAATTGCTTCGCCCAAATATGCCTGTGCTGGACGCTTTGCATGCGACTCTGCCTTGAGCGGATTAGCTGGATGGGAATGTGGATGCGTATGTGGCTGCGTATGATGATGATGATGCAAAAAGAGATGATGTTGCTGCGGTGGCGCTGCTGGCTGTGGCTGATGTGGCAAATAGGCTGCTCCACTGGGTGGTCCATGCGCGGGGCAATAGCTACGATATTCGCCATTTGCATCCAGGTAAATGGGAGCCTCAACAAGTGGCCAAGCGGTGGCGTTGGCAACATTGTCGGCTACAGCAGCTGTTCCCGCGGCTGCTGCTGCTGCTGCCGTGGCGGCTGCTGCTGCAGGTGCGAGGGCAACCAGATGCACGGGCACCATTTGAGCGCCATTTGCGGACTGTAAATGTATGTGTGGCATGCCGCCATGTTGGCTGCAATGCTGCTGCTGCTGCTGCTGGCTGCAATGTTGCTGCTGCTGCTGGCTGCAATGCTGCTGCTGCTGCTGCGGCGGCAACAACTCTAGCGGTGGCACCTGCTGCTGCTGCTGCTTGGGTGACAACTCTAGCTGCTTGGCATCGTTTGGCTGAAAGTAAATTGTTTTTTGGCTAAATAAGGTGCTTGTGGCCAGAGTTGCCATTGCAACGTTGCTGCTGCTGTTGCCGCTGTTGCTGCTCGCGGCCAGCGTTGCCAGTGCCTTGGAAGGCTGAAAAGGCGGCGCCAGCGGCGTCAGATTTGATTTGTAGGCCTTGACCAAGGCGGCACTACTGCTCGAGCTTGCTTGCTCCTCGCCCTGCAACTGTACCTCCTCCTCCCGCTCCTCCTTCTCCTCCGCTTGTATGGCAATTTGTACTTTGCGTGTGCCTCTGTTGTTGCGACTGCAGCTGCTGCTGCTGCCGCCGCTGTTGTTGTTATTGTTGTCCACAATGGGTTGCAACGCTGTTGCCGCTCTGTTTGTTTCGGCCCTGTCCTGCCCTGTGCGGTTATCGATAAGTTTGTAGCTCTCATCTATGAAAGCAACCAAATCCTGACAGGCCTGTTGCAGTTCCGCACTGTGTGACGTTGCTGCTGCTGCCGTTGTTGCTGCGAGTGGCAACTCTGCATTATTTCCGTCTTCATCATCATCATCGTCGCTCTCGATAACATGCTCGATAATGCGCAAGTTCTCATAGTCGATAATACGCGCATAGCTCAGGCCCAGCGCCATTCTTGTTAGTCTGGCTACATTGTCGTCCCCATCCTCGTCGTCAACGCTATCGTTATCGTTACCATCATTCGATTGTGTATTATCGTTTGCCTGCTTATCGATAGCCTCGCTTTCTGTTTCCTCTTCATCGATTGTTATTAGTTTTTTACATGTTCCAGCTTCTGCTTCATCAATTTCCTCCTCCATATCCGTGTTTGTACTGTTATCGATAAGTTGTGTCGCTTCTGCTGTCGATTCGAAACTGAAATCGCATTCGTCACAGGGCAAATTCAGTGGCACCTCACTCGAAACGGACTTCAGATGAGAACTTAGAGTTGCCGCAGCCATTACAATTCAATTGTTATCGTATATCGTATATCGTATATCGTATATCGTATATCGTATCGTATATAATCGAGTATATAGCAGCGATTGAGGATTTTCTTAGATATGCTGCAAAGCTTTGCTTTTTGAATTTCAATTATTTTTGTATCGATTTTATTTTTTCAAGAACTTTTATAGATTTTGGAACCTGCAAATAAAAGAGAAAACTCTAGATTAGCTTAGGCAAAATCAAATTCATTCCATACACAATTACAGTAGGCTTAAACTAGAATTCTATGAACTATATAACTTAGTTTCCCCATTATATTTCACTTGTTCCAAAACAAAATATCATCAAATCTTTCTGCTCCGATTAAAATCAACTTGACTTTCGCAATATGCCCAATTTCAATGGAGCTATCGTTATGCACACACTACAGATGATCAGAACACCAGCTACACTTCGAGAAATTGTGATGGCAATTGCTAAGAACACCGACCTGCCAGAGGAGGAACTAATGAAACCTGTGAAGCAGACAGTCGATATGGGACACCGACTGGGATTTCTGCAAAAAGTGAATGGTATGTGGGATCTAGATAGTCTGGAAACTAACTGAAGACTATCGATTACAATTATTAGAATCTTCCGCAACTGTTTTTTTATATCACGTATATCTCTTCTCTTTCCCTACTCTTTTCTAGGACGCTACTATTTGGTTCAGATTACTTTTGATATGTTAATGGAGGAGATGAAAACAATAAGCCATCAACGATTTGAGCCTGAAGATAAGACAGAAACTAAGCGAATGACCGAGAAGAGGCTGCGCAAAAAGCGTAGCAACCTAAATCAGGAGTCGACCACAACTTTGGTACCGCCTGAATCTCAGCCAAAGGTAGAGCCCGAAAGGCGACAAAGAAAATCGAATAAATCACAAGTGCTCTTAAATAGACAATTTTAAATACGTTTATTCCAACATAGTTTTGATCTGATCAGCTCATTCAAATTTTCCGTCAATTATCGTTACGCTTGGATATTTACATATATCGACTGATTTGTTTTAGTTTTCCATTAAAATTAAATTAAACTGTAAACATTTTGTTGGTTATTTTTCTGGAGACGTGAACTTGAAAAACTTCTGTGTTATTGACCCGATCGGAGGTCCAATACTAATTCATCTATTTGTATACCGAAGCTGAATAATACTTAATAATCGCAAATGACCGACTTTGATATACAGGATTTTCAATGGTCGAGGAGTATAAAAAATGATGCTCAAGATGATAAAGTTGTCAAAACTTAGGACTTTTGCTTGAAAACCCAAAATTTGTTTTTATTTTTTTTCGAAGCTCAGCCTATCTATATAGTGTATATATACGATACATATGCTTGCATAGGAAGAATCAACATAATTTTCATTCGTCGAACATCAACACTTTGAATGGGTGTGCGGGATACACATAATAAAAAGCAATTGCCATATGAATTGTCACCCTGTCGAAATGATTGTCATATTAATAAATTTCGCGATAAAATTGCCAATATCATTGCAGTCCCCGCTGACATTATGCCAAAATGAGTTCAATACAGATAGTGGAGGCGGGGGTTGATGGGGTCTGATGCAGAGCCTGCTGCTCCACAAAAAGTGACAAATGTCATAATTAGTAAGGCACTTCGAAGTCGCTGTGGTTGTGGGAGTTTTGTGGCCTGGGTGGGGGCGAGGCGAGGGTGGACCAACATCCGATATGGGCTAACGAAAGGACGTGCACATGAATAACATTGTCACGTCCCTTCGTTTTCAATTTGAAAGCCAAATGAAGCGTTGTCGTCGTTACTTTGCTGTGTGTGCGCGAGTGTGTGTGAGAGTAGCAATTTTCTGCGTGCATTGACCATATGGTTGGAGCAACCAGACGCCTACTCGTAGCCACCCCTACGCACCCACACATTATCCGATAACATATCGTCGTTTGTCGCCTGGGACGACGTCGTCGTCGTCGGGCGAGAGCGCCTACTCAATTTGTCGCACAATGTAAACAGAAAGGGCATACAAAGGGACAAAGAGAGTGCAGTGCAGCAAGAGAGCAGAGGCCACAGATTGAGAGAGAATGGAGCCAAAGAGAGAGCGCGAGCGCAAGCAAAATCATGCAAATAAGGAGGCGACAGTCGGTCAATGCAAAAGAGAGTGAAGTCGAAAATGAGAGCGAGCGCGAGCGCGAGCGCGAGCAAATCATGCAAATTGTTTAAGGCAGCCAAAAAGGAGGCGACAGTCGGCCTCAGTCGGCGCTAGTCGGCCGCCGTCGTCGGATGCCGCACGATGGTTGCTGTGGTGAATTAGTGATGGGGCGTGAGCAACGATGCTGCAAAAAGCAATAAGTTCTCCTCACTGACTGACATTCTTGCAGAAATACTACGTATGTATGTGTGTGTGTATGCATGAATATAGGTGCGAGTGAAAGTAATTACGTCGTCAAAAAAATACTATGTACGAAGGTATATGGGGCTAGCAGATTGTGAGTAGTTGAGTAATTAGATATATTGCATATATGTTTTGTTTATTCTAGTGGTCCCAGCTATTTTTATTTTTTCTATCGGTATTATCTCTTTATTTCTATCTTTATAAACTGCATAGAGTTAAGGTTATTAAGTAGTAATTTCTACGAAAATAACAACAATCATTTATTATAGATAAGATGTCTGATAACGTAACTCATTAACTATTGTTTTTTTTTTCCAATGCAACAAGCATATGTGGCAAAAGGCAACAGTTGCGTTTAGTCGACAGCGACATACCCACTAAATTTAATAGGCAAATATTTCAACAAGTTGCACAGTCTTTATATATCCTGGATTAGTTATAGAAACGATAAAAGACATTTTGAGGTTTTGTTTATTGAATATTTATAGTTTTGCTAATATAGTATAACTAAATATGAATCGTAGAATCGATATGAAGAAAAATTCAATAGTTTGAGCAGAAGTATATGATTTCTTCAGATAAAGTTAAAAAGAATGCTCTGCGTGTTTGTCCATACGGAAATGTTCTACATATAAACATACAATATTCGGTTAATAACGCATATCCGGAAAATACAGATTTATGAAACTCGAGAGATGTTAAGCTAGCAGGCTAAAAAATAATTGTAATTTAAAATCTACACGCAAACCCAACTATATTGGAGGAAAAAATACTATTACTGCAAATATTGTTTGTTATTTATTTTATTTATAATACTTAAAACTTTTCTCAAAAATGCCTTATAAATGAACTCAACTTATTTAATTGTCAAATCAAGCAGTTTACCTATTATTTTGTTCATAATTGTATAGACAGGGTTTTCCCCTAAGTGTTTTCTAATGAAATTCCCAATGAATTTGTGCACATTCAAGGGGTATGCACCGCGCGCGACGTAAGCAAGTATCTTGCCATATGGCAGCAATGCAACAACACCGGCATTTAGCCTCTGCTGTTGTTGTTGTAACGAATCGAATGGGCTGCCTAACGGGTGCAAGCTTTATGCATCGATTTTGTGGCCGTTGTTCTTGTTGTTGCCGTTGAATTGTTTTGTTGTTGCTGTTGTTGTGCGGCGCACAAACTATTTGCCAAGTCACGTACGTAGCCGCTGTTGATATCAATGTGTCATATTTGCGTGTGTGTGTGGGTGTGTAAGGATGTATGCGGGGATTAGTGCCCTTATGTGTGCGCGCGTGTGTATGTGTATGTGAAGTTAACATATTGCAGCGAATTTTTGGCATTCCCCTGCATAGAATCATCAGAACTCGTTTCCAAAACATAAAACCAATTAAAAGTGTATTAAAAACACGGTGTTACATATATAAAAAACTTACCAGCTGCCGCAGCAAGTTAGTACAAATTTATTTCACATTTTTGCACACATAAGATACACACGCACACGCACACACACAGATAGAGAGAGACATGCACACGCAAGCAGAGTAGACACGCATATGCAGCAGCACAAGCGCAACTCGTATATACTAAACACGGCACACGACGTAGTATGTATTTATCTATGTATGTGTGAAGGTATGCGAACACACAGCGAAAGAAAGTGAAAACCGTTAAAGCAAGTGCAGCAGCAACAATAACAACAAGTGCAGCTTAATTTATTTATTTCTAAATTATTGTTGTTGCGCCTCACGAAAATCTATGTATGTATACCGAGTGTGATTTTCTATTTCTTCTATTTGCCAGCTTGCAACTGTTGAGCTGCTGTCGGACATTTGCGCGCTAACTGTAAAAAGGAAGCTACGTCAATGCGACGAGCAGCGGCACAGGCACACGCACACGAACGACGACAACGGCGACTGCGACTGCGACGATAGCAGAGTGTGTCGACATAGACGCGGCAAACGTTAGATTTTGATTGACGCTGTGGCACTATGGAAAACTGCAAACGAGCCAAACGAGACACGTAGTCAACGGTCAACGAGCCGTGTGAGCCGACGACGAGGAGGCAATGTGAGCAGCACAGCCGAGCCGAGCCGAGCCGAGCTGAACCGAAGCAATACGAGGCGAACCGCGTGCACGAAGTTAAATCCGCAAACACTGGTTGAAGCAGCGCAGCACAGCGCGTGGGAGCAGCGACAGCGAGTGAGAGCGGCGTGAGAGTTAGCGCAGTTTGCGCTGCGAGAGCGACAAGTTGCATTCAAATTCCTTGGCTTGTGGGTGAAATAAGCTGCAGCCAGTGGGTAAATTAAGAGAACGAGTGAGCGCACACGCACACAGATTGCTTTTGTCTCCAGCCGGCCCGAAAACAACAACAGCTGTTGAATTAGACGCAATAAGGTGACATTTTCACTGGACTATGTATGAATATGTATGTATATGAATATGTATGCTGTATACTCGCACACTAGACTCATCAAAAATGGGTTAAAAGGATGTGTATGCGTGTGTATGTTTTAAAAACATGCGCAAAAGCCCTCGAAAGTATACCCTATAAATTTTAATACTCATGCAGCAGCCACCTGTAGCCCAGTGTTCCCACTTGACAATAATTGATAGGTTCAGAGTTATCGATTCGGTATCGATACCTATTGCCATTATCGTTCATGTGTGTTTTGAATTATTTGCAGGCTACAACGATATCAAGCTATCGATAAATTATGAGTAATAAATTAAAACACTAAGCAACTGCTTTCATACCATCAACAATGTTTGTCTAAAAGGGATATTTCACAGATGGAAAAGGGGAGTGCACAAAGTTTTAATGGTCAAAGCTTGCACGCATTAGGTGGGTGTCTTCGATAAAAACCCGTATACAACTCGGAGAGAGCGGCAGAGCGCGCGAGAGCTTTGCGCAGACACAGAAAATGCAGTTTGACTTTCCCTGAACAGCGTACAGCTTTCGTGAGGCACAGTGGAACTACTCGCACCTTGTGGCTGCAAGAAATTAAACATTAGACAGATCTATAAGTGAGTTATGTATCCTATGCTTACCGATTTCTTCTCTTCGCGTGAACCGATGGTTAGCTTTAGCCCACAAAGGTAAACGATCCTTAGGTCTACACATCATTGCTTTGGTCCATTCCGGTTTCTTTCCATTGGTTAAAAACAACGTTATCTTGAATTGGTTTTTTTGTTTTCCGAATTTAGAACATGTATAAAAAAAAAAAAACAAAACTTGTTTATTACTTAAAAATAAAAATTTTGTAAAAAAAAAAAATTAAAAATATTTATATGAGTCCTGGCATTGTAAGAGCAAATACTAAACTGACTGTTTCAACAGTTTCAAGCTTACAAACTCTGAAATTTCATGAGCTACTATTCTTTTTTTTCTCAGTTATGCGCTGGAAAGTGTGCTAAATAATTTCCTCAATAAGTCGGCTGTTAATTGTCTGATTCAATTGAAATGTTCAGATAATTTTTATAGCAGGCATATATGGTTCCAAGCTAAATTTAAGACGCCTAGCTGCTATAGTGCCACAGGTAAAGACCATAAAGAGCCTGACTGTCGTTAGTAATCAAGAATATACACATTATATATGTATTTACCTTGTAAGAGGGAGGGGCATGACCCGCCCACGCTGCACCGTTATATACTAGATTTGCACAAACTTTCACCCATTTCCAATGGGAACAGGACAAAGTTAAACAAATACATAGAGAACTACGCTCGGTTCTGTTCTGTTTTAGCAGGAAGACGAAGTAAACAACGACGACGACGACGTTGGCAAACAAGAAGCGAAAACAAAACAACAATGACAAAGTAAAAACCGTTGAAACTGTGTGTGGGAGGGAGGTAGCTTAGAGCAGGCTAGGGAGATGGGAGAATGAAAACAGTGTAAGGCAAAATACACAAATGAAATGCTACAAAACAATGCAATAATGATGCCACTCTCCGATGATGATGATGATGATGATGACGACGGCAATGATAATTGCGTTGCTGGTAATGATGTTGTGCTTAAACAAACATTTACAAATGTTCTCAACAAACTTTTGGAACGAGCCCAGTCGAGCGTATTGCTGAAAATCGCTCCGCATCGCATGATAACGCTCGCAAAAAATGCATTAGCAGATAGAGCGAGAGAGAGGAAGAGACACACCTACTTATAAGTAGAGTTGTAAGTAGGTATTAGTGCATTGTGCATGTATTTACCTAGAAAGAGAGAGCGAGAGCGAGATGTGTGCACGTTCGACAAACAAAGCTATTTCTAATATCTTCCTCGGAGCTGTCATCATTTTGTTATTGTCAATCTCGCTCGACATGTTTGTAGTGGTATGTATGTGTGTGTGTGTCTCCCTATTTGCTCCCCTTATTTGCAACTGTATGTGTAAATAAGCATTTTACCGTCCTTGTTGTTTATAGTGCTCTGCTACCCTGCAGCTGTGTACTATATGAAGGGTATATCGCTGCGGTACACAGTGCTGCCAATTTAAGAAAATAAAAAACGCTATTTTCGACGAAAAAAGCCAACAAATAAATGCAATAAAAACAGCTAAATAATGTATTTAAAAAACATAAAAAAGCTAAAAAAGATTTGTCGAAATGGCTTAAGAAAAGCGAAAATTACCTAAGATAAAAACATAACTATTTGAATGTATTTAAATATTATAGATCGAAATTTGAATTTTAGCTAACTTTTATTCATGAATATTATTATTTATTAATTTATGCCGCATTTGTAAGTTGCAATTCACTAAATCTAGCAGGAAAATAGCTATACTTCGCAGCACAGTTGTGGTAGGACTTGTTATGAAACATAATACATAATCTAAATTAAAACAAAAATTCCATATACCATATTTATATAATATATCTCTTTTTTTTATTTAGCTCAGGAGTATTTATTTTTGAGAGTATCTACTGTAGCTCTATTGCAATATTTTGTTTCTTATTACTTATATATTCCATTTTATTGTGTTTTTTTTTTATTGTACTCCGTCCTTCACTGCAGTAAACATCACGCCATTATGCAGAATTATAAACATCCCCTCTCCCGCCCACGGCTTAAAATGCTTGATAATTAATTTCATACATCGCTGCGTTGACCATTTTTTTTGCTGCTGCTTACCCATGGAAGTTTTTATGTCGTTCTTATTGTTAACAGCTGTACTTTTGTACTTCTGTAAACTTACAACGGTAAACAAACAAATCAAAACAAGTTGCTGGAAAAAACACAACGAAAGAAAAATTTTACGCTGAATTCACACAAAACCAAAGCGGGTGACAGAGTGAAACAAGCGCAAATTGCAACGGGACGTTCTTCGCTTCACGGCGACGGCGCTGATGGTCGAAAAACAACAACAAATAAAGAAAAAACAAATTAGGAAATGTCGAGTCAAGATTGGTAGGTACCCTGTAGTAGAAAACTCTGCTAAATATTCCACTTAATTATAGGCTTATGTGCAACTGTGACCTTACTTTAAATATGCCTAGTGGATGATATAATGGATACTAATGAAAATACCTGTTTGTTTAATTGTGTACAGGGTAGCTGACAGTCGATTTTCATTTATGTAGTAGTAAAAGTAGTTATCTTTTTTTAAAATTGTAAATTGCATTTTTAACAATAAAAATGGCTAATGAAATAAAAAAAAAAAAAAAAAAAAAACAAAAATTAAATCAAGTTGTGGGTTACCTAAATTTTTGGGCTTAATGCCAATGTCAGCGAAGTAGCCAAAGAAATATATAACAATAACAAGGCAATTGGAAACAAGTTTTCCACTTGTCGACCCATACTAAGCTGCTGCCTACCCTATGTGGGGTAAAGTAATTGAAAAAATAATATCTGTACTGTAAAAATACTTGAATATTAATTAGAAAAAATATTTATTTTATTAATTCTATTTAATATATGATTACTAAATACCCTGTAATGCCAAATATTTGGATTTAGTGAGGACAAATATTTATTTTATTAATTCTATTAAAATTTGACTATACTGTACAAATTAATAAAATAGAATTAATCTTTTTTTCTTCTTACAATATTCTATAGTTTACATTTATGAGGCTGAACAGAAGCCGTATACCACTGTACTTACATACATAATTATGCACGTCTGTATGCATCTATGTATGTATGTGTTCACATACATGCATAATGCGCCGTATTTATCACGTTCACCTTCCCTTTCAGCAAATAATTAAGTTCATTGCATACACAGTTTATTTGTTGTGTATTTCTACGCGTTGGTATTGTTATTGTTGCTCTGCCGCTGCCGCTGCCGCTGCTTCTGCTGCTTTTTGCATATTTTTGGAGCTCAGCAAGAAAAGCGACCAACGGCCAAAAGTAAACAACAATAACAACGAAACAACACGTCAGGCTCATCTTCATTAGCTCTGCTTTCGTCTGCCTTTGTCTCTCACTCTTCCTACTGACGCCCACTCTGCTCTGCCGCTGCTGGCTGTCGCGCCCTCTCTCGCTACGCCTGTGTGCTGCTTCTGAGCCACCGCCGCCGCCGCCTCCTCCTTTCACGACTCAACTTTCTTGCATTGTCTCTCTGCCCGGGGTGGTGCAAAAACAAAACGGAAAAAAACGTTGTTTACTCGGAATGCCTGCGTTGCGTTGGCTTTGTTTTTTTTGTTGTTTTTTTTACAGACGCCGCCGTCAACGTCGCTGCCTCTGATGTTTACACAATTCCGCAGCCGAAGTCCAACAACAACAAAAGCAACAACAACAAAAAACAAACAACACACAGCCAGGCAACGGCAACAGCAGCAGCGCAAAAAGCTCAAGAGCGGCAACTGCGACGTCGGCGCCGACAGCGTCGACATAATGACCTTCAGCTGCGCTGACGTTTTGCGTCGACGTCGCTGTCCTCGACTGTCTGTCTGTCTTACAGTCTCTCTCTCTCTCTCTCTCTCTGCCTGTCTGTCGGTCTGTTGTGCGGCGGGTCAGAGGTCTTTGCCACCCTGCACGACTTAATTTCTGTGTGTACGCGCCTTAACCTGTTACCCCTCCCCCTTCCCCTTCCCCTACTTGCGCTACCAACACTCATCCCAATGACCCCTCGCCAAACATTGTCAACAAGCAGCGTCGTGTCGCGGCGGCGTTCAAGGCGCTTCCTAGTTGTAAATGTGCTCTCTCCCACACACACACACATATGTATGCACGCGTGTGCTTGTGTGTGTTCTTTTGCTCTCTCAGTCGGTCACCCGCCATGTTTGCGCTCCTGTGCAAACAAGTGTTTCTTCAGCATCGCAGCAGGCAGACGTAGCTGCTGCGCTACTGCCTCTGCCACTGCTTAGCCCACTGACCCAACCCACAGTCAAAGCGTACCGCAACAAACTTTTTCATTTGTTATTTGTGGAATAGTGCTGACAAAATGAAACAAGAAAAAAATAGTAGGTAATTTATTTATTGATATGTATATTTATCGAAATCACGACTTTTGAACTTTGATCGATTTATTTCTACACCATTGTTTAAAATTTATCGAATAAACGCTTTTGATAAAAACTAATTTCTTAGTCGAAAATATAAGAACTTATTTAAATAAAAGATATTGCAATGCCTGAGTATCATGAAGTACAATTAATTGCTTTAATACTGATCGCTTTTATAGAAACACTATTGTTATAACTATAATAATAGCTTGTCAAAATACAGCAAACACACACTCTCGCACAGACAAAATTCTCAATCAATATGAGGAAATGTCTATCGTTCGTTTACTATCGGCACGTGAGTGCTTGCTCACCACACACGCACACACACAGAGAGAGAAAGAGAGCGAGAGCGAATCAGCGATAACAACAACATGACAACGAATTATCCTCCCACCACCACATCGCCCACTACTACGTGCGTGCGTTCAGTGTGTGAAAACGTCGTGTGTAGTTTCGCAGAAGCCGTTGGCGCTGGCAGCACTGGCTGCAGTGGCTGCAGTGGCTACGCTGCGCTGCTGCCAAAGCAAAACAATTGCTGTGCAGGAAAATAAGAACGAATTACACACGCACACACAGTATGCTACATACATAAATACATTTGTGTGTGTGCTACATATTTACATATACGCAAATATGTGTGCGTGTGTGTGTCTGTGTTTGCTCATAGAAATGCATTTAGTTTACAAAGCAGAAAACGGAACAACAACTGCAGAAGACTATAATGACGACGACGCTCAAGGCGAACTACAGTCGTATGTCATGCAAACACACACACATACACACACTCGTATGCATGCATATAATAGGTAGGTATGTGTAGCAGCAGCGCAGTCGACGTCAGCCTTAGCTGAAGACGGAAATACCAAACCAATGATGACGAACTTAAAAACTACGCACCGAGCAGCAACACGGCAACGGGGCAACGACGACAACAACAACACGGCAACAATGCCATAAACAATAAAACACGGCACGCAAAACAAACAAACAACGAGCAAACGGGCGAATGAGCGTGTGTGTGTGTGTGTGTTGGTAAAAGAGCAGCAGCTGAATGGAAGAGAGCGAGAAGAGCGTAGCGACAGCGCCAGCACCTGCCTGCCGCCTGCCTATCACACAAACAGCCGCACACCCCACGAGCAGCCGCCCCCCGCGCACCTTGTACTGTTCTCGTCTAACGAGCAAACAAAACTAAAGAAAAACAAATACGTATGTATGCACACACACAAACACACACACTCACGCGCGTACGCACACAGACAATGTGTACATAAATAAGTAAATGGCGAATTAAGGCGAAATTCTATCATCCTTTCTAATTTTTACTACGACGTAATTTAATACAAATGTTTGTATTTTTACTGAATTATATATATAGCCAAAATTGTACATAAGCATTGTGTTTTTGTTTTGGCGCGGAATCATGTTTTTCTGTTCCACGCTACTCTCTGGTTCGTTCAACTTGCGCCCTCGCTCGCTTGCACATTCGCACAGCCGGCGCTGCTCAGTGTTGCCCTATCAAGTCCGATTCAAACCTGAACCGCTCCTGACTACTTGTTTGTTTAATTTTTTGCGATTTCTACTTCACATTTTATTTGTTTGTTTGACTCGCTGCGCATGTGTTGGTGCTAAGAAGCAGCGAGCATTTATGCGAGGGCAGCTCAATGGGTTGCTGGATGCCACATCTTTTGACTATGCATCAGTGTATGCACATTCTTGCATACATGAAAAAGCATACACTGGAGTATTATATTATATATTATTATATAGAACAAAAAATAAACAACCTATTTTCTTTATATAAAATTTAATTACGCTATACATTTAAAATATGCATATGAATATTTAGTTCTATTGCATTGTTTCTTATTCCTTACATGCGATCTAGGTACATTAATATTAAAAATAAATATTACAATTTATTTATATAAAATTATTAATATGTTAATTTATTTTTAATTAAATGTTTGTATATATTTTACTTATTATTATTTGCAAGTAGCTATTTTTAATCATAAAAAATGTAACCTTACCATAAATGTACATAATATTCAGATATAAATATAAATATTCATGCCATTGTACCTTCTGTTCTTCTGTTTTCGCTCCCACAACTGACCGTGCTGCCCTCGTTTTTGTGTTTTGGCGCGTACTCAGATCGTACGGTGTTGTTGTTTTTTAAGCATGACAAAGCACCGTACAATTTCACAACAGCAACTTCATAATGATGTTCGGCTTGTTTTTCCACGAAACAACTGTTTACTAAAGTTGGCTGCTCTGCCGCTGCAGATGCCAACCGCGCAGCGAGCAGTGCTGCCTTCGTTCTCGTCAATGTATGTGTGTGTGTCTGTGTTTGTGTACGTGTACGAACGTCGTACCGACATTATTGTGTGAGCCAGCGCGCGCTGCATATGTATGCCTGTTTGTTTGCTTGTGTGTGCCTGTGCCTGCGCCACTGTGTTCGTGCGTTGTGCTCAATTCATTCAAATGTCCAACGAGAAATTTCATTTCAATACGCAACCCGGTCAGCGACGCGTCGCGGTCTCTGTCTCCGTCTACGTCTACGTCTACGTCTCTGTCGCAGTCGTCGTCGTCGCGTTGCCGTTGTCGCAGTTGGTTGTGGGTTCGTTACAAATCGATTTCAATAGGTTTGTCAGTGTTTGTCGGGAAAAAGCGACGCACAGTCCACACATAGAGTTCGCACGCAGAGCGCGAGTGAAGAAGAAATTCTACAAAAATATTTTAAGAGTGCGCGCGAAACCAAATTGCTAACGGTAACGGTAATATAGCAAGGTCTTTGGCTCGTTGCGTTCACTGTTTGATAACAACATAAAACAATAAAATCAAGTAAAGAAAGAATAACAAATAAATATATGAATAATGTTTTCGAATTGAAGTGCAATGAAAAATCCAAAAATAGCGAATACCTACAATAAAAAAAAGTACGCAAAAGCTTTTCAAATGTTTATTTAAATTATTTAGTTTACTTGCTACCCCACTACCTCCCACTGTCCCTCTCTATACATGTGTGGGTGAGAGTGTGAGTGCGTTTAAAGTGTTTTTTTACGCGCTACGCTCGCGCTCCTTGAAAAGTATTTTTAAGTTTCTCGATCTGATTTTTATGTTTACTTTTTGCGTTGTTTAATTTGTTGCGCGCGCGTGTGTGTGTCTTATTATTTATTTTCGAAAATTACCAAAGAATACAGCAACAAAAACAACATACGATTGTTACATACGTGTGATATTTTTAACTGGATGTGCAAATTGGCAATAAAAAATACAAATAAACAACAAATTCATATAATGACGTAAAACATTTATATAAATTGTATTATCAATTTATTACGAAAATAAAAGAAAATTCGTCAGAAATTTGGAAAAACCCGTACAAATTCTTTATAAAATCGTACAATAAACAAGGCAGAAAAACAACATTCGCGTAATTCCCCAACATAAAGTGACCGCAAAATTCGCCGTAAAACCCCCTCAAAACTGTGCTATAAAGCCAAAGAAAAAGAAACAAGGCCAAACAAAAATAAAAACATCAACTACTTCCAGTACACAATCTATTATCGTATCTGCCTGTGAATTTATTAATGAATTTTCTGAAAAAACAAATGCGTCACACGCAACAAACAAGTTTTGTTAAAAACAACAACGAGCAGAATTAAAAATGTCGCAACAATTAAACGTAAAACCGAAGAAAGAACAATACAAAAAAAAAATCAAGTTTCTATGACTAATTCAAACTCCCCTCGCAGATGCACGCACTTATTGCTCGCTCTCTCCATTTTACTCTCATTGGCATTTAGCTGTTTGCGCAGCAGCAGCAGCAGCCACATTTAATTCCTGCGCAAAATTTCTTACAAAATGTGTGTAATATGTGCTAAGTATGTGTGAGTGTGTGTGCAAAGCGAACTAAACACAGCAAGCGACCAGGAAGCAAATCGGGCGACAAATATTGATGTGAAAGCGAGATGCCTACATACATTCTTATTACACTTGTCTGTTTACACACAGACACACACACACACACACACAGAGAGCGAGAGACGTTTTAGCTCACCGCACAGTTTGGGTGGAATGAAAGCGCGTGCTCAATGCGCTTATTTGCACACACTCACATGCATGCATGCGTGCGTGTGAGTGCGCCTTGTACTAGCTTCCGTCTATTGTGAATGGCTGCCTGCTGCGTTGCTGCTCTGTTATCGATGTTTTTGTTGCTGCTAGGACTCACTAGAGCAAGAGCGAGAGAGGTAGCAGCGGCGCACAATTTCTTTGTGTCTGATGCATTTTCTTGCCAATATTGCGACATTTCACAAATGTCGTACGACCCACGGTAATGGGCTCAAAGTGCTGCGTCACTTCTACAGACGAATAGTCTAGACTCTCTCTCTCACTCTGTGTGTGCGTGTGAGTGTGTGTGTGTTATGACAATTGCTTAAGACGTTGCAATTCACTATCGTATTGGCTTTTAATGTGGTTTTGTTTGATCGGCAGACAAACAAGCGACAATGTTTGATGAATCATCGCAAATGTTTAGTCAGAGAAGTAAACGAAAGCTGTACTAGATTGCAAATACCCTTTATTCTCAAAACACATGGCCACAAAAGCAATAATAATGGAATTTGATTCGCAGTTACGCTTTTTGATGAATCATCGCTAATGATCAGCTAGAAAGAAAGCAAGTGCGAGTGTTATTGACTTGATAATACCCTGTGATCGAAAATATTGTTATAATTTGTTTGTTTGCTTGGTTAGTCAATTACAGTAATTAATAATTAATTGTATTTTCTATTACATCAGATATGTGAATGCCAAGTACATGTTATCAAAAACTAAAGCAAATCGATATTAAACAAAATTATGTGCATTTCGCATGACATTCCTAAATCATGAGAACTAAAGACAGAGACAGAGAAAAGAAGGTGCAAGAAACAATAAGTGGAAAAATCCCAATAAAATATCATCCTCCGATGCGAGTAGTAACTGCCAAAAAAGCTCAGCTTCTACATAAAATCGATACCCACCGACACCGAACAATCGATAATAAGTGCAGAGTGAGCGAGCGAGATAGCAAATGAACACCACTCATACAGAGAACGTTGCAGCAGCAACAGCCGAACAGCAGCATCGACAGTTCCAACAGCAGCAGCAGCAGCATCAATTGAATTCTTCGCATCATCATATCATCCCGCTACCAAATTCCACTTCGTCTTTGGAAATTGCCATCACTAACGGATCGATAGTTGGCGATCGCGATAGTTCACCAAAAATCATGGAATGGACCAACGATGATGCATTGGAACTTATCGAACAGTATCGTTGCCATACAGAGCTCTGGAATCGTGCCGATCCCAAGTATAAGGATAAACTGTGCCGATTTCGAGCGTGGTCTGAGATAGCCGATCGTTTTGGCTGCAGCAAGGCTGAGGTAGAGCGCAAAATGAACGTCCTGCTCACACAGTATCGTCGCGAGAAACACAAAATGTTTGTGAAAATCTATCAGGGCATACAGCCCAATCCGTCCAAGTGGTATGCTTTCAAGCGTTTCGACTTTATGGAAGCCGGTGGCGGTAGTTTAAGTGGTTTACCCAGTAGCGGTATGGTTGGTGTTGGTGGCGGTGGCATTGGCACATCGTCATCCTCGACATCCAGCTCAACAACACACAATGGACTCAATGGACTCGCCTCGGCGGCGGTCGCAGCGGCTGCCTATGAGAGCAGTACGATTGCGGCAGCGGCAAATGGTGGTGCAACAGGTTCCATCGGTTGTGGTGGTGGTGGCGCAGGAGGAGGAGCAGGTGGCACATTAGCAATGCCCGGATCGCAACACAGACGCATCAAGACCAAAGAGCTTAAATATTTTGGAGCGGTAAGTTATCGATTTAAGTATACCGAAAGTATGGAGAAATTTGTGGATTAACCACGATCGTATATCATATCGTATAAAAATTTCAAAATAATATAATATAAA
Organism: Zaprionus inermis; assembly: GCA_018151445.1. Classification (NCBI taxonomy): domain Eukaryota; kingdom Metazoa; phylum Arthropoda; class Insecta; order Diptera; family Drosophilidae; genus Zaprionus; species Zaprionus inermis. The sequence continues at coordinate 3,309,277 of JAECXD010001696.1, forward strand.
TGTCTCGATAGTAAGAAAATATCGTTATGAATTTGTAGGGTAATCAACAGGGTTGTGCAAATATTTTTTTATAATGATACAATAAAATAACGATATATTTTTTGCATAGCTCTTCTAATCACGGGAATTAATTTTACGCAATTCCCATTGCAATAAATCGTTGATTTTCTGTTGTCAAGTACTAAAATATCCACAATTTAATGGTCAATGCCCACGGTTTGCGGTTTATTTAGTTTTAATTAATCTTTCTGTAGCACCCTCCTGCAATATAGCTCACCATGACAAAGCACTGCATTATAATTGATTCCAAACAAAAGTCGTCAAATTATTTTGACTTACCCCTACTTAATTTGTTGATAGGCGATTGCCTCCACCCACTGATATGCTTGCCATAGAACTATAATTATACTCAAGAAAAAATTAAAATAGACCAACTACGCGATTTTGTTGCTCACACAATTGCGATCGCTATTTGTTTACTTTTCCATTATAGTATTTTTTGTGTTTTGCATTACAAATGCAACTGCGTGGTATAACAGAATTTACATGTATTTTGCTAAGTAAAGCAATAGAAATTATTTATCCAGAAAAAAAATAGTAAGGCAACTTGAAATTCGTAATACAAATTGTAAGACAACTCTAGAGCTCAAATTGTTTCCATTTGCGCATCACACTCTCATTTCACTCTCTTTCTCAGCGGTGTAAAGTGTCGAGGTGAATTGCAATTCTCACTCAGTTTACACAGGAATATTGCAGCCTTTCGCACACTCGCACACACTAAACGCAAGACTCTCACACCTTCCGAAATCATAAAAATTATAGCACATTCCAAAAAAGGGTATAAACAAGCGCAAAGGTTTAACTGTATAACTGTGCTTCGACCGTCAACGCAGAGAGAGAGAGAGCGCCGCGCAGCCGCTGCCAGCAAAGCGCCATGTGCGCTAGTGACTTTGTTTTGCTAAGCACGAGAGAGGGAGAGAGAGTGGGAGAGTGTGTGTGAGAACACTTGCCACCTCTCAGAGAGTTGAGTTCGTTGTTTGTCATACAAACACACGTGTGTGTGTGTATATGTACGTTGTTTTTAACAGCCAAAACAGAATTAAAAATTTTACGCATACATTTTTCTAAGAATTCAGTCCTCATGTGCGAGGCATTGGCCTGAGCTGAGCTGCGCTGCGTCGCTGCGAGAGAATCTGTATGTAAATATCAGTATATTTACAGACATACATGTGTTTGTGCGCGTTTGTGTTTTATGTATTTGTTTTGTCGCGCCAGGCACGCAAGCTTACAAGGTTATGAGTGCGAGTAAGGGGAGGGAGAGAGCGAGCGAGAGCCGCGGCGTACGGTGTCTCTGCTGATATTTCTGTTTTTGTCTGTGATGAAATGTTTGTTTTGCACGGCGAAATGCGCGTAGAACTTGCCAGCGTGCCGCATTGTTGTTGTGGTTGTTGTTTTGAGTAGTTGGTGTGTGTGTGTGTGTGTGTGAACATACATTTGTATTTGCACGCACATACAAAAACCAACGTAGGGCGGACAAACACATGCATACATCATGTGCGTGTGTAAATTTGTGAGGAATCACAATGATTCGTTTGTTTTCGTTATATGCTTTTTGTTTTTATTCGGTGACGGCGACGTTGGCTCTGCAGTTTTCACTTGTTCTCTTCTCTCTGTTGTTGGCGCTGCTGCCTGTGTTGTGTTTTCGAAATAAAATGGAAATCACTGGATATTGTTGTTGTTGCTTGTGGGAGTAGGTGTAATGCTGCTGCTCTTGTTTTGTTTTGTGGAAAATAAATTGTACATACTGTAATAATATTAATGTTTGTGCTGTGTGATAGTGTTGACGAATTGAACGAATATTTCTAAAATGATCAGCTTGCAATGTCTGTCGTAGATTATAGTCTATTATACAATTTGTGCCATAAGCAAGCTTAAACCATATTTTGTTTATGTAGTGTATTTATTTTGTATAGGGTATTCGCAGTGCGACCTGCTGCAGTGCGCTGAAATTCTCTTTGTTACAATTACTTTCCTGCATTATTTTCTTGAAGACAGCAAAAATAACAACAACAGCAATACGACAGACAGCCATGTTGTTTTTGTTTTTCTGTTGCTGCTGCTGCTTCTGCCCTCTCACACAGTATGCTTGTGGTTTGGCCCAAGTGTAGCGGTGACGCGGACGACGTTGACGTCGACTCGACACAAATGGGGCGGCAGCAGAGACAGCGGCAGCGGTAGACTACGTTTTGATACCGTTTCGCGCGGCCCTGCACTCATTTGGTATTCCAGTCCTCGCTTCTCTTTTAGTTTGTTTGTGTTTATAAAATGTGTTTCCTATTGTTGTTGTTGTTGTTGTTGTTGTTTTTGCTGCTGCTGCTGTTGGCGTAGCTGGAGCAATTGCAACTATTGTGGCTATGGCGTACTTCTTGTTGTTGTTATTGTTGTTTGTGTAGCTCGCGTGGTTTTGTTTTCTCTCTCGCATGCGCTTTTATTAAATATCTGCTGCACTGCTGCCGTGCTGCTTTGCCTGCGCTGCGCTGCGACTCTTCCCTGAGGTCTGAAAAGTGCAAGGCAAATAAGCAGCAGCGAGCAAAGCAGGTTGTGTGTGCTGCGACTGCGACAGCGACAGCGACTGCAACGTCAGCGTTTGTTTTTGTTTACTTGTTCATTGCAAAGTTATTTAGCTGTGCACGCAGTGCTGGAACTTCGAGCTTTGTGGTGCGGTGGTGGAGGTTTACTGTGGGGTTAGTTGAGATGAGGTGAGGCCAAAAATGGGTGGCAGGTGGAGTGTTATGAAAGTTATGCAAGAATTTTGGCATTTTTCTTGCTTAAGAAGTGTAAGTTGTATGTGTGTGAGTGAGGCACAAGGGCATTTTAGTTGGACTGACTCTATAGGTTTTACCAGATCAGCATTATTAGCCGAAACTAATCAGTCTACATATGTAGATATCAACTATGAAAAAAGCGAAAGTTATTACAGTTAGTTCAAAATCGTTATATGTAGATGGTTAATTGTGTGGCTTGCGTCGTTTTCTTAGAGTATACTGTATGTGTGAGTGGGGAAAAGGCAAAAAAAGCTGAGTAATGGGTTTTACACATTCGACTCTAGCATTGCTTGCGGGTTAAACCCGACGCTCTCTTCTCTCTTTGCATATGTAAAGATCTTACGCACACACACATACAGGCATGCAAACATATTTACAGTTGTTTATTTGCATTAGCGAACAAACACACATTCTTAATGCAGCCGTGTGTGTGTGTGTAAATGTGTAAAAGCAGCTGCAAAAACAATAACAAATAAAGTGGAAAGGAGCAAACTAAAAACAACAACGCAGCAGCAGCAGCCGTTGTCGCTGTCGTTGTTATTGTGATTTGATTTGAAAGTTCTAGGCGCCAGTAGCAGCAGAGAGACGAGTCATCATCGTCGGCACTCGCACACACACACACACAGGCCAGTCAGAGTGAGAGCGCACACTGCGATCGTCGTCGCACTTGTGACCGACGACGGGCAGCCACAGCACTGTGGGGTAGGTTGTCAATTTTAATGGCTACCACCAGACGTCAGCGCACGCGCTCACTGAGCTTTCCGCCTCTCTCCCTCTCTCTCCTTTTTGCGTTACTTCTTGTTGGCATTTTCACATGTCCAATAAGAAATTACAAAATACAAGAGTTTAAAGTTTAAAACTCTTACGCACCATGGCCGTCTGCACACACACATATGCATACGCGCGCGCACGTACTCACTCGCATTTGTTTGCGCGCAGCTCTCTTTTAATATCAAACACACACGCACACACATATACACTTGCACTACGCACGTTTGCCAATAACGCACATTTGTGTGTGTATGTTTGTATTTTGTTTTTGCGGTCGGCCACACTTTCCTCTCGCGCTCCCTGGCTCACTCACTCTCTCTCTCTCTGCCGTCGATTGCTTTGTGTTGTTTTAAAACTTACTGCGCAGCTAGAATTTTTTCGACAATGTGAGTTGCGTTGTCGTTGTCATCGCGTCGAAGCGCAGCGCATCGTGTTGTGTGGTGCGTGCGTGTGTGTGTGTGTGAGCGAGAGAGAGCAAATTGAGGAAAGCAGCAACAGAAACGCGTGAATTTTTCTTCCTGTTTTTATTTCAAAAAGCAACAAATACTGTACTAAATTGTGCTAAAATATAACTTAGATCATGAACTAAAAAAAATTGGCGACATCTAGCGTTGAAATTTGCGCATGCTCACTGCATACGTCTCTGTGTGTGTGTGTGGGAATCTCTCTTGCTGTATTTGTTATATTACAGGGTATTCACTGGTTAATTAATTTGCTTTATTGTTTTGCTCTTTCCAGATGGGCATCAATATACCCATGCTCATAGCGAGCAGTCAAACGCTGGACAATTGGAATACAGCGGGTCAGTACTCGCCGCCGATAGGCAACCCTGGCGGCGGCGGCGGCGGCGTAGGGGAACAACAGCAGCAGCAGCAGCAACAGCAGCTGCGTGTGCCTATGCCCTATGGCACAGGAGGAGCAGGAGCAGCGCCTTACACGGGAGGAGGAGGAGGAGGCAGCAGTAGCAGCGAATTCCAGCCAAGTCCACACAAAACCATAGACACCTCCGACAATGAGGATAATCCTAATCGGGATGAGGCAACGGCGGCGGCACTTGGACAATTGGCTGCCAAGGTCGAACGACGTTCGCCACACTACTCGCAAGTGGGTAGACCCGATGGAGGCGGAACGCAGCATGAGGATGTCGCAGATGTCACTAATGGACCTGCAGCAGTCGCGGCACAAGCAGCCGCAGCAGCAGCTGCTGGCTCAGCCACTCTAAGTGAATCCGGCTCAAGTCCCATACCCAATACCAACACCAACATGCACGAAGCGCACAAGAATCATTTGCTGCAATCAAGTCCCGTGGGAGCCGGAGCTCGAGCTGCTACCCCGCGTCAGGCGCACGAGCAACAGCATCACCAGCAACAGCATCACCAGCAACAGCATCACCAGCATCATCATCTCAGTCATCAGGCCCTGCAGCAGCATCATCATGCCCACGTTGTTCATCATGTCGGGCATGGACGACAGGATGAGCTGGATATCAAGCAGGAGTTGGTCGATTTCTTTCATGCACCTCCTGGTGCCGCGGTTGGAGCGGGGGTTACTGCTGCAGTCGGAGAGGTACCACCAGCACCACCTGAATCACATCGTTCCTATGGCTCAGCCGGAGATCCCGAGTGTCGGCTGCAGCTGGAAATGGCACAGGATTTGCGTGTAGCTCAGGCCAAGGCGCAGGCGGCGACCAGTGGTTTCGGTGGCTTTGTTCTGCCTCCACGGAGCAGCAGTGCTCATCACTTGGCCGCAGCAGCAGCGGCAGCTTCGATGCCATTGAATATGCGCAAATTGAACGCCGTCTCCAGTGCTGGACACCTGCTTATGAATACGCTGCTTAGCTCCAGGGAGAGCATGTCCGACCCCGATGCCGATGTGGAGAACGATGATGAAGCAACCGATTTGGTAGCATCGCCGGGACACATTAAAAGCAGCGTATCAGCGCAGGATGCCAGTTCGGCGGCGGCAGCGGCGGCGGCAGCCCTCTATGCGGACTCGCTGCAGCGGGATGATTGCGATTTCGTTGGATCCAATGTGTCCATGAAGCTGCGCAACATGGATCGCACGCAGCGCATCATTGCCGAGAAGCTAATCGGCGAGGTGCTCTTCTTTGGACATTTCAATGAGCTGGAGCGTACGGCGCGTATTCAACCGAAGTGACCACTGTGGAGACTGCCGGCACAGTGGACAAGAATCAATAAGCCGGGAATGGGGGGATTAGCTACTAGTAGCAACATGGCAAACAGTAGATGCAATCAAATTCCATTGTAGGTAACATCAGCAAAAACAACAACAACAACAACGACAACAACAAACAGTACAATTATTTATTAGATGAGATGTCCCAATAAGTCCCAAAACTTTGGGTCGAGCTACTTTTATTTGAGGTTAGCTTGAAGCGATTTTAGGTGGAATTTTTTAAGCTTTGAAATTCAGATTAAAAAAAAAACTTTTACATAGTTTATAATTCTATTGTCCAGAGCAGCTTTTATTTACTGAACCAGAGCTACCCGAGCTATATCCGAGTTAGTTGAAATTTAAAAAAAAAAGCTTTAGATCAATTTTTTTGAAAGTTTGCATTATTCCGCTTATGTATTGATTTATCGGCCTAAAAATTTCAGAAAACTCTAGATTACTTAAAGTGGTTGGGGGATTGAATACACCACCATCTGAGACATCTAATTCAGAGAGAATCTCAGTATTACTTATGAAAATACAAAAACAAACAAAAAACATATACCTATGTGCATATATAGAAACTAGATATTAATCTAGCTAACCATAGACTCTGCTTGAAAGCATTTGCCATGTTTGCCATTGCCAGAAGGAAAAAGAAAGAGGAACAAGAAAGAGTGGGAAGAGAAATGCAACTGCATCGGTTAAGCTATAAAGAGACTCCTCCAGAGACATTGGGCGCCAAAATTACGAAAGACAAAAATGCCGTTTAATATGAAGCGGCTACAAAAATAAGCGGACGGGGGGCTTAAAGCCCGCCAACAAAAAAAACCCACTTGACGCCAAGGGTTAACGTAGCTCTATAATAAATAATAAAAAAAAAAAAAACTAAACAAATACAAACGAAATGTAAACAAACACACCTAAATGTATATGTAAATGTATATAGATCTATATATATTTTTTTGATATGTATGTATGTGTAAATTCAATATCACTGTACCTTATTTTGAAACAGAAATGTTTTCGTAGTCATCTAAGTCTGGTCGTCAACTTACAAACACCAATCAAATTGAAGGAAACTGAGAAACTGAAACCAACCAACAAATAAAAAAAAACAAAACAAATGTAATGTTATTTTATAATGTATGTCAATATGTATTTGTATAATGTACTATGTATAACTGAGAAATTATGCATGTCGCGTCACTAATTGTTTAAGGAAAGCAAGGAAGAGAAACCTAAAAAAAACAACTATGCTAAAAGAAATGAAACCAACTATATGCAGTCAACAAAACAAACCACAAAATACACTATTATTAATAAAGAAAATTGTACATTTTTTCTAGACATATGTGTTTTTTAAGTACATAACTATTATTATTGCGTAATATTAAAGTAGTTTTATTTATTATGCAAAGCAGAGCAAGAATAAACATCAAATGAAACTGAAAATCCAATGAAAATGTATTTAGGCATATTTTTGCATGTAAATTAATGCTATTTGTACCACTGTACGTGTGTAATACGCTGTGCGTGACAGCTCTATAAAAAGATAAGGCATGATTTTTTGAACATCTGCGCTCCGTTACTTTATTATCGATAGTTCATGCGTAACTATCGCTACTTTAACCAAAATGAGTAAATATATCGATAGCCGCGATATCGAAGGATTTTGAGCGCATACAATGATTCAGCAATGTACTAAAATATACCATACAATCTGTAGCTTGAGTTTACAAGCTTATTGAATTTTATAATGTAAATTAATCTTTTTCAAACAAAACTACCATTTTTTTTAGCTTACAACTTTTGTTTTTATTTCAATCTAATTAAACAAGTTACTACTTTAGTTATTTAATTTGTGTAATAAAACATTGTTTATTTTTGTCTTGTTATCTAAGAATTTAACTTACGAAGCTGCTTAAAACAAATTGTATTAGTACAATGAAGGCTGGCTTGATTTATTTGATTCTTGTTCAATCAACTGTTCCGATTAGACAATGACAAACTAACTAACTAATGCACTCGGATGGAGGGGGTGTGCGGCTAGAGCTGGAATTTAGATATTCATACAAATAATTTAAGTTTGCCAAAAACAAGGTTAGGCTGAACACGCCAAGAAAAAACCTAAAAACAAAAATAACGACAACTCTCTGGGGTTTTTCTTGAGCTTTTCGGTTTGTGTGTCTGTATGTGTGTGTGAGTAGGTGTATGTGTATGTTTGAGTCTAGCAAAAAAAAAAAAAAATTTGGATTTTTGTGCATTTTAGTTAGCGTGAATCTCTCTGGCAATGATGGTGTATATTGGTTGGTTGGAACAGGTTCAGTAAAAGGAGGTCAATAGGAGTCTCCACTCTGCTGTGCGCTCACTCTCTCTCTCTCTCTCTCTGATGTTTTTTGATCTGTATAGTTTACTCAAAACTGAATGAGGCATTGCGACCGCCACCAAATTGGAAGAACGAGCGGAACATCTGATTCGGATCGAAGTCGGCTGCGGAAAGGGAAAATGTGGGATAAGATTGCATACTTAAAAAACAAATTCGCTTTTTGTAGTTTACCTTGTTCTTGCTCCTCAATATCCTGTCCGCTGTCATAGCGCGCCTTCTTGCGCGCATCCGAGAGTATGGCATATGCCTCGCCAACCTCCTTGAACTTGAGCTCCTCCTCCTTGCGCTCCTCGACACTCTTGCCGGCATGCCTATCGGGATGATGGACAAGTGCCTTCTTGCGATACGCCTTCTTGATCTCATCCTCGTTAGAATTACGCGGTATGCTGAGTATCTTGTAGTAATCTTTTCGCTTTGACTTTTTCAACGCGAATTTTGCGTCACGCAACAATCGTTTAATTTCCGGCGTCTTTTCCTGCTGCAAAGCAGTCTCATAGTCAGCGACCGCCTCCTCGAACTTCTCCAGATCGTTGTGACAACGTGCACGCAGTAGCAAGGCCTTCAAATACTGCGAATTAAGTTCCAAGACACGACTACAATCGACAACCGCATCGCGCAGCGCTCCGATTCGTGTATTGACCAAAGCACGATTGTACAGCAGCTTCGAGTTAATATCCTTATTGTGCTCATCAATTTTCAGGGCATCCGTGTAGATAACATGCGCCTCCCGATAACGTCCCGACTTGAACAGCATATTGCCATTCTCTTTCATCTCCTTGAGCTGTTTGCACTTACTACGCATGCGCTTCGATTTCTGATGATCGGGATCCAATTGCAGGGCACGCTCGAAATGCAGTATACCCTTCTCCAGATTATCCGTATAGTACAGGCAAAGGCCACGCACATAGATTGCATCTGCAGAGTTACTGTCCAGCTTCATTACACCGACAGCGATGTCCAGCGCCTCGTCGCAGCGACCCAAATACGCCAGGCACTCGGCTTTGAGCAAGCGATAGCTGTACGAGAGAGAAAGAGAACGATAAAATCGAAGACTATATAAACTATATGCACTGGCAACCTTACCGCAAACAGGCGGGCGCAATCTTCAGGGCACTGTCCAAGTAGTAGACCACATTGCGGTAAGCCTGTGACTCGTAGTTGGACTGTACGGTGGTTTCCAGTTGTCGTAGATTTTGCAACGATTGCTGCTCCACATTGACCGCTGTGCTCTGCGAATCCAGCTCGATAACGGCCTTGATAGCCTGCTCGGTGCCAATGATATCGCCGAGCGCAAGGCAGCATTTGGCAATACGCACATAGGCCTTCTCGAAGCTTGGATCCAGACGTATAGCAATTCGGGCATCGGTTAGGGCACTGTTATAGTTGAGCAGCATCATGTAGCATGCGGCACGATTGCCATAGTAGGCAGCCGACTCCGGACACAGACAGATGGCATCCGAATACAATTTCAATGCACTCTGATAGTTTTGCGCCTTGTACTGATCATTTCCAAGCTTCTTCTTCTCTTCGGCAAGGCTGCAAGATATATGTCGATAACAATAAATATGAATAGACTAAACTATATAGATAGATTAAGCTATACTGTTCCCTCATTATTATCTTTCTACTCACTATATCATATTTTTTTGTATTATATATTTATCACGAAAGTCCGGTTGTTGATTCTATCAACTTAGTGTATGTTTTACCTCAATTCGCTTTGGTATAACTTCGTATATAAATCACTTGGGTTTTCATGTAGTTTTTTAGGTATTTAAAACTAAAATTTTGTTTTTAGTATCAGACAGTTTAATCAAAGCAAATACATCAGCTAGAGAGCGGACTAAGCATAGTTGATTTGGGTATATTATAGATACATACTAATCAAATATTTATAAAAGATACACAACTTTTCAAAAGCTATTCTGGGCAGATAACTGGTTAATCAAGTGGAAAAGGTAGTGTAGCCTTTGGGCGTGAAAAAACGTGTGAGGCGTTTATTGCTCCCATTAAAATGCTCGACTAAGAGATACCTTGCGACTGCACAAAGGGAAAGACACTCACTACTTATACGTGCCATTGAACGATCGATCGATCGATTGATCGAGGCTTGACTTATGTCAAGGTAAGGTCACCTTATTGTGCGATTATTCCAATAGCAATCGTGAGTACCTTGAAACCGTTAAGTTTGAGAGAATTGCAATATGGTTGGTAATTTTCCATGCTCGACTAACTGGCATATCCCATCCCAGCCAAGATAATGGGTATACAAAAGTGACAAGCTGAAATGCAACCTGCGATGAGAACAATAAAAATACATTTCACACACACAAGCACAAAGGCCACTTTTGCATGCCTGTATGTGTGCGCGCGTGTGTGTATATTTTGTTGTTATCATTTGCCGTTTCATTATTTGGCCCGTCGACAGGTTCAACTCTATTTATTTGGTTACTCACGTAGCCGCGTCCTTGGGCACAATCAGTTCATCATCGGGCATCGCTTCCTGCATCTCCACTTCCATGTCCGAATTGTTTGAGGATTCCTCGCGTTCGCTGTCGCTAATCTCTATAACGTCTTCCATCCGCAGCAGCAATAGCAAAATACAGTTATTTTTTGTTACGCTTTACGCGTTTCTTTCACGCTCTTCGCTTTGCGTCAGCAACTGTTTCGTTTCGTGTGTGTACTTTGTATTTTCTTTGCACGCCACCGAAAAAGTTGCTTTAACTTTGCCTTGCGTTGCGTCGTTTTTTGCCTTTTGCCCGTGAATTTCTAGAATTTAAAACGATCGAAAAGTCAATTAGAACTGTTGTGCATTGCACAATCCATTAAATGCATAACTTTGATAACATGTTAATGTTTGTATTATGAAAATAAATTCTACAATTTTTACCCGACTTAGAGTCAGCGTGCTAATAATGAGTGAATGATATTTTAGCGACTTCGATGACATATCGATAAGTTTTTTTTGTGGCAATAAAATCAAATATCGGTAGGCAGCAGAACTGGGATTTTTGTAAATTGCTTGAAGAGAATAAGTTAACTGGATTTTCATTTTTAATAATTTTTTATTTTGTAATTTTTTTGCATTTTTGTACATTCAAATGAGACCCATTTGTGTACTGCAAAAGTATCGATACCACATGCAATAAGTACTTTAATATCGGTTTGTGAAATCAAATGAAAGGTTGCATTGCAATAACAGTGTTGCAAAAGCGTCTACCGCAAATGTTACCGCGCGAAATATTTTAATTCAAATAAAGCTAAACGAGCAAAATTTACGAATGTATACAAGGGACTTTTAAAAATCTGAAATACTTGAAAATATAGTATTTTGGTATGTTAGTTAACTATATGATTAAATACTGCTGTGCTGCAAATAATTTGCATTTGGTGTAATTACCTGCCAGATTTAACTTAATAATTTATTTAGTATATTATTCGAAAACAGCAAATAAACACATTCTGTCATTCATAGGCATAAAGTTGATCTAAAAGATATATCAGCGCATCGTTTCATATACGTGTATATTCTACTATAACATTAAATAATTAAATAAGTAAAATAAAGCAATAAGTAAATATAATTTTCAATGGTTAAAATGTAGAGCTAATGATAAATGGTAAGCATATTAATAAAAAAAAATACCGAAGACTTATAAGATCTGTAACGCGCTCTATATGCACATTGAAATCAAAATTTCTACTTTTTATTATTTTTATTAGTACAACTTACACAGCATATTTCGTTTTGGTTAAATTATCATATAGTGATAATAGGTTGGATGGATATAAAAGTATAAAACATTAAATTCTCTTTAATGCAGATACACAATCGATTGAAAATCTCGTTAGTAATATAGATTGAAGGTAAAATTGAATTGTACCAAGTAGTAAAATCACAAATTGTAAAATTTTGAATTTAAAAGTATTTTTTGAAAGAAAACTAAAAGTATACATTGAAATTTTGGCTGTGAATTAATAAAATGCTTAGTACATAATAATATATTTACATATAAAGTTTTATTTAAATGCCTTATGACAAGTCAATACGAAAACAAAAGAGAAAATTTAATCTGATTTTATATATTTCAAATGGCTACACAAGAATGTGTGTGTGTGTACGATTTCCCGAGTTCATTCGTATTGCTGAACATATACAATACATATGCAAATGAAAGAAAGAAAAACATTTCTCGAAAAGAAAGTTCAATAAAAAGAGAGAACGGTTTCCGATTGGTTGTGCAAACTGAAATCGGAAAAAGAAAGAAAGAAAGAAAAAGAAAGAAGCGACAGCTGCTGCGAGTAAATAGAAAAAGGGAAAAATGGAGGAAAAAGCATTCACCTACCACATTAACATTATGTACACATGGCAAACATACGCACACACGACACACTCACACATAATTATATAGTATATGTACATATGTATTGCCTGTACATATGTATAACAAAAATGCCAAAAGGTGCGACAACGAGAAGTATTTGGTATTTTATTATAAGTATCAACGCCTCAGGCCAGCCCCAAAGCCCAACAACAACGGCAACATTCGTTCTGCCAGTTTGCCCCCCCTCTACCGACCTTCTGCGACGCTTCGAAATTGCTTGTGCTGCAATTTCCGAAACGTGCACGCAAGTGTGAGCGAGACAGTTGATGGATGTGCGTGTTGCCGAACTGCTCAGAATCCAAGCGCAAAAAATTGCAAGAAATATAAATACAATACGACGACAACGACGACGACGACGACGACAGAGAGAACGAAGACGAAATGGAAAAGTGAAACGAATGGGAAACGAAAACGGCAAAACGGTTGACAAACCCACAAACAGCATAAAAAAAGCGAACTGCGAACAGTTGTGGAGCCGTGGAGCTGGTGAGAGATGAGATAGCCATCATGCAGCCGGCGGGGCAGCAGCAGCTGCTGTCTCGCTTTGGCTGCAAAAATTCGTTTAATATGAATAGCTGAGCAGAGAGTAGGTAGAAAGAAGAAAAAGGGGGAGGGGGAGGTGTGCAAAAAGTTTGTCATTTACTTTTTTAATTGAAATTAAAATGATTTTCCAATAAGAAAATGGGCTGTGCGGGGGCTAATGAAAATAAAGAAAAATAGGTGCACACTAAGCTGCTGCGCAAACGCCATCGCAGCCGTCGTCGTCGTTGCCGGAGTCGAAGGTCGAAGGCAGCATCGGGCGTACACGAAGTTTTTGCAACTGCATTGCATTTATATTAATTTACTTTGGCATAAAGAAACAGAGCAAAAAATAAAAAAAGAAAGGAGGAGGCAAGCAACAGAAATGCAAAACAATTGTCATTTGTTTATATAAGCCATGTCGGCCATTGGTGTGAGTGAGCGCGCGCTACTGGGCAGCACACAGAGAGTCAAACACACACACAAACATACGCGCGCGCACACACATTCGCATACAAGGCAAATATGTAAATGCGACGCTGACGCTCACTCATGTTTATTGGTTGCAAGCCACCTGCTCTATCTGTGTGTGACGTTGTGTCGTTGTCGGGGCTGTGTAAGCGAGTCCGATGGCGATGAGAACAATCAGCGCAAGCGAGATGGAGCGAGAGAGTGCGCGCTGTTGTCTGAAACGAAATGAAATTGAAACACAAATGAAATGAAATCATCGCAATCAAAAAACGCCAAGCCAACAAACGAAATGAAAAAATAAATATAACGAATATACGTGTGTGGCTCTGGCTGTGTGTGTGCGTGTGTGAGTGTTCTGTGCTGTGCAAAGTAGGGTGGCCACGGCGACGGCGACGCCGACATCGGCGTTGAGAGTACGAGAGTACGAGCCCGACGAGCACACACTAGCATAAGAGTATGAGTATGAGTGAGAGAGCGGCAGCACTCAGTAGCAGCAGCAGCGTATTTATATGTGTGTGAGTGCAGGCTGCAAAAATTCTTCCGTCTCAGCCATCGTTCTTGTTCTGTCTGCGCTCTGCTTCTGTGTTTCATTTCATTTGTGTTTGTTTTTGTTTGAATTTTATTTCGTTTGTCATTGTGTTTTCGGGGATGCTAACACGGGAGAGTGTGCTCGGGCACACCGATACACCAACACACGCGCACACATCTCTACTGGCAGCAGAGGTCGCAATTGTATACCACTCCCACTTTTTGCTTGTATTGGTGTATAATTGAAACGGCAGCACAATCGTATACATATCGGATCGGGTTTTGCACAATCGGAGATACGCACAGACACATATACAATTGTGAGTGCTGTATGTGTATGTGTGTGCTGTGTGCTGTTTGCATGTATGTAATGTAGATGTGTAGATGAAAGCCGCTGCCTGCCTGCCGCCACCGTCGCCGTCTCCACTACCAAAACAGGGCTGCGCCGCGCGGATGCCGCCGCCGCCGCCGACGAGGCAATTCTCGAACTCTGGGAAACTGGTAACGAAACGAAACACATTTGGTTCGCCTTCATTACGAATTTGTCATTCGTAAGCGAAGGTAATGCAATAAAGTTTTTGCGCGCGCATTTAGTATATTTTTAACTCGCCCAGCAGCGACAGCGGCGCGGTAACAAAAATGTACTACGGTATATAAACGAAACGAAACGTAGCGTCGGCGTCAGGCGAATCGTGGACGGGTGGCAACACTCCCTCACACACTCTCTCTCTCACCCTGTCGTTGGTCGTTAGTGTGTGTGTGTGTGTGTAGCTGTGCGCTTATCTGTGTATGCGTGTGGGCGGGTGTGACATTGAGTGACGATTCCCTTTCGTATGCAATTCTTTTCCACGATTTTTCGGAGTACCACTTCGCAGTCGTCCGGCACTCGTTCGCTTTTTGTTGCCCCAGCAGCAGCCCGGAAGACCAGAAGCAGCAGCAGCAGCAGTAGCAGCAGCAGCAGCAGACAACAATTCTTTGCTCAGTGACATATACCGTCGGTATTTCGCCGTTAATTCGCTCGCTCGCTCACCTTCTCTCTGTGTGTGTCGCGGCCAATTGGCATTTTCGACTCGCCACGCGCGTACAACAATCAGTTTTGTGCAAAGTGTAATTAGATGAAATGCAAAATAGAGTTGTCACGTGTCTCAAAATTCAATAAAACTATCAAATTTATAAAATAAATACAAAAGTGCGCGGGTGTTAAAAAATAAACAAAAAACTGCAAGTGTTTTTTAAATATATAAGAAGGTAAATTTCTTGTTAGCAGACAAGAAAATTAAAATACTAAATATTCAATTAGTTTAAAAGAATAAATAAGTGAATAAAAGCACTTGATTGGTTTTAGAAACACATAATTCATTTGATGCAATCGGAAAAGCTTTTAAATCAGTTGCTTCTCTCTTGAGTTCTCCAGTTAGAAATAAACGAATATTATAAATAGTAAAATTGAATAAAAAGCAAATGAATAAAAACATTAGTTATTTAATTGTAGTACGCTGAGAACCAGTTTCAGCGCAATTATTGCATTTATAGAGAACTAGAGACTTGCAAATATGCAACAATCCCAATAGTTTCTAGAAAAAATATTGAAAATCATTTAAATTATTGACAATGTGTCATTATGACAATTAAAGCAATCAATTTGCAATCGATATAGCCTTGTATTGAACAAGGTTTTCTATAGGATGCGTTTCCTTTTAACTATAGATCGATTTAAAAAGAAAATAGTCTGCTAGGCTTAGGGTCAATTTAATCAATTGATATAGCCTTCTATAGGATGTGTTTCCTTTTAACTTTAAATTGATTACAAACAAAATAAACTAGTCTGCTGGGCTTATAGAATTATAGGATCAGTAGGGTTTATTGTTTCTGCCATTTTGTAAAGGTTTTTGCCACAATTCAAGTTTATTATTTAGCTGTTTCTTACAAACGCATTCAAAGCTTGTGAGAAATAATTAAAAACGAATTAAAAGTCCATTAATAATTCGAAACTTCGTTCATTTGATTCTCAAAAAAGAAAAAACACAAATTAACGCACCATTAGGCTAATAAACAAAAAAAGTTATAAATAAACAACCCTAAAGAGCAATACAAAAATCTTAACTAATGACGAAGCATGGATTCTATCAATGCCAATAGCCAATCCGTGAGAAGTGAATATTGTGAAAAACAACAACAACTACAACAACAGGCTGATGAACAGTCGATGAACAACAACAACAACAATAATACCATCAACAACAACAACAACAACATTACAACAGCTATCAATAACAATTACAGCAATCAGAGCAACTGCAGCAGCAACAGCTCACACAGCAACAGCAGCAACATCAGCAGCAGCATCAGCATCAGCAACAGCATCAGCAACATGAACACGACAGCAATGTTGATGCACCACCAGCAGCAACAACAAGTAGCAGCGGCTGCCGCGGCAGCAGCAGCAGCACAACAGCAACAACAACAGCAGCAACAACAGCAGCAACAGCAGCAGCAACAGCAACAACAGCAACAGCAGCAACATCAGCAACAGAATGGTGGACGCGACGGCAGCAATAGCTCCCGCAGCGGTGCTGGCGACGTCGATCGTCCGCCAAATGGGCGTGGCATACACAGCGCGGGCAACGGACGCGGCTCAAGCTGCGGATCGCCGGCAAGCAGTCCCACGCGTCATGGCAGCGCTGTCAGTCCGGTCAGTACATTGAATCATTCAATGATGGCGCAAATGGCACAACAGCAACAGCAGCAGCAGGCGCAGCAGGCACAGCAACAGGCACAACAACAGCAACAGCAGGCGCAGCAACAGCAGCAACATCATCAGCTTAGTCCACCGCCGCATGTTACGGCTGCACTGCCCACAGGACTGGCACCACGTATGCCACACGGTTTGCCGCCGCATTCGCTGGGCCTGCTCAATTCGCTGCAAATGATGCATCACGCATCGCCGCTAGAACTGATGGCTGCCGCCCATCATCATGTGCCACCGCGTTCGTACAACTCTCCGCCGCCCATTTCCACCTCCGATCCCAGTGCAAACGAATGCAAACTGGTCGAATATCGTGGTCAAAAGGTCGCTGCATTTATCATTAGCAATGAGACAATGCTCTGTCTGCCGCAGGCATTTGAGCTGTTCCTCAAGCACCTTGTTGGCGGACTACATACGGTATATACGAAACTGAAGCGTCTGGATATAGTGCCACTCGTATGCAATGTCGAACAGGTGCGCATATTGCGTGGCCTGGGCGCCATACAACCGGGTGTCAATCGTTGCAAGCTGCTCAGTTGCAAGGATTTCGATGTGCTCTACCGGGACTGCACCACAGCCAGGTACGGCAGCGTATATATACATATATATATATCCTATACGATACCCATATGATTTTTTTTGCTACACACACTGTTTTGTGAAATTTTACTCATTTCCTGCTTTTTTGTTGCGTGAGACAACCCTACCACGCACTTGCCTCTGCAAATACCTTAGTTTTTTTGCATCGGGTCCTATCGGTATCGCTGCGAGTTGCGCAACTAATCAAAAATACCTTCCTCCTGCGATGACATTTGGCGGAAATACGCATTGCCAATGTAACTAGCAGTTCACTCCTCCTCCACCTGCTCCAGCGATACAGCGGTACAGCGCTACGTAGAGTTAGCAGGCAGCACACACAGCCGTACCCCATTAATAACCCAGTACCCAGTACGGGTTGCCCACCCACGGCCAGTTGCGTAAACGATTTGTAAACGATTCTAACAATAGTTGGACAATAGTTTCAATAGTTTTGCCCTCTGCCCTCGCCTCTCTACAGCTTGGGTTTTTGCAAATATTGGTAGTACGCGGGGCCCGTCAAAGAGTTTCCGTTCGAGTTAAAATCAGTCAGTAAGTCCCCCCTGAAAGCAATAGGAATTGCGCTTTAATAGGGTTTTGCACTCGCAAACTGTGAGGATTTTAGAAAAATAAAATTAAATATGCAAATGCTAAAAAAAAATATAATAGATTCTCTACAAGTTTATACGATAAAAGAAAATAAAATCTATTATAGTTAAATACAATTTGTTGCTGAAATTTTAAGATTAAGAAATTTTAAGACAGTCACAAATTCATTTATAATTCAAATACGTTTTTTTCCAAAGTGATGTACAAAGCTTCGATTTTTTTAAGAAAGCCCGCATATTTATAATATAAATTGAAGTTCGACTGAAATTAAATATGTATATTCTTACGCGAAAATCTACAGAATACTATTTATTCTATTAATTTTTATTTTATTTTAGGGTGTCCGCATATTTATAATTTAATGCAAAATTAAACTGTCTTAGAGCTACTAGCATGAGCTGCTATAATCAGCCAATAATTTAATAGTCTGTGGGGTTTCTTTTGCTTTTAGGGTGACCGCATTCTGTCATTTTAATTTGCCTATTTGGCTAATCTCTTAAGTCCAGCCCAATTATTAGCTCAACTGAGAAGGCGCCCCAAAAACGCTTTGTGCGTTTTGCAGTTTGTTCATTAAATTAGACGGTTCTTGTGGTCTTAAGTTCTTATGGTATGTGCACACCTTACACCCCAGAAAAAACCTCACAAAGAAGGGCCCAAACACAGACAGGGCAGTCTGCAAATGCAATGAAAAACCATCTAGTTAATTATGGAAATAGTGCTCCCCAAAATGCACATGCGCGCGCTGTAATATGAAAAAACAGAATCGAGAAGGGTTTCCAAAGGGTCTCGGGGTCCCTGTGTGCGCTCGTTCGTTCGACCAATTGAAGAACAGTTAAAAATGCGGTTAAACCTATTATTATGTTGAAAGAATTGCGCAAAATTGAAACATGTAGTTGAATCGAGGCGCGCTGTCAAGTACAAAATATGAAACAGAAACAGAAGAAGGGCAAAGCGAGTAAAGAGTAAAAGCTAAAGTGTGTGTGTGTGTGTGTGCAAAAACCGCTAAAGGCAGTTGGCAGTTTTATAGGGCCGGCCGGACGGTCTCTCGGTCGGTCGTTTTGCTGGCCAAGTCTCGTCCCAGTCTCGTTCTCAGACCCGTAACGGGAACAATGCCGGGGCCATTTGCACCCCACTGCGCGTATGTACTCTCTCTCTATCTCTCTCTCTGTGGGACCTGGGGTAATTACAATGTGTAGTTGCTCTCGCTACTCGCTCTGGCAAAGGGTCGGGTCGCGCCAAGGGTAAAGGCGTGTGCATTTTCACACCCGCTTACCCACCACATGTGTTCATAAATGAAACATTTTTTTTCTCGTCTTTTCTGTTGTTATTTGTATTATGCTCCTTTTGTTTCGTTTCGAAGCTTACACACAACGTTTAAAAATTGTTTTTAAATATAAATGTAGCACCATACTTCACTTGTCTCTTGTTCTCTTTTTTTAATTGCAGATGCCTATCGATCAAGCCGCCAGAAAGGTAAACACACAAGTATAATAAAAAAAAACGTTCGCAATTTTGTTGATATCGATCGGTCCAAGCCTATAGATCGATCTTACGTAAAGAAAAACAAATGAAAAAAAAAGAAAAAAAAAAAACGAAACAAAGTGAACTCTGCGTGCACTTGAGAGTTTTTAGAGCGAAAAATTTGTTATTAAATTATTTTTTTTTCTCTCTCCTTCTCTTTGGTATTGGGAATCGGGCGGGTGTTTCGGGACTTTCGTCAAATCGAGCGTAAATAGAGCATAAAAGGGTCAAGTTTCGGGAAGCATTAATAGAGCTTGACCATACTCAATTATAACTTATGATCAGATACAAATCGTATAGGTAATGCTAGATTTTTTCACTCTAAAACACTCTTGAGCTGATTTTTGTTATATTGCCATATTTTTTATTATATTTGTTTGTCTGCTTTACGAGGCTCCTTTCGATTATTTATATCAATTAATCAATTACCATATATATTAGCTTAAGTTTGTGAAAATATTACTGAGAGAATTAAATGAAATTTTAAGCTTTAAAATATCAACTTGTGTTTAGAAATGCAGCAAATCATTCTATCGACTTGCACAACACTATTCCAAAACTTGTGCTCGCACTAACACAACAACTTATCGATAGTCACAACTGTCAGACAACAGTTGCTGTCGCCTCCAGTAAATTACTTAACGTCGCGTCGTGTCAAACCGATCTGGTAGCACCAAACTGAAGACGACACAAATTGACGACTCGATTACAACGTTGCCACTTTACCACAAATGATGTGGCAAATAATTGCACAATTTTTGACAACTGTGGGAATATTTTGATTATAATGAAATTCAAAAACAGAAAAGAAAAAATAAAATAGGTTATTTGGGAATTTGTTGAAGTAAAAGTGCAGTTAAAAGATAGAAAATTAAAATTTATAATTAAAAAATAAATATTCCTATTGTGACATAGATTAGTTTATAGCTAAAAGCTTTTCCAAACTAAAGGGTGAACAAAATTAAGTAAAAAACATTATTTATAAGAAAAAATAATTTTCGATTTTACCGTTTCGCGGTCTGAAAAGGTGTGAGCTTTGCATAGTCGCAGAGTGTCTGGGCGATTTGCATTTTGTAAATGCGGCTTAATTGAGTGTAACCAAATAATAACAAAAGGCAACAATGTTGTTAAAATACATATAAATGTAGCAACAATAGATCAATTTATTTTTATATTAATTAATTATAGAGACTCGAAATTAAAAAAGAAAAAATATATATATTTATAAAAGAAAATGCAGGCCAGGCCGGTACTACAACTATGTGGATACAATTCTCTCAGCTTCACTTGGGAAGCGTCTCAGGTACCCCCTAGCTAGTGTAGCTAACTCTACATATATCTATGTACATACTGCAATCCGCGTGTGGTGCCCGGACGCGGCTCTTGGGCCGTCGCGGCCGCTGTCGAGTCGGTCTCGTCGGGCTCGTCGAGCTCGTAATTTAGTTTGCGAACTAAATGAGTTATTAGCACGCCAATTGAAAATTGAACTAACTTGTGCAAGTGGTACTACAAGTACATACAATTGTATACAGTAGTACCCACCCAAGATAAAACTCTAAACACAAAGAGAGACAGAGAGCGAGAGAGAGGGAAAAAAACAACATAAATAAATTACCCTCAAGCCGAAAAACAAAAACAAAAAAAAAACATAAAAACAGGTTGCGAATTTCAAATTAGTGCTTCGGCTAATTGTACTGTCGATTGTGAAATGTGCACAAGATCAGTCGCTGAGAAACTATCGGATATACGATATATGTATGGTATATCGCAGTGCAAATCGATTTATTGTGTGACTAGGTAGCCGATCTTTGGAATTCCTAGTGATTTATTACCACAATTAGCATACTATGGTAGCAAATTTGTATTTTTATAATGATTGTACAAGTTGAATACTTGAGATAGTTAAATGATTGACTAGTTTAGAGATATTCAGGATTATTTCTGTATTTTATAATGATTTTAAGTGTTGCATGTTTGGGATAGTTGAATAATTGAATGGTTTAAGAAAATTCAGATATATTTTTTATATATATTTCAAACTTTTTAGTAATAAATGATTTTGAGTGCTAAATATTTAGAAGCTTAACGGTAGAGTGATATTTTTTTAGGTATTTGATATCTTTTTGATACCCAGAAAGACTAAACATTTGTTAACTATTCTTTTCTAATCTGTTAAGACTAAAACTATATATGAAGCTCCTTAATTTGTCAATACGAATGCAGGCTATAAGTTTGTTATATTTGTCTCGATTTTTCTGAGTAACATTAGATGTTTTAGAGTTGTCGTCACATCAAATGGCAATAAGATTTCGCTCCTTCATTTGGCTATCGATAAATGACACGCAATCGAGTTGTACAATTAAGTTGCCATTTGAATTTTCGATTAAATTTTCTAATTTGTATAGCGTAATTGAAACGTGGAAGCGTGCGGGCAATGCAATTGAAAAAGGTGGCAACGTTACCATCAAATTTAATTGCTACACCAATCGAAAAACGATAAGCGAACGACGATACACAACACTGGTCAGTGGGTTAAGGGATACGGAATGCGGATTGGGCAGGCAGCTTAGCTTGTCCTACTACTACTCCTACTGACTAATGGTTACGACGCCCAAAGGCATTCAAGAAAATGAAACTATGTTTGTTGATTTATGTAGAGTAACTAGGCAACTCTGGCTGTACCGAACTGAACTGAACCGAACTAAGCTGAAGGAAACATTATGCGCAATTATGTTGCTGTTGTACCTGTACCTGTTCGCCTATATCAATTTTCCAGCTGTAGTTCGAGTAGTGCAATAGTAGTAGTCAATAATCAACAATTCGGCTATCCCTTTTATTATTATGTTGCAAGTGCAACATGGAGCGCGGGGCAAAAATGTTCAGCTGCAAACTGGTTCGCGGTTCGCCGTGGTACTGCCTGCAAAAGGCACTTGCGAACCGGTTTACTCAGCATTCTTTTGGCAAGTTTTTTTGCTGCTGCTGTTGTTGTTGTTGTTAATTGATCCTGACTAAACGTTTGTTTTCACGTTTATGTTATGTTATGTTAGTGCTGCATGTGGTCACTCTGGTCACTCTGCTGGAATCGAAATCGATTCGTATTGAATCCTGCGATTACTGTCGACTCACATCATGTTCAAATGTGCCGCAAGGGATCTAAAAAAACAGAAAAGAAGAAAAAGTGTAGGAAAAGTGGTATCAGACATATCTTGAGTACCGTTTTATGGTAATTGGTACATTTTACTTTTGTACCAGTGTGTGAGCATGTACCAAATATGAAAACTGTACTCAAGACTTGCTTAAACCTAGTTCCTTCATTTTTTAATAAGCAGAGCTGTCTATTGCGCTTTTTTTTTCCTGCCAAATCTAGCTCTTATTTAGGGATAGCAAAACTTTTTGCTTCTTACAAAATAAACTGTTTGTTTTTTAGGTTTACCAACACTATTCTTTAAAATGTTTCTCAAATAACGTATTTTTTATCGATAGTTTGCATAAAACGCTCTGTAAGTTTAGCTTTATCTCTTGAGAAATAACACTTGAGTATTTCATATAGAAATATTACCTATTTCTTTGCAGTTCAGTAAACCCTGCACATTTCAATCGTTTATCCGGGTTTATTTTATTTTTTTGTTTTTGCAAATAACACAATCTTATCCAAAAGGCATGAGTTGCTTTCAAGAAAGTCAATTTCTGGGTAAAGTCAAACAAGACACAAAGTTGTCACTTTTCAATCATCATCTCTCATGTGGCACAGAAAGAGTACTTCCAATGAAAGTGCCCAACGAGGGTCGACTCTCTTATCGCCTGTTAGCCTGCGAAGTGTGTGTTTTTGTTAGCCTTTCTTTCTCGCCGTAAATTCATTAAGTTTTTGACTGACTTGAGAGTAGACGCGCGTACGTCATGGAAGAGACAAAGTATAAGCATCATCATCATCCGAATAGACCACAACGTAACGCTCCGATTAGAGGGCAAAAACACTTTTGTTTTTAGCTTTATCCATACAAGATATGTATGATTCATTTAATTGTCTTTACATGAACCCGGGGCCAGACACACAGATGGTTCTCTCATCTTAACTTAAGCAAATTGTATAATAAGATCTCAAAGTCGACTCGGTTCTTACATGCGCAAATATTTGCATATGAATAACGGTAAATATTTGTATCAGGTAGCACACACAATCAAGAATTGTTCAATCTGTGATCATACTCGGTAGTAGCCTAGGCTACCCTGTGTTTTTATTTGCCCTGACTGTTTGTTTGATGGGGACAAACATGAAGAATACCTCGTAGCGTTCGGATTGGGTTATGCTACTGTAGAGATATCACATCGACTTATCATAAATATTTGCTAGTGTAGCTGCTATAATTAAAAACTTGTAGAATAGGTTGCTGGGCTAACAACCTTTCGACCTATTTATTTTACAATTCGAAAATAATTAAAAATTGCTAAAGAAACAATTATCAATTTTGTAAATTAGAGCTTGTTTTATATGGAAAAACAAAGTTTATTTAAGGGGGTAGCCTAAATTAAAGACCTTGTAGTGTTCCGCAGTATCTGACTTTATTTCCTTTTGAGAAATCTTGGGAAACGTGCGCCGATTGCAGCATACGTTACGTTTTACCTTTATTTGCATCTAGTTTCTGAGTATTTGCGGCAGATACAGTTTTGTCTATTTGTACCGTTATCTGCGTCTCTCTGGGGATACTTGTTTATATCTTCTGGTAACTATATACGCACACTTACCTCAAATATTTGTTGAATTCTTTAGCAAATATTTATGCTGTAAATAGAAGCAATTGCGGACATAAATTCAGGAAAATAGTGTATGGCGCTAGCGCATCAGCCTAGTATATCATTTTTATAGCAGAAGAGAGAGAGAGAGAGAGAGGGAGAGAGATTTTATAGCAATACATTTTAATTGTAGCATACGCGTTTATGGCTTAATAAACTTGGGTGTTTATGGCTTTAATCCGAAACATAAATGTATTTTCGAGACAATTTATTTATTTGTTATGGATCATATAAGTTGTGAAAATAAATGACGGCAGGAGGTTAACTATAAATCAACTGAATGATGTTATAAAATTGTTTAGGCTGTTATATTTTCGAATTAATTATAATTATAAAAGAAGAAAAACTAGCTATCGATTCAAATTAAGTATAGAAACTGTTAAAAAACTAGGAAGGTTTTAGCTTAGATTATGTTGAAAAACTCAATAAAAACTATCTAATAAATTGTTTAAACTATTGAAAATTAGAAAAAAACAAAGAGTTTAGTTTAGTTTATGTTGAAAATCCTCTAAAAACTCTCAAGCTCCCACTAAGCTTTGCAGCACAATTCGCACAGAAGCTAAATTACCATAAATATGTAAAATGTAATACAACTAACATAGATAATCGCTCTGCCTATTGTGCCCTTAGCTTAACTCATTTTGTGTGTACTGATACCAAGCCATCATTGTCATTGCTTTCAACCCAACAGTAACTCTCTGCAATTCCGCAGTTCCAGACCGGGTAGACCGCCCAAACGTGGCCCCGTTGGCCTATCGCTGCCACCGACGCATCTCACACAGCATCCGCAATTGAAGAAGCATCGCCTGGACAATGGTGACTACGCATACGAGAATAGCCATATAAGTGGTGAGTAAAACCAAAAGAAAAAAAAATAAAAAAAATGGGTAAACAAGCAGAAGATGAAGAAAGTTCTTCCCAGTCAATTTGGTAGTTAGTTTGGTCTGTCGGCGCCGCCATAAGCACGATCGATTGTAATAAAATCATTTGAGATCGCGCGCTACAAACTTGCTGAAGACTATCGTATCGTATCGTATCGTATTGTACGAGTCGCGTATCTGTTACTCTCAGTTACAACGTGGAAAGTTGCAAATAAAAATTGTGATTTGTTGATGCCTTGATTATAACCTGGGCGAACGAGCACACACACACACACAAAGAGAGAGAGATACATAATACACAATTGTTTCCTTGTGCACGTTCTCGACTTGCTCCATTCCCAGCTTCCAGCTCCTCGCTCCGAGTCAGTGTTGCAGTCAGAGACGGAGACGGAGTCGGAGTCGGAGTCAGAGTCAGATAAATGCCCATTTGTCCCAGGCGAGGGCAATCAAAGCGAAAACGTTTTGAGCAGTCGCAGCAGCAGCAGCGCAGCAGCATGTGATTTGGACAGGAAATCGCAGTTACAAACCGACTACGGCGACGAGTTATGATTCGTAGTCGAGTTATTATACCCTGCACAGAGGATACATTTCATTTTTGAGCGTAGTTTGGCAAGCTTAGATAGTGTATATTATTAGTATTTGTTGGCGATGTTGAGCCAACCTATTTTTAGGTACAATTTCAAAAGAATTTGTTTCGATAACTAGAGTACTCATTCAGTCAAAAGTTGTACAGTAATATACGATATGTGTGCACTTACTTGATTAGGGAATCTCTGTACTGCATTCCCTCATAGTTGCATTGTATTTGTATTGTTTCCTAAATAGACATTAAAAATTTCATTCAAATCGTTTCACTCGTTTCTATTAAAAATGCGCAAAAATTAAAGTGTTATCAAACGTCAGTCTTTTTGTCTGTCTATTTGCTTGCCTGTCTAGTTGTCTGCTCATGTGTCTCTCCACTAGTCTGTCTGTCTCTCCATCTGTTTGAACATCCATATCTCAGCTCTTATAAAAACCAGATATATCAAATTTGGCTTGGATATTTCCGTATATTCCACACAAAGATTCATTGATTAACTTATCAATTATAACTTCTATAAACCTTCCCAGGTGCTGCTTAAGTCGGTTTCCACTTGTTCAAATTTCAAATTGCTTTGGAGTACTATGTAAAATTGGTACAGAAATCGTTTTTCAGCACAGGGTACTACATATTCGGTATGACGAAGTCAACTTTTGTGTATTGCTTTCATTTCTCTGCTTCCTTTAGCCTTTGTCTGTCTGTCAGCTTAACTGTCTGTCTGCTCGTCTCTCTCTGTCTGTTCGTCTGTCTGCTTGTACGTATGTCTGTCTGTCCATCTGTATCTGCCATTGTAATTATTGTAAGTACTTCGATAAATGTACTTTCACACAAAAGTAACGCGCACAATTAATTTATTATTTTTTTTTTACCATATTGATGCTCTATGATTTCTTGAAGCATCTGACAACTCTGGCAACGCCCCATTTTATTAATGTGTTCGAACGCATAATATTAAGAGAATCGAACAGCGGAGCAACGAAAGAGACAGGGAGAGAGAGAGAAAAAGAAGAAATACCATTTCAATGCGTGGTCTTTTCTTTGGAACTATATGCCGCCGGCGCCGGCAGATCGTAACAGTTTGCCAAGTCACTGCGCCATCCTTTTTGGCGGCACTGTGTGTTGGTTCTGTGGGGCGTTGATTTTTCAGTGATATTGCACTATTTTCGAAGAAGAAGATGCGTTGATAGCTCTGCGATAGATACATAGATACGTCTGTAGATGCAACTGTATTTCCTAGTTAATTGCATTTTCTGATTGCCGATGATGTTTGTTAACTCTTTAATGTTTAATTCAATCAAAGTGCGGGCTGGCCTTGTATGTATGTGTGTGTCAGTGTGTGTGTGTGCCGCAAGCTGTATGCCATACACAGATACGTATGCAGATACACGTGTGCGCGGTAGTGTAAACAAAAGGTATTCGTAAATATGCGTGCTGTTATTTTAGTTGTTGTGTCTAGTCTCTCGGCGTGTAGACAGATTTAATACTCACACACATACATATATATATGTATATAGTATATATAATCGAACAGGTGACAGCAGCGCATGCAAATTGCATAACATATGGCACAGTGGGGCTGCCAGATACTTTGATTTGAGGCTAAAAGATACATTTGAGCAGCAGCTTATTTGATTGCTGAGTGATACTAATAAATAAATTGGAAGGTATTGAGCAGATATAGTGTATATATATATTTTTTATTAATATTAGATAAAGTATATTTATACACATTTATTAATATTTGCAAAGTATCTACCAGATACAAGCAGTTAATCTAAGCTTTACCATTGAGTTACCTTCGCAAATGTGATAGGCAGTAGGTTTATAAGTTCTAGAGAAGAAACGTCGACTTAATTTGGGCAAACTTGTCTTAAATATCTACACAATATTACAGAATATACATCTGGGGATATATAACTGGGATATACATCTGTTATTTGTTGTAGATATTCAAATACCCCACATATGCAAGTGAGATACTTTTTTTTACAAGTATATAAGTTACATATAGAGTATAGTTTTTATACCCTTGCAGAGGGTATATTAATTTTAGCCAGAAGTTTGCAACGCACCTTAGGAGACATCTCCGACCCTATAAAGTATATATATTCTGAATCAGCATCACCAGAGGAGTCGAAAAATGGATGTCCGTCTGTCCGTCCGTCCGTCCGTCCGTCCGTCCGTCCGTCCGTCCGTCCGTCTGTTGCTACGCAAACTAGTCTCTCAGTTTTTGAGCTATCTACATGAAACTTGGCACACAAGCTTATTATTGCTGTAGGCTGTAAATAAGTCGGAACGAGCCAGATCGGACCGATATATCGTATAGCTGTCATAGAAGCTATCGGCCGATTTTTGTTGTTTTTCAAGATATTGCAACAAGATTTGGCAAATCTTATTCTTATTACGTTCTTAATGTGCTGTTAAAATTGTATCAAAATCAGACCACTATACCACATATAGCTGCCATAGGAACAATCGGCTGAAATCAGGGTTTTTGTATGCAAACCTGTTTTGTTTTTGGAAATACCGCACATTATCAATACTTTTTAATGTTATACAGTAACCCGCCCTTAGTTTTTCCATTTAAATATCTCAGACGTTTATATTCTATAGCTGTTATAGGAATACTCAGTCAGTCCGCGTGTCTGTTACAACTCAAATTAGTCCCCTAGTTATTGAGCTATCTTCATGAAACTTTGCTCATAAGCTTCTTATTTCTGCCCTCTTTAAATAAGTCGGAATGGGCCAGATCGGACTGATATATCGTATAGCTGTCATGGAGCCTACGGCCGATTTTCGTTATATTTCAAGATATAGCTATCAGGCTTATCACATCCAAATCTAAGTGTGTCCCTAATAATAAAGTTCGAAATCGAACTTTTATAACTTATAACGATCAACGATCGGCCTAATGAAGGTTCATGTTGCAATTTTATGGAAACCTGAGTACTATTACATATAGCTGTTAAACAAAAAATCATGTAGCTGTTATTCAAACGCATTTTTGAATGAGAACTTTCCAAACTTATTTATATTTTATGACCAACAGATCCTTTACAACACAAAGACATTTCCTCATAACATTTTGTGTTAAGTATATAAGAAATCCAGTTATGTACAAAAGCATTAAAAAGTAGAATTATTTTTTCGAAGCAGGTGTTTGATTCATAGCCTTAATCATGTAAAAATCTTGACTTCCTGTACTGTTATAATTGTTCAATAAATACCACAGAAACCAGCAGCAATCCAAATATATTTTATATTTTGTATAACTGCAAGGGTATGAAACCTTCGGCAAGCCGAAGGTAGCCTTGCTTTCTTGTTTTGGATAGATATTCATATATAGCTTTGTTTATCTTATATACCATCAGATACTTGAGTTTTAACTCAGAGATACACGCAGGGATAAGCATGATAACGTATAATTGAAGCACACATATTATCATAAATTATGTGCATATTTCGTGTATATTTAGGTATATATTTAGTATATATTTTAGCTTATATTTAAGTATATATTTAGCATATATTTAATGTATATTTAGTATTTATTTCAGCGTATACTTATGTGTTATCTTTCAACTTGAAAAATTCCATCTCCTTTTACTGCTCAACAGATATGAATCGATTGGAGAAGTCGCCACTCTTGGCCAACGGCTACAATCCGCCGCCCATTAACCACATGGCATTTATGCAAATGAATACCCATCATCCTGGTGCGGCGGCACTTATGTCGCCCGGAATGCCGCCACATGCAGCACTCCATGCGCGGCCCGAGAGTCAAATGCTAAAGGCGGCGGCACAGAATGCTGGCATGTCGGCGGCCAATATGGATGCACTTGCTCGTTCGGGTATCTGGGAGAATTGTCGCGCTGCATACGAGGATATTGTCAAGCATTTGGAACGATTGCGTGAGGAACGCACCGACGAACGACAACAGGCCATTTGCGGTGGCGGTGGCGGTGCCGGTGCCGGCGGAATCGATCGTGTCGCCTTGAACATTGGCAGCGAACGTGATGCGGTCAAGCCGCGCGATCTCAGCTCACACAACTGTAAGAGGGCTGCGACTTGCTGGAGTGGTGCTGGGTATGATGAGTCTCTGTCTCTTTTGTCTTCAGGCTCACCGACGCGACAGAGTCCCGTATTGAATCTGAGTAAATCGGGCGAGAATACCGATCATGGCGGCAGCAATTGCGATGCTGGCAGTGAGCGTAGCGATTGCATTTCGACGGCGGCATCGCCACGTGTATCGCGTAGCCTGGACGAGGGTAGTCGCGGTGGCTTACGCAGCGGTAGCGGTGGCGGTGTCGGTGCCGGTGCCGGTGGTGGTGGTGGCATCATAGGCATCGAAGACGACGATGAGGAGGAGGAGGATGAGAATCTCAGCGAGGAGAATCATTCCGAAATCGATGAACGTTGCTTGGCCAAAGATGTGGACGGTAAGTGAAGCTTAGACTAACAAATATACACATATATATATAAATATATATATATATATTCTTGATCGCGCTTGACAGACTTGAGTGACGGGGAACGTGATAATCTGTCGACGGGTTCGGCGGCCGCTGCTGCTGCGGCGGCGGCTGCGCATCTGCATCAACATGCTGCGGTTGCCTCGCATCATCATCACCATCATCATCATCATCAGGCCGCACAGGTGGCAGTGGCAGCGGCGGCAGCACATCATCATCTGGCGGTGGGTGCGCATCGTGGTTCCCCCTCGGCGGAGGCAGCTGCCGCGGCTGCGTTGCAACATCAGCGGGCGCTCAGCTATTCGCAGCTTGCCGCAGCAGCAGCGGTGGCGAATGGCGCAGTGGTTGGCGCCGCCGCCGGCAATGGACCGACACCCGCCGAGGGTGGCGCCCTGATGCCCAATGAGGCGCTGCTGGCGGCGAATGATGCCACTGCCGCCGCTGCCTTGGCCGGTGGCCTGGCGCTGGGTCCACTGGGCATCGATGCTCACGCAGCGGTGCCCTCCAGTTCGACGGAGACATTGCTACGGAATATACAGAGTCTGCTTAAGGTCGCAGCCGATAATGCCAGGCAGCAGGAGCGGCAGATTAGCTACGAGAAAGGTGAGTCTACTGGGTGAGACTAGGGGTAACTTGGGGTTAAAAATATATATGGTTTATACCCAATAGCTTTGCCTAGAAAAGTATCTAAAGTTTCTTCCTTTCGTTATTCTTTTTCCTCTTCCTCAGCTGAGCTCAAGATGGATGTGCTACGCGAGCGTGAGGCAAAGGATTCACTGGAGAGGCAACTGGTTGACGAGCGCAAATTACGTGGTATGTGTCAAGGCGAATTTATGTTTGCAGGGTATTTTAAAATCAAGATTTTATTGCTGTGTCTAGTTTTTCGATAATCACTTAGGATCTTCTTGTAAGACCTTTTCGTCATTGAAAATTCACAAACCAGGGTATGCCAAGTCTGTGCAAATGTATATAAATGACAAAAGTAGGCGTAGCAGACCATAAATTGATAGATAGACACTATTTACAGCTATCTGGCAAATTACAAGCCAATCGAACCATAAACATTGAAGTAATTCAACTAAAAGAGTATCATAGTACCTTGTCTGTCGGTTTGAACACGCAGATCTCAGTTATTATAAGAACTAGATACACCAAATTTGGCATAAAGCTACCAGTCTATAAGCAGTTAGATAGTACAGGTTGATACTATAGAATCCTTTGTGAATTTTATTAAAATTTCATTTTGAAGCAACGCCTGAACAATCTTGTAAATTAAATGAAAGTTTCGACTTCTTATATACATTCCGAATATGATTCGTTTGTGCAATTAGTCGGGTATCCTTTTTCAGAATTTCAGCCAAACTTGACAAAGTGCAGACAGAGAAACGGACCCAGTCACAGATACAGATACAGTGTGCGCTCTATGAGCTCTTTCTCTGACTCCAATGAGGCACGCCAAATGTAAAACGACTCAAATGACAATGACACCTGATACTATGTTGACTGTGACTGCCCGACTGGGACCTTCTTCTTCTCTACTTAACTCGTCTTCGCTTTCCATCGTATCCATCGTTAATATTCCTTATCCCTGCCCACTCGCCCCCCTCTTGGCTGGCTGGCTTGGCGTTTTGGTGGTCGTGTGCGTTCTTGAGCTTGTCGCCAGGCTAAAAAGGGTTTCGTAGCTGCCGTACCGGGACCTTTTCAACAGAAATCACAATTCAAATGAATTTAATATCATTTCATTATTTAGTTACACTCGAATGATTGGCAAAAAGTAGCTGACTTCACTGACGACATCATAAGATGATGAGACAGACACTGAGAGAGGGAGAGAGTGGGAAAGGGAGAGAGAGAGAGAGAGAGAGGGGGTACTGGTATGAGGTTTCAGGTGTGGAATTCGAGTTGCTTTTGGTTACAATGCAAAAAGTTTCTTTTAATTGGTTGTTCAACATTAACTTCGCATCTTCAGCGAGCTGAGATACTCTAAAAGGGTTGTCAAAACTTCTACATGTTGCTGGGGGTGAGTTTGCAGTGTGTATCTGTGGTATTATGTTCAAAACATATTTGGAAAAACAAATAATTCAGAACCATTAAGCCAATTAACATTTAAGCCAAGTTAAAAGATAAAAGATATAATATTACAGTTGTTATAGGAAATTAGTTACATCGATTTATAGTTCGGGTATCTAATTGCAACTAATGATAAAGTGAGCTATAAAAATTATACTCTAAAGGAATGCAAACAGTTCAGCAGGGAGCGTGGGCGCCTCAGTGTGTGGAGGAAAATTGTTCACTCGCTGATTCGTTCACTCATTCACTCGCTCACTCACTCACTCACTCGCCTGGCTCCTCTCACGATGTCGATGATTGAAATTCGATATGGTACTGCCCAAAAAACTGTCTATGCCTCGGTACGATCGATTTGTTCCACCCTCAAAACGACTGTCACTACGCTGAGATCGCGGCTTGATTGAGTTTCTGTTTCTTTGACTTGACGGGTCATGAGGCAATAAGCAATGTGTTCTCTCTGTCCCCGCCATCTCCCTCGTTCCTGAAATTGATGTAAAGAGCGCCTGCGATAATAATCGATAGTATTGCCAGACCGCAAAATTTATTTTACACACAGGCGAAGTGGCCTGGCAATGCCGACGGCAATTTGAGATACATTTGAAACTCTTTTTAGCCCGATTATCTCAATGAAATCTATCGAATTTTTAATCTCCCTACCTTATCGAACTATAATTGATCGATTGTTATGTTAAATCTTGTTGAGCACAGCGGTAAATCTTTTTTAATCTTGGACTAAATTAATCAGTTTTGTCAAATAGTTTATTTTCGAAAGCAAGCTATTGATTGTTACATATCGTTTATTTTTTGAATGCTAATTGAAATTGTTAACCGATCGATACATAGTTACTTATCGATTTTCGTGAATATTTATATTTTTTCTTTCGAATCTTTACAGTGCTTTACCAGAAACGCTTTAGACGAGAGCGTAAGATACGCATACGCTATCAACAGCAACTCGGCGGCGAGGGCAACAAGGGGAATTCGAATAGCGATAATAGCGCCATCTATAACAACTCCGATATCTGCACAGTCGGCTCGACAGATGCCAAATGCAGTAGCGGCAGCGATGATGTTGTGGAAACCATTAAAGGTAACTATTCCGAATGATTTCTAACCTATATACGATATTTGCAATGTTTTGCCTTGATTAAAAACGGTAATCGATATTTATCGATAACGAATTATGGATTTATTTAACAAATATATTTCTTACACATAAGATTACTGACTTTTATTAAATTTCCGCAATACTTCCACTCGATTATAAACGTTAATCGATATTTATCGATAGATTCTATTTATTAAACACCGCTCTCTTTGCTACCCTAATCCATTTCAGATAGCGATGCTGGCGTTCATGGCGGCAGCAGCGACAAGTCCGAAAAATCCCTGAGCTCCACATGCGACGTGACCGGGCAAACTGCCCCCTCGGAGACACGCTCCGATTCGCCGACACCGACTCACTTCAAGCGCGAGCCCCACTCGGATCACGAGAGTTCCATGGATCATTCGTCGACGCAACAGCAGCAGCAGCAGCAGCGCAGTAACAGCGCCGCGGCTGCCAACGAGGGTCGCTGCTCCAGTCGTGATCGCGAAACTCAACCGACCACTGTGGCCGGTACTGTGGCTGCCGCCGCTGCCGTTGCCGAGGGTAGCCTGGCAGCAGCTGCCGCCGCAGCAGCCGCCGCCGCCGCCAGTAATGGTAAAGTGCCCTGGAGCTATCCGGGAATTGATCTAATGGCCACTGGTGCTTTCTGGCAGAATTATTCGGGTGAGTTTCTTACACAAAATATCGCCAAATAAATATTCAAGTAGTAACGGGTATGGCACGACTGGGTTGAAGGTCCTGCAACATGAATCTTAACTAAATGGAAT
The DNA here is from genome assembly GCA_018151445.1 of Zaprionus inermis. NCBI lineage: Eukaryota > Metazoa > Arthropoda > Insecta > Diptera > Drosophilidae > Zaprionus > Zaprionus inermis. The sequence goes on from JAECXD010001696.1 coordinate 3,343,458, forward strand.
TTATTGAAATTCATTTATTCGATCTGCCCATTTGTATTGTTGCAGTAGCTCATAAACATAACAATTTAAAACATAATTTAGTGTAGTTTGCTAAGCAGTACTCAGTATTCAGAAGGTACTGTAACATGAATCTGCTTATTGAAAGCTTAAGTTCATAAAAAGTTATGGATTATTAGAACTGAGACTAGAAAATACAGTATTTAACTAAGATAACAATTTAAAGCATACTCGACTGAGCTGGTACTAAAAATACGAGATTCTGCTAACTGGGGCCTATTGAAAGCTTAAGTTCGCAAAAAGTGCATTGTTCATATTTATTAGATCAGATATTTCCAGTTGTAGTACATCACGAGGATAAAAATTCAAAACATAATTTTGCATACACGAGCAGTACCGAGGTAATCGGGCGAGAATTATTGAAAACACAAGTTCGTGAAAATGCATGATTCATATTGAATAAGAAACTTCAAGTTGCAGTACATCATGCAGAAATTTATATAAAAGCAAATTTAACACCCTCCACAAAGTACAAAGTTACCCTGTATTTATTGCGAAAATCCTCTACAAACTATCCGCACTTACAATTCACTTACACTTTAAACCCGAAAACAAGCAAGCTGAGTGAATTTCTCTCGCTGATATGGATGCTACTCATTATGATGAGTACACTCCCCCACAAGCATTAATCAAAAAGCAAAACAAAAAATGATTACAATTCGAGATTTGTAGATATAGTTTTTCTACACAATTAACCTCAGCAGAGCAATGCGATCGGATAATAAACACGGAAGTTGTTTTACAACAACAGCAACAACAACTGCGACTATTTTTCTATGGTCTCTCTCGAGTGGTGACTGCGTTGTCGGCAGGCTGTAGACTGTGTCAGGCGTAGTGACGCGTCACCACAGTGCTTGTTAGAGTGTGCGTGTGTGTGTGTGTGTGTGTGCTTGCGTGCAGACAAAATGTGTATGAGTGAGAGCGCGCATGAGACGTTTCCGAATTAGTTTGCACGATATCTGACGGTCGAGTCGAAGTTTTACTCTCGTAGTCGCTCTCTTCTATTATTTGGAGTAATTTGCTGGTAGAGTTGACTTGCATAATCATAGTCAGTTATTTATTTAGATATTTTGGGTAGTACTAGTCTATACAAGGAATTTTTTTTTTCAAGGTACCAAAAATAACTAAAATTAAAAAAGAGTAAATTATTTGGTATTTATAAGCCATGGATTTCAGATAAAGTAAAGAAAGGTATTTCGGTTTATGTACATCGTATATCCAATAGGTTTCAAACGTTTTAACCCAACAATCTAAAGCTAAACATTTTACCAACAATAAACCAACCAAAAGTCAATTCTTTTTCATTTTTTTCAAGTAAAGAAAAGGTATTGCGGTGTAAAAAGTATATTGAAGAGTTTGTAAGACTCTGCACACCGCACACTGAATCGTACCAAGCCTTTAAATATGTTAATCAATAGTTAACAAGTTCCTGCGACATTTACTTAAAGTACAAATCGTTTTTTCTTCATTTTCGCTTTTAAAGAATCTCTGGCACAGGAACTGGAAATTGAGCGCAAGACCCGCGCGGCCAATGCGGAGCGCGATGTAAAAAGTCCACTGTCAGAGCGACCCGCGGCATACTACAAGAACTCGGTGCTATTTGGTAGCGCTAATTAGGCCGAGCCATGGGGACAACAGCAGGCTGCTTGGCGCAGACAACATTGATTTATTTGATCTCAAAGTGCAATCCAGGTGGCGCTAGCATCGAGAAAATGGCTCGGTTGAGGCAGAGGCAAAGATACCAACCTGCTGAGGTAGTTGTATTTGGAGGACATCGGTGAAAATGTGTTGAATTGGCCATCTTGTATATATATATAGGTTTTATTTAACTGAAAAGCAGCATAATAATTGAGATACTTCCGATCCCAAATTGTAGTGAGTTGGGCATTTAATAAATAATATATGATATATATATATATATAATATAATAAGTATGGATAGTTTTTCCAACAAAATTGTCCATAGGCATACAAAGACTTTTCATACTTGTAGAACTGGACTGCTTGACCGGCCAGGAAGGGCATATCTAGCATTTAATATAGCGTATCCGAAATTTAACATTGCCTCTACGATTGCTTAGTTCAAGGGTTATTATAATATATATATATAGTATATAGTGTATATTTTCGAGTTTTGCAAGCGGTTAAATGAAATGAGGTATGAGAGCCCAGTAAAATCCAATTTTATAATAATTATTTTAGAGTTTTAAAGTGAGGAATTTACCATATAATCCATGTACATGTAGGATCATCTTAAGAGTTAATGTTATTAAGCTAAGCGTTTAATTTATTATTCAATAGCGTAATAACACATTAAGCTATACTTTTAATAGAATTTTATAATAAAATACTAGCCTTTTAATACCATTATATTTCACTTATTTATAGATAAAAGTCAACCAATAAATAAAATGCTTGAAAATTATCCAAATCAGATGCAATTAAATAATACGAGAATGGAATAAATATTGCAAAATTCAAAATGCCTATTTTAACACTTCATAATGCTATCAGATATACATTATACATGAATATTAATGAATATTAAATGTATATGTATAGTATATAGACACATGCTTATACATATATACGCATATATATATATATACATATTTATATATATATATATATAAAGACACACTTTAGTCATAACAATAGTCAGAAAAAACGTAACGTATTGTTGAAAACGCAGTAAAATTATGTGAACCTAATGTGCAGCATTTTGTCGCGCTCTCTATTATAACAATAAATACCATTAAAAATACAGACAGACACATAGCAGATAACTAAAAAAAAATAAGCTAGTAAAAGCAGCAACTATATCAAAAAAAACAAAAAAAAATAAATGAAACGTTTAAAAATAATATATATATATATATAATAAATTATTATTGCATAAATTTATGGCGACTTATTTGTTTTTTTTGGTTGGTTAACTGGATTTTCAAAGTGATATGGGAGTTTTTAAAGCCTGGCAGTTTTATTTCGACTTAAAATCACGTTTTTAGCAGAAACAGTGATATTTCCCGGATTTCCTTGCTTTAAAATTACTTAGGGGTTCTATAAAGTGAATGAAACTTTGTAATTTTCGGAAACTCTATTCTCTGTCTTTAAGTCTCATACTATCTGTTTATTATCTCTTAGTTTTCACACTTTCACTAAAAACAGTGATTTTTTTAAGCGTATTATTAACCTTCAGGCGATATGCGAGTCGTGTTTGTGTGTGTGACCAATGAAAACAAAAACAAAGTTAATTTATATTCATTTTGAGTGAAGTCTGAAATCTCGCTAAACGCTCTGACGAGCGGATAAGATCCCCAGACGTGAAACAGTTATCCATCCTTAAAAAAGAGCATGATTTATGTGTCTGGTGCGGTTTGTGAGAGATCATCTGAATCTCGACGGCGAGTAAGGTATAAGGAATTAAAAGAGAGACCCAAGCAAAAAAAAAAAAAAAAATAAATAACACCGAAAAGAACAGAACAAAGCTACATATTGTTATTATATTATTGGAAAATTATATTTAATTTACAGTTAAACGATCACGTATGCTGTTCCCCCCAAAAACATGCCGTGATCGAAGAGCTCTCTTGAAAAAAAAAACATAAAATACCATTTGTATTGACCTCAATTATCGATTTAACTTTGATATTCGTTTGATTTGCACATTTCAGTCCTGCTGGGCGTATCGGAGTTTATACTATATGATACATGCAAAAAGTTCAAATTAAATGGAATGCTATTGATTGCTCCGTTCGAGGGTAGGGCCGGGAGAGAAGCAGGAGAATCGATGAACCTGTTCCGCTCTGGTAGTCCTAATCGTGGCCAATATTAGATGGGTCATGGGATCGCATGGGATTCACGTTTATTTCTCGAAACGTTTAGTTGATTGCCGGCTTTGAGTGGGGCTTGTCAGTCGCCCCTCTAATTTTGGGGCAATCATATTTTGTGTTAAATGTATTGCAATTATATTTTTGTATTTTGATCTCTTTGCAATTTTGAGGAAATTTGTCAAATAATAAAAGAATGCTTGGGTGCGTCAGGGTATTTCGTTTTTATGGAGAAAGATAAACGCGTGGCGCTGGTAACAGTGCTCGAAGGCGCTGTGATCGGTGCCAAGTAGAGTAAATAATTATAAATAATAATAATAATAAATAATTATTTAATAGGAAATTGTTTTTTATTACGATACACATTTCAAGATCTTTTCATATTAATTTGCTTATTTTTTTTTTAGTGAATATTTATTTATTCCTTATTCTTCTAGCACTTTAATGTCCATATTTCCTATCGATTTCCCCAACTCAAGCTCGTGTAGGATGCTCAAGCACCTGCTGCTGCACTACAACGGAAAACAATTAAAGCTGTAATATTTTATAGTTCTCTCTCTGCAATTCGCAGCTTCTTCGATTCTTTCCAACTATTTACTTTATTCGTATCTCGACAATCGATCTAGGGAGAGAGAGGGAGAAAGAGAACGGGTGGAAAACTATTAATTGGCAAGGTGTGCAATTGCAATGGGCATCTAATCGATAATATTTTATTGCTAAGGCTTACGTGGGCGTGGCGCTTATTAATCGTCTAGAAATTAGTTTCGCGATACCTAACCAGAAATGTTGATTGGCTTTTGCGTGAAACTCATGTGTAGCTTAAGATCGCACATCCATTAAAGAGTATATACATATTAATATGGCAGAGATGGGAATTACGGACAGGCATAAACAAGTAATAACCCGTAATTATGTTGATTTGAAAGTCTTAATTTAATTTGTATTCTAATATATTTTTATTCTTGAGCAAGAGTATCGGTGCAGCATTGGATGCCTGCTTGGGTTCTCTTGGATTCTCTTTGCAGTTCGCGTGTTCTGCATCGTTTGTCGGTCAGCTTGCGTTTTAATATCCTGTAGGCGATTGGGTATTGGGGTATATTAGTTATGTTGAGGTGTTTGTAACGGTGCAGTACCTTACTTATTAGACTGTAGTGTGGTATACTTTTGGAAGGTGTATATATTATAAAGTGTGGTGTAGTAAGGTATAGTTGGGTATAGTTGGGTATAGTTAGGTATAGTAAGGTATAGTTAGGTGTAGTAAAGTATAGTAAGTAGTAGTAGGGTGTTAAGGTATAGTAAGGCATAGTTAGGCACAGTACAATATATTATGAATATTTATAAAATTATATATTATGGTAGAATATGCTTTAATATTTTACAGAAAGGTTTAGTATGGTACGTTATGCTCCTCTAAGCTGTTGCATTGTACAGTTTAGTTTGATATGACATTATAAAATTCTAGACAGGGTATCTGTTGTGCGAGTTGTTCGTTCTTCTACTGCCTGCTCTTGGCGGCAACTGCATAACGATCGAAAGATGTGCGTCTCGTGTCTCTTCAGTCTTGTGGCATGGTTTGGCCCTGTTTGGTTTGGTCTCAGACAAACATATGTTGCATTAATTGTTCATGTTGCTCAAAAGCAACTCGTGTTCAATAAGTTTTATTGCTGTTCAACACACAAACAACAACTGCAACAGCAACAAAAAGGAGAAATAAATGAAATGAAAAATTACACACAAAACATTTTTCATTACGTGATTTTCAAGCATGCTGAAAGAATGAAAGAACCAGGGAAAGGTCGCGGATCGGGGGGAAGACTATGGTATATGCGATAGAGCGGCATAAGTGGCGACAGGCCGCAAAGACCTGAAGAAAAAAGAAGTAAAGAAACTTGTGCCTTGTGTACACGTCGTCGAACTACAACTAAAAGCTAAGAGCAAGAGAATTGTTTAGGGTAGTCGTTAAAGCAATAAGGATCGAACCGAACCTCGCTACGATCACCTCACCTCGTCGTCGTCGTCTGCATTCCCACACGCGATTGAAATCGCAGCTCAAGCCGGGGAAGAGAGAGAGAGAGTGAGAGAGAAAGAGAGACCGCGTATTCAAACGTATCTATCATCATCTGCGATTCGCGAATCGCGACTCAATTACAATTTATTAAAAGCCGCGTAACTGATTTATAACCAGAGCCATGAGGAAAATCTCCTTCGATATCGAGAGACAATGTTCACGTGTTCCTTCTGACGTTTCCCTCTTGCTTGTTCGGTTGTTCGGCTGTCAGTTCTGGTGAGGGCAAATTGGCGGCTTATTTGCGTGGAAATAGTGGGTAAGCAGGGTCCCTCAAGCCTTAAAATGATCTCGGTGGTGGTGACAGCAGCCTATTAGCAAGTTACACACGCACACAAGAACTTGTCTTGCGTACTTGCATATGATCTATGGTCGCTTATGTGAGAACATGTTCTAGTTGGGTCAATAAATTAGTGGAACTATGGATTGCCTTGAGAGTTTTGACTGCATAACATACACAGACGCTGCGGAAGGTAGAAAGGAACTATTATACCAAATTTCATAACTGTAGCTCTTCTATCACTAGAGATACACATATTTATATGGTTAAATATATTTGAAATTGCGAATTTAAAAGGCGTAAGAAGAACAATCGCTGTGGAGGGCTTAAAGCTACCATAATACCAAATTTTATATCTGTAACTCTTTTCTTTATAGAGATCTACGCATTTATGTAGGTAAATGTATTACAAATTGGGAATTTAAAGCGCGTAAGACAAACAATCGCTGTGTAAGGCATTAAAGAACTGCAGTGTCAAATTTTGATACTATAGCTGCTTCACTATGTATTTATGTAAGTTAAAATATTATAAACTAAATTTTTTAGGGCTGCAAAGATAAGCAATACCCGTATAAGCATTAAATGAGTTACAGAGTTAAATTTCAAAACTCTAGCTGCTGTGGTTCCATAGATTCACACATTTAAGTAGGTAAAGGTATTAAAAAGAGGCAGTTTTAAGTATGTACAGAGAATCTATTCCTGATTTAGACTTAAGCGAGCTATAGATCCAAATTTCAAAACTCTAGCTTCTTTAGTTCCAAAGATTCGCGCATTCATTTGTTTAAATGTATTTTTTCTGTTCCAAAAATGCAATTGTCAAGCTGCAACACATACATGCAGTAACTGCTGAAGTACTACCTATTATATTCATAATGGGTAAAGGATTAACCTCATCGCAGTGATCCAACCATACTCTCGCTCTCACTCTTTCTCCCTCTCTCCCTCTCTCTCTCTCTGGCAACAATTGCAAAGCAATTTGATGAAACTTCCCCCTTTAGCGGAGCGCAATGTGCACCGGTAAAAAATGCGCTCGCAATATGCTACCTTTTGTTCGCCATCTTCTTGAACAACAGCAACAAAAAAATAACAAAGATTATGAAAAAAAAAATTTATTATTATTTTATAAATCCTCGAGAATCCCCCGGCGCTTCTTCGGTCGCGCCAGCAGCGACCCCGATAATACAAAAAGAAAGAAAGATTCTTATGTGCTCAAACGAATAATTTGTACAATGCGGTACCCTGTAACATGTGTGCAAAAGGAACATGGTGTGTGTGTGCGAGTGTGCGTGTGTGTGTGTTTATGTGTTTGCACATGCATGTTGAGGGCGCAGAAATTGCGGTTTGATTTTTCGTTGGGTAACTGGAGCAAGCGATTGGTGCTTGCAGCTGACGTTGTAGGTACCGCACCTCGGGGTAATTACAACAATATGCTCGATAATAAGTATAACCCGTGAACGTGAAGTGGCAGGAGCCGGCCAGCTCGAGTGGAAACAGCAGTTGCTCGGCCTCATCCACTCTCGTTCTCCCGGTTTGCAGAAGAACATTCGATATTATTTGGTTAATTCGATACTTTTATTTCAACGTGCCAGCATAAAAGCAATAATAAATCGTGTTGTCCTTCTTGAAATACCTCGATATGCTGAGAAAATTATGAAACAGCCGGAGATTTCTTTACTTAAATTTAGCATACTACGCGTTGAGATATATGGATGTGAGAATTTTCGCTGCGGGTCTTAGTTTTCGCACAGTTTTTTAATAACTTTCCGTTTTATTGAACAGTTATTGAAAGAGAGAGAGAGAGAGAGAGAGAGCAGGCAGGTCCTGGCTGTCATTCAGTATCTGCATTGAAGAGTTTCCTGGGATTGCATTGAATTTGCCTACCCTAAACTCAATCTTCTCCCTCTACTTCTTCTTTCCTGTATGATAGATGATATGCCTTAGCGAGCTAAGCGTAAACCGCAACTTGTGCACGTTTCTGGCATTGTATACTCCCCCAGTAGAGCGAGAGAGAGAGAGAGAGAGAGAGAGAGAGAGTGAGATGGGAGATGAAGAGTGTATGTAAATGCCAAGATGCTGCTACCAGCACAGCCATATCCATGTCCATATCCTTTCCGCTTAGCCTCTAGAGTGGGCAAAGCGGGGAACAAGGCCCAAGGAAAGGAAACCAGGAAAGCAGAAGAAAGAATTGTTAAATTTCTTATGGGAAGCATGAATACGGGCTGCTGTGCCTCGTTCCATCCTCCCCCGTCTGGGCCTTTGTTTTGCGCCTTAAACAAGGTAAGTTAGCATGTACTTTCATATGAAATGTATATGAGTTTACTTAACGAAGACTTATAAGAATGGAAATTATGAAAACACAGACTGCAACAGGGTATTCTTCTAGACTGAAACAATGGTTTGTGATTGATTCTGAGTCAAAGTTATTCGAAATTAATCGAAATGTAACTACAGTTATGTAAAAAAAAGATTCATCTACTACGCTAATGATATTTTTCGGGCAATTTTTTTTAAAGAATGAGATATGAAGTTTTCTATGAAGTTTTTCTTATAAAAAGTGAATACTTGATATTGATATATATGTAAACACTTTTCCGACATAACTGCTGAAATGGGTGACGCATAAACAAATTAATAGTTTACAAAAAACATATTTTTTTTTAACTATTTTAAACCTATTTTTTCTATTTTTTTGAACCTATTTCAATTTTTTATCCTATTTTTTTTTAGCCTATTTCTCTTAATCTCTAAGCGCATTCACATCATTTGAGATGCATATTTCAATAGGGTTTCCCAGAAAACAAACTATTTTTAGTCTAAGAGTATTCTCAGCACTTGAGACGCATATTTCCACAGGGTATGCCACAAAACAGACTCATCCACATTATCCTTTCATTACATGTTAATAAGAACATACGTACATGTGTGTAAATATGCGGAAAATCTACACAATACAAAGAGAATCCCCCCCTGATTCTCATCCTCCTGAAGAGGTGGCATATTTGTCATAGTTGTTGCTGCCTAGCAAAACTTTTTCGAGGGGGGGAAATGTTGTTTACAAAGAAAAAGAAAGTATCAAATTCCTGTGCTGATTAAAGAAGCAAACTGGCGTAATTCCTCAACCCCCTCGCTGCCCGCGTCTGAAATATTTAGTAGAAATTCAAAATGTTAATAAATGAATTCGTCGGGAAGATCTTTAACAATGTTGTCGCTCGAAAATATTCTAAATTGTGGCGCCATGACTGGACGCGATGCGGAACCATTAAGGCTTTAAATGTACAACAATACATGGTTATAAGAAAGTATGGCATGGATTTTCGGCGTCATTTATTTCGATTCATGTCAATTTGAAATTCAAACTCTTTCGAGCCAAATTGCAGCGTCATGCAGTCTTTTATTGACTGCATATCCCCACACACGGCTCTCAAGGAACAGGGTAGCGAAGGGTAGAGAGAGAGAGAGTTGCCACAGTTGCTTCGTTTCCTTGCCTTATCCTTTTTTACTTCAATTGAATTTCAGTTGTTTTTTTCTTTTTTGTATTTCGGTCGTCATGTCATGTGATCCATCTTAATTCGTAAGACATTCGTCATCGACTCTGGAAATCCCATTGTGAAATGGGCAACTCACGCGGATTGCTTGGGCTTTTAATTTGTCTCCGGCTGTGTGTTGCATAACGTCGGGCGCCCACCACAGCCAGCAGCTGTGCGTGCCCCTGAGCTGATCGATGACGTTTCTATTTGTCCGAGGAATATCGTACTATATGGAGTGGTGTCTGATGATGAAGTGGACTATGGAAAAAAAAACCTTTTAATTTAAATTGAAATTCAGTAGCAGGCGAGCGAGGATGATGGAAAATTGCAAACTAATAAAACAAGTGAAAACATACAAAATCTATTTAATCATAGCGAAGAAACTTTTTATACCCTTCGACCATAGAAACTACTATACACACTGTGTAAATGCAGAAGAAGGCGTGGCAAAATGTATAAATATAAGTTAGTTTAGAAAAATTAAGCCATGCCCCTCTGCCTTGCCCTCTGTCTCTCTGTCTGGCTGTTTGTCTGTCTGAACACTCAGATCTCAGCTATTATAAAAGAAAGCCATACCAAATTTAGGCAGGAAGATTGCTGTATACTAAACACATCTGAAGTTTATTTAAAATTTGAAGTGCCTAGCCCAACGCCTCCACAATCGATAAAAAGAAGTATAGACTATCACTTTCGACAAACACACATATTTACAAACATGAACGTATATATTAGTTATAATATACAAAAATCTGCTGTTGAAAATTAAAAGGTTTTTCCAAACTAGCCGAAGGGTATCATTCTGCCAGTTGCGCTCGACCATTGCACATAGCAAATTGCAAAAATATTAAAAAAAAAAAAATATAATAAACTATGTGATTAAAACTTCCTGATGAGATAGCTGCAGTGCATTATTCTATATGTAAAGTTCTCTATCGTCTTTATAGGATTAAATAGAGTGCATTCAGTAAGCCAGATTGACAGATAAGAGAGCTAAATCGTTTTGGCTGCCAACACCGATCAAGATTATACGTAACGCACTCTCCAACCCCGAGGAGATGAATAAATTTGCGCAACCCCAAGATACGATACGGATTTCATTCTTGTTTTTTTTTTGTAACCTTTCTTAAAGGGTTCGAAAACAGGAATCGGAATCGCGATGTGTCATTGTGATTTGGCATTTTTGACATATTTGCTGGTAGATTTCGAATCGATGGAGTCGACGAGAGTGAGTGTTAGAACGTGATAAATCACGAGTGGGAAGGAAGGGAATATTTTACTGTTGCATAAATTTTAAAACATTTCTCGCATTGGATCTTAACTCGTTTACGCAGTCAGTCGGTCCGACGGTCCGACAGACGTTTGGGCAGCTGAGATTACAACAATGACACGCAAGAATATAAACAATAATATCAACAACAACAGCTACAACAACAACTGAACAACATACATACCGCTGGGTCCTGTCTCTTCCCTCCCTCCTCCCCCTACCGGACACACAATTTCTCATTTTTGGTTGCGTGTCACGCGCAGATTTCTCATTTTCTCCACAAATCGAACTGCCAACTGCCAAATTAATGTTGATACCAAGATGTGCGTGTGGAACAGTTACACAAATTGAATATACACCCGAATCGAAGAGTCAGAGAACAGTCACCTAGTCGCTTCCCAAAATATACAAAATACGAATGCAGGAATTAAATTATCAGTGGGTTGCATTAGGCCTAATTTGTTGTGGCACTTTAAACGAGCGCACGCAAATCTTTCTCGGGTTTCCTTTACGAAATAAACACAGGAAATTAACTTGGAGAATGCCACCTTTAATATAAAGGTGTTAATATATAAAATACTCGCTTCTGGGTATATGACTTTTTATGTGCCGCGCTTTCTTTTGAGCCTAGAAACAAATGTTCTCAATTTCTAGTTTGCTAAAAATGCATCAATGTTTTCTATATCTTTCTCTTTCGTTAAAGAAAAGATTAGTCAATAAATTTGGTTACCCTAATCCACTATTTTTTTAAACTTTATTTTCGAAACATGCTTACTTTAAACAATTAGCTTTACGTATTATAAACAAATTCAAATAAAATCAAAATCAATGATGCTTATAGCGCTAACGGTTTTCTAAAAATAAGCGAATATTGTTACCTTAAACAATATATTTGATCAACATGAAACCATTATTAAATATAAAACATCAATGTTATTTATTTGTCTTTATTTTTCTTAAAATTTGAGGCAATATAAGCTTATTTTTTCGATATAAACCATATATGGTCACCTCAGGAGATTTTCTTAAGATTGATAAAATATTTATATATATATATTATAATATTTATTTTAATATTTAAAACATAAATTTTTTTTATGTTCGTGTTTATCAAAATAAGATGTAGTATAGGTAAATGTTTTTAAAACCCAGCGATATATGGTCACCTTAAACAACCAATTTGAACTGCATCAAAGAAATATTGATCACAGTTTCCAGCTGATGCGCTATAAAGGTATTTGAATCGATTAGGGAAGTGATTCCCGACGCCTTTTTGAAGGCCACGGAAACTGGGTACGAGTACTACGTCCGTCCCGCTTCGACAATTAACAAATGTTTACGTTTGCTAGCTGGAAATGACGTCTAAAAGATTTCTAAACATTTTCTTTTTATGGCTAATCATAATAGTGTGTCCCGCCGCCAAATGTAAACCCGTCGCACACTGGGTGGCAACATTTTCGATTTTAATGATACACGCTGTGCAAGTATTTTTTGAGTTATTGCATCGAGCAGAAGTTTGTAATAAAATCTCACCCCGCTACAAGCTAGATGAAGATGATTCCAAACAGATGAAGTATGGTACGCGATGTAGTTTTATTGTTTTCTCGTCGATTTAATTAAGCCAGAGCAAAGCGTGCCGCCTGCCTCGATGTTATATGGGATCATTTAGATGGGCGCGTTTATTTGTTTGTTTTAGGCGCGTCGTCATCAGTCGCCATCTCGTTGCCTCCATCTAATCCTCCTCCCGTCCCGTTCTGCCCGTTCGGCCGAAGTCTGCCCAAAGTCATACGGACTGTTGCTCTTATTGAACAATTTCACACGTTTATTCTGCTTTATTGTAGTGAGTACGAGTACACTAGATGCTGTGCCCTGATCTTTTAGTACGGTAATTAAAAGTTGTAAATGTTTATGTTCATTCGCTGGTGACCACAAGACAACACGTCTAAATGTTTGTCGTTTTCCAACACACAGCACAATCCTAACGCGAACATTTACTACACTAATCGAGCTGATTGGTTTAAGAATTCATTTCAAAGTGAAATTCTAAAGTTTGTATTTTTTTTAGATTTAACACTTATTATTCAATTATAAATATATGTAAAAAATATATATAAAATTGTCTATAACAGTTTGCTTTAGTTTTTTTAATTCACTCCACACATTTAGCAATTAAAATTTATCAATCTCAGTTAACCTAAAAAAAAGCTAATGGCGCTAAACCTATCACAGGCACACACGCTCTAATCAAAAGGAGGGAGGCGCCAAACGGTTGCTAAAATCGGCTAAAATATCTATGAGTCTACGCCTCCGTCTATAGACTCTGTCTGCGCTCGACAGTTAATTGAATTTAATTGGCACAGAATGTACACGAAACTATATAGTTTTAAGGCTCGCTGTGTGTTTGCTTTATGTTTTATGCTCGTTTAGCATAAATTTATGAATTGTTTATTTCGTTAAGAAGCAATAACTCTCACTCTCTCTTTCGCTGTCTATCTCTTTCTCGGCTCCACTACTATTTATAGCGTATTTTTATTGTCGCTTGTAAATGAATGAAATAACATGAGCAGCAGCAGCAGGAAAAACAACAATAAAGAAAGAGAAGCCCCAACAACAACAACAACAACAAAGGCTTTAAAAAAATAATTGTGGCCAGGTAACCAGGTAACCACAATCGGGGCGTTAAAAATCTGTAAACGAATAAAGCGACCCATGCGCCGTTGCCGATATATTTCGGCGCCACTTGGCGGGCATCACAGGCAGGCTGAGAGTGTTAATACCCTTGCGAAGGGTATATTAGTTTTGTCCGAGACACAGAATGAAATATTTTGGAGCATTAATCTGTATCAAGCCTTGTTTAGTCGATTTTCTGTTCTGTTTTTAAAGATATATATACACTACTCATATTTTCTTGCCTTGTAAATGAAATCATGTACAATAAATTCTTATTAATTTAAAATAATATATATATGTTTAGTCGATTTTCTGTTCTCTTTTTAAATATATATATATATATATAAACTACTCATATTTTATTGCCTTATAAATGAAATCATGTAAATTCTTATTAATTTAAAATAACATATAGCTACTTTAGAAACAATCTAGCTTTATTATATAGCTGCCACATAAATAATCAGTCAATGATTGCATTTTGCATACAATAATTTGTTTTATGGATACTTTTACTAAACTTTCCGAAAATGCTCTAACAATGTGCAATATTTATTTTTTTAATTTATTAAAATCGGCTCACTGTCATATAAATAACACTATATAGCCGTTAAAATAACAGTCAATAAAATATGTATATGAAGATTTTCACAGATACGTTTTTTAGAAAAAGGGTATTAGAGCATCGGCACGTCTTGCAACTTGCACTATGCCTAAATCATTTTGTGTGACAACCCGCTGACACTTGTACGAACAGCTTAATTCTGAGTTGTATCTGGACCGACCTGGACTCGACGAAGCCGATGTGTAGATGTCGAACTCACTTAACGATGGAACGGGCAGCAGGCACAAGGCGCAAGGCACCAGGCAGGAGGCAGTTGTAAACCGAGTCTTGACTTCATATGCCATCAAGCTGCGAGTTGCGTGGCTTATTTAAAATTAACAATGTAATAAAAATTCAGTCCAAGGTAAAAGCGATGGGAAACGATGACAATGCAAGAAGCCCAGCAAGGAATATGGCCCCGAAGCGAGCCTGAAAAATGAGAGAATTGTGAGAACAGGGAGGCAGCTGAGCAGAGAGTCTGACAAATTATTCAGGACGAGGCAGTGTAAACTTATAGAGCGACACTCGATGAGAGGTGGCTGTGCTCTTTGTTATCATTTATTTGCCATGTTAGTTGTTTGTTTCCTAAGCTGAAATATTTTATATTAAATAGACAAGTTGTATGTTAAATATAAATTTGCATGCTTATTACAAAACTATAATATATATTATTAATTTCATATTAATATACCTATAATGTACTCTATGTAACCTAAATTTGGTAGTACTAGCTCTTATACTCTCGGAGATATAGCTGTTCATACGCACGAACAGGCAGACACACATGTTTACAATGACTCAGCTGATCAACAATATGCTCAGTTTGGGGGGTGGACAATTTCCTCTCAATTGCAAAACCTTTTAGGTAAAAAATTGCCACAAATAACTTAGAAATACCCTATAATCAATACACTCTATGAAACTAAAGACAATACTTCTAATAAGCGAGCTCCCAATCTATAAGCATGTATTTTATTCCCTGCTGCATTTCCCAATCGACAATCGCATCCAGTGTTGGTTAACTGCAGCTCTTACACATAAAACCCGAATTAATTAATGGTAATGGTCGAAGAAGTGATACGCGATAATCGCCAACTTGCCCAGCGAATTTCTCGAGAAATCTTTATCGATGCGCGGGCTGCTGCTGCCAGCAAGCTTATCATATTAGTTGTAGTTGGCAAAATTAAGCAAACTTTGGACTCGGACTGGCTACTACCACTACTACTACTACTACTGTAGTACTCATGGCCTGCAGTCCATGAAGTTTTTGTTTTTTTTTATCGCCATCGTGAGCTGCATCGACAAAGCGAAACAATGCATCGCGCAATCAGCGACACTTCATCGAAGCCACCGAAAAAATGCACAAAACAAAGGAATACGCCAACGAGGAGCGTAATGAGGGCGAAAATATCTTTATTTAAAAAGGTTGGCCCCAAGCCCCAAACCCCAGCCGATCTCTTCGACTCGAACTCCTTCCGCAGAAGGCGCAGGCAGCAGGCAGCAGCTCGGGGCAGCCAGTCGTATACATAGGCAACATATTTGTCATTCGCATGGAACGTAGTAGGCAGACACAAAAAAAAAAAAAAAAAAAAAAAAAGAAACCTCTGTGCCAGTGCAAATCGAATGCGCCTTAATTAGATGGGCCAATCTGCCAGTGCGCGGTACCCACAGGCCCGCGACTCGACCCGACCCCAGTCGAGTCGAGCCGGAGCGCGCACACGATCGGTGATACTTTTCAGGATGAGATCTTAGACTGGAGCCAGGCTGTGTGGGTAAACAATGCCATGTTTACAACTTGTAGACACAGTACCCTTTTTAAATAAGGGCCTCACTTGCAATTTGGGTTAGAGCCACATCAAGGTCTCGATCGGGCCACTAATGGCATATTTCTCATTCCAATTGTAAATAATTCTAGAGTGTAACTTGGTAACTAATAAGATCACAGATAAGTTGCAGCTGTACCCGCCAAGAGGGTACCAACAATTATGAACTAGTGTATAGTCTAGGTGACTACATGCTACCTTCTGTTCCCAGTACTTACCTCTGTGTACAGTGTACATCTTGTAGTCCAATAAGAACTTAGAAAATTGCAGTGCACTACCTGGGAAGGTACCTCACAGTGTAGATCTTGTAGCCCAACTGGATCTTAGAAAATTGCGGAGCACTACCTGGGAAGGTACCTCACAGTGTAGTTCTTGTAGCCCAACTGGATCTTAGAAAATTGCGGAGCATTACCTTGGCAGGTACCTCAGTCTAGGTACTGCTGCTTACTAAAGCGCAGTTTGCAGTTTTTTGGGAGTACCTTCTTCTGGGTACTGCCTATCAAACCGCAATTTGGATTGCTAGTGGAATTTTGTATTTTCTATAACAAAGCAGGTCTTCAACATGGCTTAAAGAAACATAATACCGCATATTTTGCACTTTATTTTCAACTGTTGTATGCTCTTTTTCTTGCAGTGTACTGGTATGGTATGCAAAGGTTTCTTGCCCACTGTCGCGCCACGCAACCAGACACTAACTTAATTTAGTTATCTTACATCGTGTCGTTGTCAGCGCCGGCACAGTCCACTGTCCACAGTCGGCCGTCCGGGGCCCAGTCGCAGTTCCCATCCTGTCACGGGTGGTATGTCAAGCAGGGTACCCTGTGGCCTCAGTGGATGGCTCGTGCGGCAAAGGGTTGTGCCTGTTTGGCGCCAATTATACAATCGAAAGCAACAAATGCTGCACTCGATCGCACTCGACAGAGAGGGAGAGAGAGAGAGAGAGAGCGGGAGAGAGAGATCGGGCAAGCTTTGATAGACAGGTGCTTAAAGGTCCTTACTAGTTCTGGTACCCTCTGTAAAGTGCAAGTGCCTGCCGGGGACCACGCGAGGCGCCGCACTCAAATCTGCAGCATCTGCACGAAGACACAAGATTTGTGGGGCGTGATAAGTTGGAAAAATAATTAGCGAATTCCTTGAGAAGCGGAACCCGTGTCAGCACAGCCGTACCCAACGAAATTATTGCCAATGCAGTTTGGTTAACAACTTTGTAATTAATTTGTATATCGAAAAGGGTTCAGTAATATGGTTAACATTTATAACTTCGGTTAACATTCATGTTGAGCCTAGAGCAGAGGGTACTGGATGCTGCCTAGAGTAGAGGGTACTTGATGGCGCGCAGCATGGGGAAGCGATCGCCGGTGCACTGTCCGCGGAAGTCATCCTGCGTCAGATCGAAGAAAGCGACGCCGCCAAGATTCTTACTGCGTACATATTTTGCCTTACTGGCAGCCGTATCTGGATCTTCGTAGCTGGTCCACAGGCCGTGGTTGCCCTGATCATCGGGTACGCGGAATGCATAGTTACCGTAACGCTTCGTGGGATCGACTCCACGTGTCAGCGGTGCACCCGGTCCTCTGGCATTCGGACCGGTGCGACTGGGAAGCATATTACAGATCTCAGCCCAATTGAGTAGTCCCTCGGTTTTGGTTTGAGCACCAGCTGGAGCTGCACCATCGGTGGCCGCCACCACCGGTTGTCCGGTACTGCCCGAGTCAGCGGTAAGTTTCCAGGCACGACCATAGGTAGCAATGCCCACGTTTATCTTGTGAGCCGGTACGCGCTGCAGAAGCCAATGTTCCACCTGGAAATTGACATTATAATGGGGCAGGCG
Organism: Zaprionus inermis; assembly: GCA_018151445.1. Classification (NCBI taxonomy): domain Eukaryota; kingdom Metazoa; phylum Arthropoda; class Insecta; order Diptera; family Drosophilidae; genus Zaprionus; species Zaprionus inermis. Next base: position 3,361,411 of record JAECXD010001696.1, read on the forward strand.
ATTCTGACCGAAAGCCTCGTAGAGCGGTGCCGTGTAGTCAGCTTCCTCGGGATTACGTGTGGGTGTTAGAAAATCAAAGGTTGCCAAATTGATCATATCCACCTGGCTGGCAATAGTTGGCGCATCGAAGTACCCTAGCACAAAGCAGACAAAGATTAGCACTCATCGAATATATGAATGGAGAAGGACTTTAGTCACTTACAGCTGGAATTAACATTGGGTAGAACGGTTAAACTCAGGAGCAGATCGTTGGCCTTCAATGCACTGTTCAGATTCCTAACCAATTCGCTTATTTGTGTCTTATGCGTCTCGGCGTTTTCGTCGACAATGTAGTCGCCGGTAAAGAACTTCTTGAAACTCTTCCAGGCCATTCCGGCATCGGAATGAACCTTACGCGGTTTATTGCGCGGCAATTGGAAGGACAAATCGAGTCCATCAAAATTGAAACGTCTGACAAAGTCTCTGGCCGAATCAATGAAACGTCGCTGTCCCTGCTGACCCGATTCCAGCAGCTTGATGTATTTATCCTCCTGCAGAAGATCCCGATCGCCGCCTAAGCCCAGCAAGAACTTTACATATGGATATTTGTCTTTAAACGCCGTTATTTGCGCAAAATGCCGTTGATTGATATCCAGCGGAGTGTTCAGGCTTTGCACCTCGTAGGTCTCCGAACTGATTCCCACATAGCCATAGATTACGTGGGTGCAGAACTGCAGTGCCAGCTCCATGTCGGTTGTGGTGAATTGACTTTGACCTAACGACAGAGAGATGGAGAAATGGAAAGTGAGAGAGAAAAAGAGAAAGATTGTGCAGATTGTGGACAGTGCTGCCGATTCTGGAGAGCAAAAATAGCCGGTTGTAACGGGCAGCTATCCAAAAACAAGCTAAATAGCTAACTTATTAAGGAAAAAGCTAAAACAGCTACAATTTACATCGTTTAAGCTAAAATGTATAGATTTTGTTGGTATTTAATAATAAAAAAATTTAATTTTTAAAAATTAATAAAGAATAATATTTTTAAAAAGTGTTATTTTATTTTTATAAGGTATATAGAATAATAGTTTTTAAAAGTGTTTTTTTTAATTTATATGGAAAAATATTAAAAAAAAAGGATAAAACAGCTACAATTTACATTGTTTAAGCTAAAGTGTATAGATTTTGTTGTTATTAATAATAAAAAATTTAATTTTTAAAAATTTACAAAGAAAAATATTTTTAAAATATTTATTTTATAAAGGTATATAGAATAATATTTTTTAAAAGTGTAAGTTTTTTTTAATTTATATGGAAAAATATTTAAAAAAAAGGCTAAAACAGCTAGAATTTACATTATTTAAGCTAAAGTGTATTAGCTTTTTTTGTTATTAATAATAAAAAATTAAATTTTTTAAAAATTTACAAAGAAAATTGTGTTTTTATAAAGGTATATAGAATAATCGTTTTTATTTTTTATTTTATATGGAAAAATATTTAAAAACCGAAAAAAACGGAAAAAATATTGATTGCAGCTTTAATTTTGGCTATATTTCATATTTAATTCTTGGTAATATCGGAGAAGGTGAAAAGAGCTAATTTCTTTAGAGCAGCTACGTTTCGCAATTTCCGCCGTCAATGCAAGTCAGTTTTGACGGGAAAAAAGCTGAATTGCGCAGCACTGCTGGAGGCTTTACACTGTTGTAGAGTTGCGCACTCACCTTGTCGTTGAAATCCGCGCGAGTCATAGTAGCAAATTAGATTTGGCGCAGCCTGAGCAACCCAGAGCGTAGATAAGGAGAACGCTCCCAGCAGCAACAGCAGAGAGCGCATGTTGGGAGAGCAAGTTCGCCAGCGAGAGAGAGAGAGACCAAGAGAGCGCGCGCGAGAGAGCGACTTAAAGATGCGATGCGTAGATATAGTTAAAAATCCAAATTGAATACGTCCGCACGTAACGAAACACGAACCGAAACTGAAATTGAAATACAAATGGCAATGGAAATGGAATCGAGCGAGCTTTGTACAGCCCCAACTTGGGACAATAGGCTCTATTAGTAGTAGTAGCATTATCACAAGCTCTATCTCACTTGAGTACATACATGGGCACACAGTGGGGTCAGTGAGATCATTGGATTCGGGGAATTTTGACAAAAAGTACCTCTCCGCGATAATACGCGACGTCTAAGTAAATAAGATTCCGATTTTTAATATATAGTATACCATGAAGAAAAGTAACAGTCGCTTTAGCTATAGTTGTAGCTTGACGTCACGAGCTTGTTGTAAATAATTCATTTGCATAAAGCTTTCGATCCCATTTCAGTTAAATTAACACGAAACCTAGATATACAAAATAGACATATGTCTCGCTTTATTGAAATCTCTTTCGTAGTGCTAAGTCTATAATTTGATTTTTATGGCACGTAATATTGGATACTTTTCGCCACTGCAGAATCCTCGAAAATCATCGTATGCAAGATCAAATAGTGCCACGCCTCCCAGATTATTGCTGCGAACATAGGATGCCTTATTGGATGCGTCGTTGAGATCATCGTAGCTAATCCAAATGCCTTCAGTGACGCCAGATTCGATTGCACGATATGCGAAGGTTCCGTAACGCTTTGAGGTGTCGGTTACGACATGCAGAGGCGCCTCGTTGCCTTTCAGGTATTGATTATGCTGATTAGGTACCATGGAACAGATCTCCGGGTAGCTGAGCAGACCGGCTTTCTTCGATTGCAGACCCTCGGCTGCAGCACCTTCGGTATGATGTACAACGGGTATACCGTCGAGTCCCGAGTCGGCAGTCAGGCTCCAGGCATTGCCATAACTGGCGATACCCAGATTGAGCTTAGTCGAGGGAAAACCATTTTTCAACCAGTATTGCACCTGGAAATCGGCATTATAGTGAGGTAGTCGATTCTGGCTGACATCGCCATACAATGGGGCCGTATAGTCGGCCTCCTCGGGATTACGAGCGGGCGTAAGAAAATCGAATGCGGCCAAATTGACAAGGTCAACGAGTCCATTCAGAGCAGGAATGTCAAAGTACCCTGTGAATAGATAGCGAACATATTAGCTTGCTTAGCGAATAATCGAATTAGTACAGGGTATGTTCGAGTACTTACAGGTCGAGTTGACATTCGGCAGCACGGTCAAACTAAGTAGAAATCCGTCGGCGCGCAGACTATCCTTGACATCGCGAACGAATGCCGTGAACTGTTCCTTGTGCAGATTGGCATTGGTGTCCACAACGAAGTCACCCGTGAAGAGCTTCTTGAAACTCTTCCAAGCCGCACCGAGTTCGCCGTGCACCTTGCGCGGCTTGTTGCGCGGGAACTGATAGGCCAGATCGAGTCCGTCGAAACCGTAGTTTTTCACAAGATCAAAGGCTGATCGAATGAATCCGGATTGGCGATTCTTATCGCCTTCGATTAGATCAATATACTTATTCGGATGCTCGGCATCGATGTCATGATCACCGCCCACGCTCAGAAGTATCTTGAGATGGGGATACTTTCGTTTCAACGAGGTCACCTCGGAGAACTGATGCTTATCGATGTCGAGAATCTGATTCAGACTGTGCGCCTGATAGTTCTCGCCATGTATGCCCAAATAGCCGTACACCAAGTGCGAACAGAACTGTAAAGCGAGTTCCAGATCCTGATTGAGTAGCTTGCCGAAACCTGCACAGCGACAGAGAGAGAGAGAGAGAGAGAGAGAGAGAGAGAGAGAGAGTAAGAAGAAAGAGCATTAATAGATAGGCCTGCCTCAAGTTCCATTCTTATCGAATCTACAGTACATAGTACTGTATTATCATTGACTCACAACGGGGCTCAATTTACAATAAACAAGCAACGTATGCGGCGTACACTGAAAGAAATGCAACACTAACTAAATGTGCATTTAAAGATAAATGTACTTACTTATTATAAACAAAAATGTAAAACATATGCAATTGACTTCGCTACTTAAACGTTTCGTTTATACAACAATTAAGTGAAATTTGCGTGTACAACAACGTCGCATTTTCACTATTCACTATTATGCTAAATTTGAATTTCCTTTCGCTTTCATTTCACGCTGCAGCTTAGAATTTTCCCCTTATTTTCTTGATGTTATCTACAGTCTTGTCTCACTGTGCCCATTCGCGCCTCCCAGCGTCATTTCTTGTTCTGGTCCCCAGCTGGGGCAACGCGCTTCTGCCAGTTGTCGCGCTGGACTCGCAGCGTGTTGTACGCGTTCTGCTTTTGTTCTGACAGTGTGTCGCAGTAGTTGTTTGTCGGGTTTCTGTCAAATTGTATTCAAATTGTTTCTAGAATTTTGTTGCTGGTATGTATGATTTATTGATACTAATACTATAAATACGGTATATAACGCGCGCACAAACCTATTAAAAAGCTTGTCTTTGTGCGATGAGCACTTATCACTTGATAAGCCAGTGACCCCAGACATGATATTTCTACACAACAAGTTGCTGCCTCATGTGGGCGATAAATTGAATTGAACTCAATACGATGTGAGTCGACTGCCGAAGTGAATATTGTAATAGGAGAATACAGCTGGGGGTATTACAATAATTCACTTAAGTCATCTGATAATAACATTTTAAAATCACAGTTTTAGTAGATTAAACCTTGTTGAAACTCGACGTATTCGTTTGTTTATTTATGCTAATTTGTAGCTATAATATCAGCAGATTTACCTTCACGCGTATAGCTCTTCGAGTCATAGAAACACACCATGTTCGTGGCGCCGTGTGTGAGCGTGATCAGCGCACACGTGAAGATCGCAAGGCGCAGCAACTGGTTCATGTTGTATAAATTCTCCGAATGTGATTCTCTGTAGAGATCTACACGACGACTGTAGCGTCGTTTATATGAAATCGAACTGAAGCTTAAGTCGAAATCGTATACTATTAATGCGACAAGCAAAGCTTGCGCCGAGCTAAGCTTCATGATATTATGTCAACACGAAAAGCTTAGCAGAGAGTGAGAGAGAGGGAGAGATAGAGACGCAGATATGTAAAGTGTGAGAGAGAAACAAGTCAAGTTTAGTTTTTATTTACAATTGCTCTCGCAGTTAATTTAATTACGCAACTTGTCGTTGTCGTTTTGTTTTCAACGGCTACGGGGTCATGTGAGCGAGGTTAGCAGTCGTTTTTTCCCTGATTACAGATCCAATACTGGCGGAACTCGTAAGGCTAACCGATAAAGTATTTAACGGAGCGTACGATGGGGAACTTCTGGCCAGTGCAGTTACCCATAAAATCATCGTAGATCAGATCGAATAAGGCAACACCGCCAAGATTTCGACTCTTCGCATAGACAGCCTTTATGCCGGCAAAATCGGGATCATCGAAGCTCACCCAGTAGCCATGTGCGCCTTGCTCGTCGGCGGGACTGAGGGCATAGTTGCCATACTTCTGGGTCAGATCTATGACCTTGCGTAGTGGCGCATTGACGCCTCGATATACCGCAGTATGATTGCGTTCCAATCTCTCGCATATTTCCGGCCAGCTCAGCAGACCGTCGCTGACAAGTTCAGCCTGACCGAGAGTGTCGGGTACGACGGGTAGACCACTTAGACCCGATCCTGTACTCAGCTTCCAGGCGTGACCATAGGTAGCTATACCCAGATGCAGTTTCTGGGGCGGACACTGATGCTGCAGCCAATAGTTCACCTGAAATTCGACATTCAGATGGGGCAGACGATTCTGCTCGTCGAGAAAATGAAGCGGAGCCGTGTAGTCGGCTTCCTCGGGATTACGCAAGGGTGTTAGAAAATCGAAGGCTGCCAAATTGATGTAGTCCAGGTGAGGATGCAGTTTGGGCACATCGAAATACCCTGTAAGGAATGAATAGTTCGTAAACCCTGTCATTCAATCAGTTCGAATACGTCTTACATGTCGAATTCACGTTGGGCAATACGGTCAGGGTCAACATGAGATTGGCGGGCGTGAATGCATTTCTCAGATTCCTAACCAGCTCACTGAACTGGCTCTTATGCTCATCCGCCTGGGGATCCACAATGAAATCTCCTGTGAATAGTTTCTTAAACTTTTTCCATACACTTCCAATCGATCCGTGCACCTTCCTCGGCTTGTTCTTGGGCAACTGGAAGGCCAAGTCGAGGCCATCGAAACCGTTGCGACGCAGCATGATCATGCTGCTGTCTATGAAGTTCTGCTGGATCGTACGATTTGCCTGGAGCAGCTGCAGATATTGATTTGCCTCTCCGCCCGCGGCTGCATCGCGATCGCCTCCGATACTCAGTAGGATCTTGAGACTGGGAAATTTGGCATGCAATTGTGTAATCTCACGATAGTGAAACATATCCAGATCAATATTCAAGCTATGCGGCTCAAATGTAACCGGATTGAGTCCCACATAACCATAAACCAGATGAGTACAGAACTGCATGGCCATCTCCAGATTCGTTAGATTCAGCTCGGCATTACTTCGCCTTAGATAAGCATTCGCATCGTAGTAGCAAACGAGTTTCGAACTCGCGACGCACGTAATGCCCATCGTGGCGATAAGCCATAACATCGAAAGATTCATTTTGATTTTCTTGCTTGTTTTTCACTGTGAAATACACGTGTTCACTTACAGAGTGTTTGATTGCAACTGTCTCGTGGAGCTGTCCACCTCCAGTCCCACTCTCATTTATTTCATTCCGAATACCTTATCTCATATTTCAAGCTTACGATTATATATTAAAATTCTGACTAAGTGAGCAGTGACTGGAAAACATCAACAAATATTTATGAAAAAACAAATAAACAAATTGAAATATGCGTCATGACGACTCTGAGATACGCTAATGTCTGTGTGAACGCCTAGATCTCTGCTATTCTATAAGCTAGAAGCAGCAAATTTGCTATAAGGGTTGCTGTATACCCTACGATTTGGAAGTATATTTGAAATTTTGGATGCCAAGCCCCGCTTTCATTATTTGGGTTATCTAAGGTATCTGACAACATATATTATTTGAATCAAGATGGTAGGGTATTTAAATTTATATTAGGCGTATGCACTGTGTATTTCTTAATATATATCGCTTTGTTTTTTTTTTTATTTAGTGTATTGCTCCCGCTTTCTCGATATGCTTTACTTACTGCCTTGATAAAATGATATCTATCAATATTATCGATAGTATTCAGTTCTCCATAAGGTATTTGTTAATATTATTTTCTTATTTATGTAAGGGTATTACCCTTAACAGATGTGCAGGCTATATTATTTACTGGGTATCCGAAATTCGAGTGCCGACGACTTTTCGCTCTTTGATGCCCATGATGAGAGCCAACTCTGAGCTAAACGATCTTCAAAGTTGTCTTAAAGATGATAATAATAAGACAACCTGCTGTGCTTTGAAGGCGGCGCTCGCTCGTCATCTCCAGCTACCTCCATCTCGCTCGGAGCTGGGCAGCTGCTGCTACTTGACTCAGTATGGGGTACTTAAATCATTTGAAGCATTAAATACCCGAAACAAATAATAATGCCTCTCTCATTGGGTAACTAAAGTTCTGCTAATCTCGTGCGTCACAACACACCAGCTACTACCCAGCCATAACTCTCAGCGAATACCTACGCATCTTATATGGTTTTGCGAACAAAGATATGACACAAGCAATTATCAACAAAGGACATGCGAACATGAGGTAGTACGGGGTGCGATATGTGTAGGGGAATGTCGCACAATACGCACGACATAATCCTCGCACGCTACTTAGCCCTGACAATGGGTTCTGATCTGTTGCGAGGGGTGTGAGGGGCGTGTGCAAAGTGGCATTAGGAATGTCCCCAGATTTTTACCGAGTTTACACCCAGTTCACTCTATCTGTGTCATATGTGTGTATTGTTCTACGATATCAGCGGGGAATCGCGTGCAAATAAAACAAGCGACCCATCTGATTGAGATTATATTTATCTGGGTCGCATTTGGAGACCCCAGAAAATAGGTCAACCAGCAGAATGAGAAATATGAGACTGGTAGCACGCTTTTGTATTTGTACAATAACTGCGAATCTGTCGAGCTGTCGAACTATCTATCTGTTTGTCTGTCTATCTACCATATCTATCTAACTAATGGACTTCTAAGTGTGTGTGTGTGTTGTCTATGAGTAAATATGGCTAAAATGTTTGTTGACTTGCTTGCTTATGGCTCGAATGAAACTGGTATTTGCAAACCTCATCAGTCAATTTCAATCAATGCCAAGAAACTACAATAGAAGTGCGAAAAACTATGGAATAAGTATGCACTACTGTGAGATACCCAATGAACTGGAGCTGAGAATTCTTCGATCGAAATAACGATCGATTATATATTCGCTGATTTCGTTTGAAAGGATTGGGAAATGCTTTTTACATTTTTCAAATGTTTTATTTAATTACAAATATATTCTATGTTCATATTTTGTGAAAGTTTCATTTTTGCATAAAATTGTGTGTATGAAAGAGCCGAAAATTGGAACTTAAGTATCTTCGGTAAGAAAATAAAATACACATTATTATAAACATGTTAAAAAATCGAAGATGATATTTTAAATTTTATGCATAGTATACACTACCTTTATATTTTCCCCGCATAGCCCAGTAGTATAATGGGTATCTGACAGTCGCACAGCTGAGGAGATTTTCTCCTCACTTGTTTGCCCTGTAATAATTTGTCATTCGCTTTAAGCTTTTTATCTATTCCAATAAATATTTTTTCATAAATTCCCCCTCAACCAGCCACAGCTCATTTTGCAATTACAATCTTTAGTTTGGCTTCATTGTAATGGAAAATTCTTTGTTTCAACTGCCGAAGAAGCCACACTGCCACCCCAGATATTCGCCCACCTTTCAAGGCAGCCTGGCATAATTAAGTCCAATAATAATTTAAACAAATACCTTTCACTCCCTCCCCCCCATTCACCTCGCGTAATTATCTGTGGCTCCTTTGGCAGCAGGTGCACAAAACCACAAAGTATTTCGTTGCTTCTTTCCTTTCCTTATTCAATTTGTAATTAGAAATCCACCAATTTCAGAAGATGGCAACAAGGTGGTCCCTTCGCTGAATTATCATACAATACGCTTGGGTACAAAAGAAGAAAATTCACTTTTCACGAAACAATCGCCAATAGACGAGAGGCGATGGACAAAATAAAGAGTGCTTGATGTTCTTAATCAGTTTAGCAGCAGAGTTTTCCTATACTAGTTGCAGTACCTTTTTTTTTATTTTGAGGGTTGCTCCCCAAGCAGATTCATCATTGTCAAACTTGGTTTGACATTTTTTAAGGTTGGTGTGGAGGAAGCGTAAGCGAAATAAAATAAAAAAAAAACACGCTGAAAATGTTAACTTTTTTTCGAGGGGCTTTTCAGTTTATTTTTCCGTTTTTTTCAGTTTTTTCACGATTTTTCTCTCTGACATGCCTTGTCCTTTGCCGCCGCTATAATTAGAAATTCATAATGAATTTTATTTACTTTGGCCACAGACGAAAACGGAAAAAAGATACGCGATGTGACGTAAAAATGTAGCTTGACGCGTATTTTTGAGCAAATAAAATTAAAGCACTTCCCCCCTCGACGGTTTTCGAGGCAAACGGCATATCAAATTATCGCTGGGTCTCAGGTACAGTCGCCAAAGATAAATGAGGAGGGTGTTAATGCGGCATGCAGGTATCAAAGAGACATTTAAAAAATGGAATTACATTTTGACTTTATACGGCGGGGGAGTACAAATAAAGTGAAATTTAAAAATAAAAAAACCAGAAGAATTTCCTTTTTTTTGGCTACCCTGTGTGTATGGCATTTGATATTAATGAAGAACCAGATATAAGTTTGCCTTTTCCACACTCGCAATTAATATAAATTAAGTACCGGAGCAAAAGGATTCATGTATATACCCTGTAAAAAGATATAACTGTATGGTACCTCTTTTATTATTATTTTATTTTTGTTTTGTCTCTTTGGTTTGGCGCCACATGTCACCAGAAATGACCTTCGAGTGATTTCTCATATTCATTAAAAGCCTGAGTAACTGTTCTTTATTAGGGGCAAGTGGCAAGTGTCAAAAAAAAAAAAAAAAAAAAACCTGGCCGGAGACCTCAACTTGCGGTGTGCCTGGCGCCTTCTGGTTTTCTGCTCAAGTTGCTTTTGTCTCGGCTTTCAATCTCGGATTACCGATGCAGCTTGTTGCACGAGGTTTGGTTTTTATTGTATTCGGGATTCCAGGCTCTCATGTGTCATCGATTTTACCGAAAAAACTGTGTATTATAATTAAATAATATGCAATGTAAATGAGAATTGACTGAACAAGCCCAGGAAACATATATTATTATCATTAGGTTACTCTGTAGAGTTAGGTTGTTGCTTAGGTTCTTCTGTAGAATTAGGTTCTTTTCTCTTTTTCTGCAGAGTTAGGTTGAGAATCGACTCTACAAGCCTAAGAACTAGTTTATGTAGAACACATATTGTAGAGTTAGGTTCTTTTTAAGGTTCTTCTGTAGAGTTAGATTCTTTTCATTTTTTATTTCATTCATTTGGCATCTATTGATAGTACATAAGCAAAAAAGCATAAATAATTTAAATAAAATAAATAAAGAGAGCTACAGGAAAAAACGTTGAACTGCGCAATACCCTGTAATTTTGTAAAGTAGGCAGACGAATTGTATAGCTCGTTATATATAGAACAAAGTAATGGCTCTCCGTTTTGAGCTCATAGCATTTTAATATAGTATTAGGCAAATGCAGATACCCTACTTCTAATTTGCACATGCATACAGGGTATTTGTCCAATATGTACATGAATTTTTAATTTCATATTAACCGCGGGATAAAAATGTAATTAATACAGAATAATAACAAATTAAATGGTTTGTAAATAAATTAAGTAATGAAAAAAAGAGAACCACCATGGCGCCGCTGTGGTCATATTAAAATAGGAAAAAAGAGCGTAAAACCAAAAGGCTTCATCACCATGTGGCATAATAAAATACCCAATAAAATTCATATGCACATGGTACATATATTTCATTTTAATCAACCCCCTATGATAATTTCGCGTGATTAAGTAACCATTCGCATGGGAGGACAGGCTAAGTTCCACACTTAACCCTATAGCCGAAAAATAATATAATATTTTCACTTGATTCTCTCGTAGCAACCCCGAAAACCCATCGCAATCGCATCACGCATGGTGTAGCGCCCTGAAGCTGATGCTTTCTATTTTTTTATGCAAATGTCGAGGTCTCCGAGACTTTTAAACCTAATTCGATAACTTGAGCAGCAACCCTTTACGCATTATACGTAAATCTTAAAATGTTTTCTTTAGTGTGAGCTTATTATATACACTTTCCACGGGGAGTGGCACTGCTATATCCAGTACCACAAGAATAAACTTACATTCAAGTAAAACTCTATCTCAAATTTCCGAATTGTTGAACATAAAATACCAAATTTAATAAGTAAAAATAATTCATATTTATTATAATGTATGGCACATCATTTATGGCATAAAGTGTTGCTAGTACCTTCTTCTATCTGAACTAAAAAATCGTTAGCGTATTTTCCAGTCGGCTTCCCACAAACCCCTTCGATTTAACAGTATTTTAATTGTTAGGTTTACATTCGGGCCCAACCTCAGAGCTGCAGACAGATAGACAGTCCAAATGTCGAATCCCAAAACATACCATCCCCCCCAGGTACCTCCCGCCCCCAGGAAACTCAGGAACTCTTGGCCACAGTCAAAAAACTTTTACAAAATAATGTAAAGTTTTCTCGCTAAGGCTTTTGCATTAAATTTCTGTGTAAATGGATTTTGCTAATGGATCCAATAATTCATTTAAAAGCTACTTTCTAGATAGACCAAATGCTGCTGTTTGCGTTCCAAGGTATACGAAGTAGAATAGAATAACTTGATAATTCTTCTCTTGCGAAAGCTGTTCGTAAGTAAATAATGATTAGGAAGGTGCTTTAAAGTGCCTTGTAGTTGTTGTACGGATATGGGATGGTATTTTTTTATTTTTAAAGTATTTCGATTTTTAATTACACAATTGCACAAGTTACTGAGAACTTGGTATGGTATTCCATGAATTTGCTACCTTCCTGCATGTTTTATTCTTCTCTTTTGTCATTTTTTTACATACTGAAATTGATTGTGTAGTATTTTTTAAATACTTTTGTTATCATTTACATAGCGAAACTATTCTGCTTATTTATGGAAAACCCTATTGAACACACTGACAGCAAATAAATAATAAATAAATAAATAAATAATAAATAATATATAATAAAAAAAATGATAATTGCCTGTGATGCACTAGAAAATACCCAGTGTATATACAATATTGATTATTTTGATAAGCAAATTTGCAGTATATTTTGGAATTTGCAGAGCTTGAACTTTGTATTAAATACTGCTTTATAGAGTTTTTTTTGCAGGGTATTTATGCAGTTGTATTCACATATACCACTTATGCCCGGAAAAGGTAAATCTGCCAGTTAACTTGGGAGAGTGTGGAAAACGGAAAACAGAAAAGAGAAAAGTTTTCGCAGCGCGTGCCCACTGTCGGCAAGAACAATGGGCGGCACTTTGTCTTTTGTTTACAAAACAAACGCACAAGCGCACGCATACATGCTTTGCATACACATGTGCATATGTGTGTGGGAGTGTGTATATCTGTGAGTGTGTGAAAAAATCAGTGCCGCATAACGAAGGTCCTTTTTATGGAGGGTCCGGTTTGGTTCGTTGGAGGGAGGGGCCAAGGGGGTAGCTGACCATTATTTAGCTTAATTATTTACATGAGTAAACAGTTGAGTTTTATTCAGCAGCGGAGATGCCACCGCTGCTGTTGGGCTTGCGTGTAAACGAACAACGCGGATATTTCATATTTTTATGCCTGCCTGGGGAAGCGGGAAGGCGGATGAAGGTAGGGAGGGGTGGGCGGTTGCTGGGGGTAGACAGGATATATTGGCATGCCGATGCAGTCGATTGTCTTTCCACATATGCCCTAGTGTGGGGTATTTAAGGTTGGTAGAATATTCCCATATGTTGCAATACATCTATATGTTCCTGTACCATAGACATATATGATTTACGTACATTTAATAGAGTATCTGTCAGACACCTACAACAATCAATGCTTCAAGTAAGTGCGGTGTTTCGAGCACCGCAAAAATGCGATTAATGCGATCAAGTACTGCAAAAATGCGGTGCTCTAAAAATGCGCTTACTCGGGGCATTGCTATTTATTTATTGGTATTGCTATTTATAAAGGGTATCCGCAGTTCTAGCCTTGCCCCAAAAAAAAGGAGTGCGTTTATTTGTATATTTTGCATTGCTCTTGCTGCGATGCCCTCAAATTAATGTGAGTGGGGTAGGTTAGTGGGAGAGTTGAGGGAGCTGCCATATGAACACACTCGTGTAAATAACCGCAAACGCGGCGGAAAACGGTCAAAAGCACATTTAATGGGTCGCTGCGTGCAAAGATTGGGGCATGAAGGAAGGAAGAAACAGAAGGCAGTAAAACTTGGTCAAAGGAAAATGGCAAAAGCATTGTGGATGAGCGAAATGAACGGAAATTGCTTGTAAAATATACATATACAAAGAGTCCGCTAATGTCTTTTCCAGCACGGTTCCAATCGCAAAAGTTTTGACAAAAATAAAATAGAATATTAAATGCAGCTTCACCTATAAGAAGTTGGAAATATCTGAGAGCATGATTGAGTATGATTGAGTTTAACTGAACTCTCCCGGAATAACCGAAAAGCACCCTTACATCACATATGCTATTTTTGTATATATTATATATTATATATAGCACAAAAACCTTATTTAAATTGCTATAGCAACTGCTTTTCTTTAGGCTTAATATTATAAACTATAAAATGAATTTCAGAAATCAATTACTTTCCCGAAACTATACCTAGTACTCGGATCTTAACTTTTAACATGAACTTATGTCTAACTTTATTCGTATTTTAGTTTTTTCTCTATTTAAGCAAATTGAACTGAGAGTTTTAGTGTTATTTTTGGCCATACCTGAAAAACACCTTCATATTATTTATAAAAAAAAACACTATAGAAAAGTATATAATACGACGCTCCTTTCAGTGTTACCAGTTAATGCAATGCACTTAAAATGGCGTCGTAATTGGTATTTGCAGCATTTGCATATTGCGCATACACCGCGCATACCCCGCGCGACAGGGTAGCCCAAACTGACCGTACCGCACTGAACTATTGGCGAAAAATGTCAACCGCGCGAAGGAGCAGCCGTATGGGGGGGGGGGGGGGTTCTCTCCGGCACTGCGAAAGGGGCTGGCGATTTGTGATTCGCCTGGTAGGGTAGTCGGCTAGTACCGGATGACTTGGCCTAGGCGGGCAGCCAACCAAAGCGAACCCCAGGGCGAACCAGGGCTGGCGCTCCAGAGTAATTATGCTGTAGAGCAAAGCAAAATAATTACTTGATCGTAAATGATATTATTATTTTGTCGGCGGGTACGCTAGTCGAGCCAGGGAAGTGTGAGAGGCGTGTACCGGCCGGCATGCAACTGTGTGCTGGGATGTTGGAGAGGGGGAGGGGCAGGGTAGCCAAGGGTAGAGGAGGGTCGACAATGATGGTTGCCATTAGCCAAAAGTGCATTGCATTCGTCAAATTTGCATATGCACAGGATACACACACACACACATGCAGAGAGTGGGAAAGAGAGAGAGAGTGAGGGGGGGGGGAGGGAAAGCCTTGCTGTTAGTTGCAGCCATGTTGCCGCACTACACTGCCCTCCCCTTTTGCCGCCCCGTGCCTTCCGCCGCGACAGTCACAAGTTAATTACCTTTTCGTACATTTTCGATGGCCGCGCTCACACAAAAATGTTATTTATTTCACTGCATCCACCTCGATGTGACGCCCCTGCTTGCCCACATATATACACACCTGTATATACATATATATACCTGCATATACCTGCTACACATAGCCGGCTGCCGCGTCCTCATTGGACTCCGCTCCTCCGAATGCGTTTTCGCATTTCGCATTTATATGCAAATTGATGTTTGCATGCTGAAAATGTTGCTATCGCTGCCAACGGATCCATCGGGCAGCTCGACAAATGATGAAGGACTATTGCGCGAGTGGTTACTCCCCCCTGCCCGCTTCTGCCACTCCAGCTCCGGCTCTGTGGCTCCGTTGTTGGTCAGTTTTGTGCTGGACGATCAGGCATGACATCGACATCGACGTTGGCTAACAAATCCATTAGCCAGCGGGGCTTGCTGCGAATGCGCCATTGTTGTTAGCGTTATGGGTGTGTGTGTGTGTGTTATGGCTGTGTGTGTGTAAATCGTTTAGCATTTAATTGGAACAAGTGACAAGTCTGTCGAATCTAAACAGACATGCAACTCGAACAGGTTTACTTAGCAATAATTGTAGAAATAAATCATCGATAAAAAAGCGAGCAAAGAGTGTGGTAAAATCATCTAGCTCATCAAATAATTCCAGGGTATTTATGGGTCAAAATTGCATAACTATTCCAAAACACAGCCATTAATCTATATACATGCATATGGTATATTATAATGAATATTACAATATATAAACATATATTCTTTTTATCAAAATTTCCCCACTGCATTTCCTTAATATGTATATTTATATATATATTATTTATAAATTTGATATATTTATGTATATTTATATATTTATAAATAATACTGCAGACCTTTTGAAAATCCCTAGTACCTTATCACGCTCAAAAATCATGAAGTTCCTGCTACCCTCAACACCTTTGCCCAGGCATAAATATTATCATAGATCTGGCCACAGTTCGGTTATTGTTCCGCTCCATATATGCTACACACACACACACACATATCGAACACTTGAGTCCTTGCAAAGAACATATGTATTAATTTTTCCCCCCTCCTGGAAGGGGGTGTGGCATCCAAACAAACACTCGACGCTTTTGTTCTTGTTGATGGAATTATTTGTTCGCACATTGTCAACTTGCTGACAACCCACTTTGTCCACGCCCCGACCCACTCCGCCCGCCCACTCAGTCTCCTATCTGGCCGTGTGCATCGTATTGTGGCACCAACAACCCCTACACACATGCAGAATGCATTTCGGCTCGACGCTCGACGCATCATCATCATCATCAGCCCAGACGAAGCTTTTTTTCAGCCTCGGATCGACTCGGCTCCAACGTGCGTCGTTATCTTTGCAGTCATTGCATAAACCAGCGACATTTGCAGCTCGCATCCGTTTCAGCCACGCCCCCTCCCGCTCCACGCCTGCCCACATATTCGGTTACAGTTTGTGAATTTTTGACAAACCCCTCGACCGTTCCCCTCCCCCTCTCTCGCTCTCTCTCTCTCTCTCTCTCACTCTCTCAGACGCCACTTGAACAATGAAGCGAGCGGACACTTTGCTGCAACTGCTGCAATTGAGAGACCACACAGGGCACTCTACTCTGCATATATATGTGTGTGTGTGCGTGCGTGTGTGTGTGTGTATCTGTGTGTGAATTGCAGTTCTGCCGGCCACAATGTATCATCGGAGCGAAGGCTTTTGTGAGGCTGTCATAGACAGAAATTCGTTGCATGCAGCCCCAAAACAAGACATCGACTTGATTTGCAACTTCATTAAGTCCAGGGGCGGCCTTTTGTCTATGCCAAAAAGGGGGGGTTAGGAATCAAATCTAGGAAATATGAGCAGGGCGAGGGGAGAGTGGTACTTGCTATAAATCAAATGAAATTGCTTTACTAGCCATCGCATTGCTGCTCATTGTGAATGTGCAACAGGGTTTAATTGGGTTTTCGATGCGCTGCGATAAGAATTGCAATTTCCTGTTTACGCCTGGAGAGTTGAAGAATCGTATCCGACAACTAACTATCTGCGCATTATAATGATATGAGTACAATCATCAATGCATTTGCAACAATCAATCTTTGAAAAATGTGGAAAATCGCATGTTTTCTTAGCAATTTGTTGTAGATCTTTGAAAGTTTTTTGTAAATTTTAGGGATATATTCGCTTTTCTTATGAACTGTATGAGTTTCTTAAGTTTTCTTAATCAATAGATATTTTTCGCTTTTGTTAGATTCTTTAAATACCCTTTTAAGTCTTAGACTTTCCTTGAAATCTTTAAATTAAATTGGGTTTTCGTTTTTACGTTTAAAGTTTCAAATATCTTGAGCATGCAGTTCAATTTGAAGAATATCTTCAATATATATATGAGGTTTAATAAACGATTAACTCCAGTTTTCTTATCAAGTAAATTCCAACAAATTGATCTGAATGTTTTTTATTAAAGTACACAATTTTCAAGAAATAAAAGACAAGCTGAGACCTGCAGGCAACTTGAGCAGCTGCAACAGGCGCTGCATAAATTGTTGTATATTCCCATATATTTTTTTTTGTATATATATATATTTATATATATATATGTTTATGGTATACATAATATATAAAACATATTGATGCCATGCCAAAAGCACATTTCAATTCAATTAGTTGTTCTGTTCTCTTGTAAAAGCTCAAGCGAAAAAGTTGTTAAGTAACATTTTCCCCCTTTCGCATAAGCCGCATAAATTAATTATAAACAACCTACAACGACGACGACGACGACGACGACGAACTGACTGAGTTCTCTGTTTGGCAAATTCTTCGCGGGCCTAACAACCCCATTCGATGGGGGGTTTTTCTATCTATCTACGTATCTAAAATCAGAGCAACACAAAGGCATAAATCGATTAAAATTGCTGTCATTTTAAACTTGGCACATGAAACAAAATACTTGGAGGTCGAAAACGTACGCGTGGGCCGCGTAGGGGTTAAGGTGTGGGAGAGAGAGAGAGAGAGAAAGAGAGCGCATAAGCGAATGTGTGGGAGAGAGCCAGTAGGAGAGAGGGAACATATGCTCGCTTCGAACAACCGTTTGATGCAGCTGAGTCGAAGCTTGTGCCCCATTCCCGGCTCAATGGGGACCCAGGAAGTTAATGGAAAGGGTTTTGGATAGAAAAATTAGGTAGAAAGCAAGGATCTGTAATTGTTCAAGTGCATTTGAAAATTTCAGCAATTATATATATATATATATATATATATATATATATATATATATATATATATATAACATTATTATAATATTTGTAATATGTAATATGTAGCCATACTTGAAATAGTCAAAAAAAAGGAAAAATTTAAAGAAATATCAGATATTTCTTTTAGACTTAAAAAAGATGGGAATCCCAATTTTTTCTTGGGTTATATCGTATGTATTATACACTTTAATATTATATACTTGTACTTTTAAATAATTAAGCTGCTTAAGTTTTAGCTTACATTAAATATTTTTCGTTTGAATACATAAAGTCCTAAGCTTTTCTTTTACCTACATTTTAAATTAATAAAATTAGTTTTCGCAGTTTTTCTTTACAGTTTATTAAATATTTTTGCATTAATTTAATAAAATTAGCTTTCCCTGTTTTTCTTTACAGTTTATTATATATTTTTGCATTTAAATAAATAAGATTCGCGAGTTTTTCCTTAATAACTAATCGTCTCATTTAGCAATATAATCGCTGCCTGTAATCACCGCGATTTCAGCACTATGTAGCATCTCTGCCCCCTCTCAACCCCCGTCAAACAAATTTACAATTTAAGTGGACTCTTCCTTATATGTATGGCATATGTATCCAGCCGTCACGCCCCATACACAGGGCGCGAGAGACCCGCAGCCATCTCATAATATCTCGCCTATGGCTCAACACTTGCGACAACTTAATTTTTACAAAACATGCGAAAAGCGCAATCTTTGGATGGATGGAAAAGTCTTAGAGGAGACCCTGAGAACTAATTGAAATGAACAATGCAATTTTGCAACACTGGAACACAGGGTATGCGCGGTGCACACAGGGTGCCCCGGCGGGTTGCGTGTTCTCGCTCCGTTAATGCGACTGCACTAATGAATTTTTAATTGCGCTGGGGCAGAGCGAGAACTAACTTCAACTAACAATCGAAAAAGCTATCGATATCAAATTGAAACTACACGCATGGCAACGGCCACGCCCACCGCCCACCGCTCACAACCCGCAGCCCACAGTCCACAGCCCACACCGTGCAACGTAAATAAATTGCCGGCAATTACGGCGTTAACAAGTTTTATTGACTGACTAAATGTGCCGTAGCTCCCCAATTGGAGTCAACAAGCGGGGCCCAAGCCGTACCCGGTACCGCCCGAGTGACCAGTGGCAAAATTGTTGCTGTCCCATCGCACAGGGACATTTCATGGGCTTGTACAAACGTTTAAATGTTTGTTAGCCCGACTCTAGTACAAGTGGTGGAGAGGGGTGGGGGTCGCTCCTTCCCGTACCTTCCCTTCTGCCAAATTTATGTTCGCTTTGCCGCCGTCTGGCCAAATCTCGCTTTTCTCTCTTTTTTTTTTGTTTTGTTTCGCGCTGAGGGTGTCTGCCCTTTGGGGACCAGCGACGCCGTCAGAACAATGAATAATACTCCACACACAGAATCACAATCACAGTCGAGTCCCTGGCAGCCCCCGTCCAGTCGAGTCGAGTCCATCGTCGCCCCATTTATTCCGCCAAATCAATCTTCTTTGATGCCGACTCTGACCATGTCCTTGTCTATCGCTTCGACACTCTGTTGCATTTGAAATTTATTAGCGAAATTCCGTGTGGGGACTCGATGGAAGATATACGCTACGGCGTATATGGTATGTGGGTTTGTCTATCATATTTAGTACCCTTATAGGGTTTTAGCTGTGGATTAAATGAAAAAGCGCAATAATATGCTCAAAAAATAAAAAATAATATGTTAAAAAAATGCTAAAAATGCAATAACTCTATAAAAATCGGTACCTCTCTAACATTCTATTAACATGACTCAAGGCATTATCTATTTAAGTGTTAAATCTCATTGAAAATGGTATTGTATTTTCCAAAAAAAAATCAGGAACTTATAAAAGTTCCTGTTGATCAGAAAATTATTTCTCCAATTATTATTTTAGTTTTTATAAACAGCAACTTTAGTTTCCTAGTTTATATATAATACTATATATTCATAAATATCCAATCAGAGATTATACGATTTTTGAAAAAAGTGCTACACTCATGTTCGGAATAATAGCTGAACACAATATGATATTTGAAATTTTTAGTTGAAAATAGTTTTTATTATTTATTTTTTATTTTTTTCCATAATCTAACATTATTTTTGGCAAAATCCAATCATTTTTTCATATGTGAAAAAAACAGATTTTTTTAAATCAATAGACTATCGAAAACTTACGCAAACTAACATAAGTTGTTCTGCGGATTTCACATAGTGAAAATTAACATAGCTACACTTCTATAATATTTCCTTCTGTGGGTAAAATCTTTTTGAAAAAGTACCCATACTTTCGGTAATAAACGAGAACTGACAAAACGACCTAACGACCTATTCTCATATATTTCACTTGCTTCTTCCCACACACACATATTCCTTGTCTATCGCATCGACACTTTGCTGCATTTGAAATTTATCGTCGCGACTCGCAATACGATCTATATATGCGTGTGCTTAATCATATGTGTTCATCTTATTGAGTTCGATTTTTCGCAGATATATTTTTCGCACGTTATAAAGCCGATTAACATGGCAAAAAACCAAAAAGGAAACTTTGGCGAAAAGTACTCGGTAATCGCGCGACGTCGACGACGTTAGCCAATAAAAAGATAAAGCTGCGCTGTCTCATATCACCCCGATTCGGGCACATGTGTGTGTGTGTGAGTTTGCCTCCTGCAACGGTCTCGGGTGGGTTGGCAGGTCACCAGGCACCCCTCGGTAGGGGGTGGGGTGGGCGGCGCAGTACCACAAGGAGCAGCGGAACGCGCTATCAGCATATGCGGTTTAAGTTGCGGTTGACATTTATTTCACGCACCATTGCACAAATAAATGCGTTGCGGCCTGCCATTTGGGCCTTGATTAGGGCCCGGTGGGGGGGGAAGACAATAAACAGCGCAGATAGTCGAGAACATGTTGGGGAGTATGTCTAGTACATAAGACGCGAGAATATTCATTGAGCAACATTATGAAACAAGATCCCCAAAGAGTGTTTAAGCCAGAGAGAGAGAGAGAGCAAGTTTTCCCCTTTAGTTTTGAGGTTATGTTGATAAACAATAAATAGATCAATAAATATTACATTTTTTTTTATAAACATGTTCTTAAATATTATACAAGTGTGAGTGCATAATATAAGTATATTAAGGGTTCAGGTCTTTTAAGAAGTTTTGTACTTAGAAAAATTATTTTAAGCAACTGGGATTATTTAGTAATATTTATAATGTATACAAAAATCCTAGACAATAATATACATCTATAAATATGCTGTTTGAGCTGTTCAATTTTAGATACTAAAGAGAAAAACAATTCGATCTATCGTCAACTTAAAAATTACCATATTTTTCGATTTCAAATCCAAATTAAAATTCATTTCACACTCAAAAGTCTTATATAGTCGTTTGCCATCTCTCCATCTCAATTTTGTTTTCTTATTTTTGCATGTCTCTCTCGCTTGCTCTTGCACATTTTTCTTATTTTTCGCCAGCCCTTGAATAGCATCAATTAAAATTTTAGAGTACGTGACAGGAATTTCAGATGCATCAGTCAGCTACACCAGAGCTACAACAACAACAAGAACAACAACTACTACTACAGCAACCTATAAGACTGCACACACACACACACACACAGCCGGCGTATAAAACTAATAATACTTTGAAGCGTAAAATTAAAATTTGTAGTAGGAAGAGGGAAGCAAGCATCGACAGTGTAGAAGCCTGAGATTCCCTAAAACAAAAAACAAAAATGGGAGAAAAATAAAAAAAAAGGAACCGGTCAAACTTGAGGGCGTTGTCAGGCATCGGCAACAACAACGACGCGAAAAATTGGAAAATGATTTACACATGTGCATCAAATTTGATGATGATAATAATAAAAAGCGCCTGAATGCGAGAGATGGAGAGAATTTGAGGTATGCCTAAAGCATTGACCTCTGCTAGAGGTGTTTTTACTTTTACCCAGCTATAGGATTATGCTACTTGCAACAAGTCTGTTAGCTTTCTCAACCCTATACCATTTTCATGCTCGATTTAATGAATGAAAATTGAAGATCTTTGCAATTATTGAAAGTATTGAAATTTAAGGTACACAGATTGAATACATATAAGATAAGTTCTTGGTGTAAATGAGTTCTTTATTTATTAACTTATTTTTTTTGTAGAAAGTTGATATCCTCAAATAAAACATTCAGATATCGAAGTTTTCTATAATAAATATGCCAAATTAAAATATCTTTTGAAGGCATAATTACAGTAGAACATTTCTCCCAAAATAAGTTCAACAACTTTTTGCAAAGTGTATACACTAAACAAATTCTTAAACAGTATTCATATGTCAGTCTCTGTCTGTTTGAACGCACAGATCTCAGCTATTATAAGAGCTAGGGACATCAAATTTGGTATGAAGATTTCTATATATCGTACGCTACTGCAATATATTTCAAATTTAGACTATCATGCACAATGTCCTAGAAAATCAGTAATATGCGTTTACTAGGCAAAGTATGCAAGTTACAACTTTCTGCCTTAGCATTCAAATAGATATATTTTCTATTAAACTATGCTGTAAGTTTCAAATCTATTAAAGGTATACAAGTTAAGGTTTTCCTTGTTTTATATTTAACAATTTTTTAATAGATCGAATAGTACTGATTGTATCTGCAAGATTTGCCAAGTCAGCTGTAACTAGAACTGACAGTTTTATGGGGTTCCTTGCCTCTTCCTGCTCCGCCCAATTAGCCCAATGATTGAGCGTATTTTGATGGACTCACACACGTATTAGCCGTATAGTAGTAGCTCCAATGTTAGCGCTGCCTGCAATTGAATCGTTAAACCGTTAGAAAAGTATCTCGTATATCCCACATTAGAAGAGGAGGACGAAAGGAAAATGAAAATGAAAATTTTAATTGCGTCCCCACAGCGAACAGGCGCGTGTGTGTGTGTGTGTGTGTGTGTTGACTTTAATTGTATGAAAAAGCAAAAACATTCTAATTTACACCCGAGTGTGCGTGTGTGCGGTGTGTGGAATGTGATAGTGTAATTATTATGCGGTGTTGGGTTTGCACAAGCAGCGATGCGATGCCCGTGACGGCGGCGAAAGAGTTGCAATAGAGTTGCCCTGCCCTGCAAGATTAGAGTGGCAGCTTAATCGTACCCCCTCTGCCTGCCCGCCTGCCTGCCTGCCTATCTGTCCCTTATCCCCGACACCTTTGCATACGCACATTCGTTTTGCCCGCGTCCTGCCCGAGTCCTGCCAGAGTTGCCTGTCGCCAATTGGCATAACAAAGAACGGAAGTTACACACGCACACACACACACACAATTCCCATTGTTCGCCCTGCTAATTAAGTTGACAATCCATCATCATACATCATCATCATCATCTGGGGGAATATTTACACATTCTTCTTTTTTTCGTATTTCTAAATTTGCGCATTTTATTTCATCTGTGATTGAGGTTTTCTAATTTTGGCAATTTGTAGAATCAATTTCCAAATGCGGCACGCGTGATATAATGCATAAGGGGATTGGAATAAAGCTACTGACTAATTTACTTATGATATTACCGTATGGTATGAACAATTGGAATGGGAAATATGGTGAAGGAATCAAGGGAAAGATGAACTAAGTTTTCTGGGACTTTAGCAGCGATGGCAACAATTAAAATATGAAATTTGAAAAAGTGGAAAATAATTTAAATATTTTATATTATTACTTAAATCGAATTCAGTATTATATAGTTAATTGGAATGAAGAATATCGTGAAAAAGAAGAATATCGTGAATCAAGGGAAAAATTAATGAAACCAATAGAAACTAAGAATTTTTTGAAAATATCAACAAAATATAGAATAAAATTTAAAATTTTGGTATACGTATCCATGTATACGTGATTAATGGGAACGAAGAATATCGAGAAAGCATCAATGAAACGACGATGGGATTTAGAATGGACTTTAGAAACGATGGGATCAATTAAAACTTGCAAATTTTTAAAGAAATTTCGTTAAAAGTTGAAACAGATCTATCTATATTATGTCAAGTTTTGGGATAAATCTATTTCCAAAATTGAATCTGCTAAAGCTAGCATTATTTGAAATTTCGCAACAATACTAAGAAAATCTTTTTTTTTGTTTTTGCATTGCAAATACTTTATAAAAACTAAATATATCCATATATTTTTCAACTTTTTTCGCCATTTTTCTGCACCCCTTCGTCCCTTTTCCATCTAGGGGTTACTATATGCGTTTTTGCCCTCTTTGGCGAAACCTTTTTCTTTCTGCACTCCGAAACCCCTTTTTCTGTTGGGGGGTTACGATTCGCCCAAAAGTTGCAGGTAAAAAAGGCAAATGACTGTAAAAAATGAGAGAGCAAAACCCATAGCATTACGATAGGGATCTATGTGTGTTTATCTCTCTCCCACTCTCTCTCTCTCTCTCTCTCTCTCTCCCTCTGTATCTGTGTGTGAGTGTGCCTAAACTCAATTAGCATAAAGTGCAATCCATCATAGAAAATGTCAAAAACTGCTGAGCAAAGTTTTCACAAGTCACAAGTCAGTCCGGCAAACTGATAAAAAAAATTAGAACCGTAGACAGGGGAGGGCTGAGTGAATGGTTGGTGGGGGGAGTGGGAAAAACAAACCGATAGAAGGTTAGAAAATTCGAATATATTAAATAAATATAATAATAAAGTTGGGCTCTAAAGTTAGGGTTGCTTGCAAAAAAAAAAAATGCAAAGAAACGCGTATAGAAAAGAAACTATAAAAGGGGGTGGGGGGGGCTGGTGCTGTGGGCGAAAGATTTCCGTTACACAGCCCCCTTGCGGTATCGTAAAAATAGTTGCTGGGCGTAAAAATTTTGCATGTGTGTATGTGTGCGGCAGTCGAAAGATTTTTATTGCATTATCTCAGGTATTTATGGGCTTCCTAAGCTATAAAATGCCCCTGCCTGGAATCCCAAAAAGTTGTAGAAAAATCTTGGCCAAAGCATGTGGCAGTTATTACACAGGGCGGGCGGGGTCTTATAAATATTCAGGTGAACTGGGCTAGCCTTTTGTCTGCTTTTGAATTATTGTCACTTCTCCAGGCCGGGCCTGTGCCTGCGCCTGTGCCTGGGCCTGTGCCTGCGCCTCTGCCTCGTAAACTTGCAACAAAAGACGCTCAGGATATGGTCATGGTAAACTCCAGCACGCAGTTTCAGTGTATGCAAAGGACACTGACATAAACCAAATTTAGGCAGAGCGGGCAGGAAAAAAGGCGTTGCACAGCAGCCCAGGATGTCGTTACACAGATCACTTAGGGCCGAATATAATAAAAACCATAAAAGTATATTGCGAATTGGACAGTTTTCGCAAGGCATAACCAAAGAATGAGTTTTTCTAAATAATATGATACAATTTTAAAAGTATATTCCATGTCTAACATATCTATTATATACATATATTTGGTACTTTCACAAATATCTGTGTATCTCAAATATATTCGTGTTTATAAATGAAAAGTATATATATTGTTTACTATACGACATATACCTTAAAATGTAGATTTTCTTAATATATTAGTTTTTATTAATACAAGTTTAATAATATTTGTTTACTATAGAATATATTTAATAATATCTACATAGCTACAAAATAATACGGCACTTTGATATCGTTAATTTAAATATATTCTATACCAAATTGAAAACATTGTAACATAATATAATATATTATATTTTTTTTAAGCAAGTAATATTTATTTAAATTATTAGTAGTAATTTCTAGGACATATTACGATTAGACCTATGGTTTAAAAAAATCATCGTTTCTTGTAGAAAAAGACCCTATAAACTATATATTCTCTATCAGCCGAGTCGATGCTGCTCTCTCTGTCTGTCTGTCCGTCTATCTGCCCTATATATCTGCCGCTCGGTCTGTAGCCGTACTCATTTGTTATACAAATTATACAATTAATTTTAATGTGATTTCTTTCTATGAACAGGCATAAATACCTTCTTAATCCCAGCTAATAAGCTAATCTTTCAAATTTTTCAAGAATCAAATAAGCAAAGAAAAAACAAACAATTTATACACCAAATTACAAGACGTTAATTTATGGTCAATTCTTAATAGTACTTCCAAATTACGTTAAGAACAACGGAACACTCGAGTGCACTCGATTCTACCTGGTATTAACTTGTTTACACTGTAAACTTGCGAAAATGCGGAGAATTCTTTGTGATCTTCGGGCTTGTTTTGCGCTGTTGCCAAGCTTCTTGATGAGATTTTCCCTGCAGTTTGTCGTAATTAGCGACGTTTCCGCTTGTTTAATTGCCAAACAAGGCAGCAGAAACAGGAAACAAGCAGTGAAAATGATAATCAGACAAATTTGATGGAAAAAACAAGGAAAAATTGAAGAAGATTTCCAATTTGTACATCAAAAAACGTGAATATCTCTACAGAATTCCTGCAGATAATTATAATAATTAAAATCAGAGATCTCCTTGAATTTACGGCATATACGAAATTAATTGTGGAAAATTGGAAAATCATAAATTAATGTGAAAGCAGCAGCAGCGACAGCGGCAGCAGCAACGACAACAACAGCGTCAGTAATAACAAACTGACAGTGTGTTCCGAATTACGCAGAGACTAAAATCAAAATATTATTTTTACCTTGCAAGTAAAATATTTATTTAATATTGTTGTACATATTTTTATGTGCGAGGGTATGCGTCGAGTACCCGCAGCCCCAGCTCAAAGGGAAATGTCTTTAAATTGTAAAACGAGACACATCAGGCAGGGCGAATATAAATACACGCACACAGTCACACACCCTGTTCAAATTTGTGAATGCAATGGCAAAAACAAAAGCTCTTAGGTAAATAATGAAAAGCGTGCTCTTAAAATTCAAGCAAAAACAACGCAAGGAATAGCTAATGCAAAGACAGAGAGAAGCAGAAGCAGCAGCAGCAGCAGCGGCATTGCGCCACGGTACGTGTTGTATATAAGGAACGTAGTGGAAACGAAACACTACGCAGTGACGCGTTTCAGGGCGGAGCCAAATGCCGTAAGGGCCAGCATGGAAGTGAAATGTTTGTGTGTATGAGTGTGTGTGCAATACAATGAAATATTAAGGAAACGAAACACACAGCACACCGGCAAGCGTGCGTGAGAGAGTGAGAGGGGTAGACTAAGAGAGCGCCACGCACGCTCAGAGAGAGCGAATTGCCAAACGAATACCAATGCATGGCACGAGCCGTATGCTTGCGCGTGTGTGTGTGTGTACATACGCATACAAATATCACACACAAATATCTGCACACAAAAAGTAGCAGTAGCAGTCGGCAGCGGCAGCGTTCGTCGTCGTTGTCGTTGTCGTTGTCGTCGATGCCAACATTGGTTGCCCAGAAGTCTCGCGAACTGTTGTTGGCCGCAGACACAGAGCGCGCTCGCTAGCATCGGCAGCGTCGTCAGCGGCGTCGGCAGCGTCGTCAGCGACGGCAGTGTAGCCACACTCACATACAGCGGCAACACTGTTTAATACTGTCACAGAACGTGTGTACAAATAACCAAAAAGTTGGAAATTCTTGTTTCCCAATCGGAATCCAATGGGAATTGAATTCTCAAACTGTTTTTGACAGTTATCGTTTTATTTCTTTTGCTTTTGCTTCTGTGTGCGATTCGCAGTGTCGCCGGCGCATTGCTCCGCCCATCGCATATCGTCATATCCGACAAAGCGACCTATCGATTTACATTTGCCATCCCATCTGCCAATTGTCTTCATACTAATTACATCCAACTCTTTTTGAGGTTAGTTTCTTCGCTATTCTTCGTTTTGTGTTCAAGAACTTTGGAAATTATTCTGTAGAATTGAAATTAAAAATAAAATCGTATTATTTAATTAAATACGTTTTATTTTCTTTTTTCAGCGGTTTTATTAGGTATTTCTTATAAATGGAATTGACTTTTGTATTTATTATTTATATTTTGGTATATTGCTTCAAATTTGTTGTTCTTTCTTATTTTTCCATCGGTTTTCATTGAAATTTTATATAAATGGGATACAGAATTTTCCTTCTAATTATGATAACAGAAGAATAATATGCTGAAAGTGTATAAAAATCACCTTTAACTTGAAAAGATATTGCAGCGGATCATGCACGTGCATTTCAGCAACTTTACAGGCCGAAGAACCCCATGTCTCCTCTACTAACATTAATTATAATACCACGTAAATCACACTTTTGAAACTACAACCTTGTATGCTGAATAAAGCATTACCTTTCATGTTATAATCTAAATGAAATATCAGCGCCAAACATGCTTCGTATTTTCCATATTTATTTTAGAGTAGGGTTCGGGTTAGCTAGTGAGGTTATGTATATGTATGTATTTAGTTACATCTCATGCCATTAGCCAGAAATGGCTACGAATGCATTTTCTCACCTTTCGTAGTCGTAGTGCCTACTCGAAGAGGTAGCACCTCAATCATAGCCATATCCCCATGTTATTTCTCCACTTTGGATAGGACGGACTATATATTATATGCACATTTTGTGCTGACCAGGGAGTCCAAGTTAAATTTCCAACAACTAAATCAAATGTCTTGATAAATTGCATTACACACGCAACCTTTTCATCCAACAAAATGGCCAAGCTGTTTTCGATGCCTATCTGCCATTAAAATGGGGCCAAATCTCTCTCTCTCTCTCTCTCTCTCTCTACTCAAGAGTCTAGACCCTCACATATCGTATGGCCAGGCCTATCAAAGCTTTCTGCAATTTGCGTGTCTTTTTGTGTATTTTCTATGTTTTCCATTGTTTATAACGATTTTCCACTGTTTTCTTTACAGATATGTATGGGTGTGTATGATATACCGTAAGATTGAAGATTTATAGGGTGTATGCTACAATAACTTATGCTTATACTCATACATTTCTTTAAAGTAGTTTTATTTTTCTTGATATATTCCTGTTGAATTTAAAATTAGTATCTTTATTCTGCTATTATTGCAGATCTTTGCTTTTATATGAGCAGGAGATATGAAATTAGACACAGAGGTTCCTGCAACCCTTAGGTATATAGTGCATATATAAAATTTAAAAATACACAATGCTATGCTATTATAAAATCAGATCTCTGCTATTATAAGAGCTAAAGATACTAAATTAGGTGTATAGATTCCTGTTATCAAAAGAAAGATAATACATATACTATAAAAATTGCGCAGATCTCTGCTTTTATATGAGCTAGAGATGTGAAATTTAGCGCATAGGTTCCAGCAATCCTAAGGTTTAAAATGCATATTTTAATTTGAAAAATACACAATTATACGCTATTATAATCGCAGATCTCTGCTATTATACAAGCTGAAGCTACGAAATTTGGAGCATAGATTGCTGTAATCATTAGCCAGATAAAGATTATTTGAAATCTGTAGATTCACGCTCCTAAACTGTTTTAAATGCTTTCCAATGCGGTCGCTG
Source organism: Zaprionus inermis (assembly GCA_018151445.1). Lineage (NCBI taxonomy): Eukaryota > Metazoa > Arthropoda > Insecta > Diptera > Drosophilidae > Zaprionus > Zaprionus inermis. Next base: position 3,390,943 of record JAECXD010001696.1, read on the forward strand.
GTTACAAAAATACGATTCAGTTGATAACGAGAGGGTGCTGCTGCCCGTTCGAGTCGGTCAGTTGAGGCTGGCTTTGAATGTCTTTTTTTGTACGCTAGCTCGCACTGTGTGTGGGCAAGTGGAAGATGATTGTACCGAGTGTATTCACATTATATTTAACATTAACATGCACAGCAGCAACAACAACTGCGGCGGGTAGCAACAGCAGCAGCAGCAGCCCCAGCAGGAGTAACACGTGTGAAAATCACATTCCGTGGCATCACCTACGCAAATTACCAAATGAACACACGCACCCGTACACCGGTGGGAGAGAGGTTAGCCGGGGACACGGGGTACTGCTTCTGTGCCAGGTTTGCCGATGGCGGAGAGAGAGCCTTTTACTTGGCGAACTGCTAACGTGGACGGACGCATGTCTGGACGGGTTAAACGCGCTCATCATGCCAAGCACGGGGCGCGGCGAGGAAAAAATGGAAAGAAGGGTAGCGGTACCAAGAGGGTAGAAGGAGCCACCTGCCCGGGCCCGAGCCCGGGCCTGTTGCTTACTCATATCCATTCATCGATGATTATTGCGTTAATTATTATCCTGTTAGCTGCCCCCGGTGCAGCAGGCCTGGTATGGTCGGCAGTTGGGGCACGTTTGTGCGTAAACTTCAAAAGGAATGTCAGCTATTTTTGTGTAAGACCCTCCATACCTGTTGTACTACGTACCCGTAGAGGGGTGAGCAGGAGGAGGAGGAGGAGGAGGGTGCAGGGTTTAGCACGGGGCTTAACACCGTGCCGAACACACGCATAGGCATGTCGACCTCAGCGACCCTAAGCTGGCCAGCTCTCATCATGACTATCACCTCCATCTGCTCTCCCAGTCTCCCTCCACGTGCCTGTACGCAACCGACCTAATTATCATTCACTGTAGCTGCTGGTGACTTCGGGTTATGGGTTCCTAACTTAGAAATTCTATCGATAACTTGTAGATTTATGTTTTTATTTGATTGAATGTTAAGAGAAGGTAAGGAAACGGACCGAAAACTAAGAAACTCATTCAAAAACTTATACAATTCTAATTTTTAATTTAAATATTTTTAATATTTTTTCAAAATAAGGTATTTCTTTCTTCTTATCTGCATTACTAACTTAGAAACTCTAGCAAAAACTTGTAGATTTATGTTGTTTTTAATAAGATGTCTTAAAAAGGTGTTCATTACTTCTTAAAAGCGCTGAAAAAGCTGAGAAACTCTAAAGAAAGTATTTATTTCTTCTTCTCCAGGTTCCTAACCTAGAAACTCTACCAGTAACCTATATATTTCTTCTTCATTCCTAAAAGAAAGTGTTTTGTGCTTCTTTTCTAATTATATGATATCATTTTAGTATTCCTGTTTGATTGAGGAACTCTTTCGTTTCGGATGTGAGCACAAATTTCCCACACTTAAGATCTCCCAACTTATCTCAGAGACCGTACCAAATTCATTTAGTCAATCATAGGAAAACGCTCGAGGCCCCATTACGAGAGCTTGATCAACTCGACTTTGGTTTTCTCCACATTGCCTGTGTCTTCTGCACTGAAGTGTCCATAATCAATCAAAAAACCAATTTAACATATCGTGTTGACCAGTTATGTAAATATATATAACATATAAACACCGTTACCGGGGTGTATAAATACCATTTATTGAAATTCTCGTCGAGCTGCTCGACTTCTTGCGCATTCTGGCAGCGCCTTCAGGTGCCAATTAGGAATTTTCTTCATTCCGCAAAAGCAACAATTACTTTAATGTCTCTGAAACACCTGACTGTGCCCCGTCTGCCTATCGATATCGACCATATACATATATATGTATGTCGAGGAGCTCTCATCGAGCTGCATTTGCTTTCCAATTTCGTGTCGCATTTGTTTGCCTACCTGTTTGCCCGACGACTAATCGAAATTAAATGACGTGTGAATGATGCCAGCTGTCGGAACACACATAGCACATACCACGTACCACAGAAGTAGTACCTCTTTCTGTTCCCGGGTTCGTTGTTCTACGTTCTCTGCATACCATGCGCGCTCTTGATAATTTCCGATTACAAATTGCTACTGGCTTCGTTATAATTGTTTCTTTTTGTCATGATGTTTGCCAGCCTGTTGATTGTCGGCTGTCGGTTTTGTGGTTCTTTCAGGCACCCTGCCAGCCATACAAAAGGGTATATCAGGCAATAGAAATAGGTATCAAAAGGAACTCTTTCAGATACGAGAAGGAGAGTATGATCTCAAGTAGTATCATGCATATGCACTCAAAGGTTTTTCAACTCATAAAATTCTTTTAAAGCTTTTCCAACTCCAAAGATCGTATGGCATTTTTTGCCGCATGTTGGGCATATTTAAGTCGTACCCTACCTTCGATTGTCTGCCCCATTTGTTTAGCCACACATGTCTATCAGTTTTTTGACGCTTATTGGATTGGGTAGTCCCATAACACAGTCGTCATAAATTATATAGACCGCATTGTGTACGTTTGATTGCGATTATGGCTGCGACAAGTGATATTTGCAGCTTTCATAAATTAAATATCGTGTTGGAAACCATTTAACGCTATATTCAATAGGGTGCTAGGGTTTGTAAACATGTCGGAAGGAACTACTAGGCTTTATGCTAAAGTAGTGCCTGAACTGTATTAACTATCTTTTCTACAGGCTGCTAAACTGTATCCTATATGAATTAAGCTACTCAATCAGATATACAAACTTATTAGATAACCCCTAAATATTTCCAGCGAAAACTGCGTGAGGTTCGTCTTAATGAACTCATTTGAACTCAGCTATAATTTATATATATTTTTATGGCTGATTTGTTATGGTTTGTTTTAACTCGAGGTATGATCAAAGTAAGGAGAGAAGATAAAGCAATAACAACGAAATACTGAGCGAATCTTCAGCTAGAATCAGCCGTACTCCATAATTGATTAGCAATTACAGCCAGGGTTGCTGCCTTCCACTGATTTCTATGCTGCGCACACACACACACACACTTTGCTGCTCTGAGGGCTAAACCCTAGAACGTTTTTGAACGTCTTGCGACGCTTCTCTGCCCCGTGCTGTCTAGGACTGTCATCAAACTTTACTCAAGCTGTCATTATTTGCGACTTTATGCTAATAGTTTCCCTATATATACGCCATATATGGACATATTCAGCTGACGAACCACGAAAATAAAAAAAGGAAGCGCAAACAATGTCGCAGGCTTACCTAGTGCACAAAAAAGTCGGATCATTTACATATAAATTAAAACCCTATAGTATACTCGTACATTACAGTATGTGAGTGTAATTTGATGATAATAACGAGCATAATGGAGGATGCGCTGCGTCGAGATTGTGGCAACCCTGCATCCCCTCTCTCGCTCCCTGTGTTCTTCTCTCTCTTCGGTATGCGACATTCAATTGCTCGTCAGAAATTCCGCACAAAATTTCATAAATGTCAGAGAAACGGGGGAGAGAGAGAGAGAGAATGGGCTGCGAAGGTGGAGAGAACTTCTGGACGATTGTGGCATAAATTTTCATGCGACAAACTATGGTCGCATAACTGGCACATGTCCTGTACGGGTATAGCCCGTTGTCCTTCTGCACAGACCGGGCACAAACCGCAAAATTATAAAATGTCTTTGATGGGTAGCTGAGTATGCGACGGAAACTGGAGCCCAACTTGTCGTCGTATATTCCAATGGGTTTTTTTTCGCTTTGTAGCTTGACAGTTATGCGCTTCAAAGGGATTTATCCGTGCACATATCAAATAGTTGCCGAGAACTACGCAGAACTAACAGAAAAACTAGAAGAAAATAACTTTATAACGCAGCAACGAAAAGCAATCAGAGAGGCAAACGATCCCAAATAAAGTAAGTTCGCTTGTTGACCGACATTCCACGCTTGTCTACACACACCAAGCGGTGTGCCTGACCTGAAAGTCGATTGATATATCCGATCATTAATTATCTCCACAACGTTCATACATACGGTAGGTTCGAGCTCTAACGACGCCTACTTTCTTGGCGCATTATTCGTTTAATTTCACGGTTCATATTTGTTAAAATTTAAATTTGTTTTTTTCATTTCGATGGCAATTTAATAAATTGTTGCTTACATTTCGGTATTTTTGGCTTTACCAGCTACCAGATCGAATAATTCCAAGTGTAATGCCGACAAGTGATCGACTGTAGCATGCCCTGTAAAGGCAAAGACCTCTACTTATACGTAGTAAAGGAAATACCTTGTTTTACTTAGGCAGATTAGGTCGTCCGTTCTCCGTTCGACTGAGCCCTGGCAACTCTGGCTCGTATTACTAAGTAAGTTTAGCTTAATAGCGCGGAAAGCAAGTACTAGTTCATACTAAACGAAACCGAGAAAGGTCGCGCCGCATTTCTCGCTAATGCGAAAACTTTGAAGGTCTCTCTCAGGGTATACGCTGCGTCTGCCCTACCTTTTCTTGTAACTGTCGATAAGTGTGCTTTGTTCTCTGTTCTTTCCGCTCTCTCGAATCATAATGCAAATAGTATGCCAAAACAGACAACCGATAGAGCAATCACCGTGGGACAAGGCGTAATGCGAATACCGTGAAGGTATTCCACGTGTTACATTACTTTTCGTATAACTGTCGATAAGTTGGCTTTGTTCTCTAGCCATAGATATCGCGGTGCCCAACCCAGGCAACGTTGCGACACTGCACTACCCCAGACACCCTCTAATTGCCATAATCCATTTAGAGATGGTAGCCCTATGGCTCGTGGTAGCCCTGACTCGACTCCACCACGACAATAATAGCGAGAATAAAAAAGAAAAAACAAACAAGCCGTGCCGGGTTTGGTTAGGTAGCTCAGCAATATGACAAGTCTAGTAAATAAATAATACCCTCACCCGCGGTACGGCTACCACCCACTGTGCGACCGTGTAATAATAAAAAGAAATGCGAGACGCCTTCGACGAAAATCCTTTTTATTAGTCCGATAAAAGCGGGGACGAACGAAGGAGAAACAGAGGGCAAAAGACAGAACATGGAAGAACATGAAAAGCCAATGGGCCGTCAGACAATTTGCATTGCTTTCTTTGCCTTTTCGTTGGAATTGTACAAGAAAAAGCTGTGCTTATTATAATTTTCTTTGTGCATTAGCCCCGGCCCAACCCACGGCACGCCACCCTGCCCACTGTGCACAGTGGGTTAAATGGCTAAATGCCATTTCGTTGTAAAAGGCGAACTTAATGTGTTTGGCTTTTTTATAGCTGTTTCCGATTCGTGTTTCTCGCTGAAAATATGAAAAAATATCGTACTTCTCTCTAATAGGATTTTAGGGTTTCTTTGCCAGATTTCTTCGCAAATCCCCAACAGAAAAGTACTATAAATATGCTATAATTCGATCTAATGAGATTTTTATTTTTTTTTTACATCTACTCCATGTACTGCTGTTTATTTCGAGTACTATGCAAATAGATATAGTTTGTCTGGTGGTAATACTAGTGGAGATAAAGCCATAACTGTTTACCATACGTACACATGTTGTATAACTCTCGACATCGGCTTATCATAGAAATAGAAATATTTGCTCAGCTCTCTGTGGCTCTACCAAAACAGAGTTATTGCAGTAGACTTTGAAGTCTGCCCGCCAGAGGGCCACACAAAGCCTCCTTACGACCCTTTCTTAAGAAACATATTCAAAACAATCCATACTAAGACGACTACGAGAGCTTCACACCTTCACCTTCGCCCATCGGGTTCGTTTATTGATCGTTAAACATGATTTAGGCCCGACAATAATACATTGTTTGGCCTACCCAAGAAGTCGTAACCTCATCGTGCGGTTTCCCTCTCTCCCTCTCTCCCTCCTGCCTCTTTCTGTCTCTTAGGTTCGGTTAATTTGCCAGCCCATCAATTTACACTCTTCAAATTGTACACTGTTTCTCACTGTTCTTTTGCCGACAAAAGCCAAGAAACCAAAGACCAAGAAAAGACAAGCAGCTACCGGTTGAATTTGCGGACAGACCCAACAACACAATGCAGATCGTTTCAAATAAAAGATATTTATGGGGTGTAGTAGTGTGTTCTTTGCGCCTTTTAACTAGTAGAAGCGCGAAGTATATACTTTGTATGGGCTGAAACTTCGGGAAATCGTGTAATCCTATATTATCTCTGGTTTTAGAAGTTAATACAAAGTTTTTTTTTAATGGGAAGTAGATAATACACATGAATAATACCGCTTTCAGATAATTAGCAGTAGATTTTTATTTAAAAATATATAATACAGTTGAATAATATCGGGAGAAGTTATATTTCTCTGGGTTCAGAATTTATGTGATAAATAGATAATAAAGATAAATGATAAATTAATAAATAGTTAATACCGGTGAATAAAATCGGAAAAAGTTGTATTTCTTTGTTATTCTGGATTCAGAAGATGTACAATAGTTTTAAATAGATATTGCAGATAAATAATAACGTGAAAATGTATATTCCTATGTTCTCTTTGGTTTTAGAAGATATAGATGAATTTTGAAAACATAAATAGATAATAACGATGAATAATATCGGGAAAAGTTATATTACTTTGTTATCTCTACTTTCAAAGGATATAAACTATATAGTAAATAGCTAATACAGATGAAAAATTTTAGGAAAAGTAATATTTTTTAGTAATTCCTAAATCCAGAAGTTGCACAGTAGATTTTCAAAATTAAACTGATAAAACCGATAAATAATATGTGCATATACCACTGTTCATAATTTAAAACTCAAGAAAAAGGTTTTTCTTTTTTTTTTCTTGTATACAAAATACATATAGATACATATCTGCATACTTCTGTCAGTGAAATATCGAAACCACAATTACTTCACCATTTTCAATATAGAAAATGATTGATTGTTGTCCTTTCCAAGAGAAAACTTGCAATAAAATTAGTCGTTAAAGTATTACAAAACCCCGCAAAGACGGAGACAGAGAGAGGGAGAGAGAGAGCGAGAGGGGGGAAGCGCAGTTGTCTTCACCATCAATTGCCAGTCGAGAGTCGCGCTATCAAGGACACAGCTGTCAAAGCGGCGCATCAAATAAATGACAATAACAGTCAAAAATTTTTGTCACGCAGTCTGAAAAAACGCGCCACAGTGCGACGTAATCGGTTCTGCTTACGCAAGTCACAGGCGAAGCCGAGGCAGAAGTCGAAACTAGCGATAGGCGAGGACAGAAGGCAACGGGCTAATGTTGGTCATGCGAGTCGAGTGTGGGCTGATGATGATGACAGGAATGGAGAGCGGGCGGGAGAGAGAGAGAGCGGCGGCAGTGTGAGAGCGTGAGGAGTGTGTCACGCGTGTGATTGACAAGGATTTATGATTCTTTTGCAAATGTTTTTAGTCAGCTAAAATTTTAATATCGGTAACGATATCTGTCCCACTCTCTCTCTCTCACTCTTCCTTGCAAATACTTACAAAGCAGATGTATGTGTGTGTGTGTCTGTGTGTGTGTGTTTGTTGTCTGCGCTCGGTTCAGTCACCTCAGCAGAGTAAAAGAATCTGCGGCAAATGTTTGCACACACTCACACGTTGATTTTTTTATGCGCATTGCATTTCATCTCTAAGTTGAGATACGTATTAGCAAGCGCAGCACGAGAGAGAAGTCCTTTACAAATTTAGAGTACACTGTGCGGGTGTGTCTGTGTGTGTGTGTGCATGAATATTCATGACTTGTTTATGCATATTTACGTGTCAAGTGATTTTCTTCTCCTCGTTTTTTTTTTATGCTTGCGCCCTCTTTCAATCGGCCTCTTTGTCTCAGCACACTTGCAGCCCGCTCGCCTGCACTCCACACACACACACACACACTCTCACTCTCTCACGTTCATGCACATGCTGCTGTCTATTTCCTGCATCCTGCAATGCTCTCTTCGCCCACGCGCTCACTCTGCCGCTCTGCCGCTCTCCCACTCTGCCGCTCTCTCTACGTGGCTGCATTTCAAGTTGTTTACCTTGGCAAATGTGACGCGCTGTGTGAGAAAATTTTTATTTATGCTCAGTTCAAACGTGCGTTCTGTTTGCTCGCCAATTTGCCGTGGGGACGAGAGAGAGAGAGAGAGCGCGCGTACAGGGTGGTTTGAGGTGCTGCAGCTGGGTTTCAATTGCAGTTTGTGCTGTGTGTGCAGAAAAAAAGCAGCGCAGGCGGTGGGCGAGAAGAGAAGCTACTGCAGCTGGCATTAAATTCGACAAATTCAGTGCGGAATGCGCATTACCACTACAAAAGAGACAAGTAGCTTGAGAGAGGGAGGGAGTGGGAGAGTGCCTGCATGCACAATTTAACTGACTAAGTGAAAGAAATGGCCGGCAAAGAGCAGCAGCAACAACAATCACAACAACTAATTAAATGCCACAACACAGCAAACGCGCCGACCCGAACCACCCTGTGTGCCCCAACCTCGCAGCAGTTAAAGTTTTTGAACTCGATTTCATTACGAGTTAATTTGAATGTAAATGAACAGAGCACAAAGGCAAACGCGAGAGAGAGAGCGGGCGAGTGGGAGAGAGAGCGGGAGAGCCGGTGCGGGGGCCGCTTAGTAGATAAAATGTTGTCGGCTAATGTTTCAATTAAGTCGACAGCGAAAAATTTAATTTTCTTTCATTTGCGCTCGCAATGTGCAAATGAATATTTTGCTGGAAAGTGCTGCCCAACCCCAGCGAGAAGTCGATAGAAGTCGAGCGAGTGGGAGCGAGACGGATAAAGTTACCAATTGAGTTGGGTTATGGTTTTTACTTACGGTTGTCCTGGGTGATGTTCACAAGGAATTTCCAGGCTCTTCACTCCGCCCTCCCTCTCCCTCTCTCTCTGATAATTTCATATAATTTCCATTAATTGTATAAAATTATTGCCGTCGGGCTCTTCAAGTAGTGTAGAAGCTCTAGCCGAGATCCGTTCAGTAGCCATTTTCATGATTTTATACGCACTTTAGCAATGGCTGCGAGTGCATCAAACCAGGAAGCCACCTCTATCTACCAATATACCCAGAGCAAGAGCTACTACAACAACAACCACAGTGGGTCGAGGCATAACAAAAAAAAACGGCAGCCAAGTCGCGCAGTTTGTGATGACTAGTCGGCTTCTGTCTACTTATAATAAGGCGACTACTCTCTGGGGCAACTCTGGCCTCGACTCCGACTGTCTGGCTGGATGGATGGATGGATGGACACGATCATGATCGGATCGTTTCTAAATCTCTCCGCACTCGCATCCGTCTCCTCCCGCCTTCATTCGTTCGGTCTGTCTCGGTTTCGCACAGCACTTAAGGGCATTTTTTTTTCTTCGCGCTGCCTTTTGTTCTGGCTCTGCTTACGCTTTAAGTTTTTCTTTCTGTCTGGCTATGCAAAATCTTCCGTTGATGATGGCGGGCAGACTCGCAGAAGGTCACGCCCATTTTGCACGGTAGTGAATTGTAATTGTCATGAGAGTTTCGGGGAACCATAGTATACGATGTACGATGTACGAAGGATAGCCAAGCGATCAATGAAAATGTAGTCAGCTACCTAGCATGAGATTGAAGGCTCTAACGATCGTTCCTCGGGCAAGTAGTCATACGTAGTCAGCGGGAAAGCTGTTATCAATGAATATGTAGTCAGTAGTCCAGAGGGGTTTTCGCATAGAAGCAGCAGTCTAACCCGATCCGCGGATGTTCTGTGCAGGCTACAAACGATCCTTCCTGAAGAATACACATATTACAGGCTGAAGGAAGGCTGCCATCGAGGAGTATGTAGTTAGCTAGCTGGACTAGCCCCATGGAAGCATGGTAGGGTCTAACATTGCTGCAGAACAAATAGGGGTCTAACCCGATCCGCGGATGTTCTGTGCAGGCTACAAGCGATCCTTCCTGAAGAATACACATATTACAGGCTGAAGGAAGGCTGCCATCGAGGAGTATGTAGTTAGCTAGCTGGACTAGTCCCATGGAAGCATGGAAGGGTTTAACGATCATTGCGTCGGAAAAAATAGGGGTCTAACCCGATCCGCGGATGTTCTGTGCAGGCTACAAGCGATCCTTCCTGGAGAATACACATATTACAGGCTGAAGGAAGGCTGCCATCGAGGAGTATGTAGTTAGCTAGCTGGACTAGCCCTATGGAAGCATGGAAGGGTCATTGCTGCGGAAAAAATAGGGGTCTAACCCGATCGACAATATGTAAGATATTATCTGGGGTCTTCATTGATAATGAACATGGCATCCCGAGGGTTTTATGCATTAAAGTGAATACCAAGGGTCTAGGCCGGATCTTCCATGGGTTTCTCAAGCAACCGCACTTGCAATAACTGCAGGAAAGCTGCAATCAATGAAAATGTGGTCAACTACCTTGACTGTTGGTCAAACCAGCCGGAGAGAGTCAGGGGTTATTCCTAGCAGTACCTAGGTAAGATAACAAGACTCTATGGAGCTGCAGCTGCCACAACTGAACAGGTACAATCTAATATTCCTTTCCCACTAGGCAAACCGTCAACTTCCTTCCTTCCACCTTCCACAAGGTGTGTCTCATCTCAATTGCTTTCCATTCTATGCCTCTGCGCGGCACTTTCAATTCCGTCCTAGATTAAGTCGCTTGTCGCCAAGTTGGCTTGGTGAATGAAAACAAGAAAACAGAAACAGCAGCACGTGTCGTTTTAATTAAAGTAAATAAATATGTAGTCGCAACAAGGAAACAATGAAAGAAAAGGACGAGCCGTGTCGAGAAAAACTACAGAAACGGAAGACGAACTGCTCAAATTGCTCGTCCCGTTGCGTTTGGGGTAACGCGCTCCAGCGCAAAACCCGAGTTGATGTTCCCATTATCCATTACCATTTTCATACGCATTTCCATTCGCATTTCCATTTCGGTTTCAGCCGTCAAACATTGTGCGTACTATTAAATTTCATGCGTCTATTTGATTTGCCACCGAGGGAGCAACGCTTGTTGCCCGCGGGCAAAGGGTTGAGGAGGGAAAGCGGCTAGGACTCGGGCCGGGGCAGGCAGTGCGTGGGCGCTGCAGGCAATTCGAATATTTTTTGTTATTTCGTTTATGAAACGTGCGTTTTCGAATTCGAGGCGAATTATTATTGCAGCAGGGCAGGCAGGGCAGAACGGGTAAAAGGGGGCGTGCTAGGGTGAGGCAGGAAAAGCCTAAAAGTGGCTAACTGGCGCGCGAGTTCTTTGAAAGCGATTGCAGAAGCAGAACAACTTAATGTTTTTTCTGGTATACGTTGCGCTAGCAATTTGCATGCGGCGTATAATTTACAACAAATAAATCAAAAGCAAAGCGCATAGGCAGGACAGGAGCGGAGGAGCGGAGGAGCGGCGGCGCGGTGGGCAGCAGCTACCCCCCGAGCTGGCTGAGCCATTTGCTGGGCCCGGACGCAGCGGGTACGGCGGATGAGTGAGTTATTATTAGCTGCGCCAGGGAGCAAGGCCTGCTCCAGGGCCCGTGCCGTGTCCTTTTTGCCGGGCCTTTGTCTGGCTGGCCAGGATTATGACCATTTATTTGCCTGTCTCGCAAAATTATTTACCATTTCTACTGCAACTCGGCCGTAGCCCGCTAACTGTTTGCCTAGTGCAAGGCAAAAGTTTTAGGGCATAAGGCGATTTGCTCGAAGAAATCATAAACCAATGAAGATTTGTGGGTTACCTTAGCGGGAGCCGAGCAGGCGTGGCTATGGCTTCCCCCCTCCTTCCCGCAGATCTCGCTGACTTTTCAACTTACTCAATTCGAAAATTCAAGTCACTTAAAGTGCACTAAACAATTGATTTATGTTTAAAGCTGCAGAATTCGCAGAAATCATTTGTAATTTCATAACCTCAAAAAGTGGAAACTAATCAACTCGCGTCTCGCTATGTATGGTATGTTCTGTGTATGCAATATATGTCTGTCTGTCTCGGCCATTGGCAAGTCATAATAATAATTTATGTTATGCTTACACAGCGCGCCAGAGAGGGAGATAGAGAGAGAGAGGGAGAGACCCCTCTACCGTGGTCTGAGTATATAAATGCTCGTTTTTGATTGATTCAATCAAAATGAAGCAAACGACGACGACGACGACGATCGTCGCTGAAGTGCGTTCTCCATGTCCAGTTGCTTCGGTTCTTTCGATTCTTCTGCGGTTTGGCATCAAGTTTTCTGCATGCCTGTCACGTAATTTATTGATTTAGCTCTTGGGAATAAGCAACGCTGATGTGTAGAGGCTGCGGCATGCGGAGAGACAGAGACAGAGACAGTGAAAGAGAGAGGGAGAGGGAGAGAGACCGAAAGCAAATCGTTAAAAATGAAATGTTTGCCACCGCGTGGCTTTTAGCCAACGGCTTGAGACGCTTGGGGAGGAAGGCAGGAAGGCAGGAAGGCAGGCAGGCAGGCAGGCGGCGGATCGAGCATGAGCCGACAAGACCGGCGGACCGAGCGTGGCCGGAAAGTGGCTTGGTCGCTCAGCTGATTGGTTCATGACGATGTGATCATTTGGCTGGCGGCGTCGGCTGTGGCTCTGTGGCTGAAAATTCAAATGCATTGACCAGATTTGTTAATGCAACTGCGTAAAGGAAGCAGGCCATAAACGCATGTACGCCTCAAACGATACACAGAGCCGGCCCGGCCTGCGCAACCCGAGCGAGCTCCACCTTGAACGTGCTCTGCGACTGAAATCGTGGAAGGGGGGGACTGCGGACTGGACTGGATAGTCGTCAGCAAGCTATCATCGATCCGACAGACGCGAATAAAGATAATGGCCGAGTTGCCATTTTGCATTTTTGCATTCGTAATGAAAACAAGTAAGGAAAGCTAAAGCACTTCGCAGTCCGCAGTCCGTAGTCCGTAGTCCGCAGTCCGGAGTGGGACTCGAACAGGCAGCTGCAACGTCCTCAGCTGCAGACTACCCTGCAATGTTCTACAGAACACAAGAGACTTCTTATTTTTAGCTCGGAATTCATACAAAGTATAAATACTGCATTTAGTAAGGTCTAAGCCCATCTACCCGCTTCATGCGTACAGGGTATAAAGATGCAACGCGCAAAATGTAATTTTTTTTGCCAAGATCTTGCTACATCTACATCGTGCATATCCAGGTAGCAGGCTCAACAGCAAATATCAAAAATACAAGCTAAGCGATCGATCCATCATCGAGCAGGTTCAATCAAGAAAGTCTTAGGCGCGTTTTCAGATATGGGGGTACTCAGGCATACAGTGAACTTTCCACGATAAAGAGAAAATTGTATTAACTATCTATATAGAAGCTCAAATATTAATTCCATTGGAGTTCTTGATAATAATCAGTTCCAGCTAAGGTCTAGTGTCTTAGCCATTCTTAATTCAATCTATACTATGCCAGATTTGTTATGCTTTCTACCTACTCTTTTGCAGCTGCAACTAACGAAGAATGCTGTTAATTGGCCTGGTCCTGCTGTGCCTGGTGCTGCCCAGTCCTGGCCATGTGGAGAACGCCACAGAGAGGGCTCTGTACGCCAGCAAGGCGGGTTGTCAGACATTGCTAAAGGGCAACAATGAATGCGAGTGCCACGAGCAGTTGATCAAGTGCGGCATGGTCACGCTGAGTAGCTCCAATCACATCTATAGCATCAACTGTCTGCTCTTCGATGTCCACGGTTATGTCTATCTACCGCCCCTCAAGGCGGGCAACATTGATCGGCTGAGCATCGAGAATTGCGCGATACCCAATGATAAAACCGTTGGTCAGATGATCTCGAAACTGGGCATTACCAACTATACCGAGCTGACGATCTCGAACTATTTCGAGAAACGCGAGAAGCAGGATGAGCTACTGCAGCAACGCTTCAGCAACTATCCCGGGCTCAAGAAGCTCATGCTGATCGGATTCAAGTCGGTGATACCAGCGAATTTCTTCGAGAACGTCACCGATATAACCGACCTAACCCTGAAAGGCAGCAGCGATCTGCCCGGCAAATTGTTGCATCCCCTCAAGCAACTGACCACGCTCTCGATTGCGGTGCGCAATATGGCAAACGTGGCTAGCGAAATCTTTGCCAATCAGTTTGAGTTGCAGCAACTCTCGCTGGACTGTTCCCTGAAGAACAGCAGCGTGGAGATGTCGCTGTTGAGCTCGCAGGAGCTGTGGCACATGACCAAGCTGCGCGGCTTCGAGTTGCAGAATTGTGGCGACAATGTGCCCGCCGAACTGTTCTGGAAGTCGGAGAACCTGTCGTACATAGGCATACGGAGCAACATCAGCTATCTGGGCAAGGACTTTCTGAAATCGCAGGGTCAGCTGCTCATGCTGCACTTGGAACGCAACAATATTGCCAGATTGCCGGACAAGCTCTTCGATTACTCAACGCTGCTGCTCGAGATTCATCTGGCTCACAATAATCTGGATCGTATACAGGGGTGGGTAGCAGGTGCTCGATAATCTCAATCAACTTCTATCATCTTTGGCGGCTTTTCTCTTTTTGCAGTGGCCTCTTCGATAAGCTCAACAACCTGCAGGTCCTGAATCTGGAGCACAATCCCATCAAAACGATTGCCGCAAATGCCTTTGCCGCCATATCAACTGCGCGCGTCTACCTTGGCGATCTGTACGGGCAGGTGAAGTCCGCAGACTGGGCGCGATCCAGCAACGCGACCTTCTGCGAGGAGGAGTACATCAACAGCGTGTGCCGCTACTGCAAGCGGGATGAGTATCTCGATAACTTTGCCAATGAGGAGAAGTGCAACAAGGTCAACGATTCGGGCAAACTTATCGAGGTGCTGACACGCAGAGTTATCGAGAATCGACTAATGTTATCGCCGAAAACGAACTAAGAACATGAATAATTTACTATACATAATTGTAGAGTTTGTAGAATTCGCCGAGTTTGATAAATAATTCTCGCGTAATAAATGGAAACGCAAATCGATAACGTTTTCACTCGCATTTCACGTTATTAAATTTAGCTTGCCGGGGCAGGGTTGCCCTGCCCGTCGGTATTAAAAATGAAATAAAAGGCATCAGATATACAAACAAAATTAATATTTGTTGCTTGCTTTCAACACCAACGATAAGGAAAAACGGCAAAGCAAAGAAGTTCGGGAAGTTGGGAATACTTACTGCCAGAGTCAACATCATATTTTTATATATAAATCATGAACAAAAACAATTTATCTTTTGATTTGTAACAAGGGTTGTTGCCGTTGCGCATAAAAGAAGGCGAAAACTTCGCCTGTTCATCTGTTACCGCGTTCGACTATTACGAGGGGGGAAAAACGAGCACAACATGTCAAATCTAATAAGTTTTTTTTTTTTTTATAACCGAATACAGTTGCATATCTCTCTCGCTCCCTCTCTCTATGTCTCCCTCTCGGCTGGGAGAATTTATGGAATTTTGTTCGTGTAATGGAAGATACAAATTTAAATTGCAATCTCTTTGTAGATCTGAAACAGGAGTTTCCATGTTTATGTTAATCTAAACTGACATTTGTTGTTGTAGTTGTTGTTGTCGTGCCATTAGAGTATAAAGGAAACGCTTTGACGCTGTTGACAACCCATAAATGTCAAGTTGGCAATGGCGATGGAACTGAATCGATAAATGTCGATTGCCCGACAGCAAACATCGCTTCAAGATTGAGCACAATCCATCTAGCAGAGATGCTAAAAGTGCAGAGTATAGAAATAAAACCTATTTCAAGTGTCTGCGTTGCGATAATTATTTCAATTAGTCGAAACAATAAAGCAGAAAGCTCTTATCGCGCCTACATTCCTCGAACCTAATGCACGAAGGCGCAGGCCGTAGCCGAATAACAGAGAACAGAGAGAGAGAGCGGGAGAGAGAGAGAGAGAGGCAGGACCCGCTAAGGGAGTCGCGACCTGCGACTGTTAGTTCGACTTGTGTGCGATGCGACGGCTGCAGTTTATTTATTTCAAAGCAATACCAACTAACCGAACAGCAGCTTTATAAGCCATGTTTATCGCATTATTGCTTGGCAGACAACCTAGCCAACAACAGCAACAAGAAAAAGAGAGCAACAAACCAGCGAGTCCGGGTAGACGAAGGGCGAGTGCACTGGGCGCGAAAATACCCTGCATGCAATACGATTTACTTGTGTATTATACGATGCTTTAAGGCTCAAACGAATTGATGAAGGTTTTTCGAATGATAGCCTTACTTCCTATAGAACACATAGCTGTTGCAGTACCTTATACCTTATAAAGTTCTGCCTTAACCGCCTTAAGCACATATCTGGATTAAACAAGAATATATATGCTCATATGCTTTCTTTCCTACTTTATAGACTACCTACTTATAGACTTATAGACTACCACTTGCAGCTACTACCTTGCCTCTACCCTAATATGCCCCATCTTTATACATGCCAAATTGTTGCAGGGCATCAACGCAAACGGCAAACGCCGCATGCAAAATTTATGGTCATCAACGTTGGTTTTGAAGCCGAGCCGAAACCGTATGGCGTCAGAGCGCGGAGGATATGGAACGTGGATTGGTTGGGTCGCTTAGTCGGTTAGTCCGTCGGTCGTTCGGTCGTTCGGTCGTTTGCTCGCTCGACGGTCGCAGTTGAATTCAGAATTTTCGTTTACCTAGTCGGTGGCTGACTTGGCATTTGTAATACCAAAATACTTTGGCGAATTGATTTTTGGTGTAAACGATGTGCAATTTTAATGGATTGTGCTGCCCGATAAGCGCAACTCATACGGGTGCTGGGCTGGCACTACCAAAGACCAAGAGAGCTCCGGTCATCACAGACAGTAAGCTCGAGCCTCGGACTCGGACTCGACTCGAACTCGACTCGAACTCGACTCGCCTTGTCTCGTCTCCGTTGGCCCATCCAGAATTTCGTGTCGTTTAATTGAATTTGTTTTGATTAGTTGTATCTGCGATATGTTCCTCGTCTCGAATGGGTATGGATAGAAGGAGTATGTGGATACGTGGTGGGGAAGGGGGGATCGGATGCATTTTGCAAACGCAACTTAAAGTGTCGGGCATGCAAATTGACAGAGGAAGGAATTTTAAAGTTAGCTCCGATACGAAATGGTTTCTTTACGAGCCAGAAAGTTATAAAACAAGATAAAATTGAATGTTTGCGGTCTACCGATGCCTAAACACCCTCACAGAATTGGGAGTAGGTAGCGGTTATAAAGAAGTATACGAATCTACATTAAATTGTACAACTTTTCGGTAGGGTATTTTCTTTAAGAGATAGCAGCTTTATATAGATACCATATAGATAGCTGAGTTGAAGACAAAATGCCCAAAAGCGTACCTACTCAGCTTGAGAAGTAAGAGAGTAGGGTATTTCATGGCCACGTTTAATGCAATACAAATTTATAATAACTTTCGCCAGGGTAGCAAAAGTGCATATTGTATATATATGTGTGGGTGTTTGTATCTCATGATGCTGTCAACCTTTTTTTTGACTCTAAAGTTAAAACATACTTTCCGACAAATTGACAAATACATATAGCATAGCAGCAAAAAAAACCCCATGGCTGGAAGACCCGAACCAAAAATGTAATTTTGCGCATATACAACAAATATTTTAACAAGGCATACGAGAAAGTTATGCTAATGTGTGCGAAATAAAAATTGCACAGATTTTTAGCTAAATGACGAGACAAAAATGTGCGGCCAACAATTGCAGTGAGACACGACTGGAAGATACTCTGTAGTGTATTAGAACACGCTAAGCTTAGAAGATCTATGTAAAGGTCTAGCGAGTTAGAGCGGCAATTATATCTTGCGTGTAAGCGCTCCATACTAAACTCAGCTACTTTAAAGGCATTCTCAACTGCCTTAACCCCTTCGAAATTGCATACCCCACAACAGAGTTGTATGGGTACGGTAGTGCAGTACCCAAGTCAAGTGGCGCAGTCAATTAGAAAGCAAATACCATGTTATTCGGTATGATTGAGTGAATAATAGAGTCGACAGAGGGAGAGAGGGAGATAGAATAGAGAGAGAGAGAACTGCATGCCCTGCACTTGTTGATGCTACCCTCCCCTACCTCCCCCTTTCCCGGATACGGCAATTGTTTTGCTACGTAAAATTCAATTTGTGAGCCAAGGCACAGGCCGAATGCAGATTTGAAATTGAAATAAGATTGACAGCTCAGCTTTACGCTTGTCCGAGAGAGAGAGAGAGGGAGAGAGAGAGGTGCATAACAATGGCGCTCTGGAACCGGATTTCGACGGTACTGCACAGGCGTTTGAAGGGTGCTGTGTGCGATAAGGTTAAGCGTCCAACCGAGCTCAAGACATCTGCACTTGGCTTGTGGTTTTTCCAATTGAATTTAATTGCATTGATATAGTTTGGAGCCGGGTGGGAATAGGCTATCAGCCCATTGGCTAGAGAGAGAGAGAGACCTTTATGGGGGACTGTGGACTGTTGCATGGCCTGTGCATTTAGCTGGCACAATATAGAGGAAACATTCCGTATATGCCAACATTGAAATCAAATATGAATTAAACGGCAAGAACGGGCACATTTGGCGTGTGAATATGTTTACACATAGAGTTGGGTGAGGGTAGAAAATGAATAGATAAAGCATAGTCGGGCCCCTGAAAGCTTTCTTTTAGACCTGCATATTACGTTCTGTTTACACGTCGATTTTCCGTTCGCACGCGATATTCAGTGGGCCTGCTTTTAGGTTAGGTTGTTTTGTTAGGTTAGGTTGTTTGCTTCGAGTAGAATCGACTGACAGACAAACTTGGAAATGTTTTGACAAATTTGCATTGTTCTGTATGCAGAGGAACATATGCCATCAGTATTTGGGGTCGGACAAAAGAATTGAGTTTGTAACTCTCGAAAATAAAACTCCCCTATGCGAAGTGCACAAACCCATAAAGTATGCAATACGCCAATTGCAACCGAAAGCCAGGCCCACCTGGAGCCGTCTAAACCAGACCTAAACCATCTAACCCAAATTAGCATTAACAATCAAAAATGCTTGAACGCATTTAATTAGTTTGTTGATTGTGTTCGGGGCAAATATGATGAGCGAGAACATGTCAAAGCTAATTAAAAATGCAATTCAAAATTACCTATGCCCGAAGAGTTAATTAAATTTATCGGGCCGGCAAAGGGTAACAAATCGACAAATCAATCGGTAAACAAAAACAATAAGCAACACACAACAAACAAATAATTAATAATTTCCAGCTAAATAAACAATTCGCAAATGTTATTGAACAGATTTTTAGGCGAATATTTTTGTTTAGTTTTTGCTCGAGTTGATTAGACGAGACTTTACACGCACCCCCTCCCCTCTCCTGTTTAGCAGGTAATTTTGTTTTGAAATTCGAAAAAAATTTGTGTCATAAAAATTCCGAGCGCAAAGTGGACAAGTTAATTGAAATAATTAAATAAATTAGTGTGAGTAATTAAATAAAAATACTAACATTTTATTACTTAATTTACATGTAATTTAATGTAATTAAGAATAGAATGGGGCATGAAATCACTGAGATCATTTCATACCCTGTGGTCAGTGGCGAGAGACTGGGGTATATTGAACAGTTTAAAAAAAACACAGTAATTTTAGCTTAAACTGTTCTCATTATATATATTTGTCAATGGAAAAAGACTCTTCGTCTAGGTCTATTTCAATTGGGTATTTCGTAGTCTATTCTTTTATTTTCATTAAGATTTTCCTTCCTTCGGCAAAAAAAACAGGAATCCTGCGACACGCTAAGACATTGCGCCGTCTGCGAATGAATCCCTGAACATCCCCCTCTGGTTTCACAGACAAGCTCATAAAAACCGAAACCATTAAGATGTTTTAATTCTTGATTTCGCACCCCACTGTGAACTGACCCCCGGATCCGGTCCGCGTGCTGTCAATTTCGCCTGCTTTCTGCTTTGATGCTCGCCAAAAATGTTCGTTGCCTTAACGCCCCATGAAATACCCCCGGTATGTCGGGGCTTTAAAAGTTACGCTTAAAGCGTGACACATCCCGTAGAGTAACGTTTCTCTTCTGTTTGTTTCTCTTCGATTCAAATGGCAAATTTTCTAATTAGTAAATAAATTCACCTTCATTTAGCTAAATAAATTTGACAATCTTAGGCCTGCGCTGATTACAGAATTCTGTTTAATCTCAATAGTCCAGGGTATTAACAGGTCGTCGCGTGTAGATTCTAATTTCGCTTTCTCTACGCTATATTTCACTGTTATTTTATTTTTTTTTTTTTTCTCTTTTGTATCCCCGTCGAGGCTCATTAGACCTGCAGAATGTTTTGGATGCCATTCCTTCTAGAGTTGGTCTGGTGGTCATTAATGTTATTACGCGGTCCTTGTCCTTGTCATGGTGATATTAGGCCATTACAATTGGATTGATAAATAATATTACGCACAGACATGGCAAGTGTTTTACTCGGCGTGTTTTCCATTTGTTGGGCGACTCTAATTTATATTTATACCATAATTTAATACTCCATTTGACGGGATTTATAAGCGGGCCAGAAGCAAATGCGATTTTTTCAAGTTGTTTAAGTTTATTATAGGAAATTATATTATATTAATTTGGGAGCGAATAAAAAGAAAATAACGAAATGGAATTGTAGTAAGTGTGAAATGGATTATCCACTGAATTTAGGAGGTATATTAGAAAATGCTTCTCACTCGCTCTTCCGCACTTTATAATGGAAATTTGAGTCGTCTCTTTTTTTTAGAGATTTGAAGATCTCTGAGCAGATTTAGCTCAGCAACAACTGCAACACTTTATAGAGGTTTCAAAATAATAAGAAGGTTTAACCCTGCTATAACAGTGACTTTTATCAGTAAGTTCAAAAGTTGCGAGTTTTTGGTTTGGGAGCGAAAAAGGCGCGACTGAGTCAGCAAATTTTGATGGTATTTGCATGCGCCGTAGCTGCCTTAAAGAGGGTATATTAGACTATATTATATATAAGGAGAGATCACTATGGAGTGCAACCAAGTAGCGCTTTTCCCCCTACAGTCCAGTTCCCTTTATCAAACTTTGTCTGCAATCTATAACGAGTATGTTGCAGTACAGGGTACCCGCACTGTCTACCATGCTCGACTTGCTCAACTTCTGTTTCATTTACGCTATACTCCCAGTCGAAAAAAGGTCACGTGCGTGTGGGTGTGGCCATGCGGAGGTGACAAACACTCAGCAAACAATTTTCACAGCAATTAGAGAGCGGCGACATATATGTATGTCCGCGAATCATTATTTTCCACGCTCTTTATTTTTTTTTTTGTCTTTGTGTTATTTAAACGCATCGAAATTAAAAAGCAACTGTTGACAAAGGCAAAAGTTAACGGGGCGGTCAACCCCGGGTACCCTCTAACCACCACTCACACCATGTATGTGGCAACTCTACGTGGTCAGCTACTAAATATTCAGGCGACATTGGCAGCATCAAAGCCGCACAGACAGACACACACGTGCCTGGGCGGAGGTGTGTGTGTGCGAGTGTGTGGTACGCGCAGCAAATGCGTTTGACACCTTTCAAAAAGGTCGCAAGGGAGCTCAAACAATTAGATTGTTGTTCAGACTGCTGACCAGCTGGGCGGGATCCACATATGCATATAGAACTCTTTGCCGACTTTCACTGACAGGCGAAGTCAACAAAAGCGTTTGTCATGCGAATGCGTAATCACAGCTGAGACCTCCTGGTACGGCTAACCATAGGTTTTGGGTAACCCCATTGCTTTTGATAATCGTTACATTTGATATTTCGACAGATTAATTGTATTTCGTATTCAAATTATGCGCCGTTTGCTTAAATTGTTTAAGATCTATAAAGTTCAAAATTCAAATACTACTAGTTAGACAATGCTACGGCTTAACTTCAGTCAACCACCTCGTTTGTCATCCTAATCAAGAATATATATAATTTATAGCAACTACCATGCTTGCCCCTTTAGCAGACACCTGACTATATATTTATAACACCATGGCGTGTTATCTAAACCTGAATTTAAATACAATCGACACGCGATAATAGACTGTCTGCTTGTTAGGAGAAATAACCAGGTTAGTTAGGATTCCATATCCACAGGGATTATCTAAGCAATTTCAGCTACTAATTGAATCTCGTCGCCAAATGAAACCAAATCAAATTAATAGTGTGACTTATATACTACATAGCAATCTTCAAACTGCGCCCAGGAACTTTGGAAATTAGTTTTCCCTCAGGGAACTCGACACTGCACAGAGTCACCAAATCACTCTATTCCCAATACCGTGACTTCTGCGCCCGGTCTCATCAATTCCAAAGTGGCAAAATCATTCTGCTTCTACTTTTTCATAAAACATTACTCAGATATTGTAATAAGTAAGGCTTATTACTTCAAAATTGCCTAGCTATAGGAAAGGGCAAATTATAGTAAAAAAAAAACGAAAACGAAACTGTAGAAAATCTGTTTAAAATTGTTATGACATTTTTATGCAAAATAGTATTTCCTCTAAGCTTGCGGATTATGGGAAACAGAGAAAACAAAAAACATTTCACGCTCTGTAACTGCCATAAAAGCAGACGTTTTTGTATTTAAAATATGCCATTCCCGAACCCTAGAGAGACCGGGTGCGAGACCCACCCAAATGTAAAGAAGCCATCAAAATGTAACTTAAGATATTTACCGCGACGGGGTGCGACTAATTTGAGTCCACCAGGTACACCACAGACTGGAACAAGGTCCTGCCTAGCCTTATTTTGCCATTCGTTACAGTTTGTTCCATTTCTGGCTTTTTTTTTTTTTTTTTTTTTTTTATTTTTTGGCGGCTTTACAACACCAAATGCGGGTGGGCAACCCTGGCCAAACAGTTCATTATGTGGAATTTACAGTTTCTCCTAAACTTTACATTGATGTATATATATATTTTTATACCCGCTACTCGAAGAGTATAAGGGTATTATAACTTTGTGCCAACCGAAAATGTTTGTAACAGGCAGAAGGAGACATCTCCGACCCCATAAAGTATATATATTCTGAATCAGCATGAACAGCCGAGTCGATATAGCCATGTCCGTCTGTCCGTCTGTCCGTCTGTCCGTCTGTCCGTCTGTCCGTCTGTCCGTCTGTCTGTCCGTATGAAAACCTAGATCTCAGCTATTATAAGAGCTAGAGCTACCAAATTTGGAGACAATATGTGTTAATTATGCCCGCAGATCAAGTTTATTTTGGATTTTTGCCACGCCTCCATCCGCCCCCAAAAATCGATAATAAATCGATAATAGCTGCAAATATAGCTCTACAGCATTCATTTTTTATCCATGTGATAAAAACCACCATCCGGGCGTGTTGCGAAAGTTTCAATAAGATCGGCCGATAAATAAGGAAGATATTCAAGAAATAGTATTGCCTTGTGGCCATGTGCCTGTGTCGGTTTTTCCTAATGTTAGTACCCGAGTTCAACACCAGCAGCAGACAACTTTTTTTTAATTATGTGGCAACTTTTTTTTTAAATTATGTGGCAACTTTTTTTTTAATTATGTGCACCGAAAATATTCATGGTGCAATTTTATCGGTTATTGCGAAAGAAGTGCAGTGGTCGAGTGGTGATGGTAGTTGACTGTTCAGCGAGACGTCCGGAGTTCAACTCCTGGGTGTGCCTGGGCGACTTAAATTTATTTTTTTGTATCTTATATTTTTTTTTTATTTTATAGTGTGTTGCAAAATTCAAAATAAATTTTTAGTATATTTAAAGCCACTTAAAATCGAAAGAGACATTGAGCAGCAACACAAAATACAAACGACAAATCTAATTAGATATGTTGAGATGTATTGTGAGGCAGCATATATGTATGTATGTATAGGCGTCTCTATCACACATGCATAATTTATAACTGCAGAGTAATAAAAGCAAAGGGCAACATCCAATAAGAATCGAGTGGAACTTGCATAGGCAAAACAAATTAGAGACGGAAAGAAATAAAAAGCAAGAACGCATTGTTCACATTTGGCACGTGTTTTTCCGAAGAATTGTAGCGGGTATATCACAGTCGAGTCAGCTCGACTGTAGCCTTTCCGACTTGTTTTTTTGTATTTTTCATAGCGGAACCAAAAGGTAAATGTGGTTCGCTTCACGAGCACTTCTGCGGTTGAATTTGATGCTTCCTAAGGGGTAGCTATGCAGTACCTTTTTGATATTACTTAAATATTCGGCTAACAGCTGAGGCCAGCGCACAATTACTATGAATACTAAGACACACACAATATAATTGAAGGTAAAGTTGGAGCTGAAATTGGCCGAGTCACAGCTGGCTTTACACAGGGCTCTCATCTTTGAAAGCGAGGTACACTTTTGGGGGGAGTCTGTTACAAAGTTGTAGGCACACTTTGCGAGTTGAACTTGTCGTAAATGTATTATTAATGAAATTTATAGACATGCACATTAGTAATTGAAATAATAAGAAATAATGATGATGAAGCAGAGATGCCCTTGCTTGAAAACGAAATTTTCGAAAATAAACTAAGAAAGCAGCATTATTTGTTGCAATTCAAATTTAAAATATTATACTATAGATTCCAATCCTCAATCCTAATCTAAATTATTACAAACCTTCAGTATAACCCTTTCTCTTTAAGTAAACTCTGGGTTTTAATGGAAATTTTAATGAAAACCTTGAGAATTAAACCAATTTATAATATTATATTATGTGTCCAAATAAACCCTACTACGATTCTCAATTAGGACCTTTTAAAACTGTCTGCTCTCGAGAGAAATTCTAATTTTCACATTGAAATACAGTTAGCAGTCGTGTGTGCTGGGAATTGTAACCGTTCGTCCCCTCTCTGACCAACTCAACCCATTGCATACCTTACTGCAGTCCCTGTAGTTTTATCATATAAGCTTCCTATTACCTACGCACATACACACATTCATAACTCGCTTTTTGCTTTGTGTGTCCGCTCGACCCAAGTTCAAGCATTGGAAGTAATGGCAACTAAATTGAATTCAAATTCAATTTGAACTTTTCAATTTTTGCTCAGGTCCAGGCGAAGGGAGGATTACAACAACAGCAACCGAAAAAAACGTGCTACATTTCGAGAAAGTAAAAAAGTAATGAAAATTATGAAATGCCCGTCCGAAAACAACTTAAACGAAAATGAAATTTCACAAACAAATTGCTCATGCACTTTTGAGCAGCACATTTTGCGTTAAAGGCAGACAGGTGAAGAAGAAGTAATATCAGAAAAAATTGAGAAAAAAAAATAAATACAAAAAGAAAAAACACATGCAGCAAGCATCTTGAATTTTTGGATTTTGTGTGCCCCCCTTTTGTAGCCCAATTTGACGCCCCCAATGAATTGAAATTGCGTGAAAAGGCATATAATAAGTTTGTGTAGTAGACCATGGTAATTTTATATTATTCTTGCATATCAATCTTAAATACTATAGCTTTAGAATTTGAGCTAGGATAATTCTAAAATTTTGTATACTTTTATCACTGCGCTGTTACTATCGATAGTTGCTCTAATTCAATTTATTATTATTTTTTATTCCTGAGTCGATTTTAGAAGTCTTAAAATAAGGCAAGGGGGTAGTATGGATGGGCCAAATTTTAGTGGGTTTAAAATTCATAATATTTTGATGAATAATAAATCTAGATGTCAAATAATAAAGATGAAGACGATTAATCTAATGATTTTCAACGAAGTTATGGGTTTTTGAAGCTAAGGCAAGGGGTTAGCATGGATGATCAAAATTTTAGAAAATTTAAGATTCATAATATTTTGATGGGGAATCAATCTAGTGGTCAAATAAAGAAGACAATGCCATCTCCCATTTTGAACGAACTTAAGTGATTTCGAGCATTTCACATTGACTATCGATAATTGTGTATGCGATATTACCCCATCTCTATCGTGTGAAGCCGTTACACATGCTGTGGAGCCAAAAAAAAAAAAGATGTCTGCCTGTCAACAGAGAATGTTGCCAAAAGGAACCCAAAAGTGTGCCCTGTGCCAATGCAATATTATATAACATGGATCAGACAGTGCGTGGCAGTAGTCGCCAGTGTTGTCGAGTTCTTGCAGTGTCAATTAAGAGAGAGGGAGAGAGAGAGACAGACATATGCCTCAGACCACAGAGGGCAATTATTATTTAACAAATTGTTATTTATGTAGCAATTTACAAATGTTTTTACTCCAAACGACTTTTTTACATGTCGACGCTCTAGGCGCATTCGCCCAGACTCCCTGCCCTGCCCTGCCCCGCCCCGCCCCGCACGCAGTCATTTAGTTGCAGAGTTGCAGAGACTTGTGCAAACATTGCACACGGTGCACAGAGTGCAGATTGCAGTCAAAAAAGCGTCGCAGTCACACAGGGTGAACTCCCTATATATTGCAATTCCATTGTTGCCACACTTGGTGAGGTGCAGAGTTGCCGCTGCCGTTGCCTTTGCCGTTGCCGTTGGAGCAAGGCACGCCAATGTTTATTAATTTTATTGAACAATTAATTAAATGCGGCAAATGTTTTTGCCCATTCACAGGAAGAAGCGCATTTTGGCGCATCCATGCAGGCAGGCAGACGGACAGACAGGCAGACGGACAGACAGGCAGACGGACAGACGGACAGACGGACAGACAGACAGATGCAAACGATGCGTCGTTGCGGCCGCAAGTTGCAGTTGCAATATTCATGCACATAAACGACGTGCCTCAATTTCGGCCAGGCGGTTATTAAAATGGCATTCGAAAAGCCAAACAAAAACAATTACGATAGCTACAATAAGAGAGAGAGAGGGAGGCAGGCAGGCGGAAGGCTGCAAGTAGACACATCACTATATATCTCATTCTTACACACTCACACACCCGCGCAAGCTAACAGACTGGCGAAAAGGTTGCACGCAGTGTCAGTCTTAGGTTAGGGAGAGAAATTGCATCGCCGTGTGTGTCTTTCAGTGCTGCCAATTTAGCTACTAGATTACCCCGTTAGATTTAGTGGGCTAAATTACTAAAATACGGCTATTGGGTAGTCTGTATTTTCTTTTAAACCTTTTTAGCTTTTTTTCAATATTCCCAACATTTTCCTATGAAATTAGAATTTTTACGATTACCATTACAGCCTTTTTTAAAGTTTTAGCTATTTTAGGCTATTTTTGGATTTGTTTTTAAGGTGATGTTAGCTTTTTCCCCTTTTTTTCGGAATTGCCAATATTTCTCTATACAATTTATTTGAAAAGAGTCAACATTAAATCTAATTTTAGGTTAATTCGATATTTCTTTCGACAATTTTAATAAATAATTTCCATATAAGTAAATATTATTAAATTTTTACAATGACCATTACAGCCTTTTAAGCCTATTTTAAGCTAGGCTATTTTTGGATTTGTTTTTAAATGAAGTTAGCCTTT
The DNA here is from genome assembly GCA_018151445.1 of Zaprionus inermis. Classification (NCBI taxonomy): domain Eukaryota; kingdom Metazoa; phylum Arthropoda; class Insecta; order Diptera; family Drosophilidae; genus Zaprionus; species Zaprionus inermis. The sequence continues at coordinate 3,418,234 of JAECXD010001696.1, forward strand.
TCCCCTATTTTTTCGGAATTGCCAATATTTCTCTATACAATTTATTTGAAAATAATCAATATAAAATCGAATTTTAGGTTAATTCGATATTTTTTCGATAATTTTCAATTAAATGTGTACAATTTTTTTGTTTTGTAATTTCTGTGCTTCAAAATGTTTTGTTTATAAATTGTTTATCTATTTTAAAATTTTCTAGCTTTTTTGAGGAGCCCTTTAGATTTGGCTGCACTGTTGCATTTATCAATGCGTTTAAGTACCGTAATATCTGAGACTAACGCGATGATTTCAAAATTGTATGGCTATAACTGTTTGCCATAGAAATTTAATGCGTGCTATAACTGCCCGCTGACCATTTAAATATCTGAACTCAGTCAGAAACACGACTGGACAATCGAGGGTTGGCTTCCATTACAAGTGCTTTGGCTTGGGTTTAGCCGTTTTTTTTTTCTTTTTGAGTAGCGTGGTTCGGCTAAGCAAATACAAATTAACATTTCGCTGCCATAAACACTTTTAAATTTGAATTTGGCTTTTTTTTCCTTCTTCAGTTATATACACATATGCAAATTGAAATCGACGATATGGTAAACATTGCAAAAGCCCACGTGGAGGTTGTTTTCAATCCCACATGGAAAATATACTTGCACAGGTTGGGGGAGGTTGCTTAGCGTGTGCCTTCCCCCCGTCGAAACTCGCAGTTATATCTGAAATCTCAAGATATTTTGCAGTCACTTTCAACACGTTGCGTATTAACTCCTTTCTCCAAGAGGCACTTGTTGCACAGTTATTTATATAGACAGATGGCTTTTCCTTATCTAACAAGTTGTAGTTGGTGGTTGCTTAACTCAATAACAACAACAACAACAACAACAACAACATGTACACACCGGGTCGCTTTCAGCCCTTTCTGGCATACAAAAAACAAAAAACGTCGCTTCGAAAAGGGACATTAAGTGTGGAAAAAAGTCTGAGAAGGGTGCGTCACCCTTAGTGTTTTTGTTAAATTTTGCAGAAAGTCCTCAGCAAAAATCTCTCCCCGCTTGCACTTTCTGAGAGAGTTCGGTGGGAGGGGGTGTGGATGAATGGGATGGGATTCGTGTGTTTGTTGTGGCTTGGTGGTTTCTCTACCGGTTTTTTGTTTTGCCTTTCGGGTATTTAAACTAAGCGGATTGTGTGTGTGACATGAGTGGGTGTTAAGTGGCTCTGTCACTTGCCAGTCAGCCCCGATAAGTGTGGGAAAATACCGATTTTCTACTTATTATTTACCTATTTTACTCTTCACTTGCAGTCAAGCCACAAAGTAAATTCCAGCCGTAGCTATGGTATTCAAATAACCCATTTCTTGACTCTAAAACTTGATGCAACCTTTAGGAATTAATCTATATTATTTTAGTTTCATACAAATCAAAGCTCGAAACCACAAGGTTTTACGTGCAATTAGATTCTGAAAATTTCAGAAAATAATCTTTATTATTTCCTTTATACCCTGCACAAGTTTCATACAAATCAAAGCTTAAAACAATAAGTTATTGCAATATAGCTATACATTCTTACTTTACCTACGATAACAGGCTTTTAATCAACCTTCAACATTCTGAAACTCTCAGGAATTAATCTTAATTATTTTTTTCTTATATGCTGACCAAGTTTCATACAAATCAAAGCTTAAATCCATAAGTTATCGCCAAAACCCCATCTTGTTTTTGCGTTCAATTAGACTCTTTAATTGCTTTTTTGGAAGCATTTCCGAAACGCTGCCAAATCTCATTAAATTAATCAGTTTTCCCACTTGGAAAACGAGCATATAGCGCATGCAATTAATCTAACTCAATCGGCTGACTAACTGGAGGCTTACCAATCTCTGCAATCCTGCAATCCTTCTCCATGACAGCATTCCCCATACTTAGCAATAAACCGATGTTGCCTGTTAATTTGCAATTCCGATTTCAATTTCAACAAATTTTTGCACCAAAAAATATGCCAACGGGGATTTATCAACTTCATTGGTATCCAACTGGTTCAAGGAGCCGAGTTTGGGTTCGTTTTCGGTGTGGGTCGTGGGGTCTAAACCGCAAACAGTCGACGTGTTTGGTCAGTATTGCCCACAGCAATGTGTGCATATGCATGTGGCTTCCTGTCTGTAGCCGCTTCTGCTGCGTCCCTTTGTAAGCCCTTCATTTGTCCAATCATTCAACCGGAAGCTATACTGTTTGACACACATATACCTCAGGCCCCCCTCGCACTTTTAGGCCACTCTCTCTCTGTGTGTGTGTGTGTGTGTGTGTGTGTACTCTGTGCCCAGTCACAGGGTGTCACACAAACTCCAACACTTTCCGTGACACATGCAAATTTCCAGCTGCTTTGCAGCCCCACAGGCCCCGTAACCCTGCACCCCCCACACACACACACGTCACTTCACACCACAGTCCAACACATCTACCATCTACCACGCCAGAAAGATGGGGTATACCCCCGTCGAGCGTATTGTATGCCATGTGAAACGCACTGCCGCCATGCGCCACTTAATTCATTTGATGCCGTAATTTGGCAATTTCTCGCAGATTTCAGTCTGACATTCGGATTTGATCAATTAATTTGAATAACACCGGTCATTTATCATGTCCCGGGCAAGGGTTGTGCCGGCACGGCGCAGCGCGTAGAGTCTATTAAGTTCACTTCTCGTGAAAGTGGACCCGCTTAAGCGACTTTTTATATACCGAATACAAATCTGTACGTACGTACCTAGGGGTCTATTGAGTATGAAGTGTTTACCCAATATTATTAAGTTTTTTTTAAAGCAGGGAGCACTTTTTACTGGAGTCTGTTTCGATTAATCTGCGTGCTTTGCTTGGCAATAAATCGATATGTCGTTATTTGATTAATGTTTAGTTTATCTGCTAGTGATGGTAGAAAAATCGATGGGTTCTTTTTGTTTTTCGATGTTTAGTGCAGCGATATTTACTATCGCAAAAAAAATATTTAGAATTATGAAGAGAAATTGACTTTTTCATGTTTTCTTATTTAATTTGTATATATATTTTTCTTTTTCAAATAATTAAATTTAATTGTCATGTTATAATCGTCAAATATATTTCCATCATTAAATACAGTTTTAAAGTTAATCGACTTATCGCTCTTAACATATCGATAGTCTCATTTTCCTAGGCTGTGAGGAATCTATAGGAATTTAGGAATATGTAATATAGGAACCTTTCCTAATAAGCCAAATATTCTTTTTATACCCGCTACTCGAAGAGTATAAGGGTATTATAACTTTGTGCCAACCGAAAATGTTTGTAACAGGCAGAAGGAGACATCTCCGACCCCATAAAGTATATATATTCTGAATCAGCATGAACAGCCGAGTCGATATAGCCATGTCCGTCTGTCCGTCTGTCCGTCTGTCCGTCTGTCCGTCTGTCCGTCTGTCCGTCTGTCTGTCCGTATGAAAACCTAGATCTCAGCTATTATAAGAGCTAGAGCTACCAAATTTGGAGACAATATGTGTTAATTATGCCCGCAGATCAAGTTTATTTTGGATTTTTGCCACGCCTCCATCCGCCCCCAAAAATCGATAATAAATCGATAATAGCTGCAAATATAGCTCTACAGCATTCATTTTTTATCCATGTGATAAAAACCACCATCCGGGCGTGTTGCGAAAGTTTCAATAAGATCGGCCGATAAATAAGGAAGATATTCAAGAAATAGTATTGCCTTGTGGCCATGTGCCTGTGTCGGTTTTTCCTAATGTTAGTACCCGAGTTCAACACCAGCAGCAGACAACTTTTTTTAATTATGTGGCAACTTTTTTTTAAATTATGTGGCAACTTTTTTTTTAATTATGTGCACCGAAAATATTCATGGTGCAATTTTATCGGTTATTGCGAAAGAAGTGCAGTGGTCGAGTGGTGATGGTAGTTGACTGTTCAGCGAGACGTCCGGAGTTCAACTCCTGGGTGTGCCTGGGCGACTTAAATTTATTTTTTTGTATCTTATATTTTTTTTTATTTTATAGTGTGTTGCAAAATTCAAAATAAATTTTTAGTATATTTAAAGCCACTTAAAATCGAAAGAGACATTGAGCAGCAACACAAAATACAAACGACAAATCTAATTAGATATGTTGAGATGTATTGTGAGGCAGCATATATGTATGTATGTATAGGCGTCTCTATCACACATGCATAATTTATAACTGCAGAGTAATAAAAGCAAAGGGCAACATCCAATAAGAATCGAGTGGAACTTGCATAGGCAAAACAAATTAGAGACGGAAAGAAATAAAAAGCAAGAACGCATTGTTCACATTTGGCACGTGTTTTTCCGAAGAATTGTAGCGGGTATATCACAGTCGAGTCAGCTCGACTGTAGCCTTTCCGACTTGTTTCATTAGTAAATATGATACTGCGAACAGTTTAAAATCGATTTTTATAATTACTTTAAACGACTAGAAGCAAAAACTATGTTTGGGTTAGTAGAAATGGTAGATAAGTCGATAAAACATCGATTAATCAGTGTTTTGAATCATTTAATTCCAGGCTTATCAAAGCTAGTAGTGGCAAAGTCTGTGTAACAGATCATTTTGGAGCAAACACATTTCTACCTTTCTCTAGATACATAATATACAAATAGAACAAGAGTACACACATAACTGTGTCACCCCTGGGGAGCTTATAAAGTTGAACTTAACAGCAATTTAAGAAAAATCGTTTAGCAATCAAATTAAAATCGCAAATTATTGTTCCCCAATGTGGCATATGGATGGATGCGGAGGTCGTCCGCGCACCATAATCTCGCCAGCCTACAACCAACAACTGTTGTACACCGACTTTATTAACTGCAAACCTTATTTGCATGTTCATTTTGCATAATGTAGCGAAAAACTGCGTCAAGTCGAAACGAGACAAGTGGACGACGAGACGTAGCCACCCCTCAACGATGCGACGAGCCGATGTCAGATTCATCTTCAGCTCGCTGCCGGCTTGTACTTGCCTTTATACAAATATTTTCTTATGACTTTGCAGCCAAAATTCGATTTGAATGTGCATGTGACCCAGAGAGAGAGAGAGAGAGAGAGCGCGGGAGAGTACCCCCGGCTAAAAAAAAAATGTGAAAAACAAATTTCACGCTAAACAACGCGGTTTTTCCGTTTCCCGACACCGATTTGCATACGAAATTTGAGTGGCGCAACGGGAGTGGCAGAGTAGCGGGGCGTAAGGCCTATAGCCGAGGGTGGTTGCAACAATTACAGATGGCAGCTTAAGCGTTTTTTATGCATTTTTCACGTGTCAAATCGCGCGTCAATCAATCGATGTTTATGCACGCCTTCAGCCCGCCCCGCCCCCGCCACCGACTGGCGCGTAACTGCGTTATGTTTAATTTGAAAATTCATATTTCGTCGCTTGAATATTGACTGACTTTCACGGTGCTCTTACTTCGAATTTATTTGTTTTTTATTATGCCCCGGCACACGCACTACCGCTGCTACTTACACAGTTCTCTCGCTCTCGCTCTCTCTGGGTCCCTCCCCATCCGTCCGTTCCCAGATCCCTGTTTATGTTTTTCCCTGTGCCCGTGCGCTGGTTTCAATTTTACGCCAATTGGTTTTCAGCAATCGCCTGTGCAAATAGGCTGAGCGAAGCGATAAGCCACAGTTCATCTGTTATCATGGGGCAATATCATAGCGCACAGAGCGCATAAGGTTGCCAAGGTTCGAATTTGAATAAATATACGCAAAGTCGAAAATAAAATGCCGGATAATGCACAAAGTTCAATGGGTTTCTTATCGACAAACAATAGAGGAAGCAGAAAAGGCTGAGCTACGCTTAGATAGGAGGGACACACTGGCCAGGGTAGGTGTGAGGGGGGGGGGGGACAAGTAAAAATCCAATTACTTGCAGTTACTTTAGGTTTATGCAGTTTACAACACTGCTTAAACGAGACACTCAAGTGTGCCCCAAATTTATTGCATACTTGTGAGCGCGCCTGAAATCGATATACGCAGACACATCGATAGACGGTCGCCTTTTGCGATATTTTCAACAATCGCAGGGAATTTTGCATTTTGAATTTTGAATTTTGAAAGATGGCTGCCAGCTTGTTACTAAGTACTGCAGATAAGGTACTTTATGCATTTGATGCTCTGTCGGCGCAAATTTAACAAGAACAAGCAACGGGTACGGTTCGTTGGCTACCCTATACATTTTACAATAAAACGAAAAGAATTATGACAATGTCGACAAGCCACTTAAATATATAATTATGATCTTGAATTATTTATTCGTTGAATATTAGACATACGCGTCGCGACGACAAGGTGCACAAGCACAGCCCAGCCCAGCCCCGCCCCGCCCACACAACCCGCACAGGCCCGCATGCCGCTTTTTATTGCAATTGAAATCTTTCGCGAGCCCGAGAGAATGATACAAAGCGAGTGGCATCAGCCGTTGCTGTAGTTATGTCTTTCTCTCGTCGTGTGTTCTCAGTGCTCTCACCATATTTCTTGGATTTAATTTTATTGCCGGCAAAAGTGATTATGTTGTGTTGTATAAGGTGCACGTAGCTTTTGCAACTTAACTAAAATTACCTCCCTGGTGGCCCGTGCCTGCCACCTGCCTCCATTACATCAAGTACCCGCTACACATGGGTCTCTTGAGCAGTTGCTGCTCTGACTTCATACGGATTTCAATCATATTTTATGCCCGTCGACATTGCCGTCGTCCTCGTCGTCATTTGGCTTATATTTATTGTTTTTGTCAGCTTTTCGCCGTGTGCCGAACACCCTCCCCACACGGACATAATCAAACAAGTGTAGAGAACTCGAGTCGAAGACACGCGACTGCAGGATACCACGCAGCAGCCCGTAAGATGTGACAAACATAAATGCATATTTTTTTGTAATTCTTTATTCATGAGTATGCTTCCTTCTTTCTTTTTTTTGATTTATTATGACCTTAGCATTCAAAAGTTCAGTTAAAATCCATAACAGTAGTATTATAAGTAGTTCTTGTGCCCTCTTCTTGCAACACATCATACCCCTTTTCAGCATTCTTAATTGACACTGGGTATGCCAAAAGGTAATCAACATAAAGTTGAATGTTGACAGCAACCTTGTCAACTCCAAGTGCGACTTCAGCTCTCTCAACTCAACTCATCTTAGCTCGGTTCGGTTCGGTACGGTTCTCGGTTCTCATTTCGGTCTTCTTTCCCCTGACCTTACTTTTGAGACTTGGCTGCGCATTGAGTCGCAGTCACAAATGAATTAAGTGCCAAAAGCACAACTGCGACACGCTGTTGATGCCTCGAGGATAACTAGATTTTTCTATGAGCAATTTTCGTTACTACAGCCGAGGGGTGTATAAAAGGAATCGGAAAGTGTTGTAGGGTTTGTTTAAAGTTATCGTAACGGTTTCTGCGATTTTCACACGACAGCACTCGGAACTTCAGTCTAACTATTGAATGTTATCGATAGAATGTGCTGTTCAAATGATATTTGTAGTGATTTTCAGAGTTTAACTTTCTGAATTTCAAATTAAACTCTTTAGTCTTATTAATATTTAATACATTAACAAATCACCCTGTATTTTGTAAAAATTTAGTCGATTTTGCATACTATAGATTATCCTTTTTTTTGGAGCATTTCCATCAAAACTAACGATTATTAGAAAAAGTAGTTATTTATGTTAATTTGTATGATTCTTACTTCTCCAAGTGTTTCAGTAGAATCAATGTAACGAATAGAGGAATAATTTTTCGATTTTATCGGTTATGGCACGATATAGCCATGGACGCATAGAACCTATAGTGATGGAACAGCTGCTCCCTGCTATCGTCAATTATCAAGTTACAATTATCGAGTTATCGCACTTTTAAAAACAGTAAACTGTTGCTTTGGCTAGAATTTGTGATTATCAAGCTTAACAAACTGCTGAAACCCGCTCAAAATATTTATTATTTTAGTACAGGGTATTCAACCGTCGTCAGAATTCACAAATTTTCTTTAATTTTCCCACTCCTTGTCTACCTTAATGCCCGACTGCATGCTGATTTTGCAGCGGGACTTCACTTAATTAAATCATAAATAAGCATAAAGCGACGCATCGAAAACAAAGTAAACAGAAAAACGAACCCTATATGCAACATATAAGGAAGGAAAGGCAAGCAAGCAACCACAAACATTAAATGCTGCACTCGAATAACCGAAGCACATTTCAATTAGCAATTAATTTAATCAGTTCTCAGTCGAGGCTGTCACCTCACTTACGATTTCAGACTTCAAATAATATTTTTACAAGGTGCGAGCACAGGGTATGGTATGAAAAGGTATGGCAGGATGTGCGAAAATTGCAGCACTCTATAGGGTATTTTCGAAATGATGACTAAACTAAACTAAAAACTAAAAAGTTTTTAAATAGTTCAAGTTGCATTTGGTATATATTCTACTTCGAGAAGGTATCACACTTTCTACATATTATATATATAAAAAAAAATAAAGAACGTACAGTGGCCATACCGTATCAATGCTCACATAAATTTATTAATTAAGATAATATTAATACAAACAGAGATTGTTATTGCAGCTGTAGACAACGGTTCCAACGTAAATATCATCATCAGGGTAATTGCACGTTTGGTGACTCTGCGACTTCACATTGGACCCCACTGTTGATTTTGGCCAAAACAAACGTTTTAGCTTTACCGCTAAATGCATGCAGTGCATCCAAACGCATTGGCATGGCATGGTCACCCTGCCCTGCGCCCTCTACGCCTTCTGCCTATGATATAACTTGACAGAAATGACGGAAATATGATAATAATGACAGCCCGAAACAGCATCGCTTGCGACATCGATGCATCTCTCTCTCTCTCTTTCGCTCGCTCGCTCTCTCTCTCTCTCTCTCTCTCGGTCCCAATGTTTATTTTAATTACTGAAATTGCATTCAAGTGCCAACTGTGCGAACTGCGAACTGCCAAATGGCAAACGGCAAACGGCAAACGTCCGACAAAATCTCATTACCATTCTCGGGAAGCTTGCAGGGTGTCGGTGTGTGTGTGGGTGGGGGTGGGGGGGAGGTGTGGGCTGGCACTGCTCACTTGTTGTGTTAACATCCACCGCATTGTTGATGCATTCCCATTCACAGCCCGCACTGGCATCGGCGCTGCTGCACTTTGCTTTCATTTGACTTAACGTTTTGGTATGGTTTCCGTCATACGCTCGCCTGCGGGCCCTCTCCCCCGACACGGCCCTACCCCATGCCTCCTCCCCCTCCGAGCTGCATCATGTATCAAAGTTTGTTCAGGTAACATTCGCCCCATGATGTTGTGTGTGTGTGTGTGTCACCAAACAAGCGACAAGCGACCACATTAACGAGACAAGGTAGCGCTGCCTTGCACTACCGACGACTACGAGCAGGAGGCGCATTGTTGGTGCAGTGCAGCCGCGCTCAAAGCAAACACTTGGTCAGCAGAAACAATCGCACAATGCTTGCCCCGTTGCCGCCGACGTAATGAGACAGACCGAACAGTACCCAGGTGGCAGGTTTTTCCATTTTCCGCAGCCCACGTACCTAATACGAAAATGCAGAAAAACCCTTTAATGTAGCAAATAGTTTCTTTAATAACTTTTCGGGTCTATTATCCCCGCATCACATATTCAGTTTAGAAGCTGGCAAACAATACCATATCATAAATAAGTAAGGCGTAGAACAGTTCAGCTCGTTCGACCCGCAGATACTCTGCAGCCAATTTGGTGAGGATGCCGTAAAATCAAAAAATAATTCAATTAGAATGAAATTATTTTTGCCAAATTTTAATAGTTTAGTTAAACTAACTGAAAGGAAGTACACTCGACGCTGCAATACCCTGCAGTTGGGCGAATTGCAGTTGCTTTTCCAGCAACTTGTTGTAGAGTCATGTCTGCCAATGGTATATACCCTGCCTTAAGCATTTAGCTTGGGTGCTTGCCTCGAAAATGAGCAAAGCGAAACAGACAGCCTTTTCCCGCCGTACGCGCGCGCTTTCCCGCCGATGGTAGCTAAGAGCCGCAACACATTAATAGACAAAAATCTCGGGCAGGAACAGGGTAGACAAGGCGCAGCGAAGGCGACGGCGAAGGCGAAGGCATTTTGCGTCATGTAAATAAGAATTATGAAAATAATAATGGAAAAAGGATTAAGACGCCCCGCATGCGGGGCGAAAGGCTTCTCCCCCTCCCCCCCGCCGCCAACTCGGGGGGTTGATAATAAGCAGACATGACATGTCTACGTTATTTTAGTCGCAGAATAACGCGGAGAGCTTGAAGAGATACCCTCTGTGAGCTTAAAGACCGTATCTGTCTTATGAATAAAAAGGCTTACCTATTAATAATTCTGATTTGATAAATTCATTATATCTAGCTGTGATTCGATTAAGACAGATAACTTTAAATCCTATCAGACTTTTTTGAATATTCGTAGTTGGTATACCCCATGAGGTATGCTAGGAAATTGTTGTGCGCTGCCAGACCTCAAGAATCGTGCAAAAGAATAAGAGGTAAGACCCCAACGAAGACGACGACATTAAAAGGTTATGACGGTGGGCGTATGTGCGCTCTAGAGGTTGGAGGTCTAGAGGTTGGAGGTCTAGAGGTTGCACACACACTCGCACTACCTGCCTGTACGTAGTCTGGTATAATTATGGTATTTTCACACCTTTTACCTGAATTTAATTACGCTTTTTCCCCAAGAAATGATATATTGAAATGAGACGCCGAGTTAATGTCGTTGCTCAATGCATGCGGTACGCGATCGCAAAAAAAAAAAGACGAAGAAGTTACCAGGTTTTGGGCTTTACAGGCAAGCACCGATGACACATGCGTGATTTATCGCTTACAACGGGACAATTTTCCATTGTGTCAACCCCCCCGAGTCCTGCTACCCGAAACCAACCCCGCCCAAGACGCCACAAAAGTTTGTAGCACTTTAGACGCTTTGGTTTTTATTTTTATACTCTAGCCGAGGGTACTACGACATTTTTACTAAGTGTGCAGGGTATGGCAGGAGGAATTCGTAAGGGAGTTACTTGGGAATCTTAGAAAAATTAAGTTATGAAATATGATTTATCTGAGTTCATTCCATGTAACCCTAAGTGTATGATATGTTGCATAGGCAATATAATTGTATAATATTAATCAATGCCATACATATCTGTTAGGGTATACAAGCTTCGGTCATCGCCTGAACTGTATTTCATTCTTGTTTGTGTTTTAATTTTAATTTTCAACTTGACAAACGACGACGAAGAATTTGTCGGTGTGGCATCCTTGTTAGTCCCGGGGCAGGTACTGCAGCACCTCCTCTTCCTCCTCCTTCTCCTCCTCCTCCACCTTCACATACACATAGCCAAAGTCTTGTCTTATTTTCTATGTGGCGTGTAATTGTGTGGTTATTGTTGCTGTTACTGCTAAGAATTAATTTTTTCTCTCTCTCTCTCTCCCTCTCTTTCTCTTTCAAGACTCTTGCCAGCAAGGTGCAAAGTGAGGCAATTACAGGAGCAGCTGCACACAGAGCTATAGAACAATTTGCATGAAGTAATTATATTTCACATAAAATTTATAGCATTTCCTATTTTTATTATTATGTTAACAATACTCTGCAGACAGACAGTCGTTGAATATGTTTTCCTGATGACGAAAAATTAATTAAAAATCGTGTAAAGAAAGGCCCTAAGGCCCTGCACTGTTTCTACATTTAAAAAAAGATATATGAGAGATTTATGTGGAAATTCTTAAGAAATGTTTCATATATTCAGAGAACTTTGTAAAACTCAGGATTTATTTATTTCCACAAATTATAATCTGGAGTGATTTTCTGTTATATAAGAACTAGAGTGCAGCTTACAGTAGATATATATTTGCTTTGCGAGTTTATAGCCTAGCATATGTTACAGATAACTGAAAATCTTACAGTCGCGTGCACTCCTCCCAATCTCAGTCATTTATCCCATCAGGTAATGCAAAAAACAATATATCCCCATATATGTTTCCGTGCCCATCTCTGCTCACACGCGCGTATTATAAATTCTCGCTTTTACGCCAAAGTAAAAGAATTTTAAGAACGCATTGCACAATTTTTTACCCAGAGATAAACATCAAATGTGACGTTTTGACTGTGCCATAAAAATTGATAGAATACACTGGCACATACACAGATACCCTGTACCCAATGGCTGTAAACAAAGGAATATAACTGCATGGACTTATTTATGATAATCGTAACATATTCTCGTGGGCATTGTCTCGGACATTTGCCATAAATATTTCATTTGTTAATAATTATTTTTTCATATTTTCACATAAAGACTGGCAATATTTTCCGTACATATTTGTTCTTTAATATATTTGCATGTAGGGTATATACGCATAGAGCACACGGTCGTAACTAAGGGTTATCGAGGGTAGAGCGTTACCTTTTGACGTACTTAATCTGTCAATAAAAGTAAATCAAAGTCAACCCCCGAACCAATACGCGAATCACTTGAAGGAGCGTTTCCGGTTTTAAATTGAGACAGCTTCCATATGACACGAGTGAATATGAGACGATATGGCGATTTTGCCAGTTTCCTTCACACACATTTTTGCATCAATAAATGGGGAAGAAGAATGGATACAGAATGTGTGCTAAAAACTGTAATTTAAAAAAGTCATAATCGCAGATAAGTGCGGTCTCATTGCCCAAGCGAGAAAAGGCAGTCTAGGCCAGGCTATTCATTACATCGACAGCCATCCCCATAAGGGGTGGTTATGCACCATACATACATTTATCCCATATGGAAGATGCTATGAGTTCGAGCTTACAATTTTTTATTCAATTTCTATACAATCTGCACGCACCTTCTCCCCATTGCCCACTCCGACTCCGACTCCGACTCGCACGGCCCACCGTAGCCAATCCTCGCCCATTGTTATTGCCATGATATATGCGAATAGACAGTGGAAAATTTTTCAAAAATTCTGCTGACAAAAGAAGTGCAAATATTTGCTAAAATATTATTTGAAAATCGGCCATGGAATCGCCACGATATTGGGCCCCATTTAAATTCTTTGATGTTTGATGTTTGCCGCAATAAAAGTTGAAATTAATCCAACAGGGTTTTTTTTTGTTGTGTATACTTGATATTAGCTGGATTATAAAGGTATGCACTAGAGCTAATTTTGAATTTTCGAGCGTATTAATTAGAAATATATTAATATACTAGAATCCTTATTTAGTATAAAAGAGAGAGAGAATAAAAGAAATAAACAAATGAAGGTAGCATTTTATTATATTTTCGTAGTGTAGCAGGGTATATTCCAGCCCGTTAGTTACTGCTCATAGCAATACGTAATTCACAAATAGGCACGCATTTTTATTGCTTTAAATATTAATGAATATTTTAACATTTATATGGAGCATTAATGAACTTAGCGAAAAGACCTAATGCTGCAGGCAGGCAAAAAGGTCCTGGTTTCCGTCTGTGGGGTTGGGCTCCTCGGCTCATTTAAATTTAAATCCATGAGTGTGGCCTTCGCTCATTTAATTTTAATGAAAAACCGGTTTTTCTGGTTTAGTTGCCACAATACATTTTCGGTTTCGTCGCTTGCCCCCAAAAAGGTTTTTCCGAGGCACTTTTCCCCGTTTTATTGCCACAAGCAGAGCGTCTCAGAACTCCAAGTGCTTAACGTACATGTTACTTGCTACTGTTATTTAGTATTCATATTTCTGATTTATTCACTTCAAATGGGCACACATTAATGTTTCCAATTACAGAGTGCTACACTCAAACCCCCCGGTCACCCCCTACGTTCACCGAACAATAGTAACCCTTGTGAAGGACATGTGTGGCATCATTTTGTGCGTTCCAGTTAGTTTTTCATTAAGCAAGATACAATCCCGGCAACAAACGGGGTATTCGGTTACAGCATTTTACACATATTAAAACAAAACCCGAATTAGCCAGTGAATTGAAAAAAGAATCTAATTACAAGTTGAGAGAAAATTGCAATCTACATACTCGAAGATACGAAAGGATTACGAAAAGGATGAAATTCTGCAAAATCGTCTCGTTTATGTTTACTGAACAGGAAAATATATGTGTATACATCTGTTATCTCACTCTGTCTCTCCCATTTGCTTTATATTCTCGTTCTCCCCGTATCCTATTCACTCATTTCTTGCAGCTTTACTTCATAAGGTATATGTAACACTCTCTTTCATTTTGTTTATAACTTTTTGTATTCCGAAAAAATAATATAATTAAAAATTGAGTGAAAATTAGAAATTACAACTCGAAGCAACAAGGTGATTGTGATATAGAAAGAATTATTAGACTAGAAGAAATTCAAAATCGGCTCGATTATGCTTGGCATCTAAATAAAAATTGAGTCAAAATTGGAATTTACATACTCGAAGAAACAAGGGGATTATGATATAGAAAGGATTGAGAGACTAAAAGAAGTTGCACAAAGTCGACTCGATTAGGCTTACTGAACAAGTAGATATATGCGTACAAAGTCTTGTAAGACTATTATCTCACTCTGCCTCCCTTATTTGCTTTATTTTCTCGCTCTCTCTGTGCTCTATTTACTCCGTGAGCCATCTGAACCTCTCTGTCATAACTGTAAGTTATATTTTAAATGAGTTTTTCGCTCTTTCCACTCTCGCAGCGCTCTTTGATATTCAAATTCGAATTCCCGGCAAAGTTCTGTATTTATCAGTTTGTTCAACTAATTTATACGTTTTATGCATAATTCAAAAGTATATTAGCCCAGGCGACACTTTTCATTTCGCACACAGGGTAAGGGTTAAGTCCTCACGTTCACGTTCACGTTCACGTTTCATGAAGCATATTTTATGCTTTCATGACCAAATAAATGCAATGAAATTCATCAATTTATCGACTTGATGAGCGAGAGCAAGACGTCTATCAGCGCATTTGCATATAAATTGCTTTTGGTTTTTCGGTTTTTGGAATATTTTCGGTTTTCGGTTTTCTGTTTTCTGTTTTGGGTTTTGAGTTTTTTTTTCAACTGCCAATCGGGCTGTTGCCATCTGTTTTCAAAACACAACTGCGACCTGCCTGCGTTTTTAATTGACGCAATTTGCGCTAAGGCAATTTGGCAATTCAGAATGCCCCGCGGCAGGAGCAGCGGCAGCGGGAGAGGCCACTTTGACACCCATGGTGACAATTATGTCTACACTTTGCCCCCAAACAGAGCACAAACAAGTCGAATAAGAACGAGCATTAAAAGAAAAGTGAAAGATCATAAAAGTCCGCAAAAGCGACGACTATTTAATGCTCTGTACAGATTGTGTATGTGCTTAAAAGTGTTTTAAATTATTATTAAGAAAATTTAACTATTAAAACAATTTCTTAAAATCTCTAACAATTATTAGCATAGTCTTACTCTGCCTCATAAGTCGGTTTGTGGGCGCGCACAGGGGCGTGGCTGAATTCTAAAATAAACTTGCGCTGCATATAAAAATAATAAATATTTTCAAAAAATTTGATAGCTCTAGTTCTTGTAGTTTTTGAGATATAGTTGTTCATACGAACAGACAGACGGGCAGGGACTCCAATGGACGCTGAACAAGAATATATATACTCTTTGGAGTCGGATAAGTCTTATTCTACCTACTACATAAATTTTCGATTTTCGATTATAAAGCTATATATACATATATAATACCCATCGACTCTTTGAGTAGATTGTAGAAACCTTTCTACTCGAACGTACCCTGAATATCCCAACTCTGTCACAGCATGAGGCTTTCAAACTTGCCCATAAGCAACTCCAATTTTCCTTTAAGACAAAAACGCACTTTTACATACAACAACAACAACAACAACAACAACAGCTGTGCTAAGGGTAACATTATTTTTCATGTCGCTGCCTAAAAAGGTCAAAAAAAAAACCTCGTCTCGTTGAGTTGAGCGTTTTGTTTGCCTTGTTGATTCTTTGCATTTTTTATGCCAGTCGGAGAACGTTCCACGCCCGCCCCCCAGGGCAGGTGACGATGCTCTCTCTCTCTCTCTCCCTCTCTTGCTTTCCTTCCTGTTGTGCTTTGTTTCTATTGTCATCAACTGAAATTGGCTTTTAATGTTGCCGCAGAGATATCTTAAGAATAATTGTTTTGCGTGTTTTACTTGATTTTCAGGTCGACGATGTCGCTGCAATGTCCCCAATGTGTCCCAGTTTTTGTCCTTATTGGCGCGACTTTTTTTTTCGCCTGCGGAAATGTATTTTCCGTTTTGCGGGCGGAAAATATTTAGGATTCACAGGGTATCGCAACATTTCCGACCTTTTAATTGTGCTGTGGGGGCAAACGCGGCTTGTAATAACCTAAATTTTTAAGTAGCTTGAAGGTTTTCCTGAAAGGGGCAACTCTCCCACACTTCTTTCTTATTGTTTAATTAATTTTTTTGCTGTTCTAAATAAAATCTTAGAAATTTCAGCATGTACCGTGTACGATTTGGGACTGTGCTGTACCCATTCAGAAAGTGCTTTCCTTAAGAAATTTTTTTTTAATTTTATAAAACCTATTCAACTGTATACCCTGATTTCTTACGTTTTAATTAATTTTTTTGCTATTCCAAATAATATCTTAGAAATTTCAGCAACGGTTTGGGACTGTGCTGTACCCCTTTTAAAATGTACATATTATTCACCTGCATATTCCTATATACTCATTATAATTAGTAAGTTTTAGTCAATAATAACCTAACCTATTCTCAAGCCTATGCTGAACCTTATCTATTTCCCAGACCTGCCCAGCTAAGATTGCTAATATTTGTGTAAGCAATAAAAGTAACACCCATTTCATATGCATATATTTCCACCTCATAGCCTCCCAAAATGTATAAGGATTCGTAAGCGACCCGTATAACTACTGTCGTCGAGGGTAGACTCGCTTAAAATGATTGATCGCTTGACAAATACTCTATATACGCAAACTTACGGACTATGCTGGAAGAGAATAATATTGAAAAATATTACTGAATATTGTGGAATTTTAATTTTGTTTGCACAAAGGTTTCCTGTACTTGGTACTCCCCCCCACTCGTATTGTCCCTGCCGATTGATCAATTGGATTTCAATAGCTTTCCCGCTTAGCTTAGCTTTATACCAGCTCAACTTGACTTCGCCGTCCGTTTTAATCGTTCTATTTGTACAGGGTATTTAGAAGAAAAAAACTCTTGCTCACAAAATGAACTCAAGGCATGAAAGGAAAATGAAAATTTAAAAAAGCCGTCAATATATGAAGAGTTTCTATTTTTTTTTTTTGGTTCGGGGGTGGGTTTACGACTTGGGTTTGGGGTGGCTACGGTCTCCGGTCTTCGGTCTCGCTCTCGATGTTTGCCGGCGCCTGCAGATAGGCACAATAATTGTATCAAAAGCATATTTTCCATTCTGGTAGAACGAATTTTATGCTTTTTCAATAAACATTAACCGATTTTGGTATTTTTTCATAAAAGAACAGCAACAACAACAACAACAACAACAAGAGCATGTTCTTTTTTTGCAACCACATAGAAAAGTACAAGTGGCAAAGGCTACAAGCGGTAAGACGACTAGAAAACACCCTGTAGACAGTATGAATACTATATATTAATCGTTTTATAAACGACCTAAATACTGGTTTTTCTAGCACCTAAAAGTATGCTACATATTTATAACTAATAGATACGAAAATATAAATTAGAGCAATCTATACGCCTATAGTTTTCTAAAGCTTAAACTCATATTACAGGGTATTCGTATGTTGCAAACAAGCCACCTTCAAGCGGTAATCATTCATGCGTTCATTATTTCATAGACTACGAGTTCAGTGCGTCGTATCCACATTCAAAAATGTACCGTTTAAACATACTTTCCCTGCATTCCTCGAATATGCAATGCACCCCCACCCACCCAAGAAAAAAAAATGGAAATCAATGATTCGGAAATATTTAGACTCTAAGCTATTAGCTTTTTGTTTTATGCCGTTAGTCATTTATTTCTGCAAATTCTTTGGGAGTAAAAACAAAGGGTACTCGGTACTGGGTACGATGAGTTGTGCCTAGTAGAGAGGTTAGCCTTTGCCCAGGCATGGAAGGTACCCAGGCTGCTCTAAGGTACCCAAAACCCATTGAGGAACTGCCCAACCGGTACTCAAGCCCCATTAGCGAATATGAGAAAAATCGACTAACCCATTAAATATTATATTACTCTACTCTTCCTATAGATGTAATTATGCAATATATTATAGTGTTCTTAATTTCGTTTGCTTCAACTCTTTGATATTGTTGCGGCGTGTGATTCTTTCGATTTAAAAGACGACTTGGGCCACGCCCTGCCACATAATTACAATCTCTCTTCTTCCGGAACTTCACGGGTTTTGCATCGATTTTGTTCTCAAGTTACGCATGCCTTTGTTTACACAAAAATTATGTTTAATGAGAGACCCTTGGTGTCTGTACCCCCCAAAACGACTCTACCCATTCTGCCACCCTCCCGACGGTCTGTGCTGGGGTTGAATCGCGCCTGGGTACAGAACTGACAATTATAATTACAAGGTCTTAAGTTTTTCGTGAAAATTATTATTTTAATTATGGTTTGTCGAAGCAACAGCAAGCAGCGAGGGTGGCAATAATACCAGACACACACACACAAACACACACACACACACACACACGCATATACATAAATAAATATATTTATGAGTCGAGCGAAGAAGCTCCATAAATCGCTGAACAATAAACACAGCGAAATGGCGAAATTTCGATTTTATGCGATTGTCTCACTCTGCCTGCGCTTTATATGTAGAGAAAATAATCTAATCAAGTGTTACAATCGGTTTTTATAGGTCAACACACTCACTGGGTCTCTTCCTCTGCCCCTGCCCCCTGTGGGAACCAATCATAACTTTTACTCATATGTTGTGTCAGTTTTATTCGTCTCGCAATGAACACGTTGATAATTTTTATTCGCCATTTAATCGTAGCCGAGTGCGAGTATAGCGATAACGAGGCAGCTACACGTCTCTCCATATCCTTAGCAAATAAAATAAATTTCATCTGTACTTTTATTACCCGTGTCCGCGTCGCCTAGAAGTACGGCCAGAGTTCGTAATAATCATTTACGTAATGTCTGGCCCGGCATTTATGAGTATTCTGTTGACCTCGTCGGGCAGAGAGAGAGTGGTCCGTCCAGGCTGATGGTCAAAGTTAGATTGGACAATTGTAGTGTAATTGCGAATCTTAGTAAGTTGACTAACTTAAGTAACTTGTGCCTTAACCCACTACTATTGCAGGCCGAAACCTTCAATTCGCGTAGGGAAGGATCCTTCGATATAATTGCAAAAAATGAGAAAGCACAAAAAGCAAACGCAGACTGAAATGATTATGATAAAGCAGACATAGAAGGTATTTAAAAGAGTGTGGCAGACCTTAAGCAGTGTACAGCTTACAAGCACGTAACAGTCTTCAATGATGGATCCCTATCAGAAGCTGTCTCTCTCTACCGACTGCGTAAATAACCTTACTTCTCGCGTACCGCTCTCGGTGTCAGCTGTGCCATACGCAATTATGATGTTACCTCAAACAACTCAATGTAATGTGCCAGGCAGCTGTTACGAAAGAAACTCGAGTACGGTGTACTTAGAGGGTACCATATTTACGCACAGTAAGCAGACCAATTTGTCAGCAATACGACTGAAGTCAGGCCCGATAATATGTGGGTTTAAAATGCTACTGACAGCATAAGTACTAACGGAATAATTGCAAACACAAACCACAACTCAGCACACAACACATCTGTGAGTTGGTTAACCCTTCAATTTTAGTTTTTGATCGAAAACCATCTATATATATACATATATATTAGCAGGGAATTCAATTAGACTACTTGGGTTCGCAAAACGAGACGGGCCGCTGGCTACGCCCAAAACTGTTGCCTGCTTTTAGGCTGCGCTCATAAAAACTACGACTTGGCAAGATTTTTCAATAAGCCCCGCCGCCAGAAACTGAGAGAGAGAGCCTGAAGAGAGAGAGGGGGAGCGCACTGGGAGTCTAGGCAAAGCCCCCGTGTGCTGCGGAACGCTTGCGGTCCTTTTGCAACAATCCGCAGGTGTTGCATACATTTTGCAGCTTTGCATTAATTATAACGTGCCGTGCAACGAGTCGAGTCGAGTCGAGTTGAGTCTTGGGTCTTGGGTGCGTGGGGCAAACTATTTGCAGCATGAGCCTCCTCGTGGCACATGCCACGTTGCATGGCATGGAAAATAGTATCATACTTATGAGTTAAGTTATTTCATTGCCATGCACAGAGGAAACTACATGGACTGAGACGAACCACGGTGCCCTTTGTAGTCCCGGGGAGCATGCAACCCGTAAACTTTGAAATCTTTGTTTGGACTTGAAGGCAAAGAGCTTTTTGCTATTATTATTTTAGGTGGCAGGCAGCATGGGGGGGGGCAGGCGAGCAAGGCACGACGGGCGACGGGTTAGGCACACAAAATGTTATTGCTTGAAACTATTATAATTCTCGTGAGATGAAAATATGATCGGAAATTTACATCGATTTATTAAAAAGTGCCTGTCCCTTTTGTCCTTGCTGTGCCCGTTCGCAAAGCGTACCATTTGTTTGTACACATATGTTGCCACAAAACTTTCCCAACCAAAAAGGTTCTGCCTCCACGTGTCCATGCAGTGGGCGTAGAAGACATGTGACATTGCGCTCGACGGGCACTGTGGCTTGGAAAGAAAACTTTATTTCTATAAATTAATAAAAATAAAATGCATATTTTTAAATTTCAAATTACAAAAATTAAAAATGAAATCAAAAAGCCACTGTACTTACTTTTTCAGCAAACCTCGAAGTGCGAAAAATTCTCGCATACGTTTCATACCACTGTGCCGAGTTATTGTTCGTCAAGCATTAACCGCAACCCCACCGTATCCACGGTTCGAACAACTTGAAAAACAAATTTACTATGTACACTTAATGTCTAGACAAAGCCTCCAATTACCTTATCCGATTACACGAAGATTTTCTCTGCCCAAGTGTTTGGGACATTGCCCCCTGCCCAAGCATGTCCGAACCCGTTGACCCGGCATGCCTTTTCTCTGCCTGAAAAAGATGAATTCGGGCGGGTTCACTCATATTACAACCAACTGTTCTCTCTCTCACTCTCTCCCTCTCTCTCTCTTCTGGGTGCCATCTAATGTTGTCGCTCTTGACGTCATCACACAAATGTCTGAAATTATTTTAAAAGAATTATCCTCACCTCACGCGTTCGACGCCACGACAAAATGCAAAAGGACCAAAAAGGCACTTAAGTGCCGTGTGCAGAATTTGTATATATTTTTTGCTTTTTTTTTTAATTTAAGTGAGCTGAAAATCGCAGTACTTGGCATTTCCGGTATTGCTTTCATTTGCGAACCCTCGCAGGCAGGTGTAAAGTTAAATCGTAAAATGAAATTAAAGAAAACCTAAGCCTTGCGCAAAGGCTAACGAATGAAGTGTCCAAACGAAAAAGGATTAACTTGGCTATCCCCCATGGGCTTGCTGGCAGCGAAACGTTATATATATTTATATAATTAGCGTGGGCGAAACATTTTTCAAATTATTTTAAGGAAAATCACTTGAAAAATTCATGAACTCCAGCCCGGCCAGGAGTCGCAGTGTGACGCAACCCTTGCTTTTGCTTATTATACACCGACTGACCCGTCTGTGCTACGCCCCATAAAAATGGAACAACAAGAAAAACATTTTTTTGATAAAATTACAATATAATTTATTAAAATTCTTATTTACCATACCGACAGTGACATAAATTCGGTGTCATTTAGGGCCGCTGTAATATCAGCTGAAACTGATTGCGACAATCGCAGCCAACTTAAATTCTTTGCAGCTCGTAAACTAAATTAAGTGTTGCAAAATAATTACATTTAAATTTAAATAGGAAATTTGATGCAATTTGTGAACACTGCAAACACATATCGGCTCCGAAAATTAAATATCGAATGCAATAAGTATCGTTTAGCTTAGCAGCAGCTTTGCCTTTGTTTCGCCGAATCTCATAAAATTAATAAAATGGTGATTAAGAAAGTTTTATACTATTCGTAGTATGCGCTTCTATTAAGCCAACAAGCGCACAAGCTCAACTTGTCTTAATTGTGAAAGCAATTCACGGTCAAGAAGCGCCAGATGATCAAAGAGACGTTCCGGTCAATTTGCATATGAAAAACAATTTGAATGGAAAAATAGGCTGGCACAAGGTCAACACAAGCCAAATGTCAAACAAAGGCACATGCTCGCTGGAACGTGGATGGAGCCGGACACACTGGAAACTCCCTTAATTCACTCATCATTGCTGTCAAGTCAAGTCAATAAACTTTGACACAAGACACGCCCCAAAAGTCACACATGCCAGCACCTTCGCAGTGGGAGGCAAAATGGATCCGACAGCGCCTTAACAATGCCAAGACATCACACATTAACAGTTCCACCGACCAATGGACTCAATCAGAAATGGTCTGACTGGAAGACTCGAATCTGCTCGCAGCTCAATACGCTGTAATCGATACATGAATTTACCAGTTCCACGAGAAAATTTAAACTGAAAACAAAAATGCAGCTAATTAAACAAATATTTGAAGCAAAACAAATCCGAAATCCCCAGTGGGCGCATAGAAGAACAACAGATTGGAATGCCTTAAAGAAAGAAAATTTTCAATTTTTCAATTGTTCTTTCCGTATCAAAGCACAAGCAAACCAATTTGTCTTCGAGCCTAAAAATTAGCCGAACAAATGATGCACGAAAACCAAATGCCAAGCACAGTCCCCAGCCAAGCCTGGGCCGGGCAATTAAAGGACGCCAAGTCAGCCGTCCAACTGGTGCTGTTGTTCTCTCCCAGACAACTCGGCGCGCATTTAAAGATCCCTGAGGCTCTCCATGCGGCTCACAGCGTACGCAGCGAAGTAAATGGAAAATTCATTACAAACAAATTAACAAATAAATCAAATTTCAATACGAAAATGTGTATTTGTGAAAACAATTTTGAGTGGGGTACCCCGCATCCAGACGCGAAGTCGCTGTGCTGTGCGGGGGGTGGCTCAAATAGCCGAAATTGCCACGCCCAAAAGCGCTATCGAATCCGTTATTCGGTCATGGGGTTGGGGGTGGAGAATGACTGACAGCCTGCAAGTTGGTTTGGAAAACACTCCCCACTTGAGAAATCATTTGTCTAAATTAATTCCTGTCGTTTACATTTGCCAAAGAAGGCAAAGGCAACACAAGAATCAAAGATTAAGACAACCATTTACTACCACCCGAACCCGAATCCGATAGAACTGGCACACACACACACACACACACACACGTTCTTTAACTCTAAACTGCGAAACTCCCGCACTCTAAATTTGTGTGGTGTCTCACGCCTGCCTCGGCCTCAATCACGCCCCCGCCCACTCCAGCTCCTGCCCGACGCAGTACCATGATAAATGACATGATGCGCATGATGTTGGATCAACGTCGCCGTCGTCGTCGCGTTAATAACTCATTCGAAAATTCCGCCGACAACATTTCATACATACGTACATTTTTGCCCGAAAAACAATTAAAATTGTTTCCGAGTTCGCAGCATCAGGTAGCGCATAATTATAACTGCTAAGTCCTGTACACGACTACTAGTATAATATCCCAGATAGCTGGGATAGAATTTCAACCCTTTTCTGTCTACTGTGTCAGCGCTGTGGGAGAGAGACTCGACACGAGACACGTCGCAGCCCACTTTCTTTCGGGCCGATGGAAACGTTTCCCTATCCCCAATGCAATATATTCTTAATCAGCATCGATAAATGAAATCTGTGGGTCCGTTCCATCTGCATGAATCCGATGGAGCAGGAGTTGAACAACATATGGACTTTGATGTATAAATCTGAAATAGAAAAAAATTTAAGGTAACATGTCTATATGCATATTTAATACAAATCGTTGGGATGCTTCCAGCTTCATATTGGGATTTCCCTGAGTGTGGAGTATGATACATAGCCAGGTTCCTTTTCGACTTGGAAACAAAGGCGGCAGAGCTATGCGCTTGATTCAAAATGAGAACACATATTTATTAAATTGATTTAATATTCTTTTATATTTTCGAAGTGCTCTAATCACACTTAATTATTATTTCGATAATTTAAGCCAGCTAATAAGTATATTATCGACTATAATCGATTGAAGTCAACAGTTGGCAACGCTGAATTCCTAAGAGTTGGCAATGCATAACGAAATCCAATCAGTGCAAACATATTTATTTTTCATTTGAACTTTTTATTGCAATTTTCCCTAGTAAAATTATTATCTGAATAATTCAATTTATTCCGCATCAACGGAACCTAAAATAAGTCAACAAAATTTAACTATAAACTAAATTCAAAATGACTAAACGCCTTTCTCCTTGGAATTGACATCTATCAGACCATCGCTGAGCATGCTGTGCAGCAGAAGATTAGATGATTTTTGGGCATAAGCAACAACTAGTTTATAGGGTGAGACAAAACCACGCCCCAGCTCAACCGTTTCGCTATCGCGTGACAGGTGTTGCTGCAGATTCATGGAGATGACGACCTCAATAACGTCATCCATGAACTCGGCGTGTTGTGAGATGGGAATACGCTCGAGGAAAGGACAAACAGCCATGATGTTATCTAATTACAAGTAAATATATATATATAAAATGATGTATAACATATATTCTTCTACTCACCCTTCAGCGTGCGAAGTTCCTCGTATATGAAGACTCTGTTGCGCACCTCAACCTTTTTGTGAATGAATCCAGCCTCATCCATAAGTTGCGTGAACTGCTCGACGGGATTGGAGCTATAGTGCAGCGGTGAGATGAACTGTTCCACATCCTGCATATATTTGGACCACTTCACACGAGTCTGCAGCACCTTGTACACCTCATAGATGGGACTACTTGCCAGAAAGACGAGCAGACAATCGCCTCCATCGTTTCGGAGTAGTTCGTAAATATTACGAAGGGCTGCTCGCAAATTTTGTACCCAATGTAGGCAGTAAAACGAGGTGACATGATCGAAACGGCCTCGGAACTGATCGGGCAGCTGTTTAGCCCCAATATCCAGAACCTGGAACTCAGTTCGCTCATAGCGTTGATAGCACTTGTTGGCATAGTTCACCATCTTCGTGGATATATCTGTGCCAACTAGCAACTCGTAACGTTTTGGTAGCAACGGATACACGAAATCCATCAACACATTTCCGGAACCAGAACCAACATCTAACAGGGAATCTTGCTCATCCGTGCGCCATTGAAGTTTCGAGGCAAACTCATCCAGTACGAGCTTGGCATCGTGACGCTGCACCTGGTTAGCGCGTTGGTAGAGCGAGGCCTGATTCATGTCGTTCACTAATATCTCATTCGCATGGATCCACACTTTATATACTCACTTCCAGATCGCTTGAGGAACAATAGACAAACGCATTGACAGCATTGCGGTGACATTGTCGCACGGAATTCATTTATTTTTAAAGCTTCTCTTACTCCAATTGGGAACTACACTGCACAACAAAATATGAGTATTCCCCTACAACGACTACGAAATACCCTAAAGTGGTTTCGAATTAATTTGAGAGATATATATTAATACAAATATAGTTTTCAAAGATTTTCCAAAAAATGTAAATTCTTTTAAAATCTGAGAAGCAAAATATAGAAGAAATAATAATCCCAGTATGATGTGTAGAGTGTAAAAGGAAATAACAGTTTAAATTATGCAAAAGTCACAATAGAATAACCGCCTCTCTTATCTACCAAATCAGACAATTCAGTTCAAGTTCTAGGCCACTTGCGACCTAGCTAACGCTTCCTCTCCGAAGGTGCCTGCTTCAAATGCAAATCGATTCAAAAACAATAGTATATCATGTACAATAAGAAAATGAAACATTTTTGAAAGGCCACAGATTCGGCAGCCTTGCTAAAGAAATGAGATATTGATTTGAATGGAGTTTAAGATAGTGATTGCGCAATAAAAAATAAGTTTATAATAATAAGTTAAGTTACATATGCTGTCTCACATTCGTAATGCCCTCGAAGAAGATGAGGACAGCAATAAAACTCATTCAAAATTAAGTTCTACGCACTAGCAAGTTTCCAGGGTGCAATGATCTGAAATTTAGGCAGTTCAATGACCAACCTCAACACGATAAACATAGGCACTACGAGTTGGTCTCTGCAGCAGATAGATATTCACATTTTGCATCTCTATACACATATAGGATACATAACACATATACGATATTATATAAGAATCCGCTCAAATTGTGATTTAATTTTGCACCCTTTTTGGCACTTAGCCCGAAACATTTCATTAGCCGACAAAATACATTTCTGTAATTACTCGCAGACTCCCCGCCTAGAAATAACCTTGTGATATGTGTATTTCAAAAATATTTTACATACGACAGAGGAAAACGTTGTTTGATCTTTCTCGTTCGGCGAGCTCCGGAGCTTCCGTGTTACCAGCCTTATGTGATTGGAATGGGTGTGTGTGTGCTATATTTTGATTTGCATCTAGATGACATCAAAAGTCTTTGTTTTGGGATTCCAGAGTCCCGGCTAAAATGTGTGTGCTTCGTGGGCGTTACAGCTGACTAATTGCATTATAGAACCAACAACTGTTCTACCAAAGTATTTATTATAATTGGGGAGCAGAGAGAAAATTGCGAATGTCATCAACATGGGTGCGAGCTAAATGAATGAGTGAAAAATTAATTGTATTCAATTATCATTGCCAGCCTACATACATACATTAAAGAAGTTGGGAAACTTTAAAATAACATTAGACTTGTATATCTGGCTCAAACAATACATTTTTCTTGTTCTAATCATGAGCAAATCACGTTCAATCTATTTCGCTTGCTTTAATGAAATTTCAGCAAAATCGGTACACTATATCTAATAGTTTTCATACCACCGATCTGTGTACCTAAGCGGAGCAAAGCCAACTCCTTCGAGTTCTCGTGGCTGTAGTTGCTGCTGCTGCTGCTGCCGTCGCCTTTGGTTTTGTTTGCACAACGTCGACAAACAAAACAAGAAATTTTCTGACAAAAGGGTTAAGATTCCGGACTTGTGTGCGGGGGTTTCATAGTTTACTACGAGTAAACGAGATTTTAATGTCCCATAAGGGAATTCCAGCCATATGTGGCAGGACCAGAGGAAACGGGCCAAAAGAGGGAGGGAACGAGCAAGCGAAAATTTAGATTTAAAATACAAAGTAAACGGTGATTTGTTGTTATTGATTAGAACGGACTTGCCTTGCGGGAATAAAAGTAGTCGTAGTAGCGGGTATGTGGGGGGACGGGGAGGGTGCAAGCGAGACGGCAGCAAATCCGCCTCGTGTGTATCTTAAGACGGAACCACAGCTTGATGAGTATTTAAAAGTTTTTCATTGTGTTTGATGAATATTTAATTAGGCATAAACGGGCAACATTTTACAAAAAGAGCATAAACACAGAGACGAGGAGACAGTTGGAGAATGGGACAGACAAAGGGGTTGAAAGAAAGCGAAAAAAAAATAACTGAAACAGAATCAATTAACGCGCTGTGCGCTTTGCAGCTCGTTTATTTTTATTATATTGTTTTAATATACAGTGGTGGCTATAAATTTAGCACACTATAAAAGAGTTATGTGTTCACTTTGTTGCTATATTAATTTCTATCGAAATCGATGTCGATAACTATCGTTTAATTACTCTGCAAATCGAGAGGCTTTTGGAATTGCAAAACAAAGTGAACACCGCAATACTTCTAGGTATAAAAAGGAAGTAATTAAATAATGAACACATAAAGAAGAGGCGAGAGAGTGGCAGAAAATTCACTTACCCCTTAAGCTGCTTTCTTTTTGCCTGAGTTTCTTGAAAAACTTTTCAGCTAGTCATTAAAGTTAAAAGGGAAAGAGTGTGAGAGAGAGGGGGGAGAGGACCGAAGCCCTCAACTGTTTCTGGCAGTTCAAATTTCTGTGATTTAAGAAAAAAAAACAACAGGTTGGAGAAAAAGTAAAGGCATAGCGTATACATGCCTATGAGGGTAACCCCAATATGAAACTGTGTATACCCGTACACCAGGTAGTATCTCACAGTCGAGTGCGCCCGACTGTAGCGCCTTCTTACACGTGTTTTTTTTTTGCCTTTAATATAATTTTGTTGTTTTTCTTTCAGCTTCGATTTTCTGTGATACTGTATAATTAATTAAAAAAGTACAAGAATGAATGCAGCACGGGAAAAGCGAAAATGGCCCAGAGCGCTGTTTACCGTTATGAAAAATATTTCAATAGAAGGGAAGGCAAAGGAAATTATCTCACCATGCTTGCCGGTGACGCTGGAAAAGCTGCAACAAAAAAGCGCAGACTTTGGTCGGTTTTTTATGTCGTATACCCTGTTTAAGCTGTGAAATTGGGTAGATGATTGATTTTATATATAGTAACTGGAAAAACCAATTTGATCTAAAACCCTGTACTTTCAAATGTGTAACTGATACAACAAGTTCTCGATTTAATTCAGAACACATTTGTTTAAAAGTACGGGGTATACCCTACACCTTACCTTCAAAATATACCCAGATGTGATCTCTCAAACTTCCTCAACCAATATTCAATTATTTACAAGCAAACGTCAGCAAAAAATTGATTCCATTGTCTCCAAAAACAGAATCCGATACAGTCCTCGCCTGCGAATGAACGTAATGGATAAACATTTAATTATATGAAAAGTTTGTGAACTTATTTCCAAGAAAATTGGCAAATTCAAATGTTAATGAGCTTGCATTTTTGGAAATTGTTTGCGACACGACACGACGGAACAGTTTCTGTTGCTGCATAAAATTTAATTAATAAGACGGACCGTAGCTCGTGCCACACAGACACCCTCTATAATAGGCGATAAACCAGACACGGCACTGAGACCACATCACTTCTATGGCAGTCGTTTTCTACTTAGTTTACAATCTTATTATCTGCGCAGCTATCTCAACTCACACACACACACACATAGAAACCTCGGCACACCCATACACATACACACAGCACATCATCCGAGGCAATTAAAAACCTTTCAGGCGTTTATGTAATTTTGTCCTTTTTCGCCAGTATTGTCACCCTCATGTGTCCTTGCCCGTTGGTCTTATATTTGGCATGTGAGGATTTTCGTCGCCAACTTGATTGTGTTTATTAAGCATATTGCCTGGGAATTCACTTTATTTTAAGATTATTATTTCTGAAGAAAATTACAAGTTTCAACAACTGCCTTCTTGGGGCAGATAGTTTTTCTTGGGCACCTTTTTGGTGAAAATTATGTATGAACACGTTTTGTTTTCCGGTTTATTTGCGACTTATGCATAATGAAAGGTAAACAAAATGACTTTTTGTATATGAAGTGGCGTTAGGTTACTATTTAAACTTGATCAAGTTCATATAAGTGGAAGAAATAGTGTGGTATTGAGCCCCAGGTAAAATCTACTTTTGAAATAGTTTAGCGTTAGGAATGTGCCACGGCTTTAGATTATATTAAATATATATACACACTATATATATTCCTCAAAAATATAATGAAGCAAAGGCTGTTATTGAAGTTCTCTGGCTGAATCTGCATTTGGAACTCACGCATATTGCCAGTTTTAGAATTATATATTAACTGAAGTTAACCCTTACCATTTTAAAGCATTACCAAATCCCATAAGAGCTACTCAATGAAATAGAAAAACACGCAAAGAAGCGATATTTTAAAAAGCAAATATTATAATACCCTAGAAAAACAACAAAAATACATTTCCCTGTTAATACTGCAGATACCTCTAAGAAAAATAAAACATAACTAAATGCAGGTACCTAAGCCAAAGACAACATGATTGTCCTAAAGTCTACTGTAGCCTTTAAAAGCTAAAAATACTTCTTGCCTAATATAGGGTATCATAAAAACTATAAGCCCGTAAATATTGAAAATAACGTAAATATTGAAAGCGTATTGAAAATTCAACATTTTCCCTAAGCCGCAAGCAAAGCACTCAAAGGGCAAGATGAGTCGAGTCGTCAAGTGAATAATGGACAAATCCGCAAAGTAAATATGACACATCGCAAAATGGCATTTGGCGATAAAAAAAAAAGAAAGCGAGCTACCCGACTTGCCTTTTGACAGCATCTCGTATCAGTGACAGTCATATATGGATATACCACAATCCGGCTAGGTGTTTTGACTAGCAAAGGGTCACACCCTCTCCCCAATAAAATGTAGCAAAAGCGTATCAATAAAAAAATTGTTCCGCTGGGTATTGCTTGTTGGTGTCAGAAGGGTTCCATTCCACGTTATGCTCTCTGTTTGGTTTGATGGTAATGCAACTCAAATGTGGCATAAAAATTACGTTTAAAAGGGTTGAGCGAAGGGGCACACTTCCTGCGTATTTTTTATAATAGGGTATCTCTCAGTTGAGTGCACTCTGCTGCGTATTCAATGTTTATTCCAATAGGCCTCGATTCGATTCGGTTCTTATATGAAAGTTAAATAATCATAAAATATAGGAAACAGCATAAGACGCACAACTTTCAATTAACCCTTCAGAAAAAAAGAAAATAGGGCTAGGAAATATCTGCGAAGGGGAGAAATAAGTCTGGCAATGGAAGAAGCAAAAATCACAGTCACATTCACAGGCAATATAACCAGGAAATCGCACAGGCAAGTACTCTGGCAGCAATATTAACGTCACATAAATCTTTGCAACACTATTACTAAGTCGCTATTAAGTGAAATTGACCACATATTTTATCTCAGACGCCCACGCAGCGCCACGCCCCACTCCACTCGATGCGAGACCACAGTTTCGGGTGGTTGGATTGCTTGGGCGCGTAATTGGTGCGACAGGCCCAGCATAAAAACAATCTGCTCGAGCAAATTTCGTTTACTCTACTATAAAAGTCGCTTCTTTCCAAGCACAAGGACATATATATTAAATGAACTAGCCATAGTAACCTACACCAACCGCTTTAATCAAAGTTCCGCCCGAAATGCATATACAATTTTCCTTAAATACAGTTTAAGATATGGGATTTATAGCCGGAAAAGAAGCTGCTCTTCGACAAATACTATTGAAATAAAATTTGAAGCTTCAACTTTACATAGCAGGACCTTAGCATATTCGTTATATTAATTAAAGTACGGGTGTAAATGTATATAAATATGTGTGAATTGGGTGCTTAAAATGAACATCCTTGCTGATTCTAAGTCAGTCTAAGAATTCCTATAATTATCCACTTGCAAAGAGCCTTAAAATCTTAATAGAGATTTCCAATAAGACAGAATTGATGCAGTTCGTGATTACGTGAAGTTCCGCTCTGCCTATATGTGGAAATAGTTATTTTATTAGCTCAATTGATTTGCATTTTTTGGTACTCAGCTATATACGATTGTTTCTCCTTAAATTCCTTATCATATTCTGCAAGGTGTTGGTGTTCTGTTGAACTTACGCTTATTTTATTAGTTTCTAACTAATTTGCTAAGTTTGGCATTTCATTCGCAAGGAATGACAACAGGTACAATCAAATCGATAACTCGATAGTCGCCAGCAACACAGATGTAGCGCATGCAATCGATGAATAAAATTTAAAAATAGCGATCGATGTTTTTCGCCAGGTAAACCTCGAGTAAAATGAACTGAAGAGTGTGTGTTAGGGTTGTTTCATGCTGAAATCTTTAATAATCACATGTATTTTCAGCTATTGTATGGATGGTAATTATTACTTTCATAGTTTTCGATAGCCCTCATCTGATAATATTGTGCAACTCATTGGGGTGTCATCAATATCGAAGTGCAAAAAAAACTGTCCGAGCGTTATAAAATATCACAGTATCCGACAATTAAAATGTTCGGCGCTGAACCAACCCAACCCATTCCATCTTCACAAATCGATGTAGCGTTGTGGTTTATATATGATGTGGAAAAATTACAAAAAAAAAAAAATAATAATAATAATAAAAAAAAATTAACAGGACTTTGATCGGCCATTTATGACTGTAAAAACAATGAATTTTAAATGTATTTAAGGTAGACCCCTTTAGGTGTATAATAAATATTTTAGATCTAGAACACATTAACTATTAAAGATGCTTCTTCCTATGTGCTTTATATACCTCAAGTTTTTATTTGCGAAACAACGCTTTGAAACGATCACTTCGATAAGATCAACAATACTGAGATGCATCGTTTGCCATCGATGAATAAAATTAAGAAAAATGCATCGATGTTTCTTACAACCCTAAATACATTAAACAAATGACGTGTATTTCGCAATTTTACTTCACTACACTCAGCTCTCTCTCTCCGCTAATAGTTGATCTTCTTCGGCTTACAGAATCGACACGTAGACCCCGAGTACAAAAAAACAAAAGAATGCTTATTTCTGCAAGTAAATGCCTATGTATATTACAGAACATTCAATAACCACATGTCTTTTCAGCTAGTATATGGCTGACAATCCTTACATTCATAGCTTTTGATAGGACCATCGCTGCATTGTACTCCCCCCATTACCCTCAGTTTGCTGTTCGCAAATAGTTGATCTTCGGCTTACAAAACGACACGTTAGACTCGAGTAAAAAGAACCGAGGAATGTTTTCTGCAAGTAAATCTCAAAGTGTTTGACATAAGTTTGTTAGGGTTGTTTTATGCTGATATCTTTAATAATCACAAGTATTTTCAGCTAGTGTATGGTTGACAATTCTTACTTTCATCATTTTTGATAGTATCAGCGGCTTCTACTCCACATCCGATAATATCGTGGACCTGAATGGATCTAATTTCGATAGTCTGGTTTTGAAAGACAAAAATGTCTGGGTTGTGCAATTCTATGCAACCTTTTGTAAATACTGTAAGGCATTGGTCCCTGAGTTCAAGAAACTGGCTAAGACGCAACATGGCGTGGGTGCCATCAAAGTGGGTGCCGTCGATACTGTTGCTGAAACAGCACTGAAGGCTCGATATGTGGGCGTAGGTGGTACCATTCCGAAAATCTTAATATTCGGCGCAAATAAGCGTAGTCCCAAGCATTATGACGGGAAGCGCACGGCCAGCTCGATTGCCGCGGCGGCTAATTTTAGAACTGGTTAAACCCTTAAGATTACAAGTGTTTATTTTTAATTTGAAGCTAGTATATGGCTGACAATCTTGCCAATTGCATACTGTTGCATACTTTCAGGCCAAGCCTGTTCGTTCACTAAATAAATATCTTATATAACTTCTTCATAGATCATTTCGTTGTTTATTCTTATTTTTGTTTTAGTTTAAGATCACGTTCTTGAAACTGCTTGCAGTACATACGAGTATTGTCACAAAAGTTGGCACATTATTCCCAAAGATAAACAGACAGTGCCATATCGGTTTGGTTTTATGATTGCCTTATTCTGATTCCATTTCAATATGCAAAATATACGACGACATTTTTTGCATATACTAGGAAATATTGTTAAATAACTTACGTTTTACAAATCGAAACTTTTCGTTTTAACTAATTTAAATATTGGTACAATTTGATTTACTAATATATATTCTTTAAAAAGACCTAAAAACTGTGCAAATACTTTTTTTAAATAATGCACGGCTTAACGGATATTTAAAATTGAAAAATCCAGTGTGCCCTTGCATGGAATAATAAGAGACACTGTTTGTACAATCATTCACAATGTATGAAGTCTCTCAGTTATGTACTAATTCCTATTAATTTCTAATTATAGTATGCAATTCAACTGTATATAATATGTAATGCAACTGTCCGGTGTGCTTGTCACCTTTTGGTCCAGTAATTTTGTCAATTGTCCACATGTGAAGAGCTAAAAAAGTTTATACAGATTTTTTAATATAGGAATAAGCAAATTAATGCAATCATTTGCTTTGTATAATAGCGATTTGACGAAATAGCTAGTTAGTTTGCATTTTTGTATTCAGCAGTTTACGAGTATTTCTTCTTATGTGCTCCATTATGGCTCCCAACGTTTTCTTTGCGAAATTTCGCTTGTTTTCTTATTTTCGTATTAAACGAGTTTGCTTGCCATTGTGAACTGACTGTATTTACAAAATAATACCAACAATCGGCTCGAGAGTTGAAGCGACGCCATATATCGATACATCGATAGAAGCAACAGCAACACAGAGACATACATCGTATGTCAACGATGAATAAAATTTAAGAGAGAGAGAGAGCGATAGCGAGAGAGTATCGGCATGATGCGTCGATGTTTTTTACAACCCTAAATTCCTCAAACAAATGACGTGTATTTCGGCTTTTTACTCAACAAGCTATACTCAGTTGTCAGCGAATAGTTCATGTTCTTCGGCCAGCAAAATCGACACGTAAACCGCCTATAGAATAAGAATAGCAATGTTTCGTTTACTTTCTGCAAGTAAGTGCCCAACTGCCCAAAAATACTTACATATGTGTACATATTTTTATATCAGTATAGACATGTGCATTTTTTTTCTGCTGTTCTTTTTTTTTACCGAAAAGCTCAATAACCGCATTTATTTGCAGGCCTTTTATTGTTGCTAGTGATCTCTTTGAAGAGCACCACTGCATTCTACTCCCCATCTGATAATGTTGTGGAACTGACTTCATCGAATTTCGATCGTCAGGTGGTACAAGATGATGCCATCTGGGTTGTGGAATTCTATGCACCGTGGTGTGGACACTGTCAGTCTCTGGTGCCGGAGTACAAGAAATTGGCAAAGGCGCTGAAAGGCGTCATTAAAGTGGGTTCTGTCAATGCCGACGAGTACAAAGAACTGGGCGGACAATATGGTGTACGTGGCTTTCCGACAATCAAAATTTTCGGCGCAAACAAACGCAGTCCCAGCGATTACAATGGACAGCGCACGGCCAACGCGATTGCGGAGGCGGCTCTGGCTGAGGCTAAGAAAAAAATACAAGCCGCATTTGGCGGTGGCGGAAGCGGAGGCGGTGGCTCTTCCAAATCTGGCGGTGATGTCATCGAATTGACAGAAGATAACTTTGATAAGCTTGTGCTGAACTCCGATGATATTTGGTTGGTCGAGTTCTTTGCTCCCTGGTGCGGTCACTGCAAGAATTTGGAACCGGAGTGGGCTAAGGCCGCCAAGGAACTGAAGGGCAAGGTTAAGCTTGGTGCATTGGACGCGACGGCGCATCAGAACAAGGCTGCGGAGTACAATGTACGTGGTTATCCTACAATTAAATTCTTCGCAGCTGGCTCGAAGCGACCAAGTGACGCCCAAGAATACGATGGCGGACGCACTGCGTCGGACATTATCAGCTGGGCAAGTGACAAGCATACAGAGAATGTGCCAGCTCCAGAACTGATTGAGATTACCGATGAATCAAGCTTTGATACCGCTTGCGAGGGCAAACCTCTCTGCGTGGTCTCGGTACTGCCTCACATCCTCGACTGCAATGCCAAGTGCCGCAACAAATTCTTGGATACACTACGCACTCTGGGTGACAAGTTCAAGCAGAAGCTATGGGGTTGGGCCTGGGTCGAGGGTGGCCAGCAGCTCGCACTGGAAGAGTCTTTGGAAGTCGGCGGCTTTGGTTACCCGGCTATGGCTGTAGTTAATTTCAAGAAAATGAAATTCTCCGTGCTGAAGGGATCCTTCTCCAAGGATGGCATCAGCGAATTCCTGCGTGACATTTCCTACGGCCGAGGACATACAGCCCCGGTGCGTGGTGCTACGAAACCCAAAATTTCCAGTGGCCAAGCCTGGGACGGTAAGGATGGCCAGCTGCCCACCGAAGAGGATATCGATTTGAGTGACATCGATCTGGATGACGACGTCAAAGACGAGCTGTAAATTTTGTGCTGCCTCTGACACATCTATTTATCTATCCAAGACTGCGGCTCAGGCTCAATATTCCAAGAAACAAACTCAACAAACTTAAATTCTACTATTATGATATAAATAAATGTCTGAATAAAATCTAATGGAACTATTGTAGCTTTTTAATCTTCCAAATAGTATATGGTTTAACTGTGAATAAATAATGAAAACATAAATATATATTTTTCATTTGAAATTGAAATTGGTTTTAGGGGGCGTTCGCAAAAGCGTTTATTCTTTATTCGATATAGAACATTTGTAAAAATGTTATACATAAGTACTATGTATGGTAGTACAAAAGAGTATAAAAAATTAAGTACTAAATGCACAAATTGTAAATTCTGATATAGTCTTGGTCCAAAAGTATTATATCAAAGGACTTGAGTCTTTAAAAATTCTTACAGTCAAAAAAATCGTTGAGCGCATACATGCTATATGATGCCAATGGAATTAGACTCATTATAAATGGCTATAAAAATTGTGTATATATATATATATATGTAAATGTCTTGTAGGTGTTGCTGCTCAGGCTGAGATTATCAGATAAATTTCGGGCAATAGAGAAACACATTAAAATGCATCTGAGAGTATAGAGTAATTTAAGTACATACTTAGGTACTAAGCTTAACTGTTCTAAATTCATGCTTTTCAAACTGTGCATGCATGCACATGCACGTGCGTTCGTGTAGAAAATTATATATGTATGTATCTCTACATTGTCTTTTGACCAACCCGTTCGTTTCTTATTTCTAGTTGGCAAGTTGTTTTATAGTTTATGGCAAGCAGTTAGGCAAGCTGATGATGATGTTTCTGATCCACTGGATAGTTCTCTATCGATTGAATAGATCGCGATGTAGCGGCCGTAATGGTGGATGAGACGTCCATGAAACGATACTTTTTATCATTGCGACATAGGAGCGGGTAACACATGATTCCGTAGTAGAATGCTAACGAGACTACAATAATCGTGAAGATAATTGCAATGATACCGAAGGTTGAAAAACCCGACTTAGCACTCAATTCGTCCTTATATGTCTTAGGTGGCTGAGTTGTCGTTGTCGTTGTAGTTGTTGTACGCGAATATCTACCGTAGCATTCCACGGTAGATATTAGGGAACTTGAGGCTGCATACGTGACGAAAGATACGAAATTTATTTATATAAATTAAAGATTTCATGCAATTGAGATTGAACATACCAACAACAAGCACATAAAAGAGAGCATACGCATTACAGTGGCGCAACATGTTAAGAAAATATAAATACAAGAAACGAATCGAAAAAGAACGCGAACGCAGACTCAAAAAATCACACACAAAAGAGACGAATAACTGAGAAAAGAAAAATGGATTACAGCTTCTGTTCTGGTATCGATACGTGTTGTTGTTGCGCCTATCGATGTTACGTGCCATCACTAGTAAGACATATTGTTTTTTTATCGATACCATCATTGTACTGCGAGCTAGGTTGTGTGAGTTTAGCATTGGAGTGCATTGTGATTTTGCATTAATCATAGATTAAATATGTAAAAACAAACAAAAATTAATGCAATTCAGTACAACAAGCTGTCTGTAGTAAAGCGAAAAATGTACGGTCACGCAGTTAGCTAAAAGAAAATCCCATAAGAATTTACATAAAACAAAAGGTGACGCGACAACGCCGCTCGTTTTTGTCCGCGTAAACCTTTCATTGGATAAAAAACGACTTATTTAATTCGCCACACGTAAATGTATAAAACTGAAAAATACTTCAAACGTTCAGTGTGTGCAACAACATATCGAGTAAAATAAGTACAGTAAAAATTTTCATACTCGTCAATTCGATTGTCGGCAGCAGCAGCAGCACAAAGCGGTACAAGAAGAGGTACAAACACAGAAAGTGAGCAGCAAAGAAACGGAGCAACAACAAAAAAGAAAAGAGAAACGGCATTCAGTTTGTGGTTGTTGTTGTTGTACTGGCGTTGGTCGTGTTGTATACGTTTGTATATGCATACGCATACATACATACATATGTCGAGTGTTGCCAGTGTGTTTCTTACGAATATAAACAGTTACAAATTTATATAAATCAGTAAATGCTTGTATTGGAAAAATGTCACACTTGCCATTGGATGCGCGGGCCATACTCCAGCACCTAAATGAATTGGGCTATAGAAATATATCAGCCGAACAGCTACGTGAATTTTTAAAAGGTAAGACCACCCTTACTCAAACAAAAAAGACCATCGAAAGACAGCAGTTCCCGCCATTGCATTTTGTATACACATACGTATGTGCGTGTATGTGTGTGTGTGTTAAGTGCGAGCAATAAGCATTTCGAGGAAATATTTGATTTTTCAACAATTTTATTTCTATTTTCGCTTAAGTTAAACGAACGATTCGTCACTCTGCCTCACTGTACGAGAAAAAGCAAACGATGACAGTTCGTGGCTGTGTAAAAAGAAAAAAAAAACGAAATAAAAACGAGTATTACTCGCGAATTGTAAATAACAGCGCTTGAGGTTGAGAGACGCACACATGCGCATATTTATGTGAGCGTGTGCGTGAGTGTGTGCTCACATGTACATTTGTATGAACGCATATATCGCTGTGTGTTTAAAAGTGTTTGTGGACATGTTTCGGGATTCTCAGCATGGGTACAAAAACAATGTAAATCGTAATATTCGCATGTATTGTATGTATATATGTACAACTAACATTCATTTATATTGTTGTTGTGTCTGGCATCGAGTAAGCGTTACATATTTTTATGTATTATGTATCTGTGTGTTTTGCTTTTGCCTCTACCTTTTCGGTCTCTGTTTCTGTTTAGTTTTCCACACACCGCGTTCGGTGGTGGTGTGCATGGTGAATTCAAAAAACCTACAATTGTTGTTGCACATTTTTACTTATGCGTCGGCAGAAACTGTTCTCTTGGGAGCCCTGGCAGCTGCTACGAGAATAAAATAATTTAAATTCGACATTTTTTATTTGCATTTTATTTAACTAAGCGGTTGTTGTCGTTGCCGACTTGACTCGCTGCTCGTTGTTGACATGGCATTCTGCCTTTTCACGCGCATTCGGAGCAACATACCTTTTGTTACATGCATGCACACATATAGACAGTGAAAATGTGTGCTGTCCAAACAAGAACAGGCAATGTTATTTAAAAAGGTTACAAAATAAAAATAAACGGTTTGTTTGTTCACAATAAAAGGAAACAAGGGAAATTAATCGACTACTTTTGGGAGTGTTGGAAAATAACAAAGGTTGTGTTGCTAAATGCGTACATTTTGTTTTAGTCCTTAATTTTAATATGTACTTTATTTATTTATGTTTGTTGACCATAATTTTGTAAGCATTATTATTGTAATTACAATTATAATTGTTTTTCCCTCTCGCTCGATGCTGCTGCTGTTTGTTTGCAATCATTTGAAAAGTTATTACGATTTTAGGTCAACCATATTCACTATTCAACGACTTATTTCACATATTTCATTGCTAAACACACTTTTGCTGCGAGTCGATAGCTTGACATCGATAAAAAATAAAAACAGCTGTTTTGTTGTCGTTTATCAGCCCGATATGGCCACCTGACTCAGATGGGAGATTGTTTTTGGTGGCTGGCGGTTAGTGGTACTTCGGACATAAGCCTTATTTTACACACAATTGATTATAAAATAATTTACAGTCCGTTCTGACAACCTTCATTTATCTATTTAGCTGATAAATGTATCAGTTTCATGTCTATACATACTTTGTGTCTTCTGTTATTTCTACATTTATATCTAGCATACTATACTTTATGCAGTAAAAAGTAAAAAGCAGAAAATAATTCATATTAATAACGACTTTAAATTAAATGTTCAGTTCTGTTTTCCGTTTAAATAAATTCAATAAATTTTCATTTTAATTCAAAATTGTACTCAACTTTGTAAAGAACCACGAGTAATATAAATATTTCTACCGTCAGAAATGCTTATTGTACAAAATGTTGATGGATGCTGTTAAAATTCAATGTGAATTGGTTGGTTGTCGATAGTTTAAGAACAATAACAATTAACTAATTCGAATTTCCAATTTGTTTATCTCTATCTTCTTGGTTCAACAACACAACAACAACTACGACAATTGCAGCTTATTTGCGCCTAAAGGTATGCAACCGCAGTCGGATAAGCAAAGTGCTATCAAAAGCAAATTTGCAACAACAACAACAACAACAGCAGCAACAAGGGCAAATACTCAGCAGCAGCAGCAGCGTCAGCCAGAGCAAGAGCAACAGCATCAGCAACCGTCTCAGCCCCATAAGAATCAACGGTCTAAAGTAAGAGTCATCAAAAGCAAACGTCCACTTTGCCATTTCAAGTTCTATCTGGACATTTGTGATCATCAGCTGACCAAGCGCATTGAGGCCGATATCAAAGCGCTTGGGGGGTCACTTGAATTCTTTCTGAACGACAGTATTACGCATTTTATTACTGATAAGGAGAAGAGTTCCCTGTCACAACAGCAACAACAACAACAGCAGTCTGGCAACAGTCAACCGGGAACACCTCAAACACCAGCTACCCCAACTGCACTCAATGATGATGGCAATGGTTCTACACCTCAGCTTCGCAAAGGTCGACAAACGCGCGCTGATGCAATATTGAATCGTGCGCGCGGATTACAATCATCCAGCACAGCGCAACCCATTCCAACGGGAAATTCAATCACCCCTAGTCAACAACAACAACAAACACAACGTAGACAACAATCGTTGGAGGATCAGTCTCCGTGCACTAAGAGACAAGTTGCGAAACTTCCAACGGGCTCATATACTGTATGGCAAACTGAATACGCATTACGGTTTCTGCAGCGCATACAGACCGAGTTACGTTCGTATATCCAGGGTGCAGCGGGTCCATTGCAAGCTGGCAACCCGACGACAACGACGGGTAACATTCAGCTGAAGAGGAATTTCATAAAGATCGAATCAATTAAACGCAATCATCGACCATATTATCATCTACTTAAGCAACAAGAGGAGTGGCCAAAGATTGATTTGTGCAGCGAGGACGGTGCATTTCGTTTGACGGCCAAGGCGGATGTGCAGAGTATGACACGCAAGTCGCAAGTTGGATCACGTACATCGCAGCGACAACAGGATAAGGATAAGGAAAAGGGAAAGGATAGACATCAGCAACAACAGCTACAGCCACAAGTACTGCCATTGCCGGCGCATGCAGATGCCCAGAAAAAGCATTTAGCTACTGTGCAGCCCGCACCAGATACACTGAAAGCCACACCACATTGCCGGGAACTAAAGGAATCGAGCGATAAGCAGTGTGGTGTCTGTGAGATCTGTAAGGTTGAATACGATATATTAACCATACATTTACAGAGCAAAGATCACGAGTTGTTCGCGAAAAACGCACAAAACTTTCTGGCATTGGACACACTTATACAGGTGTCTGCCAGTGTGGAAAGCTTTTTGGAGCGCGAAGAGAAAGAACAACAACAGCAGCAGCAGCAGTATAACAAGGAACACAGCCAGCATCAGCATAAGGATAAGTTAGACAAGATTGAGACAGACAGCGATATGGAAGTTGATGAGCGGCAAAGCGATAGCGCCATTGCCATCAACATCACGTCAACAACCACAGATGCGAGTGCCAAGAACAATTGCAAAGCGAGCAATAATAATAATAATAATAACAACAACAATACTAGGCCACAACGCCCATCTCCAGCGCTGCGTGAGAAGTCCAAGCGCATAACCAAGGGCAAGCATTCCTCCGAGAAGTTCCAGGCAACTCCAAATTCGCCAGTTAATCCGCAAACTCCATCGCCCAACAGAAAGGCGAACGCAACATTAAACCTGCCCGATCAGAATCAACCATTGAAGCAAGCGACAAGCAACAATGCAATAACACAACAACAACAGCAACAGCCTACTCCAAATACAACGCGACGAAAGACAATGAACTCTGTGTTGTCGCCTCCATTTCGTGCTATGCTGCCGCCCTCGTCACTTTACAAGGTTGTGGAGGCCAGCGATGTAATGAATACCCCAACTCGTGGTGTACGGGGCGGTAGAGGAGCTGCTAATGCTGCCGGTGCGGGCGGAAATGTGACCGAGTCGCCCTCGTTGATTGTCAAGTTCCAGAAGGTGCGTCAATCGGAGCTGCAACGTCTTAACGGTGAGGCCGAGAACTTTATGTTTCCGCGCACCAATACACGCAGCAGCAGCGAGATACCCACAGATGTGGATCGCCAGACCACCTCGGATATTCGAGGTCATCATAGCATAGCATCATCCGGCAGCCTAGACACAACCAGCGAGGCAGAGGTATCCGCCTGCTCCTATCAACCCGCGACGTCGACAACGCCCGCCAACAATCCGCAGCAGAAACGAGCAACCGCTGTGGGCAGACGGCGCAAGGGATCGACACAGGCGGCACCGGTAGTAGTCAGTAGTAGTAGTAATAATCTGTCCACAGGCAGTAGTAGCACTACTACCAATACTACTGCTTCGGGCACTGCTGGTGTGCCACAACAGCAGCGCTTTCCAATTGCCCCCATCCAGCCTGAGATGCAACCGCAACTGCTGAGGCCGCGACCAGCAACGGCGGCCACGACAGCGACGCGCAAAAGCAGCCGCATGGCCACGGCTATTGTAACGGCGGCCACGACGAGCAGTCAATTGCAGCTGCGTCGCCAGCGCGGTGGCAAATTGGAGGATAGGATGGGGGAGCAAGCACTAAACACAACAACAACAACAACGGCAAATACTAAAAAGATTGAACTACAACTGAATCGGAATAACGCGCAGGAAGAGGACGAGGATGAAGAATCGAACGAGTCAAGCTGCTCCTCGGGTAGCGATGAGGATTATATTGGAAATGTGTCAAAGTCGACGATCAAAACTAACTGCGTGGATACGCGAGAGGAACGAGCAGCGCGACGCTTGTTGCGCCTCACCCTCAGTATCAATCGAGGTGCAGCTGGTGCTGCGTTAGTCTCGCCCGCAGCTGCGAACAAGTCACACACCCGCAGCAGTTCGTCCGGCAAGCAGCAGCACAAGCCAACACCAACTGCAGCAGTTGCATCGCACAAGAAAGGAATCGGAACATGCAAGTCAACGGCGCCACCGGTAACCAACGATCTCTTGTTCGATTGCAGCAAGAGCGAGCGATTGCAGAAGACGCGCTACGAGTTCGAGAAATTGCCCACAGCCGATCTGTGGCATCGTGTGTTTCAGCGTCAGGATGTCGGAGAAGAACACTATTATTGTTACTACGGATCGACGCGATATCGCAAGCTACCCTACGAACAGGGGCCAATACCCATGGAGCTAACGAAGCCACACACCTGCACACTATGTTATCAACATGTTCCGGTTAAAAAGGAACTGGACGAGCCAATCGAACAGTTGGAACACATGCAGCAGCA
This sequence comes from Zaprionus inermis, assembly GCA_018151445.1. Classification (NCBI taxonomy): domain Eukaryota; kingdom Metazoa; phylum Arthropoda; class Insecta; order Diptera; family Drosophilidae; genus Zaprionus; species Zaprionus inermis. Next base: position 3,461,549 of record JAECXD010001696.1, read on the forward strand.
ACAACTACAGGAAGAGGAACGACATTCGAATAGCAATCAATTGGTGTACAAGCACAAGAAGTTGCATCTGCTGCAGCGCTATCAGCAACAGCAGCAACACCCGCACCAGCAGGAGACGGCGCCGCCAGGAGCATTAAAATCGGTCATGCCCATGACGGCGAAATGTGATAGCAAGGCCAGCACACCGGAGCTGCTCGAGCGCGACCTTGTGCCGCTAAGCGAACGTGCGCAAATTGTGGAGCGTGTGCGTGCCACCTCGACGCAAAGTAGCTCGAGCAGCAGTTGCGGCAATAGTCAGAAGAGCTCGTCGCGTCACAAGCAACTGGCCAGGTTGGTTGAGTTGCCGCCACGCAAATCGCCACGGGAGCATGCGTCGACGCTGGCGCTGGTTAGTTGTATTATACGTCAGCGTCAGGATTCGCAGAGTAAAACCAATTCGGAGGCTGAGGAGCCTCCGGTGCCAACAATAGCAACACCAAATGTTAAGCTTACGACGCTGAAGCAGGAACCTGTTTCCGCACCTCCGCCATCATCATCTTCAGCAACAGCAGCAGCAGCAGGAGCATCCACACACAATACGCGCCTGCAGACTGCGACACCGGTAGAGGAGATGCGATTTGCAACCGAGATCAGTGAGACTGTCAAGCGAATGCGACGTGGTCAGAATAAATATGACACGTTGCCTGCTCGTACTGCCACACCAGTTCGATCTCGACGCCCCGCAGCAGTGGCAGCAGCAGCGGCGGCAGCATCATCATCTTCTGCACCATCCGCCTCCGTCAGCTACTCCCGCCGTCTGCAGCTAGCGAAACGGGAGGCCAGTAGCAACAGCAACGTGATATTGGGCAAGCGAAAGCGACGTCATAATGCGTCCTTAACGCCCGCAATGCGCGCCACAACGCAACAACAGACACCGGGCATGACGCTGCTTGCGGGCGTACGGAAGTTGCCCAGCAAGAAGGGTCTGCTGGAGTACGAGATGGAGAAAAGCGCACTGAATACGCTAAATGCGAGTATGAAGTTTGTGAATCCAATGCTCATTGCCTGGGAGATTGATAAATATCTCGAATTGACTGGCCGGGAGTATGACCTCAATGTGGACGAGCAGCAACTGAAGCCGGAGGAGCCGACAACTAGATCCTCCACGCTACGTGAGGAGCAGGTGCAGACGCCTCCATCGACAGATTGTTGCTTTACCAGCGAGTTTGATTTGTGCGATCTGCTCTTGGGCGATGCGGACAGTGGGGACGATGAGGCGTTAGCGGGAGGTCGCACGAGCCTGCGACGAAACAATAGCTTCAACTTGTTTGCCGGCCACCAACGTAAACGCAAGTGCCTGAAATCGAATCGTACCGGTTGGCCCCGAGTTCAGAGACGTCGTGGGGTAGCCAATACGAGATTGTCGATCGTTGATGAGACGTCTTTGAAGGATACTCAGCAGATGGAGCTTGGAAGCCAAAAGCAGCATTTTCAACATCAACATGGTATTAAAGAGGAGCCTCTTGAAACGGAGGAGGAGCATACGACGACGACAACAGCAACGACTACGACGTCCACAACAAGAACAACAACAAGTGCTGATAAGGAGTTATGCAAGCAGCAAGAGGATGATAACGATGATGCTGATGCTAGTCCTGATGGCCGAGGTGGAGAAGTTGACAAAGAGCTGCTGGATAAGGAACAGCCAGCTTGCGAGGAAACCGCAATGACGCCTCCCGCCACAGACCTCGATGAACAAGTCGTTAACGATGAAGAGGAGATGGAGAATACAGACGATAATGATGAGGCTGCATCGGCTGCGGAGGAGAATGAGAGTCAGGTTGACTATGAGGACGATGATACCATGGCTGACTTGGTAGACAACCAAAATTCTGAAGCTGAAATCGAGGCAACCGATGCGGATGTGGAAGATGATGCCGAGGATGACGATGATGAGGTCGAAGACGACGATGACGATGACGATGACGACGATGATGTCTATGAAGATGCCTATGGCGAGGATACAAAAGAGACGCACGATCCATTGGCCATGGATCAGGATGATCTATCCGCTTCGTATACCAATGAAACGGAACTCAAACAAGATGTGCAGCATCAGCCCGTTCCGAAAAGACAATGCACTGAGGATAGTCCCGAGAAGAAACCGTTGCTAACAATGCAAACAGCCAATAGATACTGCCTAAATGTGACTTCCACTCCGAGCACACAATCCCGTCAGCAACAGCAACAACGTCGCACGCCACAGCTAAACGGTAGCCTGGAGAGCTGCATATCGCCAAGCGAGAAGCTTGGTGATAACTCGGACATATTCACTGTCTCATCCGATGGTTTGGACACAGACATGGATCTAAGCAACACTCAAGCAGGTGACTCCCTCGAGCAGCAGCAGCAGCAGCAAACCACACCCAAGCGCAAGTTCGACATAAGCAAGTATGCGCCGCCCAAGAACGGAAAGGCGGCGAGTAGCTGTGCCGCTGAGGCGGCAACTGCGGCGGTCAAATCGCTAGCAATATCGCAGTTCCTAAAGAAGGAGGTGCGTGTCACATGCCGGCGCCTTCGAGCGCCCTTTCGCCGCTTTCGGTATCGTCGCTGATCATCTTGAAAACCGACTATCATCATCATTATCATCATCATTGTCGTCGTCGTCGTCGTCATCAATTTGCACCATTGTCGTTGTTATTGTCATTAGTTTTAGTGTAAAATCGATTGATCGATAACGGAGATCGTAGAGTAAAGAGGATAAAGAAGACGAAGGAGAACAATGTTCATTAGATTATCGTACAATCCCTCCATACACGGTTACATACCTATCAATTTACTTATATATATATTTATATATTTTTATGATTTCTCCTCGATATTTCTTTCTCTCACACTCTTTGCTTCTTGATTAACTATTATGTATTTTCATTTATTTGTCGTCATTGTTTGTAATTGTCAAATCGAAATCCCCATTAAGTATCACTTACACACACACCCACACATAATTAGCATAATTTGAAATGCAGCGTTTAGAGCAAGATACGTAATTGATAAGTCTAGTTTAATTATAGCTTAGACAAGAATTCCATAACCTTTAATGCGATCTATCCACAATGAATACAACAACACATACGATTTCTAAATAAAGACTTCAATTTCTGTATAAGTTCAAAGTTTATTTCCGATGCTACAGGTATACAAAACACACATCTAAAGATATATATTTATGATGCTCAAACTACTATGTAAATCGATAAAATAAAACCAAAAGCAATTGTAAAGAAACTAAACTAAAAAGCATTAAATATGTAATTTTAATATATAAACCGAATTTGATTTGGAAGGAAAGAAAGGTTGAGTTACCCTAATCAGAAATATTCCCACGCTCACACACATATGTTTATCATACTCAAATCCATGTGTCCATATCCAGTTAACGCTTTGTCTTTTGCAAAAAGAATATATATTGCATGCATATACATACATATATAAATATATATATTCTTCATTATGATCGACAGTGTGGTCGATTTTGCTTGTCTGCTTAATCGTTTCAATCTTAGAAATTCAAAATTAAATAGTTTACTTAAGTCGCATTCGTCGTCTAGTTTCAGTTTCAGTTTCAGACATACATATAAGGTTCTGTATAGCACCATAAGTGAGTATCAATGGAATGCAGGGAATCTGATAGTCGTAAACGAGCGTGCGCTCGGTCGTAACTATTTTTAGTTATATTGATTTGGTTTCGAATTTTCAATAATACATATATTTTAATATTTTCCATGCCAGACCTTCGCAAACTTATCAAATATGAGGAAACTTTGGCGACCAATGCGAAGGAGGACGATTCTATTAGCACACTGTATAAACGCAACACGATCAGCTCGCGTGCTAAACTAGGAGATAAAGCCAAAGACAAGGAACAGCAAGTCCCGCAAATTCTAAGTGAGAAGTCATCGAAACAATGTATGGGAGCAGGCGATCGAGCTTCCAGTAAAAAAACCTCACAGACCGATTCGGTTTTTACCAAATCATCTAGAAAAGAATCCGTTTCGGATTTTGCAGCCGAGTTTTGTAAACAACTCTGCCTGGATGATGAAAAATCTAAGGGAGATGCTGATAAAATTTGTCGTCAATATAAACTCGGAATGCAAAGAGGCGATTCAAGTGATGGATCGAGTGCTTCCCATCGTACCAAATGGTCGAATCGTTCTAGCTTTCCACGCAGTAGACCCTTATCGGCGGCAGTGGGTAAACTACAAGAAAAACTTATTTTATTATTATTTACTTGATCATGTTATTTTTTTATCTTAAAGTTCGTACGAAGTCTAAAAAGAAAAACGATCCGGTCGCATTGTATCATTACTATCAGAATGAGTGGGCACATTTTCGAGAACAAATACCTGGCGATACTTCACATTCAGAGGTGCGGCGGCAAATACATAATAAGTTAATCGATCCTAAATGACTCTTAACAAACTATTGACTTTTACTATTATTTCAAAATAAAATCAATGTATACTTTTATTGACATAACAGAGAGTTCTTGATTTCGCCTTCGAAGAGACGCTTTTGTAAATGAGTCTCCAGGATCTTAAGATGTTTAAAAGCTTCATTGTCATTGTTAAGAAATTGTTTTAAATTCGAAATTGCCATTAACGCTGTTTCATTCGAGTTTATTGGACAACTCTCATTGCATATATCATCCGTTTCTAAATCATATTCGTTATCACTGCAGCTGGTTTTTATGCAATCCATGTCAACGTCCGCGGTTGGAAGAATATATTCTTGGCAACTTAAGGAATCTGCAATAAATCATAAATATAAATTGTGGACGGAATTATAGACTTAATATTAATATTAGTATTACCTCGTGTATCGCAGGCTACTTTAGACATTGATCTAAACGAAACATTGTGTTTAACGAGCCATTTTTGTAGCCAACCAGTTGAGGCCACAAAATCGCTCATTCCTAGGCTTATTGCAATTTCCTTCGCTTTGGCTTGAATCACAGGCCCAGATATTCGAATATTTTGGCTTTGAGCCTCTGAATACCACTCGAAACACATTTGATCAAGTTGTTTGGCTTTTTCTTTTAAATAGGTCTTTCTCGCACTTGAATTGCAGTCCCCCGATAGCCAGAGTAATGCAATGTTGGATTTTTGTTTTATGATGGTCGCCGCCTGAGTCTTTCCGATATTAAACCTGTTTAATATTAAAGTTTATTGCAAATACATTTTCATTGGTATCGCAGATTACCTTTTAGCTGTTTCACGAACAGACAAATTGTTTTTATTATGTTCGTTAATGATTTCAATTTTTTCTTTTAGATTTAAAATTTTTCGAGATGAACGTTGTAGTTTCTTTCTGGAAATAGCTCTAAAACATGGTTCAGACTCATGGGAGTTAAAAATATTCTTTAGCTTATAGTCAAATTGTGTTGATGGAAGACGCTCAAGCAATTGCTCTTCATCAGATTGGTTAAGAGCTAAAGCTTCTGCGGATATGGCTCTAAGCCTTATATTGTGTCTATTGCGCCATTTATGCAGCCAACCATTTGAGGCCACAAAGTCGGTCATTCCCAGATTCGATGCAATTTCTTTCGCCTTGGCTTGAATAACAGGTCCAGAAATTCGAAAATTTTGGCTTCGAGCCTTTGAAAACCACTCGAAACAAATTTGATCAAGTCGCTTCCTCTCTTCGTTTAAATAAGTTCTTTTAGTAGTTAAATTGCAGTTACCCGACTGCAATAATAAGGTTAGTTTGGGTTTTTCTTTTATGATGGTTGCCGCCTGTGTCTTTCCGATGTTGAACCTGTTTATTATAAAGTTAAATTATTTGAAACATATTTTCGTTAGATTTACATCTGACTTTTTCGCTATTTCACGAACAGACAAATTGTTTTTATCATGTTCGATAATAATTTCCATTTTCTCCTTTAGGCTTAGAACTTTTCGTTGCGACATGATCAATTTACATTCATACTCAAGTAAATATGGGAAATTATAAAGACGATATTTGTAAAACTGAACTAAATTTCACTACAACCGGCATTTTTGTCTGGAAATGTTATATTATTTTGATTGGGTTAAGTTCATTAGGAATTGTAGTTATTGTCTAACTGCTTGTAAGCGCCCGTTAAATTTGTGTATATCCAATTTTCATGAATTATTCAAGAAATAGTGTCCCGTCCTGTCAAGTGAAGCAATGTTTTTCGCAAAAATACACAATTGATGTAAATGTGTGTAAGCCAAAAGTGTTGCGGGGGGGTCCGCTAACGAGTGATATCTGTTACGGTAGTTCTCACTGTTTGCATTTATCGATATAAATGATACAAAATAGTGTGAGAGCCAGAAAATAATTTTTCCAGTGCTGACAAAGGAGTACATATTGAATGCTGTGTACATATCACACAATTTAAGAAATTCGCCAGTTAATTAATTTAACATTCACACTTTACCCGAACACATATCGGTCGATAAACATCGATATTTAAAGGTTTTTGATCACATATCGAAGTCTGGAGGGCTGTAATTATAACAGTTTACGTTGAGCAGGCAATGTTAGCAGATGGCATAACAGCTTGCTAACGCAGTTATATGTACACTGAAGCATGTACAAATAGTAAAGAAAAAAGATTGAATACGTTTAAATAGCCAAGTAAAACTAATATAGACAAGAAATATTTTTTTTAGACGCTTAATTATGAATACAGGTGAATATTATAATAGCAACGAACAAACTGACATGTTAACTTAACATTAAAATTACATATTGAAACGTCTGCGCGAAATTACAAATCGATGCGTTGGTGGAAAAACTAAAGAAGACTCAATTGTTTTTAAAATGTTATAAACAACGGTAAGTGATTTATGAACTTTGGTATAAAAAAGCTTCCTCTTCGTGTGCTGGAGTTAGAACTCGTACCTATATTAACTAAATAGATATAATATTATGTGTGTGTTTTTCGTTTTACGTATGCACAAACATTTCTACATATGCATTTATCTATGTGTACATACGTATGTGTGTATGTGTTGCAATTGTCTGTTTTGTTTGAGTTAACGCGCAAACGGCGAAAAAAAGTGATAATTAAAATGAAAAACATTAAAAAAGTCGCATTTAGAGATTTTCTCTATGTCTAGTTAAGTGAAAAAACAATTCAATAAGGATGAAGTATTTTGAGGTTCATTAGAAAACTTACTAACCAAAATGCAATTCATGGTTGAAAAAAATTTATAACAATCGTTTCAAGAGTCTATCCGGCTTAGACAATACAAGTGTTCTCTTATGGAACTGTTCGAAAAACGTTTAATTCACACACACATACTTTCTTATTCGCAAAAAATACGCAACCATATGCAGATGTGATAATCCAATACATACACACATTCATGAGAGATCTAGCTCGAGTTATGCGAATATGCTTGTGCTTGTCTGTATTTGTCTGCATTTGTATAAATAATCTTCTACATACTATAAATCAACTATTTTTAACAAGCTTTATATTCGAGTGCCAAGATAGTGTTATTATTGATAATATTGCCGTTATACCAATATAGTATAGTACGCCCCTTAAGCCTTTATATAATCAGTACAGAGAACTTACTTTGCGTTTTTTGTTTGCATGCCCTGAACTTATTGGAAATGGGCTTAAAAGCGCAGAAGGAGAGAGAAAGAGAGAGAGAGTATCAGGTATATCCATATATATGTAGATATATTCTATAGAGGTATCCATGGCCCAGTCGAGTCGGTCTATACCGCATTGCCCTGTCGCCGCCAAGTCATCAATTTTTTGTATACAAATATGTATCGACTAACCTGACTATCACATTATATAACTCACATTTTTCAACTGCCAAACATTAATGTAATTGTTTTTCCCCCTTCTCCCATTTGCAGGTATAATATGCGAGCATACAATGAGAGAAATATTATGCCACAAAAATTATTAAAATTGCATACAGAAAAATGGAAAGACTATCCAAGATATCCTTGATATTGACCGTGTTGCTTGTTTACAATGGAGTCATCGATAATATCGTAGCCAGTCAACCCAAATGTCGTTCCGTCTATAGCGAGAGAAATGCCACATTTCAGCTGCAGCTGCAGCACCGGGACGAATCCCCTAAAGAAGCCGGCTCTGAGAGCGTTACAACGGTGACGCGTACCTGGCAAGAACTTGAATTTTCACTGCTTGGCTATAAGTTTCATATACCCTTTGTGGGCTATGAGGTGGATACGGATGCGGATGATAATGATGGTGTAGACGATGCCTGGTTGCAGGATAGTACAATGCAAAATAGCAGACAGCAGAGAGAGGAACAACCCAAAGTGGCGGAACATGAGCTGCTTAGCGATCATCAAGTCGATCCGGTCGCAAATATATTTAAGCTGCACTGCGAGAACATCAGCATAACGCAGTTCAATGCGGAGCTGATGGTTCAACGGCATGTCAACTATGAGCAAATGCAGCTGCTGCATGTAACTGGGGCGGACGCTGGTGGCGATGTCTCGTTGCAGCTGCAACAATACGAGAGTCTGCGAGAATTTAAATGGTCGCAGAGTGCGCTGCATGACGAGACGCTGCAGCGACTTTTCACGCAGCATACCCAACGTTTTGAGTCGGTGGAAACGCTGGATTTAAGCCAAAATGAGCTACGGTGCATACAATGGGCACAGCCGCAGGCAGTGCGTCGTCTGAAAGTGCTGCAATTAAGCGGCAATCATTTGGTCAACTGCAGTCTGGCCGAGCTGCAGTATATGAATCATTTGCTGGAGCTGCACCTGAATGATAATCAATTACAGGCGCTGCCAGCACATTTTCTGCATCAGCTCAGCGAGCTGCGTTTACTGAATCTGAGCGACAATGCCCTGCAAGAGTTGCCGCGCAATATATTCGAGGGCGCTTTGCAACTGGAACGTCTGCATCTGGCCAAGAATCGCCTGAGCGTTTTACCCTTTCAACTATTTCAAACGGCTCGCGAACTGCGCCTCCTGGATCTCAGCGAGAATCGTCTGCTCTCGTTTCCCGAGAACTTTTTCACACTCAACAAGCAGCTGCGTCATCTGAAGCTGCAGAATAATCGCTTGCAATCGATAAGCAAGCATAGCTTTTATAATCTTCGCGAGCTGCGTCACTTGGATTTGTCACAGAATGAGCTGAATAGCATCAATCGCAAAGCCTTCGAGTCACTAGAGAATCTCCTTGTTCTAAATATATCGGGCAATCGGCTGACGCAGCTGTCGTCCATCATCTTCCAGCCCTTGAATGTTCTACGCCAGCTTGATCTCAGTCGTAATCAGTTCAAGCTGCTGCCCGACGGACTGTTTCAGCGACAACGTAAATTGGTAATGCTGCGCATCGACGAGACACCGCTGGAACAATTGCCCAATTGGATATCGCGCAGCGAGGATTATGTTGACTCGCAGATCCTGCAACGTCTGCGTTACCTGTCCATTCAGCAGAACACGCGTCTCACGCAGTTGCCGGACACGATGTTCGCCAATGTACGCAATGTGCGCGAACTGCTGCTGGCCGATAATAGTCTGCTAAAGCTGCCCGCTCAGATTGGTAGCCTGTCGCGTCTGCGACGACTTAGCGTGCGCGGCAATCGACTAAGTTCGCTGCCCGAGAGTCTCAAGGATTTGACACGGTTGGATTATTTAAATATACTCGGCAATGAGTACATTTGCGATTGCAGTTTATATTGGCTTTCGGGTTGGTTAACTAACAGCACAATGCCACTACGCCGTTTGTCCTCGACTGCGGGAGACGCACTGTCGGCATACGATCACATCGACAACCAAATCGATGAGCTTAAATGTCAATATGGTTATCCAGGCGACATGCTGCGCGTGCTTAGTAACCTCAACTGTAGCGTGCCCATTGTGATGCAGTCCTCGGAGCCGAAGATGTATAGATTACATGCTACGGCAAAACTTGAATGTATGGTATACGGCAGTCCCACGCCCGACATCATCTGGGTGAGTTGATGGCGAGAAAAGCATGGAAAGAAAACTTGTTATCTTGTATTTGTATTTTCTAGGTAACGCCGCGCAATAAGATTCTTCGTCATCATGCTGATCCCGACAAGCGACCCATTATCATTAACAGCGACAACGAGCATCAGCCAAGCAAATTCGAGCTGTTTGCTCTGACCGATGAGACCAACACGCAGGCGTTGCGCGTGAACATGAGTCGCCAGAAAAGTATTGTGGGTCAGCGCGTTGTTCTCATCGAGAACGGTTCCCTGTTGGTGCACAACATATCGCGTGGCGACAGTGGCTTGTATACCTGCTATGCCTTCAATGTGATGGGCAATTCCTCGGCGGGCATTAGGTAAGTTGCGCTGAGTTCTGAATTGGAAGCGACTGAATTAACTTTACTTCCTTTACAGACTCTACATCGATCCGATTGTGTTTTATCGTGTGAAAATCGAGAGTCTGCTAGCCGGCACTTTACTTGCTACGGCATTCTTGCTTATGACGCTGCTGGTGCAGGGAATACGCAATCTACTGGGTCGCTGCGGCGTCTGTGAGCGTTTATCCTGTTGTGCTAATCGCAACAAGAAATCGCCCCGGTCTCGGCAGATTTACGCCATGCTCGACAGCATCGAGAGCTATAAGAGCCAGCAACTGGAAAGATTGAGAGAGAATTATGCACAGCAGGTGCATCGCATTCGCGAGAATTGCGCACAGCAGGTCGAATGGATACAGAGTAGCTACACCACACAGGCCAAACACATTAAGGAGTTCCGCGACATGGGCTCCACTCATTTGACTGCACTCAAAGATCAGTACTGCGATCAGGTGAAGAAGGTGCGCGAATATTCTACAGGCCAATTGAGCTGGGTGCGAGAGAACTATGTCTTCCAGCGCAATAAGATACGTAAATTCAGTGCCCATCAGGTACTGCGATTGCGCGAGGGCTACAAGTACCAGCAACAGAGCCTGAACAAGGTACTCGAGAACCTGCCAAGCTTTTACTTCGAGAACTGTCGCGGTCGCTGCGAGGATGATATCGTCGAAGGTAAGCTGCAATTTTAGTAGATGGCACAATTTGAACATCGTGTTTAATATGCGCTTTCCTTTCCAGATATAGACTGTTACTTTAAGGGCCAAATAGAAAAGGAACTGCACATGCAGAAGATCAAATCGCGTTTGTTGGCCATCAATAATTCGGCTAGCAAAGCTTCCGTATATTATACACCACCAGACCAGGACGATTTGCTGCACGGCTCGCAGCTGCAGCTGCAACTGCAGACATCACCGATTCACATCAATTATATTGACGAAAATCTTGATCAAAAGAAGTTCGAGCTGAATGATTTTAAAATCGATCCACAGTTGCTGCTATTCAGGGCATCACAGCAGTTGTATGTGAACCCCGAGGGAGCGAGCAGCAGTAGTCAAGCAGCAGCCACGGCGGCAATGGCAGCGGCCACATCGCTGGCTTGCAGCATAGAGGATAATAACCAAGATTTGCAGCTAAATCCAACCGCAGTTGATCCAGCTGACAGCATTAATCACATGGAGATGAACGAACTGAAAGACTCTAACGATGTGAAGAATTCCAAGTCGTGTCCTGCCATTTATAAGGTATCCAAGCAGCGAGATGGCAGCACTTTGCACGAACTTCTAACCTCGGATGCCGATGGGTCATCACAGAAGAAATTGCGTCTAAATCCAGTCGACGAATCATCGTTGAGCACGGTTGAGCTGCCCAAGGAGAAGCTCAACATTCGAGTTGATGACGACGACGTCGTCGCCAACAGCGCGGAGATCGATTCCCAAGATGAGACTGCGAATTCTGTTAAGCTGTGAGCTGCGCTTTCGCTTACCTAACCGTCTGCAAATATGCTTGGATATAATATTTTTAAAATTATAAAATAAAAAACAACAATGCATTAGAAAAAGCCAAGAGATTTCAAAAGAGATAAAGATAGTGTTTGGTCGATGAGAATAAAAAGTCACCATACAACCAACAATAAGAATTATATAGAGTTAATTAGTGAATCTTACTTAAAATGCTGAATATCAAATGTACGAAAATGAATTTTAAGAGAATTAAGAACAAGTTGAATCATTAAATCATATTAGTAAGGAATGAGAGAATTAGAGAAATACGCAACTACCATACATATATCGTCGTCCTGGAAAAAGCGGTATCCATACCTATGTCAATAATACTTAAAAAGACCCTGTTTGTGATTTCGATTTATTCATAGAGTGTGCATCAGATATACACAAGATATATATGTATATTCAGGTATATTTTAAAACAAAACAAATTATTCAAACTCTATTCAAATAAAACATAAATGTAGCAACTACGATTCCAGAATGAATCAAATGAAATCGAAGGATCAATGTGTTGCCAAAGTTTATTTATCTTTATCGTTAAAGTATTTTTCAACATAAACTGTGGAACGTTACACGACGCTTTCATGTGATCTTCAGACATCGGGGCACTCATCTTGCTTGAGCACCTCGATTGCACAGGGATTGGCATCGATTTTGCAGACTTCCGATTCGGATTCAAGGTCGGTAAGTTCGTCATCGCACTCGCAGGGGAAGCACTCCATTTCACCCTCGCCGAACTCATCTTCGCCTTCCTCGGCCTCGCCATAGAAGCTGATCTTCTCTTCGCTGACCAGACTATGCTCGCTGGTGGCGGAGCATATCGATAGCTCGGAGTCGGAAATGGGGAGCGGCACCGGTTCTTGTGGCAGCAATGAATAGTCGTAGACTGCAATCTCTTGTGCGAACCACAAGGTCGGTTTCATCTCGCCCAATTCCTCCTCTTCGCCTTCCTCTTCTATGGAGTTCATCTCTTCGCCATCCACATTGTCGGTCGGCAGTTCCTTGAACTTATAATTGCCGGGCAAAAAGTAGCCCAACAACATGTAACGATTGTCGAAACTAAACACAGCCGGTCCAGTCGGATAGAGCTCATCCCAAATGCCGTGCAGAATAGTGCACTTATCATCGTTGCCAATGTACATCTCGAATGGACCCATGCGTACGTTACTGTTCCAGGTGGACTTCAAACGCACCGACATGCAGCAGTTGTCATTGTCCGTTTTGAAGCTATAAATACCCACCCCGTGACGTTGTCCCTTGTACCAATCGCCCGAGTATGTGTCTCCATTGGCATAATTGTAGCGTCCCTTGCCATGCTTGACATGCTTACGCCAATTCCCCTCGTACACCGATCCATCGGGGTAAATGAAAATGCCGCGACCGCAGCGGGTTCCGCAGCGATACTGGCCGTAATATCTGGCACCGCTTTTGAACACATATAGACCTATGCCGTGTCGGCGTCCCTTACGATAATTGCCATCGTACTGATCGCCATTGGGCAGTATAGCCCAACCACGTCCATGGCGCTGCCCGAGCGCATTTCGTCCGCCAATGTATTTCTGCCGAGTCAAATTAATCAATATAATAATTACGAACTAAATTTGTGACCTACACCAATATTCGGGCCCTCGTCTTCTTCATCGGGAAATGAAATATCCGATTCATCTAATATTTCTGAAATACTCATTTTGTGCTTGTGTTTTCGATTGTCTTTTTACGTTGATTCCTTTTTATTGGGATATAAAATTTCGCACACTTAAATTATTTTACGGAACGGTTTATAAATACGAGTTATATATTTTTCAATATCGGGCGGCCTACTACAATGTGAGCTTTGGCTACGCTTCGGTGGCGTAAAAGTAATTGGCCAGGGGATAACGAATGAAGAGGGCCAGCAGCGTGGACAGCACCTGGAAACCCATCAGCATTTGCGTGACGACGTGCTCGTGGGTCGGTCCGAACGCGACCAGCAACAGATTAATAACGGTTAGATTGTTTGTTATCACACGTCCGTCGGACGTTTCCTGCCAACTGATTAGACGCAGTGAGCGCAGCACCAAAACCATAAGGCGACCCAGTTTACTGAGTTCCTCCAGTCGAAATTCCGTCGTGCTTATATGCAGCAGGTCTGATTTCGAATCATATTTGGGTAGACGATGTCGCGGACAGGGTACAAAATGAAATAGTTGCGGTGTCGAGTAGAGAAAATTTAAAATCTGCGGCAGGAAGAACAGCAAAAGCGTTTTGCTGAAATGACCCAAAATACCGACAACGGCAAAAGTCATGCCGGCAAAGTAGCAATAGGTATCGCCTACGAAAACCTGCGATGGATATCTGAAAGAAAAATGAAAATAATTAAATTAAACCGTTTCAAAAAATACCAAATGGATTAGAATAAAAAATTTCAATTTAAGTAGAGCAACACTGCAAACAATCGAATTAAAGTAAAACGGCGCATCAAGGTTACACTAAGTAGCTCGAAACGATAATAGCTCGTGACGTCACAGACTGCAATTTTACTTATCGATTGCAAAATTTAAGAATTTATATTGTAGGATATTTAAAATAAACTCTACGTTAATTTAACATATATTAACTACACGTTTGAACTTCTCGTACCAGTGGAAACATTGCATCCAACTTGCGTAAATATTCAAAGCGTTCACGCTCTGAGCATCTACTGTATCGCAGACATCCTATCAGCTGAGAGCATACCAATAAAAAAAGAGAGGACAATGACAATCGCCAGCTGTGCGGAGGTCAGCAGCGATGTGAGAGAAATGTGGGTGTGTTAAGTTGAAAAAGAAACGCAAAAAACCGAGTTAAAACGCAATAGTCAATGGTCAAGGATGTGCTATTTGTAGTCCACAAACAATCAATATGGCCAGAATTCCAGGTCTGAGCCAAACGAATCCCATCGTCGGCGGCGGTCGCATGGCAATTACCAAGAAGCTGGTGCTATGGTCCGTGCTTATGGTGCAAATGGGCTTCATTTGCTGCATTTGGCTGCTGCAGATGAACCGCAATCATGTACAGCAACAGCAACACTTGAAGACGGGCACAGATTCCGTCTCCGACCGCGTGCATTTCATAAGGAAACCAAGAATTACGAATGCAAGCAAACTTCAAGGAAATCAGTTGAAATGTACGTATCGAGAGAATGTCAATCGATATCAGCAGGATTTCTTTCAAATGAAATTCGATAAGCCCAATCACACGGCAGAGGAATATGCGATGGCAGCGTATGTTGATCTGGAGCTGACGCCAGAGCTTTGGTGCTACAGAGAGGGTACGCTGCTTGCGAATCGGACGGACAGCAGAGACAAGGACTACGGATTGGCGCAACCGCAGTGCCTTTGCGACAATGGCTGGCATGGACGCGACTGTGGCCAGCCCGAGATAATATGGCGAGCACTGATGACACACAATCGTGCCAGCCGACGTGCCGGCTTCGAGGCGCCTCTGAAGCTGCACGAGGCAAGCACAACCTCAGTGAAACGACTCTACTATATGCTATACCTGGGCGACTTTGAGCATATCAACATGGAGCTGCTTCAGCTGCAGCTGCAAACACTCTTAGAGGTTGTGGACTTCTTTTTGATCTATTACTATGTGGCTGACACAACTACTGGCGATAGCTATACGCAGCGAAGATTGGAACGAAATATCAAGAGCATTCCGAGCTCCAGATACCTGTTGTACCAGTGTGCTGGTGCTGGCCTAATCAACTGTTCGACTGCTGCAGCCTTTGGCCATTTTCGACATCAGTTGTGGAAACGTTGTGCAGTACAAGTGCAGGGTACGGATTTGCTCTTGTATGGCGAACGAGAGGCGGTCTATGCGCCGACAGCACTGAAATTCCTCAAGTATTACGCAAAGGATGTGCTACCGCTTCGCTTCAGGCTAAAGTACACAGTCTACGGTTTCTACTGGCAACATCCTAAACGCACTCGCCTACATGGTGTCATAAGTTCCTTGGTGCATCTGCTCGCAGCACAGATGGATGTGCCGCGACTGGAGCAGCATACGTTGTACACGCTCGGTGATCTGAATCATTATGGCGGATGGTTTTGTGAGTTCTGCATGCCGCCAGAGCAAATTGTACACATGCTGCAGACATCCCCGCACAGCGAACCCGTCGTCACAATGACCGCAAGTAATCGCATCGATGCCACCTACTTGCAGAAACTAATCGGCGACGGGATCTATCTGGATGGCAGCACACAGCTCCTGCGCCTGCGACAACAGAGTGAGAAATATTTTGCCCCACCTCAGGCACTCTTGCACAGCAGTCAATTCGGGCAATTGCTATTCAATTCATACGATGTAAATGGATGGGAGGATGTCGAGGATGAAGACTAAAACAAATGATTAATTACAGTCGATAAGTCTTAAAGCCTTCCTTGCTAGTTAATATATATTTTGTATACATAAATCGAATAGATACGCTTCTGTATTCTAGTCTCTAACGAATCTCATGAGTTCCGCTCCAAGCCGAACAATATATATCGTTGATTTAAGGCATCTGACATAATGAATACCCTACTCTGTATAATATTATTAATTCAATATAATTTCCAAATTTGCAAAGAGCTCGTAAGTATTCAAGTGACTATTGAGATTGATTGTGTACGCTCAAAGTTTATACAATCTTTGTACTTACCTATTGAATTTCCAAAGGGCCAGAGAGGTTCCCAGGAAGGGTAGCATAAAATACAACGAAAACTGATGTGATTCCACCTGATGGCCAAGCGAAAGCTCGATCAAGTTAAATAACGTTACGGATCCGGCTATGATTATAGACTGGCCCACCTCGAGGCCATTAATGCCGGCGAGTATATTGATGGCATTAGTACAGAAGACGGCTAGCTTGCCCATGAAAACGTAGTAGAGTATGCCTGCTCAGAAAAGTTCATATTTAGTAGAGCAGCCCATGAATATCTCCTGTATATATACCTATGTTTACGGAGGTACCAAAGAATCGACGTGCGAAATTGGGCATCATGACCGTTGTCGAATTGTAATTGACATAGTAGACCATTAGTAGGGGCAATGTGGCTATGGTGGGCAGCAGCAGTTTGTGCCGCCAGCGCAGGTCGAGCACATCGTCGGCAAAGCCAAGGAATATCATGCAACAGATTGATAAAAGAGCCGCAATCAGTTCCACGAACTACAACAAAACGGAAGAAGCTTTATGGACTGTCGAAATTATCTAAATAATCAATCACCTTATCGTGTGGAAATGTCTCCGGTTTACCCCCCGTAATCTTGTCAGTGGCTGCTTTCTCATCGAACGTAAAGGGAATAGGTATAAAGAGAAACATTGAGATCAGAAAAACGCAGCCGATGAGAACTCCATAGGATTCGGGCCTACAAATAGAGCAATTACATTATAACAGTGTCTGCTCGATGTGTGGATTGTACTTACACTTGTGGTTTGTCCTTTTTACACAGATCCTTTCCGTATAGATTTGCCTTGATAAACATCTCACGTAGCCGCGGTATCATGCGCATCGTCATGAAGTACGCACCCATAGAAATTGCGGCACTAATTGCAATTACCGTAAAAGACATTTTGGGCAGGCAATTGCTTTGTAGTTTAGTCGCAAGAATTGTACCGAAAACAAATTACACCTTATAATGTGTCACACGATCATTCTATTGAAAAGCAATAATTCGTCAAATGCAATTAGAACACGCAAGTGCTACGTACAGGCAAAGATAACAACAAACACAGCTGATTGGCTCAAACACAGGGATGCCAGACTTTGCAAGCAATCGTTATCGATGACAACATTCTCATTTTAATTTGAATTTATATTTTTGTTCAATACTTGTACATACATATGTCTTGCTTATTATGAAATATTAGCACTTAGGGAGTTTTTTCAGAAACCTTAAAAACAAATATCCTTAATACGACAAAATACTTTCCATTCTATTTCGAGTATCGTCCAGTTATAAATATATCATCGCTAGCTTTCACGGAAGAATGGAAATACTTTTTGTAGCTCCGCTTTGCACTTGCAGGATTCTACCTGCGGCAACGTTTCGATAATGTTCAACAAATAAATTTGCAATTGTTGCCGGCGCTCCTCGACAAAGACGAGGTTCATGTTACCAAAGTGTTTTTTGGGTGGAAATTCGATCGATGAAACACTGGGATGCGTTCTCAACAACGATTTATGTAGTTTGTTGAATTCACTGTAGCGTCGAAAGAGAGTCCAGTGTTCCAATCGCTGACGCATCGTTATGTGAATCTCATAGACGTAGTGGGAGCCCGAACGTGTGGACTTGACAAGCTTGACGTGTGGAATGGTAATGAGAAAGTTGGAACAAAACGACGAGGCCGGATCAATGCCACTCTCGTTGAATTGCTTCGTGAGACGACGAATTAACTGTCGGTTCTGCAGGTTAAGCTCGGCTACTCGTGTCTCGAGTAGAGCACAACGTTCGTTGAGAATCGAAACTTGCTCTACCAAAGCTGCAGTCTGTTGCGCACCCAGGCCATTGGCAGAGGAAGAGGACTTGCTCCATTGGGATGAAGTATCACTGCGGTCTTCGAATTGTTCGTTATCACTTGCAGGCGCCCCGGCTGCAGATGGCATTTGCTCCTGATCTTGTTTGCTTGGATAGACATCTGGTAATGGATGTTTTAGAAATTCCAACTCTGGTTCAATTGGATCACATGGCTCAGCTTCAGTTAAATATTTGGGCACTAGCGACGAGGCCTGATCAAAAAGTTCCTTAGTGAGTGCCTCATTCGACATCAGCTGTTTCACTTCAAGCATTTCCCGGGGATTCAGTGCGCTCAGCAGGTCCTCAGTTGAAGTGGCGCACTGGATGGGCCGCTCAACAGCACATTTAACGCCATTTTGCTTCCGCACAACAACAGGGACCGGATGAGGGGAATTTATAATGGGCTCCTCTTTTACTGCGCCCATCGCCCCCCCTGCCTGACGCCGTGGCGCGTTCAGTTCGGGATTTTCAATATTCAAAGCGAATAGCACATCTTTAAGACTATCGAGGATACCAGGCAGCTTTCGCGCTGCTTCTTCGTTGAGCAACAGCGACCATGGTGTGTAAAATCGCTGTATTTGTGCCTCGTCACTCAGCCAGGTTAAAAAATGACTTTGTAGTCGCTTCTCGTTGAGCGTGGCGCGTATGAAAGCTCTTCCACGTCCGTGTTTTGTCCAAATTTGCTTTAGCCCCTCGTATCGCTGCAGCTCATGCAATGTCAATTGCGTTTGACAAAAATCCCAAAACGTCATCTCGTTGCTTCCTCCTCCACTTATGCTGGTGCCACCTGTTACGATTTCATGCATGTTTTGAAATATGCTGGCAGCGGTAAGTGAAACATTCACTGTTTGACGCAACCCATAAGCTAGCGTCTCTTCCAGCGCCTCGCAAAGCTCTTGCACTACATCGTCATTCTCAGTGGCGAGCTCATTTTTTCCACAGTAATTTTGGCTTGTTAGTTGCGCAGTTCTCTGTAATCGCCGAAAAATGTCTTCTCTACGTTGGCCGAATGTGCTGCCGCTTAGCGCAGTTTTTGCCAAGTCTGACACTGCATTTTCGGGCATTTTCTTGCATCAGCATACAATGTTTATTACTTTCTTATTATTATGATTACAGCTCGTATGTGTTTTTGTTCGTTTTTCTTTACTTATTTGCAAGTGTTGGTAAATTTCGATAAAATACTAAGCTGACAGCTGACTTATCGATATCAACTTATACAAAATATAACATTTGAGCGTTCAATGATTGATGGATTTCTATCAATTAAATCAAATTAATCGAGTGAATTGAAGTCTAATAAAACATTAACATTAATTGCTCTCATTAAAATTGTAAAACACTTATTTTCTCAAACCCATATAACTACACAAATTATTTGTGTTAATATTTCAAAAGGTCAATAAGAATTAAATTATTCTTGAAAAAAACTCTTCTACGTTATTTGAAACCAACTTTTAAATATAAAATATTCCGTAAATTATGATGTCATTTTGAAACCCCTCCAATATTTTTGCAATATTCTTTTTATTCTATTTAATCGTAAATGACGTTATACAGCACTGGCTTTCCACGCGAAAGATAGAATATTAAGGAAAATCGGTTAGTATCGTTTTCTAACGATTGCACATCACTAATCATCGCAATACTGGCATAAAATTTGCGCGTAAAAGAATGCCAAAAGTCGGGTAAATATATGGAAAATATATAAAAAGAGTCAAGCAATTAACAGCGAATGTGAGAAAAATAATTGCATTACAAAAAATCTGTATTGGTTAAACATAGATTTAATTTCTATGGTGTGTGGGGGCAACATTTGTGCGTTTTCTTTTGTGTTCGTTCGTTCGTCGTCTGCGCGCACGGTGCGCTTCATTGACTTTTAAAGCGAGAGTAAAACGTAAAACCGATTACATTTTGCGACAAACTTTGTAGGATTTCCAGACAGTATTTATTAAAAACATAAGCTATTTGCAACTTAATTTTAATAACAGTTTGCACGCAACGGTGATCGTAGATTACAAAAAACTCTCGAAATGTGTGTGTGCAGAAGGTAATGAGATAAAAACAAGTAGAATTGAAACATAAAACAAGCGCCGCCTGCCTATGTCGCTACCGATGACCATCCATATGGTTTGCGAACGCAGGAGTCTGTTTACATGCATCTGTGTAGCTGTGTCTGTGTTAGTGACCAGTGTGTGTGTGTTTCCATTACAGCACAAGTCGCTTAACTTTTGAATAAACAATAATCCAAGTGTGATCGGACTAAGACAACAGTAAAAACAAAGCAACAAAACAAAAAGGAGCAGCGCAGCAATAAAACAGCGTTACCATGAATCCCGCCGAGTTGCGCATGATGTGGATGAGTACTCATTACAATTCCGAGCGCATTTCCCTCGAAGATGCAGCAACTCTGCTTGGTCACCCATCGCTCGCCGTCATGGAGGACATGACACATCAACCAACTTTGGTAAGTTAAGTTAATTAACCATAATCCTAATTGAAACTCCTGTAGCATTTGTTAACTGCCCGCCCGTTCCCAAACTCCTGCTTGCCAATCTTTCAACTAAACAAACCCAAATTCTAAAGGTTGATATTGACTTGGTAATTATACGAAAATATGTTAATGTATACAACATGTATGTAAATATGTATATGTACTTATTGTACAATTTATGTCGAAAGGGTGTCTGGCATTTCCATAGTTTAAATTAAGACACCCTCTTGCACATACAATATGACGTCTCATAATTTTTGCTTTCGTTGATAATTGGAATTTATTTACTTATTTCTTCTACTTTCTTTTCTATATAATTTATGTATTGGTTACGTTGTATTCGTATCCGTATCCATTATACTATCAACTATATCCTGCCAACTGTCAAATTGCCAAATCACAAACTCTGCAACCGCAACACACACATCAACAACAAAAATGAACACCTCAACCTCACCACAACCATGAAAAATAACAAAAATAAAAAATAATAAAAAAAAAAAAAACACGAAACCAACCAAAACACAACCAAAGGATATGAATCCAATGATGAGCATTGTCGGTGGGGATTTTACGGGACAAGCAGCTGCAGCTGCTTCCCTGGGCATACAGCCGGGTACGCTGATTGCGACAAATACGAATAATTTATACGGCTTTGCTCACATGGGCGGGCTGCAGCAACAGTTGTTGCAGCAATCTGCTGCAGCGGCTGTTTTTCAAAACTATACCGAGGCAATGGATAACGATGATGTGGTCAATAATGCTGCCGGCATTGCACTGATGTCGGGTGTCGGCACATCGACAGTTGTTGATGATGAACAGCAACAGGTCTATGGCCAATTGGATGATGGCTATGATGATGCCGGTGCCGTGGATGGCGGTGGCATGTCGGATTTGGAGCCCAAACAGGAGATAATAAATATCGATGATTTTGTAATGATGAACGAGGAGAATAATTCATATGATGATACAGATTTTATGACATCCTCGGATAAGGATATTTCACAATCATCGTCATCGTGTATGACCAGTTTGCCGACAAATCATGATCTTCTAATGCCGTTAGGCGATGGCCTAATCCAGCAGAAGCATTTATTGTTGGGTGCACCGACAACAACAGCGACCTCATCATTAAGCGGTATCAATATCGCTGCCGCAGCCAGTAACAATGCCTTTGCAAATATTCTCGTCTCTGCCGCCGCTGCCGCCGGCGACAATGTAAACGGAATTGCTGCAGCTGGTGATAATGGACAGAAGAGCATCCGTTCGACAGCGTACAGTGTGACCGCATCCAGCAGTGGTAAAGCTGGGAATGGTGCCGCAAGTAGCAGCTCCTCGATACGTAGCCAGCGCAAAACACGCAAGATCGAGCCAGTGAATCGACCTGGACTTGTACTAAAAACACCAATTGCCTATAAAGGCAATATTGATCCATCGGTTATACCGATACAGAAAGATGGCATGGGTATGTTTTCCATTTTCCTTCACATCTTATTTTCTCATTTTTATCATTTTTATTTCATCATCAACATGCCTAAAACTAATTGCCATTTATTTATTAACGGTTGTGCGAATTTGGGTTTGGGTGTGTGTATTGTATATGGCCGGGAGTCTTTTTTATGGACATGGAATATGTTTGAATCTTTAGAGTCAGAAGGAAAGCAAAACGATGGTGAATTAGGAGTTGTCTAGCTATGCGTATATAAACTCTTCATTGTGCGTTATATTAATCTCTATTGTATCTTTCTGTTTGTCCACAGCTGTCTGCGAACGTTGCGGTGCTATTGGGGTGAAACATACGTTCTACACAAAATCGCGACGCTTCTGCAGCATGACATGTGCCCGGGGCGAGCTCTACTCGCTGGTATTGAATAATAAAATGGATACATCTCATACGGCGGGCAGTTCGCCAGCTGTCAATCTGGAAATGACGGATATGTCCGCAACGTTGGATAACTCAGAAATGGCCAACGTTACACAGGATGATCAGGTGGATCAGCAACAGCAGCAGCAGCAGCAGCAGCAACGACAGCAACAATCGGACATCGAGTTGACGCTGCAGGCGGCACACATAAAGAATGCAAATTATCGTTTTCGTATAACGGATCAATCAAAAATTACTCAGTTAAATGGATTTGGAGAGCCCATGTCATTGGGTGGCGATGCTGCTGCCAATAATGTGCAGATGGCAACAGATGAGACAATTGCCGCATTGAATGGTGGCGCTGTCGGTGACGCTGCCGCTCCGCCAGCCGAAGCCAGTGGCAGCGATGCCATAGTAAGCACAAGCAATACCTTCGTCAATGCGGCACCTACTCCAAAAGCGCTGCGACTATTTCGTGATGTCTTCCCTCAGGATGATCTGCCTCAAATACCCAAATATGAACGTCTTCCGGCACCATGCCCTCAGATGGAAAAGATTATCAGTATACGGCGGCGTATGTATGATCCTACGCACTCGTATGACTGGCTACCACGGCTGGGCAAAGAGAATTTCTTTGCAGCGCCCGTTACCTGTTTTCCCCATGCACCTGGCTACGAGGTGTGGGACAATCTGGGTGTTGGCATGAAGGTCGAGGTCGAGAACACAGATTGCGATAATATTGAGATCATACAACCCGGCCAGACACCCACATCGTTTTGGGTTGCCACAATACTGGAAATCAAAGGCTACAAGGCTTTGATGAGTTACGAGGGCTTCGATACGGACTCCCATGACTTTTGGGTGAATCTCTGCAATGCTGAGGTGCATTCGGTGGGCTGGTGTGCAACGCGCGGCAAGCCATTGATACCGCCACGTACCATAGAGCATAAGTACAAGGATTGGAAGGATTTTCTTGTGGGACGCTTGTCTGGTGCACGTACATTGCCCTCGAATTTCTATAATAAAATCAACGATAGCCTGCAATCACGTTTCCGGCTTGGCTTAAATCTCGAGTGTGTCGACAAGGATCGAATCTCGCAGGTTCGTCTGGCCACAGTTACCAAGATTGTGGGAAAGCGGTTGTTTTTGCGCTACTTTGACTCGGACGACGGCTTCTGGTGCCACGAGGATTCGCCTATTATACATCCCGTTGGTTGGGCGACCACTGTGGGACACAATCTTGCCGCACCGCAGGACTATCTGGAGCGCATGTTGGGTAATTAGGAAAATGGACAATATAGGAGTCATTGTTAATCTATTTGTATCTTTTAGCTGGTCGTGAGGCCATGATCGAAGTGCACGAAGATGATGCCACAATTGAACTGTTCAAGATGAACTTTACGTTTGACGAATACTTTTTGGATGGCAAAACCAACGGCTTCATAGAGGGCATGAAGCTGGAGGCCGTTGATCCCCTCAATCTGTCGTCCATTTGTCCAGCCACTGTGATGGCTGTGCTTAAGTTTGGTTACATGATGATACGCATTGATTCATATCAACCGGATGCCTCGGGGTCGGATTGGTGAGCCTTGGAGAGACTTATGCATTTGTAACGGATATAAAAACAAAACAATTTAAATTTTGTGCTTTTAGGTTTTGTTATCATGAGAAATCACCCTGCATTTTCCCAGCCGGATTCTGTGACTCGAATAACATTGCAGTGACACCGCCCAATGGCTACGATGCACGCACCTTTACCTGGGAAGGCTACTTGCGCGACACGGGCGCATTGGCAGCAGGACCACATTTGTTCCATCGCCAGGTGCCCGATCATGGCTTCGAGACGGGAATGAGCCTTGAGTGTGCTGATCTCATGGATCCACGCTTGGTGTGTGTTGCCACAGTAGCACGAGTTGTCGGACGTCTACTCAAGGTGCATTTCGATGGCTGGACCGACGAGTATGATCAGTGGTTGGATTGTGAATCCGCAGATATATACCCTGTGGGCTGGTGTGTGCTTGTCGGGCATAAACTGGAGGGTCCACCTCGTGTCTCGCATCAACAGCAACCCAAACCGGCAGCTAAACCGAAGGTTCAAAGAAAACGCAAGACTAAGAAGGGAGCCAACGCTCCAGCGAATAACAAACAGGCACAAAATGACAACAACACACAGACAGGTGAGAAGGTAACATCAAAAATGGCCAAGTAACGATTGCTAACGATGATTTCTATTTGCAGTTAAACCACGAACGATTGCACTGAAGACGACACCACACTTGCCCAAGCTTAGCATAAAGCTAGAGCTGAAACCGGAGCATCACAATGCTGCCTTCTATGAAAATAATCAACCCGAAGAGGATGATGAAGAGGATGGCATTGCCGAGGACGATGCCGATGGCGATGGCAGCACAAGTCACATATCCGAACAGTCTACCTCGCAGTCTGATCAGTTTGGCTCAATGGGTTCCAGTGCTGGTGCAGTCACGTTGGTAACACCAACAGGCAGCGCCAGCACCGCCACCAGCAGCAGCAGCATCGGCGGCAGCGGCTCCAGCATCAACAAAACAATGGTAAAAAAATCTTCCATTAGTAAATCTCCTGCGCCACCAACTGTGGGTCGCAAAGCCACTAGCTATATTGCGGTGAGTACTTGATGATAATAGTGCGTATACCTCATAGAATAGCAAACGAATGCCACGCCCGCCCGTACGCCCGCCTGCCCATCCGCTCGTCGTTCGGGGCTGCTTAACACAGCTCGAAATACCCATTTGTATAGCATAATATCATATGTATCAAGCATCATCACCTCGAACAGCAGTTAACCCAATTGTAATTTGTATATATACATATGTAACTTAATTATGTTTACGCACTGTTATTTTGGTACTTGCAACTCATCCAGCTCATCCCACTCCCAAGCCAATGCCTAGCTCAAATGCCCAATTATCCCAAGCCCCAGCTAAGTAGCTAAAAAAGCTTCAATCTTTTAATTTTTTTTTTTTTTTTTTAAACCCTTGCAGAACTCTGCCGTCACAAATAGCAAGTACATTCCACGTCTTGCGGACATCGATTCGAATGATGCACAGGTGGAACTGATGCCGGACACCTGGAATGTGTATGATGTGTCGCAATTTCTGCGCGTCAACGATTGCACTGCCCACTGTGACACGTTTAGCCGCAACAAAGTCGATGGCACTCGACTTTTGCAACTGACCAAGGATGATATAATGCCGCTGTTGGGCATGAAAGTTGGACCGGCGCTTAAGATCTCCGATTTGATAGCTCAATTGAAGTGCAAAATCAATCCCAGCAAGGCCAGATCACACAAAACGAACAAGTCACCATTTTTATAGTGCGGAATCAAGCTTGTTATTATCATCATCATCATCGTTATCGTTGGCCCAAAACCTCACACACGAATCACATAACTTAACTAAGCCAATACACAATATACACAGTAGTCGTATTTTATTTTTTTGAATGCAGAGGTTATACCTACATATGTATGTAGTATGTATCTAATGTAAAGCACGCATCTACACGTGCCTATTACGAGGATCGATCTGTCGAGCTGTATATATACAGTATTTTGTTAGAGCATAAATATCGAAACCACATACGTTGCCTATAATGGATGCAATATCCATATACAGTTTGTATAACTAACTCAAGTCTCACAGCGCGTTATAACAATATATATACATATACATATACTTATCATCGAGGTAGTTCTTAAAGTACGCTCATGTTATCAGTCAGAGTTTCTATCAATTCACCGGGGGGATACAACATTTTAAAACACACACAAATGCATATTTTTATAACTCAACGTTAGAAGGAACATATGTCAAAATGATATATGCTCCATATGATTATATATATATAAATATACATTGTGTATCGGGTAGATTTTGTAATTGTAAATAAGTTTTTTGGTCAGCTTTTTTTTGCATTGCGGTCCAAGAAGTCGCCATTACGCTTTCTTCGGGCAGTACTAGAAACGCAAACGCATCCAGTTATTAAGAGCAAATCGCTCCTAGTTCGTAAACATGAAACAGAAGAAGTAACAGATCCCAACCAATTACAGTGCGTCGTTTTTTTATAAGAGAATTAAGCACGTACCATAAATAGGAACTTCGAGTGAAGGCATCTTTAAAATAGACTACGATTGTAACTAGCTATACCTTACTTAAGATACCAGCTAAAGTCTAAAACATATATATAAATAAAAACGAATTCAAAATTGTAATAACATTGCTTTTAATTTGATAATACCACGACAGTATACACTATGATGACGTGCTTGCGCTGCAGACATCATTGCAATTAATGTGAAAGAGTCGAGAGAGACGTGAGCAACAGAGCCGATAACAATGCACGTTCGACGTGCCGAGCAGACCCGAAGCTTCTATGGACTTCGATGTGTTGCCTACGTTCTTGAAATACGGAATGGAGCAACGATGATACCGAATAGTCATTCCCGACGCAGTCTGTTTCGACCAGACTGATGATGCGTACCATCATTTTCAATCAGGCCCAACTGTATTCATGTGTCCCGTACCATGCGTAACCCAGTAATTAAACTCAACCTTTGTCTTAGCTCATCAACTTTCAATAGATTGGTTTATTTTCATATTAATACATTATGACTATATAAACTAAATCTTAGAGGATAGTTTATACTTAAGTTTGGTGGCTATTATGCATATATATATATATATTTATATGTATATTCATAATTATACTAGATTTTTGATTACATATTTTAGCGCGCAACCAATAAGATCGATCTGATCCTATTGACGGCAAGTTTACGTTTTGCTTTATGTTCGCGAATTGCTAAAATAATTATTTGTTATGTGTGTGGGGGGTAATTATGTTTACTTTTGTTGCACATACTAGTGCACAAGTATTTCTATGTATATTTGTGGATATATTTACATATAGCAGCTACCATTACCGATTAGAGTAGTTAAGGAAACGTATTATAATATAATAAACGTATATTTACACACACAAATAGGCCTATTTACAGAGTTCTTGTCCAGCTCTTATCTCTACATGTTTTTGTTTTATTTTTTCTGTTTGTTTAAGATATAATAATTGCATTTTTTAGTTTTGACCTTACCTTGCGCTATATAGAGACATGCAAAAACTAGCTTGCATTCATTTTTTTTTACGTTATCTAAAGGCCTCAATAACAACTTAATATAATAAAAATACTAACATTTACAGTTACACAGGTATAATAATAATAATAAATACGAATAAAATTTGCGAATAGCATCCAAACGAATATGGAAGCCAACCAGTGTGTGTGGGAGGGAAGCCTCGATTATAGCTTGGTTACAGCTTCTTCTCTAGACATTATTCTCCTCAAATTCCCAATTGATTTAAAAACGTATTGTATAAATAAATATTAAAAGTAGTAGCGAAAGTTAGGACACAACACTTTAAACAGTTGTTAGCTCAACTGTTTGATTCGTAGCCGTAGCCGGTGGCGTGGATGCCGATGAGCTGTCCAACGCACTCGGCCGTAGTTTCTTTATGGGTGGCGTCTCCTCTGATTCCACCAACGCAGGTGTGTGACATTTAATCGGGCTCTGAACCGACGACGTGCATTCGGCTTTGGGTGAACTGCGTCGTTTCTGGCCAGGACTACTACCAGATGTTCTCAGGTACACCCATAATGGTGGTGGTATTGGCGACACTGCTCGAGATTTCCGTTACAATGTGCGCTTCAAGTGAGGGCGGAAGGAATGGCGAGAGTGGAGCATTATTCAGATCACATGCGTCTTCATCGCTGGCTACAACATTGCCAAACATGCCAGCAACGCCGCCTTTAACACTGCCTACATCATCATCCTCATCATCATCGTCATCGTCGTCGTCGTCGTCGTCATCATCATCGTCGCTAAAGTCACTGTTCCAAAAGACCTGTGCGCCTGGAAACACATATGAGCTGTTCTTGCTGTGCGAATAGAAGGTGCCTGGCATCAGACGCTCCGCAATCGTTTGTCGCTTGCGTTGTGGCGGCGTCGGCGTCAAACTGTGTGAAACTGTCTTGGTCTCTTGCACAACATTCCTGTCCGTCAAATTGCTTGTCCCTGTGTAGCCATGCGCTGTGGATACTTCGTTATTGCTGGCATTGAAGAATTCGCAATGCTCGATGCCGCTGTCTTTGGAAGAATCAATCGACATATGTCGACCGACTGTCGACGGAGCTGCACATGTTAATGCAGTCTCGTTCAGCTCGACTAGAATGTCGCTCTTAATCCGCTCGATGGCAGCACGATCGACTGCACTATTACTACAGCTGTTATTGCTCTGCATGGCATGTTTGCTGTGCACCGCCGTAAAGGTGGAAGACTCGAATCCACTGTCGGAGCATGTGCCCGCCGATGAGCCAAGCAGATAATCAGTAGATCCATTGGACTTAATCGATTGCGTGTCCGTGTCTAGTTGTGAATTTCGTTCGCTCTCTGAACTGCAGTGCCGATGATGATGATGGTGATGATGATGATAGTAATTCGTAAGTGGAAGTAGCTCGCTGGACTCACGTAGTACATCGTTTTCGCTGCACAACTGTTGCCAATCGGGATCATTATAGTCCGCAGCCGTGCCTGACAAACGATGACAAATCTGATTGATAATCACATCAGAATCGCCCAATAATTCTACATCGAACTTTAAATGATGCAGCTGTTCCCGATTGATCAGAATTTGCGGTACAGAGGCAGGTATACTACTGGGAATGTGCGCGACGGGTCGAACCTTCAGTGAAGAGCCGATTACAATTAGCAAATCGCATTTGTCCTTGTCGGTTGCCATCACTGTGTGATATTCGTCGGGCAAGCCTGGAAGAAAAGATGTTTATTAAGATTATAATTTTTGAGGAAGAGTGATTGTTGAAATATGACTAAATCTTGCTGATGATGCCTACCTTCACCAAAGAAAACAATGTCGGGTTTCATGATGCCATTCTCGACCAACTGCTTCAGATTTTCCTCGGTGACAGTCACGGATGCATCGACACTATGCTCCACATTCGGTTGACATTGCGGGCAGACAGGTATGCGCTGGGCAAAGATATCGGCACGCAGTGCATCCGCATTGCATTTGTATTTGCACTTGGTACACGAGGCCGTCGAGAAGGAACCATGACATTCAATAACCCTCTGGATGCCAGCCACACGCTCCAATGTATCAATATTCTGAGTATAATTGCGCAACAGTTTGCCCTTTGTCTCCAGCATTTTGATGAATCGATGGCATGGTGAGGGCTTGAACTCACCCGGATAGATCTCACGGGCGAACTTGAAAAACGGTCGTGGATCTCGTTTGAAATAGTTGATGTCAAACATAGCCTGCGGATCTGGTAGATCGGGAAAATCGTGTGCTAGACGCGCATAGATACCGTTTGTGGAACGAAAATCGGGTATACCACACGACACAGATACACCGGCTCCAGTGAGTACAATAATTCTCTTCGACTTGTGCACCAAATCGATGACATCGTCAAAAGTGTTCACGTTACTCAGCTTGGTTCGCCGCTTGGGCTCATTCAAAAGATGTGCCAAATAATCCCAGAGCACCGAATCTTCGGTATCGGCAGCCAAACCT
The DNA here is from genome assembly GCA_018151445.1 of Zaprionus inermis. Lineage (NCBI taxonomy): Eukaryota > Metazoa > Arthropoda > Insecta > Diptera > Drosophilidae > Zaprionus > Zaprionus inermis. The sequence continues at coordinate 3,491,893 of JAECXD010001696.1, forward strand.
GTTGCAAAATGCGGCATTATGCTGGCAATCACCTGGCGCGGCACACGACCTGTGTAGAGCTCGCGCTGTAGCCAACGCAACTTTAAATCGGTTGGACCAACTGATGAGCAATCCGAGCTAGAGGAATCATCGTCATCATCACTGTTAGCCCAGCTAAGGAAAAATAAAATTTTAAAAATAAATAAAAAATTTTTAATTTTCAAATGTTTTTGAAAAATTTTATTTAGAATATTAATTTTTTGTATTTTATATTTAATTATTTTATAAACTTAAATATTTGTAAATTTTAAAATTATCAATTTCGCTCTCACCTTGATTTATAATCTTCGTTCTCGTCCTCGTCATAGTCATCTTCGGCCTCTAAGCAGGACTTGTCTTTTTGATTCTCTTCTAAACTTTTCTCCACTCCAATTGTCGTTTCTTTGGCATTTTGATTGGCGCCAATTTCTGGTTCTCCCATTTGAGGCAATGTTTTTGTTTTGATTTCACTATTTGTTTTCGGTTGTAGTTCGCTTGTTGCTTGCGACGCCGTTGCCGTTACCGCTGTCGATGTTGTTGCTGGTGCCGCTGGCATTACATTTGTTGTCAAAATTTCAGCGCCAAAATCAAAAATCGCCTGCGAACGGTCAATTAGAATGATTTCATCGTCATCCGTTAGCACCTTGACATCCTCAACCTCTTTGGCATTGATGTGTCCCAGTCGAACATCCATATCTTCACACTTTTCCATAATTTTCCAAGCGCAACACACAGTTTTCACCCGTTTAATATTCTCCGCTTCGTCGTGGTATGCGCTCTCTCACACACTGAGTGAACCACCACCACCAGCTCGTGATTTCTTCTTTTTGCTTTCTCGCGCGTTCCGTTTTCTCCGCTCTTTCGTTGATACATACACAAAATTTTACGTCTCTACTTTGCGTCCATTTTACTAGAGTAAAAAAAAATTTTCCGTTGTTAATTGAACTATTTTTTTTTAAATTCGCAAATTAATTTTTATTAATGTTTTTAAACAATTTTATTTATTATTTATTTTTTTAAATTTTTTTTGGTCAATTTTTCCATAAAATTCGTACGTAATTTCTGGAAAATTTTCCGTCTATATGACGTACAGACCGTCCGAGTGTGCCCGAAGCAAACGATGGAATAAATAATTAAATTTCACCACGCCCAACGTTTTAAAAAAAAGGTACCTCGTAGAGGTGACTCATAGCTCTTCCCCAAATCATAGCATTTGGTCACACTACCAAAAAGTGTTGCTCTATCAAAAGACAGAGAAAAATAATACAAAACTTATATATATATAAAAATCTCAAGATAAATATGTTTATTAAATATTAAAAGGAAATTAAATGAAGCTTTTCACTTGTTTTTCGTTAATAACTTTTAAGCCACTTAACTTATGATTTCTCCGGCTGCGGATTTTAATTCAGGAGATTTTTCACATTTGAATATAATTGCGAATTATTTACGTCGTGATTAACTATGAGCCCTTTCTCTAGACAATTACAATTTTAAACAACTTTACTGTAAACAACTTGAATTACTGTATTTAAAACATAAATAAAATAAAAATAAAATTAATTTTATGGTAATTTTAATATTCGAATTTAAATTTATTGCATACTTTGCGCAATTCAATCAGCTGGAAATACAGCTGATTTTCTGCATTTCCATGCAAATTGTGGAGGATTTTGAGACGATTGTTTGATGATTTGCGATTTCAAAATAAGACCAAACAACAACAAACCTTAATCGAAGCAATGTGAACTGAAAACGTTGTCATTAGCAAATAATTATTAGACACGTTAGAACAAATACCATGTGTGGACAATACGTTTGATTTAGGGGCTAGCGAGGCGCACAGAATAATGGACAAATTGAATCTGTACAATATACTTGGTGTGAGCAAGGATGCGACACCGGATGAAATAAAAAAGGTAAAAGTAGTCTCTTATGTCGTACTTATGACCTTTGTCTCTATTCCAAACAGAATTATCACAAGTTGGCCAAAGAGTTTCATCCAGACAAAAATCCCAATGCGGGTGATAAGTTTAAAGAAATCTCATTTGCATATGAGGTGCTTTCGGATCCGGAGAAACGACGTGTCTACGATCGGCATGGCTTAAAGGGTCTGCAGGAGAGTGGCCAAGGCTTTCCCGATGCCTCTGAATTCTATTCGAACTGGTTCTCCTTCGGTGGCTTGGGAAGTGATCGCGGTACTAGACGAGATGGTAGAGTTGTGGTTAAATTGGATCTGACGCTGGAGGAGATGTACTTGGGTGCCAAGCAAAAGCAGGTGCAGTACGCACGCAAGGTGCTCTGTAGCAAGTGCAACGGCGACGGTGGACCCAAAGAGGCGCGCGAGACCTGCAGAGTTTGCGAAGGAGCTGGACGTACATCTGCCTTCACATTTTTGGGTCTAAGTGCCTTCGATACAGTAAGACAAGTTCGATTGTTCCCAATTCGAGATAACCAATTGTTTTTTCATGTTAGGTCTGCCCCACCTGCGACGGACGTGGCTTTACCATCAAGGAGAAAATGCGCTGCTCGACGTGCCAGGGCAGCTGCTTCGTGGAACAGCAAATGAAACGGAATGTGGACATCGAACGTGGTGTGCCGCACATGCAGAAGTTGCAGTTCGAGAAAGATGGACATCAGTTACGCGATGGCCAGTACGGCATACTCTATGTGGTCATATTACAGATGCCGCACACGGTATTTCAACGTCGCCATACCAATCTGTATATGCGCGACCTGGAGGTAAACATTACCGAAGCACTGTGTGGTTATACCCACTGTTTCAAGCATCTGGACGGACGAAATAAATTAATACGCACCCAGCCGGGCGAAGTGTTGCGTCACAATCACATCAAACTGATGCGCGGTGCCGGCATGCCTGTGTTCAATAAGCCCACGGATTTCGGCGATCTCTATGTACAGTTTAAGGTTAATTTACCGTCGGATAACTTCGCTACTGCCGCTCAACTGGCCACGCTCGAGACTCTGCTGCCTGCCCGCGAACAGATCACTGTGCCAGCCGATGCGGAATCCGTACAAATGACCGATTACAAGCCCGAGGCACATCGTCGACGCGCCGAAACGGACGATGAAGATGAACAGTCGCCACATTTCGAGGGTGTTCAGTGTCAGACCGCCTAGTTGTGGGCTTGGGCATATCCGTGGCTGTTGCAGGCGTCATATATCGCCCTGGATTTTTGGAAACTTCTGTCCACGCTCGGAATCGACGAGCTGTGCTTCTTGGTGCCGCTCATTGTCTTGCTATTTATAGTGCTATTTCTGATGCAGGAGTACTTTCTGTAATGTGGCGGTATGATGATAGGATTCACATCATATTATGTCTCAGCCCCTTTTTCCACACACAACAAAATTCTTTAAGTAAACGTTTATCAACGTCATTAATGCTTGAATTCTTTTTTATTTTTCCAGCTAAAGGATAAGTATCGATAGATTAACTGATTTATTATTTATTTTATTTTTTATTTAATGAGTATGGAGTATGAGTGGTTCTTGAAAAGCCCATTGATATATTAGCAAATTTCTCATTTGTTTTTCTAAATTTCAGATACCATCTGATCCTGCCTCATCGACCCATCATCTATTGGCATCTCTCTTAATTTGAACACACATATTTCAAATCTTTCATAGTCCCGGTGACAGCCCAGAGACAACGTATGGTAGTGCAAGGCAAGACAACATTATAGACATTTAACACATAGCTATGGAAACAGTTAACCCAGTTTAGTAGCTTACGTAGTAGTTGCAATAGTTACACATAATCCAGCTTGTGGGCAGGCGGAGGAGCATGGCAATAATAAATAAAGGAATACGTTATTAAATCTAGTTATTTATTTGTCTATTCTAATTAATATTTATATTCTAGGTATCGTGTATCTGTGTCCACACATTCTTCGACGAGATGTCTGCCGCCTAGACACGCTTCACTTGCTTTACTTTTTGTTGATCTTCATCCGTGGGCAGACTATGCCTGCTCTTGTGCTGCAGCTTGTGCTTGTAACTCGTCGTAGGATGATTCGTTTCTATCATGGACTCCATCATGTTGTCGATTGCTCCAGATTTGCCCGAGATACGCAAATCGAGTGCTGATAATGTGGCATCTGCGTGTCCATCCAGCGCGAGTTCATCGTCCAGCTGCTGCACATGGATTTGTGCATCGTAGCTACTGCTGGAATGCATTTCGCCGCAGCGCATGGTCTTCGCATCGGCAGCCTGCTCGGCACTGACCTTCATAAGAGTTAGATATTGATTGTATTTAGCATAGTTGCGTCTACCGGTCTCGTCGTTCATCAGAACCTGAGCTTGGATGTGCGACTCGTCGCGCATGGCCTTGAGACGTATGTGCTTGGTGATGTCCCAGCGCCAGTTGGAGCGATATGCGCAGAGCGAGCACTCGAAGGGTTTGCGATTCAGATGACCCACAATATGCACATGGAATCGGGATGCCGTCGCCGCCCAGAACGTGCAGTGTGGACACTTGAACACCTTCTTCAACGCCTCGGCATCATCGGGCTGCAGATGCTCAGTGACCTGACCGAAAGAAGAATATTGAGGATTACGGTTTACGCTGTGGCAATTTGAACTTACTTCGCCGTAGCCGGGCGCCGTCTCCACACCGCAGTAGCTAAGATCCTTGCCGCGATAGTGTTCCTCGTCCGTGGTCAGATCGATGTCGCATGTGTTCAAGTGGCTGGTGCTGCGCAGTGCCGGCTCACATTGCTGCAAATGATTGACTAGCTCCATGGCATTCGGCATGGTCTGCTGACAGTGCGAGCAGCTGATGGGCGGCAGCTCTGTGGCATCGAATGCTTTTGCTGGACTAGCAGAGGACATGGCGACCAGCTCACTCGACTCGAACTGCTCGTGCATGCCGACGCCACCGCTGCCGCTGCCGGCGCCGCCGCCTCCAGCCTGCAAATGATCCTGTGTGGAATAACGACGCAATGCGGAATGATGATTGAGCTCATGTATGGTCAGAGATTGCTTGATGTTTGTGCTGAAATCACAGACGCCGCACTTGAAGTACCCGTTGGCCCCGTGATTCTTGGTGTGCCTGTCCAGATTCCATTTGTATGGCGAGTGAAAATCGCACGAGCTGCACTTGATCAGCGGCATCGAGTGATATTTGACATGCTTCTTGAATCTGGCACGGATTGGAGTGCTGTACGAGCATTTCTGGCATTGATATTGTGTAATCGAAACGGAACCATTCGATCCACCTAGATCTAGTGCCTCCGACTCATCGGCCTGGGGCAACTCCTCGGAATCCGTATTGCTATGCTCACCATCTCGCTCCAGTTCATCCGTTGTGCTACTGGACATGCTCATGCTCATGCTGGGCGTCATGCTCGCTGTCGGTGGCAACATGCACATCTGAAATTCGAAGGCCATCGAGAAGATGTTGCCGCTGCGCGTTATCATCTGCTGCAGTTGCTGCTGGCGATTTAAGGCTTCCACATTGCTGAACAGCTGCTGCTCCAGCATTTGCAGTTCGCTCTTGAGTTGCGTCAGCGACGGAACACCGGCACTGGAACTGGCACCGACACCAGCAACAGCGCCGGGAACGGCAGCAGCCTGTACCAGACCTCCACCCATCGCACTGGTTGCCGCTCCTATGCTCTCCTCGAGTCGACGCTTACGTACCTGCCGATTGCAATGGCGTCTGCTGTTGTTGCTGTCATCGTCGGAGCAGCCGTGCACCATTTTCATGTGCCGCACAAGCTTCTGAAAGTGTCGCGATGCGTAGAGGCAAAGCTTGCACTCATTGATGACGATCTTCTCGCCATGCACATCGCGAAGATGCGACAAATGGCTACGCGGATTCTGTGTGAAGAAGGCGCAGGTGTTGCAGCTATAGTTGCGCTTGATTTTGCACTGCGGCAGTTCCTCCTCGCCACGTAGTGTATCCAGGGCCGACAGTGTGGCCGACGTAGTGCCACTGCTACAGCTACTGCTACTGTTGTTGTTGCTGCTCAGATCCTTCAGCTCGGCATCCCGGCTAGCGCCCGGCATGGTCAGCGACATCAGTTGCTGCAGTGGTGAGACCACTCGATTCTTAAGCATCTGCAGCTGGCGCTCGAGCATCTCTGCACCGATCAATGGATGCGTTTCGACCGCCATGGCTCGACCATGTTGGTTTTCTGCAGCAGCCGCCTCCGTTTGCGTCTGAAAGACGGTGGCACCGCTCACAAGACTACGCACTACCAGACGACCTCCAGAACATTCGACCATAGACGGTGCATCCATATCAGAGTCCGAGTCGTGTCTATAACAATGTTAATAACAAGCGCGAGAGATAGAGAGAGAGAGAGATGATCCTAAATAATTGTTGTCTTATTTCGTTTCGATTTTCCCTTTGGGTTTTTCACACCGACACTTTTCGTTAGTTTTTCTTTTTATGCGATGTAAACACGTCGAGAACTTCAGTTCTACTAAACCACTTTCTGACCAATGAATCGTTGGTCGACTATTTTCTGTACGCAAAGGCTACTGGGTCGGAAATTTCTGAGAGCGGTTCCTCGATGCTCATCAAGGTGCTGTTAGTCAACGAATGTCAAAATTATTGGTCTACCGTACCGTGGATGTGATATAAGGCCGGCTACCTTGTGCAATCCAACAGACAACACTAAATTCACTCGGTAGTGCTCTGCAAGAAGGCCCTCAATGAAAAGATTAAACATAATTACGGGGCTTTTCGAATTTAAATTGGTGACAGTTAAAGAGAGGTCACAATTTCTATGGGGAATATGTAAAGAAAACGGACTTGGAAGAAATATAAGTTGGGTGTATTGAAAGTAAGATGTGCCTAAAGATCTTTTTTGATCAGATCATAGTGATTTCTTGCAGTAAAAATGATTAAAAACTTAGAAATTGATTCAAAAAGATTCTGTAAAATCTATTATATTTATTAGCAAATGATAAAAAGGTATATGATCATTTTTTTTTTTTTAATTTTTGGCAAGTATAAGCTGCAGTGTTCTTTTTCAGGATCCTGCTTATAAAAGAGAAATATTTATTGCTAATATTTACAGTTTTAGTTGAAATTTAAGTATCACATTATGATGCTAATCAATTAAATCTTTAGACTTTTCTCTTTCAGATATATGTACGTAGGTCAAAGAATATTCAGATTATTCCACGATTTTATGAATAATTTTAAAGCTAAGTGCCCGTTTTAAGATGACATAAATTTAGTTGTCGACATTTTGCTACTTATTTCGCAGGTGTGACCGTATTTGCTTACGTTGGATGAAATCGTATAATGTTGGAACAAAACACTATTTTAGTATTTATTTCGGGTCTTTCAAGCTCAAGCTTAAAGCTGGCTTTTGTTTTACATATTGTATTTGGATGTAATACCATAGTTGAGCACCCTCAAGCGTAGAGAAACGCATTTTCGAACGCCTTGAAATTCGAATCGTGCTAAGTTCTCGACTCACTCTCGGATCTCCTCGGATCTCGACTCACACTTGACGTTTCAAAGTCAATGACAATGGCGCATTTCGTGGGAAAATCTTTCGCAATGCATTCTACCTATAGTAGTTGAGAAATACAAAAAAATAAAAACAAAAACCTGCCTGCTGTTTGTCTTACACCCGACTGTATAATTAATAACATTGCAATGCAGCGCTTACATCTTGCATCTTGTTGGCCCCCTCCACGCCCCTCCCATGCACAGTTTAGCAAATTGAAAATCTTTCTGGCGACGTCGACAGTAGTCACACCTTAGTGATGATGCTGGGTAGTGCTGGAGCTGAAGCTGAAGCTGGTGCCGGTGCCGGTGTTGGTAATGCATTGCGGTTGCGTCCGCGATCTTGACCTTGAACTTGGTATTAGATGTGCGCTCTCTCGAAACCGGTTAGCTAGCCGTAGTTACCTGCTGGAGATTTTATAATGTCGTCGCATTTGATGGGCCCCGCTCAAGAGAATCCAGAACGATCTGAGTTAATAGAGCGATTGGTGTGTCTAGTAAATGTGCGAGTAAAGCAAGTACAATTAGTAGGGAGCCCATAAATAAGATTATTGTTTTATATGTCGATTATATTGTAAATATATATAGCTTATATAGCACATCGAGTGCTATATTTATTTATAAGCAAATTGATTTCATGAAAGATTATATGCTAATATAATTTATTGACATAATATTCAAATTTATTACACTCTTTATGATTACTTCTTAAATTCGCTGGAAATCTAGATATGTGCATGTAATTATTACTGCAAATCTGTGATATTTTTGTAGTTTCAAAGAAATACTATATTACAAAATTTCACTTTTTAAACTTATAAATATTTTGTATTTAAATATCTTGGTCTTCCATAAACCCAAACTAAACTAACTTGCTCTCTTTAGACCTCGAAACAGCCTCCTAAATTTTAAAATATTATACCAAAGTCATATCCCACTCTTTTTTTTGCCCTAATCAGGTATGCTTGGCCACGCCTACTTTACATCTAGTTGACCGCAAAGCATAATGAAAAACTCAAGCAAAAGTTGCGTGCGCGTTGCGTTCGACAGGCAGTCGGCCTGCTCAGCATAAAGATACCCTGTACGAGTAGGATAGGAGCTGGTACTTGATGATTTAGGCGCAGATTTCGAGTGAGAATGAACCTGGGCAGGATTGAGCTGCAGCCAATGTCGCTCAGTTGAGCATCCCCACTTGCCCATTTCCACTGCAGGGTAGATGCTGCAGAAACTCAAAAAAACCGGTTACTTTGATGGCAACAAGACGAACAGCTGCAACCAGCCAAGTCAAGCCACAATTGTGCCAAACCTGGCTTTAATTTCTTGCGCCGCATTTGACCAGTAGCTGGCTCCGTTGCAGTTTCAAGAACCGGGTCAAGGCTGCCCCGCACAGATGGCCATGCTGGGTGCCATCATTGCAAACTTGTTGCAAGCAGTTGCAATGCCATTCACGCTGTGTCACTGCCTCGCATACCCCAATTAGTAATTGGTAATTAACCAGCCTGATGTCGCCTATCAGGCAGCTTATAATTTTTGGCAATTTGCATGCAACGCTTGGCTGCTGTTTTTGTTTTTGTTTTTTATTTTGGATATGTCATAATTCTCGCCTGGTTGAGCAAGGGTTCAAAAAACTTTGCCCAACCTGGCGACAGGCTGCGCACGGGGGCAGACATGGGTTAAGCATTTGCCATCGCCTTGAGCGAGCGCACAGTGGGCTGGCTGGCTGGCTGCCTGCCTGCCAGCCTCACTTCCTGATGGAACTTAATGATCTTTTAACATGCATTTTAAATTAAGTGCGCCCCGACGACACTTAAAAGTTTTCATGTCACTTTTCCAAGTTCACTAAACGCACTGCCTCAAGTGCATTAGTCAAGTAATTACTCAGCTACAATACGACAGTAGCAGAATTAAATAGGTATACCTACATACATCTCGTATATCTATATATGGATATGTACTTTAACAATTAAATGACGAATTCGCTTTTCGTTTCATTCTTTGAATTTAAGAGCTCTATTTTTGGACATATTATATTCTTGAGCCGAGTTAAATTTTGAAATTATTATTTTTAAAAGATTGCACGGGTACTTAGCTAATGTATTCCATTATGCTTCAGTCTTAAGTCTTCTCAACTTGAAATACTTATAGTTTTTTCAAAAATCATGCCATTTTTATTGGCAATATAATTTTATTTACGATTAACATGCATTTTAATTCGCAGGCCTCACATAATACATATATTCTTGCTTAGCATCACTTGCCAAGTCGATATAGCCATGATTGTTTGTATGAACACACAGATCTCAGCTGTTATAAGAGCTACAGCTACCAAATTTGGTAACAATATGTCTTATTATTGCTAGCAAATGAAGCTTATTTTAGAATTTAACCACGCCTTCATCTGCCCCTGTAAATCGAAAAAAAAGTAATTTGCAAGCGCAAATTTAAGTTAAAAGTACATATTTTTGGCGTGTACTTCCATTATTACCAATTTCTACAAACTAAATCTGATATGATATTCAAAAAATAAATCATTTAAAGCGCAAATATTGCAAATAACTAAAATTATATGTTATTTTAAGCTACTTTATTTGCTGGGTATTCTACAGGATAGTCGATTCTCGCTTACTTAACTTGCTTCCTTGATTAGTCTTTTCATTAGGTCCTCTCGTCGATAAATATTCCTAGTACTACTACTAATCTGGTGGCATTTGGCGCAGTTATTCAGCTGCGCTTAGCAATTGACATGAACGAGTTGACATATTTCGCCCAGAAACAATGTCGTTATTCCATCTCCCACACCACGCACACACACATAAAGAGAGACAGAGAGAGCCGGGCGTGAGTGGATGCGATGGAGTATGGTCTACTCGGCGGCTTGGCAATCATTGATGCGTGCCGTTGACATGGACTCGTAACACCGCCGGGGATGTTCTCTATCTACCTACGCGGTATCGAGCCGTACCGTAGGGAGAGCAGGGAAAAGGGAGGTAGTTGGTCTGGTCTGCCTGGTCTTTGCAATGGAGCATTAAACTGTGCGAACAAGGCAGAAATCAATAACGTGTTGGGGCGCAATTTAAAGCAGATTTGCCACAAAGAGTTGCTCCGTTCGGTGACCTTTATAAAGGTAGTTTACATTCTTCTTAGCTTTGTTTACCTGCGGAAAAAGGTCAACAAATTCAACTAATAAATTCTCTTTCCACTGAACTTATTTCGGGTTTTTTTCCGGTACCAATCTTGAATATCTGTGGAGATATTTTCAATGGTCGTTATAAAACTTTGCAGTTTTGTTCGTTAAAAGACAGCGACATGTCAAACGAAATCCATTAAAAATTGCTTTAAAGCTATAGCCAGCATATATGTAAATATGTATGTGTGTGTGTGAGTGTGTGTGTGCGACTATGCCCCAAAACATAGTTCAAGATTTCACATTAAGATAATTCCAAGGAAATATCAAAAAGCCTCATCGTTTGGCTTGGTGTCCCAATACCCGGCGCCGGATACTTCAATTGACAATTTCGTTTCGTGTTATTCGAAAAAGGTAAAAAAAAGGCTAAAAAACCAAAAAAAAAAAGAAAAGGCAAATGTGTTGCTGTACTACTATTTGGGCGTTAGTCTGCACTGAAGGTCTGCAAACAACACGACACGTAGGAGGAGTATGGTAAGTGATGGCAGCTATGAGATACCCTGTAGTTTGAGTTGGCTTACAAGTTTACTGTGTGTAGATTATCACAATAAAATAATATGCTATTAAATGCATTTTAAAGAATATAATATGATAAGTTTTAGTGTTCGATATGAAAAGAGTTGCTAAACTATGAAATCTTATGATATAATAAGAATTTCTAATATTATGTGATAAAAATAATATGATGTGAAAAATGAAAGCTAACGATATAATAAGAAATTCTCATTTTAAGTGATATAATATGTCATTAAAAGGGTTAAGAAAGGATTTTAAATTAACCAATATAAATTAGAAATAACTATGGTATATTAAAGAATTCAATTAGAAATGATTCTCGTAATCCAATCTAATAAAAAAAAAGATTTATTATTTATAGAAAAATGCTATATTAATTTAAAGATAATTTTGTTTAATTTTGGCATACTACCTTTTAAAACAAGCAAAATACCTCATTTGTCTCAAAAAATCACAGAGTACACAAAAAAAAAACATATTTTTAACCAGGTAGACATGGACGGCTTGACCATTCTTTGGAGCACACCCTGGTCCACACACACAGACACACAGAGTCCATATAGACCCCAATGAAGATGTCGTTTTGAAAAACATTTTTTGGGGCTGGGCTGCGCTTACGGTTTCGCTTGATTTTTATGGACTCAACGTGCAAGTGAAAACTCATTAAAGAAGTGCAGCAAATTCGTATGGGATCTGTACTTGAAACCTATAGCCAATATCGGTCGTAAAGATAAAAAAATCTTTAGCTGCTAAATGCTTTTGAGGTCATTAATTGTCTTTGCACGTTGACGATGATAACTTGGGTCGCTCTCTTCCTGAGCTGGGTGTGGCCCGCTGTTGCAAGATAGCCATGTATGACATACAGACATTCCTCGATATATGGTATACATATATATATATATATACATATTGTTTTACCGTAAGCCACTTTTACTTTTTTGGGTAGCGCGCAGACGTTTTTATAGGCTTAAAGTGGAAGCTGATTGCAGCCTGATTGACAGCGACGGCTACTTAAAGCGTAGTCGAAACTTGCCGCGTCTTGTCTTCAATCTCGGCCACTTCTCAGGCCCCCAGGGAGATCCCAAGTGGTTTCTTAACTTATGCCAGATGCGTACGTAACAAGTGTGTAGCTCTTGCCGTTGTTTTGGTTATCTTTAAGCAGTTGTCAAACTTTTCTTAAGATATATGCGGTATTGAACTAGATCTCTCAACAGATAGATCTAGTCTTATAATAGAGAGAAATATGAACTTAATAGGTTGGTATCATTAGAATTGTTTAAGAAAAATATATTAAATTTGTAGCTGATCGTTTTGACTGCTCCTAAACGATCAATCAATGAACAAGTGATGTTATCTCACTTTCTAGTCAACTGAAAACACCCCTTAAAATTTTAACAGTTTGTTGATATGCAGTTCAAACTGTTCTCTAACCTTCATTGTAATATATTTGCTAATAAGTTAGATCTGGCTATGTTCCATGAACTGTTCCCTCTTGTGTGATCCATCCTGCATGTTATAGATAAATAAATTCTCTGATCACCTTAAATCACCCCTAACTATCTTGATAGTTTGTTTATTGAAAGTTCGAACTGTAGGCAAACCTTCATTATAATATATATGCTTATAATTTAGATCTGGCTATCAGTTCTATAGCTATTTCCATAGTACTTATTGAGTAAACAAAAATGATTTCTTTTGCCTTTATTTCTTTTGGTCGGCAATAATTTCCCCTGATGGCGCATCAACGTCAACGCGAATCACCTTGATATGCGCCATCCATCATAATTGCCAGCTCATCCCCGGTTGGCCAAGCTGAAACCAATACGATACGATACCATATCCCACTGAGGAATCTTTCGATTATGATGAGCGCGTGCGCACAATCAGCAGTGGCAGCGGGCTGCCAGCTCACCCAGTGTCGGTTTTTGTTTTTGTTTGTTTTTTTTTCTTAGTCTTAGTATCAGAGTTTCAGAACCTCGAATCGGTCGGGCTGAGGTCTGCGAGTCAATTGTCATGCACGTAGCGCAGTTGTTCATAAAACGATTCTGCGTTTTCTGTTGGCCAAATGGCGTCTTGCGTTGCCTTGTTTTGCATGCCATGCTCGTTAAGACCCGGCCGACGAGAACAATGCAACACAGAGGCGGCAGCCGCAGCAGCAGTTATCCAACTGGTGTCCGGTAATGGGCTTAGCATAAGTCTCAAGCAATCTGCTCTGGCTAATAATGATGCCTCTCCCTCTCGCTCGCTCGCTCGCTCTCGCGAAAAAAAGCCTGCACTGTTGCCTGCATATTGATGAAGTGCGATGCAATAAAAAGCCAAAGAATGTGCCAAGAATGAGCTTACAATAAGGCGAGAATTGTAGCTAACTTGGAGGCGAATCATATATGTAAATATAAATCTTTAGTTGCTTCTTCAGTTTCACTTCTATCCAATCCAATCAGCTGACCACACCTACTTCCAAAACATAATCACCTAAAAAATATATATCATATCTTTGGAAAAAGCGGAAATCAATTTATTTGTTTTTTTTTTTTACGTCCTTGAAAGGCCGCCCATATTGTTGTGAAGATCTTTAAGAAAACTGGTCAAGCTTGAGGGTAATTAACACGCCGCAGCAGAACTTAGTTTGACCATGTCACGGCGACATAAATAGCATAAATATGTTAATTCGCGTTCGTTATGTCGTCTATGTATTGACATGGCTTGATTCTAAATCCAAACTCAGGTTTCGTTTTCGTCGAGTGACATTCAATAAATTAGCATATCTTTGAAATTGGTTTATTGATAGAGATACTTTTATGGCTTAGTGCAGAATCGTGTGTGTTCTATAATTTAGTGAAAGTATTCCGATTTTTTTTCTGGCGAAAGGTAGCAAGAGATTCCAGTTAATCAGCTGGGAATATGAGTCAAGGTTAGAATATTTTATTTTTTACATATGCAGAATGGGAACATATGATATCTAACCGACCTTAAGACACTCATTATTATTAAGTGTGCTGGGTAAATTGTAAATCTTGTTATTATAATACTTAATATTATTTAATTTGCATTATTTTGCAATATTTTCAATTATACAATTTAAGAAATATATTTAAGAGACATATGAATTAATAGAATGATTTATTTTCCCCCTTAGCTTACTTTAACTATGCCAGATAAAACTGAACTTAGCTAATTATGCAGTTCTAACAACTGCCTTAATAGATTTTTAGGTTATACACAGTGTGAGGTTAGATTCGTCAATGCGATAAGTATCCCTGCGCTCGATTAATCGATAATTAAGTCAAAGGTAAAGTGAGGTTAGAATTGGCACGTCCATGCAGCGCCGACTGTGAGATGCGACAGTGCCGCTTGTCAATTAATTGCCAAACGCTCAACAAGTCCAAAAGCTGCATTTACCTGTTTGTCTTCTTTTGCATTTTTCGTCTTTCCCGCTGCTGTTGGCGGTTAAACCGCCAAACGTGCTGCGCATTGTTTTCTCGTTGTTCTTGCTGTGATTGCTGTTGCGGCGTGTTAAACAAATGCAAAAATAATTATAATTAATGCAGAGTTTTTGGCCTTGAACTTGCATAACCTGCACGCGGCTAAAACGTAAGCGTAATTGCTGCCGCCGCCGCCGCCGTCGCCGTCGCTGCTGCTGCTGCTGATGTTCTCCCGTGCTGGCGTCGCCAAGTCGCGCTGGTTTTGGCCAGGCCAGCGCCAAAACGCGACATCGCAGCGCATCGCGTAGTGGGTGAAGTTCGCTAAAACAGAAATTGCACACTCACAAACGCTCGCACCGATGTCATTCGATTGCGATTCATTTCGCAAAATGAGTATTCACCTAAAGTAGTTGAGGCATTCATTTTTTCGGCATCGCTGCACAGCATTTTGCAGGTACAATTGGCGTCATTATTCATAATAGAATCGAGTGGGAAGCGTGGGGAAAAAAAAATGATATTCCAAAATTATATTCCAGCTAATCAGGGTGATTCGTTGCCAGCAAAACTCTTTAAACCTTTCACAATAAATTAAATTACTTGATATATATCATAAATTCTTTTAAAAAGGTTGACTGTAAGCTACCCTTTGATTAAAGAGTAAGTACAAATAAAAATATAAAAAAATGCAAAGCAAACAATAAAATACAAACACTTATCGATTTCTTAGAAACTGTTTTAAACAGAGCTGCCAAGTGTATAAAAAATGTATCAAATCGATTTTATTGAAACGATTATATCAATTGTAGTGAAATTCTTTTTTTGCAGCACTTGCGCAAGGTCTTCTATTTCTTGTGCTTTCTGTCTTATACGCAGAACGCATCATTTAAATCTAATTACAAATAAAATGAATTTTAAATGTTCTAGTTTCGAAATAAAAAATTAAAAACTAAAAGAAATACTAAACATCAATACAAGTCTATAACACCCGCTTGCACACATAATCATTGCTGGGTATTGCAGCTCAAAGAATCCTTAGTCATTGCGAGAGCAGGTCTAAGTGCAGGTCCAGTCGTACGACGGATGGATGGCAACTCTGGTGTCATGCGGGGTGCTAATTAATAACGCGAGTCGACTGCGAGTACCGACAATGCTGAAGGTTGTTTCCAGTGCGGCGCGTGTAAAGCAATAAACCGGGAGACGATAATGAAAGACGAGATTGAAAAGAAAATGCATTAACCCCGAAACAGGATCGGGGGCTTAAGAATCTAAGCTAACAACTTGGCTGGTTTTAAATTTATTTTTTTATGTTTATTTATTTCTTTTCGTAGAATTAGACTCGATTGTTTTGAGTTTTGTTGCAGTTTTCTGATCAAGTATTATTATTCTAGCTAAAAATGCATCTGAAAAGTGCAGCATACCGCTTGAAACTGTAGAACTGAAAAGAAAATAACCTAATGATCTTAACTTTTGATTCACTTATTGCAAGGTATTCTTATTGTATGAACTAAGAATCAGAGCAGGTTCTCCGAGTCATTTCCCTCTCATATCATTAGCAATTTTTGGCCATTCTAATTTATTAGCCACTTCACTGCGACTCTGTTCCTGTGATTCACGTACACTCACACACACACACACATACACACACACACTGAATTTAAGGGGTTCGTGGCGGGGCGTGGTCGTCGATTAGGCGGACACATTGATGGGGCCCGGTCACGCGTGACTCGTCCACATTGCCATAATCTGATCTCGACTTTAATTGCTTCTAATGAGTGTCAACACTTGAGGTAGCACTAATTGGGTTGGAAGTGTGCGGAGAGAGAGAGAGAGAGAGAGAGTACGCGGTACTAAAGGATGTGAGAGGTAGAAAAAGGCAGGGAAAGACAGAGAGAGAGACAGATCAGATTTCGGGAAAAATGAACTTTGAGAAAATAAAGGCTAAGTTTAAGTTCATTTCAGTGGGTTATAAAGGTTGCGGCTATATCTTTGAAAGCACTCCATATAATTTCAGATTTATTCTAAAGTATCATGCCAACAAAATCCCCGACTAAGTATAGACTTGCAGTACCAAAGCCTCGGCTTCGATTTGGAGCTGTTGAGAATGTCGAGTCATACTGCAGGTAACCAATTGCTGTTCATTGTTTGGCAGGTAATTGTCGTCGTCGTCGTTGTCGGGGGCTGATGTCATGTCCGTAAGAGAGAGAGAGAGAGAGGGAGAGGGAGAGGGAGACACAAACTCAATGTCAAAGTCAAAGTTGTCGTTGCTGATGAATTTGTTCTATCTAAAAATTCACTTTGAGCTGATTTGCTGCGATTGGATAAGCCATTGTGTTATTTGATTTGTGCCTGACCCGTTGCCGATCTTTTTGTTTGCAGTGGATATACGTCGAGTCGAGCTGGCCGCAACTCTGATATCATTCGGGTCAAGGTCAGTGACAGCACCCCGTGAGCGACCAAGCCTCAAGTTCTGAGACGATCCATAAAAAGCATTTCGTTTCAGATGCTGCGCAATTCAAAGAACGCCACACAAGCACATATCCATAATATATATTATATATAAAATTCGACTCTGTCCGGATCGGCGGCTTTAATTAGCACTCGAATTCGGCTTTTTACCGCCGTAGTGTCATTTGGTTTGCCTGCGTTACCTGCGACTCCCCAGTGCCATTCTGCGTGTATCAAATACTTAAGAGAACATATGTATATATATATTATATACATCTTCGTATTCCAGTTTACATACACAGCCGATTAACCGGCTGGCTAATTTTTCTTTAAACAAACTGTGAAAACGAACGTGAAGAACGCAGCGGAGGAGCATCGTGTGCAAGCGAACTTCAGAGATCTCCGAGAGAGATCATAAACAACAAGAGATTCTTGTACCGGCGACCTTGAAATGTTGTTTTCGAATTTCGGCGTAACCTTCTTTATTTTTATTTTAACTGCCCCTCTTCGACGATCTGCTGCTGTTTAGCTTCTTATTTGAATATCATTAATTCGTAATGCAATGCGAGACTTTCTTTATTACTTGCTGGGTATGTCTGTTGTTTGAATTTTGTTTATCATGATCTTACATGTCTGAGGAATTTTGAAGAGCTTATACAAAAGTACTAAAGAATGGATTACCTAAGCAATTTCAAAAAGACAATGAGTATGACTTTTGTTTTAGTGTATTACGCAAGTATTCGCTAGATAGATAGATAGAAAGAGAGGGTGGATCATAGGTCCGCTTGAGGTACGGCATGGCATATGCCGTGGTACCACTGTGCGTGCCCTGCATTCAGTGCCTTCCGGCCACACGTCAACTGATTTACGGCGTCAACTGCATCTGCAGAGCTCATTCAAAATGGAAAACAGAAGCCCAACGGAATACTTACATAAAAGAAATAAATGCACTGCAGATACACAAACACACACACACTCACACACACACACACACACACACACACAGATATACATACATGTCTTCTAATAGACATAAATAAGTCAAAAAGAATAAGACGAATGCAAATAAAACGTAGAGCAAGCCGAATGTTTGATACTCTGTAAGTGCATTGTGAAAATTTTCGAGGGAAAGGCAAAGAAACATGTTAAGAGTGTGGAAAAAGCTAAAGAAAATTTCCCTGCTGATTTTAATACATTAAAAAACATAAAAAATAAAAATGTGGAAAAACCTAAATAAATTTGCTAAGAAACATAAATAATTTCCTTAACTAAAATAAAAGTTAAGCAAGTAAATTGAGAATTTCAAAAAAAAAAAGAAATAGTTTGTATTAAAACTGTACGATAAAATGTTTTAATTTTTCTGAAATTTTGCCAAGTTATGCATGACATTAAAAATAAAAGATATGGTGAGTTTGGTTTATGATAACTTGCAAAATAGCAAAGATAAATTGATTTTTGCTATGGTACATATGCTATAAATTGATGCAATTAGCGCAGACTAAGACTGCAACTCGCCTGTTGAGATATAAATCGTTTAATAGGCTTGCAGCTGCCCTATTTGATGCATTTCATAGAGCTAATCAAAGTCTATATACCCGCTATAGGGTATTAAAACTGAATGCAAAGACAAAACGCATCTAAATTGCAAGAATTCAAAACGAGTGGACTGCGAGTGCGAGAGCGAGTGAGTGAGGAGGTAGAGGGAGAGGGAGAGGGAGAGGGAGAGAGAGGAAGAATCGGGAGCAGTCAGTGCTGGGTCTGCTGTGCCTCGTCTGCCTCGGTCGGTCGGTTCGACCGTTCGGCTGTGCTTCTTGTACCAATTACTTAATTTACCAAGAATATTGCAAAGATCACAACAGAACAGAACAGACAGAGCAGACAGAGATAACTGCGGGAACGGAGGCGAAGGAGCAGCAGGCGGCGGAGGCAGCATGCGAAATGCATCTGCAACTGCAACTGCTGTTGCATAAGCGAAATAGCGCCGCATTGAAGCCAATAAAAGTCGACAAAGTGGGTCAATTGCAATGGAGGCAAAGCCCCGAGCTCCCCGGAACTTCCCCTACATAGCCTACCCAATGCTTAATGCATTCGTCATGAACTGTGTCACCCAAGATTAAAACTTGAACATGAGTAAAATATCATATAGTTGTATTTGATATAATACTCAAATACGCTCGGTCGTTAGCTTCAACTTGCCATCGTATATTACTCAAATATTCTCTCTTTTTTTATCAGCCTCCTCTTCGTCTTAATCTGGGCACTTGCCCAGTTCAGTTCGGTTTAGTCAGTTCTCACTGAGTCAGTTCTCAGATCTTTGGCAAAGTTCTCCACATTCTACCAACGCGTCGCATCGTCGCATTTATTACGATGATGTATTTTTCGTGTATGAGGAATCGTTGTCAAAGGTGAGCGTTTTATGCATGAGTAATAATAATACTCGAATATGGCTCTGAGTGGTTTTAGCTTTTTTGTTGTTTTCCATTTTAGCTGTTTTTCTTTTTAGCTTTTATGCAAATGGTCACCTTGAGCTTGGCAATTGAACCTGCTGGAATTGAGCAAAGTTCTTTGATGTACTCGCAGTGCGCCCTTCACAGAGAGGTCTCTTTAATGACGACTGTGCATATATGCTATTATATATATTCTTTATCAGTTTCAAGACAAAATTGCAATTGGCAGTTGCAGTTATTTTGTTTTATAGCCTAGCTTATTTAAAAATATAAAAAAGAAAGTTCCTATCCTAATTTATTTACTATATATTTATTTATAGTGGTTGTACATCGATTTCATAAGGAAACTCAGTATATATAATCTTTCGGATACCCTGTGCAATTTTAATTGGTATCCCATTACTATAAACCATAGTTTTTTATCATCTAAAATAAAGTTATTTTCCCAATTTGTTCACAAAATATTTATTCAGTTTTATTATAAATTAATGTATTGCTATGAAGCCTTTTATATATATATTGTTTTTCTGCCCCTTATATTCATTACTGTATTCTATAGTTTTCGTATGCAAAATTATCTAAAAGAAAGTTTTTTTTGCCAAGAAACTCGTCATTTATTATTTTATAGATGCCCTTTAAATTCTGTGAACATTTTTTAAAAATCCATTGTTATATACCATAGTTTTTCTATAAAATATCAGTCTGGCTTGTTTTTTTCTTTCAGACTTCTATAGTAGTAAATATTGCTCCCAAGTCAATAAAATCCAAGTAGTTTCGCCTCCTACACATATATTATATTTTTTAAGCTTAACTTTATTTAACTTTACAGTTCCATCAGGCTCAATCTGGCGACTAATTCGACTGTATAAGGCGGGGGAAAAGATGAGTTTTTTTTTTCTGAAGCAAAGATGAAAGCAAAACTGAGGCCATTGCAAGAGGCGGCGGCAGTAATTGCATATTGACCCATTTAATGCTTCAGCACGAAGGGGGCGAGCAGCAGGCCGGCAAGTCGGCAGGGCGTGGCGCGACGGGGAGGCAGAGAAGAGGAGAGGGGAGGAGGCTTGGCTCCTCATTGACGAGCAAATGCAGCGCGTTGTTTGCCGATTGAGTTACGCATGCGTACGCGTTGCCTTCATTTAATTAGGCGGCGACACCTGTGCGCGACTACGTACAGCTGTGTGTGTGTGCCCTGTGTGTGTGTGTGTGTGTGTGTCTCTGTGTGTGTGCTTGTGCTGTCAGAGTCCAAGCTGAAGTTGGAGTCGCCATCAATCAGCAAAACGAGACGCAAGTGAAGCGTTAAAACGGCGAAAGAGGCGCATAAGAAAACGAGATTGCAATGAAAATGAAACGGGGAGGGGAGCGGGTGAGGCGGAGAGGAGGAGTGCGCGAGAGAGAGAGAGATGAAGAGCACTGCAATGAGGCGTGGCACTTACTTAGCTTAAGCCCCTTTCGACAATGAACCGCACTGATGACGCCGCCGCCCAGCGACGCGTCGTCTGTTACGCTCTGGGCGCGTTTATCGTTTATTATTTGCCTGGCCCACTTTGCGTACAGCGGCGATAATTGACGCCACGGTGGCTGCAACTGCAGCAGCAGCAGCAGCACCTACGGCAGCGTTGCCACCGTGTCCACAATTTGGGTTGCACTTCACCAAAAGCACGAAGCAAATTTGTCGCCCCACGATGCGTTGCTTCACTGCGAGTGCTTTCGCTGTTTGGGCCCCCAAAACGCATTTGGCCAAATTGCATTTTTGCGCGTTTTTTTATTTTTATTTTTCATTTTTCTCATTTTGCATTTTAGTGTTGTGCAATAAACTTGAGGCACAGCCACTTGCGCACAACGACCTCCTAAAGGAGGACGGGCCTTTAAGGAAAGATTAAGACACAGGCTGGGCTCTGTGGAGTAAAGGGCTTGTTACTTATGAAAAATATAATAAATATTAAAATTAATTTTAATTAAGTTATGCAGGCATCCAGGTAAAGATGTGAAAAATAATCTCTTAGAATCTTAGCTTAATTTACCTTACTTAAATATCTTTTTTTTTTTTTTTTTTTAGTTAATCAAACATTTTGGAATAATTTTTTATTTTTTATACATATTTCAACTATTTGTAACAGATATTTAGTATATCATTTTTTTTTACATAATTTATTAATTTTGTTTAGTTTTTTAGTGAGTTTTGTCATAAAATATTTGCAAATCTTTGGAACTCAATATTATGTTGAACACAAATAAAAATTATTTTTCATATGCAAAAATTAATTTGCATGGCTTTTTCAACTTTACGTACTTTATTGACCCACTGTAAAATATATATTTTTAGATTTATAAGCCTTATATCTATAGATTTATGTTGCATATCATCTAGAAAGATTGTTGAGACTAAGGAACAGTTAAATCAATTTGTTGTTGATCATGAAATACCCATTATAAGCTCTTTGAAATATATGATGTAATCATAAGTATAGTAAAGCCTATATAACACATAATAAGAACAGTAATTTGCATATTGTAAGTTTCTTTGAATTTGTTCCTAACGTAGCTTAAGTTTTTTTTCCAATTAAATATATAAAAACAATTTTAAATTTTACTTTACTCTCAGCCTAATTAAGCTTTGCTCTGCTTTTAGATTTTTCGTCTAGTAAAGCTCTTTCAATCCCCAAAAATTTCAAATAAAATAAAAAACAAATCCAAGTCACGTTCCCGTTCGATTTACAACTGCAGCCATCGATGCGCTTATCAAGTAATCACTTGGCTCAAGAGCGACAAACCAACTACTCGGCGACTTGGATTGGATTTCGACGAGTAAGATAAGCCCGTGGACAGTGTCCAGTTGAGCTCGATTCGACAATAAGTTGAGTACAATCCAATACAATCCACACATAAATCGTGCTCTTAAGTAATGAAGATGATAAGCCGTTGAGCAAATCAAATTGGGCAATTGAATTGTCGTGGCCCGCACTTCCGTTGTATTTCGAGAGACTTGACATCTATCTATCTATCTATCTATCTATCTGTCTGTGTCTGCGTGTCTATGTCTGTTTGTCTAATTATACGAACTTGTCTTGAGCACTCACACTCGCAACAACAGCAACAACAAGGACTCAAATTGGGGTCTGTCTGTGTCGCCATCGCGTACCTATCTGAGATTCTTGGCGTGCCCTTGCGCTTGACTTTACGAGATTCGGTCGCGCTGGCAGCTTCTTCGACTTTTTATTGGCCTGATTGCTGTTGTAGTTGTTGCTGTTGTTGTTGTTGTTACGCTCTCAGTTCTCTCATCAGTTCATATTTTCTGTGCTTAGCGTTCATTTCTTTCAATTTTGTGTCTTTTATGTGCCATTTGCTTGCTTATCTCCGGCTCGCTGTCTCTCTCTCTCTCTCTCTCTCTCTCTCTCTCTGTCTGTCTGTCTGCGATGTTCCCTTCGAGCAATAAATCGATTGTTGCTGTAACAGGGTGAACAGGGTGGGAGAGGGGAAGGCAGGGGGCATATATTCTAGGCAAGCAACAGCTTCAGCAAATCTGATACTCATTTTATAGCCCCACAGTTCCGTTACGAGGCAACTCAGACTTGGTTAAAGTTGAAATAAAATATCCAATAATATGATATGATATGGTAAAAGTTTGAGCATAATTTCGTATTATAAAAGTCCATTGAAATAAAATTTATAGACCTGCACTTTCCTTTTCGTTTAGCCCAAAGTATCCAGAAGTCTTTCCCGCTTATTTATATTATATTTCTATATCTCCAATGCTGGCAATTTCAAAAAATGATTTATTAAAGCAAAAACATTTAAATAATTTATACTTTCCCTTTCATTTACGAGTATATTTTTTATTCTTTTGTTCTGCACATTTCTATTAGTTGTGTTAGAATCTAAAATGAAAACGAGTATCTAAAAAAAAACCTGCACACAACTTATGCTAATTGAGCCAAGCGGAATATAATATTAATGTGACATAAGAAAAAAAAAAAAATGAAAAGAAAAAAAAACGGACAAGCCGCAAAGCGCAAAACGTTTCTCGAGAGACGAATTAACATATTTATGCGATTTATGCGAGCGCCTCTTCATTTTACTATCAAATCGAGCAGAAGCCGATGGGGCCTCAGCTGGCATGGAGATTCTCCTGCAATGCAAACTGCTAATTTCCAAATCACCTGCTGCTTCTGCTGATGTTGGCTCGACACGATTTCAAGGACTGTTTGTAAATGAAATTTGTAGAACTTGCTTCCGCTTTTGGCTTTTATTGTAATTTAAAGCAATAAAAAAACGATGGGGAAACCTGTTAGGCTGTTGCCATCAACATGGGGAATAAAGAAGAATATAGAAGAATATATATATGCACATATATAATTCCTGTCGGGCCACTATTACGTCGCGACGTTACATTCGTTGACATGACCTGCTTAACAATAATGATCGGAGGCGTCTGGAGAAGAGCAAAGATATATTCGTTCTAGGTCTGTGCTAGGCAGATCTATAAAAATAAATATTAAATTTTATACAAGTTGCTAAAGTTAGAGATATGAGACTTGGTTTGCAGATCTCTTGAGTCGAATTTAATTTGAGAATATCTTTAATTTATAGCAACAAGTTTTTTTTTTTTTTTTTTGATAATTTAAATATTTTAAAAAGGTTTCGGGAAATGGTAATTAAATGATATATTTTTCGCTCTTTAAATTTTCTGCACGTAACCATACATCAAATGTATATTATATTAAGTTATAACTCATTGATAATTACAGATTCAAAGCGTTCATTGAACGTTTTCATTTGTAGTCGGAGAGAAGGCAATAAAATTAATAAGAGACAGAGAGAGGGGAACATTTCAAAGAACAATACGCAAATTAATCAACGCCCACATAGGCTAAAAGGGGCCCTGTGCTATTTCATTCCGCACCATTCCATGCTCTCCACAAAAATGCGACACTTAAAGTATTCGCAAGGCGCATAAATCTTGCGTTGCGTATACGCAATGTGCAACGGATCGCTCTCCGTGCTCGCTCACTGAGCGCGCGTACATGATTTAAATATTTTTGTATTCCTTCCACAAAAATACAAAATAACAAAAAATAAACGATGACGTTCTGATGGCGGACACTTTGCCTAGTCCCAGCTGGCTGGGGGTGTCGCTTTCAGTTCTTCTCTCTCGTGGCACAATGACAAATTGCCAGTTGAAAGTTGAGTGAACTTTGTCGCGTTGTCCGTTTCCGTTGATGAGGTCTTCTTGCCCGGCCTGTCCAGCTGTCACCTCCTGTTTGCGATTTGAGGCGCTGCCCAGCACGGCGTGGCCTTTGAAATTGATGAAGCTTTTGTTGTTTTGGCAAATGAGGCGCAGATAAGGCGCCAACTTTGACGCAGTCACATGCGTTGCTTCTCTTCTTTCGCCACAGCTCTTGTGCTTCTCGTGCTTCTCGTTCTTCTCTTTTTTTTTTGGCTGCTTATCAATACGGCCTGCCCTGGCTTCGTTGTTCTTCTGCTGATTTTGGTTGAACCCGACGAACTCTTTGCGTTCTTTCTCATTTAAAGTAGCCTGTACCCATTGAGAACTGATAATGCATGCCTAAAAGTGAAGGGAGACCTCTGTGACCTCATCGAAGTGAATATACGACTAAATAGGCATAATAATGCAATCATAAGTCAAGATTTCACAAACCTAATGAACTAGAGATAAGAAATGTAGTTTGTAGATCGCTTAATCTGAAAAGAAGCAGATTTATTTAGATTTTGGGGAATGAAAGTTAACTAAATAATATGATTTTTTTATATCCATCTATATCCATATTTCAATAAGAACTTATTTCAAGCTAAGAAAGTAATGCATCTAAATTAGGAATTTATAGCTTAGAAACTGGGGAATTAATAAAATAACCTGTTTGAAAAATCATCTTTGATTTCCTACTTTTATAAAGTTCTGCAAAGTTGTTAATCTACCACATTTTCTTAAAGCGTGAATCTCATCTGACCAAAATTCTCGTTTCGTTTTTCTACAAAATTTAATACGGGAGACAACACTCTGCGTGTTTTTTTTTTCTTATTTCTAAATGGCAAAAGGAAGACCTTGATCTTTAGATTATCACATCAATAAATGGTATTTTTTTTTATTTTTTATTTGTGTCCCCCTCCGGGTCTCTCGCTCGTTCAACTGCGTGGACTATCTATAAGTTCGTAGCTTGTTGTTGTTCTTACCTTATGGTCTTCGACTTCAAAGCAAACGAAAACGAAATTGAAATTCAGCATCCACATTAATGAACGACATCTACAGCTAACTGTGGAAACTGGTGGAACCAGTCGAACGGCCATCCGCATGATCCGAAAGCCAAAAGAACTTCTTGAACGAGATTGTTCGTGGATTGCAACTTAAAACAAAGTATAATAATTGTTATTACGTTGAGTTGAGCTTGAGTGAGTAAAGAACTCGTTGCAACCTTAATCCATTGTAATAGCCGCATAGTTTTGAGATTGTTCAATAAACTTGCTTAAGTACCCGAGAGATTAGCATTATTTGTCTGACGCAATTGAAATTGAAACGCTTAAGCAGAGCGCATTGTTACTGCTTGGCGAAAGACAGTTATTACTGCTCGGTTATCCCTTCCAAAAACACCCATTCGCCGCCCTACACACACACACGCCCACCCGGACACACCCACTCGCTGAGAAATAATTGTGCTTCACGCATACGCCTTCCTGAGTCTGATTTTATTGCTTGGCCCGAGGCTAAAGCCGAATCGGGCGACAAAGCAATTTGGGATAAAGAAGCCAAAGATAAAATAAAACAACAACTGCCTCGAACAGGATACGAGATACCCTTAATTAACAGTATGTAAAATATAACAGCAGCAGCAGTAACATGTTCAGTTAACATGACAGTTAACATTTAATTAACATTTCCGAGCATATCGATAACAATTGGTTGGGCGAGTCGAGTGTTTTCAGCTCTGATTTAGGCATGCACAGGCGAATCAAACTGATGAGTATTCGCAACAACTCTTGTTCGTTGTAGGGTATAAGAACCAAAGACAATTTTGGGTTCTCCGTCTAGCGGGCACACACGCATAACGCACACATAAATAAAATTGAACTCGTGTGGTGGGCGTCGATATGAAGGTCATGGCACCCCGTTCATTAATGCGTCCCGTTCGCAGCCAGACAGCAGCTCCTGGCCTGGCCCGAATCCTGGCCTCCATATGTGATGATATATGCAAGCATATTGAAATCGATTGATGTGCGATGGGGTCCGGGGTTAATTGGTAATTGATTTTGGTGGTCAGCAGCGCGGGCTAATTAAGTCGGTTAGTCGGTTATACGATTTCCTCATGATTCATCGACGAAACATTCAATTGCCAAATTATGCAATAATAATTAGACATTTATGTAATTTAATTAATTGATGCAACGGGTACACAGAGCTAAACTGGCTAATAGTCGGGCTTATTGAAAGGCGCCTGGTATTGTATGGGTCGTTTTTGTGTTTCGAACTTCAGTTGATACCACTCGAAGCAGAAGGCATCGTTCTTCAGCCACTCCAGTTTCTCGACGGGAAAGTCTATGTTTTTCAAAAAGTTTATCGCGCGACCCACAATATTCGGCATTGGTGTGCGTGTGCGGGTCAGGATACGCAGCTTGACTTGGAGGAGAGGCTAGGCGTGAATACCGGAAACAATCGATCGCATGCTACTTACTTCTGTAGAAGTCGGAGTAAGCCTTCTTTATGCAGGAATATGTTATCAAGAGTGGGCCATAGTTCGTGTACAGTATGTTGGTCTCAAAGTATGCTACAAATAGATCGAATATGAATATGTATCATATATGCATATGATTCGAACGTTGTTACTCACGACTGCCCTTGACATTGTACGCCGAGCAGCGTCGCTGATAATTGTGCGAGCCGAGAGGAGTTGTTGCATATGCATACCATACGCCCAATAACTATTGAAAATCAAGATGGTATATATAATTATTATTATCTGTATTATCCTTAAACTGCATAATCTTGACAAACCTTTTCCTTATCGACATTTTTCATCACCTCCACTTGGGGGCATTCCTTCAATTTGAGTTTACCTTGAAAATCGTACATGCCATATTGATCGTATAGATTAAAGATCAGTAAGCTTAGCAGGAGGCTGAATAAATTTTGGTATAGCTTTATTAATATACAGCATTATTGATAAGGAACTTACACTCTCAGTGCATTCATTTCAGTTCAGCTGGCACTACTATAGCTGGGGTTTTCTAGGCATGCATGCGAATCCAATGAAACTAACGATCCTCAGATGCAACGGTTTTTTCAGGGAATATAATAAAAAAACCTTATAAACATTTTGGATACTTAAAAATAAAGCTAGAGAGAATGAAAGAGAGAGAGAGGGGAGAGGCCTTTCTCAAGTGCTTCCATTGTGTTTAGCGTAATGATGAGTTCTCTCTGGCTTTTTTTTTTTGCGCAATTTCGCACAACAATTATGGACGTAACCTTTCCAGATTCGGAACGCCTTCTTACCCCCCGCTATCAGCCCTACCCACATCGACATGATGATGATTTATTCAATTTGTGCTATGAAGCGTAAACGTTTTGTTTGCTTGTCGTCGTCGTCGTCGTCGTTGTTGTTGGCTTTTGCAGTTCCAACGCAGCGGAAGCTCGTTGTGAGAATCTTGCAACGAATCACGAACATCCCCCCCTCCCATCCGACTCGAGCCAACTGATTTGCCTTTAAATATGTGTCTGTTAACGTTGACAATCTGCTGCAGGCCAAGTCAAGTATTAAACTATTCGATTCAATTTGGAAAACATTTTGCAGAGTGCGGCAAAAATTGAGCGTGAAATAAACAAATGGGGAAGGCTCGAAGACTGTATTCTCTCTCTTAAATACATAAGCTTTATTGGCATTTGATATATATTATTCAGAGGAAACTTCATAAACAAACTGTTTTAATTCTAAGCAATACTGGGAAACTCGCTTAAAAGTTGCAATATAATTAAAGCAACTGTTTTGCGAAAAATAAAAGTTAGAAATTTGCTATGAATAATAACTGGGTAAGGGATTAATGTAAGTAACTTCGATTTTATAAAAACTTCTAGGAAATTTAGAGAATATTTTGTATATAATTTATTTATTTTTTTTTAATTTCTATCAGCTGCCTGAAGTCATTCATAATTCATGGGATTTTACAGTTGCATCCCAAACAAAATCAAAGCTAAAATTTCATTGTTTTTAATACTATAGCAGCTATAACTATAAGACTGTGCGGATACCCAAATAAAATACGAGACTATGCAGAAACCCAATAAACTACGAATAAATACGCGAGTTTTTTGAGAATTTCACATATAATACTATGCCCGGCAAGTGCATTTCCGAATGCTCTGACACATTTCGGCGAGTTTCAAGTAGTAAAAACATTATGCTTAGCTCTATATTTGGCACCTTAGGCGAAGGCGGCTACTGTGCAACATTCGTGGTTGCATGTAGCAAGACAACGTCTCGCACAATGTGTTGGCCACATAAATTCAGTTGATGCCGGTTAAATTAATTACTGTCAACACATGCGGTAGTAACAATAACGAGAGAACTGCCCCGTCAAGAAGAACTAAAGCAGGCCACACTAAAGACCGCACGAGACGACGGGCAGCTGCGTGGCAGAGGAGGCAGGATTGGGGGGTTGGAGGCGGGTGGTGGGAGGCGTCGTCGAGCATAAACACAAAGTCATAAACTTTTTACACAAAAGCATTTAATTTTATTGAATTTTTGGGCTGCAGCCAGTGGACTGCAGTCCAGGCCAGACGACGGCACGGCCTCGTTTCGGACGGGTCTGCTCCGTGGGTACTCAGCGGCCAGTTTGATGGCGATTTGGCGAGGTCGCTGGGTTGCGAAGCGGGTGTGGGTGCGGGGCTAACTTAATTTGCTGCAAATCAAGCAAAACTGCAACAACAGCAGGCGAGGCGAGTGTGCAAAACTAGCGCAACGTTTGATTTGAGGTCGAGCGACTGGAGGAGGTTCTTCCTCCATGGATGCTTCGCTGACATCAGCGGATTCGACGTCGACATGCTCGGGGCCATGCTATTCGGAGAATGTGCGAAATATTTGCAGATATGCATAAATAGAATTCTATGCGGCGATCTGTTAGCTTTGCTCAGTTCAATTGGGTTTATGTGGCACAATGATTACATTAGGCATACTTCGCTTTTCGTTACTTCTTATGTAGTTTTAATTCGTACTTCCTGCACTTTTATAAGCTACCTTAATTCGAACTTCGCTAGCGATCGCACTGCACTCTGTTCGCGGGATTGCACAACTTTGACTGTGACTATCGATAACTTAGGCAAATCGATTGCATTTGCAGTGCACGACTAGGGTTGCCGCATGTTTGAATATGTTTCTAACAGATATCTTATTAACATTTTAGGCTAGACAATGCAAAACGAGTTGGAGATTCCAGTTTACTCAAGGATTAAAAGTATTATTTGTCTTATCCAAGCCGAGTGTGTAAGAGCCACCTCGCGCCGAATTCTCTAGACGACTTGGCTTGGTCAACATTGTCGCTACTTAATAAAGTCCACAGCACTCGCGGCTTAAGTGATTGATGTGGCTACAGGCAAAGTCATTAAAGGTGAGCTTAGACAATTCTCGCTTGCGATTCGTGTGCTTTGCCGATTAGTGTAGTCGCAAAACGAAGCATTTGTTTACAGGCACGTTCGCAGCCGCGTCCATGGAAAATGCCAGAACAGGCCAGGCCGGGCAAATGCGGCTCTGGGGAAAATAAAAATTTTCTACGCAATTTGGCGGCAAGTTGCCAAGCTTAACGAGTCGAGCAGACGCCGAAGCAGTGCGCTGTTAACTGTTAACAGCGTGTTAACAGCGGCAGAGTAGCAGCAGCGCGCAGTTTAAGAGCGCAGCCCTTCGGCAGTTTGCTCTTTGCTCTCTCTCTCTCTCTCGCTCTCTTTGCAGGCTGCTGGACCAGAGAGTATTATTATTATTATTTATTCTCTTTGGGCTGCTGTGCAATTTCGGCTAAGCTAACACGCAAACTAAACAGTTTCAATTCTTGCTAGTTTCGGCAAACACTTTAGAAGGCATAGGCAACCCTATGCTGCTGCCTAAGCAACCCTCGGCAAATTGACTCATCTGGCAGTTAAATTAAATGTGCTTTGGCCCTTTTGCTCCTATCGAGCCAATACTGTGCCGAGAATGTTAACAATGCGGCAAAATAAAAATAAAATCCAAACAAATTGTGCATGAAATGCTTGCAGGACACACGCTTCGCTTACGGAATTCATTGGCAGCCCCGTGTTGCGCCTGCTGCATGGAGGGATATATATATATATATATATATATAGACACATATATACGTGAGTCATTTGAAATTTGCCCAAAAACCGTGGCAGAAAATTGAATTACCCGAACAAAAGCAACAACAACGTGACGGCTACCGCAGTGAAAACAAAACAATAAAAGGGACGCAAAACAAAAAAAAATAAGAAAATAAAGAGAATAAAAGCTGAGGGAAGTAAAAAAAAGAACGCAAAGTCAAATGAAAATCAGCAAGCCCAAAGGGCATCTCTCCAGCTGACTGTTATTTCTTATACTCTACTTGCCCCGCCGCCTTGCTGCCACATCAACCACATTAGCCACGCCACACTGTGCCCCCTAATGAGCATGCCAGACATATGCCATGGGCCATGGCCCATGTCCTACTACCTACATAATAATCCCGTCCCTGCCACCCCGCCCCTGCCGTCACCCTGTCGGCGGGTCCAACCACACAGCCAGGCGTCTCTTTATCTCTCCCACACTCAATGTTGTCTATCACGGCGCAGATCTTCCGCCTAAAAATAAAATTGGTATGCTTGCTCGTGGGGCAAGTAGTAACAGTACCCGGCGGGCAGGGAGGGTATGCGGGTCCGGCAGCATATGTTCGCGTACTTTATTCCTTGCCGAGCTGAGCTCCATGTGTATAAGTAGGCAATATGTACAGTGTGACAGCTGGTCAACTTGCTGCTGCTTGTCCTGCCAAATACAGTTAAAATTTATTTTCCGACCATTATCTCTGATAGACTTATCTATATTTCAAGTGCTGTCGAATTCAAGTATCAATAATATGAATCGATTGTTTTATTTCTCAATAAAGTGTATTATTTATTTTTGTGTATTATTTATGTTTGTGTTTTATTTTTTTTGTGTATTATTTATTTATTTTATTAATTTTTGTTTTGTGTTTTGCCATTTTTAAAAGTATTTCACGCCAAAACAGACAGCTTTTGTCAATCAGCTATGCAAGCAAATGGCCGCCATGTTGCTATGTTCAAACTAATTGACAGCTTATGTTAAACTGCACAGTTTGCAGTGCAAACTAATCGACAGTCTATGTTAAGCGACGGCTTATGTTAAGCTGCAGTATTAATTGATTTGCCAATCGAAGTGCCGCCATTTAAAATATCGATGGAGGCTGCCGATCTTTGGCGCTGCAACGGCCTATCGAAATTAATTAATGAATAAGGACTGCGGCCAGTGTTACCTACTGCGTTTTTTAATTGTCAAATCTAGCTTTGCTTAAAAGGAATAATATGCGTATTGCAACAATGCGGAAATGCCATAAAACAAACGACAAATCTGCTTAGATATGTTGAGAATTATTGCGAGTCACCATATGTGTATGTATGCATAATATTTTTGGCATTATTTTTTTTGCACAAGTTTCCGTCCCCTACATATGGAGCATACTTCGCACATATTTGTTAACTTACCATACAAAAGAGAATATTATTAGGCAGCATAAAGGGTGTCAAAAGTTGCCTTGGTTAGAGCTTGCGCGTTTGTTTTTCTGTTAATGATAAGTGTTTTCATGGCGCTGTGTGTAAGTGTGTGAGTGTGTCGCATAATGACAAGGAAGCCAATGGGTATAATAACAACATCAATGGACCTGATGATGCTGACGATGCCCGCCTGAGTGGCTGAGGTGGCGAATAGGAAGCAAGAAGCATAGCCCGGCAGGCGCGGCACTTAGAGCAGCTTGAAGTGCTTGTTAGGCGCTTTTCAGGCTGCTCTTCTGCTTCTTCTCTTTGCTCTCCTTCCTCTCCCTGCCATTGCCATTTTCTATTCGCCATTCGTTTGTCGCATTGACGGTGCTGTCATTGCGAAATTGAGCTTCAAGCATAAACACGTTGTCGAATGAAACGCGTGAGTGCCCACGCACGTACACGGGATGGATCGGGAGGGGAGGTGGGGGACTCCAGCTCCTGCTACCTTATACATTGTGTATGAATCTCCGTGCCCGGTCCATCAGCAGACGCTTTTGTATTGTGTATGTTGCACGGGGATGATGTTCTGGTTTTTTTTTTTTTTTTTTTTGCCACATTTGTTCATTTTACAGTTCCATTCAGGTTGATAAAATTGTGTCGTTTTGTGA
The DNA here is from genome assembly GCA_018151445.1 of Zaprionus inermis. Classification (NCBI taxonomy): domain Eukaryota; kingdom Metazoa; phylum Arthropoda; class Insecta; order Diptera; family Drosophilidae; genus Zaprionus; species Zaprionus inermis. Next base: position 3,524,818 of record JAECXD010001696.1, read on the forward strand.
TTTATTACTGTCTTTTGTGTCTATTTGATATTTATTACTCTTGCGGTTACATCTTAAGTAATAGGTGAGGTAAGCGGGCTCTCGACTGGAATATAAATAACAGAAAACGGCTGCTTTTCTAGCTGGTTCTCGCGAACTTTTCGCTTGTTTTTGCTAAGTTCGGTTTGGATCTGGAACTGCAGACCCTTTGCCAAGTTACAAATACAGTACGCATATGTTGTTGCAATAATGCATGCCCATGAAATTTAATGCTTTCAGTTCCGACAAAGATATTCAAGCCAATAATATATCATATTCTGGCAGACTTTGCAGGCTCTCCGGTGGCGCTGAATTTCATTTGAAAGTCAAATGAGAGCGCGACAAAATGGAAAACTTTGCTAGTTGGTCCGTCAAACATTCATTATCGGCGCTCTGGAACTTCCCAGGGAGCTTAAAGTGTTAGCACGCAGCTGTCGATTCGAGGAGCAACAGTCGCCATTCGACTTGGCAAATGAAACTTAAGTTTAATCCACGACGACAAGGAGGAAGGAGGAGAAAGAGAAGCGCCCGAATGGGCGAACGTGCGGAAACGCTAATTGAAACCTGTCTGCGATTTGTGCAAGAACTTTCGCTGACAGAGGGGCCAGACGGCAGCCCGAATGGAGGTTAGAAGTCAGATTGATTACAATGAAGCCTTGCGGCGAGATAATTGTCTGGCCCTGGGCAATGAAAGCGGGTCAAGGTCGTAGTTAATACACTGTAAAATGGTTCTAATTATTAAGAATACGGCAGAGCAGTTGACATGACGATTGCGGTTATGCAAAACTTCGTTTTATGCTTTTGAATATTACGATTATTGTCTAAGCTAACAGATTAACATTTTTATGCTAAAACTGATAGCCCGCTGTTAATTACATTCGAGCGACAGCCAAGTTTATGCTATCATAGTGCAACGTGTGTGGCAGATCAATGCATAGTTATATTAGTAACATACGAGTGGCTGCCTTGCTTAAGCTGTAACAGCGCGCTGTTAAACTGCAATGTTAATTAAAAGTAGGTTATCGATTCTGCAAATAATTATCGAAGTGCAGTGGAATGTTAATTACAGTCGAGATCAGCCATGCTTATGCTATAACAGCGCGCTGTTATCGAAGATCCTGCACATAATTAACTAATTGCAATGTAATGTTAATTACAGTCGAGAGCAGCCATGCTTATGCTATAACAGCGCGCTGTTATCGAAGATCCTGCACATAATTATCGAAGTGCAATGTAATGTTAATTACAGTCGAGTGGCAGCCTTGTTTATGCTGTAACAGCGCGCTGTTAAGCTGTTAATCGAAGAGCCAGCAAACGTCTATCGAAAACACTTAATTAGCAATTTTATCCTAATTCTATTCTATTCATGCTATGCACGCTGACTAAATATATATATATAATATATAGTGCTTGCATTGATTGTACCGTTTGTTGCCATGGTGAACTGGAAATCGGACGCTTCGATCAGTATTGCATCTATCGTTTCTATCAATGCATCTTTAGTTGGCAGCATCAAGTGCAACTGCATTTTCTTGCAATGTCAACCGAAGTGTTTGTTCAATCTGACGTAAGGCTAACCGGCTAACTGGCTAATCGGCGGGCAAGCAAGCAAGATGCGAGGGTATATGAGGTAAGCGGCTGGCGACAACGATGCGTATGAGTAATGTAATTGATGCTGCCAATTAACGTCAGTTCGGCGACGGCTATCGCACAAATCTGGAAGGTAGCACAACGCTTTAAGGTGTCAGCAGGCTGAAGTTCAAGTCGTAACCGTCATAAATAATAAGCAAACCGAAAATTAAATTAAATCTTCAATCTTTGTTTTTATCAACATTCTTCGAAGCGAATTCTGTTCGTTTGCTGGATTTCGAGTTGAATTTGGAAATTGAAAAACAAAGTAGTATAGCTCTTGTAATCTGCTCTTATTATACCCTATATAGACAACGCTTATCGTGCCGTCTATATCATTATCATTAGCAACATCTGCGCGCTGACTGCAAAGAGACTAGAAAATAAAGAAGCAAAAAAAAAATGATAATTGTAAGAAAAACGTAACAAATTCAACAGCTGCCTTACTTGTTGACTTTGACCTTGTGCGACAGTGTATTTGTTTTTTTTTTTACTTCCAGAGAGTCGCGATGACATTGATAGAAAACCACAAAAAAAAAACTTGCGACGATGCTCAATCGTTTCCTACTTCGCTTCAATCGCTTCTAATGTGCTGCGAACATGCAACTGCTGCTGGGATTTATCTGAAGTGAGGTTGGGGGCGAAGAGTTGGCTAGCAGGCTGTCTCTAATCATACGCACCGTGGAACCGCGCTGAAATCAAATCAAAATGGAAATGCATTTCCTACAAAGCGACGCGCACTAAGTAAGTGCAGCATTTTCAGTAATCTCATTGCTGGAGCAACAACAACAAGAACAACAAAATCAGCAAATGCAAAAACAAGAACATCAACTAAGCAGCGCATGGCGCAAAAACAATTTCAAGGCCATTGACACAGTTCAAGCGAGCAGAGCGAGAGCGAGAGCGAGAGGCAGGGAGGAGCGAGCGAGTGGGCAGGCATGAAGGGCATTCGAGTGCATATTGAAGGAGCTTGGCTGCTGCGATAAACCATGCAGCTGCCTGACGCTCCCCATCCCGCTCTAGAGTGAGCGCACGCCCTCTCTCTCTCTCTCTCTCTATCTGTCTCTCACTCTTTGCCAGCCTCTTCTTGCTTAGATTCTAACAAGTGTACAAAGTGCAAATGTTTAGGTTTTCTACAGCTACAGTCAATATACACACACATAGACATGCACAAACATGCACAGCCATGCACAGACATGCTCAAAGTCGCAATACAAATACGAGCACGCCTCAGGCCCCAGATCAACCCTAGCACATCTCGCCAAATGAATTTTGCGCTCGATTGCAACGTTGAAACGATTTTTTTTCTTACCTCTCTGCGCATATCGATACCTAACCCCACTTCGTACGTTTCGATTAATAATTAATTAATTAATCAATTGTGGTCGGCGCAGCGGTGCAAAGTTGATTGAACCTGCTGCTAAGTACATAAGATCGTATCGTATCGTATTGTATACGTTACTCGTATTCGGAGAATATGAAACAAATGCAAGACAAGCGAGACGAACCAAAACCAGATCGGAGAAGACATAAACAATTCAGTCGAAATAAATTGGCTAAAAGGTAAAATATACAAATTAAGCAGAGTTCGATAAATGCCTGAAATATATAAATATATATTTCTGATATTTGTTTTTGTGCGTACCGGGAATAAGCAGTTTGGGGCGGGAAAGAAGGCGTAGCAAATTTAAGAAAGTATATAAACAAGTAAATATAAAGTATAAATACAAACATGCGTGTTTATGCATACCTTAAATATTATTTTAGAACTTAACTGATATTTACAGTTTTTATATCATATAAAGTTTAGGAAAATAAAAGCGTTATAAATGATAAGAAATACTTTGCACAGCTCTATAGAGTATAATTTAGCTGAATATCGTAAATATTAGTATGAGATTCGTTCGATTTATGTTGTAGTTTATATAGTTACACTGACTTATAGACAAGATGAACTAAGTTTTTATAAAGCGTTAACTTAGATATATCTGGAATATTAAATTGAAATTACTTTAACAATTTATTAGAGCCTAACTCTTTGAATTACAATATTCATAATATTTATATCTTTATAGTACTATATTATATTGTAATAAAAAATATATTATTCCGTCGAATATTATATTATATTGCATTTACCAATTGTATTTTATTAAATTATAAAATTATAATATATAATATAAATTGTAATATATTAAATTTTATTATGTTGTAATGTATAGTCTCTTATTTTATTTTATATATATTTGAAATATTTGATATATATTGTATTATATTTTCAAGATATATCTATTTCTAAAAATTACTATAGAAATATATTTATCTTTAAACCTTAAATTAAATGATCTGCCTAAATAAATATAAAAGTTATGGAAAAATAAATAAATCTTATATATTAAAGTTTATTCCATATTTTCTAGCAAATTTCCTTAGTTTTCCCATAACAGCTGTGTTAGGTTGCACAGTGGTTGAAGGCATATTCAACTCGGGTTCGACGGATCGTCGAGGTGGGTCAGCGGCGGCTGCTTCTTCTTTTGGACATGTTTTGAGCAGCTGTTGTTGCCGTGTTGCTTTATCAAAGTCATTTCTCTGGTTTTCGACAATCTTTATTAGCACGACAAGAATTCTGTCGAATTCCCCCCGGCCGATTCCGATGCCGATACCGAAGATCTTTGCCCAGCTTCGTATAGTACGTACCTGGTGTAAAAGCTTGCTGACTTTGGCATCATTTGCGTCATGCAGCCGGTGCCAGAGTTGCCGCCGCTGTTGCCGCTACATGCATCCCCTTCATGTTCTGCGCGTCCATTTAAATTTGCAATTTATTGAAACGAAGTTGACCTTGAGGTTTGGTTCAAGTCTCTTAACTTTATTTCGCTTTCGGCTTTTAATACGACAACGTCTTGCTCTGTGCCCTCTCTTCTTCTCTCTCTCTCTCTCTCTCTGTCGCTCTTTGCCTGCTGCTGATGATGATTCTTGCTGTTACTGTTGATTACTTTAACGATGATGTCCATAAAATGTTTTTTTTGGCCAGCAGGTTTTACTTGGTCGAGAGAGAGAGAAGAAGCAGCAGCAGACGATGAAATTGAGCGAGATAAATGTTTATGTTATACACGTTGTATATATCTCTCTCTCTTTCCCCTCTCACTCTCGCTGCCCGATCAGTTTCTAATTTTCACAACATATTCCCAATTCTTTATCTCTCCCCCACACACACGATATCTGCATCTAATCAGCTGTCGCCCCCGCGTAACGGTGACGTTTTTCAATTTGTTTTGTTTGTCGTTTTTGTTTGTGTGTCTGTTTTTCTTTTCTTTTTAATATTATTTCTATTTTGCTTTTTATTTTGGTATTCGTCTGGCGTTTGTTTTGTTATTTCCGTACAGTGAACTTGCTTCTATTTGATTAACATAGACATGCCTATAAACACATATATCTCTGCGTGTGTGTGTGGGTGTGTGTGTGCCTAGTCAAAAATAATATTTAAGCGTACAAACAAATTTCTCACACACAGTAGTATTAGTAGTAGTAGTAGAGTATACGAGGCATCATATATGTCGTATAATCGGACTCTCCGAAAAATGTTTGCTCAATTAGTTGCTCGAGTAGCGGCCTATTTATCTGTTTAGGAGGTCATTGTCAGGGAATTTGTTTTCGGTTTTCTCTCTGTCTTTGCTCTCCTCACCTTACGCCGCGTGCATTCTTCTCGTTTCCTCTTACGCTGCGCAATCGTTTTCCCAATGTGTCACAACGAAGAAACCCGAAAAGTGTCCATAGAGATCTGTGACAGATCATCTAAGTGACTTGGCAGCTGCTACTTATCACGCATGCAAATTAGTGGATCGATTGGGTGCGGAAAGTTGAAGATGATCATACCTATTCACATTGTATAGTTATATTTTTGATCAGCTGCCAATTTCTAGATCTAACTAATTTTTGTACGGGATTCAGTGATCGTATATTAATATATTACCCTTCTACGTATAAAGTATATATGTGTGTTTTTTGTATAATTTGTTAATATATATATATAGTTAAGCATTATATATTGTGTTCCGTTCTTATTTTAAACAATTTTCCAACTTCTGCTATAACTTACGATCAATACGTGTGTATATTACTTTTATATCATGTTTCTTCATATTTTTGTAGCCTCTTTATGGTTTTTACTGATTAGGAGTAGGATAATAGCCAAACTTACTTTTTGAAGACTTAACAAACTTTCCCATATATTATAATTAATTAAATATTTTCAGATTTCTTCAGTCTCTTATTGGTTTAAGCTGAAAATAGCCTAAATTTTGTATTAAAGACTTTCCCAAATTTTCCATATATCATGATGGATCTATTTGATATTATAATTCTTGAAGTTCTTCTCCGTTTTGTGCGTGAAAAAGAACTGCTAGAAAATCGTACCATGAACTTATTTTAGTAGATTTTCCAACCTTTTCCCTATGTATCACATACATATAGTTTCCTTTATGCGACTGCCCCATCTGTTGATCTTTACTTGATGTATTACCTTGATATTGCCTCCTCGCGGGTTCACTCAACCGCGGGCGGGCACAAAGAGAAAAAAGAGAAAAAACAGAGAGAGATACGGAAATCAAATGATGGCGACATTAAAAAGGGAAAATACGTTTTCTAAGTGTCAAGACTCGAGGTAGAGTGAGAGAGAGAGATAGAGAGAATTTTCACGAACAACGTCAAAGTCGGAGCGAATTTTACAAGCGAAAATTTATAGCACGTTGGCATTTTGCGCGGTGGTATCATTAACGGCGATTATAACCAATAATTTTCATTAAATTATTTCACTCTCGTTGAGCTCAATGATATATGCACATATATAGGAGACGATATAAATACCCTGCACACTCTGCCACTCAATAAACAATAGACACAAGTGTCGGACAGTCAACAAGCGCCGCGTATAAGTATTATGCTGTTTTCAACGCCCCCTTTACCTGTCTTGCCCCCTGTCCGCCCCCTCAGCAGCCTGTCTCTCTCTCGCTGGCGGACTGTCACTGCGTCCACATAAAGCATCAACGTTAAATCGCCAATGATTAATTCTGTCATTGTTCCTCACGCGCAAGAGACGCATCTGTTGCGCCAACGACCGCACGACCGTATGGATGGTCGGACGCAGTCGTCAGCCTGCGACAACCCTGCCCAGCCCCAACCCAAACCCCTTCCAGTCCAGCTGGAGAACTAACCGAAATAGCTTGTAATACGCTCGGAATACGCTCGAGCAGGTTCCAATTAAATGAAAATTATTCGCCAAGGGCGCTCGAAATTCGTAATTCGTGCGAAATTTATTGTAGGCCATGCCAGACAAACAGTCAGACAGACAGTTAGGCTGCCAGATGTCTCCAAGAATGTGGAAATTATTGCATATACGTATATTGTGAATGTACGACAAGTGTTATATATATTTGATCTTATTAAAATTTGGGTGAAGCATGATTGAGTAGTTTGTAAGGCAATTGGGTTGGCGGATATCTGCGAACCTATTAAACGAATATGCACTATATATACAATATATATTCTTGTTGCTTAGTTGAAACTATTCGGATTTTGCCTGTATTCTTCTCCCACTGTCTTCAGTCTTTACCTATATGGATGTGTTTGGCATCTAACAATATATCAAAAAGCTGCTGGAAAACTATTGATGCATAATGCCTATTTTGCCAGCTAACCTTATCAAACTCAGCATATTTTACTTTTATGTGACTCTTAAAGCACTCAACCAATTTCATTTCATTCTATACTTTTCTCCTCCAAATATCGCCATAAAACTCATCACATTCCTTCTTGTTGCTGTCCTTTATGTTCCCTTCGAATTTCATCAAAATCGCATAACTATTTCCCCCAGTTTTTTTCGCTTATTGTCTCTGCTCTACTTAATGTAATTTAATAGACAATTATTTCGCCTTAAGTTCCTGTTGACATGGCAATACTTCGTTGGGGGAGAGTCAGAGGCGTGTGGGTGTGTGTAGTGAGGGAGTGAAAGGTCATCCCTAAGAGGTCTGAGCATTTAGCATAATAAAATAATTTGTATCATGCCAACCGTTTCCAGTAGCACTTGACTGGGTCCCTCTCTCTCTCTCTCTCTCTCTCTGTTTCTCTCCCTTCCCCAAGTCGAGGAAGCCAAGCGAATTTTATCTACGTCTCCGGATTCCCAGATTTACATATAATATTTGTATACACTTCAACACACTCGTATACGAGCAGCTCCTGGGCAGACTGTGTTTGCTTTGGTTAAAACGCGCATAACCAGCAAAATATTTGACATTGTCTCTTTGACTTTGATATGACTCAGCAGTTAAGAGAGAAGCTGAGGCAGAAGATGAAGATTGAGATGAAGAGCAAAAAGCATTTGCATTGGTATCTTTTAATTCAATTTTGATGAGGGGCCCGTGGATTGGGGGAAACCGAGTCGAGCTTCGAGTGCACACTCAACTGAAAGCTCGCATTGCATTGGGCCCAGTCCCTAGGCCGGGTTGGGTCTACAAACGAAAAAAAAAAGAAGAAAAATACATTCATCCCAACCGGTTCTGAACAGACCATACTGACACCTTTTTAGTTGCATGAGTGTGCAGTACACTCATGTCCGAGTGTGTGTGTTGGTGTGTGAATGCGGTCGCATCTAATATCAAGTTCAAGGTCGCTGAAAACGTGTGGAGTGCTTGCATCGCGTTGGCTGTACTAATAAAGAAAAAAACAAGCAAAGAACGCCACGGTAACGACTTGCGCAATACCCTGCCGTGGAAAATACTATGAATTCTAGAGCAGTTTATTATATCATCGATCTATACTTTCCTGAATGGCTCAAGCTGTGCTGTTTTTTCAATTATTACTGAGATTTCTTTACGCAAGCTATTCTACAAAATAATTAAGAATGGGGTAGATTATGTGTAATTTTAGAGCATCTATAGAAATGATAAACGATTTGTATGCTTCTAACCTGCATTATAAGTAAATTTGTTGAAAATCAGTGCTGTAAAACGCAGTACTAACACTTTTCCAACTCTACTAACTTTTTAGCAGGGTATTTCGTTGGTATGGCACACATTTCTTTCCTTGATATTACATGTGACTATTGAGCTCTACATTATAAGTAAGATTTAAAGCCAAATCTTATTTGTAGTGTTGTAAAACGAATTTATAACACACTTGCAACCAAACAACAATTCTAGCAGGGTATAGTTATCATTTTATTTTTAAATCTTGCATTTAAATCAAGATATTCTGCTTCATTCAAAACGAATTCCTAGCAGCTTTACTGTAATAAAAACCTAACTAGCAGGGTATTTTGTAGCCTGGTACATGCGTATAAAAAGAGTTTACATTATAATCCAGCTTTGAAGCCAAATTTTATTTGGAGTGTTGTAAAACGAATTCCTAGCCTCTTAACGGCAATGCAGGGTATTTTGTTGGCCTGGCACACCCGTTTCGTAATGACTTTATTGCTGCTTGTGTTAGATCGCTCTGTTATTCAATAGATTCTCACGAATGCGCCCACACATACGCGGACACTGCGACAGACTGATCTCCAGCCACTTGCAGTGCATAACAATGGATTGAAAAGCATGAGAAATACGCCCATTCGATCTACCCGATAATCTAACCACTAATTTCTTCGAACCGATGACTAATGCTACAATTTGTATCGCCTGGCCCCCTCCCATGCACTACAGTAATTGGAAGCTGCATGTGCTATGCCAGCTTTGGTTTGAATCGCGAATGAATCTCAGGTGAGTCAGTTGGCTGCAAAGCCAAAGTCGAAGGAAACAAACAAAAGAAATTAACACTGTGCGATGTGCATGGGTCGAATTACTCACGCGCACCAATCGGCGACATCGCGCTGCTGTCTAGTTCTTAGGTAACATTACAGAACAAACAGAAATACTACAGGCTCGCTCTACTATAATAGCATATTGGGGGAAATTCAGACTAAAATCCACACAACAAATTTACGGGCAATTCCATGTGATATTGGCGCAAAGAATCGAATGGTCTAACTGGTCAGAGCGTTACGCGAAAATTGCAAAATGGGAGCGACCATGTGTGAAATCAAATGTCGATTACTGCAGCGCTGCAATTGCATATATGCACACTATATATATATATATATATATATATATATATATATATATATATATATAGTAAATGGCACATGTATTATATATTCATGACAACAATTGGGCAGGCCGAAAAGCGTCGGTTTCCTTGACAGGCAAATGCTGTAAATAAATGCTCATTCTCACAGTGCACAGCGGGACATGGCTGCTCCAATGCGCCCAATTGTTGGGTATATTACATTTAGTTCGAATTTTGGCAGTCCCAAGCGAATATATCATGAATTTGTGATATTGGTATATAGTTAAATATGCATTATTGCTTGCATTATCTCAATCAAACTTAGCAGAACTTCGATTTACATTACCCACTGTATGCTGCTTAAATTTCATCATATTCACTAAGCTTTATTCTAATATTTATCACTGAAAAATTGTCTATATTCGTTATTTATTCATCTAGACTATTCAAACTTACCAAGCCTTAGTTTTATTAGAAGTACTATGCTTCTGCAAAATTTCCTTGAAATTGCATTACTATATCTTATAGTTGGCTTAAGAAAAGAATTTTAAAAATGAATATGAATTTACTAATTTCTAAGCCTTTATAGATATTGCATTACGGCTTATCAAATTAAAGTTTTATAAGCATCTAAACTTTTTTTTTGATAAGTTTAACACATACGAGCTGAAGGTCTAGAAGTTAGAGTATAAAAACTTCGTCATCGCTCCGCTTTTTTTCCAAAATGCATCGATATTTATTTTCAGCTGCTGTAATTGTTAAAAAACCCCAGATAAATAATTATTTATATTTTAATTGCTGTCTGTAAAAATAGTTTTTAAAGGGAAGTACAACTAAATCAAAGCTGAAAGCCTTAACCAATTTGTAGGCCCTATAGGTAATTGGATGTAACAGTATATGACAATATTATACAATTAAAAAAAAAACAAAAACTATTAAATTATTTATTAAAAAATTGAAACTGAAATGAAAGCTGTAAAAATGTATATGCTCTATAGATAATATAGGCTGTTTTAGAGCATGGTTATATAGAAGAATAACAATTGGAATTACTATACATGAGAAAAACTATCTTAGGAAATCTAGAAAAACTCTTAGCATGCAATGTAAATGCAATGAAAGATATAACAATTTGTATAAGCAGTCAGTTGCGCGATCTTAAAGTATAATATAATAATAATACGATATATTAGAGCTAAGTAAAAAGTTAATAAAAATCTAAGTTAAACAACTGATAATGATCTTCAGTGTGTAACCCTGCGCCTCTTAAAGATCTGTAAATAGTTGTCTTTTTTTGGGGCTATTAGATAGACATCTGAATAGACAGTTTGCCTTCGGTTCTACGCTTACATAGCGCGTGTTTTTCCACATGTGAAGCAGGGAGAGAGAGAGAGAGAGAGAGGCAGAGCGGAAAAGAGTGGGGGAGACAGCACACACATATTTAGGTATGTTTCGATGCTGTGTGCGTGACCATGAAATATTCACACAACGCGAGCGCTTCCACTCAGCCGATTCCGGTCTCTTTGTGGACCTGGTTGCGACACAGATTGCCGCTTCATTACAGCCACAGCCGCAGCCAGAGCCAGCTACAGCAACGAGTGCGTTATGCAATCCAGGCCCAGAGAACGACAGAGAGAGAGAGAGAGAGAGAGCGGGAGCACGAGATAATTTGACGATGCCCGCGCCCTGTCCCTGTCCCTGTCCCTGTCCCTGTCCCTGTCTCTCTCTCTGGCTCGTTCTGTGTCCGACTCTGTGCGCTGCCATTGATGGCGCTGCTTTTCATGCAGCGAGTGCATGTGAGATCATCATCAGCAGCAGCAGCGGCAGCAGCGACAGCAAACAAAATTCTACGTTCTGTATTCGCAGCGTGGAACGGCCAGCACATTGTGGTTGCTGCGCTGCCCGCTCGCTGCGAAGCGTAAATTGCAATTATTTCACATGACATGACTTTGGCAGCAGCAGCAGCGGCAGCGGCAGCGACTGCGACTGCGACTGCGACAGGTGCCGAAGTTTTCCCCAGCCCGCAGCCTGTGCCCCCTGCACAAAATGTGCAAAAAAGTTGAACCTTGAGGTTGGCGCGACTAATGCGCGCCAATTATTGTTGGGACGGCAAGCGCAGCGAATCACGTTGCGTATACGCAGCATATGCCAAGCATTTCATAGCAAATCTTTGCATTTTGCACTTGCTGCCGCTTTTGTTGGGTGCCAAGAAATTTATTCCAGCTTGAAGAACAGCCAGAGATGACGCGTACGCATGGTCAGCCTTGGACGAGTGTTTATTTCGGCAGTTAAGCGAGACACGAACAACAACAACAGCAGCAACAACAACAGCAGCAACAACAGCAGCCATAACAACGGCAAATAAATAAATAATACAATACGAGATCGGCAAAAGAATTTCTTGTTTTTTTTTTCCAGTTTAGTCTTGCGGCATTGTCTGATCCGTAAATGGATCGCACCACAGCCAGCTAGAGTGTGGTCCGCGAGAGTCTCTGTTGTTTTCTCTCTGTGTGTGTGTGTGTCGATCGCAAGTGCTAAACGAAGATGGAGTTGAGTTGGGAGCGTGCAACCTGCAGACTGGAAGTGTGAAGGTAGAAGGAATTAGAATTCTTTGTAGAATTCACAAACGAGTGTGGAGTAGGCATTTTAGGTAAGAGTGAGGGCCGAATAGTGTCGGTATGCTTACACAGCGGCAATATCCAAGTCAATTCTTGCGTAACCGCTGTCTTTTAACTGAAATTCCCACGGATCTCTGCTATTACAAGAGCTGGAGATATGAAATTTGGGCAGCAGCTGCCTAATTACACTACGCAGCGGCAGTTTTTTATAAATTTCAAAAAGCTCACTTAAATTTTGCACAAATTGAATTTGTTTATTATAAGACAGAGTTTTCAAGTAGGCAAGCAAAGCTTTTGTATACAACTAGCTGAATATATTCTGAAGCCCTAGCTAAAATTTCAATTCAATTGCACAATAAACAAACAACTTATGTGAAAAATATTGAGAGTCTTTTCACCTTTTACTCAGCTTCCTCTCCCCTTGTCTTCTCTGTATTTGCGAGTCAATGAATTTATAATGCATAATTTCTTTTTCCTGTTATGTCAGCTTGATTTCGGTTAAGCATTATTTTTATTGTTGCCAGCCAAAAAATGTATTTTCTGCTGTAGTTTATTGTGATCGACTATCAATCGCATTGCCATGAATCGAAGTGAAACGATTCGAATTGAATTGAATCGAAACGTATCGTTTAATTCATTTGTACATTTTATTTATTGCATGCGATTTTATTTAGCCAAAGCAATTTTATGGCTACATATTTTAACTCCAAAGAAACAAGCCAAGAAAAATAAAAAAACGAAACGAAAAAAAAGGAAAAATGAAAAAAAGAGCAAAAATTGATTTTATTTTCATTTCATTTCGCCTGCAGAGTTCTCTTTGAATGACCATGTTTGTGTGAGTGTGTGTATGAGTATATGATTGTGTGTTTGAGTGTGTGTATGCTTGTGTGTTTGAGTGTGTGTATCGCATTTCGTTTACCAATTTTGGGTTTTTCAAGTACGAACCACGCTACGAATTTGGTCATTTAAAATTGAGGCGCTGTCTTGGTCTGCGCGCTGATGGATGGTTGAATGAACGAGCAAGTGGTTGAGGGGGGGGGAGGGTTGTTGGGGGAAGGGGGCGGTATATAGGGGGTATAGACGGTTGGCTGCCCGAGTGGTTTGTTGTTGGATAGATGTTTAGTCTGCTGCTGCTGGTGCTGCTGTTGCTGCTCACAATTGTTGTCATTGTCAACGTGTTTTACTCCTCTTTGGCGGGGGGCGTTGCCCGCAGCACGGAGAAGCAACAACAAGCTGGCGACAACCACAGCTTTGTCTTCGACAGCGCCGCACTGCAAATGACCCATTTAACGGGCCAGTGCACAAGATGCCGCCCCAGCCCAGCACAGCCCAGCCCTGCTTAGCCGAGCCGCCTTGGTTCGCCTTGGGCTGCCACGGGCTGCCTTGGCTCTCGGTTAACAATTGGACCCTGGACGACAATTGAGAACGTGGGAGATTCACTGCAGCTGCAGCCATGGTATCTATCGATTAGAGCTTGCGCATTTGGTCGAATCTGGTCTTGGTCTTGCTTAGTTGGCCAATTTAATTGCAGAATTACCTGCAGTCTCCGCATCAGTCCGCATGCTAATTGCGCATGAAGTGTGAACTGCGGCGAGAATCGAGAGTGATTGCTCAAGGTCGGTTGGGGGGGGGGTAGGGGGGGCGTACCAGGTCAAGCTTGATGATCGCAACGAGCTGCGAGAAGGAATCTTGCCGCAATCGATAGTATCGATAGTTGCATAACATGTAGGATACATCGATTGTATTAATCGATTTTCTAGCGCAGTTTGAAGCTTAAAAATATCGTTGATTGATTAATTTGTACGATATATCGCCTATTTAATTTACTATCGGTTGTTTAAGCTTGAGGCTTGAAAAATATCGTTGCTTGATTAATGTGTACGATACATCGCTTATTTAATTTACTATCGGTTGCTTAAGCTTGAGGCTTGAATGAAATCGGTAGTTGAATAATATGATTCGATTGTTCGATTGTTTTCCCCACTATCGATTATAATTAAAGAATTCTTAGCACGTTTGACATTGTCATAATATCGATAGTTCAATAATTTGTTAGAAACTTCGATTGTTTTTCTATTTTTGATTATTTTTAAAAACCTATTAGCAATTTTTTACAATAGTTTGCGCTTGTAACACTTGGGGTAGGGTGTTAAACTGCAAATGAAATTACTTTGCTTTGAGATAGTATATAATTGATAGTATCGATAGTTTCGAATGTGTATAAGGTGTAACGATGTTTTTTTTTTTAGCAGCACTAGCGTCGATTTTCCACTTGGTTAGCCCGAGCAGTCTGTGCAGAATTAATCGGGGGCTTATTACTCATTTGGCTAAAACGAGATTTGTCTCGCAGATTTCTCAGCCGGGCCAAGATTACCTCTTCTAGCTCTCTGCAAGTTGCCGCCGCCGTTGTCCATTTAGCGTAATTTATGTCAATCATTTGTTGCTGCGGCATTTGCATAAATTCATTTATAACTGAGTTGCCCGAGCAGTTTGTTTGTTTATTTGCTCACGATATGCCTTGGCTACTGTTTGTACAGCCACTTCCACCTTCAGTTGCAATTCCAGTTCCAGTCTCCCTTCCAGTCCCCAGAGTGCTCTCTATCTCGCCCTTGACAGAGTTGTGTGTGTTTACATTTAATATGCATGAGAGCAGGCCTATCAGAGCTTCCCTTTTTGGCAGCCTAACAATTTAGTTTGATGTGCATTAGACCAGGAGAAACTTTAGAGGGTATGCCCGACTAATGTGCATAATTTTATTTAGTATTAGTATATTATATATTTTTTTAATTATTTAAATATTTCAACTAAAACTACCCGAGATTGATTCAGAAGCAGGTCTTGCAGTGTATCCAACAGTCGATTTTCTCAGCCTGCAGTCATTTTTGTAGACCTTTGGCATACACATAATATGAAAATTGCATTTTGCTTCGTCATATATCAAAAATGCTGAGCCCAGGCCTTGCGTGGTATCTAAAAGTCTTCTCCATACTCGCACATTAATTGTAACTGGCAGATAAATTAAATCTGGCGTATAAATACAAATAAAATGATTTTAACTTGATGCTTGAAGAGAATACTGCAGGAAAAATGAAGCATTGTCTAGTTTAAAGCTTGCAGGGTATTTGAAAGTCGATTCTCTGGAGTCATTATAATTTAAATCGAATAATTAAACCTACATAATGCGAAATAAACTCATATTAATGGAGTATTTATTCTGCTGAGCATCTACAGCAATGCTCTGATATTGCAGGGTATGAGACAGTCGTCTCTTTTCAACTGTCTTGTCCTCTTGTTGACTTGCAAATTGGCTTAATAGCTCCGATATCAAACTATTATTAAAAGAGAATTTTGGCCGAAACTACTCGACAGCTAACAGACATAGAACAAGCTACAAATGTTGGGGGGATTATCGGAAGCTACGCGCTGGATTAACTGAGTCAGCTTGGGCTGGCAATGGGAGCACATTTATCCAGCTCGATATGATCAACGTGAGCAACATTAGCCGCATTAGCAGCAACATCAACATCGGCAATCAGTCCATCAATTATGCAAACGGCAAGGTGTGAAAATGTTTTCAAACTGGCAGTCGCAAGCACGTCGTCGTATCTGTATCTGTATCTGTATCTCGGTGCCATAGTTTACCTTAGCTGTATCTATTAAATGGCAACTTGTTTGGGGCTAACTGAGTGATATCTTTTAGTACGATTTGTGGCGTAGCCTAAGGCAAATACAATTTGCACGATTTTCTGTAAGGCACACACACGTATCTGTATCTGTAGCTGTGTATCTGTATCTCGATGGCTATGGCTATGGCTATGGCTGTGGCTGTAGTTGTATCCGCTGGCATTGAATGTGTGCCAGGCCATGTCATGGAGCAATGGTGACTCAATACGCTGCCTGTTGCTGTTGTTGCCGTTGCTGTTGTTGCTGCTGCTGCAGTTGTTGTATTTGCATTGGTAATTTGTGTATGCACTTGAAATCGACTTGCACTGCAATTACTCGCATTGTAGCGCAACTTTTCGATGGCAAAACAGATACAGATACAGATACAGATAGAGATACAAATACAGTCACAGCCACAGCGACAGCGACAGATACAAACTGAGCGGAGCTGAACTTGAAATGACACAGCCGCAGCCGCTGTCGCAGTTAGGATAAAAAGCAAAGTTTCAACCCGCTAATTTGTACGTCAACTCCCTTGCCCTCACCCCTTCCTCGCCCTCACTACCCCTTTACCAGTTTGAATTTTGAGTTTTTCGCGTGCACACAAAAATGTGACATGCAATTGCCAGCAACTGTCATGCGGTTGCCAATTGGAGTCCCACCTACCCATCTGCCCATCGACCCACCCAAGCTCACCCAGCTAGCCAAGCTAACCGAGCCGCCAACCAACCTTGCAGCGCTGCTCTTGCTGCTGTCATCGTTGTTGTTGTTGCTGTTATTTTTATACCAAGTGAATTTCCCATGTGCACTTCAAATAAACATTGCGCATTCGCCGCATCGTCCAATCGCAGTTGTACCCATGCATTGTGAGTTGACTAAAAGCGGGTATATGCAGTTCAGTTTGCAGAGCGTGTGGCATATTCTGTATTTTTTAAACTATCTATAATTCTTCTGCTTTGTTTACATGGTTTATCTTGCTATATTTGTATGTAATTAAACAAGTAACTACATATATTCTTTATCTATCTATCCCATTGCATATTTGACTGAATTCTGCTTATCTATTCATATTTCTTTATATCTTAAGTTTTGAATTAAATTGTATAATATTATTTATAGTAATTGATACATCAATTGATTCCTTCTTTCTATTTATGTTTATTTATCTATCTTTGTATTTTTATTTGTCCATCCATGTTTTTCTTTATTTTTCTTTCTTTTCAAAGTGTTCTTTCAAGTGTTCTTTTATCTATATCATTTTATTAACATATATCTAAGAATTCATCTATCTATCTTTTGATCTGTTTCTCTTTCCTTACTTCTATTTTTCGAGCATTCTATCTTTTCATATGCCTATCTAATTTTCTTACTATATTTCAGTCTTTCTGTTCTTTCTGTTTATACAGAGTTATGTTTCCATCAAGCTCCTCTTCGTCCATTCGCATAACCGCTTTGATTTATCATAATTTTACTTCATAATAAATGTTACTCTATTTACAGGGTATCTAACAGTCGAGTGCGTTCTACGCTAGCTTGTTTTTGATTAGAATATTCTCAGCGCATTCTGCTTGCTGCTCTGCGTGCCGAGACTGACTTTGATCTGGTCTGCAATGGTTTTGCGTAAATTTGAAATTTTATTACCTTAAGATGCGGCGAGAAACGGCTAAAATGGAAAGGCTAAAAACCGAAAGCTGGCCAAACCGCAGCCAACCTGCAGTTGGTCGGGGTACGGTTTGTGCGGCGACTGCTTCCTGGTCGACCTTGTGCAATTATTAAAATTTCCATTAAAGATTGTGCGATGCGTCGCGTCGTCCAGTTTCAGGCACCAATTCCTTGGCACTTGTTGACCTTCGACGGTCGCTTCTTAATCATGCATATGCAGCCACAGAATGGAGAGACGGGCGGACAGACAGGCAGGCAGGCAGGCAAACAGACAGACAGACGGACAGACGGACAGCCTGGCAGGCGGCATTAAATTAAGCAGTCGAATCATAGTAACCGTGGCGACAATAATGAAGAATGATGAACTCGATTAAGCCGGCAGCCCATGCCAAACCAGTTGGCCAGACCAAAACCAGAGCAATTCACTGGGAGCTGATGAGGCAGCGCTGCAGCCCTGCAACCCTGCCACCCTGCCACCCCTTCGCCGGCCAACTCGAAGGACTCGCACTTGCTGCTGTCTTGGAGACTGCCAAAAGTCGCTAAACATCTTTGCGACATTCTCGTTTTGCCACTTTGGGATTAAGCTTGAAATATGCATTCATAAACGGGCTAACAGGAAAGGAATGATCGAAGGAAAGCCCCGCAGCGCAGACTGTATACCCTGCCTAGCATCTATATATATCTATATATATTGTATAATTATGTATAGAGCATTTATTGTTAGTTCTTTGCGTATAACTTCAATTTGTTTATCCATATTCGATCATCACATTTGGCTCAGTTCTTGCTAAGTTGTTAGTACCCTTTGTCGGGAAGCGTACTCTATGTGAAGCTTCTTCCAGTGACAGCTACGCCTGAGTTCTTGTTCTTTGTCAACTTGTGGCCTTTTGCATATTCGCGTTTTCTTTAGCCAGCATATTCTTGGCTTCACCAAGGCCAGCCAGCTGCTTTCAGCCAAGTCTTCAGCCTGTTGCCAATCGCATCGCATAGGTTCGACTTTATAATTTCATTCGTTTCGTATTGTTTGTGATTGCATTCAAGACAAGGTGTACTACAGGGTGGACAAGGTATACTACAGGGTGGATAAGGTAAACTGCAGGGTAGATATAGTGTACTACATGGTGGATAAGGTATACTACAGGGTAGACAGGAAATACTACAGAGTGGATAAGGTATACCACAGGGTAGGCATAGTAAACAACAGAGTAGACAGAGTTTACAACAGGGTAGACTCAGTATACAACAGGGTGTACAGAGTATTCAACAGGGTAGACAGAGTATACAACAGGGTAGACAGAGTATACAACAGGGTAGACTCAGTATACAACAGGGTGGACAGAGTATACAACAGGGTAGACTCAGTATACAACAGGGTGGACAAGTTATACTACAGGGTGGATAAGGTATACTGCAGAGTAGAGAGGAAATACTACAGGGTGGAAAAGATATACCACATAGTAAACAACAGGGTAGACAGAGTATATAACAGGGTAGACTCAGTATACAACAGGGTGGACAGGGTATACTACAGGGTAGAAAAGATATACTACAGGGTGGATAAGGTAAACTGCAGGGTAGAAAGGGAATATAACAGGGTATACTCAGTATACAACAGGGTGGACAGGGTATACAACAGGGTAGACTCAGTATCCAACGGGGTGAACTTGTCCACAGGATAGTCAAGGTATACTACGACGTTTATTAGAGTCTATAGCAGGGTAAGCTACAAGTTATACTACAGTGTATTACCCTACCACAAGGGTATACTACAGGGTGTACATGCTACATCGCTATACCCATTCTCAATTCAAATTTCCTAACTGAATAATAATGCAAAACTGAATAAAAACGAAACTGTACCAGGTATTCCGTCATCTCACCGCTCTATGAGCCAATGGGATAAGGCTTACCCCACACTGCGCCACCTTATAGCTAACATTGTGGTAGAGCTAATCGAGAACTTTCCCGCAATTTGAGTACGGTAACAATAGCCACGCGCAGGCAGGCAATACCCAAAGTAAACTGCGACTCAACTCATCGGAACTCGTCGGAGTTAACAAAGTGCATTGTTGGCCAAGTTAAATGGCCAAAATTCGCATAACTCAAAATGGAAAACACTCAGCCAAAGCCGTGACTCGGCGAGAGAGTGGAGGAAGAAGGCCGAGAGAGAGGGGGGGCGAGAGAGGGCACGGAATGGAAGAGACCACTAAAAAAGTCACATGATTTAGCTGCGGTCAAATGAGCAAAAGTGCGACGATGTCGAAGGGGGTAAATACAACAACAACAACAACGATTCTCACACAACAAAAACAATAACAAAATCACTGGCAATGGCAACAAAAACTTATTGCAAAACAGAAACCGAAATAGAGAATAGAGAACAGAGCACAGAGCACAGAGAAGAGAAGAGAGAAGAGAGAACTACAAAACTGAAATGCCCCCGCTCGCACATTAGAAGCTGTTGTACATTTATAGTCGACGTTGAGGGGGCGGGACGAGCTGACTATGGAATATAAATCTTTACTGCGCCATAAGACGACGACGGCGACGTCTGCTTCTCCATTACAGCGACGACATTGCGTCGCGCCATCGCCGCGCTTAGCCTCGGCTTATCTGAGACATCGTCGCTGCTCTCCCGCTCTTGCTCTCTCTCTCTCTCTCTCTCTCTCTCTCCCTCTCGCTTGCTGTGTGCGTGCTCGCTTGAGCTTCTAATGAAGATAGTACGAAACCCAAAACACCAGCACGCTGCCCACCACCATCCGCTGCCCACGAAGCCGTCCGCCATCCGCACCACTGCCTCATCAAACCGCACTCAGTCCACAGGCCAAGCCGATCCGCAACCCGTTTTTGTTTCTTTTTGAAACGAAACTTAGCTGCATTTACGTTTCACACATAGCTTGCTATACCCTGTAATTTCTAAAGCTGAGCTGAAGATGTAACAAAATGTATTCAAAATGAATTTGTATAAGATAAATTACAGGTAAAAGTTCTAGTTTAATTTTGCGTAATAATAATAAAATTTAATTTGCATTTTAAAATGGAAAATTAAAACACTTTAAAGATTGTTTAAAGAAAATTACAAGCATTAAATTTGTTTATAAAGTTGAGTCTCTAAAAAGAAAATAAAAAAAGGTATACAAAATAAAGGAGAAACATTGCTTAAGCCTGCTCTTTAATAAAAACATATACAGCTCACTTAATTCTGCAAGCTTTCCAAAGCAGAAACTTTTAAAAGGAATTTAGAGCTAACTTACTAAATAAATCTAAATCATTAAAACATTACTAGACCAATATTTGTGTAGGCGATTAGTAGTTAATGTAATAAATCGATTATTTAATATTTAATCGAAAGAAAAATATTAAGAAATCTTTATGCTACTTAAAAGGGTAAAGTCAACTGTTAAAAAGCGTGAATTGCTGATAAAATGCAATAAAATTATAAACAAAAAAAATTATATACATATCATTGTTTAAAGCTTGCAAGATTGCTTAAGATATATGTATATAGGTAATGCCGACTTGCTTAACGATCTTTAAAGATATATCGCTACTTGATTTACTTATGACTGTCTTAAACAGTTCAGACATATGCTATATAGAAAATATCGATTGTTTTTATTGATCTAACTGTTAATAGCAATCTGCATATAAGTAAGCCGATATATCGACATGCAGCTATAGATAACATTAAATTCGAGCTAAAAAGTGTTGAATTAAAAGAAAATAACGAATCTATCGATATGTAGCCACAGTTGCTCAGCTCATCGATAAGTAATCGACATGAGCACGAACAGAAGATCTAATCTCTCTATAAAGATCTATTTATATATTTCTCGATAACTGCAACTTATGATGTGAGTGAAGCAGCTTACCGAACTGATTCCTGATATAAATACTATCGATATCGGCCCATTTATATCGAAGAAGATCCAGCCCCCTTAGGGCTGCTGCTTGGCCTTGAAAGTGTTTTGTTTTCCGCGATCGGCAGCGACTGCATGAATGAAATACTTGCAAATATATTTGTTTATTTCTTTATTTTTAACATCATCTTAGCGTCGTTGTTGTTGCTGCTGTTGTTGTATTTGTTGTTGATATAATTATTGTTGCTGGACGAGAGAGCACGCTGCGCTGTCGTCGGCGTCGTCGGCTCCGTCTCCGTCGATTTGTTTCGTTTCGTTTCGTTTCGCTTGTTTCGGTTCTAAGTTTGCGTGTTGCTGTTCCAGGGTGATTTTGCATTTGTTGCTGCAGCCCAGCAGCATTTCCAAGGTCTTTTCACTCAGACCGTGTGTGTGTAGCTGTGTGTGTGTGTCTGTGTAGCTGTGTGTGCTGTTTGCCAAGTTTTCTAGCCTGCACTCGTTCGCCATTTGTTTCTGCATCATCTCTCAATGCAATGAGAAGTTTTTGCGAAAATTTCTTCGCCCATCGCTCGCCACACGCTCAGTTTTTGCTCTTTTCCACTTGACTGACAATTTGATTGGCAGTTTGTACATTTTGTTGTTGCCGCTGCGACTGTTGCTGCTTTTACAGCCCCGCAATTATATTTAATTTTATTATCGAAGATTGCAGCAAGATTTTCGCCTCAAGGTCAGGCGTGTAAATCTTTACCAGACAGCACAGCAGAGAGAACAGTCCCGTCCCGGCTGCGCGATCACGTAAGCAACACTTTTTTCCTGTTGCTGTTGCCGTTGCCGTTGCTGTTGTTATTGCTATTGTTTTTGTTATTGCTTTTCCAGCTAGTCGTTTCGCAGTGAAAACTGTCGGCGATAATTTGCCGTCGCCGTCAACCTTCTCGTTGTTTTTCGATGCTTCATTGTCGTGGCTTTTAATGGGCCTAACAGTTGTTGTTGCTGCTGTTGTTGTTGCTGTTGTTGCTGCTGTTGTTGTTGCTGCTGTTGTTGTACTCGTTTTCGAGCAATTCGAAATAGTTTTGACATTTGTCCGCTTCAGTTTGGCTGCTTTTTGTATCTATACGAACTCATTTTGTTCTTGTCAGCCGATTCACCTGATCAGCTATTGTTGCTCTATATATATGTATATAAATATATATATATGTGTACGTGTGTATATGCTGTATAGAACCGGAAGAGACGCGCGCCGCAGCCATGTTGCTCAATGCTGCAGTGGCTTGCGCGGCGTATACGTAATGCCAAAGTACAGCATTGCGTATACGCAATGTGTGCTTGCTGCTGCGAGCAAAATGCTGTTGCAACAGTTTTAAGTACACACCTGATAGGGCATGCCATTTATGTTGAGTGTGATTGCATCTGGGGGGAACTGCTACGAAACTCTGGCTGGAAATACTGGAATATTTCATTTAATTGAATTCAATTTAAATAAATTTAATTCAAATATTATTGATTTGCAGGCACAGTACTACATATTGTATTTATAAGCTGGCATGTTTTCTATAGCAAAACATAAGTCTGTCTGCTTTAAAATTAAATCTGGCAGATACATGTTATATAAGTCCCCTGATAGCTTTTTTCATTGCTGAAACAGAAAGAGTTCTCTAATTAAATGTGGCTTAAGTGTTGTTATGTTTGCAGCGTATTGCTGATTACAAGCGATGCTCAGCAAGAAGCCAGCACACACACACACACACACACACACACACACACTGACACACACTCAGAGACACACAGAGACATCATCTACGTATTATTGTTATATTATTTCCCGAGCAAATTGCGGTGTTTGGTCTCATCATTGCCGTCTGCCGATGTGGGTTAGTGCGCTCTGCTCTTTTGCTCTCCAAGCGAGAACAGAGAGAGACACACACACACACTGACACACACACAGAGAGACGTACGCAGGCAGCCACAGCCAGAGCTGTGTGTGAAGGTTACGCATTCGCCACGTATGCACTGCGAGCGCATTGTCTAAACAAATAGTTGCCGCACAAGGCAACGCAAAGCAAATAGAGACGGACATGGACACTTGTGCAGTAGCCCCTCATGCACACTGCTATCTGAGTATGTGTGTGTGTGTGTGTGTGTGTTTGTGTGTATGTACACTATTTATACACACATTAAAAGCATGTGTGTATAGACTAATTACAGTGAGAGAAAGACGAGAGGAAGCTGAGAACGTTGCAATCGGAAACTTCTCTCTCTCTCTCTCTCTCTCTCTCTCTTTCTATCTCTCTCTCTATCTAAGTTTGTTATGATTGTGTCTTCTTGAGGGGCATTTGTAAAACATATCTTCAGTTACTTATGCTATAAAGAAAGTCACAGCAAAACTTAATTTCAATAGCTCTTAAAGCTTTGAAGATCAGATATTAAATACAGTTTGATATGTGAATGAAAAAAAAAATTAAATGAGAGATTTGTATTACATATGCTCTACCAACAAATATACTGTAATTTCAAGATACCAGCTCTTTTAGTTCTCAGGATCTGTATTCCCAGGATACAGATAGAAAGGAATGAAAAGAAATATTATTAAAAAAATACAAATAATTTTCGAGTTTTAAAAAATACATTAAAGTTGCCAGTCTTTTGTTTCCTCAAGTGTTTAGCACTTGTGGCTCTCCAGATCTATTCGTAAGAGTAACAGAAAGATAAATGTAAAATATATAAAAGCTACTGGAGGCCTGTGCGACATAATACTGAAATTTCAGATCTCTAGCTCATCTAGTTTCCAAGATACGTACGCAAACAAATAGGAAACTCCGTTGGCGATGAATCAATGAATATGCTTCTCGATATAGGAAGTAGGGTACATACAGGCTGCAGCCAGAGTTGAGTCAATGTATCGACCTGGCTGAGAACAATTGGAACTAGCTCTAATCGCGCCGTGGCAGGGGAAATGTGAATTTTAATTAACCCGCTGACTCTTTTGCACTTGGGGGAATTTGTTAACAATCGATGGGAAGCGCGTGCGGGCAATCAATCGGCATGCAAGAGTGGTAGGGGGGAGGGTGCCAGCTGAAGAGCATCCTTCTGGGCAGCTTAGCTAGGGCAGGGCAGGGCAGGGCGAGGGCAGGAGGGCAGGCAGCTCGTTACTGTGCAAGAATTTTAAATTGTTATGCAAATTTCACCTGCCTCCTCAGTTGCAGAACGTACAGCCCATGTTCGAACACGGACTGAGAGGGAGTTGTGGGTGTTGAGGGTGTTGGGGGGCGTGGCAATCAACCGACAACCGGCAGCCGCCTGTCGGCAGTTTGGCGAGAACAAAAGCGCCAGGCAAACGCCATAATTCAAGTGGCCGCAGTGATTTCATGCCTGATTTCAATTATCAATACGCGCCATCGACATGCTCGACGTGTCCCTTCCCGCCTGCCCTGCATCCCTGTGCGCCTCTCTCCTGCCATATCGAACAATGGGCACAAATCATTTCATATGCCAAGCGTGTGGTCTGCTCAATCCTCGCTGCACATTGGCCAGGGAATTTCGACTGGCCATGCAATATTTTATTTTAGAGCAGACTTCGATTGTTTTGCTCTTCGTTTTTTTTTTATTTTTTTTTTTTTTTTTGGAGGTAGCCAGAGTTGTCAACGTACCTTTTGTCGTTTGTTTTGTCAACTGTCAGCGACGATGAATTTAATAATTTAAAGCGGCAAAAAGCGCAAAAGAATAAGCCAAACATCATCAACAAGAACAAAATCATCATCATCATCATCATTATCATCATCATCATCTTCCACATCGCTGTCCATCTCCATCGATGTCGAACATGACACAAAAGCTGCACTTGCCGATGGGCTTTGAATAAAAAATACGAAAATGTATCGCAAACGATTTGCAAACGATTTGATTGAGCCACAGTCCCCGCACATGCCAAGGGGTGGCTACAGCTAACATGGTATATCAGGGCGTGGCACTGCGGATGCACTGCATATTTAACATGTTAAACGTTTTCGAATCGAGTTCGCTTTATCGTTAATTTTTTTGTTTTGCTTGTGCGTCCGCACGACTTGTTAAATTGTCTTTTGAATATGGAAAATGTTATGGGAAAATAATCCGGGAACTATAAAATTTTAGGATTATTACAAAATGTAACTAGTTAGGAAATTCGAGTTTGTAGATATTCTTAGAGTTCTAAGAGCTCAAGAAGTTTGGGTTGCTTGAACTAAGAATTGAAAACATTTTAGAATAATACAGAAAAGTTGAAAACTTAGGGTTACACTAATAGTTTTTAGAGATTTAATTTAATCAAGAGTACTTAATACACACCTCTTTGATTATCTGTATCTATAAGTTATAGAAATGATGATACGATAAACTAGCAGCTCTGAAAGTTCTTTAAAGCCAAGTAGTTTCTTTTGTTCCTTACTAATCTAAGAGTTTAAAGTTAATCAAGGAAATCTAAAACCTCAAGAAGTACTAAGATAAAGTTCGAATTTAAAAAGAGCATTTCAGCCAGTTTCAAATGTTTCAAAGGTTGCACATCATCATCCTTTTCAAATAGCAAAAGTAAGCACCTTCCGCTGCTCATGATTAATAATCAGGGTATTTTTACCACACTACCCACACGTGTCAATATTACCGTAGCTCTGTTTGCCCACTCGTGGCTAACTGTCATTCTTGGTAGTCCATCAATGTGGCACGTATTAGCCCCACGAAGAGCTTATCGTAACGCGCGACTTTGGTTTCATTGAAATGCATTCGATGGGGGGAAATTTTTCATTTGAATTGCCATCCGGAGTTCTCACCAAAGAACATTCATCAATTCAAAAGCTCTGCGAGGAAATCCCGTGCAGAATAAACAACAAGCTGAAATAAAGTGGGACCTGCAATCGAGCAGGCACGACTACTAACTACCCTGTATTCAATAAAGTGTTTTACTTTCGATACAAATTTGAGTATTTTCAATTTTTAGAAATTAAAAACATTACTAAAATAACTCTAATTAAATTATATCGATTTTGTAATAGTTATGAATAATGTAGATCTGGCAAATATATGGATATTGAACAAGAATATATATTATTAAAAAAGATTTAATAAGAAGTCAATAAATAAGCGTAAACTGGAAAAAAATGATAAAACACAACGAAGTTGCTTTATTTTTATGATAGTTAAGCGCGCCGGCAGTCTGGCAGATGTTGAACAAGAACATATATCTATATATTTCTAAAAAAGACTTGGTTATAAAAAAAACGTATAATGACAAAGAAAAAGCTGTATTTTTTAGAAAGTGAGTGGGGAAAAGTCTGGCTAAGAGAATGTATATGCAGCCAAATCTACCCCGTTTCGAGCAGTTGCCTCTACTGACAGGGTGTACAGAAAAGGGAAAGTCAATCGCTAACGTTAAATTGGAACTGAAGCACGTAAAGAGGCACGTAAAATATTTGAAGTCCATGACCAAACGATGGTATTGTATTTTATTGAAAATTCTCACATATTTATTAAGCGCGCGTTGTTGTTGTTGTTGTTGTTTTGTTTTCGTTTGGTTTTGCCTTCGCCTCCAGCTTTGCCTCTGCGCTTGTTCGTTATGTAACGCAGCGATGCGGCATGTGGGAGGGGTGGGTGGTGGCAGCTCGAAAAATTGTATGAGACAGCGTGCGGCAAGTAATTCTTATGATTATCATAATTTATATGGCCTTGGAGACGTGCGACAGGCAGCAAAAGCAGCAAAAGCAGCAGCAGCAGCAGAACCAGAACAAAAGCAAAAGAAACAGAAACAGAAACAGAAAGAGCGGAGGCAGCCAGAGAAACGAGAAGAAATCTTCTGCGCTTTGCTGTGCCGGTGACGTCTTCCGTGCCGCTTCGTGCTTTTCTAATGCATGCGGAGCACACAGAGCAACCCGTCTAACTAATGCTAAATACGTTGACCTTGGAACTGTGCGCCATCTCAGGGTCTTGAAAATTATACACACACGGAGAGTGAGTGAGAGGGCGAGTGGGACCTGGGAGGGGAGGGAGAGGCACAAAAACAATTTCCACTCAATGAATAGAAAAATTGCGCACAATTGTTTGGCGTTTTGTTAGGTTTTGTGGCCGTCGCGTCGGTACGGCTGATGATGTTAACTAAATAATTAGCTGACATAATTCGACCGCGCGTTGGCTAAGAGCGGCACCCATTAGCCACGAGGTAGCAGCAGCTGCTGTACCGGGGGCACGAGGCAGCATACTCCACAGATCCATCGAGTGTCAAAAGTCGGGGCAAAAGTGTCAAATTAAATGCGCATTAGAGCGTCATTTGAAAGAAGACGGTTCCAACCGCAGAGACCAAGCAAAGCTCTTTTTATATTAAACAATTAAATGACCAGCAACATTTAATTGCATAATTAATAAACATTAAAAGCACTTAAGCTACGACAACCACGTTTTAATACTATATAATTTGCACTTGGCATCTCTGCTTTGCCTTCTTCTACTTCGCCGAAAGAAACACACATTTGTTCGGGCTTATCGCAACTGAATTCAAGATTACACAGATTACGCACAAAAATGTTGTGGGAGCTGCAAATTCATTCTCAAAGAACGCGAACAGTTAGTTCCATTCTTCAAAAAAAAAATAAAATTTCTCAGCTATTTCTAGCTAAATTGCCTATTAGCATCAATTGTCAGCTGAAAGACACAATGTCACGATTTTTTCAGAAGAAACTCAACTTATTATATCGATGATCTCTGCATATAGTAGGCTGATTATGTTCAAATTTGAACAGCAATTCGTTTGGAATACCATTAAAATAATACATGCTTTTTTGTTAAATATACATTTTTTCTAATATTTATTATACGTTATATTACTTAGCTTGTGCTGAAATTTGATGAGCATATGGAAAGCATTTCAAATGACAAAACTCTTAAGTTTCATAGGTGTATCTTGCATATTAATAATAATATGTGGATCCTTACATGGCTCTATAATTTTAATTGATCTCGAAAGCAAGGCTTTTTTTCTATGAATTTTAGCTAAAACAAGAAGAAAATTTGTATATAGATTTATACGCTGCACTTTTAAGTTTTTAGGTTTTTTAAAAGCCTTAGCTTTTATACTGTTTCTGGTAAATAATTTTCAGTTTTTTTAGGCATAGCTTCACATTAAAAATACGCTTCTTTTTGTTCATAACAGTTGGCAACACTGATCATATTCTATTTAAATATGAATTCTCGCAGTGTATCTACAAAATTCGATTCATAGGCAAGAAAGTCCAAGCTAAAAGAGAACCGCGTAAAACGGGCGACCTTCACCTAGAAGCGACCAGTTCCGGTAGGGCCTGAGCGGGTTGCGGGTGTCGCGGGCCTATTGACAAATCTATTCGGGGTCTACTTGGTCATTCCGGACAGCGCCTACGCCATTAGCAGCGACCCGGCAGAGGCCGATAAAAATAGCAACAATTATCGGTACCCCGTACCCCGCCCCGCCGTACCCAAAAGTTGGTCGCGTAGAAAGTGAATGTTTATAGTTTTCTACCCTCCTGCGCTGCGTATGAATTCAAAATCAGCTGAAATGAAATCAAAAGTTGACTACGTTTCATTTTGTTTTCATTTTCGTTTTGGTTTCGTTTTCGTTTTGTTTTCGTTCTTCTTCGGTTTCGCCACGTCGCGTCGTTTCGCCTTTTTTTTTCGACAATTTTGTTTATTTTGTTTTTTCATTCTTTCGTATTCTATGCGCTGTTTATGTTTTTGTCTTTCTCGCACGTAAAACGTGTGACATGAACATTGAATTAATTCTGTTCAATAATTTACATTTTTCCATAAGTTCCCCAGTTCCTCCGGCACCCTCTGCTCTCCGCTCCGCTCCTCTCCTCTTCACCTCACCTATTTGTATTTTCTGTTATTCATTCGCAGTCGCTGCTACTGGGTCGACTCGACTAGTTCTTGCTCGTTGGCTTCCCAGAAGCCGCCGCGACTTTTTATGCCTTAACTGACCAAGTGGCGGCGCGTCACCGATCTGCGAGCGAAGGTGGTAAACAATTCCAGGAACCTATCGGTTATATGTGTGTTTCGCATTGCTTATTAGTATTATCTGGTTTTCAGGTTTTTTTTTCTGAGGGTGCCGTTTTCAAGGGAAGTTTACAATGCCGGAGTGGGAATTTACGAAAGATCTCGATATTTATATATTTAATATATTTTTAAATATATCTTAAGATAGTTAAAAGAGGTTTTTGAACATAGAAAGAGCCTTGCAATTAAAAGTATAAGGGTGTTTAGGTTAAAGAAAAGTTTTAAAGAAAAAGAAAGAGATGAAAAAAAAGAGAGTAAAATTAGCGACTTATTTTAAACTCTACTTCAGAATACTATGGTACACAGTAATCTTCAGGCCAAATTTGGTAGCTCTAGCTTCTATAATAGCTGAGATCTGTGTGTTCGTACAGACAGGGAGACTAAAAGACATGGCTTGTAGCCCCGATTAAGAAAATATCGGGTCAGACTCACAAGCAGTTTTCCAAATATGCAAAACTCATGCTGTATATTATCATCTATAAGGGTTTCCCGTTTTCTGACATTCCTATTTGTTTATCACTGCATTTATATGCACTTTGCTTTCTCTCGTGCCATTCCTATAAATCACATTAGATCCAAGCGCCATGGCTTATCATGCGCTCCACTCGCCCACACGCAGTGCGCTGACCTTGGCTCAAGCGTTTATGAATCATTTTCCGGTAGCATGTGGGTACACATACTATAGATGTATATAGAACAATCTTTCACGAGATTGTGCACTCTTCTCCGGCTCGCTTCAATTAGATGTTGTGGCACTTTTTTGAATGCATTTATAAACGTCGTTTTGAAAGCGAAAATAACTTTAGACCGCCCCCCTCCCAATTTTGCATTATTTATGCGGTAGACTGTAACGTAGCTTTGTCTTCTTCATTAACAAGCTTCCTTCTGTCACGGGCGGCGGGCTGGTGGCTTTGTTTGCACGTTGACACAGGTGAAACTAATTAGGCCACAAAACGCAGCTCATTTATGTTTTATTTGTTAGCCAACAAAACAGAGACAACCTAAACAACAACAGCAGCAACAGGAGAGTCGTCTACAGAAAGTAATAACAATTAAAGAGGGGAGAGAATAGGCTGGTGAACTCGTTTTCGCAAACAGGGCGACTTGAGGGTTGCCAAAAATGCCGCCAGCTGCGCTTCTGCCTTCTCTTTTTGTTGAAACAAGTTTTTATTTTTTTTTTTATTTTATTTTATTTTTTTGGGTTTTTGTATTGTAAATTGAAGTCATTGAACTGTGTCTGTGGGCGAAGCGAATGCTTTGCATAGGCGCGTTAAATATGAGTATATTTTTTTGGCTGGAAAAATCTACAAAAAATCTACAAAAATTGACCCAAATTTGACTGGACGCGGGCTAACTGCGCGTATACGTAATAACATTTTAGTTTCGCTAGTTTTCGCTTTCATGCGCGGCAAACAGCTTAACAACAGCAACAAGCAAATGAAAAGTGGCAGCAACAACAACAAAGAGAGGCGGAAAAACGTGCCTAGGCAAAATGAGCTTCAATTGCAAAGCGCGCGTGAAAAATTCATTAAAAAGCGACGTCGGCAGCTAAAAATGTTTTTAGCTTTTTTAGTTTTATTATTTTTTTTTTTTTTTTTTTTGCGGCGTGCGGGGGAAAAACTCATAATTGCTGCTGCGTTTTGACTTTGTTTCGAGGAATGTTAAATGAAATAAAAACTCAGCCCGAATGTTGCTTATTAAAATCGAGCGAAATCTAATAAGCCGCGTTCTATGCACACTCGAACGGAACGAGGAAGCGACGAGTTCCACGCACGAAATGGGCCAAGATTTTTTGTTTTTCCTGCGGAATTATGAAATCGCGTCGCTTATGAAAGTGCCGCACCCGCGCAGCCCGTAGAAGCGTCTTCAGATACCGCAAAAATGCAGTCAAAGTCACGTCTGCGGTACCTGCTGCTGCTGCTGCTGCCTTTGTCGTTGGGTACGGCTTAGACCCAAAGGGGTGTGTGTGTGTGCGTGTGTGTGCAACCGCATGTTGGCCATAAAGCGGTGTTTATACCCCAAAAAGCCATTTTGCAAATAGTATGCACAGTTTTTTTTATTGGGCACACACAAACTATGCAAACTGTTAATGATCGCAATTCGCAACGTTTTGCAGTTTGAGGTTACGGCTGAACAAAGTGAAATCTTATGGGGTTGATAAAGAGACGATCTGTAGTGCGTAGAAGATGCGATATAAGTAATTTAATAAAAGATTTTTCATTTAAAATTAAATTTTTTTATATTATTTATTATTTTTTTATTATTATTTTATTTATTATATTTTTTATTCGGTTATTTTATAGAGAAGTGATGGTTTATATTACTCTTATATTAAAAAAAAAACAGGTACTGATAAAAAATACAATTCAATTCAATTCACATGGAGTTGATAAAGAGAGCGTGCAGAAGATGCGATATACGTAATTTATTAAAAGATTTTTCATTTAAAATTATATTTGTTTTATGTTATTTATTATTTTTTTATTATTATTCTATTTATTATATTTTTTATTCGGTTATATTATAGAAAGCTGATGGTTTATCTTACTATAATATTTAAAAAAACTGATAAAAATACAGTTCAATTCAATTCATATGGGGTTGATAAAGAGAGCGTGTAGAAGATGAGATATAAGTAATTTATTAAACGATTTTTCATTTAAATTTTATATACTCTTTTAATATTATTTATTTTTTATTTTATTATTATTTCATTTATTATATATATTTATTCGGCTATATTATAGAGAGGATATGGTTTATCTTACTCTAATATTAAAAAAAAAACAGGTACTGATAAAAAATACAATACAATTTTGAGGTTATGGCTGTCTTAGAAAGATTGAATCAAATTATAAAACATTTTGAGGTTATGGCGAACAATTTAAACCACATAGGGTCCGTGAAGAGATAAATAAATCTAATTGCACAGCAATGAAATGTGAATAAGTGTAAAATCTTTATTCAATTATAATTCAAAGTGCGAGTTCTAATAATTTAAAATACAAATTTAAGGTTATGGCTGAACAGAAAAATCGTACATAGTCTATATATCTATATATAATGATATTTAAGTTTCTGCCTCGGTTATGTATTCGAGTAAGCTGAAACTTCAGTATTTTCCATCGATTATGGTTTTTTTCCAGCACATTTCAATTCCCATGCCAATAGTTTGCAGCCCGAACTGATGAATTTCTCCCATCATATGTGTATGGCTCTAGCTAGTTTTAGCGCAAACCTAACTGCCATGGCAGATCCTAAGAGCTTTGCACTTTTTGTCTCCGGGCCACAAATTTGTTTGCATAAACTCTCATAAAATTTACATTTCAATTATGCTCGGAATATTTGCAACAGACGCCTATGCCACAGCCGTCGCTTTGGGCGGGGAGGGGGAATTGGGCCGTCGAAGAGGGTGTGGTGGGTGATTCAGCCGTGTGACGCATCCACCTGATGGCTGGGAATTGCCGAAAATCCAAACACAGACAGGCAAAAGGAAGACAGCAGCCGAGGCTAAGCCAAAGATGAGCTGGAAGGAGAGAGGTAGAGCGGGGTAGAGGAGGTAGAGGAGTCTCGGCAGGCGTACCGTCTGTCTGGCTGTGTTAGCATTTTCATAACCTTGTCAGCTTGATATGCGCATAAATTTAAAGCAGTGCACATTGTTTATTTAAATGCCGCCCCCGAAACCAGAAACCCGCCCCAAGTCCTTGGAGCCACACCCATTCGCAGCCTGCGCCTTCGCCTTCGCCCTCGCCCCGTATCTTTCGTTTGATACGTGGCATCCCTTGTCAGTGCGAGACCTGCCTAAAAATGGGCACATATAAATGGTTAACTTATGCCTGCCATATGAAACCCAAATTGCAGCTCATGTGACACATTCGGAGGGCTCCAATGTCGGCTTAATGGCTCATACTTTGTCATACGTATGGCTAAGGCGTGCTGTGACACCTTATAAGCATTAAATTATACGACTAAACTGATCCAATTTTATTATTTTTTATTAGCCATAATCGAACAGCCAGGGCTTTCTTTGGCACATCTAAGTGGAAATGACTGCAAAGGATTGCTTGGAAAAAGGCAAACTTATCTAAAACTGTGGATTATCTATTTTAAGCCAGCTGTATTTTAGTTTTCCTTATTCCTTGTTTGAGTTTAACCAATATTTCCTTATTATCTTAAACCATTTCAGACTAGAACCCTTTCACATTCCCAGCAACATTTCCACATTCTCCGCAAGTCTGTTTTTTCTTACTTGAACCGATTTCGAGCACATTTCCCACAGCGATCGTTTATTATGTTCCACTGTAGTCCAAGCACCACAGACTGTTCCAATTATTTGAGTAAAGAACTACCCGTAGACCCGCCTATTTGCATAGTTCATGTCGCCTACTTTGGCAGCTTTGACCTCCTCAAGAGCGGCACGGCATAAATTATATAGAAACCGAAAGGGAATGCGACAATTTATGCTAAACAAATGCAGGAAAATCCAAGAAACAAAAGCGGGCAGACAGACAAGCAAATGGGTACCCCCTTTCTTTCGCTTGCTCTGAACATGAAAGACAGCAAGAAATAAATGATATACAAATTGAAAAGAAAAGTCAAAAGGGTCGCTGCGCATTCCTGGCCATATCAGTTGCTCACGTGGTTATCTCGCAGAGATCTGTCTGTCGGTCTGCCTGCCGGTCTGCCTGTCGGTCTGCCTGTCGGTCTGCCTGCCTGTCTGTCTGCCTGTCTGCCTGCCTGTCTACCCGTCTGTTCGTCTATATTTCTCTTCATCTGTCTGTCTGGCTCGCGGCACGCTCCCAATGATTATCGCAATGCCTTCTGCTTGTAATGAACAAATGAAAAGCTTCGACTGGGCGTAAGCTGCACGTAGAGCTCTCAAATAGATCGCTTGCGATTTCACCCAGTGCGCATCGCTGTGTCCCCAAAAACGTACACAGGATGCGGCGCAGTCGTCTCCGTCTGCGTCTTCGTCTGGCGACGATGACAATGATAATGTGTGATAATAATAAAACCGAACCATGATGATGATGACGATGATGATGTAAAGAAGCGTGACACTCGAGCAAATATTTAACTGTATCTCGAGATGGAGTCGCACTCCGTTATGTGGTACAAAGGGGGAAACCCTGCGCCGCCCTTGCCGCGCAACCTTCATCAACTGGAGGCCAAAGAATTTGCGCAACTTTCTACGCGATTTTCACTTTTCATTTATGAGTTATTGTTGACGTAGTTGGGCTACCTTCGGCGAAGTATCCGAGTCTGCGCGTGTGTGACATCATCGGGGAGGCAGCGAGGGGGGGGGGAGGTCTGCTCTGGTGACTTCTGGACACACAAGTCAAGTGTCAGAAAAGTGAAAACTGTGTTTATTGTGCCTGCTGCGACGTCGTCGTCTGCGTCTCAGTTGCCGCTTCTGTTTATTTTCCTTTTTTGGCGATCCAATTTCAAGTGGCCTCTGTGTTTATTTATTATTGTGGCCGGGTCGGTTGCCTGCGTCGCCGGCTGCAACTGCAGCTGTTGGCATAACAAAAAGCCCCAACCAATTGTTAACAACTGGGCGCGTCTCTCGGCCGAAACGGCAACAGAAAGTTAGTCAAGTTAGCCAAGTTGCAGACTGGGGCCGAAATGAAGTCATCAGTCAACTGAGCAGTAGATAAGCCCAGCTGCCCTTTGCATAATCCCCTACAGCCAAACCGTGAGCTGAGCGGACTAACCTTTTTCTCTCTCTCTCTCTCTCTCTCTCTCTCTCTCTCTCTCTCTCTCTCTCTCTCTCTCTCTCTCTGTCTGCATAGAGCATGCACTCTATTAGAAATTACATTTATTAGGCCAGTTGCGTAATTGTTGAAAACTTATTCCAGGTTGAGGCCCAAACCGCCTTTATTGGTTATAGAAAGCTGATATTGGAATTTGGGTATAGCTCTCTGTCCGATTTTTTCTAGTTCCTGATCTATTTATTACATTTTAATGTTGCTTTTGAGCTTTACAGTCCACTCCTTATGCTTTAACTTTATTCTTTTGTCTCTTTCAATCCTTGCAGTTCTTTATCTCTCTGCCTCTCTCTTTGCCTGGCCCTTTGCCTTTTTGCCCTACAGTCTGTTTCTTAAGCGCTTTCAATTTGTTTCTCTTTCATCTATTATTGCTCTCCCTGTCCTGCTAAGGAAGTGAGTATAAGGTGTAGAATAACATAAATACATGGGCGACTTTTGCTTGCCTTCTACTCTCCAACTCTGCCTTCTACTCCCTGCTCATCTCTCTTTTCTTCTTGCCCAACTTCCCAGCCAAAACAACTTCCATATCAAGCGCAACAAAATCCACCACACTCATTTTAGCAAATTAAATTCTTAGGCTATTGGGAGCCGTCTGCCTGCTTCCCTGTTTCTCTTTTCCCCTATTTCCCCATAGAACATCTCGATATGTCGCAATTTTGCGCTTGGCCAAGTAACAAAGTCAGCGTCAAATAATAAACACATAAAAGTAAATAAAAAATACTAACAATGCGGGCAGAAAAATCGACAACGATCGAAGGAAGTAGTCCTGCTTCCCCCCCCCTATCGAAAATTGGCCATGGCAAATGAAAATAAAATGGAATTTTCTGCCAAAACAGCAATAAAGTCGAAGTCGCAAGGCAGTTTATCAAATTTCCACGCACCACATGCCGATTACGCGGGGGAAACCTGCAGAAGAAACTGGAACAACAATAACGGTAGGAAAAGGAAGGAACAGCTGGAGCTGGAGTAGGATTTGTTGAGACATGTCGCCTGGACAAACAAAGTTGCGGCACAGAGCACACGCTGCCGGCAGGCGAGAGGGAGGGGAGGCGTGGCTAATGGCGGGCAATGACAATGGGTAATGAAAAAAGCGTTAAATGTCTTAATTTTTCTTCTTTTTTTTTGGCCCCCGCCCCGCGGTTGTGGAGCAGAAGTGAAAATAAAACGCATGACAGGCAATTTTCCCAAAAGTTTTTTAAGAACTGTTAACGAGCAGGCGCGGGAGGGCGAAGGAGCGGGCGGGGCACAGCCTGAAGCAGGCAGAGGTCACTTCAGCCGGAGGCCAATAAAGTCGCGTCCAATGAGGCGCACAAAGTGAACAATGTGGGCGACGCTGAGGCAACGCTTTGTGGTCCGTTGCTCGATGTGCTGACCAATTCGCCCTGCCCTCCCCGTCAGCCTCGCTTCGCTTCGCTCGATGTTGACAACTCTGACATCTGTGTCAGCCAAAAGTATTTGGCACTCGAATTTCTGTGGCGGCATCTGCGGCGGTTACCATTTCTGCCGCCGACCACCAAAATCAGTTCTAGCCCGCGCATGTGCGTGTATTTCACATGCATTCCGCTTGCGGTGGAATGCGACGTCTGTAATTCGAGCTGTGGGCCGAATACCGCAAAGACCTTTGGCTAACGTACTGGGTATGCCCGGTGGAGACTTTCTATGAAATTTGATTAATATCCAAAGAGTTTCAAGCAAGTTATAGGCCGAATCGAGCGACGAACTCTGAGTTACGCTCTAGGTATGCACTGTAGAAACTTTCTATGAAAGTTGATTAATATACAAAGTGTTTCAAGTAAGTTATAGGACGAATAATGTGAAGACCTTTAAATAAGGTACAGTTTATACCCTGTAGAAGATCTAGATGAAATTTTATAGTAATCTAAAGCTGTTAAGTAAAGTTATAGGCCGATTAAAGTGCAGACCTTTGGGTAATGAAGAAGATAGGCGCTGTAGAAGCTCTCTGTGAAATTAAATAGCAATCAATAGAGTTTATAGAGAGTTATGGGCCGAGTAGAGCAAAGACCTTTGAGTTACGTTCTAGGTATGCGCTGTTGGAACACTCTATGAAATTTGATCAATATCCAAGGATTTTAAAGGAAGTTATAGGCCAAATAGAGAGAAGACCTTTGAGTTATGATTTAGGTATGCGCTGTTAAATTTGATCAATATCTGAAGAGGTATAGGAATGTTACAGCTTGTAACACTGAGGCAATCTTTTTAGGAAAAGAATCGCATAAGCTCTCTGTAGAATTTTAAGAAATCCTTAAGATATATAAGAAAGAGATAGGTCGAATACAGCAAAAACCATAGGGTAGCAGGCAACTATGAAATTTAGTGAAAATTTAAAGAGTGTAAAGGAATTTATAGACCAAATAAAGCAAAGACCTTTGGGCAATTTATTAAAATCAGAGTATTTATAAAAATCAATAGAGATTAGATAGAGTAGGAATTAGTGTCTGGATATTGTAAAGATTTGAGAAAATGAAGTGCGATAAGCTGTCGAATCGGCAGCGAGCTGAACTTAATACGGCAAACATATTTACCAGAGATTTTACAGCATGATAAATCGCACCAAGCTGACCCGTCGACATATCCTCGCATAATCGGACAGGCAAACAGATAAACCCATAAAACAGACACACGGGTGGACAATGCGCTCAACGCGGCAGGGCGCGGCGCTGGGTCTGGTTTGGGGTCCTGATTATAAAAATAAACAGGGTCGGAAAATAAAGCGAATTTTTGTGCGTGTGGCAGTTGAAGGCTTGACATTTGACAGCATGTAATTTTATAGAAAAATTAAAGCTGTACCTAAAATAAATATAACTTAAATGAAAACTGAAATGATTTTCTAATGAAAAAGTTTAATAAATGAAATATTTTATTACGAATTGAAATAAACGCAAACTGCTATAAATTATGTTTCATTTACACTGTTAATAAACTCATTAACCTATTTAGTTAAAACTAAACCTTAAACCTAAAAATTATATTATATATAGTATATAGCATATTCTATACTCATAAATATTTTCTTTCTGGCCCTCTGCCTTTCCCTCAGCTTGGCCTAATCATTGCTTTTCCCTGCGCAATTAACGCATTTCATACGCAAATAGGTTCATATGCCACGCCTACAAAATTACATAACAGACGCAGTTGCTGTTGGCTGCGTTGACTGCGACGTCGACCGCAGCAGCTGTTGCATCTTGCACTGTGCTGCATCTAATTATGCGAATTCATTTAAGCGCGCAGCTTTTTTTGCTGCTGCTGCTGCTGCAGCTCGAAATTAGGTTAGATTTAACATATTCATTAGAATGGGGCGGGGGCAGAGGGGCTGCCTGCCATATGGGGGCCAATGGGGGCAAGAATTGCGAGTGCGAAGAGTCAAAGGAAGCTGCTGCTGCCGCCGCAGCTGAACTCATGCTGCAACTTGTGAAGCGCTTTAATGCTGATTACAAGTGCCGCACACACACACACACACACACACGCATGCATGACGCACACACACGCATGTGGGCACACACACAATGACAGAAAATTA
This sequence comes from Zaprionus inermis, assembly GCA_018151445.1. NCBI lineage: Eukaryota > Metazoa > Arthropoda > Insecta > Diptera > Drosophilidae > Zaprionus > Zaprionus inermis. Next base: position 3,563,708 of record JAECXD010001696.1, read on the forward strand.
TTAGAAAATTGCATTGAAAGTCGTCGACGACGACGACGACGTCGCCAAACGACGTTGACGGAGACGGCCTCGTTTCGGCTGCTTCGCAGTTGCCCTCGCCACGATAAGCGACTGCACAGCGGGGCAGGGGTAGAGGCTGTGGGTAGGGCAGGCAGCAGGGCAGCGGGAGCAGGCTCTAGATGGCGCTGGGTATGTCGCTGCAAGCGCAGCCGGCAAAGCGATTTGAAAGAAGAATTTCAAGCGCTGATAACGACAGCAGCAGGCAGAGGCAGCGGCAGCAGGCAGCGGCAGAGACAACGTTAGGGGCAGAGGCGTGGTAAGGGGCAGCAGGGGCAGTGGGGCTTAGGCAGTCAGCGCCAGCGAAGGCGTCAAATGTCTCAATAGACAAACTGATACTCGAGCACGCAAGCCAGAAAAACACACGAGCAACACACACAGATACACGCACACAGAAACGTATAAGGCGCATACACACACACACACACACAGACAAGCACACACACACTAGTGTAATTGCTGCACATGTAGTAGATTCAATGAAGCATGGAACGAGCAATCCATCGAGTTGTTGCTGCTGTTGCTGATGAGCTCTTCAATTACACAAGCACGCAAGCAGCAGCAGGCAGCAAGAAGCAGCAGCAGCAGCAAGAAGCAGCAGCAGCAGCAGCGTCGCCGTCGTCGTCGTCGTTGTCGTTTAATGGAATTAGTACAATGACAATTGGCCACAAGCCCAAAGACATCGCCGGCGGCGGCAATGAAGACTGTCCCCAGCAATAGAAATAAATTGAATAAACGCGCTGCACGGCGGCAACCGGCAGCAGCGCAGGCTGAGGCAGCAGCAGCACAGGCAGGCAGCACAGGCAACAGCAGCAGCAGGGGCTGAGGCAGCGGCAGCGGCAGCGGCAAACGAGGTCAGCTCAGCTGATAATTTTGGGCAGATAGCGCAAAACACACAAAACACGCCAAGTCAAGCTGAGCCAAGTCGAGCAGCAACAGCAGCAGCAGCATCAGTTGTGTAGCAGCTGTAGATCATCTGGAGCACACGCAGAAGAAGCTCACCCAGTCCGGGGCCTTTCCCACATTTACCCGCAAAACACACACAAAGCCCCGTGTCGATGACAATTAGCGATTGCAGCGCCCATGCTCCGCCCCAGCTTGACCCAAGTGTGGCGCACCTTTTAACGTCGCCCCGGCCGTTCTCTGTTCGTATGTAGAGCATGCAGCGTTGCCATAAATTAAATTTAACACCAGATCGGTGGCCATTGATAGCATCTGCTTCCTCCTCGAATTTCTAATGGCAAGTGAAGCTCACCAAAACGAAGCACACAATGCCAGTCGGCAGCATCGACAATCGACAATCGACAATCGACAATCCGACAATACCAGGCTACACGCTTCACTGCGTCCAGCTACATGCCTTCTCCAGCCCCTCCCCTCCCGCTCCTGCTCAGCTACCTAGCTACGCGTTCATCTAGCCAGTTACTCAGCCAGCCCAACCCACAATCCAAACAATCCACAATCCATCTATCTGCTTATCCAATCACCCTAAGCCAAAGCGGACAACTTTGTTTTGAATATTTTGGCCAGAGCAGCAGATGCGAGAGAGAGAGAGAGAGAGAAGACTGAGAAGATGTGGGTAAGAAGACAGGGATATAGACAAAATATATTGAAGAGGGTGCTGCCACTTGGGAAAGATAGTGCAAAGATTTGAGCAGAAGAAGTAGCGTAGAGAAAAGTAAATGTATGATAAATGGAAACTGGAAGAGAACAGAAATATTTTGGAGCATCTTTAGAAGTTTAAGCTTAGCCGCCTGTTGAGCAGGATTTGGGAATGAGTTGAGGGGAAAGATATACCGATGGAATAGTAGGAGATATGCAGCAGATTGGAGTTATATATGAGATTAGAGAATAATGTAAAGTCCTACTAGTAAGATGGGAAAGAAGTATCTTTGTATGTAAAAGTGTGGTATCTTATTGAGCATGATATAAATAAATATTAATGTAGAATCTTAGTTAATGTTTAACATCTTTTGAAGAAGATATGGGAAAGCACTTAGAAGATTTTTAGGGCAGAATAAATCTGTTTTTCTTTATAAATAAGCATAGAGAAGAATTTAGTAAAATATTAGGGATAGCGGAATATATACAGAGCGTAAATATACCTTCTATAGAGCCCTTAAAAAAACCTTCTGTAGAAGTCATAATTAAGCTTTATATCTCTAATGCTCATCAGCCCCTAATTTTACTATATATTTATTAGAAAATACACATATATGCGGAATTGCTATTCGATTTGCGACGAATGGAATATCAGAGAATTAGGTTTTTGAAGTATTGAGACATTACCATATTTTGTTGCATATATTTTAATTTTAATTAATTATACATTTTGTTATGGTATAGTATTTGATAATGCATTATTCATTAATATTACACCATATTATTATTAATTTCTAAGTAATTCAATTTATATCACATGATATTTATGTTAATTTTAGCACTCTAAAAATCGAACTATTCTTAGCACTTCTACGACGAATTCTTTATGTAATTTGCACAGAAATCGCCAATGATTTTCCCAATTAATGCACGGGGGATTCCGGGGAGATACTGGGGGAATCCGAGCCAGCTTCGCTGCTGATGTTCGGTTTCAGTCAACGATTGACGTAGAGCTGCCTCTGCCCAAGGGAAGTCCATTGAAAGTGCTTCCAAAAGTATCGTTTAGGTTTATGTGCGACGCATTGAAAATAACAAACAAATGGAAAAAACAAAGAAGTTAGATTTGAATAGAAAATACGCTTTCAAAACGGAGACAGAGAGAGAGAAATAGGAAAGAAACAGAAACTAGACAAAGTAGAAATTCAGTTTAAGTTGTAGATAGAAGCTGTAGCTAACTCTGGGTTTGTTTTTGAAATAGTTTGATAGTCTGGGCCACCCTCGAGGCGTATCCGACTAGTTAGGGTATTCGACTAGTTGGTGCCAGCAGCGACTAAGCAAATCGAATCGCTGGCGCTGACTCGTCGCGCAGATAGCATCGTAATGTATCGCTTTGTGCTGCGAGTGACGCGTATCATTGGCAATTAAATTAAACATACACACACAGATACACACAGATACAGTGAAGCACACAAGTACGCGCTCTCGACAGTGTCAACTGATGTGTCTGCGCGTGTGTGTGTGTGTGTATCTGCGAGCACAACAGCAGCACAAGCAGCATATGCGAATGTGTGTAGCTGTAGCTGTAGATGTATCTGTATCTAGGTATCTGTATCTATGACAGCTGCTGCTGCTGCTGCTGCTGCTGCGAGTGATTTTCGCCAGTGACATTTTAATTGCTGTTATGTTTTATTGATATTCAAAAACTACAATTGCTAATTGTTTTATTGTTCATTTGAAATTGGCATTTATCGCTCGCCGCCTTCGGTCCGGCACTGGCACTGACAGTGGCAGCTTAATAGCCGATTTTAAATACTATAAATACTATAACATCGCTAACAATTAGCCCGATTATGGGCAGTTTATTAGCTGCCGATTGCGAATTCTAATGCAATTCGAATGGGATAGTGTGCGGTGGGAAAAGAGACAGCGGAAGAGTTTGGAGATATAGGAAACTAAATGATAAGTGTAAAGATGGAAAAGTGCTGCATAGATATAAGTTTGTTGATCAAGCGCGACTGCAAGATACTCTGCAGGAAAGTGTAGTCAGTTTGTAGCTCGAACTGCATTTGTGCTTGTTTTTGGTATCTTTTCAGAGACTGTACTATATTTTAGAGCAGTAGCATATAATCTTAAATTGTATCTAGAATTGTATACCCTAATAAACGCAGCTGATTGTATCTAGCAGTGCTTTATAGATTACATTTCAAAAAGATGCTCAAATTGTAGCTTAGATTGTAACTGAGACTGTCAATCGAATATAGCTAGCTTTTTATATATTTTAGTTCTTAAACCCGAAAGTATCTCAACATTATATCTGAAATATATGCAGATAAATCTACTCTATTTGTTTTACTATATGTAACAAAGGTTTTAGTAGATTGGAACGCCAATTATAGTTGCTGTTGTATCTTTTGTTGTATCTAAATGAGTATCAAGCTCTATTCCCTAGAATTTTATTAAAATTGAATTTCAAGATTATAGCAAAGAGAGTGATATATCAAATGGTATCATTATTTGTTAGTTAAGAGTTCTGGAACTCTAAAAAGTCTTATAATCCAGTTAAGATGCACAAACTTCATAACTTCAGATTTGCAAAGAAACCTAAAAATTTGTAAATTTAAAATGCATTTAGGACTGTATTTCGCACTATAAGTTAGATTGAATTTTAATTCTTAGCCTACATAGCAACTCAGACTCTAAAACAAGATCATATAGGTTTTCGTATATATAGATAGATATATCTATCTACTCTTTCATAACTTACACAACCTTGACTTCACAACGACCTTACTCATTCCCAGCGTTGTTTACCTCCAGACTTGTGTGTATTTTGAGTAGAAAGTTTTCGAGTAGCAGCTGATAAGATTGTAATTAGTTGAGGTCGCTGGGAATAACACTGGATGGTAGTGGCAGTGCGACTTATCAATAGTATAATCAAATTGTGAAATTTATAGAAATATAATTTCTTAGTTTTGTGACTTTGGGCACAAAGTCGAAACTCGGACGAGCTGAGACACTGATGAACTTGTTATTTATAGTATGGTCCAGGGCGTATATAGTGTGTACTATCGTTGCTTAAGATGCCTAATTCAATTACGTAATTTCATGAAAATTGAAACTGACTGCAAACACTTGAACTGTCAACGGAGAGACTGAGCAACTGAGCAACTGATGAGCTGATGAACTGACAAACTTGCCTTGGGCTGCGCTTTACTTTGGACAATTGCCGCCGTTGCCGTTGCCGTTGCCGTTGCCTGCCCCGCCCGCTTGCGTCCACGCCCCACGCCTACAACTGCCACAAGAATTGCGATGCCGGAACGTGCACAACAGCTGAAAAAATGAACGAGGCGCGCGCGTCATCAGCTCTCAAAGCTTATGGCATTTCCGCACCTGACGCGTCCCCAATGGCCGCCAGCAACCACCAGCAACACAGCAGCAACTACAGCAGCAGCAGCAGCAGCAGCAACTACAGCAGCAGCAACAACAGCAACAAAATGGCCTGTCCATCTGTCTAAGCGTCTGTCGGACTCTTCCACGTCTGAAGTGGCCCTGCTTGAGTTTGCCTGCCTGCCTGCCCCTGCCCCTTGTGGCACTTCTGCCTTCCTCTTACCACCACTACTTCTACTTCTTCTTCTTTTTCAGCTGCTGCTGCCTCTTCTGCTGCTTCTGTGCTTGTCTTGCTTTGCTTGTCATTCTTGTCTTTGGCTTCTTTGGCAGCCGATTCGATTTGGTCTCTTGCATTTGCCTCTGCGTTCTGCTTGTTTTGCACTACACACTTACGCACCCATACATACACATATATATATGTATACTCCCTCTTGCTTCCCCCTTTTCCTCTCTTCCTCTCTCCTTCCCTCTAACTCTCACACACATGCAATCGTAATTTCTATGACACTTGTCCATGCTGCCACTTGGCTTCCACTTTATGCGGTTCGCGTCGCTGCCGCTTCCACCACACCACCCCGCACCCACCACCCCCCCCCCCCCAAAAAAAAAAGCAGACAGCAGCAGCAACAGGAAGGCGGGTGTAGTCAGGGGGTGTGGCAAAAGCAGTGGCATTAGCTAAACGAAGCCGCTGTACACTTTCGTTTTAGTTTTCACTCGCGCAAAGTTTTCCTAATTGCTTGAGCCAGTTGTGTATGTGTGTAGCTGTGTCTGTATACATATATGTGTGTGTGTGTGTGTGTGTGTGTGTGTGTGTGTGTGCCACACTTAAGCGCTCAAGATCAGAGAGATAAAACTTGGCGACATTGCATAACTTTGTGGAAACACCTTCGCTCCTAAGTGAGGGTATTCAAGTGAGAGAGAGAGAGAGCGAGAGAGAGATAGATAGAAAGCGAGAGAGAGAGAGATGAGAAAAAGAGATAGAGAGACGACAACGAAGACAGACACTTCAATTGATTATTGCCCACTGTACTTGGTGCTGTTGTTGTTGTTGTTGTTTTTTCCTGCTACTTCTGCTGCTTCGGCACAAATTATTTACTCTTCCCTTCGATGGGCAAGGGGTATATGCACTTTGCAGTGCTGTTTGCAACACACTACTAAGGAAGGTACTATGGAGTTCTTTTTCTTTTGCTTATTTATGTTTTTTAAATATTTAGATTATTATGTTCTCTTGCCTTTAATAATAATTAAAGAAAGTCCTTTCAATTTGAACCTGATTGGAAATACTTCGAACTTTTCTGAAGATAACCCAACAAACTAAGTTCCAATTTTATTTGGCTGTCTAGGTTTTATTAGAAACTTGAAAAAATTATCACAACTTTGAGTTTTCTAATTGAATCTCTATTTATTCCTCTATTTAACTGCCTTAATCTCACTTTCCCAACAAAAAAAAAACTACTTCCAGTCTGTGCTGCTTTTAGATTTGATCTGTCTGTCTGCTCGAAAGGGTATCAATTATTCGCCTTGCCAAAAGCAAACCCTGACATGTTTCTGCTTTTTGATAGATTTTCTTGCTTCTTTTATTTGCCTTCGGCTCTTCTACGCTTCTGGCCCAGCTCTTTCGCTCTGTTCTTTGCGATGCCCAGTGAAACTTGTCTTTTGCTCTCATTTTGCACTTTTGATTTCATTTCAAGTTGCGCTTCAACTCGATTTCGTTCTGGGTCTTCTCTATTTGCTTTTCCATTGTTGTTCTACGTGTTGATATTGCCTTATTTGTCGCTCCACTCACCTTTGTTTGCTGCTCTTCGAATTTGACTTGTTTCCGTGTATTACCAGAAGTTTCGAAGTTTGGACAGAGTCAATTAATAAAGCTGCATTCCGAGCGAACGATAGAGATATTAGTCGTAGCCGGCGACGGTCTCGTCGCTTTTTTGCTAATCGTGTAGCCAGCGCAATACAATTCTGCCCACACAACGAAGATGTTGTTGCTGTAGCCGGTGCTGTTGATGATGTTGATCATCCAGCCATAATTGCCAGCCCACTCTGCCTCCCTCTGCCTCTCTCACTCTCCGTCTCTGTGCCGCTCTCCATTCAAAGCACGTCAAAACCACACAGCATACAGATTAATTACGCCAGGCAGCTTTGGGTCGAACTTGGATCTCGGGCTGGCTGGCGGGCTGGGAGGTCGACGCGTCTAAGTCGCCATGAAGTGCATTTCATTTATTCTATAAATTATCGCCACGAATTGTTCATGTGTAACGACAGCTACATTAGTGTGTGTGTGTGTGTGCGAGTCTTTCCAGCAGCCCAGTCGGAGACATGACAAGCGACTGTGTGTGAGAGACAATCTTGTGCTGCACTACCGCCACAACAAGCCGTGCTAGCAGCTACCCAGTACCCAGTTTAAGCTACCCCTTAACCTGTGCTGTACCCTCAGTGACCTGCAACCCTTTAGCCTCTAGCGTACTCTCTGCTCACTACTTCTAACACTCTACCCTAACTAACTTGCAGCTCTCTACCCAGCAGCTACTACTACTGCTAACTGATCTCTGCCGTGCCCTTTACCCAATATCATCTAGCCTCTTCACACTCTGCTTTCTGCCGCACCCTCAGCCAACTAGTTCTAGCCCTTGCACGCATTCCCCACACTCTCTAGCAGCTAACTCCAACCCACTGCAAACTACACAGAACCTTCTACTAGCATCTATCTGCTAAATCTAACTATCTATCCAGGTCTGACCCTCATTCATACCTCAGCTACCTTCAGCCTACAAGCAGCTACATCCCACCCACTACTCGCTAACTCTTCACCCACTGTACCTCCTTCCTATACCCTATACTATTAGCTCGCTACCCTACACTCTACTGAGTACCTACTGCCTATGCCTTCCGACCAGCCTATCCTCAATCTTCCAACTTTTCACAGACTATTCCCTGCTAGCTAACACCCTACCCACTGCAGCTAACCCGCTATCCCCTACTTGCTAACCCCCTATCGAGTGCAGCCCATCCCCTACCCACTGCAGCTAACCCCCTGCTAGCTCCGCCTACCTCGTACCTAATGCAAGTGAGCTAACCCCTTCACCTCCCCTAATTCTGACTAGCAACTCGGCACCAAGCCGCCCACATTTGAGACCGCCATCTTTTTGCTTCCGCCGTTTGCCTCGTGCATCTTAATTACTTTTGTTTCTCTTGCCTCGTTGCTGTTGTTGATTGTTGTTGTTGTTTTTCCCGACTACTGAAAATTTCCACACAGCGCAACGAACGAAATTCAATGAAAAATACTTATTCAAATAGCCGCAGCCGCAACTACTGAGGCAGCAAAGAAGGCTGTAAACGAGCCAACACAACACGAGCTACAGCAACAGCAACAATAACAGCAGCAACAACTACAACGCAGGCGACGACAACAGCGACGGCGGCAATCTTACAGATACAGATACATTTCGTGTTGGGTTTTTGTCGAACGCTTCGCTGCTTTGCACTTGAGATTCTTATCGCCGCTGGCCCAAGTTGATTTTGATCTTTACAATGCATTATGCAAACAGAGAGAGGGAGAGAGAGAGGGAGAGAGAGAGGGAGAGCGAGAGAGAGAGAGTGAGTGAGAGCAAGTCAATGAGCGAGCGCGTGAGACGCAGGGTATTTGCATTAGTTGAATATGTGCCTCGCCCAACATCATCATCTTCATCTGCGATAGAACCTTTTCCATTTGACTCTTGTGCGGATAGCTAAGCTGTGCCACGCCCACATAAATCGTCAATGAAGTGACGTGAGTAGCAGCAGAAGAGTCTCTCTTGGATCTCATTAGGGGTACTTTAGTGGGCGACTCTCTCCCACCGAGCCGAGCCGTGGGGCAGTCTGCATTGGAATCCGCGTCGTGGTCTGACCTCGCTTTGGCCTGGCTTTACAAAAGACACAGATTAGTGGGGTGTCTCTGTGTGTGTGTGTAGCAGCACCAAGTGTCAGCTTTGAGGCAGATTTAAGAAAGCTAAAGAAGAAAAGCAAAGCAAGAGACAAGAAGAGACAAGAAGAGAAGAGAAGAAACCGAGTGCTAAATTAGTGGCAATTGTGCGCGACAAGCAGCAGCAGTGGCCCCGCCAGGCAGACGCTCTGCTCCAAGTGCCTCCAAGCACTCACACACACACACACACACACACACACACACTCACACTCACACACACACACACACACTCCCGCACGCGTACACACACTTACTGTGAGGTCGTACAAGGTACTTGTAACTATTTATTTAGTTGACTGCGAATGTGTCCCCACCGCGCCAAGTGGCCGCTCCGAGTTGCCGTTACCGGCCAAATGGCCAACGATTTGTGGCTCCGCAAGGAGCAACTTGCGCCATTTGTGCCGAAGCTATCATGGGTAAACTACCTTGCAATGCCTTAGTCTCGCTCTCTCCCTCTCTCCCCCTATCACTGTCATTCACTTAAGCAAGTTGCCGTAATGTGCTGCAATTAGGAATATTAACGAACCATCAGCTTTGTGGAGAGCAGAGAAAATTACTTCTAGTTTTTGGTTTTGCTTGCTGAAATTTTGCCAAAATATTTCTTAAAGCTTTACGAGTTTTTTTGAGCAAGCTACCTGCTCTCTGATTACGCTTTTTTGGCAGTTACATTCGTTTTTAGTTAGGATCTGTTCCTAAGTGCGCTTTTAATTATATTTAGGGTTTTGTGCTTTAAATTGCTTTGGATGCGGTTGATTCGGTTCCCTTACTCTACCAGCTACTGCAGTCTTTAGTTAGGTACCCTTACTGCATCAGTTACTACAGTCTTTAGTAGGGTTCCCTTACTCTACCGACTACTATAGTCTCTAGTTAGGTTCCCTTACTTCGACCGTAACTATAGTCTTTGATTAGAATCCAGGAAAGAACCTCATCCGTTCGTTCAGTGACTGTTTCCTTAGCTTAATGCTTTAAGTATTTCAGCTATATAGGTACAGTTCCTAGTTAGCATATTCTGAATATTACTATACCTATTACAATAGTCTACAGTTGGGATCCAGAGAAACTTTACACAGTTTTCTTAGCTGACAGTTCTTGCTCAGCTTGCCATAAGATTTTCAGCTGTACAAGTAGAATTCTTAGTCAAGATCTCAGCGTACTAACTCTATTATTTCCGCAGATCTTCTATGGTTTCAAAATTACATTATTCTCTGCATATCACTCCAGTATGGCGTGCTCGCAGCCCAGCTCTTGTCTTTGGCGCTCGTGGAGAAAAGAAATTTACGACCCGCAGAGCGTGAACGGGCCCTTCTTTTCTTCGGATTCTTGGTCCGTCTGGTCTTGCTATCTAAATTTGGGATTTGAGGCGTAGATTTTGCAGCCGGCCCGAGTGGGGTTTGATATGGTATTCTGTCGTGAAGTGGCATCTTATCGCGGGGCAACCTTTCAGATACACAATGCAAATATTGTATTAAAATTCTAGCGCCCTGGCTAAGACGCGGTGGCAGAGTCAATGGGACGAACGATGGCAACGTTTATGAAACTGTCTAAAAATGTATTCACAGTAGACAAGCGCACACACACACGCTCACACACACAGTCGCACACTCGCATGTGCCTTGCTGTGGTGCGTTGTTTGTGTCTGTTGAAGAATTTTTGCATGCCTCCGCTCATCTGCTGACCCAAAAAGCCAAAGCAGACAAATTAAACAAACGCGCTCGCGAGTCCAAGCAACAGTCGGTGGTGCCTTGAAGTGGTCCATGCCCTGCCCCAGACTCGTTGCCACGTCGCCTCGTCAACCTCGCCCCGCGATGCCGCCATCAACTTCTATTTCTGTGGCCTGCCACTGTCGTCATCATCATCATCATCATCTTCGACGGCGTCGTCTGCATAAATACTGTGTATGGCCTGGCAGCCAGTTGCCTCTTCTGATTGCTCACTGGGCTGGCCTCGTTCAGACCCCCCGATACCCGACACCCGCCCGCACAATGCACAAACGCGCACAATTTCGCGGCACAGTTCTCGACGTTGCCGCAGGCAGCAACAGCAGTTCAGCTTCTTTGAAGCCAAAAGCAGGCCAACTAATAAAGTTTATGCACTTTTCAAATACGCAATTGAATTTGCTCGTTGCTGTGCGAGAGTGTGCCTGTGTGTGTGTGTGTGTGTGTGTGTGTGTGTGTGGGTGTGTGTGTGCCTGTTTGCAGGTTAAATTTGAGATTAAACTCTCTAAACTGCAGCATTTGCTGAGTTAACAGCTGTACTTCCTAACAGCGATAGTGCAAGCTATGTTACGAACTTAACATGGCTATTTAAAGTTATGTTAAGCATAACATAGCCTCAGGATTGAGCTAACTGCAGGCTTAACAAAACATAGCACAGGAATTAACATAACTTGAACTGTTTAGCAGTTCCGCTCAGTGCTGCCAATTCCGCTTTTTTCCAGTCAAATCTGGCTGATTTTTTAGGCCAACTGCGGGAAAAATTTAAGCATTGCGGAAAACGGGAATTCTGAATTTTATTTATATTAATTTAGCTTTTTTCCGCCAATATTTTCTATACAATTTATCTCAAATTACATTTTTTAGCGATTATTTTCAAATTTGTTGCTTAATTTTCATTTTAAGATATTATAAAAAGCTAAGATTTTTTTTCCGCTAATTTATAAAATTCTTTAGTTTTTTTTCGCTATTTTTTTGTCAATTTTTATTAGGCTTTTTTATACATTACAGCTTTTTTTTGTTCCCAAGTGTTGGCAGCCCTGGTGCAGCTATCGCCAACTACACTAGTTCTTTGTAATTGCATCAGATTTAATAGCAGCTGTTAAAGGACTTTAACATAAGTTAACAGCGACAATTAAAATTAACATTATGCTAAATTAAGCCTTTGCTAGAGATGGGCAACATCTTGTGCGAATCGAAAAATGTGAGTTAGAGTTTTATTTATTTTTTTTCTCCGCCCTAGAAATACCCCAGCTCCAGCTGATTCTCTTTTAAGTTCCCATAATGAGTTTAGTTGTTGTTTTTCCTATATAGTTTTTGTTGGTTTCTTTGGCTTGGATTTGAAGGCGATACTCGATACTCTCGGACAATTAGTCTGCGCGCATGCGTCGCTGTCTCATTGTCAGCGTTGCGACGCGTCCGACGCGTCCGACGCGCTTTCCCATATTCAAAGCAATGGGGCGTAGTAGTAAAAATTTAATTAAATTCAATTAAAATGCGTCGCGGGTCTTCGACAAAATGTTATTCGAATTTCAAGGTTAATTTGACAGACGCTTTGACGCTTTGTCGAACAAGAAGTGCCAAGTTGGCGCCGCGTCGGGTCTCAGTGTCTTTCGCATCGGTTTTTATGCGCGCACTGCAAAGTTCATTTGTTCCGCAACATTGATGATTTATCTATGCGATATGCCTCCGACTCGCAGTCGTCTCTCCGTCGTCGGTCCGTCTCTAAGTCACAAGGTGAAGTACACGACGAGACCTTTTTACGACCGCCTCGCACGGAATGCTAATGGGGCAAACGCAAAGCAAACCGTAGCCAAAAGCAAAACCAGTTGCGAGTGCAGTGCGAGAATAGCAAACATAAATATATAGTATATCCGTTGTTTATTCTCGATTATGCCCCCTGCCCCTCTATCTATCGCCTGAATATGAAATTAATTTTTGGTACCAGATGAAAAATAATAAAGGGCCCAAAAGTAAATGTAATAAAAATTATGTTGCCTGCCACAAATTGTCCAGACAGCTGCCACCTCGTGCCACAAAAACAACCAGGCGAGACTAGACCCAGCCCTTCCCCCCACACGGCTCTACCCCATGCGGTGTCAGCTGCGACGGCTGCCATTTAATGAGTGAATGAATGAATGGCCAACACGGCACATGGCACGTCGTCGTCGTTGCTGCTCCTGGCGGGGAGCAGCTGTGGTCGAGCCTGGTGTAGTGAAGCCTTTAGCCAAGCATTTAATGATTTTATTTGCGGGTGCCAGCCCGAAATGGTGCATGCAACACGTTGTTGTGGCCTCGCTTTAAGTGATTCAAAAGGAAATTCATTAGAAAATATCGCTGCAAAGTGTCAGCACTAACGATTGCGAAATTTATTAACGATAGCAGCTAGACAGGTTCCATTACTAACTATCGCTGTTTCATTAGGCAGGTTTCTTCATTATCTATCGAAGCTTAATTAGAGAAGCTACATAACTAACTATCGCAGTTTAGTTAGGGATACTCTTTCAAAATCCATCGGAATTTGTTTAAGAAGTACCTTCACTAACTATCGCACTTTAGTTAGGGATTTTTTTTTACTAACTATCGCAGTTTAGTTAGAGAATTTACTTCACTAACTATCGCTTAGTTAAAGCAGTTCCTTCACTCTTTAATAAGGAGAGTTTCTCATCTAACTATCGCAGTTTAGTGAGAGAAGCTCCTTACCCAACTATCGCTTAGTTAAAGCAGTTCCTTCACTCTTTAGTAAGGAGAGTTCCTTAATTAACTATCGCAGTTTATTTAGGGTATTCTTCGGGGTTTCGATATTTAGAGAAGCTGCATCAGTTAGAGAAGTACCTACACCTTAGGAAAAATCTTCACAAAGTATCGCAGTTAAGTTAGACTAATAAATGTAGTATCTTAAACGATTCAGGGAAAGCTCATCAAAAGCAACATCAACACTTAAGGAAATTCCTTGGTGTCATACGCCCCTTTCAGCGACTAATCCTGTTTATCTAGCTATGTCGTCGCTCCATCAAAATTTGCTTTAACGACAACCATTTTGCTAATTGCATCCTGAATCGTTGTATAATCCTTCAACCGTTAAACGGACAATTAGTTTAATAAAGCCTGGGTCAACGCTTGCTCTCGCCCTCTGCCACTCTGCCTCTTCCTCATTCTCTCTCTCTCTCTTTTAGAACGCTGTCATCCGCTCCCTGGCAAACAGATTGATTTATGATGCAGCCGAAACTGCAGCCGAGTCAATATTTTCGTATTTGGAGAGCAGCCAGTACGGTGCACACCTACATGGAGCCATCCAACCAATCATCCGACTAGGGTTAGCTTCGTGTTGGGGTCAGGCAGCCATGCGAAAGACAAACCCGATCGAAATGAATTAAGTTATGGTTATTGACATTTAATGCACACACTGGCTTCGGCTTAGACCCCGCCCGCGCAACTCGTCATGCAACTCGTACTGCAAATTGAGACGCTGCACCATGACAGCTGAGAGTTGTCCCCAATGCGACAGACCCATCGAAAGGAGTGCAAAATTCAGTAAGCATTAAACATGAGCACTACGAGCGACAGACAGAGAGGGAGAGACGGCTACCCTATACCCTGTGTATTTGTGAGTGTTTCCAGCTGTTGACTGTGAGTACTCGTATTCACTTTACGAATTGTTTACTCATTCAACTCGTTTGCGCCTGCTTCCCCGGCTCCGAAATATGAGTCTAGCATCATTTTCCATGTTTGTGAGCCACAAATCACAGCAAAGCACAAATACATGTGTACACACAGAGGCGAGAAAATGATACGGGAGATATGAGACGTGTTTTTCGATCGTCGAGGAATTTGGGCTTGTTTCTGTTTCAGGTAATCGCATACGAAAGAAATGAGTTGCAGTTGGGAGTTGCTTACCCTCAGACCTCGATCGATAGTGTTGCTGGATAGCTGAATGGGTTGATATATTGCAGGTATTTCAAGCTGCAGTTGAGTTGGGTTTAACATGGATGGTTCATGATGGAGTAGGGGGGCAAAGAAGGGAATAGAAGAGTGCAGTGTAGATGCAGGACTGCAAAGATGGGGAAGGGCGAATGGAAGAACCAATGCAATAGGATAAGGGAGGAGAACGTTGAGAAAGTAAGGAAAAGAAGGAAATATACTGGAATAAAGTGAGTTAGGATTGATGCTATAACGTCAAGGGATCAAGGAGAGAGTGAAAAAAGATGGTATAAGATGGTATAAGATGATATAAGATCGATCGAATGAATGATATATATAATACGTTGCGATAAAAGGAAAACTTATCAGTATAATCGAATGGACTAGAATAGGACAGGATTCCATGAACTATCGAAGCTAGCTAGAGCTTATGTTAGGAAGGGTTTAATAAGGTTCGAAGGAGTATCTTTATCTTCGACATATCGAAAAGACGAGAATAGATCCTAAGTAGATCCTAAGAACTATGATAGCTAGTCCAGAGCTTAGGTCTTAACATAGTCTGAGCTTGATTGGGCTGGGTTTATAGGGGTTCGCAGGAGACTTAATGCTTAAGAACAAGTCAGGAATCAATAGATAGATACACGTAGTCTAGAGCTTAGGTTAGAATGGGTTTAATAAGGTTCGAAAAAGAATGTTAGAATCTAAGATCGAGTAGACTAGACTAGCTCAAGAAACTAAGCACTATGATAGTAAGTCGAGAGAGAGTAAGTCGTTCAGCATAGTCTGAGCTTAGTTGGGCTGGGTTCATAGGGGTTCGCAGGAGATTTGATACTTAAGGTCAGAAATCAATAGATAGATACTCATAGAAGCTAGTCTAGAGCTTAGGTTAGAATGGGTTTAATAAGGTTCGAAAAAGAATGTTAGAATCTAAGATCGAATAGACTAGACTAGCTCAAGAAACTAAGCACTATGATAGTAAGTCGAGAGAGTAAGTCGTTCAGCCTAGTCTGAGCTTAGTTGGGCTGGGTTCATAGGGGTTCGCAGGAGACTTGATAGTAAAGGCTTAAAGTTTGCTTGCAAGCAAAGGGTATTCTTCAATTTCTACCATTTAACCGACAACACCTTTTGCTGCCGTACACTTTGCAGTTATGCGCCCAATTCCCCCGACAATCTGCCCGAGCCACTTATCAGAATTCGATGAATATGCTGCAAACTACGCTGGGTCTAGCTGACGGAAACATCTCTGGCATCTGGCGGGCGTTAACTAATCTGCAGGGAAATGAAGCCCAAGTTCAAAACTATGCAGCGGGTCGAGCGTGTGGAGCAGGTCGTATCGAGGCCAACGGAGAATAGCCGGGGCGCAGCTAACCAATAAAAACGAGACCCATCAGCGAAAATGAAATACCGCAGGTGACTGACGCATGCCACACACACACGCACGCACACACACACACACACACACACAGGAAGAGCGACACCCACATACAAGCACAAACACGTAGTCATAATTTACATATTTTTTGCCGTGCGACCCGAAAAGTGGACGAAAAAATTGAGCCGAAAGATAAAAATGAGCAACAAAAAGCAAACAGAACTTTTTGCTGTTTCGTTTCGTTAAGTTTTTTTTTGTTTTTTGTCTCGTTTGTTGCTTTGGGATGCACCTTTTTTTCAAAAGGGGGGGGAAGGTTCGCTGAAATTGAAAACGGCGTTGATTATAATGTCAATACTCATAAAACCGAAACCCGCACCGAGACGGACACACACAATATAAATATATATACATATATGTATAAATATATGTGTGTGTGCCTTATAGAGCCGGGGTATATCGCATTGCTCTTGGGTGCGGTCGAAAACTTGGCTTATTTTGTTTTGATTTCTGGCTGGCAAATTGTTTTCTTATTTCGCTTGGGTTTCTTTTAGGTATTGCTGTTGTTGTTGTTGCTTGGGGTTGCTTTTTTGGCGACAGATACAGATACAAATGCAATGCAAATGTATGTTTCATGTTATTCACTGGCACTTTCATGGACATTACTAATGCCTTCGCTGCCCTGCTCTGCTCTGCTCTGCTCCGTCTGCCTTATAGAGGGTATAAGCGATAGCGTAGTCATCGCATTGGATCTGTACTTCAGGTGTGACTGGCTGAAATTTTGACTCAGCTTTCAGTATTGCGAAAATGCTATTTTCTTTTCCTCGAGCACAATGTCTTTATTTTTTAATATTGTATTTTTTTTTAATAATACTTCAGAAAGTTTTTCTGATCTTAAGATTATGTTTGCTCTAGAGCAAAGCTAGAATACTACAGGCTTAAGTATAGTTTAAAAGATTTTCAAACCTTCCCTTCATGCAATTTCTTGATATTTAAGTAAGCATATTATGCTGTAACTGATCTTTAGAGATTCTTTATTAATAAACTTACGACTTCAAACATTTTATAGTGTATGTGTATTTCATTATATTTGGTTTAGTATTAGAAGCTGCTTGATTAGCCTTTATATTCCAAGAAGTTGGCGTAAGATTATTAAGATGTATCTGCTCTACGGAGGCTCTATAGTAGTATAAACCATAATACTTATGAAATACCTTAAAACCTTCAGAGCATAAGGCAATTTAATGATATTAATAACCTCCTGGCAGTATTTTTAAACTACTTAGCTGAGATTAAGATAAGTTTCTTTGAGCCGAAATGCATTTATATTTACATTTAATATATTTACTTATAATATTTGCCCCACTATGCCAACCAATGATTCGAGGGTATTACAGCTTCGTCGTGGCAATACCATCGCCCGGGGGCGACTACCTGTTGTCAATTCAATGTTACTCGAAGCTGTGTCCTGCCTGTCCGTCTGTTTACCTGCGCGTGAGCCGAGGAGAAGTACCAAAGCCCGAGCCCGAGCCCGAGCTGGAACCGGAGCCGTAGGAGCGTAGCAGAGTCAAAAACTTAATGCGCTTTGGCATGCTTTTAGGCAATAATTCATGGATTAACGCCATTTGGCTAAAGCTGATTTCTTTGCTCGCTTTTAGCGCGAACCTCAGCGGAGGAGTAGGATGGGGGGCAGTATGGGACGGGTGTCTTTTTTGACATTCTTGCGACGTGACTAATCAAGTTACTCCCGGATTGCCAGCTACCCATCTCAGTCACTCAATCGCTGCATCTCTCGCTCTCTAATGATTCCGCTTCGCTCCATGTCTCGACTGCGATTTGCCTGGCGATTTGTTGACCACAACAAATTGCATTCTGCGGAGACCATAAATAACTCTCGTAGCCAGTTTCGGCATCGTCGGTGTCCTGCGTTGGGGTCCTACCTGAGAGTCCTACCCGGGGCCAGGCGGCACGTGCTAAGTGCAGGCTCCTTCAGGCTCATTAATCAATATGACAAGTGCCAGAAAGCGAAAGAGATGTGCAGGTAGTGGGAAGCGAGGAGAGGAGAGTGGAAGAGGAGGAGGGAGCATTTATGCAGTAAAACTTAATTTTAGAATATATATATTTCTCGTATAAAAACCTCCAAACTGACTTTAATCCTCCTACTTTACGCCTGAACAATTCATAAGTAACGTCAAAACTTACAAGCTGCTCTGCCCCCCTTGCGCGCCCCTGCCTTGGCTTGCTTTCTGACGTGCCTGAGCCTGACTGTGCTGCCGTCGCCATTGTTTCGCCGCCATTCGCGTCCTTGTCGCCATTTTCTATTTAGCTGAAACTTTATTCGCTTTCAGCACATTTATTAAGCACTCATTGTGCTTCAGTTGCATTGTGCGACGCGGCTGCAATTTTTTTTTTTTACTTTAATGAGCGAATTCATTTGCGGCGAAGTTGTTGCTAATTATGAGTGTCATCGGTTATCAAATCTAGTTACATCTGCCCGCACACACACACGCGCACACGGTGCACAGTGTGACCAATGCAGGCGCGCTGCTGTTAGCAGCTCGTTTAACAGTCGAACAAAATGAAAAAAAAAAGGCAGAATACTTGTGCGCTCTGCTTGTGTGTACATGGGGCTTGGCTTAGCCACTGCTGCTGCCGCTGCCGCTGCCGCAGCCACTGCCTCTCCGCTGTCGTCGCACTGTTTGGCTCGTGCGCTCAACACTGTTAGCTGTGTGTTAGTCACTGCTTAAGTAATCGTGGCGCTCTTCGCCCGCGCGCACGAAGCTGTTGCGGCGCTCACGATTCGTATTACAGTTTGCCGATGGCATCGTGTGACTTCGGCTTCGGCTGTTGCTGCTGCTCTGCTGCTGCTGCTGCTGCTACTCTGCTGCTGCGGCTGCAGGTCGGTTCGACTGGCCAGCGCCAGTGCTTCAGTTCTTCGGTAGCCCAACAACGCAGCACGCGGATGCTACGCTTCGTGCTTTTTTTCTTGTGGCCGCCTGCGTTTACAGCAGTGCTCTCTTTGATTTTGACTCTTAAACTTTGTACGCGCGCTCTCTCTCGCGCTCTCTCGCTGTGAATTTTGTACGCTCTCAACTCTCGGACACCACAAGCACTGTTGCTGCTGCTGCTGCTGGCGTCGCTGCCGTTGTGTGTTCTTGAGTTGGCTGCTGCTGCCGCTGCTGTTGTTGTTATTGTTGTTGTGGTGGTCTCGGTCTCGGTCTCCGTTTCGGTTTCGTTTGTCTGCCGTGCTGCTGCTGCTGCTGCTGTTGCTGCTGCTGCTGGTTTGATTTTTATGCGCTCCGCAGCGCCGCGCTGCCGTTGTCGCTCTGCAGCTGCGTTCGTGCGCTTTTTGAAAATAGTTACAAGATGTTCATCGGAGTGAGTAGAACGCCGGAGCGGTAAAATTGAAAGACAAAGACAAAGCGTCGTCACACATGCTCACACATACGCACGCAGTAACACGACGACGCACACGAAGACATCGCAAGAATTTTTCAGAATTGTAACAAAACGTAATTCAAAAATTTCTCAAAACTAAAAACAAGTGAAAAAGCTGATTAAAAAAAAAAAAATAATTAAACAAAACAAATCGAAATAAACACGCCCAATGCATCAGTGAGCACATGTTCGAGCGTGTTCAATCGCGTTCAAGTGCAAGTTCCACCCGCATATGGAAAACAAAATACAAAATACAAAATACAACGCGTGAGTGTTCGATATGCGATTGCCGTGAATCGTAAATCGAATTTCTATCGAAAATTCGAAATAGTCATCGAATTTAGTTTTAAAATCCATGTCTAAGTTAACGGAGCTGCTGTTCTTTCGTTATTTTTAACATCGCTGACCGCAAAGAATTTATCTCTATAAATAAAACAGACTAAAAAAGCAGCAGCAACTACAACAACAACAACAACAATAAAAGCAAAAAAAAAAAACAAAAAAATAATAACACAACACGCATCGCCGTTGCCTTCTGGCGCGCGCGCTCTAAAAAAAGACCCAGCAAATGCAAAGGGCAAAAACTCGAAAGTGACAACAACAACAAGTGCAACTGCAACTGCAGCAACAACAACAACATATCGGAAACTTGTAAAAAAAATTAAAAGAAAATCAAAAATTAAAGAGCAGCGCGTTCTACGGCATTTTCCACATGTGAGTGAATTTTTTTGAATGCTAAAAATAAAAGAAAATACGCACACTCTACGCACAGACTCTCTCCCTGTCTCCCTCCCTCTCTCTCTTCATCTCTGTCCCTCTCACTGTCTCTAACAGTTCCGAAACAAGTTTGCAAAATTAAACAAGAAGCAAAGCACCAACAAAATGATCGGTTCTGATTTTGTGTCGAAGTGAAGTGCGAAATAACTAAGAAAATTACTGCAACTCTACAAGCACACACACGCTCACACACAACAGCAGGCTGCGCATATAAACAAAAAAAACAACAAAGTAAAAATAAAAAATTATTTAAAAAATAAAAAAAAATGGAAATTTGAAATTTCATTTGATTTGATCAAACTTTAAGTGTTTACGCCAGCCTGCAAGGCAACTCTGGATACGCACACACACACACACCGACACACCAACGTTAGGGAGTGACCTTTTTCATATGCACAAAGAAAATAAAAATATTTCTGCAACGGGTGCAAAATACTGTTATTTTTTCTACAAGTTTCGAGTGCTGCGCTTGTTTCTTTCTACTGCTTTTTCTACAAGTTTTTCTACCACTTCTTCTTCTACAACTTCATCAACTTCTTTTGCTTCTGCATTGTGGAATACTTTGGATACGCATCCTCGCGCCCAAGGGAACGGTTTACGCCCTTAACTTTGTTTGAAGAAGGTTCGTAAATCTCTGCCGTGTTTTTAAGTTGAGCATATTAAGTATACGTATTGCGTATACGCAGTGCAAGTGCAGTTGGCAATCGATTTGAGTGCTAAAAAGAAAATATACAGAATTTGTATATTTAGTTTGATTTATTTGTAAAAAACAAATATTTAAAATTTGTTACTCTGCATCCTCTATTCTGAAATATATTTATTTGCTAAAACTTATTCTTTGAAAAAGTTGAAGCTACTTCGCTTAATATCACTCTTTAAAATTGAATTAAAATAATGACAATTAAAGCATTTCCCTCGCTTAATGCATTATGCATTTATTTGCGAAAATGCATTCAAATTTATTCAAATTGATTGATCAATATGAAAATAATTTTCAACTTAGTGTTGTTCATTTCACAACATTGCAAAAAAATACAATATATATGCAAAAGCAATTTAATAAAGTGTGTGGGTAGTGCAGCCTTTTTAGATTTTTAATTTGCATAATATATATATATAAATATAGTATAATATAATATATATATATATATATATATATATAGATCTGTTAATTTATGCTTAAAACTCACTCAATTAAAAACAATTTAAATTGTTGGCCGGCCACAAAAGTTTACCAGCTTAGTATAACTTGATGAGCTTTATTTGCTTATGTTTATATATTGATTGTTGTAAAAACAGTTTTTAGTTTTTTCAACTTAAAGCTAAGCTCAATTTTCAGTTTATTTCCTAGAGAATGAATCCCTGCAATTAGTGAGCTTTGCTTGAAAAAACCCAAAACATCCCAGGCGCAATTTCGCAATTTATAAATAAATATATCATTGCCTGTAACTGGAAGACCACAGCATATATGGATAATTGGAAATGGCCTTTCCGCTGAAAAAAATAGAACAACAGCAAGAAGTACAGCGTTGCCAGACACCTGTGTTGGTAACAAAGAAAGCAGCGACTGCTGTGGGGGCTGTGGGGACTGTGGGGGCTGCTTAGCCAAGTGCCTCGGCATATCTCATTACAAGCCCAAGGATCATTGTAAGCAGCATCATGATGATGATGATGCGGATGATGATGATGAAGAAGACTTTTGTCTGCCTGGCGGTACAAAGAAAACAACGGGAAAAAATGAGAGTGAAAGAGAAGAAAACGCCAGGCAAACACAAAAGAACTTTTCTCATTATCAACGCAAGTGTTTTAAAGGGGGAGAGAGCGAGAGGGAGAGCGGGAGAGCTGGGCAGAAATGGCTATGGCTCCTGCCAATCTGGTTGGGGGTTGCTATAGATATGGCCTGCACACTGGTCACTCATCTCTTGTTCCGACTCGACAGAACGACTTCAGTCAAGCGTCAAGCGAAGAGGCTCATAAAAAGCGCTGACAATTTTTACATTTGTCATAAATTTCGCGACAGTCGTAAATCTATTTTCTGCATTTTATTTGTTTATTTAAAATTCCTAAGAGCGAGAACAACAACAACGACAAAGCGAGAGCAAAGTGGGCGCCTGATTGATGTGACAATTCCTTAATTATTTTGCGGCGGAGCGAGGATCGCGCGTGGGGTTTAATTAGCAGATCTACGTATATGGGAGGAGAAGGAGGGACTGGTAATACATCAAAGTAAATTATGAAAGTGTCGTAGGGTTTATTCACATTCGACTTTGCCAGGTTTATTGCACGCTTATCGCACTGTCGTATCTCAGGTAGTGCGAGGTTCGGTCTGTCGATTGTTTTTCCCACGCTCACGCTAAATTCAAATTCTAAATTCATTTTTGGCAGCAAATAACTGATAAGCAGCTGTCTCTCGCTCACTGTGTGCGAGAGGGAGATAGAGCGAGAGAGAGAGAGAGAGAGAGAGGGAGTGAGGTAGCGCGTTTGTTTGCGCGAGTTCAATGACACATTTTATCATTTCGCCTCTGCTCGGATGTGGCAACATTTGGCCCAACGAATTCCTCACGCTGCACTTGATAAGCAACATCTCCGCGAGCATTTCTCAGCTCTAGAGGGGCGAGTAGGGGGGGTACCTGATGCGTCTCCCCTTCCGAAAATGAGCAGTTTTCTTGAGCAAAAACGGGGCCAACTCAACTCTACGTAATCATTTGCAAGTGTTCTGTTTTTCTGCTTCTTCTCTTTCGCTTCTTGTTGTGTAAATACTTTTGCAGCGATATCAAGTCTGGTATTCCCAGGGATTACGTATTGCAAGTCGAGGGTTGAGGTCTCTCTCCCTCTCTCTCTCTCTTAAGTTATCTGCAAAGTGTTGCTCGAATTTCAGCATAGGTTTTTAGCTGCTTGTCAGATCAGTCAAGGAACTGATCAAGCTTACTTAAGTATTCCTTTTTTTTCTTAAATGATGAAATAAATAAAAATAAAAACCTAACCAAACTTAATGCAGCTTAAGCCTAAAATAACTCTTTAGTATATTTTTATTGATCTAAACTTGAGCCATACGCACTCGAAATCTCTCAGCCCCGTCAATATTTCTGGCACATAACCTAACTTTATATATATTTTGCTTGCACATAACCTCACTGTATAGATATTTCTTGCACATAACCTGACTTTATTGAACTCTAGCCAAATTCTGCAGTTTCCCTGAGTATTACTTAAAACACAGCATTGATTTCTATTGCGAAACAATGTATTTTGCCGCTAAACCTTAAAGATAACTCGGAAAACATTTGATTGCAGTTTCTAAAGCATTTTGGAAACTTTTTCCATATATTTGTTTGTTTCAGAATTCGCAGTTCTTCAAAGATTGCCAAGAAAACGAAGGCAGAAAGGCTGAAGCAAAAACTTTTCGCAACTGATACGAAACACACTTCGCTCACGCTTCTGCATGCGCATCTTTTGATCTTAAGTATGCAAAATATATGGTACTACGATGCGAAACCACCCACCCAATTATGGCTCACACACACACACACACACGTATGCGTGTGTGCTCGTTTGTTGTGAACTGCAGTAAATAAGCAAAAATAAGCGCGAGCGAGGGCAGCAAATTTCTGCGCCATATTTCGCAGGCAGCGCACATAAATCTGCTTTAGTCCAAAGCCAACTTGGTCGAGGTTGTTCGAGATGGATGCCCGCCCCCTGCTCACTTACTGCACTCTACCCCCCCCCCACAACCCCCTAACCCTGCTGGCGTAATTCTTGCTGTTGCTGCTGCTGCTTGCCACCAAAAAGTAGCTGGCAATTGGCCAAAAAGGCATGGCCAAATTTGCCGCCTGTTGTTGCTGCCGCTGCCATCTTGTTTCTCATTCTTGGCTACTGGTTGAGGCCAATTGCAGCACGGGCCACGTACTGCTCCTCCTGCCCCGCTGCCGCGCTAATAAATAATTTTAATTGTATTCATTCTCGGGCTGCTCCACTTTCTTCCCCTTCCCGCGTTCGTTGTAGTTATGCTTCTTCTCCAGCCACAGCCACAGTCCGCTTATCAGTTCTGTCTGTGGTTTCATTTCGCTTTGGCAAACTTTGGCGCACTGATAAAAGCAAAACGCCACCGCGACTCACCTACAATTGTAGGCCCTTCCCTGCGCCTTCTTCTTCTCCTCCTGCCCCCTCTCCACACTCTTGCACTCTTTGTCAGTCAATTTGAGTCATCGTTGAACACGTCTCGAGCCCGGCGCGCTCTATGCTTTCCGTCAGATACGAAGCCAGCGCATTTGTATATTGCGCATACGCCTCGTGCACCCGCTTTTCCGACGCCTTCGTCACGTCTTGCACTTTGTGCCTGCCTCATTTGGACCGCGCTGGCGCTGCACTACAGTGGAACGTGCAAATCGCTAAGAAAAGCCACATAGAATAAATCGGACACAAATAAGTTGGTATTAATTGCGTGGCAGTAATTAGCAGAGTTATCGGTTATCGATATGTATTAAAGTCCACTAAAGTATTGAATAATAAGCAAAAAAGCTGCTGCAAGCAAAAACTAAATTGTTATCGATAAAATTGTAAGAATCGATAACAGTTAATAGGGAAATACGCATAAATTCCTAGACTTCAGGCGTATCGTTGTCAATTTTTTGTTCTAGCTATTTTATGGCTAAAAACAATAAATATCTGATTTATCGATAACTTATCGCTGGCAAAATTAATATTATATTTTCATTATTATATTATATAATTCTTTTTATTGCTATACAAGTAACTTCAGGTCCTACTAATGTGATATTTTTCTAGCCTTTTTATAGCCAACTTTTAATTGGCAATGCTATCGATAGTTAATCGTTTGCAATATTTACTAACTTATGCTTCTAATTGCTAGTGCAGAGAAATTCGCAGTCAGCTTTCTTTCTAGCCTTTTTATAGCTTTTAATCAAAGAAAAGTTATCGTTAGCTTCATTTATTTATGTTTCATATTGCTATTGCAGTGTAGTCGCGGTCAGCATTTTCTTAGCCTTTTTATAGCTAAAATTCAGTCGTAGACCGCAAAGTTATCGATAGTTTATCATGTGCAATATACGTATATCGTCTGCCACATTAATTAATGCTGATAAATGCTGCAACAAGCCAAGTGACACTTGCAACGACGCCAGCTGCGCAGTCAGCGTCAGCAGCGACCACGTCGCGACGTCGTCGTTTCATTGTGTTGCTGCTTAATGCGTCCCCTTTGTGGCTGCGCACAATGCGCTCAATGCGCTCGATATCTGCTGCCAATACGAATACACGCACAGATGGACACACCCACACACACACACATACATGTACGCACTGACTGTGTGTGTGTGTGTGTGTGTGTGTGTGTTTATAGGTGCGTTGTATTTATGCGCCTCGATTCTGGGCCAAGGTAGTTTTTATCTTTCTACTCTTTTTGCTCGTTGTCTGGCAGCTTTTGCTTGCTCGCTCATTGTTGTTGTTGTTGCTGCTTGTTTGTTGCTGTAATTGCAATCCTTGAGAATTTGTTGTCACACACACACACACACACACACGTAATTACAAACACAAATAAAGCACTTGGAGCACATTTTTGACCGCCATTCGTGAGTTGTCACGTCTTCATCGACTCGCAGAGCCCCTTCCTGTGTGACTGGCCTGCCCCTCCCCCCGCCAGCGGCATATGTCTTTTTTATGTATTTATTTTATTTTCGTTTTCGCTTTTGTTTTTTATCTCTTTTGCTCTGTCTACACGTTTCCTCTTCTATTAGTCACAGTTTTTTTTTTTGACGTCTTGTCTGATTGCTTGTATACACTTTTATAGGGTATCTATGCTGCTAAAACGCTGCAAGCGGGCAGTAGTATTTATAGGGTAGCGCATAAAGTAAAAATTGCTGCTTAAAACTAAAGTAAAGCCAGAAGAACCCAAAATGTTCAATATGCGTGTGCAGGGTAGCTAATAGTCGACTACGCTCGCTTAAGGCTTGTCTGCCGTTTACCGTGCATAAATATGACATTATTCTGTAATTTTGATAGACAATTTAAATTCATTTTTAGTCCACATTTGCAGATTTTCCATTTTCCCTTACTCAATTTTCAATTTCATCTTGTGCAATTGCAAAATTCGATGCGCCTGCCTCTTGCTCTAACAACAATTGGCACTTGCAACAATTGGTTGCCAAGTCAAATGAACACAATTGCCCCGCCTGCTCTCTCTCTCTCTCTCTGTCACTCTTACTCTCTGCTGCTCTCTCTCTCTCTCTCTCTCCTGCTTCCTTCAGGCGTTTCAGGGCCAGACAATGCCCACCAACTGTCATTGCAATCGATTCGAGTGTGCGACTTATGTTTGCCAGCTGAACGCCTTTTCGCTTGAGTCCCTGATGTGCTCGCACTCCCTCGCACTCTCCACCTCTGCCTCGCCATCTGCCACTCTTTCATCTCTCTCTCTCTCTCTCTCTCTCTTTGCTTGCTGCAATCTTCTTTGCGCTGCATCCTTGCTACATACGCCTGCTGTGTTTTCCATTTAGCTTGTGCAATCAATGGCATTACGCTCTCTCTCTCTCTCTCTCTCTCTGTGTATCCCTATCTCTTCTTCTCCTTCCCTGTCTCTCTGCCTCACTGCCAACTGTCAAACAAGTTAACACACACACACATATACCCACGTATCCTTGGTGTATTCCCTCCAAACTTTGTTTCCACTTTACGCCTGCAAAACTACTCAATGCAGACGTATCGTACCCCTCTGAAAAACTCGATTATTCCTGCCAGCTAAGCCTCTATATAGCGCCGCCCAAATTCCCTCAACTATACCCACTTCACACTCCATGCTAGCCCCCTCCCTAAGCCGCTCGCTAAGTCACTTTAAGTTCTCCTCGCCTTCCGCAACTCATTTCATTCTTTTTGTTTTTCTCAGTTTTTCGCCAAAGCTTTTCTCTGTAAATCTCTTCAGCATTCGCAATGCAGGCGCGGCCAGTGCCGGGGCAGAGCAGACATTCCTCATGCGCTTGTTTATGCAACACAGTTGTGAGTACACATAGTCTAGCCCCCCGCCCCGTCGTATCCCTCGAGGCCTTGTTTAGATTTATTGCTATGCCTGTTCTCCTGTTTCTGGTAGCACTTTTCACGTTATAATTGATGTGAGTTCTGGCTGGAAATTTAGGCAAGCTCTTGCTCTGCCTCTCTCTCTCTCTACCCCTGCTCCCTCTCTGAACCGCTCTCTGCCTGCCTCTCTCACTTCTCTTTCGCTTGCAAATTGTTTTCAGCTTGAGCTATTTGCATGCGAATAACTCAGGGATCAAGCTAAATAGAAATTTCCATCAATGATTCAATTAAGTCAAGTGCATTTTACACACACACTCGCAATCACACACACACACACACATCCGCACACACTCACACAGGGTTATCTTACAGACTTTGCCTGAAATCAATTGAGCTCGCAGGTGTGAAGGCGTCAACAAGACGCACTGCAAACGTACACGCAGCCAGTTAAGCGCCAGGCTTATGACCTACAGGGGCGTAGAAAGAGGGGGGGTATCGGTGGGGGTAGCTAGTTGGGAAAACGTAGGAGGGAAAGCTACGCATAAAGCTTGAGAAGCATGCGTGCTCAAATGACTGCAAAAGTAGGCAAATGAAACGCAAGATGAAACGAAAGTAAAGTAGCAGCACAATACAGAAAGATGATGTATTAGCATATACCCAGTAATAAAAGAAACTCGCAGACTAATTGGAAATGGAGCACACGCTCAACCCAGTCTGCAGCTTAAATATATAAATTGCTCTTATTCCGAAATAACAAGCTCAATCTTTCAGCTTTGCATGCAGATTACTATCGGCTGAGCATACCCAACTTGAAGCACAGCTTACAGGGTATGCGCTGCGCAACAGTCACTTTAATGATGGCAGCAACCCCCAAAAAGGCAGCAGCCTCAAGACAACATGTTTATTGTTGTTGTTGCGGCGGTTGCTGGGGTTGTAGTTGTTGCTGTTGCTGTACGGCTTGTTGTTGCCACTGTTGTTGTTGTTGTTGTTAGTGTGTGTGTTTGTGTGTGTGAATGATTTGGCGACGCCTGCTGATGACAAGTGTGGCGTGTTTTGAATACGCAGGACTATACCACTTACACACACACTTATGTCGCATGCATTGCGCACTTACAGACACATACGAAGCCACACACACCTCCACACAACTACACACACTCACACACACCCACACACACACACCTCCACACCCGCACACACGCTCCTGACGCAGACAATGCTCATTCGAGCACGCCCTTCTAATGACAGCACAAGGGAATCTCTCAAGTCGTGGCTTGATTACAACATGATACGCATTCGGGTACACTCAGACGGGTACTCACACACTTACACACACCGCGTAATTCGCAGCTTCTTGCAGGGTATTTGCCATTTGAATGAGGCTCTTTGCAAGGCAGCAACTTTGCCACTTTGCCACAGCGCAACAGCTGCGCATCACTCGGCTGGAGAGGGTTGCGCTGGGGCTGAGCAGGTAGCCGGATTCGACAAGGTACAACAGCTGCACGGCCTGCATTGATTAAGCTGTACCATCCGCACCTTAACCCTCCCCCACTCCCCCACTCCCCTACGTAACCCACTCCGCAGGCAACTTGTATATGCCGCAGCGGGGAATATCCAGGAATTGCCTGGTCAGCGCCATTTAAAAGTTTTTCAGCGGCATTTCCTGCTGTTTTCAACAGCAATTTTCCTCATTCTGCTCTTGTTGCTGTGTTGTTGTTGTTGTTGCTGTTGTTGTTGCTGTTTCCTATTTGCGTCTCGTCTGGCCTGGCAAAAGTTTTCCTCTTTTTTTCGCCGTTGCTTGTTAAGGGCTTCTGTTTTTATTTTCGCGCAAACAAGACGAAATTTCATTAGTTTCCATCAATCATCTGCCAATTGCTGCCACGCCTACGCAATCAACAGGGGGAGAAGCGGGAGAGGAGAGTACGAGAATTGCCTTGGAGTAAGACCAGTGAGGCTAGTGAGGTTAAACTCGTCATATGCGCAAAGTGCGCCTAAAAGGCTGCAGCAATTTGCCTATTTCGCCTGGAAGGATCCCTCGCTAACTCCCCTTCTACCTCTTTCCCTGTCAGGCTTCAAGGACACCTAAAGCGCTTGTACCTTGCTTAGACTATTGGTCCACCTTGTAACCTTTTCATCCTTGCTGAAATAAACATAATAATATAATATTACCTATGCAGAACTTAGACATTTAATAGCTGCAAAAAAAAACCTTTTCTCCTTCTCTTATGTCTACCTAGCTCTCGATCTCTTCTATACGCTCGAAGATATATTTTATTTGCATCCTTATAACATACATTTATATATGTTTGGTGCTTTTCACATCGTTTTGCTTTGTTAGCCTTGGCAAAATTAGTCGTAAAACACTGAAAAAAGGTGCCCAGCTTTGCCTGGCAAGGCTCTTAGTCAGTCTTAAGTCTTACTCCTATTTCCGGCCAACACTCTTTAGGCAAATCAATGTGGAATATGGCCACTAAAGTGGGCAAACCTAAATCAAGC
The DNA here is from genome assembly GCA_018151445.1 of Zaprionus inermis. Taxonomy (NCBI): domain Eukaryota; kingdom Metazoa; phylum Arthropoda; class Insecta; order Diptera; family Drosophilidae; genus Zaprionus; species Zaprionus inermis. The sequence goes on from JAECXD010001696.1 coordinate 3,593,445, forward strand.
CGAGCATTACCTTTTTCGTGTATCTGTTTCATTTCGGCATCGAGATGGAAATGGAAAACCAACTCGGTTTTCATTGCCTTTCCGTGCGCCCCGGCCACTCGGGGTAACCATTTCGGCGCGCCTGATGTGACTCACAACTGTGGGCAGGCTGCCAGAGCATCTGTGCTAGCAGATTACCCCGATGCCTTGGCTTGCTGCATTAACTCCTTTCGGTACTCCTCCTTCTCCTACTGTTGATTTATCTGTTTTTGCTTTGGTTGCACCCTCTCACCTGGCTCCTCTCATTACTGCTTTCTGCTCTTTAATCTGCCGCTTTTTTGTTATTGATAATACTCATTCCATTGAAGATACTTCTTGTCTTTCTTCATTTCCATTATATGCTGTTGTTTCTTCTCTTCTTTCTCTTTCTGCCTTTTCTGCACGCAGTCCTGCTTCTTCTACTTTCCCTTTACCTTCTGCTTTTTGCTGCTACACTTCTTTCTTTTCTTTGCCTAGCTCTTCCACTCACTCTTCCTTCCTTCCCTTCATTCCTGCTCTGCCTTAACCCTCTGACATCCTCTTCTTACTCCTCACATTTCTCTGCTCCCAACGCCTGCTCTTCGTACTACTTCTCTTCTCACTCCTCCGCTTCCTGCTCCACCTTTATATTTCTTCTCCATCTCCTGCCCCGCCCCCATTCAGTCGAGCATCTTCCCTGGCTCTTTCCAACCTGCCTCTTCTCCTTCTACTCCTGTTCCCACCTCTGCCTTCCCGTCCACCTTTGCCAGCAGGTGCAAACTGATATATGGCACAGGGCAAAGTCGTTTCAGGCCCAGGGTCGTCTAATATATGTTGCCACGTGGCGGCGGTTGTCCTGGCGCGCTTCAACCTGAGACCATGTGTGTGTGTGTGAGTGTGTGTCTGTGTGTCTTCCCCTAAGTGTGTGTGTTTCGTGTTGGTTTTGCTGGCATGCTCGGCAATTTGAGTTTCTAATCAGGCTTATTTTATGTCCGCCAAGCGCGCACTTAATGCCCAAATTACATTTTTAGTTATCCTGGCAGGCTGCGCTGCTCTCCTTGTTGTTGGCCATTTGGCTGGCATCGGAGTGGGGCGACTGCTGATTCCTTGTTTTTTTTTGGCAAACGCTGCGCATACGTGATAAATTTCAAGGCGAGCACGGCCTGGCAGCATTTGCCGGGTCTCTCTATGCGATTTCAGACACATTTAACAGTGCTCTGCCCTTAGCTAATTAGGCCAGTACGCGGGGACAGGGGTTAAGCCGGGTGGAGCAGGGGCTGCATGCTGCGGCGACGCTCTAACAAAGCCAAATACCAAAGACAGCAGCAGCAGCAGCAACAACAACAATGCCAATTGTTCGCACTGACAGCAGCATTATCGTTAGCTGAAACGGCGCAGGGCGCAGGCTGGCAGGAAGCCTGGGTTAGACAATGGGCGGCACTTGAGGCCGTATTTGTTGGCTTGGCTTGTTGGCTCGGGCTCGGCTGTGCTGGCCAAAATCTGCCGGTTTCTCTCTCTTCAATTGCAGCCCATTGTCCTTTTTTTGTCTCGTCTACGCCTCAAAAATCATTATCATTATGTTTATTACAGCCGCTTTTGTTGTTGTTGCGGCTGCAGTTATTGTTGCCACGCCCGTTGTTGTTGTCCAGCCTGTAGTTGCTGATGTTGTTGTTGTCGCACAGTCGGCTTAGATTGCCTTGTCCTGGCAATTTGTTTGCGGCCTCATCGCAGTTGGAGTTTTAATTTGGTTGGGTTGCGCTGCAAAGTATGCTATGAGAAGCTGTAGGCTACAATGTTGCATGTGTGTGGAGGCGAAAGAGGTGGATAGAAAGGACAGAGAGTTATGCAGAGAGAGAGAGAGAGAGGGAGGTAGAGCGGGCGCACAAGTTGCCGCCGCATTCATCAATCAATCAATGCGCACTGAATGCGCTGCCTGCTTGAAAAGAGTTTGTCAATGCAGTCAGTTCAGAGCGAGAGAGAGAGGGAGGCAGATATATAGAGGAAGATAAATAGAGGCAAATAGCGAAAGAGCGAGGGGGTAACAAGCAGCAAGGGCGCAACACACATTGAGTGTCTGTCAAGCTGCTTTTGATTTGACACTCGTCTCATTTGCTCATGCAACTAATACGCAAACCCAGCATCAGTTACTGCTGATAGGCAGCTAAATACCCTGGACAGACAGATGGTCTGCATAGTGCGGAATCCTAGCTAACAAGATACTCTAAAAAGGCAGGCCTAAAGATAACCTGTACAGCTTGAGTAGACAGACAGCTAACCTAGACAAACTGCAACCCTAGAAAGAAGGCAGGCTAAGCAGACAGTTAGGACTAGGCAGAGGGATACCCTAGACAGCGCAGATACCCCTGAAAGACAGGCAAATTAGTACCCCAGACAACTGTCCTAGTTACCCTAAGCCAAACTGAACAAAAAGCAGCCTAGGCAAACCCTAGAACCCAGCATACCCTATTGCTATTGCTCACAACACACAGCAAGTTTTCTATCTCGTAATTAACTCAAATGTTTCCCCTCTTTCTGCATTTCAGCTGATATGTTAAATGGTTCAACGCAGCTTCGCCACCCACTGTGCCTAACGGTAAGTTTGGTTTTCCGCGGCAGAAACTCATTAAACGTAAATGTGGCCAAACAATTTAAACTTTGTGGCAGCCAAAAAGACGCAAAGCGAGCTCATAATTCGCAGGCAGCGACACAGCGCGAGGCAAGCAGGGACAGCAAGAGCGAGGGAGAGGGAGAGAGAGAGAGAGAGAGAGAGAGAGAGGGAGAGAGAGAGGGGGAGCAAGCGAGTGAGTGGAGACAGACAGACAGTCAGAGAGCGAGGCTTAAATAGCTAATCAAAAATACATATTGACACCACTCGGCAGTCGGGTTGGGGAGGGGAAGCACAGGAGAGGCGAGGCGAAGTGGGGAGGAGGCGACAAGCGAGGCAAACTCATATGCGAACGGTTAACGGGCTCAAGGCTTTTCGCCTGGCCCGCCCTGAGGGCAAATACCAACAATTTGTGTGCAGTCGTGTGTGTGAATGTGTATACTGCAATGTGTGTGTGTGTGTATGTGTGTGTTGTGTGTGTGTGTGTGTATGTGTGTGTGTGTGTGTGTGTGTGTGTGTGTGTGTGTGTGTGTGTGTGTGTGTTTGTGTGGGTCTGCTTGTGCAGTCGTGTGCGTGTGTGTGTGTGTCTGTGCGTATACTTAATAAAGTTAAATAGACACGAAAATGCTTAAATTAATCATACGCCATGTTGTCTGTAGAATCAACCGGCTCTCACACTCTCTCGCTCTTTCCCTCGCTCTCTATCTATCTCTCTCCCTCTTGCTTGTGCAGAGAGCTTGTCGCCTACATGGAGATTTCAGTTCGTCAGGGAGTAAGACGAAAAGGGAAGACGGGAAAGCAGCTAGACCGGAAGCAGGGTAAAGGAGAGGGTGAAGAGCGAAGTAAGGAAGAGTAGTGTGAAGTGGGAAGAGTAAGGGAAAGCAGAAGTAAGGGAAAGTGGGGTGTAAAGAGAGGAGTATGGGAGTGTAGTGTGAAGAGGAGTGCGAAGCGAAGACAGGAAAGGATTGATATGATAAGCTAGAGGGAAGGGAGTGAAGCCGAGAGGGGAGAGCCAGGAGTAATAAGGCATGCTGTGAGTAGTGCCAGGAAAGTAGTAAAGTGGCGAAAGGGTAGGCGGAGGAGGCGTGGCAACAGGGAACGCCTACTCCGCTTGTCGAACTCACCCAAAGCTGTCATTAGTTGAAATCACATGTCATTGACAGTGAAAAGTGACCCCAAACACACACACACACACACACACAGATTACACATGCCTGCGTGTGTGTGTGTGTGTGTGTGTGCGTGTGTTTGCAAGGGGCAAAGCGCTTTGTGTCAAGTGTGAACAATTGTTGTTGTTGTTGCACGGACTGTTTGCCTACGTGTCAACTGCTGTCAGCGACAGCGCAGTCTGTTAACTCGCTCACCCGCCCCCCTCTCGCCAGCCCCCCCTCTCCACTACCCTGCCACCTCCGCTCTCTCTCTCTCTCTCGCTCTCCTTCCTCATGGTTGCACACATCTGCTTGTTGTTTTATGACAGTTCATTGATATTCATTTGGCTGCATGTGATGTAGGACGCACGCTTGTTCAGGCCTGACCAAGCCCAGTTAGCCCACTGTCCTCCCCCGCCCCCCCCTCACAACCGAGCCCCTGCAGCCTCGCTCTCCCGCAAATTGCCCTCGTTGGTTGCCAGACAACAACAACACGCAGAACAACGATGCCAGTCAGGAAATTCAATTAAAAACGCAAATGTGGCAGGGAGGTGTGTATGGAGTAGCTAGCGCGATGTAGATGAAGATGAATACCTCGCCGGGTGGCCCGCAAATCGGCTTACCTCTAGCTGGCCAAGCCACGCCCACCATCGCCACAAAGTCAATCAAACTCACGTTTCATTTCCTCTCCGAGTTTTGCCCTTTTTTATAGCATACTTTGCTGCGTCGCCGGCATAGCTTGACCCCGCAGGCACGCCACGTCGTTGGCTTCCAGTTACGTTATAGATTCATGTGCGACCCGGGCGCCATGAATATGAATGCCAGTGCAGCTCTCTCTCTCTTCCTCTCCCTCTTCCACGCTGCTCTCTGCACTTTTTGTGCAGCTTTCTTTTTCTAGTTAGAAAAACTTAAGCCTCGAGCAGAATGTTACCCAAGACGATGCCAGGGCTTTTATACGCTTTGCTATTTGCTATTTGCTCAACCTGCTGACTATCTCAGCTCTGCCCACTCGTTCTTTAAAGTTTAAGTGGAAGCTGGGCAAAAAACTTTGCCGGCAAAGCAAAGCTCAAGCCGAAAATCTCATCAATTTTTCAATGCACACCTGAGAGGGTACTACGCTGCCACAAGTAGCGGCAACAACAGCAGCAACAAGCGGGTTAGAACAACGTGTAGGGAGAACAGGGAGTACAACAAGTGGCAACAAAATTAGCCAAGTTGCCGGACAAAGTTCCGTAGCGAAGCGTAAATTTCAGCTGACTCGCCAATTCATTGATATACATCTATATACAAGGCTCTCCCTTTCCATGAGTTCTTGTCTTGCTCTCGTTCTCCCTCCCTCTCCCTCTCTCTCTCCTTCTCTCCCTCTCCCTCTCTCAGGCATTTACTGCAAACTGACAGCAAGACACTTAATCCGCACGTTTACACCTCAAAGCACACACACAAAATGCGTATCGAAGCAGACCCACAAAAGCTGATCTAAAGGCATGCGGAGAGGGCGAAGGAGTGAGAGAGACAGAGACAGCAGAGCTGGCAATAAATTCGCGCATCTACTTAATAATTAACTGGCCAAAGTTTTTGGCCACCGCAACAAAAGATGCCACTGCCCCGGCCAAAAACAATATAACCGCAGGCGCAAAGGGGGAGAGCAGAGCACGGAGTAGACGCAGCGGTAGGTGGGGCAAGGGTACCCGGGCAGGCAGCTTGTTTATTCTGCGCTTTGAGGGGGAATTACCTTAAGCCAGATATCGAAACGGTTAACGATTGCGCTGCAGAGCGCGACGGATCTTTCCTTGTGATGCTTTTAAACTGATGTTTTTATTGGGTTAAGTCTGGCGTGGAGTGGAGAAGGAGCTTTAGTTTGTAGTACTGCTTCCTAATCTGCTTCATAATCCGCTCTAGCTGCACTTTCACTCTTAACATGTATTGCAGTTATAGAATCGAATCCAAGAGAAAGCAAAAACAATCAAGCTTTACTTCTCAGAATCCGTATGTTTCCACACTTTTCAGTTCTTTTTGCTACTACTTTCTCTCTGCCTAGCACTCTTTTCTTTTTCCTCTGTCCTCTGCTTTTCAATCTTCTTCAATCTTTCACGTTTCACCCCAGACACTCGCCTATAGCACCCTATTAGACCCCAAGCAACTGCGGCGATTACATGCGAAATACGAAGTTTGCTTTAATTGCACTTGAACTCGGCCCCCTGTCGCAGACCCTGCCCCGTCCCCCCCTCGGCGGCCCCTCTGCCCGGCAACAACAGTTCGAGTTAATTTGCTCGGCGTCGAGTCGGCGTTGTGCCACAGTTGCTCATTAATTACAGCTTAGTCGTACCCGTAATGATGTACCTGCAGATGCCGAGATGTTGTTACCAGTTACTCAAGGTACCGCTGCCCCCCCCCCCCCTCCAACGTTCCCCTCCCTAGGCGCTCCCCTAGCTATGTTTGTTGTTGTTATACTTCTTGTTGTCTTATTATCTCGCTGATTTCTTTCAGCGGATTGTGCTGATTTTCGCTGCGACCTTAGCGGACCCTTTTGCTGGCCTTGTTATCCTTGCGCGACCGCTTGGCTTTTACTTATAAATATCGTGTAATCAAATACACAAACACAGAGAGAGAGAGGGAGAGAGGGAGAGAGAGAGGGAGAGAGGGAGAGCGAGAGGCAGCGAGGCAGTTCAGGTTTGCCTTCGCTTTGGATTTCCTTCGTCTTCATTTCTGTTTGATTATTTTAAGCCATCGCTGTCTGCCTGGTTTTTCGCCTCGCCGGCCACGCCCACACTGCGTATTTAATTAAGCAAATAGCAGGCAGCTGAGCAGCTGCGCTCGGTATGCTCTGCCATTTTTTTTTTTGGCCTGCTCTTTTTGGGTCTTTGTTTTTTATTATGTTGCGCTGCCTTTTGCGGCGGCATGCTTCGCACTTGTTGCCCCATTTTGTGGCAACTTTTGTGGCGACTTTTGATGTCTTTTTTGGGGCGGAATTAAATATTGAATCGGGTAGGCAAAAGGGAAGGAGCAAAGGAGGCGCGAGCGTGCAATTAAAGCGGGGTCTGACTAAGTGCACGAAAATAATATGATGATATCAATGATAAAAAAAAGACACTCTATTGATAGTTTCTTCTACTAATGTTAGATTAACCAACACTTTATACAGTATTGTAATAAGTTCTCCTATTTCTAAGCCAGCAAGCGTAGCAGGCACACAACTCGTATATACCCTACCTGGCATTTAAAAAGCATCTAAGACAACACTGTCGCTAGTATAGTCTCGTGTGCTCAATCGACTTGGCTAAGACCGTAGCACTAGTACAGTCTGTACAAAACGTGTATACCCCAGCTGGGCAGGGTATTAACACACTTGCCACACAGCGCTACGTGCCGCTGTCTCTGCTGCATGCCTCATAACACAGTGTTGCAAGTTGCCAGCTGCGCAGCTAACGTATCTGCCACATGCCGTTGCACATTGATTTCTTTTGCCTGGCTACGCTCAGCAACTTGTCGACTGTGTCTCCCCGGTCGCCTTCAACTGCACTCAGTGCCAATTTGCAACTAAATTGCAACGCCTGTCACTCGTGCCACAACAACAGTGCCAGCTGAAGAAATAAACTGCAGCATTTTTATTTTGATGTGCGATATGCTGGCAGGACCAGGCAGGAAGACAGAGTGTGGGAGTGGGACAGGACTGCGCACCCCTCCCCGCCCGCTCTGTGTGCCCGCTCGTGTTTTGCCTGCTTAAGCGAATGCCACGCCCGGCTGCACAGGCAGCCAAGCAAGCAGGCACAGTGGGAACCTTTGCTGTCTTGGCTCGTGCGGCATGCGGCACCCGCAACGTAATTGAATTTTAATAAAATTTTAAAGCAATTAACTTGCCTGCTGCGTCGCGCGTCTTGTTTGCAACAATTAATAATGCATTAAGCAGAGCGAGAGAGCGGCAAAGCGAGAGACAGAGACAGAGAGAGAGAGAGAGAGCGAGCGAGAGACTAGCTTAAGCCGAAATGTCAAGACTGCAACTGCAACTGCAACGAGTCGCGTTGTGTCGAGTCAGGGTCGCCGCGCGCTCGCACACGGCCAAAGACAACTTAATTAACCTCGACCTTCTACAGGCCGCGACGCTGACGTCAGCCCACCGTCAGCAGAACACCCTACCCCTACCCCCACCCCTACCCCTTCCCCGGTCAATCCGCCGTAGCAGGCCTGCATTTTGCCAAACAAGCCACGTTCAATGCCGCCGCAGCACCGCGTCCAGTTGACCATCGCCGCTGCCACATTAAGACATCAATAATGAAATAGTTAATAATGCGTGTGCGTGCAATGTAAATATGACGGCAACGGCAACGGCGACGGCGACGGCGACGACGCTGCGCTAATTGCCAATTCAGCAGCAGCGAGCGAGTGAGACGGCAACTGCGCATTGTGAATTTTGCGCATGCGCAACGCAACAACACAACGCGCTGGATCGTGCGAGAGCGCTCTCTCTCTCTCTCGCTCTCTGTCTCCCTCTCTCTCTCCCTCTCTCTCTGTCTCTCTCTCTCTCTCTCTTCGCTCAGCCGGCACTGCGCGAAACCCGTTTGGCAGCCTCCGCTCTTGTGTGGCAGCTGCTGCAATTTCAAGAACCGGGTCAAGGTTATTGCTGCAGCCGATCATAGCCAGCGGCAAAGTCAACGACAACGTCGGCGTCGCTGCCGACGAGGCGCTGCATCGGCATCGACATCGGCATCGGCATCGCTTTCGCCTTGTTCGCTTTTCGCATTGAAAGTCAAGTTCGTGCACACGTTTGATTGACCATGGACGCGGCGACGGTGCGACGATGCGACGTTTGGGGGGGTGGACACACTGGACGTGCGCTCATGCTCGTGATGATGATGTCGCCGATGGACGCCAGGGGGCGCGACATCAAACATGTTTGACGCAACATGTGTGTGCGTGTGTGAGTGTGTCCACAAGTGTTTTTTGTTTCAGCTGTTCTAATTGGAAAGATCGCGCAGGAAAAGTGGGGTTAGAATTGATAGAAGTGTAGAAAAAGCAAGGGAAATATGATGGGAATTTTAAGATACATATATATAAAATCGAGAGAAATATATTAGAAATTTGATGATAATTAAGAGAAGAATATTTTATTATTTTTGAGATGCTAAAAAATCTGACAGAAATGTGCAAATTCGAAAAAAAAAATATAACAGAAATTTTGAAAATTAAGGGATGTACAAATATTATAAATTTATTATCTAGAATTGTAGAAAATCAAAGAAAATAAAAATTAATGGAAATTTTGAACATCGTGGAAAATGTATAAGAATAATAAATAATATGATAAATGTATATCATAGAAAATGTAATTAAATTATACAAATTTTTTAGTAACTAAAATATATAGAAAAAATCGGAACAAATCCATCAGAAGTAAATAGAAATGCACTAAGTGATAGTAAATATTCCCTATATATGAAATAAATATGAAAAAATCAAGGAAATATATTTAAAAAAAACTTAGAGAAATATAGAAAATTGAGAAAAATATATTAGTTATCGAAAGAAATATGGAAAATCAAGTTAAAAATGTTATAAAATGTTATATACTACGGAAAAATCGTTCAGCAAGAATTCATTAAATTTCCACTCTCAGAGTTCATTTTCCCAAACAAATCGCTCGCGTCAGACCGTAAGCTGTCTGTCTTCGGCTTGCACAGGGCATATTTCATTACATTACAGAGTTACAGATACATATATATATAGCTTTTAAACGTACTTGAAACGCTGCTCGGCTGCACTCGACTTCTTTGAGCTCGGGAATATACGCTTTTCCACCTTCTCGCCCTGCTTATTTTCCTGCGAAACTCTTGCCGTACATATAGACGAGCTAAAGCTGACGTCACGGGTCGTCTGAGTTGAGCGCACATTAATTTTCATTTACTTATGAAAATTAATAGCATTTTTCCCCACGAGGAATCGAAGGAAGTGCAAAAGAAGAATGACTGACAAAGGGGAGACTCAAAGATTCCACTTGAACATTAATCAGAAGCCGAGAAAATTGCGAGAAGCGAACGACAGGCGGCGCCAGCAGTGCGAAAATTACGCGAAATGCAAACAAAGTTAAAGATAAATGTAGTTGGTCGCCCCGTGCCCAGGGCGATTGGAATTGGAGAAGAAAAATCGCAGAAACACTCCAGTTATTTTATGATATTGTATGCAGAAAACAACAGGATTATAAAGGTTGTAATAAGTAGATAATTAGGAAATACGATAGGAAAGAAGAGAGAGCAAGGCAAAGAAATGAATTGGGGGACAGTGGGGGGCCAGAGTAGCGAGAGAACAGAGAACAAAGCAAACTGTCATTCAAAGTTGCATTTCAAAGTCAGCAACACACACAGCATACACGATGCATGATAAGTGACTATATGCATGTGTCCAGGGGTGTGCATGTGCCTGTGTGTGCGAGCGTCTTGCACAGTGTGTTGATTTAGATGCACAGCGTTAGATTTGTTGACGCAGTTGACCCTGAAAAGCGATGACTGCAAGACAAGCAGAGCTAGAGAGGCAGAGAGAGAGAGAGATAGAGAGAGAGAGAAAGATATAGTGAGAAAGAGAGCAATATGGAAAGCGGCAGAGATAGAACGACGCATAAAGCAAGGGAATGAAAAGCGAACCCAATCAAAGCATGACTAAGTCGCGTCGAGGCGCCCCACTTCGGACCGTGCAACACGCAGCGCTTGCGTTGATCTTGAACCAAAAAGCGCGCGCGAGCTGCTCAGGGACAGCTGCAGCAGTCGCGCTGCACACGGCGTTGCATGCGACGGTGCGTAAGCGCGATTCGCACTTGAACTTGCTGTAGAGCGTTTTGCGGACGGCTAACGCGGCGTATGCGCAATTGCCATATTTGCGCATTGCGCATACGCAACGTTGTTGACCTTAAAAGCAGCAGCGGCAGCGGCAGCGGCAGCGCGCCTAATTAGACTCGCGACTCGCGACTCGCAACTCGCAACTCGCGACTCGAGCGGGTTGTCAAGTGCATTCGCAGTTGTTCTCTCCGTTTGCCTGTTTGATTATCAATTAGTCAACTGGCAACGCGATTGATGATGCGGCCGAAGGCAATGTAGATACATCCCCAATCCCCTCCTGCCCCCGCTCAGCTCCCTGCCCGCTGCCTTCCTCGGCAAATGAAGTCAATGTCAAAGCAAATTGAGCAAACTATTTTGCAGTCTGTTTGCCATTTGCATAGTGCAAAGCGTTCGCTCTCTCTGCTCCGCCTCTCTCTCTCTCTCTCCCTCTCTGTCTACGTTCTCATTACATTTATCGCTGCGTGGTTCGCTGCGATCACACATGTTTTTTTCATATATATATTATACTATTTGCTCATGCTATATTTGCTCTATATATAGAAACGCTTTATGGGGCCTGTTCGGCCTCTGTTGCTGCCGCTGCCGCTGCCGCTGCCTCTGCCGCTGCTTACTCACGCGATGCTCTGCACAGTGTTTGGCGATAAGCACAGCCACTGCACATATATATATATTCATATATATAACATACATATACTTGTGCAGTTTAGGTATAGCAAAGATTGTACTGCAGAAATTGGATAAACCAAATAAATCATTCAAGCTTCTTAGAATTAATTTGCAGTTAGCTTAAGAACCCTCTGATCCATCAAGCATATATATTCTTGATCGGAAATAACAGCAAAACCTTGCTAGCTGGCGCTTAGCCCTATTCTCTTTGAGTTATTCTCTTTATTCACTTTTAAAATTGTCTTCTTTGTGTTTTTCTAATTTGAGCAAAATAATAGCATTACATCGCATATCATATAGTAAATCTTATCTTCTATATATATAATATATATGCCCTTCAAACTGGCCAGCGCCTAACTTAGAGTTGTTTTCTTACTGCTCTGCAAATTTGTTTGAAATCACATGAAAAATACTCGAGTTCCTTAAGAAATTTCTTTGAAAGTATATTTAATATATACAATATATACGCTACAAATTTAAGCAGATAGCCATTATTATACCACAAGCTTTGATCTATTAAAAATTAGGCCAAGTTGAAACTCATTATCTTTAAATAATATCTCTTAATAATATCTCTTAAATAATATCTCTACAAACTATCTCCTGCTGCATACGTTCATCAAACTCGCCGTAATTTATCTTAAAGGTCTCTGCTGTCTGCACTTTTAATTTTAGCAAATTCCCATGACTATATTCGCAATATTTAGCAATATTTTATTATTGAGTTTATTCAAAATTGTGTCTTTTTTTTTTTTTTTTTTTTTTTTACATTGCAAATTCTACAAGTTCTTTTATGCAAAACCGCATGCGATTCCTATGGCATATTTGGCGCTTTCGCCACAGCTGAGTACCAAGGACCCTGTTTAGCGTCACCTCACCCACTCCCCCCCTCTCCGCAAGCACCCGCTGCCATTCGCGTCGCGCTGTCGGGGCACGTTCGCCAATTGGCGCACGTTTTTGGTGTTTGCAGCCTTCGGCATCGTCGTCGTCGTCGTCGTCGTCGTCGTCGTTGCCTGCCAAAGTTGTCGGCACATTAATCATTATTTAATGATAAGCGCAAGTTTTGTTTATTAAATATGCCAGTCGAGTGTTTCTATGCTGCTGCTGCTGTTGTTCTGCTTGTTTACGATCGGCGATTGCCACGCGTCGATTGTGCCATAAATCGCAATTTGCCACGCTGCAAACACGAAACAAACAATTTGCAACCATTTTCGGTCTGCCAGCGGCGGCATCTGCACTCGGCGCGCAGCCAGGTGGGTCACCTGCCACGTGCTCAATCCTCGCCAGCGCCCAAAACATAAATAAGAAATGATGAAACGAAGAAATGAAGATGCCAAACGGCAAATGCGAAATGCGCAGTGTGAGGAAGCTGAAGCTGCTCCGCGTGTGACACACTTTTTGCCGAACGGCACGAAGCCAACGCAGACTGAGCAGGCTGCTCTCGCTTTTGTCCTTTGAGTGGCTGCTCTGCCGCGCGATTGGTGGAGCGGCATCTGTGTCACGTTGTCTGTCACGTAGCAAAGCCGCAAAACCAGCGCAGTGCTGCCTCGGGATTTTGCTATTTGCGCCTGTTGCGGTTCATAAAGAGCAAGATCTGAAATCTGGGCCGAGTCGGCAGCCAGTGTATTAAGGTTGGCTAATAGCATAAGCCGAAATACTACAAGGGAGTGTACTTTAAAGAAGCATTGCAAATATTTTCAATACATTTGATTTCCTTACTAAAAACACAGACTTAGAATTTATATATCTGCCAAGTAAGCAACTAATTTGGTTTAGAAAACCCTTCTGAAAGTAAATTCCCTTTAGAACTTTCAATATTTTAAATAGAAAACTAATTTCCGAAATGGAAAATTTGATATACAATTTTTGATGGCAATTTGTGTAGGAGGCATGGGGCCAGATTCCCCTCAAGCGATGTCAAGATTTGGTGAACTCCATGCCACGTCGGTGTGAGGCTGTGATAGCTAAAAAGGCTATTTAACAAAATATTAGGTCATAGCCTAATTACATATTAGTAATATTTGGTTATTTATAAAATATTTTGAGTTTTATTAAGTTTTTTTCCGAATTGATGACTTTTACTGCTATTTCAATGAACAGCATAATATAGACCTTTTGTTCAGTTATTGGCAATATCATCTAAAATGTTAAAGTTAACCAAATGGAATAGTTGTTATATGGTTTATAACTAAATACATTAAGCCTTTATGAAAAGAATTGATTTCAAATCAGTGTTTGTAATAGTATTTTACCATCTTGAACGTGAAGGTGGTAAGCACTGCTATTTTTATGAACACAGCTGTATATCGTCTCTTAAGCTAAACACTTTTAAGTTTCAGTTAAGCCAATCAAAGAGTCTAATTGCAAACCAAATATAAGATTTCATAAGCAAAACTGAAATATTCCTCTGGGAAAGTCTAAACTAACTGCGTATAGCTCTACTCCTTTTGAAGATTTAATGTAGCTTTTAAGAAAAACCCTTTCCAAAATCAATTGCCATTTAATATAACAAATTTCTTGAGACAAAATTGACTTGTACTTGGGCTAAAGCAAAACTCCCTGGAAAGATCAAAGCCTGCACATGTGCTGGTGTAAGGGGTTGCTCTATGATTTCTCTGCCTTTTCGCTGTCAGTGTCGGCACGGCCACAAGTCAAAGTCAGCTTATAAAATATGAACGAGGCACCTTGTGCCGTGACTAGGGGCCGCTTAATCCTGTGGCTGATGCTGCTGCTGCCAAGGAACGTGGAGAGAGAATTCAACTTAAAAGCTTGTCACACATTCTGTTGCGAGGTGGCAGGCCACGCCCCCTTTTCTTAGCTGCAAGCGAATTCAATTTCAGAGCGTGTCCTTCGCCTCGCACTGCCTGCGCTTGCTTTATGCCAAAGAAAAGTTGCCAAGTTAGTTGCAGCCTGAAGGAGAAGTGTGTCAGGAGCTGAGGAGTGGTAGAGGGGAGGGTGGGGAGAGAGAGAGAAGTGAGAGAGGGAGAGACGGAGAGAGGCAGAGAGGCAGAGGTGAGAGCGGCAGAATCAACTACTAAAAGTATTATTATTGTTGCTTGCACCTGCAGGTGGTTTTGCTTTACTTTGTCACGGATCTGTTTTCTTTGCAACTTGCCACGTCAGCAGCGCACACGCCCCATGTCGAGCACGGGTGGCAGGTGTGTGTGTGTGTGTGTGTGTGCAGGAAGTTAAATAGGAAATTTTATATGCTTTTATAACTGCGAACGTGAACGTGTTTACAAGGACGTCGCCCACTTGCAGCCGCTGCCTCAAATCTCAAGCGAGTTTCCTGCTGTGCGTGCGTGTGTGTGTGTGTGTGTGTGTGCTGGTTACCTGGCAACAACTTGTACGCTCGTTTGATCAAGTACCGTTAGTGGCTTTGCGGCTTTGATGGGGCGCGCTTTTGGCTCCTGCCCTTTTCATCAAAATATTGTCCCAAATAACCGAGACCAAAAAATTAATCAAATTTGTCGATGGCAACGCAAAGAGCGGGATTTCAAGCGAATATGCGTGGAAAGGGAATGCAGGAGGGCAGAGGGGTAGGTTGACTGAAGGGGCAGAGAAATAGGAACCAGGACCAGCATGGAGAAAGGAAGAAGCAAGTCTACTGGCAAGGTATTAATATTGATGGAAAGATGTCCACAGAACAGAAAGCAACTAGTAAAAGAGGACTGGAAAAAGAACAGAGAAGGCAGAAACCAGAGAGAAACTAATAGGGTATGGAACTATAAGGTGAAAGGGACTAGCAAAGGAAAGGAAATGAATTGGAATAGGCCTGCAAGAGAGCTGAAAGATTACGGAAGTAGATAAGAAATTTGAGTCGAAAGAATGCCTGGCAAGAAACTGGAAAGGATGCCGGAAGAGAACGGTCAAGAGATTAGGAGTAGTTCTGCAGAAGAATGAAATGTCAAACTGTAAAGAATGTGGCATTTTAGACTGAAACTGGAACTGCCAGAGTGTCATGGACTGGGCTAAGGGTAGAACGCAAGCGTAACCCCAACTCTACAAGAGTCTACGTGGTTGATGGTAAATAGACTTTTGTGGTTAGCTAGCTTTCTGTGTGTTACCAAGTCCGACAATCTGTCTGTCTCAAAATGATATACGTATTTTCTGTAACTTTATTTGCCTCAAGCGTTGCAATTGAGCCTGCTTCTGGCCAAGCCGAGCAACTGCAGCAGTTTGGTGTGAATTTGTGCAGCTTCATTAAGCCGTATCCTGTGGCCAGCTGCACTTACCCTACACACACCCTGCACACACCCTGCACACACCCTACAGACACCCTACACACAGCCTGCACATACCCTGCACACATCCTACACTCACCCTACACACACTTCTGTAACTGCCAACCAGATCCTGCTTCCACTCACATGTTGCTTGCTGCACTCACAAAACTTTGCTGTGGCCAAATCGAGCGGCTTCATTCAACCAGACAAGGCGAGCCAAGGGGATGGGCACGGGAGGGGGGCTGCTGCGAGGAGTCGGTCGAGTGTGGAGGATGGTAACTGTTGCCTAGTGCAGGCAACAAGCAAACAAACAAGTTGAGCTTTGGCAATGGCGGCTTGTGCAAACGAAACACACAGCATAACCAACTCAGTCCCCAGCAAGATGAACTCAGCATAAACATACAAGCTCAAGCACACACACACACCCACCCACACACACACACACCCACACACACACACATACAGAGTATACAACGTGACAGAGTATATCATAGTTTTTTCTGGCGCCCTTAACAGTCTAAGTGTTGTGTGCGATTAGAAAACTTCTTTGCCGCATTGCGCGTCGAAAGTTACAAGCAACATTTTGGCCACAAACTTAACGGGCTAAGCCAGCGTGGTCAACAGAGTCGGCCGGGTGCTGTCTAGTGTAAATTGGCCTGGAGTGTTGCCTGTTGCCTGTGCTCGTAAAAGCCCAAGGCTAGTCAGCCTAGTTAGTTCTACGACACAGCCGTTGTGATCTTTCCTTGGGGTTTGACTTGGCAGAAGGAGAAGGTATTCGGGTTGGACAATTTGTTACCTATCTAGGCTTGCTCTGAGACTGTTCTGTAAGCTGCGAATCGTGAGCCTTAGCTAGGGTTGCTCTGAGGTAAAATGAAATCCATGAGCTTTAAGCGGCTGAGGTATCCACTGCCTTGTAGTCAAATTTTCCGACTGGTTAGGTCTAATGGGTATTTGTAGAAGAAAGAAGAAAAGGCTGGGTTAGCTTGCTGCTGGTTGGGATTAATATGTAGCTAGCTACGGTAGTTCTAAGGCAGTACAGCATGGCACTTTCTGTGAGCACAAACGGAGGAGGCACTGCCTGGTACAGACATGTAGCTATCTTGTAGCTATCTCTCTTTAAGCCTGGCAATGTAGTCAATATGTATGTGGTCCTAGGCCCTTGACCTAAGCAACTACCCATGAGCTCTTAAGCAGCTGCAAGAAGAGGAGACTTGAGGCAAAAGAAGGCATCACTTTCCCAGAGACACCAAACCATTCAGCTTCCTAGCCCATCTTTATCGTGCATCTCCTACTGTTTCTACTTATTCGTTTTTTTTTTAACAGTTTGCTGTATTTAATTTCGATTTATATTTATTTGACTTGGCGAGGCGAGTCAATATATCATATAACTGAGCACATAAGCATCAACTTTCCGGCTGTCTGTCTCGCTTGCCTATTTTCCCTGTCTCTGCCTCTTCCGCCCAACATGTGTCCTTTCCTTTTGACAGTCAGAGAATGTCAAGTGTTTGTGGCCGCCCTTCGGTGTCTGTGTCTGTGTGTGCGTGTGTGTGCCTGCTTATAGCGTGGCTTATTGTGCGCCTGCTGTCTCCCTCCACGTCCATGCCGGCACGTTAAGCACGCAGACTAAAACGTATAAAAATGCATGACCGCAACACATTTTACAGGCGGCCATTCAACAAACCCTGCTCCCCCAGCCTTCCCGCCCGGCTTCGCCTCTAAAGTGTTAAAATGTTGATTGTCCTTTTTTGTCAGTGTCTGTGTGTGTGTCTCGCTCTGCGGGCATCTGCCACTAACCCGGCTCGCACCGACTCCGCTCCCGTCCTGTCGCTGCCCCTGCCCCTGCCTCCCACTTTAAGTTAGTCTCGTGCGTGTCGCAAATAAATTTTTAAGTAGCATTTGTGTTGATTGCGTTGAAAGAGGACACGCATTCAACTTGACCCTCTTTTTGCAGCATACCCACTCTAGCCTGCGGCTGCAGGGAAACCCTTCGGCCAGGTCTGGCGGCATGTTGAGGGCGCTTCAATTTGGCATTTATCAAGCGGCAACACTTTTTGCCGCCTGTTTAGCGCGTTGAGCAGCGCAACGCGAGCGGGAATTTTTAATGAAAAAAATTATCGTAACTGATTTGCAATAAATGCAATTAATAACTCAATTAATGCAGGCACTTAAAACGTTAACAGCATCAATTGCAGCCGTTTAATGTTAATGCGCTGTTAATATGCACGCAAGTGTTGTGTAGTCTTTCGCTTTGAATGGCAAATCGGAATGCAAGAGCGTCAGTCACGCGTGCCTGCATTCAGCCTAACAGCGCGCTGTAACAGTCGTGCGCGTCATTTAAGAGAGTTAACAGAGCTAACATTACATGAGGATAACTAACAGCGGCTGAGCGGCGCAACGGCGCAACGGCGCACGGCGGCCACGTCTTTTCGGTTGCTGCTCTCAGTTGTTGTTGGACCGCAAGAGTGTTTCGTTGTGCTGCCGCGACACGGCGCAGAGCGAGCGTAGGCCAAGACAAGAGCGAGTACGAACGCGAGCACGCGTGTGTGTGTGTGTATGTGAAACAAAAGCGAACGTAGTTCGTGCATGTTAAAAGCGACGACAGGCAGCACGGGTGAGTGTGAGTGTGAGTGAGTGAGTGAACTGTCTTTGTAAGCCGCCATATGCAGCTTATGCTTGTGCGTGCGTGTGTGCGTGTGTGAGCACAGACAATGCCGCTGCTGCAGCAGCAGCGCATTAGGCGACGTTGCTGCTGCTGCGCTGCTGCTGCTGCTGTTGCTTTTACATGCTACCTTTGGCTCTGTTAATTTGCATGCGGGCACAGATGCTGCGATTGTTATTGTTGTCGGCTGCTGCTGTTGTTGTTGTTGTTGTCGGCTGCTGCTGTTGTTGTTGTTGTTGTCGGCTGCATCTTGCGTCCACAATGCGCACACTGTTGTTGTCGGTTAGATTTGCTGGTTTGTTTTTTTTCGTAGTGTAAGCTTTTAGGCGCACTCAAATTCCCAACATATGTCACACAGTACCGCCATCTTGTGAGTGCGTGCGTATGCGTGTGTGTGTGCGAGCTAATTAAGAGTCTCTTTGTGTGTGTGTGTGTGTGTATCGGTCTTTTGGGTTCATTGTTGCCAGCATGGCGTATGAGTAATGAGACAAGGACAACAACATTGACAGCTTCGCTCGCCTATCCCATTACACGTGGTTCATCTGCTTGTTAAGGTTGTCAGCTTGTGCCATCGGCATTGATATTCATGGCGGCACAGCAGGTGAGCCAGGCCAAGCCCCGCCCCCTACCCAGACGCCCACAGCCTTTCAGACTGCCGCACAACATATGCTAGCATATGTTAAGGCAGTTGCACGCTTTCCAACACTTGTTTCACTAATTACACTATCAACTAGTACCGAAAATAATGTACGCCAAAGCGAGAAACTTTTGCTTTCTGACCATTTCGAATATTCTGTTCGTTTTGTCCATTAAAGTTTAATCAAAAACGGAAGTTCGAGGCGCACAACAGCAGCAACATCCGCTGTTGCCGCCAACTTTGTTGACCTCCTGCGCCAGAGAGCCAGGCAAATAAGCTGTGCAACAACAATGGAGGGCGGAGGAGGAGAGTGGAGGGAGGAGGGAGGAGGGAGGAGGGAGGAGGTCTGTCGGACGAACGTCCTCGGGAAGCAGCATAGCTGGCGTTGCTTTTAAGCAAGGACGTGATGACGCGATGCCAGCGGTGTGTGTAGAGATGGAGATACTAGAGAAGCTGGAGAAGGTGAAGCCAAATGCCAAAGTGAACAAGCGCGGCGCAAAAATTTCAATTTCTAAGCAGGAGAAGCAGTGGTGGCACGAGCAGGAGGAGAAGAGGGAACTGGAGAGTAGGAGAGGAGAGGGAGAGAAGGTTGGAGGCGCAGAGGAAGTGGCAGAGAAGACAGGAGTAGAAGAGGGAACTGTAGGGAAGGCAGGTGAGGAAGTAGAGAGGTAGGAGAGGTTGCAGGAGCGATTGCATGGGAGCAGAGAAAAAATGGGGAACAAGAGAGAAAGAGGGAACCGCAGAGGAGGCATGCGAGTATGAGAGAGCTGGAGAGCAAGCAATAGAGAATGCTGGAGCGGGTGTAGGAGGCCAATCAGACGAGGCACCAGATGAACGAACGCTCAAGAGGGTGTTGGCGCGTGCAGTAGAGAGGAAGCAGGAGAAGGAGCTGAAGAGGGGCTGGAAATGCCATTCAAAAACCTAAAATCAGAGCTAGCAAAACATTTCAAAAAATTCTAAATACCAAGCGAAGCAGAGGGAGCAGCAGATGGAGAGGAGCAAGAACTGAGAGAGGAAAGCGAAGTAGCTGCAGCAATACCAAAGCAATCGAAATTGTAGGAGCGGCGGAGTGAGTGAACTTGGAACAAGGAATCAGTGACATTTCCCCCCTTCTACTCCCCCCACACACACACACTCACACTTAATGTGGCGTGTGTGTGTGTGTGTTGTGTGTGCGGGTATCTGACAGTGTACGTGACAAATCTTTATTTAATTTCGCAAAGAAGCGCGTCGAAAAACTTTCGACTTTTGTTGCGATTTATTTTAAAAAGGCAAAGACAAAGTTTCCGTACCCACCCTACCCCACCTTCCCCTCCGCCCCTGGCAGCTACTTTGTGCACTGTGAAAAGTTTTGACGGCATGTCTGGCGCGGAAATCTGTGCGAATAAATAGAGAGCAATAAAGTAGAAATAAGCAAACTGCAATTGCCACGAATGAGCATCATTATCATCAAGAGCAGAGCAGGCGCATCATTTACAACAACAACACGCTGGCAATATTCGCAAAACGATTAAAGATTAAGGCGAAAACTTGAGCAGTTTATTGCCGAAAATCTCCAAGCTATTTGCAGTGTTCAATAGTTTATTGATTATTTGTTTAACTATTAAAAAAATACTGCTTATTTGCATATTTACATGAAAATCGTGCTGATTTCTGCATTGGCAGCTTAGAGAGAGTTATCGCACTTATCGCAGCTAGCTGTTATCGATAACGAAACAGTGTTGCCGCTGCAGCGCATTTAACGGCATTTTATTTGTGTTGCTTTGCGCATTTTCAAACATTTAAATTTGGCAATTTTCAGACATTTTATTTTAGCTATTTTTTTGCCATTTTATTTGGCCATTTTTCAATTACTTTACAGGCAAAGGCAACAAATTTATGCTAAATAAACAGAGCGAGCTGCAGGCGCTGCTTTAGCTCTTTCCCTGTCTCCTTCTCTCCCTTTCATACTGCTCTTTCCCTTGCTTTACCCTTTCGCCTCATGCTCAGCTTTTCGTATTTACTCAGCAAATTCGCTACGCTGCTTCTGCTGCTGCTGCATCTACAGTGGGCACTGCAGCTAATTTGTAGCAACACATTTTTTAATTTCATGCCCGTTGTGTCCAGGATGTGTCCCCTCCCGCTTCCACCGCGCGAAATTGGCCTGGCCAAGCGTGCAGGCAATGCTTTTGGCAGCGTATTTCCCCTGAACGGAAATGGAGCCGGAAGCGTGGCCACAGTTTGGCTGCAAGCCCAACTACCGCAGTGCCCCATGGTGCGGCATGCTGGTAATGGCGCTTAAAGACTTTGCACCAAAATGTTTATTCAAGTTGGGGCTGCCGCTTTGCGGCCAATTCGCAATGAATACGAGAATTAGACAAAGAAGGCAATGCAACAGTTTGCTAAATTTTCCAATTTAAATTTAAATTAAACGCAAAAAGTCACACGCAAAAAGTCAGCCATGCCCATCAATCAAAATGGGCGTCTTATTCGGCTTTTCTGCTCTTTTCTGTTTGCGCCTCATTATCAGCGTGTTACAGTCGCGCTTAGGCAAAAAGGATGCACGAAAAATGGGGGGAAAAAAAGTAAAGTAAAACGAAACGAAACGAGATGGAACAGGACGCGCGCGCTCAGGACGTGCTAAGCCCACGGCAAGATTAATTAAGTCCGCGCGCGCTGGCAGCAACAACAACAATGGCAACGGCGACGGCGACGGCGACGACGACGGCAACTTGAGTCGCTGCGCCGCCCAAGTGCGTGTTAATGTTTCATTCTCACACTTATTCGTAGCATACTTTCAAGCGCCGTGCGAAAAATTAAAATTTCACAGCGCCGCAAAAAGTGCGCGCCTGCTTAAATGCCTCGCCGTACGTGCGTGTGTGCGCGCCTTCTATTTACCCAGCAACAACAACAAACAAACAAACATTAACAAAAGCAAATAAGCAGCAGCTTCGTCGTCGCCTACTGCCTACGCGTAATAAGCATATTTTAAATGAGTCTCGAGCTCCAGTCGACTCGGCATGGCACGGCCGGGTAAGGCGTCAACAATGCCACAGGATATGTCTGCCAAAGTCTACGACCCTGTAGCTTCCTTAAGCCACCGCCCTCCCCACATCATTCCACCTACTGCTTACCTACCCCTTACGGAGGTGTTAAACAATGACTGTCATCGCGATAACAGATTAAGCACATTTCTGTCAGTTGCGCGTTATGAGAGAAAAAAAAAGGCAATGCCAGATGGCAATTGTTATTGTTATGTGCACGTGCGAAAGTAATAATATTTAATAGGCCAGCTAAATAGAATATTGAAGTGACATTTAATTCGATCACGTGCAACAATGATCGCGGACGCGCGCAATCGATTACCTGGTATAAAATACCGAGAAAGTGTGTACACACGCTAATAAAAAATACTGCAGCTCAATTCAAATTCAAATAATTATGATATCGCTTTGCTGCTCAAAATGGTAGCCTATCGATAACTTATGAGTTGCTTATGAAATTCAAATTCAAATATTATTATTATCGATCAAGCCTTTGTACCGACTTGGCAGCTCGGTGCAATTTGTTAGCATTATCGATAGAGCTGCGTTTGCATCAACAGGCATAAAAAGTTGTAGCATGGCATTTTTGCTGCGTAATTAATTACTGTTTAGCGTGCAGCGTAATTATTAATTAATTTACATGCACAATTCTATTAGCAAATTTCCCCATTTCGATGCAGTAATTTAAATCAGTTTTACGCGTATTATTTTGCCATCGCTAGTAAGGCAGCACACACACACACACAGCGACACACATCCCCACTTGGCTGAGCTAGAGATTGAGCTCGTCATGGCGTTGATAAGGACACATTGAGAGTGTTCGTAGCAGGCTGCGCGGCTGTCGTTGAGGGTGCGAAATACATAAACATATGTACATACATGCATACATATGTATGTATTTATGTACATATTTAGTACACACATGTGAACACGTAAGTGCTAGATGAGCTTTTTGCTGACAATGTCAAGAGCTGTCGTTGTCTAATGCCTGCGAGTGTTGTGTGTGTGTGTGTGAGTACTTTATTTTTTTTCTGCTTTGTTTAATTTGCAGACTCCACACACATACACACTTTGCCCTTCCCGCATCCTGCTCGAAGCTTCCTGCTTCCGTCCGTTTCTAAGCCCGAAACATAATTGCGGCTTTGTCGAGCGCTTAAGACTGCGTCGGGTCTGCCTCCTCAGCGCATTATGCGCCCATTTAATTCAATTTCGGGCCATACTCTCTTCCAATTGCCGTCTATCTCTTTTTCACTCTCTCTCTCTCCGTCTCGCATGTCGTGTGTGTGGAAAAGAGCGCAAATTCGGTGATTTCGTTAAAAAAAAAATGCCTCACACACATCCCCACTCAAAGGATTAGACACACTTCACATGCGAGCTGCCCATTTCTCCTTCCGTCCATCCTCTTTGTCCGGCTATCTTTTCAAGCGAAATGGCCATAGCTGACCTTCAAAAATTCCCGTTTCGGTTGCGGCCTTTTCCGTTATTTATGTGCGTGTAAGCATCGGCATTTTTGGTATTTCCGGCGGCGACCCCGCACCAGCTCCCTTCTGCCAATGCAGCAGCTCCAATTAGCCCTAAAATGGATTTGTGTAACACATTTGGGACAACACACACACACACACATCTACACAATGCATGTGGGTTGCTAAGCCCCCTGGCGACCCCCGTCTCAGCGCTTCCTGCCTTTAGAAAGATTTGTGGCCCTGTGCGTGCTGCTTCGCTGACTCGAAAATTTACATTGCCGAACGAATATATCTCTACGCCAGCATCGGTTCCTAGTCCCAGTCCCAATGGCAGTTCCTCTCTCTCTCTCTCTCTCTCTCTCTCTCCCAGTCCCAGCTGTACGCTTCGAGCTTCGGTTTCACTTTTATGCCCAGCACCATTGTCAACTATGTTGACTATGTCGCATTGTCGCCCTGTCGTCCTGTCGCCCATGTCGAGCGGACTCTCTCTCTATCTGTCTCTCTCTCTCCCTCTCGTGCTGTCTCGGACAGCGACATTAAAAACGACACAAACATTTCATTTTAATATCCTTTTTGGTGGCGGCAAACGGAAGGCGCGAATGTGACATACAGCAGACGCACAACAAGAGTGTGCTCCACTCCGTACTGCTGTACCCCCTGCCTCCTGGTCTATGCCACTGTGCCGCAGCTGCGCCTGTTGTTCTCGTTGCCGGAACTTAAAGCGCTGCAATATTTATGAGCTGCACACCCGAGTGTCGAGACTGAAGAGTGTGTAGAGTGGCGAGTGGCGTGTGGAGAGTGCAGGGTATACGCATATCCGTAATGAGTTTGCATTGTATTAAAATCTGCATTTCAGGCAGCTACAAGAGGGTAGCAATGGGGGGTAACATGAGACAGATCTTTTCTGCTTCGAGCTTCGATAGAGTGTTCGAGGGGTTATACTAGGCAGGGACTAAACATCTGAACTTAAACAACCCTGTGGGATGGATCACTGATCTTTGATCCTTTAATTCGCATTTGGCACGCTCTACCCCCACGTTTAAATCGATTTATCAAACTAACAATTGCGGGTAGCTCTTTCATTCTCGATTCCACATTTAATCTGCATATGGAAGGCTTAACCAACGCGCTCTAATCAATTTAATCGTTTACCAATTGGAGAGAGTTTGTCTTAGACTAGAATGGGATGGATCCCTTTTGAATACATACGCTTTTTCTATCGCATACCTCTAACCGTGTGTATTGTCTTCTTCTGCTTGCAGCTACACACTAGTTAAGTGACCAAGTCACACACCCCACACACACACACCATACCCAACACAGACCTAGCGTCGTCATGGATCTACCCTCGATGGTGCAACGCTCTGGCGACACGCTGATTGTGCGCAGCGTTGTCAGCGGCAATCAGCTGTACATGGATCAGAGTCGCAATGCTGCAGGCAACATGGCCGGCAGCAGCAGCAGCAGCAATATCCACAACAGCAACAACACATCGCCGGCACTGGGCAACGTTGCCGCGGGCTCACCGCCAATTGCTAGCGCCTTGGAGCAACAGTTGGAACGTTATCGCCTGCAGCAGTTGTTGCAACAGCAGCAGCAACAGCAACAACAGGCAGCAGTAGCAGCCGCGGCTGTGGTCAACAGCGTGCAGCAGCAGCAGCAACAACAACAGCAGCAGCAGCAGCAGCACGCTGCGCTCGCACTGGACGCCAAGGAGGAGGGACTGCCGCAGTGCAAGATCAAGCGCAACTATAGCTGCAATCACTGCGCCTATTTCACACAGAATCCACGCTATCATTTAACGCATTTGCGCGACGTGCACGGCGAGAAGATCGTGATCAACAAGTGCGAGCTGTGCCTGTACGCGTCGCGGCACTTCCAGAAGCTGGTGCGGCACATGAAGATGGTGCACGGCTGCACCGACGGCATACCCAGCGGGCATGGACAGGCGCGTGGCAAGCGCGGCATGAGCCGCGAGGCACGCAAGCGACGGCTCGAGGAGAGCGTGGGCGTCATTAGCGGACAATCGCCGGTGATAGCGGTGCCCGATATGCCCACGCTCGAGCAGGTCAAGCGTGAGTTGCAATTGCAGGAGCAGAAACTGCAACGCGACATCGAAGCCTACAATCAGCGACAGCGCGAAGAACTGCAGCAACGCGAACAGCAACTGGAACAGGTTTCGAACTACGAGCGTCGGTTGCAGGCAACGCTACGGGATCTGGACGCACGCGAGAGCTACGAGCATCAATCGTCGCCAGCAGAGCCACCGACACCCTCGCCCAGCGGTTCAGCATCGCCGCCACTGGCGGCACACTCGTCCGGCGGCGAGGAGCCACAGAATCGTTTGCTCAAGTGCAGCGCCTGCGAGTTCACCACGCTCTATCGCACCGAGCTGCGTGCGCACGAGCTGGACGAGCACGGCAAGACGAAGTTCTTCCGCTGCGACAAGTGCAGCTACGTGACGCACATCAAGGCGCGCTTCAGCAAGCACGTCAAGTATCATTCGATGCCCATGATCAAGTGCGTTACGTGTGACTTTCGCACGCCGTACAAATGGAATCTGGACAGGCATATGAAGAACCATGGCGGAGCGGGTACCTTCAAGTGCGCCGCGTGTGACTTCACGGCGGACATCAAGCAATCGCTGACGGTGCACGAGATGAATCATCATGTACCGCCGGTGGGTAATGCGGGCTCGATTTGGCCGCGACGACAGAATAAGGTCGGGGCCAGCGAGATGTGCGATGATTTCCTAAGCGATTCGGCGGAACTGGAGGATCAGTACAACAACAACAATCTGGACGATGATCTTGAGGATGCGGATGCCGGTGCCATGAGCGGGGAGGAGCAGTACGGCAAGCGTAGCAAGTACGAGGAAGATGAGGAGCCCACAGATCTATCGCAGAAGGGTGGCTGCTCCTCGGATACATCCAGTGTGGGTACCGCCACGCCGCGTGCCAAGCGACCAGTGCCCAATCTGATACCCATCACAAAGAGCCCCAAGGAGTAAGCAGAGCTGCCAGCTTGGAGGGTTGTGCTGAAACTAACACTTCTCTCTCTCTCTCTCTCTCTCTCTCTCTCTCTCTCTAGGGTGCTCAATCTGTCGAAGGATATCAACGCCTCGCGCAGTTCCCTAACTGAAATCGCCTACAAGTTCTTCAATGAGAAGGACATCTCCGAGATGCTGGACAAGTCGGACATACCGCAGTTGTCGCCCGCCACAACCATCACCTCGCAGGCCTCGTCGCGCAGCCTGTTGACCAAGAAGAGCGGCGGTTCGTTCTTCGATAAGCTAAAGACGGGCGCACAACTGGACAACCTGATCTGCCAGTGCGGCTATGTGGCCAAGTGTCTATCCGAGTCGATAATACACGGCAAGAGCTGTCAGTCATCGGCCGTGGTCATTGAGGATGACGATGCCGCGCTGCACGAGGACGATGCCGACGATCGTCTGGAGATCGACGAAGACGACGAGGATCGTCAGTCGCACTCGGCTCTGAACCTGAGTGTTTCGGGCTCGACACGTTGCCAGCATTGTCGCCATCGTTGCAAATCCTCCACAGATCTGTTGCATCATCTGGCACAGTGTGCGGAAGCGATTCGCTGTGCCAACGAGATGTATGACTCGAACTCGGGCGAGAGCAGCGAGCGTCGCGCCGAGGCGCACGCACTGCAGCAACAGCAACAGGCAGCAGTGCAGCAACAACGTGTTTGCATCTGGAACAAGGCGGCCAAGGAGATTGCCGCCGCTGTAGTGCATCAGGATAAGGCAAGTCTGCTGAACAAGTCGACATCAGCGTCGGTGAATAACCAAGTGGTTTCCAACGAGGAGAATAGCTACTACGGTGTGGAGACTGCACCGGGCTATGGCGAGGTAAGTGAGCAGCAGTACCACATGGCAGATGAGACCGCATTATTGCACCACCACACACACACCCACCCACACACACACACACACAACATGCACATGCAAGCACGACAAATGCGTCAAAATGAAATTTGACTCTTTCATGCACTGCAGGTAACCAAAAAGATGACGCCCGAGGAAGAGGCAGCCAACTCGTCATTGAAAAAGGTCTACAAGTGTCCGCACTGCAGTTTCTGGGCCTCGACTGCATCGCGTTTCCATGTTCACATCGTCGGTCATCTCAATAAGAAACCGTTCGAGTGCTCACTCTGCTCGTACCGCTCGAACTGGCGCTGGGACATTACCAAGCACATACGGCTAAAGACGATACGCGATCCCTCGCACAAGACCGCCAAGGTGCTGATGAACGACGAGACCGGGCGACGTAACTACACGAAATACAATAAATACATAACACTGATGAAGGTCACCGAAGAGGATGGTGATCCCAAGCTGATGAAATCGGGCGAGATGACACCGAATCAGGTGGCCTCGTTGGCTTTCCTCAAGGACTATCAGAAGGTCGGTGCGGTCGCTTGTCATGACATCACACTCGAACCGGTATCGCCCAACAAGAACAACGCAAGCCTGGACGACGTACAGCTGGCGGATAATCTAATACGGCTACCGCTGCTGGCGACCATGATGAACGCAGCCATGGCCAAGCAGCAGCACCAGCAGCAGCAGCAGCAATTGGAGCAGCAGCAGGAACAGCAGCATCAGCATCACTCGACGATGATTACACCGTCGGTGACAATTTCGCCGGTGAAGCGCACGCATCTGTCGCCGCCGGGCAAGCCCAGCGATGATCTCATCACTGAGGTGCATCAGGAGGGTAGCGAGAAGAAGACCTTCTACAGGTGCCGCAAGTGCAATTTCAGGTGGGTTACGCTAGCTTAGATCGCTGGGTAAGATCACTGAGTCAACTGGCAACCTCTCGCTCTCTCTCTCTCTCCCCCTCTCTCTCTCCTTCCCTCTATAGACATCACAATCGCGATGCTGTGCTAGCTCATGTCAAGATCCACTATCAGGAGACGAGCTACCCGAAGTCAACGTCCTCGGGCAGCAGCACCTCGCCGCTGCAGGTGTCGGTCGGTTCGAGCCAGCAACAACTGTACATGAACAAAGTATTTGCCGCCATGTGCCTATCTCAGCCGTCGCCCACGTCCGTAGGAGGCACCTCCGCCGCAACGGTTGGCGGTAATCAGCAGCAACATTCCCTTATCTCGGCCGGTCTACTGCAACGTGCCATACAGGAGGCACAGCACTCGCCCACACCCAATTCCAGTGCGCTGAGTGGCCTGGCCCTGGCGCTAGCCAGCGGCAAGTGTCCATCCACGACGAGCACGCCCAAAGCCAATGCCGCCTCCATTTTAGAGCACGGTGAGCAGAAAGCGAGTCAAAACGAGGCAAGTGCCGACAGTCTGACGTCGCCCACCACCATCATCAACAGCAGCACAGCTAGATCGTTACAGGATCTGCTAACGTCACCACGTACTCGACATGGTCATCATTATGGTGCCGGTGCTTCACCATCCACAACAACCGCTGCCTGTCCAGCGGCAGGCAGTGCACAAACTAATCAAAATAATGCTAATTGTTATAACTCGGTTGTGGTTATGGGTGGTTCGGCCGGCAGCAACAGCAGCTGCAGCGGATACCGTCTGGATACTGCATCCGGCAGCCGGAAATCGTTGAACGCATCATCCAATACAGCACCCAATAGCACCACCAATACACCATCGCCTCTGCCAGTAACTACCACTCCTACTCCTATTTCTACTTTTCCAACTGGTGCTAAGTCTTTGGTTCATTCTCTGGGTACTGGCCGCAGTAGCAGTACAAGTAACAGTCACAGTCACAGTAACAGTAACAATAATAGTAACAGTAACAGTAACAGTAACAGCACATCCAACCTCACCGACACCCATCCACATAATCCACTCATCGCCGGTGATGGTATCTATCTGGCAACGGGCATAACCCACGCCATGCATTCTACTAATCTGAAATCGACGCCAGCCTCGTCCATGCTATCGTCGTCGTCGCCGTCGTCGTCGCTATCGGCATCGGCATCGTCCTCATCAGCATCGCAGGCATCTGCCGCGTCTTCGCCGCACTCGTCGCCGCCATCGTCTTCCTCGTACATGCCACAGGCCATGATTGGCCCAACGACACGACTCCATAGTCCAGGTAGTCCCGGTCTGTTAACGATGAACGACGCCGATCGGCGCGATCCGTCGCCATATCGTTGTGGCCACTGCCATCAGGTGTCGAATTGGAAGCATGTGATTCAGGTATTTGTTTAAATGCATTTTACAGTTTGTGTTTTGTCCCAAATCAAAACGAAACCGAGCCCCAAAAAAAAACCCACCCGACAAATAGAAAACCGTGATCCGTCCGTAAAAGTACTCGAAAGATCGATGAGCAAAGTGAATTCAGAGATTGTAGTATGATCAATCTATAACGCAGTATTTCCAGAAAAAGTGATCACTCTACAACTGTGCAGATTATAGTATACTTCAAGCAGTAGTTTCTTTAGTAAGCTTTACTCTGCTTCCACTCACAACGTCCGTTCTTCGAGGAGTAAGCCGTTAAGACATTATAAGAGTTAGCTCTACGGAAGTAGGCTCTCCTGAAGTAACTGCTTTAGGGGTAAGCTGTTCAGAGACAACCCCTCCTGCATGGAGGTAGTCTTTCCAAGAGTAACCTCCCTGGGGAGGTAACCAGGAGTAATCTCTGCAGGGGTAATCTTTGGAGGGTTAATCTTTGCTGAGCTAACCTCTCCATGAATAACCTCAAGAGGGGAAACCTCTACAGGAGTAACCTCTCTGTAGGAGTAACCTCTCCAGGGGTAACCTCAGCAGGGGTAACCTCTCCAGGGATAAGCTCTTCAGGGGTAATCTTTGGAGAGGTAACCTTTGCTGAGCTAACATCTACAGGCATAACCTCAAGAGGGGAAACCTCTACAGGAGTAATCTCTCTCCAGGGATAAACTCTCCAGGGGTAACATCTCCAGGCGTAACCACGCCAGGTATAAGCTCTCCAGGGGTAATTTTCTTTCGGGATAACCTCTTTGGGGTTAACCTTTTCAAGAGTAATTGCGCCAAACCTTCGAAAGCAACTCCTCCACGGGTAACATCTTCTGGCACAATCCCCCAAGGGATCAACCACTCCTTCAGTCGATGTGTACCGTCTGATCATTCACACACCTTCCCACCGCGATTTGTCCATCTTGTCAGTTGTCCCTAAGTAACGCTGGTAAATATGCAACAATAAATTTGTTATGTTTTTCTATATACAAATCCCTAACTATGCTATCTATGTTCCATGTGTGGTGTCTGGTCTTGCTACTATTTTTTTTTTTTTATTTGTTTACGATTACGTTAGCGATAACGATAACGATTACTACGTTTATCTCTACGTCTATTTATAAGAATTCATTGGTGAAAGTTTTGCTTGCCCTCGAAACTAATTTATAAACACATTTACCGTTACAACTCGACTCATTCTCGAAGCTAACTGACCCCCCCTCGCCTAGCCCGAGTGGGGGGGCAAACCTCGAAAGATCATACGGTGCGGGTGTTTCGATTGGGTTTCCTTCACACACATACACATTATCCACACCCTCCACATGAACGTACACACACACACATACACATACAGTTGAGCAACAGTCTGCTAATCTAAGCACCTCTCTCTCTCTCTCCCTCTCCCTCTCTTTCTACGCTCTCGTCTCTACAGCGGCACTGTCGCTTAAAGCATTCCGGGGATATTCGGATCGAGACCCTTGAGCGCAGCACCAACAACAGCAGCAACAGCGCTGGTACCAACGCGCCGCCCATCTACCGTCCACAGGGCGTTGGCGCCAGCAACGAATCCCAATCCCATCTGGGCGGCAACAGCAACAACTACAACAAATCCGGCAACAACAACAACAGCAGCAGCAACTCGCTGCTGAGCAAGCAACTGTTGCATTCGCCGGCACTCTCGGCCAGCGCCGCGGCCGTAGTGAATGCGGCCAACACGCAGCAGGATCTACAGGCGGCAGCTGCGTACTGGGCGGCCGCCTGCAAAGCGGTCAGTGCTGTGGCCAGCGCTGGCAGTGCCGAGGAGCTGTTGCAGCTGCAGCAGAACGATCAAATCGAGATCACGCGTTTGCCCGCCAGCAACGGTAGCGGCAGCGGCAGCAATGCGCAGGATCTGCCCAACAACAACAACAACAACACGAAGAGCAAGCAACAAAAGTGTCCCGTCTGTCCGTACATCTCGG
The DNA here is from genome assembly GCA_018151445.1 of Zaprionus inermis. Lineage (NCBI taxonomy): Eukaryota > Metazoa > Arthropoda > Insecta > Diptera > Drosophilidae > Zaprionus > Zaprionus inermis. Next base: position 3,624,873 of record JAECXD010001696.1, read on the forward strand.
AGAGCAAATCGCAAATGAACTACCATGTCTCGCTGCACAAACCGACGCAGTACGAGTGCCGCCTGTGCACGTTCGTGTGCGCCAAGAAGCAACACCTGAGCAGCCACATGCGCAGCGTGCATCAGCAGCAATTGGGCTCAGCTCCGTCGACGACTGCAGCCGGCGGATTGGACTTCAGTGTCGCATTGCAGCTGGCTGCGGCCAAGCAGATACAACAAATGCCGCCCAGCATGCCGCTGCCTGCAATCGATCTGAATCAGCTGACGCAGTCGCTGGACGAGGCTGCTGCGGCCGCGGAGGTGCTGCAGGCGCAGCAACAGTTGCCGCCCGAGTATCAATACAAGCTGATCAGCTACTGTCCGCGCTGTCCGGCACGCTTTGCGCAGAAGCATAACGACGAGCGCAACGCCAAGCTGGAGCTGGAGCAGCATCTGGCGGCGCATGCACCGTGCGAAGCGGAGGAGGGCGAGCAGGAGCCGCATGTGTGCACCTACTGCGAGTATCGTGCTGGCGCCGAGACGCTGCTGCAGCTGCATCGTGCCGTGCACATGTCGCACTACCAGGAGAAGTGCCAGGAGCTGTACCGGAACTGCAAGGAGGATGTCACGTATCCGGCGCCCAAACTGTTGCAAATCTCCGGTCCCGAAACCATTTGGGTGGTGGACAATGAGTTGGGCGCCCAACTGCTGCGTCAGAATGCTGCGGTCAGCTCGTCCACCGGCAGCTACGATGGCGCTAACTCGTTGCTTAAGAAGCAACTCGAATCCGGCACGAGCGGCGCTCTGGTACGCGAGCAGACGCCGCCCAAGACACAGGCCGGGGTCGAGGCCGAGGCCGAAGTCGCGGCCGAAGCCGAGGTCGAGGAGGATGAGGAGGAACAGGAGCGTCAAAGTAGTTCGACACCCTCGACCAGTGCCTCGGTGGCAACCAGTGATCTGGCTGCCGACGCCAGCAGCGATGCCGGCTCAATGGATACGATGCTGCCGCCGGTGCCGCCGGCAATTCAACGTTGCCAGCACTGTCCGTTCGAGACGGAGCAGACGGACGAACTGCAGCAGCACATGCAGAAGCACGCATGCATCAGTCAGGCCAGCGACGAGGCACAGCAATGCGCACACTGTGACTACAATTGCGTCGACGAGGCTGAGCTGGAGCAGCACACGGCGGTGCATTTCAACGCCAGCGAGAAGCTCAAGTCGGTCGACTTTTTTACTTGCTACGACAAGCTGGAGATCAGCGTGGAGCAGGAAGCCGAAGCCGAAGCCGAAACCGAGACGGAGACGGACAACAAGCAGCCGGAGCACAACAATAACCAGGACAATGTGGTCAATGCGAATGTACAGCAGCAAACGTTGGAGCCGGAGCAGGAGCAGAAGCAGCCGGAAGAGCCTAGCAAGAAGCACAGCACCAAGCTGATACTCTACAAAAACGATGGCGCCCTCAGTGTGAAATCGTCAACGACGCCGCCGCCGCCGTCTGAGGAGACAGAGAATGGGAATATTAGCGATCGTTTGCGACGGCGCAGCTTGCGCGGCACGGCCGCGACGACGGCTGCGACGCACGCGAGTGAGGCCGAAACGCCGGACAAAATGATACTGGTCAATGCCAAGACGGGCAAAGTCATCTTCAGAAAGTAGGCGAAACCCGCCCAACTTTCTGTAACTACAACTATCGGATGGGATGCATAATTATTTTAATTATTATTATTTTTATTATTACTATTATTATTTTTCTGAATATTTTATATGTTTTGTTGTTGCTTTTCATTTTGGGTTTATAGTAGTTAATCAGGTTTTGTTTTAAGCACCGATTTTTATTTAATTGTTATTAACACACACACACACGCACACACACAGACACTACAAATGACAGTTGGAACATGTTCCTGCACGTTGATACATACCTAATACCTAATTAGATAAGTTCTTGTACTTGCAAACGATATAGGGTATCTGCAAGCACATCATCTGTTACAACTTGTTTACTTCCATATTGTATCTCGAAGCGGTGCAATATATCGTTAACTATAAATAGCTGACAGAACGATATATCGATAGTTCGTTAGATTGAGTAATCGGCTGGTCAACTATTTTCAATTTAAACACGAAGCGTTTCAAAGCATCAACAAAAATAACTTAAAAAAACAAACAAAAAAAAAAAAAACAAATCAAAAACAAATTCAAAATTTTGTCTTGTTTTTAACTGGGAACTGTGATTATCGATTATTGTAAATGCAAAACAAAAACTAAATTTAAACTAAAAAAAAAAGGAATATAAATAACAAACACGAAAACAAGTATATCATTTAATGAATATGATAAGCAGCATTGGAGTTGAACTAAGAAATCAAACGTCATGATAAATGAAATATGAAAAGCATACTGTATAATAATTTGCAATATTTGCAATATATGATTCTGTAAATCGTTGAATAAGTAATTTAGTGCATTATTTGTAGTTAAAGTTAGCTGGTTTTGTTTTCTATTACACATTATTGTTTTGTAGCACAGTGTAGCACTGCACTACAAACGAAGCGTTATCATAAACTTTAAGAAACAACAAAGGTAACAACAAGAAACCAGAAACACATGTGGAATAGCGGGGCCATATTTAAATAGTTTAAAAAGAATGACAAAAAAAATAAATAATAATCAATAACAAATCAAACAAGTGAAGCAGAGTATACAGAAACTTACTTGAATCTATAGAGAGAACAACAACAGCCTTTGATATACATATACGATACGATATAAAAACAAAATCTATCGACCCAGATATCTACCATATACATATATCTACATATATATATATATATTTAAATAGTCTTTAGCGATGAGAAGTACTTCTAATTCAGGATAGTGTAAATAACCGAGTTTTCTTTACTACGCACATAGTATGCCCTACAGCATACATACTATATAAATACGCATATACACAAAAACACACACACACACGTTTATGGCATAAAATTTAAACAATGAGAATGTACAAAACAAACTGTTATTAAAAAGGAATCAAATAAAAGAATACACAACAATGTGCATTTACATCCCGATCGTTTTTTTATATATATTAATATATATTAAACATTTTCATTAAAAATCCAATTTTATTATAATGTTGATCGAGATTACGAAATACTGTTTTCAACTTCTGCATTAAAGAATATACTAAAATATTTATAATAATCCTTGGATTGCATTTCTTTTCTGCAACTACTTAATATTTCAATATTTTATTTGTATTTTAGAAAAGCAGGCTATGAAATGAAAGAAAACCTAAAGTAGTTTCAACAAATAAACATTTATCTCATTCCAATTTTGTTTTTCGTAGTGTGCACTACTAAAATTTGTTGCCCAATATTTAAAATCTTTTGGATCCCTGTTTTAAACTAGTTTACGGTATATATATTTTATACCTTCTAAAAACCTTTTTACAAAACAAATATTTATTTTAGAACGAGTTTAAATAGGTTCCTGGCACAAGTGCAACACACACGGAGCAACAAATTTGGTCCTACCTTCACATCTGGGTTTTCCATATTCTAGCTTGCCTATTACTCCTATTTCCGTAAGTTATCTTCACAATGTGCTGGAATCCAGGTGGCTGCTGCGGTCAACCCGCTGGTATTCAGGTTACGAATTTCTGCTATAACTACTGGACGGGATGTTCGACCGGGGTAGTCTGCAGGACTAGCTGTTCGCCAGCATGTCCACGTTATCGGGGTTGCTGCGGCGGCCCGCGTTGTGGCTGGTGCTAGTGAATAAAAACTTAGAAGGAAATGAGGATTCTTGTGGCAGCTTAGTGGCTAATATCGTCGTATCTATTGAATAAATCATCTTTTAAATAACTGTCACTTATTTTTGCTACAAGCAAATGCTTGCAGAACAATCCTTAGTTCCTTTTTTCGGCATAATTCAATAGCATTTTCAAACGCGCAACGTATTCACATTTCTGATTAATTTATCGAAATTTGAATTTAAATCGAGTTGGCAGCGCCAACAACTGCGTGATGTAAACAATCGATGTTGCCTATCGGAATGGCAATTACTAGATTGCTCCTCACTTAACTGATTTGTTATTTTGCAGTAAAAATTTTGTTTGATCGCTTTGCACCTGCCACACATGGATACGAAGTCCAATGACGACTCTGGTGGCAGCGATTCTCTGGACAAATCCATGCAGAGAAAGTGCGTAATGGTCGAGACAGGCAGCACAATGTCGGAGCTCGCAGCGGAGACTGACAATTGCAGCAGGGATTCCGCTGCACTACAAGAGTCGTCGCCAGCAGGTGAACCAAAGACTGATGCGTCCAGTGGAGTGTTGAGCGTCGCAGGTGAAAGTTCATCAACGTTTAAAGGCAACAGTAACAGTATCAACAACACAACAGCAGCTGCAGCGAGTGCTGCATTCGAAACGAAAGTTAAACTTATTTCACAGAACCTAAAGGAGACAACGCTGGCCGAAACAAATACATCGGAGACATCCAACAGCACATCGAACGCAGACTTTGTCGATGCGTCGGACAACAATAACACTACAAACGACGTGGCAGATAAAGAGAACGATACGACAAACGATTGCGATCATCGTATAAAAAGAGTTCATTTCCATCCGGACGTCAAGCCAAATGACGGAGGCAATCGTGTGAAAAAGAAAAAAGGTTCCGCTCACAAAAGTGTCGGCGATACCGCAAACCAGAGCTGTGATGGTATGGAAATGGATGACGATGATGAGGATGTTAAAGACGACGGGGAGCAGGAAGAGGAATTTAATTTGGCCAAGACAATTGCCGAAGCGGAGGACTACTTAAAGCAGCATCCGTTGACGTTTATCAGGCGTGTACAACAAAATGGCGTGGATGCAGGAGATGGTTCAAGAACCGTGGAGAAAATGCGATTACCGAAGATAAACAACGAAATGGAGAGGCATAGCACCGATAGGGATTTCTACAAAAAGTGTAAGCCAGAGAATGGTATAGAACGTATCCTGGGCAAGGAAACCAAGGCGGGCAAGGCACGTACCAGACATGGAATCACATAAACATATTTTAATTACCTTAATCGTTTGGCAGGTTGAATTTTTGTTGCGCTACGAGAATCAAGGTGGCCTGTTCTGGGAGTCTGCAGAGTACATTCAACGCATGTGTCCAACGCTTTTAAAGGCATACGAGAAGAATAGAGCACGACGTCAACATCGTTTAGTAAGTTATTTGGTAAAATTTATTACAAAAAAAAAAAAAACTTGTTTACGACAAACTCATCTTCTATTGCAGATGCATCACGTAGCCAAACGCCAGAGCCTTCGTCAGCGATACACGGATTTCTAGTTATGTATACAAATAGCTTTTAGGTCTTTAATTAAGATCCGCACGTAATTGTAACATTTTTTGTAATATGAAGTAAATGATTTTCCTTTGTTGAACAAAACTGTCAAATTTTTTAGCCAAATATGGGGTATTCGCAACCTATTGATAGCTTTCGACTGCGTATACATTGGTTGATTGGGACTCCTATATTTTGCAACACATATTGTTCTGGGTTATGTGGATAATATTTCGACTAGGTAACTCCAGCGCAGTTTGGTTGGAGAAAGTGATACAACTGCAGAAATACGACCGGGCAGCTAAATAAATACAAGAGTACTCGATTTTAATTTAATTAATTTATTATAACTGTTAGAAGATTTTGAGATTATTAAATTCGAAAAAATAAATGTGTAACTTTATATCTTAGCTTAATGATTTAATTAATATTACATTATTAAGATCGAAAACTGTGTTTACTTTTGATATTAAGAATCTCTTATTAGAAATATAAATATTTGTTCAATATTTGCTTGAAACTTGTTGCATGGTATTATGAATATTGCTTCAAATTGCATAGTTTAACTATTTAAAAATTGTGGAGATTATTTTATTATCACATTATTTTCATTTACAGGCAAGAGATTTTACAAATGTTTTCTAGCTATATAAATCTGTTGATTAAATAATAAATTATTTCTTTGTTTTAATTTTAATCATAGTCTGGATAAAAATTATTTTTGTGTTTTATGCCAAACATACTGCAATATTTCTTAAATAGGCTACAAAATAATTTTTTTTTATCAAAATGCTGCCTTATTTAATAGTTTTTAGAAAGACAGATACATAGGTATTTATTTCAAAAATTTCCAAAAGTAATTTTAATTCCAATTTTATATATTGGCTAAATAAGATATCACATTGCGTGATACTTTCATTTTTTTCAGAATTGGATTCAAATGAATTTTAACTCCAAAATCTGATATCTTCTTTTTTTTTAAGTGATTGAATTAAAAATACATGTTGGTTTAAAAGCCTTAAATGGTTATAAATACTTTCCAACAGGTCAATTTATCTGGCAACGACAATTAAAACTATCGCCTATTTATGATACTTTTATGTATAAAAATATTAATCAAATCCATTTAAATTATGTTAAAGGGTACTTAAATTAAATTATTTAAGTTTCGATAAAAACAAATAAGTAAAATAAAATGCGTAGATTAAAATCGAACTACGAGATACTCAAACTAAGTACAAGTAATTTTGTAAAATTAATTAAATTTCTTAGCAATACACTTTTTAGTTCATTTTTTTAACTTGTTTTTTTTTAAGACATATTGAAATTAAACATTTTCAATGTTATTAGGAAGAATATCTCGTAGTTTGAATATAACATATGCGTTTACATTTATAAAAATTAAATATGTTGAAATGAGTACGTTTGGTTTATTATTTTTGAAGGTGTGGTGTTTATAATGCCAAGCTACTTAAGTGTCATTTAATGTTAAAAATACTGAAGCATGTATTTCAATAAATATCAATATATCTTTAATTGCTTAAATTTTTAGTTGTTTCTTCTATAAAAAGCATTAAGTAATTCTGTCCGTGCTTAAGTTAACTTTTTTTTCTCCCCGTAAAAATTAAATCTTTGAACCGATATTTTTTAGTATTTTGGTATTAGTTTCTAAGAATACAAATTAATATATGAGTATATATGTCGTATATACATATGTAAATATATATCTTGTGTGACACTACATTTTAATATATATTTATATATAAATAAATATATTATTCATTTTTTTTTAGTTCATAAATAAAATTGTGTGCGCTTGATTACATAAATTTTATTTGGCGTTGTATGTTAACTTTGCATTATTTTCACTGGAAACAAGGTTAAGAGGTACAGATAGTTCCTCGCCTTCGCGGGCATCATTGAATTCAGGCAAAGATTGAGATTTTTTTCGTTTTAAAATCACATCTTTCAGTGATGTACCCGCAACTCCTGTGTCAGATATATCAGTTTTGTATTTCTAAAAAGAAAATATATTTAATTTTGACTTTAAAAGCTAACAAACATTGGCAGATAAAGTAGTATAAAACGGATAAAAATAAATATAGAACGAAAATAAGGAATTTATACTTACATTAAATACAATATCTGAAATACTAAGTGCTTCCTGATTTGCCGCCATATCCAGTTTTTTGCATTCAATAGGGCTATGAATATTATGAGTTTCATATTCTACCGTCGAATTGCAGGGTAATTGCCTGTTTCCTATTTATTTTAAATAAGAAATTATTGAGATATCACATCTGTTATTAACAGAACAGCAAACAGTAATCAGACACTTGTAAGTGTTTATCCATAAAGCACACATATGTCGCATTATCATTTTTATAATTAAATATTAATCTTACTCTTTTTAGATTTTTCGCATTCCTTTGGACGCCTGCGTCGGGTATGAATTGTGTCGCGTCGCATAGAATGGGGTCTATTCACGCCATGCAGCTTAAAGTAGAGACCACAAGCGTTACAAACCATTTCGCCTCTGACACTACGTCTCCAAATCGTTGTGGTCAGCGTACCACAATTTGAACATGACATATCCTTTTGTGAAGTAGATAAAACAGTATTGCTATTAGATTTTAATCCCTGAAATTATTAGATTATTATATTAAAATGCATATGATATGTATAAATTATTAATTGGTAGTTGCCTTTTTCTCTTTGATTCCCTCTGTCAATGCACTTGACCCGCTTTCTGAACGAACACAAGCGTCAGTTACATTAATCTCTGGAGACTCGACGCAATCTGTTTTAGTTGGAAAACTTTGCTTCCTTCTACATATTTTCACTGCAGATGATTGGGCCTCGGACATATCCTAATAGTAGAAATATAGGGCAACGTATTAGATGAATATATTTAATAAATGGAATTATATATATTACCTTTAAAAGTGGTAATGGTTCCTCAGGTACTTTTGCCAAAGCAATGTTTGACGGCACAGGAAATACAAAAGATTGACTCATCATATTTCTAAAAAGTTGTGATGTTTGACTATCCTCATTACTCTTGGCTGAAATTGAAAATTAAGGTCATTGAATATATAAAATTCGATATTAATGATTCATTATTCTTACCAGCCGATCGTGCTAGGGCTTGCCATAATTGAGTAGTTGCAGCATCTGTTGTATGATCAGAGTTAACACTTTCTGGAGTTTTTCTATCATTCATGGCAGATGCAATATCCATTTCAAGTTTATTCGAATCAGAGCTATCCTCAGAGTCCGATAGACAAGGTGTAATACTTTCGGCATTCCGTTTTTTTGTTGTAGTCCATTGACAAGACGAGAGAATTTTCGGAGTAGTTATAATATAGTTGGGGTTACCCTCAATTCTCGTGGGACTCGTATGAATTTTAGGTATTGGCAGTTGACAATAACTACGAGCTGGGGCAACATTGGGTTCACTGCCATATTCGTTTTTAATTTTCTTTACGGATAAGTCAATTTCAACACCATCTTGCACATCAGAATCAATTGATGGACGTTTTGATTTTATCACAGAACTTTTAATACTTGTATCTGCATTTGCAGATAGACAAGGAGATTGGGGATTCGAGCATGGTGGTGAAATGACAATTTTTTTACTTATATCCATAAGGACTGCAGCAGTCTCTAGTTGTTGTTGCAAGTTAATATATTGCTCAACATCTCGATCTTTTGAATTCATCGCCGTACCGTTATCTAATTCAATATTCGTTTCGGATTTCTTAGCTGTTGGCGGTGTCATAATATTCTCCTGGGTAACAATTGCTTCTCCATCATTAGATGTTTTAGATGTTTGTTGTGATAAGACTTTATCAAATAAATTAGAATATATTGAAGGAGGTTTAATATCTCTTAAGTTAGTTTCAATTTGGCGCTCCGCATCCTTTCGAGAATATATGGAGTCACCAACTGTCGGATGCCGTTGGCTATATCTTGTTTTTGAAGATTTACTCAATTCAGTCAGTGCTTTCGCAGCTATTGCTTCGGATGTTGATTTAATAATTGCATCAAGTTCATCTTCCAAATCTTTTGAACTCTGAAAACAAAAAACATAATGTTTATTTGAAGAGCACGGATTTTAGCACAGAAACAGCATAAATATTTAACTTCAGTTTGTATAAAAGATTAGTTTAAAATAATAACTTACTAATTTCGAGGATTGTGATAGTGTTAAAAACTCCTTTAAAGCATAATGAGAGTTATGTGCCATATTGCGAAACTTCCAATACGATTCTAATTTACACCGGCACTCACGGCATATAACAGACGGATATCCATCATTTTCCAACGGCTGTAATATATTAACGCAAATAGAGAATATTATTTATTAAAGAAATTAAAAGCAATTGTTGTAATATACGCAGTCGTTGTGCCGCAACTTAAGGTAATATATAACCCATTTTTGATTTCCTCGATAAAAAAAAAATTGATAACGATGCCATAATAATATCACATTAATATCAATATGACATCACTAACTGCTTAACAATTCAAAGCGCTTGTGTTGTCTAAAGTTGAAATGGGCAATCAAAGCTTTACCGAAATCGATTACATTTGAAATTTGTTGCGGTGTCTTCGAAATACCCAAGAAGACATTTAATTAAGCCAGCTGCGGCTATTGTGAATATTTTTGATAACTTTTCATATTCACAGTAATTTAAAACAATTGTTATCGACAGTTTTATCGTTGTTTCAACATACATATTTCAGCACAGAGCTACTAAAGAAACTGATTGACTGCATGATAACACGCACATTTATACGTGCATATGTATGTACATGCAAGCATGTATGGACATGTATGAATGTATGCATCATTTGACAAGGTGCTGCAGCAACTTTTATCAAAACTACAGGCTGGATATTTTTGTTAAAGAAAGCCAACAAACAGATTGTTCATTTGTACACACACTAGCAAGTATTTGTGCTTGAGTAGGTATGTGAGTGGACTAATTATTATATGTATGTACAGCCATACATACAAATGTAACTAAGTCAACCATATGTACATACATACATATGTACTTTCAGAGTTAGACATTAGTTTTTGGATTTCTTAGGCATTTTTCAGATCGGACCATTATTATTTTTACTTGATATCATGCACGCCTATAATGCAGGCAAAGCCAAGCAAAAGATATAACTTACATAGATATCTTTCTTTTATTTTCGAAGGTATGTATGTACGATGGTAGCGTAATCACAACCATTGCAAACACTCACACACACACACACGCGCAAACAAAACATGTATGAATGTGCTACCATACAAGCCATGCATACATTGACACAACGTGACACACACGTATGCACGTAACATACATACAGCCACAGTTTGCGCACATGTGTGGGTTTTTGTGTGTGTGTGTGTTGAATTAAAAACAACTTTGCCTTACCTTAATAGAGAGACAGTTGAATATCTGAATTGTAATGTGCGGCGATGAATCATCTTTATGCTCTTGATTGTAAATTTCGTTGGTTGAAGTATTTTCGCAGATTTCATGATGAGCATTTTTTGATGAAGTCGATTTTTGATTATCTTGTACAAATTGTTGTTGTTGCTGCTCCTCCAGACATTTTGGATTTGTTAATTCACAAATTTCCTCCTGCGCTTCTGTTTGCTGTTGATTTGATTTTGTTGGTAGATATTGCTGAGTTTGCTGCTGCTGCTGTCTCTGATTCTGATTTGAAAACATGCGAGCATATACATTTGTAGTTTCAGCACTAATAGTGGTCGTGCATGGCGGGTTGGCATCAATAGCAGCAGAAGAAGGCACACTTGGCGTGTAATGGTTTTTTTGTTGAGGATTCCGATTGCATGGGCTTATTTGCTTATTGCCTTGCATTACTGATAACGGGTTATCAGCAGCAGCAACACCTTTGCAGCAACATGTAATTGGGTCCAGAGCATTGCAGACACATTTAGATAGATTTTCATCAATATTGCACTGCTTTATGTTTACTTTATGTAATGTTTTAGGTGTTTTATTTGAGCTTGCTGCCTCTCTATTATAGATTTGTAAATCTGCGATATCGCTCTCATTAACCAAAGTGAGGCACAATCGACAAACTTGGCGATACTTATGTGGTACATTATACATATTTATATTTGTTATTTATATTTATTTCCACTTTCAATGAAATTTGCACACTCTTTGATTATTTGTTATATTAAAAATTATAACTTTAAAACAAATTAGAAAACAAATGTAAACACTTATTTGTCACTTTTTCATTGTTTTACAATCCATATTCTGTTCACTGAAAATAATACCAATTGAGTAGTTCATCTAAATCGTGATAATATCGTGAACTACTAGTTCTTTTTACCTTAAATGACAGTACGACAATACCTTGAGTACAATTCACGTGTTTGGTATGACACTTAGTGCGTTTTGACCATTTTTGAGTGGTAATTATTGCCATTTCATGTTTTAAGTATTGTTTTATGCTATATATTAAAAACAAGCATACGTTTATTTTTAAAAATAAATAACTACGATTTTTCTGTTATTTGATTTTTATATAATTAAAAATATATCGATTACCAGATTGTCTAATTTTTGTTTTATTAATGTATTTAAATTATTTTATGAAAAAGTCACAAATGCGTATACATTCAGAAGATGTTCCTGTGGGTTCCATTATTATTTGCTTATTTTATATTTTTAAGAAGCTGAAAAAAATTAAAAAATAACTGGATATCCTGTGAATTATTGTGAAACTTATAACACTTAAGGTAATTCAATAAATAAAATAGCTTAATTTAAGACAATGTATACATTGTCCTATTAAAATTTGTTAAGATCAACAGCCAATAATACCATTAATTCTATGATTATTTTTATTTTTCTATTTTAGTTTTATAAGAATGGCTTTCGACTTTAAAATAGTGCTCTTGAAGCTTAAATTTAAAAAATCAATTAATACAGCTACTACTTAATATAATACAATACAAAATGCGTTTTCGATAAATTTAGATGCGATAAATAACTTGTGAAAATAATATATTGTTTTCATGCGATTGAATGAATATTCGATATATTGTTTTACACCACTATTGTTTTTGGGCGTTCTACGATAAGTTTAATAAGTTGCAAGTGCCACCGCTATATTTAAAAAATCATTAGATTATAAATTTATACATACGTAGATATATATGCCAATTGAATTCGGAGTATGTATCCTGTATTTATTTATAGCGAAATATACATACAAACACTAATATACACCCTTACATGTGTCGTATGATAATACATACTTGATATGTGTAATAAATCAAGCATATGTATGTGATTGTAATACCTATACATAAGTACATTGTCTATATTGTACATACATACATACAAACATATCTAAATAGGAACAACGTAGTAAGTTCTTATGAACATATTTCGAAATGTGTAACTGTTTTAGTCCAATAAAAAATGTTTTTATTGATATAAAAACTTGGCACTTGACGCCATCAATTACGGGCAAGAGTATTGTGCAAAAATAGCAACACCAATCACCAAAAATATGTAAATAAATAATGTAATAGTAAACACAAATCTGAAAGATTGAATTACACTCATCATTATTAATATATATTTCTTAAATAGCCAAAGGATTCTGCAAAGCATTCTGAAAATCAAATATTTTCAGTAGAAATTAATGAATGTTTGCTTTTATGAAAAATTGTTTTCAACTCCGAATCGGAGCTACTTATATTATTAAAATTACATACATACAAATATGGTGTGCACATAAATATGTAAATCTACAAGCTTCTGCTGTTTCCTGTCCAATATTTGACTATAGAGTTTATTTAATATGCTGAATTTACCTTTGACGCAGTTTGTTTTGCCAGCCATTTGTTCGTTAGTCCGTTTTGTTTACCTTTTGGAATTACTTTAAACCTAGAAATACATATTTTATATGTTAATGTTTTATTCAAAATTTGAATTGTTGAGTTCAAATATTTGCTTGTTTACATATGTTTGTTAGATTATGTATGTACATAAATATGTCTCTATTATCGAATTTCTATTTCGCTAGGAAAGGTGATACGCAATAGCAGTCACATGAAGAGACTTTGTAATCCTTAATAGAAGTTTAATGTTAATTCTTAGTGTTAGGAAGCTAAAAACGCCTAAGAAATTATATATTTTCATAAACGAAATGTTAACTAGAATTTTCTCTTACCATTGCCGTATGTAACTCTTATGTAGAACTTAAGTATACATTTTCTAAGTTAAGTTAAGCAAAGTTATATCAAGCTCATTGTTAATAAACATATACATTTCCAATTACAGTTACCATAGTGGATTCATGATGGCTTCCATGTCAGAAAACGGTTTAGTGCTAAGTGGATACCAAAAGAAACTGAAAACAATGAAGAAAAAGTATTTCGCCTTGTATAGAGAAACAACTAATGGTGCAGCTCGTTTGGAATATTACGATACGGAAAAGAAATTTTTAATTCGAGCAGAACCAAAACGCGTAATCTATTTAAAGAATTGTTTTAACATAAACCGACGTTTCGATACCAAACATAATTTTGTGTTAGCTCTATCATCAAGAGAAGGTGGTTTTGGAATCGTCTTCAGTACGGAAATTGATTTACGCAAATGGTTAGATAATCTATTATCTATTCAGCGCGATAATGCAAACAGAATGGATCAAGTGTATAATCCTTACGGTACGTTTTATTTACTTAAAAAAGGTCAAAATATTCTAATCTTGTGATTTTTCTAATAATTAATTTTAGATAACGTTTGGCAAGTTGTTGTCCAAAAGAAGGGATTAGCTGAAAATGTTGGAATCACTGGAAAATATCATTGCTGCCTAACATCAAAATCGCTTACATTCATAAGTATAGGACACGAAAAGGCCCCAAACGGCGATGAACGTATTGTAAGAGTTGAAATACTTTTAACCACAATAAGAAGGTAAGCATAATAGTAACGGAAAAACAAAAGATCGTACAGCTCGCAGGTGTATAAGAGATTGCACATTCAAATATTTAATTAATCTATAGTATTTCTTCAAGACCATGAAATTCATATTATTTAATTTCATCTCAGATGTGGACATGCTTCTCCTCAAAGCATTTTCTATATGGAATTAGGAAGACAAAGTGTTTTAGGGTCCGGTGAGCTGTGGATGGAAACAGAAGACGCTGCAATCGCCAAAAACATGCACGATACAATATTAGGGTAAGAATCAACAAAGAATACTCTTGTTAAAAGAAAATAATCACTTTTTAATTTCTCTTTTAGTGCTATGTCAGCCAAAACCGAGTCTAACATGAACTTATTGAACGTCTACAAAGGGAAACCAGATTTGTATAATGAACCAATGCGAAAACGTTCATCATCGGCAACTGAGGCTTCGAAGCCCATTAATGTATTACAAAAACGCCAAAATACCATTGAGATAAGAAATAGTTTTTCACCACAATACAATAGTAAGTCTTAATTACATGAAACAGATTTCAACGGCAATGAGGAATCTATGTATCTTGTATCCCATGTTTTAAAGGTTATGGACGAGAAAGGTGCGACAGCTTGCCAACAAGAAATCGAACCCTTAGTGAATGCAGCAATCAAACTTATAGTGCATTAAAAAACGGTCAACGATGTAATACAATATCTGGTTCACGGCCATATGCAACTCAAAAACATAGTGATAGTCCTCCAATAAATACACCAATGAAATGCTCCGAGAGTGAAGAATCTTCAATAAGCATTGATGAAGCTGACGACAAGGGCATATTTGAAACTTATCGAATAAGGTATGTTTTGAATTTATAATTACATACATGGAAAGAAAACAATTCAAGCAATTTTACACTCTTTTTTTCAGCTCAAGAACTTCGGAAGGCATAATTCCTGAAGAGAATATGGATGATTTTGTTTCCGATAACAGCAAGCTTTCGCAAATAAATGGTAGTGTTCCAAATCAAGGTAATATCGTAAGAAATGCTTTTAATTACTTTTATTTCATTCTTAGAAAACTTTGCAAACTATATTTCTATGACCCCAATCAACTCAATCCATGAAAATTTAAATGCCAATCACATAAATGATAACACAGGATCAAATATAGCTGATGTTGATGATCTTAACTTTGATTTTCCTGAGCACTCGTCGGAAAAACTTGCGAAAAACCCCGATGTCTATAACCAGTAAGTCGAGAACTAATGTTTATATTAAATTATATGCTAAAAACTTGTATATTTGTAGATGTGAACGTCCAACGAGGGCTTATTCAATTGGAAGTAAAGTTGAGCACATCAAAATGAGCCAAATTCTAGGAAATCTTAACGAAGTTAATAATTCCTCACCGCGTGTACGCGCCTATTCGGTTGGATCAAAGTCGAAAATACCTCGATGCGAAATTCAGCGCGGTGTCCTGTTTACAAAAGTCAAAAAGGGTTATAATCTTAAAGGAAGCAATTGCAATGTGTCAATGGATGCGCATACATGTCACGATTCTATGGGATACAATAATTCTCGGGAGGTGAAATCTACAAGCGCTCCGCTCTTAAATTTAAAACATTATATGAACTCAGATCGAATGAGTGATTTAATGGAAATAGATTTTTCCAACGGCACCACAAATTCTTCCAGTACTACATCTACATCACAAGAGCAAAAGCTGTTTAATAATTTAGAAGTTGCGAGCCGAACTCAAAACAAGAATATTTCTAATCCCAATTTTTGTTCAAACGGAAATATTAAACAACAAATGCTCAAGCAAGATGAATCGTCGCCTTTAAAACAACAACAACAAATTCAACCACCCCAAAGTGTTGATAACTCAGCAGATAGTGGATATTTAGAAATGAAACCAGTCGGCATCATAAATCTTAATTCCAAACAAGCTAGCCTTGATGATCAAATGAAAACACTTAAGTTACAGAGTACAGCTTGCTTACAACAACAACAATCACAAATTCCACATGATGAACCTATAAATAATTGTAAATCATCATTGCCTGTTACAAAAATTAATCCAATTCAAGCTATAGGCCTTGTGAAACCTATTAGAAATTGTATTGCGGATACAAATGCGGATTACAGATCTACAGATAATAGCATAGAGTCATCATCGAAAACAACTAATAATGTTACAGACAAACTATATTTGAATAACACTGATAAGCAGAAGAATCGCTTGCAGCAGCTTAAAGTTGATGATTTTACTTCTAACTTGGATATAAATAATATTGCCTTGGATAAAGGCAACACAGTCGGAAGAAAATTGATACATTCGCTAAGTAACGAAGACTATTCAAAATATATTATTAAATCAAAAACAGAGGCAGCTGCCGATGCTGTAGTAGGTGGTAAAGATGTTGGGTACCAAATACTTCAGATCAAAAGTGATAGTTCCCTGATTTCGAAAAAGAAATCAATAAGGCCACTTCATATGCCGTCGCAACATAGTCGAAAAGATGTTAACAACGTTGATGAATTGTTTGCCAGCAAATCCGCAAACACTAAAATCAATTTGTCTTTACAAAAGTCAGAAGCGTTAGCCAACAATAATAAGGATGCAAAAACAACAGATACTGTTGTCAAGGATGAAGCCGCAACTTCCGCATCAGCAGCAACATCATCGGGAGCACCATGCGATCATCATGAACTGCATTATGCAAGTTTAGATCTTCCCCAGTGTAGCGAACAGATCACATCGAAATGTCTTAAGAAAGTCTCATGTGAATCTCCGCCTGTTGAATCCTTTGAAAGTAAAAATTCATATGCGAAAATAGATTTTGACCAATCGGATTCATCATCTGCTTCATCAAAAGTTTGTAACGTTTAAAGTGTAACATAAAAAAATATATACCTTTTTCTTAAAACTTGATTCAATCTTTTTTGTTATACTATTTTGTAAGCTATCTGAATAAAACTTACTTCGGATACATTTCATGTTGAAGAACCAGAAGAGTATTTCTGTTACAACAAATGTTAATATCTTGGCTTTTAGCAACAGTTTCATAGTTTGCGGGGTCCTATTAAACGTTTCGAGAATTGCATTAGCGTCTGTTAGTTTTCAAATTCTCATAAAACCTTCGTGCTTTTTAATGTATAAATACATTTTATTTTCTAATTTAAAAGTTAATTGGTTAAATACTTAATAATGTTATAATCGCGCATGGATTGAGATCGTTGTTCATAGTTTAAAAGGGAATCTTCAAATTTGTTAAACTCTTCATTTAATAAACTGTTATTCTGCTTTACTTCAGCCAGAAATGCATCCAAGACAGACACTGGAACTGCCGCTAGAAAATAGAAATACAAAGCTATTTTAATACTTTCAAAATTTATAAACATCAATTTACTTGTTTTCTTCGGTTTGCGCTCGTTGCTGATTGGGGGCGGTGAAGGTGGTTCTGCTTTGGGAGCTCGCCGAATTTTATTACCATTCTCAACAAATTGGGCAATTACATTGCGAAATTTTTCGGGAATTAGAAATAAACGGTCAACATTGCCTTTTTTATAACAAAGATAGGCAGACTTCATTTGAAACCATTTTCGACGTATTTGTGTGGGTGATTTGTTTGGAAACCCACGCTTCTTCATTTTGTTTGCTATTTGAGTGAATGTATGGTGTGTTGTTGTTGTGGGTGAAGTGCCTTGTGTAATTTTAACTTCTTTTATTAAATTGAGCATGCACTCAATTTCGGCAGTTAACCAGAAATTTCGTTTAAGTTTCCCTGACTTCATTTCGCAGGATATTGATTGTAAATATTTTACCAAGTTTTCATTGAACTACTGGATTCTTATCGATGTTAAAATTTGATTAAAAATACTAAACATCGATAGAGTTATGAATAAAATAGTTGAGCTGAATTGCCTTGATTTTTAAACAACTTAATCGATTCTTTTTGTCTAAACCAAAAAACGATTTGATTTGCTGGGGTCTAATTAAGTCAGTTATCACTTTATTTTTTTTAATTGGTAATAGCGAACTAAAAATAAAATATGTACAATAATTAATAACGCTTTGAAGTTCATGAATATACAATAATAATTTTCCGATTACTTTTCAATTGTGAATTGTTCTTAGCTATCGGAACGACTACCGGCAGAAAAAGCAAAGTTCCGATAGAAACGTGAGCTATGAATATATCGTAAAATCCATATGAGGTGTGCTTACACCTCTTCTTCAACGAAAAATAAATACTTTAAAATGATATAAACATTCAAGAGTGGTTAAGTTAAAGATAAATGAAATATGTTTCGCACCGCATCCAAAAAATGTTTATACGAATGTTTAACCAGCCAGATAGTTAACGTTCATAATACTCCGATCAGGGTGAGATATCGAAAATACAAAAGTTATGCAACAACAATTTAATGAAAAACAATATCTTTTTATTATAGTTTTGTACGGCCATCAGGACATCACAACATATAAAGCCCCACCCACCACTACACACTGCGGCTTCAATTGATGCACATGCGGCGCCTGTATCTGCTGCTCGCCTGCTCAACGAACCTCAAGAAACCCTAAATCAAAAAATATCTGTAGAGTACCTACCATGGATGCCGACTCCGCACGAACATGTAAAAAGCGGATTAAGCCAATACAAGAAACTTTCAAAGTTTCGATTGACATGTAAGTAAAGTGACTAATTATGCGAAGAAAAGTATGAATACGAAATTTCTTTCAGCGCTAGTTGTAATAACAACGATGGGAGGCTACGCCATGGCACCTGCTCCATTTGACCTAACGACATTCGCAATGTGCGCGTTGGGTACAGGATTGGTATCGGCAGCAGCTAACGCAATTAACCAATATCATGAAGTTCCTTTCGATTCGCAAATGTCGAGGACAAAGAATCGCGTATTGGTCACGGGCCAAATAACTCCACTTAAAGCCGTTAGTTTTGCTGTTGTCTCAGCCACAACAGGATTGTGCATGCTTTATTTCGGTGTCAATGGATTAACCGCTGCACTAGGTGCTGGTAATCTCTTTCTTTACACATCGATATATACGCCAATGAAACGCATGAGTATTGTCAACACATGGGTTGGATCTTTTGTTGGCGCAATACCTCCGCTGATGGGATGGGCTGGTTGCGCTGGTACCCTGGACGCAGGTGCGATGATTCTTGCAGGAGTTCTGTATGCCTGGCAATTTCCACATTTTAATGCACTATCATGGAACCTTCGACCGGATTATTCACGAGCCGGCTATCGTATGATGTCGGTGACGAATCCAGATCTTTGCCGTCGTACGGCATTGCGATATTCATTTGCTATATGCGGACTATCGGCTCTGGCACCAGTTTTGGATGTTACTAATTATTGGTTTGCCCTGGAAACGTTGCCTCTCAACGCATATTTCTGTTACCTAGGTATGTTTTATTTATACTTTTTTAATGCATACTTTAATTTTTCTCCGTGTTTTTGTGTCTTGCAGCATACCAATTCAATGCCAAATCTGACAGTGGTAGCTCCCGAAAACTATTCAGGTTTTCATTGTTACATTTACCAGTTCTGATGTTATTATTTTTGGCAAACAAAAAACATTGGTATTTCAACGACAAAGCAGAAGATGAAGTTGTAAAACATGATAAGCCTTTAATATCATCACTTACTTCGACACCCACTGGTCTGCAAAAAGTATTACCAGTTGCCGTAACAGAAGCTTCAAGATGATCTTTCAATCTTCTTTTTGAAAGTCATCAACCCTATTGAAATTCATGTTTTGTAAATATTTCCTATTAGTGCAAATAAACATATGTATATGTTAGAAGCATTTTAATGGTAAACATTCTCAAAACAATCGAAAGGACAGTGTGACGATTACGTTATTGTATTTTTTATTTATAATTAAAGAGAAGTGGTCAATAAAAATGTGTGCTCGTTTTATAAAAGAATCGAACCATACGTTTTTTATTTCATCTTTAAAATATACCAAAAAAGTATAAAATATGTGGCTACCCTGTACGGAATGCATCCATGAATTTGTTTACACGAAAAATATCGATAAGGTAATACTTTAGAAACAATAATCATCGTTATAGAAAACTATAGTCGAATAATTTTTGGCAATTTCAAGAGAAAATAAATATATGTATGTACAAATATAATTCTGTTTGCCTTTAATAAATTACATAGACTCCTTGATTAAATACACTTTGGTATGATATATACAAATATACATACATGCAAATATAAAATGGTACTTATTCATCTCGGAAACAATATTAAAAATTTACTAAGATTGGGTAATACCAGTCCGAATATATGACGAATAAAAGAAATAAACAAAATTTATAAGTACAATTGCTATCCGATGCTCTTGATCGACATTCTAGTCGATTTGGCCATGTCTGTATGTATGTATGTAAATATGTTGCGAACCAAGCTAAAAACAGCGAAGGGATTGATGTAGAACGAAAGGGAAACAAACGATAAATAATAATGGGTTGTTATTTAAGATAATCGGGTGGAAAAATCGATAAGTGATTTACTTTTCCTTTAATAATCTGAAGTTTACTATTAACTATTCAAATCGGAACAAAATAAATATATTATATTAAATATTTTTATAGTTAAGCAAAAAATGTAATATAAAAAATTCTGTTTAATAGAAATGTGCTTATCGATATACGTTTGCGATTATTTTTAACATCAACCTATGTATTTTCTCGTTTCCCTTTTGTGCTTTATCAGTCTGTCTGCTTCGTTTTTAGTTTCGTTCGCAATAATTGTTGGTCGCCAACTTGGTACTTGGATTAGTTTCTATTAACTTTAGTCAGTGTAAGAGTTCGTTTCATACGAAAATTGCTTTTGCAAATATACAATAGGTATATTTATTCACTAAGGTGATTTTTTATTAATATACATATGTAATGATTGTCACTTACACATACATACGTGTACTATATGCTTCATACGTATACTATACATACATATTTACATGCACCTATATGTTAATATGTATGAGCTACTTCGTTTTTCTCTTTTGTTTCGCTTAAACTCATATGTGTATGTTAGTATATACATACATATATACGATATATACATATGTTCATATATAAGTGGATGTCATAAACAGTTTTTTGCCAATTTTATTGTCTCCTTTTCGTGTGATTTGTTTTTCGTTTTAGTCATAACTAACTTTCAAATTTATTTGGGAGAGTTCTATTTATTTATTTTGAATGTTTCTTGCATTATCGAAGGTAAATCTAAATATTGATACAATGCATACGTATGTATTACGTATTATGTACATTTGCGCAAACATACATACATATATATTATATTATTTTGATCCACCGTTGCATATTGCACGAAAATATATGTATAATTATACATTTATGTATGGGCTTATATACGCAAATACATATCTACATGCGTGCAGTACAATGTGTGAATAAACTTTAATACATGTGTATGTAGGTATGTACGGTAATATGTACAATATGTCTGTGTCCGTACATATTTGTTGAAACTGCATTCTATTTTTGATTTACATAAACCAAACTTAACTACTGACCTCTTATTAGTGACAATCATTAAAAAGAAATGGCGCCGTCAGAAGGCAAAATGTGTTTGTTTACGTATTCCTTTGGCAAGGACATCTATTCAATAACATTAAATTGATCCTAATAAGACTTCAATGACAACGCAATATACTTATCTAAATAATTAAAATATCATTACCGAGACTGTTACAGGTCTCTACTCATTTCTTGTGTCAAATATGTGTATTAATAGGGACAAAATTTGCTAGCACCTTACATATTTTATAAATATTGACTAAGATTTTGATATCTCATTACAGCGACAGTTTAGTATCGTTCAAAAATTAACAGATTCAAGTAAAAAGTGCTGTAACAATATCAAGTGAAGAGTAATAATAATGAACGGCATGGCAAACAATAATGATGACTCTGTTGAGTGCCCATTGTGCATGGAACCCCTTGAGGTGGACGATCTAACCTTTTTTCCATGCACATGTGGATATCAAGTAAGTGTTTTTCTTGGAGTCTCCGTATCACGACAGTCCGCTAATGTCCTGTTAATTCACAGATTTGCAGATTCTGCTGGCACAGAATTCGGACAGACGAAAATAAGCTGTGTCCAGCATGTCGTAAAGAATATCCCGAAAATCCAGCCGACTTTAAACCTTTGTCTCAAGAAGAGGTAAGCGATGCACACCGTTGTATAAGTTAGATCCTTGTGATAGCTATGTAAATTGAAAAACTTCTTTACCTAAAGTTTATTGAACCCTTTAAAATGTCGTACATAAGATCTAATATAATATTAAGCACCTGTAGAAAATCAAAGCATAAATGGCACTGTTGTTCGCACATAGCCTAACTGACTTATTGGGTCGTTTTAAAGCCAGCTAATCAGTATCCTTCAGTAAAGTATCTGTTAAAATCTTTTAAAGCATTTTATTTATCATAATTTCATGTGTTTTTTTCAGATGATCGCTTTTAAGTCCCAGAAAAGGCAAAGGGATCAACAGCGCAAGCAAAAAATAACTGAAAACCGCAAGCACTTGGCAAATGTTCGTGTAGTTCAAAAAAATTTAGTATTTGTTGTTGGCCTACCACCTCGGCTTGCCGATGCAGATGTAAGTATTTAATAATCTCTTTCAAAAATAGCAAAGTCGACAGTTATTACATTCAATCTTACGATCATTAATTTCAAATTACAGATATTGAAAAAGCATGAATACTTTGGTAAGTATGGAAAAATTCACAAAGTTGTTATTAATCCCAGTACGACTTACGCTGGAGTGCAGGTAAGCATTATTAAACACTTTTCCATTTCTGTTTTATTAAAATTTATGAAACTATGATTCGATTTTTTATTTAAGGGTCCCTCAGCGTCGGCGTACGTTACTTATGTTCACAATACAGATGCACTGAGAGCTATTCAAAGTGTAAACAATATCATGATAGATGGTAGACTCATAAAAACAAGTCTCGGTACAACCAAGTATTGTAGCCACTTTATGAAGAATCAACAATGTCCGAAAGGAGACTGTATGTACTTACATGAATTGGGAGATCCGGAAGCTAGCTTCACAAAGGAGGTATAATAACCGACGTGGCAATCGATTTTATCTTGATACTAATGTGCTTTCTCCTAACTAGGAAATGCACCAAGGCAAGCATCAGGAGTATGAGAAACGTTTACACGATGTCTTAATAGCAACCTCTGGCGCAAATAGTGTAACTGGCATTGGCGGATCAATCAATGGTACTGCAGCAACCGGCAGTGGAACTTCAAAGGCAAATGGTAGGCAACCTTTTCCAATATAAAAAACGAACTTAAAGTAATAAAAATATTATTGTTTATTTGCAGCTGCGACAGCAATGTCGTCATCATCGTCATCTTCAACATCTTCGGTATCGATTGCAAATAATTCAACAGTAAATAATTCGCAACAAAAAGAGGCGTGGCCCAGCTTATCAGTATCACCCGTAAATAGTAAAGAAACACTTGGAAGCGGTTCGAATGGGAGCGGAAGTGGAAAAAGTAGAAAAGAAAAGTTGCGTAGTGAAAAAACGCGTCATGAGAAAAACAAATCGAAAAGTAAACAGACAAATGCGTTTCCCAGTTCTAGTACAACAGCAAACAAAGAGAACTTTGTGCCAGACACTAAAGGCGAAACAAGCACAGCAACTTCAGTGTCACAAGTTTCAATCGATGAGCCGCCGGTGCCTGCTACTGTCTCTGCAACAACTTCTGCAAAATCCGAAGCAAATGCCGGCAGCACTCGACAAAGAGCGGAACGAAATAAGGAAAGAGGATCCTCGAATCGTAGTGCTGCTGCAAAAGTGCAGAGGGAAAATGTTAAGGAGACAAATACACAAACAACACCAAGTAAACAGTTGGAACATTCCGAAGAAGATTTAGATTCAAATAAAGATATAAATTTGATTAAAATCAGTGAAAGTACAACAACAACATCGACCACACAAACAACGTTTCCATCGCCCAAACGATCGTCATCATCTACTGCGCATCGGTCGCCTAGCTCAAGTAGTGAAATCAGTGATGATCACATATCCGAAAGCAGTACGAGTGGCAAAAGCTCTCCTGGTAATTTCAAAGAGGCAAGATTGAATACTTCGAATTTCGAAAGCCATGAGGATATTCAAAACAAAAACACTATCCGTGTACAAAATGATTTCCTTGTAAATAGTGAACCCGAGGAAGTAACTACTATAGAAACAGATAACTTACAGGAAACTTGCAATTCCGATAATAGTAAATTAATAGATGATTCGAAACCATTGTCCCAAGAAGATATTGAGAAAAATACTCCCGCTGAAAGTGACGCTAAAATTGAAGTTTCAGGTGCGTGAAGAAGTTATATGATAATCATTAAAAACGAGTATTATTTGTTATTTCATAAATTATCTTATCTTATAATATTCCACAGATACTCTATCGAAACTGGACATATTCGATGATAGTAACAGTTTCTTCTCATCGTCACCTTCATTCCAACAATCATTGTTGCTAAACAAGAAACTAGAGGGCGATGTGCGACAACCTCAAATAAACAATGGGACATCATCGCATTTGCCCGATTTGCTAAATGGTATATATACAGTGAATTGATTTTTAATATATTTTTTACTTTGATGTGATTAATCGTTTCTTTATTTCATGTAAAAAAAGGCATTGATGGCTATCAAAAAACCGCAAATACAAATGGTAAGTACGATGTTTTAATTACGTAATGTATCCAGATCTTGACACACTTTTAAAATCAGTATTAATGCGTAATAAAATCTTATGTCACACAACAACAGAGTGGGAAGAGGCCTTCAAAAATGTGATGATAAGGAATACGCGGCAAGTGGAGGAGCAAGTGCTTCAGCAGCAACATCTTCAGCTGCAACAGCAGCATCATCACCAACAAGTGCTGCAACAACAGGAAGAGTTCCTTCGTATGCACGAATATCACAAACGAAACAATTTAGTTAACAATATAGGAATTGCTCATACAAATGGATTACCAGCAGGTAAGTATAGTACAAGCATTGTCCACATAATACTACATTTTAATACCATTCAATCTATTTTTATTTAACAGACTTCCCCGGGCATTTTCCAAACAGCGCAGTTGACGCCAATAGAACCCCACAACCACACGCACCACCTCCAATGCACCAACCACCACATCTCATCCCGCAGCAACCTGAAGAGAATCAGCTAAATATGAATAATGTATTCGGGGGAAATATGTCGAAATTCTTTGACTTCCATAAAAGTCAGCAGCAGCTACACCACCAATACATGAATGGACATTCTTTACTGAACAATGGTGATTCTCATCGATTGGCTGTAATTTTGGATAATAGCCGTGTAAATCCTTCGCTGATTGACAGTGGTAAATGATATAAACTTATTCTTTGCTTATATAAGTTATAGTTTATATAATTGTATTTATTTCAGGTCTTCTAAATCAACAATCACAAGTGCATAAACAAAGATTACTGGGAGCTTTTGATAAAATCGTACGTTTAATAGAGAATTTAACATATACGTCCAATTAATATTCGGTTTTTTCTATTAGACACCGCAACAACCGCAGAACACTCAACCGCAACAAAATCGATTTTCACAAAATTCATTGGTGGACGATGATTTAGGTAATTACTCCTACGTTTATACATATGCTCAGTATATACCATATCTGTATCTTTAAATAGGCTTTGATCCATTTACTGAAACCCAAAAGGGACTCGCAGAACTTATGGAGAACGAGGTGGTACAACAAAATGTAAACATTGGTTCAAAAATGCCACAGCCTCCGCCAGCTACGCATCAGCAAATAATTGATAACATGCATCGCGCTCGAATGCCCCCACCCGGTTTCAATCACATGAATACCTTAGGATTTGATGGTGCAGCACGAGTGCATTCGAGTAAAATCCTGCCTTTTTTTAATATGCCAGGCAATATTCTCGGAAATAATCCGGCGCCGCCAGTCGATCCGCAGCAGCAGCACCAGATGCAGATGGCGACAAACTGGAACAACCATATGGCGTCACTGCATCAACAACACCAACCACAGCCACCTATCAGTGACTCTCATTTGCAGCATCAAATGGCACAAGCTGCTGCTACAAATCAAAATAAAGGTAACCAGACTATTTCTTCAGGTTGCAGGCCCCGCCACTAACAGTTTTATACATTTACTTATAGGATACGGTAACAGTGACTGGACGGCTATGGATCCGGCTATACTGTCATTTCGTCAATTTTCATCTTTTCCACATCAGGGTCAGATCCCGTCGCTGCACCAACAACAGCAAGACCTTCTTTTGCAACATTTAGCCCAAAATCAACAACAAAACGGTCAAGGTAAATATCTTTATAACCATCTAACCAATGAAAAACTAATTGATTTGGATTTGTACTTTTAGGGTTCAGCAATCAATCTCAACAAATGCTTCCTGGTATGAATCTGCCCAATAATTTAATTAATGGGCAGTCATCATCACAGACACAGGTTAACGCCAATGTTCAGGGAATGCTAGAATTCTTAAAAAACCGTCAATTTGTTTAAATAATGTCTGAATATTATAGATTTGTTTACTTGTACTTCTTATTAAATTACTTATTACAATACATGCATATATAGAAAATCGAATATACAAATCGAGAGAGAGAGAGAGCGTTTTCTATTTAATACCCTATAATTAAAATACCGTGAATAAATTCAAATTAATATATAGTTTTATTTTTGTAGAATATAGAGATGCAAATAAATAGATACAATTGATATACGAATATTTTTACGATCCGCATGATATACACGCATCCTTGTTCTCAAGAGAACATACCATCTGCGCCATATTTCTTTCTCGATCAACATCGGTTTCGGAGGAGTTACTAATATTTGACAATATTGATGCGTTATTCTGATCATTTCCGTTCTGCCCGTTTACTTCTACGACAGATCGATTTTTATCTACAGTAAACTGAATAGCATTGGCTGCCGGCTTAGTACGCAGATAATACATTCCTGTTTTAAGACCCGCTTTCCAGGAGTAGAAATGAATCGATGTCAACTTGCCATAATTGGGCTCAGCCACATGAATGTTAAACGACTGACTTTGATCAATAAATGCACCACGATCTGCTGCCATCTTGATAGTGGACTTAACCGATATTTCCCACACGGTTTTGTACAGTTCCCGTACATCTTGAGGAATGTTTTCAATACTTTGTATTGAGCCACGACTTGCGATTATTTGATTTTTCATATCATCGTCCCACAAGTCCAGCTCGGTTAGATCGCGTAGCAAATGATGATTGACAACCTGAAATTCTCCAGACAATACGCGTCTTGTGTAGATGTTTGAAGTGTAGGGCTCGAAAGATTCATTATTACCCATAATCTGGGCTGTCGATGCTGTAGGCATTGGTGCGATAAGCAAAGAGTTTCGCACGCCATGCTTGCTGATCGCTTGCTTTAGTTTCGACCAGTCCCAAAGATTCGTTGGTGTCTTATCCCACATATCATACTGCAGTATACCTTTGCTGACTGGACATCCCTCGTAAGTTTCATAAGTTCCATGTTTTTCAGCCAGCTCACAACTGGCCTCCAATGCACCATAGTAGATGGTTTCGAAAATCTGTTGATTTAGGAGACAGGCCTTTTCGCTTTCGTAGGGGTACCGCATCAAAATCAACGCATCTGCAAATCCTTGAACTCCAATTCCAATAGGACGATGCCTTAAATTTGATTTCTTAGCCTCCGGCAAGGGGTAGTAGTTGATATCGATGATCTTATTCAAGTTTTTAGTAACAATCTTTGTAACCTCTTTCAGTTTGTTAAAATCGTACGTCTTTTCCGGCGTCACAAACATATTAAGTGCTATGGAAGCCAAATTGCAGACTGCAATTTCGTCTGGAGCAGAATACTCAACAATTTCGGTGCACAAATTGCTGCATTTAATAGTTCCCACGTTTTGTTGGTTGCTCTTGCGATTACACGAATCCTTATAGAGCATGTACGGTGTGCCGGTCTCCACTTGTGACTCGATAATGGCAAACCAAAGGGTTTGAGCTTTAATCACACGGTTTGCTCGACCTTCTTGCTCGTATTTCACATAGAGCTGCTCGAATTCATCACCCCAAACATCTGCTAGGCCAGGACACTTGTGCGGACACATCAGTGACCAATCCTCATTGGCTTCAACGCGTTTCATAAATAGATCAGGTATCCAAAGAGCATAGAAAAGATCTCTGGCACGATGTTCCTCCTTACCGGTATTCTTCTTAAGATCTAAGAACTCGAAGACATCGGAATGCCATGGCTCGAGATAAATAGCGAAAGCTCCTGGCCTCTTGCCGCCACCCTGATCTACATAACGGGCAACATTGTTAAAAACTCTCAACATAGGCACCAAGCCATTTGATGTACCATTGGTACCACTAATGGATGTGCCTTTTGCCCGAATGCAATGCACATTGAGACCAATGCCGCCGGCTGACTTTGATATCATGGCGCACTGTTCGACCGATTTGAAGATTCCTTCAATCGAGTCGGATACCATGGTTAGCAAAAAGCACGAAGACAACTGAGGTCGGTTGGTGGCGGCGGCAAAAAGAGTTGGAGAAGCATGTGTGAAAAACCGTTCCGAAAGTAAATTATAAGTTTCAAGAACTGAATCGATATCATCACCATGTATGCCGATGGCGACTCGCATCAGCATGTGTTGTGGGCGTTCGGCCACTTTTCCATTAATTTTCAACAAATAGGATCGCTCCAGTGTCTTGAATCCAAAATAATTATATCCAAAATCACGATCGTATATAATTGCAGAGTTTAAACGATCTGAATTCTGTTTGACAACATTATAATGATATTCGGATACCATGGGTGAGAGCTCTTTGGTCTCCGCATTGACATTCTTATAAAGATCTTCAAAAACATCTGAAATCAAGAAAATTTGCACATCATTTTACCAATAAGAAATCATTTCTGTATGAATGCTTGAAATTTTCAAATTTTCAATTAGTTTTTACCTGAAAAGACTTTCTTGGTCTCTTTGTGCAGATTGGATACGGCAATTCGGGCTGCCAGCAGAGCGTAATCCGCATGATGAGTCGTCAAACTTGCGGCGATCTCTGCAGCCAAATTGTCCAATTCTTGTGTCGTCACACCGCAATAAAGCCCGTTTATGACTTTAAGCGTAATGGATACCTAAATTAAAAAATTAAATACTTATAAAAAAAAAAAAAATACGATTTACAAAATACATACATAATATAAATAAGATATTTAATTCCAGGATTTATTTCCATAGAATTGTTAAAACCTTATTCCGTATTATCGTTTCTTGGAACTTTTTCGGAACATATGTATGTACATATGCACATTTTATTGCGGGCTAGTCACGATTGTGTATACTATATTTAAAATATATAATACAACCCTAGAAGTGTATGCACTTGCGCTGATCAAATAACTTCACTAAACTATCATTATTCTAAAAAGCTCATTAAATCAAAGTATTTATCACTTACGGGATCCACAAAATCCATGTTCAAATTGTAACATAGCTTTTGTATTCGCGATGTAATTTTATCAAAATGAACTTCCTCCTTCCGTCCATCTGCAAATGCATGCTTTCATTTTTAACTGAATTTAGGTAGACATAATTATTCTCATTTACCTCGTTTTATTACATATAACTTTGTAGACTTTATAGACTTTGATTTCATCATATTGCGTACTCGGATCGAAGCGTCTTAGCAATAAAGATCACCAGACAGAGAATGGCGCCAAAAATATAATGCTGCCGCTCAGCTGCACATATCGATTAATTTGAAAAGCATGCATGAGCTTTGATTCTGCGTGTCACAATAGCGGCGACATAATTCTGATGACTTTGACACTGAAATAGAACATCCTTAAATATATAATTAACTATGTTTATTAATTAATAATATGAAAGTATATAAAATATATTAAATACATATAAATATTAAATTGAATAAATTATAATTTTACCATGGTTCAAATGCATATTAATGTATACATAATGAAATATGTTTTTGCACATTTAATTTAACCTCCAAAATATAATTTAATGAGTTTAATCAGAATATAATGCGGTTTCAATAAAACGTTTATTACTTAATCGTTCTGACCCATTATTTTGATCTGTGCAGCATATTCATCTGTGATATATTCTTGTCACTAATTATTTTTTGTAATCATTTTTTTTTAATAAGCAAGAGGAGGAATGACAGACCTTACCAAGTAGTTTGTATTCGTTTTTAGGGCCATGCAAAGATGACTGTGTAAGAGAGATAAAGCATTAGGGAGACGAATTTGTTGTAAATGTATTGTGTATATCTTGATGTTATAAGGTTTAAGCAACGTGTTTGTAATTATTTATATAATTTGGTAGGGTATCTTACAATCGGTAGTACCGGATTGTAGATTTTATTACTGTTTTTTTAGATAAAATAAAATTGAGTTAAACAATCTCAATGCTCATATCCTACAGTATCTTACCATTAGAAATTAATTGCTTGTACATTCAATAGTACATTTTTGTATACAGTCGACGATTTATTTTTTTTTATGAACACAATATTATCAATCTTTACTCTGATATATGTTATACTTAAGCTATTTATTTAAAGGCTTTAATTAATATATTCTTTTCGCTTGTAAACAGTTTTGCTTTTGCTTTGGTAGAATAAGAACTTTAATAGACAACCAGCATTTTCGACAGCAGATGTGTTATTTCCTGGTACGGTCCTGCACCTGCAAGAGTCAACGAATTAGGCGACGTACCGTTTCCAGATGCCACTAAGGGTCGATTGGGATCGACCGGTGCCGAACTGAAGGCCAACCGTTCTACAGATGGTCACACACACACACATACGTATTCATCAAGATGCAGTTTGTACGTACGTGTGTTCATTTGTACGTATGTATATGTGTGCATAAATGAGCCTACATATCAATTTTCAGTTTGAGGAGCTACATTTAAAACTGTGCAAGATTCGAAATTGCTGAGTTTTGATTGCAAGTTTCACACGTACACTTACATACCATGGCATACATATATACCATATACAGTAAAGATTAATTAATAAAGAACCATTTTTTTTATAGTTGGTTAGCGGATAGGTCAAGAAATAGGTCAAACATAAAACAGAATACAATATGGATTAAAGCTTTCTCGTCTATTCTGATTATTCTTTTTTCTGCTGCTGTATATTTAAAATATAATTTTTTGTCGTCCCTTGGTTAATTATAACTTACATATGCAAAGGTTATACTAACCCAGTATTCCATGCATGTTCTACTTTCGAACTATACGATCTCTGTAAGCAGGGTTTACGCTATACAATAAGCAAAATACAACTGTATTAACTTACGAATCGAATGTGTGTAGAATATTTGGATGTTCATGTGTTGTGTGCTTCTGTGTATAGTATGTGTGTGGAGTGAATGCATACATACATATATGGCACCCTATATGCCAATAAACAAATACATGCATGTGCATGCAAATACATACATACATACATAGATCTGGGCCTGTGCATGAATGCACTTTGTGATACAAGCATACAAACATGCATATTTACATAAATATATGCACACACATACATACACAATTATATATGCATGCATTTGTGTGAATTTGCAAGTTATAATGTTGGCATATTCACTTCTGATTGCATATTTCATTTACGATTAACAATTCAGGGCGATCCGTCGGTAAATCAAGATTATTATTTCTTTCCAACACGTTCCCTAATCTCTTTGATCGCTTGTGTGTGTGAACATATGTATGTGTGTATTTACAAATAACTGTGTGTACGTATACACGTACATGTCTAGGGCTAATTAGGAGTAAATAGGACCTATTCATATTGTCCGTAACTTGTAAGTATTTCATGTGATATCTGCTGTATGTGTTGTGCAGTGTGTTACACAGAC
Organism: Zaprionus inermis; assembly: GCA_018151445.1. Taxonomy (NCBI): domain Eukaryota; kingdom Metazoa; phylum Arthropoda; class Insecta; order Diptera; family Drosophilidae; genus Zaprionus; species Zaprionus inermis. The sequence continues at coordinate 3,657,194 of JAECXD010001696.1, forward strand.
AAACACACACACACGGTCAAACATTTGTCTGTAATGCACCTGTTAAACGCAGCTCAAGACACGCTATGAGTGCGAGGAGCAGCATCAAGCTGATTGTTATTTGATTCCGCTTTAGTTTGACATTTGCAAAAACTAAAGTGAAATCCAACAATAATAAATATAATAAATTATTATTTAAGTGATACAAACAGTTCATGGAATTGTGAAAACATTTAGGTAGTTAATTTCCATTAAATGACAAGGAAACATACTTTAAATTAATTTCAAAAGTAACGATCGGATATAGCGAATAGAATAACGGTTATAAACACTCACCCATATTAACTAGCTGTGTTCTGAATTAATTTTATGCTTCACTTGTGATAGATAGTAACGTAAATCATTAAAATAGTTTTTGCTATACAGTCTTTCTTTTAATACAAAATAAGTGATAATCATAATATTTCGATGGAAAATAAAAAACATGATTTTAAAAATAGTGCCCTTGTGAATATTCTTATTAAAAAGACTTTGATTCATTCTAGATATATATTTAACTGATTTTGTGAAATTCTAAACACACAGTATAATCATTATTTACGGTCCTTGATATTAACTTTGATCTACAGGCAAAAATATGCACACAACTCTCTTAACGAAACCACCAACGTTTGATACTTATATGGAAGGAAAATTATATACCGACAAACTCAAGTAAATATATATTATTTTTATATTTACATATCTGAAAAATGATTGTGGTATTGCCATGTTAAAAATAAAAATTCGGATGTATTTACAATAAACTCATGTTATTTAATACATTTTGGTACATCGTTGAAGCGTTGGCAGCGTAGTCACGTTCGTTTTGTCCGTGCTTGATATTTCATGTAGATTTGTATATAAAATTCTTATTTGTATAAATTTTGTAGATCTACCGAAGATGTGCCAACCATGACGAAAGCAAAGCCACCCTACAGTTATGTTGCTTTGATCGCAATGGCCATACAAGTAATTGATTTGATTATTTCACTATAAAGAATTTATTTGGAATACTGTGATCTTACATTTTTCTTCGTTTTTAGAACTCCACAATGAAACGAGTGACTCTTAATGAAATTTATAATTTCATAACATTAAAATTTCCGTATTTCGAGAAAAACAAGAAAGGATGGCAAAATTCGATACGTCATAATCTGAGTTTGAACGAATGTTTTATAAAGGTGCCCAGAGAAGGTGCCGGCGATCGTAAGGGTAACTATTGGACACTGGATGAACACTACGAAGATATGTTTGAGAACGGCAATTATCGTCGAAGACGTCGAATGAAACGACCCTATCGCAACATTAATCAATTTTCCGGTCTTCACTCATTAACTACCGACTCATTTAAGGGAACATCCACCATGCATCCGTTACCGGCTCAAGCCATTTACCAGTACAGTTCCAGGTGAATATTAAAAAAAAAAATCAGTGATTTGTTCAAAATCCTGTTTAATTTGTTTCCTATTCTTAGCTCTCAATGGATGGGAGCACAACCATCCCATATTACTACATGCACTTCGAGATTGAATTACGCCAAAAACTGCACTGTAATTATAGCAGAATTATTTTAATCTGAATACTGCGTAAAAGTCATAAAGTTTTAATGTGCATATAATTTTTTTAAACCTTTGCAGATGCATTCACAATCGGCAAATTTAATAACTGGCAACAATGATGGCATTAAATATAATTTAGGTAGTTCAACAAGTTAAAATGCTGGTGATATAATTTTAAAATAAAATCTAATTTCAGATACTGTCCATGAAAATATTCCAGTCAATTGCACAAAAATGTTTGACGGTCTTTCGGCAGCGCCATGGGAAGCAGAAGGTGCGTTTATATTTAATACATACAGGAACATAATAATGATCCAGTATCCCAACTTGCTACTGTTCTGCAATTCATTCAAACTTGTTTTTTTCGGAAGCCAGAGTCGAGCGTAGTCGACAATAAGACACCCTGTATAACATGTAAAATGGTTTATGACAGTTTTCAGTTTATTAACAGATCATGAAGCTAGTATGCCCGAAAGCTTGATATATCCCCGAAAGTCTGCTTTAAAATCGCGTCTGTCTTTCTAAATTGGCTTCAGGATATTTTTATGTGTTATACGATGTTTAAAATGATTTTACTTGCAATTTTTAATTGAAATCGATACCATTTTATTTCAGCTTATTATCGATCAATTAAAAAGGAGAGCCCCTACGACATATCGACAAGTATAAGTTATCAAAATACCTATTTATCGCAACAATAATAAAGTAACATAACCATCTTCTGTGTCATCACCTACGCCTAAGGAATATATTAACATAAATTATTGATATAAATAAAGCACATACATTAACTAAGAGTATTACTATTATTATTTTGCAAATACTAACGTCTAATAATGAAACATTTGAATACACAATAAATAAATTTAATTGTTTGGATATGTTTGTAAAAGAATATCAATTTCATTTATGTATATATGTTAAAAAGATCTACCGCATTTCACAAACAACACACGAGCTGTGCTTGGAATACTTGTTACATTGGCCCAACTGCAAGATGGGTTTTTCTACCACAGTTGCAGGGTATTCGCTGGGGGCGTGTCTAAGACGGGCATCTCAAGCAAACGAAAGAGACGCCAATAACATTGATCGGAGTGAAACAGCGAAACGTTCTTATGGCACGTTTTTCACTCAACTTAAAGAAACCGGATCTTCTCACTAGACACTTGAGTAAAACTACGACGACGACTCACAGTAGTTATGAATGGAAGTGTAGTAGTTGTAGGCCAAGTGCCTGCACCTGTTCCGTCCAGAAGTGGAAATGTATTCGTTGAGTGTAATACTCAAGACAAGAATACTGTGCTAGCCGATTTGGACAGGTTGTCGACGGCGGGCGCAAGGGGAGAGTCAAAGCAAGAGAGAGAGAGAGAGAGAGCAAGTGAGTGAGTTGACAGTGGCTAAGCAAGAAATTCAAGTGAGGAGCGCGCGCTGTCAATGATCCTGAGTAAAAGCAGCTCACTGCGCAAAATTTCATTCAAAATATAAGCCAGCCAAACACACACACACGCACGCACGCACGCACACATAACTCAAGAAGCGTATAACAATACAAAAAAAACTAAGGAAGCTGACGCTGGCGCGAAGTGGAAGTCACCACCCGAAGACGTAACCGAAGACAATTGCCGAAGTCGTTGCCGCAGCCGAAGTTAAAGTAAAGTAAAGTAACGATAACAAGCCGCGCTCACCTCTAACAATGCAACAGGTGATGGACGGCAAGCGCGGTCTCTGCGCGTCTTGGAGAAAAGTCAAGTTGCTACCTGTAAATACGTATACATATGGTACGTACGTACGTATGCCTGTATGTATGTATGCATGAATGTATGTGCATGTGCATGTATGTACGCACATCAAACGAAGCCTACAAGCAGTAGCCAAGTGGTTGAACAAAGGCAAATACATACATCACACACTCACACACACACAGACATAAACAGGCGGGAGCTCACTCACACACACACACACACATACACTCGCCAAACGTGCACAGGTGCTCTTGCTCGTGCCAGAGCGTTCAAGACGAGTTTGTTTGAGATCAATTGATAGCCGTAGCGTTGTGTAATGTTGATCTTGTTTTGGTAACGTTGTGGAGCATTGAGTTAAATGAGCCCGGCTCTTAATTTTGCTGCTGCCTGCTGGTCTTGGCTATGCGCAAGACGACGACGACGACGACGACGGCTTTTTTTTGTCAGTATATGTGTGCGCGGCGCTGCTGTCTGAATGGTATTGGTATTTCAAGTGTTTGCAGTTTTCCTCTCAGAAGGTCATGGCCGATTCAAGCCGATCCTGATCACGCAGTATTTGTTGAGCATTGAAAGAAATGGGTGCGCTAACTCACTCGTAAAACAATAATAAATAATAAATAAAAGAAACAAACATAATAGAGACTTACACGCTCTAATCACGCATCGCATTCGCAAATTTCAACGCAAAATTCGTTAATTCAAAAATTTGTTTCTTGCCAAAATGGACACATGCGTGTTAATACCCAAAGAGTTCGGTTTGACCAGGACTTCGTTGTTAACGAACAGCGAGTGCAATTTAACTGTGTGTGCTACTTCAAATATCAAAAAAGGATCGTTATTCTATCCCTTTCAGGGTACCATACGTACCGATAAAATCGAAAATCTTAAAACTCCCAACGAAAATGATGTGAGTATTGTTTTTTTATTTATCTGATTTATTTTTTAATTTTTTAAAAATATAAATTAGAGCTTGAGAGTATTAAGTCATATCCTAGTTGCCTCGTAATTCCTATTGTCAGCTCTGATAACTGTATAATATTTTTCGAATTGGAAATGTTTTCATAACATGTATAACAAGAAATCCTTCAAATACTAAAAAATACATTGTATTACATTATTCAAATTGGAAAAGATTTCATAATTTGTATAACGATATTAATCCTTTGAAAACTAAGCCCAACCAATTGTATGAGATTATAAAAACTACACTTATTATTAAATTATTCTACGTGATTATATATCATACGTTGCAAAAATAACTTCTTATGGAAATAATTTGATCAATCATTCTTTTAACTTGTCATTCAATCAAAATATATTTAATTGCCTTTTCAGTCTGTCATTAGCCGTGTATATATTCTGGATTATAAGTTTAAAATATTTTTAAATATTAATATTTTTAATCTTCAAAAACCCAAGTGTTTTATATACAAAACAGATTTCCGAACGGTTCTGTGTACGTTAATTCTTTGCAAACTTTCTAGTAAACAGAGTCAGCGATGCGGAACGGAAATGACTGAACAAATTCGACTCGTTCTGGCATTAGCCAAAAGTTTCAAACGTTCACTTTTGCAAACATACGATCACTTTGAAGTAGACCGTACATATATAAAATCTTAATTTTGTTAAATAGCATTTCGGTAGATAGAAAATTACCAAAATTTAATTCAAAATCGTGTCCTTTATGATCAGTTCTTTTGACCACAAACGTTTCAAGAAACAAATATTTAAATAGATCTTTGTATGCGAAAAGGCACTCAGCACTCTATTGACGTAATGACACTCTACTTCTCTTCCCAATGACCGTGGGAAGTTTCACATGCTCTTCTATGGTATTAAAGATATACAATTTGGTGCCTCCTCTTCATGCCAGACCGATCAGACTACCAAGACGATTCTCCTCTAAGATTCGTAGACTATGTAGCGGTGTATGTGCGTTTTTCATGCATCGTTGGTGCAGAATTATTTTGGTCAAACATGCTTATAAGTATTCGTATGATTCAGTCGGAACCTCCCCAGTTTTCCCAGCCCTGCCTTGAATAATTGCTGAAGCATTAAAGAAAACTGTGAGAACTTCTTCAAAACGTCTTAGGTTCCGTCTTTAAGAGTAGTTCCCAACGTCATGGGAGAGTGATCACCCCATACTTGACTTGAAAGAAAATTTCGTAACTCCTCATTCCTGTACCCTCCCCCGCCCCCATAGTATTACACGTAGGTGTATATAGATCCCACCTTGTGGTTGTGTGAAATATAAATTAAGATGGGTTCTAAAGAAAGTAGAATGTCGTCGAGTTTAATGGTATTCGATTTTGAAAACTTACTGGATATCAAAAGAAGTATCTATTTTAGGGAACCAAACGGGAAATAATAATTATTATGAAAAAGAAAGAGTCGTTGGCTTAAAGTGTGATACCTAAGACGTAACTCTAATAACTCGATTCGAACCTACAGAAAAATGACTACTCCAAGTGCGGCTTAGCAAACAACCCTTGCTCAAGTTCGATCGTATGATAACTTTTTCACCTCATCCGTTCCGTTATTGATAAAATTCGGTCAGAATATATAATATATGAAATATATAAATAAATAGATTGGTATAGCTTGCTTGCGATATCTGGGAAACCAGTTTTTTGTTACAAGCGAAGGACCAATTTTCGAGGGCACACGAATGGGGAATGGTATCGCGTCTGCCACGCCTCTTCGTGTATAAAAAAAAATGAAAAAGTAAAAATGCTACTGTCGAGCTGTTCTCGCTGTGAGGTGTCCGGAAGCCAGCGCTGCGAGATGCCCTATTAATATGTGAGGTGAATGCCTGCATACACATACACACACACACACACACAGAACCGATCTGCTCGATAGGCAGTAAAATATGCGATCTTGCAATACATGTGTATGAATGTGCATTCTCGCCAGTACGCAGGGCGGAAGGAGGCGTGTCAAAAATCAAAACCAATCTTGATCTGCGTTCGCGTGTAAAGTCTGGAAGCTTTAGCTACTGTAGTCCTTGGCGAAGCAACCATACCGCGGCATCTTTCGCGTCGGCTTCTTGAAACTAACTGAGCTCGAGAACTTTTCCATCATTATATTCCAGATTAATTATAATATGTAAATAATTATCAAGGCATCAGTGATAATATATTTTTTTGTTAAAAATGCTTATGCGATCTTTGTGGGATCTTAATTGAATTTTCTATAGATTGTCGCACGCTTCAAATATTCCGTTAGACAAATCAGACGAGTGCGACATGCATGTTTATGACCCTTGAATATGTTATATCTGCGCAGCCCTCTCGATGCCTCGCTCGATATTTTGTTACTCTTCTACATACAGAGTATCCCGTCCCCAAGACAGAAGAATCAACTCGTAAAACCGGCACATCCAGTTCTGCAAGCTCTGCATAATGAATGGCAAATTGCATCTGCTCTGAGCATACATGCTACCACCAGTAGGAGGTTTTTGAAGAAATAGTTAATTGGGAACCAATTACTTTGCGTGCACTGCTTGCATACCTTTTGTCCATCTGCGCACGATGACGAAAATAAAAACGATTGACAAAATTAATAATAAGTGGTTATAGGTGGCTGCGGGCCGGTGCAAGGTCCCTGGCACCTCGATCGTTACCACACCAACAAAATAATAATTGATGTTTGTGCAATAAAAATGAGTAAAGAAAAACAATTGAACTAATAGCATAAAACAAAGGCGTGTTAAGAGAAGATCAAAATTAAAGAATTACAATTCACCGTCGCAACTCTAAAACTGCTTTATCTATCTTTATACAAAAACCTTATAGCGACCTCTTTATTTTCAGTTACGATATCGTTATGGACTCTACCATGAAGTTTCGCTGAATTATGGCTCACCTGTGCACCACTGTAACTGGATAAGATTCCTCAGAACTGCTGGTTCGTTCTGTTCAAAAGTGAATCTTATTTGTACGATGGTCAAGGGAGATCCGCTCTTTGAAGTCATCAAGCCCATTAAACCCTACCATGAATTAGTTGCATATTGTCTTCCAGAGCGACCGGAAGAGAGTGTATTTATGACTCTACGCTCAACGTTATATAGACACGCTATGGACTCAATATTACAAGGTATATCATTCAATTCGAATGTAAACCAGCATATTTCTGAAATCTATTTCTATTTCAGATACTCCGCTTGATTTGTCATTAAGCTTAATGTATAAAATACCAAATTTACCCCTTTCTCCGCCCACAAGCGAGGATGAACAGAAATCAATGCTCAGCGATTCTACGAGTTCCTTGCTGTCCCTTAACGATAGCACACTTGATAACTCAACGACATCGTCAACATCGATAGACATCGATAGCAAACAGAAGCCAATTTTTGAAGATGCTACTGCTACATCACACAAAGCCAGCAACATCAACATTACAAGCTATCAATATCAAACGGCAAAGAAACGAATAGCGCGAAGTGAAAGATCACTGTTACCGTGTGAAGTCTGCAGAAAAGCCTTTGATAGGCCCAGTCTACTTAAGCGGCACATGAGAACGCATACAGGTAACTGTTACTTTTAAATCGGTACCTCATCATTATAAGAAATTCAATTTTACAAAATGATCTATATTTATTTTTTCTTTGAAATTATTGCAGGCGAAAAACCACACATATGCTTAGTGTGCGGAAAAGGATTCAGCACCTCAAGCTCCTTGAATACACATAGGTACGGGTTGTTAAAATAATTAAATGCAAGAGTTCTTGCTTAACATTATTAACGACTTTTATAATTTTAGGAGAATTCATTCTGGTGAAAAGCCACACGAATGTCAAGTTTGTGGAAAACGGTTTACTGCAAGCAGTAATCTTTATTATCATAGAATGACCCACATTAAGGAAAAACCACACAAATGTAATTTATGCGCCAAATCATTTCCCACTCCTGGAGATTTGAAATCCCACAAATACGTTCACAGTGGCTCGTGGCCCTTCAAATGCTCAATATGCTTCCGCGGCTTTTCAAAGCAAACAAACTTAAAGAATCATCTGTTTTTACACAGTGGTAAGCAATAGAGAAGCTAGACATTAACAAGCAATAACATTAACAATTTTTTTTATCTCAGGCGACAAGCCCCACGGTTGCGAGCTTTGTAAAAAAAGGTTTGCACTGGCCTGCAACTTAAGAGCGCATATGAAGACGCACGAAGGTAAGCGGAAGCCGTGTGCAATAAATATAGTAACGATTACTTACATAAAAACTATTTTCTGCTTTTAGGTAATCTACAAGATGATTGTATTCGATGCGGCAACTTGTTCGTTACAACAGACACCAAATTGAAACAGAGAAAAATCTGCAAAAAATGTCTTGATCCAAGCGATTCAACAGATGATGGCGATAAGTCTGGCTTTCAATCAGAACGAAGTAGTTCCACCGAAGAAGAGGAAGAGGAGTATGAATCTTCTAATGGTGCAACAGAATATAGCGACAAATAGAAAATACTGACTATCGTTTTTGTACTCACTCACGATTAAGAGGCCATTCTTAAAGGATCATGATGAACTTGCAGCGCGATAATGACTGATGCTAATCAAATAAATTATTCCCAGCTAATATCAGTAATTTTAGAATATTACCAAAAATTTTAAATTTTTATATGAACTTCTCGTTTTGTGTGATTTCATTAACAACCGACGCTTAAAAACGGATTAATAAATATGAATTTAATTTATTGACATACAAAAAAAAAAACAAATATAAACAAATTATATATAACCAATCGGAGAGTCTACTTAATAATATATAAATTAAATTTGAACGTTTTTGTTTTATTAATGCGTATTTCGACAATATTAGCTGTCATATAAATAAAAATAAAAACTTATCAGCCAGTTGAATTAATTTGGCGCGAAAAGTAATGCACAGTGGAAATTATCGAAGTATCAAATAGCAATGCATATTGGTAAAATCGATATATCGGTATTATCGAGTAAGCCATTTCAGTATTTTGGAGAATGCGGTCACACAGTAAATGCCTGTACCATATTTTTCGTTATTTTAAATAAAATATATGCAGTCATATAATAATAAAAATATTGATAATAATAATAAAAATAATTTGATTTTACTAGTTTAAAATAATTAAGCAATAATCACGAAAGGGCATCCTCAGAGATCAGGGATGGAAAAATTGCAATAATAATGGCTAGGTGTGACCAACTTTCAGGCAAACAAATAAATAATATGTAATATTTTATTGCCTAAATCACAAGTTTCGAAAATATAAAATTACAAAAAAATATTTTAATACAATAACTTTTACACCTCTCTACTAATAATATAATTCCCCGCCGCTATTATGACAGTCATCAACACATTTTGTCTGGTTGATATACAACTACGGAGGAACATATCTTCCAGCATTTGTACGACTGTGTCGCCATTTTTGGTAGTCACTCGCCATTTGCAGCAAATTAATAAATAAAGTAAAAATTAAAGGTTTGCTTAAGAACCAACCCAAATGCGGATTGTGTGAAACATGGAATGGCTAATCATATTAAGGTTACTTGATAAACTCACAACAAATATGTCTTTTTAAGAACTGATCCAGCCCAGAGTGTTTTCCATTAGTGCAATTTACAAACAATGTGCAATAAACTGTAAATTCGTTTTCTTTTATCAAACAACTGCGTTTGAGTTAATGCTTGAATACATACCAAGTAAATAGTGGCTTTCTAAATTACAAAAGTATTGATATGGTATAAAAATATATAAAAGATTCTTCATATGTACATACATACATAAGATTCCTGCCTACATTTCACACACATATGTAGTAATGTATGTATGTACATATGTATGTTAAGATTGTACAAATATAAGTTACAAAAATTAGCTGAATATCTGTATTACTTATGTACTCACAAATCGTTGAAGTGGACTACCACAAGATGTGTATGTCTGTATGCCTACCCTTTAGTTTACCTATGCTCCTTCATTGAAATCAAAAGCATTTTACTAAACAATATCTAACTAATAGAGATCAATTGTATTCTTTTAGTTGGAATTAACAAAGCTTGCAATTAAAATTTTTGTTTAAAAGAAGCAAAAATAATATTCTCAACAATGGGGGACCGTGACATCCCAAGTGTTCCAGTCACAACATTAGCTGGCCTAACCAGTACTTCGGATTGTAAGTATTCGCTGATACAATGCAATTGCAATAAATAAATCTACCTTTTCAATTACTTTGATTTAATTTAGTGCTGAGCGAGTTACCAGTGTCAGATTCTCTTCAGAGCGCTTCTTCCTTAAATAAATCGCTACTGTTCCATTCGCTAGTAGCCAACGAATCCAATAATCTATTGTCTGTGCGAGAGGAAAATCTAGTCAGGCAATTGGTGAACGCAATTGAGCAAACTAATTCGGACAACATGTAAGAAATATTAAGATTGCTATTTACGTGCTATATCTACTAAATATATGTTAATTTATTCATAGTGAACTAAAGCCGCAATTTAACATTCAACAACATGGTACTAATATAAGTGGATATCCAGAACTACTTCAGGGTATTTACAACTATAATCCAACTGTATTTAACACTCCTAGAAGAACTGGTAAATATTTTCATGCTATATTGTCCACAATAATACTGATAGAATGTCTTCTTTTTAGTTATAAATGATAGCGCGTCTCAGCAATACCTGCCGGAACATATGTCAGTTGACCGTCCTTTACATTGCCAGCCTGTGGGAATTGTCAATGATATATGCCAAACAGCGTATAATTTAGGAGGTGCAGAGAACCATCAGAATGCACTTCCGAAGGATTATACGGACCAATCAATCAGGTGGGCAGAAATATTTAGAGATAAGGAAACTTTATTTCGACCCATTAATATATTTAGCAAATTTCAAAATAATCGGGATATTTTTCCAAATTGCCAACGCAGGGTGATAAACTTTTCAATTGCTTGATATTTCTATTTTTGAATATGTACAAAGAGTGATCGTATAACTCCTTTGATACTTAACAATTTCAACATTCCTTCGCTAATATGTAAATTTTTTCGTATACTATTATTTGATTATACTTATAAATTGTTTTTTGTATAGTCCCAATGTAGGAAACATGCTACTAGATCGTCGTGATATAAGGCTGGGTTTCAATCAAGATGAAACTGTGGAAAAACTTATACATGGCCAAACACAAATGCAAGGATCACAAGTTTCGCAGCCAAACTTAGCCATGCGTGAAGATCAGCAGTCCTCTGTAATCCAAACGGTTAATCAACAGGGACTTCAACCTCAAACGTATTATCCTCAATATCAACAAAAAGATCAGATCGATACAACAAATACTGGAGCACCGCTCTGCCATCAACAGCTTAATCAGCTTTCACATCTGACCACTGATCCGTTGCAACATAATACATTTCAATCTCAAGCGCCAACAACCACAACTTCAACCATACAAGGAAACTTTCAAAATGTATTAAACCTTCAAAGGCAACAGTTAGCCGATGGTGCAATAGCTGCACAGCAACAAGAAATTCAGAAATTGCAGCAGCAAAATGTTAAACCCCAATCAGTAGCTCAACAGCAACCTTACCTAGCATCGGCAACGTCCAGTCATAGTGGTAATGCATTTGGACATGAATTCAATCAATGCGCGACGAATGCGACGTCAACTGCAACATCGACGTCCACATCTTCAAGCGGCAAATCCCAGGTTCGGGTATGTATAAATCGACTTAACGTTGAAGATGCTCGCCTTATGCAACAGAGTATTAAAAAGTTTGTACAAAAGTCACCAGAATTGGCTAGAAATATGGGGTTACTACAGGAATCAGCAAACAAGCAGAACAAGGACAGTCAAAGAACTATGCCATTATCTGAATACCCATCCGTTGGAGAACCTGAGATTGTTGCAAATGATGCTAGTGTTACACAATCGTCAGCTTCGGTAGATATGTTTACTGCTATTAAAGCTGATGAAAAGCGGACTGGTACAAAAAGGAAATTGGCGATTTCACTTGGCGATATTCCTCCAGAGCAGATATGTATGTCTAGATATTGGTTTATTTTTCAAAATATCAAACTGAATTTTAAATTTTAGTTACAAAACCAAAGCTACGTCGGGTCGAACGGATAACGCCTTTATCAACACCAAAAAGTACAAAAGAAGAAGTGACACGTTCGCAAACATACCAACAGTTTATGAGAAATATGGAACAAATAATTGAACTGCTAGACGACACCGAATCTCCAAATTTCGATTCAGGTAGGATCGATGGAACAGACAGAATTTGTATATTAATTTCATACACAAATTTAACATATATATGTATTTTTATATAATTACAGAGGACGTAGATGAAAATATCGAGTGCATTTCACCAAAGCTACTGAACACAATGAGCGATGACGTTGCCAAATTGAAAGCTAAACAAGCTCTCGACTCAATACCGAAAAATAAATTAACTCTCCTAATAAATTATGCGATGAGAAATGTTTACTTGGCTAGAAACTATTCTGCTGGACCGGTAAGAATTCAACAATGATAAATACATTCGGAATTTATAAGTATTATTTTGTTGAAACAATAGGAAGACGAAGATGAAATCGTTGATGATGAAGTCATAGATAAAATATTAAATGCGATGGATGCTTGCTTACTTATATGCAATATATACTCAACAGTGAGCGACCTTAAGTTCTTGCAGGAAGATAATATTTCACACATTATTAAGTTTGCTCAATTTCAATTGCGTGAAACTATATTTCCGCTTCACGATCCCGTATACACAGTGAAAAGTGTGAAAAAATCTAATCAACGTAAAAAAACGAAATCCCATCAAAATCATCATCGCAGTCTACAAATGTTTTACTCAAAAGTTGTCGAACTCTTAAAAGTGTTTGTGGCTCTTTTCGATAAATGTATTTTTGTCGACACAATAGTATTACCACTGTCAACCCTCGCAATAGAGCCATTTTTTGTTGACAATATTGAAACACTGCAATTTGTTTGTTTGGAGTTAGTTACAACAGTAAGTAATATTATATTAACTATGAGAAATTTATTATACTTGCAATTATTTTTCAGATATTTCGAAAGGAAAGATATGAGAAAATACGAAACAGTATTCTAGGCGATATACTGTCTTCTATTGATCGTTTACCTTCATCGAAGAAAAATCTACGACCATATAAGCTTACAAACAACGGTGGAAATATTCAAATGGTTACTGCTTTAGTTCTCCAGCTGATCCAATGCGCTACAATTTTAACAGATTCTCTGTGTGATACAAGTAAAGCCAAAGTTCAATCATTTCAAGATTTTGATGATGATCTGCCCAGCGGCGTTGCACATATAGTGAAACCCAATCAAGATTTATTAGTACTGAAGAAATATGATGTCGCTGTTAGCATTGGTGGAAATTTTCTAACAACATTCTTAAACAAGTGCAAGTCTCGATCTAACGAAACCGACTTCCGTCCGCTCTTCGAGAATTTTATTCACGATCTATTGGCCACTGTCAATAAACCCGAGTGGCCAGCTTCAGAGTTGCTGCTTTCGCTATTGGGAACCATGTTAGTTCGATACGTATCGGATAAATCTATAGAGCAGAGTATTCGCCTTGTCTCCTTGGATTATCTGGGCATAGTAGCGGCTCGGTTGCGCAAGGATACTGTTGAATCACGATGCAAAGTAAATATCATTGATTCTATGATCAAATCTATCAAAGCGGAACAGGAAAAGGAAGGCGATCTGCCGATTACAGAAGTATGTATTTTTAAATTTTAAACATGATAACAATAACTAAATATATATTTTACATTATAGACGAAAATCGAGTTACATCCAGAAGAACAGCGAACGGAATTTCTACAAAAAATTCTTTTAGATTTTCTAGCTGTAAATGCACAAGAAGAGAATTTGATTTGGGATTATGCCCGTCATTTCTATTTAGCGCAATGGTATCGGGATATCATCTATCAGAGACGTCGAATAAAGGAGGGCGAGAAAGGTTTTGCTTCGAAGAAACCTAAATCTAGATTAAAGCAAAGATCAGGTAAGAATTGGTTCTATTGCCGTGGTCCACCGATTTTAAAACAATAATTTTCTTATAACTATAGCTGACTATAGTGACTCGTCAGATTCTGGATCTTGCGATGAAATTGATCCCGAGGATTCTAATAAGAACGGAAATGTTGTTGATTATGAACTCAATATAGAAATCTTCAATGTTTTGGAAGAACGAAAAAAATACTTGATCAGCAAAATAAAACCATATTCGACGCCAGGCGAACACAACCATACATCACTTCAACACATTAAGACTTATATAGATTATAATAATGCACAACTCATCGCACAATATTTAGCTACCAAACGACCATTTAGTCAATCGTTCGATGGATGTCTTAAAAAAATCATCTTAGTCGTGAAGTGAGTACAATGCCATTGAAACTGATATTTTAATATATATTCATATATTATTTTTTTATATTTAAATTTCTCAAAAATAGTGAACCATCGATCGCTGTGAGAACACGAGCTATGAAGTGTCTAGCTAATATAGTAGAAGTAGATCCTTTGGTTCTGAAGCGAAAAGACATGCAAATGGGCGTTAATCAGAAATTTTTGGATACAGCTATTTCAGTTCGTGAAGCTGCAGTTGATTTAGTCGGAAAATTCGTTCTTAGCAATCAGGAATTAATAGATCAATACTACGATATGCTATCGACTCGAATATTGGTAAGCTAATTGATTAATATGATAATTTAATCAAATATTTATAACAACGTTTTTATTTCAGGACACCGGAGTTTCAGTTCGAAAACGAGTTATTAAAATTTTGCGTGATATTTGTATAGAGTATCCTGATTTCGAAAAGATACCTGAAATATGTGTAAAAATGATTCGCCGTGTCAACGACGAAGAAGGAATTCAAAAGCTTGTCACGGAAGTTTTCATGAAAATGTGGTTCACTCCATGTATAAAAAATGACAAGGTGTGTACTCTTGTTAGGCAAATGGATTTACTATTTTATATAAAAACAATGCTATTATATTTTCAGCACGGAATACAGCGCAAAATTAATCAAATTATTGATGTGGTAAACACAGCACATGACACGGGTACCTCATGGCTTGAGGGTCTCCTAATGAGCGTGAGTAAAAATTGATTAATATGCTTAGATAAATGAGTTACTAATTTAATCTAATTTACCTCTTTTATGTAGATTTTTAAACCAAAAGAAAATATGTTAAAACTCGATGGAAGTGCTCAAGAACCAGTGAAAAAAAATACTGAACCCCCGCAGGAGATTGTTTTAGCTTGTCAGCAACTAGCAGATGGACTTGTAGACCGTTTAATTGAATTGGAAGACACTGATAATGCAAGGATGCTTGGTTGCATTACAACCTTGCATCTGTTGGCGAAAGTGCGACCACAACTGCTTATCCGACACGCTATGACAATAGAACCATATTTGAATATAAAATGTCATTCATCGTCTGCAGCTAAATTTATTTGTGCTGTCGCCGATATTCTAGAGAAAGTTGTACCTCTGGTCAACAATGCTAGTGAATCGTTTTTGGCATCGCTAGAGGAACATTTGATGCTTTTGGTAGTTTCTCGTAATCAAGCTGAAGTTACAAGTTGTGTTTCTTGCTTGGGGGCACTGGTTAATAAGATTACAAAGAATTATAAATTAATTCGCGACTGCTTTCAAAAGTAAGTGAAATTTAATTTAAAGAAATACAAATTTAACTATTGCCTTTTCGCCATCAGGTTTTACCGTGTTCTTGATCTCTCCCGGAATCAAGTGGTCCAAAATGGTTATAATATTGATAATATTTATACACCAAGTTTTCGAAGGAGTTTATTCACAATCGGTATTCTTATGCGGTATTTTGATTTTAAATCTCCCATCACCCTAGGTAAGTAATTTAATACTACTTTATATTTAGATTAACCTGAGTATAATCGTAGGTGAAACAAATAATGGACTACCCGCATCCATATGCGACAATGTATTCGAATGCTTGATGTTCTTTTGCGGCTGCTCAAATCATGAAATTCGAAAACAAGCACTTATATCACTAGGCTCGTTTTGTGTTATGAATGACGACTATTTGACTCGACCAGAGCTTAAACAATTTTACTGTGATTTACTCAGCTCATCCTCGAATGATGGTGGCATCAAGATAATCTGTATGCGAAATATTTGGATTTATTTGACTGAATCCGAAATGTTTATGCATAACAAAGAAAAAGAATGTAAGCATTTATTCAATTCAATGGTATCATCGAAATCCTAATGAAATCATTATATTTTTAAAGGGGAAAAGCAATCAAAACATGAAGATCTAAAAGAAATGAATGACGTTTCGTCTGGTATGGCGAGTCGTATTATTCAATTGTATTTAGAAGAAATTCTTGACTGTTTTCTTAATCGTGATGATACTGTACGTCTATGGGCAGTCAAAGTCGTGCAAATTGTACTTCGCCAAGGTTTAGTACATCCAGTCAGAATGGTGCCCTATTTAATTTGTTTAAGTACTGATTCTAAAGTTGAGGTTGGTAATTAACACGTTTGCGGTTATTTTTGAAACTCACTAATTCTGTTTTGCAGTCGGCACATAGAGCAGATGCCTTGTTGAAAGACATTGATAAAACATATTCGGGCTTTGTGAATATGAAAGTGCAATTTGGACTTCAATTGTGTTTTAAACTACAGGAAATTTTGCAAGTAAATAACAAGGGAAAAAATGAAATCATTCGAGGTTATGCGTAAGTTATTATAATATAATATACTTGGTATATAAAGTATTAAAAGTTTTTATTGCAGTAAGCGCGGACCAGATGAAGTAACAACAGCTTTGAATGATTTTTTGTATACCTTGCTAAGAACTACTAAACCGCAAAGACGCGCATTGGTGCAAACAGTAACAAAACAGTTTGATGACCAAAAAACATCATTACAGCAAATGTTATATATTGCCGATAATCTCGCATACTTTCCATATGCCGTTCAAGATGAACCTTTATATCTTATACATCAAATTGACCTACTAATATCAATGGCTGGTACACATCTTTTAGCTACTTTTAAAGAGCATCTTAAACCAAGTGATAAAGGGGGAGACGTTCTTGAGGATGATGACGATGAGGAAGATCCCCATGTTCTCTTTAATCGGTTACCAGAAAATATGGTCGAAATCAAGAAATGCATAACTTCCGCACAGGCTTGTATGCTTCTGCTAGTCCTGAAGGAACACTTAAAGGAAATGTATGGGCTAACTGACGGCAAAATATCCAGGTATTCACCTTCTGAGCAAAAACTGTATGAAAAAGCAGTTACACGCAGAAGTGTTGCTGACTTTAATCCAAGAACAACAATTGATGTTATCAAGAAGCAACAAATTCAAAACTATACAAGCCCAGAATCGGACTGTTATTCAAGACCTCTCACTAGTGATGAAAAATTAGATCTTGTCGTTAAATACTTGGACGTAAGTACTATTAAGTACTATTAACATTAAAGTTTGATTAATAACTATCTCATTTGCTGCTTTAGTTTAAACAACTTATGCTTAAACTGGATCCTGAAGATGCAGACTCTGATGCTGATGAATCACGTGACAAATCAAAACTTAATAGTTCGGCGCTCATGGATGATTCTTTATCGTTAAACTCTACCAGGACAAGTCAAATAATAAGCGATAAATCTTTCTCAGTTTCCACTCCAAACAACAGCATCATGCAAACAACGACATTAACAGCTGTAAGTATTTAACTTAAAATATAATAACTTTATTTTATTAAACAATTTATTACTATATAGGAAACTCAAGGTACCGGTACACCCACAACACGTGCCATAAAATCAGCTCTCTCTCCTGCTAAGTTAATTGCTCGAAAACAAACCCAACAGCGTAGTAGAAAGAAACATCGCAAAATAGTCTCTTCGGATGAAGAAGATGATTACAGTGGGGAAGACTATGCGTGAAATATACTGTTATAGTCTTATTGGTAAAACCATCATCGTTTAAAAAGCACACAAAAAATTAATACAATATTAGACTTAAAGTGTAATGATGATCTTAAGTAGTGCTACATGTATGTATGTATTATTTATTTTCTAAAGTAGTAGTGTATAATAGCAATAAACATTTCTCTAATTTTAAACGTCGGATATAAGCAAAAAAAATCTTTTGTAGTATCTAAAGTCATCCTTGTTGTTTAAAAGAAGAAAAAAAAAACAATATAATAAAATACTTTACGTGTATATTTTTTATATTGTATCATAACTATTAATGTATTATTTAGAAGGTATATAAGTCTAGTGGTAGGTAAAATTTTAGGCTTAATAAGGGTTCAATAATTTGTCACACCATAGCTATAATCCTTTGCATATGTATATGGAGGGGTGGGTGGAGCTATATTACTCAAGTTTAATCTTTGATCAAAATTAATCTAAATGTAAAAATTTGTATAAAACTTACAATGTCAAAACACTGAATTTGTATATTTAAAATTAACCAACAATTTTTCATTTTATTTGAGAAACCTTTTCTGTAATATCACAGCTATAAATATAATTACAACACAATTTGAAACTTATTTTCTACATTCTTCAATTTTTTGAGTTTTTTTGCAACAATGTTTAAAATTGTGAGTCCACATGTTAAACCAATAAACACACTATTAAGAGATATGAAGTAAATGGCGGAGCTTTAATGGATTCCTCTGGATCAAATTCAGCCATATCGAATAATGTACATTATTATTATATTTCATAGTTGCAAATAAAAGCTCTAATTTTAATTTAAGTCGCACATATTTGTACATAAATATATATTTATTTAATTAAAATAATAAAAACATATAATATATATTTATTTAAATACATATGTAGCTAAATTAATGTTGAATAAAAATATATAAATAAGATCAACCAACTGGATGATATAATTCAAGTTGTAGCTGCACAAAAATTATAAGACGTTTTCTGAAAAGCGATATGAAATTGTTCTAATTGAACTTGCATGTGCTTAATAAATTTAAAAAAAAACTGATTAATTGAGTTGGGAAAATCCAGGAAGTGGTCTCTATCCGCTATTAAATAATTATTTTGTTTAATTAATAATTTTAATCTAATGATCTGAATAATATGCATCGGAGCTATCGAGTTTCATTACAACTAAATGGATGCAAGCTCTGGGTAAATCTATAAAAAGTGCATGTTCAAAATTATTTGTAATTCATGTTGTAATTCAAGCAATCGATTGCGCGTGTAAAATGTCCGAACTATGTTATTTACAGCGTAAATATTTAACATCTCAAACAATGTTACATTTAACAGTAGTAATCGATAAAAAGAGTTTATTCTTTCTATTATACCAGCAAACAAACATCTGTAATTCTAAATAATTTAATCAAAAATTTCATAATTTCTTAATAAAATTAATGCGTTTACAACACAAGCTCTTTAGAATCAACTGACCTGTTTATAAAAATGCGAGAGAGTGTACGGCTTGCTAAATAAAAACTCTCTTAATAAAATCATCCCTAAAAGTATGTTGTGTTTTCTCTTACAATTGTGAAAATACGTACATTCATATGTATGCACTATTTAAATGAATACACACATACTATTTGTATTGCAGAACTGTTTAATTTGAAGAACGAAATGCGATTGCGTGAGTTACGCAGAGCGTAGTACTTGTTGTCAACTCTAATTTAGTCTCCGTATGGCGCTTCGAAATAGAGGTCCTTTTTGCAGTGAAGCAGCCCGCGTTGCGGCCAGAAATTAATGTAAATTTAAATTTGTGCATCGAATCGCCTTGCACATACCCCTCTTTATTTACATATTTATGTATCTATGTGCAAGTGTACAAGTGTGTGGGAATAATTGATTTAAGCATTTAGTGCTCACAGTCGGCAAAACGAAACTCCTCCTGTGGAAGTACACAAATTGTGCACGGTCAAGAACTAATGGGTGTGGAGTGAAAATATAATGTTCTACATGTTTGTACATGTATACCATTTTATGTGATGTATATATGTACAATATACATACATCATCTCCATGGATATGTTTTATGTGTATGAAGATGCACAATATTTTAAAAATGCTTGAGATATATACAAGTTACATACATATACAATTTCGAAATGGTTTTTCTATTGAAAACAAAACATACAAAAATTTTCACGCGTTCATCGGTATGCAATCGAAATATGTATCGCAAAAACAACATAAATAAGTGTACATAATTCATAAATCGATCCTGGATGGATGTTTCAAAATACTGTTTAATAAATACAAAAAATTACTCTCCTTAATAGATTGATGTTGTGCATATGTATGTGTGTACATATATTGTGTATGTACAAGGATTTTCACAAATGTACACAAATGTTCATATACGTATGTATGTATTGATTGTGTGCATGAGTTCTACAAAAGTGATTAAATTCAGTTTAAATAAATGTACAAACATGCATTTTCTGGGCATAAAATGTAATTTTGTTATCTCAAGTGCATGCATACATGCAAAACTCAAAAATTAACATTTTCAAATTGGGCATGTGCATGTGCAACTCTGTTACCGTATGTATGCACAAGCATGCATACATGCATATGTATGTACATAAATGTATATGTACTTATATAACTATGCAGTTTTCATTATGATGTTTTGTAAATATGTAAGCAACTTCCCACATATGTATGTGTGTGCGAAACTCCGTAAAAAAATGTTATGCATGTACAACATATGTATGTGTATGTTTGCATATTTTTTTAAAATCGTATTTGCATATGAATGTGTAAATAAATTACTTTAACAACAGGACAAATATGTATGTTAGCGTTACAGGCAAATGAAAGTATACATTCATAGCATTTTAATAAATAATACATGCATAGCATTTTAAATATAATCAGCAAAGAATTTTGTACAAGAGAATGTTTAAATATAATTAATTTATATTGCATCGTGTTAAAACGTGACTGATATATAGAATATCATGTTAAATATTTTACAGATTTCGGAGCCATTAAACATGTTTAACGTTAAAAACGCTGAAACTCATAAATAATCTCTTCGCACTGAACATTAATGTTGACATAATGGAATCGGAAAAATGGCATATACAAATATATTTATTTTTGCTATTGATCACTTCAACGTATTCAAGTGAGTATTAAAGACTACGAAAATCCAACAAAAATATACAGCAGATATTTCCATAATATGGTGTATTCAACTCAGTATTATAATTAACTAAATATTTAATTTCTTTATCATTTATAGATGTCGGTAAAATTACCTCTTCACAAAATCATTTTGGTAACAGCCTGCAGAGTCAATTCACTACCAAAAATAATACGCGGGTTATCGCACAAAAGGGAGGACTTGCCATTCTGCCATGCGTGGTTAAAGTAAACTCACCAGCCACGGTATGATTTATTGTTTATCTACTATATTTTCTCTGAATTATAAGTTTTTGTTTAATAGAATTATAAATTTGCTTTAATTTGTGATGTATTACTTGACTTTTTCAGGTTTCCTGGATACGAAGAAAGGATTTTCAGCTGCTCACAGTTGGCTTATCGACTCACAGCAGCGACAAGCGATTCCTGGTTGAGCACACGCGTCACATGGGCCATTGGTCACTGCGAATTAAGGCTGTACGTGAAGAAGACCGAGGATTTTACGAGTGTCAATTGTCAATTTATCCAACTCAATCAATTTTCATTGAGTTAAAAATTGTTGGTAAGTATTCGACATACAACGTTGCTATCGTTCAGTTGTGCTAAAATTGAATATATTGATGGATTTGCAGAAGCGGTAGCTGAGATATCAAATGCATCTGATATACTTATTGACGAGACTTCAACGCTTCAGCTTCAATGCAAACTCAAGGGTGCCACGGAGAATCCATCGTTTGTATTTTGGTAAGTTTGAGAGAAAGAATTGTTTAATGCTATACGAGTTGTACAATATTGTAAGACTCTAGTTTCACTCGAAGACAGTGCTAATTCTTATTCATTTTTTCAGGTACCATGAAAATAAAATGGTGAATTATGATTCACAAGGCGGTTTCGTTGTCACATCCATTACTGAAAATTCGTTAATGGGTGTTGAAGGTGGACAAATAAACTTTCCGACCAAGGGCGGCAGAAATAAAACCCTGCGCAGTACCATAGATCCAGATACTGAAACAATGTTGCGAACTACTTTAAGTCCCTCGCCAATTACTCCATTATCAACACTACTTATACAGCAGCCACACAAGTCGCCATATCTTCCAAATTCATCGATGAGTGTACTTACCATAAAGACGGTATCATTTCACCATGCCGGAAACTATACCTGTGCTCCGTCAAATGCACGTCCGGCAAGCATAACGGTACACGTACTGAGAGGTAAGACATTATTTTCTTATTGAAATAGTTACCGTATTTATTTATCTATTTTTTGTTATTTAGGAGAAAAACCAGCCGCCATGCAACATGCGAATCGAAGTATTCTTGATGGCGAAAATAATTCGAACAACAGTTTTGGCATGAATCACATTAAGGGATTGAATGGGACAAATAGTTTACTGATCACATTACCATCTCTCTTACTATCTTTTTTGTGTTTGCTAGTTAATCTGCCGTCTACATTTATTTTGCAAAAGCAGACACAGTTTCTCTTCTTCATATATGTTTTATGTACTATTAATAGCTGAAAATATATAAAGGTTTTGATCTTTTCAGAATAGATTAGAATTGCAATCGATTGTCTTCGGCAATTGCATTTAAGGAATTGTATATACATGAACACATACAGACGTAGTTACTCATGCATAAAGTAGAAGACGAATACATTAGTATCACGATACAATTCTTAAGATGTTTAATCTGATATTGTAAAAAGGACTTGAATATATAAGATACTAAATATTAAACCAGAAAACAACTGTCTTCGGCAAACCAAAAATTGGATTAAGACTTATTGCAAAGTTGTTTCTTCGGTAGCTATATGATAGTTATGTCGCAAACGATCTGTACATTTCTTTAATAAACTAAAATAAAGTATTACCTGCTATCCGCTTAGTTAGGTCTCGGTATAAAACTGTGATATAATTTGGTGTTTAGAGTAATTGCAAAATGAAATTGCAGTCAGTCAGTTATGTAAATTGTAGCATGAAGAAACAAAATTCTGAACATTTAGAAAGTGTTACATTTTGTTTAAAATATAAATTGTATATTTCACACATAGGTGTGAGTGAGTGGATAGACCTAAAATTTCCTTCATTTGCGAGATAAACGAGTTGAGAAGGTAAACGTTTTAATAACCATATAAGCTAGATCTTTCAAATTTTGCATATATAAATTATATTAAGAAATTTATTTGATCTACGATCCGCCTAATCAAAATTAGAATTAGTTATTAAGGTAATCAGGCAGTTGTAAAATAACGTATGTATATATGGTGAGCAATTAATTCTCATTAATTACATATGCATACATGGAGTATATACTGCACTGGCGACTTAATTTCTAAAACTATATCGAAGATTTCTTCTAAATAAATTTTGTTCTCTAGTTCATTGACTACCGTAATGTCGCTTCTTACGCAATTCATAAAACTGACCCAATTTAAACAGACAACCGATTTTAAGATCGTATACTTATACATTGAAGCCATCATACCTATCATATAGCCGTCAAAGAAATAATTAGTTGAATTACTCAGTAATATAGTAACTAACGTAAGTAACTAAGAACGATTTCAATTATAAAAGTAACCTGCTAGATATACAGAGTTTGTTTTTAACTAAGAGATATATCGTATCGATCAAATTGAATTTCTGTTGAAAAGTGAAGTTTCCATTCACAGTCAGAGATATAATATATAGACATGAACTCATAAATATGCCATCTTTATTTTAGTTAATGTCTTACAAAAGAACTGTCTGCAGAGCTCCAAAAATAGTTTTTTTAATTAGACAAATATCGGTGTACAAAAGTAAGTACAATTTATAAAGCTCATGCCGTACATTCAACATTCACTTTTAGAATTGTACAACTACTTATGTAAATAAATATCTTGTTAATTATTTAAGAACATAGAGAAAGTATTAAAGAATCGTTCATGCATCTGTTTGCTGCATGCTCTGTACACTAAGCATATTCGAACTAATTAGTTTCTAATTTGTAAATAAAGAATATACTCCCTTATATGTATGTATGCATTTACTATTGTGATTATGTTATGTTTATTGTAAAATGGACAAAACATTCTTAATAAACTAAAAATTTTAAAGTACTCTGAAAATTGTTATTTACCATTTAAATAAATTGAAGCAACATCAAATGGATTGAAAAACTGAATGATTGATTGTGTTTGGATTGCAATACATATTGAGTGGATAACCATATAAATTGTTTTCTGATTTATTCGGGGTTTCGCTTTTAGATTTTGAGTTGCATGCAGTAAGATGAATATCCTAATCTAATTTAAATTGAAAAAGTAAACACTAAGGCAGGCATGACTGACGGACTTTCAATTGGGATTTTTAATTGAAAATACGATTCCACATGTTGGGATGATATTGTAGTCGTTTTACTAACACACTCAGAGTCGGCGACTGCGCCGTAGAATGCCAAGTCTTATTCTATATTGTATCCGTCCAAGCCTTAGAGTACAAGCATGTCAAACTTGACTACAGCTTTACTTCTTAGGAACATATATTAGTAGTATATAATTTAGTTCAACATATGCTCTCCAACGATAACAGAACACAATCAATAGGTTTTGATATTTTGTTTTAATTAGATCGAATTTTAAAATATAGAAATACAAATAATGAACTATAGTCTAAAATATATATTATTTAAGTTAAAAGATGTAATTATATTAGTCCTTTGATCTTCTTGGTCTTCCGACTTTTCCTTTCCGTTGTGCTAATGTTCCATTAGAGTTCGAAGGATTTTTAAGCAATTTATGCCAATCTTGTTCACAAACTAGGCTAGCGCCCAGCATTGTGTACCTGAAAAGATAAAACAGATAAATATGAATGAGAAAACTAAAAGAAAAATTGTGTTCTTAATATAGGGAAAATATTTATTCACATACCTATCACCAGGACGCAAATTGGAACCACACTTTGCGCAACTAAAGCATCTAAGATGAAATACACAATTTATAATTTGTTTTTGCTGATTTTGTAAATCGATATTATTAATTCCAGTAAGAGCTTTTGCAACCATCTCACTGGGTGGTATTGTTTCCCCACATCCAGAACAAACACCGGAGCTACCAAACATACTGAAAAATAAATAAAGTTTTAAAACGTAAGGATCATATGTATATGCATTATTGGTTCATCATAAAGAAGCAACGAAAATAATCGCCAAATCGATGGTATCGCCTCATACCTGGAATAGTCCTTTTTGCAAAGTATTAGACCCCGCCTGGTAAAGCAACTGGAGCCAACGTCGGCTAACATAGCTCCACAGCAATGACATTTTAGACAACCGTTATGCCAATATCTGTCTAGAGCATATAAAAGATATCTATCACTTATTTTATCTGCAGAAATATAGAAAAAAGGAGAAAATTGATTAGTGCACAAATAATTGGTAGTATTTATAATTATGTATAAATCAATTTAAACTAAGATTATTTTAGTAAAGAATAGTATAAATACACTACCAATTTATAGTAAGTATTAAGTACGCGTCGTGCTGATAGTCGCATGACGCTGAGCATCGCATAACTTTCACACTTGCAAAATTTCTCCACTTGGGAATAAAGGGAAAGTGGCAAGCTTAAAACTGGGAAATGTTTTTCATTCTCGACTATCATGCTATTGATGGTATGGCAAGCAGATGATCGGGTCTACCCAATCAGAACAGATTTACTAGCTGCTCGCTTAATAAGAATATTATTGCTATACAAAATGTGTTTGTATCATCCTCTTCGACTTACCTCCGCAGCCACCGCACACTTTAATCAATGTGCTTGGATGTATTAACTGTTGATTATTGAAGTCATTCGAAGATTCATCCATAAACGACAATTGAGACGATGAGATATTTGAGTTGCTTTCAGCAATGTCCTTGTTGTGATTGGTTCTATACCCAATGACGACTGAAGGAAAGTTTTCCGGACTAGAGGAATCTTGCTGATGTGCCGCTAGTATGTCAGTATATGAATGGAACGATGCATTCATTGCAACAATTTTCTATTAATTATATTAGTAAAGGCATATAGGTGCTGTTTATTGCACGGATATTCCTGAAAAATATTCAAGAAATCAAAATTTAATAAAGTACGATGTGTGTATTATAAAATATATTGGGATGCCAATAAGATAAAAATAACAGTGCGAACATTAAATACTGTACTGAACAACATTCAAATAATTTTGTATATTATAATTTTGTGATCGTTGGAATAGTGAGAAAATTTAAATAATTAATACCCCATCGAAGCCCATATGCATGCGAAGTTTGAATTAAGTGCATATGTGTATGTTCTTATGCGGACGCATACTTATGCATGTTTGTGCATACATACAATGAACATAAGTAAATGGGTGTTTTAGGACACTCCATGAACAATGTGAACCGGTAAATATTTGTGTTGAGAGCTGCACATGTACATATCCATTTTAGGAACTAAATCTAAGAATATACAAACTCGTATTCCTGTATACATGTTAGAATGTATCCTAATTCATAGATACATTATTTTCAATACATGATTGTTGCTACTGCTGCTGTTTTACTTCAGTTTTTAATAGTGTCAGTACCTATTTCAGTACTTGTTGATGAATATTCAATGTATGTTCGTGTTTAAATGCAAATGTATGCATGAATTTCCATTCAAATACTTACATAGACATGTATGCATATAAAATGCATGTACAAATCCGAATATCTTTATTGTTTCAATGTATAATTTATACGTGCATATTTAAATAAGCATAAATGTGTTGCTGTTAAACCAGTATTTGTTCGTACACACACAGAGAAATATTCGCAAATACACACATATATTTCTGCTCTTAAAACATGAAATATTAATACTATTTGTTAATACTTTTTCGCGACACTGATAATGAATACCGATATTTTTTGTCAGTGCTTGCACTTACATGTCAAATTTATTAAACTAAAATCGGTATTCTGATAGATATTATTCTCATTTGTATCAACAAAAGTGTTTTGATAATAAATAGCGTTCCTAATGTTAAATACAAAATTCTTAGAGATGGGAGTCTTAGTAATCGATAAGTTGCATATGCAATGCACTTTCTACAAACCTACGAATATTTCGATTTTACACGCTTTTGATTGGGCTACGAAACATCCCGTTTGCATTGAACACAGCTATCGACAATGAAAACAGTGAGATTTGGTTGAAGTAAATATTTTTTTTTAATTCTTCATATATTCTTCGAGTTTCATTTCAAAATCAGTTGTCAGCTAATTTTAATTTGTCTACGAATAATTGATACTGATAGATCCGAGGCTTTAAGAAATGTCTTCGGTTACTACCAGAAACTCACAAAGAACTGAAATAGCTGATTTAACCCTACTTTTAATACGCATATCATGAAACTATTAAAAACAAAAAACTAGATTAAAAGCGGCATACGACATTCTTACAAAATTAAATCGACAATTTCTTGACAAATGATAGACAGCAAATTAATTTAAATACATTTTATACGCACTGCCATTTTTTTTATTTGAGCTAACAAAGCGCGAATTCCGACAGGTATAACAATTTTGGCATTCTACGCATTGTTATAATTTTTATACTTACTGAGCAAGTTAGAAAACAATGACGAAATATAATGTTGATATGCTATTATATATTGAAAAAGCTTATAACGATTCAACAAGCAGGGTATTTATTGGTAAAGCAAATAAGAATTGCATGTATTCTTTGTCGTGCTTAAAAGGTGAAAGATGAAATTTCTTCTCTCTGCAGTACAAATAACAAGAATTTAAATGAACATTTTGTAACATGCTATTTACAATAGGTTATGCGTACACTATAAATATATTTTCTCGTACCTACCCTTTATTATTGCATCTTACTTATCATTTATTTATATAAAAGTAAGTGCATATATATATATATATATATATATATATATAATTATATGCTAATTATATTATATGCAGCTTAGTACATAAATATATACTTGTATATAAACTTACTTAGGATACATATATATTTTATATATATATATATATATATATATATATATATATATATATATTTATTTAAATGTATATATATTTATATATACATGTTATTTATAGATAATGTTTAGATGCACTTATAAAATAAATCGAATGTTGCAAAAGAAATGCTCTCGTCAATAAATACTTTAGTTAGTTTGAATTAAGCGAATCTTAAGGTAGTTTAGAAACCACTAGTGTTTAATGTAAATCATATTAGATCATAGGAAGTGTCAATAAGGACAAACTTGTTATTATTTTCGTTTAAGAAACGTTTATGCTTAATTAACGAACTGTGACGAAATGGCTTTCTCTTGGGATAATCGAGTTGACTTTGTTGTTCGGTATATGTATGGTAAGTTGAACAATACCAATGATTCCACAATGCATTTTTGATCAATTTCTATGTTATGAATGTTATATCCTGTATGTAATCGTGTTGCTGATTAGTTATTTCGTTAACATATATATTTAAATAGAAGTAATGACAATATAAAGTAACTGTTAGTGTCATCGAAAGTAATAATGTCAATAACCAGAGAGGATTCTAATTAAATTTAAAATTTATTAAAATAACCACTGAGAGTCTAAAATTTAAAAATTATTTTAAATCTCTCCTTCGATTTTATTCCTTGTGAATTTCTATATCCTTTTTGATTATAAGTAATCTTATAATTTATTTATCATAACTTAAGTTGCTTACAATAAATGGAACCAAAAATATCCTACATAAAACAAAAAATAGCCACGAGCTAAATTGCTAAAAATAGAATTTTAGGGTTCTGAACAGGGTACTCAAGTATGTTGAGAAATTATTGCACCAAGTCTTTTGATCTGGGACAAAAAGCTTTGATAAGATGAATCTAAGATATAAATATATTTACGCTGACTATGCAAGCATTTTTATCAGGCCGTTTTTTGGTTTTAGAACTTTGATAGTGTGGTAGTTTACCTATTGATTGTACAAAATTAGACTGAAATACTGGATTATTCAGTAATTATAAGGCGTATTTTGACATGTTATCAATACAGAAATCAGAATTCATTATACTGAAAACATGTTTAAGTGAGCTTTAAGAATGGCAACTGTGCTTTTAATTGAAAATTTACTTAAAGAGATTTTTTAATGTTCTAAGATATCGACAACAATGGATTTCTGGACCAAAACGATTTTCTCTGCATGGCAGTAAGGGCTTGCGTTGTAGAAGGAAAGGGCGATTGCAGTTCCGGGCGATTGGATGAGTACAGAAAGATTATGACAAATTTATGGAATGAATTATCTGATATTGCTGATGATGATAAGGTAATATTATTTAATTATTGCACTAACGCATCGCTCGAAAACCTGAAATTTATTTTAGGAGAATGTGCCACAACTTAAAGAAACCGTGTAACTTTTTATAAATCTTAAACTTATTTATTAAACTTAAACCTATTTATCATAATGTTCGTGTCCCGTTAAGCTAACTATTATTCATTTGTTTTAGGACGGAAAAATCTCAAACCAAGAATTCAAGGATGCTGTAAAGAAAACTTGTGTTGGCAAGAAATATGACGAGTTTCCACAGGTAATATAACCAAAATGTAGACCCAAAAATGGATTTACGAATTATTTATAACTTTATATTAATTTTTTTTTTATAATAAAGGCGATGCGTGCCTTTATTGAATCCAATTTTAAGTTGCTCGATATTGATAACGATGGAATTGTTGGAATTAAGGAATTCAGATACAACTGCATTACAAGGGTTGCTACTGACGATGTTGCACCTATTGACAAAGCCTTTGAAGCTTTATTAAACGTAATTACTATAAAATATATTTTTTTTGTGAAATTTTGACAGCTATAGTTGATTTGCAGGACGATGATAAGAAGCGCGGTGGACTTTCAATTGAGAGATACAAGGAACTTTATGGCCAATTTCTCGGCAATACGGCCGATAACCATCCAGCGGTGAATCTTTTTGGCCCTTTATAACTTCATTTAATTAATATTGTCTTCGCTGTTGTTCAACTACTATTTTTTTAAGTTTATGATGTAATTACTATGACTATAAATTAACTAGGTTAAATGCATTCATATCATTTGTGTAGAATCGTCAGATGAACAGTTCGTTAACTTTAAAGGATTTTATAATTAGAATAGATATTTGCTCTCCGAAGATAACCTCATAAAATGTTGATTTTCTCTCAGATAAAAGCTCTTACAATATGTTTCTCTCTCCTAATCTTGTAACATTTAATCAAATTGTTATTATGTTATGTTTATATAGAAAAGAGTTTTGTGTAAAAGCGAATAAACTAAGCGAAAAGCGAAAATACACTTTATGTCTTTGACTTCAAAAAATTATTATTTATTCGATTTAAAATATTGTAAGCTGTAAGTTATGCTGAATTATTTCGCAACGTACATAAATTGCTGTTGTGTTCAAATCATAATCAAAAATTGAGTACTTTGTTGTTATTACAACGCGCAGTCAGAAAATTATAATCCCATTTTTTGAAAGAGTATATACTTTGAGCGCTTCATCTTTTCTCAAAGGCTTAAAAATATGTAGCTCGTGGATATTCTTCTAGGAGAAATCATCGACAATATAATAATAACTAATATAAAAGCAAGTTCTTAAATGACAAATTACCCATTGCAAAGGAAATAAAAAATAGTTTATTTCCGGTTCTTCGAAAAAAAGAAGTAAGTAACATAATTTTCATTTGAACTATAAGCATTTGTAACAAGGTTTACAAGAAATTGCGAACAATAAAAAGAAATTAATATTAAGAAGTTAAAATTATCGGTGAATCTAAAACAACTGAAAAATGAGCACTTGATTATATTTTATCGATAACTTACATCAAATGCTCGAACAATTCGTTTCCACTATTTGTCGATTGGAAGAACATAGGTAATGAAGTCACAAAATATACAATTTCAAATTGCTTTTAAATTTCAGTATTACATTTGCCAGTTTGTTTTTTTATTTAACGTGTATAAAATATTAGTTTGTTATATGCATAGATTGTTTGAAATATATCGCATTGTCACTGTCTCATATCCCTTGATTATTATTTTTTTTTTCGAATGATTGTTTTCTTGTCATTGGTATTATTGATATCAAGTTGTAAGGCTGTAAAGGTTTTATCGCTCGTTAGGTTGTATTTGTGATATTCATGAGTCGTTAAAATATACCAGTTTAATATTCTCCTTGCACTAGTTGGAGCAATTATAAATCAAAAGAATTATTTTAAAGTTTCATATACCATTTTTGAATACAGGTAAAATAAGATAATCACTACTGTGTATATTATAAAATTAAGGGAAATGCTTAGCCGAAAACATCTTTTACCCCTCAGATCGTGACAAACACACACAGCAGCAAATTTATTAAACCGCAAGGATGATGACAGAGAAAATTGTACCGGGTCACTCCAGTTTGGTTAACAAGGGGTTAGTATATTTATTAAGTATTTCAGAAATGTATGGTAACAAAACAAAAACTATATTCCATTGCATGAACAAGTGTGTAAGTGCATGCATGATAACTCCTCAATATACATATCTGTTACCAGTAATGCCTCTGTACATAATAAATAGAGAAGTATTTCGTTTTAGGCACGGATGTAATTGTTATAAATTCACATGTGCTTCTCAGGATGTATTACATTCAACACTTTATATAGTGGTACAATATACATACATATATACAATTGAAGATGTTGGGTCAAACAACATTCTTAATTTTTTAGGCTAGTGCATGTTAAAAAATTAAAAAATTGTAAAGTTTTCTTATTTGTTTAGAGACCGACAAATTAATCTGTACATTTGTGTATATGTGTGTCTGCGTAACCAAAAGAAAGCTTAAACATGGCGGTGAAACGGTGTTCTTCTTTCCTACATATGTGTACATGTATGTGTGCATAAGTACCGTCAAGTGGTTACCGTAATTTATTTACTTTAACGGGGATTTTACATCGATTATTTTGACCTTAATATTCAATTCACTTTAATTAATTATTATTAATAATCAATTCAAATTTATTCGTTTTTTAAGGATTTTAAGCGATCATCAAATTGCGAGTAATCTTAGTGATGATATGGGTTGGAAATCTAAACTTAAGCTTCCCCCAAAGGACAATCGTTTCAAAACGACAGTAAGTGGTTAAGAATAATAATAAATAATATATTTTTTAATACTAAAGTCATTAAGAAACAGATTCGTGCATAATTTTATTTAGAATATCTGAAAATTTATTAACATGTTAATATTTTTTCAGGATGTGACTGATACGCGTGGCAACGAATTTGAGGAATTTTGTCTAAAACGGGAACTTTTAATGGGTATTTTCGAGAAGGGTTGGGAACGACCATCTCCCATTCAGGAAGCTGCCATACCTATCGCTTTAAGTGGAAAAGATGTGTTGGCTCGGGCCAAAAACGGCACTGGAAAAACTGGAGCATATTGCATTCCTGTTTTGGAGCAAATAGACCCAACAAAAGACTACATTCAAGCATTAGTAATGGTTCCAACGCGCGAATTGGCCTTACAAACTTCACAAATATGCATTGAACTTGCTAAGCATCTTGATATTCGAGTTATGGTTACAACTGGTGGAACAATTCTAAAGGATGACATTCTTCGTATATATCAGAAAGGTAAATAAAATATACTGGTCTTTTGTATATTACTTTTCTTTTTGTTGAAAATTGGCTAATGCTGTTTACAATTTATACTTGTAGTACAATTAATTATTGCCACTCCAGGACGAATTTTGGATTTAATGGATAAGAAAGTTGCCGACATGTCGCATTGCAAAATATTAGTTTTGGATGAAGCCGATAAACTGCTGTCACTGGATTTTCAAGGCATGCTGGATCATGTTATATTAAAATTGCCCAAAGATCCACAAATATTGCTGTTTTCAGCAACATTTCCATTAACTGTTAAAAATTTTATGGAGAAGCATTTGCGAGAGCCCTACGAGATCAACCTTATGGAAGAGCTGACCCTGAAGGGTGTAACCCAGTACTATGCATTTGTACAGGAACGGCAGAAAGTCCATTGCCTGAATACGCTATTTTCAAAATTGCAAATCAATCAATCAATTATCTTTTGCAACTCTACGCAACGTGTGGAACTTTTAGCTAAAAAAATTACTGAGCTTGGCTATTGTTGTTATTACATTCATGCCAAAATGGCACAAGCACATAGGAACAGAGTATTCCATGACTTCCGACAAGGTCTCTGCAGAAACTTGGTCTGCTCCGATTTGTTTACTCGTGGTATAGATGTACAGGCCGTAAATGTCGTTATCAATTTCGATTTTCCACGGATGGCAGAAACATATTTACATCGAATTGGACGATCTGGTCGATTTGGACATTTAGGTATGTAACATTTACATATATATCTGTTTTTTCTCAAATTAAGCATATACTAAATTGTTCATAAATTTCACTTTTTTAGGTATCGCTATAAATTTAATTACTTACGAGGATCGGTTTGACCTTCATCGCATTGAAAAAGAATTAGGAACAGAAATAAAACCTATACCGAAAGTAATTGATCCAGCTCTGTATGTGGCGAATGTAGGTGGATCGTCGGGTGAAACATGCAACAACAGTGATCTGAATAATTCTACAAATGAAGAAGGCAATGTTAGTAAATAGAAATTAAATAAAAAATTATTAAAGAAGTTTTGAATATCTAAAACATGGAAACAATAAACGAAAACTAATATTGCAGTAAATGCTGAATTTTATACTTTTGTTGTCCCAATTTCGGCAATTTAAAATGGTAAAAAAAACCGTTATACTTTCTATCTCAGCATTAAAATGACACGCACAAGCCTCCGAAAATTGATAGTTACATTTATCAATTCAATCTGTAGATAACTTATTAAAAGTTCATGTTCCTGCACAAATTGATCGCACGAAAATAACTTACTGTTGCGCTAGTTTGATATATTTGACTATATAGTTTGCAGAAAGGGTTTAAATTTCAGAGGCAAGAAAGTAAAACATAAAGTGCAGACGCATTGCTCGTCGCGTTTGTACACCGCTATTACCAAATCTGGTTGATGAGATATTTTCTAGCTTTCACAAAACAATAATAAACATGTTTTGAAGTTATTAAATAAACAATAAATTATATTATTTTTTATTTGCCGGTTTAGAGTATGAGTGTTTTTTTTGCTTACAAAAAATACATAAATAAAATGGTATATAAGATTAGCCAGAAGCTATTCCTAATGCAATACCACCAACGAATGCAGTTAGAAAAATATGCAGATCATTAACTTTTGGCCCATCTTCATCTCCAATGTATTTAGCATACCACTTCTTTACTTTCAATGATTTTCCCCTTATTTGATTTTCAGCATTGTCGAGCTTACGATCCAAAAATCGTTCGGTCTAAGAAGAGATAAATGTAAACATAGTAGAATAAAACTTTCATTAAATAAGGTTTACCTTATCTATCCAATTTGGTTCTTGACCAGATATTGAAGATTCCACCTTTTCAGCGATTTTGTCAACACTTTTTGTTAACTTTGGCCAGTCAATTTTTATAAACCCTTCCTGGTGAGCGATCTCAATTAAAATAATACCACCTCCAATAGCAAATGCTGCAAACTTTCCAAACTTCATCGTTGTGTAACCAGTTGCCCTGTTTGTGATTATTCAGTGCATTATTTCAAAGTTTTTAATTGTATTTCAGTATGGATAAACGCTATTATAAAAATATGTATGTATATATTACTAATATCTGAACAAATATCGATGTTTATTTAAATTTGCGTACATGACTGTATGTACGTTTGTATGTGCAATTGATGCTCTTATTTTTACTGATGACGGAATCCATAAAATTTTGTGAGTTGTTGAGTAATACATTATAAACGGGTATTTAATCTTTTTAAATATTTAAGTCATCAAAACATGCAAATAAAGAAATATTACGCCTATCCATACAAGCTTATGGAAATGTTCCTGTATGCATTTGTCTGCATAAATACATACTATGTACATTTCTATAAGCGAATGCGTTTTATAACAAATGCTGCGTGTTTTCATACCATCCTGATGTAACACCAATTATAAGTTGTGAATAAGCCGAACGGCTGCTTATATCACCCAAAACTCCTTTTAGAAATTTTGAAGCTCCTTCCATATTTTTATCTTTGAAAATTATTGTTTGTCAGCTTTAATGGATTTCACGATAGTTCTAATGAATGTGTCACCCACAATCGAAACAACCGAACCGAAATCGATAACATTTCCAATTCTACTAAAATAAATACAAACTCATTACAGACAATTATAAAAAAATGTATAAATGTTTTATGAATTAGAATAAAAATAACCCTCAGATAATTAATAACTGAAGTAAGCCAAATCAATTCCGCTTTAAAATTGCGGTCACAATAAGCACTATTTTATCACATGCAATATTTTTATTACTAATTGTAACAGTTTCTCATGTACTTAAAAGTACTTGTCATCAGTGTGGTTGCAACTCAGTGCTCATCTCTGGAAAATAATTTTATAGAGTAACAAGTTGAATAGTCAAAGGTTTTAAATTGCATTGCTCCAATGCCAAAGGTGCCTGTATAAAATATAATAGCTTGTGTGACCATTCGGAGTATGACGAGTTAAGTTATCTTGTAAGTATTAAATTCCTAATATAAAATCTGTATGTATGACTGTCTTAATTGAAAAATATAATAGACGCATACACATAATAACAAAGTGCTAATCTATTTAAGCAATTATTCCTTTGTTTGTTTATACATAGACATATATGTATAAATGTGTATGTGTAAGGTGGCGTTGTTTAATAACATACATGAATGTTTATATCTACGATTTTGTTTACAAATGCAATTTGATAACTCATGTTTATAAGAATGCACTTTGAGTATGAGTAATGCTGCATAAAGGTTTAAAAAATCGTATTTCATATTCTTAAATTAAACAGGAATATTAACAATGTAAAATGAACTTGTCAAACGTGCAGTAATCAATACTACCTGGTTTTAATTACAACAGTGAATACATATCATAAGAAGTGAAAGTGACTTTGATAAATCGTTGATAACGTGCCTTCAAACTTTCCAAACAGTTTGCTTGTATACTCACACTGAACTACCCCTATGTGATGACTACATCCAAGTGTTACCATATGAGTAACAAATCTATAAAAAGTTTTAGTAATTGTCTAGATCGGCTTTTTCAAAGTTTCTATTCTAGAAACTTTCGGCCGATTTTTGTTATTTGGCAAGATGTGAAAACCAAACTTACATTGTCAACTGTTTATCATTGCACATATAAGGGGTACCATATATCATATATGGTGCATAGCAACCATCGGATAGAATCAGATAAATAAATAATAAAAAATGCAAGTAAGCTTCTCTACCCATATAATATATATCTTCATAAGTACACCTACACAAGTGACTGTACAATGTTGTGAATAACAAATAGTTAGCAGTCCGCTATGTTCAGTACTTATTCATAGAAAAATGGCATTCGCTTATCAACTACTTTACTTACTTGCAATAATTCCAAAATGTACTACTTAAATGAGAAACTAATACGTATGACTACATAATTTATTTTATTTATTTATATACTCCTGAGTTATTTCAAACGTGGAAAACGTGACGTCAGATTCATCTCAAATCGTGAATGTTCCCAATAAGAGTATCAAAATTTTAAATTAATTTTAATGAAATCGCATTCAATAGCAGAAAGTTCATATACTCTAACAAATCAGTTATACGGCTTACCTTAGATAGATACATTGTATCCATTTATCTTAAACTTAAAGATGTTTTATATATAAAAAACACAATCCGACTTATTAGTCATACAGTACAACATTTTGAGATAGTCTGTGTTGCGTGTGTAGTCTCAGAAAGAGTGCAAGCTGTGAAATCTTACAGCCTACGGTATCTCCAAGTTTATATGTACATATGCGCTTTAACACAATTTACATGTGCAAATAGAAATGTAAATATGTACTTTTATCACAAGCATTTTCATTGAATAAAATAAATTGTATAAGATTGATGCAAATGTATTCAGGGCAAGCTGTATAAGTGGAGAGAAGTTCAGTTAGTAATACCATCGAAAAAATTAACTGCCAAAAGGGTGATGCTCGCAATTCAGTTGATCCATGCGTTTCCACTCGTGTGGCCGAAGGTTGTGTTTGTTCGTGTGTTATTCTGTAAGGACACGTAAGATTTGTCGCCTCAAATTTAAATAGCTCGATTAGATTGTATACTACAGGGAACACATGTATTTCTTAGAATAATAATAGTCCGTCTCCGCCGGTACATGGACTTTAATTGAAACACATCTGAGAATCAGTGATCAAAGTTCACGGAGAATCTAAAATACCCAGCAACACATACATATTAACTTATGTTATATTTTAAAAAGATCTGTAAATTGCAACTGATAAGCTTACCGGTTTCAAGAACTTTACTGGGTTGCATGCTACTACTATTATAATTGATAGAACACGCCATCAAGTCTTTAGTAAATTCAATCAATCAATTTAACGCTTAATTCATTTTTAAAAGTTGAAGCGGTCAATGAATTTTAAGGTCTGCGTTGTTAAATGTTTTTAGTGAAACTTGGTTGGGCACTTTACTTATGTAGGTAATATTACATTTTTAGAAACATTAAATTTAACATGATTATTTAATTATTTTTGCAGGTGTTTCAACTAAGACATTTTTAACGGCTACAAGATGATTGTGACAGCTAAAGTAAAATTCCTGTTAATAAGCATTTTGTTTTCTTTCTTCGGATTATCAGTACAGGTATGTCAGCGGTTTCTTTAAACTTGCCGGAGCTACTGAAATAATAATACCCGATATATTAATTTCGATAGAAAAATGTAGTTTTCACAGTTATTTTAATATATTACTTAATTGATGTTATTTTTAGGATTGTGTATGGTATGGGGTGTGCAATACCGATCACTTTGACCACAACCAATATTGTTCCTACAATGGCACACCAAAAACGATGCCCGAAAACGGGCTCAAGTTATTAGAAGAGCGTTGTGGTTTTATGCTTGAATCTGGACAAAAAGATTTTTGCTGCGATGCTCAGCAGGTAAATAGTATTAAATATTACAGGGCTCTGAAAGACTACTATAATTTATGTGTATATATTTTTAGGTCGACATATTAAATAAAAATATTAAACTGGCTTCTGCGATTCTTGATCGTTGTCCCGCTTGCATGACAAACTTAGTAAAACATATTTGCGAATTTACATGTTCCCCAGAACAATCGAAATTTGCAAAAGTAGCTGAAACAGAAGTAAATAAAAAAGGTATAATATTTAATTAATTTTGGGCGACTAATTGTTTGACTAAGCTAATATTAATCTTGATTTATTCCATTATTATTAACTTCTTATTTTTTACCTGTAGGTGTTCCTTATGTTACATCATTAGATTTACATATAACATCAGAGTATCTGAACAAGACATATAAGTCATGCTCTCAGGTTTGTAGCAGGTGGTTTAGCAATAACGACTTTTAATATAATTGAGTACTTTTTATTTTCAGGTGTCAGTGCCACAAACCGGTCAATTAGCACTTGATTTAATGTGTGGAGTTTATCCAGCATCACGTTGCAGTCCTACAAAATGGTTTACTTATATGGGAGACAAAGCTGGCAATCCGTATGTTCCATTTCAAATTACATATGTGCAGCATCAAACAAACACAACAGATAGAGGAATTAGTCCACTAAATCCAAAAACTATACCTTGCAATAAAGCAGTTAATGTAAGTTGTAGGTTATTGAATCGAATGAATATAGTTAAGTCCAGATTATTTTTTGTATAGAGTGAACTACCTGCTTGCTCTTGCACTGACTGTGATTTATCATGCCCCGTTGCACCTGATGATCCGCCCATTCCTGAACATTTTAAAATTGGTGGATTCGATGCGTTTACTGTTATAATGACAGTTGTATTTTCTGTTGGAACTCTTGTTTTTCTTATGGGATCATTTTTATTCACAAAAGATTCAATAAGTGGTAAGAGCTCGAAACAATAATTTTGCCTTCAAGATATTAAATTCAGCTATTTATTTCTTAATGTGTAGGTGATGATTTCCAAGTTGGAAACGAAGGCACTACTGATGATTCCATGTACAGACAGCAACCCAGATATTTTGAAAAGCTTGGTACATGCACAGAATTTTTCCTAGAAAACTTATTTACCCGTTGGGGTACATTTTTTGCGAGCCATCCATGGTTGACGCTCTTTTGCGGCGCCGGTGTTGTTGTCATTTTGGGATGTGGTATAACCTTTGTACAAATCACTACAGATCCAGTAGAGCTCTGGGCTTCGCCTAGTTCAAAATCAAGAATGGAAAGAGAATTCTTCGACTCCACTTTTGAGCCGTTTTTTAGAATTGAGCAGGTAAATTCTGAATTGTAAACTTTGTATTATTTAATTTATTTCTAAAATGTATCTAATTAAACATAATTCAGGTAATAATTAAGGCTGTTAATTTGCCGCATATTATACATAACACATCGAATGGACCTATCAATTTTGGTCCAGTTTTTAATAAGAAGTTCCTAGCTGATGTACTGGAACTTCAAGAACAAATAAAACAAATAGATGCAAATGGAACAGTACTAAGCGATATTTGCTATGCGCCGTTAAAAGATGATGACAGTGTAATAGAATCATCTGACTGTGTTGTACAATCCATTTGGGGCTACTTTCAAGATGACATAACCAAACTTGATGATAACGATGAAGATAATGGGTTTAATGTAAGTAAAGCAAATATAGTTTTTACTATGATTAATATATTAATATACTTTTTTCTTGATTTTTAGGTTACCTACTTGGATGAACTGTACCAATGTCTCAGTAACCCATATTTATGTCTGGCTTTGTATGGGGGTCCTGTTGATCCTGCGATAGCATTGGGAGGGTTTCTTAAGCCTGGTGATCAGCTTACAGGGAATACAAAATATGAGCTTGCTGATGCAGTAATTCTGTCATTTTTAGTGAGAAATCATCATGATAAAAGGAAAATCGCTCGTGCATTAGAATGGGAGAAAAGTTATGTTACTTTTATGAAAGACTATATAAAAAACAATATGAGCAAATCAATGGATATTGCGTTCACATCGGAGCGATCTATTGAAGATGAATTGAACAGAGAATCGCAGTCGGATGTTTTGACAATTTTAGTTTCTTACATAATAATGTTTATATATATAGCAATATCTTTAGGGCACGTACAAGAACTAAAAAGATCTTTAATTGATAGTAAAATAACATTGGGAATAGGCGGCGTTATTATAGTCTTGGCATCAGTAGTTTCTTCAGTGGGATTATTTGGATACATTGGCTTACCAGCAACCTTAATTATTGTGGAAGTAATCCCGTTTTTGGTTCTCGCTGTTGGGGTTGATAATATTTTCATTCTCGTTCAGACTTATCAAAGAGATCAGCGCAGACCGGAAGAGACCATCGAAGAGCAGATAGGACGTGTTCTAGGTCGAGTAGGCCCCAGTATGTTATTAACTTCCGTTAGTGAGAGCTGTTGCTTTTTCCTTGGAGGTCTGTCTGATATGCCTGCGGTGAAGGCATTCGCTTTGTATGCTGGTGTAGCTTTACTAATTGATTTTTTTCTACAAATAACATGTTTTGTTGGGTTGTTCACTCTGGATACCAAACGTAAAGATGCAAATCGCTTGGACATATGTTGTTGTATCAAATTTAAAAAGTCCGACATTGTACATAGTGATGGTCTTTTGTTTAAATTTTTCAGAAGCGTTTATGTCCCATTTTTGATGAAAAAAGTCATTAGAGCTTTTATAATGGTTCTATTTTTTGCCTGGTTCTGTGCTAGTATAGCAATCGTTCCAAAAATCGATATTGGGCTTGATCAGGAGTTGGCAATGCCCGAAGATAGTTATGTTTTGCATTATTTCAAATCGTTGAATAAACACCTTAATATTGGACCTCCAGTTTACTTTGTCCTTAAGGGAGATGTAAATTATTCAAATACTTCGAATCAGAATTTAGTTTGCTCAGGCCGATACTGTAATGATGATAGCGCGTTAACTCAAATTTACTTAGCTAGCCGACGATCAAACTTAACATACATTGCGCGCCCTGCATCAAGTTGGATTGATGATTATTTTGATTGGGCTATGTCCACAACCTGCTGCAAATTTAATCCTTCGAATGGAAGCTTCTGCCCTCATCAAGGTAAGATATACCAACGAAAAGCTAGTACAAAGTTTGTTAATAACATTTCTCTTATTATTTTTCAGATACGTCTTGTTCAAGTTGCACAATTCATAAAAATCATTTACAGAGACCAGACCAAAATGACTTTGGAAAGTACTTACCATTTTTCTTAAAGGATAATCCAGATGACACTTGCGTTAAAGCGGGTCATGCTGCATACAGTACGGGTGTTCGGTATAACTATTTCAATAACTCGCTAAATGTGAAATCTTCTTATTTCATGGCTTATCATTCAATTTTGAAAACATCGGCAGATTATTATTTAGCTTTAGAATCAGCCAGAAAAATTTCATCAAATATTACACAGATGTTGCAGGGCAGGCTTATATCAAGTGGAATGCCCTTGGATTCAGCTTTGCAAGTTGAAGTATTTCCCTATTCAGTATTTTATGTGTTTTATGAACAATACCTAACCATGTGGTCAGATACGTTACAAAGCATGGGAATTTCAATACTTTCCATTTTTATAGTAACATTTATTTTGATGGGCTTCGACATACATTCCGCTCTTGTTGTAATTATCACTATAACAATGATAGTCGTTAATCTTGGAGGCCTTATGTATTATTGGAATATATCTTTAAATGCCGTGTCTTTGGTAAATCTCGTTATGGCTGTTGGAATTTCCGTTGAATTTTGTTCACATCTTGTACACAGTTTTTCATTATCAAAAGAAACAAGTCAGGTTGATAGAGCCGCTGATAGTTTATCGAAAATGGGTAGCTCGATATTCTCAGGTATAACACTTACCAAGTTTGCGGGAATACTAGTGTTGGCGTTTGCAAAAAGTCAAATATTCCAAGTATTTTACTTCCGTATGTACTTTGGAATTGTTGTTATCGGTGCCACACATGGTCTTATCTTTTTGCCTGTTCTCCTTAGTTATATTGGTAAGTAAAAATCGAGAACTAATGTTTCATCCTCGTTGTTACAAATTATTATATTGTATTTTCAGGTGCACCGCAAGCAAACACACGGCTTGAATCTCAAAACCAAGACAATTGTGAACAGGAGACATCTTTATCCGGGGTTAGATAATTTTTTAATTTTAAGAATACCAAAAACAAAGATCAAAGAAATCTCTTTCA
The DNA here is from genome assembly GCA_018151445.1 of Zaprionus inermis. NCBI lineage: Eukaryota > Metazoa > Arthropoda > Insecta > Diptera > Drosophilidae > Zaprionus > Zaprionus inermis. Next base: position 3,700,153 of record JAECXD010001696.1, read on the forward strand.
AGTCAAAATTGTCTTATATCAAACAAACTTTTTAGGTCCGACATTTTGAAGTTGTATTATGTATTGTAATTTTATGTTTTTGTTAATAGGTATTAATGCGACACCATTGAATTATTTGATATCTACTGAAAACTATATGTAAACTGGCTAAGGTGTGATAACTTTTAACCTATATTTTATGTAAATAGATATACACAGCTAATAAAGAATGATACAAACTGTTTCTGTAAAAGTTGTCTTTATTGATTTTATGGTTGGCATGCCCAACATTTAACCTTTAGGTTCAAGCTATTATAAAATCTGGATACACTAAATGTAAGATAAAATATTCTACTTCGTTTTATTATGCAATACACTACAATTAACGGAAATTTAAATTTGTTAAGGTTCTTAAAAGGAGGCGAGATACTATATTAGATTATACAGTTCAACGACCTTAGAACGTTACCATAGATGAAATTCCAAAGCCTCATAATTATATTGTTTGTATATTACGAGTTCATAATATATACATACGACTCAAAGCGATAAATTTAAACGCAATAAACACATTATTTTTTGCGGTTTGTGTTTAATATTGTCTTGTTTACTGAACTAACTATTGATTAGTGTTATTTTAAAATGCATACATATTTTAAAACCGTTTATTTAACTTTATTATTTTCTCTCCTAGGGTGTGAAAGAAATAGCCATCACTTAAAACAAGATTGGTATAAAATATCTAAAGATATATTTATAAAAGAAAACACAGAAAGAAAGCTTAGTAATACAATTTGAATATTAACTAATGGCACCTTGCTCGGAAGACAATTTAGCTTTATTTGACTTATTGATTGAAGAATACATAAACATATCTACGTTAAATAGTAAGAAACATAAATTTATTTCAAGTGAGGTCATAATCACTCAAATATAAAATAAAAATATTCCAAATCCATTATTATGGTTATTTTCCTTCTGGCTAAAAAACTATTATTTTAAACTATAAACTATATATTTAATGTTTTTAGTAAAATTTATTTAAAAACGAAAAATAACATAATCGTGTAAATATCACGTTTCCTTCCCAATGATTTTCGTTCAGTGAAAATTGTTTAATGGTAGCGAACTGCAATTAAAAAAAAAAACAAAAACACTAATTAGTTGGTATATATACAATTTTTTGACAGCTACAAAGGTATATTTTATTGCAGTTTTGTATTTTTTAAATTAAAGGAAAACATTTTCAAAAGTGCATCTTTGCAGTAAGTATGTTTACAAATATTTACCTTTAAGATCCCTTGATTTGTAATTTGGGTTTCCAGAATTTAGTTCGGAAATCTATTTTCTCCAAAGAGTAGATCTTGTTGCTTAGCCGTTCGTCCTCGCACCTTTGCAGTCTTGTCGAAGGGGCTAATGTTTAAATGCAATACAAAGTACAAACAAATGTAAGCATTACTAACATTTTGTATTTTAAATATCAGGAAAGTCGCATATAGTTTCAAATATTTGATTGCTTGTTGAATATACTTCATTTTTCTTTAAAAGTATTGTAATCTTGTCAATTCTTGTAAGATAAAATTGTTATTGTAACTCCAATTATTCGAATATTTTATGCATGTTAATATATATCATTGAGAAAATATTAAAACAAATTATAAAAAACGCTATTAAAATTCAACTAATGAAAAGGAAAACAAAATAAAAAATAAATCTTACGTATCGTTTGGCGAAGAACTTCGACTTGGAGACCCATTATTTTCAGAGAATAAAGAATATTCGAGTGCCTCCGACCGTGGAATATCATATGTTCCATTACTGATCAATGACTTTTGAGATAAGCTGCGCTTAAAGTTATTCAAATGCAGCTTATCATCAAGATGCAACGAATCAAACAGGTCAGAAATTTGCACGTTTGTGTTGTTCTCTAAGAAATATTGCAATAATTGTTGTTGTATGCTGCTTTCATGTTGTGCTTCTTTAAGCAAAGCTTCATGTTCCTGCATACGGCTTTCTATCATAGAAGAATTGCATGTCATATAAATAGCGTTGTCAGAGAGCTTCTGAAGTAAATACTTCGCTTCTTCAATCGTATTTAAAGAGTCAAAAATCCGCTGAATTTTATTCATATCGCTGTGTCCGGGATCCTTAACATCTTCAAATTCCATTATAGCTTTCTGAACATGTTCTATATTCTCTTGTAAATATCCAATATTTGTTTTTAGATTATCCTCTTCGTTTGAATACTCAAAGCCTTTTTCAACACGTTGAGGGTCTTCAATTCGCTTAAGTTCCCGAGAAAGTTCTTCCCTCTCGTTCACAAGCCGCTCTAATTCTGTTTCCAGTTGAGTCAATAATTGTTTATTTCTGGCTGAGTGTAATATAGTGCGTGATAGAGTTTCCCAGCGATGGTGGGGTGACCGAGATTGTTCCAATTTTAATACTGCTTGTCTGGCTTTATTTTGGAACACAAGTCCTCGTTGACTTTTTCGAAGTGCAGAAACTTCCTCCGATTTCCTTTTTAAAATTTGCTCCTTAGCATTCATCTTAGCTTGAAGCGTCAGCACTGCATTCTTTTGCCGACGTTGTTCCTTAAGCAATTGAGCAATTTCTCGAGTTTTCCTTGTGTTTTCTTCCTTATGCCGGTTTGTTTGTTCTGATATTTTCTTCATTAGTTTTACCTGAATAATTATATTACATTTTACAGATTAATCAATTAAAGTGGAAAAGTAATATGATACTAACTTTGCTACATTTCAGCTCATTAAGTTCAATTCGCAAGTTTTGAAGCTTCACTTCTTGTGTTTTCAGTTCCTTTTGTTGTCGAATATGTTCACGTTGAGTCTGTTGTAGTCTTTTCATTTCGCGATTCATGTCATTTAGCTTCCGCTCATATTCCATTTTAACAGATTTTAAATTGTCTTTTGCCTGGTTTGATCCAGAACCTGAAACAAATTTTTGTAAAAGGAAAATTTCCCAATCCTAGTATATTTAACTTCATATTTAAACTTACTCATACTTGCTAGGACTTCATCTCTTTCTTTTTGAGTGTTGAAAATTTTAGATGTAAGGGCCGTTAGTTTTTCTTCATAGTGTTGCCGCAAAAGCTGAATTCGTTCTTGAGACAATTCCAATTGTTGAATTAATTTCGTTTTTATTTCGATATCTGAATTAATTTCATTTAAATTTTCCTCCATTTCCATATCTATATAAGTAAATTTAAAGTTGTTATAAAACAATGAAATTTAATTCGTATTTGGTTCTTACCATTTGAATCACTTCCACTGTCAGAAGACTCAAATTCCACTGGTTGAATATTTTCATTGGTAATGCCAGGTAAAGAGCGAGACATTAAAAGTTCTCTATCTTTTTCTAAGCCTCTTTTAGCTAAATTAATAATCATGTTTGGATCTGTAAAAAAAATTCTTTAAATCAAATATATATGCATCTTTAGGTCAAGACAGTTTACCATCGTAAGGGAGTTTGGTACCACGAGGTGAATTTCCTTTCGAGGTTTTTTTTTTTAATTGTTGGCACATATCTTCGGTTTCTATTACTTTGGCTTGTAACTTTTCAATCTCACTTAAGTAGCTGCCAACTAAAGTTGTTACTGATAAGTCAGAGCTTTCGTGTTTCGACCATTCATAGGTTTGTTTCTCCAACTTCAGTTTGGCATTACTTTCTGTCAGAATATTAATAGTCTCTTGCATTGATTTTAGGCGCTGCTGCAATCGCTTGTTATCATCCAAAAGTAAGGAATTTTCATAGAACGTGTCCGATATTAATGTATTTCCTTGGGAATCTACCACACGTTTTCCCTGAAAACACACATATTTTAATATTATCAAATATTAATCAGCTCAAATAACTGATATACACCTGTTTATATTCGAGTAATTCCAGCTGTAATGCAGCAATTTCTCGCCCAAGCGCTGAAATAGTTCTAGAGCTTTGATCCTGGTTAATTTGAACTTTGTTCTTAATGTTGCGGGCTCTATTTGCATATTTTAATGTATTTAATGTTTCCATAAAATCCCGATCACTGGGCGATATGCATGCAATCATAAGTGTCTGGCTGTTTCCTCCCAGTGAATCTTGTAAAAGCCGTGTTAACTTTGAATCCCGGTAGGGGACGTGAGACACTCGCTTGGACTTATCACCCAGGGCGGAAATACAATTGCCAAGGGCTAATAGCCCACAATTTATGGATATACCTTCTCGCGCCCGTTCCCCAGTAGCCAGAGTTCGTTTCAAGCGTTCAGAGCCAGCTAAATCGACAAAGTGGAACTTGGACGTTAATGTTTCCAAGTCATTATCCGAAAAATCATTTTTTGATTCAAGTACGTGTTGCCTACGTATGAACAAAGTGAATACAGCATGGGAACGAGACGAGAGATCATTCATTTTTGTAGAGGCAGTCGTACGAGCTAAAGCGCCTTGTTGAAGCAATCTGTTATTGATTTAATTATATTATTAAATGCATTTATTTATACGTTTGCCTTTTTACTCACTTTAGTGCATCTTGTGGTTCGTTAATTGGTTTAATTGTAGCACCAGCTACTGCTATTTGTCCAGTTCCACTTTCGTGTATTTTAAACGACGAAGTCTTGTTAAATGGATCCAAAAGGTCGATGATTTCCTCATTGTATAGCTCTATGAACTGAACAGCTACACTAAACTGCGAGTTTGAAATGGAGTCTTCTTTATTTTCTGAACATTGCATTCCTTCAATACCAGCAAATATGTGCCGAATCGCTCGTGGAATTATTCCAAGCTGATGATCGCCAGATGCATGATCGAATCCTGTGCCCATTGTATATGTTTTACCTGAGCCAGTTTGACCATATGCAAGTACCGTGGCATTGTAGCCATGCAAGGTTCCTTCAACAAGGCGCTCCACGCACTCAGTGTATATATCGCACTAAGAAATCGAAATGGTTAAACATGTCATTAATTCATGTTAACGACTTACCTGATTCGAGTCTATGTTGTAGACATAATCAAAAGTAAAGGCTTTATCCGAGCCCAAGACAATTTGTTGCTCGCCAGGAGTTACTGTAGTGCATACCCTACACATGTCAATAAGCTCTCTTGAATTTTGTGGACGGATTCTTAAAATTCCAAAATGTTACAAATTTTTATTGATTATATATATATGAATTAAACATGCATATGTGCTTACCGTACAGCTACTCGAACTAAACAATCTTTGTCAACAACTTCGCCTTCAGTAGCCATGATCGTTCAAGGACTCTTAAAATATAGAAAATATAAAATAAAATCTTAAAATTGTAATACAAAGAACATTTTGTTAAATTTGTCGTACATTTCGTGAGTGCATACACCTAAAAATTCAGGAATTTTAAAATTTAAATAAATAAATTTAAAAACAATTTACTATTTATTCATTTAAAATGTTTTATTTAGATAAAAGAAAGTCTTAAAAACAGTTAATAAATTTGGTCCATATGGGAATTTAAATTTACCTAATATAAACTTACGTCATTTATGGAGGAAGTACACAGCCGCCTCTATTATTTACTAATTTGCCAATAACTCAGAATTGTATGATCTCATTTTTCAATTCAAATATTTTTTGAAGTGACTTGATTTCTACCAAATCTGGAAAGTGAAGCTTATGACTCGTAACAGATTGAGCGTAATGTTCTCTCAATATATTACCACAATATTTTTTCCATAAGTTTATCAATATGTAATATGTAAAATCCTCTGTACTTACAATACTCCAAAAAAAAAACTTTCTATAACAAAAACAAATGGTAAAGTTTATCATCAACCTATGTAAATACCTTAAATGGACAATTGTATTTACGTATTTATTTCTTTGTACCAATAAAAAACGTAATAATTAACGTTGAGCTTAATTTGCATTAAGCTATTGATCATTTAATGATCATTTGTACAAATATGAAGGCAACTTAACGTGTACATATTTACACCTTAGCTCAAACCATAGGACACCTGCTGCTTAATGGGACGTATGCAAAGTTATTTGTAATTTGAAACAGTTATTTTTAGTTTTGAACAATTATAACATAACATACCAACAAAAAAAATTGATTTTTACCGATGTTTTTACATGCACGAACTTATAAACACAGATTTTTTGATAGAAAACTATCCATAAGTAGAAGTATGTTTTACACAAGCATATACATAAATAAACACATAACAGCTGACTATATCAGATGACGTTAGAGATGGGAAATATTTAAGAACTGGTGACTATTAGTATAATATTCAGAGCCATAACTTGAACCATGAAATATTTAGAAAATAAATGTATTTTATTGTGATTAGGTATGCTCAGTTTTCCTCTTAAGTTTTTCCCATATATCACTTAAGTGACTAACCAATATATCGATTAGTCGCAAAGACCATCACTCGATTCTTCGAGCTTCTTTATATATCGACTTACTGACATACCCAATAAAACCAGAAAAACATAATTAACACAAAGTAAATAGAATATTGATTTAAGTAAATATATCACTATCATATTTACGAAACACACGACACTTGCATACAACTGTTTAGACAGATCTATGTATGAAAATGATGGCGCACGGAAGCGAGCTCAACTTTAAGGGAAAGAAGAGTAATTATATTAAAAAAAACTCGAACCTATTTACGTTTTAATATTTGTTTCTTATATAGCTTCAGAGAAAATATCCGAGAACATTCACATTTTTGCCAATGATCCATCTTTGGCTTTTTTTAGAATACAGGTAAATATTTTAAAGCTAAATAATTAATCCAAATAACTAAATAAAAGTATTGTAGGAACACATTCGTAAAGTTTTACCTGCAATATTAGAAAAACGCACCGAAGTTCTCAGCTTGCAAAACAGCTTGCAAGGGCATTGCTATGATATGGAGTATGGTGTTCAGGCGCTAAAATCAATTGAAAAGTCTGAGAAAACATTCTACAATATACAAGAAATGATAAAAACCTCAATATTTCTGAAACAGCAGTTAAAGTATGAAGAAAGTAAGAAAAAGTCGAAAAAAGAGAGTGTCAAAAACTCTGTATACAAGAGATTTTCAGCTCACCTTGCATTAGATCTGCCAGACTTACCTGATTTCAGTGGTGTTATGAGAGATACAACACAAAAAATGGAAACAATTATTGCTCCAGGACAAGGCCGAACAGATACGATGCCTTCTCAGTCTAATTTGGGAGAACTTCAGAGATCCCATACAACACTTCATTAGTGTAATGTCTCATCTCTTTACCTTCCATAACGATGTCTTTATATAAATGTTTTATTTTCAATATATTATATTTTGCAATTAATTATTTAAACAAATGTGGTTTATACATTTAAGACATGTGTTAACATATATATTTAAATAAAAATATCTGTATTCATTTTTATCCAGTAGTAGAATTTAATGTCCGATTTGAATTCCTCTTCTGAAACAAATTCCTTATGGGATTTTACTCAAAAAATATCGAAACTTCGAAATATCGATATAATTTTATAATATTTACTTGCAAAATATTTGTGTCACCCCTAGTCCTAATTATTACAATGCGATATTTGTCATATCAACGTCAGTGCAAATTCATTATTCGTGCATTCTCTCGAGGAACTGCAGGTATACGTACGTGTTAAACAAAATTTTAGAAAGGGTCTTTTACTTATATTTACTTCTTATACTTATGCAATATTTATTTATGTAGTAACGCCAAATAATTTAACTACCGGCATGGCAACCGTAAATCCAACCTTGATCAAAGAAAATAACAAATTTGTATATCCGGTTGCTCGAAAGGATATAACGATTGGGGATGACTTTCACGGATTAAATGTGCCAGATGTTTACCGTTGGCTTGAGGATCCCGACTCAACCGAAACTCAAAAGTATGTCGATTTACAAAATAATATAAGCCAGCCGTATCTTGAAAACTGCGAACAATGGAAAAAAATCAACGAAAAACTCACAAAGCTTTGGAACTACCCGAAATATGGATGCCCAATGCAATATGGCAACTATTATTACTATTTTAAGAACACCGGCTTGCAAAATCAAAGGTAAATTTTATTATTATTAGAAAGTGTATTGGTGCTCTACAAAATGTGTATTTTATTTCTACCACGTTGAAGATTTATTATACTTGCTTATCTGCATATATAAAATTGGATACCTGTATAATCTTTAGATATACATACATAGTATAAATGGCCTTGTTATAAGGGCTTATTTTCATGTATAAATATTTGTGCATATAAAAAGTATTCGTTTATTTCCTTAGTGTTATGTACCAACAAGATTCTTTACATGGTGAAAGCAAAGTTTTTCTGGACCCCAACAAGCTGTCAGAAGATGGTACAGTGGCACTCTCTCAGAAATCGTTTTCGGATGATGGCAAATATATGGCCTATGGACTAAGTGAAAGTGGATCTGATTGGATTAAAATTCGCATACGAAATGCCGACACCGGTAAGGACTTTGACGAAATACTCGAGAAGGTAAAGTTCTCGGAAATTTCATGGACAAAGGACAATAAAGGATTCTTCTACGGGGTATTTGCATGATTGATTATTAGGCAATTTTGATCTCTAGCCTTAGTCTCATTTAACAGAGATATCCTGATCAAGATGGCAAAACCGATGGTTCCGAAACCCAGCAAAATCAAAACCAGAAACTTTATTACCATCTTGTTGGAGAAAGTCAGGATAAGGATGTGCTTGTCGTTCAAATTCCCAAAGAACCATCGTGGCGTTTGTATGATATTTTAAATACCAACTGTCAAATTTGTTTATAAACCTTTTTATTTACTATCTATTTAGTCAGTCTGTGGTTTCCGATTGTGGAAAATATTTGATATTGGCTATCGTTAAGGACTGCCGTGACAATATAATATACTATGCAGATCTGATACCAGGAGAAGAGATTAAATCAGAATTTAATGTTAAAATTGTTGTCGATAAGTTTGAATCGGACTATGATGTAAGTATAGATATTATTCATTAGACAGGTTTGCTATATCGTTTCATATTTTTCAGTACATTACTAATGTTGGCTCCAAAGTGTATTTTCGTACAAACAAAAATGCTCCAAATTATCGTGTTATAATCATTGATTTCGAAAAGCCAGCCGAAGAAAATTGGGAAACTCTTATTCCGGTAAACATTCACTTAGAAAACTGAGTACTAAGTTTATACAAAATTGCAATTTTTAGGAACATAAAAAAGATGTTTTGGACTGGGTTAAGTGTGTCAATGAAGACAAACTTCTACTTTGTTACATTCGCGACGTAAAGGTAAGTGTTAAGTATTAAACACAAATATAATGTGTATATCATATTAAAACGTATTTTAGACTATTTTACAAGCAAATTCGCTACAAACTGGAGATTTGGTTCGTCAATTCGATTTGGATATTGGTACCATCGTTGGAACATCTGGAAAGAAAAAATATTCGGAGATCTTTTATAATTTCTCGTCGTTTTTGAACCCTGGAACCATTTACCATTATGATTTCAAAACTCCAGACCAACCACCGAAAGTGTTCAGAGACATTCAACTTAATTTGGATGGTTTCAATCGGGATGATTACGCGATTGAACAAATATTTTATTCCAGTAAGGATGGTACTAGCGTGCCCATGTTTATAATAAAAAAGAAGCGAGATGTGGTTGAGCCCCGGCCTTGCTTACTTTACGGTTATGGTGGATTCAATATTAGCATGCTGCCCACTTTTAGCCTTACGGGGTGAGTAGACTTGCACTATATTTGCGTTTCAAAAAATGTATAATAAAATTTATTTAGTTTGATGTTTGTTGATACCTTCGATGGCGTGCTGGCCTATCCCAACATTCGTGGAGGAGGCGAATATGGCGAAAAATGGCATAATGGCGGACGTTTGCTAAACAAACAGAATGTTTTTGATGATTTTCAATGTGCTGCTGAGTATTTGATTAATTCAAATCTCACTAGTAAAGACCGGCTCGCTATTCAGGGAGGATCCAACGGTGGTCTTCTTGTTGGAGCATGTGTTAATCAACGTCCGGATTTATTTGGCGCTGCCATTGCCCAAGTCGGGTGAGTACCAGCAGATTTCAATTGATTTCTATTTTACAAATAATTGTAATCTTTCAATAGTGTAATGGACATGTTACGTTTCCATAAATTCACCATTGGGCACGCTTGGTGCTCAGATTATGGAAATCCCTCCGAAAAAGAGCATTTCGATAACCTCTATAAATATTCGCCGCTGCACAATGTGCACACACCGAACAGCCAGGATCAGGAGTATCCATCGATTCTGATTTTGACTGCTGACCATGACGATCGTGTTAGTCCATTGCACTCATTGAAGTTTGCTGCCGCTTTGCAAGAAGCCGTTCGCGATTCTGCAGTCCAAAAGAATCCAGTCCTACTGCGTGTATACAAAAAAGCCGGGCACGGTGCTGGAAAGCCAACGTCCAAGAGAATTGAAGAGGCCACTGATATTCTTACATTTATGTTCAAGAGCCTCAAAATGGCCCCGTAAATTTATAAGGTACCATTTACATTTCTGATTGCAAATAAAGACCTTGAAAGTTCATATGTAAAATATCATGGTTCATGAAATAATTGTTGCATTTACCTTGAATAAAAAATTATATTACAAAATCTATTTTTTCATACATATAAGAAAACAACGTATTTTTCAGGCAATCAATTCTTTTATTGATTCAAATACATAGTTAAATTTCCGCCTGCTCCAACTACTTTTCTTCTGGTTTGCTGAACACAAAAGTCAAGTTGCACTTGCCGCAATAGTGACGGTCCTCGTGAGCAGCCATAAAGACTCCAGCTCCGCAGTTCTCACCGGGACACTCACGTCTCAGACGATGGATCTTTCCATTCTCGTCAACCTGTTGATGATCAAAGAGTAAACGACAAAAATTAATTTTTTTAATAAAATTTGAAATGACCAGGCGCTGGGCAAACCGAAAATCCTTAAGTCAATAAGCTCAAGACCAAGACTCAAGAATTCCAAGAACAGATCAAACTGTATAGTCGTATTTGTTATATTCTAGTTATTGAGGGATGATGTGTACCTTGTAGTATTTCAAGACAGCTAGCTTGACCTTCTTCCTCTTGTGCTTGATTTTCTTGGGGGTAGAGTAATTCTTCTTCTTGCGCTTCTTGGCACCACCACGCAGGCGGAGCACCAAGTGCAATGTTGACTCTTTCTGAATGTTATAGTCGGAGAGAGTGCGGCCATCTTCCAATTGCTTGCCAGCAAAGATCAAACGCTGCTGATCTGGAGGAATTCCTTCTTTGTCCTGAATCTTGGCTTTGACATTTTCGATGGTATCCGACGGTTCGACCTCAAGAGTGATGGTCTTACCCGTGAGGGTTTTAACGAAGATCTGCATCGTACACTTCCGTCGCCAACTGAAAAATGAAAAGACAAAACACCTATACGGATTAATAAATAACAACAAATAGACGTCATATACAATAGCGCACATTTTCAAACACAGGTATTTACTGTTTAAAAGGTAGGTATTTATTGATCCAAATTATTGATAGCACTTAAATTTAAACAAGCAGGACAGCGTTGATAACACCATCGTTTTCAGGATTATTTGTAACCTGCGCGTATTTACCCCACACAACTTTACCAGTTTGAGTTACCAAACCCAGCTCAGAGATGTTTACTTCTATTACTGTACCCTTGGTGATCACACCCAGAGAGGTGAACATTGGCGAGCTTGGATTCTTTTTAACTCCAATAATGGGTAAATGGAAAGTTGCTTTTAGTTCCGGGTGTGTAACATGTGCCTTCTTCATGCGCAATGCCATCGGTCGGATGAAGCGTTCAAATTTCGGAGGCTTTCGGGTGAAATTTTCACCAACAAATGTGACTTTAGTGACCATGCGTTTCCAGGCCTTCCGCTTCGTCTTTCCTGTTTTCAGAACCTTGAAGACTTCTGCATCAGACTGAGCACGTACTTTTGGTATCGGTACATCCCATTTTCCAGCCTTCTCCTTTCTTTTTTGTTTAATCATATTAGATAGAACCTTTGCACTGGATTGAATTCCTCTGTCCAGAAGGTAATGTGGTAGCGCTCCATCCTCAACTTTCTCCTCTTGTTTCTTCACCTTCTTCTCTTCATGTGCTTGAATCTTTTTCTTAATTTGAATCTTTTCATTGCGTCTCTCCTTATTAAACAATTTTGCCTTAATGCCGCGCAATTTACGTGCTTTGCGTGCACGTTCTTTGGGAAGACGCGCCTCCTTCTTGCGTTTCCGCTCTTCATAATCTAGGCGCCTTCCGTATAATTTACGGTGGCGTTCCATATATTCATTTTGAGGCATGGTGTGAGTTGGTACTTTTGGAGACCTGCAACATGGAATTGATTAAAAACATATTTTAAACAGGTATATATGTCTACTGTGAATTTTCAAAAGTGGATATGCATGTATGTACTTATATTAATTGTATTTTTGCATACATATTGTAACATTTTGACGATCCACAATTCGACATATTGATCGTACTCAACTCACCTTTAATCAAATGTTATAATACTTTATTGTGAAATACGTATGTTTTCATATGCTGCGGATTTTACCGAAAATATTGTATATACATACAAATATACACTTTTAAACTAGTTTAGCATGTGACAGCCGCATGCGAGTATTCAGCGATAAATATCATATAACTCATTGTACTTGCATACAAACAAGCATGTAACACCGATTTTACAAAATTAGCAACTTATAATTTGCTATAAACGGCAAACGATGGCCGATAACTTATGTTTAGTTAAAACTATATATTTTTTCAAGTTTTTCAAGTAAATTACCACAAAGAATACACTTATTTATCAAACACAAAAAATAACCCACCTTAGTCTGGCAAAAGTACGATTGGAAAGAAAGAACCAGCCACGCGGCGCTGACAGGAAGTGCAGAGAATGAGTATACAGGGTTGCATTGAAGCAGGTTTTGAAAATACTCGCAACATAGCGTCGATAAGTTATTAATAAAAATGTAATATTTTTTCGAAAAGTATATATTGCAATTCAGTGTAGAATTTGTTATCTCCATATTTGTTATTTTTATTTTGTGTGTGGATTATACTAGCAAAATTAAACTGATTCTATTGAAATGTATTTAGTTTTAACCTACAGCGTATATGTAATTTTGCATTTAATAACAATTGTACATTTTGAATGTGGATAAAGCCACCTTATATGAAGACAGACTAACTAAATAAGAGCGACTTAAGTCAAGGTTTAATTATATTAGGTCACAATTCTACCACATCTAATAAAGGTTCTAACTTTAAAGTCGTAGCTAAAGTCAAAGAAATCATTGCCATGATTTGTTCCCCCCAAAATATAGCGAAAGCTATGTACATTCCAGAATCTTACTACTTACTATTTTTGCTCAATTTGCAAAATTAGTCTATTAGTCTAAACTTTTTCTGCATTATGTGGAAAAATGTGATGTCAACCTTTTATGATACTTGAGATTTGTTGGTTGAAGCCAATAAATTTTGTGAACACTTTGTTACACATATTTGCAAAAGTATGATAGAAAAGTAAACGCTTTGTGTCGGCCGTCATAGGGGTAAGTTCCCCTTTACCCACACAAATATTCAAAATGTTAAGTTAGAACTTTATTTTTAGAATTTTTATACATTTAAAAGTTTTTTTATTTCGTCTTTTTCTGCTACGTCAGCATAGCTCTGACCGTCTGGAGTGGTGCCATTTTTATCTGCGCCCTATAATGTAAAGTAAATGTAATGTAAATACTCAATTAATTTATAAAGTTAATGTTATAGGATTAAGCTTACATTTTTTAATAAATATTCAACGCATTGTGTGTGTCCCTCCCAGACGGCAGCCAAAAGCGGAGTAATACCATGTTTGTCTTTATTCTGTGTAAAAAAAAAATTGGCTGGGATAAGTTAACTGAATCGCTAGATATGTAAATATAAGACAATCAATTAATGTAGTGATTATTTCAAAATGTAGTTAGAGTTTTATGTATACAAAATTAAAAGCAGATGTTTGGTTAAAGTACTTATTGTTTTTACTATACTTTTTTGGGTGATTATTGAATAATTTACTGAATTTATAAACGAATATAAGTCTTAAAGATACGATCAAATTGCATGACAACAATTTAAAAATGTATGAATCATACTCAGAAAAGTCATGCTATATGACACGTACGATTTTCTTTAATTTTATCAGTTTCATAAAAGTTTACGTTTGTATAAGTAAATTGAAATATAGACGTTGTTTTGTACGATCACAATTACTATGCATTACCGGCTTTTTTGTACATTGCACATCATGAACAAGATTATAATATATGTATGTATGTATCCATCACCCCGTTTATAATACCTGTACATAACTTAATGTCAGTATGTATATGCATAATAAATACATAAAAACAGGTATGATACATTAATTTGGTATACTGCTTGTCTTTGATACTCACATTCACATCCGCCCCTAATTTGATTAGAAATTTGAGTACGTTAAGCTGGCCAAAATCAGCGGCATAATGTATTGGATACCGTCCCTTGATCTCCTTGTTTACTTTTTGTGTCTGTAAAAAATAAATTTATTCAGACCGGGATATTTCAGGCAAAATTGTTTCGTACATCACTATTGAAAGTTGATTGAACAGCGTCTAATTCTCCATTTTTTATGGTCCAAATGATGTGTTCATTATTATCTTCGCTCATATTTTTATAAAATAATCTTAATTCCTATCCAAATAAGAAAAGTGCCAATAATTGTTAGTAACTTATCGGTACTGTCGATATTGCAATAAGATTTTGGTATTTTTTTTCAGGGAAGAATAGTACGTATCGATATTGAAATAACAAAAAGGGAAATTTTATTTCAGAGAAACTTATCGGTAAGCTCGATAGTTTTTAAATTAGATTCGATAATAGATACGAACTTTTAGAAGATTTGATTTGAATTTAGCTTGTAAAAATGATGATCAGATAAATGATGTACCACGTTTTTAGTTATTGAAAAGTCTTGGTAACACGAAGGAGTTGAGTCCAGTAACAATATCTATTTGCCGTTCAAAAAGGGTATGTTAAGTTCGAGGTACCTGAGGGCTTTTTAACTGCGGCTGATAAGATTAGATAATTATTGATGCGTAAGTTGGCTTAGCTCTAGCGAGAAACACTTTAGTTACAAGTTAGACATTTTTCTGTGCAGACGGGTCGGTCTCCTATTTTGCAATATATTACAAAAAACTACTATACAAAATGAGAAAAGTTATTGATATAACTTTAGTATTAACAACACTTATATGTTTAATATCCTTGGGATATACAGCAGAACCGAATGAGACCACAAGTGAGACAACTGTTCCTCCAAAGGTATGATCAAGGTGCTCACAAAACAAATGGATCGTAATTAATGATTCATATTATAACTTTTTGAGTAAATTCGTGAATGGAATTTTAGTAATACTTTTGTACATCAGTGAATTTAGGTCTCTATAACTTTGGGTAATGATTCATATCACAAACGGCTGATACGAATATTTATAGATATGATAAGCCCGTGTATATGTATGTATTAGTTAGAAGTTATAATTTTGATTACCAATGTTCATTTGTCGCGAATGTACATACTTATGGATATGTGCATACATGTACATAGAGACTAAGCGTTATCTTAACTTACTTATTATCACTAAAAACCTTTATTTTGTACAGGCTAAAATCAAGGTTTCTGAAAGTGCAGTGTGCACTAAATGCATTTGCGACACTAAAGACAGTCTGCTTGATTGTACAGATAAAATGGATAAATGGTTTTCTCCGGAAGAATGGGAAATTCTTCAAGATGGGGACGTCACATTCGAGACAATAAAATTGTCGCACAACAATTTTACAGATATTCCAGTATTGCCGATATATGGTGTAAAAAACTTGTACTTGGACTATAACAACATTTCTTCAATTGCCCTTGGAGCTTTTCAAAACTTGACAGAGCTGAGTCGCCTTGACTTAGCAAATAATAAGCTTACCGCCAAAAGTTTAGTACCCGATGTTTTTCAAGGACCATATTCAGCAAACGATTATGAGCCTTTAAAAAACTTGAAATCACTAAATTTGGGCTACAACCTTTTGCATTCCTTAAATGATGATCTATTTGAACATGTACCAAATTTGGAAGAACTTATCTTATGCTCTAACAGTTTTAATGTGATCGATAAACTGACTGAAACGGCCGTCTCGGGGCTGATTTCATTAAAGGTACGATATCATAACGCCATAAACGAATATTATTTGTTTATGATTTATATACGTAAAACAAACAATTATTGATTTTAGTCTCCTACAGTCTTTAGATATATCAGATATGGAAATAGATAGCCTACCGGACACCATTTTCCATGGACCGAGCGAGTTGGACACACTTATTGCTTCTGGAAATCTGTTTCGCGAAATTCCTAAGGCTCTATCTTATGCAAAGAAACTACAACGTCTTGTGATCGATGAGAATTTGTTCGTTACTTTAGAAGGAGAGAAGTAAGTATCTTAAATGCTAATTTTTGATTATCGTTTTTGATAACTGCGTTTATTTAATTTTAGTGTTTTTCCAAGTATCCCAAATTTAAAATATCTGAGTATGTCATATATGCCAAAATTAATCAAAATTGGCCCCGGAGCGCTCGGAGAACTACAAAGTAATTATAATAGATTCTATTCTTAAGACAGAACTAAGCTAATATTTAATGTATTTAGATTTGAATGAGTTAATTTTGAGTGACAATAAGCTGCTTGCAACAATCGATGAATTGGCTTTCTCGAAAAATGTGACAGGTGAAATGCATTTGGATTATCCCCCGCTGAAAAAGGTAAATTGGAGTAAATACCTTAAAGGAAACATTGCAATCTTTTCAATTAACGGTCTTTTTTTTTACAACAGCTCTATTTAAATAACTGCAATTTGACTGTATTGCCGAAAGACCTGATTGTTCGCTGGGATAAGCTAGCCGAATTGGATCTCCGTTTTAATCCATGGAATTGTGATGAAACTAACGAATATATGATTCACTATATAATCCAACATGTTAATAAGACTTTGCCGACATTGGCAGCCAATGTGCAATGTGAATATCCAGAGAACCTCAAAAATTTCGAAGTTCTAAAGGTTGCTTCTGATAATCTAATGATAACTTCGCATGACAGTGTAGCGTGGATTATTGTATTCGTTTGTGTTTTGCTTGTTATACCATTAGCCATAGTTGGTATTGTTTTATACAGACGTGATTCTTGTGGTTGGCGCAGAAAGAATGAGATCGCAAGAAGAGCTTTATACAGCCGAACAAGCTTCAACGAAGACTTTCATATATAATCAATAATTGAATGTGATGTAATGCATACTAGTTTTTATGTATGTAATAAACGGTTACCAAATAAATAAGTACAACAAACAACAAAGGTTAAAGGTTGTTCAATCAATTTTATTTTTGGTTTTTGATTTTTATACTTTTAAAAAGTATGTTATATGTATATATATTTTTTGTTCGTACATTAGCAAGCACTGACTATAAAATAGTATTACGAGTTACAATAGTGGTTAATATTAAGTCGAGCGTTTACAAATAAAGTTGAGTGTGTATGTATGTATGTAGATAAAAAAATATTTGACAAAACAATTGAAGATCATTGACTTACTTAACATCGAATAATAAATACATATTGTATGTAATAATAGGTAATAGCTTTGTAGGTCTTTTAAGTTACATTGGATTTATCTTTTCTTTTGTTTTCATAATATTTTACTACCAATTAAATTAACAACAATTCCGATGCACGTGATAAACTTTGATAAATGTGCCTTCACTTCCTCATTCAGACGCATAACATGCATAAAATACTATATTATATATATAATAAATATACCATTTGCTAGTAAGTATATCAATTGCTAATTTGTAAGGTCAACATTGTGTATATCAAATATGCAATTACATGGACAAATGTAATTAACATATACAGTAGATTTCAGTTAGTGGTTTATTGTATTACGAATCAGTACACACGGATATTGTTAGTACCCCATATACGTGATGGGTTCTTCGATGTCTCAGTGCCGAAAAACATTTAGTCACATCGATAACTAAAATGCGATATAGACGTATACAAACAAGTAAACAGTATGTAAAATAAATTGATTTTGTATAATATTCAGAACAATACGATTCCAGCAATAATGCCGAGTATATTGGTACTGATTTGACTTCGTTGTTGTGCTTTGATTGCTCATAAGGCTTAAGGCATTCCCGATAGGCCAGACAAGTTGGCCCCAACAAGGTGCTGTTGCTGTTGATGAATGAGATTGACGCGTGCTCTCTGCTGTTCAAGTCTCTGCACAGTGGCTGTTAAATGAGAATTTTCCACATATAAATCTTTTACTAGAATATCCGCGCTCTGCAGACGCTGTGTCTGATCGGCAAGCATTACAGTCTGCGCCTCTATACGGCCATGCAAATCGTTGAGATCCACTTGATGCTGTCGCCAAGATTCTACGTATATTAAAGATCAATTGAATCTATTATATTTATTCTGTTTAAATTTTTCGCAAATATACTCACGCTGCATCAGGGACTCGGTGTATTTTTTCTGCTGCTGGATCACATTTTGTAAATGACGATTACGCAACTCGAGCTGATTCAGTCGTTGCTGTAGTGTCGGATGTGTCGTTCGCTGTCAAGGGATTATGACAAAGCTTATTTAGAGTACAATCTAATTAATGCCCAGAGTCTCACCGCATATGCCTTCTCGAGCACCGGACGCGCCTCCTGCAACTGTTGCAGTTCCATGACCAAACCGTCACGTTGCAGGCTCAAATCCTTTATCTGTTCCCTGAGTGAGAGTTCAAAGAATTTGAGGCGCTTTAGCTCTTCCTTCAGAACGCTCGGACTGTGACACTTCTCGTGGCTAAGACAAGATGTTTTGCTGGTTGATACAATGCTATGTGAGTCGAAACTCTTGTTCGATGCTGTCGATGATGTTTCACAATCGGCAATCTCCCCCTCTGACTGCGCCTGCTTCGGCTTACAAATTGGAGCAGGCGTGCAAACAGCGGAGGAGTCAATGTTTGTAGGAGATGATGAACTTTCAACGGGAGTAGTACTAAAGATGGAAGTCTCCGACGTGGTAAGGTTGTTTCTATTAATTTAATAAGTATTAGCAACTTATTGTTATTCAATTTGTGTAAAAGCAAAAATATAAGACAGCATGATATATACCTAACAGTTTTGATAAACGACTTATGAAATTAGATTTCGAAAAAATATTAAAAATCTGACTAATATACAAAAATGTTAAATCTTGATTTATAAGACCGAAATAGGTGCTGATAGGTTTTTGATCAATTATATAATATAATAATATATGCAATAATCTAAGTGATCAATAAAAATTTAAAAAACCATGGAAACTTTTGTTTTTTTTTTTTATATTTCTTCGATTTATGAGCCAATTTATTTATTTTTTTTTTTGTGTTATAACTCTAAAAATTACTTAAAACAAAAAATCGAATGGTCGGCTTTATTTATTTTCGATATCACATTTACACACACATGCATAAAAACTTAAAGCTATGTTAGTGAGATAAAGTTAAGCCAATGCTGACATAAAACATGAATAGACGGACGTTTAGTAGCTGCAAAACAATCACGCAAACAAAATAAGCTGTTAAAAATAATGACTTACCGGCTGGCTGCTTTATGCGTCGGCGAGACACCAACCAAACTCAAAGTGTTCGCTTTAACTTCGTCAGTGGCTGCGTCGAATGTCTTAAGCGGTTCCTGGATGGTGCTCTGATGCCACAGATAGCTAATCGGGGAACTGGCAGGGCTCTGGCCCACCTGGCCCACGTTTAGCTGTTGCAAAGCTTCTGGATTGAACTCATTCGCACCGGTCAGAATTTCTACACTTTCGCCCAGACGTGTTCGCAGATCCTCGACTTCGCACTGCAGCGCATTAATTTGCTGCGATTTTTCTTCGAGCATGCGGATCGAATTATTTCGCAAATTTGCCGCTTCTGTCTCCAGTTCGATGTACTGTTGCTCCAGCATATCGCGCTCATCAATGGGCGACAGTCGACCATCCTTGCTGAACTGTTCTTCATATTCACGAACCTTTTCCATTAGCTCGGTGAACTTTTTGTCGCTTTCCAACTGCTCATCCTCATAGATCTGACGTTCCTTCTCGAACATTTGACGCTCCTCGCTCAGTTTGGATTGCCAATAGTCTTCGCAATCTTCATAGGCTCGTTGCATTTGCTCAAGACTGTTTTCTAGTTCTTTGCAGCGAGTTTCAGGTGTGGCGGCACGACTGCCGCCGCTAGCATTGTCCACCGAGCCGGTTGCTTTGGTTGTTGCTGCTTGGATATCGCTTTCCAGTTGTGCCACTGTGCGACGTAACGAGTCGAGCTCTTCTTCGTGAATCTTACAGCGTTGCAATTCCGAGTTAAGCGCCAACCAATCTCCACTATTATCACTTACCTCGCCACCTTCCGAACACTTACGCTGCTTGCCCAGACGTGGACTTTCTTCAGTTATATGCGTCTTGCTTGGCGAGTCACCACGTCGCTTAGTTGCCAATCCAACACTAACCGCTTCTTGATCGTCACCATCGTTAGACTCAAGGCCAGATGCAACGACTACGGCAGGAGTAGGTGATTTCTTCTTTCTTGATTTTGTGCGCGCCAAGTCTACATGCAAATTCTCGATCTCTATTGTCAGCTCATCAGTTTTATCACGCAACTGTGCGTTCTCCATTTGCAGCGCTCTCATCTTCTCCATAACATGCAAGATTTCATCGTCTTCACATATCTTATCCTTGACATCATCAACATGCTCATTGTTCTCAGGCTTACTAGGAGTGCGGAAAGTTTCGACATTTGCCAATTCTTCATTGAGCTTGATATTCTGCTCCAGTAATTCGGTTATTTGCAAATGTGCCTTCTGTTGTTCCATCTCCAACTCATTATTTTCATTACGAACTAGCTCAAGCTCAGTTTTAAGCTTAATCTCTTCCTGTTCCAGATTCTTTATCTCTGCCTCTAATTTTAAACTCATATTCGTCCAGTGGTCCCGATCGTTACTCATTCGCTGCGTCAGTTCGCGGATGACACTTGCATGTCTTTGCTCAAGCTGAAGCACCTGCTGCTTGCAGTTCTCCTCCAACAAGGCATGCCGTTCATCAACTTCAGCTGCCAACATTGCTACACGCTGGTTGGCCGCCTTATTATCGGCACGAAGTTTGAGATTTTCCTCGTGCTGTTGCCGGAATACCTGACGCAACGAGCTCAGTTCCATCGATTGCAGCGCAACCAGAGCCCGCAACATATTCGTATGTGAATCATGCTCTAGAGTGCGTAATTCTTCTTCAAGCACTTTCGTGAGTTGAGATAAATTCACCTCCACCTCATCGAAGCCGAGTACGTGCAATAGATTGCTACTGTTAACAATGCTTGCCATTTCCCAGGTCTCGATAATACTGTGCGCACTGATAGTCTCTAGCTGTTGTGGAGTCACAATCTCTGTAAGGATAGCCGTACAATTAAGGTTTAGTAAAGAAGTAACATGATGATGATATATTCAGTTCTAGCCCATATACCAGGAAGATAAGAAACAAGATATATAAAATCTTAAATGTGTGCACAGACGAGGGATAATTTCAACAATATACATACATTTACACAATAGATTGGGAGTTCGAGTAGCTTTCAAATTTTATTGGTTCTGAGTCCCTCAAGATAATAGACATAATAAACCAAAAAGCTTGTCTAGCAAGGTCGATAGTACTCATTTGGTTTGGTTTAATTATCAAACACTTCTAAAGAACATCAACTTTAGTGTGTGAATCAGGATAAATATAGAAGTGCAGGACAGGAGTGCAAACGTGATTTAGTGTTTGGTTATAGCAGAGCTGAAGCTAATGATGGTGCTGTGCTCCCACAAGAACGGACAAACCTTTGCAACCAAAATGGCCACCATAGTAGCTTCCGGCGCTGCAGTGTGATTCTAACCGTGATGGCAGATGATGGCCTGCAGTGTGTAAAACCAACATGTGTTTATTACAAATTATGAATTTATCTTTGGCAATCGGGCAAACAGCTTTACTCTTACACGTACAAGACATATTGTTTGTTTGGACTTACCCAATGACTCCACACTGCTACATTCCTGTTTTGCCTGTATAAGATTACTCCTATTGTTCCCACTACCAACTTGTGTGACGACAGTCGATGACGGGGTCGTAATCGTCGTCGAACCAAGCATTTTGAATTGAAGGTTTTTGCGAGCTGGTAATGAGGCGCAACGCTTCAGTTTGCTGCCGCTATAGTGGACGGAGCGCACTCGTCGACTGCCCGGTAGATCGGTTTGTGAAGATGATCGCTGCACCTGAAAACACGAAAAACACATTTAATTTCAATTTAAACAACACAATGTTTTCGATCTTACTTGTGTAATCTGTTCGCTTCCCCCGCTGAGGCTTTGTTGGCGATCCTCGTCGGTATTGTCTGAATCAGTGACAGATAATTCATTAAGGCCGATATCATTATGTGGACGCGAACGACGACCATATTTCTTGGTGCCAACTATTAATTTGGGTGATACTTCACGATCTGATGCCTCCGCCTCTACCGGACTTTCAATATATGTTGCTTCATCACTGATCACTAAGGAACGCTCTGCAACAATAAACAATATTATAAGTACGTGATTTGGTAATTTTTGTTAAAACTTCTATTTGTACCAAAACGAGCCGCCAATTTCTCAATAATAGGATCGCAGATACCCTTCTTTTGTTTATAATAGAATCTTGTGCCCATCTTGCCTTGACAATATGGTAATTGAGACTGATGCGAAATCAGCTCATACCACATATTTATAGGACCTGGCTAACTACCTGAGATTGAAGCAGGTAGTAGCGGCACCCTAACCACCCACTCATAAGCAGATGTGCATTTTTTTATGATCTGCAGCTGACACCTAATCTGGTCAGACCTAACAGCTTACCTTTGTATCCAAATGATGTGCCAGATTCTGATTCTGCGCCCAAAAAGTTGAGCAGAGCCTCTTTGAACTGCTCAAATGAAACTCCCAGCTGCTTCGGACTGCTATTGGCGGTAAGACTGGAAATCAGTGCTGATCCTTGATCGCGTAGCTGAAGCAGCTGGCACAGACGGGTTAATGAAGCTTTGTCGAGCAGACCATTACTTTGTTGCTGAGAGGTTTTACAACTCTGGAACATTTGATATAGTTTCTGCTCATAAGGATCTGCCGACACTTCCATTATCTATATCCAGAAGAATTCAGAAACTATCCGTTTCTAGAAAAATAAAACGTTGTGCTATTATTAAAGAACAAACCGTTATCCTACAATACCCATGCAGATGAATAAATTTCTATTTTAGACATACTATTGATAAAAAGAAAAAAAAACACACCCTTGTCTAATAAACTTGAGTGTAGATAAAAATTATGAGTGCTGTGATTTTGGATTCGAAAATACAAAAACAAATAATGTTTTTAAGGCTCTCAAGTCCTGAGATAATAAAAAGTTGATTACACACGGACATCATTACAAACATATGTACATACATACACACATGCACATATGTATGTTAATTTGGAAGCACCCACATAGTTATTTATTTACTTACAGGTACACAACTCGAGTGTACTTTTTCATCTATATGTAGTAGTTAATTAATCCCCGAAGGGTTTTGAAATCCAAACCTCTGCATGGGTAAACTATTTGAAGCTTATGTAAATTTCATTTGTATTTATTACAGTTAGGTGAAATCGATAAAAGGCTGCTTTGTGTAGGACTATTGTGAGCTCGACCTCGGTTTCGTTGCTGGAGATCGTCGTGCGCATTAAAAGTATATGTAGTTATTATGATAACAGTTATACAGCACAGAAAAACATAAACATAAAAAATGTAAATTGCACAAAAAGTATTTTATAGCACTATATGCGTAACTTGTGGAGTTTTTATAATAACAAAATATAGCACAGCAATAAGCCAATGCAGTGTCGCAGAAGGGGGTAGCATTTTATCGATATTTCGATACCATTTTATAAATCGATTTGATTTGTATTAAGATTTTATACTATTTACACTAAAAGTTATGGTGAATATTATTTTTTATAAAAAATAAAACTATAGCTGTTTTTATTAACAGCAACAACATCAGTAAAACATTTTGTGGATTTTTTATGAAGATAACTAGAAAATTTTTTAGAAAAATACTAGGAGTCATTGAAATGTAGAGTAAAACAACATAATTCAGTAATTTAGTTTTATTTTTATTTGACACCACATGTCATTAAGCAAAATAAACTATCATTATACCACTGTGGTCAATTTTTATATTCGAATTTACTAAGAAAGGCTCCCCTTAAATTAACTTAAAATAAGTTAAACATAACAGTAATAATTCGTTAGCTAACGAAAACAGTTAGTAATAATACGTAAGTAATAATTTCAATTTTTATATTAAGTTTTAGCAATATTTAAAAAAAATTTAATGGGAAACAAAATGACATTCGAAGAAGTGTTTCTGAAAATAAATTATCTGGGACCACTTCGATTATTTATATTAAATAAGTTTGATGTAGCAAAGTTGCCCAGCAAATTATCGATAGACCACCACAAAAAAGTAGCGATAGTTTTACAGCACCACAGCGACATAAAAAACACAAAAATAAGGCTTATTTTTTGAATTGTTCATATTTATTGAGTGTAAAAGTAATATCATGTAATTTAATATTAACAACACAAAACAATTGTAAACAGTGTTGCCTTTTTTGTTTATTGTCGTTCTCACACACACTACACCCCCTCTTCCACGACCGGGGCAAAGAGCAGTTAAAATTATTTTCAATTATTACGAAACTTAGAAGAACGCTTGCATATGCATAAATAAATTAGCTTAAGTCCGGCTCCAGCTTTCGGTTCGTTACCGAGTAACATCATCACAATGGCTATGCACTCGTATATGCGAGCCAACCCGAATCAAAGCCAAACAAACAATGTCAGTGTGACATTGAGTCCTGATGAGATGCATAGCTTCCTAAAGGACAAACAGGCATGGGAACATGCAATATCGCTTTACCAGGGACCTGACCCACTGGATCACTGGTACAATTATATATGCTGGTATGAGAACCATGCTCGCAGTGATCCGGAGCACAAATTTCGAGAAACGCTCGAACGCTGCCTTACAATTTACGAGCACAATGAGTACTATAGTCAGGATGTGCGTTTAGTGCGCCTATGGCTGAAATACATTGCCATGCAGACGGATCAACTACGTTTCTATCAAGTGCTCTTTCAGCGCGGCACCGGACGCCAGGTCGCGGCTTTTTATATAGGCTGGGCCAGCTACTATGAGACGCGCGAGCAGTTCAAGGATGCCGAAGCAGTATTCAATCTTGCCTTCCAGGAGAAGGCTCAGAGCAATGCTGAGCTCCAGAGTGCGCATACTAAGTTCAACTATGTACGTTCCATATTCTACCAGCAGCAACAACTTCAGCAGCAGCAACAGCAGCTTCACCAGCAGCCTCCAAATAATGCATTGCAGCAGCTGACAACGTACACTCAAGAGCACCATCAGCAGCAACAGCAAGCTTATCCCCACTCAACACCAGCATCCGCATCAAGATCGCAACAACTCTCCCAAGAAACGAATTTTCATCCATATCAGCAGCATCCACCGCCAGAGCTTGCATATCATCCCAATGCACAACAGCAACAGGCACCGTCACAAGCGCACTACCAACACCAAGAACAGGTAAACAATGAGAAATTCCCGAAAAACGGTTCAAATTCAAATCCATTTGCTTATTGCAGCAGCCAACACATACGCGCTATGAGCAACCATATCCACAGCACTCAAATGTTGCAGCAGCTGTTGACCACAATCAAACAGCTGCCCAAACACCCTATGAAGCCGTGGTGCATCAAAATCAGGTATATATTGGATTTCCCAAATGTTGGACAACTTGTTAATTAAGGTTTTACTTTAAGCCTGCCACAAATTCCACACACTTTGAGGCGCAACAGCAGCAGCAACAGCAAGTTTCACAGATCCGAAACGAAGTACAAACACAGGAACATATCCCGGCTACGTCGGTGGAAATTGGAGTCATCCGCTTGCCGCGCAATTTTCATGCGTACGGTAGAAATAACCATGAGACATGGAAACCGGCATTGACGCTCGAAGAGCCCGACGATCCCTCACGGGTGTGTCACTATGCCAAGCAGCTTGTTTACCCGCCAGGTGCTGGTGTCGAATACAGTCCCGAAGAACTTTTGGCGCGAAAGTACTCGCACCGGCTGGAGCAGCAGCGCAAGAAGCTGCAGCAGCAGCAACAATCACATTTACAAACCACCCACCACGAGCAGCAGCAACAACCGAAGGAAGAAATAAAAAAGGAGTCTTCCATTGCACCTGAAGAGCAGCAGCAACAAATGTATGATTCCTATGAATCGGGCAACTCATACTATATGACTGCCGTGAATGGTGAAGTGTATGAGCAGAACGATGATGAGGCAGAAGAGGAGCAGGACGAGGACGAGGAGGAAGATATCGAGCACAAACAGCTTTCCGAACAGTCAGAAGAAGAGGAATCCGATGGAGATGGGGAGGATTCGGATCAACAGGACGACAAGATTGAACAACCAAAACAGCCGTCATATACCAATGGCATGGGAACTGTGGATATGCAGTTCAAGGCGCAGACAACGTTCGACCAGAACCGCTCTATCAAGATGAAGTTTAAAAAGGAACGCACGCTCGAGAGCAGCACCTACAGTGCCTATACCATTGAAAGCATTTATCATCATCAGCAGCAGCACGAGCTGCCTTCGCCGGCAGCAGTTGCGGCTGTTCCTGTTCCAGCGCCGTCAGCACAAACGCTACATGCATCATCGCCTATTGCAGCCGTTCAGGACTGGACTGGTGGTGTTGCAGTGCAGCGTCAGCGCAATGGAGGCAATCATTTCCATCCGTATCTAGGTCAGACCTCGACGCCGAAGAGCGACGGTAGACGAGCTCGCGTCAAAGCGAAACTGAATTCGAAATTTCAACCTGAACTATATAGCAACAGTAACTCGTCCTGCTCCGTGGCCGAACAGGCGGCAGCGGCGAACGGTATCGATACTGCTTCGACTACTGCGCCTGCTGATAGAGATGCTAGCTCAATAGCGCCCATACATAATTCTACCTTCAATGATAACGCGAATTTCTCGTTCTCTAGTACCGGCGGACTAGACAATTCGAATAGTTCGCTGGCCATGGCTGTGGGTAGACTACATTTCCGCGATGCATCCCAGGTGTCCACAATTAAATTGCAACATCCCCACAACAACAACAACAACAATAATACGACAACACCAGGCACCACCTTGGGCAGTACAACAATAACGGAATTCTCAACGTTTCAGGAGAACTCATACTTTGCGACACAGCATGACAGCGAGGCCCAGGAGCGTCGTTTATCCAAGGCACTTGAGACTATAGAACGCCACTTTGCCAAGGAGGCAATCGATCCGTTTAACAGCGAACTCTGTCGTGCCTTTCTCGCCAAGCTCAATTTCCCGGGCGATGATGATGCCCATGCCAGCTATAAAGTTGTACAAACGCCACTGCCAAAAATTTCGAATACCCGCACGCTAAATGTGCTCGAGAGCGTTCAGTTCAACATCGACAAGGAGGTGGGACGAGGATCATACGGTTCTGTGTATAAGGCAACAGATACACAAACCGGTAACGTTGTTGCACTGAAATATCAGAAACCGCCAAATACCTGGGAAATTTATATATGCGATCAGGTCAGTAAAGCATAACGTTACGCGAGATTTCACTTTACTTACTTTTTGTCTTGTCTTTTCCGACAGGTTCTTAAACGCATTCAAGATCCTGAAGTGCTGCCGGGACTGATGGATATATCGACAGCAATTATCGCGCCAAACGCCAGCCTGATTGCAACCGAATTCTCACCATTTGGATCGCTGCTGGACATCAATAATAAAATACGTCAGGCCACGACCAAGGTGATGCATGAATCGTTGGCCATGCATTTTGGCGCGCAAATCTGTAACATTGTGGACTATCTGCATAGGCAGCATATTATTCATGCCGACATAAAGCCCGATAACTTTCTGCTGATGCGTGTTCCAAGTGTGGATAGTGTGGAGCCGTCGTTACGCTTAATCGATTTCGGTTGCGCCATTGATATGTCACTCTTTCCCGATCCGGAGAATACAAAATTTCGCAAAGTAGTGCAAACGGATGGCTTCACTTGCATCGAAATGCAGGAAGGACGTCCGTGGTCGTATGAAACGGATCTCTTCTGCATTGCCAGCACGGTGCATGTGATGCTTTTCGGCGAATATATGCAACCGCAGAAACGCGGCTCCAGCTGGGACATACGACAAAAGCTGCCACGTTATCTGAAAAAGCACGTGTGGTCAAAGTTCTTTACGGACCTTCTAAATATGCAGGCCGATAAGTTGCCCGATCTGCAGGAAATGCGTAACGTCTTCAAGGAGGAATGCTATCGCATGGACTCGGAGCTGCAGAAGCAAATACGCACCCTATCCAACATTTTGCATAGGCGATAACCGCCGCGCTGTATCGCATTATCGTTGTACATTTCATTCTCCAGTTTCTTTAAATATATATTTGGTTCTACTCAACTTTTGTTGCACCCATCCTAGATGCAAACTCAGTACCATAAGCATAAGTTATGTTTAGTTAAGAGAAAAGCGTCGATTATCCTATATACTAAACTGTGTAAATTCAATCAGGGTTTCAGTACACACTCATTTTGATCCCCATATATCATTGTTATGACACCGGGAGAAGTGATACGAACGTTGCGCACAATGTTTAGCTAACTAACTAATACTAAATAACTTCGGCAAGTGATCCCAAAAAAAAAACACAAAAACAATTTATATATTGTATATTCCTTATAAACTACATACATATATAATTGGACACGATTTGATAGTGTGTGCTCTGTGCCTATATATTTAAATACATAACATATACCAAAAGAATAATAGTTATCGTTGTATTGTAACAAAAATCGAAGAATTGTCGACTGCAACTGCAAAAATAGAGTCGAAGTTAATTTAAAACTATTTTGCATTATGTTTTAGTTGAAGCGCACATTTTTAATGTACATTTAAAAGAAGATTTGTGAAAACAATGATTATGAGTTATAGAAGATCACATCTTTGCTTTAGTTAGATACCCATTTATAACTCTAGTCAATTAAGGACATTATGTTGAATAATTTGGTTTACTTTCTGCTTATCTTTTATTTCTTAAAAAAAACGTTGTATCTATTTATGGAGAATTGTAACAGATTTTTGGAATTTTCAGATTTTTAAACATAAATATATATATTGATGTTAAGTGGTTCACAAGACGCACGGTATATTTAAGATATAAATATAGTGGTTGTTCGTTGTGAAAAATCTAAAATTCATTAAATCTCCAATTTGCTATTAATATATTTAATAAGTGAATCGTTTTCATAATTTCCGTCATATTCATGCTAACGAACGACCACTGTACCAAACAGATTTGTAAATATTGTAATGATGCTAAGAGGAATGAAAAAAAATTAAAGAGCGATACAAATAACAACTATATATATTAATAATAATATATAATATAATTTTTTTATGTACAGTGAACAGGAGGAATGTAAACAAAATAAGTGTATAACGCAATGTAAATTAATGAATTAATAATTAAGACTTGCTGTAATATTGAATAACTTTAAAGATCTAGTTAATAAACAGAAAAATCGAGAAAAACCAAAACACAAAATGCAAGAAAAAGAGAAATTCATCGCGCGGGTAACCCAATTTGCTTTTGCAAGCGAAATGCAAATGCCAAGCACACAAAGAAAAAGAAGAAGAAAGGCTACAGCTGCGAGGAATGCTCGACGAAAGGATGCCCAGCAGGGCAAATAGTAAGGTTACAGGGTACCGTACGTAAGTGCAGCAGCAAGTTTGCTTGAAATCGCCCCATTTGCCTATGCTTAACAGGAATATATATGCTAGTATTTGCTATACTAGCATATATATTATTTTTATTTTACTAAATATTTGAATAGTCAAAAATTGGTATGGAACCGGTGCTCTTGACTCTGCGGAACAAGAATATATATGTATATATATATTATATGTGAGTATACCGTATGTATAGCAACAATTGTGCCCTGTTGGTTACTGGGTAAGCGGGTAGAGAAAATGGAAAATGGCAAACAAAGCGAACGCCGCATAATTTGGCCCGCTTGGCAATTGTCAAGTAAATGCCACAAAGCGCCGTGTGCAGCATGCAACAAGTAGCAACAACAACAGCGAACACACAATCATGGGCAACAATGCTGCGCTTGACCCACTTTTCCTTTTTGCCAACAGGCAACGGTAAACAATTTCCACCAAGTAAAACGACTGGAAAAGTTGCAACTTTTCATGCAACACGCTTGCCGCACACACGAACAAACACACAAACACACACACACACGCACAGAGCACGACGACAAAGTCAAAGTCGTCGTTGACGTTGCCGTCGCCGTCGCTGTCGACGTTGGCGTCACAGCCCGCTGCAGTTGCATTCGCAATTCGCAACTGCGCTGCCGACTGCAACACTCGGTATCGGAGTCGGAGTCGTAGTCGGACTCTCGCCAAGTGAAAGTAAAGTGGGACAAATGTAATTATTATTGCTTCTAGTAACCGTAACCGAGTTAGAAGCCTCCGCTGCACTTGGGAAAGTTTGCACACTGCGCTAACGTCGACGTCGACGGCGACGGCGACGCTGGCTGCGACTTTTACACAATATTTTATTTAATCAAATCGCAAAGAGAAAATTGTTGCTGCAACTGCAACAGGCGAAAAACTTTCTATTTTTGTGTGTCGGCTTTGATTGCAATTGCAACTGCAGCGCGCACACACCCATACACACACACATATGCACATACACGGCGCACATACTCCCATTTTGCATAGTTTGGCGTTAGGTGTTGCTGTGTTGCGTGCGCGTACTAATGAGTGTGTCCCAGTTTCGCGACAAGTTGACGATAACCAATGAATTCGATAAATTCGATAACCGAAACTGCGATAATGCAAGCTGCACTTCTGCACAGTGCTGCGAATTACGTGTTTCCCCCCTCAAATCTGGCTTTAATTGATGGACAACTGAAGAGAAACATATATGAATGCCGGCAAGCGGGTATCCTGTATATTTGAAGAAATTTAATAAGCTTAATTGTTTGAAATTACAATTTCTTAACGATTATTTGCAAACAAATTGCTGGACTTTTTGGCTTTACTTTACTTATTTTTGGCTTTATTTACGCTGGTTTTATATATGCTTTGGCTATAAGCGCACAGATCTTTGCTATAGAAAAAGCAAGGCTCATCGGATCCAGCTGCATATACCATACCATTTTCAAATATTGTCTGCCACGCCCAACGCCTGCGCCCAATCGATAAATCGTGTTATAAACCGTTTATTAGGGCATTAAATCGCGTGTAATTGGTTTTTTTTTTGTACGTGAAAGTGACCCTAAAGACGTATTCAAATCGAGGCCTCGACTTTGAAGCCTTCTCGATAGCCATTCGCACGGTCCTGACCATGTTATCTAGGTAATATGCAACAGCATCATAAGCCGCCGTTGAAAATTGCATGGAAATGCGAAACTGGGAAAATAGTTAAGTAATTTGCAGAAAGAAAAGCGGCGCGCAAACTTTTTCGCGCTAGGAGAAATTTTTTTCCCAATTACCCTTGCTGCTTTCAACACTGCGCGGAGCGGATTGCATGTGCTGCATGTTGCACTTGGCTAGGGTGTTTGCAAGTCGTGCATTTGCATTCGCTTTGTCTCTTTCACTGTTTTCTTTTGCTGTTGCATTTGGCACACATAATGCGGCTGCTGCGATCCACATCCGTTTGCAGTCGACGCTGCAGTTGACGCTGCTGCAGCTGCATGTTGCATGTTGCTGCTGCCGCTGCCGCTGCAACTGATGCATTAGAAAGTTTTAGCTGACATGCTGCGGCGGCTTTTCCTATTCCCACCCGCGCAGTATGTCAATTTGTGGCACAGAAAGATACATGAAAGTAAAGCTTTATGTCTGATCTATCTGGGTTACCATCTAAGTTTCCCTGCAAATACAGATCTATACAAATATTTATATAAAATTCTGCGTCTAGTTGCATCAACTAGAAAACTTATTTATATAGGTACGACCTATTTACTTTTGTATAATTCATTAAATTTCACAGGAATATAGATTAAAGATCTGTAGAAACGATAATTTTCCATAGATTATAGTTTATTATTATTTACTTTCTGATAGTTCATGCAAATTGCATAGTAAAAAAGTTTCTAGACCAATAATTATAATTATATAATTTCTGTGGCTTAATTTCTATCTAGCTAATACGCATTAATGATCTATATATTATAGATCATAGATTATTCAGTTTTAATTTTCCTAATTATAAGTTTTTGAAGTTTTATATTTGTTTCTATTTTATTTTCCTATAATTCGTTTTCTGTTTAAGGCTTGTGAATCTTATCTATCGAAATATGGGTTGAAAGAAGATTATAAAGCTAGATATATAATAAATTTGCAGTT
Organism: Zaprionus inermis; assembly: GCA_018151445.1. Taxonomy (NCBI): domain Eukaryota; kingdom Metazoa; phylum Arthropoda; class Insecta; order Diptera; family Drosophilidae; genus Zaprionus; species Zaprionus inermis. The sequence continues at coordinate 3,732,847 of JAECXD010001696.1, forward strand.
TGTGTACATGTATTTGATAATTTTGCAATTGCAACTTTCTATTGGAAATCTAATCTTGCTTAGGAGTACAGTTGTATAAATGTAAACATTTATTTTCCATTTAAGGTCGAGGCTTGTCAGAATAATCTAATATATTGCGTTGAAAATAGAACATTATCACAGCAATATAATATATGGTAGTCTTTGCAGTCTTTCGAAAATCTATTCTATAATAAACAATTTAGTTTTACGTGTTTCTATTATTTTTTCCAATACTGTATAGTACATAGTTGAAACTTTTAACTCTGATATCTCAGTATAGACAACAAATATCCAGTACAGCCCAAGTTTATTTTACTTTGAACTTTTAATCATCCCCTATTATCGTATTTCGCCGTTTCACAAGTTCAAAGATCTTTGCACACCTTCCCGTTCCGACTTGGCACAACTTTCTCAAGGATATTCTCGACGCGTCTGCTGGCCTCACAGTGCGTAGACCTTGCACTCTGGCAAGGCGAGGCGAGGCGAGGCTATTGCACTTGCCCAAATAAATCCCACTACGAGCAAGTTAAGTCGTGCCGCAATCCAGGCACACCCGTACTTCGCGTGGGCGGAGTGTGGCGCGTTACGAAACGCACGCGTCGAGTTCGTCGGCTTCGAAAATTGTACAAAAAAGGACGACGGCCGCAGCGGCGTCAGACAACCGCCCTCCCCCCCCCTCCACCGCCATCAACAGGAGAAGGTGCTTCCGTCGCAAAAGTGAAAGGTTATTATAACAATAAGAAGCAGCCGCGGCCAATGTCTGGGCTAAGTCTAATAACCTTTCCCTTTCGCCAGTAGCGTCGTGGCCAGAGACGCACACTTCCAGGACAACAACATCGACGACATCGACTGGGTGCAGACGCCTCTCTTTATCTCACTCTCTTCGTATGCTTGTGCTCAATTTGTGTGTGTGTGTGTGTGAGTGCGGCAAACTAATAAAATCGCCGGCTCTGTCCCGAGCTGCGTCGCGTCGCGGCTGCAGTGTACGCTGCGCAACGCCCCTTTGCTTCAGGACGTCCTGGCCGTCACACACACACACACAACGTAAATACATATGTGTGTATGTATGTGTGCGTAAGCCCGAGCAAACGAAGCGTGGTGTGCATCCTGAGAATGCGAACGTGAGCAATAACAAAGCAGACGGGCAGACATTTTGTGTCGGGAGAGTGAGAGAGCGCGCCAAGAGAGTGGCAACGGGACGCGCACAGTGGCGCAGAGTTACGCGTGCACTTTGCAGCAGGTGTGACTTGCATTTCGCAAGGGACGAGTGCAGAAAACATGTAAATATAAATAATATAAAAAAGCAAGCTAAATTAGGTGCGTTTTTGATTAAACAATATATTATAAAATGCATGAACAAACATACATATTAATAAAATGAAGGTATATAAATATATTAACGAAATATGTAATAATTTGCATAGTTACTGCCCACTGTCAATGTCTCGCTCTCGCGCTGCCCGCTGCCTTTGCCGCTGCTGCGGCTGCTGCCAGCCAAATGTCATTGCACGACGCCAGCAAGCTTAACCTTGAAAGTTTAGCGCTCAAGTGGGCAAAGGCAATACGCAGAGAAAGGACGAAAAAGAACAAGAGACACACAGCTGGGAGAAGCAGACTGCTGCGACAGAGAGCTGGAGAGAGGGAAAGAGAGAAAGTGTGAGAGCTTTGCAGTCGACGGCCCTTTTAAGGTTATTTCTGTGCGAATTGCGGGTACATCAATTTTGTACACATACGTACCTGCTCTGCACATAGAATTCATAACTGAAGCGAAAGAGAAAGATCGTGCCGCCACGAGAACGTCGAACGTCGAACGTTGAATTTGAGGTCGAAGCCTGACACAGTGGGTAAAAGCAGCATAAAAACTCAACTTAGCGCAGCATATCAATTGAGTTAGCCAAAATAAAAAGAGAAAGCGGGGCCGCCGTTAAAGAACCACTAAGCACCAAACGCTGATATGGGGACAACTAACAGCAATACGAAAAAGAAGAAGAACGAGCAACATAAAATTACCAACAACAACAAAAAAAGCAACGGCAACAAATAATGAAACTGGGTCGACCGACAGCGCGCGAGCTTGTTACGAGCGAACCTGTTTGGCAGCGAACATGCTCGCTCTCCATGTGGTTGCAGTTCGAGTGCACACACACGCACGCACGCGCGCACGCAGCATGTGCAGCATTTGATCGAACCAGGCAGCGACGCAACCGGGACACGAGAGCTTTGTGCGCTCTCCGTACTGAGCGCGATCCAACGCGACGCAGGAGTCTCAGCCTCAGTCTTAGTTTCAATGAGCTGCCCACTTGCGCAAGTTCTGCTGCGTTCTCTCTTTGTTCTTACTCTCACACCCGCTCTCTCTCACTCATCCGCTCTGTCACTCACTCTGCGTCTCTCTGGTTTTGTTGTTGTGTAATAAATAAGTGAGCGTAATTAACGCAATATCGGAGTATTCACACCCCTGCATACACATGCTTGTTTTTTTTAGCACAGAGCAGAGCCACGCCCACCCAAAATCGAGTACAAAAAAGGGCGTGTGAGCATAAACAAAAAAAAAACAAAGTGCGTTGCAGCAGCTTATCAGGTGAGCAAGTCTATTGTGAATTATACACGCAATGCAAATTTACAGTGCTGGATAGAATAATAGAAACAGCATGGCAATGCAGCAAATAACAATTAACAGTTAGTCAAAAAAGCATGCAGCTCATATGCAGGAAATTAAAATTGAAAAAAAAAAACAAAATTAATTTTTAAAATTAAAAAAAATTAATTTATATTTCTTCAAATGAGATACACATATTTTTTTTAAAACTCAATTCGAATAATTGGAATTCAAAGAAACTGTTCTACACTCACACAGCTAGCAGGACATCAGCCATCTTGGTTTCTGTGTCGACTCATAGCTGTAAATTGCTCTTGCGCTCTCTCTCTCTTTCTCTCGCTGTGACTCATGTTCTTTCCCTCCCACAACTATGGACAAACTGTCAATGTTATCGTTGCTTTTTTTTGAGCAACTGCAGCGAAACAGCTTTCGTTTCATTCATGAACTTCTCCATCTCAAAAGGAACCCCTCGTCCCCTCTCCATCTGTCAGATAAAAGCGACACGCAAACACTAAACACAATTGCGCCAGACTACAGAGAAAGAGACAGAGACGGCTATATACATAAGTACGTTGTTGGCGGCGTCATTTAATTTGCGATTACGCGCCATTCTCACACGCGGAAGTCATTGGACTTAACGCAGCAACAACAGCAGCACAACAGGGTCGCCTTGGTGGCCATCATGTATTGCAACGGAAAAGTTATTCCTTTGTTTTGCAATACACACACATACATAATTTATGCGTGCATGTGTGAGTGAGTAATGTAGGGATTCGAATTCAAAATTCTCTCCACTTTATTTTGCCATTATTTTTAAAGTTAAGTTCTAGTTCAATCAGCTTGGCACAAGATTTCAGGAAACCCCAGCTTGTTTTCGATTTTTTCCCAGAGTTATCACCTTCATGTCTATAAAGATTTGTCATGCATTAAGTGCAGTTCGTAGGAATAACTAAATGCTAATCGATTGCGTCAACAAATACACAGATGCAAGTGCTACCTCTTCCCCTCTGTCTGCTAACCCGCCCCCCGAGACATCTATCTTAATTGTCAATATATGTATGCACATACAATATACGATGAATCAATATGCCCCAAGTGCAATTATCGGCGATAAAGACTTATAAAAAACATGATATAGTTGCGAATTTTGTACACAAATTTAATTTTAAAATAAATCCATTACTGGAAATCATATTATATATTTTATAACTTTATTTTATTTTATTATGTGTTATTTCATTATTTATAGTTTGATTTCTAACAAACCTGTATTTCATATTGTACTAGCTTAATAATAACCACAAAGTTCGTAATTGTAATACCTCAAACACTTATTTTCAAAAGCAAATTTGCAATTACTTGAAAGTATTTCTAAAATATAAAAGAAAACTTTTAGGAAACTTCGGTAAATAACGTTGAGAAAATTACTTGTATTTTATCAAAAGTGCTTTAAACTCGTACCATATATAGTATGCACTTGTGTACCAATTATAAGTTCGCTTACAAGCAAATATTTCCCGATATCGTCGGTAAAATAACGTTAAGAAAATTGCAAAATGTTTGTTGCTATTGTTAGATTGCAGTAAACAAATACACTGAGATAACTAATACAGTACCAGCACAATACAGTACCATATGCCAATACAAGTACAATGTGTACAAATGGTACATGCATATGGGTACATATAAGTTTAAAACGCCTGTCGAGAGGAGCGTAGCCGTCTCAAGGTCTTGCGTCAGACACATGTGCAATGTTGTGTGGGGTCAGGCAAATTCGAATGCGAATGCGCAATACACACGCGCTTACTCTGTGTGTGTGTGTGTATGTGTGTGTGTGTGTGGGTGTGTTGGCAAAGCCAATAACTGCAACAGGCCAAGCCCCAGAGCAGGGCCCAGGCGCGGGTCCAGGTTTTCGTCACAAAGAACAAAACAGCGCTGTATGTAGAGTCTGCTCTCGTTGTTGTTGTTGTCTTTATAACTCCCCACACGAGAGAGTGTGTGTGTGTGGGTATCCGCAGTCATAGGCAGTCGCCTCTCTCGATCGCACAGGTTCAAGGCCAGCGCCTGAAAGGTTCAGAATGCTCACGAGGTGCGCTTCTGCCTGCCTGTAGGTTTGCATGTGTGCGTGCGTCAGTGTAGGAGCGCAGGAGAGCGAGAGAGAGAGTAAGTCGCACTCTCACGACTTTAAGCGAGCGTAGCAAACGATTCTTTGTGAATGACTTGCCCGCACATGCCTGTATTATTACGTGTACGTATACGTCTGTGTGTGTGTGTGTTTTGCATATTTTGATATAAATATTACATCAATTTCGCATGCATACATAATTATGTACTCATGTTTGCGATAGGTTTCTTACTTGCGCTTATGTAATTAAATCCTACATGGGGGCGCAATATATGCAGGCATTATCGTGCACACATACACACGCATACAAATACATATGTACTCAAGACCGCATTCTAGAATCTAGATTACATAAAGTGCAAAAACAACAAGAGCCTACAACGAGATCAGGCAGCGGCGGCGGCGTCAGACAGTAATGCAGCCGCAGAACAAAAATTCTTATTCGCCCTCTCATCCGCACAGACACACGCACACACACGCGCGTACTCGCAATCACACACGCATACACAAATGTTCTGTTTTTGCAAGCACGAAAGCAGCGACAGCGCAGTCGTTGTCGCTGCCGGGGTGCGTGCGCTTGTATGTGTGTGTGTGTGGCCGGCCGCAGAGTTAATGCACTCCACAGAGAAGTTCAAGGCTGAACAAATCAGTCGCTCGCACAGCGCGCGTTCATGATCATGGCGTCAGGGCATACAAACAGGCAGACATGCAGCAGTATGCGTGTGTCTACGTGCGTGAGTGGATTGCCTGCGTACATGCTTGCACATTGTTTCAGATGCTGTTACATGTGCATGTACAGCTGTCCAATACGAGCCTTCTCTTTATGCATGTATTTGTTTAAGTGCATGCATACGTACGCAAATTGGTATTTATGAATAATTTAAACATGAAAACTGCGCAACGTTGTCTGCTTTGTCCAGGAATATATTATAAATATTCCAACATCAATATTTACTCAACTTGCGCTCCTAGCGCGCTTCAGGGTTGTGGGAGTGCGACAGAGGCACTTGCACACACACACACACACACACGCACACATCTATCGGTCAATGCCATCAGCGAGCGAAAGTTCACTCATTTCGAGCGCAAAGTTCAGCGCTTTTGGCGCCACAACTTTGGCTCATTTCGTTCTATTTCGTTGTTTCTGTTGTTGTTGTTGTTGTTATTGGCAAATGTTCCTGCTGCAACTGCGCAAATTGTTTAACAGCAGCAGCAGCAGAGCGAGGAGCAAGTGAATGTGAATGTGTTTGTACGGGAGACTGGGAGAGAGCGCAAGCAAGCGAACAAAGCAGGAGCGTCGTCTGTGCAAGGAGAGTGAGCACACACACACACTGACGCACACAGGGAGAGAGAATGCTTTTCTGGTTTATTGAATGACCAATCAACCTACTGCTTGGTGGGGGTTGCGAAGTCGGCCGCGACGTCGGTTGCAGCTGCAGATTGGGGACTGCCCCTGCCTCTGCCATTGCCGTCGTCCGACCGTAGCTGTCGCTGTTGTTGTTGGCGCTCTAAATTTAGCATTTCTTAAGAATTTGTGTTGTTGTGGTGCGCGTTCGCTGCCTGCGGCGTTGGCATTTTCTCCTATAAAAGGGATAATGCGCTGTAGCGCGCGTTCGTTCTAGAATTGGTAAGTATGTCTATATGTATGTATGTGTGTGTGTGTGTGAATTTAATTGTGTATATGTATTATATGTCTGCTTGTGCATAGTACATAATACATACATGCATGCATTTATATTTAATTAACCACACACACATGCATGCCTGCACTGGCATGTCCACCGTGTGCACGTCGCTGCTCTCTCCTCTGCCCAGTACTGTGATGTTCCTGCACAGCTCTCTCTCTCTCTCTCTCTCTGCTCTGCCACAGCCTGTTTTGTTTTCGTTGCCGTGTGTTGTTGCTGCGCATTTCATTCTTATTCTTATTCTTCGTTTATTTCGTAATAATCGCAATATCCGCTGCGACTGCGACGTTAACGCTGCTGCTTCTACAGGCGCTGCGCTGCCTCTGGCCTCCATTTTTGTCTGTATCTGCCGCTGCCGCTGCCGCGCCGCTGCCTTCTCCTGTCAGAATACGCGCCTTTGTGTTGATTTTGCAATGATTTCTTATCTTTACAGCATTATATAATTGCAATCAAAGTGTGTGTGTGTGTGTGTGTGCATTTGTGAGATGATCACACATAGTGAAACATGTTTATTAGCTTATTTATTGCGAATAATTCACGAAATCATCCCAGAGAGATTTCTATGCGACAGCGAGAGCACTTGCAAACACTTACAGTTGCCGTTACAGTTAGAAAAAAGCAACAACAACAACAATTAGCAAGAAACGTGAAATTTGGAAAGTTGCTCAGTTGCTCAAAATGCATAATTCATACGGTTCGACGTACAGTTGACACATTAGCGCAATAGACAGACAATTGCAAATGGCTAAAGAGAGCCAAAAGAATGAAGAAGTCGCAGCCAAGTGAAAAGCTGCTGCCGAAGCCGACGTCGCTGAGCAGCGCAGCGCGAAAGCAAACGACTTGTCGCGGCGCGTCGACGCGTCAATCGACAAGTGAGGGGGAGAGGGCGGCGGGTCGGTGCAAAGAAGATGTCAAATGAGCAACAACAAATGAAGCGCATTGTGCAAAACTTTTACTCTGCCCTCGCTCGCTGGCGTGGTTATTGACACCGTCGCACACACACGCACACAAGCACACACTATGCGTATGTATGTATGTGTGTGTGTGTGTGCTGGCAAGAAGCAAAAATTAATTAAACAATCAATTGGCGTAACACTTTCTCTTCTTGAGCAATAAAGCAGCGCAGCAGCAGATCTCTTGAGCGCTGCCATAATGTGCCTGCCTCGGCTGGGCGTGAGTGAACGTTCTAAGCCGGTGTGCGTGTGTGTGTGTGTTTGTGTCTCCCTCTTACAACCGCACAAGTCAATCTGCGTTCCGTTTTATGGTTTTCTCCAGCTGAGCTGAGCTCAAATGTAGAACAACATCGTGCCGTGCATACACGCACACACACACACACACAGAAACTTTCATACTGTGCAGGCAGCGCTCAAGCGCTTGCAGCATGTTTGAGCCGCAACCTGCATGAGAGCTGCGCGCGCAATGCCGGGCACTAGGTGAGCGTGCGCTGTGCTCTGTGAGAGACCTTAACCGGTTTCTTGTGCTCTGAATTTGAAATTCGGTTTCTGTGCTGAGAGCGAGGTGGTGACGGCGACGGCGACGGTGAGTGCGACGCTGACGCTGACGGCGACGATGACGGTGAGTGATGACGCAGCTTGTAGCTTTGTTACGTTCTTAAGTTGATCTTGCCGCAGCAGCAGAAGTTTCTTTGCCCGTCACAGTGTGACTCCCTCTCTCTCTCTGTGTGTGTGTGTGTCAGTGAGTGCGCTGCCACGCAAGGCAAATACACAAATCCGTTATTTGACCCAATTCTAAACTGGAAACGAAAGACCGAAAAAAAAAACGTTGCAGCGGCAGAACGAAAACGTTAAGAGCGCTGCGCACACACGCATATGCGCCTCTGTTTGTCACGTGTATGTACGTGTGTGTCTTGCGTGAAAGTTTCGTAATTACAAGATGTTTGTGCTCGCTCGTTCGCCTCTCTGTGTGTGTGTGTGTGTGTGTTTGTTAATCGCGCTCTGCCGTCCTACTTTGGCGGAGAAAGTAAGAACGCAGCCCGTTCGAGTTGGAAGCAGCGCGGCTCAGCGCGCGTTGCTGTTGTTGTCGTGCTTTCTTTATTATCATTCTTTTTTTGTAATTGATTACATAAGACGAAAAATCTTCGTTCGCTCTTCGCCGCGCCGCGCCCCGTCTCGCCCCGTCGTGTTTCGTTTCGTTTCGTTTCGTTTTGTCGTTGCGTCGACGTTGTGTGTTGCAGCGACTGCGCGACCCATTGATCGTCGCTCTGCTCTCTTGCGGTTCTTGTTCTCACTGGGCATAACGGTACTGTGGACTCGAAATGTGTCTTTAATAATGCTGTTTACCTAATTCTGAAACTTGTTTGCCATTGTCTTTGTCCGACTGTCTCTGGCGCATCGTGAGTCTCTCTCTCTCGCTCTCTTGCCTTGTGTACCATTTTCACCGTTTAGTATTTGGCCTGATTTACAGTGTACACACTGGAGTGTGTACACAAATCTTTGGCACGCTTGTCTATGTGTCTGTGCTTGTTCTAGGTGATTTTACTTAGAAAGTTACATCACAGTTTATATGGAGAAATATGTATATTTAATATACGAAATAACTTTGAAAATGGATTAAGAAAGCCGTGACGGAGAACATTCTCTGAGATTCGTTACGTCTATATTGGAAAGTGGGTGACAGAAAATGGAAATAAATATATTTGCTGGAGACGTGGCTGAAATTCAAATTCATCAGCTCTAGCTACTCTATTTACCAAGACCTAACGGGGTGTTAAATAAATATACCGCTAAATATAAATTTAATAATTTTTTTAAGTAGTATAAATAAGAAAATACAAGTGTTAGTTTCATATTATGAATACATATATATATTACTCAAATATATATGTTAAAAAAATACCAAGTACAAACATATTAATTTTGATCCATCATATTTTATAAATGTATGCATTTATAATATAAACTTATATTATTTCGTACATCATTTAAATGCCCAAACTTACAATTCTGCAGCTCAGGCTTTACCAAATTCCGTTATCTTTATTTTTTTTTATAATAAAACAAGAATTGTATAGGACTGCAGTATGTATGTAAAAAATCCAAGTTTAACAATGAAAGACTCTTCTTTCTCTTATTCTAAAATTTGATTTGTTTATTTAAATTCTTGTACATTAAACAATAAAGAAGGCATTGACCATTTTTTAAATAGCTTTTTATTATTATTTTTAATTTGCAATTGAAAGCAAAATTCTTCTAGAAAAAAAAGAGCTGAGTGCAATTTCGAATTGCTTTGCGAAACGAGTTTACTGCGATTTTTTAATCTCTCGCCTGCTCTCTCTCTCTCTCTTGCGCGATGGCCCAGCTTCAATTTCTATTCTTTCAGAGAGAGAGAAAACACACATTCTTCTGCAGATCGTGTACAGTAGGTAATGAGCAATGAGAAAAACAAGAAATAAAATAATAATACGTTGTCAATTAGCAAGCAGCTTGGACTTAATACACATTATGTGAAATTCTAATAATAAGTTCGTTACGAAAAAGAAAGCAATACAATAAACATGTCACGTTGCTGCTGTTGTTGTTATTATTGTTGCCGCTGCCGCTGCTGCTGCTGCTGCTGCTGGCTTGGCGAAGCTTTGCGTCGCGTCGCTGTCGCTGCGTGCATTGACTTTCCATTCTGGTGTGCGGGGGAGACTACGCCAAAACTAAACGTGCACGTCGCTCTCCCCCCGACCTCTCTCGCAGTGTATTTGCATTATTGAGAAACTTAACGAAGTTATTAAATCGTAAATATATTTACGCACTTGCGAATACACTAACACACAGACAAATATGCATGCGTATGTGTGTGTGTGTGTATTATCACTTGCAGCGGCGCAGTGTATTAAGAAAGAGTCGTAAATGAAATCAAATTGAATAAACAATACGAAGCAGTATTATAAAATTATTACACACACACGAATACGTGCAATAATATGACGAATTTCTTCCACACACGCAAACACAAGCGCAAAAGTTGCACGATAAAAAGAAAGCAGCAGAAAGCGTTGACCGACCGACCGACCCACCGTCCATCCCCCAAATTTCATGCGTTCCCTGCACTCTCTCATTGCTCGCGTTCCCTTACTGCGCTCTCCCACTCTCTCTCTCTCGCTCTCTGTGTGTCTGTCTGTCTGCGTGTAGACGTTTCTATACGAGACGCGTGAGTTCTGCACGACGCAAGAGAGCGCCCCCCAGCCGAACAGCAGCAGCAGCAACGGCAGCAGCAGCATACGCAGTAATCGCGCGCTCTCTGCCCGCTGCTGCTCTCACTCACTCTCCACACACACACACGCGCACGCATGAGCTTTTTTTTGGCTTTGCAATCGATCATTGAACTTTGCTTGTGAAAACTAGAGCAAGACCCAAATTTCTTCACACACACACACACACAGCTTAGACTCAGTCGTTTGACAGCGGGTGTGTGCGTGTGTGTGTGTGTGTGTGTGTTTGGCTGCTTTGTTGCTGTTATCAGTTTCTCTCTCTGCCGCTCGCTGCTTTCTTTACTGCGATTGCGATTGTGGCTGTGTTTATGTCAAATGGTTTCTCAAGTGCGATAAATAGAAAACGTATGAAGATGTGTGTTTAAAATAATGCTGCGTTTTAATTGTCGAAAAAGGACTGCAATACGTAACACACACACATGCGCTGCCTTTCACATATGCGTGTCTGTGTGTGTGAAACTTCTGCGTGAAAGTTATAAGCCAAACACACGCTCTTCTTCTTCCTCTTGTTATTCTCTCTCTCTCTCTGCTGAGATTTTCGGTGCGCTGCGTTGGCAGAACGTGCGGCGCGGAGAGTGGGGAGGGCGCTGCGGTGAGTAAAGAGCGTCGAGTGAGCGCAAGCTGCGTGCGTCTGCGGCAAGTTCATTCACATTTGCACTCATTACACGGCCAAATTCGACGCCAACGCCAACGCCGCTGCCGATGGCGATGCCAACGCTGACGACGCGTCGCTGCTCTTGAAATTGAAACTGCTGCGGGCGGCAGCCAAAAAGGAAAACAATAAAAATTATACAAAAACAAAGACAAGAGCAGCAAAACTGCAAGGGCCGAGGTCAAAACATCAATCATTGCGTACGTCGCAGACGGGCACAAACATGCACAAACGTGCACACACATGCACGCACATGCATGGGCAAATAATTAGCGTCATTGCGAGCGCGCTGTAACAGCTTTTCATCACGTTGCACAGCGCGCGCGACAAGCTGTAATACACAGCGGCGGTAGGCGGAGTGAGTGAAGGGGGGGGGGGGCTAAAGTTCTCAATAATCTGCCTAACAGGGTATTGGCATGTTCCCCCTACCCGCCCCACGGCACACAGGCAGCTGGCCAGCCAGGCAGGCAGGCAGGCAACGTGCCAGCGCGCGCTTGCTCAATCTAAGCCAGCACACCCGCCCGCCCGACCCCCTTCTCTGCCCGCCACGCACCCTCACCTGTTCAGTAGGCCAGAGCCAGAGCAGCAGAATTGCATCGAACCTGCGTTGCCTGTCACGTTTCGCCGCCTTGGCGACGACTCACGTTTTTCCAGCAGCGCAGCCCGACGTCGCAGCGGGTCGCACATCGAACATGCGCATCGAACATGCGCATCGAACATGCTGCATGCTCGCACTAATTTGTGGCCTAACGTAACGTTGTCGTACCTCTTTGTGTCTGATGGCATAGTCAGTCGAGCGGGCTGCGGGAGAGTGGGAGAGAGGCAGAGGCAGGGCTGCTGTGAGTGGGCAGGCGGAGGGTTCGCTGCTTTGGTAATGCTGCCACAAGGCATCGTTTCTCACGTTGCACAGACATATAGCAGCTCACACACACACACACACACACACACACGCAGTTGACTCTCCAGAAAATTCGTTAGCATTGGAAGTTTGTTTCGAGGTCAGATTGGGTGGGCGAGCCGAAGGCATTTAGCCCGTAACGTCTTTGGATCGTTGCCTAGGAAAGTTTCAAGTTGGTTAGAGGGTGCGGTGGGGGGGAGAGGTCAGTAACAGCTCAAACTGTAAATGGATTCTTGAAATTTGAGTCTTTGTTGGGAATTTAGAGGTTACTCGAGTTAAGTCGTAGGCGTACATCGTTGTGTTCCTTACTTCTAGCTAGGGTATATTTATATAACTCTCTCCTCAATCAGCATTTATTTTATTTATAACTCCGCTCTGCCGAAATCTGGCTTCCGATTTCTTTTAGTTCTTTTTATTGTGTGCTTTTATATAGGGTTTATCTCTTTCGGCTTCTCACTAATATCTGTGATCATCTAACTTTTCCTTCTCTAGCTGCTCTATCTCTCTATCAATCAATTTATTCGTCTAGATATAGCCTATCCTATCTTATATATGCTTTTCTACATACTTATCTATGTATCTGTTCATCCATTGATCTATCTAACTATCCATCTATTTGTCCAGCTATCTAGCGATCTATTTATCAATCTATATTCTATATATATCTATCTACCATCTATCGAACTGTCAATGTATTTCTTTATATATTTTCCATCTATCCACCCTAACCATTTCTTTATTTATGAAGGTTAGCTTAGGAATGGAATTTGAAAGCAATGTGGGGTCCATCTATGATATATATATATATATACATATATATATATATATATTGTGTTTGGATATAATTAAGACGAACTCTCGAAAAACCAACAAGATTGCATAATACGCGCTGCTACTCCTGCCCGCCGGAACAAAGAACGCAACGATCTCTCTACATATGTATAAGCAGACCTATAAAGTATATAAATATATGTATATATATATATATTGCATATGTCAACTGTGAATAATAAACAAATGCAATAGCACTACGAGCGTATATTAATTAGCATATTTCATCATCATTGATTCCCTTACAAAAAGAGAGGGGTATATACGTTTATAGCAAACTGAAAATAAAAATATTTAATAAGGTAATACATGTGCGGAACAAAGGTATAGGGGCACTTATCGCAGTATTTTCGCAGTTACAGCGTATTTGCGTATTTCATAGCGACCTTGCCAGTCGCGCATACCCTGCGATTAATGTTCGATTTGACGCAGTACGACGCAATCAGCGAATCACGTTGCCGGCGATAGGGGGAGGCACCTCATCTGAGCTCCGTTGCGTATCTGAGCTCAGAGCGCAGCTAACCCAGTTAGCTGCCCCTGCCCCGTCCCCCAGCACACTGCAATATTCGCAATGCATTTGGTCGGACGGGTTACTTAAGGCGATTCAATAACAATGCTTTCGCCAGCAGTAATAAGCGCGAAACGGCAACAACAACGCAGCACAGTTATTACGGCTCACTCTCTCGAGCGGGCAACGCGACACGCTCATTTCCATAGCAGACTCAAGTCGCGAACATGTGAGCCCCTCGACGCGGGAGCGTTGCACTGCCGGCTGCACATTTCGCGACACGTGACCAGGGCGAGTGGCTCGGCAAAAAATATCAAGTAAAAATAGCCCGATTGGGCGTAGCTATAACTCATTATGGTGCGCGGGAGGGTCTGGCTGGTGGTTGGGGTACGGGATAGGGGGGGATGGGTCATTCGCTAGTTGTTTTTATTGCCGATAGCTTATATTACGTTCTTGTTTGCTGCGCTGCGCTGCCGCCTCGCTGTTTCGTAACACTTTGACGTCTTTGCACAGGCAAACATACATACATACAGTTGCTGTTAAAATAATAGCACTATGACCAGAATTTGCGTTCGTCCCAGCTTTATTCTACTTTTCGGACCCTTTTTGATTCTTTCACTTAATAAACTTAAAAGATACAATGATTATCAACTAATAAATGAAAAAAGTTAGCCGGTCTTAACGGTATTTTTTTAAATAATTGCAAAAATCAAAGAATCCCTTCCGGCGGTAACAAAAATAGCACCATTAAAAGAAATATCCAGGAAATATTATATATTTAAGGAAACGTATTCTAAAGTAATTTAATATTTTGTTGAGTGGCCTTTATTGGCGATTACAGCAGCACAACGTCTATAGACATACGTATACACATGTACATGTAGCTGCAGCTATACGCCAACTGATTAGGCGGTATCCGCAGTAGGGCAACCTGTGGCCGATTGCCTTAGGCACACATTGCTCCTCGGCTTCAACATCCTTACTGCCTGATGCTCTCTGCCATCCTAGCGGTAAATGGAGCTCGGCCTTTGCTCTGCTCCAGGCTGTGCTCCAGGCTGTGCCCAATTGCATTAGCCGTAGTGTGCTAGCTTTCATTTCCCGTTGGGATTTGGCTTGCAAATCCTTTCTAACTTCTTTCTTGCTGCACTTCTCTGCCAGCCTAGAAGTATGGAGGTTTCCCATGTGTGCAAGCCTTTCTCTACCTCAAGCTGTGCCCGATTGCCTTATTCTATCCTACCTTAGTTCTTTCCCCAACTCTCTCTCTCTCTCTTTCCCAGCCAAGGGTGTTATCCGGCCTATCCCAGGCTTAGCCAGGACCCTTCTCCGCTTAAGCATCCTCTGCGCTTTGTGCCTTACCCAACTTGTGGTGGCTTGCCTTAGCCCGTGCAGCTCTTCTTCTGTCCTTGCATTTCTAATTACCTCACTTTCCCACTCAGTTTTTTGCCTCTCTCTCTCTTCAATTTTAACCTCGCTACCTTCTTCTCTATCCCTACCTCACTCGCTCTCTCTCTTTTAACACTAGATAGGCAGCCTTCTTCTGCTTTCATTCTCTCCCTCTCCCGACTTAGCCTTCCTTTCTTATTAACCTGCCTTTCCCAGTCCTCTCATTTTCCTTTTGCTACCCTAGCCCAACCTTCACTCTCTGCTTCTCTTCCTCAACGTATAGCTGATTGCGCCAGTCAAGCACCCTGCTCTCTATCCGGCTTGTAAGCCTAGGAGCTGCTGCTCAGCCCTCTGCCTCTCTCTCTCTCTCTCTCTCGCTTTCTGCCATTCCTCCCGCTTCGATCCCCCCTCGCTTGCATTGCAAAATACCGGCTGAACCGCGCACGTCGATTGGTCTCACCACGTGATGGCACTGACTCACGTGTAGCGGGAGCTGGACCAGCGCAACGCACAGATGTCTGTGTGTGGCACTGATTTTGTAACGATGCGAGTAGGGTATCAAGGCTGTTTGCGATGCACAGCTCGTTTTGCGTATTCGTAATAATATCGCAGAGTCAGGTATCGTATCAATACGATAGGTTTTCTTTTTCAGTATTTGAAGCAATGCGATGTTTATGTTTTGGCATAGAGTGTAGAAGGTAGTTGTTCTAGGCTGAACATAAATCCGATACATATTATTATTATAGGAACCAAATCCTAAACCTTCAGCCTATTCGATATATATATATCGCACGAGGCCCTCTATCGTTCATAGCCTTATAGAGCTTGCGTAAAGCAGACAAACAAAATACGACGCTATCGTCGCTTTACTTTGTTTGTTCAGTAACTAATTAAATGATATTGCATAAGGCAGTCGGAGTAGCCCGAGTCTGGGCAACTGTTTTGCCGCACTTAATGATCATCTGGCAGTCCATCTATCCGGGATTGAGTTATCATGTAAATTATGTAAGCGGCACGTGTTGAGCACAGCTGAGTAGAGGTAGAGCATTTATTATAATGCCAGCGGGTATAGTATAGTTAAGCGAATAAGTTGTCCGGACTCGTAGAGCTATCAGCTAGACGATACCTAGTCATACTATACAACAAGATGGAACCCCATTTTCGATACACATATGTGTGTTATATACATAGTTATTTAGAGTATTACATGGCCGATAACAGAGTATTTCCCTTATTATTCTATTTATCAGTTCGGCTGCCCTTTTTCGTTGCGCTTTCGTGTCACTATTTCCTTTTGCGCTTGCATTCGTATAGGATATGGTGAGTGCTTTACAGCGTCGACAGATAAGAAGAATTCTTTTCTGGCATATATAGTATATTAGTAGACCGACTGATAGCGGGTGTAATCCAGCTTTGCCCGCGCAAACCTTGAAAATCACGTTGTAGCTAATCGAATCGCAATCAAAATATATACATATATATATACGTTATAAAGATATATACATTGTAGGTTCCTGGGAATTTGTAGTGTTCCGCAGGGTAGCGCAGCCCCCTCAACGGCCACGGTATCGCACTGTGTTGATTTAGTCACACTCGACCACTCCGAGCGGCTTACATAATGTCTCCCGACCTAACTTATCGTCGGGCCTGTGTTGTTTTCGTAGTTGTTTCTGCCCTCTGTACAGCGTACCCTGTACGCTGAGTGCACGCCCAATGGGGTATAATATTTGTATGGCACTGATAAGGTGAGAGTTATGAATGGCGTGATAGTATATGGTTGTAGTTTATAGCTCTAGTCCGTGTTAATAATTTACAAAGGGCTGGAAGAGAGAGTATTTTGTGGGCGAGTGCTTAATCGAGTCTAAATATTGTGACTAATTGTAATAATCCAAAAAAAAAAAAAAAACAAAATAAAAAAAAAAAACGATTACTTCGATAAGTTTGCTCGTCTGTTCTGCCGCGAGACGCTTGCGTCACGCCATCTTCATTCCCGATTCGACCCATTCCCCCCGTTTCCAATTCGCCCCATTCCCATTCGAATAACACCGACCGTCCCCCCGTCTTTGTCACCGTTTGTCGCCGCTTCACGGCGCAATCACGTTCTACTTTTTCGAATGTGCAGCTCAAAGCAGTTTCAGATTGACGCTGATTACTCAACAGCTGAGAACGAGCAAACACAGCGAACGAACGTGCGAGCGAACAATGTGATCTCTCTCACTCTCTTGCTGCTTGCAACACTACGCGCAACAAGCAGACACGCGGCTTCGGCGTCGACGTCAGCGTCAGCGTCAGCGCCCAACCAGATTCTCAGCAGACAACGTAAATTTCACTTTTACCCATGCTACCCATACACGCTCTCTGCTCTCCCTCGGCACGTTCTGTTCGCGCAGCAAACATGTTCGAATCGTGTTCGATGCTCGAACCGAGTCGCGTGTCGCTACTGCGTGCAGCGGCAACGTGACCGTGCTCCGATTGGACTGCGGCTGTCGAGTGAAATGCTTTTACAAATTCAATTGCGATTCAGCATTCGTTCGAAGCGGTTGTGAATGCGCTCGCGAGTCGCGTCAACAAATTGAAAAAATAAATTCGTTCATTCAATTCGGTGAGTGAAGTGCAGCGATAACAAGCAAACAGAAATACCAAAAAAATAAATAAATAAATAAATAAATACAAACAGAAAATAACAAGAAACAAGAACATCAAGAACAAGCAGTGTGCAAACCGTTACGAATCGAATTCGAAGTGAAACGATCGTGTCTAAACGTGTTAAGAACAAACAATTTTCGTTCGTTCGTTTTAAACGATCGAGTGCAGTGCAACGGCAAACAGTCTGTGATAATTTAGAATCCGTATTGATATGCCTGGATAATTCAGATTCGGGTTTAACACTAATATGTCGATTGTGTGCACATTGGAGCAGAAGGTGAATTTGTTTAATCAAGCCGCTAATACGGGCAAATTTCTGCTACTCAAACACAAGCATAACGGCACGGATATCAACTACAGCAACAACAACATTAACAGTTGCAGCGCAGCAATTAATAAGGCACAATGTAAGTGCAAAAAAACAACAACAAAAGCAGCAGCAGCACAACATCAAGAATAATAAAAACAGTGCATAAATATGTTTATTAGTTAACAACGCAAATTAAACTCATGCAAAATACCCACAGAGTGACAGGCAGGCAGGCAGAGAGAGAGAGAGAGAGAGTGTGTAAGAGAGTGTGTGGGGTGAGAACGCGCAGCAGCAGCGCGCTTAGTCATGTTGTTTTTGTGAATTTCGACCCAGGCAGCGCAGTGACTGCAGCGCAGCGTCGTCTGTTGCTTTTTTTGTGCATGTATGCCAATGGGGGCAGCTGGCGGCGGCGGCAGCGGCGTAGGAGTCGTAGGGGTTGCCGGCAGCAGCGACGTCGGCAGCGTCTGGCTGCTGTTGCTGCTGACGTGAGTAAGCCAGTTTATGGGAGAACGAGAATAAGAGTGTCTCTGTCGCTGTTTCTGTGTGTGTGTTTGCGAGTGCGCGCTTGTCTCTGCGCGTCTGTGTGTGTGTGTGTGTGTGTGTGTGTTCTAGCACATTGAACTGCAAATGCCAATTCGATGGTCACGGTGAGGGTGAGAGGCGACTGCGACTGCGACGGCGACAGAGCCAACAACAAGAACACACACCCAACAACAAATCTCGCTGTGCGATTTCTTGTTTACGTTGCCATTGCCATTGTCGTGTAAATTCAACACACATACATATATGTATTTGCGCGTAAGTGTGTGTGTGCTTGTGTGCAAGTGCTGCCCCTGCGGTTGTGTTGGTTCTGTCGTCTAATTTGCTGATTCTTGCATCATTTGCCGTAATCATTGTGTAAATGGCCGCGCTAAAAATGAAAGCAATACATATTTACACACTCACACGCACATGCAGGCAACACTCTCGCCGTCGCAGACAGACATTCATGCTCACACACAAACAGGCGAATTTCTCTGCAGCAGCAGGGCAAGGGCAAGGGCAAGGCCAAGGACCAGACAAAGAGAGAACGCGAACGCATACCCTGTGCGTGTGTGTGTGCGTGTGTTTGGCCAGACATGATCGCATTAGACTGTGTGGCGTTCCTCTGCGTCGTCTTTTGTTTTGACTGCACTTGTTCCACTCACACACACACACACACACACACACACTCGATAAGCGATAAGGGAAAGTGCGCAGATTTATTGTATGTGTGTATAAACAGGTATATTATAGGCATTTAGGCCACATATATCATATAGTAGCACAGTATATGGCGATGTATGGCGCAATAGCGAATAAATAATTTCAACATTCGAGAATATTCCCAAATCGAGTAGTTTATAAATATTGAAAATTACATGGAGGGAGATACAGGAGGGATAAAAACTAGAAAATATGTGTACTTAATAATTATAATATTCCATTGTATAAATTATAAATACTGTTATACTATTAAAACACAATTAAATAATAAATACAATTTTGATAACAGCTCTATACAGATATAGTATAAAGTAGTAAGATATGATACAATAGATAGACAGTCTAGATAATTGTGTTGAGACTTTTAGCAGGAGAATATGGAATATATACGTATATTGCTTGGGTTTTGATATGCGGGCTATAAATAAATTTATAAAATAATATAATAAAATAAAATTTAAATTTTTTAATTTTAATTTGTTTATTAAACTATTTACTTATTTACCTTATACAATAAATTAATTGCGATAATTCCTTTAATTTTGCAGATACAGAAAATTATCTCCGACTGCAACACTACAGTCAGCAGCAGCAGCAGCAGCACGAACAGGAGCAGCTGCAGCAGCAGGAGCAACTGGAACAGGAGCAGGATCAGGCAATGCCTGAGGTGCTCAACGGCACACCCACACAGACACACAATAAAGCATCCGCTGCGGCGTCCACCGGCTCCATGATGAGCAGCGTGCGCCTGACCACAATATCGCCAACGTTGTCGATCAACGGCAGTTCCAATGAAGCCTCAAATCGTAAGTGCGCAAGAACAATCGATGTCGCAACCATTGCTAACCATTGCTCTCTCTCTCTCGCTCTCTTTTCCTCCTGCTACAGTGCATCCGTTGTCCATGTACGGTGGCTCGATCAGTCCACAGTCGAACGACAGCGGCATGTCGGACAGTCACAGCCATAGCCACAGTCTGGGGAAATTTGGGCCTGGCGGCGGCTATTCCGACAGCCTGATGGGCAAACCGCAGAATGGTGGAGGTGGCGGAGGCTCATCGCAGTCCGCACTGACAGCCGCACAGAAGGAGCTCTTCTCGCAGCGCAAACAGCGCGAGTTTACGCCGGACAACAAGAAGGACGAAAGCTACTGGGATCGGCGGCGACGCAATAACGAGGCGGCCAAGCGCAGCCGCGAGAAGCGACGCTACAACGACATGGTCCTGGAGCAGCGTGTCATTGAGCTGACCAAGGAGAATCATGTGCTCAAGGCGCAACTGGACGCCATACGCGACAAGTTCAATATATCCGGCGAGAACCTGGTCAGCGTGGAGAAGATCCTTGCCTCGCTGCCCACCAGCGAGCAGGTGCTGAGCAATACAAAGCGCGCCAAGATGAGCAGCAGTGGCAGCGGCAGCGGCAGCAGCAGCAGCAGCAGCGGCGGCGGCAGTGCCAGCGGCATGGGTTCCTCCTCACTCTCATCATCCTCCTCCGCATCATCGTCATCGTCCTCGTCGGGCTCCTCGCCAGCTGGTGCTGGCGGCAGCTCACCCACAGGCCACATCCACGGAGGCGGTGGCTACAGCACAGTTGGCAATGCGCCACCACTTTCGCCCATTATCTATGGCAGCAACACCAGCTCATCCATGTCTCGTCCATCCGGCGACTCGTCCTCATCAGCCAAGAGTGTGCATCACGTGATGCCACATGGCCTGGCGCCACCACCGCCACCACATCCACATGCGCATCCACATGCCTATCAGCAGCTGCAGCAGTCGAATCACCACCAGCAGGCACAGCAAGCGGATGCATCACTGCTGCAGCCCATGTCCAGCAGCACCGATCGCCCGCCCGTCGCAGCCGTCGCCAGCGCCAGCAGCGCCATTGCCAATCTGCAGGTATTGCAGCAGGCCTTGCACCGCAATGTGCGGCCCGAGGATCTGGACAGTCTGCGCAAGGTGGTGGCCGTGGGAGCACTCTACAATGCAGCAGCAGTTGGTGCCAGCGTAGCGCCCCAGCCAGGAGCCGGTGCCATCTACGCACCATCTCCAGCTGGCGCAGCAGCTGGTGCACCCGCCTCCCCTTACGTGGCCATCAGCAAGGAGCAGCTGGAAGCAGCCAATTACCTGCACAGTCACAGTCACATCGAGGGAGCCGTAAGCAGCAGCGGCGTGGTGGATGCGGTGAGCAGCTCCTGCAACTCGGTGGTCAGTTCGGCGGCAGCCAGTGTGCTGAACTTGTCCCGACGTGCTGCTGCCTGTTCGCCCAGTTATGAGCACATGCTCTCGTCCACAACATCCTCCACACATCACTCGTCCGCCTCGTCAGCGTTGTCGTCATCGTCCTCGGCCTCCTCGTCGGGTGCCGTTTCCGGTGATGACGAGCAGGAGCACGATCCTTCCGAGGAGGTGAGCCACCACTCGCACCCGCACTCACACTCACACTCGCACGGCCATTCGCTGCATCCGCTGCAGCATGCTGCGGCGCATCCGCAACACGTGCCGCACATGCAACAGCAGCGCCAGAGCCCGCCCCAGCGACAGGAGTCCAGCCAGGCGGCCAGCGATGCCAACAACTGTTTGCCCCTCAAGCTGCGCCACAAGTCGCATCTGGGCGACAAGGATGCGGCCGCCACGGCGCTGCTCTCGCTGCAGCACATCAAGCAGGAGCCCAGCTGCAATCGCGCCTCGCCGCCGGCATGGAACGATGGTGGTGACAATTCAAGCGACGAACGCGACTCGGGCATCTCCATAGCCAGCTCGGAGTGGACGACACAGTTCCAGCGCAAACTGCTTGCACCCAATGGTAGCGCCAGTGCAGCCGGAGTCGCAGTTGCCGTCGGCGTTGT
This sequence comes from Zaprionus inermis, assembly GCA_018151445.1. NCBI lineage: Eukaryota > Metazoa > Arthropoda > Insecta > Diptera > Drosophilidae > Zaprionus > Zaprionus inermis. Next base: position 3,754,811 of record JAECXD010001696.1, read on the forward strand.
ATCCAACGTGGAGCGGGATCAGATGCTCAAGAGCCAGCTGGAACGATTGGAGTCCGAGGTGGCCAGCATCAAGAGCATGATGATCCTGGCCGAGTAGAGAGATCGAGAGTGAGCAGAGCGCAGAGTGGAGAGAGGAGAGAGAGCGAAGAGACAGAAATTTTGGTTTGGAAATGGATTAAAAAACGAGCGCCCAAGATCGGCCCACATAACCTACTAAATATGGTATATACTACCAATGCATAACAGACATATATCTAAATAATCTGCGTATTAATCTTGTTATTTCGTACTTCTGTGTAGAGATTCATAATATCGTATTGTATCGTATTCTACAGACATCTTTATATATACTACTATATCGATCTCGTCTTATCGGCAGAAAGTGATAGAGAGAGAGAGAGAGAGAGAGAGTGAGAGAGAGTCGAGAGAGAATTGTTTGTAGCTCCTTCCTCGAGCGAACTCATTAACTAACCTTATAAACTAGATATATACGGATTCTATCCACACAACTTGTGGGGTCTCTCGCTGTAACGATCTACCCCGATTTGTTGTTGTTCTCTAAGTTTCCTTACCGAGCGAAAGATAAAGAAGAAGAAGCATGTACATACACACACACACACACACCCACTTACATATATATTGACTATATTACGTATTTAATTTAAACTTTGCTATAGTATTCTCTATTGTTAACGATATACATGTATGTAATATGTATATCTAGTTATAAGTTGATAGTCCTTCGACTACACAATCTACTCTTAACTGATCTATAGGAATCGAGCACATATTCCTGTGCTAACACTGTAAATACCTTACATAACCTTAACGAATATATATATATCTACAATACACTAGACATACACAAGATACAGTTAGTTGCAAGCTAAGCTTACCTATAAATATAACATATTGATTTATTATATATATTTAGCTGTCTATATATAAATATGTGTACATGTAGTTGGCAACATCATCATATTAAACACAATTGTATTATATATATAGTATATATATAGTATATACATATATAGTATATGTAATGTATACAAATACGAGATTAAATTAGCGACGTTATGAAAGAAATTCCCTCATTGCAAATTTAATTGAGTTTTCTATGCCCAATCGGGATAAAACTATGTACTATATCGTATCGAATGTGAGATATATATTATATATGTATAACCGTGCCCACGTATTGTGTTGTAGTCTTTGCGTTTCACACACACGCAAGAAGCTTCAGAAGCTTAACTAGATCTGTATAAGTTGTATTAACGTTAACCCGATACACTATATAAATGTTTAACAAGTTGTACACCCTACAAGATATACATACCTACTACATACTAAATAGAGTTTTAACTATTGATATTGATATAAATGCATATAGGAATTAGAGCTACTATATATAGAATGAACGCACGCACTAGAAGTTAACACACTATACATACCATGTGTATTACAAATACTACTCGCATATGGTTTATAATCTGTTTGATTATATGATGATACCAGCTACATGCAGACATATGCATATAAGGCGAAAATATATATGTATTTGCATCGTTTGTTCTGATCTATGAAAATAAAATTATTTATAATGTTTATATTGAAAATTCGATGTTTTTAATTAATTTACTGAATGATATTGAGGGGAAACATTAAGGAATATTCATCATTGTGGAGCTCTATTGAAGGGGGATTTCTGAATTACGCCCAAATTTATAGTATATATATATTTGAAGTTTGCAGAAAATTTATCGACCATATCCATTTAATTAAAAAAAATCCGCAATCTCGAGAATGTTATAATAATCGTTTATTAGAACCTTGGATTAGCTCATGAAAAAAGTGTTGAGTATACTATGTACAAATGTTTAGAATAATATATATATATTTATAAGTAAATATGTATATATCTTACGATTTTAATTAATGCGAGATACAATCTTAGATGAGTATACTGACTTGGTTTCAATTAATCTTGTTTGCATGTCTTCTATATACTATATATAGTATAGAGATTCTTGTAATAGCTTCTGTATATCTTAAACATCACATGAAAAGTTTCTAGTTTTGTTTCTGTATTCTTTGCGCGGGGAGTTTTGTTTTCGAACTTCGTCTGACATTCACAAAAAATCGTGTGTTCCATATATGCTCAATACATATATAGTATATGTATTGCATGTATATATAATTATACTATCTGGTTTCGTGTCTTAGCCTAGGAAAAACGCATCACGCCCACAAAAGTTAAAGACGTAGATGAAGACCTGTTTGTAAATCTCATGGGTTGTTTGAGGGGGGGGGGGGGGCAATGGTTTGGTTAGCATGTACAGTACAGTATAAAAGGTACCATAAGTACATATGAATATTATCTGGATTCAAAAGTGAGAGAGAGAGAGAGAGAGAGTGGGTTGTAAATACTCACATCATCTGTAAGCCTCAATTGGCCCGATATTTGCTTGCTTGGAGGTCGTCTTGGGGTTACGAGTATATCCCGTATACGGGAGAGGGTACTTAAATTGCGTAGATCGAGGATTTGGTTTGGTAACATGGTAAATTGTACTAGCTAAGGAACGGGGCACCAAAAATGATGCATGTCACACGAGAGATACCCTAAATGTAAATCGAACCATCGATAAGTTGTGTGTGTGTGCGTGTGTGTGTATGACTGAAAAAAATCCATCAAAATTCGTCGTTCTATCTAGGTTTCTTTGGTTTTCGATTTCGATTTTGTCATTTGTTGCTTGGCGTTATCTAGGAGAGGTCGAAAGTTTTTCGTTTTTGGAAAACGTTGATTTTGGCCATATATGATGCATAACCGCGATGGGTATATCGGTAGAGTCGGTAGTATCGGTAGTTGGGTTGCGCTTGTAATCGTTATCATAGTCGTAATCGTTATCGAGTGTAAAAGGTTACGGTTATCGCATTAGCTATCGAGTTATCGAGTGTAAAAGGTACGTGGTTAAGAGATTGTGCCTCGCGACTTGGCGCGACATAAATCGATCAGTCCGCCATCCCGCTCGACGTTGCCAGCGTTGTGGTCTGTGCTGTGCTGCCGCTCGACGGCGCCGCCGTGCTCGGATCGAGCCCGCTCCACGGATGCACCATATCGTAGTACTTGACGTAATCGTAATCGAATAGCTCGAAATCGATGCGATATATCTTGAGCAATTGGTCCAATGTTGTGCGATCGAGATCGGCGAAATAGCGTTCGGCCAGCTGCTCGGTCTTGACGCCCGCGCGACCCAAGTTGCCGATCTTGCGGAGCTTGCGTCGCGGCAGCTTGCCCAGCAGCAGCGATTCGAGGCCCGCCTGGCGTATGATAAACTCCGAGTCGCGCTGAAACGTTTCCGTTTTGCCGATGATGCTGAAGTTGACGCTGCACGGCGTGCAGAAACTGTAGACGGGCGCCCAGTGCTCGTCGAAGCGTCGTCCAGCCGCATGCTCGTCGATAAGGAATCGCACAAACTCCTCGAACGTGGGTCCGCAACGCGGCCAGGGAACACTGCCACCTGCCTGAGCCTGACTGCGATGCCGAAAGCGATGGACAATCTTGTTGCCCAGTGCCTTGTAGAAACTGTTGCGATTGCCCTCGAGCTTGTTGCGATAGGCGCTGAGTATACGCTCAAAGGGATCGCGCACGAACAGAAACGACAATGCACTCGGCAGCAAATCCAGCAGTTCACCCATCTCCGGGCGTGGAAAGCGTTGACGCGCCAGTTCCAGCGGTTGCACCTCGGTGCGTTGCAAATACTTCAGATCGTAGCCAGCTGCGGCAAGGAAAGAAATAGATTGAAATAAGTTCGCAGGCATGTGGAAGGTGTTCCCACTTTACGAAAGAACTGTTCTCGGGTTTAGGTTAGAACTGCACAATTGGTAGCGCTTCTTATACAAGTGTGTACTGTGAGTGTTCCCACTTTGAAGAGTACGATATTACTTTTTAAGATTACTTTAAAAAGTGTTCCCACATTTACTGGGTGTTCCCACTTTATGGGTATTTCCATATATGTACATATGTTCCCATTTTACAAAGTGCTCCCAATTCTACAGTTGTTCCCATTTAAAAAAAAAACTGTCCCCACTTTTATTGGTGTTCCCATTTAAAAAAAACTGTCCCCACTTTTATTGGTGTTCCCATTTTAAAAACTGTCCCCACTTTTATTACAAAGTGCTCCCAATTCTACAGTTGTTCCCATTTAAAAAAAACTGTCCCCACTTTTATTGGTGTTCCCATTTTAAAAACTGTACCCACTTTTATAGTTGTTCCCACTTTTACAGGTGTTCCTATTTTTAAAACTGTTCCCACTTTTATAGGTGCTCCTAATTTACAGGTGTTCCTATTTTTAAAACTGTTCCCACTTTTATAGGTGTTCCTAATTTACAGGTGTTCCTATTTTTAAAACTGTTCCCACTTTTATAGGTGTTCCTAATTTACAGGTGTTCCTATTTTTAAAACTGTTCCCACTTTTATAGGTGTTCCTAATTTACAGGTGTTCCCACTTTTACAGGTATTCCCATTTTAAAAAGTGTTCCCACTTTTACAAGTGTACTCATTTTAAAAAAAGTTCACACTCTTATATATATTATATCCTAGACGATATAATAAGAACAGCAAATCGACAAGTATTCCCGCTTTCCTGCAATCCCCCTGCTCACGACCCCCTCTACTTACCCAATATATTGAAGTAGTACATCCACGTGCTGCTTGCCGCCTTGAAAACATTACACCACACTAGATTATTGTGGCCGGGCGAAATGAAGAACTCCCACGGATTCGGCGGGTACTTTTCCTGCAGCTTGTAGCGCTCACAGACGGCGGCCAAATGCTCGCGACGCGATCGTAGATCCCGCTCGGTGCGACTGTGCATCTCCTCGGAATACTCGTACACGGGATTCAGTGTGCTCGCCGGCGTCGCGGTCGTCTCAAGCGGTGTGCTGCCATTCGCAGTAACGCCTCGATGCTGCTGCTGCTGCTGTTGCTGCTTCTGCTCGAGCAGACGCTGTCGCTGCAATTGTTGACGCTTCAGCTTGAGCTGTTGTTTCGATGGTTCCGCCAGCAGTTCGGATGCCTCCAGTTCGGCGGCCGAGGCACGTTCACGATGCTCGAACGCATTCAACGACTCACGGAACAGAAAGGCAAAATAGCAGACGCCAACCAGGACGCAGGTGCCCACCTTGAGATACGCGTGCAGGCGGCGTCCCGACCGCAGACGGAAGTGCATTTTGGCCAACTCGAGTGTGGTTTTCCTTGCCTTACATCATCTTCTTTCCGAATTGGCTGTGGACTGTATTTAGAACTGAATTAACTGCACTCCGCTCACGCCAAAGCAGCTTACCTGTGCGTCTGTATATATATCCGTATATATTCCGTACTATTCCGACTAGCATATATAGTCGAAAACACAGTCAAAAGTCGCTGCAAAATGGCAAAAGATTTGAAAACTCGAGGTCTGAATTGAAGCATTTCTTTTATAAAGCAAAGGCCGAGAAGTTTCCCAGCGGAACTACAATAATTTGTTTTATACATATAGTGTGTATGTTTGTGTAGGATGTAGGTGATACACACACACACACACACACACACTCAAGCATGCATACGCGTTCACGTACGAAGAAATAACTTAATCGTCGCTGAAGCCGACGAAGTCATGCCCCGAGAGAGTCCAAACGACACTTGTTGGTGTGTGTACATACACACAAGCACACACACACACACACACACACACACACACACACACACACACACACAGGCATACATTGGGTAGCTACGTCACACTCGGAAAATAGGACACCATCCTCCATCCTAGTGTCAATATCTGCCATCTGCCTTTTGCTTCTTTGACTTTTTGTTGCTCCACGCGCCACGCTGCTGGCTTATATATATATGTATATATATATATAAATCTCTCTCTATATATATAGCTTAAAGTGCGCCTCTTAACTGCCCGACAGAAATCTAGCACGACACTTGAGCTCACTTTTTAATAGCGAAAACTTTTCCCTCTGGTTTTTCATTAGCAGTTTTTTAGCTACAAAGTCCCACAAGTTTTGAAATAATATTCGAAACAAAGCGTGGTTTGTTGCTGGAGTTCTCATCCGTAAACCCACCCCCACCCCCCCCTCTCTGGTTTACCACAAGTTCTGCCTTACTTTGTCTCTGCCTTTGTCCTCTCACCTGACGTTCACTGTGCCTCTATTGTCTTCTTCTTGCTGTCCTGGTATGGTGTTATTCTTTCCGCGGCAGCTTCGCCGTGCTGCTCCGAACGGCGACTCGCACTCAACTGTCGCTCTGTTGGGCTTTTGCTGTCCGCCTGTGATAGCATTCCATGCGAAGTCGCCGAGTTAACCCTGAGATACGCGCAGGCGCTGGGAGAGCGCATAGCCCGCTGTTGCTGAGCCAAGCGAAGGTATGTGGGAATACTGGACTACCCTCCGTTTTGCACTGGCCATCATGGGGAACAGCTTGAGCTGCAATTCCGAATGCAAGTTGTGATCAAGTTGCCTCGCGGATCACATGAAAGACATATATACATAGGTACTAGATAATTTCTAATGATATTGAACTTTTTTTTTACTTTTTATTGGAGGGGATCAATCCACTTGATACATCGATTAATTAAATAAATTGAATTACCGAATACCTAACAATTTTACCATATTAATACAACTCATATAAGGGAGAAGTTGAAGCCCAATCACTATGACAGAGAAGAATTTGTTAACTCACACGTAAACCACATATATTCGTTTGTAGAGATGTCAAAATTTATTATGCATTCGGAACGTAACTTCTATTTGACTTTATTCATTATTACAATACCGTTGTTTGTGCAAGCTGAAATCAAGAAATATGATTATCGAGACATCTATATTGATCCGCAGAGCTTTGAGAGATCTGTGCTGCAGGCGAGGCAACTGATCGTCAAGTGGTGTGCCCAAGAGACCGAGGATTGCGCTCGATTACATTCTATGTTAATCGAACTGACAATTATCGTAGAACTTGCCCCAGAGGTGGCCAGCAATGTAACAATTGGAGCCGTAGACTGTGTGAAACATTGGCAATTCTGTTCCGACAAGAACATGACGGTTTATCCGAATTTATTACTGATCGAGCAGCAGAGAAAGCTGTATAAGGAGATATACGATCCATTTTACGATCTCTTCAGCCTGCTGGAGCTGCTGCAGTTGCCGGATCTAAGATCGTTATCCGACTTTCGCGTAGAAAGGGTGCCAGTATATTGTTCCCATCAGCAAGTGTTGTCCCTCGCCCCCGAAGACTTCTCAACTATTATTCCCGAGGGGATTTTCTTTATTCAGTTTTTCCAATCGCCCTGCTTCACTTGCCGAGCGGTATCATCCAAGTGGAAAGCCCTCGCAAATCGGATGAACCAAGCAAATGCGAAGGTCTGTATCGCCGAATTTGAATGCGCAACGGGTTTAAATTTATCGATGTGCAAGAACTACGATGTCATGAAAGTTCCCTCAGTTATGTGGTTTGAATATGGGAACATGGTTAGAAAATACACAGGTCAATTTATCACAACCGATTTGGAACGTTTTGCCATTGAAATGATTCGCTTGAACGGTTCATATAAATCGATAACTCCATTAAGAGGTCCATATAAATCAGATACTTCATCCATATTCGCAGTGAAAATCTATTTAGTTTCGCTTATTGTTTGCAGCCTGGCGATATTATGATTGAGGAACCCTAAGAAGTCCGGTTGGAATACCTCCTGTTGATCCTAATAAGAACACTTGCCGGTTTGAAGTACACAGCGAACTGAAACAATTCAAAATTCTTGAAAATAGTTTAAGTAAATTAAATATATAATACAATTTGGTTGCAAACCTTATGTCAGCAGAATTTATGACGTGCCCCCGAGAGAGCTCAAATCCACGGCGGGGCCATTTGGCGCTTTTGCCAAACAACACTTGTTGGTATGTGTACGTACGCACACACACTCACATACAGCGCATACGTCACACTTGGAATGTAGGACATCCTTCGAGAGTTAACATTTGCCATTTACTTCTGTTCGTCTTGTGCTCCTTGCTCTCCTCGTCTATTCCGGTTGCCGTGCTGCTTCTCCGGCTTTTCGCACTCAACTGTTGGGCTTTTGCTGTCCGCCTGTGAAAACATTCCCTGCGTAGTCGCCGAGATGTGCTCGAGAGCTGCGCAAGCGCCTAGAGAGCAGTGCGCACTGTTGCTGCCCAGGGGAGCGGAGACTAACCCCATCAGACAGAACCGTGCCCGCATTCTCAATTGCAGCGAATCTTCGCTGCAGGGAACATCTGATTCGAGTTTCGAACTAAGATTTCCTTTAAAAAAGCATTTCTTTTTTTTTTTTTTTTGTAATTTTTGTGTATATTAAATCTTTGTATTTTCTTTTTTTCTATAAATAATTTTTTACTTTAAAGTTAAAGTACAAACAAATAATTAATAATAAACTTCTAATACTACGGTTTTAAGACACTTTCGTTTTTGTTGTTGTTCATCTTCATCTTGTGTTGTTGTTTATGCATTTGCTTTGTTTTTAAATATATTATTTTAATAATCATATAAGTGTGTTTGTTTCTGTGTGTGTGTATGTCTTTGTTGCAATATTTGTGTGTGTGTGTGTGTGTGTTGTTGCTGTTATTGGCATATAAAAATTATCTTTATACAACTATGCCATTAACAATTTTGCATTTATTTATTGGGATCAAGATTTGAGTGGTTTTCAAAATGGTTTGTGGAATCGGAAATAACATTAACCGGCTTTATCGCTGCGGGCATTGGGAAGGGGATGGTTGTCCGTAAACGCAAGTTCACTTTAAAGTGTATGCAGAGATTTAATGTGCATATGCGTCGGTACTACATATGCACGTGTTATGCTAAGGGATAAGTGTGTGTCTGTGTGTTATGTTTGATGTTGCTTTAAAAAATAAACATGTACAAAGTATCAAAAGACTTATTTCATATATAGCAATTCATACAATACATACATACATAAGATAATAATCATATTTTGAACAATATATATGTATATATGCGTGTGACACAAAAAAAAAACCAAAATATATATTCATATATACATGCATATGTAAATATGCGCATACATATATATAAGTATATATTCCTATATATTCTCGTTCCATCAATGTGTTTTTTTTTTGTTTTTGTATAGCGCTTTTTGCTTGCTTTGCCTTGCTGTGCATCTTTGTTTCCCCCTTATTTGTTCAAATAACATTTAGCAAAAATAGAGCCTGCCTTATATACAATACAACTTTTGCTTCTTGTTTTTGTTTTATGTATGCAAAATATATAACACTATATATACGATCTGTTTTCTCCTATTTGTATATACGGTATATACACATATATGTTCATACGCTTTTCAAAACGACAAACACGGTTCGGTTTTGTTTTATTAATTTTTTTGTTGTTTTTTCGATATTTTTTCTGTCTGGATTTCACGTTAAGTTTCGCGTTTTGCCTTGACTAACTTATTGCAAAAAAGGTTTCATGTGCATACATATTGGTTGAATTTCCGTAATATTATTTCTATATATGACTTACACGGTACGGTTTTTCTTTTAAAACTAAAAAACAATATTTTTTCGAAACAACGCAAACTTATATTAAAGAAACTATAGACTATATCTGTATATTGTGTGCATAGATTAAAAAAATATTATCCAAATAAAAATCGTAAATGTATGGTCTGTTTTCTTTTTGTTTCTGATTTTTTTTTTCATTTTTTTTTTCCTATTTTCAACTCACAATGGAGTAAAGACAATAATCTTTTGTTTTATTTACTAAAAAACGTGTTTATGTTGCAGTTTTATCAGAATTATGTCTAAAATATATACAAGAGCTGTGGGGAAGGAGCATGAAAGTGAAAATGAAAAATACGCATGCGTGTTGTAGAGCAAATTGTATCGGTTAGCTACTGTAGTGTCGTATATTCGTAATATATTTCGGAATATATTTGATTTTCAACTAATTTGTTCAAATTATTATTATTACTTTTGAGCTATACACAATGTTGTCACTTGACTAGCAAATCCATTTACCAAGAGATAGTTTTGATGCAAAGTAGTGTGCTATATTAGCAGGGGAGAATAGTTAGTTTAGTCTAAAACCCAAAAAGAGAGATATAATCATGCGCGGGCCTATATATGAGGGGGGTTTGTGTGTGTGTCTGTGTGTTTTTGTGTTTCTGTGTATGTGATGTTGCTTTAAGATGCAACATTATTGCAAACATTTGAAATACAACTAACTATACAAAATATGAATTAAAAAATATTATAATACACCACTTTTAAACATTGCATACGAAAGCAGTTAGAATTGTTGTTATTATTGTTGCTGTGTATCTTTCGTGCGTTAAGCCATAGCGAGCAACTGGAAACGGAGCCACTAGGCCAGCTGCGATGAGCTACTACTGGCAGATAGATCATCAGTTACACAAGAGTCGGTGGCAAACTCCTGAAAACTCAGTCCCAGATTGTTGTTGGTTAATGGCACTAGACTGAGAACGTCGCCAACATCACGCCACTGCTGATGTTGATTCTGCTGATGATGTTTGCCAGAGTTCAAGCTGGAATCCGCATTAATCACATTGTTGCCATCGTCGAGTTCATCATCATTTTCGCTTAGAATGTTATTGAGACACATGTTAAACTCATCGTAGTCCACATAGTTGCCGCAGTCTAAACCTGTCGTAGTGCCCAGTTCCGGCATCAACAAGCTCACAGCATCGACATTCACATCAGCATCCACACCTCCTCCGCTGCTTCTGTTGCTGTTGTGGTAGGTCACTAAATGCAAATGATCGGTTTCATCCTCTGCTCCCATAAAACTAAAGTCGTTTTTCTCTGGCGTTTCTAATAGACCAAGCGCTGAGGATAGGTCAACAAGACGTTCCTCATCGGCATCGTCATTATCATCATTATGATCGCCAACACCATTTATATCGACATTGCTGCTCTCCTCCAACTCGGCATCAAAGTCATGCGCCTGGACCAAGGGGAAATGGGTGCTGATATCGAACCGATCTGCAGTATCCAGTTCGATTAATTCAATAAGGTCATTCTCATCAGCTTCGCCAGTTGTATGGTTCAAGCCCTTAGCCAAGGCGCAAAACTCGGGTCACTTATAGTCACGAGATGTTCTTCTCCGTCGTCCCTCGGTCAGCATGGACTCGCCTATAACTGTAAATCATCCCCCACTTTAGTGTTTATTGCCCGAATAATTTTACTGCCTGCACAACTTACCAGCACTGCGCGTCTTACGGCGCGCCTCGGCCACACTCTCAATGTTCGCTGCATTCGAATTATTTGTACCGCCAGCAACACCTATGCCGCCGCCGCCGCCGCTGCCACCTACACTTTTACCCGGTGTCCCTTTGGGTTCTGCAGCAGCGGCTGCTGCAGCGGCGGCAGCAGCTGCATTACTGCGACTGTAGATAATCTTATTGGCAGCGGCGCTAGCTCGAACGCTTCGTCTTGTGCCGATCTTCTCGTCCGTTGGCGAATTGGCATTCACAATGTTGTTGTTGTTAACCGTATTGCTGCTATTGCCGCTACCTGTTGCAGCGGCTGCTGTCGCGCCACGTGTTGCATGCACCAAATTTGCGTTGTTATTGCCGACGCTGCTGTTGGGAGTAGCTGCTGTTGTTGTCACAATGCCGACGGACTGCTGCATTGCTGCACCTGCAATGTTTGTGTTGTTTGTGGCACTAACCGGCTGAGTTTTGCCTGCCTTTTGCACTTGAATGGGCGAAGCATTCAAAACGTTTGGAGTTTCTGTGAAGAAGAGTGCATTGGTAAGTTGGTGATTCCATCAAAAGACAGAATTGAACTCACTTTGCTGATGCTGTTGTTGTTGCAGTTGATGCTGCGCATTACGTCGTGTCACATGTTTCTCCTCCACCTGCGCCTTTGAGTTTCGCACCTTGCCGGCCACTTCGATAAGCGGCTCATCCGAATCAGAAGTATCAATTTCAATCTTTTTTGCTAGCACATGATTAACTCCTTGGGTCGCTTCTGTTGACTCCGAATTGTTATTATTGTTGTTGTTACTGCTGTTACCACCACTAATGCGCGATCGTTTGCTATTGTTGCTGCTGCTGTTAGCCTCCACGAGGAGATTAGAATCGCTGGTTCCATCATTACTGCTTCCGCATTCTGATTCTGGGCGACGGCGTTTGTTGTTATTACTACTACTATTATTGTGAGCTTGTTGCGTTGGCGTTCCCAACCTGGGACTTGGTGTTGATATTGATGTCGTACGTGCCACATTTCTAACCAAAACTATTGGTGTTGTTGCTGATGTAGTTCCAGTTACTGGAGTTGCTGTTGGCGTTGTTGTTGTTGTAGATGTGACAGGTAGTTGGTTTGGCTCTGGGCTGCTTTTTGGAGCATCCAACGGACTCTCTAGACGACTGCTGGCACGTGTTCTTATTCGTGGTGTCTCCGCATCGGAATGAGCAGGTATCTCAATCGATATAGGTTGTAGCGAATCATTTGCAGATTTCTCTTTTTCGTCTCCCAATTTGATATCTTTAACTGGCATGGACTCGTTTTTCTCTTCCGGCTTTGGCTCCAGCTTAATAGATGTGGCCGTCACTGCCGTTTGTCGACTATCCTCCATTGCCGCGTTTTCCTTCTTTTGTATCGTGGTTTGCGTTGGCAATGCATCCAGCTTCTTATTTTCCACTTTCACTTTGGGTTCCAGTTTGACATCTACTACGCATGTCGGGATTTTTGATGCTTCAGTTGATGCCGACAACTTACTTTCGTCGGCCCCTATATCCGTCAATTTCTTTATGAGATCATCATGTTCGAGTATATCGTGCTCTCCATTCAATTTCGCATTGTTCGATGTGATTGACGATGATGTCGAATTGAAGCCACTGTTTAGATTTGCCGCTACCGTCTCATTGAGTACATTGGCCACAATAATTTCCAAATCCTCGGGGAAATCACTCTCCATTTTCGCCAGCTCCTTATCAATCTCATCGGCGTGCTGCATCTGCTGAATGCAATTGTTTGCTGTTGGTACAGACGTCGTTGTTGTTGTTGTTACTATTGGAGCAATTGTAACGGATTGAGTTGATGTCGCGCTTGCAGTTGTCCCACTTCCCAGTTTACTGACCAAATGTTGTTGATGCTGCTGCTGCTGCTGCAGCTGAATGGGACTACTGGAGGACTGCTGATGCGGACTCTTCTCACTTAAGGCATCCATGGACTCAATACCACTATCTTCACCGCCGCCATTGTTACCATGGCCCGGTGTACCGCTTCCGTTGCTTGCCGGCGAGTTACGCAATGTGCTACTGGCCAGAACCGATGCCGGCGTCGGTGACGCTGTGCTCGTACTCGTGTTTGTAATTCCCACCGTCTGCTGACTAACACTATTTACTTTTTGATGTGTTGATGTTATTGTTGCTGCTGCTGCGGCAGCTACTGCATTTCCATTGCCACTGCCTGCATTAACATTTGTCAGCTCATTCATGTTGTTCACTATTGTCGACGAATTCATCGATATAGCCACCGGAAGCTTCCTCTCGGCCAGCATTGGCAATGTAGTTGTGGTAGAAGCTGGCGTCGTTGTGACCGTTATTGTAGCTGCATCGGCGCTGGTCACTGTTGCAAGTTTGCTGATCTCGACACGCTTCAGCGTCGTCGCACTGGGCAACATTGTTACGGCCGCCGCCAGTTGTTGTTGCTGCTGTTGCTGTTGCTGCTGCTTCTTTAGCTGTAGCTGCTGAACGGCGGTTATGTATGGCGGCGGCTTATGGTTTTTTGTCATCGGTTTTCCACCCACAATGGGTGTGATCGTGGCTGCAGTCTTAATGGGATTGTTCTTCAGACTTAAATTGCTTAGCATACGATTGTTATTGCTGCTGCTGCTGCTGCTGTTGTTGCTGCTGCTACCATTGTTGTTATTATTGTTGCTGCTGTTATTATTGTTATTATTATTATTACTATTATTGTTATTGTTGTTGGTGCTACTCGTAATGGCACTCAGAGTGATGCTACTCGGCAACGAGGTGGCAATCTTGTTAAGCTGTTGCTGTTGCTGCAGAGTCGTCGCTGTACCTGTGTTGGTTGAGCCCACCGTCAGAAGTTGTTGCCCATCAGCAGACTGGGCCGCTGCCTGCTGTGCTTGCGACTTGTGTGCCTCGACAATTGCACTAATGGTCAGTCCATTTTTGCCCGCTACAATTGTTGTTGTTTTAGCATTTGTTGTTATCTGTTGTGCTGGATGCAAGGCAGACTGTGGTGGTCCTGTTGGTGGCAGCTGTTGTGCAGTTTTCTGAATGAGCACGCCGGCAGCGTTGGGTAATCCATTTATATGGGGACTGGGAGTTAGTTTAGTTTGCTTAGTTTCTGATGACCCATCTCCTGCTGACAGGAATGTTGTCTGTAGTTGTTGCAACTCCTGATCGATAAATGTGCGCTTCAGCTGACGAATTTTTTGTTCCTCTACAAAAGCAGGCGCCTTCTTCCGCTCCTTTCGTGCATTTTTCACAACCACAGAGTTTTTGCCACGTAATCGAATCTGCAGCGGCGGAACGCGTGGTTCGTTTAATCCAGCACCAGCAACAGGTTGCTGTTGCTGTTGGTAGTTGCTGTATAAAGTATGATGTTGCTGCTGCTGCTGCTGCAGCTGCATGTGCTGTTGTTGTGGGTGTTGCTGCTGTTGTAGATGCGGTTGTTGTTGTTGCTGCAGATGCTGTTGCTGCTGCTGTTGTTGCTGCTGCTGTTGTTGCTGCTGTTGTTGCTGCTGTTGTTGCTGCTGTTGTTGCTGCTGTTGTTGCTGCTGTTGCTGCTGTTGTTGCTGCTGTTGTTGCTGCTGCTGTTGTAATTGCTGTTGGTGCTGCTGCTGTTGGGACTGTGCACTTGGCAGAGTTAGTAGCTGTGTTTGCTGCATTGGTTGCATTTGCAGATGCTGCTGCGGCTGTAAGTGATTGCCATCCATAACGACATTGTGCTGAACATGTTGATTATCATATTGTGAATTGTCCAACTTCAGCCGCACTTTAATTTTCTCATCAGCAATTGCTGCTGCTGCTGCTGCTGCTGCTGCCGCCGCCGCCGCTGCTGCTGTTTTAGCCTTTGTATTACCCTTGGCCCGTTCACGTTTAGGCTTTGGCGTTGTCGCCGTTGTTGGATCCTTGACCTTACGTTCCTTGACACCCTGCTGTAGTTTCTCACGAAGCAGGTTCGGCTTTGCCTTTTTGCTGTTGCCCGTGACAGGAAGAGGAGAGTTAGCTCCCAAAGTGCCAATCAGCGGAGAGCTGTTTCCTGAACGTGGCGAGTCTGCGACAGAGGCTGTACTATGCTGAATTTCTTGTATTTGCATGGGATGACATGGATTAGCGATCTGTTGCTGCTGCTTTTGGTTTAGATTCTGAGTTTGGCTAGAATTACTGTGATTCGCTTTGTATTGCGGCGTCTTTCTCGCACGATTCGTCGCTGACTTATTGGAGGCGAGTGAGTCACGCGAACGTTCCTGATCACTGCTACCCGCCAGTGGCAGCTGCTGACCGGACATTGCCGAGTTGGAATCCTCTTCAAAAAGATTGCTTGGCAGCAGCATATCGTTTGCAGGATTAAATCCATCGTAACCGCTCAGGCCACTTGACATACTGCGAAATTGAAGTTGCGCTGTCTCCTGTTCCGCCTCAGTGTCACTGTCATCGCTAGCCATTGGCTCCATGTCGCCAGTGTGCGGGTTAATAATGAATTGCTTTTGCTGCACATTTCCAACACGTTGCGACTGTTGTTGTTGTTGTTGCTGCTGCTGTTGTTGTTGCTGCTGTAACTGTACCAGCTTCTTTTGGGCTATAAGCTGTGCATTAGAATGTTGCATCTGAAGTGGCTGCTGTTGTTGTTGCTGTTGCTGTGTGCGATGTGCCATTTGCTGTTGCATTTGCATTTGGCGTTGCAACTGTTGCCGTAGCTGCTGTTGTTGTTGTTGCTGTTGTATTTGCTGTAACTGAGACAGTTGTGGTTGCTGTCTCTGTACCTGCTGCTGCTGCAGCAATTGCTGTTGGTTGTAGACTTGTCTATTATCCAGAACTTGAGGCTGTTGTTGCTGTGTTTGCTGTTGCAATTCCATGCACACAGAGCCGTCTTGTAGCGTACTAAGCGCATCACCTACATCCATTCCCACCGCCGAAAGATTATCTTCGATCAAGTCCAGGTCTAGATCCTTAGCATCCTGCAGCAATGATTCGAGCTCGTTTTTATCCTCGATACTCAGAGTTGAGTCGAGATCACAGTTAAGAGTTGGCAGTAAAGCATCCAAATCGTTAGTTGTCAAATCCAGATCAGACAACGAAATTAGTGGATCATTTAGGGCTTGACTCACAGCCGCAGGTTGCGACACAATTGGCTGTTGTTGTTGCCCCAATTGTTGACCTTGACTCGTTAATAGTTGTTGCTGTTGCTGCGGCGTCTGTTGTCGTTGTCCCGCACCGGCTACCGGCCCATTTCCTTGTGGCACCATGTCAGTCGCCAATTGCGTTGGGCCATTGCCCAAGTTAATTTGCTGCTGCTGCAAGTTATATTGCATCTGATATCGCGTAAACTCCTGAAAACTGCTTTTGGTAGCCGAATCCATTGGCTTATTAAGCGCAGGCCAACGCGAATTTGCCGCCGCTTGGTTGTAATCAGGTGGCGGAGGCAGTTGCGCGTTAATGCCCGTGCCGGCAACAGGTACATGGTGTGCATTTTGCATATTAGCCATTGGCGCCAGCTCCTTTTGCTGTTGCTGTTGTAGCTGCGCTAATTGCTGGGGATGTGGGCTATTGGGTGCAGTTGATGGCGAAAGCAGCGAAGGTGGTGGCGGAGGCTGATGATTAGCCATCAATGGACTGTGCATCGAATGGTGGCTAGAGGCAGGTGAGTGAGCGACCGGTGAAGCACCTCCATGAGCCATAAACTGCTGAGCCTGTGGTGATGCCAGCGGCATGCTCAAAAGGCGCTGTTGTTGCGGATGTGGAGGCGGTGGCAGACCGGCTCGGATTTGTTGCTGCCTCAATTGTTGCTGCGGCTGTTGTAGGTTTATATTACTGAAGCAATCTGTAATTGATAAAGACATCGGGTTAAAATATAACTAATAAGAATGAAAACACGGAACGTACCATTTGATTGCTGTTGTGCAATAAACTGTTGCTGCTGTTGTTGTTGTTGTTGCTGTTGGGGTGACAAAAAACGCGGCTGCATGCCTTGCATTTGGAGCTGGCGTTGTTGATGCACCTGCTGTTGATGAACTTGCTGCTGTTGCTGATGTCGTAAAGCTCCGTGTTGAAAGCGATGAGTTGGTGGACCTTGGTTGTATAGCGTCGCTGTTCCATTTGGACTGAGAAGCATTTGTTGTTGTTGCTGCTGCATGCTGCGCATTACTACAGGGCCACCGCCGCCCGTAGGAGAGGATGGTACCACAGGACTCGGTAAATTACCATTGTCCGAGGGCGCACCTGTCGGTGCCATAACAAAATCGTTAGGTGTCGCAGGGGAGCATCGCATTGGCGAGTTTGAACTCATCATTTGCGCGCTGGGACTCATGCTGACAATAGGTGACTGCGGTGTTGTTGGTGCAGTCATCTGCGGCGATTTCATTTGGCTTGACATCGAATTTCCATCGTTTTGCAGTAGATTAACTAACAGCGGTGATGATATTGCAATATTGTTACTGCCCGTCGACGTAGCTGTTGGTGCAGGGGATACAGATGATGTAGGCATGTGAAAGCTTTGCGCTGGCTTCGCCGACGCATTCGACGTAAGAGATACAGTATTGCTATTGCTTGTTGCAGTCAGAGTTGAATTCGAACTTGCGGTTGAACTTGGCCCTAGACCAGGATATGGCGGAGGCGGCTGTATGAATTGAGATTTATTTGAAATTCCTGCACCCATTGCCGTCGTAACGATCTCGCCGTTAGGCGTCGTTTGATTATTCAACAGCTTGAGCGTTACATTCGGAGGTGGCGGTGGTGGTGGTCCCAATCCACTTATACCCGAAGTAGCCGTTGTCTCCCTACCCTGCAATACACGCGCCTGCCGCATGCTTTCGAACGGAAAATCTCTTGGCACATTGAGTGTACCTGCCGGCGAAGGCAACAAAGGCACCTTGCCCTCCATAGGACACACAGTGTTCGGAGATTTAAAGACAGGCGGAGTAGTTGCTGCATTGTTAAACTGCGTGGGCGGCGTATGTGGCGGTGGCAGCGGTTGCTGTTGCATTAATTTTTGCTGCGGCAACGCAATTCGCTGTCGCTGCTGGCTTTGCTGCAGGTGCTGCTGGCTTGAGATTGCATCGTTTTGTGACAGTTGCAGTCGTTGTTGTTGCTGCTGGACATATGCCGCCTTGCTAGTACTAGGGCCATCAAAGGTGGGTGCGGACAGTTGCGTCGTCCCCAAAGTGCCAACGCCAACAGGTAAGGCGGCCTTGTTGGAAGACGTGCCAGCCGCCTCAATTGTACCACCAGTGACATCGTTTATATTATCTGTAAGAATCGTATTTGTATGAGTCTAAATTAATTGTGTATTATCATTACTTAATACCTTTTGTTATTTTAATATCTTGTCCTCCAACTTTTAAAGTTATCACAGAATCGTCTTCAGGCTGCACGGACAGAATACCGAGGGCTCGCAGAGTTGGATTGCCCTCGGCTGCCAGTTGACGCAGTCGTTGTGCTGCATCCCAGGGGAGAGACACCGAAATCCGCACAGACGGTTCAAGCTGCTGCAAATGAAAAATCATTGCAAATTAGTTTAAACATATAAATGATTGATTAAGTATGTTTTAATGGTAAATTTCAGCTTGTTTCGGATATAAGGAAATAGGAGGCAGTGAAATTATTAGCGATGTAATTAATATCGATAAATAAAATTCACTCGTTATCGGTAAATGCATTTACGATTGCAGCCCTGTTGATTAAATGACACAAAACATTTGGAAATATAAAGACACACTTGTATTTATATGTATAATTACAAATGACGTTTTTCTATATTGTTTATTAATTTTTTTCTTTATTTCTTAATAATTTATTTCCTTCCAATTGTTGTTGCTGAGAGTGGCAAGCGAAATCAAAAACCAATTAAGCATTTTGACATTTCTGTTTTGTGCTCCTGCTTCGCATAGGTGCGAGAGAGATAGTTATATGAGCTTGTTGGAAATTCCAACAACAATTTATTTTAACAACAGAAATATTATATGGATTTAGATGCAGCTTCATCGAATAGATAAAAACTCTAACACAGCAGTAAGAATTTTTCTTAAATTTCTTTCTAAAACCTGATTATTGCTGAAATTTAGTTTTGTTTTGCGGCCACAGGTTGCTCACGTTCTCATTTTCGTCTCTTGTTATCGATACCCCGTCGCCATTTTTCTTCTGGCTCTTGGAAGGGTGTGTGTGCCAGAGGGGAAAGGTAACCAAAATACTGCTGTGGCCACCTTCGTTGGTAAACGGCGGGCAGTGGATCGCGCCTCAATAAAATCCCAAAAAATAGAATCACACACACACATAAGCACACTGAACGCATGACACGTCCAAAGAGTTTTTTCTGTAAATGAAAACTACGTGGGTGACGCAAGTGTTTATTAAGCTACCTCTACCCCTTACCACCTCTCTAACTTTTACACCACATATCAAATGCAATAATCATAGATCAGCTGTTTTTGCAAAGTTGGTGGCGGCAAAAGGAAAGCTACATTACGCACGAGAGCACAACTTCGCTCGTCAAAGAAATGGAGAGTAAAACGGAAAGGGCGCTTGCTGCATTCACTTCTTTACTTTATGTACTCACCTGTTTAAGTGGCATATCATCACACGGCATTCGCACCCGTCGAAGATTTAATTGGCAAAGCGGTGCACAAATTTTGCATTTAACACAATCTCACACACAATTCTTGCAAATTTTTCTATTACTATAATCACGTATGTGTACCAAATTCATCATCGTGATCAATAAATGAATGAATTATATTCAAAATTATAACTCGCGCACTTGGTTTCTCTCGTCCTTTATATTTAAACAATTGCATGTTTGCACAACGCACATTATTCTCGATTTATCTTTTTTGCAGAGTGGTTGTTAATTCCTTTTGGATATGACACAAAAACACAGTTGCAAACACTGTACCGCCTCCCACACTTACAATTGTTTTTGCTCACGATATTAAACACTGGCTGAAATATTGTCTTTTTTCGTCTAAACGCCTGCTTGTCCACATACATGTATGCAATTGTATTGTATGTTTATTTGTAGCTAAACATTAATTTGTTGATATTTCGTTCGTATTTAACATTAACCTCTGCATCTTTGTTGTTTCCGACGCGTTTCTCGGTTTGAGACAACGTATGGTGCGGGCACGGGAACGGGCGGGCAGCACTGGGGCGCTCCTCTTCTGCTTCTGCTACTGCTGATTGCGATTTTTGAGTTTTTCAACGTTTTTTAATTGTGTTCACTGCATTAAAACGCATGCATGGCTATTTACAAAACTTTTAATGCATTTTCTAAAGATTTATAATTATGAATATGGTGGCACACTTGTTCATTTAATGCATATAAACTATTAATATTGCTTTTCACTGGCGAAGAATCTTTTTCTTTTCACGATTTGCGTTTCGAACAAAATTTTCTGTCGTAAATTTAAACGATGTGCAAGCGGGCAAAATGTTTTTATCCACACATGCAATTAACCAATTATTTTAATATGCTTTTCAGCTTATTGCTATGTCTCTAGCGTAGTGTTTTTGTTGTTTATTTTGTACAAAAATCTTCGTAATTATTGAAATTCCACGAACAATAACAACCGCCATTTGCATTCGCCTTCAGTGGTAGCCATTTTTATTTTCCAGTCAGTGTTACCCCATAGGTCACATAAAAAATATCCTACATTTGACCTAAAAACTGCGTTTCAGGGCTTCTGAATCAAATCATTTTTCAATACTGTTTCAACCACATCGTAAACAATTCAATGTATATTAAAGCAAGTAAATATTTATTTAGTAGGTTTATACTTTTATTAATCAATGTATAAATAAATACTAAATCAGCTTATTAACGACTTTTACCGCAGCAGTAATAATCCAATAGTAACACAACGGCAGTGTAAACCTTACATCGCCAAATCAGGGCTGCATCAACTAGGTAATTACGCGCAAAAATCGTTTTAGTTTATTTTTTTAAAGAAATGGTAAATATTTATAGTCAATTAAATACCATAAATTTTACAGTGATGTTTCCCTTGTGTTTTTGAGCAAATAATTAAAAGTGTGGCAACTTACTGATATACTACACTGAAATATGGTAGCACTAACAATTCAGGCTGTGTGGCAACATTAGGCAGTGAATATACTTTGCAAATGTGAGTAAAATGGGAAAAAATAAAAAAATAAATATAATCATTGCCAAAAAATCGCAACTTTTAAATTAAGTTGATAAACAATATTCATATTCAAATTGCAAATTACAATTTGTGTATATAGCGCAGAGCTTGACAAAAAGCTAAAATATAAGTTACATAACTGAAATACGCACTCACAGCTGACCAAGAAAATTCTCTTTCCACAGCCAAACCAAAAAAGTAACATGGCTAATCCTCCAGCAACCTCCAGCAGCGCCGGACCCGTATTGCGTGGTCTGCACAATGCCACCATCAAGCGCAACCTGGCCGTCTCTCTGGGTCTGACCGCCATCATTACGGTTGCCTTCAAACTGTTCGTCAACGACCCCAAGAAGTCCGCCTATGCCGAGTTCTACCAGTATGTTTAGTAAACTTCCTCCAAGCAGCATTATATAATACAAATTTTGTTATTCAATTACAGGAAATATGACGCCAACAAGTCGTTTGAGCGCATGAAGGCTGCCGGCCGTTTCCAGTCGTGCTAAGCAAGCGGGTTCCAAATTGATAGTATAAGACATGAAATAGTGTGTTACTCTGCTGTTTTGAAAACTGAATAGATTTCAATTCGTTGTCTGTGCGTTACGTTGTTTTATTTGCCAACTGCCTGTCCCGCCCACCATGTCCATATCGAGTCGGGCTTAAAACCATTTATTTACAATCTTATCGAAATATTGCACATAACAAACACAAAAACCACACACTGTTATAAAATATTAAAATCTAATTGCAAAATCCTTGTAGTCCAGACGGTTCAGATTACTTTGATTTATAATATCGCAACGTTCGATCTGACAACCGGGAGAGCCCTCCGTCGAAAGCCAGGCGATCCTACAATAATTATTATTAATTGTGATATTTTAATTATTATTAATGCACGTACATTTTGTCCACCTCCACCTTGGGACCCTGCATTTTTCCAACGATTGTTCCACGTTTGCTGTTCTTAACCCAACCCGTAATGCCTGCCTTAGTGCAGCGATCGCGCGTGTCTTTGGTAAGATTCAGGCCTGTCGATTATACAAACATTCTATTATATACAATGTCTTGCCTTATAGAAGAGATCGAAACAAAGCCAAGGACATCAAGCAACGAGCTGCGTTAAAAGGTTTATTTATATCGCATGTCGGCGATGATGATGATGGGGTCACGATCCCAGTCAGTTGACACTTCACCTTGCACATGTCCGTACACCTCGAATTCCAGTGTGATCAGTTGTCGTATGTCGGGAATGCCCATTTTTTTCGGCTCCCTCAAGCTAAACTCTCTCGCTCGCTTTGATTATGTAAAGTTTTGCTTTTGCTGAAAGTCGGTTTGTTTTTTACTGTCAAGCTATCACGAGATCTCTAATGCATTTTATAAGGTTAAAGAGCTTATTTAGTGCATTAGCTAAATTATTACGTATTTTCTTTAGATATGATACGTTAAATGATTCACAACAAACCGTCGACGGACTGAAACTAAAATGCCAAAAGGAAAAATTTCTACATTTTACGCCTTGCTAGCAAAATATCAATTGCTTTCTATTTTGCGATTTGCTTTTGTATTGCGTATTTGTATTTATTTTAGCCGCGCGCATTTTTTCTCAGTTTCCTCTTACTTTTTTATTTTAAGCAGAAATCGGTTTGACAATTTAACGATACGCGGGTGTGCATTCTTGAATACCCTACGGACTGTTTTTAAAAATTAAATACTAATTATGATGATCTGAGTGCAGAGTAAAATTTTGTTCTGTAATTCGTATACGATTATTATAGACTTAAGCCTCAGAACGGTCAGTATGATATTGTTTTTTTTTTATTATTTTTTTTTTAGTAGTACGCACAATAACAATCTCAATATACTCTTTATATCATTACATTAAACACGATTGCATACAAATATGATCGCTTTTTATTATTTAGTTTAATTGATTGTATTTTTATCCTTCGGTCCTGTCGCATACATACTATCAGACTATCAAAATTTCCGAGAATTTGCTCTTCAGTAAAATACAACGTTCTTCGTTTCAATGTTAGCGTGAAAAATGAAAAGCATTTCGGGGATAGATACGCTACGATTTATTTGATTTTCTTTTGTTTAGTATTTACAATTCTTTATTAGATCGAAAGCGAAATTGAAAGACATCAAAACTTGTGGTATTAGTACTATGTACAGATACATTTATCATTTTGTACAGTTCTAGATCGACATATGTATGTATATAGTAATGCTTACAATACAGATACAAATACAGGTCTTTAAGTATGCTCGCTTCCGGTCGAGCATCATCTATCGACGTGCGAACAATTAAGTTAAAATTAGTTTAACACCTAGATATAGTATAACATATAACGATAACATGGCGACCTTCAGATGATCTGTGGATTGGCATGTGTTGACTTCTCGATTAGACTATGTTGCGCCTCCTTGTCCTTCTCCGAGTGCTTGCCCAACGTTGTGTGTTCCGACGCCGCTTTAAGGTAATGATAGTGCGGTGCCTCGCCGGGCCTATGCTGCTCGGCAGCGTATTTTTTGCGACGCTCACGTAGAAAATGCAATCGCACATAATTGATGGGCAGGTGTACACTCTC
Source organism: Zaprionus inermis (assembly GCA_018151445.1). Lineage (NCBI taxonomy): Eukaryota > Metazoa > Arthropoda > Insecta > Diptera > Drosophilidae > Zaprionus > Zaprionus inermis. Next base: position 3,778,802 of record JAECXD010001696.1, read on the forward strand.
CGCACCCTCGCCCTCGGCATCGATGAACACACCGCGCACCAGAATCGAGTTCGAGCACTTGATGGCGGCGAGCAACAGGAACGGAATGATGTGAGTTATCCAGAAGCTTAAAATGCGATCATCTACAAAAGGCACGATTAACAAACCGTTAAACCAGCTCATTCATATACCTTACCCGGATAGACATAGACATCCAGCAGGTTCCAGATGCCACGCCAGGCATTCACTGCCCCGAAGAAGGTCATCAGGTAGTAAATATCGCATATGATTAGCTTCAGAATGCCGCTGATGCGACGACTGACGTAGCGCATCAGGGGCTGAATGAGGAAGGTCACGAAGACGGTCAGATAGCCGATAAGCTGTGCGACAAGAAGATGGTCGAAACATGTGGAAAATACGAGGGAGAGACATCAAAAAACACTCGCTTACCAAAGATCCCCAGGCGGACTTTGCCTTGTCCTTGGGAAACAACGTCAGGTCGAAGATGCCCCAGACTCCGCGCCAGGCAATGACCACCAGTGTGCCAATAACGAAGACCGAGAAGAGTGTGTCGAGCACATAGAGACCAGGTTGATTAAAACCCTATATGAAAGAGTGTGCAATTGATCATACAATGAAACAACTATCCAGCTACGATCTCCTACTCAGAAAACCCTAACGAGTTTGTTATCCCAACCTATAGCACTTGTAACATAAAAGCTGAGATCCATGGCTTACAGTTACGGATCAAATTCAATTAGATATACATGCCAGATACAAAGAGGATCTATCTGACAGTTCAGACAGAAAGATAGATAGCTAAAGTGACTTCTGAGAGAGGGACTTCCTCTGTAGGGTCTGTCAAGCTTTCTTCCTCTTTCTATCTCGCAAACATTGACAACCGGTTACCTAATACATGTCTGGGTTTCTGTTCTACTCACCGATATCTTGAACATGGTGTCCACCTCGAAGTAGTCGCTCTTGTGGTCCATGACAACCGTGTAGGGAGCTGCGCCCAGGTTGCGCAACGTCCGAGTTCCGATGAGGAAGAGCAGAGCGACCAGTGTGACCACCGAAATGATTGCAAGCGAATCGACGCTGGTCAACCAGTCGCAGATCAGCCACGCTCCGCGCCACATGTTCACGCAGACGATGCCAAAAACGGCGGTATAGAGTCGAGAGACGGCATAGTAGGTGAGTCGCCGCTTATCGGGATGTATGTGATCCTTGAAGAAGTTCTGTGTGATCGTGAAGAGGAAGTGACCCAGGCCACCGATGGCAAAGGAGGCGAGTGCCGAGAACGGCAGACTATCGGGAAAGAGTAGCACACCCATCAGTTCCCATGTGCCGCGCCAATAGGCAATTACGCAGGGCGCAACGACTAGGCAGGTGAGCAGCACGTCCAATATTTCGAGTAGCAGCTCGTGCAGATCACGACGCGGTGCATCCGGCGAGTATTTCTCGGGATGCGTCTGATGCGTGTGATGTGTGTGCGTGTGCATGCGATGCGGGCTCGTATGAACATTGTGCTGGTGCTGCGCCTGCAGTTGTGGATGGTGTAGCTGGTGGTGCGCCTCCAGCGGCGGCGGCAACGGCTGCAGCGATGGCTTTGTGCAGCTGCCGACTGTGATCGGCCCGGCCACGCCTGTTTCCGAGGTCAACATGATGGTTGGTGCGACCTGCTTTAATTTCCGTTGTCGCCGGATATGCGATTAGCTTGCTTTGATTTTGTTTGGGTTGCGCTTTCGGTGCCACTCCTGGTGCTCCGTAGCTCGCCTCGACCTCAACCTGGACGACTCTCAACTGATCATCTGCGTTTTAATGCCGTTTTTGCAGTCGCTGAATCGCAATCGTGTTGACATTGTGTAGAGAGAGAGAGAGAGAGAGAGAGAGAGAGGGAGCTCTGCTGCTGCCCCTCGCCCTACGAGAGGGGGCCACCAATGTTGAACGTTGCAGAGCTTGCACTGATAATGCGCCTCCGCTGATAATTAGTGCAGTAGTTAACTAACAGTCTCGTCTGGACTGGCCTTCTCCCGCTCTTCCTTCGCCACCTTCCGCCACCTCCACTGCCTGCTCCGCCGGCTGTCACCTGCTCGACAGTCGTCAATCTATGGTCTATCTCGATTGTGTAATCCGCATCCACAGTCACAAACACATCCACCTGATGCCGTATGCCTCTCGCCGCTGCCTGCTAATCGCGAGAGAATCGTCGTCAAGTGATGCCGCCCAAAACGATAAACGATAAAAAAAAATAAAGCAAACAAACAAACAAACGCGCGCGAACAATTTGCATGGTTTATGGGCTCTACTAAACTGGAACACGTTGAGGGTTTAACTTGGCGCTAATTAGAAGTTTATTACCAGTTTGCGCGGAGTGAGACCATGCGAATTATATCTAGTAATACTCGGGGCTAATTAGCTAATTGCCAAACCCCTATCTTCTCAGCTAAGTCGGGGAGTAACTAGTGCAGTTATAGGTTCTACGATGTTTCAAGGGCAACGCGAACAGATACTTGTGCATTTCTTGAGAAGATTTTTCAAGAAAATAGTGGGTAATATTGGGAGAAAGTGGATTTTGCGTAATAAATCAATTGTGGATAGAATCGTGGATAGAAACAACAGTTTAGTAATTCTTTTCAATCAAACTGGACTTCGTAGAAAGGAACTACGTGAATCTGAGTAATGCAAAGAGCAAAGATAGCTTCTACTAACTCATCTCATCAATATTACGATGCATACTACTTCTGGACTTCGGATATTATTCAATTCTTTTCTCTCTACTTTTTTAGTTCAAGAAACTCTCTCTGTGCTGCTGTGGGTTCTTTCCATTTCGGTTTTGTTTATTCCCGCCAGCTATGATTTTTGGCAATGTAACCCAAGACGAACCCCGCAATCTTTTCCGCTCCGCCACTCGTTTTGGGGGTCAGCGGCAGAAGGGTGTGCGGTGCCACTTAAATATCGCTTGACTCAAGTACTTAATGGACTCAATTGACGAGTCAAGAATAAAAGTAAATCCCAGGCGGACAATAGAAACGAAAGCGAAAGTGAACAAGCAAAAAGACATTGACAGGGGCCGAAGATGGGGTCGAAGATGAGGCCGAAAACTGAAACGTGTTCGCAGTAGGATCGTAGGTGACTCCGGAGGGGGGGGGCGGTATCATCAGGGCTGAACGAATTTGAGTTTGAACTGCTGATCGTGTCAAGGCGCCAAACCAAGCGTGTGCGAGGTGTGTTAGTGCACGAATGTGTGCTTGTGTGTTATATGTGTATGTGTGTGTGTATGTGTGTGTGTGTGTGTAGTCTGCTGCTAATTAGACAAAACCCCAAGCAGATGCTTGAATTAAAATGATTTAAGCTGGCGCAGGATGTTTGTGATTTGTCTATTTCGAGACAACGTGGCGAATGCGCAATAATTAAACCATCTGCCCACCAGCTCAGCTCGGCTCTGCTCCCCGTACCGCCTCTGCTGCTGCTGCTGCTTCTGCAATTTGCAAGGCAAAACGAAACAGAGCAAACACTGCAGCTGCTGCTGCTGCGGCCGAGTTTGGGTCAAGCGCATTCGCATTTATTTGCAAAGTGGTGAATTTGCCCACTAAATGGCAACCCGCCGAGCGACTCATTAAGCCTTGCCCAGGTCGCTCAGCAAGACTTCCTCGTAATGCACAAGGGGGGCTGGATCGCGCTGGGCTGACATTTCAAGATCACACACACACACACACACAGGGAGAGAGCGGGAGGCTGGCAGAGAGAGAGAGTGAAAGAGAGACGGCAAAATGAGCCTGTAAGAGAGCGAACTTCCTCGCAGTTTCCTGTGCCATTCCAAGTTCAAGCCGAATAAATCAAACAAGCAAACGCTCGCATTGTACTCCAATTAGAACGCTTCCAATTGCAATTGACAAGCAGGAACGGGTGACAATGCAACCACGTCGCTTGCACGCTCGCAAGGCTTATCCGAAGCTAAGCAACCCCCAGCTCTGCTTAGCTCTAAGCTAATTACATCTATCAACAGATAGATATATGTATGCACAAAGACAGACATACTCTGTCTACGTGGTCGGCTCTCTAATCAATTGTTTGCCCGACTTTTGTGAGGCCTTTGTAAGTGTTTTATACCTTTTGAGTGCATCTTGGGCAAATATTCGCTTTGATTCGCCATTTACTCTATATATTATCAGCAGACTATGTAGCGAGTACTACGAAACAATAAATACTAATATAATAAATCTATTTATCAAATAAATCGCATTGCGGAGCAGCGACTCCTTTTATCTTATCGCCATCGTCTGTCAAACAAATCATCGACAATCGATAATCGATTTACAATCGCCTCGCCAATCCAGCCAAACAAATACAGTGAGCGAGCGAATAAATAAAAACACAAACAAAAATACCCACAACAAACACACGCAGCCAGAGAGAGTGAAAATGGAAGAGCGGGCGCATAAAAGAGAGAGAGAGAGAGACAGAAATGAGTGCAGAAGTGACAAGAACAACGCGACGAGGTGACAATTGTTTACCGTTTGAAATTAGCAGCAGTTATGCTGTTGGCGGCGTCTCCGGCGATTGCACTGTATAAGTGTGTGTGGGTGTGTGTGTGGGTAGGTGGGGGTGCGTGAGAGAGAGAAAAAAAAGAGAGCGGGCAAGCGGGTACGAATTGCGTGTGCAGCTCTGCTAGCTAGGCTCTAGTCGAGTGTTTTTATTACTTGAGCTTTGTATGCGTATGCGTACGCGTATGCGTGTGCGTGCGTGCGTGCGTGTATGGCGTGTGTTGTCAGTCACGGCACGGCACACGTATAAATGAAGCGAGTAACAGCTTCCTGCATTTTCCGCGCGCACCGGAAATGAGCTGCGTGTTTCGTTTCTATTCGAATTCGATAACTGTTCGATGTCGTTCGATTCGGTTCGATTACTGATCGAGCGTTAGACGCGCACGTTTTTATACTGAAGAAGTTTATGGTTCGAATGAGCGTACGCGACTTTTGGCGCTACTATATATACTAATAGAAATGGCAAAGCCGCGCGCGCACACACTCACACACACAAACACAGAGAGATGGGCGTACACACACACACACACACGCGCACAGTGGCATATGCAATCTAGTTTATTTGTACGGTTATTTGAACTGCGAGAGGTTTTTTTTTTTGCGCGGCGCTCGGCAGCACTCGGTACTCGGCACTTTACCCGGTCGCCCACAGACTGACAGGGTATGACAGCAAAAAACTGAGCTGCGTTTCAGGCGAGTCTTGGATTTGAACTGAGTTAGGGTCGTGTCGTGTTGCCGTGGATGCCCCAGTGAGCCCCCAGTGAGATTTCGAAAGAGCAAGCTTATCAAAAATAGTGCGCATCACACTTAGCAGAACTTTTGCTTTTGGATAAATCTCGTTCCATGAGCTGAGCATAACATTGCGCACGTTTTGTGCGATAACATTCGGAGTCCGAATCGGAATTCGGAATCAACAGATTAGTGCCAAAATCTTTTATTTGCATATCACATTATATGGTTGCCTAGAGCTCTAGGCAATCGGGTTAGAAATCAGGCACTTAATCGTTTCTTTCTATATATTAATATTTCTACTCTTTCCATTTCGCGTTATCAAATTTAAGTGCTGGATGCTTTTAGCATCGAGTCGTGCAAATAGAGCAGGCTCTTTGAGCGGCTGATAAGGTGATAACGGGCAAATAAAGGCACGGCGCAAAGTTTGCCGCATGTGCGTGTCTGTCTGACCCGATCGCAATGAATCGAATCTTTTAGATATTTCTGCTTTTCCGCAATCGACTTTTCCATCGTTGATCGTTGCAACCCAAGCGTTTCCAATTCAACGATATCGATTGTCGCACAGCCAATGCGTCCGGTGGAAAAAAAAAGGCGCAAATTGTAAACATGCCGATTGCGATTGCGCACTTAAGCGCGCTTACTGCACATTGCTCTTTGAGGGGCTAATCAAATTTGAAAATCATTTGCACTTAATAAACTTAATAAACTCATAAGAATACACAGTACGAATCGATTCATGAATATTCATTGGCAACCGGCTGTCATGGGAACCCAGAATGCTATTAAAAAACGCGAATGGGGACCAACTTTCCCTACGGAGTGTGGCGTTAATTAATGCCGGACAGACAGAAATACAGCTAGCATTAATTTCAGATAAAAAATATATCATTAAAATTTCATCACCTGCGATTGTGCAAGCTTTTATAGTAGATTTCCGATACTCGGTACTAATTCAATCTAATAGATCTTGACACTCTCAACACGTAATTATCAATTGACATCTATGATTTATGTCTGAGAAATGCATAATCCCCATCAAATACAAACTATAAATGTAATATTTTATCATTATATTACGGTATGATTATTGTATACGATAGTATTATAGTTCTATGTTGATTATAAGCATATATTATTTTTTCTTCTTTTATATCTTTCTGAATTGCCTTAATTTCGATTGCAAACTTTCTCTTTGAATATTGTTTTCAGTTGGTTGTAAGGATACAGACGTACTTGTTCTATATATGCAGCTCAGATCATTAAACTATGACCTCCCAAAGTTCGAGCAGCGTCTGCGATTATTCGATTAGCATTTTAAACGCGTATGGCACATAATGTAGATTTATATGTAAATGTTTTTTTTTTTTACTTTGAACTGACCTAGCATAAGCTAGGTTTATTTCAGTCGAACTCCGATATTCAAATCGCGCCTGACACAGATATTACTGAGCGACTTATAGTCTGTTATGGCGTCGACACTTAATTAAATCAATTACCTATGTAAATCAAACTCTATGGAATTTATTATATTCCATTTTATTGGTGCTATCAGTCTGCAGTTCGTTTAGTATAAGACCATTAATTGATGTGCGAGGGTAAAAGTAACATACTATATTTACATACCTATAAATATCAAGTCATTCAAGTCGGACGTTAGATTTTCCGTAAACTGAACGCTTCTCAAATATTTGGCAAAATGTCGCCTCCCAACCTAGACCAAACTCTTGCCGGGTCCGCTTATCAGCGCAGTTGATAAGCGAATGCGAGAGGAACTCGCTTGTGTTACGAGTGGCAACAGTCTGGTTAGCCGACTAGTTAGATGTTACGTGGCTGCTCTATAAATCTATATAAATTCTGTTTATTCATGGATTGGCTCAATCGAAGACGCATGAAAACAGGCTAAACATGTTGAATCGAAAGAAGTCGCCTATGAGCTACCCTACGGATCTGTAACATTTTCGCTTCTAGCCGAAACATTTTATTTGCCCATCTATGAGATTTTTAAATAAGTTGTAAACATTTTTCAATTTCAAATAGGTTTTATTCAAGTTAGTTAATTTCATAGTTAATTTTAAAGTTCTTTTTTAAATAAAAAAAACCGTATGCGTACCTAATATATTAGAGTAGATCCCAGAATTTCGTTTGTTATGTCTAATAAAGCGGCAGAGTATATTTGTGTTTTTTTTTTTTACTCATTTTGCATATTAAATCGCTGAACTATGATATATAAATGGTATGATTAGTATTCAAATTTTCTAAGAAACTCTTTCCGCAGTCCAAAATTCATGTAGTTTTTTTGCAAAACCCGCTTGTCTAGCCAAATAGACCTCTTGCCCTCAATTTATACAGTGTCTATAAGGCCATAAAAATCCAGGGGTTATAAAACTCATACAAAGCCGGCCTATCAATCGCTTATCAATATTACAATATAAAAACCATATACAAAAAGCAAGTGCAATAATCTGTCTAAAGCTCGTGTTAATCTGTCTGATGTTCACTGAATATATGTTATATATAATTGTATTATTCAAATCAATTAAACGGTACCATGTAAATTGAAAAATATTCCAACTGATCACAATCGGGAGCAAAGCTTATTTTGCTGCTCAGTTCAATTGAATCGCATAGCCCAAAAAAATATTATTATTTTGCGACTCACCTCTTGATAGGGTAAACCGATAGTACCGATAGGAGGAATCTATCAATATCTATGTATACTACTATTATGATCGCTATAATGCTTAGGAGTATCAAAATAAAGTCGAATCGAATGGCTTAGGTCGCCAAGAGAGCGAGAGAGAGAGAGAGAGAGAGAGAGGAGGAGTCATACTAAAGATCAATGTCTTGCTCTATGCCGATTATAATTTTAAATCGAGATAACGTTGCTGCGCTCAACTGGAAAATACCGAAAGTTAAGTATAATTTTAGGGATAATAAAAATATAATAGAACCACTTTGTGATCGGGCGAGTAAATAAAAATAAAACTGTTTCTGGAAGCTCTGAGAACTCCGACTTACGTATAGAATTTTCGGCAGGTGTACGGTGTAAGCTCTCGGGTATCTCAAGTATGCTCGTCCGTAGTTTTCCACAATCTTATGTATTTTTATGGCTTTGTTTATGAGTCAGGCAGTTGCTTCTTCAAAATGCCTTATCAGGTTCCGAAACTTTTCCCCTAAATTTACTGATCATGCCAGAAATCTATCTTTCTATTGACAAATTCTAGACTGCCCTTGAAAACTTCTAAAGGCCTGGTAATTATGATAATAACGCTTCGAAATTTATGCTTTATAGCATCGGCAACAAGACCATAAAGAGTAAACATCGCATTTTAAATATTTTTGTTTTTAGTTTATTACTCATACACATATATATATATATATATGTGTGTGTGTGTGTTTGTGAGTTTATGTATATGGACTTTATATCCCCAATATTCGTGAGTGACAGCTTTTATACGTCTATTTTATACATCAAATCAACAAAGAGGTTTTATTTTCTTCTTTTCGAATATACACATGTATATATATAAACGTTATAGAAGTAAGTGGTATTAGTATATGAATAGATCGAGGAATGAAACTCGTTAGTTGCGAGACTACAATTTTTAGACTTAAGTAACTAATTACGAACTAGAATATGCGACGACTGTGCACATATTTATAGCATATAGCATATATATTTGGTAAGTTGGGACGTCTGGTGCCGTAGCTGTCGCTCAGGGTCAAGGAATGCTTTCTTCTTCGATGTGCATGAAGTTGTGGGGCTTGGATCGAATCAACTGCCCGGAATTGCAGCGCATGTGTACAAAATTTGGACCTGGTTGAACACAGTCGCTGCAAGACGGCAGTTACATTGGAACTTAGAGACTGCTTCTTGATGTTCTACTATGAGAGATGATGAGGTTGATCTGAAGGCATTCCTTTGATCGAGCTCCGTAACAAAATTCATTGACTAAATGTGCTAGCTAGATATTATGAACGTTACGATGAAGCTGTGTGCGGTTTTCTTATATAAAGAGCGATAGAGATTTGTGGTTCCATACAGCTCAGCGAATCCATACGGAATCATGAGTATTGTGTATTATGTGCGCGTGCGTCTGGAATGTAACTAGGGAGGGGGGGGGGAGGAGGAGGAGGGTATACTCCGCTGATCTCTCTCTAATTGAAGAGTCGCTTCAGTATACTCTGAATAGTCGTCACGGACTGATCCTCGATAAGGAACGTGCGATGGTTGCCCTCGACTGTGTGCACCTCGACGGGTTTTGTGCAAACCTGTAAAAAGAAAGCATGTCAAATTAGTATTGCGATCGAGGAACTCTCTCAATCTTGCAGTCTTACCTCCTTCAGGCGATAGTCCTCATCCAGTTTAGCCGAGTTATCGGTGGGCTTAACCAGCGTAACCTTCGATTTCAGCTTCAGCTTGGGTGTGAAGCTATCAGCCAGCTCCAGTTTCTTGTAGAACAGTTTGGCAGCCGTTTTGATCTGCAGAGAAACAGACAGAGAGAGAGAGAAACACATTTGGTTAGATCCTGATTCGAGTTGCTCTTGGTCTTGCTGTGCCACTTACCGTTTCCGCAGGCTGATTGATCTCAACGCTCAACAGCTCCGCGAACTTCTCGAGCTTCTCCTCCCACGTGGGAATCACCAGCAGCAAGCGTACCAGCTATAAGAACGAAATGTATATAAATATCAGATGATTCTGTTCATCATACATTCTTCCGGTCGACTTACCGATTTGTAGTCAATGTTAGCCAGCACAATGCCAAAGTAGGCCAGGCCGTAGCTTCTGTTGCTGTTGTCATCGTCGACGGTGTAGCGCTGCTTGAAGCTGCTCGTGTACCAGTTCACATAGGTGGGCGCACCGTCCAACATGACCACGTTGGCAATTTCGTTGGTCTCCTCCAGAATGCCGGCCATCACGTAGGTGAGCAGGCAGCCGAAAGAGTAGCCGGCTAGCTTATAGGGTCCCTTGGGTTGAACTGTGCGCAGCTGCTTGATGTAGAACTGTGCCGCAGCCTCCACTGATTCGAGGGGTACAGTGTTGGTGAATTGCAGACCGTAGGCGGGCACTTCGAGACGTTTGGCCAGCGGAACCAGTGCCGAAGCGAAACCCTCGATCGGTGCAATGAAGAAGATCGGTGTCTGTTTGCTACCCGCCGTTGCGGCTGTCTCCAGTTTCACAATCTCCTCGGTGGGTATCAGTGCGGTCGTGAAGACCACCTGAGTGCCATCACCCAGCGGGCTGGCGGTACGTGATGGAGGTGTTGACTTGGCGACAGGTTCAACTGCGGCAGCAGCTGCGGTTTCTGTTGTCGCCGGTTTTGGTGGCTCAGCTCCGCCATCCATTTGCTTGAGCGCACCGAATGTGAGCTGACGAATTTCCTGCGTGGACAGCACAATGTCAAAGTTACGCTCGAGGGTCTGCTTGATTTCGGCTCCCATCAGCGAGTCCATGCCCAGATCGGCCAGCGAAGCGCCATCCTGAATGTTCTTGATGTCACGCAGACCCAAAATGTTCGAAATGGTCGAGATGAGACTGACTCCCGCAGACGAATCTGACTTGCGCTTCTCGGCAACCACCATGGATGCAAGCACGGGATGCGGCTGTTGCAGGAACAGATCGATAGTCTGCAGACACGATGGCATACGCTGGGGTAGCGTACCTCCGATGACGGTATCGTTGTCACCGAGATTCTCTAGCACCAGACCGGTATCACCGATCGCTCCCCACTGAATGGACGTGCCAGGGAATCCGCTTATTTGACGCTGCTCGCAGATACGCTCCATGGCCGAGTTGGCCAGACCGTAGTTGGTTTGGCCAATGTTACCGCGACCGCACGACACACTCGAGAAGCAAATGAAGTAGTCCAACTCGGTACAGATTGTGCGAGAATATTGATCCAGGTACTTGGTGGCTGTCACCTTGGGATCGGCCACAGTCTTGAAGTCCTTGGCGGTCTGATCTTCGATCAGAGCATCGCGCAGCACCGCGGCCAAATTGAAGATGCCTCCGACCAGGGCCAACTTGTTGCTGGTTTCCAGCAGCTTCTTGGCACCGTCAGCTGTGGTCACATCGTTGGTATCGATGACCACCTTGACGCCACGTTCCTGCCAGCGACGGATCATCAGACCCTGGTAGCCGGTCTTCACACCCGATCGCGAGGTCAGAACAATGTAGCGAGCTCCGCGTGTGACCAGCCAGTTGGTCAGCTCCAGACCGAAACCACCAAGACCTCCGACCAGAATGTAACTCTTCTCCGGGTGCATGTAGGTGCGTGGAATGGCGTTGACCAGACGCGGCTTGGGCAACAGCGTCTTCTTGCCGTCCTCCTCGTCGCGCACCTTGATGACCACCTTGCCGATGTGCTTGCCCGAAGCCATGAAACGGAACGCCTGCTCCACTTGCTTGTCATTAAACACCGATGTGGGCAGCGGCACAACTGCGCCGCTCTTGATACCCTCGGCAACGAGTGAGACCACTTGGTTCTGCATCTCCTCCTCGCCCTCCATCACACTGTCCAGCAGAATGCCATGGAACGAGGTGTTCTTCAGGAACACCGACATGCCTAGCGGACTGTTGTTGCTCAGATCGAATTTGCCAATCTCCAGGAAGCGTCCGTTGAGACCCAGACAACGAATGGAGGCCTGCAGCTTCTCCTCAGATAGTGAGTTGAGCACAAGATCAACACCACGTCCCTGGGTCTCGCGCATGACCAACTGCTCGAAGGATGTGTCACGCGAGTTGCCAATGTTGCGTGCCTGCAGCTTGGGGAAGCGTTTCAGCAGGAATTCGCGTTTCTCCTTGCTGCCCACCGTGGTGAAGACGGTCAGGCCATGATGCAGGGCAACCGAAATGGCAGCCTGTCCCACACCACCGGAGCCGGCGTGAATGAGAATGCGTTCACCCTTCTTCATCTGGCCACGCACCAGCAGAGCGTAGTAGACGGTGGCATAGACACACGGCACTGTCGAGGCCTCCTCCATGGTCCATTTCTCGGGAATCTGCCACATCATGCGCTTGCTGGCCAGGCAGGTGGTGGCCAAAGATTTGGCCGGTACCATGGCCATGACACGACGTCCGGTAGTGTCACGACCGGCGAACTCGAGACCCAAAACACAATCCTGTTCGGCCAAATCACCGGGCAGAGCATCGGCAGCCAGTTTACCCGACGACAACATGACATCACGGAAATTAACCGGTGCATAGTAGACGGTGCACGTCTCCAGATCCTTCTTCGAGCCGGTATCGGTCTTGGCACCCTCGATCCACTTCAGCGAGGCCAGATCACCCTTGACCAGTGCGTTCACATAGGCATGCTCCACCTGCAGTGTAGCCTGCTGTGTCTCCAGTTTCAGATGGCGATAGGTTCCCCAGTTGCCGTTCTTAAGTACATTCGAAATCAGATCCTTCTCCAGCTGCTTCACGTAGAAGGCTGACGTTAGCGAGAACTTCTCGGAGACGGCATCCTGTACGAAAACAAGACGTGCCAATTTGCCGCCATTCTCGTTCTTGATGCATGTCATCAGACCAACAGCTCCAAAGAGTTCCTCGTTCTGGCACACCACATAGACGAATTGCTCCTCCGTTGCGGCCGTGGCCAGCGCCGCCTTCAGGCTGTCAACCCAGTTGAAGTTCTGTTCGGTGACCGGAACAATGATCGTTTTACGTGTCTTCAGATCGACGCGACGGCGGGCGAGCACAAGAACTCGGGTAACGCCCACGGCTTGCTCCTGCACGGCAACAAATCCAAATTTCTCGAGCAGAGAACGTCCCGTCTTGGTGTACGTGCTAAGGCTCTCCTCGAAGATCAGGAAACCAGTATCGCGTATGCTGGCAATGCTGTTCTCCAGCGTCTTGGTATCGGGACGTGAGAGCACATCCAAAGCGAAAACAAAATGACAATTTTGTTCGACCGGTTCCTTTAGAATATCCTTGGATATCACACGCACACCCGAATCACCCAGTGCATTTGTGATAATCTCCTCGTTTCCGTTCGAAGTGACTACGGCAACATCACCCGTCAGCACGGGTTCACCCTCGATAATCTGCAGCAAATGATTTGCGAGCAGCACATCGGGATTACGTCCATTGGCCAACTCGACACCCTTTAGCTTGACGGCACCGCTAGAGTTCTCAATGATCAATTGAATGGCCACGTCCAGGGCATGCAGACGTGCCTTCTCCGTGTTCTCGTTCAATTCGAGGGTATTGTTGTTGGGCACAAAGCTGTAACGTTCCAGGGTGGGTGGGTTCTGGGTGCCGGGACGACGCTGAGCCAGCGATGCCTTCAGTCCACGCAGCTCGACGCCGCCGCTCTTGATCACATTGATGTCGTTGTACCAATCAACGGGTAGACCGACATTTGTCTGCGATTCCGTGCTCAGCTCATTGATAAGCTGCAAGTGCTTGAGAGGATTAATGACAGCCTTCTCGATGCGCGTGGGCAGATACAGTTCGCGCAGATTCTTGCTCAGAATGCTGAACTGCAGCATGGTATCCATGAAGCTGATCCAGTTGTCCACCCACTGCAGATGACCGGCCGAGGCATAGGTATCGGAATCGACAATGCCGCGGAAAATGCCGCCATAGTCGTAGCCGCGCAGACGAAGCTCCTTGTAGACATCATTGGTGGCCAACGGCTTGGCCACGGTGCTCGGTTTCTGTGCGTCCAGCGGCAGCTCCTCGTTGTCAATGTTTTCCGGTATGGTTATCTTACCCGAAACGGCCAAGCTGCCGCTCTCACAGATCTCGAAGTTACCGGTGCCGTCAAAGAAATTGATACCGAACTTAACCACGGCGCTCTTGTTCAGAATTGTGGCACGATGGAAGACCAAATTCTCGAGCACCACTGGTGTCTTATGGAACTCACCGCCACGCATCTTAGCGAAGGTCATCCAGGCCAGTGTCATGTAGCCGGTGGCCGGGAACAGTATGCGTCCGTCGATGGTGTGACCAGCGAGGAAAGCATCCTCCTCCTTGGACAAATCAACCTCGACAATGGTTTCACCCGACGTGGTCTCCTTGCCGAACTTGGCAACCAACCATTTCTGAGTATGATCCCAACCAACCTTCGAGTTCAACATGGGTGTACCACGTCCAACGGGATAGCTGATGGGACGCACCAGGTTCAATACCTGCGGCTGAGCGCCGGCAGCGAAAAGTTTACCCACATTGGTCAGGAAGAACTCCACGTTGTTCTCATGTCCGCGCTTAACCAGACTCAAATTGGTTGCATCCGGGCCAAGGGCACGCTTCAGAATTGCCTGCAGCAGACCGTGCGGTGCGATCTCAATGGAGATGGCATTCTTGGGCACATGCTGCAGTGCTTCGTGGAAGAGCACGGGCGATAGCAAATTGTTGACATGATACGCAGCCGACGATTGAGCGGCAATGGTATTGCCCCACGCAGACTCGGGTATGCTGGTGCTCAACCAACGTGATGTACGGTTCTTTGCATTGGGAATGATCTTCTCCAGACTCTTGCGTAGCTTTGGTCCAGCATCGGCAATATATTTGCTATGGAATGCATATCCACTGCTGTTCACTGCCTTGGCAAAGACACCTTGGGCATTGAGCTTGGCAACAAGCGCTTCGATCGATGCATCCGGTCCGGAGATGGTGCAGTTATCCTCGCTATTGTGACAGACTGGGAAACAATCGCTGGGCACAAGTTTGTGGGCATCATCCCAGCTAAGGCCAACGGCAGCCATTTTACCCTTGGGCAATTGTGTGTCCAGGATACTCTTGCCACGCCAGTAGGCGGCCAGGACAGTCTGTTCGGGAGTGAAACAACCGTCGGCATAGGCACAACCCAGTTCACCCACCGAGTGACCAATAATGCCATCGGGATGAATATTCAACGAGCTAAGCAAATCCGTTAGAGCAACCTGCATGGCGGCAATCGAGACGAACGAGTTGAGTATGTTCTCGAAGCTCTTGTCCGTGGAGCGCGTGAGCACATCGATAAGATCGACTCCCTCTGGTTTGAGTACATCGGCACAACGTTGAATTGATTTGGCAAATACATCGATCTGCATCAGATCCTTGGCCATGCTGGCCCATTGGCTGCCCATGCCCGAGTAAATGTACCATACGGGACGCTTGTCATCGCTAAACTCGACAACCTCACGCTGCAGGGATCCCTTGTTGTTGACCACGCTGTAGCCGCGATAATAGTGCAGGGGAATCGGCTTCGAGTGAATGTCGTTGATCAGCTGCAGATACTCATCGTCATCGTTGTGATCCGCTGCTGATTCGAGCAACTGTTGCACAGCCTCGAAGGTGCGACCAGAGGCAATCACCACCTTGGGTGAATCGTTGCGTGGCGTAAGGGTCTTGGGTTTGGGATTCGACTTGAGAATAACGTGTGCATTGGCACCGCCAAAACCGAACGAGTTCAGACCGATAATGCCGCCATTCCACGGCAGATTCTTGTCCACAACCTTGAGACGTCCGTCAAGCAGACCGTACAAGTCCGGGTTGGGTTTGTTGTAGTGCAAATTGCCGGGAATAACACCCTCCTCCATGGCAATAAGTAGCTTAGCCACTGAGCACACACCCGACGCGGGTTCCGAGTGACCCATATTGGATTTTACGGAACCAATCAACAAGGGACTGCTACGGTTCTTGCAGAAGAAGTCAGTAATCGAGTTCACCTCCTGAGGGTCACCGACCTTGGTGCCCGTGCCGTGAGCCTCCACATAGACCACCTCGTTGGGGTTCAGGCCAATTTCTTCGTACGTTTCGCGTATCAAACGATTTTGCATGCTACCAATGGGATAGGTAATGCCCTGCTCCTTGTAACCGTCGGTATTGGTGCGTACATTCAATATGGATGCATAGACACGCTTGGCAGCGGATGCACGCTGCAGAAGCAGCACAACACAACCGTCTGAACGCACATAACCATTGCCAGACTCATCGAAGGCTTTGCAGCTACCGTCCGGGCTCAACATGTTCAGACGCTTGAACTGCAGCGACATGGTCGGTTTCAGGATGAGACCAGCACCGGCCACCAAAGCGTTATCGATCTTGCCCTCACGCATATCCGAAAAAGCCTGTTCCAAGGCGTACAACGAACTGGAGCAGGCGGTATCGATGCTGTAACTGGGACCCTTGAAATCGAAGGTGAACGAGATGCGATTGGCAAACATGGCACGTGCACATCCAGTCAAACCGTAGCCATTGACACGATCTGGATCACAGCACCAATGCTGTTCGGTTTCCGAGGTGGAGACACCAATGTAGACACCAGTACGGGAGCCACGCAAATCGGTTGGATTCAAACCGGCATCAATAATAGCCTCGTGCGTCAACTCGAGCATGATACGCAGCAGTGGATCCATGCACTCGGCCTGCTTCTGATGTACACCAAAGAACTGTTGATCGAAGTTTTCCAGATCCTCCTGCTTGATCTTGCCCATTCTGTCGGGCAGGCCATAGAGACCTGTCGAACAAAGAGAGAGAGAGAGAGAGAGAGAGATTAGACTGAGCTCTGTTTGAGCAGTTCATCTCCAGACTTACCGCGCTCCCAACGCCGGGGATCATCGTTTACCATGTCGACACCATCAAAGAGATTCTGCTTGAATTCGTCAATGTTTGAACTTTCGGGTAGACGTCCGGAGAAACCAGTGATGGCGATTTCATCGTTCACCTGCTGCTGGCGCGGCACATAGTGTCCACCACCCAGGTCCAATTGGGGGGCAGTACGTGTCGTCGCCGGATCAGCGGTGATAACTTCTTCGGCAAAACGGGCTGGCATCTTGTTGATCTCCTCGAGCTGCTGCTGGTCCTGCTGATGCTGATGATAATTGCCTTCTGCAACTACTATGGTGGCTTTCTCCTTCGAGGTGCTTGGTGTTAGCTGCTCTCTTGAAGCGATCGCGTCGAAGGCGTCAGGTTGATGCGAATTATCTTGTTGCTGTTTCTTATTTCGACGGCGTCGCCGACGACGATGTGCTCGTGCAGTTTGACCGTTATTTTGTGCAGTGTGCGTGCTAGCGTTATTCTCCTTGAGTGCAACAGCTTGCTGATCCACGGCGTGCAACAGCTTCTAGCGACTGTGGGAAGATCAAAATTACAAATTATGTATGGGAAATAAACTAATGTTTTACATATATATTTTAAAAATAGTATGAGGAGCTTTAAAATGCACCTGAATCGGCATAATGATAATCGGCTGTTATCGTTAATCGAATGATCTGCAATCACGTTGCAAACGAATTATATAATTAATATTCGAAATAATACAATAAAAATGACATAATGTCAATCTATAATCTGATTTGTATTTGCTTTTGGACTAGTCGACTACGAGATACCCTTTGGCCCTATTCTTATCAAACAAATCAAATTAAACATTTCAATTGATTACGTTTTTTCCATTGCATATTTTCAAGCGTACAAGATTTACTAATTGAATTTGACTCAACACAAATTTCCTATTTATATTATCTTTGCTAAATAATGATAATTTATATTATCTTCCCTTCACCTGTATATACATTTGCGAAAATGTGTGTAAAGCTTAAAAACACGCCATCTATTACTTCGTTTATCAGTTAAAGTTACATACACTGGTGGCAAAACAAAACGTAACAGTTGCGATGCGTTAACATAGCGCGTTAACAGATCTGCTCTTATGCTGTTGTGCGGCGCATCAAAAAGCTTTTTCAATGTTTTGGCACTCTCGCCCAAGCTCGCCAGACCCGGCGCGGCAGATTTGTAGTGGGCAGCAGCAATTGAAAATCAGGTGATTTCTGGAGAAGCTGTGCGCGTGCAGTGCGGCGTCTGGTCTCGCTCTCTCGCTCTCTCTCTTTGGAGCACTTGCGTGCTTGTGGCGTGATTATTGACTGCTTAACAGTGCGCGGCAGCATGTTTACATGTATGTGTGTGTGTACATAAAGTAATTTGTAATCGGTACATAACATAACAGTGCAACAAAAAACATGTTAACATAGGAGTGCGCAGGGTAGGCTCGCGCTCCCAGCTGACACAGCTCACACACACGCACACGGAGACGTATGCATGTCGGTTGGACACGCCGCTTTCTTATTCGCCGACAAAACTCGTACGATGTGCAGAATGGCACAACAAAAGCAATAGGGAAAAGTCAGTTAGAGTTTAGCTTGCCGGTTTGGCAACTCCGTGAGAGTTCATAAAAGAACAATAACAATGCGAAAAAGTAAAGCAAAGGCGAATGAGAAATACTCTAAATAAAGAAGGGCGAATTGGAAGAGAAATTTGCATACATTTAAAATTCATGCCGGCAAAATAGAAGTCTGCAGACGTGTCTATACACACACACCAGCACAAATATTTTTTGTATATATGGTATGTTTATGTTTGCGCGAGATTGTGACTGGGAGAGAGAGAGAGAGAGAGCGTAATGCGGCGGCGGCGTGCGTGGTAACGGAAAAGACGCCGCCAGAGTTTTTGAGCATTTGTTCTGTAAGCACAGCCGGCAAGATACGCACACACGCACGCACACACACACTCGCCGACGCACACACAGCCGCTCGTGGTAGTTCACGAGCGTGACGCCTGCTCATGAGCAATTTGTAGAGAGCGAGATAAGGTGGCGTGATTTTTCAAGTTCATTGAAGTATTATTCCCACATTTTAGTTGGTGGCGGCGGCGTCGTCATCATCTGTTCGCCGATCGTATTGTTTGCCAGGCATAACTTGAGCGTGTTTGCCAATAGCAACAGCCGAAACAACAACAGTAACAGCAACTACAGCAACAGTCACTCGAATATATCCTTTTACATTAATTACTTAGACGCGGCGTGTGTATACACCTATTGATTATCAGCAATTTCATCGCACCACAGTCCGAAAATTGCGTCATTATATACATAAACAAAGGTGTAAACAACAGTGCCTGTAAGCAATAAAAATAAATAAAAAAAATAGTAGCACCCTCTACTTCTGCCTGCAGCCACTCAAGCGAATACTGTCAGCGTAGAGAGACATTTGCAGCGTATTATTTCCATCTTGTTTCATGCACTTGTTTCTATTTTCACATTTATCGATTGTGGGGTACCTGCACCTAGCCTACATAATGTGAGATACACACACATACATAAGTATGTATATGCGCAGATACGCATCGTACCACCCACGCGACAGGTCTACTTGAGTCGTACGAGGCGCGCGCCCGCCTCAAGTTCATTGTCAGCGGCGATAAGCGTCGAGAGTATGAGGTGATTAGCTCGAATTGCTATATTGTATATAGTGATAATGGTTTACTAAATGTTTTATGAAAATTAAAAAAAAAAAACTATTTATGTTCTCCATGCCTAATCTGAATGTCTTTTAATGTTCATTCGTTTGATTAATGCGTAGAGAATTTTATTATTGATGAATAGAAATTATTCCAATCAATTGCTTTTCCGTTACTCTTCATGGAAATCATATAAGTCGAGCGCCTTGTCAATTAACAGACGAAACCCTATCAAGTCCGAATAAATCCAATGCTAAGTTGACATTAATGTGCATATAGTACAGATATATGTATGCATGTATGTGTATGCGTTCTATTACGAAGCCTATTAACTTTAATAAAAGTCGCAATTGTGATGATCACACGCTGAGCTTCTTCAGATAAAACTATTCGCGGGACCGAGATGATTTGGAGTTTGGTCTATAATAAAAAACAGTACTAATATTATTCCGGCAATGAGCGGAAAATTTCGCTTTAAAACAATATATGGAATTTGTTTATCAGCGTCATTTAAGGGGGTCCAGACGGTCAAAAGTTACAGCGATGGACGTGAGAAACTATTACGGTCGAAAGTGCGATTTTTTTTTTGACACTTTGTACTGAATTTTGATCGTCTGATCTTTTTTGCAAATTAATATATAAATATTATATTAGTTATAATTACAATATATTAATATTATAAGTTAGTTTCCTGCTCATATACTCGTTTTAATAGTTTTGCAAATCCCTTGGGATATATGAATTTCTAGCCATAACATTTTCCCAGTTGCTACTGCTGCTCCTTTTTTTCTGACCTAACACTCCACGCTTAACATGCATACGGATGTCGGATGTATGTATGTTTGTGGCTATGTGTGTGTTTTCTCCACTGAGTACATACCTAAAAATCAGGCGATTCCTCGACGACGACAGCTGTTCTGTGAGTCAATTCAGCAACCACTTGGCCTGTGCGTACGAGCGTGTGTGTGTGTGTGTGTGTTAGTTAGCTAAAAGTCGATTGGCGGTTTTCGGCAGTTGGTCCTTACTGCGCTGTTGAAAACCGTTGACAACTTCTACTGTATGATGCGAAAAACACGAATGAGATCAAAAAACAGTTAATTATGTTTTATGATCGATTGGCTGTGTGGCACTTTTACTTGAAATAATTCCACTGTTCGAATGTTCGTTAATTGATATTATTATTATTTATTTTTTTTTTTGTATTTAATTCGGCCATACACTTTGCTTTGTGTCTGTGCAATTGATGCGAAGAACACTTGTAAAGGGATAGCGGTAAATGGCAAAAGAACCGTTTACTTTTGCGCGACGACCAAACGACGAAATGCGAAACAACGAATAGTCGCGGCATCAGGTGAGCGACGGCTTTTATACGACAACAGCGGCTGTAGCAAAAGCTTCTCTTCTCCGCTGCTGCTGCTGCTGCTGCTGCTGTGCGCAATGAGAGAGCCATGTCCAGAGAGAAAGAGAGAGTGAGCGAGCGCGAGCTAGATAAGGCGCGCACTGGAAAGCTCTCAGCTGCTGCTGCTGCTCTCCGCTGTTAACCTTTTTGGTCGCGACGGCCGGGCTGCTGTTAAAATGTTATTCCTATGTTGTTGTTGCTGCGCTGTTGCCCTTGTAAATGTGCAGAAATGTGTGTTTGAATTATTTTTTAACAGAGATAACAGTGCTGGCTGGCTCGACTGTAGAAATGCGTGACACTTCCCGCGGAAAATCAGCAGTTTTTGGAATCGTACCATATGCATGTTTATATATTTTGAGTACGTCTTGACTGATAAGCGCGTGAAGTGGCGTGCAGGAGCAGCGGTAGTGGGTTTTGATAATCGATCGTCTTATAGATGAGGGTACTGATTAAATTGTTTATACTTATATATGTACATATATATGTATGGTAACACGTATGTAATTTGAAACTGTGATTCATCAGACGCGCATACATATATGTGGCACGCGCTTGAAATGGGAACTACAACAATAACTCGAAATGCTAACAAAAATAAAAACAATTTCAATTTGTGCTGATGACACTTAGACAGTTCTGAGTCGGTATAATAATAGTATATCTAATCGGTTCGTGCACATTATACACTAAAATTAAGGTTATAAAATAACTGTTGCGAGAGAGTACTATGTATGATTATGTAAAACCCGTTCAATGATCTGTAACGTTTGCGCCTCCTTGAGAAAAGTTCGATGTGTTCCCTCGACGACATGCATATCGATCTGAGCGCTGCAAATCTACAGAGAAAAGTGTTGGAAAATGTTATAGGTTGCTCGTTGGGATGGCCAGAAATTTCGGGTACCTCTTTCAATCCGTAGTCGTCCTGCGACATTATGGCATTGTGTTCCGCTGACTTAATGAGCACCACATCGCTATTGAGTTGCTTGACACCCTTGTAGCTCTCGGATAACTGAAGCTTTTGCTTGAACATGCAGGCTGCCTTCTTGATCTGCGAAAAGACAAGAAGGCTTACGGTTTAGTCATGTTTAGTTTTTGCAGCAGGGAACAGTGTGCTTCCAGATCATAACAACGGGTTACAATAGTAGATGTGATTCTCATTCTCGCAAGTACTCGGGGTATGTTAATTTCTTGGTAACCATGCCAGTGCAGATAAGATTTCGATTAGGTTCTTAGTACTATTTTTGTATACAAGGTTTTATCTGCAGTGGGTTTTTCTATAGGGTTATGGGGTGTTCGGGAAAATAACTTACCACGTCCTTGGTTTGTTGAGTGTGTGCCGCCAAAGTTTCAGCCAGTTTGTCCAGCTTTAATGTCCACGAGTTGACGCCTTCGAGTGTCTGAAGAAGCTGCAGTCGAAGGAAGAGCATGATCATGCCGGGCAAGAGGATCGGCTGCTGCCAGCACTCACCTGATTGTAGTCCACGTCGGCGAGCAGTGCTCCAAAATAGGCCAATGTCATGGATTGCTGACGATTCAAATCGTCTGTCTGCTTCTTTGCCTCCTGCACGTAGCCACTGGCCATGGTGGGTGCTCCGTCCAGCATGATCACCTTGACGCCGAACCGACGCTGTTCCAGTGCCACACCAATTGCGTGGGCCAGCAGGCAACCGAACGAGTAGCCCACAATGTGATAGGGACCACGTGGCTGCAGCTTTTGTATTTGCTGCAAGTAGTAGGCGGCGCATGCTTCAATCGAGTCCAGAGGCACCTGCTCGGTGCACTGCAGTCCATAGGCGGGACACGAGAGCGACGCGGCCAGCGCCTCCACGGCTATTGTAAAGCCCTCGATGGGCGCCAGAAAGAAGACGGCCGGCTCGTCCGCCTTGCTAGTCGCCGCCTTCGATGGCAGACGCACAAGTACGTTCTGGGGTAATACTTCCTTGGCGAATACCTTGCGGGTTTCATCGGTCTGTTCGATGCTCGTCTGTGCAGACTGCTTGGCCGTGTGCTTTGGCGATGCCGTTGCCGTCGCAGCCGAACCGGAGGAACCCGCAGCGCAGGCAGATGCAGTTACCGCTGGTGTATCCTCCGTATCGATTTGCTTGAGTGCACTAAACGTAAGCTGACGTATCTCCTGAGCGGATAGCACCAGATCGTAGTTCCGTTCCAGCGTCTGCTTGATCTCTGTGCTCATCAGCGAGTCCATGCCCAGATCGAAGAGCGTCGTCTTGTCCTGAATGCTGCTCACGTCGCGCAAACCCATGATGTTCGCAATGGTCGCGATGAGACTCGGTCGATTCGATTGCTCCGTCTTGCGCTTCTCGGCCAGCACCATGGAGGCGAGCACTGGATGCGGCTGCTGCATGAAGCTGTCCAGCGTCTGTAGACAGCTAGACATGCGTTGGGGTAGTGTGCCTCCGACGACCGTCTCATTGTTACCCAGGTGCTCGATGACCAGACCAGTGTCGCCTATGGCGCCCCACTGTATGGCTGTGCCGGGATAGCCCTCCGCCTGGCGCTGCTCACAGATACGCTCCATGGCTGAGTTGGCCAGACCGTAGTTCGTTTGACCGGGATTACCGCGGCCGGCGGCCAAGCTGGAGAAGCATATGAAGTGCTCCAGTGCGGGACACATGCTACGTGACCATTTGTCCAGATGAATGGTGGCCTGGATTTTGGGTGCGGTAACCAACTCGAATTGCTTCACGGTTTGCATCTCGAAGAGCGAGTCCTTAAGCACGGCGGCCAGATTGAAGATACCTCCAACCAGAGCCACCTTGTTGCTGCTCTCCAGCATTTTCTTGCAACCCGCTGCCGAGGTGCAATCGCTCGCATCGACAACCACTTGCACGCCGCGTTCCGTCCAGCGTCGGATCATCAGGGCCTGGTAGCCGGTTTTCAGGCCAGAATGTGTGTTGACCACAATGTGACGGGCACCACGATCCACTAGCCAATTGGTCAGCTCGAGACCGAAGCCGCCTAGGCCACCCACCACGATGTAGCTCTTCTCGGGATGCATGTAAATCCGAGGAATCGCATTGATCAGCCGTGGCTTGGGCACAGCCGTAGACTGCTCCTCGTTGCGCACCTTGATGATCACCTTGCCAATATGCTTGCCAGAGGCCATGAAACGAAACGCTTTCTCAATTTCCCGATCCGCATAGACAGTGGTGGGCAGCGGAACAACCGCTCCACTTCGTATGCCTTCCTCGACAAGGGCCACAACTTGCTTTTGCATCTCCGCCTCGCCCTCCATCACACTGTCCAGCAGAATGCCATGAAACGAGGTGTTCTTCAGGAACACCGACATGCCTAGCGGACTGTTGTTGCTCAGATCGAACTTGCCAATCTCCAGGAAGCGTCCATTGAGTGCCAGACAACGAATGGAGGCCAGCAGCTTCTCCTCCGACAGGGAATTGAGCACCAGCTCAACACCTTCTCCGTTGGTCTCATTCATGATCAACTGCTCGAAGGATGTGTCACGCGAGTTGCCAATGTTGCGTGCCTGCAGCTTGGGGAAGCGTTTCAGCAGGAATTCGCGTTTCTCCTTGCTGCCCACCGTGGTGAAGACGGTCAGGCCATGATGCAGGGCAACCGAAATGGCAGCCTGTCCCACACCACCGGAGCCGGCGTGAATGAGAATGCGTTCACCCTTCTTCATCTGGCCACGCACCAGCAGAGCGTAGTAGACGGTGGCATAGACACACGGCACTGTCGAGGCCTCCTCCATGGTCCAATTATCCGGTATATTCCAGAGCAAATTCTTATTGGCCAGGCAATTGGTAGCCAATGACTTGGCCGTTACCATGGCCATAATGCGACGACCCTTAGAGTCGCGACCGGCGAACTCCAAGCCCAACACACAATCCTGATACGCCAAGTCGCCGGGCAGCGCGTCGACTCCTAGCTTACCCGTGGCTAGCATGACGTCACGGAAATTAAGCGGGGCATAGTATACGGTGCAGGGTTCCGACTTAGCATCCAGTTGACTGCCTGTGCGTGGACTCTCGATCCACGTGAGCGAAGACAGATCTCCCTTGGTAAGCGTATTGACGTAGGCCTGCTCGACGGTCAGCAGAGGCAGCTGCACATCCAGCGGCAAATGGCGATAGCTGCCCCAGTTGCCGTTACGATAGACATTAATGGACATGTCTCTGGCCAACTGATCGGCGTAGAAGGGTTCACTGAGGGCAAATACGGGCAGACCGGCGTCCTGCAGCAGATATAGTCGCAGTTGATTGACGCACTGTTCACGCCGCAGGCAATTCACGAATCCCAGCGCACCCGTACTCGGTTCACCTTGAGCGACCACGTAAACCAGATTGCTCGCATCGTTCTGCGCCTTGGCCAGTGCCGTCTTCAGCTCTGCGATCCATTTGAACTGATCGTTGAAGAGATGCACAACATGAGACTTCACGAGTTTTCTTTCGACTGGCTTTCTGGCCAGGATTAGCACACGATCGGTATCGTAGAGCTGTTCCAGTACCGTCACAAGTTGCAGACGCTTCAATTGTTCCTTTCCGCGGCTCTGGTAAGCAGCTGCGCTCTCCTCCAGCAGCAGAAAACCCGTCTCGGGCTTGAGAGTCTCCAGACCATGACGTAGCTGAACCTCGCTGGCCAACAGATCGATGGCATGGACAAAATCACATTGTTTGTCCACTGCCGCGCTGGCAAGATCTCCGACAATTACCCGTACTCCCGATTCGGCCAACGATGCAGTTAGCTCCGCTTCGCTGTGACTCGTTGTGGTTACTACGGCAAGATCGGCCACCAAAATGGGTTCGCGCTCGATGAGCTGCAGCAATTTGGGTGCGTTTAGACTCTCCGGCAAACCACTACGTGCGCCGGCAATCTCCACGCCCTTCACCTTCGCAGCAGCTGCGCAATTCTCGATGATCAGCTGCATGGCAACCGTGAGCGCGTTACTCTTGGCGCGTTCCGGATCCACGCGTGGCGTCACAGCATCCTGTTTGTATGGTACGAAACTGTAGCGCTCCAGACTGGGCGGATTCTGTCCGGCCTGACGACGTTGCGTCTGTGTCGTCTTCATGCGATGTATTTCGACGCCGCCGCATTTGATTAGCCCAATGTTTCGATACCAGGAGACGGGTGGCTTCTGCTGATGTTGCTTGACCAGCTCCAGATGTCGCAGTGGATCGATAACGATACGCTCGATCACGGTGGGTAAGTACAGCTCCCGCAGACTGTTGCTAAGTATGCGAAACTGTAGCATGGTATCCATGAAACTGATCCAGTTATCTGCCCACTGCAATCGCCCGCTGACCGCCTGCAGATCTGTTTCGAGTATGCCTTGAAAGATGCCGGCGTAGTCGTAGCCACGCAAACGCAACTCCTTGTAGACATCCTTTGTCGTCAGTTTGCTGGCGCCCGGTGTGGCCGTGAGCGCAGCCAGATTCAGTTGTTCCTCCTGCCCGTTGACAATCAGTCGCATCTTGCCGGATGCAACCAGTGTGCTACCCTCGCAGATCTCGAAGCTACTGTGGCCCTGAAAGTAGTTCACCGACAACTTGACGGCCGCGGCTGCACTCAGACCAAGAATGGTGGCTCTGTGAAAGACCACATCCTCGAAAACGACCGGCGTGCGCTGATAGTCTTTGCCCTGCTGCTGCGCGAGCATCATCCAGGCCAGCGTCAGGTAGCCCGTTGCCGGGAAGAGTATGCGTCCATCGATTGTATGGCCGGCCAAGAAAGCGTTCTCCTCCTTGCTCAGATCGAGTTCGACGCACAGCTGACTTCCCTGCCGTGCGCCCTTGAATCGCGGATAGTTCCATTTCTGTCGATGATCCCAACCAATCAGCGAACTCAACATGGGTGTGCCGCGCGAAACGGGATAACTGATGCCGGCTCCGGTGCCTGGCAAGCGCAGCAACTGTGGTTGTCCACCTGCCGCATACAACAGTCCAATCTGACTGAGCAGGAACTCCGTGTTGTTGGGATGCGCGCGCTGCATTAGGCTGACGTAGCTAACCTTCGATCCCAGCGCGCGAAGTATGGCCCGGAACAGACCGTGCGGCGCGATCTCCACAATCAATGCATTCTCCGGTATATGCGAAATGGCCTCGTTGAACAGAACCGGCGATATCAGATTGTTTATGAAATAGGCGGCAGAGGCAGTGCGACAGGCGGGCGTCTGCCAATCCCGCTCCGGCACGCTGGTACTCAACCAGAGTTGGCTACGCTGTTTCGGTTCGGTGATCAAACGCTCAAGATTCTTGCGTAGCATTGGTGCCGCATCGGCTATGTAACGACTGTGGAAGGCATAGCCGCCCGAGCCAACTGCGCGCACAAAGATGCCTTTCGCCTGCAACTGTTCGATGGCCGCGTCCATGGACGCAAGCGGTCCCGAGACGGTGCAATTGTCGTCGCTATTATGGCACACGGGATAACAGTCTGCGGGTAGATGCGCACGAATCTCATTCCAGCCCAGACCCACAGCTGCCATCTTGCCCGGCGCCAGGCCCTTTGTCTCGAGCACACTCTTGCCGCGCCAATAGGCAGCCAGCACCGTCTGCTCCGCCGTCAGACAGCCATCCATATACGCGGCACCCAACTCACCTGCCGAGTGTCCAATGATGCCATCCGCGCGAATACCCAACGCACGCAACAGATCGGTTAGTGCAACCTGCACTGCCGCAATGGAGACAAAGGAGTACAGCATGTTGTCGAACAGACTCTCTTTCGAACGCGTGAGCACCTCAATCAGATCGAAGTCCATGGGAGCCAGAGCCTGGAGATAAGGTAAAAGGGAATATAATTGGAGATCGTTGCCATGTCATGCTGATTTGACAGATCGGATGATGCTCATTGAAAAAGAGAATTACCTCAGCACAAACTTGTATGGACTTGTTGAAGATCTCCAGCTGCATAAGATCCTTGGCCATGCTGGCCCACTGGCTGCCCATGCCGGCGTAGACAAACCAAATGGGGCGTGGCTCCTCTTCGTACGGCAATACTTCCAGCTTGGGTGAACCGCTGGCGCTGAGCACGGCATAGCCACGATACGGATGCAATGGAATGGATTGCGAATGGATGTCGTTGATGAGGGAAAGGAACTCGTCGTCGTTGCGATGCTTTGTGGCTGCCTCGAGCAGCTGCTGTACCGCCTGCTCGGTACGACCGGAGCAAATCACAAGTTTCAATGTTGCGCCAAGCTTGGCTTCGCATTTTCCCGGCTTTTCCTTGGCATGCGACTTGAGGATAACGTGCGCATTGGCACCGCCAAAACCAAAGGAATTGAGGCCAACGATGCCTCCACGCCAGGGCAGATTACGGTCTACGACTTTCAGTCGTCCCTCGACCAATGCCGGTACTGCCGGATTCGGTGTACGATAGTGTAAATTTTTGGGTATAATACCCTCTTCCATGGCAATTATCATCTTGGCCAGCGCACTAATGCCCGACGCCGGTTCGGCGTGACCCATGTTGGATTTAACCGAACCGATGAGCAACGGACTCGAACGTTTCGGATGGCAAAAGAAGTTGCCCAGCATGTTGGCCTCCTGATCGTCGCCCACAGGTGTGCCGCTGCCATGGGCCTCCACGTAGACCACCTTATCGGGATTAAGACCAATCTGGCCGTATGTTTCGCGCAGCAATTGATGCTGCATGCGACCGTCGGGAAACGTAACACCCTGCTCCTTGAAGCCATCCGTGTTGATGCCCACATTCAGTATGGAGGCGTACACGCGTTTTGCCTGCGTGCTGCGTTGCAGAAAGACCACGGCACAAGTATCGGCCCGGGCGTAGCCATTGGCCGCCGCATCGAACGTCTTGCACGATCCATCGTGGCTAACGATGCCCAGACGAAGAAATTGCAATGCGAATATCGGTTTCAGTATGAGATTGACACCGGCTACTATGGCGTAATCGCAGCGTCCGTTTCGCATATCCGTGTAGGCATGCGAGAGGGCGACCAGCGAGCTCGAGCACGCGGTGTCCACAATGAAGGATGGTCCCTTGAAATCAAACGTGTACGAGATGCGATTGGCGAACATGGCACGTGCACAGCCCGTCAGGCAGTAGCCATTGATGCTGCTCGGTTCCATGTTGGGAATTTCGTGTTCCGTCTCGACGAACGACAGTCCGATGTAGACACCGGTGCGGCTGCCACGCAGCTCCGTCGGATTGATGCCCGCATCGATAATGGCCTCGTGTGTCAGTTCGAGCAGCATGCGCATACACGGATCCATGAGCTCGGCCTGCTTTTGGTGTACGCTAAAAAAGGTATCGTCAAATTTCTCCAGATCCTCGTCTCGCATTTTGGCCATGCGCTCGGGCAGACCATATATGCCTAAATGCAGATGGATCATGCGGGCGAATTGAAACAGCGTGTAAATTTTAATAATTACCTGCCTCCCAGCGTCTAGGATCGCCGGTGACCATATCGATACCATTGAGCAGGTTGTACTTGAATTCCTCTATGTTACTGCTCTCGGGTAACTTGCCCGACAGTCCAGAGATCACGATATCCCCATCAGCAACGCTGGACTCGTCGCTCGCTTGTTGCTCTTTCTTCTTATTGGCCATTTTTGTTTTGCACAGTCTTCTTAGGGTTCAAGTGGTTCAGGGTCGGATTGGCTGGGCCTTTGCACTGTATGATGATAAACAAAGAATATTATAATTGGTGGGAACTTGCAAAACGGGACGACAGGACCGTTTATTATAATATAATTGAGAAAAAACATGCACTCCCTACGAAAATATTCATAAATGATCATAAACCATTTTCAAAACTAACAAAATTAAATAAATTATATATTATAGCTGTTGAACAATTGGAATTATATATAAATTATATTCTTTGATGTACATTTTCAACACAAATAATTTCATTTATTATTATATTATATTATATAGATTATATGATCCGTTTCTTTGGGTTCGAAGGCATTTCACTGGGGTCTTTAAGCTGATTAATTGATTTGAAGTCGATTTGCATTGGGTCATTTCGTATTATTTATCATGGATAAGTCTAAGCACTTTGCATATTCGATTGACACTAATCGAAAACGGTAAATATTCATCGGAATGGCCTTTGGCGTTGTTGCACTTGACACACACTCACGCACACACACACACACACACACACACACTGACACTTGACACTCACATTTCTGAGTGCGATGAACGATGGGAACGATCTTTAGTATCCTTGATAATGTTTTGGATTGGTTTATAAGCCAGTTAAGGATATACTCTGATGTTTTTGCTATTGTTTTCCTTTTCGATTATCCTGTCGATTATCCACTTTATCGCACTGTTATCGCTTCGACTTAAACCGACGGCACACTGAACGCGCCGCGCAGTGTTCGCATTGTTTTTATCCAATTTGCTCTGGGCGGGACAGCGCACAGTGCGAGCAAAACTGCATAAGTAATCGAGCCCATCCATAATAAATACTAAGCACTCGCCACAAAGAAATCGCCATTTCATAATGACTGCGCTTCAGGCGCGATCGTAATCCATTGAATAATTCATGATCATGCTAAATCGGATACGTTAGAAGCCTACACCCAAATATGTAAAAAAAAAAAATAAAACAAAAAACTAGAGAAAGAAAGAAAATTGCGACGCACACAAGGAACAAGGACAGGCAAACCGAGACACACACAAATAGTTTCAAATTTGTACCCATTCGGCCCACTGTCCGTGTCAGTGCCAGTGACCGCGCACATGCCCTGCTAATTAGTCCAAGTGTGCGACGCCATGTTGACACAGTTATTGTTGTTGCTTGCACGATACTTAATGCACAACATGCGATAAAGTACTTGCTGTGCACTAAACGATACTCGTTTAACAAATATCGATAGCATGTCGCACTAAACGATACTCGTGTAACAAATATCGATAGCAGGTCCTGGCAAACTCTAACGACTCGATACTTGCAATGCGATAGCTACTCGTTTTGCACCCGATAAATACCAATTTCGAATTTTATTGGTATTTATTTTTATTTATTTGCAATTATTTGTATTTATTTGCAATTAAAATAACTTTATTCCATCCACGCACGTAGCGGCTTTTGCATATTGTTCTTGCGCTGTTTGATTTTCCCGAACAACGGATTGTACAGGCATTCGTCCGCCTGAGCTGCTTTATAATTCCTTTTGTTGGTTTTCTTGTTGACCGGACTATAACGGGCTCCTTTCTTAATAGCACGCACTTTTGGCTTCGATTTTCCGCTAATCCTGCGCTTGCCGCTCGCAACTCGCGGCGCCTTCGTCTGCAAAACAAAATTGCATAACAAATATCGAGAGTAGGGAAACGCACGAAACTTACAATCTTTTTCGATGGCTTTTTCACTTCTCGTCGTTCTCGTACTTCCGGTATTTTGGTGTTCCTACTGAAGAACCGAAAGGGTATACGAATACGTTTATTCGTCAGCGAGAGTAGTCCCATATTCATACCGAGCTCAACCGAGAACTCTACAGCACGTTGTAATGAACCGTACGGACTGATGACCTCGTCCATGACAACGTCCTTGACCTCAGCGCAGAGCTCATCAATTGAGCAGCCTGTGCGAAAGATTTTGGGGATTTACTAGAGCTGGCATTTTCAGCTGGAAATACTTACACAAGTCTGGCTGACGACTCAGCAGATCGAGTATATAGGGTAACAGTGTTGTGGTATTTATTTCCATTTCAAATTTTTATAAAACTACGAAATTCAACTACAATTCGAGCGTATTTGTTAATGTATATGCAATTTCCAGAAATCAGTGTTCTCGAGAAATTGACTTTTGTGTGTAGGCTTACTGAAATCTACAATAAGTTGACAAGGTTGCAGGAATTATCTTTATTATAATATAAGATTGCAAATAACATTAGAGCTTAATAGTTTTCACCTTGTGATTTTTACCAAAGTCTCTGAACTAGATTTAAGCATACATCTTGCATTTATTATAGGTTATTCAACTAAAAAATTGATTAGCTTTTGCCATATTCTACTCTCCTTAGTAACTAATTGATTTTCTATTTGATTATGGCGCTGTCACTTGACTCTTATTCATAATCGATTGCAAACTGATTATAATCTCGAGTTTAGGTCAATTCAAGGTAGAAAACTGTTTGACGTGAGTAAATCCGTTTACCTTGTTCGCAAGAAACCCAACCTAGTATTTAAAATAACTAAAAACTAAAGCGGAATTTAAAATTCGGAAACAAAACATTGCATACCATTCTACATTAAAATAGAAATACAGAAACCCTGTTTGGTATTTAAAATAATAGTTCAAATTATATAGATTGTAAGGAATTAAAAATCGCGTATATTCCAAAGCAATACAACGAAATCCATCCCGTTGGCTTTTCGAATTTTTGGTGTATTTTTGCACGCAGATCGCGTGTACGATCAGCCTTGTAGCAGAACCTAAATGAATGTTAGGGCGAAGTTTTCCTATCGACAGTGACTAGACGTCTGACTGGGCACAGCACAGTAACAACGACTACAAATTGCGGCGGAGACCAAAAATAGATGGGAAAAAAATAAAAAATAAAAACAAAGCCCGGCAAAAAATGAGACGAAAAGAAAACATAGACGTGTGCTCGCGCGACTTCACCTGATCGGTCGGTCGGTGCGATCGTCGATAGGGCGATAGGCTGGCAACAGCAGACGGCATTCGGCAAGCCTTGACCTTGATCGCGCGATAGCCGGCACTGGAGGAAACCGTGCAACGTTGGGTGCGAGTGTATGCGTGTGTTTGCCGGGCTAGAGATCTCGAGAAACACGAATATGCGATGTGATTAGAGCAGCACAGCGCCGCGTGCTGTCGGCTGCGTGCTGTCCGCCTGCCTGCCTGCCGTCCACCTCGGCCGGCGGCGGCGCACTGATAAGTGATAAGACGGCGATTGGCCAGTCCGCCAGGCGCTGACACCAAAATGTAGGAAAAAAAAACCTACGGAAATTTACACCAAACATGAATTAGCGCGTGCCAAGAGAATTTTATTTTTTGTTTTGATTCCATTCCGGCGATGATAATGGCTGCGTCGCGTCGCGCTGCGCTTATTGTCGGAAGTATTGCCCATGAAGCCGTGTATGCTGCTGCTCGGCACATGTTTAACAATGTTGACTAATACGCGTGCTGGCTCGCACTCTCTCTCTCTCTCACGCGCTCTACCTGCCTTGGACCAGCCGTTTCGTATCACGTATACGACCCGCTGCCCTTCAAGATGCAGGTAATGCTGCTGCTGCTGCTGCTGACAGTATTTGAACCGATAACAGCGATCGTATCGATTCGTATACTGCAGCTAACAACAATTTTCACGGTTACTTAAAGGTGAGCCACGGAAAACGCTTGAGATAAGCCGCAGTCAGAGCCTGCGCGCCGAAGCAGAGCAAGAGGTAGCTGCCTACGTCAGAGGGGTCCCCGGGGTCTCCCAGCTAATGTGATGTAAGCGTAAGCTTGCGCAGGAAAAATCACTTGCGTCACACTCGATTCAAATCGCTCAAAGTTTGAGTGGAAATTAAAAAGCAAACTATATGGTATATAGGGTAGTGCGTAGGGTGTCGGGCTTCAATACTGATTTGATAGGCTTGAAACAGCTTACACGGGTTTCGGCTGATAAGACGAGTACATTCATTGTAGTTCAATCGTTCAATGTTTCAAAAATTCGGAGCACTTAGTACAGAAGGTCGGAGACCCTCTTCGATTCTTGGGTTCGAAAGATTTTCGAAAGTGACGCTTTATTTTAAAGGTGAAAAGTTGATGACAGATCCCTATGTGGCTTAGAGCTTAGCTTGTCTAAGACCGAAGACCTTCTTTGATCCCTGATAGTGTGCTTAGTATTAAAAGGGATAGGGCCACAGTTTAAATGGATTCAGTAAATATTACAATTATACATTGATTCCAGCAGTTCTGGAAAGGTTTCGAAGGGAGATAAGACAATCGTGCATTGAATCTTATAGATGTTTGATTATCAGGCTGATGCGATGATGGTAATAAAAGCTAATGTTAGAGACCCTTTATGAACTTTAAAAAGAGATGAAAATGCACTTTCGAATTGAATACATAATTTTTTCGTTTAATTACGGATTCGAGAAGACTATTTCAAATCGTTGATTCAATATTTCGTAATGGGTATTCTTCCATTCCCTTCTAATTTGCGTAACTCGTGACGGGGTGCCCAGGGTTGCACACGTAGACTCTACGGAGGAATAAAAAGCACGCGCCACGGCAAATATTTGCGTTTTCCACTCGTTTTTCAATTCGTTTTTTTTGTTTCTCTTTATTTTTTTTCTGTTGTTGTCTTAGAGTATTTTTAATCAGACCCCATGATACCCTATTGAAATCAATTGAAATTTGCGTTTACAATGGAATAGCAGGAGCTTCACCGATTTCTGCGTTCTTTCATAAAATTCTACTTCCAATTTCGTTATGTAAATTTAAAATACAATGAACAATGAGTTGAATCAACGTCATTATACGGTTACACCACAACTTGTGTCTGGTTCTTTTTCTGTATCTTTCGACCAATGTAGAAATAAATAAGTAAATCTTAAGTTTTTCTTAGGTATTAGAACTTTTGTTACCTATATCGTAATTATCGGCATTGACATCTGTATTATTGTATTGATTTCAATAACAATTTGTATTTTGTTTTGAAATAAACAAATTTGCCATGGAAGAAATCGGTACGTCTCGAATTGATTATATTACTGTCTCGTAGACAGTGTCTGCCGATTGCAATCGGTCTCGTGATATGTTCGCCATGTAAATAGTTGTTGCTCGAACCAGCTAGCCCTGAGGCAAACCTTATCGGTTTAGTTTGTGCTCAAGTTATGAGTCTTTGTTTTCAATTATTTTTTTTCGGTACAAAGTACGACTTGAAGCACACAGATCTGCTATAGTTAAATACTGTAAGAAGCTTAAACAATTTAAAATTTCATTTAATATATAATATAATAATTAATTTAATATATAATTAATATATAATAGTTTAATATATTTTATAAGCGTTTGTATTTCCCTTAAACACTACGCAAGGTGTGTTTATTTATTGTAAAACGATGCGCTATTTATGTTTCTTATTGGGTTTAACAGCTGAAAATTGCTTGCATAAATAAACAGCGAATTTTTAAGTGTATTGCAAAGCTACAAACACAGATTGGTAGCGCATTGATCATTTTATTTAACTCTCAGCAAGCGACTGAGCCTGCGAGAGAGAGAGCATCAGCGGGAATGATTCGACAGCAAAATAAAAAGTGTAGCATACCTGCAGGCTGCTGTCGTAAATCAGCTGAATAAAACGTGCAGTTATCGATAAGCAGTTTGACGAATCAAGTAACTTTATTTGCAATTAGTAAACTATGATGGATACACTTTTGGGACCTTTGTCAGGCACACATACGTAATTGTGATAGACTTTGCATGAGCTCAGTTTCATGCAGGGCTTATTCGAGTTCTCCACGTAGACACAACGCGAGTCCTTTTTCGGCTGCTGCCTATCGCACCACTGCACAAAATCGGGTGCCTTGCCTGTGGTCAAGGAGGTAACGTTACGGGTATCGATGACATTCGTACTTCTATGATCGCTAAGATCTATCCAATAATTGGAATTTTCTCTGTTTCGTAGTTTCTTGCTAATCACGTGCAGCATCGCATTGTCCGTCACTTTGAGTAATTGTCCTCCCATTGTACGGCATATATGCAAGGCCTTGTACCAGGTAACTTCACTGTCGGACAAGCGCATATACCCGGTTCCTTTTTGTTTTTGGAATACATTTAATGGTTTGAAATTCTTGGGTATTTCATTAGATTCGCTGATACTAAATTGCAGACCTGTATCGAGACAGAGAGAGAGTATCTATTAAATAAAGTACATTTCTTAACTATTCCATTCTTTACTCACCTTCCCTACTTGCCCATGAGAGTCCACTAAGAAGCAGAAAAAAAATTATTATGCGTTGCATAATATAATACGATTCTGAAGCTGTTTTCTGTACGACGTTTGACTTTGAAATAAATCTGATATCGTTCTACAATAAATTATACTGTATGAGTTTTATGAGATTTATATATATATATAACTCTGATTAATTAACCACAGCATGATTAAAAAAAGAAAGAAAGAGAGCAATGGTCAGCAATATATACAATATATACATAAATATCAGATCAAGATGCATATCGCATGCGGTACTTAAGACGCCTATAATTACAATATAAGAAACTCAGAGATTTCATTATATGAAATGCCTGATCAAGAATTAAAATCCACATAAAGCTATATATAGTCATATAAATCGTAAACTTGGCGTTATTCAGAATAATGAAAAATCACTTTATTAGCGAAACAATAATGTAACATGCGAACATATGCGATATGTGATAGTAGAGTATAAAATATATATATATTATATATATATTTAAGTATAATACAGATCTAGCTTTAATTACAATTACACATGTGAATACTGTGTTTACATGGAACGAGTGGAAAACAAACAATAATCAACGAGTACACGCAGTAAAACACATTCCCCTAAAAGGTAATACAAGTAGAGCTCCGGATGGAGCATACAGAATCCAGTTAATTTAATTGCTTGCCCTCGTCGCGATTGCGCTTGAAGGAGACGGAATGTATGAGCAGCGGCGGCAGATTGCCACGAAGCATCTGCAAACGTTTGCTCTTCGGCTGTCGCAGTTCATCCTTCGACGATGATGTGGACGGAGCTGTCGATGTGGCCGAGATGGAGGCCAGTGATGTGGAGCCCGGCAACATTTCGGTGCTTTGTGTCATGTTCAGCATATTGGAGCGACGGAAATAACGTGGCATCGAATAGTCGTCCTTCGACGCGCGTGCCGCGTTCGCATTCTGTATGGAATAAAGACTCTGCGAGACGCGATACTTTTCGATAGTCGGTGTATCCTCGTAGTTCTTGGGCAGATTGCTGAACGATATCGATGGCACCTCGGGCGTCATGCTAATCTGGCTGCCAGTGCCGGTTATAGCGAAGATATCGATCTCACTCGTTGCCATCATCATCATGTGGGGTACGCTCTTGGCAGAGCGCAATGTGCGCTTCGGTGTTGTTGCCATATCGGGCAATAAATGCGGATGACGATCGATGAGCCGTGGTCGTAGTATAACCTCATCCAGTCCATCCTCCTTATCCTCCTCGACAATGGGTTCAAACTTTTTGGGCGTCAACGTTTGACTACCCTCCGGCGATGAGTCCGATGGTGCCAATGTAAATGTGATTCGTTTCTCCGGGGAACCGGAAGCGGATGCAGCACCGCAGGTATCAGCGGGCTTGGCCGAGTCGGTGGCGTCTGCCTGAAGTCCAGCTACAAAAGGAAAGGAAAATAGGTTAATTGGAAATAGTTTCATTGGAAATAGTTTCATTGGAAATAGGTTAGTTGGACATAGGTTTATTTAAAATATGACTTATTCGAGAAGAAACTGATCAATAACAGATTATAAATAGATCAGCAATAACATATAAAGAAATCACTAAAATCTTAATATATATATTAATTACGTATATAATTATCTATATTACAATTAGTAGTTCTAATTTTTTATTTTATTTAGTTGTTTGTATATTTAGTTTTAATAAATTTCGATAGTTCAGAGTGAATGCACTGCAATAGGGTATCCACCCTAATTAAAAGCGTATTTCAACTAAATTTAACAATGTGCTAGTGAATAGTTTTAAGCATGGAGCTTACGAATTTCTAAGGGGTTTCCAGTTTCCACATTAATGAGTAATTACGTCTGATAATGTCCAGTTTCGTCAATAGGTTTGCAAAAATGTCGATCGACGTGATCGTTGAAGCGTCACAATGAGTCGGGTCGGGTCTAGTAATTGCGTTGGTCACGTTAAGTTCGCAGTAATGAAACTATCAGACGAGGATCGCTAGCCATAAATAATGCCATAAAACTAACAAGCTGCGATTATGGACGGTTATTGGTATCGATATCGAAAAGATATTGATTTCTAAGCCTACATACTACGGCATATCGGTTAGCATTGTTTATATTCCGGTATTAGGTTACTAAAGCTGTCGTTTCTATAGAAACTAACATTCCTTAAACCTTAACTGTAAATACCTAATCGGTTTGTCTTATCGTTATCGATGTTTATTTAAATGTATATGAGTTTGGCTCGGACTAATCCTATGATAGTGTATATAAAGTAACTTCTTTAAGCTTTATTTTCTATATTTAGCTTATCAATATTCTAGATTTTTTATTGGCTATAATTATTTATAATAAGCTCTACTTAAAATACAATATGATGCTAAAATGAAGGTACCTTAGGTAGTTGCAACTTTATGGACTTTGGCAAAATGGTATCAAGAGGTTGTACGATTATATTGTGCGTCATTCTGCTATGAAACTTTGAAAAGAAACCCCCTTAAGATATTATACAACACAGTAAAATATTGTATAATGGAAACTGAGAAGATTAGCAAACTGAAGAGGACAATGAACCTCTTTAAATAGTCTTAAAATAATCCACTGCAAGTGATTTCTGCAATTCTGCAAGAAGATGCAAGAAGAAACCCCAGCGACCCGAGAAGAATGAACTGCTGTCACCTTATCGGGGAGCATATGAAACTGAACAATATGAAGTGATTTACGCTTCACACATGCCCCAGAGAGCGATAACAACATTCCCCGATTACACCAGTAGTGTTAGCATTATCTTTTTTTGCATGTCATGCAATTTTCTAGGCGAAACGCAGTCGATTCTGAGCTAAACCGAGGCATAATATTAGCATATTAAGCGATTGCGTATAGAGAAGATGATCGCGATCGCCATCGATTAGCAGTAATAAATGTAATTATCGCCTAATTTCCGCACTTTAAATGTTTATAAATAATCAAGTACTATACTCAAAATTTGATGATCTTGTATGGTTTTTTTTTTCAATATCGATAAGTAAAATGGGTGTGTTTGGGATCGTTTCAGGTAGATGGGAAACGGAGAAGACACGTGTAGAGATATGGCGCTGCGAACCGGTTATTAAGATAATTGAAACTCTGTCCCGAGTGAGAGTTGAATATTGTTTCCTGATCTTAAATAAATTGCCATAACAAATACAGCGAGGGTTTCAGGAAGATTTTTTGCGACACTGTGTAAAATTCCAATGATCAACAATAAATACAACGATACTGTGCAAATATTGTCTCTAAGAACTGCGTAGTCATCGTTAAGTAAATCTCCATATCATCGTCCATATCCAAGCACAAACAATATGCAGTTTTCCAAGCGAACTTTAAACAGTTAACAAACTTTCAGAGATCGAAAGGTT
The DNA here is from genome assembly GCA_018151445.1 of Zaprionus inermis. Lineage (NCBI taxonomy): Eukaryota > Metazoa > Arthropoda > Insecta > Diptera > Drosophilidae > Zaprionus > Zaprionus inermis. Next base: position 3,817,963 of record JAECXD010001696.1, read on the forward strand.
TTGCCTATATAGAAAAATACCCATAGCTTATCTAGCATATAATATAGTTTTCTGCTGAAAGGAGAGATCTATAAAATACCTGATCATTAGTTTAAATTTAGTTCAACATTTTTGAAAATTTTCATATTCGTTTTTCATTTCGTTATCATTTTGGTCAAGTATGATATTGTTAAGAAGTATACACTCTAGGTCTACGATTACAGATTACAAGGTCTATATATATATGTATATATATGGTACACAAATACAAGACTTAAAGGTAGCTAAGTGTGCTTACAATACGAGTTCTTATACAAAATTAGTACAAAATGCTAAATATTTGTGAAATTTCTTTCATCGTCGTCGCCGTCGTCGTCTGTCTCACTCACTCTTAACTGGTTTGAGTTGGTTTTGGTTTCGGTCTGGTTATGTCAACAATAGACTTACAACTAATTAATATTATTAAGTCATAAAAAAACATAGAATGTGTCTATAGTTATTGTTTGTTTTTTTTGTTTTTCTGTGAAAGTTTTAAGTATCTTTGGCACGAATACTGCTAGAGAAGTCATCGAAAAATTGCAGTTGAAAGCGGATTTGGGATGAACTTATTGGATTATCTAGAGCTCTCCGACTCGTAGCTTAACTTAAATAGAATTTGACCTTGGGTATGCCACCACCACCAGCACCAGCACCACCGGAGACAATGCTGCTGCTGCGCGTGCTCTTGCCGCTGGTCTTGCCACTGTTACCAATGGGCACAATCTGTGCATGACTGTGACTGCGACTGCGACTGTTACTGTGACTGTGATGAGCCTCATTACCTTCCAGACGTCGAAGTAGACGCTCCTGTTCGCTCATACGCGGCGTTGTGGGCATTTCGCGATTGGGCGAATGTATGCCAGGCAGATAGGTCTTTGTGCTGATGCGATTCAATTTTGTCGGTTGATGATCCTGGAAGATCTGTGAATTGGCAAACACAGCCAATATTTCGGGTCCCAGCATCGGTACATTCGTCTGCGTCACGCGCCGATAGTCTTCCTCGTGTATCTTGGCGCTAAATTCGGCAAAAAATGGAATTAAAAAAAATAAGACGTAATTGCAAATTAAATAATGTTATCGAAAATGCGAAAGGTAAACCTGGTAAGCCTGGTGCTAACTTCGCAACCTGTGCTGTCAATTAATCAGACGAACATCGCAAATCAGTTCAACAAGCCAATCGCATAATAAAAGATGTGTGAAAGTACGCGACGCGGGGACTAACCGACTCGAGCGAGACCCTAGTCAATTATATACCCGATTCGGTTCGGTTTGTATACGCAATTAGTACCTCATCGGGACGGAGTTGGCTGCACGACCCAGCGGTTGATCGCAAATAGGTTGCGGTACGGTTAGCAAATTGTTGTTATCCGCCACAGAGGGTTGCATGCGTCCAATGATGCTGCCGTTCTTCTGCGAGGCCAGATATTCCTCATCGTCGTCGGCATTATAGTTGGCTGTAAGAATGCCAGAGAGTTTTAATCAATATTACAACGAGAGATTAGTCTAATCGAGCTCTCTAATCTCTACCAGCGCAATCACAGATTGCCTATCCCAATCGTTTGGCAGTTGAAACATTTCTCGAAGTTTCTCAGTAGCGTAACTCTTGTTTGTATATCTTATAGGCTAATACCCTAACGATCAGCTACTGCACCCTACAATACACTCAATGTTTCTATAAATTCGTAAACGTTTATCATTTCTATCTACATATTTCTCATGTTTTTTTTTTGCACACGCTTCTCTTTTTTTTTTTTTTGTCATGACAATCACGTTTTCCCTCAAGGCATGTGTAGTGTGTGCGAGTGTGTGTGGCCAAGATCTACGTCAACAACACTGCCGCCGCATAATTTTACGAGCAAATCAGTTAGGTCTCTTTGTATGTCCGTCTGTCTTCCGACTGTTTGTCTCCTGTTTCTCTGTTTGTCTCTCTACCTCTCTATGTGTCTCTCCGTATGTCTTTCTATCTGATTGTCTCTCTGTTTGTCTATCTGTCTCTCTATCTGACTCTCTATCTGTCCCTCTATCTGACTCTCTAACTGTCTCTCTGTTTGTCTCTCTATATGTCTCCCTGTCTGTCTTGTCTCTTTGCACGTTTGTCTGTATCTCTATCTGTCTCCCCGTATGTCTTTCTATCTGTCTGCCTCGCTGCCTGTCTGTCTGTCTCTCTGTGTATCTTCTCGCCTGTCCGTCTCCCTGTCTGTCTCTCCATGTGTCTACCTGTATGTCTGTCTCTCTGTATGTCTGTTTTGTCTTTCTGTCTTTCGCTCTGTCTGTCTAAAAGTCTCCCCGTCTGTCTGTCCCTCTATCTGTATCTTCGTATGTCAACCTATCTGTCTGTCTGTCTCTCTGTATGTCTGTCTGTCTGTCTTCCTGCGTGTCTCTCTGTCTGTCTTGTCTCTCTGTATGTCTGTCTGTCTGTCTGCCTGTTTATCAATCCAAACTCATGTATATCTTTCCACGTAGGTAAACATACTCCAACCACTGTCCAGAAGAGTACCCAGTTCTGGAGGAGTACCGGGTAGTGGGCTAGCTATACATAAATACATGTAAATTGAGACTTACCGATCGATTCATCATAGCAGAAGCGCTCCTCAAAGCAATTCCAGTACAAATCTTCCAAGCAGCTGAAAGGTGTATTAGTTGAAGGAAAGCAGCACGAGAGAGAGCGAGAGCGAGAGAGAGGAAGAGCGAGTGGGAGCGTGGGGAGTTTGTTGGAATGTTCAAAAAAATACACATATAAATATATATAAGTATGTTTGTATGCGTAAGTACGTGAAAAGAAAGAAAACAACAAAAGGTTCGCTCACTTCTGAAAGCAGCGGCACATTTTGGCTGGGCTGGCGCCGTATCCGATTTAGAGATCTGCAGTTTGTGGATTGCGCGCTCGCTGCAACTCCTCAACGATGATCCTCCAGTTCTTGTTAAGATCTCCTGTTGTTGTTGTTGTTGCTGTTGTTGCGTGTGATTGCAGCATGAAATAAGCGAAAAAGAAAATGACATTTATGTACTGCGCTTGTCGTGTGACTCGTTCGCAATGAGTTTTCTGTTTCGATTTTCTGTTTCGGTTTTCTGTTTCAGTTTTCTGTGTCTGCTGTGACGCAGCGCGGAGCGTGGAAGCCGCTTGACGTTTTATCGCTAACTGAAGTGCCAAAGTGCCCCCAAGTATCTCGCCGATAGCGCAATTTGCTAACGCTCAACACTCTCGCTCTGCCGCTCTCCCACTCTCGCTCTCTCTCTGTGTGTGTGTGCGTGTGTGTGCTGTCAACAGCAGCAGTTGTGCAAGAGAGCGTGCGCATCGTGAGAGAGCGCGAGTGCGGAGTTGTTAAATGTCGCACCTGTGCGTGAGGCGTAGTCGGCCTGCGTGTGTGTGAGTACGACTTTGCGAGCTTCGCTTACGACTCCAACTCAAACGACGACATCTTCGACTATCACGAATATCTGTCGTCGTCGTGTAGCCGAACCAGAGAGAGAGCGCGCACGACACAAGAGCGCAAGCGTAAGCGTGAGAGCGCGCCACTTTGCTCTCTGGCATTGAACGGTTCGCATGAGCACTGTGGCGCAAGAGCTATTTGCACAGGCAAATGCAGTTTGCTTTTCGACAAGCGGAGAAATGCATCCAGCTGAATATTACTATTGCTATAATTAGCACTAGCAATAGTATATAGTATTTATATGTTTAGGCATTGCGAATAATTTATTTTTATTTGCATTTATCTGGATAAGGCAGTTCGGGCGAGTCTTTGAACTGTTGCAATTAAGAGATGTTGTGATTGCAGAACACGTATTCACGTGTATTGACGTGTTTAACGGCATACACACGCCGGTGTTTGGGCGTGTGCGTGTGTGTGTGTACACACGCAGGTCTTGGCTGTGCGATAGCGTTTGGTTTACTTAGCACTTTCAGCGATAAGCGTACGTAGCGGCCGAAGAGTCTGCGAATTGGGCCACATTCCGAACGCGAAGGCATTTTACGTGGTGTCGATGTTGGCAACTTGCTAAATATAATAAACATACTTTTAGGCGCTACTGAATAGAAGAATTACAACTCCTTTACAACTCTATCCCAAGTTTGCATAGCTCTTCACGCACGATCGGCATACTACTCTTTGTGATCGACTGTCGCCTTCTTAACGGACTAAATTCTTGAGTTTCTATTCCAGCTTTACGGACAGTCCTTATCATTTTTTGACGACATTCATACATACATATTATTTCGAAACTTTCTTATCATCGTGGCCTGCGACAAGCAAATTGAATTTTGATGAGCGAGGGTATTAAAAAAACGGGCATTCGAAACGTAGATAAAATAAATAATCTTGTGTTATATATGTACTAGTAACTTATACAATAAACTATACTATATAGTAATTTGCGAGCATGTGACAATCAGTCAATTAACAGAGATTTAAGTTAAGATTAAAGTGGAAAAGAAGAAAAACAGATTGCGAGATCTCTAAAGCGCATCTGCTTATTGTCAATAAACCCCAAATATTTAGGCACTTTCCAACACTCATGTAATCACTTTTCGTGTAACAGTGTCAGGTGTTAATTGTCAAATATTTGTTTATTGAATCATACGCAGATCGCACACAATAAAGATCCCCCCCAGAAAAAAACGGGTTATTTTTCAGCTTTTCTCCTCAGTTACGGGTGTATCTTGTTCGAAAACAAGTTACAGTTCAAAGCTCAGCGCGATCATGTGAGGGGATCACTCCAGCCCTGCATCACAGCCCGAGTTCATTAACAATCATAAACAAGTCAACCACAAAGAGCTGAGTTACAAATGGGAAGCCAATTCACAAGAAGATCGCTAATTGAAAAACCGTAGACAGATCTCATAGATCGCCCAATTCCCCGTTCCAGCTCGAAATGCGTATAGTGTGATTTGATCACGCATTCGATCGGTAACAATTGGAAGCGGTTTCGGTGCGACAAATGCGCAATACTTGCATGACATTCCGAAATTCAGTTTGATTATTTTTGTATTTTTGTATTTTTATTTCTCATCCATCCAAGTAATGTTCGCATTTGTAGTCACCGAAGATGTTAAGTCGCCGACGAGGGGGGGCTTTACATAGACTCGCGTGCGTGCATTGAATTCCAATTGTTCCGTCATTATACAACCTCAAATGTCGCTGTGTAACGCGTCAATTGTTCAGTGACACAAAACGTTAAAGTTTCAATAATGCACAATATATTAACAATAAAATAATAGAGCGTGCTCGGTAATAAACTGTTTCGCTTCATGTACTTATATTTTTATATTTTTAGCCAAAAATAGGTTTCTATCAGTTGGTTTTATTTTTGTTTCTTTTAGCTTTTACCTTAGTTACGTTCAAGGCAGTTTTTTTTGTTAATTGTGTGATCTTAACTAGTCCGGTTTTCAAGGCAATAAACCCACTGTAAGTTCAGAAGTTCCGCAGACTGCCAGTCATTATTCATCAGCGAAAATCTGGGCGCTTTAGTAGTTCCCCGATCTGCGTTGCCTTTGAACTTTTTTTTATCATTTCCAGAGATTCGACAAAATTCGCAAGCGAAACGAAAGCGAGTTTTGAGCACAACTTCCGCGCATTCAAAACACAACAGACAACACAACAGAAATGACAATAACAATGATCACGATCACAATCACGGTCCACAGTGTATGTACATAACACACTGATACACACACACACACACACAGTCAGTGAAGCGCAGCACGCGATATTGGCAGACCTTATAAACACGGTACGGTTTGTACAAATTATCATAACGCAAAGGTAATTATAATTCGCGCTTCATGAATATAGTTTGGCATATTATTCATACGCAGATCGGAGAGATATCGAATCGAATCGAAACTTATATCTCTCTCTCTCTCTCTCTCGCTATCTTAACCAATCGAATGAGAGATCGTAGCTTCTATATTTGTTCCAGACGATCGTTTTGTGATCTTGGATATTCCGTAGCATTTGCGATTTTACGCAAATACATATATCTAACTTGCGAATGTGTTACACACGTGTATGTATGTATGTTCATGTAGTACGTATGTATAACTAATTGGACGTACACAAAACGAGTTCTGTAGCCATATAATAAATGAGAGTTATAATACTACATATATTATATAAAAGCTATCTGCCTGGAAAATCACTGAAGCTTTCATAATAAACTTAAATTGTTTGTGGCAACGTTACAATATGAACGAGTACATACAGGTGTATTTATAATAATATTACTATAATAGTTAGTAATTTATATCGTGAAATACATACAAAAAATACCTATAGTATCAGTACAGTATTCAGTTCTATAAGATTACTCAGTTTTATAGAGATTTGTTGCTTAGTGTAATAGAACAAATACTACAATATTCAATTTTCTAGATCGTTAACTATGCAAACTTGGAAACTTGCTAACTGAATAATACTTTTTCGATTCGAAATCGTTGTATACCTCTAGAACGAGTATTGCACCGTTATTTAAGCAGAAAGTTAATCAGCCAAGTGTTTACTGTAAGAAGGTACTGGTATACAAGTTCTACACGTATAGAGCTACACCTACTGTAGATCTTTAATTAATGCAAGTTAATTCGCAGAATTATAAAACGAATCGTTTCTTATTAACAATCAGCAAACGCTTCGGTATCGCACGGGACAAAGGGGGAGTTTATACTAAGTAGTATACCGCTCTCGCAATCGAATAATGTCGCTAACGATCTGAACAACGGCGCAGAAAAAAAACTCGAGCAGCAATCCACGACTGCAAAATATTTGAGTGCTCCATTACAGCCAACACACTAATTGATACTTTCAATATAGATCGTAGCGCGTGTAGACTGATTGAAACTACAAATCGGTCAATATAGGGGGAATAGCAAATACCCTGTAAATGATGTAGATGATTTATTTGGATAAAATCAATATATATCATCTTGGGATTATCACTTCTATTGATTATGTATAGGAGAAGTATATATATAAGAAATGGAAGTAGTAAGATTGTAAACCTCATATGATTTTCTATAAAAATATAACTGGCATTACAGACGACTAAGCACAACCAGACTAACCCAACAAATTAACAACTTACCTATGTAAATACTCATATAATTGCAGAAATCAATTTAACGTATTTCTGTGGCCCGAATTCAGTTCAAACATTCCGAACAGCTACCACAAAAAGGCCTAGATACGTCTTCGGACGAGCAAAACTCGATTGCATTCGAACCCGAACACGATCAGCGATCGCTGAACCATTTGATTGCTCGATCGCATGCACAAAATGAGAAAGAGAGGGAGAGAGAGAGAGAGAGAAAAAATAAAAGAAAAATAAAACTCAGCTTGATTAAAACTGTCAAAGCCGAAAAACGGGGCCACTGCACGCCGATCGTCGGTGCCGATGTCGATCTGGTTTTAGTTGAAGTCGCCGTAGACGCGGGCCATGAACGTCGAGCGTGCAAACGGTTATTGACACCTTGCAAGTTTGCCTGGCCTGGCCTGGCCTGAATGCCTCAATGGAAATTCTTGGCGCACTCGAGAATAATCTACATATATATATATATTTATATATAATATAATATGCATATTAAGATACTCATCGGGCGTAGCGAATTTAGAGTGTGAACGATCGGTTTGTTTCGTCAAAACGAACTCTATAATTGGAGGGATCAACTCAACTCTCAACTCATCTGTGCTTAAATAATGACTAAATCTACATGCGAACAAAGCAAAGGTTCTCTTCTAAACTTAAAGAAGACCGTAACAAGACGACGACTCGATCAATGGAAATTTTTACTTTCTTAAAAACGGGGAAATATACAAAGCATTTGAGGTTTATGAAAGCGCAAATAACATTGGAAGAGACGTTTAAAATAAGGCTTATACACCATGATTCATATCACAATCATAATTCCATATGAAAACCTTGTAAAACAGCGTCCCAATCAAATCTTCTTAATGTATTCGTTTTGCTTAATAATTAATAATCTATTATCATTAATTTATTACGATAATTCTATTCGATATTGAGTTTTAGTTTTATTAATTCACTGATCGATTGCTCGCTACAGCCTCTTTATAATATCAAGGGATTTCCTGGTCCACTTGAAATTCAAGTTCTGTGCATGACTCAAGCTTGTGTCTTTTTAACAGAAAACATAGATAATTAACTGGCTGTATATAGTAGGTAAGGTTAGTCTTGACATGTAAATACTACTCGGATCTTTGTCTGGTTCCCTTTTTAAAACAATCAGATACTTTCTGTTTTATTCAATCTACTCTCAGTGAATACGAATGAGTTCTCAGAGATATGAAATCATTCCTGATCGTAGTTCCGCCTTCTTTGTATTCCCCCATCAATTACAGAAGATGACTGGATAGGGGGTATGTTCCTATACGTATTTCTCTATACACACATGACTCATTTGGCAATAAATTCGAATCATTTTCAGTGCGATTGCATCGATTTAAAAATGATGAAGAAAGCAAAAGTTTTGTTTCAAAATTGTTCTAATCCGAGAAACAAATAAAACGTGATTTGAGTCATTATAAAAATGGTAGAAAAAGAAAATAAAAGCACAACTTGTTTTTATCAGCGTCGCGAGGCTTTTGAAATGGTGCTTGATTGCCTTAAAGATTAAGATTTTATACACCTTCAGCTGAAGATAATGTACGAATGAAGGAACGAACGGTGCGATTGACGCGCGAGAACCTTATCAATAACGAAGCTCTTCAATCATTTTATTTTTTGTTATACGGCAGTTCTGTGAAAAAAATGTTTCGATAAATTGGGATACATTTTTTTAGATTTTCGTTAAAATGTATTATTTTTTCTCAGATTTAAGTTGATAGCTTGAAAGATTTACACATGTTATAATAAATTTTAAGGTGTGAGAACTAAATTCCCGTGTTCTTTTTTTAATCCCCGAGAACTATATACCATAGAGAGCATAAAGATAAATAAATATATGATTGTCTTCCCAAAAACTTGTATTCCTCTGAAGTAATATGTTTATTACTCTCTTATAATTACAACGCATAAGCGGGGATAGACCCAATTTATCTGTGGCATATGCCACTTTTTGTAGGAACCTGTAAGTGTCATATCTTTCGTTTCGAATGGTATCTTATTTTTTTTTACAGCTCGGGCCTCTCTAAAAATAAGTGCATATTCAGATTGTTTGTTTGTCGATTTGTGCGCTATTAGCGACTTTAATTGCTGCCCGGCGCATGACGGGGCACACATACATGTGCACACATATCCCCTACACACACCCAGACACCCTACACACGCAATAAAAATCGCACATTTGGAATTAAAATCGCAATTGATTTGTAATCGTGCATGGACTGATGTAATTGCCAATTGTGGTACAAATTCATTCAGAGTACATAAACAAATAGTCTGCTTTATAGTATACTATAGACATAGTATACGTGTGTGTGTATACACATGTTTGCAGTACATGCACCACGGTGCAAGAGTTTTCGCAGAGTGCGAGAAACGCGGCGACATGACAAAAATGAGTAAATGAATGGGACGTATGGGAAGCAGGGAAGAGAATAAGTTCGAGCAGCTCGTATCGTGGTCTGATGAAAGATGATGCGCAGGCGTGACATGCCTGGGAACAGCTACGGCAGTGGGCGTGGCAGCGGAAGGCGCAGCAGGATGAAGGGAGAGAGAGAGATAGTGAGCGAGAGAGAGGGAGAGGGAGCTGGCCGTTTTGCGAATTTCCATTCACTTTTGAGTTGGAGAAAATCACGCTGCCCAGGGTCAACAACGTGTATATCGTAATGTATATCGTAAATATGTATGTCGCTTTTTTGCGTTGGCCTTTTCAAGTGCGTTTTCAGTTACAGGTTCTCGAACAACTTTGATGCTGTTGTTGTTTTTCTCTCACTCTGCACTTCACATTTGCAAGGTATCGATCGGTTGGGGAGGCACCTTCAGGTTTGAAGAGCGGTTCCTTTTCGACAAAACTTTCACACACAGACAGGAACTGAGCTTGAGCTTTTTTTTAGATCATTTTCCGTTGCACATTGGGCACATTTACCACTTTGCTTTCTGAATTTTGGTGCGTGCTGCTGCTGAGGCGGCTGCGTTTAATCAAATTATTCTATATGCTTAAGCATGTGAGTGTCACTCACGTACGAACGAGTACTCATTCAGTCACTCACGCGATGCCCCCTCGTCGAGCCGCGAGCCGTAATCGAAAACAAAATAACTGCAAAACAAACGCACTGTGTGCACCGTGGGGAAAACAAACCAAGAGCTACGCGCCGCGCACGTTTGTCAAGTTCAACACTCGTCGGTTTACTGACGGCGACACAGCCAGACCGACGTCAACAACTTCTCGTTTGTCCGAGCGCTGGTGTGGAGCTTTCAAGATCCGTTCGAGCCAGTAAGACAATAAATAAATGGTTAATGATCTGTGCTGCGATGCTGGCACATGTCACAAGGAAGTCTTATGCAATTTGTGCACGATATAAAGCGATTTGTGTGTGACTGTGTGTGTATGTGATTTATAAAAATAATTTTCAATTTACAGCAATAAAATCAGAAACACGTAAAAAGTCTATTAATATTTTGCATTTAATTTGATCAAAGGCAATTAAAAAATTAACATAAGAGATCAGTTAACTTCATTTTACTTTCTTTTAAGATATTCCCAAATTTATTTTAATTATGTGTAGAGCAAATACACATGTTTAATACAAAAAACACAATACAAGCAACGTTTTTGTCATAGAAAAGTTAATTTTTTAACGGACTGACATTATTTAAACAAATCGAAAGCAATCAAATATCGTTTGTCATTGAAATCGAGATACCGATAGTCAAATTGCAAAGTATCGATACATCGATTCTATAAACTATACGGCGTGCTCGTGCATAACATACTGCAATCGACGAGCACGACACGGCCGACTGTTAACTAACATTTCCCACAGAAAACGAGAGAAAACTACAGAGACGAGAGAAACAAGCGAAAAAAGAGGAAAAACACATCACTACAGTCGACCTATTTTCAGGTAGTAGGAGAGAAAAAGGCAATATTTTTGCTTTGCGAAAAACGGCTCGATTGTTTTACAAGATTGTATATTGCAGAGACGCAAAATACGTTTTCATTTCATTTCATTAGTATTATCAATTGATAAGCAAATGTGCGCAAAATGAAAGTAACAATCAAGTCATGGACGGGAGTTGCATCTTGGCGTTGGATAGCGAATGATGAGAATTGTGGCATTTGTCGCATGTCCTTTGAGAGCACCTGCCCCGAGTGTTCGCTGCCCGGTGACGATTGCCCACTGGTGTGGGGTGTCTGCTCCCATTGCTTTCACATGCATTGCATTGTCAAGTGGCTGAATTTGCAACCTCTGAACAAACAGTGCCCAATGTGCCGCCAAAGTTGGAAATTCAATATACATTAAACGTTTGATGCAAGAGAAATTAACTAAAATAAAGAACGAGCAAACGAAATTACAGCAGCAACAACAAAGAACGAACATCCCTCAAAATAATTACGATTACGATTAAGACATAGAGAAGTAGATAATATCTTGATGGACAACACAATGGAATCACAACATCAACAACATCAACAACAACAACAACGTCAGCAACAGCAGCAACAACAAAACTCGCTAGCCGGATTGCCTCCACTGCCAAAAAGTCTGAGTGCTGCTGCGTCATCCATCGGGCCGGTTCAGATCGCTAGCCTGGCCCATGGACATGGCGCGGGACACACACATGGACAGTCACAAGTGCGTTCGCATACATCGTCACCGCTGCAACTGCAACCTGCCACTGCCTCGTCCGTTGCCGCGCTAACGGCCGCTACGGCGGATCTGTATTTGGGTCCATCCACCTCATCGGCAGCAGCGGCGGCGGCGGCAACTCGCAATCGCAACTACAATGGCCACGGGCGCCACGGCAGCTTGTCATCCACCCAGGAATCGCTTAGCGATCGCGAGAGCGTACACAGTCGGGCGTCGTCGACGCACAGCGCCAGCGGCAGCGTGGCCCTGCAGCAACATCAGCAGCAGCAGCACACGCCCACCAACAGCTGCAACAATGCGTCCAGCACTATCGATAACCAGCTGGCGATATTGCGACGCGAGATGTATGGCCTGCGGCAGCTGGACTTGTCGCTACTCTCACAGCTGTGGGCACTAAACGAATCTATACAGGGATTTCGCGTGTTTCTGCAGGAGCAAGATGCGCTGTCACCGCCGTCACGCTCGCGCACGCCATCCGACGCCAACTCGCTGTCGTCCGACGAGGACGATGGCTCGTATGCTCCGGTTGCTGTGCCGAAACTCAACGTGCCGCCGGCCGCAATTGCAGCGTTGTCGTCGCCAGCGGCAAGTGGTGGCTTGCCAACCAAATTGGCCACAGGTTCGACGACATCGCATGCCTCGACAAGCTCCACATCGGGTGCGTCGGGCTCGTCGTCAGCTGCATCGTCCATGGGCAAACATCATCATCATCAGCAGCAAATGTCTCATTATCATCAGCATCGTTCAGCACCGCCACCAGCGCCTCCGGCTCAGCACAAGGCGCATCCGCAACTACCGCGCATACTGCAGCAACGTATGCGGCACGCACCCCCACCGCCACCACCCTCGAGACCCAAGGGAAGCGGCGGCGGCGGCGGCAGCGGTGGTGGTGGCGGCGGTGCAAGCAGCAGCAGCAGCAATCACAGCATCAGCAGCGTGACGCAGCAGCAGCTGCATCAACACCCGCATCATTCGAGGCCCGTATGACAAAACCCGTTCTTGGACTAAGTACGTGCAGCAGGCGTAGTTGGTTCAAGAACGTAGCACACACTAAACACAGCCACAACAACAACAGCAACAGCAACAACAAAATCGAACAACAAGAACAAAACATTTCATAAATGTCAATTGCATACTGATCCAGGAGTCAATTCATATACCCAACGCTATAGGGCTGACGACAGCGACTACACCATCCCCGCCTCCACACACACACACACAAAAGAGAAACTTCAGCATTCTGATTATCATCACCATCACCATAATCATCACCATCATCAACATGGTCATCCAAGCTTGCCATTTGTTCCACATCGTTTTTAGATTTTACAAGCGAATCTTGTGTGGTTAGTTTTGAGAAAAGAAAATTGTATTCAATAATAATCTTAAAATAGCAAAGGATAAGATCCTTCGATAAGAACACTACATGTATCGCATATTTATATATATATATATAATCTATTTGTATATTATACTACACACACGTAATCGTAAAACATCAACTTGCTGCTTGAAAACAAAAGAAAATACAAGAACAACTTTTGCAACGAATAAATAATATATAATAGGAAATTTTTGTTTGCAGAATGCTTGAAATTGGTAAATTGAAATCCCAAAATCTACATATATTCGAATTGATAGCGAACATAAAAACATAAACAATTAATTAGTTAAATTACTTATTGTACTATTTAAACCTATTCTATATTGAAATCAAACTAAACTAATGCAAAAACTAAGCAAACATATTCTCATTCTCATTAGCATTAACCAAAACTAAACTCTTGGCCTAACAAACACATTAAAATTATATACCCAATTGCATACCATATAAAGTATATATACATAAATATATATATGTTTATTTTGTTGCACTTCGATGACCAACTCCGACGCGATTCGCTCATTGTTCGTAGTTACAAGCTATATTCAATGTACTATACATATAAAGCAATTAGTCCCCCCGCAGAGGGACACTCAACTGACCTAATCTATTATTGAGAAAATTTACCTATAGTGTATTAGTGAATAATCACAAAGATAACCGATTTTATTTCCATATTACTGTATTCAGAAAGCAATCCCAACTCAAAAATTGCAAACTTGCACATCAGAGTGTTCCTTTGTAAAATATTTGAAGGATGAATCAAAATAGTGTATCGCTCGTGAAAATAATCAGTAAATATTGTTAGTTCAATTATCCTCCATAGATCCCGAATACCAATCTTACACATACACACACATAGGTGCTTACTGAGGATAATGATTCGATATTAGCAAGAAAATTGCGCATAAAGCAAATCGAAACAACTTGTGTAGGAGTGAAAGAAGAAATAAATATCATAAAACTAACTGTATATCCTATATATTATTGGAGCTCACTCCATTTGCCTGTTAAAACTCTACACTAATTTATTGAATCCTTCATTGCCCATTTTCGGGTAAAGAACCTACACAAATTTGGTAGCTTAGATTATCTCTTTATAAGACGTCAAAGATCAAGATTTGAAATTAATATATTTTTCCCATAATTCAAAATTAATTGATGCCTATTTTTTTTTTAAACCAACAGATTGGAGATTTCGATGAGAAGTCACGTAACATATTGTACATTATTGAACCAAATATTTATTCTCTTCACTATTCTCATAGACTTCAATCAAAATCGAAATAAAAGAACACGAGGATATCAATTTTATAAGCTCAAATGTGTACAAGCATTTATAGATGGTTTATAACGATATACAATATATCCAAGATTTGGAGGAAATGTAAAACAGGCTATTGGCAAGCAATTTGTTGATAAATTTATCGCGACTTTTTATTATTATGGTATGAGAGGAATCCGGAAAAAATAATGCATTGTTAACATGTATTGCATATAATGAAAATGATTAAAGAACAAAGAGATTATAAATTTGAACAATAAATATCACTTGAAATATAACCATTCTTCTCCAAGATATTTTCTGATTACAGAAAGGGAATTGATCACCAGCTGGGAACAACTCGATGAATTTATTAATGTAAATGTTTATCATTTATTTCATTGAAACAAAATTATTCTTTACATATTTGTGTACAATTTACAGTTTTCCTATCTAAAAAAATCTACTGGATTTTAAGGAAGAATACGGGAAAAACAATTCGAAGTGATTTCTGCAAAAATTAATATTATGTAGAAACTAAGAATTATTACAAGACCGTAACTTACTATCGGAATCATCCCATCCCAGCGGCACGCCCAAGCGACGGTTCTCCTGTTTGAGCCATTTATGTAGTGGTTCGAAGTATTCCAAAAGGGCTGACGGTTCAATTTCCCTTTCGCCAGTGAATTCTTCAAGAATATCCATCCAATGCCTTGAATTTCCCTCTGATAAAAACTTCTGCAATGCCTGGCCAGCCTGCTTGCTTCCGAATATGTCACAGTTGTCCAAAGTCTGAACATCATCCCCAGGAACATACTGTCCGGCTATGCGGCACAGTGCCCGATGGAATTGAAACTGGAAGATGTTGGCAGCAAAGTATCGTAGGTACTCAACGTTTCCACTGACGTGGTACTTGGCTGGCGGATCGAAGTTGTTTTCGTCACGCCAAACTGGCGGTTCGATTCCTCCGAATTCGGATCGCATTTGCCAAAAACCGCAGTTCCATTGCGACTCATCCAGCTCGCCACGAAATACGGCGTATCGATACTTATCCATGGTGTAAGCAAATGGCAGGAATACAATTTTGGTCAATGCCTGCTTGAAAAGCTCATTGATGCGGCTCTTCTCGTCCAGTCGCCCATTGCTCGACAGGCCAATGCTTTGCAGATGCTTGGCGGACAACACAGACAACGCGATAGCATCACCCACGGCTTCGTGAAATCCAGGATTTGGGGATTCACGGAAAACAGCTGGCTGCTGCTCATACTGCAGGTAGTACTGAATGTGACCCAGCTCGTGGTGCACTACATACAGATAGTGAGTGTTCAGCTCGGTGCACATTTTGATGCGTACATCGCTGTCCTGGTAAAAGTCCCAGGCCGAGGCGTGACAGATAATTTCCCGATCTGCGGGCCGTGTGAGTACGCTCAGGTTCCAGAAGGTGGGCGGCAGTGCACGCATGCCCAGAGATTGAAAGAACTGATCACCAAGTTCGAAGAGCTTAGTCACGGTATAATTCTGTCGCACCATCTCGGACGTGACATCTACGAACGTCTTTTCTGGGTACGGTGTGGTCAGGTCGAGGATGTTGTCCCACTGCTGGCCCCACATGTCGCCCAGCAGGTGCATCGGTATATTGCCCTCGGCAGATACCACATCGGGTCCATATTCTTCACGCAGGCGATACCTCACGTAGCCATGGATTTGTTTATAGAGGCGGAGCAAAGAATCGTAGGTGCCATCCACTTTTCGCTCGAAATCTTTGTCTTCGTAGAAATGTAGCCAGTAATCAGCGAAGGAATCAAAGCCTGCAATTGACAATACGGGGTTGAGGGTTACAGAGCGCTATCATCAACAAATTGACTTTTCCACTCACCATTCAAATCCGCTGCCTTTTGAGCAAGTTCTACGTATTTCTTAAAGTTCTCGCGCATTGGCGTGCCGGCTTTGTCGTACCACTCACGCCAATACCAGGCAAGTTCGTCGGGATCACGACTGTTGGCAAGACGCTCCTGTATGTGCGGCTCAAGGGTCAGCGAACAGTCACTGCGATTCGTGTACGAGCACACGGTTGTGGTCGCGTAATTCGACTCCATCGAACTGATTGCGTTCTGCAGTTCCAAGTAATCATAGGGCTTGAGTGCAGCTACTCCAATATCCTGTAATTTATTTGCCTGTCTAACTATAAGTGGGTCCGTCGATTCCACAAAGTTGCCGTCTTTGACATCCTTTGCTAAACCTTTTTGATAGTTTGCACTCTCCGCAAAAACCGTAATCATAAAGAGACGATTGTTCTCAGTCACATTGGTATTGTAGTTATATGATGCTGTATTCTCAGCACAGTAATATTCCTGTAACTTGGAGTTCACCCGTTCGAAGAAACGGCTGGCCAGTAGGTCGGATTCACTGTTATCGGCAAGTCCTGAAGGAACCTGAAATGGAAGTCATTTATGGTTAGTGTGTCTCATAGAGCAGACTTTCCTTCCCAGCTTACCCACAAGGCAATCACTAGCAATATCACAGAGCGTCCCATTTCGTCCGCTTCTGGCCACTTGATAAGCCAGACTAATCGAGTCCCCAAAGGTAGTTTGAATTTTATCAGTCACAGTCAGCCATTTGATATGCACCTTATACAACAAAACATTTTATACTTATAAGAAGTTAACAGCACTCTTATACTCACTGAATTCACTCAATCGCTAGCTGAAGCCATTCGAACCTATTGCAGTGCCTCATAGGGTTTTTAATTCGGTCACGCCGAAAGCTAGAACGTTCATTTGTGATAACAATAATTATAAGCTTTTAAATGATATCTGAAAGTTTGTTTGCCATCGAACAATAATAAAGAAGTTATTTGCACTGTGAAAATCATTGGCCTTAGACAGACATAACTTGACTGTAGCCTTTCTTACTTGTTTTATTAGTTTGAGTATATTCAAAATATATAACTATCCAAAATATATCTAGTACATAATCATCTATGTAATTCTTCGGTCAATTGTCAAATTTGAGTGTAAGTTAATTATCCTATAATTGTTTTGGTAAAAATTTTGGCATCTAAATAGAGATCCTCTTTTAAGTACTAAAAGACCCGCAGCAGTTCGATGGAATTTCTGCGAAAATAAAGATTTTTAAGAAAATTGTAAATACCCCGTCTTCGAATTTGTATAAAATATAACTTACTATTGGTATCGCTCCATCCCAGAGGAACGCCCAAGCGGCTGTTTTCCTGTTTGAGCCATTTATAAAGCGGTTCAAAGTATTCCAGAAGGGCTGACGGATCCATTTCCGTTTCGCCAGTAAACTCCTCGAGTACCTCCTTCCAATGCCTGGAATTGCCCTCCGACAAGAACTTTTTGAATGCCTGCCCAGCCTGCTTACTGCCGAATATGTCACAGTTGTCCAAAGTGCGACGATTGTCCTCTGGAGCATATTGTCCGGCTACGCGGCACAGTGCCCGATGAAACTGAAACTGGAAGATGTGGGCAGCAAAGTATCGTAGGTACTCAACGTCGGCATCGATGTGGTACTTGGCTGGCGGATCGAAGTTGCTATCGTTACGCCAAACTGGCGGTTCGATTCCTCCGAATTCGGATCGCATTTGCCAAAAACCGCAGTTCCATTGCGACTCATCCAGCTCGCCACGAAACACGGCGTAGCGATACTTATCCATGGTGTAACCAAACGGCAAGAAGACAATTTTGGTCAATGCCTGCTTGAAAAGCTCATTGATGCGGCTCTTCTCGTCCAGTCGCCCATTGCTCGAAAGCCCAATACTCTTCAGATGCTTGGCGGACATCACAGACAACGCAATAACATCACCCACGGCCTCGTGGAATCCAGGATTCGGGGCTCCACGGAAAACAGCTGGCTGCTGCTCATACTGCAGGTAGTACTGAATGTGACCCAGCTCGTGGTGCACTACATACAGATAATGCGTGTTCAGCTCGGTGCACATTTTGATGCGTACATCGCTGTCCTGGTAAAAGTCCCAGGCCGAGGCGTGACAGACAACTTCCCGATCTGCGGGCCGTGTGAGTACGCTCAGGTTCCAGAAGGTGGGCGGCAGTGCACGCATGCCCAGAGATTGAAAGAACTGATCACCGAGTTCGAAGAGCTTTGTCACGGTATAATTCTGACGCACCATCTCGGACGTGACATCTACGAACGTCTTTTCCGGATACGGTGTGAACAAATCAATAACATCATTCCAAGCCTGGCCCCACATGTTTCCCAGCAGATGCATCGGTATGTTGCCCTCGGCAGGCACAACGTCGGGTCCATAATGTTCGCGCAGGCGATACCTGACGTATCCATGCACTTGCCTATAGAATGGAAGCAGAGCCTTGTAGGTGCTGTCAAGCTGTCGCTCAAAATCGGCATCTTCGTAGAAGTGTACCCAGTAATCAGCGTAGGAGCGATAGTCTACAAAGCGTAGGGGTTACACAGGGTTATCAACAATAGACTAGTCTACTCACTATTCAGATTCGCTGCCTTTCGTGTCAGCTGTACGTATTTCTTAAAGTTCTCGCGCATTGGCGTGCCGGCTTTGTCGTACCACTCTCGCCAATACCAGGCAAGCTCGGCGGGATCACGACTGTTGGCAAGACGCTCCTGTATGTGCGGCTCAAGGGTCAGCGAACAGTCACTGCGATTCGTGTACGAGCACACGGTGGTGGTGGCGTAATTCGACTGCATCGAACTGATTGCGTTCTTCAGTTCCAGGTAGTCATCGGGATTGAGTACATCCGCGCCGAGATCCTGTAGCATACGCGCCTGCCGGCGTATGGTTGGGTCCGTCGATTCGGCATAGTCGCCGCCCTTGACAGCCTGCGCTAAAAGTTTATTCTGGCTTGCACTCTCCGCATAGACTGCAATCATTGAGCGCCGATTGTCCTCAGTCACATTGGTATTGTAGTTATATGCCGCCACATATTCGGCATGGTATCGTTCCCGCAACTTGGAGTTCTCCTGTTCGAAAAAGCGGCGCGCCGCTAGCACGGATGCGGAGCAACTGTTATCACTGGTATCGGCAAGTCCTGAAGGAACCTGAAATCGAAGTCGTTTGTAGTTAATGTGACCCATTGAGCAGTGTTATTATTTCGGAACTTACCAACAATACAGTGACAATCAGTAGGAATAAAGCTGAGAGTCCCATTTTGTCCGCTTCGGATCACTTATCAAGCAAGACTAATCCAGGGGCCTTTTTGTAATTTAATTAAATCAGTCACAGCCAGTGCCTGCTACTTGATTTGCACCTAATACAACAAATAAATGTTACTTGTATTAGATGATAACAGCACTCTTCTACGCGCTGTATTCACTGAATCGATGCGGATTTCATTCTATAGACAACTAGTTCGAATTGAGCTGCTTTTATGCTTGCACTTCTACACACTAATGCACACATACATGCAGCTTGCAGACATCGATACCGATACACCATTTCGAATTGATGCAGTTCACATTAATTGCAATTCAAAAATGTTAGCAAAACGATCTTGGTATTGTTGTTTTTCGCTTGCTGTAAACCCAAACGAGAGTTTACACCTGGCGTCTAATCGGCTCTGCGCACGGCTAGGCAATGCATGCTCACACGCACACCCACACATACGCAGCGGCGTGCATGCATGTTTGCTTTTGTTCTATTATCTGCATGGGCAGCAGGCAGCTGATGCGTTTCATATTCTGTACATATGTACATTTCGGGTGTCATTAAAGATTATAGCTGCTCTTAATAATAAAGGCAAACACGATCGAATAGAACTTACCGAACGTTACTGTATTTACATAGAAATTGTTGATTTTGATAATTAATTGGGTTGGTCAACTGAACTACGAATTAACATTTAAATTAGCATACCCTGGTCATCTACGATGGTCTCCCCGCACAAGCTTCATTTATTTGTTTACTTACAAAAAAAACAACTGTATTGTTAAAACTAATTTTAAAATCGTATTATAATTATGCGCGATATCTTTAAACTGTATTTATCGAATATATATCGATTTAGAAAGACAAATTGTAAAGTGCCGAGACAATCGAAATTAAAAGACCCCAAATAATATCGCTACGTACACAACAGCCGCATTTCGATAGATTTTTTTGCACCCAAATTATCGGTATCGAATTATTTCATTAAAATTAAACTCTGAAAAAAATGTGGGCTGACACATTTTTAATTGTATTTATATCAATTTGTACAGCGTTTTTAGGTGAAGGTAGGAAGTACACCAGACAATTGCACGAACAGTGTATTCAGTCATAATAATGTATTTGTTCTGTCAACATTGCAGGGCTCACCTGGGTCCTCGTCTACCGCACAGAAAAATACCAGAGGCTGAAGACCGAGGTTGATAAGCAGAGCAAGAAATGTAAGTAAACTATAATAAACTGTGATTCGAAGATCACTAAATTAATCTCTTGTAGTGGAGCGACAGAAAGAGACACATGGCGAATCCCTGGATAAATCTGTTAAGAAGAAACTCGAGCGTTATGAGGAGAAGTTAAAGAACAACAATCGCGACTTGTCACTAGTCAAGATGAAGTCCATGTTTGCCACAGGATTCGCATTTACCGCACTACTCAGCATGTTCAATAGCATATTCGATGGCCGTGTCGTGGCCCAGTTGCCATTTACACCGATCTCTTGGATTCAGGGATTAAGTCATCGTAATCTGTCTGGCGAGGACTACACCGACTGCTCGTTTATTTTTCTCTACATTTTGTGCACCATGTCCATTCGACAGAATATTCAAAAGCTACTGGGTTTCGCCCCGTCTCGTGCTGCAAGCAAACAGGGCGGCGGACTCTTCGGACCGACCCCGGGCCAATTTAAATAGTCATTTTTTTTGTGTTGCGTTCATAGTTCAAATTTTAATTGTTTTTGCTTTACAAGTACAATAGAATACATCTAATTAAAAGCATTGCACTCATACATCGGTTTGTCCACTAATAAGCGGTCGAAGCTCATCCTCGACAGGTCTAATGTGCGGAACTGGCCGTCCATGATCAGCTCTGCAATTGCACGACCCACCGCCGGCGCCTGCTGTATTCCCTGTCCGCTGAAGCCGCTGGCAATATATAGATTATGATAGTACGGGTGAGGACCCAGGATACCGCTCTCATCGTACACGTTGTAGTCGTAGGAACCGACCACACTGCTCAATACTTCGGCATTGAACAAGGCAGGTACGCGGTGGACTAACGCTGGTTGAATTTCCGTTTCGAAATAGGTTACATCGGCTGGCTTGCTGGCGCTGCGCGGCTCTGCATTATGACCGCAGACGTATTGACCACTCAGACCGTTCCGACGGAAGAAAATCCCCGTGGTATCCGCAACCATTGGCATGCTCATAAAGGGTGTGTCTTCTGCCTGGGAGTTGATCACATAGAGATACCGCTTGCGTGCTTCGATGGGCAGTGCAATATGCAGCAAGCCCGTACCCTGACCGATGTGAGCTAGTCGGCTGACAGCTGCCGAGTCCACTCCTGCTGCTATGACACAGATGGCAAACTTAATGCTCCTTTGCGTTCCGTCGGCTAGCTGCACAACAGCCTTGTCAAGACCTCGATAGCCACCCTCACCTGCCGTGGCATCTCCAGTGACAATGATATCGGACTGTGTCTTAAACTCGAAATTCACAACTTCTCCATTTACATAATGTGCTCCAAAGCCGGTTGCAGCACGGCGAAGATTCGTTAGCAGCGCCCACGGATCAAACCATCCTTCACGCTCGAGACCAACACAGCCGAGAGCAACATCTTTGGTGTTGAGCCAGGGAAATTTTGTCGCCAGACGATCCGCTGACAGCAGCTCGTTGCGGGCGCCCAATTCGTTTTGCATTTCCGACGTTTTCTTCAGTGTCTCCGCATCTTTCTCGCCGGCGAGCATAAGCTGCCCATGCGGTGTGTAATGGAGGGGTATATCGGTGCCAAAGTGCTCCGCAGCTCCGCGCAAAAAGTCTGCTCCAAATAGAGACATCTCAATGTTTTCGGGCAGCGCAAACTGTTGACACACTCCTCCTATAGCCACGCTCAACGAGGATTTCTTATACTGTTGATTTATACAATAATTGGGCAATTCCACGAGAGTTTGTTATCATACTCACCGTTTCGTCCTTCTCTACAACAACCACATTCAGTCCGTTTCGGGCCCGCTGCTTGAGCCAATACGCTGCTGAACTACCAATGCCGCCTCCTCCAATGATCAGAACATCACAGTGTGTCTGAAACTCATCGGGCAGTTCGTTTTTGACTTTTGAAACCTTCTGAACCTCATTCAGTGGTCGTGGTTCACCATCATATTTGTCTTCTTTAGGCACAAAGAAATCTTTTATCTTTCGCATATCGTTACCCAGCAGGCGAAACGTTCGCCGAATGGGATGTTTATCCTCCTCATCGTTCGAATTAGTTCCATTGCTACTGTTAGGCGGGTTGCTCGCGCTGGACGAGTAGAGACGTTTCACTGGCAGCTGCGTGATGCGCATAAAATTTCTGTAACGTAGCATGATTCCTTGTACTTTTCATTCATAAATATCAAACTATTACTGCTTTCTGCGTTTATTTTTTATTCCATAACTCGTTGCACTAAAAACATTTGCGGCAGGGTCAAATAATCAAAAGGTTGTACGAAAATTTGACGTCACAATTTAAATTTTGCGATAACCGTTAAATAGTTTGTTAGTTTTCTGATAAATTACATCATTTTAACTTTATACTACGTTTTAGTATTAAACAATTAACTGTACAATTTATGACAATGAGTTTAATAAGTTTGTTGACTGAAATAATTTGATTTAAAAAGAAACCGATATATATAAGCAAATGTTAAATCGATACTACTCAAACATATTTCACAGAGAAAATTGTAATCGAGTTAAGTATCGTTCATCTCTAACTTGCTTTGCATTACTTGGCAATTTTGTTGCCGACGGGAATTAAATCGAGAAAATAAATAATAATAATAAAAAAGAACGGGTCGCAAATTGCAAGTGCTTAAAATGACACAAAAATCCGAAATTAGCGTACACGACGTGGAAATGGAAGTTGATCCCACGGCCGAAACATTGGCAGATGAGAAGAAAAATCAAGATATCGCCGCTGTCCAGGAGATTCGCGAGCAAATTCGTCAAATTGAAAAGTCTGTTGCTTCTAAGGAATCACGGTAAGGGAACACCATACGATGATCATAATCTGTAAACTATAAGAGTTTTTCCATTAGTTTTATACTGCGTGTGCTGCGCAATTTGCCAAACACTCGACGCAAGCTGAATGCTGTCGTGTTCCGCAACTTGGCACAAAGTATTTACCCCGTTGGAGCTGACCGAGAAGCTGCTCTAGCTCTGACACCCGCACTGGAAAAGGATGCGACTGAGCTGCCAGATGTCGTGAAAAAGCTGGTCGCAACCAAGGCTCCAATTGCCGAGGTGGATGCATATTTCCATTTACTTCTGCTGGTCAAATTGATAGACGCTAGCGATCTAAAGCGTGCAGGCACCTGCGCCGATGCATTAATGTCCAAAATATCCATACAGAATCGTCGCACACTGGATCTCATTGGAGCCAAGTCGTATTTCTACTATTCCCGTGTGGCCGAGCTGAATAACGCCCTTGAGGGCATACGCGCCTTCCTGCACGCCCGCCTCCGCACCGCAACGCTGCGCAATGACTTCGAGGGACAAGCGGTTCTGCTGAACTGTCTGCTGCGCAACTATTTGCATTATGCGCTGTACGATCAGGCTGACAAGCTGGTCAAGAAATCGGTGTATCCCGAATCCGCTAGCAACAATGAATGGGCTCGTTTCCTCTACTATTTGGGCCGCATCAAGGCAGCCAAACTTGAATATAGCGACGCCCATAAGCATCTGGTTCAGGCACTGCGTAAATCTCCACAACACGCTGCAATCGGTTTCCGCCAGACCGTGCAGAAGCTGATCATTGTCGTTGAGCTGTTGCTAGGAAATATACCAGAACGCGTCGTCTTTCGCCAGGCAGGATTGCGCCAGTCCTTAGCTCCATACTTTCAGCTCACCCAGGCTGTGCGGCTGGGTAATCTAAAGCGTTTCGGAGACGTTGTATCGCAATTCGGACCCAAGTTTCAAATGGACCACACCTTCACGCTCATCATCCGCTTACGCCACAATGTCATCAAGACGGCAATTCGCTCCATTGGACTGTCTTATTCACGTATCTCGCCTAAGGATATAGCAAAGCGTTTAATGCTCGATTCGGCAGAGGATGCTGAGTTCATCGTATCGAAAGCCATCCGTGATGGTGTAATTGAGGCCACTCTGGATCCTGCCCAGAATTATATGCGAAGCAAGGAGAGCACCGACATCTACAGCACGCGCGAGCCACAGTTGGCCTTCCACGAGCGCATATCGTTCTGTCTCAATCTCCACAATCAGAGCGTTAAGGCCATGCGTTACCCGCCAAAATCATATGGCAAGGATTTGGAAAGCGCTGAAGAGCGCCGCGAACGGGAGCAACAGGATTTGGAATTAGCCAAGGAAATGGCTGAAGACGATGAGGATGGTTTCTAAGCACATAATGTGTACTTTACTTTAACTTTTGCGTAGATATGTCAGAAATGATTGAATAAAATACATTTTCAAAATAATAAATATAACATGATTTATTATATATTTGGTTATTTGTTAGTAAGAAAGGATGTGCTTTATAAGAAGAACTACCTTGTCATTCACCTAACTCTCAAGTTGAAGTAGTATTGTAAAACGTTGAAAATTCCAAAAATTATTTCATTAAACAATAATTATGTTGCAGTCTTTTTATTTATTTATTAATTTATTTAATATACATTTTTTTAATATAAACAATATTTTTATTGAGTAAATGTAACTAATAATTCACAATAGATTGTGGCGGCGCGGAAGTATCGATAGTTTTTGTGTGCAAAAACACGTATCGAGATGTGTAAGCCATCGATACATCATTAAAATATCAACAACCCTATCTAGTTGCATTATTCTTGGAGCATAAGTAGAAAATTTTGTGAAAACCCACACAAATCGAAGAAATGTAAATGTAAAAGTGTGCAAATGCTTTAACAAAGTATGAGTTTGCAAGTGTGCGCAGAAAATAAACAATAATCAGTGCTTCTACTGGATTATCTTGACAAAAAGAAACTACATGCAAGAAACAGCAGCCACAGCATTCTGTGGCAGTGACGAGTCCTCGAGTAGCGAGTAGATTGGAGTCTCTCTGGCCACATTGGTGCAGCAGCGCCCGCAAATGTATGCGACAACTAGTAGTGGGCAGCAGCAGCAGCAGCAGTCGTCGTTGTCGTCGTCGTCGTCGTTGCCTTTGTGAAAAGAAGGACTGAAAGAAAAGCGCAAAAACGCCAAAACAACGTAAAGTGGAAGCAAAATAAAACGTGCGTAAAAGTTAATTAGCTGGCGAGCGCGAGGGAGCCAAGCGACGAGCTGTTAAGTGAACGAGTGCAGAGATAGAGGAGCATCAGCAGCAGCTGCCTAACAAAAATTCTAGTTATATTTTGTTGTTGTTATTGTATTGTTGTTGTTGTTGTTGTGGTTTTTGCACCCACCACACGTAACTAGAGCAGCAGCCACTATCCACTCAGACACACACATACAAGAACACAAACCGAAACACAAATACAGACGAGCACACACGCGCGTTCGTATACAAGCAGAAACACACAAACACACACACACACACAAACATACTTTAGGCTAGACTTAGTAGTAGATGCGTGCGTGCCACAACAAGATTGGAAATGATTTGTCCAAAAGACGTCCTGCAGTGGTTTAAGACTCTGGAGAGCTACAAACGCATCGATACCATGTGTTCACTGCTCGAAATGTGCCTGCCGTTTGAGCTGCGCTTTCTGGGCACCTGCTTGGAGGAGCTCGGGCGTCGCGATTCGCCCGAGCTACGCGGCATGGAGCTACGCGCAAATAATCCACAAGATCTGGCCGCCGACATGCATAATTGCCAGAAGGGTGAGCCAACAGACATCAAGATTCGGCGCAAGATGGCGCTCTATCTGGCACTGATACGGGCCTGCAATCGAAATTGTGTCAGCGAAATCTTTCGCACCCTCGAATGCTGGGGCGAGCGCGATTTTGCCAGCATGAGTGATCAGGATACATTACTGGAGCTGCTACTCGTCTATACCATGGCTGCCAAACATCCGGTCTTCTCCTATCATCAGCACAACAAGTGCGCCGAAATACTGGCCAAGATAAAGGAGATCAAACGTGCAACAGATGAAGCCACACAAATCGAAAGTCTACAGCAACAGCCGCAGCTGCAACAGCAGCAGCAGCAACAACAGCAGCAGCAGCAGCAACAACATTTGCAGCAACAGCAGCAGCAGCAATCACAGCAGACGCAACAGCAGCAGGCACAGCATACACAACATGTTCTGCATCATCAACAGCAGCACCCACCGCCGCCACCTTTCCATCACCAAATGGTGCAAATGTTACAAACGCCGCAAGTGACAGCTCCAATGATTTATTCACAACACTGGCCCAAGGTAAGTGATTCTCATATAAGGGTATTCCCCGCTAATTGCAATGCAAGTGCGTCACAGCAAAAACAATGGATGGAGTACTGGGGATGGGCTTACAAATATACCATATATATTTCCGCCTAGCAATATGAATAAGCGAACAAGTTGTAGTAGAATCAGTAGAATATTCCCTAAGCAGGAAACTTTTTTAACTAGTCCTCTATTTCCTTATCTTTCTGCATAGCTACTGCCCGGCAACGACGTTGACACAATGCCACATCTGATGCAATCCAACATCACCATTCCAGCGGACACAAATGCCATAGCAGCAGCGAATGCTTGGTCTATGCGTGGTCTCTATGCAGCGCCGCCGCCGCAGCCGGGCCAACAGGCCAGTTTGGATCATCAGGTGCCGCCTCAAGCCAGCTCTCCGATGCTAAGCAGTCAGCACTCGTCGCCGATGAGCAGCCGAACGACCAGTCCACAGCGGGAACGCGGCGGTAGTGTGCCCCAACAGCAGCAGCAGCAGCAACAACAACAACTGCAGCAGCAACAAATGCGCAGCCTGTCGCAACGCATAGCTGGTGGTGTCAAGAATGTACGACGACCCTCGGTAGAGACAACGCCTCCACCACCGCCAACTTCGTCCGGAGATGGACAACATGTCAAGCATTTGGAGGAGGTGAGTGGGCAAATCTTTCGCACTAATTATTTCGATATTGTTATCAAACTGGTTTTCGGTTCAAGACTTAATATTTCATTTTGAATTTACCACATGTTTTTGTATTTCCAGAACATCAGCGAAGGCGGTGGCCTGCCCAGTATTATACGCAACAGTTTCCCGCGACCTGCGATTCAGCGTATTAATGCAAATGCGTATTTGCCAACACATCAGCAGCAGCAACCGTCGCCGGTGAATCAGCAATCACAGCAGCAGCAGCAGCAGCAACAACAGCAGTCGTCACAGCAGCAGCACTATCAGATTAGCAACAATATCAAACCCAACACCCTTGTCTATTCGATGCATAACATGCATATTAATGACGATGGAAGCGGTTCCATGAGGAGCATCAATTCCAGCAAAAGTGCGGCCACAACTGGCAGCGAGTCGGGCAGCTCGAATGGATCGTGCGATGAGAGAACACCACCGCCAACGCCGTTGCCCATGCAAGTATGTGCTGGTATGGGGATTGTATCTGGTTATCAGCAGCAGCAGCAACAGCAGCCACATCAGCAGCAGCAACAGAAGCATCATTTAAGCTATAAACAACAGCAGCAGCTGAATCTACAACAGCGTCTAAATGGTCGCAATGGCGTGGAAAAGAGCTACCAGCAAATCTATACGCCGAGCAATCCCAGCGATGCTCAGTCTTTGCAGCAGCAGCAGGCGCTGCTTATAAGCCCATCGTCGGTGAGCACGCCGACGACAACGGTGCTGCTGCAGCCACAACCACAGCAACAACCACCGCAACAACCACCGCCAACAGCAACAGCGTATAATGCAGCCACATATCCATATCATACGGCGAGTTCGCGTGGTCCACCACATACATTGTTACAGGCACACAATGCTCCGCCTCCGCAGGCTTTGCATGCGCCATTTCGGTTTCCGTTGGCGCCGCCGCATAACGGAGAACTGATCTATCCGGCATATCATGCTGGACTGGCGTTTTCTGCTGTCCCTGTAACAGCCACGCCCACAGGTGCGCCCACAGCGGTAACCGGTGGACAGTTGCGTAGCTCAACCAATGCTGTCGGTGTGGTGAGCACGAATGCAGTCGCAGTACAAACTGTGCCGCCAACGTCACAGCAGCAGCAACAATTGCTGGCAGCGACAGTTGCAACGACACCGTACCCGGCGTTAAACGTATGTCCGATCACTGGATCGAGCAGCGGTGTCGCCCAAAAGATCATCTCCTGCTACAATTGCGGCTCTCAAACGCATAGCGGACGCGACTGCCAGGAGGCCTCCATGGAGGATGTGACACGGAATGCCACGTACAAGCTGGACTACAGCACATCAACAATGGTGAATAGCATAGGCGGCGATAGCGGTACGGAGCACAGCAAGGATGTGGGAAACATGCTTAAGAATGCCACGGTGACAACGCCAACAGCGGCGACAGCCGCAGCGGCTGTGGCAGCGACAAGTATGGGAAAATAGGACGTGTATAATATGCAGACACAAAAAATAACGTATATATATACAGATATATATAATTAATACTTATTGTAATTCTTAACTATTTACACACAATTTTACATTAATTATGATTGTAAAAATGCGGAAATCAAATTTCACGCCTTAGACACGTCTCTTAGGTCAGTAAGTCATTTTTCAAATTGCGTTAGCCAGAACAAGTCGCCTATAAAATTAATAACAACCTTGCATACCACAGGGATCTAATTGATATATATATATATATATATATATTCTGTATGTATGTATATGGTATATATTGAACTATGTCTATGTATAATGCCTCCCCCATATGAATATGAATATTTCTAATGTTTAAGTTGTAAGAGCAAAAGAGCAATAGATAAAGTCAACTAGGGCCGCACACACTCATACACAGATACAGACACTGATTCATTAGCGCATTATGTAGCAACTAATTAAAATTGAATATGGACAACGTTTGTAGGGTATCTAGAACTAAAAGCGAACCGATGCAAACGAATCGTAAAAGAATTTTGTGCGTGCAAGATAACACTATATAATTTTAAGAACAAGATAAAAGTTAAGAAACAAACTAAAAAAAAACTGTAGCATTACAATAAAATAATAGCAAATATTATTCAAATGTGTATAAACAAATGAGCGTAGTAGCACATCCGCCGATCCACTACATACACCCCCACAAAACTTCCTTCCGCTCTCACAGACTCAAGACAAGCAGACACCCAGAATGTGTGTACTATGTGCTTAGTTAACTATTATTCTAATTATTATTACTAATTTCCTCGTATCTAGTAACTATTTATTTGCTGCTCCTTTGTTTAAACATAATTTAGCATTCGTTTAACATTGTATTATATAGAGAGTATATGATATGATATTTGCAAGCTACATCTAATCTGAGAATCGCAAACATTAAGTATAGCAACCAGCTAGAATTCTAATTTTTTACTATAAATATAATACTATAAATATATGGTACATATATACACATATGTATGTCTGTATGACTATGCTCGTACTTCACCATATGGATTATGAAACATACGTATATTGAATAAGGGCTTATAATTGCCGTTGAGATTTTGTGGTGAAGATCACGCCCAACTCCCTAATCGCCCGCCCCACAGTTAGATTCTTTCGGTTACTTATGTAAAAACGTTGTTACCTTTTTTAATGGATGTTAACAAAACAAAACAAAAGAACAGAAAACGAAACGAAAACGCATAGTAGAACATGAAAATAAACAGAAACCCATATTGAAATCAAATGAATAACGTAATTAAAGAGTTGCTGCTAATGCGTAAGTGCATGACAAACAATTATTATATTTCAGTGAAAAATAAAACAAATTGTTTCTTAAATTCGTGTAAAAAAAAACACAAAGCTACAAAACAACCGTCTTTCATCTTTTCCATCTCTCGGGTGCACTTGTCCTATTGTGTCATATCTACACACGTAGTAAACGTGTGTGTATATAGTATATTGCATCTGGGTATTTCCGATTCGCTGCGAGTGCTAGGAAATGAACGGGCATGTACATGTACGCGTCTATGTGTGAGTGTATGGTGAGTATCGGGCTCTTCGATAGGCCCCTCCAGACGTCGGGCTAAGCCCAGAGTTATCTTCGTTTGGAGTGCACATTCAATTCTTGCATGGCTCGTGAATAACTGAAACTGGTATTAGTGAGCGGCCCTCTTAAACTACAGTGATGCATGCTTAAGTGGATTCACCCAAGATCTGTAAAACGAAAGATAGTAATACATAAAGTATCTTAAAAAAAACAGAGTATTATAACTATCTCAATCTAAGGTATATAGTAAGGAACGCATATCTAGTTTAGGTTTGTAGCTCGGCAAAGATTCGCCACAGGCAGTTACTACCGTAGGCAGTTGGGTAAAGCTAGAAATGATGGTTGCGCCAGAGATCTGGTACCCATCCGCACGCACACACACGATGCCATACTCAACCGAGCACCGATTGCAGCGAGACTATATGGAAGAGGCAACCGTGGCGTTCTCTCAAGCGTATCCGCTTCGGCTTGTCGTAACGGCAAGCCGTCTTCAGTTGAGCATAGACCTGGATCCGGTGTAGTTGCTGCCTCACAAACCCTATAAAAAATAAACCGAAATCAGAAATATATTGTAAGCTAGCTGAGGCTCAAAAAAGGTGTGTGCTCAGTCAGCTAATTCTTATCCTAACTCTAAATTAAATATTCTAAGAAAAGCGGACTTTCTCGCCACAGTCTTTTCACTTTCGGGTTTTGTTATAATCTTCATGTTTTCTTTGTTTGTGTGCAGCAAGTTCAGCCGTTTTGGCTTGTCGTGATTGTTCATGCATGCAGTGTGGTAAGTTGTAAACATTCGGACCTCGTATCTAGTACCTACCCCGCTGACTGCGAAGAAGCAGCAATGCTTAAGGCCGTCAAGAAATCGAGTGAGGTGAACAAATCCAAATTGAAGCTTGCTGCCAGCAATGGCAACGAGCCGAACAACAACTACAGTTGCAACAGTATCATCAAGAACAACAACAACATTGAGAGTAACGACAACAGCAATATATCGGAGTCTTCGGGAATGTTGGAGATCAAACGAGGCTCTATATCCGGACATAAATCCGAGGGTAGTCCACATGACAGCGCTCCATTGAAAAAGCTTAGCCTGAAGGGAAATCAGCTGTGCGGCAGCATACTCATTGGCAACTATAATGTAAGATTGCAGTTAAACCCATGAATATTAACCATTGCTATGCTCACATCTCGATTACAGTACCTTACCCAGCTGGAGGTGTGCGAGAACGAAATGGAGGTATTGGATTTGAGTTCGTTGGCGCAGTTGGAGACACTGAAATGCAGTCGCAACAAGCTGATCGAGCTCATCATAAATGGAACCAATCTGCAGACACTCATTGCGGATCATAACTGTAAGTGCGGGAAAGATAATAGAGGTAGAGATAAAGTCAGATAAAAACATCTCACATACGTCAGCATACACAGATAGAAACGATTTGTGTTGCAGAATATGAATCAGCATAGTTGATATACATATGTATTTAAATATGTTTATAAACATATATTTGTCGAGAACTCTTCTTGTATTAAAG
This sequence comes from Zaprionus inermis, assembly GCA_018151445.1. Classification (NCBI taxonomy): domain Eukaryota; kingdom Metazoa; phylum Arthropoda; class Insecta; order Diptera; family Drosophilidae; genus Zaprionus; species Zaprionus inermis. The sequence continues at coordinate 3,850,175 of JAECXD010001696.1, forward strand.
GACTTGTTTCGTGTCCTGACTGAGTGTTTCCAAAACTCCTGTGGCGTAAATTAAAATAAATATATTAATAATTATATGTAAATATGGAGAATTTAATTGTTTGTTTTGTGCCGCCAGCCCGGTTACTTTTCGATATCAACATCGATAAAGATATCGATAGTGCTTATGTTGGTTGCAGGCTGCAGTTAAATTCGAATTAAAATAATTTTATGTTGATGTCATCTATTTTCTAGGCCTGCAAAACATCTCCATACCGAAGAGCATGCCGCTGAAACTGTTGCACGTGGACATCTCGCACAACCATCTGTGCGAGCTGCCACCATGGATCGGCGCCTGCGTGGCCCTGACCACACTGAGCGCGCAACACAATCACTTGAGCAACGTGCGGGAGCTACTGCGCAATTATCGCATCGAATGTCTGCGCTCCTTGAATCTGTCGTACAATATGCTGCAGCAGCTGGACTACTTGCCGGAGGCATTCTGCAGCGTTCAAGAGTTGCAGCTGCAGAGCAACGAACTGCACCGGCTGCCGGAGAACTTCTTTGCCGTAACCCATACACAATTGAGTACTTTGAACGCGTCGTGCAATCGTCTTTCCATGTTGCCGCGCTACGAGCAAAATAACAATGCGGCACTTGTGGAGCTATCGCTGACATCCAACCAGCTAAATGAGCATGTTTTTGATGCGCTGCTGCATGCCGGGCGGCTTAAGGTGCTGCGCCTGGCACACAACCGCATTGGCATGCTGCCCGGCGAGTGCGTGAGCAATTGGACCGAGCTGGAGACATTGGTGCTGTCGGGCAACATGCTGCAACAGCTGCCCGAGCAGGTGGCTGCACTCAGTCAGCTTCGTGTGCTGCGCTGCTGCAACAATCTGTTGCTCAGTACGCCACCGCTGGCCAAGCTGAGTAAATTGAGAATTTTGGATTTGGCACATAATCATTTGGATCGCATCAATTTGGTTGCTCTGGTGCCATCGCGGAATCTCAAGTACTTGGATTTGTCGGGAAATTTGCAGCTACAGGTGGACGAGCAGCAGCTGAAGGTCTGTCAGTCGCAAAGTCAGCGCGTGTGGAGTCTAGTTGATGTGTCCGGCAAGAATCGTGAGGCTTTGCCCACCAGTACCGCACGGCGAGCGCCATCGGAATTGCACAAGGCCAAAATGATGCCCTGGTCCATGGGATTCGCGGAGACGCCCGGTGAGCTGCGCAAGCTGTTGGTAACTCAACTGCGCTGGGGTCTGGGTGCCGAGGAAGCACTCTTTGGCATGTTCGAGGCGAAGGGCACCGATGCCCGAGTAGCACAGCAAATGTCACAGCTTGTGCCGGAACTACTCAAGCAGGAGCAAACGCTTAAGCAGTCGCCTTCGAATCACTATATGAAGTACACATTGCTGGCAGCGCAACGTCAGTGTGGCGGCCAGCTACACAGCGTCAATCTACTGCACCTGCTGCGCCTCCCAAGCAAGGTGAGAGCACTCAAGGCCAAGCGATATGTTTTGCGCATGGCGAACGTCGGTTATTTCGATGCGTATTTGGTGCGTCGTACAACGCATCTGCGACTTACTGAGCCGGCATTACCGAATGACAACAATAAACGAACCAAGGAGAATTCTATGCCGGATCCAGAAATATTGGAGGTATGTGTTCAAGAATAATAATACAATTGAAAGTGGCCTATAAAACGAATGGCTGCATATTTCCCTACTTCAAAAGTTATGCCTCAAAAATGTCCCAAAATATCCCACTCGCTAAGTAATCGATATTGGCAAGTGCAGGCAGTAGAGAATCTATCGATATAATTGTTTTTGTCCTGCTGCCCTTGAACAAAGCGGCAACAGTAACTGAAACCTTATCGATTTTAACTTACGATTCCAATCGAAAATTTGAAATTGTATAAATATGTAAATACAAATGTGCAAAGTTAATTTTTCACAAAACCGCAAGCTATTTGCTAATTGATTTCTCAGATTAGCATTAATTGATTAATTGTATTTTCATTTCGTTCACACAGATAACACTAAGCAACGATGACGAGTATTTGGTGCTGGGCAATGACCAGCTGTGGTCCGTCATGGACATTGGGCGTGCGGCGCGCGAGATACGCAAGGAGGAGAACGCCCTGCTGGCCGCCAAACGACTGCTTGAAATCGCACAAAGCTTTGGCGCTACTGCGAATTTAAGCGTGATTGTTGTGCGATTCTGTCACCTGAGCACCGACGTGGATCATCTGATTCGCGAGCTTAAGCAGAGTGTGCGCAAGAAACCGGCACTGGTGTCACCTCAGCCGCACATCGCCTCGGTCAGTAAGCGCACCTGCTGTGATCGCAGCAATGCGTGTAGACATCGCACACTCGAGCAGGAGCTACTCGCAGGCCGCTCGTCGCCCAGTGGTCAAAGCAATCCGGAATTGTTATCCCAGCAGGACAATGTGGCCACAAAGGATGAGTTCATTTTGGCGCATGCGCGTGTGTTGCAGGAAGAGCAGCAACTGGAAATGCTGGACGAGACCGAATCCGTGTTGTCCGAGGAGCAATTCAAGTGTTGGGAATACATGCTCGAGCAGAATACGCAACTCTTGTTCGACAAGGAGCTGAACACCATCTCCAAATCTTTCACCAAGCAACGTCTTCCCACGGCTAAGCTGACTGCAGTCGACTGCAACGATCTCAAGTCGAATCTCATACGAAATGTGACCAACAAGTTCATTTCGAGCAGCTCGCCACAATTAGCTCAGCTGCCACAACCATTGGCGCCGGTTGCCGCATTTCAACAGCTGAAACTGCCAACGAGCAGCGAGCAGTTTGGCAGCGTGCGATCCTTTCAACAGTCGCCCAACTATGGCTACAATCTCTTTGATGGCAAGGTAAGAGATGCGTATGCCAAGCTGGGCGGTGGACCACACGCCGCCTACTTTGGATCCCTGCAGCGACGTATGCCCTGCAATTTCGAATACGATTTTCCCGCCACACACGAGCGTGATCATAATGTTCTGGACGAGGAGGAGATCGAGGAGGATGGCTATGCGGAGCACGAGAGTCGTATGCGTAAATATTGGGGCGTGGCAACCACAGAGCTATAGAATAGCGCGAGTAGACACATATTTTAGGAATTACACTCTTTTATTATACTATAATAGCAACTCGGTTTCAAATGTTGCCTGAACAATATACGAGAAATCATATAATCGCTTACGGTTTTCCGGAAGTTTTTGGGCTGCGCGTGTCGCTGTTTTTTTTATTGTACAATTTTTAGAAACTCGACTGAGTTGCTCGAGATTATGCTATCCGCTGCGCATTGTTTACAGCTAACACCGAAATCATTGAAATTAGCTTGAGTTCATTCACATAATACCAAAGAAAACCTTAGAAAAATGGTCGGGCTGATGGGAATCACATAAAAGCCCAACGTCAAAGCATCGTCTAACCGAAGACTGCCCGAACATCGAACCAGTTTGATTCGCCCGACGTTCGCCGAAATTGATATAAATAGCCGAATCGCTGGGCCAGTAGCACATTCAGCTCTACACGCAGCATATCTTCAAGGAATTAAAATGAAATACATGGTGAGTTTGACAAATAGAAACTGTCTGCGAATGTTTATCTTAATCTCAATTGATCCTCAGCTGGTTATCTGCCTTGCGATCGCTCTGTTTGCTTCGGCTTCAGCGCAGCTCGGATTTGGAGGATCATTTGGCGGACAGCAGCAACAGCAAGAAAGCTTCGGTGGTGGCTTCGGCTTTGGAGGCCAGCAGCAGCAGCAGCAGCAAGAAAGCTTCGGTGGAGGCTTCGGAGGATTCGGTGGCGAACAGCAACAGCAGCAGCAAGAAAGCTTCGGTGGAGGCTTCGGAGGATTCGGTGGCGAACAGCAACAGCAGCAGCAAGAAAGCTTCGGTGGAGGCTTCGGAGGATTCCGTGGCGAACTGCAACAGCAGCAGCAAGAAAGCTTCGCCTTTGGACGCTAAAAGTAAAGCAGCAGAAGCAATGTGGGGAAGGCTTTAAATTGTATTAGTTCCTTGCCATCAATAATTCTACAGATGGAACAAACAACATCGAACTGTAGTTATCACATTCACTTACAGTGCTGCGTATAACCCAACCGATAATATTAAGTTTTATTTACATTCAATATAGTCAATTATCATAGGAAATTTTATGTAACGATTTTTATTTGGGGTGACATACATCGATCAAGAAATGTATAATACAAACTTGATGACTTTGCTGAAGAGATGCCTCTGGAATAATTCAATTGTTCTAGTCATTCTTTAGTAATAAACAGATTCATTCGTTATTCAGATCGGGTTCATGTAGAGCATTCGGTTTTTATACCATTCGGTCCATTAAAATGTCTCAAAATGGGTATACCAATTACGTGTAAACGTGTGAAGCAGGCGTAAGAGACTAGATAGAAGAGTAGATACATATATATATATGTATTCTCTCAGGATCACTAGCCCAGTTGATTCGGCCTTATCAGTCTACTCTTTGTCCTGGAGTCCTTGCTGACATAAAGATCTCTCTAAACTTGGCATCAAGGCTCCTGTAAACACCATGAGAGCCTGAAGTTTTTTATTTTTGTAAATTGTCTAATTTCTGTTTGACGTAAAAATAAATTTACACTATCTATTAGCACCTATCTCTAAAAATAAACATATTTTATATAATTTTTTTTAATAATTCGTGTATAATTATAAACATAAAATTGTAAAAACAGAAATTTTTGCATAACCAATATTGTATACGAAATATACATACATGTTATCGTGAAATATATTCAAAACAATAACTTTCCAATTGAGCAGAAATTATATAACATACAAATCAGGTCAATTTACAGTCAGCTCTCTAGCCATGGGTCCTACACTTCAGTCTTTGAATGGGTGAGATCAATAATAATAGTATTCATATATTATGATTTAAATATGCATGTCATTTTCAGTTGAATTCAGCATAAGTTTCAAAAGTAATTGATCACAATCAACGTGTTTATTATTATTAATCAGTTCAACTGCAATTTAAATTTAAAAATATGTAAATTAACTTAAAAATCCTAAGTTGATAGTGCGGAGTGTTGATTTATTGCGTCCTCTATGGTCTGGCAACCCTAGAATAGGATGGACTTGAGTGATACGGCAGCTCGTTTATAGGAACTTCGAAAGATTCTAATTTAACAATTTCGGAAGTTTTACGTTGACGTAAAACAAACTGTGACTGTGACGTAAAACAAACTGTGACTTAAACGAGATCGTGTTGTCTGCTGTGCTTTGTTTACGGCTTAGCTGAAATTAGTGCGAGTTCAATCGCATGAATAACAAAGTAAACTCAAGAGAACCGGTTGCCCATTAGATGTACGGGGAAGCCCATGCATCTGATTGTTTCTTCGTCTAGCGCAAGTCTGACGAATTTCGAACCAGTTTGGCAATGCGAAAGATGCCAAATTCGTATAAATAGGCGAGTCGATGGGTCAGTCTAACGCATAATTCGTCCGGGACTCAAAATGAAATTCTTGGTAAGTCTGATAAAATTGGCAACAAAAATTAGTTGAGCATGCCTCTCATCGAATCCCCATCTCAATTGATCCTCAGTTGGTAATCTGCCTGGCGATCGCTCTCTTTGCTTCGGCATCTGCGCAGTTCGGATTTGGAGGATCATTTGGCGAACAGCAGCAACAGCAAGAAAGCTTCGGTGGTGGCTTCGGCTTTGGAGGCCAGCAGCAGCAGCAGCAGCAAGAAAGCTTCGGTGGCGGCTTCGACTTTGGAGGCCAGCAGCAGCAGCAGCAGCAAGGAGGCTTTTTCTAAAAAAAAAATTCCTAAAACCACGACAAACGTTGACAGGACTCTATTTCCAGTCGACAGTAACGAAATGATTGTAACTACGTGAATAAAAAAATCTAATATTATATATTATATTTAAAAGTGACGATTTTTATTTGGGCTTAAGAATTAATAATAATAATTAATAATTAATTAATACAAAAAAATACTTCTGCAATGAATAAAAAGAATAATTCGTATGGAGAGTCTACCAGATAACTTTATTCGGTATACCTGCGATTCGCGTTTTATAATTGTCTCACCAAACCTGATATATATACGTGATTTTATCCATTCTACTTTAGAAATATATATATCTAGTACATATATTTATATGTATATATGTATAACAGTATCTTTATACTTGTATGTAAAAATTCCCCTTAAAACTTTCATCTTGCGAAAATAAATATGATACCTTAGTTGAAATCAGGTTTTTCTTTCCATTTTAATAATAAACCTGGCACTTATCGTTATATGGTTAAATTTTATGCTCGGTTATGTATGTAAATATATATACAATATTGATTTTATATAGGCAGGTACAACAACGATTATAATTTATTCAAAGACTTCAAAATTGAATAAACAGCGCCTAATGACAAAAAGACAAAAATTATATATTTAATTGATTATATTCGTTTTGTAATTTTAACTTTATACGCTTTATTTTTTCTTTTCTTCTTGTAATTTTATTTTCGCTACTTATATTAAATTTATAGTCTACTTTTGTGCGCTATGCATAAATAAAGCAGTGCTACCATACTTCTCGTAAAGCACTGCTTGCCATACGCATAAAGCAGCGCAACTGCTTGACTACACTGCTTGCTATTACCGCAAAAGCCACTATTAGGTATAGTTGTGCGTAAATTCGATAGATGGCGTTTCGCTATTCGCTGCAATATGCATACTATTTACTTTGGTATTTTTTTGTTTATTAAATTTGTATTATTTATTTATTAGGTTTAGTGATTCGTAGACGTCAGTTCCGATTATGCGTAGATGCAGAGACAAGTGTCGCACACATTTAAATCGTGCATACTAACGCACACACACACACACACACTTGTATCTGCAAGTAGCACGCGTTGAAGACTTTCGCCCCGCATTCGAGCGGGGTCGCTGAGGCGAGTAATTCGTGTCAATATCAGGAACTCAATTAGTTGCGGTTCTTGAAACGAAATTCCTCGACGAGTGGCAAAAAGATAAGGAAGAGCCTGGTGCTGCGGCCGGCTTTATAATCATTGGCAGTCGCTCAAGTATGTTACCGTTATAGGTCGCGTTAGCGAATGTTGACTTGTGAAAGGTTAATCATATCCCGCAAAAACGCCAAGAGGGGTATACGCAGTTCGGACAGAATGAAAATTTAGATGAAACTAAATAAATAGTAGGGTATACGACTCGTTAGCTTTTCCAACTTTTGTTAATTATTTTTCTCAGTCGAAGTTGTCATTTCATCTTTCATGGCATCTCACGCCCACACCATTTCCTTCTACCGTTTATCCCTTTTCCATCTACCCTGGCTCTTGTAGCCATTTCCATTTGGGACATTTTACACTTGAGAGCCTCGAGCTGATGTCTATCACAATGCCCATTACAACTTATTGTTGCGGCTACTTTTAATACACTAAATTAACTTTTGCGGAATTCCCCCCCAACGCGTAGCCCGTATCACAGTCAGAGAGACTGAGACTACACTACGCACCACTCACACCATTGCCGCGACGATTTGTCAACCGTCTACAGACAGTCGCGGATATTATCTGGCGTTTATCTCGCCCCACTTGATAAATAGCTCTGTGGTAATTAATTTGGCGTGAATGAAGCGAATTTAGTCGACTGAAGAACTATAGAAAGCGAATTACAAACAGTATGTTCACTGAGCTCTCTTTGAATATGACAAGATTTTGCAGCTTGCAGCGAGTATTCTTTTTTCTCTCTCGCACTTTTAATTACTCAGCGACTAGTCTGTGTTGCACTTATCGATTAGTCTAATTTCTTCGATAGATACTGTTAAGCTGTTCGATTTTAACATGCGCTGTTAAATTAACAGAAGCAAAAAATATTAAAGACAGACTGTGCACAGGCTAAACAAATGTTTATAAAAGAAAGATTTATGGTGGCTGAGAGCGCGGGTAACAAAAACATTTAAATAACAGACTGTGCACAAAAAACTATTAAATATTATTTAAAAATCTTTGGCTGTTTGACTTTAACATGCGCTGTTAAATTAACAGAGAGAAAGCAGCAGCAGGAATGAAACTACGTTTCTGGGCGCAGTACCATCTCGATTGAAATTTAAATTGCCGATAAACGATTAATTTTTCAGTGCATGCAATCGGAAACGTTGGTGCCAAATCACGCACAGCTACCTTTAGCTTACATCCTGCTAACGCGCAGACACCTTAAACTTTTCTCATTATATGTATCCGCCCACACACCCAAACCCGCTTGGATCTGGCCTGCTGGCAACTTCCTGCTGGCACCGGCTCAGGCTCAGATCTCTCCTCCTGCGACATCCTGCTCTTCGCCACAATGGGGCTCAACGCATCGGCGCTTTCAATGACTTCCGTCAGCGTCGACACACTCGACGTGTAAATTTGCATTTGCTTCTAATTACGCAGGGAGAGAAGGTGCGAGGCCTCGCACAGGAACACGATGCTGGTGCCACAGCCAACGCTTGCGGCAAATGCAATTTAGAATTTCAATTATATTTATATTTTTATGAGGGTCCCCTCACTCTCAGCCCACACGGAAACACTACAAATCAAGTGTCTTGCACGCAAATTTCCTTTAATTAAAACTAAACTTTTAAGAGTTTGCCAACGGCAACTGCACACACACACACACACACGCGCAGAGAGACAACATTCGCAAGATGGCGGCTGCAGCATCCGTATCTGATCTGTAGGTGCATCTAGGACTGGCTTCGGCTCAAGCACCTGCTGACATCTTGCAGCACTTGTGTGTGTTTTACTTGCAACTACGTCTGCAGCCCTCGTGCAGGCCAAGTTAACAGCTTGATGCCAAATTTACCAGAAGCAACTGAAAATAATGATGCTTGGCTAAAGTGTCAAGAGTGCCGTGAGTTCTGTTTTACATTCAAGCTAAATTGGAATCGAATTCATGGAATAACTCCAATTGATTTAACTAATTGCACCAACCAACTAGATAGAGAGAGAGAGAGAGAGCGAGAGAGAGAGAAAGGGCTGCTACTCTTACCCTATTTAGCCTGGCACATTTATTCTATCTAACATGCCACGTCTGACTTGCTCCAGTCTAAAAATATTTCCTTTCCCGTAGCTCTCTCACTTGAACCGACATCCTCGCCTAGCTCAAGCAATCATTGCTATAGCTGCCTCTCGAATATTGTACAAATTTCAAACAGAACACTAAATAACTGACTCAATCGGCTGATCCTTAAATCAAATATTGAAATTCGGTACATCGAGAAAGGTCGTACTAATTGAAGCCCTTTTCCTTTAAGAGTGAGAGAGATAGGATTTATGGAACAAATAGCAGTTGGCGATAGGATCAATATCCGGCGATCTGACGGCTGTGTGCAAAGTGCTGTTATTGGCTTGAAAAGCATCGAGCGCCAAATCGTAACAGTTGAATGGACGCAGGGCACCAAAGTCAAGGGCAAGGAGATACCGTGGAAAACTGTACTGGAATTAAATCCATCGCTGGCGAACAACGCCAAGGAGAAACAGCAAACAAAACCGTCGCGCAATTCGCCCGCATTCAATATGTATCGCAAGAAGTCAATCAATAGTCCGTTTAAAAAGCGATTACGTGTCTCGTCTCGCTGCGATGTCGCGGCTTCGTCGTTGACTGCGACCAAGGCGTCGACTCGGCCGCCACAGACACAGCAGCAACCGGCGGCGCCGCCGCCGCCGCCGACAACGCATATACTGCCGCGCTCGAACGTGGTGCGACAGGTGGAGCGCATGCGGGAGCAGCGCGAACTGCGACGTGCCCAACAGGCCGAGAAGCGACGCGAACGCAACGCGATGCAGCGTCAGGATCCAGGTAATCCCAACTGGGAGGTGGCGCTCATGGTACGCACATATCGCGAACAATTGCATTTCAATCCGCTGCGCTGCATCAGTTCGCGCGGCGTACGCACCCAACAGATCACCGTGTGTGTGCGAAAGCGTCCGATGAGCCGGCGCGAGAGTCAACTCAAAATGGTCGATATCATATCGGTGCCCACGCGCGACTCGTTGCTGGTGCACGAGTTGCGTCACAAGGTGGATCTGACCAAGTTCTTGGAGCACCATAAGTTTCGTTTCGATTACACCTTCGACGAAATGAGCAGCAATCAGTTGGTTTACGAGTACACGGCTCGTCCGCTCATCCGTACCATGTTCGAAGGCGGTAATGCCACGTGTTTTGCCTACGGCCAGACCGGAAGCGGCAAGACGCATACAATGGGCGGCGAGTTTTGCGGCAAGACACAGGACTCCGCGAGCGGCATCTATGCGCTTGCCGCCAACGACGTGTTTGCCGAGCTGGCCAAACCGAATTATCGCGAAATCAATGCCCATGTCACGTGCAGCTACTTCGAGATCTATGGCAGCAAGGTAAGTTGCACTGATCTATAGGTTCCGGCGCTCCATTGATAATACAAATCTCTGCAAATCTCTGTTAACCTCTGAAGGTATTCGATTTGTTGTTGCCGGAGAAACCGATCCTGCGCTTACTGGAAGATGGCCGACAACAGGTCGTCATTGTTGGCCTGACCACGAAACCCGTCACCAAAGTAGAGGAGGTGCTTGCCATTATCGAGCAGGGCAATCGCGAACGTACCTCGGGCCAGACGTCGGTTAATATCAAATCATCCCGTTCGCATGCCGTTTTCCAGATGTCACTGCACACGCACAGCAGCGACGAGGCGTTCGGCAAGTGCTCTTTTGTGGATTTGGCGGGCAACGAGCGCGGCGCCGATACGCAATCGGCCAATAAGGAGACTCGTCGCGAAGGTGCCGAGATCAATAAGTCACTGCTCGCTCTCAAGGAGTGCATCCGCGCAATGAGTCGACATTCAAGTCATTTGCCCTTTCGTGGCTCGAAGTTAACGCAGGTACTGCGAGATTCATTCATTGGAGGCGAGCGGAACAAGACGTGCATGATAGCAATGCTATCGCCGAGCCTGAACTCGGTGGAGAATACGCTGAATACGTTGCGCTATGCGGATCGCGTCAAGGAGTTGGTAGTGGCCAAGGATGACGGCGACGGCGACGTGGACGTTGTAGACATGCCGTTCGATGCTCTAGGTACCGATGGTGAGAAAAGTTCGGAGCTCGACGAAGAACATCAGATGCAATTGAATCCGAACAGCGACATCGATTCGGACGAATTCGACGACCGCGATCTGCTTACCGAAACAAACTTTCTCGACTTCAACTCCAGCCAGACCTCAGAGGGTACCAGTCCATTGAACCAGTCCATATCCGAAAACCATGATCATGACGAGGCAAGAGTGCCGGACGTCGACGAGCCGATTATCAAGGTTGCCGAAATACTTCCAACCCCCAAGATCACCGAGGTGGTAATGCAGCATGGCGTGCTCTTCGGATTCTTTCACAACTTCAAGGAGAATTTTCAAAAGAACGTAGTGGATAACTCGCAGTCGGCAAATAATAGTAATATGATCAAGTTTATGCTCGACGTGGAGCCAACTTTGCGGGAGCTCGAGGCTATTGTGAAGAGAACACATCTCATGGTTGTTAAGTACAATTTGCAGCACGGTTCGGCGAGCGATGAGGAGGATTAGGCGTCGATCAACAATCAATCATAATCAAGAGAATTGACAAGCACATTGATTTATTTATTTTCTACGGTACGTCATTCTTAACATTTTGCACTGGCCGCTAAATATAAAGGCAAATTTAGGCTTATACGCTTTATATATATGGGCAGCATTGCATTCGTTTCTTCTACATACACAAAATTATCTGTTTTTTTATTTGAAAAAGTATTTTGTAACGGTTAACAATAAAGGCCATTGTGTAATTTAGATTTCAATTGTTATATTGCGAGCGTTTCTTTGCGCTTCTCAACACTAATTCGATTTATCGGTCATGTGGCGGTCGAGCGATAGATTTTTGACAGAGCGCATTTTAAAATTAATCGCGAAATAAATATAATGTAAATTCATAAAATTATCTGTTTTTTTTTTAAGAATTTTGTAACTGTTAGAAATAAAGGCCATTGTGCAATTTAGATTTTAATTGTAATATTGCGAGCGTTTCTTTGCGCTTTACAACACTAATTCGATTTATCGGTCATGTGGCGGTCGAGCGATAGATTTTTGACAGTTCGCATTTTAAAATTAATCGCGAAACAAATATAATGTAAATACATAAAATTATATGTTTTTTTTTTAAGTATTTTGCGTATATTGCGAGCGTTTCTTTGCGCTTTTCAACACTAATTCGATTTATCGGTCATGTGGCGGTCGGGCGATACGCACAGATTTCGATAGAGAGCACTTATCAATTAATCGATAATAAAAGAAATATAATTCAAATTTTCTATAAAACTATTGAAATTGCAGACTGGAAAAAAGTGAAATAACTCTCGATGCACCAACTAAATTGCATTTCTTCGCGTGACTATCGGAAGTGCACTCAGAATGACTTTCGTTCCCTGTTGGACTGAGTGCAGTGCAAAAACTTTTTGCCCGCATTGAAGTATGTTCGTCGGCAAAGAAGGGTCGGCGCGGGGCGGGGCAAACTATGAATATGAGGCTGGCGCGGCTTAGCTTGGCAGTCAATTGCTCATCGACTTGGCACAAGATGCTCCGACTTCTGAGCTCTTAGTGCCGAACAGCAAACCGACTGCCGAGTGAGAGCTGAGTCCTAAGCCCTGCTAACATGCCAAAGCCAAGATGCAGCTGCGACGACGACGACGACGACCAGGACTAGGACCGGGAACAGACCGAGAACGTGAACAAGAACAAGCACAAAGTTCGGGGTAATAGATACGGAGCAGGGATGCGAGTTTCGGTTTAGTTGGAGTTTAGTTTACGTGCGCGAGGATTTCAAGCTGTGCGCGCACATAAGTTTGCGGCTTAAGCATGTGGAATTCATAAGAGCACAGCCGGATGGCAGCCCTTAACCAGGCAACCCATATACCACAACCCATCTCGCCCTGCCCGTCCACCTTGTCTCCACCTGTATTCGCATAAAATGCCGAGCTGGCTAATGCATTGCACCAAACCATTCACCTCCGGCAGCAGCAGCACCAGCAGCGACCCCAGCGAATCTCTCACGCAGTCCGCCCAGTCGAAAAGTTGCCCCATGAAAAGTTTCAAATTAAACGTAGTTGGATTTTCTAGCTGAATACCCTTTTTTTCATGAAAATTTGCGATTTATAGGGCGAAAATTGAAACACACGACCTGATATGTATAATGGTTTATATAAGCCGATGGTTATAGGATTTGAAATCAAGCGTAATGAGTTATTATTATATGCACTGGCATGATCGGGAAAGAAAGGGCGGAAAGTAGTCTCCCTGCTTAAACTATGATTTACAATAGGTACTACTTGCTAGATTCGCCCTAAAATCTTGAAAACCCACACAGCGCTGCGTGCTGTGTGCAATTATGTTTTGGGCAATGGAATAATCGAATGTAATTTGAGAAAAATTATTGAAAATTGACGGTAATTGAAATGAATTTGAACAAATTTGACTGCACGGTCGTGTGTCGTGCTGGGCAACCATCAAAACATCGAAAAGTGTTGAAAGTAGTCGTCGTCGCGTCCATGGCACGCGACAAGGCTCCAGCTCCAGCTCCAGTTCCAGCGCAAGTGCAATTTGAATGGGCAGCCAAAGGGCCCATTAGACATTTTAGCTTCAGCCGTGCAAATTACTAAGTCCTAGTCCCCATGATTATGCACGCCAGGGGAATGCATGGATGTACGAAGTACTGAAATGGGCATACAAGTATACAAACTTCAAAACTAAATTTGGCTTGAACTTTAGCTACTCACAGTTTGATAGACTGTTGTAGCTCAAGAATATGTATTTGTTGTTCCATATGTGTTGTTAGGGTTTTGCCAACTCAGCTCTGTTTTCCAGCTCTTAAGGCAGTGCGCCCGACCTAAGCACTTCAGTTCCTGTTGCTCTCGGGTTGCTTAACAAACTCAATAAATATAAACAAAATAAATTAAGTGCAGCAAAATGAGTTAAATAAATTCATTTACCGCTTACACGCGTCGTCGCTGGTGCTGCAATCCCTCGACTAGCGCAGGACTCACTGCCATCCTAGCCCCAACCCCCCGCCCATGCCGACACGTACTCGCCAAACTCGATTGCTGGCTGCATTGGGGTTGAGCGCAGTTTGCTCTTGGGGGAGCCTAGGGTTGCCTAGACAACTGCTAAGGCGACACTTCAAGAGGGCGATGGGTCACACTTTGTTCTTAGCCAGAGCGAGGATCCTGCATCCCAACATCCATGGCTGAGTGTGTTTGCGCTGCTTACTTGGCTTAGCTGGACAACTCTCGAAGGGTTTGTACTAACTAAGCCAATTGTGTTGCTATCAACTATCAAATTTCAATTGCGTTTAATGAACAAACTTACCGAGACCCAAAACTAAATCATGCTCAAACCACAACATCAACTTTTGAAGTTTGTAACTGAGCAAGAAATTCGTTCTTCGATTTCTTCTTCAGCCTAAGTGATCCTTCTGAGAATGTGTGCGTGAGCCTAAAGAAAACCCAAAAATTTGATGGAAAATCATGTCATTAGCCGCAGGTACGTCAGAGGACAATGCGAACGTTTGTTTGGTAACTGTTCAGGTAACAGCAGGCAAATATTTCCTACCTGTCGCATACAGCATCGCGTATAAATTGCCGGTCCGTTGCCCAGCAAGATATCAGTATCGATTGTGATCTTAACTCTCGCGTGTCGCAAGATTTTTGAAAACAACTTGAATATGAAATTCCATGTAAGTTTTAAATTTAGTTTTGCTAACGAACTTCTACTCGTGTAATTAACGTAATTCTCACTTATTCTCTAGCTTTTTCTGCTCATCGCAATGCTGGCGTACTCGATCGCCTCTGCCCTGCCACAGTGGGGCTATGGCGGTGGCTACGGCGGACAACAACAGCAACAGGAGAGTTTTGGCGGCGGATTCGGCGGTGGTTTTGGCGGTCAGCAACAGCAGGAATTTTTCGGTGGCATCGGAGGCGGCTTCGAACAGCAGCAACAGCAACAAGGCTTTGGCGGATTCGGCGGTGGCTTTGGCGAGCAACAGCAACAACAAGGCGGTTTCGGGGGATGGTAAATGATGTGCCGTATTAAAAGATCAATGATTCAGTACGCTGAAATGAAAAGAAAAAAATGCACTTGTTTTATACTTGAAGTGGAGTCAACTTTAACGAGGCGAGGGTTATCGATAGGGCGATCCTTATTAGCGGCAGGTAACACGCTGCCGTTACGGCCAGTGCTGCCAGTTTGTTCGTTTTCCTGTCAAATCTGGCTATTTTTGAAAGCCAGCTGCGGCTAAAATATATGAGAATTTCAGCAAACGGGAGTATGGGTTTTTCATTATCCATAAAGTAGACCTTTTTCTGCCTTTTTCGAAATTGCCAATATTTTCTATAAATTTTCTATAAAATTTAATTTTTAATATATCTCTATATCTATTTTCAACTAAATACTTAATAGTTTTAGCTTTTTTTTATTAATTCCTATTTATTATAAATTCCTTATTATTTCCGCTGTTCTTAGGCAATTGTAGCTAGCCTTTTTATGCATTGGCAGTGCTGCCAACTTTTGGGAACAAAAAAAGACTATTTTTGACGGGCACCAAAGCATAAAAAAGCCAAACAAAAATTGCCAAAAAAAAAAAACAAAAAAAACGAACTTTATCAATAAAAAGCGTAAAAAAAGAAAATTAAGCAATAAATTATTATCGCTAAAAAATGTAATTTCAGTTAAATTGTATAGA
The DNA here is from genome assembly GCA_018151445.1 of Zaprionus inermis. Lineage (NCBI taxonomy): Eukaryota > Metazoa > Arthropoda > Insecta > Diptera > Drosophilidae > Zaprionus > Zaprionus inermis. The sequence goes on from JAECXD010001696.1 coordinate 3,865,951, forward strand.
AAATATTGGCAATTCAAAAAAAAAAGCTAAACTAATATAAATAATAAATCCAGAATTCCCGCTTACCGAAATTTTCAAATTTTACCTGCAGTTGGCCTCTATAAAACAGCTGATATGACGGGAAAAAAGCGGAATTGGCAACACTGTGCATTGTTGCCTGTCAAAAACAGCTTTTTGGTTTCCAAACGTGGGCAGCACTGTTTACGGCCATAAATCGTTGCCAATCTATCGTTATCGATAGGCGAAAGCAGCGATATGCGATATGCAGTACAGGCCGGACAAGATTGATTGCAGCTAATTCGAAGCCCAATCGAAATGGCAACTTTTTGAATCTTCTAACTGCCAATTGTTATGGCCTAAACTTTCGAGCTGTATTTAAAAGGCAAAAATCTCTTAAGTCTAATGAGTGCTATCTGAAATCTGAGCATTGGGTAGGGTCCCGTTCGAGGTGCTCGCTTGGTGTACGCTCGCTGGAAACTCATTAAGCGGCAAGCAAACCCTTTGGCTGCTCCGCTCGCGCAGTTTTGTTTCGGCTTGTAATGACTTCATCTTTGTGGCTCTCGTGGTGGGACAATTTGGCAGCGAGCTCTTATTGCCATTGCCCTGACGTTGTTGGTGTCTGACGCCGAACAACAACTGCAATAATAATAACAACAATGGCAACAAGAATACGACGCAGCATTCGAGGCAACTACAAACAACTTTTTAATTGCAATTAAATACGTAACAAGTTTTTAGTTGTAAGTGCGCTGAGCTGAGCTCGGCTCAGACCACACGGTCCACACCGCCAGAGAGAGGAGAGAGAGAGAGAGAGGAGAGAGAGAGAGAGCGAGCACTTGGCTCTTTGGTCCTTTTGCTTCTTTGGAGTTTTCACAGTGGCCATTGTTGTTGCTCTGCGGCTTGCTATCGACGTCAGCTATCTGCAAATATATGAAATTGCCTTTGTCAAAGTGCCTGCCCCACTGCCACGCCCGCTCCCGCTTCTACTCCCTCGTCGTCGTCTCCCCCTCTCTCTCTCTCTCGTTCTACACAAAATTGAGTTGTGCGCTTTGGGGTTTTAATTGTTAATTGTTAGCTGGGGCGACTTTTGACGCTGCTGACAACTTGGTCCCGAAATGCGTGGGATTATTGACGTGTTTAATGGCCAAGCAGAACGAGCGGGTTTAGCGTGAAGTCCCTAAGCTGCGCTGCCTAAGACCTAACCCCTTCCAAAATCGTTGGCATCTGGCCATTTAACACAAGTGACTTTCCCTCTAGCACAAAGTTGCTTGGGCTCATCAGTAGCCCACGAATTGCCCATCGGTTTGCAATTAAATTTCTGTTTCGATTTTGGTTTGTGCGATAGCTGAAAAGTCAGTTTCATATTCGTGCAATAGTGTAAAGTGAAAATAGGCCAAGTTATGGATAACTGTGTCTCTCTTTCGTTGGCCACAATACAGTTTTGGCAACCCCTTTGCGGGAACAGAGAGACGGCAACTAGTCAGTTATATGCCGGATTCTCGTACTCGCATTTTACGTATCTTAACGGAACTGACAGGCCAGCTTTCTCTCGCTCTCTCTCTCTGTCTGTCTCTGTGCATTCATTGTCCGCCTGTCAGTCAGCCAGGTCAAGCTCCATTGTTGGTAATTATTCAGATTGTGTTTGCATTTCATGCATAAATAAATCCCGAATTACAACGCATAACGCACAACTAGAAATGCAAAAGTCGTACAGCTGTCGGACGCGTACTAAAATGCAGCTGCCTGTCATTAGACCCCGGGAATTTACCCTTAATTTAATCGTACTACTCTCCGAGAGTGTGTTTGTGTGTGTTGGGTGGGAGGGGTACGAAGTGCCCGCAGGTTTTCTTCTCGTTTTTTTTTTGTGGTCTCCTCCTTTTTTTGGTTTTCCGCTTGAAATATATGCAAAAAGTACGTTGGCTAACAAGTTTCGCGTCGCGCGGCCTTTATGTAAATTGCCGGGCAAATTAGTAAAAACCGCGACCAGGTGAGGTGCGCAGTCACTTAAAGGTGTGCTTCGAGTCGATGACCCAACTTGCCCACACACCCACTGCCCGCCCCACCGCCGCTTCTAGCTCCAGGCAAGTGCTCGTCATAAAGTTTCATTAGATGTAAACGTTCAACAACAACAACAACAACAACGGTAGCTAGAGCAACAAAGTCGGCGTTGTCATCTTTTAATTTGTATTTAAATGAAACGGTAGATCAAGCGACAACGCAAACGACGATGACTTGGGAACATGTCGAGGGTGTGCTTCAAATTGTTATTATCCAGATGGCCATAATCGACTAATTTCTTGCCCGGGGAAGCGCATTCCAGGATAACGACCCACAAGGTTATAAGGTATCTTAATGAAAGTACGCCAAGTACTCGATTTCAACATTGCATAGTTAACAGTCTTCGTCTCGAATCAAAGAAGGGATGATTTGTAGAAAAATGAACAAGTATTATCGATATCAATCATTAACAGCTGAAACCGCAGCCAAGTTCACTAGCAGCGAGAACTCAGCTGGGATGTTTTGTAATTAAGGGACATTTTAAAAGTGTAAACAATGTAACTTAACATAATATCAGTTATCGTTATTAACAGTTGGTACCGCAGCCAAGTTCATTAGAAAAAAGGACTAAGCAGAACCGTTTCCTTAATAAAAGAAAATTTTAAAAATGTAAACACTGTAAATTAACACGATCAATAACATGTAATATCGATATCACTAGCTGGAAGACAAGTTCATTCGAACGACAAGGAATTTATTGATGTTAATAACAAAAGAATCAATACACAGTGCACAAAGTGTGCCTCGACAGCCTAAGCCAATTTCAATCAATAATAAATCGAACTATAAACGTAAAGTGATCTCAGCGCGCGAGTTGCTTTCTGCAATGCAATCTTTGAACTAGTTCGCACCACGGCGCGCCAAGGAACACGGTTCCCTTTTGGCCTCTTGCCTTTCGCGTCGTTGCCATTTTCATCGTGCCTCGCCATTGCCAGCTCCATCGCCATCGCCTTTGGCAATGCCATTTCCTACTGCAGCAGTAAAAATAACTGCACACAGCTGTGCTTCATGGCTCTGCGACGCTACGGCAGTAAGATTTTATTAGCGGTGGTATTAGCAGCGACGGAGCGCAGAGAGGCAACGCCCCAACAACTTGCAAACGCGAACCCGAACCCAAACCCGGCCCCAGCCCCAGCCCCGGCCCCGACTCCGTCTTCGACTTCGGACCTGGCCACAGTGGTTGACGTTGCATATTAATGCAGGCATAAAAATATTTACAACTTTTTTATGCTGCAGAATTTTTGGCAAATTTAATATAATTTTTGGTCGTTTAATGAGGCCATTGAAAAATGTTTGCCGTCGCCGACTCATCAGAAAATCTGCGTTCGCGGCTGAGAGTACCTTGCGGGCACAACAAGTGTTTCGGCCATTATGGCCTCCAAACTTCTCCTGCCCGTCGTCGGCCAACTCATAAAAATTGGCAAAACAAGCATTATACACACTGCCCAAAGAAATGCCCATAAAATGGGCCACTGTGCTTGGGCCCATTTTTGCATAGGTCGAAAGTGTGGGCGGGCATAAGCTAGGGTAAGGGAGAGAGAGCGAGAGGTCGAGTTGGTCGGTTTGTTCGCTGGGATGGTTTTTGTCTTTCACTAATCCAAGTGGCGGCTCGCAAATTCCAATGCTGCCGCTGCCGCTGGTTTCTGTCATGTGCAAAAGTTGGTGGGCGTGCCATAAGCGAAAGGATTATACAAATAAAAATAAAGGCCAGACCAGAGAGGTGTTATAAATTTGGGACAGCAGGTGAAAACAATTTCGTCCATAAACTTTTCGCTTAGCAGTGCTCAACACCCGAGCCCGTCGCATCCCGCAGCATACCATGGCTTTCCAGGTCTGACTTCTGTTTTTGGTCTGTGCGGTTACGAACACAAACCATATACGAAGAAAGCTTCGGCCACGTGCCAGAAAAAAGACAATGATGAAAGGTTTTTCACTCCGTTCGGCTATTGAAAATGCTGAAATGGGTATATACTACTAAATATATACCTACAGCTTGAGATTCTAAATTTGGCAAGAAGATTCAAGTATACCGCTTCAAAGTATTTAAGTCATAACTCTCTCGCTTTGACATTTCAGATATCTATGTATGTAGTTGAAGACAATATAAATTTATTTTCTTCGTAGCTTATTTTATTTTAAACGCACTTAAATCTATTTTATAGTTGGCGTTTTAAGTAGGGTATCTAACCCTCGAGTGCTCTCGAATGTAGCTCGTTTGCCTTTGGATAGGGAAATATTTTGGGCAGGGCAAGGGAAAATATTGAAAGAATAATATACAGGAGTTTTTAAACGAGCAAGTAAAGATGTTGGCAAATAGATTAAAGGCAATTTAAATAAAATTTAAGAGCATTACAAAAAATTTACAACTACAACTATATTAAATTGAAGTAGGGCTGCAAATAAGGCAGCTTTAATGGACATCAAATTGAGTCAAGTTCAATGTAAAACCTAGTTTTTTTTCTTCAAATTTGTTAATCGTCTGCGTTTAATTTAATCGATTACGGAGGTTAAAATCGGTTAAAGCCATTCTAGACGATTTTTAATTTTTGGCCACAAAACGAGAGCTTCAATCTCACTTTCCACCCATTATATTTTTTTTTACACTCAATAGATTTTTATGCGAAAGGACTTTTTGTTTATGTCCTATCATCATTTGCGATCGTACATTGCAATTGCTGCAAAATTGTTAGTGCAAAATGAACTTTGGTATCGTTATTTGAATACCCAATCTAACAAATAGATGCTCGGCTTGCATACATAGTGTATTGCTGCTATCGATACTTCGATAAGTCAAACTTAAGTTTCAGTGATGGGACAAGTGCCGAAATACTAAATATCGCATGGTACGTATTTTTCGTTCAGCTCTTAAGGTCTCTTAAGCTCGCTAAGCTGTATATTACTTTCAATTTGAATATTAAATGTAAGGCTATCTGTGCCTGAAAGCTTGCAGCTATCAACAGATTTGTCTTCTATCTTATCGGAAAGCCGAAACCCAGTGAGAAATGGACAGAAAGTGCCACAATGACAGCAATTTCTCATGTCAGACGTGCTTTTATGTGCGCGGAAATTAAAGTAATAATTTTTTATAGCGCGAACAAACAAAGGCATGATACTTTACAACATTGCCAAAGATGGCATGGAAAGGGAAATATATCCGTTGAGGCAGGGGCTGTGGGGCAAGGGGATGAAGAGAACGCGCAGAACCGCAGAATGCGCTGAAGGACAATTGAGTGCAGAAATATGGCGCGCTTGAGAAACTTGCTTGGCGCGCGCGGATACGACGAAGCGCATCGTCCAAACAAGTGGGTGCAAACTGAAGCAAACCCAACAAACTAACCCAACCCGGCAACAATAACAACAACGTCCAGCGGACGGTCCGGAATCGGAGCTAGGCAAGAACAAAGACTTTGGCAGCTGCGACAATGACAACAGCGAAATAAAAACATATAAAATCCCTAGAAAATTGCATTAAAATCTATGGAGTGTGCATAGAAAGTGGCACAGCAGAAGCCCTAGCCCTAGCCCTCCCGCACCAACTCCTTGTCCCTGCTTCCCGACGGAGACGGAGACCCATTATAAACTGCACGAGGGAGCACAAGTAGTGCAAGTGGGCGGAGTGTCCTGCCCTCTCTCTCGCTCCGGTTTCGGGTATTCGGAACTACGAAACGGCAAATTCGTGAAAAATTAAAGGAAAAAGGATATGACGCCACATTGCAACATGAACGCAAAATTGCGATTTTATTATATTTTAACAATGCACTTCGTTACGTGATTCCCACTAGAAATTGTGCTGGTGCTGGTTCTGTTGCTCGTGCTCATGCTTCTGCACCATCTCCAACTCAACCTACATCTGGGCACGCTTGTTGAGCGTTGCGCGTTGCCGTTGCCATTGCCGTCTGGGGACTCCAGGCTGCCCAGGCCTTGCGATGGCGCCTGCAAACCAAATGGAACCTCACTCATGCTCTCAGTCATATTTTGTTTGTTTGCTTCAGTCATAAATTCATTCTGTTCCCTGGCATGCACTGGGCCTATTTATTAGAACGCATTGTTTGCTCGAATTTGTTTAGATTTGTTTATCGAGCTGGGAACGAAGGGACAACTTAATTGCAGACTGAGAAATGAAGCAATTCCTTAGTAATACACCCTGTAAATGTATATGAGCTGGGTATATTGTACTAGCTGTCTAAATTAGGCAAGCAGTTACTAACTATCGATATAAAATAAAGTCGATAGGTGTGTTAAAAATACCAGAGGACAAAAAATGATTTAAGTTAAATTAGATATAATGGAATATGATTAATGTAATTACATATTAATATTGTATTTATTTAGTATTAAAAACAAGTCACAGTGTTGCTATCAATTTAAATCGAAAAAGAAAAATCGATACTAGAAATTTGCGACTGTTTCCAACACTGCGCAGAGACCAATTGGTAATTATCGATATATAACACGTGCTAGAAAGGGAGGCTGCAAAAATGATATCGATATCAGTAACAGATCTAAAAAAAATGACTTGCAACATTTTTAGATTTTGTTTTTAATTGAAAGAAGCGAGTTAACATGAACAAGAACATGTACTGACACCTGTACTTGCATTGTATTTTCCCGTGAATAATTTTGTAAAGCAATATTTACATTCAAAGTTCTTTGTTGTACATTAATTTGCCTGAAACTAAAATTACTGCAAACAGCAACGGACATTTACACTGATTAATTGACAAATTGAGCCAACAAGTTGTCATAAATCGAACGGAAACGAACACGATTTGACATGGCTGCAACAAAATCGATACTCGATAGACGATACACGGCGCACCCGTTATCGCTCGTTTAGGTTAGATGCAGTGTACGGCGTTACATTTGTTTGTGATATTTATGCGAGAATTAATTGTTTGGCAAATGCCTTAAAATGATTGCCAGCTGTCGGGCAGCATTACACTTTAAATGGCAAACAATGTCAGTTATAAATAATGGCCTGACACAAACACACGCACGCACATACACTGCACACACGACTTGCATTGTGCTTGCTTTTCATTTGCGCTCGAGAGATTTTATTTACACTTTATGACTTCTTTATTCAACACTAATTGCTGCCTTTCAAAATGGTTTGCACGCTCCCCAAGACGATCGAAGTCTCATGTAAAAGCCAAACGGCAGCTGAGCAGCAAAAGTTTGCTTAGTAGATGTGTATATATATTTTTATATAAAATATGTATAGTAATTATTGGGATATAGTAGAATAGGCAATGCGCTAAGTCAAGCTTAAAATAATAACGATAGCTGCTCATTTATTTATTCCCATTCGCATAAAGTGCAATCGAGTGCACTGATTATAATCGATAACAAATTGTGTACTTCCGGAAATGATTTCTATGTATTAAAATGGAATAAACGTAGAGTATTACGTAGTCTTGTAGTCGTTTCTTCGCTCATTGCAGATATGACCAGAAGCAACTCCCAATTTTAGTCCAGACTTTTATAGCTTCCCGAAATCTCTCGTAACTCATCAGCGGCAGCAAGAAGTATAAACACACACACACACACACGCACACAGCAGCGGCACACACATATATACATAGATAATATCACAAAAGTTCTTCCGTTCTTGCCTTATTTTTATGCCTTTCCTTAGCATATGCTTCTTTATGGCTCTTGTTTCTTTTGCTGCCTCTTGCTGTGTGTAAAGTTTATTTTTCTTACTTATTATTATTATTTTGGCGCTGTTTCTCCTCTTTCTGCTTTCTCTGCTGTTGTTGTTGTTTTTGTTTATCCGCCTTATTATGTGTGCATGTGTATTAGTTAGTGTGTGTGTGTGCGAGCTTTCGTAATTAATTTCGTGCTTCGGAACATCTGCAGCTGGATTTTTACTGCAGCTTCCAGCAAATTACACATACGCCCCGTATGCGGGATGCGAGTGGCGTGCAAAACTTGTAAACTTGATGATTTGGCTTTCACTTCACTCAGTTTCACTTGACTTTAAGTTTCGCGCGAAAATTTAATACTGTACACTGTAAATATTTGCCAGCCAGTCAGACATGGTGCGACGTTTGGGGAACGTCGCACAATTGACAGTGTAAATTCTTGTAAATTTGGTAGGAAAATAAGCACTGCACTACGCGGCGCCTTAACCAACCTGAATCAGGGTATCAGCGGTAGAATGTTTCTTTGAGATACACTTGAGTTGCATGCATAAAGTAACCAGTTTATACACTGCAAAAAGATAGTCGCGTTGCCAACTGCAACATCAGCTTAACAGCAAAAAGTCGCGGCTTGCAGAGAGCTTCAAATAACTTCCGTCGCATTGTCTGCTAAAGCTATGTTGTCTTAACAGGCGACAGTTATCGATGCATTTAACAGCAGGCATCGATAGATCGTGCTGTGCCATAACAGCTGATCGCATTTCATGTTTCGATTTATTGCTTCTGCGTCTCGAATATGCCAAACTGACTGCTTATTGCACTGGTCCCATTGAACACTCTATGGTTCCTGCTCTCGTTGTCAGCTCATCCGATTGTCGTCTTGACGAATCTCGCAACCAGCACTTGGCTTGCCATTTACCTATGCTGTCGCGATGTTGCGTTACAAAGTAAACACGACCGAGTCTCACAGGACGTACCACACATGCTGCAGCTGAGCGGCGCCTGCAGGTTGCTATTGTGTGTATATTTTGAATATTTGCTATCTCTTTTTCTCCCTGTTTTGGGTTTTGGCCTGGCATAATCTGACGCCTGCCTGTCTGACGATCAAAGAGTCAAAAATAAAGCTGAAAAAAAAGAAAAGAATTACCGGTTGCGGTAATCCGGCAGAGTCGGAGACGCTTGCAGATTTCACCAGATTTCACACTTCAATTTCCGTGCGGTTGCAAGGTAAGAAAATGCGGCAGCTCAACTTATTGTGCTGCCGTGCGAGCTTGTGTCGTGTTGCAAGTCGTTTTCCATTTCGATTGTGTCAGTTACATGTTGCACACACTCAACAACGGCCGGGAGGAGAACGAAGGCGAAGAGGAACGAAGGCCAATGATTGGAGGCGCCCAGGCAATTGCACATCGGGCACGTATGCAAACAGATCTGGGCCGGTCTGGGATGTTGTAGGGGATCTGCCAGCGAGCATTCTGTCAGACAAACTGTCGGCTGCAATTTTGTCAGGCAGGACGAAGGCAGCACATCGGACGAGAGCATAAACAAAAACGTTGCCTGCAACCGGCAACTGCAAATGACAAATTCAGCTGCTCGTTTCCCGTTTCCTCTCACCTTTTCCCTCTGTCGCACACCCTCTCTGGTTGCGCACCTCCCTCTTTCGGATTTTTGGGTTTACTGTGCACCGTTCCGAACAATTTCCGTTGCATTGCATTGGGGTTCAAAAATTGCATTGCAATGGCTAAATACAAAGTAAGCGGCAATCGGAACAGCTCGAAGGCGCATACAACATGCCAAAGCTCTGCAGATCAAGCTGTTGTTGGTCCTATCCCGTCCTGTACTTGCGTTGCACAGATGATTCGCAAGCGAGTTAAGTAGCCCGAAGCGTTGGGTAGATTGTGATTTCGTCCAAAGTGTGCGTAACTCGCAAATGAATACGATTTCGGTAGCACTTTTCAGATAAGACTTATGAGCAAGTTATTTGTTTAAAAATAATTGAAACGATTTCCATTGTGTATTATCGATACTTTCCATTATGAATTATCGATAATACCGCAGCCAACTTCACTTGCTTTTAATCCGCGCTAGTTATTTATTTTAAAATACTGCAAGGGGTATTTAAATCATTAATGAATTATCGATAACACTCGTTTGAAGTCAAACGGCAACAACGCAGCCAACTTCACTCATTTTTAGTACGCGCAACGAGAATAAGTTTATTTAAATGCGGTGTAAATGTAAATTGAAAAAATTAGAATTGATGGCTTTGGCCACCTGTTTCGGTCTTTGCTAATTGCAGGCTTCCTGCTGCTGCAGGGCACCTGCTGCACTTGGCTAATGGATTTCTCCATGCCTAATTAGCATTACTTAGCGGCGCAACACGAGCTAAGCAACAACAATAAAATTTGCATTAAAAATTTTGCCAAACATTTTTTTCGTGCATGCCACAGTATTTTTAATTTGATTATTTTTGTTTTTAGCATTAAAAAAAGCAAATGGAATTCTAGAGTCGCCATTAACACCTTTTTGCACAGTCGCCTCTGCCGGTTTTGCCTCGCACCTTACACCGTGCATATTTTATGTGACGTCATGGGCCAGCCAGCAAAAAGAAGTGTAAGGAAGAAAGAAAAAAATGCATTTTAATTAAATGCCACACAAATGCGACGCAAAATGTGCGCACTGTGTGATATTTTATGGCGCGTTTATGGCGCGCATGGAACACCACGGAATCCCTTTCGAGGGAAGCACAAAAATGCATATTCAAATGATAAATACCGAGACTTGAATTCAGTTTCCTACACATACATATATTTTATTATATAGGAAAACTTTTTTCGGTTTCGAAAGAGATTTGAATGTAGCAAATATAAATGTAAATATAGTTGGTAAGTTTTATATATGAATATTTATTTGTTTATGCGATACGACTTAATTTGGTTTTATATAATTTCAGTGCAAGACACGCGAATGCGGAGCGATTAACTCTGCTGGCTGCCACTTTTAATCCGTGCGTGAAAATGCCTCCCATAATTGCATAACACTCGAGCTGGATGTGCTGCGGTTGACAGGCGACATGTCATTTTACCGCAAAGTTTTTTTTTTTGCATCGGTTTTTTTTTTCGAGGATCTTCTGTTCTTTTGCACGGCGGGCAACATAATTGTTTTAAATTAATTGCGAATTGTGTATGCAAAAAGCATAAAGTGCACTTCAAATATGTAAAGGAACAATGCGAGAGGCCTTTGCACAGCGGGTTATTTATTGACCAGCAACAGCAGCAGATACACGTTCAACTCCGACTCCGAGTCCGACTCCAGTTTCCCTTTCCCATTCTCCTTGCAGCATCACTTGCCGAAATCGCATAAATCAAACGAAATTAACTCAAAGCATGTGGCGAGCAAATAGAGTGTTGAATTTTTATAAACCACAAAAGGCAGCTACACAGACACGCACACACAATCTCATACACTCCGCGTTCCACCTCGCCTTGCCCCTACACGAAGTTAGACTTCAGCTTGGCGACAATTTCTTATATTGTTCGAAGAAATGAGAATGGAAATATATGGGCCAGAGAGACGATACGCTGGAGTGCGCGACGGGGAGCGGTATAACATTTACAGGCGTGCGTAAGTTACTCAACACTAGCTAAATACTAGATAATAATGTAACGACTTGCATATACTCATTAATGTAGATAGTTTAGAATATTTATTTTTGCATTTCCTAAAGCGAATTTGAAATATCCTTATCAAATTTCTAATTAATTTTATATTGTTTTAGACCGTTTAGTTATAATTCTACAATACAGCAAAGGTTAGGCCTTATATATCTCTATCAATTTCTCAGCTCTGCAGTATATGCCGGTAAAGCTGTTGGTTCGTTTAACTCTCTACAGAAATTGGAGAGCATCCATTGAAGACTTGTGTTCACATGTCTGCCACATTTCAGTGTTTTTTTTTAAAGAAAAAAGACGAAACGTTTTACGATTTGGCATGTGTGATGACGGAACTGTAAGACGGACGTAGGGTCTCTGGAAGATGGAACTTGTGAACTCGGCAAGGGGATGGGGCCAGGGGGCTGCTGACACACCGCCAAGTTCAGCACTTTGGCGAGTCAAGTGCTTTTCATTTTCCGAGCACGTCGCCGCGTCATAAAACAAAAAACGCACGAGAGCGCAACGAGGGGCACGGGCACGTTTAGCATATATATTTTCACACTTGCAATCATACTTTAAGCAGACGCACACAGACAGAGATGGGGGACGGAGAGAGGCAGAAAAGAAGAGTGAGAGAAGTGCAAGCTAGCGATGAGACAGTTCCTGTAAAACGAAAATAATCGAATTACTGGGGTAATTTTAAAGCCAAAATATTAATTTTTAATCAGTACAACAATTATCACTATGCAAATGAAAACTAAAAATTTGTTAAGCATCTGATAATATTCATAGAAGTAATAGTAATTGTAAATAATAAATAATTTCAGTCAGCGCGAAAGTATGCAATAAAATTAATTTAAATTAGTTTAATAATTTTAGTTAGCTTCGATGTCTAGGCGGGTATATAACAGTCAATAAATAAAATTAAATTAAATTATATACAGTTATTTATTCCTGCCGTGCCTTGGCCACGCTGCCATCTCTAAAGACCACACACGATAAGGCGTGTTATCTTCATTTTCACTCGCAAGTCAAGCCGTAAAAGTGCGTGGGGATTGTCGCCTAAACTTTTTCTTTCATTATATACTTTTTGCACTGATAATATATATGTATGCTATATGCGTATGTAGATGTATTTATTTCTTGACGTTTTGTACTTTGTTGCGGCCAAGTTGAGTTTGCAGAAATGTCGGTTTTATGAGCGAGCGCGCTTTATGCGCCTTATGGAAAGGGTATGTCTCGGCAAGTTGCGTTGGATTGTCTCGGTTGTTTGAGGTTTTAATTAAAAAGTCGTAGAGCGACGCGCATCATAATTACCAAAAATGACGAAATTCATAAATAATTTATACAAATAAATTAATATTAATGTTGACAGCGTAGACAGCATGGTAAAAGGGTTTTGTTTTTGACACTAATGACAGATAATGTTTCCAAACTGTAAATTATTAAAACTGTTGTCGAAGTAGTCTGAAATATGTAGTTCAAAAGACTCTGCTAATGTTAATGGATGTCCCCGAAATAGGCCTTCCTATCTATCTACAGCGCATTTGCATCTATTTCTTCCCCCTTCTGGTTATTCATTTCATTTGGATTCGCATTTAGTCGACCAGCTTGAACACTTTAACTGGCAATGCTTTCCGGGTCGATTCGTGGTTGCAACTGTTTTGGCTACGTTGGCAACTTTGCGTGTGGTTTGTCTTTGGTTTTAGGCCCACAGATTTTGGGCTTGTCGTCCAACTTCCCGCTTCCCTTGCCGCAAATGAATTGCAGGCCAGAGGCTGCAATTGCTGCACTTGATTTGCGGTCCAACTTGATGGTTAACAATTATCTGACAACAGCTTGTTGAGGAACCACTAAAGGGGTCAGTTGGGCACCCTCGAAACTTGCAATACATATAAGAAGGGGTACATGTTTTTAGGGTATTTAGTTTAATAAATTGTTTGATATTTTATGAAAAATTGTTATTGATTGACTGCAACTAATTTTTGATAGAGCAATAAAGGCTAGAAATCTAAAGTTCACAATGCAGTGAGGTACAGAAAGCTTTGAAATTGCTTAGCATTTTTTTTTACATATTTTTTGTGATCATTTCATTGAAAAAGCTAACAAATTAAAATAAAATGAAAATTTCTAATAAGGAAGTCATGGAAAAACAAGCAGAAATTTATATTTGTTAATACTTTAAACGTGGAGTACATACCAAAAGCAAAAACGTTGAAAGTCAAAATAATAATAAAATAATAAACAATATTTTAACTAAGCCTACCTTAATTTTATGCTGAATATATTAATTGAAATCCTTTCAAATTGAACTTTTAATATCTGAAAGTTGTGAAAGGGTTGCTCTGTCCTGCGCAGACATCAATCACCTCATCGTGTCGCGCCTTTCTTCATCCATTTATCAATCAACGTGTAATTGAAATTTTATTTTCATTTACTGAATGCCCTGCGATTCTCCCCAGCGCCATGTGCTAATTAATACCATCATCGTCCACTGGGAGCAACGTTGACGTTGAAAAGGCAGGAATGGGGGCGTGGCTCATTAACCTAATGCGAACCTCTTGGGTTCTCAGTCTGAGCTAATTGCGCTACTTTCCAATTTTTCCATTTGCCAAGCTGTCAATGCTGCGTATTTTCCCCATTTTATTATTTATGTTAATTTTATTTTCATTCATTCTTTCTTTGCGCTTTTTGTGTGGTGATTTTAGAATAAGCTTGCGCTCAATTGCTTTTGTAATCAATCAAAGTCAGCACGAGAATTGCTACATGGAAGTGGATGGAACAGGATAATGCTGCAAGATGCCTGAGACTAGGAGAGTTTCACCATCTCTGCTCAAGTAGTTCGGATCGTCATTTGGACGAAAAACGATGATTGTCATGCGAGTTCTCCCTGCTCCGTTGGTGTTTGCGGTGTCGACACGCGTGACACGTGACACGTGAGCGACACTTGACGCCCGATAATTGATATTGCGAACGGGCAGGGTAGGGCAGGCAGGCTGGCAAACTGCCGGGCGTGAAGACGGCAGCATGCCCTCGCCAGAAGTGTCTGTCTGACAAGATGCTTGTAATTATCGCTGACACATTTCGCGGTCGTCATCAAACTGCGAATTCGGCTCCGTCGCTCAATGAATCGCTCGGGGCACTCCAAACGCGACTCACGTTTATCTTTGGGTACTAAACTATAAATCTTTAAGGTAATTTGACAACCAATCGTATGGGTTGGCTCTGAAGGTTATCAGATTGAATTCTTTGAATTAAATCGGATTGAAATAAAGAAGAAATAATTATGTGGCAATAGGATAGGTTCATTATACTGTTATGATGCCGATAAAGTAATTTATAAAATTTCTAGCTATTTTTAGTTAATCGTATTACAATAATTTGAAAAAATTAAATTTATTAATTCTATGTTATAGAATGAACACATATTCACATAATTAATCAGCTAAAAATCAACGCAATTTACAGTACCATCGCATACATCGCAATTTTTGCGGTGCTCGATCGCAAACATCGCATTTTGCGAGCTTATTGCAATTACTTGAAAAGTTTATTCTTGCAGATCTCTCTGAGGATTTACTTTCCTTTTCCCCTACCAACAACTGCCACTCATTTCATGCCAAGTGTTACCCAACAACGTGTAGAACGTTAGGATGGAAGGACACAGCGGTAAACAGTCTTATAAACTGCCTGATGCACACAGGCAGCTACACGCGCGCGTGTGCATGTGTGTGTAGTCGTGTGTAAAGCTGCCTTTTGCTTTACTTTTAATTACCAACTCAAATTACACAGCCCGAGACACACACCCACACCCACACCCACACCTACACCCACGCACATAATCGCACACACACCTCGTTGCATTTGGCAGCCATTCTGCAAGGAGGAACAGCTGTCTGGCTTGTACTTGGCAACGGCAGCAGAAGCGGAGCTGGAGAGCAGTTAAAATAGCAGGAACAGAAGGGGATGGAGGAATATCACGAGGAGAATGAGGAACAGGAGAATGTGTAGAAGAGCAGCAGAAGCGGTAACTTGCAACCGGGAGCAGAACCGCAGAACTAAACTTCAGAGTCGCCATCGCCATCGCCATCGTTTGCTGCACATTTCATTACAATGCCATTGTATTCAAATCCTATTATAAAACGCAAAACACTGCACTGGGAGTAGGAAAAGGGAGCAGGCAGCTGGAGCAGGAGCAGGAGCAGGCAGCAGGGAGCTGGGAGCAGGCAGCATGGGGCTGGCAGCAGGAAGAGGGAAGGTGGTAATGGTGCAGCTGGAGAAGTTCGTGTTTGCAGCACGTTTCCACTTTCGCACTTGGTAAACATAAGTTGCCCACGCACAGACAAGGTGGCTGGGCAGGAAGTGAGACTGGGCAGCGGATGGTGGTGTAACTGGTAACTGGAGCTGGAGCTGGTGCTGGTGCGGGCGCTGGGAGGGAGCCACATTGCTGGTCGACAACACTCCATAAAATAATTACCAACACCAGCACAAGGCAGCGAAGAGACGAGACGTAGCCGGTTAAGAAATGGGCGAAATGGCAGAAAAGCGATTCGTAGACCGAATGAAAATGAGCCCGTTTAACCCAAGTTTGCCGTTGCTTCAGTTAAATTCAATAACATCTTTATCTTTATTTTAAATATTAATTTTTTCTTCTTCCTTTTGTTATTCTAGCATAAAGCATATTGTTATTAATTTGATTTTAAAAAACCTGGCGCACTCTAGGGTTAAGCAGTCCAGGTTCGCTCGGTAAGCTGGCAAAAACCGGAAGAAATTATGCTGTAAGTCTGTCTGAAGAGAATTAAGCTGTAAAATACGAATTTGTGCAGGTTGAAGAAGGTTAAGAGGGTTAGGAATGCTAAATACTATAAACTTTGTTAAACTATTGAAAACTCTCGAAGAAGGGTATGCTAAACTTGTGGCTGTCAGGCTCCATAAAATAACATATTTAATTTTTTTACTTTTTTGTAATGTTTCTAATCATTTTCTTTTTATATTTGCCTTACTAGCAATACCATCGCACTATCGATTACAGTGGCAACAATTCATCGAACCCCAATCAGATCAAGTGCATCTAAAAATTGTATATAAAATTAATGTTTGAAATCATTTCAAAGAATGTAAATGTTTTTTTTTAAATTTGTTTTTTATTTTGAAGTTACTAGCAATTCGAATATCTGTTACAACTATCGATATTACTATCGACTACAGTGGCAGCAGCAAATCACCTGCACCATACGATTTTCATATATTTTAATAACATAAGCCGCAGCACTGTCGCACAAAATGTTCACAATAAAATTTTCCCAAGCTTTCTATAAAACGAATGATAGGAAGAGCGAGTGAGTGTGGAGTGAAACAGACGGAGATCGACGATAGTTTAACGATAGTCACGCTAATCGATATCCTGCTGCACTTCGCTCTCAGTTAGAGTGATACCCTGCAGCTCCACATAGCGCAGCTTACTCTTCTCTGACCAGGACCTGATCCAGGGTAGCGACATCAGCATCATGATTTGCGATGGAAAATAATCGCTAAACGTCAGCGAGTGCTGTTCCTCCTCACGTTCGATCTCGTGCCTGGCCTGCAGCAATACAGCATCCTCGTTGTGATCCAGTTGCTGCTGCTGCTGCTGCTGTTGCTGCTGTTGCTTGACAGACTGCTTTGGCAGCTGCAGCTGCTCGTCGCACAGCATGGAGAGCAATAGATGTTCGGCAAAGTTGGCGTGCTGCTCCCGACGCCACTGACTATTGTCGGGCAACATCATCTCCAGCTCAACACTCTGCTTGGCCATCCATTTGTGCAGCAGAAAGCGATCGGCCGTGTCGCCGCAATGCTCCGCCGTCGACTGTGCCAGATCCAAGTCGCACTCAATGGCACAGCCGGCCACATGGCCGGCATTGTTGGCCAACGCCTCCGAACTGGCTACGGCCAGCATGGTGGGACGCATCGGTCGTGTCGTCTCCACCTCCAGATAATTGACAGGAGTCTGATTCTGCCGTAGCTCGGGACGCACGCGACGTAGCTCCGACAGTTGATAGAGTATATCGATGCTTGCCTCGGGTTCCATGCGGTTGGAACTGCGTGCTGCCGCAGACGCCGCTGCTGCTCCTGCTGCTGCTGCTGCTGCAGCTGTTGCCGAGCTGCGGTTGCCCTGGCTACTCACCAAGCCGAACAACTGCTGTCGCCGGCGGCGGCGTGAGACACGCGACGCCATCGCATAGCGCAGCGGCGGCGTATTCGGATCGAGCAAATTGGCGTGCTCGATGTGATTGAGCAGCAAATGTCGGGCCAGATTGCGTATGGTGACCAGCTCGATGCCCGGCAGGCCGGCACACATGGGACAGACGACATGGTTCTCGCACTGACGATGCATGGTCACAACATGATCGATCAGCTCCTTGGCCGTGTGCCCGAAGATGCCGCAATACGGACAGGTGTAGCAATTGGGAAAATGCATTAGCTCCAGCAGTTCCCCGTTCAGCAACATGTCGGGCAGTATTTGCTGTTGATGCGAATGCGTATGTGGATGCGGGTGCGAATGGATTAACTGCAAACGGTCCTGATCGATAACCAATTGCATTGGATGCTCCGACCGATGATCCAACGTCTCCATATGCTGATCATAGCAATCGCTGCACAGATCATAGTTCACACAACGCAAACAATGGAAGCGACGGCCGTGAAAGTTCTGGGTCTGGCAGCCATCGCAGAAAAATATTCGATGGCCCATATAGAGTGCGAGTGAGATAGAGAAATGATGAGCGAGATCGACAGAGGAGGGAGTATGTATTGGTAGCTAATCGTTACGCGAACTGAGATTGAACACAATGATTGATTGTTTCGGCAGCTTGCAGGTTATATGTGTGTGTGTTTTTACTAGGAAATCGAAAGAAAAATGTGGTCGAAAACAAAACGTCTTTTTGAATTTTTTGATTCGCAAAATCAAGTGACATATTTCCAAAAGGCAAAGCTTTTGAGCATATAGGTTTTTTTCTAAAGTTAAATAGGACTGAGAACATATTATAGAAATGTGTTGTCTTTTTTTTTATTTCACAGCAGCTACTGCATTCAGATCTTTGAAATTTCGCATAAATGCACTGCGTACGTGTATTTAGCCTAGCTACATTTTATATATTTGCCACGCCCCTTACAGGCTATATAAAAAGCAAAACATATTTTGTAAAAATCATAAAGTATTGAAACTTTGTTAATAAACCTTTTTTTTAACAAATTTAACAATTCTCCAAATTTTAATTGAATCGTATAATAAACAACCGAGTTATAAATAGATTAGATTATTATCATAACATCAAAGGGCGAGCGTGGAGCGTGCATAACCTTGAATACAGATTTAAACCTTTTAATGGGTATTTCATAGTCCAGCCTCTTCTGTTTAGATTTGTTTTATTTTCTAGTTTCAATTTCTATCGCTACCTTGGGGCATATTTTCGATTTCCGACACACTCCTAGCTTAATTAAATTTGCAGCAAGAAATCTTTGTGGGAGGTGAACAGCTTATCATTCTCCCTCTCTCTCTCTCTCTCTTTCTCTCTCTCACTGTGTCTGCCCCTAAGTATGTGATGTCTGCATCGCTGTGTCTGTGTCCGGCGTCCAACTTTGTTTGACTTTGGAGCAGCAGCGTTAAAATATTTTAATTACTTCATCGCCGACGGCATTAAAAAAGTTTATTGTTGCATCATTATATCCTGTTGCTGGCGCCTGCCACGGGCAGCGCAGCCATCGCCGCCGACAACAGCAACAGCAACAACGCGAAACAAGTTGAGCTTAAGACAGATGGGGAAATACAAGTTGGAAAGTCGGAAATCGGTGTGGATGCAAATATTTGCACTAGCAGCGCCTGCAACACTGCGCGAAAATCAGCATGGAACATACCTGCTGCTCAACAGAGAACAGTTTGGAATAAACGCAGCCTTCGTACACATTTTTACACATTTTTACTTGAGTAAAAATTGAATGAGTAAAAATTCAACGAGTAAAAAAACCATACATCAAAAATGATTCATTGGTTTTTGACCGCATCATTTTTTGATGCGTTGTTGAAACTGCGTTTCATATTGTGATGCGGTATTTTGCTTTGTTTTCTAAATCTCACTGTATCGCAACCATTTCTCATCGTGTACTCTACGGAAATCAGTAAAAAGAAAAGCGGTAAAACAGTATTCAATAATTTAGATGAGGATTCGTATTCGTCGCAGTCTGTTCGTTTCAGTTTCGGGAACTACAAATGGAATTCGCGCTGCAAAACCCATTTATTTCAATATTTAATTTTATTCAACTAAATCCCTCGAGCAAATCACGACACGACAAGATAACAAATCGTTAACATTAAATACCCGACGCTGCTGTTGTCGTTGCTGCGGATGCGGATGCGAATGCGAATGTTGTTTGTGAAATCCGCAGCAAAGCTGTACAACATTTTCTTACGATTTAAGTGGCAACAGTTTTAATTAGCTCGCACAGCCACGCCCCCGGCCCCACTGTGGCACAGCAAAAGCCATGAAAGGATTTATGCAATCGCATCAGCTGTGCGAAATTATTCGAAAAGCTCTCCATCTCTCTCTCCCCCTCGCTCTGTCTCCTGCTCTGTACTTGCTTGCCATATTTACCACTAGCATTACAGCCAGGGGATTTCAATAGTCAAAATCGAGCATTACCCAAAGCCAGGACCATCAATCTGCATAGCTTACGCATGCCACATCGAGTTCCAGTGTAGTAGACTGCATCGTACCTCTTTCTCTTTAATTTGCAAATGATTTACGGTTTAGTTATGCCATGTTCTAAGAAGTTTCTGTGTATTGCTCGAAATTTTCAATTCAATTGTTTCTCAGTTAGTTGCAGTCTTTAAAGTACTTTGTAGACTTTTAAGTTCTATTTATAAAGAGTTTGTACAAAAAAAAAAAAAACAAATGAAACACAGTTGTTGGCACTCTACAGTCACTTTGTACCGCCGATAAGCACTGCTCAATTCTTTTCCATGTATGTGAAACGCAAAACACTTTTATTTTTATTTTTTTAAACACATTCTAGATTAATTGAACATGATTAGAACAAGGTCAGCACGTACATACATTCTATTTACATTTTTTTGTTTTGATTTCATTTGCTTATAGTATAATACTCTCTCAAGCATATATGTATTATGTACCTGTATAATATTTATTTTTTCCATAATCAACAATAGATTTTTCTTCGTATATATAATAAATAATATAGAAATGTTTTTGTTTTCTTTAAAAATTACAATGCAAATAGCTTGTAAACCCATTTTGTTTTGTTTTTGTTTTCAGTTTGTTTTTATTCCCTATTTCTATATACCATATGTAGTATACAATGCGAGACTGCATGCTATAAAAAGCCCGGTCTTGACGGGATTTAAGTTAGAATTAACTTGAAAGTGCTTAAGCGAACGTAAAAAAAAAACAAAAAAACAAAATCAAAATGAAATTCCTGGTGAGTTTCCTTGCAGGATCCAATTGAGTGTTGGTAATAACTTTCGTCCTGCTTGAATAGATCGTTTTCGTTGCATTGATCGCTGTGGCTTTGGCTGGACCATCCGGATACGGTGGCCAGCAAGTCGGCCAGGGCGGTCACGGCCAGCTTGGATTCGGCCAGGGCGAACACGGTCAGGTCGGTCAAGGTGGACACGGCCAGCAAGGATTCGGCCAGGGCGAACACGGTCAGGTCGGTCACGGTGGACACGGCCAGCAAGGATTCGGACAGGGCCAACACGGTCAGGTCGGTCACGGTGGACACGGCCAGCAGGGATTCGGCCAGGGCGGACACGGTCAGGGCGGTCATGGAGGTTATGGCGGCAAGGGCTATTAGATTAAAAACTGAGAGAATATTAGCTTAAATCAAAATTAAAACGATCTTAAATATAAGCCTTACGTGTATTTTCTTTAGAGGGTTTATTTATTTGCAATGCATGTGAAACACATTCGATTAAATAAAATATGTACATATGTATGTATTTTTTTTTGCTCAGTCTCAATAGTTGATTATATATATAACATATATGAATTGAAAATTTCCAGTAACTCCATATAAAAGAAGATTCTTAGAACGTTTTTTTTATTTAAATGAGATCAGGTTTGGTTTGTATTTTAAATTTCCGGTTGTTTTTGCAGTTAACATCAAATTACTTCAATCTTTTTATTCTACTCTATTCTTCTCTATTTAGTACAATAAAAATCAACAGATTCGCGATGTTTTTCTTTTCTATTCTACAGGCAATCTGTATAACTTACAGATTATAATACTTTCAGTGAAATCTACATGTAAGATTCGTTAAAGCTGAAATGAATTACAGAAATGTTTCCGCGCAAATCTCTTATTTATTATTTCTTATTTATTTATTTCTTATTAACTTTGTGAGCTCAGAGGGCGTGCTAAAGATCAGAAAGTTATTAACGATATCTAACGATATTAATTTAAAATGTTTGATATACGAAATAAAGAAATTTTTAATTTTTTTCAGGCTGATTAGCGAATAGATAGTAATATTAAAATATAAATAATGCACTTAGTTCTATCTCTATAAACTTTTGCGACTCATAGACTCTAATATATTGTAGTTTCTTGTTTTCGGAACTCCAGCAAGCGTTTCGGACGTTTCTTCTGCAATCTTGCTTCAAGTTAAAGCTGCATATAATATAACTACACATACATAATCAGTTGAAATTTGTTGTTTGAAAAGTGATTTGGTTCTTTGTTTTGATTCTTTTCCGTAGTACTCTATAGTATAATGTGAGATCGGGCGCTATCAAAAGGCTGCCCTCGAAAAGCTTTACGGTATACAAAATTTATAAGTGCCAAAACAAACAACAAACAAATCAAAATGACATAGTCAGGCCGTTCAACGATATGGCTATGGTGGTCATGGTGTTCGTTATTGAGAATAAGATTGAAATAATATTAGCTTAAATACAATTTTTTTACAAAATCGTGAGGACACATTTTTAATTTCACATCGTATATGATGGTCATCTAAAAATTATTTTCTGAATTTTTTTTATTACAGTTTCCTTGCAGGAAATGATCAGTAATGATCATACAAATAAACACATAATTCTTGGTCTGGCTGAAAGGGCAAGTCTGTTCAGATGGTGATCCCAAAGAGTGCAATCTAATACTAGGTTTAAGCCACGTGAACTCGTCAATACGTGAAGTAATTATATCCACCATTTATG
Source organism: Zaprionus inermis (assembly GCA_018151445.1). NCBI lineage: Eukaryota > Metazoa > Arthropoda > Insecta > Diptera > Drosophilidae > Zaprionus > Zaprionus inermis. The sequence continues at coordinate 3,888,514 of JAECXD010001696.1, forward strand.
CAAATCAAACCAGTTAATGTAATGAACTAAAACTTTATTATATCGTACCAGTATTTCATAATTATATATATATATATTTTTTTATTTTTATATTTGCATGCATAATGTGCGGTTTATTTCCTGTTATTAAATTCATGAAATGTTCTACTCTTTCAGTTTTGTGCAGTCGCAAAAGCATCCCGTGCTCAACTTATAAAAAATATATGTATATATAAGTATGTATTTAGAAGGCTAATGAAAACTTATACCGATAAATACTATATACTATATAGTATAGGATTTTGGGGATTTTATATACTTATTTATTTTAACCTATAGGCGTAGTGCTTTTTTTTGATTGTCGTTTTTCCATGAGCTCAAGGTCGCTTATTTCGAAGATTATAAAGAGAACTCTGTTACGATTTCAGAAAATATTGTACTAAGGGTTGTGCACTTCATTCAGGGACGAGTTCGAGATCGACACAACTACGTAAATCTCTGAGCTTTTCTTAGAATCAAACTAATCAATCATCATGTCGGCTTATTATTTTGAACGTTGGTAAAGAAACCCAATTTCATATGAAAAACAAAACAATTTAAAAATAAGTGAAATTAAAATGACAACAACGAGGCTGGTTTCAGGTTCAATGTTAAATGTCAGGTTCAATTAAATAATAAATCTAATCTATGGTTTATTTTGTTTTTGGACTCCCAGCAAACGTACCAGTTCAGCTTAATCAGGCTAGACCTGAACTGAAAACGTTTCTGCAAAATAAGTCTCGAAACTGTTGAATCATAGCAACAAAGCAACATAGAGCTTACCATGCCTGATAAGCGCTCAGTTCGAATCTTGTTGTGATTCAATGTTTCACATGCGGATCACTCTTATCTTTTTATGTGAATTAAAAACTACCGAATTCCAGACCCAACATATATGCCTGTCTATAGCGTACACAATTATGTATATTTTATTAATCTGCCAGCCAAGTCGAAAGTCAAAATGATAACAATATTTGGGCTGTAGTTTTTGTTTTTATTTATTTTATTATTTTGATGCGTGTTTTTGTTTGTTTTTATTCTCTATTTCTATATACCATATGTAGTATACAATGCGAGACTGCATGCTATAAAAAGCCCGGTCTCGACGGGATTTAAGTTAGAATTAACTTGAAAGTGCTTAAGCGAACGTAAAAAAACAAAATATCAAAATCAAAATGAAATTCCTGGTGAGTTTCTTTGCAGGATTCAATTGAGTGTTGGTAATAACTTTCGTCCTGCTTGAATAGATCGTTTTCGTCGCATTGATCGCTGTGGCTTTGGCTGCACATTCCGGATACGGTGGCCAGCAGGGATACGGTCAGGGCGGTCACGGCCAGCAAGGATTCGGTCAAGGTGGACACGGCCAGCAAGGATTCGGTCACGGTGGACACGGCCAGCAAGGATTCGGTCAGGGTGGACACGGCCAGCAAGGATTCGGTCAAGGCGGTCACGGCCAGCAAGGATTCGGCCAGGGTGGACACGGCCAGAGCGGACACGGTGGACACGGCCAGCAAGGATTCGGCCAGGGTGGACACGGCCAGCAAGGATTCGGCCAGGGTGGACACGGCCAGCAGGGATTCGGTCAGGGCGGTCACGGTCGTGGAGGTTATTAGCTTAAATCAAAATAAAAACGATCTTAAATAAAAGCATTACTTGTATTTTCTAAAGAGAGCGTATTTATTTGCATTGCATTTGCATTACATTGGTTTAAATAAAATATATATATATATATATTTTTTTTTTTGCTCAGTCTCAATAGTTGATTCATAACATATATGAATTGAAATTTTCCAGTAACTCCATATAAAAGAAGATTCTTAGAAGGTTTTTTTTTTTAAATGAGATCATGTTTGGTTTATATTTTATATTTTCGGTTGTTTTTGCAGTTAACATCAAAATTACTTCAACCTTTTTATTCTACTCTATTCTGTTAAATAACATTTTTTTAAAAATTTAATTTTTGTAGTGATGCTTTTGGTTTCTTTTACAGAATGGAAAGGACAAATGTTTGTTCATTTCGCATTCTATATGATGGTCATCTAAAAATTATTTTCTACGGTTTTTTTTACAGTTTCCTTGTAGGAAATCATACAAATAAACACATTATTCTTGGTCTGGTTGAAAAGGCAAGTCTGTTCAGATGGTGGTATATAAGTATGTATTTAGAAGACTAATGAAAACTTATACCGATAAATACTATATCAAAATACTATATATAATACTATATAGGATTTTTGGGATTTTTTTACTTATTTATTTTAACCTATAGGGGTAGTGCTTTTAAGTGGGTCGCTCTGAAGACTCTCGGCTCTCTGTTATCTCTGATTGTCGTTTTTCCATGAGCTCAAGGTCGCTTATTTCGAAGATTATAAAGAGAACTCTGTTACGATTTCAGAAAATATTGTACTAAGGGTTGTGCACTTCATTCAGGGACGACATAACTACGTAAATCTCTGAGCTTTTCTTAGAATCAAACTAATCAATCATCAGATTACTACATAGATGTCAGGCTTATTATTTTGAATGTTGGAAAAAAAACCAATTTAATATAAAAAACAAAACAATATAAAATTAAGTGAAATGGAAATGACAACAACGAGGCTGGTTTCAGGTTCAATGTTAAATGAATACCAAATAATAAATCTAATCTATGGTTTATTTTGTTTTTGGACTCCCAGCAAACGTACCAGTTCTGCTTAATCAGGCTAGACCTGAACTAAGAACGTTTCTGCAAAATAAGTCTCGAAACTGTTGAATCATAGCAACAAAGCAACATAGAGCTTACCATGCCTGATAAGCGCTCAGTTCGAATCTTGTTGTGATTCAATGTTTCACTCTTATCTATATACTTTTTATGTGAATTCAAAACTTCCGAATTCCAGTCCCAGCATATATGCCTGTCTATAGCGTACACAATTATGTATATTTTATTAATCTGCCAGCCAAGTCGAAAGTCAAAATGATAACAATATTTCGGCTGTAGTTTTTGTTTTTATTTTATTATTTTGATGAGTGTATACAAATGTATTTGCTAGATCGTCTATGTGCGTAAGTACTTCTTCAGCTGGCCAGCTATAAAAGGGGTGATCTCGTCGGGCTATACAGTCAGAACTAATTTGTCTGTGCTAAAGCAAATTAAAAACAAAAAACAAAAAAATCAAAATGAAATTCCTGGTAAGTTGGCTCTCAGGATCCGATGGAAATTGCATATTTTATTCTATATATATTTACATATACAGATCGCTTTCGTCGCATTAATCGCGGTGGCTTTGGCTGCACCGCAATTCGGCAACGGACAGGGTGGATTCGGCAGTGGTTACGGTCAGCCTGGTTTCGGTGGCCAGGGCGGACACGGCCGTCAACCTGGATTCGATGGTCCGGTCAGACAAGACGCTGGCTATGGTGGTTACGGCGGTCAAGCTGGATTCGGTGGTCCACGTGGACACGATCAAGGCCATGGCGGTTTCGGCGGTCCGGAATATGAAGAGCACCATGGGCATCATGGTCATCATGGAAACTGTGGTCATCATGAGCATCATCGTAAATATTAACCTATAAATATACACAGTTGTGTTTGATAAATGTAAACTTAAATAAAATATAAGGAGAATATATCTTTTTTTTATGGATCTGTTGGTAAACTAAGCTGAGGTTATTTCCCCGGGTCTTTGTAGGCATGGGTTGGTCTTTCCAGGTAAATCCGCGACATCTGACAAAGATCATAAAAGTAAACTCAACATATGTATATATACAGTCTATGCCTAATTACGCCGAGGTACTTAGGTGCTTGCCAAGGCACTTAGTGTCCGCTTATCCATTTCAATTTTATCGCAGTGCCAGGTAGCCTCGACTTTGTCAACCTTTGTCTACCTGCTCGCCAATTTTGGCTCTGATCTTTGCCTTTAAAACGCCGAGTTCACTCCGCATGGGATTTCATTCCCGAACAAGACGTCGCAATGAAGTTACTTGTGAGTGCAGCGCGTAATATTAGTTTTATGTTGAAATAGTAAGGTTTTTCATACATTTTTTCAGTTCATTCTTTTGGTACTGCTCGGTGTTGCGCTGGCATTGCCACAATATCATGGCGGACACGGACATGGCTCATCGCATCACGGACATGGCTCGTCGCATCATGGACATCATTCGCACGGCCATGGCGGAGGACGCGGTGGCTACCCGCAGCATCAGCATCATCATTCCAATGGCGGGCATTATCCACACCATGGTTAGCGATATTGGCAGCGTGCCAGCTGAATTGCAAACTATCTATGAGAAAGGTAGAATCAATCATGTACGAAATTCAGTTCGAATAAATGTCAAGTTTATTGAAGATCTTGTTTGCTTAGTTTAAATAACATTCTGCTCTAACTGCTATCAAGATTAAACAATTCGAACAATTCCCCCCCACACTTTGATAGTCGTACATAGTGGAAAATGTTTGTTGCCCGTGCCCCGTAAAACCCCGAGCTTTATTTCGATTGTCGGACAGCGAAACTTCGCGAGTATGTGGAGCACATAAGAAGCCAAACCAATTGCATTATTTGTATACTTTATGCAAGTTTAATTGTTCCCGCAAATGGCATGAAATAATTACGAAAAGTAAGCGAGTGCAGTGCAGGGGTTGGCGGTTGGCGGTTGGCGGAGTGGGGTCCGAGGGGGTAGTCACTTTGCCAGATTAGTTGATGGCACCGGGGGGCGGTGTTGGTTGGCCGGCGCACCAGGGTGTGCAGGAAGGCAGTCTGGTGGGCGGCGGTGGAATCGGTGCAGGAAGACCCGTAGTTGCGGCCAGAAGCAGCGATAACAGAAGAAGCTGAAGAGAGAAGTAGAGAAAGAGACGTGAGCAAAAGAGCGATAAGCTGAGAGAGCAGGGTAGAGCTAGAGCGAAAGAGAGCAACTAATAAGTGTGATGCATGAAAGCAAGTTTTAGATGAAAGACCTAGAGAATGAGAGGTACTGATTGTGCATGAAAGGTAGAGATAGGGGAACCGATAGAAACGGATTAAATAAGTGAGATGGAGAAGGAAAGATAGCTTAGAGATCTCTAGTAGAGAAGAATAAAGAATTTAAAGAACATACGATCGAGTTAGGTGTAAAAATGAAGAGATTATGAGATGCAGTTAGCTCTTAAGGAGACGCGATAGGGATGTAGTTAGGTTCCAAAGGGGTTGACTCAAGGGAAGATAATATAAAGAAAAGGGAATGTGATGGTGTTAGAGTTAGGGCATGGAAGAGAGAGTGTAGTGGGGTAAGCTTAAGAGTGTGAAAGACGTTTTCTTAAGCGTATGAAAGAGAGAGTGAAGTACACATAGCCTAAGTGCATGAAAGAGATAGTGAAAGAAAGAGAGTTACGTAGGCTTAGCTGAATGAAAAGTTAAAAAAACGAGTAATAGAAAAAAGTTAAGTTAAAGCACAAGATCCAGAACGAAAGAGAGAGTGCGACTTTTGATCGATTTCTTACACAGCTTTTAAGATTCATTCTCGCAGACAAACACACAATCTTCTTTAGCACAATCTGAGCCGAGTGGGGCCAACGCAGTCGACTTATATTGTGTGTATGAAGCTCGGGTCGCGATTAGCCTAAGGTTGTCTAGGGAGCTTAAGCAATCAATCTCAAGCGATTAGATGGTCAGCTACACATAGAATGAATGCTTGGCATTTACATTTGTATTCGTATATACGAAATGCTGATTACGGTCGAAGAGCCGCTGTGCAATCGCTGAAGGTTACTCGCAGAGAGCGTTCCGGTCCAAGGCGAATTTAAACTTAAATCGAAAACGAATTGGGCAAGGTCAATTCGCGGCGATAACGCGAGCCCTTAAATACTAACAGTATACACGTGCTCGTCTCGGTGTATGGCTGCACTCACAACAGCCCCCCCACCCCCGCCCCATGATTTCTCGTTTACTGCGCAATTTTTAAATGTCGCCGCTATCTGACCCAATAATCGGACAACTTAATTGCAATTGCATTTGTGAAATATTTCGAAAGGGCAGCGCAACAGAGGGAAGCAGGAAGGTGCTTGGCTTGGGCATTGCCGCACCGCGTGTGTGTGTAACATTTCAATAGTTTTGGGGCTATGCTAGGGGGAAACCCTTACGAATTACACCTGGACCTTCCTTTAGCTGCAACAGCACAAACCAAATGTATTTTTTGTGAAAAAAAAAACACTCTCAAATTGTCGCAGCTTTTCGTAAAGGGTAAATCGTTCGTATCGATGCCGAAAATTCATTTATGCGGGCGTTGGCAATTGGTAAATAAAAGAGAACCTTCGACTCAAGTGGCCGTTCTGGACGTGCACCCGGTGCGTCCATTGGCCGGCGCTTCTTTCCATCACTTGGCTCAAATTCAGCCAAGTGCAAAGGCCACCTGGCAGCATCGCTTGCTTCAATTGCTGTTGCTATCGTTGCCGTTGCTGCTGCTGTTGTTGTTGTTGTTGCTGTGCACTGGCATATCTGTGAGCTTCCGGTTCGTCACGCGCCACACGCACACCCACCCACGCGAGCACACGTGCAGCACACACACGCACACTGGGAGAACAATGTGCAGCCATTGAGCGCAAATGTGCCAAATAATGACTTGCAGGCGAGTGCAATTTATATGATAAGCAACAAAAATAAATTGCAGGCAATTCATTTTACTTAAATACAGCAGTAGCAGCAGCAGCCGCAGCAGTTGCAGCCGACAATGAGCTGCTGCGCTGCTCCGTGCAGACCTGGCAACTTTTACAGTTGTTGTGCTTGTCTGGCAACTCTGCCTGATTTACTTGCTGCGCTGCCTAATGAGCCGTGGTGAGTTTCGATGCAAAGCGTTGCATACTTTTGTGCGTATTGCAAAATTGCCTAAGCACAGCCAGGGCTAATTTAAATTGTTTGCAATTTATTAGAAATCTTTACTCTAATATTTATATTTTTGGAATTTTGCTTAGCTTTATTATATATGTTTTTATACATTAAACAACGCAGCTGATTTGATAATATCAGCACTGTGCAGGAAGCTCTGATTAATGAATATGCTGAGCTTAGGCTGCTTGAGCATTAAAACGCAGCATACTTTTAAGCGCAGCACAAAATTACCCTAGCATATAAACTCAAATTGTAAAGCAAATAAATGTTTTAAATGTTCTAAAAATTTTAGAAAATATTACATCATGTATTTTAAACAATTTGACAAGTTTTTAACAAGTTTGTCCATTAATATCTGCAATTATTTAAGCATTTGCAGCTTGTTTTGCTGCTCTATTTGAAGTTCAGCTCAGCAAGCACAAGCACATGCTAATTGAAAGGTATTTGGAGTGCAGAAGGAATGATGCTGTGTCTCTCTGCCTGCCTCACGGTCGACTCGCATTGTTGTGGACCAGGCCTGGACTCGGCTCGTGTTGCTAATGAGCCGACGAAGTAAGCTAATTGAGCCCGACTGAGAAGCTTCAAACGAAATTAATGTGAAAATTGATGCGCCCACGCGACGCTTGCAGCCATCCAAGAGAGTGAGAGAGGGAAGGTAAGAGCGAAAGGGATAAGGGTACGAAGAGTGCGTTAGCCGAGAGCAGGAACTTTTATGGCATGCAATAAACATGTCCAGCTGCAGGCAAGCGAAAGGCCACTCGCGCCAGAGCGAATGCTGTGCATAATGCAAGCTGATCTCTGGAGGGCAACTGCGCAGGGATTGCAGCAGCAAATATGCTATGCTAAAGTGGCAAAAATACAGGGAAATGAGCTAGCTATTTGCGAGAGCAAAATATGATGGAAATTAAAAGAAAACAAGACAGGTTACGAGGTGATCTTGATCCGGAAGCGAGATCTAGCTGTAATACGCAACATAAGGTACGCTATTATGCATGCATTTTGTTGAAATTTGCAGCATAGGTTTCTAATGCCATAATACATATTCGCTGCCAATTTCAGCCAATTCGTATGAATATATTCGAGCGTAGATGGAGTAGAAAAATCTCAGCGGCCCCAAGCTGCCATATTCAGCTGCACTTCGTCTGCCTGGGCTGAGTGTGTCCTGCTGTGTTGAAAGCTGAAGCTTGGGACCAATCAGTGGATTATGCTGTCTCACTCTCCGCACACTCTCTCTCTCTCTCTCTCTCTCTCTCTCTCTCTCTTTCTCTTTCTCTCTCAATCTCGCTCTTGTGCAAGCAGAGGGCGGGCTGAAGCGAGCTGCAGTTCGCGTTGTTCATTTTTTTTGTATTGTTCGTTAAGAGCTATGTGAGTGTGAGTAAGGGTGTACGTGTGTGTGTATGCAGCTGTGTGTGTATGTGTGTGTGCGTATGTGAATGTGTTAAATCATAAATTTAACTGCAAGCGCATGGAGCGTGTGACAAGGCCACAGGAATTCAAAACAAAAGTTGCAACAAATATCAAACACGCCATAAAGACAACAGCAACAACAACTGCAACAACAACAACAACTGCAGTGACTGGCTACCAACACATAGACATAAATTGCAGAACCTACCAACCCCCTACCCCTTCCCCGGGCCTTCGCAACGGCCGCTTGTGTGGCGAAAAGAATGACAGGAAACCGGATGTGAGTGCATGCCTTTTGTGCATACAACGAATTATTCAGTTGACATGCAGGATGTGTGCTTTGCTGTTGTTGCTGTTGCTGTTGCTGACTGTGTTGCCGGCTTTCCTGCCTGCCCACAGCCGGTATAACTTCAAGGATAGCTGCGACCTCCCCCCAGCCTTTTGTTAATGCCATAAAGACTAATTTTATGCCAAGCGCAGCGTGGGGAATACGACGAAGGCCTAGACAAATGAATATTGAAAGCTTTTCAGTAAGTTGGAACATGGGGCAGGTTGCAAGCAACTAGCGAGGGGCAACTTAGCGAGCATAGTTAGCAAACAGTGTTGTATAATCTGTCAATTTCTGCAAGACTGTAAATATATGTATATCAAGCAATTGTTTGTATTTTTTTCTTATACTTATTTTAATAATTTAATCTTTTATCTTTTACTTTAGACTTGAATTATTTTTAGCTGTCTCTCTTGCACGCGTAGTTATCCTGCACGCCTTGTACAACACTGTGCTATCGATAGGATTATCGATAGCTTTATCTATTTATCTTGCTATAGTTTTATTGACTATGGTCACAGTTGATTTGCATAAAATAATAAATAAAATTAGAAAATGTTTAATTTCCTTGATAAATAATTGCTACATTAATGCTTAGGGCCCTGGCGATAGTCATCGATAAGGTTATCGGCTTGCCAAGCAATTAGCTAGCTATCGAAGCTTACTAGAACATCGAAATTAAAATAGCCAAAAAAATCGAGACCAAAAAGAAAGTAATTATATTTAAAAAAAATAATTTAATAATTTAAGTTTACATTATCTATTCTGTCTGCATATATCATAAATTACTGCAATTTTTCAGCAGCTTAGGCTTTGTCTCTTATTCTTACAGGGTATTAAATGATCACACTTCTCTGGCTTCCTTTCGCCCCTGCCTCGTTCTACAATGTTGTGCTTTATGATTATTGTTATTGCATCCGTCTAAGTATTTATTTTGAGTGGCACACACACACACACATACTCTCTCGCATTTTGCAGGCAATTTTTCAATTTTATATGGCCAACTCATAAATAAAACCTGGACGGGTTTCCTTCGTTTTTCCATTTTTTTTTTTGGTATTTTTTCGGGGGGTAATCAAAAAGTGCGTGCTAACTAAATTGTTATTGCTTTCAAATGTCACGTATCATTATCATAATTTTTTCGCTTGACATTTTTAAGTAGCTGCCATAAATGTTTATAACTTGGCCCACACATACATACACACGCACACTTACACAACCACACACACGCATACACATGCATATGTCATACGCTGTTTCTATTAACTTGGCCCAATGGCGACGGCCTTCGTCTTGAGGGGCTGCCTGCGTTATTGTACCCCAGGGAGGCAGTCAAAGCACCTCACACACCCACACCCACACACACACACACCTCGGGTTTCATATTTATAATTTATGGCTGACGAGTGACAAGAAAGACGCACAGAGAGAGAGAGAGAGAGAGAGAGAGGGGGACGATTGAAATGGAAAGTAAATGCTCAAAGTCGCTTTAACTGGCAATTATAATGGGCGCGTTTCTAATGGACAAATTTTGACTCATATAAAGGCTGCTTTAGGAGGAATTTATTTAAATATTTATACAATTTTTAAGAAATTTTTTAATCATATCGGCAAAAAGTTGATGCATTTATTTGCTGGAAATCCTGTTAAATTGAAATTATAATGGGAGCACATATAATAGAGAAATGAAGAGTATCGGAGAATTTGAATCTAAATACAGTTAACTTAAAGAGAATTTTGTTTAAATATTTTTAAAATTTTTTTAACGTTTTCTAATAATTTTTTGAAACATTAAAATGTTTTTTTTTGCATATATTTTGTTTCCAGTTTGGAGCTTGTAACTGGATTGGATTATTTCGAAATCTCTGCAGCTAGCAACAATTGCAGTTGCCTATTATAAATTTGTATAGCTAATAAATAAATTCGAATCAATTGTATTTTTAGCGAATTGGGGCAACTGGAAACAAAGCTGCAAAAATAAGGCATGATGTGGCCAATGAATTGCAGCGCACACTTGTTGTTGCTGCTGTTGTTGCTGCTGTTGCTGCTGCTACTGTTGTTGCTGCTACTGTTGCTGCTGCTACTGTTGTTGCTGCTGCTGCCTTTGTTGCTGCTATTGTTGTGCGTAATTTGCATAATTTTATTGCATACATTTTGGGGGCAGGCATAATGAGTCTAGACATTTTGTTTCAATTTATGAAATTGTTATTTTATGCAATATGCTTGTGATTAGTTTAGTGAGAGCCGGCGGGCAGGCAGGCTGTGAATTGTAACTACCAGAATGAAGTCGCAAACACAAACGCGAACTTTACCAAAAATTATAGCGCGCTGGCAAGAGAGGGAGAGACAGGGAGTGAGAGAGAGAGAGAGAAAGAGAAGAGTGAAAGGCTGAGGCTGAGGCTCACAAATATTAAAAACTAATCAAACTTTTAAATACACTTCAACCGCAGCAGCAGCGGCAGCCGCAGTCGACTTAAGGTGTCTACGCAGGGCTGAAGTGGGCGTGTCCTGCTGCCCGCCCAATTCGACAGGCGTCTTAAAAAGCGGCGCCGACTTTGATTTGTGGTCCCCGCTCGCCCGCACTGCCTTAACTTTAGCCGGACTTTTGCCTTGTTGTCAACGTCAACAGAAATTGATTGCTCACCCAGCTCAGCTTCGCTTGTCCCCCCACGAACCACTACCGAGTACCCCCCTCCCTATGCCACTACTGTATGTGCCGCTGCCCCCTGTTTCGTTCCGGGAGCCTTTGGTTGCCGCTGTGTGGCATTTTCATTTCATTCAGTTCAGTTTACTTTGCGCAAAAGTTTTCTGAGCGCTCGTCTCTTGCTCCCGCTCCCCCCCCCACTCTCCCTCTCTCTCTCTGGGGGCTGCTGCCACGCCAGTGAATTATCCTTAGCCAGCGGACCAAGAAGCCTGCTGCACCGTCCCCCGTTTCCCGCTGCGCCTATGCCCAAGTTTGACACAGTTTAGAAGCCAAAAGTTTAATGGAATTTGTCTATGGCGTCGCCTCGCTCGGCGGTCGCCGGAAATATAAATAAAACAGCATTCAACTTGTTTTTGAAGCAATTAAAAATTCTTTAAGACGCCTGCAAATTGAGTCGCAGTTCGCCAATCGACAGGCGCCCGCCCGGCCTGCCCCGTTAACCCCTCGGCGCCGGCAAGTCTTAGGCAAACACAAGTCAAAGTAATAACTAAAGTTTTTTCCTTTAATTTTAGAACGATTTATGTATTCTGCGCGCCGAGCGAGTAGAGCGGAAAATCTGCAAGAGATTACTGGTATTTTTATTGTATTTCATTTTATTTTCTATTTAAAATATATATACTTTTTTTAAGACTATTTAAGTAGGCGCTCTAATTGACTGCGCGAAAGTTGAAGGAAGAAATTTCAACTATGTTAGTTAGTTCAGTCGAGTTTCGTTGTTAAGTTGTTTATTTGTGCATTTAAATTGAGCGGCAAAACAATTGAAATCAAATTTAATTCGCTTTGTTTTGCTTGACTGGCGTCACGGGGCGTATGAGCAATGCGGGGCGTATGAGCAATGCGGCTTGTTTACTGCTCACGCGCGCCCCACCGAGTGCCGCACATAAAACGCACACACTCACACAGCATCATTATCAGCACTTACACACACACCCACACACAAACGCGCGCGGGCACACCGAGGGCCAAGAAAATGTTGGGAAAAACTGAAACTGGTCTTAACTACTTTCTGCACGTCTGCAGATAAAATCGATAAATTCCTTTTCGCAAAACGAATTAGGAAACTAATTGACTTGGATTTCGCTTAAAGAATCTCACATAAATCGTGAGCTTAAGCGTGATTGTGGCAGTCGCTTTCGAGCATACTCCCTAGCCGAGCGAGGGGAGTTAGTTCTCTTCCACTTCCCCTCCCCGTCGATTTCCTACGCACACTTAACTTTTGCTGTGGCAAATGCGAAACACTCGAGTGTTTACTGTGTGTTTTCCTTCTCGAATATTTCGAATTTTAATTATACCCGTCGCCGTCGCCCGTTAAATGTCATTAAATGTTTCAGCATTTCGTACTTGCAGCTCCTCCTAAGCTCCACTTCCTCTTTTTCTCTCTCCCCTGCGCCTCTCCCCCATCCCCTTTGGAGCCGGCACTACTAAGCCCTCATCATTCAGCGCCAGCGAAGCGTTGACAAACTAACAAGGCGCAAATATTATGCTCGCATTTCCTGCCTCTTCCGATGCCTTTCAGTTTAATTTACACTCACACATGCCTGCCTTCCCCGTAGAATCTGCTCGGCAGCATACCCTCTCTTTCTCACTCTATCGCTCTCTCTCTCACTCTCCCTCTTTCTCTTTGCTCTTCACGCGACGGCATTTTCTGCTCGGCTTATTTGCTGCACTCGCAGGTGGTTGGACTGAAAAACGCGCAGCTGAAGAGGACTCCAGGCCCAACACTTGGCCAGATAACATGGTATAAGTTGCACATACATCACATATTACATATATTTAAATATATGTACATATTTATGCGCCTTCTTAAGTCCTTCTCGGCACTTCCATTATTGGTTTAATTTATTGTAAGGGTGAAGAGGGTCACAGTGACAGAAAATAAGTTTCAAGTCTTGGAATAATATTATACTCTTTAAAAAATAAAATAAAAATTTAAAAAATCTCTATTTTAATTAATAGTAGTTTATTTAAGTAATATAAATTATTTTAAATATATTTTTAATACATTTATTATCTTTTAAATTTTATATGAGTAAAATGCTTCGAAATTGATTTAAATTTAAATATGTTTTGTATAATAAATATAATCCAGCTTTATATAATAAATATTATATTTGATCATTTTAATTTAGCGTAAGATAAATATAAATAAAGAAACCCAATAGCTATATATATTTTTTATAGTATATATTTTAATTTTCAGTTTATAACGAATACGTATGTATTGTAAATAAAATTTATTACTGCCTTCCCTATAATATTTCTTTCTTTTTATTTAAATTTAATTTCTATGGTAATTATAAATGTAATGTGTATACAAATTCTTTGCACTACAGGCTATAGGGTATCTATAGAGTGCTAGCTCGACAGAGTGCTACCCTTGCATGCCCGAGTCAAGTTTGCCAAACTCATTCACGAAACAGAAACTGCTGCGTCTCTCTGGGGTAATCGCTGGCGATGTCCGCGCGTTTTGTTAATATGCGATATGATATATATGGTAAAAAATACTCAACATATCTATGTAGATTGCCGGGAGTGTGGAAAAGGCAGGGGCCTGGGTGTGCGGCAACACAACTTCAACTTGAAGTTGCAGCGGAAAGTTGACAAATTTGCGTTTCATATTTATAATTTCATATGCAATTGGCATTTTTGCAGTCGCGCTCTCGTGCCTCGCTCAAATTGCAACAAACATGCAAATATATAATTTTAATAAAGTCCCAAAGTTCTCGGCAGGCGATGCAGCCACCCTGTAGCAGGGTTGCCAGCTATGTACGTGCAGCGAGCTCATCAAAAATGCCAACCGACAACTGCCACGGCAAGTCATTTGGCGCAGCAACAGCAACAAGAAACATGTCTACTATTTTTGTTGCTGTTCATTTGTGTGTGGCGGGCGGGGGAGTGGGAAGGGCAGGTGCAAGGAGTTGGCTACCAGGTACTTGATATGCCTCCCGGGAGTGAGAGTAAGGGAGAAGGAAGCAAGTTACGACGGCGGTGGCTGCAAAATGGCAAATATGAAATTTATGTAGTACCTACAAAATATTTTCATGTAGATTCTTCGCCGTCAATGAGTGCAATTTATATGCAATTTGTTTGCGAATAACAACAACAACAATAACATCAGCAACAACAACAACACGAATCACAGTTATAATAACTTGTCTGGCATAGAGATACGTAATGAGTAGACAAACAAGGGGAGCATTCATTGCAGAACTGCAAAAGAAGTGCACGCTAAGAAATTGCATCCCTTTGCCGAGGGGTTGCAACCCTATTGTGATTGCTTAAGCATCGCAAAAACTATTACAGCACTTTGAGAAAAGTTACCAGAGTTGTCTCATGACAAGCATATAGATAGCTTCTTAACAAAACTAATTTAAACATACCATGGCCTGTTTTTATATATTTTGTAAAGTTACACTCACAGATCTTTGCTAATAGCTTCTTAGAAATAATAAGCTAAAATAAAAAGCCAAAAATTAGCGAAAAAAACTCTAAATAGTCTAAATTATGGTTAATCAGCTTTGTGTTTGTCTGTATGAAATCGTAGATCTCAGAGACTATCAGAACTAGGGCTATCAAATTTGTTATCTATATCGGGTTTATATAGGAATTTGGCCACGCCCACATACGCCCTCAGTAATTAAAAGAAATTGAATTGCTAGTCTCGTTTATAGGCAATTCGTATTCGTTTTTAATGTGCACATTCATTTTCAGCATACCAATAATTTTAAAATAACAATTAAATAATAAAATAATTTTAAATTATGCAACACAGTTTATTTAAATAGAAATCAAGCATCGATGCTTAACTTCTCGATTCACTATAGAGAAAAATAGTTCAACCAGTTGGGAAAAGGTTCATACTCTTTTTGTCTCCAGTGCATTCAGTTCAGTTAGCAAACTCTACAGACTAGAGAGAGGGAGGCAAATTTCACATAATACCAACAGTTCCGGGTTCGATTGTAGACAGGTCAAAGTTCGTCCCGCACTGGTCACGGACACCCCAATCAAATTTATTGTTTCAATAGGGAAGGCAGCACGCAACATATGCGCAGCACAGGCGAAAAAAAAATAATCGAAATCGAATTTCTATTAAACTTTCGCAGCATGCAAACGACCAAGTTTACCGGGTAACTTTGCCACCCTTCGCTCACATACGTGGCAACCCTGCGCACATACGCATCCGGATCCGCCAGCGTTGCCTGATCCGTTGCAGTGTCGAGACGCGTCGAGACGCGTCGAGAGTTGTCAAAGAGTTAAGTAGCCAATCGGAGGCTACGGCGAGGCGCTCTTCAGCAGCTTCTTCTTCTGCTTTTTTTTTGTATTTTTGCTGCCTCGACCAGCACTTTGTGCACACGCTTGGCCCATAGAGGGCGCTGTCAACACGTCGACGTCCGTTAGAGCGTCGCTGCGACGTCCCTGCTTTTGTGCTGTCAGCAGAAATGTCACATCTTGCACATGCATTGGAATTGGCTCTGCAGCAGCGCCTCCAGCTGCATGTGGCGCCCTCTGTCGGCATCGCTGCAGCGCCGCCCGCTCGTCGGGATTCGGGGGCATTATTTGCTTTTATTTTTTGCAAGTCAATAGCTTTGGCTTTTAAATTTATCGACTGACGTTTGATACGCTTCATTTAACTTGGAAACATTTTTCAACTCTGCCCAAAGCCCCGAACCCGACCCCGACGTCGATCCCGACTTCGACTCCGACTCCGACCCCTAATCCGACACCGACCCTAACCTCGTCACACACCCGCCCGACCCGCTTCACACAACGTTCCACTAGTTTTAGAAAATACATGGAAAACTCTCGCTACGTAGATAAGTTTTGTGCATGGCAGACGTTAAGTGTCATTAAATTCTGTCGCACAATTGTTGCAGCTGGCTCTGTGTGCGAGAGTGTGTGTGTGTGTGCTACAGTGGAGTCTGACTATGGTCAATGTTTTGCAGTTACTATGGGATATGAGAGGAATATTAAAGCGTGAAACATGTTAATTTTTTAAACTATTTGGGTATATAAATAGATCGTAAAATTCATTATCTATTTTCTACATATATTTCTAAGTTATAAGGCAAACTAACAGACATTTTATGATTTTATGCAGATTATTTTATATATTTGTGATCCAAATAATTTCCAAGAGGATTTCTTTGAATTTTTGTAGATGTTCTTGCAATCAAAACGTCATTTTAGTATTTTATAAGGTTTATTTGAAATATGCTCTTAAGAAAGACCAGTTATACGCCTAAAAGTCTTGTTCATTGATGAAGCTAGACTCGAACATACATAGAGCCTAAAATCTATTAAATTTATTAAATTTAATTTTCGATTTTCTCACTTTGAGTTCCTGAAACTAAATATAAACTATTGCAGATGATGCTTACAAAACGACCTATTCACAAACGACCTATTAACAAAACGACCTTTTTCTGTGAACTGATTCCCAAACATCGGTGCAGTCATTGTAGAGGAAACTGGGAACAAACATTGTCATAAGAGATTTGAATTATATTCGTCAACAATATGCCAATTTATCTTAAAGATATTTTCTTATCCAAATTATTTTTCTTTTCTAAAGAAACTAGATTTTGTAAGAAGTTAATGTAAATGCACTACAAACTGATATCAATCTATACAACATTAACTTCAGAACCACAGACCAAAAATTCCAAGTTCGACAATCGCAGTTATAGGCAGCTTTACTTTGGTGACTCCACAGGGAATACTTAACAGACTTTTTCGACGCAAACCTATCAAACAAATGAGGTTAATTATTTCACGCCAGTGCCGACTGTAGTTGACCACGACGTGACGCGACTCGACTCGACTCGGCTCTGACTTACGTATTAATGCAACGGAGTAGGCAGCTTGGAGCTGCTAATTCCATTGGTAACGAGTGTCCGAGAGTGTTCAGGAGTGTCGATGCTCCAGGCAGGAGCAGGAGCAGTAGCAGAGACAAATGTTCGCTCTGCTCGACTGCCCAAATGGCTGTCCCGCCTGTCCCGCCTGGTCGACCGAACCTGGTCTATAAAGCAAGTACATTTCGTATACAAAAACTGAATGGGGCTACTTGAGCGCGAGGCGAGCGGGTCACACAGGCCATGCCACGCGAAGGGACTGAGGGACAGAGGGGCGGGAGCTGACCAGCAGCCTGGGATCCATTTGGTTATTTGCCAGACCAGCCGCACTTCAAAACATTTTTACAATCCATGCACAAACACAACAGCAACGAGGGCGGACTTGATTCGGTTACGTGCAGAGTGAGTGTGGAGAGGGGAGCAATATGGCGAGTGGGGTCAGGTCAGGGGCATGGTCGGGGGAATATGAAAGAAATGTTGCTACAATAACCAAAATGCACTGAACTGCAAAACATACAACTTCACGGTTATTTTCTCTTTAGTTAGCTGCAGTTTTTTTTTTTTTTTTTTTTCTTTTCCAACTCATGCTTAGGGCATCCGAGTGTATGCGACTGGCCTGGCTGGCTGGTGTGGGCGTGGCAACTGACCCCGGCATCCACTTAACAAATATCAACTAAAATGGCTTTATATGTTGAGATAATACTGCAGCTGCCACAGCAGCTTCCACAAGCATTGTGCACCTTAAACCATCCGCTTGACTCACATGGAGCCACGATGTGCTCCAGTTTCTGCGACTGCCTCGCGAGAGTTTGTCAGATTTTCAGCTTAGAAAAGCGCATTGAAGTTTAGGAAACCCACACAACGCATTCACTTCGAGAGGTAGCAGGAACTTGGAACATGCGAAAAACAAGACATTCCACGAAATATTCTATTGCTCACAAGTGTCGCAGCTCAGTTTCACCACAAGTTCAATTTTCATTTATTAATTCGGTTTCTTTTAAAAAAGGCAGTTTCTATCTGGGTTTAAGCTTAGATATATTTATGGGTTTGGCTTATTTTTATGAGCTGTGCAAATTTGTTTTATACTTAAAGTAATAAAATAAATACCAACAGACTTGCTAAAGACTTTAGATACATATTTTTATAGGGTATTGTAATGTAATTATTATTTTATTTTACATTATTATTTTTACAAATTCTACAGATTATAAAAGTCCTTTAAAAACCCTACAAAACCTGGCAGCATCTCCCACAAGGTTTATATTAATTCTATAACAGCGTCAATAGCGAAGTAGGCAAAGCTATGTCCATTTGTTTGTATGAATGCGTATATCTCACAGATTATAAGAGTTAGCACTACCAAATTTGGTTGCAATATGTCTTATATCAAGCTTGTCTTGGCTACACCCACAGCCACCTGCGTAAATTAATTTAAAGTCTAATGAGATCGAAGAAATTTCGCTTAAAGCTCACAAGAAGTTGCTTGAAAACATATTCGCCACAATATCACACATGCATATACTATATAGAGTACAATCTCTGGCAATCTGTGTGCACTGCAGACCCTCTCGCAGTATAAGCTCCATTGTGCATGCAATTTAATTGTCGAGCAGTTTCTCTCTCTCTCCCTCCTTCTCTCTCTCTCTCTTTCCTCTTTGTATCGCATAAAAAGTTTAATTAATTAATGAGCTCGTTCGCACTCGAATTGCGATTGCGTCGTGGCCAAATGCAGCGTGGTGCCACGCCCACACCCAGACCCACTCCCGCCTCCCCACCCTTGAACTGCACCCTATTTTACTTACAATTAGCGCCCATCGATTGTTTAATGGCAGCTGATTGTAATAAGCCAATTTGGAGTCTGCATTTGAATTCAAAATGCGAAATAAGTTCATTAGCAAAACGACGACAACGACGACGCCCCTTCGCACTGGCGCCCTCTTTATGTGCGTGTGTGTATGTGTGTGTGTGTATGTGTGTGTGTGTGAACGTGCCGAGCCGGAAGTGCCGGCAGCTCCCTTCGGCGGCTTCCGCTGCTTCTCTGTCGGCCATGCGGGCTCAAAGGACAGAAGCCTCGATTGGAATTGCAATGTTTGTTCTTGTTGTTCTTGTTGTCTGTCTGTCCGCTTGTCCATTTGTTTAATTTGAGTTTATGCAACTTTTATGCTTATTAATACTTTTATGACCTGTGCCACAGTCTCCCCTCGCCCCTGCCCCCTCCCAACACACACACAGCACAGGTAATTGGCAATTTGGTTTGAATTTCAATTGGCCAATTTGGGCTTGTTTCGGCGCCGGCTGCAGTTGCCAGGCCAGGCCAAGCCGTTGGACTCTGTTCGAAGTGAGCAGAAATCGGTTAATCTATGAGGCGATTATGGCAGTTACAAAGGTAGGCTTCAAATGCATGCCTGACTGCCAGATACCCTGTATAAACTATTTGTATTTCATGAAGCGTAGTGAATGAAAGTAGTCTACAAAGATTTGTGGAGATCAAGTGAATAAACAAATGTATTATGTGTTTAAATGCAGTTTGCTAATATTAGCTGCTAAAATATCGATTAAGTCATGTTTATTCTGAATAAAACTATCGATTGTGTCGACTTTCGAAGCAAAACTTATTATAATTTTTCTTTAAAGCATTAGAAAAGAATATATACACATTCTGTTCATATTTTCTGAGCTTTTTGTTGGTATATTTGATTTATCGATAACATTGATGGTTGAATAGTTTGTTTCGATAGATCGATTGTTTATTCTACACTATGGTTTGTTTTTAAAGGCCTTACAACAATGTTTGAAAAACTGCGCTTGAAATACTTGAGGTAAGCAATAAACATAAAAATCAAATAAAAATGTTGCTTGCACATTCGATATATAACGAAAGTATCGATGTTTATGGTTTATAAAATCGATAGTGTTGTAAATCGGTTTCTTCTTCTTTACAGCAGTAAATACTGCGCTGCTTTTGAAATACTTCGAACATACTGACAGATCAGATCGATGTTTTAATTAATGAGTTCCATTCGTGTTAATTTGATATATAAAGAATGCGTGTATTTGGTACTTAGGTTTGAGAGGCATAGGTAAGTTTCCATATCCAGATAGTATGTGTAAGTACATGGAAGTAATTGTATTATACTAAACGCCGCTTGTTGTTCCCCTCTGTGCCCCTCTGTCTCCTGTCACTTATCCAGCTCTGCATAATTGACTTTCAGGGCGAGCTCATCAGTGTCCGGGAATGATGGCTCGATCAAAGGGAAAGCTGATTATGCCAGCTACATAAAAGCCGTTGACAATAGATAAACCTTTGACTTGGTCGAGTTCTATCGGGGCTGGTTGCCTGCTCGACTGAGCTATTCCCCTTACCCTGTGTGCCACCTAACCCCTTAGCTTGCCGTCTGCCCAGCTATGGCTAGACAATGGACGAGTCTCTCGGCGTGGAGCAGACATGTGTGTGGGTGTGTGTGTGTGTGGGCGTACTGGGCAGGGCGTGGCTGGCTTGTAATAACTCACGCCTTTTGACACAGATTAAACCGGCATAAAGACAATGCACAGAGAGGCAGAAGAGAGACGAAGGCAGGGACGAAGAAAGAGGGAGATGGAGGAAGAGAGAGAGAGAGAGGGATAGGGCATGCGAGGGAGAGAGAGAGGAGTAGCGTGTGCAAGCGAGATCTACTGAGCTAAGCGAAAGGGGGACATGGCAATGAGAACGTTAACGTTAACGTTGACGATGACGAGAACAAAAGCAAACTTGGTCAAAGGATTTTATGACCCTTCTCGGTAAGTGTATGCGTGTGCGTGTGTGTGTTTGTATTTCTCTCTATGTGTGCGGCTTGTGTAAATGTTATCCTGTATTGTTTGGTCGAGCTTCGGCCGGGCTTGGAGTCGGCCATGCGCTGCCTGCACATGTCACCAGGCGAGAGAGACTTCTCCAGGCTGCCGCTTCCCCAGCCAGGAATTTCACACCGAGAAGCACAGAGAGAGAGAGAGAGTGAGACAGAGAGAGAGAGAGAGCGGGAGAGAGAGTGGGAGAGAGAGAGAGAGAGAGAGAGAGCGGGAGAGAGAGTGGGAGAGAGAGAGCAGCAGCGAGCATCGCTTCATTGTTACTGACAGCTTCTATTGTTCTGGCCGGAGCGAGTGCAGCAACTCCTGCCGCGTTGCCGGATGCATTTTTGCGGCTTTGAGCGTCATGTTGTGCACACCCGCTTACTAACCAGGCATACACCCGCACACACACTGCCCCGACACGCACACACATCCCTCCACACACACCCTACTCCTGCTCCAACTTGGACAGCAACTCATCTCATAAATTTCTGGGCAACTCTTGTGCTCGATTCTTCGTGCCGCGACATGTTTTCATTATATACACGATATAATAAATACATAAAGTTAATTTATGTAGAGCTATAGCTAAGCTTTTGCCAGACAATTGCCCGGTGTAGCCCCCTTGGACTCTTGGCCCCTTAGTCCTATGTTCTATGAGGCGAAGCAACTTTGCTCGTTGCGTTGTTGTGCAAGCTTTTAATGGAGAAAATATTAGGAAAAGGTAGCGTAATGTGGGTAGGGAATGTAGTGCGTCAATATCGCGGAACTGCCAAATTGAAGCTCTACATTTAGTATTCGAAATAAATGTTTATTCGGCATATTTAAACATATATAACATAAACTTTTAAGGTTTTTTTTTTTAAATTTTCTAAATATATTTTGTTTTTGCCATACCATTTTGAAGCTATAAAATTTTAATTATTTTAAATTAATTTTTATCAAACTGTGCGTTAATATTTTATGAGATTTATCAAAAGATTTTTAGGTTCTTTATGCTTTTTATAAATTTTTAAAAGTTTCATAATTTTAATTTAAAATATATCAATATGGGATGCATGTAGGGCAGCATTTTATTAAATCTTTTGGAGTATTTTGTTGGTCTACAAAGATCTGCATGTTAGTTTTTTACATTTGTAAATTATTTTCAAAATTTTCAAGATTTTTATTAATTTTTTATCCGCAAAAGGAGCTAGTTTTCATATAATTTCTGATTCTTAATCAAAGTAATCTCAACTCTGAAGCTTATAAAAAGTGTACGTATTCCAAAATTATTTATAATAATTTATTTTAAATGTTTAAATCTTTAGTTTCATATAGCACAAGTCCTTCAAGTGTTTTTTATGTGACTTTTAATTAGCCTAGGGTATTCAATAGTTGCCCAACTCTATTGCCATTTATTTACCTATCCTTTCTATCTCATTCTCTCCCTCTCACAGCCTCTCTCTTTCTTAGCTATTTTCGGTTGTTTCTGTTGCCCACTGTACACAATGTGTGCAGTGTTTGTTATTAATTAAATAGATGAATGAGTCTAGGCTCTTATTGTTCTTGTTCTTCTTCGTCTACTACTTGTTGTTGTTGTTTTTGGTGTTGCTGTTGCTCTTGTTGCTGTTGCTGTTGCTGCTGCTGCTGCCTTTGTTTTCGGTGCTGTGTCTCAGTAAACAGAGCGAACCGCATTGCACAGCAGTTGTACAATAAATAAAATTGAGTTGAATGACTTGCATGCTTTTGACAAACACACCACAGACACACACACACACACACACACACAAACACACACACACACACGCACTGGGCACAAAGACACTTAACTGTTGTTGTTGGGCTGCTTTCAAGCAATATGTCAAGGCAATTCAGCTGCAGTTCGCGCCACTGACCCAACTCGACCCGGCCTAACCCAACCCTACAACAACAACAACAACACCAGCAACAACAAGAACAACAACAACAACAACAACAACAACTGTAACAGCAACAACAACAACAACTGCAACAATTGGAGAATATTTGTTTAGTTCTTCTAGTGCGGCGCACAGTGCGTATGCGCAATATATTTGATGCGAATTTATGGGACGAGCATTACAAATGATGCGCAGCTCGAATAGAGCCTCATATTTATTTGCATTTCATTTGGCAAAAGGCAACCGAATGCAGGAAAGGGGAGACGGAGAAGAATACGACTACTGAGAGCGGGAAAAGCATTTAGTGTCAAGGGGAATTGGAATCACAGATTAGACGAAAGATGCATGGGCAGCTGGATAAATACTGGTAAAGTCGTTTGTCGGCTTACAATTTAAGATATTTCTATGGGAATCTGTTTAAAACAAGAAGCATTGACAAGAATGAGGAGTACAGATTGCGAAAGGCTTGCAATGTCGAGAATTAAACTTATAATGAAAGTATGTGCAATAAAACAAGTGAGAAAGTAATAGTCCACTCTGCTAATCTACTAGGTTTATTATTCGATCAACATCAAAGTTGATGTCATACTTTTAGAGCTGATATTTATAGTACATACCAAAAATTAATATATTTGCTTGAAAATTACGCTTGCAATGTGGTTTATTACGATTTACAGGGGTCAGTCAAATATGATAGCCCTAGCTCTTATATTCTCTAAGATCTAGACTATTATATAGTTGGACAGACAGGCAGACATATAGAGAGACAGGCAGACGAGGAGACAGACAATTGAGCAGGCAGATAGACCAGCAGATAAAAGCGTATTTGGCTTTGAGTTGAAACTCGGCTGTTGACTCTGATCAAGAATAAATATACTTGATAAAGTCGAAGATGTCTCCCTCTGTTATATAAATTTTCGGCTTGACACGAAGTTATAATACTCTTCCAGCTTATACTTAAGGCTTATGCTTAATCAAATTTAGTTAGAAAAGGGCAGATGGTATTTAAGTTCTTAAAGATGTTGAAGATTACAAGAAATGAAAACTTTGTTACATCTTTGATCATATCTTTTTATAAAGTTTAATTTTTAGGAGTTTACAGATCTATTATATTTTCTCCAGCTTTCTCTAACACTTGCAAATTTTCAATTTCAGTTTGTCTCTTCGTCTGTTTCTCTGCCAAATAAATTGAAAATAACTTACGAAAGTTACACTCAATTTTTGGCAATAAGAGCGGAACGTAATGGTGCTGCTTGCGTGTCATTGATTTTTGCTCGGGAATATTACAGATGTTGTTACCTTGCACGCTAGCTTGCTCCATCTCGTTCCTTCTGCTCTCCGCTCGCAGTTCTACCCGAGACGACATCATGCATAACATAAATTTGCCTCTAAATGCATAGAATAAAAAGGAAATTCTATGCATTTCATATGACGCCAACTGCCAGTGGCCATATGTAGTCACACATACATACTCAGATACATCCACACACACAAACACATACGCACAGACGGTGTGATATGCAGATCTGCGCTGCATTTGCTGCAAAATGCACTCAGGCATCTTTGAACATGTCTCCCCCACATCTCGCTACACATGACACTCGTCACTGACATTTGCAGTGCTCTGTTAATGCCACGCCCACACCGCCCACTGCCTACCTGAGTCCATCCCTCTCTCTCTTCTTCTCTCTCTCTCTCTCATCTCCTTCTGCCTTGAGCCTTCCTGGAACTTAATCCAAATGTGCACTCAGCACGCGCTCATTTGATTCGCGAAGCAAAAAAGAGTTCGCCATGTAAATTGGTAAAGTCTGTAGCAGGTCGCAGTTCGAGAGAGGTTGCGGGTTGGTAGGGGTTCAAAGGTTGCCAGCGAAGGTGGCAGGTTGCAGGCCGTAGCCAGTTAGGAAGTTAGGAATAGAATCTCTCTCTGGTTGTGCTGCGTGGTTGCTGCTTCTCATGCATAAAACATGCCAACATCTCCAGAGATGGCAAATTTGTCAGCTGCATACAAGGTGCGTGTAAGGTACACGGAGAAAAATAGCAGGGTGAGTTGTGAAAGTGAAGTGATAAATGCAGAAGTGCAGAGAAGAGGAAGCTGCGGAATAAAATAATATAATACAAGTAAAATCAACTAAAATAAAAGAAAATAAAAAAAAAATCAGCAGAGAAATTTAAGGAAAATAATATAAAATACTGAAATTTAATTTTAAGAGACGCATTTTTTTAATATTAATTGAATATGGGTGATTTATATACATGATATTAAGAGTACAGGCCTATTTCGACTTTTTAGGCTATTTTATTTGCTTTACCTTGTAATATGAATTTAATGGAAAATATATAAGAAGTATTTATTATTAGAGATACTAACATAAAGAGTTCTTGGGTTGATTAATCATAAATTCCAAAAAATGTGAAGAGAGGATATCTAGTTTTAATAATTCCTTGAATAGACTATATTTTCAAAGGTCGGAATCAACTGTAGATTGATATGCTAAGTACGTATTATATCATATTCATTATATATACTTTAAACTTTGAAGTCATG
Source organism: Zaprionus inermis (assembly GCA_018151445.1). Classification (NCBI taxonomy): domain Eukaryota; kingdom Metazoa; phylum Arthropoda; class Insecta; order Diptera; family Drosophilidae; genus Zaprionus; species Zaprionus inermis. The sequence continues at coordinate 3,913,933 of JAECXD010001696.1, forward strand.
CAATTGAAAGCAACAACTTTTTTTTTAAGCTAAGTTAAGCCTGCCTGCTTTTCTCACAGTGTACCCTGCAATACAATTGGCCAAGCAGATCGCAGCAAGTGCCATGACTGCACCCTGCACCGTGGAATCTCCCTTTCCCGCCCTGCATGCGTCTGCTCGTTTTCAATAAAGCTCGAAAAACAATTTTAATAAACAAAAGAAATAATTTTCAATGCACTTTGTTACAGAAACAACAAGCAAACGTTCCAAACGAGACACATGCGCCCACATTTTTGATATCCCCAGCGAGACACTGCCACAAAGAAAGAGAGGGAGAGCGAGAGCGAGAGGGTTGAGGAACAGCGAGAAGGGGTAGCAACTCGGAGACGCAATACTGAAATTGGCCCTCGAAAAACGCTTCACATAGTTGGCAGCAAAAGTTACTTGCGAGTCTGTCCCCTGTTCCATTCGCCCTCTCCTGCCACCTCCTTCCGCTCTACCCCTATTCATGTGAAACTTTCAGTGGCAGTCGAAACCAACACGACGAATACGAAAAGCCCCGAAATAAAATAAAACTACACAAATGCGATCCTAAAAATATACGAAACACTCATTTGTGAGGGTGACTTGCTGGCATACACTATAAAGATAGAATTTACAAGAATTAATGGACACTAAATTAATAATTAATTTATACTTTTCTTTTTAAATATTTGCAGATTTGTAGATTAAAAAGTAGATAAGCTTTCGATATTTATTGGTTATATATTATTAAATGATTAAATATTCACTAGAAGTATTGGGCCCTGAATTTGTTGTAGATTTATAATCAAAGCTGTTTCATATAATTCCAAATATTTTAAGATTATCATAAAGATCTTCTTTACTTTAAGAGCTATCGCTAAGTGACTTGCTATATACTCTATAAAGATAAGATGATAATAATTATATATTATTATAATATTAATTTGTCTATCAATTATAAAATTGTTTTAATTATTGCGAAAATAAATTTGTTGAAGATGTATTTAGTTTTTATATATTAGTAGATTATAATGAATAAAAAATTGAATTTTAAAAAATTGATTATATTATTTTATATATTTTATAATATTTATATATTTATTAGAAAAATAGGTTTTTTTATTTCCATTTCTAAAATTTGTTTTTATTTTATTTTTATATTTGTTTTCTTATTGCTATAGATAAACGTTAATGATTTAATTTGATAATCAAATATGATATTTTTCTTAATATTTTAAAAAGAATATATTTCTTAATTAGCGCAATCTCTTACTTGACTGTCGTAGCTAATGTACCTTCATCTGTCTGAGCTTCCCCCTTCGCTCTCTTTCTCAATGTTTCTTTCCCTGTCTCTTTAGTTTCCGTCCCCTTTTACTTTTCTCCCTACGTGCTGGCATTGAAAAAATTGCCGAACCACGGGTTGCTTCGCCTGGTCGCCGGGGTAAAGGTTCGAGGGTAAAGGGCAGCGGGCAGTGGACAGCGTTGCAGCAAGTTCTGTTTCGAAATTGGCTTATTTGGTATTTTTATGTGCCCCCAACACACACACACACACATACATAGAGAGAGTTGGGGCAACCCGCCTGGTGCTGCGCTTTGTTTTGTAATTGTTTTGAAAGGGCGCAGTGACAGGGCGAGGAAGTGGACGGGGGACAGGGCCACGGACAGTAGGCGGTAAAAGTTAACGTCGTAGTTGTTATTGTTGCGCCCCGATGAAGCAGCAGCAGCAGCAGCAGGACGACGTCCTGGACGTGCGACATTAGCGGCAACTGTTCTGAGTGCTCCTTCCGTCGCTGACGCTGTTGCTGCGTTCTTTATAGTCAACTGCCCGCTCGCTGTCGCAACCAGTCCACGTCCCCCTCTCCCTTTTCCTCCCCGCCCTCTGCTGGCTTTCAAGTGGCATTCGAGTGGCAGCCATTGTGCACATTATGACGGAACTTTGTGTCGCAAAATGCAAATATTTGAAAGGTAATTGAATTTGAACTTTGCTCCGCTTCGAGGTTGTCCATGGTCGACCATGGTCGCCACGGCTCCATACATAGTTGGGCGGGTATGGCGGGTTTTGGGCGTCTAGTTGGCCTTAAAGTGCCAATATGGCGCTTAAAGCGTTGCCAACTACTCAAATATTTGTCAATCGGGTTACATGTTTTATTTGCATAAGCCAAATGGTCAACAGCAACGGCAAAACACAAAACACGCTTCTCTCACTCTCTCTCCCTCTTTCTCCCTTTCTCACTAGCTCTGCCTCTGTTTGCCATACAAATTATACGCAACTCATACTCGACCCCAACGAGCAAATAGAACTGTTTGGCATATTTTCGAGAGAGAGAGAGAAAGCAACAATAACATTTTCGAAAGGCATAAAATGTGCATACAAAATTTGATAGCATTCCCCCGAAACGCCCCCTTGTCATTGGCCCAGTTGCCCCAGGTGTAGGAAACAATAAATTCTTCGCAAAATAAACAATTATTCGAATATGCTCTCTATATCGTATTCTCACTTTCAAACAAGGTCAAATTCTGTATAAATTAGCCGAAGATTCTGGAAATATTTTTAGTTAATTCTGTTATCAGGAATATTTCCGATTTATTGGAATATTCACTCGATTTATTGTGCAACTATCATTTATTTTTCAACCATGTAGAGTTCAGGAAAACATTTTAAAGTGCTTGCTTAAGTAAACACTTTCGGAACTTAATTAGCCCAACAAGTTGGTAGCAAAGTGTGGGGGCGTGGCAACTGAAGCAGTGTCCGCTTCGGTCTTGTCAAAGACAACATTCAAAGAGCTTAAGCTTCGGCGAACGAACAAAGAAAATAGATTAAAAAGTCTATTTACACCTTGACACCGAAGTACAAAAACTATGGCGGATAATGAGGAAAATTACAGAGCAGCCAGTAGGAGCTTTGCGATAAGGGGATGCTTACAATATTATAGTCGAGAAGTCAATTGGGAAGGCTGAGAATGAATTTGAATTTGAGGAGGTTAAGAGAGCCAAGGAAGAAAAACATGAGCGAATAGTGAAAATAGTGTGAGAGATTAGGAAGACGAATATACGTTTTTATTTTCTAAGATTAGAATTTATTTAGTACTAAAAGTGATTTATATATTCAGAAACTTTACAAATAAACAAGATTGTTTGTTTTTAAATAGGCTGCGCATTTCTGAACTAGTTCTAAATGTTGACTTCAGTCCCATCTCCAAGAACTAGCGATGGCAAATAAAGCGTACTAGAATCAATATTATCGATAGTTTGTTTGTTTGTTCGATACATCGATTGTTTTATTTATACTATCGATTTTTTACAGGGTGCTCAGTTTGTGCCTAAACCTTTTGGGGTAAAGAACAATAGTTAAAATTGAAGAACTAGTTTTTCTTAGAAATCCAATGTAATCGATAGTATCGATGATTTGCTTGACTCCTTGATTAAAAGTTAATAGTTGTGCTGTCTGGTCTGAATCTATGGCAATCTGACAGGAGAGGATAAAGTGGCGCCCGGAGGCGTTGATGGCAATCAAAGTCACAAAATGTTTGCAATTGACATGTAATGAGGCCGGGAATAGGCGACCAACTGCCTCGCACCCGCTAGTCCCCCGCACACTGTCTCTGTCTCCATCATTCTCCTGCTCAATTTCTCCCAGTATCGCTTTCAGTTTGTCGCTTTCGAAGCGTGCAAATTTCTAATTTCATTAAATTTTGTACGAAGCGTCGCCGATCGGAGTCGAGTCGAGGAAATGGTGGAGGATTTTGGGTGAGATGGGTTGGAGCTGGTCGGGCTTGTAACGTTGCCCAGACGTTGACAGACACAAATCGACAATAGATGTCAACACATACATACGTGCTCATATTGAGCCGCGTGGGCGGGTGCTACGGGGGGCGTGGCTCGTTGGCATGGACAGCTTTGGTAATCAAAGTGTGCCGATCAAAGTAGAAAATCGATTTTAATTGCAATCTAGCGATGCCTCCGCGCTCGATTGTTGGCTAAGTGAGGGCGGTCGTGCTGTCAGAGGCAGGTCCGCGGGGCGTGGCTGGCGGAGTGCGTGCAATTGCTTTCAACTGGACATGCCAAAAAAGGTCCAACGAAATATTGAATCAAAATTTTTGCATGCCTCTGCGCAGAAGAGAGAGAGAGAGAGAGCGAGAGAGAGCGAGAGAGTTGTAGAGGGGCGACTCGCAATGGATGATGTCCCGGCCAGACATAGTCGATGTTTTGACTAATGTGTCGCCATTTGAAGCGCCACCTCCCACAGCTGCCACTGCAGACACATGCTCCTGCCCCGCCCCTACCCAACCCTACTGTTACTCACATCAAATTCAAAGCCATTAAAACTGCGCGACAATGTCGCTCAAAGGCATTTCAATCCCGGCCTGTCAAATTTACAAGAGCCCAATTAGGCCACGCCCATTTGCAACATAACAAATACAAAAATAAAAAAGGCAGCAGACGCGACATTAATTATCGCAAATATGACAGAGATTGCCAAAAATGCAAATATCGATTCGTTTCGAATGAGTCGATAGACAATTGCGTCGAAGGGAAGTTCAGGGTAGTGTGTAGAAAAACAAGTACAGTCGAGCATTTCCAGCCAAAGTATTTTTTGTTGCATACTTTTGAGTGCTGTCGGGTCAAGTCAACCCACTATATATTAAATAACTTTTATATTCAATATCTGATTGCCAGCAAATTTGCAAAAATGATTTATGCTATCAATACTGTTGTCCATACTTAAAACCAACATTTTGCCTACAAAATTACGCTTGCAAAAGGTTTTTTTCTGTTTAAGAGGGCGTGGCCAAACTCTAACATACACTTCATCTGCGTTTTATAATAAGTGAAAATTGAGATATGGCAAATGCAGACCCACGAGACTTTTGTGAAGCTTTGAATAATAAATTTGAGCATTGAGTGGATTCATTTATGCTTTGTAGCAGTTTAAATTAAAATTGCTCTAGGACATGATTGTGCATTTTCTCGCATTTTTATTATACATTTCCATCTATTATGTTGAACAAGCTATTGAGCTACCTCTGTGATTTGCATACATCCTCATTACGGTCAATCAGCGGAATCATTTAGATAAAAATCAACGTTGGTTTCGATGGCCACTTTCATCTTTTCATGCGACTTGGCATTTTGTTGGGCGTGAACAATGGCATCGACGTACCGCCAGGAGGAATGGGAAAGGCGGAAAACGGAAAGCGCAAAGCGTGAAGTGATGTCTGTCCCCTGTTTTCAGTTTGAGAAATGGCTGCCTGTGCTACCTGGGCAACCGGTGCCAAATACGCCAAGTCGAATCAATTTTAAACGTTTTGCACGTTTTTCAAACTTCACATTTTGCATTTCCATTTGAATGTGGTCGGATGGGGATGGAGAAGGGCAGCGCATGTGGCGAGTAGAAACGAAAACGGCCATCGACCAGGCCAATAAATTCAGCTAAAGCGACGCATCAATAAACCGTTAAATAGCGGTAACAATTTCTTTGGTTTCGTTTTGGCCTTTTGAAGTTGCCGCCCGTTTTACAACCCACACTCAGGCGCGGGCCTGATTTATGTGTCTCTGATGTCTGCGATTTTTCAACCTCTGGTAATTTGATTTCTGCATATTTGTAGGAAACTTACCACGCCCACGTCCAGCTGCCAGTAACGTTACTTTCGCCTCAGCCAGTTGGCAATTTGATTTGTATCTTTTAAATAGAATTGCAGCCAGCTTGCCCCACAGCAGCTCGATTTGGAGGTCCACGCTGCCGCCCTCTCGCTCTCCCTAGCTCTTGCTCCCTCTCTCTCTCTCTCTCTCTCTCTCTCTCTCTGTTTCACTCTCTCTCAGGCTCTTTTACATGTGCAATTTCCAATTCGCGCCACCTGGCTATGAATCTTTAACAAGTTACTTAAGCTGCAATCGAGTGTATTTCGCTTTGAGATACCCTTCGCCAAAATATTGATTTGTGCAGGCAATGGGGAATTTGTAATACACATGAGCTATATATGGCTTAAAGCTAACTTTATGCAAAATTTGATGACTTTACTTCATTTAATTGCTAAGATCGACGCGTTCGTACAGACAAATACGCCTAAATAGACTCAACAGGGCTTGGCAGCATTCAAGATACATTTTAAGCTAAACGAACTGCTCTTTTCATCTAATTCTATATAGATTTCTTTTGTTGCTAACACAACACACCATGTGACTACACTCAATATACAATTTTATCAAGCCAAACCTGAACAAAATCCTGTAAAAATCTTCGGCAGCTTCGTTTCTGTCTGTCTTACCATGATCTTGGGCACCGTCTTGGGCACGCCGCAGATTAATCTCGGCAACTATGCGAAACGCTATACGAATGTGGCAGGCCTGATTCGTCTGAAGTTCATAGCCGAAGTGTGCCCGAATCTAAGAGTGGAGGCGCTCGAGATGGCCCTGGATCACGTGAACTGTGGCAATCTGAAGTTGGCCATCAAGTTCTATGCCCGCGCACGACCCTATTGCACCAGCAGCGAGAACGTCATCAATATGTTTTGCAACCTGATTCGCGTATCCATCTACATGTCGAACTGGTGGCATGTGCTCAGCTTTATCGAAGAGGCCAAGCAGTATGCGTTCGGCTTTTCAAATCTGGCCAAGCAGGTGCCCAGCCGGCTGAACTGTGCAGCGGGTCTGGCGAACATTGGACTGAAGGTCTATCAGAAGGCAGCGCATTGTTTCCTTCACACGCCCTTCGACGGCTACGACTACGATGATATTGTGCATCGGCAGGATGTCGCATACTTTGGCGTACTTTGCGCGCTGGCCACCTTCGAGTTGGAGCCGCTGCAATCGGATTGCCTGAATTCGAAAACCTTCAAACCCTTCTTGGAACAGACACCGAAACTGTGGACTATTCTGGCAACTTATATGGCCGGCGACTACAATCGCTGTGTGAGTTTGCTGCATGAAATCGAGGCTCATGTCCGATTGGATGTCTATCTGGCACCGCATGTCGATGCGTTATATAACAAAATCAGAAACAAAATACCCGGCATGAACTACCATAATGGCATGCTCTCGATCAAGTGCTCCAGGAGTAGCACATCGGCGGAGGATATGGAGACAGAAGTGAGTGCAAGAGACCTTAAAACCGACTAAGTGCTTTAAAACCCAACCCAACCCTTCCCTCTCTCCTCTCTCGCTCTGTATATACAACTAGTAAATCATATTACATTTAATCGGTTACTTATTTCGAATTAATTGCCAAATACACATATCAATAATGAAGATCTGCGATCAGTCATTCCATTGACATTCGTCGGCCGAATCTTCGATACGATACGGATCCTTATCGATGTATCGCACATCGATATAAATGAGTTCAGTGAAATTAGAAGTCAGTGTAGACATTGTTTCATAATCTAGTGCTATATATTGACCTTCACAGTCCCGTAAAAGTTGTGCGATATCTTGAAATTGAGATAACCTAATGAAGTCAAGCACACGTATTCCGCAATTGAAGGAGGAGTGGGTTTTCGAGTAGATATATAGACGACAACTCAGATTACTGGGATAATCATCGATGCTTGCTAGCCAGAATATATAAACTAAGTCAGTTTGATTCTCCTCGCATTTCACTAAACTATTCCGGCAGATAATGCTTAGCATGAGAGCACAGGGCAGATGTTCGGAAAAATACAATTGGTTTGCCGGCAGATCCAGATTCAGTTGATGCCTGGGTGTGTATTGCGTCTGGTTAGAGAGACGTTGCAGGGCTAGCATATGCAGACAATAGTTGTGATTGGGCTCATAGTGTATGGGGCACTCTATCAGTATAACTCGATCCATTAGCCAGAGCTCCTGCATGCGGCGACAATGGTGATGCAGAAAGTGCGACATGAAGTTGTTATCGGAGAGAGAAGATTCGCAGTTTTGAACGGGACATCGGAACGATTTGGAGGGTTGAAGTTCAGCAGGGTCAGCGAAATTTTGACTACACTTATTCTGGGACTGTAGACTTAAGTAATCAGGATGTTTTACTCTGCCCTTTTCATAGAATTCATGTAACTGTTCCAGGCTTAAAATGTAAATCGCAGTTCCCCCATTGACGTCTACTTCAGCTCGGTTTCGAGCCCGCATCAAGGATTCATTGTACAGCGCGAGAGTGTATTCTTCATGATCGAATAGCCATTCGGTGAAATTTAGATAACTGATGCTATCTTTTAGTAGATTCAGTCTACAAGACTCGGCATATTGCTGCAGATTGAAGACAGCAAAGCGAGCTCGAAGCACAAAGTTTCCCATGTTTTCGAATTTGCTGTGACTGGAATATTCGTAGAGCACCCGACAGTAGCAGCTTAGCATGTACCAAGCTATCGGTTCACTCAAAGCTATCTGTTCATTCTTATAACAGATTTGATTGCTGATTTCCTTATAGATCTTAGCCCGAGCATCGATTTCCTCATAACAGCTTTCTCTCAACTCGGGCTGCTCCAAGAGCATTTTCGACGGATAGTACCCTTCGAATAAATACCAGGCAAAGACCGATTCGTCGTCTAAGGTTCTAGCTTGATAGAAATGTACCAGATAATTGTAAATACTTGGAATCAATGTTTTATCCGGTTGGCTTATGTGCTTTAAAATTGCAACTGATTGAGAATCGAGCTTGAATAGACTACGAAAGTCTTCGCTATGCCGACATTCCTTAAGTTTTGCTTGCTTACGGTTTCTGGCTGAAGAAACTGTTATAAAGGAATCGATCTTGTGATATCTTTTCATATTCGGATTTCGGCGCAATCGATTAACACCGATTAAAAAATTATTTGGATCCTCCGTATCGGCCTTAGGGTTGATAATTGGAGAATTCTCCGGCATTGGCTCAGCATTTTTTTGAATCTGTTCTTCGGTTGATTTATGATTATCCGATATTTTGCCGGGTTTCCAAATACGTGTAGTTTTACTCTTCCAATGACTACAAGACGATAGACTGCACGGAGAAATGTATCTAGATACTCCGCCATAATCACAGGACTCTGAGGATTTTCGTGTGTGACATTGGAAAGTCGAGCAACACGACATTGGAGACGGAAAGTGAGATTGATTGTTTCTGGAGTTCTGCTTTGATTCGTTCGATTGTGTTGGAAAGGCGATTTGCGTGGTTTCTCCCTTTGTATTGGAGATAAATGAAGAATCGATTTTTGTATGGCATATTAAAGCATTTGAAACAGTATGCTGCGCTTTTAATTTCTTCTCGCCGATTTCTTCACTAGACCGACAGTCTACGTGGGTTTTTCGTAGTCGCTGAGTTGGTAATTTAAAAAGACTGTGGATCAGATTCGGCGGCGCGTTGGCGACGTGTGAAGGATACTCCCGGCTACGTGGTAGTAATCGTACTATGAAAGATTTCGTGGGGTTTGCTTCAGGTTTTAAAGTTGAGGTCGAATGGCAGTCTTGAGATGTCATAACTGTGATAAAGATATATTATTTGTTTTATTCAAGATTTGATTAAAGTATATTTTGTAAACAATTTTTTAGTTTGACATAATGAAAAGTCTGCTTTAGAGTTACTTGTTTTTAGTGAAGTTTTGAGTATTTTCAAAATAGGTATTAATTAAATTGTATAAAACCACAGTTGGGGCTTACATTTAATTAATTTAATTAATAACTTCGCGCAGTTCTTAATCATTTCTTTAACTTTTGAATATGCAAATTTCAACCCGGCAAAATACTACTCTAAGAACTACTTGAAAAATCGGAATACCCGGAGCTACCAGGGGACTGTCATTTACTTTCATTAGTTGTGGCCCGAAATATTGCATTCCTAACTTTTGCCAACAATAACAAACAAAGTTGTCAAGAGAAATTGGTAGGGCGGCATGATGGAGAGGGTGTCTCTATGATGTAAACTTTTCGGTTTACTCTCCGTTCCACACACACTCCCTCTCGCTCTCTCTCCCTTACTCCGTGTCGTAGCCTTTGTGCTGCGCACCTTTTACAGTTTTTGGCACTTTTCTTCGCAACGCGAATCGTACACACCCACACCCTCCCACCCACACCCCGTACGAAAGAACAGGTAGGTTTTTGCATAGACATTCGCATATTTTGTGCTGCCGCGCAGACAGAGAGTGGAAAGTAAGCTAGGCAATAACTATGAACACGAACGCGAAACGGAAGACAGGACAGGACCGAACAGGCGCGAGAGAAAGGCAAGAAAAGAAAGGCAGAGAAGGCAGATAAAAGGTAAAGAGGGGAAGAGAGCATGACGCAGCAACGTCAGCGCAGCGCAAATATTTTTATGAAAAGCGTGTGATTTTCCTGCTGCTTTTTATGCTACTCGCATTAGCCGACTTTTTACGATGCTCCGCGAAGGTAGAGTAGTGTGTGGCAGCTTTGAGTAGTTCGTATTGAAAAATAAAAGGAAAACATATATAGTTTTCAATTTCCTACATATCAATTAAGGGATAAATAAAGTATATTCATATTATTTTAGTTGACTTATGTATTATTTTTTTTTAATAGATAAAAACTGTTTGAATTTGAATATTTTTTCGTGTTTCTATAATATTAAAAATGGTTTAAAAAATAGCACAAATATTTTGTATATTAATTTTAAATTAATTCAAGTGTGATAATTCCAAGCTCAAAGAGTATGGTCCAGTCCATCAGTTTTAATTTTGTAGTCCTCGCATTATTATCTTCTAACTGCGACAAAAGTCGGTGAGTGAAATCTGTTTCAGCAGCAGCAGGAGCAGAAAAAAACAACAACAGCAACAGAAAACAACATAATTAAATTTTCGTGTGCTCAGTTGAACGAATGAGCGAACTTGGCGCTCACAAAGGCAGCCCGAAGTGGGAGACGAAGGCGGCAGCGCACCGGCGTTTTGCATGCCGTCGAGCTACGCTCAAAAGATTGACGCAAAATCATGAAATATTGCACAGTTGAAGTGATTTTTATGAACTCTTGAAAAGTAGCTGGGGCCGCATAAGGAACCGACGCTAACGAGCTTAAAGATAAGACGTCCGAAATAATGTATAGAAATCTACGAGGTACCGCATGCCACACACAAAAGAGCGTACAACGCAGGCTACTTCTTTCAAAGTGCAAAGAAAAAGGAAAATTAGATCTTTAGAAAAGCCTTAAATTTGCGTCGTGATGAAAGTGAAATTGAGGCAACTTATTTGCCAAATGCAAAACTAACTTAAAGTTTGTAGAAATCATTTAGGAAATTTATAAAAAAATATATTCCTGATTCAATTTAAAAATCTCGATTCAAATTTCAATTTAATTTCATTTGAATTTTTTCTACTTCTCTGACGTATTTCATAAATGGAGAGGAGTGTAGAAGTTCCCGTGCGTCTGTCGCGACTGACCCAGCAAATATCTGGCATCTTATCTTGGCCAACTTTGGCCAGACATTGTGTTGAGTAATTCTTTTGTAATGCGGAAGGAAGCACAAAACAACACTGCTGCACAGCGACTTCCGGTCGCGGAGGCAGGGGCAATAAGAAGTCTGAGAATATGAGATGCGACTTAAGAACTTTAAAACAAAACTGACCTAGGCGGAGCGAGGCTGTGGCATAGGAATTGGGTTTGGGTTTGGGTTTGGGTTCAGGTTGGAGCAAGATAAATTGCTGCACTGTTTAGTTAATACTTGTGCTCCCGTTCAGGTCTCCCCCTCTCCACATTCGATACGTCGAGCAGCTAAAGCTCTAGCTGAATCCAGAGCCGGAGCAGCAGCTGGCCGGACAAGTTTATATTTTGTTGCACTGACTTCCGCTAAAGATGCTAAACTAGAAGAACTTTTTTTTGCCTGGGCCAGAGCCAGAGCCAGAACTCGAACCGGAGCCAGGGTAAACAGGAAAAGTCAAACAGAAATTAAGCGCAGCTGGACAAACTGCACTGCGCGAAATGCTCGAGGAAGTTGAGAGAACTTTCTTAAATGGAAATGCAAGAATTTAAAAGATTAGAAAAAAGATTTAAGGAAAATAAATAATCAAAATACAAATAAATTATAAAATGTTATGCTATAAAAAATATTGTAATAACAAAAATGAAAGTTACCTTATGCCCCCACAAAACTTAGAAAATCGCACTCCAAGCGTAATTGTAATGCTAAAATATTCCTTTTCAGCTTGTAAAATAATTATTATCTTCCCAATGATTTCTGCAAATTTCATTGCGATCGGTTAATAAATATAGTAGTTATTTAATATATAAGCTTGGTGGGTAGACTTGGCCTAGCAGCACACAAAAATATGCAACAAAAATTGTTGTTTATGCTGCGGGTTTATTCTGACTTGTTTTATTCAATCTGCATGCTCATAGCTGTACTTCTTCATAGCTGTAACTGTCGTTTGCAAAGGGGAATATTCTCAGAAGCTCTATCAGCATCTGATATTATCTAAAGCTCTACTTTGCGTCTAAAGTCAATTCATTTTGTTGACTTCCCCCAATTGTATGTATTATTAGTTTGCAATGGAAGGGACTCGTTTATCAGGATGTCAAATTGTGGTCCAGTTGTTACGGATTGGCATTGTTGCAGCCTTGACATACTATAGCGCCAAATGGATTGTGGGCTCAATGGATCCAACCAAGAAGGCCAAGAAGAAGGCCAAAGAGATGGCACAGATACAGCTGAAGAAGCTCAACGCAATGATTCAAGGCAATGGTAGAAAGCTGAAGCTGACAGATTTCAACACCTATGAGCTAATGATTGCCTCGCATCTGGTTGCACCCATGGATATCGATGTAAGCTGGAACGATATTGCCGGACTCAATGATGTTATCGAAGAGCTGCGCGAATCTGTTGTCCTACCTGTGCGTCACTCCGAACTCTTTCAGAGTTCGCAACTCTGGCGTCCCCCCAAAGGCGTACTTCTCTATGGCCCGCCCGGTTGCGGCAAGACACTGATCGCCAAGGCGATCGCCAAGGAGGCCTGCATGCGTTTCATCAATCTCGATGTGGCTGTGCTCACCGACAAGTGGTACGGCGAATCGCAGAAGCTGGCAACTGCTGTCTTTACGCTGGCCAACAAATTGCAACCGTGCATCATTTTTATCGATGAGATCGAATCGTTTCTACGAGTACGCACATCCGGAGATCACGAAGCGACGGCCATGATGAAGACACAGTTTATGATGCTGTGGGACGGCCTGTTTACCAACTCATCCACCTCGGTCCTGGTGCTGGGTGCCACCAATCGTCCGCAGGATCTGGACAAGGCCATTTTGCGTCGCATGCCAGCACAATTTCACATTGGAACGCCACTGGAGGTTCAGCGATTGGCCATATTGCATCTGATCATGCGGCAGGAGCGACTTGCCCCCTCGGTGGATCTAAAGCAGTTGGCCAAACTGACGCCCGGCTATTCGGGCTCCGATCTGCGAGAGCTGTGTCGCCGTGCGAGTATCTTACGGATGCGCCATTTCATTCATTGCTTCTTGAACGAAGGTGAAGTTGCGAACGTCAGCGCCAATGTCAACGCCATCGTCAACTCTAACGCCAACGGCGACAATGCTGGCGATGTTGCCGGCAACGATCTTAATCTGGATGAGTCGCATATGTTTATCAACATGGATGATTTACTTAAGTCGTTGGTGGCCATGGATCTGTCCAAGTTGCAAACAGCCTGCTCACATCTGGCCAAAAATGTCGATCTCGATTGACTGCATCCGATCTGATGTCTTGGGAGTTTCTTCTTCGATATTGTCATGTTTCAAAATTATTCCCCTTTCGTAGTATATATATAAATATATAAATTATGTTTGTCGAAATTAAATTTATGGCTTCCACAGATCCATCAATATTCGCACAGAAAGTGTAGCAAATTAACATTTATTATGGAAATTATGATTCGAAGTTTGATCAAGTGTTTTAACATGTAGTCTTAATTCTCAATAATCTGTAGCATGTAATTTTAACATGGAAAACGCTATACTGTGTATTATTTATATTTCTATAAATAAATATTACAAAAATTGATTGTTTTTTTTATTCGAAATCCCAAGTATTTTATTGCCAAATAATTATCTATACAGCTTAGTTGTGAATTGATTTTATTCAAGTTTTAGAAAAGTAAATCAATTCGATCACTAAACAAATTGTAGACTAATTGTGGTAATTATGAAACTTATTTAAAGTGCTTATAAGGAATGGGTTGAAGATCGATTAATATTGTAATATAGAAAAAATAGATAATAAATCAATTGCCTTGCACATATATCAAAAAGACTTTTATATATTGCCATACTTGTATATCGTTTTAAATATTTATTTTGTTGCAGTTGCAATAGATTAGCTAGTTTACATGTTGGACAAATATTTTTCCGTGTATGCTAGGTGAGAGAGAGGGAGATAGGGAGGGCCAGACATCACTTGACTCTTTCACTTGCAGCCTATGCAATATTTTATACATTTCAAAGCATGCATGAAATGTTTACGGCGTAGAAAGAGACAGAGAACAGATAGGCAGGACGGCAGAGAGACGAGGAGAGTGAGAAAGAAGAAAGAGAGACGGGGAGATGCTGCTAAAAAGAAATCAAAATAACAACAGCTACGACAACAACAAAAATCTTTTATGTAAAATTGAATATTCATAAGTTGAGCCACACAGCAGCAACAACTGGAGCAGCAGCAGCTCGGGCAGACTGAAGCTGCCGTAGAAGCCTCAACATGATGTTGTTGTTGTTTTTGTCGTCGCTGGTGATGCTGCTGTTGCTGTTGCTGCTGCTGCTGCTGCTGCTGTTGTCGGGCGGCTGTGGCAGTTGATTGTTTTTTTGTGTAGTTTTGTTTGGCTGAGTGAACCTGCAGACGCTCACGCTCTCACACACACGCGCTCGCACTCACACACTGGCAGAAGTTGCCGTTGTTTGCTATTTTGTCATGCAAATTGTATTTATTGCGGCGAAAAGCAACAACAGCAGCAGCAGAGGCAGCAGCAGCGACGGCAGCAACAGCAGCCGCAACAACGACTGAGAGACAACGCGCAGCGCAGTTGTAATTGTTTGCTATTTGTCATGGTGTGTGTGTGTGTGTGGGTGTGCATGCGTGTGTGCGAGTGCTGTGTGCACTATTGTAAACAAGAAAATTGACTGCCAACGGCAACGCGGCGCGGGCAACACGCATTTCTATGCAACGAGCAGCAGCAACTAGCAACAACAACAATATGCACAGCAAATGCAGCTAGGCAAAAGCACACGCACTCGCACTCACACACACACGAGCACGCACAGTCAATCATCAAAACAACGCAATACCAAGTCAAGATGGTCAGCTATTGATCAAATATGCGCAGCTCGCTGCTGTTCCCACTCTCTCTCCTATGTTTCTCTATTTCGCCTACAGCTTGGGCAGCGCATGAAAGTAGGCAACGGAAAAGTGCTTGCAGATTAAATACTTTAGGCATGAGAATTTGAGCTGCGCATAAAAGTAGGCAACGGAAAAAGCTGCGAGCAGAGTATATGCATCAGGCATAACTGAATATGAACAGCTCTCAAAAGTAGGCAATCGAATGTAAAAGAAGAAGAGTTGCGAAGAAGAAGTATTATGGAATATGGAATATTCAGTTATTTTTTAGCTGAAGCACGCAACAGGTGTGCAAAAAAAGCTGAAAGAAATATGACAAACATATAGATTAGAATTAAATAAGCTTGCCTTTTATACATTTTACTCGAGTATATCGAAGAAAAACAGCTTAAATATTTGAATATACTTTTTCAATAATATATAATAACTATATGATGATGCCAGCTCAGCCTTCGGCAAACCCTTTTACACTTTTTAAATGCTTTGTTTATGCGCCTTTGTCATTAAAAACAGTTATGATTGCGCTTTAAATAGTTGGCCAAGCTCTCCTTAGAGAGAACAGGCATATACTAAGAAAGGGAGTTGGGGCAGGGGTCGATTGCAGCTGCACTAATTTGATTTGCAGTCGCAAAATTTACGATTGCATTGCGGCCACTTTCGGGGCGGTTTATGTTACGCTTGTTGTCGTAAAAGTGCCCCGGCTTGGACCCCTCCACCTGTCCCTACCACTCTTCATCCCTTCCAGAGGCAGATGAGGCCACTCAGTTGCCTGCTAAAAGTCATAATTGCGCCAAGACAAACTTTATGGCAGTTGGCTCTGACTCTGGCTCCGACTCTGGCTCTGGCCTGCAGCTCTCGCGCCCGAAGCCACAATCAATTTACATACGCGCCGCGGCGCACTCAGTCGATAAATTTTAATGCAGCACACGCAGAGGAATCCTTTGCAGGCTAATTCCGACTTGGCTATTAACATAATCCTGCCTGCTCAGCGTGGATAGAGAGAGAGATAGGGCGAGAGAGGGTCGTTCAAATCCATCAAAGTTTTTGAGTATCTCAACGCGCGTTGCTGATGAGCAAGATGCCATGGCCAATATGAATGCGAATGAGTGTGGAATGAGTACGAGAATGAGTTCGAGAATGAATTCGAAGAATGAGAATGACGGCAACGTGTGGCAAATAAAACTGAGCATCGTAAAACGAGGCACGAATCTTGTTTAGAACTTGAGCACTGACACGAAATTTATGAGCGTATTTCGAGACTGACAGAGAGAGAGAATGATAGAAAGAGAGAGGGAGAGGGAGAAGCGTAAAGTGGGGGTAATGATGATTTAACCGGGTGGATTTTTAGTTCTGTGCCAACATTTATAGTCAGCAATTTGCGATTGTTCCGCCCTTTGCAAATTGAGTTGAAATTTTCGAGGTGTTCCTGCAACTGTTCTCAGATTGCCAACTGTACTCAGCTCCCTTTGTTTTTTGCCCACTTGGACACGCCTCGAAATAATCCAATCTAATTGAGTTGCAAAGTGTGTCTGTGTGTGCGTGTGTTTGTGTGGTTTTTTTGTCGTTATTCATGTCGCCTGCACAATTGTTTCGAACAATTCGTAAGTGGCTTTTCGCGCGATTTATTGAATTATTAATTAACTGCAATTGCGCGTAATCAAATTGAATATTACAGCTGTCATCGAGTGGCCAAAGCGAACAAGACTCGGCTGTCATTAAATTATTTTAATTACATTCATAATTTAATTGATTTTAATTCCGATCACATTTCCTCCCCACGCTCTCACTGCGTGTTTGCTGGCTTAGAATAATTGCGCTGACATTTGACATTAATTAAACTTTTCATTCGAACTTAAAATATTTCATTGTGCTTGTCATTCGTTGCTCTCGTTCTCTCTCTCTTTCTTTCTCTCTCTCTCTCTCTCTCTCTCTCTCTTTCTGTCTTTGCACTTTTTGCGCACTTCCTATAACTAATTTTATTATTGCACATTAATCATGCGCCGCCTGTTAATAAATATTAATGGCCAATAGCCGCTCGGCCAATTGCTAATTTCAGCCATAAAATTGCAACAACATTTGCATTAAAATGCCCTGATTTATGGCATGCAACAACAGCAACAACGTGCTCACAAAGCCGGCAAAAAACAACAAGTTTATTTAAAAGCGAGAAAAAATTGTGCACAAAAAATATAAATAGCAATTAATTATTTGGCAGTTAACTGTGCAGGGTGTAGGAGGTGTACGGCTCGACGAGCTAATACCCTAACTGGGAATACTTTATGCTTACAAGAAAGAAATAGAATTCTCAATAATTTATTTATATCATTTATATATAATTACTAATTTTATTATTCAAAAATATTTTTTTTTATTTTTCAGTTGCTATTATTATTTTTATAAATTGTTTACGAAAGTTTCAGATTTTTTAAGTCAAGATAGTGGATATGTTTAATTTGAATTAATATAAAGTAAATAAATTAGCAAATTAATAAATTAAATATTGATCTCGACATTTAATTTATGCCAACAGATGTTCTACTTGATTAATTTAGCTTTTATTAAATAAATAACCATCTTTTAATTATATTTTAAAGTTTTTTCAAATTAATGAAGCAAAAACAATTATTTTTATTTTATCTATTGACAAGTGCTTCGTAGGGTTTTTAATCTAGATTACTTTAATTTAGTGTAATGTGTTAAAAAATGCAATAAATAAATCAATAAAAGTTAGATGCATTCCCATTAATTTCCTGTTTATTTCGCACCCATTAAAAGGGTATTCGCTCGTCTGGCTTGAATGGTGCTGCGGTCATTTGCTGCATTCGTTGCAGTCAGTTGGAGACTTCATGTCCTTCTGCTGCTGCCGCTGCTGCTGGTCATTAAATGCATCTGCGTGCAGCAGTCGCAGCAGCAGCAGCGAAAAAGAGAGACTAAAAATCGTTTAAAAAGATACTCGAGAGCGGGAGAGCAGGAGAGCAGGAGAGCTGCAGCAGCAGCTGTAGTTGGGGTAATGGAAGGAGGCGACGGAGGAGTCGCCCACCGCAGAGCAGTCGCAAAAGGAGGTGCTAGTTCCGCTCTGACCAGTTCCATTTCCTTTTGGCCATTTCTAGAATTTGCATATTTCATGCCACAATGTATAATATTCCAATTTATAAATCTTTTAACTGCACAAAACACAAACGGGACGCATCAAAAAGCCAAGCGGACAGAAGTGAAAAATGTGCAAATAGGAAATGAAAATGCTAACAAAAAAACCAACAGCAACAATATAAAATAAAGAAACACGAGGCAGGTCCAGAAAAATAATAATAAAATGAAGCCGCAGCAGCAGCAGTGGCAGTGGCAGAAGAGGCAACATTCGCATTCACACTTTGCGCATAAAAAGGAGACATAAAAATGTGTTGCAACTCCGAATTGAATGAATGAATGAATATGACTTTGCCACACTCGCAGCCACAGTCTCGAGCAAGCCCCTCCGTCCCACTCACCCCACTTGCCTCTCCTTCGCCCGCGCCACACAATAAAAATACTTGCCTCATAGTTATGGGGCAAGCTGAGCAGTTTCTGGCACGGCGCTGTGATTTTTCATTTGGCCACCGTCGTGCCGCCTTCCATCTCCATCGCCATTGCCGTCTCCGTATCCGCATCCGTCTCTGGCTCTGTTCGTGTCCCTCTCCGTGTCCGTGTCCCTGTCCGTGTCCAGTTGCCGTCTCCGACTCGGGGCAACAGTTGTGTCAACGTCGGCCAAGGCGGCAAAAGCCAAAAAGGCAACGCGTGCTGCATGCAACTGCAAAAGTGGCCACACAGTCGGAGGGACGGACGGACGGACGGACGGGTGGATGGACAGGATGGAGCAGGGCCCATGGAACGTGGCACAACACACAGACTACGCTCAGTTGCATTTATTAAAAATTTTGTTTAGCTTTTTAGCCGCATTCAAGTTGGCTTTTTTTCGGCCATATGAATAATAAATTCGTTTCGCAGCTTGAATTTGTTTATTTTTAACGCCCCGCAAAAACTCCCAAGCGCCAAAGAGGGCAACGCTTTAAATACACTATAATTTATGAAGTATTTCGTGAGAGTTAAGAGATTTATGCAGTTCAAAGTGGTCTATAGAATAACTTATGCACTTAACGAGCTGAAGTTCACAGGACTATTTCGTTTTTATAGGCATCTAATTATAGATGATCTCTGGAACTGCTAAAATATCTTTTGGTTTCTTGAAGTAAAGAAAGAAATTTAAAAAGGAACTTATTTTATTGCGATAGAATATCGATTGATCAATCAACCAAATTTTGTGTAGTTAATATGAATTTTCTGACTTCCCTAATTATATAATGAATTCCACTTCTTTATAAATCTTTTCTGCAGCTGTCTATAATATATCTATAAATAATATGTACCTTATCTAGTAGAACTCCGGTGAAGTATCGATATATGTATCTTATCGATAAAGCTTATGAACTTTCCGACCTTCCTAATTATTGACAGAGCTTTCAATTTTCAAAAGAACTCTAATCGAATCGATTTATAAATTAGGTAAATTTGTATCCGAAAAACTAGTAATTTTTCCGTTTTCCTCTAACTGACTCGCTTATAATCGATAGAAAATCGATATAAGTAAAAGAAAAAATGATCTAAACAGCCGTATTGATAAGAAAGACTTTATCGAAACAGCAATTTATCGAATAGACTGAAGTTAAAGAAACTCTCTTTGTCTCTCTCTCTAGCTTTTACTCAAAAGAGAAAATTAAATTGGATAACCCTTTTTAGCGAGGCCCTTTGTCACATATCGATATACCCCATCGATATACCCTACCGCATTTGATATGCATTTAAAATTCATGGCTTTTTTATTGCTCGCACATATATAGGCAGCACCAGCTGAATTTGTAGTACAGTGTAGCCGCCAACGTGACTGCGTTCGTGCGCGCATTTCCCACTTTTCCTCTTTGAATATATTTTGCACTTTTCTTTTTTGGCTTTCGCTGCGCATTAATTTTTGCCTGGCACGCGTCGCAAGCAGCTGCGTGTGACTTTCTGGCTGCCACTGAAATTAGCGTGGCATTTAAGCAAACACACACACTCTCACACACACACACACACACTCGGTTGCCTGGCCACGCCTACTCTGGCACACCGCAGACAGAGGCAAATTAACTGGTGTCTCTGTTTAAGGCGTCGACGTTGCACTTTTCCAGCCGCGTTGCCTGGCAAAAGTTGCAGCTGCAGATCCAGCAATTCGGCAGGCCAAAGAGCAGGCTCGTCTACCCCTCTGCCACATCTGCTTCCACTGCCCCCCGCCCTTCCGTGTGCAACCATTTGTTGCAGCCTGTCATCAACTCTGCTCGCTGGCTACAAATTTGCCTGGCGCTGCGTATGATGCGTCGTCCTGCTGCCGCAGTTGCCTTCTTCGTGACGTCCTAATTAGCTGCGACTTGATGTCTCGTTCTTCTCTTTACTCCCCCCTCACTCTCTCTTTTTCTCGCTCTATTCCCCTGTCTCCACTGTCTGCCTCGTTAAGTGAGCATGCGGCATTGTGTGCCCGAAACAATTATGCAGCACTTAGGCGCACTCATAAGATTCGTCCCACTGTGCCAGCGGGTCGTGAGTCAAGTCAGCGTGCGTGAGATTCTCTCTGACGTTGTCGCTTAGCTCGAGAATAAAACTGATAAAGCTGGACAGAGTCTTAGGATAGTCTATTTTATAAAGTTTTTGTCCCCTTATTTCTTTTCGTATTCCCTTGCACTGCAATAACGTCATAGTTGATAACTTGGAACGGGGAAATGTAGGCTTTTCTGAGTTCGGGATTTCACAAAACAATTTTTTAGAAATTTTGTAAGATTTTAGCCAGAGCTTCGAGTAGAAATATGCACTCGAAAAGGAATTCGAAAAACTGTATTTACAGAAAATAAATTCATGAATTTAAAATTGATGATTTTATAGAGTAACCAAAGGGATCCTAACTATATACAAGTTTCTCCATATGAAAAAAGGCATGTATTCATTTATATCCTAGAAATCCAATAAAGAATTACCTATAACCGCTTCTGAAAATGAACTTTTCCAATTAAAGTCAGGCCTAAATATTGCCGAATTCAAGCGAGAATACATTATCAAGCAAATTAGCAATGCGCAGTGAGAGCGAAATTAAAAACGAATTGCAAAAATCGAATACTTAAAGGTAGCTCAGCTCCCCCACCCCCCTTTGCCGCATGAAACCTCATCTGAAGCCCATTAAACACGCCCACACAGCGAAAAATTTTTAACGCTGACTCTATTAAAAATAAAGCAAATGAAGAAGTGGAGGAGAAAAGCGAAATTGCAAGCAAATTCTCGACTTGGCAAAATGAATGAGTCTGGCGCTGGCCAAGCATCGTGTGGGCCAAAGTAGAAAGAGTGTGAGGTGGCAAGTGGCGTCGATTGAGGTTCGATGATGGTTGCTTGAGCGTTGCGGGGGGCAGAGAAGGTAGAAAGCATTGTAAACTAGCCAGACCATCAGCTAAGCCAATAATCAGGACTGAGGAGGAGCGGCAAACCAACGCGTCTGTCCGGTGTAGGGGGCGGGCAGCTGCCGGTTCGGTCGGTCGGCAGCTAATTTATTACGAACATTTAACAAGCATACTCCAGGGAGGCTTCAGGGAGGCCGCTTTGATTTATTAGGTGTGTGCTACCTTTTTTTTTTAAAGAAGAAAACAAAAATTTCGACCAACTGGAGGAGAGGCGAAACCAAGAGGAGGAGGAGGCGCAGCAGCAGCAGGAAATGCCGAAACACTAATGTGAATGTAATTTGTAGTTAATGTCTTGGCCCAGAATTGTGGGCAGAACCAGTTTTTCTGCTCGACTCGCAGGCTGTGTTTAAGGCGTTTTAATTGCTCGCACCAAGGCCGGAACTCAAGCTCCTTGGATCTTGTGGATGCTCTGCAGCTGGTGTCGATGTACTCAGCTCGGTTTTGAACGGATGCGAGCACTCAACTGAATTGTGTATAACTTTAACTATTGCTTGTAAATATCAATTTGAATAGGTTGTTTTTAATTCATACTTGAGTGTCTTCATATAGATTTTATTCAGGCAATTTTCGCCTAAGCTGTTTGATAATATTTTTATAAATTTGGTTGAATTTGGTCTATTTACTTAACCATCGAATCTATTGGGTGTTTAAATTGCAGAGATCTGAGTTAGTCTTTTGATAATTTTTCCCTCATTCTTACGTTTTTTTCACTCTCACTCTTTCCATCAGTTTTGGGACTATCTCCTACTCTCTTATTTAGTTTATCGGCCAGTTTCTCTCGTTCTCTAACCTAACCTTCCTTACATCTCTCCCACTCCCTTTCGAAAATAAGTTTCATATGCACCCACTCTCTCTAATTGTTACCCTAAAATCCCATGTCAAATGAATGTTGGGAACAGTCTTTCATCGCCTTAGGCTGCAGCAACTAACCTTAGTTGACCATGTTAAATCACACTCGAAGCTGCGGAAGTTGCTCGCTCTCTCGCGCCGCTCTGCTCTCTGTTGCTCTCGCGGTGCCTCGCTCGATGCCATTAAAGTCCATAAATCACAACATGGCATAGAAATAAATCAACCCTTTATTATCAACACATCGCAATGTTTGTTATCGAAAGGGTTATTTATAGTGCTCCAGGGAGCAGGTCAGAGACAGAAGAGCAAGTGGGAGGGGGGCAAGGAGGCGACTTGTTAATGCGAGCGAAATTAAAAGCCGGTTCAGAGTTCAAGGTTGCCAGCATGCTAACTGCCTTGTCTGCCCGAAAAAGTAGGCAACACTTTGACCGCGTAGCACGCAGAGCGTTGCCTACTTTTCAGGGCAGACAAGGCATGTGTGTGTATAGTGCGCGCACTCGCTCTCTCCCTCTGTGTGTGTGTGTGTGTGCTCTTGTCATGCTCATTAAGCAAATCGCATTATTTGCTCATAAGAATTGCGAGCATTTACAGTGCACTAACCCGTCGCACGCACACACTGCCAGTCCCCGAAGAGGCAGCTTCATTTGCTCGCAATTGAAAGAGTGACGAGCTGACTGACTGCGAGGCTGACTGACAGACTGAAAGATTGACTGGCGAACTGGCTGAATGTGTGGAGAGCTCACATGCCAAATGAATACATCATTAGCTGCATGAAATGTCCTTATGCAGCACACTCGCATAGACAGTACAGCACAACACACACACACAGCTGAGCAGCGCTCAAGTGGGCCATGCCATGTGTGGGGGCCAGCCAATCGGGGTTGCCGCACTACGCGCCCTGGCCTGGCTAAGCTACTTAAACAGTTCCACTTTGAAGTGCTTATGCAAGTTGTTAACTCATTATGCGCTCGGCTGCTGCTGCAGCCAATTCGATTAGGTACTGTAAAGAAGGCGAAATATTAGCAGGCCAACGGATACCCTACTAAATTCAAATCTAGCAACTTGTTCTTTCTTCCTTTTAGACAACTCTTCCGCTCTCTGTCTGTCTATTTCCCTGCCCTCCTTCTGCACTTCTTAGGCAAGCTACCCAGTCTGTGTAGAGTGTGTAGCACAGAGAATGGCACTCCAATTGGCACGGCAAGTGTCTGATAAGAATATTGCCATGGAAATGCCGCACGTAATGCCAGATACACACACACACACACATAGTTGAAGTTCCTTTTGCCACAGAAATCTCATATGATAATTTACCGTGTTTGTTTTATAAGACTATTAGAGAGAGACTCCAAAAGCAATTAAGGCTTGCCAAAAGGCAAGTATGTTATAATTTATAGGGGAGTGGGCGTGGCCTGGCGTAGCTGGTTGGGACGAGTCCGAGTCCGCCACGTTTATCAGCACGTTTCTAAGCAGCTTGTTGACAAGCAAATTGTGGCATAAATTCACTTGGCAATTCGCAGCTGGAAATTAATTTTTAACTTGCTCGAGAAAGATTTTTGATAACTCTGTAGAAGTTTTTATATATTTTTTTTTAATTTTAAAATTGAAGACAGGCATAAAATAATTAATATTATAAAATAACTTGATTTTCTTCAGCTTTGTGCTTTACTCTCTTTTTCTTTTGTGACAACTCAATTTCCTTTGCCAAAAATGAAAAATGAATATATTTATGCATTTCATAAGCAGCCTTGAGAGCTAAATTACTGATAAATCCAGAAATGAGACAAGAGACAGAATCTAAAATCTTAACAATTCAGTGTGATGGAACTCACGCTATTTGCCCGTACTCGCCAATGAATTTCCGTTGTGCTTCCGTTTCCAGTGCTCGAAACTCAGCTCGGACTTGTCGCCCATGGAATTTTTAATTAAATTGTCGCCCATAGTCATATTCAAATACCACAACAGCTTCGACAGCTGCTCAATAAATTAATTTCCTCTGCGGCACAGCACCCTCTACATAACACTCCCTCCGCCAGCCCCACAGCCCCGAGCTGTCTATGCGGACACTTCTTGTGCCGCACATGCTGCGAAGTAGCTGGCAGACTTCGCATAAATTTTAGAGAGCAATAGAGATAGAGAATGGGAAACCTATGATTGTTTGCAGATCCATCAGATATGCCGAGAAGCTAAAATCGAATTGTCATTAAAATCGCGCCACAAACAAATTAATTGTTGGCCGACTTTGCGGACCCTTTTCTGCAAATCAAGTTGAAATTTTCTTTAAGCGTTCAAGCAAATTTGAACTTAATTTAAATACCAACAAAACAAACAAGAAAAGAAAAGCAGAAAAGGGAGTGAAAACAAAAAACTTTGCAGACAATTGAGAAAAGTAATAGCAAGCGAAACGAAACGAAACGAAACGAACCTGAAACGAAAAGCAATCCAAATAATAAATCACACCTTTGTCACTCAATGCGTCTCGTTTTTTTCCAATTAAAACGCCGAAACTCTACCGTGTAAATTGCCCTCAAATCAGGTCCCAGCCGAGCCTAACGCAGCGAACCCTTCCACGCCCGGGACATGTAATTAGTTGACAAAGGTGTTGGCGGGGCTTAATTGAATTTTTATCTCGACCTATACTTAGCGCGGTCCTCCGCGAAGGGAAGGCTTCAATTGGGGGAGGGAATAAATAAAAAAAATGGAAGAAAAACTCTGCCAATTTTCGCTCAAAGATCTCAAAGGATTTACCTTAACCAGTTTGCACTAATTTTGTTGCATACTTTTAGGTGGCACCTGTAATCCCTATTTTCCCACTTTTGAATAACTTCTATGTTCATTATGCGATCTCAACCAGATTCGCAGACATTATGTGTGCATCATATATTTTATAACATTTTGGCTTTAAAAATACGCTTGCAATTAGCTTTTCGATTTATGAGGGCGTGGCAAAATTTTAAAGCAATTTAGCCTGATACCTCTTTTAATTTCCTACATAATTAGTTTTCCTATGAAAATATTCAGCTTTTTATTAGCTCACAATATTTAGATCATATTTTTCAGGATCTGCAACTTAATTTCACAACTTTTCTATAAGTTGCCGCTACCATAGCCCGCTGGGCTGGCAATTGTTACTGTCTTGGCAATTTGCATAGTCGCTTGGGGTATTTGCGAGTGGGTGGAATAGAGGGATGGGGCGGGGGGGGGAGTGAATGAGGGAGTGGGAGGTACATGACACACAAACAAGTCGAAGGTCATAAATTGGCATTTTTATTGAAAGCCAACAAAGAGGAAAACACTTTTAATTGCTATTACTAACTGGCTAACATAGGAGGATTCCTGGCCAGGGAATTGTCGGAGCCACGCCCCCGTACGCGCACCCACAAAGTGGGCGTACTTGTTATTGTTGTTGATTTTTTGCAGTACGCTTCATTGTTTCTCTTTTTGTTGTGGTTGGATTGCGTTGTCTATTGTTTTCCCCACTGCTGTTGCTGCTGTTGTTGCTGCTGTTGTTGTTGTTGTTGTTGTTCTGCTGTTGTTGTTATTGCTGCTGCCAACTTGACAATTCGCCATAGTTGTCCGTAGTTGGGGCATCAAACCGCAGCAATGTCAGCATAAGCCGATTGCGTGGAATTTGCCATTGTCCGCTCCGGCTACGGGTTGCCGCTCGAGTCGAGGGAATTACGCGTAGCCCCCGTCCCCGTCGCGCCGCACAAAGTCGCATGATAAGTCAATTGTTGTCTGGGAATCCCTGCCCGGAATAATGAACTCAGCGCTGCCCTGTCCCGTCGGTGCAGGCAAACAAACAATCGACATGCGATTTGTGCCGTGTCATAAAAAAAATCGACCAATCGAGAGGTTGGCTGTGCCTGCAGAACAGTTCTGGCGCGGATTGAGGGTGGGAGGAGGTGCGACGAGGTGCGGCAGTAGCTCAGTCATTATTAACTGCAGTTAGTTTCAATTTGCGGCTACGATCTAATTGTTCATTACGCTGCTTATCCTGTCTCCGTTTCAGTCTCTCTCGCTCTCTCCCTGCCGCTCTGCTTGCCAGCCCGAATCGAGTTTTATGACCAACAATTGCGCTTAAGTGGACTCAACTTTACGAGCGGCTCCTTGGCCTCGGCCGGGCACTAGGGCGTGGTCTTTGTTTCGGTCTGCAGCCCACGCCCACCCAAGCCCCAGCAACCAAGCCGTGCTGCATGGAACAATTCAAAATATCACGCAAGCCAAATCAAGCTGTGCTGCGTCCATGTGGGTGTCGGTATCGGTAGAGGGGGTATTGTGGGGGAAATAGAGTGGGAAAGGGAGAGGGCTACGGAGGTAGGGGTGTGGTGCGGAACGTCTTCTTGTTGCCACTTCGATGTTGACATGCAAACATGAGCCGAATGCGACAGCAAGTGAGCCGCACGATGCACACATGATGTGCTAGAAAATACCCTGTGGGGTAAGACGAGAGAGAAAGCGAAACAAAGCAAAGATTTGATAATATCATTAATATTATAATATTATATAAATCATTATAATTAGATGTTTATGTAATATATTTCGCATGCATATCAAATTCTACTTTACTTTGTAAAAAATGTTAATAGAACTTTATGAAGTTGAATATTTTAATTTTTTAGAATTGGGAATAGGTCGTAGAAATTATATATAGTTCAATACTAAATAAAAAATTAAAACAAAAAACAAATTGATTTATTTTTTTTTAAATCTGAGCTTCAAATTGAAATTATAAAATAAATCATAATAAATCATAAATGGAAATAGGTCAATAAGTATTTTATATATACTAGGTTGATAAGCAAACAATTTTTGCGAGAAGAAGAATCTCATAGCATAGAACAATATGCTAGAATAGAAAAGCCCTTGGAATTGAAAAATTAAAATAAAATATAATAAATTAAAATTATCTATGTATGGATTGAAGAATAGGTTGGAAGAAAATGTATTAATGTTAATTTATACCAGTCTGTCATAAATCGCTATTTTAGTATTTTTACTAGAATATTTTAATGTATAAGCAATTTCAGTAGAATAATGAAAATTCAATCGAATCAGCACACGTTCTAATCACATTCTTTCGTATTTATTCTAATGGAGTTCTACGAAATAGATTCAGAAATATTCCCAAGGAGTTACAGGCCGTGATTAAAGTTGATTTTCCTTATATAATACACATTCTATTTTCCTAAGTGCGCTCTGATTTCGATAGACAACAATAAAACACATCAAATAAATATTAAATATATTAACAGCGCGGGGCGTGGCAAATCTTTCAGTCCTGCTCTCTGTCTCTCACTCCCTCTCTCTCTCGGGCGCGGAACTAGTTAATACACCCATTTGGCCTGACTATGGCCATATCCGGGCACAACAACGAGGCCACTGAACAAACAGTTGCCATGGGAAATTATTAGAGACAAATAAATTAAATTTTATAGCACCGCACTGAAGGCACTGTAGCACTGAAGGTGCTGGACGATGGAGGGCGCCAGTGTGCACGCCACGCTTTGGTAAGCCAATATTTTATGACTACTTAATGTGAAGGCAGTTGGGGGCGTGGCAACCAGCGCGGCAATCGTCAATACAATTTTGATTGCCGTTTGTTGGCAATTATGGATTTAGTCGCTTGTTTGGCTGCTCTTTGTTGCCGCTGTTGTTGCTGTGCGGTTGCTGTTTTTCGGGTTGATGTTGCGGGGGAGGGGAGAAGAGCGGGCATCGAGAGGCTAGCTAAGTAATTTTTGTTTGGCAAATGGCCGAGTGCACTTCAATTCCTTCTGCTCCATTAATGCCGCAACATGCAAACTAAAAGTTAACTTAAGTTTTACCTCGACCAGCAGCAACAGCAGCAGCAGCAGCAACAACAGCAGCAGCAACAACAGCAGCAACAACAACATGCTATGTCCGGCAGCAGCATTTAACAAAGTTATTGGATGCCATCGCCCCTTGCCAACCAGACTACACTGTGCTGCCCAGCCTACTTTCCAGCTGACCATCATCAACACCAGCTTATGCTCTGTCTTTGGTCCTCAGTCTCCCCTTCTCTCTTGCTCTCTCTCCCTCTCTCACTCTCTCTGTCGCTCTGGCAACTGCAGTACCTTTTGTTTTTTACAAGCACTTTGCAAATATTTATGACTGAAAGCAGCACAAACAATAAACTCATAAACTGCAGCGACGCCATCGAAGTCGCCAGCGCCATTGCCATCGGCTGCGAAACGGGACACAGCGCGGGTAAATCGATTTTGAAAATGAATTATGTTTGCTGTTGTGCAATATACACAATATAATATATAATACACACTCACACATACACGCACACAGACTCACGCACGCACCGTGGAGCAGAGAGCAGCACAATGTGCGCACATTATCAGGCCACAGCGGCATATCCAATTTGCCTCGAATGACAAAGGCATTGCCATATCTTATGGACTCAAAGAGAACGCTGCAACATTTTAATTATAACAGTTCTGTGGGTTTTTATTTTCGCCCAAATAACTCAATTATTTTAACTGGGGACCAAGAAGGCAGCCATGTAAATAGAAGAAGAATTTACGAAGTTTTTTGTAGGTTTATTTATTATACAAGCGCAGTTTGTCATGAAACTCAGAGGAACTGCTGAAATTGAACAGATATGATAGTGATCTAGTGATATCAAAAAGTAGTAACTATGATCTAGTGATTTTTTCAAGTTGTGATAGTGGTTTAACGATGTGTAAATGTTGGGATAGTGATCTGTATATTTATATTTATTGTGACAGTGATGATATTTTAAAGTAGTAATTTCAACTTCAGCAATAACTTGTTTAGCATACCTGCTCTCTTCTCGGATTTGATTCGATTTAATTTTATATTTAATAATAGCAAGTAATAGCTACAGACATGAGAAATAATATAAGCTATTTTTTTCGTTTCTATTTCACTTATTTTTTACTAAATATTTTTAATTTGTACTGCTTTTATTTAATTATTTATGATTTTTTCTTAAAATTTGTTTTTAAGTTTTTATAGGGTGTCAACTAGTCGACTACTGTCGCCGAGATTTCGTCAAACGGCGCAGAGTGTCGTAGTCGGAACTTTTTGTGCTGTTTGCCTTGCACTTTTCTCATGTGTCAAAGTCACTCTGCACACAAACACAAGCACATGCACATTCAAAAATACACACGCACACACACACACATGAAGTGCCTAGTGCACCCTGTGCACCTGCATGGCAAGTGCATTTTATAAATTAGCTAAATATTTTGTCAGTAGGCTTTGTCCTTGTCCCTGCTCTCACATTGCAAAATGAATTCATTTTCGACTTGGCCAAGTTTTTGCTCAAAGTGGGGAGATTGTTGTTGCTCTGCTGGCTGTTGATGTTGTAGCTGTTGTTGTTGTTGTGCAAACACACGTCAGATGCCGGGCAAATTGAGTTATGTCGTAATGAGAAAGCGTCGCTGCGTAAGATATTTGTAAATTCGAGACAAACATGCAGAAACGAACCCCGAAGACCCTTTAAACAGAAGTCTAATTAGACGAGTAAATAGTGAGTGAATACAACACTCACACTCACTCGGCACTCACTCATTCACTGCCAGAAATGTAGCCAACGAACTGTGAATTATCAGTTCGTTTCATTTACACAATTTCATATTTTCGAATAAAATCACATTAACTATGAGGGTCTACTCCAATTTTGCGATTAATTTTGGGCTACTCTCTTTCTCTCTCTCTCTCTCTCTCTTTCTCTCTCTCTCTCTCTCAATGTCTCCCTCTCAATGTCCTTATATTGCCTGATTATTGTGCGCATAATCATTAAAACGAACCGAATCGAATTGATTATGCATCATATGCTGCTGCTGCCCAGTCCCGACATCTGCCCTAATAAACTGACTTTCCGAGTGCGGCCCCATGTGCAAACTGTTTCCTCTATCCCCCCCCCCATCATACTGCCAGTCAAATGTGACTGAATTCAAATGCAAATTCTGCAGCTATTTATAGAGTACCGAAATTTGTCAGTGGCAAACACAAAAATCAACACAATAACTATAGAATTTACAAATTTCTCATTGCCTTCGAACTGCTCATACTCTGCCATCAGTGTTTAAATTGTATCCATTATCAAGTTCTTACAAATTGTCAATTTCTTAGTTTAATTATTATTTAAATAAAAATAATACTCTATGATTAGCAATTAAAGAAGTTGTATATTTCCTTGGCCTTACAATTTATTTTATGCATATCTTTGCAATGCAATTTTTTGATTATTTCCTGTTTTCTTTTAGATTGTATATTTCTTTGTCAACTTAAGCCATCAAACAGTTCTTTCCTTATGTCGATACGATTTTTTTTTATAGTATATAACATCTATACATTATTTCTTATATTTATTTATTTATTTGTATTTCTTTCTCATCTCAATTATTCTTCTTTTTTTTCTTGGATTTTACATTTATTTCTCAACTTAATCAATTGGTTATTTAATTTCAGTTTATTTCTTTTCTGGATTTAATCACTTTATTCTTTCTTTCTTTAAGCTTAAATTTTGCCTTTTAAATTTTTTATTATTTTATTAATTTTTTATTCTTTTAGATTAGATGGTTCTTTCACAGTTTGAACTTTCTTTTGAATTTGATATACTCTTTTTCAATTTGAAGTTTCTGTCAGTTCTTCCCCTCCTTTTTTGCACATATATTCTATCAATTGGAAACTTCTTTATCAGTCTCTCAGATCACATTTTCTAGCCTGCCAAATCGCCTCTGAAATGCGTAATATCTTCGGCTTGGATAGTGTGATTGGAATGTTTCCCATTTACATGTCCAATGCAAAACGCTTGCCCGGATGAGCTGGAGTATGGTGGGAGTATTGGAATCATGTTCAGTCATGTCGTGCAACTGCAGCTGCCACTGCTGCAACTGTATGTTGCATAGTCGATAATTTCCTCCCCGTGTTGCCCTCAGGATCGATGCTTGAACCATCGCTCAAAATGGACACTGTTCATCTGTGTTCGTATGGGAGTATACACGGAACTGTTGTGTGTGCTACTGTGCTGTGCGATGTTGTAATCCTAATGAATCCTGCACCTATTTATTTTTCATTGTGGGAAATTGTGCAAATGCCATGACAACATTTCTCTCTCTCTCTATTTCTCTTTGCCTCTCTGCCTATTTCAGCATGTGTATTCAATTGTTTAAATGTGCTGTTACAGCAACAACAACAACAAAACAAGACAGAGCTCAGGCATGTGTTTGTTGTTGTTTTGATACAACAATGTCCTGTCGAGGCAGGCGGTCGCCGGCGCGTGGCATGTGGAGGTTGTGTATTTGGCAGACTCGTAGCCTCATTGGCCTCGTTGTTGTTGCTGTCCCAGTCCCAATCCCAGTCCGTCTGTCAGCCGAAGTTGTTGTTGTTGTTGTTGCCGGCTGTTTGTGTTTTACATGAGGCATTGTCTCTCATCAGTTTAATTAGTCGCTACGCTTTTGCTTTGCTTTTGCTGCCGCCTGCCCAACAAAAATAATAAATGTTCCTGCTGCCTCTCACTCTCGCTCCCTCTCTCTCTCCCCCTCTTTCTCTCCAGCATTCGCTCTCTTCTTGTTGTCATCTACAACTGTCGAGTCTCTGCACAGTCCAGTCCACTGTCAGCTGGGGCACAAGACATGGCGGCAGCGCATTTGCTTTTCGTTTGCATATTTCATGGCGCTGCGTCAGTTGCCCCATGAAGCAGTCGCACTGACGAATCCTTGATGAATTGGGCCTGTGCCGGCAGAGCGCACTGTGCCGTGACTGCACGATGCAGCATGTGTGCAGAAATCATCTGGCAACGCTGTGGAAAAATCGCATGAAATGAAAGCGTAGGCATAGTAAGGAATATTACGTATACGTCGGGTGTGCCGCAGGCATTTCGAACCTATTGGAAATTATGATAGTAAAAGTTATGGCATATATGAAAAAAGGATATTTTAATAATTATTAAATTAAATAAGTTATATCCCACGTTGCGTATACGTAATGCTTTTGAGATTATAGGTTTGCTTAAAATATTTAAAAAAGTAAACAAAACATGATAATCAACAGCTTAGATTAGGCTACGCTATTGCAAGCTAATTTAAATATAAAATAAATAGTAAAAATTAGTAAGGAAATAAAATAAAAATGCACTTTACTTATACGTATTGTCAGCCTTATGATATATTTGTTAGCATATTACCAAAATACATTACTTATACGTCCCATGGACCATTGAGATTCGATAGAAATTTGAAAATATTATATACTTGAACAAAACACTTATAAAAAGTGCAAAATATTTTTCTAATTGTCCACTTGTTGGAATAAACCAAGTGCTGAATTTTTTTTCCGCCACAGAAATCACTCAGCTAATGGGTTTTCCAATGAATATTCATCTGGATATGTCGGCAATTTTGCTTGATATCATTTTTATTTTCTGGTTTTAAAATCAATCTGCCTTATAAAGGTCGCCGCTGGCATCAATTAACAGCGTTATCTAGTTCGTGTTTGAATATCACTTAACAACGAAGCTTTTCAATTCGAATTTGTTTGCATCGAATGCATTTTGCCAAAACAATTTTCGGTTGTGTTTTACTCAGCCACAAAAAGCAGAGGGAGATAGAAAGAGAGAGAGGGAGAGAGAAAGAGAGAAAAAAGCGACAACAACAAAGTGGGGAGGTAAATTCAACACGAAATTCGGTGATCAAAAATCGAAAATCGAATCGCAGCCAGACGAAAATGTGCATTTAATGGGAAGCGATTGCAGCGGCGTCAAAACTGGGTGGTGCTTCTCTTTTTAACTGCCTCGTTAGCCCGACCATCGAAGGCACATAAAAATTGTACGTTGTTTGACTGAAAACGAAAACGAAAACGAAACCAACACGATTCGCATCCTGCTGCTGCCTCTACTTCTACTCCAACTCCTGCTCGTGCTACTCCTTTTGCTTCCCTTAGATTTATCGCTTTTATGCGCTGGAAATCACATTAGCCGCGCATAAAACCAAGGAAGCGCGTAAAAATTTTGCAAGAAAATGCATAGAGATCTGCGGCAGCAACATTTCGACGGACTATCACCTATAATGGGTGCTTCTGCAAGGGAGCACTCGAGCAGTATGCAGCTCGCTAGAAAACAAGCGAAAACTCACTATCAAACTTTATTTTATTTCAATTAAATTCAACTATACTAGTTAACCAAAGTGCTTAGAAAATATTGTAGTTATTCCAGATTTATATTTCCATGTACACTGCGCAAAAGCCTGGATTGTTCATATATATCTGCCCATTGACACCCGTTTTCGCGGCATCATTTTGTTGCTGGCACAAATCAGAAATCATTGGGATAAAGGCAGAGCAGCAGCAACAAAAGCAAAGTCGGAAGATGTGTTTGAAATAATAGCAGCAGCAGTTTCCCCATCCAACCCAAGGCAGGGCTGAATGAAGGGGCGCGAGGCGGAGGAGGCGTGGGGCAGCACTGCATTCTGCCGTCTGCAGCCTGCCAATGGTGCACATGAAATATGAGTTAAGGAAATTGATGACAAACATTTCAACGTTTATTGCATAAAATTACCATAAAATATTGCACGCAAATATTTTTTGCTCGTTATGCCTCGGTTTTTTTTCTTGCTTTCTTTTTTTCACTTCACTTTTTTATGCATTTTCGCGTATTTCGTTGCGATCGGGAAAAGTGCAAGGCAGAATAATTGCCGCGTGAAAGGAAACAGTACTTAAAGCATGAAGTTCATCTAAGCAAAAATCTTTACAGGGAACTCCGAGAGTTATGCTGAAAAAACCTTGAATGAATTCTGGCTGGATTTTGTAGCATACTTTTGAGTGCCAGCTTATAAATTACTATGCTATTTAAGTGTGACCATAGTCGATGCACAATAGTTGAAGCTATCGATAACCCAGTGTTGTACAAGGCACAATAAAAAGGCTGCGCGTCTTTATCGTTTGAAAGAGCAATGCAGACAAACAAGTTTAAGTTTAATAAGTTTAGCTTTAAAATAAAGGAGAAATTCTAAATAAAAAAACAAACAATAACTACACAAATATTGAGCATATTTTCAAGATACTCTTTAAATAAAACAAAGCCGCACAGCACACTCTATCGATCATTCTACAAGCACATTCCAGCTTAACGATCCTTGCTTACCGCAGTCTCACAGCGTGCACCTTCCCCTCCTGCGATTGTCTCCTGTTAAACACCTTTAACAAAACGCCCGCATTGGCATAATTAAAAATATTACCGCAGCTGCCATGGTAGGTTCCTTCCACCTTCCTTCTCTCTCTGCTGCTGCTGCTGCTGTTCCTCCTTCAGCTGCTGCTCCTTTGCTGGCGCCATTGCCATGGTCATGTCATATTTATCACTACCTGCACTTTATTTTCCAGCCACTATAAATTGTTGGCTGCTGCCGCTGCCGCTGCTGCTGCTGCTGGAGGATGCCAGTGCGGGCAGGTGGGTGCAGGGGGGTGCGGTGCGGGAAGGTTTTGCCATCAACCTTGCCGGTTGGCACCCACAGGCAACATTATTTGACGTAACCAAAGTAATTTTAATTTTCAGTGCGCAGCACTCAAAAAGGAGCTATGGGCGTGGTTGTGGGGCAGGGGCTGCTGGTGAACCAGCAAGTGGCACTACAATGCACTCGGCAATGGGCAAAGGGGTGGAGTAGGGTGGTGGCGGAAGGGGAGAGGAGCCGAGAGGTAGAACTGGTTGCTTAAGCATATTGTAAATAGACTGCATAATGAGCTGCGTTTGCTCTTTGAGACTGGCAGGTGGAAATTGAGAAGAAAATGTAACCGTAGAGACGTCGAGTCGAGAGCAGGGAGAAGTGAGAAGAGAGAGAGAGGGAGGGGGAGAGAAAGCATGCTGGAAGGACAACGGCAATGAAAGCTATGAATTAAAGTTGCTGAATCAAATGAATTGAAATTAAAAGAAAGCACGAAGACGAAAGGAGTCTGCGGAAAATTGGACATGCCCTCAACACGGAGAAGGTTGATAGGATTTTGCCATTGCCATTAATTAAAATATTCTCTCACTGTCAAAATTGTTTATTTATAGCAACATTTTGGGAACTAATGGGTTCTTCAGGGAAGCTAGAAACTTGCAAATGTGTTGAGTAAGTAATTTGGCAACAGGAGTGCAAGTTTTCCGTGTATATTGGGAGAGTTCAAAAGTTATTATAGAGTGGAGTGTTCTGTAAAAATGTGTATATGCAGTTTATCAAATTATTGAAGCCAATTTTAGAAAATATAAATCTGTAATGAATTGAAGATAATTTCAAATCAGAATAATGCATATAATTCTGCTTAATTTATGTAATTAATATATTCATACAGAATTTTTTATATTTGAAGTAATTTAAGTTTTAAGCGAAGAAAGCAAGAGCCAGGCTGACTGAGAAATTTAGTTTAAATTTAATTTTAAAATAAAAAGAATCGTCAAAAAAAGGTATAGAACGTTTTTACAAACTCCTTTATAAATATACTAAAAAGTCTTAAAATTTTTTAATAACCCTTCCTTATTGACCTGTTTCATATAAATAATATTTAATTTATTAAAAAAATCTATACAAATCCGCAACCTCATATAGAGCCACAGCTTGCACTAAGTATGAGCTGAAAATTATAACAAGTTTTAGCTCTTCATATGTCTACGTATCTCCGCTCTCCAAAGCTTACATTTCCTTAAATTCAACGAGACTGCAGTTAAACATAATTAGTTTTCGACAAATGGTAAATCAACTAATCTAAAGACGAATTCAAGCGTAACTGCATTGGAAAATAGGCAAGCAGACAGACATACAGTGGGACAGTGGGGATGGGGACACAGTGGGACTGTGGGACGGTTAGTCAGACGTCGTTTTGGGGTCGCAGAGTCCTAAATTGAAAACAACGAATGTCAGCAGTTTTATGTACTAAAAAACTACACAAATAGCAACAACAACAACAACAACAGCGAAATCAACAAGCAACCCAGACAAACACAATGTATAAATGATGATGTGGCTGATGATGAATGCGTGCGTGTGTGTGTGTGTGTATCTCCCTCTACCACTTTCCCCTCCGCAGATGTATCTTTGTGTTAGTGGCAAAGTGAATGCGAAATTTGCATACGTTGGCTTTACGACTGAGCTGCAGAGTCCGCCCCAAGCTGAGCTCAGTCCCAGTTCCAGTTTCGGATCGCTCGAGTATCGAGTGCGGTCTCCGACTGTACCGTCTACTCCATGTTTGTCACTTTGCCCTCCCATGTCCTGCGTGCAGTTTCAACTTTCCATTCCGAGGCGAGTCGAGGTAAGGCGAGGCGAGGCGAGCTACATTTGCACTAAAACCACTTGATTGCGGCCCTAAATTATATTATGGTCATTACGGGCAACGAATACGAGCATGAATACAAATGTGCCAACTCGTCTTTTATCTTTCCCCCCACCCTGCCTTTGCCTCTTATACTCTCTCTCTCTGTTGCTGTTTCGTTTTGTGCTCATATTTATTTTTAGTTTTCAAAAGTTTTAAGTCCATCAGAAATTAGTCTGCTTCCCTGGTAGAGGGGTAACCCTACGCATAGGTGGTAACACTTGAGGTGCTTGTGTAAATAGTTTTTCATGAGCTATGCTATAGATGCTATGGATTCGTTCATTAAGCTGAGCAAAATATACACAGAGTTAAAGAATTATATATAAAGGTAAATCAATTGTAAAAAAATATACCTGTTGCTCGTGGAATATTTACTCACACTTTAATTTCAAAATTAATTAAATTAAATTTAAAATATTTTTAAAATTCATTTTAGCATTTGTTTTTTAGCTTGACATGCTCATGGAATTGTGGAATATTTTCCTATATAAATTAAATTTTTTTTAAATCTGAAATCTTTACTAAGTAAAGTTATAAATGCTGTAGGTTTTATAAGTGTATGTTACATCTTAATGTACTAATTACAATAAATATCAGTCAATATAATACTAATTGTTTATAAAAATATATAATAAAATTAAAATAGACTATCTCAACGGAATATTCTCTTGAGACGATAAAATATGTCTAAAGAAACTTCTAAAAATTTATAAATATAATATTCTGATTTTAATTTCCTCATTGTTATAAATGTTGTATGAACATTTATTAGATGATAAGTTATACTTAAGATCTATTATATTTTCAAATTGTTTTAACCTTCATAAGTCTCTTCATATTTGCCCATATAGTGCAATTTCAAATAGTGAACTGATTTCATTTGATTTTGATTCCTGGGTCAATGTGCTCGTTTCTCAAGATGTCACTCGCCTTGCCGATCGCATCGTAATTGTCTCGACAGGCTGCGACAACAATACAAGTTGCAGTCGGTCGTCTGCGTTGCATGTGGCAGCAAAGAGAAGGCGAACAGCAAAAGCTGAGTGCGAGAGTCAGCAGAGGCCACAAGCTGTGCTAATTAGCGGAGACAAAGAGAAAGAAATGGGTAGAAAGTAGCTGAAGCAGGCGCTTTGGTAGACATATATGCGAGGAAAGCAGGCGCAATAATTACGAGCGTTAACCAACATACAAAAGGCTGCGGTGTACACACACACACAAACACGCACACACACACAGAAACACTCACAGGCACACAGACACGTGTGTAAACGTTGTAAAAGGCGAATACATTACGCATACGCCATGGTGCACGTTTGAGGCATTGTGCCGCGTTCTTGTTGCTGTTGCTGCTGTTGTTGTTTTTGTTGTTGTTGCTTAAACAAAAGCCGCTGCGCACAATGATAAAACAGAGCACGGATTTGGACAATGTGTCTGAGTCCGTGTGCCAGAGCGGATAAAAGCGTCGGCTTATTTACAAGGTTTCTGTGGATAATGCAGCTCGCGGCTATGCAGCATGGACTTTGTGCCCTCTCGCTCGCTCTTTCTCCCTCTCTCTATCTGTGCCCCTCTGCCCGTCGCTCTCTTACTCGCCCACTCTCTTTGCCTCGCTGTTTGTCCGTCTGTTTATCTGCCTATTTTGTTTTTATTTCCAGTCTGTTTCATAGTTTTATTGATGCAAGCCCGACAACGGGGGTGGCGGCAGGGAATCAGCTTTGTCGCTGAATAATGCCTTAGGCTCGGTCATTATCCGAGTATTTTGGCATATGAAGTGTAGATAACGCCTAATAGAATGTATTTTAGAAAGCAATACGACCATAGGTGTACGAATGTTACAGGAGCGTAAACAGAATGCGAGTTCTCTGTTCGGCTGCTGTTGCACGCTGCGTATGAATAATGTAGTGAGGCAGTCGGAGTTGTATACACAGATGTTGGTTGAGATACAGCAGGCAGATGCTGCCGAGGAATAAGTAAAAGAAGATAGAGAGCTGGAGCCGCATATTGGCCGCAATTTGCATTTGCACCTGCAAAAATGCGAAGCGCATCGAGACGCGCCGGCAACGAATCACGTACGCAGCAGGCGTAGATATATATCTATATGTCTGTGTAATCGTATATAGTATGCACATCTGCAGTAGCAGGCGGGCAGCCAAGCATGCACACACACACACACACACACACGGACTGCTGCTGCCTAAGCTTAAGTGCCATTAGGCCCCCTTCGAACCCAAGCCTGTTTTCCACAGTTGTCTCTATGTGTTGCAGGCACATAATGCATATTTAAAGCGTTGCCTGGCAAGTGCCAAAAATCGAATATTTTAGTTCGACTCGCTCTCTCTCGCTCCTCCCCCCCCCATCGTAGGCGTCGCTGTGGCAACTCAAGCGCAAAGTGGCTTAAGTGGCCGTGCCCAGACTCAGCACACTCTGCTATTGCCCCGTCCCAGTCAGGCTAATGAACCACAACGCAGGCAAATTGATTAAGTTTGCAGCATGCAGAGTTTTCCTTGCAATAAAATTAATAAATCTATGTAGTTCACAATAAAATGCATATTTGCCGGCAATTCAGCGCCTTTGCCTGCCACTTGAGTAATTAAATTCAGCAGCTGCTGCCACACACACACACACACTGGGGGCGTGGCATTAACGCATTGTGGTTAACATTTTTGTGGTTAAATGAATTTAAAACTTACCACGCGCCGCCCACTTCACGTCGCGCACGTCGCACGTCGCGCGTGGCAGGTGCAAAGTGACAACAACAAATTGCCGCCCTTCAGTTCGACCTGTCCCGTGCGTCTGTCCTGCAATGGACCAAAAGTACGCTGACATATGGAAATATTCTGATGTATGTGCAAGGCAGGCAGGCGGCGGGCCGGGCAGGGTGTGGGCTGCGGGGTGGCTCAGGGTAGTGAGCAATAGTTCGTGCTGACTGCCAGAGGAGAGACGAATTGGTGCCCATTGACATGCAAATTGTTCGTGGGGCAACAACTGACAACAGCAGGAATTCGATAGCCCGACTGTATGGTGACTAATCAAATACCCTAACTAGCATAAGCCAGCTTCAAGAAATTTAATAAACAAAAGTGTTTTCTACAAAACTATGTAAAACTCTACCTAAAAAAATGTAACTTTATTTTATTTTATTTAAGAAAAAAATTATACTTAATGCGTACTGAGTGTTTGAAAATAACTATTTTCTTAGCACAATATATTTATAAAAAAATATATTCTTATTTATTTATTTACTTAAATATCTCTGTCTTCAGTTAGCTGTAATCTACAACTTAGTAAAATAGTTTCAAAAGTTTCACTTCTCTGAGTAAATTTCGACGTCACAGACTTTCCGCTGTTTTCAATAAAAACCAACGTTACTATCGATTATATCACATCTATAAAATCTATAAAATAATTGCTTAATTTTTACAATGTTTGATCTTACCAGGTATTTCAAGCGCAAACATTTTTAAGCAGTAAACCATAGTAAAAGGAAACTATCGATGTTTTGAAGCACATATACAACCTTTGATATTATCAATTATGGTACTATTTTTAAGCTTATAGTAATTAAGATTAAAATAGAAAATTATACAGAGAGAGAGAGAGAGAGTGACACTCTTTCTCTCTCTTCCTTTTCCTTCGCATAGTGTCACATGCATTGTTAGTGTTATGCAAGGACTTCGCAAAGTTTCGTTTGCAGGCACGCGCAATTTTATTATTCACATGCGTTGTGCTCTTCCTGCGATCTCAGTTTACATTTCCCCCTATCCCTCTTCCCCTCTCTCTCTCTCTCTCTCTCTCTCTCTTTCTCAGTATGTCTCTCGCACCATAAGTTGCCAGCGCTTTTCACATGTATTTTATTGAAAATAATTTCAATTCGCCGGTTCCGTTGCCGTCGCCGTCGACTGATGAACTTAAATTGATACTCTCTGGAGTTTTTGCTTTGCTTCCATTTGCTTGTTTATTTCACTTTTTATTCTACCTTCACCCCTCCGTTTTATACCTTTTTTAATGTAATTTATTTGCAGTTGTAATTGCTGTTGTTCTTTTTCTCCCGTTGTTGCACTACAACAACAAAAGTGCGTATGCAAATTGTTTCTTTAATTGAATCATTTGAGCCCGTACCGCAATTTAACGTTTATTTTTAATAATTTGCGCTTATCGCGAATTCACAATTAAAAGCATGCAATAATTATTATTATTAATTATTTTCCATGTGCCGCGCATAATAACTACAACAATATTTGGAGATATATCGCAATTGCCACAGAATGTATCGAATTCCAACCAACGAGCGAAAAACTTAAATAGATCAATAGTTTTCCAGCTGAATGGAATATTATGTTAATTAATAAATAACACTAATTCAGGGCAGTGTAATGTGGAGCAAAAGTCAAGCTCACACAATCATGGAATTCCCAGCACATTGAAATTGGAATGTGTTCATAAAGAATTCGTTTACATTAAAGTTAAGACTTTATACTTTGATAAAAATACATTTTTGTGGGCTGTGGGTGTGGCATGTTAGCTAGTTTATACGCATTCTGTGGAGATTGCCACGCCCCTGTCTGCCTGTTAAAGGCAGAATAGCAAAACCTGTTACTTCTAAATTTAAATGGCAAAGCCTGAAACATTTTTTTACACCGAGCTTTCATTTGCCCACAAAAAATGCGGTCTTACTTGGGTCTTTTGTAGTTTTCCCAAGAACTATCTACATTGTTTTTGTTTCTGTTAGCAAGTTTAAAAGCTTTGCATGCATTCAAAGCCCAAGTTCCCCCAAATGGGGTTTCCTTTCAACATTCTTTCATCAGATAGTACTCACACATCTGGCTGCATTTGCGCTCTCAGCTCTGTGAAAGTTAAAGAGATTTCCAGGTAGAAATTAACTTCAATATGCATTACATGCAACGCAACTGTCAACAGCCTCGTGGCGCAACATTGTCTATAAGCAGACTTCCCGTTATTTTGTTCTTTGTCTTTTGCTTCGCTTAAGCGTCATTCATCTTCATGGAGGGGCGTTGTACCTAGACAGCTTGCCCAGTCTGTCTGCTAGAAGGCAGGACAAGTTGGAGAGGTGGACTGGCTTTTAATTTGATTATGTTGAAAGTAGGAGTAATCCAGAAGGGCGACACAGAAGTGGGTTGCACTTGTACACACTTTGGCTGTTAATAAGAAAATTATCTAATGCTCGCAAGGCGCAAGATAAAAGAGGAAAAGGAAGGCGTTCGTTGTACTCACTCAGCTGTGCGATAATCACATCTCCAGCAAGCGTAATTTGAAGGCCAAAGTATTTATTTTTAACGTTTACAATAATTATAATCCCTCAAATGATTTTAGCAAATTTCAATGCGACCGGATAATAAACATGGAAGTTATTTAATATTTGGGAACTTTTGTGGATTTTGTGGCGGCACTCAAAAGTATGCAAAAAAAAAAAACAACAGATGGGTAGCAAGTATTTTACAGTCGAGGACGCTTGAATATAGCTAACTAATTTTTAATATGTATAAATTGCAAGATTAAATATGTAAAATAATTTTTAAATTTAACAAATCTTACGATGGCTTAAAATTATGGTTAGATGCTCTGTAAAAGAACCTTAAAATATTTTGAGACTGTTTTTTAACCAGTTTTAGGAAGTCAAAGCAACCCAAAGCAGGCCCTCTTGTCACATTTTCCTTGGGAAATATTTGCCCACTCTAGTTTATTTTACAGTAAACTACTGGGAACTAACGTGGCCGAGTACCCTGAAAAGTTGTCTTCAACTCACAAATCACTCAGCCGGATGCAGATGTCATGTGACGCCGCCGCCTGTCAACACGTCGCCCCGCAGACTAAGCGGGTTTGCCCCGTCACTCCCGATTGGGGTTTACCTCAAACTCAACGGGCGACAGGCTGCTGGCGATGCGGCTGAAGTTGGGCAGGGTAGCAGGGATGGGGAGGAACCTGCACAACGACGCTGACAAATCATTGCCGAAAATAGTTGCTTGGACCGCACAAAAGACGAGTAAAAACCAAAGAGAGAGAAAGGGAGAAGTAGGAGGGAGGAAAGCAAATCAAATTATTACTTAATTATGCTTAAACGTCGATTACCACAAGGAACGTAGCTGCAGCTGTTTGTCCTGTTTTCTTGTTGTTATTGTTGCTATTGTGTTGGTTGTCCTCACGTCGATTTCATTACAGAATAAATAACAAAATATTTGTAACCTAGCTAAATTGGTCACGTCGCTGTGCACAGGTATAAAGCGGATATTGTAAAATTAAATTGATTCCCCCTCTCTCTCTGCCTCTCTATCGTTTCCTCTTTGTCTCTGTCGCTGTCGATTTCTCATCGCCTCCTCTCGTTGTTGTGGCTTTTATTCTCCACCCAACTGGGAGGAGGACATAATGGAAAAGGCATATACAATGTGCATTTATATTGTGGAATAAATAAATCTTATGCTTGTTCATCATTTTCAGCAAGAAAACGTTATAAATCTACGTGACAGATTAGAGCACATACAGAGACAGAGACAGAGCGAGAGAGAGAGAGTGCGAGAGAGAGAGAGAGACGCAAGACGGAAATGTGCTTGGGACTTTTAATAAATTTCAAATGAGCCACAAAACGACCACAAAATTAGAGCTTCGCATTGAATGCGCAATAATGCGGATATCTCATTGAGGAAAAATCAAAGAAAGTTCAAGGAGGAAAACCTGCAATTAGCTTTAAATTGCTCGTTTTGAGTGTTACGTAATGCAGAAAATAATGATTGAATGTCAATAAATACTTCAATAGCTGAAGCATACAGCATATTGTAAGGTCTGTCTCTATGAACACACATATCTCAGCTATATTAGAAGCTGGAAACACCAAATTTGGAAAGAAGGTTGTTATATATCATATGATTACATTTTTTATTTTGGGTGCCACGCCCACCACTTCCGTAAATCGATCATTTGCAGTTATTAGAAAAAGTATTTACGTTTTTTTTTGTCTTTTAAGTGTCAGGAAAAGAAGTGCAGAGTACAATATTGAGGGGTTTTGCGAAACCGGGCATCAGACTACACGTCTCATTCTGTAATCCCAATCAATCCTAGCTCCTGCTCAGCTGCTTGTTAATGCTGGGCTTCTAATTAGCCGCTGCAGAAGGTTGTATTTCATCTTTCACGAAATTGATTTCCATTTGGCCGCTGTCAACAAGCACTTCAAAACAAGGACACAGAAAACAAGGAAAGCAATCGAAAATGGAAATGGGAATCTGAGTGCGGGATAGATGGATAGATATGAGTAACAAGTGCAACAATATGTTGCAATTGTCTGGCAGCCAGTGTAACAAAAGTGAAATCCTGCCATCATCACGTAGCAACTGCAACTGGGCGAAAAGAGCAAAAAAAACACACTCACACACCAGAAAGAGAGAAAGCAAACAGATGACGGAGGGAAGGAACAGGAGGAGCAGTTGCAGTGGCCGCTGGCTTCTGATTTAGCCAAGGGATATGAGCGTTACCATCGCCGTTTCCATAACAATCGCAATCACAACACGAGCAGAACGCTCGCAGCTGGAGAGGATGGAACATCCACAGCG
Organism: Zaprionus inermis; assembly: GCA_018151445.1. NCBI lineage: Eukaryota > Metazoa > Arthropoda > Insecta > Diptera > Drosophilidae > Zaprionus > Zaprionus inermis. The sequence goes on from JAECXD010001696.1 coordinate 3,958,447, forward strand.
AGTATCTCGATAATTGGTGCAAGACGAGACGAGTTGCACGTTGCAAGTGTCACATAAGAGACAGCGCAAAAGGGAAAGCAAGCTGAGATCTGCGAATCAATAAGCGTGTGTCGTAAGGCTCGCATACTGTAAGGACCTTCAATTAATATCATTAAATACTAGCTAGAAAGTAACTCAAAATAACAACTTTACTTGTCGTTATTAAGGTTCCCAAGGGAACTTCTACTTTAATTCACTTGCCATTCAATGAGCATGTGAGCTGCGAGCACCTTCAATGAATAACCCTAAATATCGATAAGAAAACTGCTTGAAATATTGCTTTTTATGCATCTGTATCTCTATATTTTATGCAGTTCATAGAGTAGTTTCCTTATATGGTATAATTCAAGAACTTCAACTTAAATACCCTACTCAAGGCCCGTCCAGTCTGCCGTCTCGTTTATCCCTCAGACTGACCCAGGCAGTAACTTTCGCATTTTAATCATTTTCACACTTCGTATCACTTGGCTGGCGAAATGCGCGACAATCTGCGAGCCGGGCTGGCAATCAGTGTTAATTTTGCCTCTGTTCCTGCCACCTCGCGCCCAAGTCGGTTGCAAGGTAGCTGCCAGTGCTGGTTAACTGCCAACAGAATGTGCAACAGAGTGCAATTTCGCGGAAACGAAAGGAAGAGCAAGAGGAGAGAGAGAGAGAGAGAGAGAGAGAGGGGTAGAGAGACAGACAGGAAGTACAAGTGCGTTGCCAAGACTGCGGGCGTAGGCAGCTTAAGCCTAACGGGATTTAATAAGCAGTGTTGTACAACACTGTAAACAGCTAACTCAAAGGGAATAGCAAATGCTGAAAAGCCAACACGGCTTATTAAGTTAATGGAAAATTGTTTAAGCAAATCTTGCTGTAGTAATGCGAATTTATGCTCAACAAAAATGCCATTACATATTCAAAACACTCTAGCCTACAAATTGCCCTCAATTCGGCATTAGAAATTCTCAATTATGTCAGTTTTAAATTGTTTAATCTGAATAAATAATAATTAACAACTTAATCTGCTGTAAAATGTGTAACATTTACAAATAATCGACAATTAATTTGCCCCGTTCAAACTTGCCAGTTTATGTTTTCTCTCATTCTCTTACATTTTGTGCATTATTCAATAAGGTTCAACAAACTCCGTGGGAGAGCGAAAGAAACGAAACGAAAAGAAAAGAAAAGACAGCAGAAAAAGGTGTTGGATGCGTGGGAAATGTCTAGACTTTTTCTTGTTCCTTCCCCGTTTTGTGGGTCAATTTCTACATGGTTGTGTGTTTCCCGCAAATGATGAGCGACTGCGACTTTTCTTTTCCTTTTTGCTATGCGTGTTTTTCCAGCTAATTTTGGCAGGCTGCATTTGAGCTCTGTTAGCTGAACTGGTCTGCTTAGAACTGCGGAATTCCAGCAGCATTTCCATGACCACAAACACACTTGTGCTCATTTTCAGATGTTCCATAGTTTCCTTCTGCCATTGTTTTAGACAATGGATGACATGAACTTCCAATTTCAGTTCACAGTCAGCCGCTTTGCAATTCAAATACAGACAAGCCCGTGCCGGAAGTTTTTCTCCCAGTACGTTTTGTCCAGACAAAGGCTAAGCCTAGACAAATTCTCCGAGCAGACAGACCTCCTTACCAGCCCTACCAGCCCTACCCACCCTACCAACCCTTTCTTCCAATTAAGACGCATTCACTGCACTGCAGTCTTTCTCTTTCTCTCATTTCTTACTCCTTCTTTATCTGCCTCGTTTAATCAGCAGCTTTGTTTTGACTTTCACTTGCGCCTTTTTGTTGCACGTTGCACTTTTGGCTCATTTCAATGACACTCCAGTGTGCCCACACACGCACAACCAACCCCTCGATCAAGGGTTGTTAACGGCACTCTCAGCCATACCCTCACTGGGTTTTTCGCCTATTTTGCACCTTTTGCAGGCAGTCATTGTCGAAATTCATAATTGAACAGCTTTACCTCGAGGAAGAAGCTGCATATGCTCGCTCTATCTCTTTCTATCCCTATCTATAGCTCTCTCTCTCGCTCTCTCTGTTTGTTTGTTTGTCTGTGTGTGCTTGCCAAGTGCTTTTCCAGTGCGCAATTGCTAGTCGAAAATCTTCGTTAATAATTCAAGAGCTTTTAATGTCATGAATATTCATAAAATTTTGAGCATGATTTGATTTTATTGCGTATTTTACTCTGACGTCAACGCCATCAGCAATAAAGACAACAACAACAACAGCAACAGCAATACCAATAACAACAACAAGTAGAGTATTGTCTCAGCCAGAATACTCGCGATGAGCTTGTAAATCATTGAGAGAGCTATTTCTGCCATGAAATGCGACTTGCTCAGTTTTTCAGTGTGAGCAGCCTAAGCCGTAACAAAAATATGGCAACATCTAACGAAATTATTGATCAACTTGTCGGGCACATAGAGAGTCTATAAAGCTTATTGTCGACTACTCGAAGTCGTCAGTCTGCAATCTCAATCGGAATCGTTGAAAAGATTCGATTAGCTACGTAAAACTGTCGTGTGGTATTCGGTAGTATGAAGAGGCAGTCGATGAACCGAATAGCTAATGATTCACAGAATTGGGAGCATGCGATAAGTGGGATAATCACATGCACGCGGAGCTCCACCTGGAAGCTTGTCTCGATTTACTGGGACGGTTTTGGGCAGGAGAAAGAATTGCTTAGCTTATTGCTGAATATGATGTCACAAAATCCCAAATCCACCAACATGTTTCCTTAGTCCCTTATCTGCCCATCCAACGATCTAGGAATTAAGCAATACTTGAACCAATTAATCAATTAATCAAAGGATATAACATTCTATTAATGTATCAATTAATTTATCAGTCTATCTATTAATCCATCACATCGAAATGCAAGCAGAAAAGCAATATAACAATTAATTAATAAGCAATTTATTTATTTATAGGTTCAATCTCTGCCTATCAATCAAACAATTTATCAAACTCTTAACGTATCAATCTATCAATACTCAAATTTCTTAATTCATCAATGAACAAATCAAACAATTTGTCAATCAATCAATGTGATAATTTTTAAATTAGTTTCTAATCTATTTTAACATGAATCAATCACCAATTGAACAACCTTTCAATATATTAATATCCCATCTGTAAGTCTATATAACTATCAATCTAACCTTTCAAAAGCCTTTCCAACCAACCATTTGTTAACTTTATAATCCATAACCCAGTAATCTAATAGGCATTTCCCAACATAAACCGTAACACATTTTCAAAAATCACTATAAACTACGAGTTTTCCAGGAAGAAAGATGAAGAAAAAGTTACCGTTAGCTACCATTATCGTAGCATAGCTTCGGTTAACCTACCCCCAGGCCCCAGAGCAAGACACACACAACCCCTTACTTTATTTTTTACGAGCCCACGTGCGTTTCTCTCCCCCATCAAAGGCGGCACAGTCCGCGAATTTCTTTTAAACTTTCGCCATGGCAACTCGTAAATTTAGTGGAAAATGTGTCGTAAAATTTATATCGATGCGTGTGCGTGTGAGTGTGAGGGAGAGAGGTGCGTGCCAGGGGACCGAGAGTGCTCGATTCCTTATCGATTTTCATAATGCTAAGCCGTAAAGCCTTTAGACCCCACCCCGTTGGGAGGGCTCTCATTCGCGGCTAATCATTTCGAGTACTTTGCTATTCAGTTCAAGTCCATTAAATGGCTATTTGCTTATCAATTTTGTCATTTTTTTTTTTTTTGAGCTGCCACCCTTTACTACTCCTGCTCGCCGGCTACTGTAACCAATTGTCGCATTGCATTGTTGTTGTTTATGGCCACGAATAATTTCGGGCTGGAGTCGGGCTGGCATTCGGAGTCGCTCATGCATGGAATACGTGACAGTCGCGTCTTTTGTGTAATTGCGGCCTCGCCTGGACCCCGTGGCAGGCAGGCAGGCGGGCGGGTGGGCAGGCAGGCCGAGGAGGAAAGGGATACTCCATGTAGTAGTTAAAGGGTCCCCGAAATGAAATCAAATGATTTGCCGTGCAACTGATTTATGTTTAATTTATAGAGCTGCCTCCCGGCCTGACCGGCATGCAAATAAATTCCGAATGCGGCCCGGCGATGAAGACATAAACTCGACTACCCAAGGCAAACTACAAACCAACGCGGTGCACGGCCTGGTTAGAGAGAGAGAGAGAGAGAGCAGCCCAAGAGAGCCCGAGCCGAGAGAGCTCGCTTGCGCTGAATGTGAACACACCGCACGAGAGAGCGAGAGAGAGAGCGCGCACGTTAAAGCGAACGAGAAGGCGTGAGAGCGGTTCATTCGGCTGGACATGTTGACCAAGTTTTTTCTTGTGGTAGGACCAGACGAAGCCCGACACGAAGTCGAAACTGGAACTAGAGCAACAGCATAAAAAGTGCCGGCACATGGGGCGTATAAGAGTCGCAATGGGAGTATAAGTCAAGCGAAAAAGGTATAAAACAAGCAACCCGTTAGGCATAAAAGCCAACTATGTGAGAATTTCGAATATGTTATCTATAAATTACATACTAGTTTTATTTAAATAATTGTACTACAATAAATGCATAATTATATTTAAGTAAAAAGCAAAAGGATTTTAGATTTTTGTATTTATTTCTATTTTGAACATATTTGTTTAGTGTTTTGCTTTTCTTATTTATATTTTACAAATATATGTTTTATTTGTTTCAAATTTATTTTGCTGCGTAGTATCGGCATATTTTGCCAATTTTTTTAAATTTATTAATTTCTATCTCGCAGCCTGCTTCTAGCCTAGACACTCATGTTAAGGTTCGTGTCTCTGCTATTCGAACTGAGCCTGTGTGCAGCTGCTCTTTATTTCTTTAGTTTATTATTATTGTATCTAGTAAAAATTAATTAAAATTTAATGGAAATATAAAGCAGATAAGTTTCTGAGCTTAACTATTGGACTTTTTTTTTATCTATTGAAGGAACTCCTTCCACGTAGCCAAGACTTGAGTATTTAATTTTCAATTTGTATTTTATAGATATATTTTAGATACCTTGAAAAGAAGACCGCTTGCAATTTCTACCTCTTGTTGCATTTTCTTTGATTTACAATTAATGCAAGCTGAATTCCTTTAGTTAAATAAACTGATTCCCAGTTAGCAGAGCTCCTGAGGCATCCACCAAATCAACAACACATTTGTCGGGTTTGTCTGAGAAGTGGGAAGTGTTTGTAGCAGTTTGAAGAAAGCTGCATACGCGAGATGTTTTCTCAGCTTGCCTGAGTTTGTTTGCACCCGTCTCTGTATTTTGAACTTGCTTATGTATGTGTGGATAGTTGGGTAAGAGGAGTGAGTAGGGATACCCATTGGGGCTTGTTTCACACCACTCGCATCCAAAATGTATAATTCGGATGGAGTTAGTGGGCAGACAGGGATTTTAAAATAACTAACAGGGAGCTGGGTATCATAGTGGAACACTTTGAGACTATAGGGATGGGTGTCATAGTGGGGAATGTGTCAAATCAACAGCAGCAAATTCAATTGCAAATTGCGAAATAAATTTTTCTCGTCTCACACTGTTTTTGTTGACAAATTTTTAGTAGACAGTCAGACGGATGTCAGATAGAAGGACATGTTGGTTAAAAATTGAAGAGCGGGGAGGCTACTAGGTTTTATTGGAAATGCTTCTATTTCTGTTTAGTGCAATACTTGAAAGACGTGTATACGGCAAATACCTCGAGAAATATGCATAAAATAACCGAGTTGTAGTCTAGAAGAAGTTTTAATTGTTATACCCAAAGAAAACCACAAAGACAGAATTATTATTATTATTAGTATTATTCATTATATTTTTTGTTAAAATATTTTAAAAATACCTTGAAAACACATAATATAAACTTGGATGTAATACAAAATATAAAGTAAATTAAATAAACCAAAAACTCTTCGTTCTGTCATATTAACAAACTTAAGACGAAACTTTTCAGTTGATCCCAATCTATGATTTTGAATACTTGCTGGAACCACATAATAATGGTAGGTGAACAGAGCAGACTAACTGTGAAAATAAGCATAAAGGCTATGAAGGCCAATGATAACTTCTTTTTCAATGTACTCAAATCTTCGGTATGTTCTCTTGATTTCAACGATTCTTTACTCTTCTCTAATAGCTCAACTAAGTTAAACTCAAGACGATAAGCTAATCCAGGTCTGGGCAGTATTTCGGTTGTTTGCAAAATAAATTCTTCGCGATACACAAAATACGTGTTCTTTAAATCTTGATCTGTAAACGAAACGATAGTATTTAATAACATCATAATATTTAATATTATAATACCTAGTTCCTTCAATTCCTTTTCTTTCAAATATATAAATATTAAATATAAAAAGAGCAAATGCGTTGGATCTTTTATGCCGATTTTAGAAACATATTTACCCTGAACACTCTTTAGGCTCTTCTTGATTTGTTTCTTCATATACTGATATTTCTTAACACTTAATAACGGTCTTCTATCCTTGCTGGCTCTGGCTTCCCATCGACATTGCTTTTTTCCCGTTATTCCCGTATTCCCATTGACAGCCTTTTTGGGATGTTTGGATATAAGATGAGAGTTTTCGTTTTTTAAAACACTGTCTTTCTGAATGCTCTTTTGGGTTTCCTTGTTTTTATATCTCGGACTTGGCAGCTTTTTATTACTATGTAGTATCCTATCCGTACTGGCAGTTTCATTTGGGACGATAGTCCTTGATGTATTTCTACTGACTTCTGATCCAGAACTTACTAAATTTGTCTCTATGCTTGAGTCTCGATTTGCAATAAATTTGTTTTCTATGCAAAAAGTCTGACAAGACTTTTCGTTAGCACATTTTTTAGTGTTACCTGGTTGTATCTTTTCTGTTTTTTTATTGTACGTGTCAGTCGCCAGCTTTGGCATGGGACGATTAGAGGCGCGTAAAACCAATTCCGGACTGATCTTCCTCGTCTTTTGGTTACACATAGATCTATTGTCCACCTTGACCACCTTGTTGGGTCGCACCGCGCTGAATCGCTTCAAGCCTTCCTTTACCTTCTCTTTAACTTCGGTATAGTCGATCTCCTGCACGTTCTCACTGCCCATGAGGGCCACGAGCTTATGGGAGAGCACACCCTTTGAGCTTGTTCTACGTATCGATTGATTGGGTGCAATCAATGGCACCAATGCATTTAATCTATCATCGCCTTTGAGGGTAGACATTTCGCGCTCTTCGGATCTTCGTTTGATTTCCATTACTGGAATAAATTCGTTAGCCCTACCTTTAACTAGCTGTATAAAAGAATCGTTATTTTGGAATTCCGGCTTGAAGAAATTCTGTACATCCATTCCGAGCTGTTTTATATAGCATGACTCCACGCCAATGATGTCCGTATCTGTGGTCACCCATGTGGTCTTCTTATCGGATCTTACTTCGTATGTCTGGTAACTGAGACGATTGGCAATGCCCACTAGGGAGTTTTTCCGTGCCAGCCCATAGGGTTCTATCTTGCATCTGGGACGTACACAAGGAGTTCGTGAATTAGGCACCCTGTCCCTAGTCTGTGCTTTGGAGCTTGTGTGACTCTACGAAGAGGTTATAACTCAATATGAGAATGGGGCAAACAACTAACTTACCATTCTGAAGAATACTACATATAAATTAATTACTTTAGAACTGGATTTCCGAATTTATATTCAAATAAAAAACACCTATGTAATGTTCAATTGTAAGTATAAATCTGGGCTTACTATGTCAATAGATTAAATAGGTTTAGGGAAACTTCGTGTTCTACTACTTTGATGCCTTAACTTTCCATCAACTTTGAAACTAAGTTTACGAGCAGCCGGAAAATCATTTAAGTCTGATTGGGGCTTTAAGTGAAGTGCATGGATCATTTCTTTCCGGCAATCTGCTGATGTTTTAATACCTGAACCATCTTGGTTATTATTGTTGCTGCTGCTGTGGCTGCTGCTGTTATTGTTGTTGTTATCGCCGCCCGTGTAATTTGTGTGCCACTTCAGAGCGTAAAACTTTCAAAAAGTCATCAAAAGTTTATGTGTAGCCAGGACCACCTAAGTCCAGACTTGATTCCTTCCGGCATTTTGCGTACTTTGCATATGTTTTTCGGTCGAATTTCCAGCTCCGGACGACTTTGAAACTTTTTTTTTTTTTCTTATATTAAAGTATTTCCGAGTTCATTTGGGGAAGGATAATTTTATGTGACGCGACTTTAAGTTCCCACTATGCCGTCGCTCGACGTTCTCGGGTTGCTCTGGAGTGCGGGCTAATTAGCCGATGCCAAAGGAAAAGCACTAAAAGGAAACTGATTCGATGCTATCGAGCAACGCGTTACACTCGCTCTCTCTCTATCTCTCACTCTATGCCTCTCTCTCGCTCTGTCTCTCTTTTTGCTCTCTGCTGGTCAGCTTTGGCAGTTGGTAGTGCGCTTTGTATTTCTGCTTCGTTTGCGCCGCGTTGTAATTGCAAAAGTTTATCTTTATCTGAGCCACGGGCAGCTCAGTAGTGCCGGCAAATGGTCGCATTAAAGTAATTACAGGCCCTACCCCACCGCGCCTCTCTCGTCGGGCGGCCGGCCAAGGCACCGGTTCAAGATGATGCGACTCTGCGTTAATTTTTAACCCGCTGAATAGAGCATGAACCAGCTTTGACTTGGGTCCCACTCAAAGCAAGCTGTAATTGCAAGCGCGCTTGGGCATTAGCTTAGCAGCAGGTTGTCATTTCAGGAGGTACCACAGCACTACCAGCTGTATGCAGTTAGGGTATTCAGCTTTGTAGGGGTACATACAGGTACTCCTTCTTCGATAGTGTAGTGAACGCATAGAGGGTGCTTCACTTACCCAAGTGCAAGGCTGCACCCTATGCACCTAGGGGCTAAGGACCCTAGACCCTAAAGCCTATGCACCCTAGAGAACAATCAAAGGAGAGAACCGTATAGGAAAGCAGCTGACTATAGACGGATAAAGAGCAATGCACAAGGTACTCCGCACTAGTCACTGGGTACTGCCTTTCAACTCGAGAACTTAATTAAGTTTGCCGAAAATACTTGATGGAATAATCGAAACTGAAGTATTGCTTTGCTGTTCGGAAAGATAAGCCCAGATATGCCGCAAACAGACAAACAGACATACAGACAGACAGACAGGCAGGCAAACTGGCATACAGATAGACAGACAGGACAGACAGACTGAGCCGCAGACAGACGAAACGGGCATGCAAAAATCGGTAGCCTAGAAGCAAGTAAACATTTTGTTTGTGCAAAAATGTTGTGTGATTTCCCCACGGAAATTGATGATGGTGTTTGCTGAGTCGCAAACGTGTTGGAGGAGTTAAGCAAAGCGCCTGGGCTCCGCCCGAGTGCCCGGAGAGGCCACCCGAGAGCCCACCTACAGTGAATTTGTCATTTCCAGTCTAAACGTGCGGACAAACAGAGTCGGTACTCGGCAGGCGATCGTTGGCTGGCAGGGCGAGTGGGGAAAGGGGAGTGGGGAGTGGCGGCGAGGTGGGATAACGGAAAAGCGGAGCTCGAGTATGGCCAGTGCCAGTTCGGTTCGTTCGTTCGTTCGATGGCTCGTTTGTTTGCACGGATGTCAGCAGCCATAACAACGAGCAGGGGGAATGGAAAGGGGGGGTGTGTGGAAGGGCAGTAGGACGAAGGAGAGACAGGGGTGCGCAGGCTGGAGGAAGTTTGCGAGCTGGTGCTGGCGTTGGCGTTGCCGTTGTAGTCGACTGGGACGCGCAGTGCGTGTCGCTTTAACAAACCGGAAGTTACATGCGATGTAATGAAAAACGACAGAGCGGAAGTAGCAATGGGGCACCCAGTAGCCAGTACAGCAATACCCAGAATCCAGAGCCGAGAACTGGAGAACCGAAGTACCCAGAACCCGCCACGTAGGCCCGTAGGCCTTGGGGACTGCCGTGACAGTTTTGTGCGTAGTCTGCGGGGGTTTGTAACTGCTGGCCAGGGTATTGGTAAGCCGGGACAAAGGGCGACAGAGAGAGAGAGGGCGTGAAAGAAGGGGAAGGTGGGTAGGAAGAGGCCCAGAGCTGCTCTCGATTTGAGTTGCCTTAACGTTCCTGGTATTTATAGACAATTGGTTCGTGATTGTTGACAGCGCCCAGTGCCGCGTGGAATGCCATGAGCATCGACATAACCATTGGCGAACAACTCTGCCCACGAGCTCTCCCCTCCCCGCCCCCCATCTCCTACCACGTCCTCATACATCCAGACTAAGCGCTGTGCGTAGGCATTTTTTGCATGCCTCATAAAAATGCTACGAAATATGCTCGGGCTGCACGAGCTTGGACATGGCAGGCAGGAAATAGGAAATAGTGTGCAGTTCTGTATTTGGAAATTGATTTAGCGCTCCTGACCACGGCAAGAGTGGACAAATTCCGCCATGGGCTTGTTCCGTGCATGCATACTACGTATCTGTTGCCTGCACTCTTTGGTTATCCGTCGAGGCATAAGCTCACGTAAAGTATTTTACACCCATTCCAACAAGTCGGTGGGGATTGAAACCCTGAGCAGAAGTGTGTGCAGTTAATTGGAGAGCTTAGGCCCACACTGTCTGGTTAGCATTTCCCAAAAGTAGGCTGGGGTGTACTAAGTAAAACCCGTTGGGTTGTTAGAATTTCAAAGTCAACTCAAAATTATCGGTACAATTTCATAACTTAATTTATAATTATGGCCGAAAGCAACACAAATAACCAATGGTCATTTACGGATACAGTTAATTTGACGGACAAAAAGGAGGAAAGTTCGAATCAACTACAATCGCTGCTCGATATAAGCGACACCTCGGCCAAATCATCCGACGATCCGGTCAACGATCGATCGGAAGTCGAGCGAATTGTCCATAAAACGCTCAAGCAGATGCAATCGACGTGCTTATCCGAGAACATTGATACCCTGATGAGCTTGATTGTGCCCAAGGTAATCGGCGATCTGCGCTCCTTCGATCAACTGCACGAGGAGGTGCAATCGATTAAGCAGTCGCTCAACTCGTATATGATGCACTCGAAGTCGGTGGACGAGGACGTTGCCGAAATATTCCTCGATCTGCATAACATATACACGAAGATCGAGAAGCTGGCCAAACTGGAACCGAAGAAGACGGACGACAAGAAGTTCTACAAGCGTCTGCAGGAAGCTGAGAGCTATTTGAAGTCCAATCAGCACTTTATAACCAATACCAAATGTCAAATTGGTACCACAATTGCGTTGCCCTTCGATAAGCAACCGAACAAACCCGTCGAGGTGCCCGAATCTCATAATGCCAGAGAAATTGAGAAACAGGCCTTTCTCACGAACATGCTAATGGTCAAGAAATCGGACTTCTCTCTCAAACTCAATCGGAATAAAAGCTATTACGCTGTCGCCGAACAAGTTTTGAACCACAGTAAAAAGGAAACGGAATCGGGATAACTCTGCTTCACGAATACCTGGCACAATAAACGAAAACAAAGTCTGTCAATTACTATGGATACGTCTCTGCATATCTTTTTCTCTTTCTCTTTTATTCCCTCTCTGCCTCTCCTTTATTTGCAACCTTCGGCGTGTCTCGATTTTGGTCCTCAAGTGCTCGACAAACAATACGAAAGTGCAAATTTATGTGGTAAGCCACTTGGTACAAAAGCAGCAAAAAAAAAAAGATGGGGAGAAAGAAAAACCTTGCATGGCACTTTTCCTGCTTTTCTTGCTGTTGCTGTGGAACGCTCTGATTGTTACCTTGAATGTAACTGTACTTGCTGCTCTTGTGGCTGCAAATTTGCATAACGTTGACAAAGTGCAAGCGTGCTGGGAGAGCGACGGAATAGGGAAGGGTCTGAAGCTCTTTCACTCCATTAGCCTGTGCTTCGGGAATCACGATTTGTGCACATCAAATCAAGCTCGGCAGTCGGAATTTTCGAAGCAGTGGAAACCAAAGTCTTTATCCCCTGACAGAAGGTATTAGGCTACAAACATATATTGATAAATCAAGTGAGGGATTAGATCTGTAGGACTGCACATCTACCTAATATAATGAAATCTGCTAGCAATCCTTCCGCTGACAAGGTCTTAGGTTAGGTAAGATTCCCTGCTAGAACTATACATCTACAATTAATGATACATGCGAAGGGAAATTTGTTATCAACCCTTTATATATTGATAACTCAAGTGAGGGATTAGACCTGTAGGACTAGATCACCCGTTAAAACTGCACATCTACCATGAAGGAATAATATAATGAAATCTTTTAGTAATCCTTTCTTGTTTAAAGACTTACGTTAGGTAAGATTCCTTGCTAGAACTACACATCTACAATTAATGAAGGGAAATTTGTTATCAACCCATTATACATTGATAACTCAAGTGAGGGATTAGACCTGCAGAGTTAGATCACTCGTAAATCAGGAAAAATGTTTCTAAAGCCAGTATTAAAACCTTTTCTTCTCCGTTTCCACTTAAATTGTTTGCAGTTCCTCCTGTGGGTTTCCTTTCCCCAGGGAAATCCAGACTCAGAGACCCCTGACGAATGAGCTTAATTCGATTATCGATATCAATCGCACTCAGCTCCACTGGGGTCGGGTGTCTTGAGAGGTGTCGATAATTGATTTTAGCAAACGCTGCAAACGATTAATTGTGTGTGCAGTGTCCATGGCACGAAGCCCCGATGCCCGGGATGAAGCTGGAGGGGAGAAGGTACGAGGCGCTGCCACAGAATCCCCCGTATCACATTTATTGCCCCGGCAATTGAAGCTGGGTGCTTCGCATTTCCATTGTTGTCTTTTTTACTGCTGAGCCAGGCAAGTTGTGTGCACTCAAAATAATAGCACAGCACATAGAGGACAAGTACCCGGACCTACTTCAGGATGGAGTGGGGCTGCTTCAGCTCCTCGCCTGCTGCTGATGCTGCTGCTGCTGCTGCTGGGACTGTGCCTGACTGCAGCCCGTAATGGCAGCATTTACTCAATTTTAGTACATAGTAAACGTATTTCTTTTACGGGCCCGAGGTTATTTGTGCAGCACAGGCCAAGCTGTGCTCCACACTTTTAGCCCTCCGTATTGCTTCCCCCCTCCCCGCACAGTGCACAGTGCCTACTTCCATTCGTATTCACAAACATAAAGCTACTATATCCTGACACAATATAAACGAAGTTCGTTTCCTGAGTGGCCATTTAACTGCAAGGCTTTTCATATGTCTGCTGGGATCGTCTCTCCCGCTCCCAGTCTCTCTGCAATCCACCCACTTGTCCGTGCTCTCCCGGTTAAAAACCTTAGTAAATACGAACTCGCAGACAAATATGATAAAGCACTCGCCTCGCCAGGGCTGCTTCGCCTGCTGCCACTGCAGTTGTTTTTAATTGCTTCGAAGTAAACACAGAGCATGCCCCTCGGTTGTCGGACATTCATAAATATAATTGCCAGTCGGTCAGCCGGGCCGGCTTCTCAAAAGATATAGTGCCACGCCTGCTCCCGTCATGCCTCCCAAAACGTACCGAAACGCCGTTTAATTTAATGCCACGATTTGTCAGATTACGATTTTAGTATGTTTCTTTATTGCGGCACGAATCAGAGCTTGAAACGTTTTATTCGCGAAAAGATACATTTAATATATATATACTATTATAGAGGTACAGCTATGTCTGTGTAAAGATACTTGCTCAAAAGTCACTTCCAATATAGTATATAGTTCCAAAATGTCTTGCAAGAACTGTTGATACGCTTTTGAGCTGGAGAAAGAGTTGGTTTGATGAGGTTACAGCTGGTTTAAGAATGGTTAGAGGTTTCTTTGAATAAAGCATCGGCAGCATACTCCTTCCAAAATATATATATTCTCGAATTGCCACGGTAGTAACTATTATGTATTTCCAGATTTTCCCTACTCCTTCCCCTACTTTATTATGCTCATTTTGCGAATAATAATTCATTTTCCATACGCTAGAAGCTTAAACTCTAAAATACTATTGCAACTATTCAATGAATTAATGTAAAATAATAAAGATATTTGTAATTTGTTGTGCAGTGTTGCTTCCATAAATCCAACACAATCTACGAATGACTTTTTGACTACAACAAAAAAATAAAGTCAAATGAAAAACCCCCGCTTTTTGGGACAAAGGAAAACTCTAGGGTAGGTGGGCGTGCCACAGCTGTATTAGACCATAAATTTTGTCAAAAAGTAAACAGTAAATAAATGTTTATTGTTTTCATTGTTGTTTCCGGCCAGCCGGACGCAGGGACGGACGAGGCTCCCTCCAGCTGTTTCGCAATAATTATTTAACATTTAACATTGTTTAGTCGCGTTTTTGTGTTCGCGCAGCGGCGGCGGCGGCGGCGGCTTTGTTTGTTGTAAAGATTTGCGCGATTTGCATTTGTGCAAGCGATTCATGAATGATTCATGAGTATTCAAACAGATGCTAACAATGAATCGATTTTTACACAGAGCCATGTAGAATTTTCAGACATATTAAATGCGGATTTTTAGAAAGCATCGCAGGAACCAGAGAGAGAGAGAGAGAGAGAGAGAGAGGGAAAGAGAGAGAGAGGAAGCAATTATTTTAAACAATTTGTTATTTGGGGAACTAAAAACTAGTACAAATTCAAATGCAATGCAACTTTACCATGCTTCCAAGACGACTATACAAATGAGTATGTGATAGTTTCTAACCTAAGGTCTCAAAGTGCACTTTAATGCTCTGTATACTGTTGATATTTGGAATAGTAAATGCATATGAATACGAAAATATGGATTTACCTGTGAGTATACTGTACCTTAGGCTAGTCGACCTAATTCCTTTCGGAACTGCAAAGAGACTGCTTTGTTTGGCACGTAATCATCGTGCTATTTATGGAATCATAAAGTTTGCGCAAAAACTTTTCTTGATTTCTACGCTTGTGTAGATGGCTTAAGCAGAGGGTATTAGCCAAGAAGAACGTACCAATGCGGTCTTCATTTGTGGCCTGCTTAAATATTTAGAAGTTTTGTTCGCTGTTGAGCGAATTCCATCTCCGTCTCGCCCCCTTGCTCGCTGCCAATCGCGCCAGTCAGCGTCAAATGCAAATTTAATGGTCTATGAAAAAGGTAGCTGGGTAAATGCTTTTAACCACATCCGTTGCCATTAGATGAACTACCAGCGAGATGCTGGCGAACAGCAGCAGCAGCAGCAAAACAACAACAATGGAAAATGACGCCAGTGGAAACGTGAAAATCAATGCGCATTAGTGGCCCGGCGTTATTTCATCTTATTCTCCGCATAGCACGGCAGCCGCATCGCTAATAGCATATCAAATAGAGGTTGCCAGGCCTTCCATCTCCAGCTCCGGCTGCACCTTGAACATTCCGTCTTGGCCTGCTCCTATAACATTCTGCAGTGAAAAGTCGTTCAGGCTCGGTCAAATCAACCGCAAGGCTCATCAATTTCAATAATATAACTGAAACACTGAAATCTTAATCAATTCCCAGCTACGGTAGGCACTACCTAAAGCGAAAGCGAAAGGCAAGTGGACAATACCTGATCAAAGCAAGCGAGACTTGAGTAAAAATAAGCAAGAAAGAAACTTTTACTCAAATTAGTCATTCAATTTAGGCTGACCATACTGTAATCTTATTGCTCTGCCACAGTAGGCGCTGCCTGCAGTGGAAACGAAAATGGAAACGAAATTGAAAATATTTAAGCACAGAAAGAGATTCATGATATATAATAAGCGAAAAAGCTGCATAAACTCAAATTGAATAAATAGTAATCCCTTTTAGGCTGACCTGCAGTGGAAACGAAAAGGAAATTGAATATATCTAAGCAAAGAAAGCGATATATGATAAATAATTAGTGGGAATGCTGCATAAACTCAAATTGAATAAATGGGCACTCCTTTTAGGCAGACCATGCTATAATAGGTGAAAAAGAAGCTTTAACTAAAATGGAATAAATGGTAATCTCTTTTAGGCTGACCATGCTGTAATCTTAATGCTCTGCCACAGTAGGCGCTGCCTGCAGTGGAAAGAAAGAGGAAATTGAAAATACCTAAGCAAATAAAGCAATATATATTAAAAAAAATTTAAGCAAGAAAGCTGCAGAATTTCAAATAAAATAAATGGTAATCCCTTTTAGGCTGACCATGCTGTAATTATATTGCTCTGCTCGCCCGATATGCAATGCGAAATGACAAGCTCGGCTGAGTATCGTATCGGCTATCGGGCTGGGCAACAACAACTGCTGACGGAGCGGGACGAAGTATTTTTCCTTCAGCTGTGGGATGAGAGTTTCCACTTCGTCTGCTTCTTCTTCTGCTTGTGCCATTCGTGCATGCAATCCACACACACACACACTCGCTAGACAGGCAATGCATTCAAGCGCAAATTAAGCTTGACAAGCAAAAATTAAACTGTGCATTTGTATGTGAGTGTATCCGTATCTACGCCTGTCGCTTTGTATCTTCATCTCTTCCAGTGTCCCTATCTCTCTCTCTCTCTCTCTCTCTCTTTCTCTCTCTCTATGTGCTTGTTTAGCAAAATATAATTTCTTCATGTACAGTTCATTAAACAGAGCAGACCCAGTTGAAGTCGGGTAGTTCCGGCAACTGAGTACCAAATAAATATGCAAATCGAAAAAGGAATCTTAAAAAAAAGGAAACAATTCAGATTCAGTGTAACAACTCTATATTAATACAAATAAGAGGGAAACTAGCTCTCTCTCTCGCTCTCTCTCTCTCTCTGATCTCGCAGCCAGCAATTTATTATATGCGCCTAATGAGTTATGGTCTGGTTGGGTCTCTTCAATAGCGACAACTTATTGAATTAGAATGCAGATAAATTCATCGTATGCGCTCGCAGTGCAGGCCTGAAACAATAGAGACATAAATCTCACTTGACGACCCATGCCGAACCATAAATAAGAAGCACTGCAACATAATTTTTATCGTGCAAGTGGAAACGGCAATCAGACAAACAAAAAATGACAAAGGATAAGCGTGAGTGAGAGTGAAAGAGCGAGCGCTTTTGCTTTTGTCTCTTTATGTCGCTGGCATTCGAAAGGCCATAGGCGTCAAAGCACTTAACCGCTAGACATAAAGACACAAAGACAAATCCCCCTAAAACTGAACTCCCGAACCTCGAACTCCTCCCCCTCCCTGTGCCACCAATACACCCCAAACTCAATCCCAATCCCAATTTCCGACAATGACAGCCATAAAATGTCTGCTTGTTGTTTTTGTGTTTGCTTTGCTTTTTTTTTTGCCTTTGCTTTTGTTTGTTTTTTTTAGGCCTAGCCCCGTCGAGCACTTCTTCTGCTCGAATCCAGCCATAGCATAGATATATAAAATATATATTTGTATATAGTATTTTTTGCTTTTCACAACTTGACATTGAAGCGCATTAGCTCTGACATTCGCGTGAGATTCACAATGATTATGATTCGTGAGTGTTGGCATCGGCCCCTCACAGCCGCTTCTTCCTCTCTCTATCCCTCCCAATCTCTCTCTCTCTCTCTCCCGTTGCTTTATTATTTTCCCTTGGCATGACTTCTGCACTTTGCGTCAAGTTGGAGAAGAGAAATTAATACCAGCGACGGGGGCAAAGTGCAAGCTCATCGCGTTCTTATCAGTGCAGCTGCTAAACACAAGAACTAAGTGCTCCGCATGACTCTGAATCTCTGAGTCCATAGAAGTGACTCGGATTCAATGGCATAATACGCTCCATTTCTCGCCTCGGCTAGATGGAGGAATGGTGTGTGATAAGCACAGTACTTATGTGGCTACAGATTGCCTGAGCTACCAGTTGCTTAAAGGTGATGTAGTTAATTAGAGCGATACGGGGATTTATGATTAGGTCTTGCATTCTTCTCCTTACTTCTTAAAGCTCTTCATTTCTTCACTTAACACTACTCAGGAGTACTTCTGTGATCTGAGGTATCTTTTGTTGCTTTAACCTACTCAATTTACAGAATAGATCAGTTCAAAGTTCTTCCATGCTTATGTCGTTAGGTCATTCTTTCGTTTCAAGCTTTCCTCTCGTATTCTCATTACTCTTCCCTCTTCGAGTTGATCTGAGAACGGTTTGACACAGTTTTGTGAACAGATAATGAAGAACAGATGGAAAAGGATCTATGATTAGGCCTTTTCTTTCTTTTTTTTCCTTTAACTCTAAGCATCGCTCTGAGAACAGTTTAACACATTTTTGGGTACAGTTTGTATACCTCTATTCATCTAAGTAGTTTCAAATTTAGATTCGATCTTGGTTTTCATTCATTAACAGTTCGCAGTTTACCGTTGAAATTTCTAGAAGTAATCCACGAGTCTGTAGGCAACTGGGAGAAATCCCATCTATATGCAATCAGTAAACATGCTCGCAAGGCATTCATAATGCAGTCGCACTCGAAGGCAAGTGGAAATTATGTCAAAACAAACGGCACGTCAAGTCATTCAGCTTGGAGTGGGACAGACAGAGAGATTGAAAGACAAACAAATAGACAGACAGGCAGACAGACAGACAGACAAACCGGCAGGCAGGCGGGCAGGCAGGCAGATAAGCAGGCCGACAGTCAGTTAGTCAGCTAGGCCATCGGTTAGTCAGTCAGTCGATCAGTCATGCAGTCAGTTAGACATGCAGTTAGTCACTCACTCACTCACTCACTCACTCACTCAGTCAGTTAGTCAGTCAGTTAGTCAGAGTGTTAGCCGCGGCACTGCGACTAATATGAAATGCAGCGAAACGAGCGCATGTCGGTGTCGGCATCGGCGTGGGTAAAGGATCCAAGGGGAGGGGGAATGCGGGGGCGGCAAGTGGGTTGCGATGCGCGTCAAAGACACAAGAGCTGCCATTTATCAGTGCCCAAGCAATCTGCGAATTTCCACGGTGCTCGCTTTTATTTATCCGCCATTTACAAAATCTTGTGGGGTCGCCGGGCGCCTCGGGTTGCCTTCTGCGAGTTGGATTTTGTGTTAGGGTTGGGTAGGGGGTAGCGGTTCGGGGGGTTTACTTTGTGCAATTGCAGCGGTGCAGCTGCAGCTGTTGTTGCCGCCGTTGCATTCTAAGCTTTTCTACATATGTCTGCCTGCATTTGTAAGGATTTGCCTTGTCTTCTTCATCTACGACTGCGCGCTCTACCTCTGCCCCTCTGCCACTCTCTTCCCCTCGCTCTGTGTGTGTGTGAGTTGACTTCATTCAAAAAAGTTAATTCATAAATCGCACAAAGCGCACAGATACGAAAGACGCACATGATATTCCGCATGCCGCCTTGCCCGATCCCGCCTCCAACCTCCTCGCTCGCATATGCAAAACGCATTTAGTCCCTAAGATAAAAGCTCGCCTGCAGCGGCTGCCTCAGTAGCTGTATTTGCGCTTACAGAGTGGAAAAAAGCAGCAGCAGAGGGTAGCAAGGGTAGAGTGTGTGCCAGGGGGAGACCTGGGCAAATAAAAGATTCCTATCAGGTGGCTCTTATGGCGCATGAAAGTACTTAAATTTGTTTGACTTGCATTTGCCAATGGCAGGTGGAGTGGGTGTGGGAGCGGGGCGAAGGTGGTTGAGTGGTTGTGGGAAATGGAAAGGTTTGCTTTCCCTGTATTGTAGTTGGTTTGCATGGGCTGACTTGTGCTTGTTGCTTGTCATTGTGGTTGGCCTTTCGCTTCCGCCCGCCCCCCACTGGCTGGCCCACAATTCCCACTCATTATGCATAAAAGGCAATTCACAACTCGAAAGTCACGAGACTCACGACATGTTTGACTTATTCTCATCGCTGCACATTTTGTTTGCGAATGCGTTTAGCAGATTGGCTCAATAAGATATGGAAACAATATGCATATCCGAGTAGCTGTGGCGCCGGAAAGTGCCATAAGTCACGATAAGGAGGTTACGCTCAGCTGTTTTGCAAAGAAATTAGTAATAATAAAGGCGATTTCAATGGGAAAGATAATACGTTAAATAAGAATTACTGCCTAACAGAATTCTTGAATGATCTCTTGCCTAACAGAATAAGGCAGGCACGTTGTCAGCCTAACAGAGTTGATCCTTTCCTTACAGAATGACAGAGAAACTGCGAGGTTGCTAACAGTGAGTGTTACTGCTAGTTGACAGAGGCGTTACTACTCCAAAGGAATAACAGAAGCGCGCTTAACAGATGTGCTCATATCCTTCAGAGTAACAGAAGAGAGCTTAACATAACTATTTAACATAGCCATCTAACAGCAATGCAAAACAGCGCTTAACAGTGTGGCTTTTTAACAGAATCGATCAAACCACAACAGGGTGACTGCAAGACTTAGTTACGATAGCAATTATTACAGTGCTGGCAAATATAAAATGACAAATGCAAATGGAATTTGAATTCTAATTCAATTTATAATATTTTTAATATACCA
Source organism: Zaprionus inermis (assembly GCA_018151445.1). Classification (NCBI taxonomy): domain Eukaryota; kingdom Metazoa; phylum Arthropoda; class Insecta; order Diptera; family Drosophilidae; genus Zaprionus; species Zaprionus inermis. The sequence continues at coordinate 3,978,821 of JAECXD010001696.1, forward strand.
CATATTTATTTAACTTAAATTTACAAAGGTAGAATTACTTACAACTCGAACACCATTATATTCTATTTTCAAAATCTGAACAATCAAATAATTTCAAAACAATGTCAACCCATTGTCACTTCACATAAGCAGCCCACGAAATGGCCAGCACTATGCCGTCTATAAAGAGCCCCTTGTCATATGTCTGCGTGACTTTTCCAGCAGCAAAGCGCACAATGAGGAAGTGAATCTCCGAGAGCAACAACAAAAGGCATCCACACTTGAGGCGAGCAAGGCGTTGGGTTCTTTGTGGCGCATTAAACTCACGACTCAAGCCCTTTTGGGAAAGAGAAAGAGAGAGTGGGCGAGAGATAGAGACAGTTCTCGCTGGCCAGAAGCAGTACGTGATTTTATCAAAGAAAAGCAGAACGCGGCGAAATACATATTCCACTTTCGTGCTGCTCTCTCGCCCCTCTCGTCACTCACTGTCTCAGCTGAGTGCCCAGAGGCTGCGTCAAAATATGCCGCAATCAGGCTGCAAAACATTTTCATTTATATTTAAATACAAGAAAGCAGCAGCAGCAACACAGCCAGCAACAGCAGCAGCAGCAGCAGAGGCAGCAACAGCAGCAGCATTTTCGATTATGTTTAGATGCTTTTCGGGGGCAGCTTATCGACGCCCACGCACGCCACGCAAGCCGTGAGGGAAGTGACGGGTGGGGGGGCACGGGTATAGCAGGGATGGGCAGGGCAGGGCAGGGCAGGGCAGGAAGTATCTGCTGCTATGTGGGTGCCATATTTATTGCGTTCCATGATTTATTATAATTTTATGCATGAATCTGTGCAAAGTGGTGGGCGTGGCCCTAGGTAAAATGAGCTCAGTGTGGCCAACGTTTTGACATTACCGAGTGCACGGTTCCCGCTGCCCGTCCACCCCCTCAACGCTATATCTCCATCTCGCCAGCGCCCTCGCATTCTCTGCACATCATTAGCATGTCAGCCTGTCACTCTGTGCACCCTGAGCACCCTGTGCACCCTGTGCATGCGCGCATTACAAAATGCATAGCATACTTTTGTGCGCGCCAGCAAATTCAATCACTGCAAATAGCAAAGCAAAAGCGAACGGAGTCAGCTAAGAAAGCTGCCCCCCAACGAGACTTGATATGCATAATTAAAATATTTATACTTATTTTAGTAAATTATGATTAGCAGGGCAGCAGGCTTGCTCGATTTGCTTATATGGCATGCAGCTCACACCCACTCCCCACTCCTCCCACGCTCTCGCATATTTCGCCAGCAGCAGTCCCGGCAATAGGACAGTCAAAAACACACTCACACACACACGCAGCTCAAGCAGCACATGAATATTTCACACGCTTGCAAAAGCAGTCGGCAAAAGTGAAAGCAAATGCAAAAGGCCTGCGGATTATCACACTCGATAGTGCCATTGATATGTGTTCCTGTTGTTGTTGTAGTGTTTGCTGAGCTGCTGCTGTTGTTATTGCCGGTGACGGTGTAGAGCTGCGTCTGCTCATTAATTCATATGCCGTCACTTTTGCTCATTGGCAATTCATGCAGCCCGAGGGGCCGCAGCGCTCGCCAGGCGGGCCAGTTAAAGGTTAAGTGCCATCCCCCGTCTCGCTTGAACATGCGTAATTGCCTCACAGGCTGACAGTACGGAGTGTGCAGTGGGGGGATGCATGGATATAAATAACCGCAATTGTTATTCGATTAGACATGGGTGTAATGCCAAGGGCGGCCCTTCCAGTCAGCAACACCATTTGAGAAGTGTGGAAAATATTTATGCAAGATTAAGTAAATATTTTATTTGATTATAAAAAATACTTATATATATATATATATATATATTGGCTGGTACGTCTATTTTTCATACCTCTACAACTGCAAGTGAATTCGTAGTGAATTTACCAGAAATAGGTCGTTTTTCTGTTCATATTCCTCATGCCACGCTTTTCGTTACCAAAGTTCAGCGTAACAGAGGAAACGATTCCTATCAAATTTTTAGTGCATATCGGGTGGATCTGAGATTTTGCCAACATATATACTTCATACTCATAAACTTACTAGATAATTTTCTAATGCATTAACAGATGTACTTAGTGCTTATTAGAAATAGGTCGTTTTTGATTCCACGGTGTTGCTATCGTTTTATTTTAAGTGTCGCTTTTTGAGTTCGTAGCTGGATTTGTTGAATAACTTAAAATACTTTCAGAAGACTTGGGAGACACGTGTGTCAAGCCAGTTCCATAGCAAGTGACCAGGACCCGCTCTAGCCGTCCTCCCCCTTCACCACGAGGTGTGGCACAAGTGTGCGACAGTTTGCAGGAAAATTTCCCAAAATTTCAATTTGAATTTTGTTGCAATCTTTTCGGCTTGTTAACGACCGTTTACGGCAAGAGGCGAAAGGGGTAGCTGAAATTCAGAAGGGGGCAGGCATCCAAAGTTTTCCACTCACTTCGACTTCGTTCCGAATCGGTCTATTTCAAAGTGTTTATGCGGTTATAAAATAAAGCAAAGTCAAAGTTTTTGATAAACTTTTAGCCACAGCAGCAACAGCAACAGCAGCAGCAACAGCGGCAACAACAACAACAGCAGCAGCAACTTCTGTGCTTGTCAGTTGCCAACTGAATTGGGGGCAGAAGGCCGAAGGGGGCGTGGCTTTTTCATAAATTGAAAATTGCACATTTCAAAAGCGTTTTCTCACAGCTTTAATCAAGACGCCAGACAGACAGGCCAAGAGGAGAGAGAGTGAGAGAGACAAAGAAAAAAGAGACAAAGACAGCTAGTAAGGCAGAGAGAGGGAGAGAAAGAGAAACATAGAGGTAGATAGGTTGAAGCAGAGAAAGACCAAAGTCTGCGAACCCAATCAATAAGGCACAAAACAATTGTGTTGTCTGCTTCGATGGGTGAGTGTGTCTGTGTCTTTATGCCTGTGTCTATGTACGTATGTGTGTGTGTGCCAGGCAGGATATTAGATAAATAGGCGCCAGGCACGAATACTCAGGCTGACCGCACGTCCTATTGCGTTGGAGGCAACGTTGGGCAATGTCTTAATTGATTTAACACGAAATCAGTCAAACGATAATCGAAAATTGCTACGCAAACTGTTTGATTACATGCAACGTGGCCAGGCCACGGCCACAGTTCCACACACCCACACCTACACCCACACCCACACCCATACCCAGCTCCGGAACCGGCTCCGACGACGGCAACTTAGCCCACCTCGCACCTTGGCCCCGCTTGCGCCTGCCACGCATATCGAGCCCATCAATTGACCAGGCTCGTATCTTGTACCTCATGGCCACAGCTGCAGCTCCTTTCTTCCGACCCCCCCCACCCCTTTACCCGCGCTACTGCCACAATTCCTGAACCAGTTCCAGTTCCACCTTCATCCGGTTTAGCAACGCTTCGGCGACTTCCTTCACAAATAACGGGGGCACACGTTGACAAGACAAAGTTGTCGCTGTCGGTCTTCGGGCATAATTGAATTTCCCCAATTTACGGCAACGCCCCGCCCACCCACTCCCCTACCCTTCGGCCCAGCCAATGCGTTCGTATGAGCAATTGGCGTAATTGTGAATGTTAGCCCATCATTCATAACCACACAGAACCGACTCAGCTCGACTCGAATTGATTACATTGGCGCTGCACTGGCTCGCTGAGGCTTATCAGTTCGCTTTACATTCAATTTGCAGGGAAATCCTCAAGACAAATGTCGCTTAATTAGTCAACTCGCCGTTTTCTTTGTGTCTCCACTGTTGCTCATTGTCTCGCCGATTAATGTCACACGATTTATATCTATTTTAGCACTGGGTCAACCGTTCGAATCGGTTCGCTTCGATCGAAGTCGGCTCTAATGACTGCACTGTGAAAAATTGCTTATGCTAATGGCAGTCAATGAAGTGTACACTGAAGATTATAATTAGGTTTTGTATAAATTGAAATGTCTTTGAATCACAAATGGATCAAGTGAAGCGAATGAATCAAGAATCAAGTCTTTACCGCTGTTAGTGCAATGTTAAAGTTGAAGGTCTGTTGATTAACAGAGATGTGTCGAAAAGAAAATACTATTTCGTGCAAATATACCAAAAAAAAAAACGAAAAAAACAATTAGTAGAAGCAATTATATTTTCTACAGAGATTCACAGAGAGGCCGATAAGTGTATCGCTGTTAACGCAATGTTAAGCTACTGTTCTGTTAGCATACAATCGGCCTACAATCGTTTTGAGTAATCGTAGCTAGCAGCCAGAAAGTAGCTACAGTTTAGGGTAATTTATATAAAAAATTTAAAACAAATAAATAGATTTGATTAGGGTTTTCAAACAAATACTAAATCCAAGCATATCAAAAACCATTTTAGGCTAATTTAACGGTACCCAGTGTCGACGGCAATTGATTTAAATGCCACTTAAAAATCGGTCGCTAATGCAACAAATTCCAATTACACAAAGCGCCTGTCATTAATGCCAAATAAACCCGCTTAAGCCCAAAGGCGACAGCTGTAAAAATACGATGCGTATCGACAACAACAACAATAGAGGGCGCAATGAAAAAGGGATGCTGTGTAAATATGAATACAGGCAACACACACACACATAGTATTATTAATAACAATTTCACACTGACCGCAATTTTGAAATGCCTCGAAATGGATGCTTTTTGCACATAATTCACAGGCAATTTAAATGCAGCCCCAAAACATAAACATCGCCCAAGCTCGCCGACTCACCCACTCGGCACCTTTGGCCCCGCCTCTGCCTGCGCCTGCAGGGGACCGCATTCGACCGCAGAAATATTTATTCTTTTTTGCTCGATACTTTTTGCGCCCACTGTCAAACGATTTGCAAAACCAACTGCAGCGCGTTGCTTTTTTTGCAGTTCGCAGTTTGCCTGTTCGGTTTTTTCTCAGTTTGCTGTTGTTTTTAGCGTTAAATTTAATTACTCAGCATCGAGCGAGATAAAAGGGGCTTAGACAGTGAGAGGGGGGGGGGGCGTGGCAACTATTTGAACAGCTGCCGTGCAGAAATACCACACACGGCAATGGGCTGCGAATGAGGTTTCAGTGGCGCAAAAAAGCAATGAAAACATAAACAAATAACTATAATTTAAAAAAAACGTGTGGGCGTTGCACTAATTAGAGGCGGCTTTTATTACTTAACTCTCTCTCACTCTCTATATTTGCCTCTCGCTCTCAGTATTGCCGTGTATACACTGTCTGCTGTCTAATTAATGCAATTGAAAATTATTGCGTATTGTTGGAGAAGTAATAAATAAAGCGTAATAAAAACATTGATAGCGTTTTATAACTTTATTTGTAGCCGGCAAAAGAGGGCATCGCTGAAGCCAAAATATATGTATAGCATATAATTCAAGTGAATTTACAATATCTTGAAGATATTCAATATTTAGTTTCAATCAGAAAACACCTCAAAGTATGCAACATTAATTACTGAGCGGTATATTACAGTCGAGCTCACTTGTCTGTAGCGTGTTGTAATTTATCTGCTACGATCATATTTCTCTTATCTCTTACTAATGGTTTATACTAGATCTTCAAATATTTTGGCAATAAAATGGCGTATATTTTCCGACACGCCCCACTCTGCTCGAGTCGGAGTTGAAGGGCAAGCGAGCGGGGTAGGCCAATTACAGGGACTGCGAATTTATGGCACGATTTGATTTCGCAAGCGCCTGTTTCGGCAGTTGCTTCAGTCTCCTCATTTTGCTGGTCAAATGTTTGCGGAGCACGCATTGAATTTAATTAATTTAACACGAAAATCATTCAGGCGATATTTCCGAAACTAAGCGAGAGACTCGTGGAATGGCTTATTGACATGCCACGCGGGCGGCGGGGGTGTGCAAGTATCCAAGAATATCCTTGCCGAGCAGAATAAACAAAAGGTGGCATAAATCTCAGGGTGCGGGAGCGGGTAACTGGACACAAGAAATTAGCGAATAGGTGTGTGTGTGTGGGTGTATTTGTGTGCGTGTGTGCGTGTGTGTTGATGTGTGTGGCTAACTAAATAATCTTAATCGGAAATTAAGCCCATCGAGTACATTGCCGAATTGCCAATTAAGAGTTTGGAATTGGATAAATCACGGCCAGAAATATAAAGTTAGATAAAGTCGTTAACCTAATGGGTTAATCATGTTTCTCATCCTTTTCGACGAACAGAGAACTTTATTTACAATAATTCATACGCTGTAAAAATACCACATGGTAGATTAATTGAGTGTCGCGAGGATACAAACGTATTTTGATAGATACACAAGTATTTTATGAATACCAGGTGAACTCATAGATTTAAATGTCTATTGTAGTATCACTTGAAATATTTAATAAATCAAATACATTGTATATATAATATTTAATAAATCAAATACATTGTAAATTAAATATTGAATAAATCAAGTACATATTATATAAAATATTTAATACATCAAATACATTTTAAATAAAATATTTAATAAATCAAATACATTGCATATTGTAGATACAGTAGGGTCTCGTTCTGTTTTTTTAGGTATCTTGTGTACAAAAATATATCTTATACATTCATATATACAATAAGGTACTAAAATATTGAAAAATATCTTGAGATTAAAATATCTTGAATAAGAATTTCTCTTTTTCAGATTCATATCCTGTGGATACAAAAAAATCTTGAACATATAAATAACTTAATACATTTAATTGAAGTAAAGATACAAAATGCGTATTATTAATGTATCTTGTTTATATAGAAGTAACTACTAAAATATAATGGGAATAAAGAATAGAAAGTATTCTTGGGATGCATATAGAGAAACTAGATGTTAAACATATAGATACTAAATTTCGTAGATACAAAAATATATTTTGCAGATACAAAAGTATATTGCAGATACAAAAATATCTTACAGATACAAAAGTCTCTTAATATAAATTTGGAAAAATACATGCAAGATTGATTGGTTTTTTTTTATCATCCATTTCCCTTAACTCGCCTGGACATTCGCTAATTGCACATCACTTGTAACGTTGCGTTTACAACTGCTCGGGACATTGTCTTGCGTATCCTTTAGCTCCGACTGCCTCTGTCTCTGCCGCTGCCGCTGCCACAGTCGTTGCCAACAGTCGGCGCATTCGGCGCTTTTATTGCACCACATAAAAATCATTAATTACAACAACTCGTCGTGAAATTTAAATGCCGCTCGCACATCGAGCAAAATAAGCGAGACAAATATTGAAAGGCAAATTGAATTTTCATACACGACGCAAAGGTGAAGCGGTGGGTTAAGGGGGGGCTGAGGGCGTTGAGGGGTGCGGCCTTGTGCGTCAGAGCGAAGTATGACACAACTTTGTACACTTAGCACAGGGAAAAAGGACAACAGGCTCGCTCCGAAGAGCCCGCCTTGTTTCTTTTTGTTTTTTTCTTTTTTTTTTGAACAGCGCAGCACTTTGTACCGGCATGGGCCACACACACACACACAGACACATGTGTACATAACGGCACCTACCCAGTTTCATTTTATGAGGGTGGCAACATTTTTGCTTTTTATGTTCGACAGATTTTCGTGTTGGTATGTGAAACATGCTGATTCCCAGTGATTACAATTGTTGTGCTGCCCGTCCGGGCCAGAGTGAGGCCAGAGTATAGCTGGGGGAGGAGGCAGCGAACAGGCAGGGGGAGTGGCAGAACGAACAGCCGGACTCGCTTGGCGAGCGAGTCCGCCTCTTGCCGGTGCCCCAAACTTGGCCTGATGCCGTAAAAAGCACAACGAAAGCAAATAAATAAAAACAACAACAACAACAACGATAACAACAACAACGATAACAACAACAAGAGCAACAACAACAAAAGCAACAACAGCAGTCAACCGTGGCAAAAATTTCGCACACAAAAAACAAAAACGTTAAAACAAGCAAGAGGAATGCACGTGTGAGGTACCAAAAATAGCTGACAGACTACTATATACCGTAGAGATTATATGGGGAAAATTTTAACTCCTTTCAAACTGCTTATAATTGATAATCCAATTTTCCAAATGGATATAGCTTCTTGACTATATAGACTTGGCTTTAAAAAAAGCAAGAATTCAAAATTTAAAAATATAGAAAACAATTTAAATTTCTTTCAAACATTTTAATTAATTGGTGTATTACATATGAAAGATAATAAAAATTTGTTATTGGGATTTCATATTCATTCAAAAGAAATTCATAAGAAATTACAAGCTTTTACAACTTTTTAAATATTTTCAAACTTCATGTGGATTATATTCAAATATTTTCAAGTTTTACTATTGCATATTCTTTGACTTAAGAAAAGAATAAAAAAATGGGCATAAAAAGCATAATACATTTTCAATTATAAATACATAAATTTGTTACAACAATTTATTAAACAACATACAAATATTTCTATATTCCACTAAGAAGTACGATTGATCCCACAGTTGCCCCTGCAGGGTATGCAGCAAATTTTTTTTATGCCGCTCGTTACAATTTTCGTGATGTTCTGCTGACAACTCAGCAGAGATCAAGTTATTACGCGTGTGTGTGTGTGGCTATGTGTATGTGACATGTGTGTGTGTATGTATTTTTGGAGAGCTTTCGACGCGGTTGTGGCGATCTGTCTGCCGGTCAAGCCTGGCTCTGTCGTTGGCCTGCATGGAGGGCGAGAACGGGAGCGGGAGCGAGACTGGGACCGGAGCCGGAGCTGGGGCCGGTGCTGGAGCCCCAGTCATGCCAGGCCGTTGACAATTAAGGTGAATGAATATTTTAATATTGGCAAACAGATTACACATATGGGCATTGGCAATGTCCAGGGCAGCCATGACTTGTGCCAGGACCTGCAGATGGACTGAAGCAGCGCTTCTGACGCTGACGATGATGCGAACGTGGACGCGGACACGGACACGGACACGGACAAGCACTAATGGCGTTAAATTTAATTCAATTGAATTGAATTGTTGTTGGCACAATGCATCAAAAGCAAACGCAACGATAAGATGCGTGTGCGGATGCAGTTGGGAAAAGGGGTGGCTCCGGCTGCGGCTGCCATGCCTTATATATTGCTGGGTTTTTTGCCTGCCTCGGCCTGCCTCTATTTAAAATAATCAAATAAAGTAAATCAACGAAATAAAATACAATTGCAGTGCACATTTACCTTGCTGTCCTTCGTACCACACCCCTTCTTCCTTCACGGAGGGTTCCAGGCTGCCATTACCTTTGTCAAATGGCAATAATTATGCCCGGATCAGCAGGGCGAAACTGAGATGGGAATGAAGACGTGGCCAGCACAAGAAGTTAATTTACTCGCACCACACAAGTCCAACCCATACGGGCTTAATATGTCGTAGAATATTTCGAGCCGCTTAATGGACGCGGATTGACAGCAGAACTGAGTGGGGATAATGATAAAATACTATAATAATAAGAATTATATTATATTACAGAATTGAAAGCCATAGAAAGATTGAATACGAGAATTTATATCTCTTATCAACCTTTATCATGTGAGACAGATAACAGAGATGTCGGTTTCGGATTGGATATAATATAATATAATATAATTCTTATAGATATGGCTTAATAATGCTAATATATTTGCAAGTTGTATACCAAAATTGCTTGAAATTTCTGAGTAAGTTAAACAATTTACAGGCATTTTTTTCTAACGAAGTCGAATTGATTTAAGATTAAATTCAAGAACTTGATTATGTATATATTATATGAGTCTTAATTTAGTGAATATACTTTTAATAACTTAACCTTCGAAATGATTAATGAACAAATCTTCTTGCTTAATCTTGAATAAAGAGAGAAATAAATAAATACTAAATAATATTGTAATATGATTCTTTAATAATAATGAAAAGATATCTTGGGCTTGGAATAAGATACTTTTGAAGTTTAATAAATGATCTTTGTCATAGTAAGTATTCTATTTAGAAACCTATAGAAATTGAGTTTTTAGTCTAACCCTCGATCATACCCAAAACTAGATAAGCTTTTTAAGGGTGAACAAGGTGACGATGTTAGGACAACAGGATTAGCGATTGTGAGAGGATGCAGGAAGCAGGCAGATCAGAATGGATGTGGGAAGGGCAGAGGGAGCTGGAGGAGCACAGTGGGCGACAACGGCCTGTGTGGAAACGTGCCAAATTTCTAATCAAAAATGCCACAAAACAGAAGCAGCGCACAAAAACTGATTGTTGCCCAGCACATGTGTGTGTGTGTGTGTGTATGTGTGTGCGAGTGTGGCTGAGTGCGTATTAGCAAGTCGACATGTCTGTGTATCTGCGTGCATGAGTGTGCGTGTGTGTGCCCGTATTGGTTGCCAAATTCAAAAGCGCTTTCTGGCTGCCAGCAGTAACAGTAAAACTTGATGAAAATCGATTTTAATTACAAAGTCAATGCGCGTAATTGCGTTGCACCTAACTCAAGTGGGCAGCCAGCACGGCGAGCACTTTGATGTATCCATCGAACCCGATACGGACACGGACACGGACACGCAGCAATTTGTAGCGAGCGAAGCAGCTTCAGCTTCAGCTTTCAGGGCAATAGTATTAACCCCAGTTGAGCCTGGCTTAGGCAAAACGGGCCAAGGAGCAAAGACTTACTTTAAGGATGTTTAACTCAACTCTCTTTCATATTAGATCTTAGTATAATCTTTTCAAACTCTGAATTTATTCAATTTTTATCGAAAAAATGATACAGATATCGAGCATGCTTAGACAGAGGCAGATCTTGAGTGGCTCAGGTATTATTTGTCTGTTCAAAAAGATTACTTTATATGAAGAGATAGATAACATGTCAATAATAAAGAATGAATTGATTGAGGAAGAGTATTTCTACTTTGAAAATAATACTACACTAGGTAAAAGCAATAAAATATTGAAGATTCCCACAGTATATCATTTACATACATATTTCCGTTTTTAATTTATTTGATTTTTCCAGGAACTTTCTTCATAATAGAAAGTCTGTCTGCATAGATTTAAATCATGATACATTTATTAAATATAATTAATAATAATTATTATTCTAATTCGCTTTTCTTACTGTAAAAATTAACGTTTTCTACATTAATATGTTCATTTATATATACAACTATTAGTAACTTAATTTAATTTAATAGTTCGAAGTTAATAAATTAATTTTTTATATGTTTAGGCATTATCCCGAACCTTACTCCTCTTGGGGTATTTTTAACCCATTCAAGCTCTCAAGGGTTAAGGCTACAGTCAGTAAAATTTTCATTGCATAATTTTGTGCGCCAATTATTGTCCAATAAGCGGAAGTGGAATGTTTGTATTTGTATTGTAACCAGTTGCAATCAATGAATTCCATGAACTTACCAAGAGACTACCAAACATCAAGCAGAGCGAGACAGAGACAGAGAGGGAGAGAGAGAGAGAGGAGGATCGTGGCGGGACAGAGGCGCGTCGGCTCGAGAATTTTTGGCGTTTGTGGTTGCCAATGTGGCATGCATATAAACTGAAACACACACACACACTCGCACGCACACTCTGCACACACAAGCTATCTCTCTGCATGCATATGCGTGTGTGTGTGCGAGAGTATGCGTGTGTGTGTGTTTGTACAGCCTGACCAAATTTACTGCACTGTTGCATGTCATTAAGGGCCGCGCATTGGTCGAGTGCAGCGCACAGTGAAATCGCTGCAATTTCGCCAACTTTCTTAAGTGAAAATACTTGCACTTTCCAGCGCATTTTCTTTGCCGAACTTGAAGTGTTATTAAACTACACGAAATTCCGTCCCGCAATAACTTTGCCTTTTGCCCAGGCAAGTCTAGTCTTTTGGCTGAAAGGGCAGCTGGCAGCTGGCGAAATGCAGGCGATACTGGCGTGCGGAATTGCCTGCTGATAAATTTAATTAAAGCATTCTCGACATACACACAAAACTTTTAGGTGCAGCAGCCGCATTATTGCTGTTGCAGTTGTTGTTGCTGTAGCTGCAGTTGTTGCTGTTGCTGTTGCTGTTGATTTTGTTGCTGCTGCATTGTCAACAATAAGCAGCATGCGCACGACTGCACAGCCAATGCATAAACAGCCTGCCCGACTCCGGCTACGCCCACCTGCCTGCCTGCCCGCCTGCCAATGCATTTGCTTGGCTGCACTCACAACAAACGCAAATTGCGAGCACATTTTTTTCGCCGTTTTATTTTCATGCAGCATACTTTTAGGGCAGCGCTTAAAGTTCAATCGCAACGGGCAGCGAGAGCGAGAGAGAGGGAAAGAGACGGTGCGAGCGACAGCTGAATCCGCTGCGCTAAAGAGTTAAAGCGTCCGCGTCAAGGCAGCGCAAGGAAGCGCAAAGCAACATCCGCCGCCATCTTGATTTAAATTAAATTTAACTTTTTTGCATATTAAAAAACTTTTGCATTTTTGATGCGAAATAAGAAAACTTTTTGGCCTCACTTTCTATACACATTTTATTTTATTTTATTTTGTTCTGTTTTTTTTTTCTTCTTCCTCCCATTTTGTTTCGTTTTACCATTTGTTTTGTAATTTTTTTTTTATTTTTGCCTGCAAATTAGATAGTGCCAGCTCGAGATTTGCTGTCGCTTTTGCACATGATGCGTGACGGAACGCGACCCCACGTAGGCGACATCATTTGCGGCCACTTAAAAAGCGGCGACCCAAAGAGCTCACATAATAGTCTGGTTCCTTTTTATGGTAAGAGATACGCCAGCAGTTGGCAATCCTTTTATAAACATTTGTGGTTAGTTTTATAGCACAATCGAAGCTTCATTTATTTGTGCTGATTCATATATATAATACATGCCATAAATATTTCGAGATTTTATGTACTTAGCTTGATTTATTAATTTATAGAGTTTTAGTTACGATTTTTGTATTCATTAATCGCGTAGATCTCTTTATATCTTCATTTAATTTCATCGAAATAAATATATTTTTCTAGACATCAATTTTTTAATCTTAAACGCCTCTTCAGCTTTCTTCTCAGCTTAATCTATCGATTAATCGAACTCTTTGTTTAATCGAAATTTCCATCGGCTTTCAATACCTTCCACATATTTTACTGACTATTTTGACTTTTTATCGTAATGCTTACCGCTTTCCTTCTAGATCCGTTTATATCTCTATCCATTTTATTTGGTTATCGCCTCTAAGATTCTTCCTCAGACCTAACTATCACTTCATCGATGTACGATAATCACTCGCCCATTCTTATCGATGTTTGCGCTTCGACTTTGGCACAGTTCTCAAGTGCAAAGAAAACTTTGGCGAAACTGTTCCCAGGCAGGTGCAGTAACTGTTCTCCGAGCCAGGCATCTGCATTATTTTATGTTGAATTATGGCAACTACAATGGCAAGTGCATGTGTGTGTAGGGTAGGGTAGGGGAATGGATGCTCTGCTCGTCGAGTGTTTGTATTTGCTGTGGGGGCGTGCCATTTGCAACGTGTTTTATTTACAGACAAAGAAGGCGTGCAAAAAATTAGCAGTACCTACGGTTGGTAAGTGCTGAAGGGAGTGGGAGAGCAGTGGGGTGCAGGGGAGAGCAGCAGGAAATCCAAACCAAATGGCTGCGCACAGGTAAACAAGCGAAACACGAAATCCAAGAGCCTGTGCCTGTGGATGGGCCTGTGTCTGTGCCTGCTCGGTTGCAGCCCCAACTTGCTTATGAAGATTTATGTGTCGCTGTTGTTGTTGTTGTGCCGCCAGCAACAGACAACAACAACAATAACAAAAACGAGAACTAGAACTATAAGAAAATCACCTAACAAATACGTGAGTATTGAGCAAATTTCTTGTGGTAAATTCTCCCTCTTTATGCCTTCACTAAAAATAGATTTAATAGGGTATAAGAGAGAGGAAGGGAACTAATTGTTGCAGCTGGAAATATAATTCTACAATATAATAGGATGCGTGTTAAATATATATAGATGGACTAAGGATATTTAGCAATATTAGGAGGAATATCTCTTCATATCTCTTTCCTTCATTTAATATTTTTTCTTGTTCGCATATTCACAGTGTACCTTTAGCATATAATATCAGAGAAAGAAAGGAAAGAATATTATGCTTTGTGCATAGATCTAAAGACACTTGGTATACCGGGGAAAATTTTCTTCCATATCTTTCATATGTCTCTATAACTTTTTTCGTATTTGCCATAGTCACATCTTTGCAGAGTATCTTTAACACGTGACACTAGTTCTATGAAGTAACACAACTATTCGTATCTTGGGCAACAGTTCTAAAAATGCTCTTGTCCCCGGGCTACTTGATTCCTGTGCTTTATAGCTATGGAGCTTGAAGCATCATGCACACAACAACTCAGGGCACTATCGATTTCAAGCCAAAGCATTATCCGTAACAGCTTAGTAATATCTATACAAGATTTCGATTCGTTTAACTTAAATCTGAACTCCCTGACTGCTGCTTCAACTGGATCTGTGTCTGAGGCAATAAATTTCAAGTCATAAACATGTTGAGTACGCGTCGCAGTCCCCGGGCCCGGCCCCGCCGCCTGCCAGATACTTATGACCTTTTCGCAGTTTTTTAGCCGGAAGTGATTTGCGCTTTTGCTGTTGCGACTTTTAGCCGTTTTCTGCCATGTTCGGGCTGCGCATTTGATAAATCAAACGCGTCGCCTTTGTCGCCAAAGCAATCGAAGTTGAAGCAGGAGTCGGAGCAGGGCGAGGCAGGGCGAGCTTAAATCTCAAGCACAACTCATTGTGGCGCAGCAAATTGAAGTTCTCAATGCTGCAGGCGGTAGTAGTACTAGTCAGGGTTTGGGCAGGGGGGAGAAGGGACAGACACTCAAGCGCCTGCGATAAGGAAGTGCAATTGTAAAGCTGTCGCCTGCCAACAACAATGGGGAATGCCGTTCGGGCTCGTGCCCGTACTCGTACCCGTGCCCGTGGAGCTGGGATTCGCTTCTCGAGCTGCACTCGAGTGCATCGCCTTGCCATTTTTCTTGTTCTTGGTATAGATTGCCTTGAAGCCTTCCTCTCCAGCGCTCGGTTCGAGTGGCAATTTCCATTGTTGCGCTTGTCTAACGACGCTGTACAAAGAATTAGCACAGACGAACACTTTATCAAAGCGACCTCTCACTCCGCCCGTGTCTGTCTCTTGCTCTCGCTCCCTTTCTGCCATCGAAGCTGTCATAAATCTTTCACTGACGCCACTTTATTAATTCACGATTAGAGAGAGCGAATTCACTGCGATGGACAGCAGCGGGGTCGTGGAGGAGGGAGCGTGTGTGTGAGTAGGAGGGAGGCAGGGGGGCAGACGGGAGTCAATTGTAATTAAGTGGCAGCAACTCGTAGCATTTGCGGTGCCCTCAACATTCCGTCGTCCATACGACGAAAACGTAAATCATTTTAAATTGCATTTTGAGCATTCGTAAATGGCCCAAAAAGCGCCCTGCTCCCTTCCCGACTCCCTGTTCAGCTTCTCCACGTCAAGCTTGGACATTCATCTGGCCGTTTCAAGCGCTTCGAATACCTTCTCGAATTTCTGTTAGCCTCGTGTCCAGTTGCATGTAGGACACAAATTTGCATCGATTCAACCATCAATCGAGACTCAATGGGCGTATACAATTGCAATGGATTCACAGCAATGTTAGCTCGCTAATTGCAGATATTCTTGGGAATTGAGTATATAATGAAGGAAAGGTTATCATATCTGTACGTATCGCGCAGAAGGAACAACAGAAATAAGATATCTTAGTCCGCAATAGAACTAATTCGTTTCTGATGCCTAACATAATGTTAATTAGCATATTTAACAAATAACATTATTAGACTACGCTTTTCTTAAAAGACTGTTAACTAACATTTTTTAATAATAACATTTCTGGAATGCCTTAAATCGAATTTACCAAGCTCTTTTCGCATTCTCTTGCTCTCTAACTTACAGTGGGCAATACATTATGATTATGTGAATATGGACTTTATATATTTTTAAAATTTCAATAAACTATTTTTCAACTTTCAACCTTAAATAATTAAAATCTATTCATTCACTTTCATTTTCATAAATGTTGGTCTTCCATTTTGCAGAATGACCCAGAAATGCAAGCGAAATTCCCATGAAATGGCGTCAAATGCAATTGGGAAATTTGTCGCAGGCGCCACGTGGAAAAAGCGTAACAATTGAAGTGTTTGCGACACACACACGGTGAACGACACAGAGAGTGGGAGAGGGAGGGGCGTGGCTACGTGATCAAATATGCAAATAATTGCAAAATGAAAATGTGTGTGCAAAGTCAAACGAAGCACAACGCGCAAAGTATCTCAAACACTTTTCGGCTGGCTTTGAGCATCAACAACATTTTGCAAACAAACAACAAGCAGCAGCAACAGCGACAACAACAACAACAACAACACAAGACACCAAGGGCAACCCTCGTTCTCTCACAGGCAGTGGGCGTGACTGGTGGCATCAATTTATTTACGCCACGCACGCGAATGCAAACAAATTAAATTGCAAATCATGATTAGCTGCCTCACAGCTCGCACCCCACTCTCCTACTCACCCCTCTCTCCCACCCCCCTCCGCCACGATAAAACAAGAGCAACAAAAATGAGCCATACGAACTGCGCCATGTACGAGCACTTCAATATAATCATATATTCCCATACGCTTCGCCCACTACGAGCAGCTCCACGGATTGTGCTTTAAATTCGAAGCGAGACGAAGACGCGCTCTGGCGGAAAGGCAGAGGAGGGCAGAACCCTACAGCCAGAGCCCGCAGGGAATTGCAGGTCGTAGTTACCCTATAAAATTTCAAGAAAATTCATATTTCGCAAAGACAACGCAAACGATTTGCATTATACGAAAGAATTTAGCGGGAATGGGCTGTAAAAAAAAATATTCTATAATTTTCATTATGATTAAACTCGATGAAAGTTGAATATCTTAAAGGAACTTCAATCTGAACTTTAAACTCAAAGAAAGGCTGTGAGGAACGAACAAAAAATGTTTAGATAGTTTTTTATCTAGAGTATTTGCGTATCCGTTATATTTCGTTTGTCTTGACTTTTCCTGTTGATTTTGCTTGCGAACAATTTATGATTTCCACTTTCCTTGTAAAAGCGCGTCGCAATAACTTGAAAATTTTAGCGTTTCGTTCGCATCACTTTACATTGTGATGCGGAACCCCCTCCCCCTCCACACACACACACACACACATGGTCCCTTATACCATATTCAGTTAAGGCTGCTACGTGCTGCATTCAGTGACAACCTTGCAGCGATATGTATGCGAGTATTGAGTATTCGTGAGTATTCGTATTGCGTGCGACACGTTTGATAATATGGTAAATAATTTAAATAAAAGAAGCGACAAATAACGACAACAAATGCTGCCCCGCCCCACAGTGCCAGTACACTCCCTAGCCCCAACGCCCCCGCTACTGTCGACGCATTCGTTGTCAACTCTTTGTTAAATTATGTGTGAATTATTCAGCATCAACGTATCGATGCGAAACAGACAGCAATTTTCCTGTGGTTCGTTGCCAATTGAATTGAACTGTGGTCCGTGGTTTAGGCCATGGCCCTTGAAGGGGTCCCTCTCGACCTCCCACGCGACAACTACAAATTTGCACTCATTATTTCGATAATATTCGCAGTCCCATTAAAAGCTAACAGAGTGAGGTAGACAGTCGAATTAAGTGAAATTATACTGTATAGAAGAATTTAATTCTGTTGGTCTTCTATTTGGAGTTTATTCAGAAATGGAAGGTAACCTTATGTGGAAACGTTCCTATGATCTAGACCTATTGTTACTCTGGTGATTGTCTCGATAAATCGTAAATAATCTAACTAATAATCAACATTTAGTTATATATTCTCTGACTTATTTGCTATTTGTTATATATTCTCTGACTTATTTGCATATTATAAAGCAACCTTGCCGAATACCTTCCTATCTTATTGTCTTGCTGCTTAAGAGTCTAAACCCTTAGACCTCACCTTTCCACACCCTTGATTGATAACATAGAGATAAATTCTGTGATTAACTTATAAGGGTTTATGGGAAAATTATCATATTATATTTCACATTAGGATAAGGAAATCTTTTATTTCTCTCTGCAGCAATGACTGCTTAGACCTAAACCTAGACATAGACCCTAAGAGCTTAGTTATAAAACAAATCTGTTAATACTTCTAGCTGCTGCTCAGCCCTAGTTCGGAAATCCTTCTTCTGCTGTTCAGAACTTACTCACTCTTACTCTTATAGATTACTTCTGGAGTCGCATTAGACCTACAGTCCTAACCACTAACTGCAGCTCTTATCTGTAAAGAGTTTAAAGGACTCTACCCAACCTTCTGATTACCCTCGAACATCAAGCTTGGCTAGGCATTTCAGCACCTTTTTTTCGAGAGGATGACGAGAACTGCGAATGAGATTAGTTCATGAAGTTGTGGTAAGAAGCCTGGCAATGCTTTTAAATTGAATTAGCCCGAAAATAAATATAGGTTATGAAGTGAAGCGAAATGGCTGTTGCGCCTAACCTCAAGTCAATATTTGCACAGGACCCTCGGTAGATTGAAAGCAAGGTGAACACGTCTCACAGCATTCGCATGTTATTCAAATCGAGCTCAGTCCCAGTCCCAGAGTTCACCCCATCCTAGACTGTTGCCCTGTCTCCTGTGCGAGGCTTAGTCGCAAAGCCAGTGCGATTTGCCACTCGCCCCGAACATCTTCCGAGCACTTTAACATGACCTACGCTTCGGTTATTTGTTTGCACAGTGTGTCCAGTTATTGAATTCCACTTGTTTAGCTTGATTTTGCCAACTGTTGTTGTTGCTGCTGCTTCTGTGTAAACGTTGCGAGAAACTTTTGCGTGTTAACAACATTTTTCAATATAAGTTTGTAAACTTTTTGCTCAACTCCCGCACAAACATACACGTACTCACAATCACACACAGCTACACACGCACACACCCTAACACTTGGCCATATTTGCGAAGCCAAAAGTAAAAGTCTATGCGGCAGCAAGTCAAGTATGTCAGTCAGAAGGTCGTCCTTCGCACTGGCCACGAGTGTTTGTCTGTCTGTCTGCCTGCCCTTCAGTCTCTCTCTCTCTCCCTGGGAGTGTATGTGTGCGCACTGCAAGTGGCAGCTAAGATGATCAAATAAACAGAGCGAGATAGGAGAAGAAATCTCTCAAGGGTGTTTTAGTTAAAGAAAATAGAAAAGTAACGAAATTCGACGTGGCTCGAGCAAAACGAAACTTTCGCTTGATGAATTGAATTGTTGACAAACGAACGAACGAATGAACGACCGAACCAAGCAGCAAAACAGAAGAAAATTGTGTTTATTCAGTCATGTTACAGGTTGCTTCGTTGCTCACAACCCTATCCCGGCACCTTCCTCCCTCTCCCCCTTCTGCCCACCTAACTTTAAGAATGTGTTCGACATTGGTTAAGTTGTGTTCTCCCGTCCCAACTAAAAGGTGATCTAATATGAAGTTCTCTGTAAGCTCGTGAGCTTAGCTCGGATAGTTGCCTTTTATGTTGATTACTAATCAGGTTACATTCGATGTTTCGCAACGGCAGAGGGGTCTCTTCACGCAAAACAGCATGCTACTTGAATATACTAATAATATATTTAATATTCATTATTCTATATTCATAGTTTCAAGTTGCATTATTTTTTTTTTGCATCGCTGTAGTAGTTAAATCAGCTTTCTTAACGCATCAAATTGGTCTGTTACGTTTTAACAGCTCTGTAAAGTTAAACAGCTGTAATGCTCTAACAGCTCTGTAAAGAACTACTGTACTGAAAAGCTGTAACTGCTCTGTTACTGTTGCTATTCAATCTGTTATGTATAACAAATCTGTTAAATCAACAATTCAATCTGTTACGCTCTTACTGCCAAAAACTATTATTAAATATTTATTATTTTAAGGTATTCAAGCTGTAACTGCTCTGTTACTGTTGCTAAACAATCAGTTATCTAAACCAATTCTGTTAAACCATTTATTTAAACTGTTACGACTTTACAGCTCTGTAAATAAAGCAATACATTCGATAAGGTAGCTCTGCTAAAGCTGCAATGCAAGCCGAAAGGATTTTATTTAATCTATTCCTAGAGACTCCTCTAATTAATTTCCTGAACGCGTGCAAGAAAGCTCTTCACGCAGTTCAGTTGATCGACATAGGCCAGAAAGTCCATATGGGTTATATCCCGCTGATGCAGGTAGTTAATGTAGGGACACTCGGGATCTCTGATCCAGCTACGACCGCGTAGCGTAACTTCCTCAAGCTGCAGAGACTTAAAGTGCTCCTCCTGCTGATACAACATGTTCGTATGCAGTAGCGGGTACAATTCATCGGCAAGTTCCTCGGGCAGCTCGTGCAGGTGCTTGCCCAGATTGAGCATAAATCTGGACGGGAGCAGCATGAAGCGCACACACTGCATCAGTTGACTCAGATAGCATTTGCGTGTCGCATAGTTTACAAACAACCAGAAGAGGGCCGCATAGAATACCTCAATCTCGGACTGAACGACCAGCTTGTCCGAGCTGAGCAGGCTGCATACACACTTGGCATCCATTTCGCGGTACTCGTCGGTACAGACGAGCAGCAGAAAGAACTTGCGTATATACGACATCAGCAGCTCAGCAATCACAGTCTGGTTCTTGCGCTTCGCCTCGAAGTAGGTATGAATGGCATCCACGCCCGAGAAGCTCTCGCTGTCGCACAGACACTGAAAGACGCTGTCCACCAGCCGTGGAATGTTGAAGCAATGCGCGGTCTCCAGAAAGTCAAGCAGCTCGCTGCGCGGACAATCCACTCCAGTCGAGACCATCCAGTCGCACAGCAACTGCACGGTGGATGCCTTCAACTTGTCGCTGGGCAATGTGATGGCTGTACCCGTGCGCAGGCGATGGGCAAAGAACTCGGAGTAGAAGCGCAGCACATGACCGTGCACCATATACGACTTGTTGCCCAGCATCATGCCCACATCCGTGTTCCTTCGTTCGAGTATCTGCTTCAGCACCAAGCTGCGCATCGAAACAGGTGTCCTAACTTCCAGCGCATTTTTCTTCCAAAAGAATTTGCCAACGTCGTAGTGAAGCACAATCTTACGAGTCTCCATTGTTTCTGAGATTGCTAAGACTATTTCGGATTGTAAATTGTCTAGAGACTGCTTAGGTTACGATAGAAACAGAACTTATGTGCTTAGTTTTATTTAGTTTCGATACAGTCTGTTAATTATTAACATGCACACTGTTAACTAACAGAACTGGTTACAGCAGCTAAGAAATTATCGATACATCTGCAGTGCAGAGTGTGTAATTAATCGGAATTCTGATAGGCTTACTAATAAATAAGAATTAAAATTGGCAAATAATTTTAATGATAATATTGCCAATAAAAGAGAAAATCTTTGAGTTAATATTAAATAAATTATTATAAATTATTAAAATGCTGTAAGCAATAATCTATCGATAAGGAAGTGAGTTTAATTTCCATAGTTTCTAGTACAATGCTTGGCTTTCAGTGTTTGATCTGATAGCATTCTGAGCTATCTGCATAATCTGCAAATAATGATGAAAATTCTTTTGCATGGGCAGTACAAGCACTTTGCTAGCCACGCCCCTCTTTGGTCCTCTTACTCTTTTCACCCCTGTCACTCTGTCTACCCCCTTAAGCGATTGCTACTCCATGCTCCTAACTGGGCACCTGGGCAGACCAACAAATTGTCCAGATGAAGTGCACTTTGCAAACGATTTTTGTTTAGGAAAGGCGGCTCGGTGCGAAGAGGGAAGGGCGGCGACGAGGAAAGCACCCATAAAAGTAGACTACAAAATATGCTTAAATATGCATTATGCGCTTATGGAGCCGAGGCGCAAGCAGCAGTAGCTGCAGCTAACTGCCCAACGCAAAAGCATAGTCAGAGACAGGACTGGACCCAGACTCGACTCCAACTCGATTGCATGTAATGGCACTTAAGCTTACAACACACAATCTTTCAGTCTGTCCATGTGTGTATGTGCGTGTGTGTGTGTGTGAGTGTGGCACAGGTGCAAATGTAAATGCATCAAATCCAAATTGTATTGGGGATATTGAGTAAGAAGAAAAGACTAAGCTGCCAACGGAGAAGTGGACAACGTGGGGACAGGCCAACCTTGTGCTGCTTCTTATTGCTTCACTTCTCGTGTCGCTGTTGTTGTTGCTAAAAAGCAATAAAAATTGCTGCCATACACAGAGTTTTTCAACGGCTTCTTAGCAATATGCATTCCTCCGCCCGCCCCCTCTCTGACAACCACTTTGGCAACTGAAATGGGAAAATTGCACAAATTGCCACTGTAACTGCTGCTCGTGACCTTTGGCAAGGCGCTGACCCTGTCGCACTAGCCACTCATCCCTCCCACACACGACATCACATTTGAATTGGAATACGCCATGGAATGGATATTGCAAAAGGGCTCAAAGTAGATTGTGTGGCCTGAAATATCCAACGGTTTTCATTGCAATACACGTGATAAGCACGTGAGCTCAGGAACCCTCCGTGCCCCACTCAATTTTCACTGTTGAAATTTCGAAATTGCCTTTAGCATGAAGCATTCTACTTAGTACTAAATGCTCAGTTTATTTCAGGCCAATCAGTTTTGCAAGCATGAGCCGAGTTTAATTGCAAATTGCCTTCGAAATCGGCTTAAAGAGAGAAATATTATAAATGCGTAGAATGTGATAAATTTGCTCATGTATTAGTTACCTTCATTCCACTGTAGATACGAGTTTTCCTTGTCATGCATGTATTTTTTTATGAAAACTCATGAACGGCTTCATTTATTGATTAATATGTTAATTAATTCGAATTAAATAATATTCAAATCGGACACAAAAAGATGATATCATAAAATGCATGTGAAATTGCGGCAAATTTGAAAAAAAGATGTAGCGAAAAGTATAGCTGAGCGCGTGCGACCGTGAAATACTCTGCATAATTAAAAAAAACAAAACTTATAATTCCCAATAGCAAATTCCTCTAAAAATGCATTGCTTTCTCGGCTTTTTGGGGTCTTTAAATAAGTAAATTTGCACACAGTTAGTATACCCGTTTTAAGAACGTTTGAAGGGTATGAAAAGTCAATTAAATAATCTAAATGTAGCGTGTGCTGACGCTCAAAGAAAACATATATTTGTTTTGTCACTTCTATGGGTTTAATAGACATTCAAGCGGATTACAGAAAAATGTGCAAAAACTAGAATAATAATAATGCGACTGTAATTAAAAATTGCAACAAAAAAAAAAAACAAAATCAAATTGAACCATTATAGTTTAGGTTTGCATAATTAATTCGCTTTTGCTTTGGGGCTGTCTGTTTTTTTCTTTTGGCCACAGTCAAACCAATTACAGCTGGAGTCAATCAAGTTTTTCGGGGTTTCGAATAGATATGGTGCACGAAAAAACGTCCATGCAGTTTGATATGCTGCTCGAGTAGAACATGAGTCGAACCCAGCCCCACTTTGTGCGTGGCGCGTAAATCGTTTCGGACACCCCGAGGCTCGTGCCCGGCCGGCGCAGACGACAAACAATAAAAGCGACACCAACTAGACGCTGGAGTGGATGAGGCGTGCTCGAGCGGCAGCGACGATATCTTCATGCTCCATGCGCATCTTCATTGCGAGTGGCGAATTCGATATGCCCCCGGAAAAGGATACGCGGAAACTGGGCAAGTTTTTGCGGCACACGACGGCGAGCTGAGCTGCTATTTTCATTTGTCCGAAACGTGTTTGGAAAATTAAAAGTTTCCCGGCGGTATGTGTGTGTGTGTGCAGGAGCGAGAAAGCGAAAGTGGAACAACTTTTGGCCAGCTCGTTTTACGTTGCAAATTTATTGGCGCGTGCGGGAGTGTCCAGCGCAGAGTGCGCGCGCTCCTCCTCCCCGCCTCCATGCGAGTCTCTTTGTCGCCATGTTTGTTTATCATAAACAATAAAACTTATTTTGACAAGTTGGAAAAATGAAACTGCTACTCGAAATGGAGCGGCGAGGCAGCAACTTGGCCCACAACTTGTTTGGCCTTATAAGTTGAGGCTGAAAGGGGCTTTTGGCCAAGTGCAGCACTCGCAGTAACTGCACGTGTCTGTGCGAGTGTGTGCGATTGTGTGTGTGTGGCCGAAAGTTTCATAATTTGCATGACATGCGTGGCGCCATCTGCCGGCACCGTTTGTCATAATACAAATTGCCAACAGTTGGGCGAGTTTCAAAGCCCTGACATAACGACGCTCTGTGATTAATTCCGCCATGACAAAGCAGCTGAGGCCCCCAGCCCATGCCCCCTCGCCAGCCCCCGTCGGGTAAACTAATATTTGACTTTGTCCGCGCATAGAGATGGAGAGAGAGAGAGAGAGAGAGAGAGAGAGAGAGAGCGGCGGCTCCATAGATGCGTTTACCTAGAAATAAATATGGATTTATCGCTATATTTGCAATTGAACCATAGATTCTATTGTTTTCCCTGTTCCCATTTTTATTGACATTTAGGAACAATAATAGCGCAAATATTTAGAAAACTTTTTGCTAAGCTTTTCCGAATTTTTTTCAATATGTTAGTTCAGAGTTTGTTTAACAATAGAGCTATTCTCTTTCATAAAAGTAGAGCTTAACAGCTCGTATGTACAATATGTAGTTAGTTTTTCGAGTAGTTTTTATTGATTTAGCTAATGATCTCTAGGTAGCTAAAGATTTAAAACCTATTTTTCACGGCAATATGTCTTTTCATATTTAGTAATATATAGGTCTTTTATAGTTAAAAATCTGACACTTTTTTATGTATTGCAATAGGTCTTTTATTGCTAAAGATCTAAAACCTAATTATTGCAATATGTCTACTAGAGCCAAGGATGTAAATATATAAAATATATATGTTTCTACATTGCAATAGGTTTTTTATAGCTAAAGATCTATAACTTAGATATTATATTTCTACATTGCAATAGGTCTTTTATAGCTAAATATCCAAGACCTATTTGTAGATCTTTTGTAGCTTAAGATCTTAAACAAATTTCTCTACCGCAATAGGTATTTTTTGGTAAACTCTCTCAGTCCCTTATCAAATCTGACTTTTATTACATAAGCCGCAAAGAGACTGATAATTAACTGAAATGTGCTACCATTTACTGCTTTCAATAAAATTGCCCATCCACAGGTGCATACCTATCTCTCATATCTGCATATCTACACACCTACTTAATCAAATTTTCCACTTCTCATGGGGTAATTAGCACGATAGACAGGTAAACATATGGGGCAGGTATGAGTTGACTTCTTATGAAATCGACACGTTTTATCTATCAGATATGCCCGACCCGCCGCCTCAATCCATCTCCTTCCACTGCTTACCCCACCCAAGACATGGGTAAGCCGCAACTGCAGCGGTGGCAAACCATTTTCTCGCATCTCTCGTACTCGCGAATATTTTCATAAATGTCTGTTCAGCTTGTCTGCAATTTTCACACGCCCCTCTACCCCCTTCCTGATGACTCCCCCACTCCCTTCCTGATGACGCCAATTGGCTGAAATTTTTTGGCCGCAAATTTTTCGTAGCTGTGAAAATCGCCGTTGAAATTTTCATGGCGCACGCGATGTTGACCGAAAGGACCCAACGCGGACCCGCCGCGGTCCCAGTGCGAAGTCAGCGCAGCTCATCGGCTACTCAGCACAGGAATTATTAACGCAATGTGCCGCCGCATTTGCATGCAGCACCAGGCCAGGCCAGGATCCATCCCAACCCGCGGGTGTCGCCGCCCGAACATCATGTTGGGTCGTAAATTTTTTAGTCAAATATTGAATTGTCGCAGTCGCATAAACAAAAGCGAAAAAAAAGATCGAAATAAATATTAAAAGGCAACTTGAAAAATCATATTCAAATGCAGTCTGCGAGGAGGAGGAGGCGTGTGGGGGAGGGACTGCAAACGGAAGGCGGTTCAACCATTTACACAGGCAGTGTAAATACCATGGACATTTCTGATGCTTTGTCGAACACAAATGTCAAGCTGCCTTACTGCCTGGAAAATAGTATGTTATTTTTGTATTTTCTTGGCTTTAAGTTGTATGAGTTATTTGAAATTTAAGCATAAGATTTATACGAAAAAAATACCAAACAAAATACTAACAAAAACTTCAAGCCTATTGAAGAAAGCAAACTTATAAAAACTAAGGATTGTAATAACAATGCATGTTGGTTAAGGCAATAATGTATTGATTTTTCTGCATTTCACATTAAGTAATGAGTTATTTTTTCATTTTCCTTATCGCTAGGCAAATATAATTAATAGTGGCACAGCAGGAAAGCGAGGCATAAGCGAAATGTAACGCACTTTTAAAGCGCAGCCACTTGCCGCGTCATCGGACCGTACCGCAAACAACTCACGATAAAGGCAGCATGCGCATATAAATTGGTTATTTATTGTTGGTTTAATGCTGGCAAAGTTTTCAATGCCATTGCATTTAATACCCTGTAAGTGCCGATCAATAGGGGCATAACTATAAATGTGCCTAACTGGAAAATAAAAATTATTTGAAATATGGTTTTAGCTCTAATTTGTTTTATTAATGTATATCTAACTTGTACTTTATCCCCAAGCTGATCTGGTAAATTGCAATTATCTAAAATATGGTCACCCTAAAACTTTTTTTGCTTTAATTTGTTATAAAAATATTTCTTCAAGCTGTTCAGTCATTATCAAGCTTAACTAGTTAGTTACATTTATTCAATATATGGTCACCCTAAAACTTTTTTTTTAGCTTTAATATGTTTAAGTAGTATATACGCTTTTCAGCAGAAAACTTTTTGCGAAATACGGCTAAATTAACTTGAATTTCTTTTAATTACATTTAATTCAAATATGGTCACCCTAAACCCGTTTTAGCTTTAATCGGTCCCACAAATATATTAAAATGAAATTGTCTGCAAGCAAGTCTAATCTAAGCTTCTTTTAATAGACTAACCTAACCGCAGGGTAGCTGTCAGTCGGCACCGCTACACTGTTATTTTAGTTTTAATTGCTTTAAATGCAAAAATGCGAAATCAAAGCGACCCCAACGCGCAGTGAATTCCTACGGGGCGAAACTGTAGCTGCAGCGAGCAACGTCAGGTGCTGCCCGAGAGCAGCAGCACCGGAGTGGGCAACTGGAGCGGTACCAGGAGTGGGAACCGACGGTGCTGCTACGTAGTCACGCAGCCACAGGAAATTGTATCTAAATTCAATTTATGCGCCCGAAACCTGCCCCAAAGTGCCTGCCGCATGTGTGTCCCCGTCTGTCTGTCTGTCTGCCTGTCTGTCTCTCCGGGTCCGTTGTGATGCGCCCAACGACAGTGCGGTTGTATTGCGTCCTATATGCCTCGGCTGCCCGGGCCTGCCTGGCCCGGCATTAGCTGACGAGCATGGTCGGCGCAGGCGGCGGGGGTGGGTGTAGCCAACATTAAAAGCACGTGTCAAATTAAATTGTTGTGCTGAAAACAATTGAATTTTGTGCCGTGTTTCATCAGCGGATGCCGCTTGCTTTCGGGCCATATAATCCCGTGTTTAGATGGTTGCCCAGAGGAGCCGGCCCGATTTTGTTTTTATCATTTTATTTTTTTTTTGTATCCAAATGGCCGAGATTTATGTACGTTGCTAACAAGTGGATCTGTGTCAGAGACAGCAACAAATTAAATTTATTTTGCGTGCTTTAAGCGAAATTTGCTGAAATAATAGAAAAGAACTGGCATGGAATTTGAATAATGATAGAGGATATATGAATACAATGAATGGAGTTGGTTAGTTGGGTAAAAAAAACTCATGGTACATATATGATTGATTTAATTGTAGTTAGGGCTGTAGTGTTTATAATTAGTTTCATATTATACGGTTCATTTGTATCTGTAAAGTCAGCTTGATTTAGGTTTGCATGCGATTTATAACCGACGGATCCTTTTTCTTACCAACATTGTATTCCTATTCCTTTTTTATTCTCATCTTTATTTTATTATTTAATAACTTTATACTAGCTTTAAGAAATCGAAATAGAAAACATAATATAATATTTAATTTGAATATCATTATGCTCATACTAAAAATTGAAGAGAATTGGTATTTTTATTTTATAATCAAGTCAGACCTGCTGTGCCTAGAAAGAAACTTCTTCCCCCACATCAGTTAATCTCTTTCTACCGAATCCACTCACTCTTCCTGCCATTAAACTTCCCCAAAGACAATTAAAACTGGCTGTGCCAATCAGCAACCTCTTGCCCAGCTGCCACGGCACAGGTGGAAACATTTTCGCCAGCTCCGTTGATTGTGACTTGCAATCAGAAATCATTCCTTAAGCTGTTCGAAGTGAAGTAGTTGCTGGCGCAGTTGCAGCTACTAAATCCGTTTGTCAATTGCCAACTCGAAGCGGGCCGAGAGAGGTGATGGCTTGCGAGGGCGTGGGAGAGGGTGACAAGCAGCTGGTAGTCCTGGTTGTGCAACCGGTACTCAGCCGGCGCTGGCTGAACGTGCGCAACTTTTGTCGAAAAGTTGTTGATAGATAAAGGCGGGCCAAGGGTCACCTCCAAGCTCGACGAGTGCTTGGCGCGAACAGGCGGACATGGCACATGGCACATGGTTGCATGCTCTGTCGGGTCTGTCTCCTTCAAGCGCCAAGGGACATGGGTAATTATTGAGACAATGCGCGCAGCGCTTGCCGAGCGAGTTAGCCAAGTGCAATCTCACACCCTGCAGCTTGCCCAGCTGTGCTCCCTTTCTCCCTCTCTCTCTCTCTCTCCATCTCTCTCTCTCTCACTCTGTGTGTTTTACTGGACAGGAAGTGCAGTAAATTGTGCGACACAAAAATAGGACCTAGCCGGGCAGGACAATGGCGTTGAAAATGCGCCATGCAGCGAGCAGGCAGTAAACAGAGAAGAGGTAGAGAAAGGGAGGAGCTGGGAAAGAGGGAGAAAGAGAGAGAGAAGAAGCGAGTGTAAAGGGGAAATGGGAAATGGGAGGTAGAGCAGATAACGGAGTACCTAAGAAATGAAGGAACATTCAATATGGACGCCATTCGGGCGCAGCCAACACAGACGCTTGTCAACAGCAGACGTGACTAGACGACAACAACAACAGCAGCAGCAGCAACAACAACAGCAACAGCAGCAACAACAACAACAGCAGCAGCAACAGAAGCAACAAAGACAAAACATGCTGAGGGTTTGTTGTGGCACAGCTTAAGTGGGCAAAGGGACGAGGCACAACCTGCTGGATAATGGCAGCTCTTCCTGCTGCCTGCTCCTCTGACTATCCTACCCCAACCTGCCTGTCCTGCTTGTCTTGCTGACTGTCCTGCCCTGCCCTGCCCTGCCCTGCTCGACTGTTGCTCGCATAAACCGAAGCAATTGCGCATTAAATTGCACTAAGCCAGCTGATGTGCATGCTCTACATAGCCCATCCAAAGTATTCATAAAGATTTTCCAAAGAAAATCAGCTGCAGCGGCCTGGAAAGCTAGGCAGAGAGAGTGAGAGATAGAGACAGGGAATGAGATCACTCATCGTTGATCGAACTAGGTCAGGTGCGATTAAACTACAAGAGACAACTCTTATTATTGGGGTAACTCCTTGAAGATAGACCAGCAAATCAACTGAAGTTGTTCAGAAAGCTTAATCATATTGATAAATCATATCGATCACACAATGCTCTATTTCCCATTTACGCAACGTTAATCGAACTAGTTCAGGCATGATGATACTTCAAGGAGAACTCCGAAATGGGGTTACTCCTTGAAGATGAAAATAAAAATCAACTAAAGCTGAGTCAGTTCGATAAAGGAGATCGATCACACAATGCTCTGCTCCCAACCCACCTATCGTTGATCGAACTTATCAAGGATCGAATGCAACTCAAGGGAACTCTGAGATGGGGTAACGCCTTCCAGATAAAGATGAAAAGTAGCTGAGGTTTGCGAAATAGCTAAACCAATCTATTTCGAAAGAGAAGCACCTAGCGATAACACATTACTGACTGCCCATCCCTAACTCATGGCTAATCGAACTTGGTCAGCAGCAACGATAAAAGTTTCGATAGAAGTTGGCGGGAAACTTTCAACCAGTGTGGTCAATAGGAGAATAGAAGCCATTTGAGAGTTGTTTATAGAAACCAATTAACTTGACTTTGTAGCGCCTGCGAAAGTTCATTAAACTGCGTTGCTTTGTTGCATTAAGTTGGCTGCAATGCACCTCGCAACGCGCCTGGCAACCCTGAACTTAATGTGTTGATTTGTGTAAGTTGAGCCACTAAAAACAGAAGAAATAGAGAGTGAGAGAGAGAGAGAGAAAGGGAGGAAAAGAGAACTGCAAGCTGGGAGTGAAATGAGTTTTCAATGTGACAGAACAAAGCGAATGCCGGCGACAACGGCGATGGAAATGAAAGAAAGAAAAGCTGTAGAAAACTGGGGAGTGGGGGCAGAGAGAGAGGAAGAGAAGATGCAGAGAAGCAGGCAAAATCGTTTAATTAGTTGAACAACAGCTGCAAGCAGACAACGAAGAACGAGGAGGGGCTGGCG
Organism: Zaprionus inermis; assembly: GCA_018151445.1. Classification (NCBI taxonomy): domain Eukaryota; kingdom Metazoa; phylum Arthropoda; class Insecta; order Diptera; family Drosophilidae; genus Zaprionus; species Zaprionus inermis. The sequence goes on from JAECXD010001696.1 coordinate 4,009,351, forward strand.
AGGCAAAGGCAGAGGCAGAGGTAGTTCCTGCTTAAGCTGATGGCGTGGAACTTCGAACCGATTAAAGGGCTTAAAGAGCTGACGTAGTTAGACCACCCCTCCCCCCTTAGTTCCATATAAACATTAAGGCAAATTGTTGCAATTTTCGAATTGCGAAAATCGAGCAGGTTATGCCAGTGCAGCACAACAACAACAAATTACACAGTAGGTAATGCTATCGATAAATTTGCGATTATCAATTAAGTGAGCCGTGCAAAGCCCATTTAGCATTTACGAGTAACAGCATCGCCGGCGGGATTTGCCAATTTCGATAAACACAATTTTGGCTTTTATTTTTGCGCGTTGAAGCGGAAGAGGAATGCAGCCGGCACGGCCCAGGCAGGGGGGTAATGGGTGTCGGGTGGCGTGCGAAGGGTATTCGAAATGTGTGAATGAGATTTATGTGAATTGACATCCGGCATGATTTGTGCGAAAACCCGAGAGCTTTACTTCTTGACAATTGCCAAAAATCGAACTTTTGAGAGAGATTTTCATAAAAATTCCAGATATATGTATAAAATCTGAACTATAAAATGGAATACATGGAAAGCGAACAAACAAAAAATTAATACTATGGTTTTCCATACTTGCATCTATCGAATCGACTGTTATCGATAGTAAGCAGCTCTTTGAATGCTTTACTATTTTTTTTTATTTAATTAAGAAATCCCAATTTGATTTAAAGTTGAAAGCGTTGTATTTATATTAATCTAATTGGAGAGTGAGAGAGAGATGGTTCTTACTGATACTAGTTGCAATCGATAACAAAGCAGTGTTGGTTAACCTTACCGTTACGCAACGATACATATTCGAATTGCCATTTTCAGTACTTGCAAATCTCCCATTTTGTGCCTGGGAAATATGCATAAGTTCGAAGAAAAACGAAATGGTTACGCAATTTTCAAAATCTAACTATTTTGCGTGCACTCCGACAACCCTAATTAACTGACTACCCAGTTATAACATTATTATGCCAAATTCGGTTATGTACTTGTGCATAATTATGGAGAACTCGTGCCGAAAACAATCAAAACACATACACAAACACACACTTTTGGTTTTTGGCCGAGATGGCAGCTCCGCACTAATTAGGTGGCAACTCTATGGCAACTGCATGAGATGCGGTACTGTGGGTGTACTATGCAACAACTTCAATATTTTCTGAATCTGTGTAAATTGCTTAATAAAACGACTCAACTTTGGCCCCAACGGAGATGGCGATGGAGATGACGCACGGCCTGGGGCTGCAGCTGGTTCGGATGTGTATCAAAAAGGGCAGCCAGTTGGCAGGTGCACAGGGTGTTCAGTTCGTAAATTGGCATTAAAAAGTATTTAGCATGTTAACAAGTCAGGCAAGCAGCTACGCATGCTCGATGAGGGGGTCGGGGGCGGGCAAGCCAGGTGGCATTGAAATAATAACATCAAAAATTGACATGAGGCAAAGTTCGCAGTTGCAGATGCTACACACACACGCACAGACACACACAGACACACTCATAAGTAAGAACACAAATATAAACATCTCTGTGCGATGCGATGCGATGCGATACGATGTGTATATGTTATAGAAATTGCCTTTATAATCGGCTTATATTTTGATATGGGGACAACAGGCAAACAAACAAGCTTAAATTGAGTCTCGCATGAAAAAGGCAATAGCAGAGTGAGAGAGAGAGAGAGAGTAAGGAGCTGACTTAAGAGTATAAATAACATATTTACATTTTGCAATAATGCTAATTGGAATAGCTGGGCGAATTCAAAAGAAAAAGATGTCCATGTGAAGCTGAGAGACTGAAACTGAATAACGAGATTTCAACTCCCTCCTCCCCCCTGCGCCCAATAAACGAATATTTATTTGCCAACATCTTCTGCTGCAGCTTATTTTATCATTCGGAAGGGCCCACAAATTATGAACAACGGCAACAGCAACAAATCAGAATACGGTACCCTCTGTACCGTTGCTCGGCAATTAAAATAAAGCCGTAGGAATAATAGTTACAGTCAAATTTGATGTCATGGAATACTTTTAATTTTAATTGAAATACACAAACCTATTCAGACAATTCAAAATGGATTAAATTTAAAAAATGTCTCTGTGTGTCTGACAGTCAACGCAAGTAATATTCTACTTAAATGTGAGTTGTATATAAAATACTCTATTACAAATTTTCTTATATCCCACTCAATTTGATTTATATATGTAGCTATCAGTTAAAGAAAACCTAACTCAGTTTCTGTCGCTTAGAAGTCGAAAATATTTTCAGACTATCCTCACACATAGTATAGGTTTAAAAGTATCTACAATTGTTTTACAAAAGTCTACTCCATAATATCAGGCATCGTAATCTGACTTTGTTTAATTTTCTGGTATCTAAAATACTTTCTGAACTTTTTTCTAAGTATGATCTGCAGTAATATGTTATTTTTTTTTCTTTTTTTATTTCAAACTGGAATGAAGCCCTAATATAAAGTATACCCTGCTTAAGCGTATTTAAGCTCGTTATAAGCTGGAAAAACTTTAGCATAATCATTACAATATGCAAGTAAACAACATTCCATGCATAATTAGTCCTATGTGCCTACAGTGTATTCATTATATATACTATATTTAGCATAGATAGCTTAGCATAGTTAATTATAAATTCAGCTTGTCTATATACCGTATATACTATATGTGCTATACGTATCCTATTCTATCCTATTCAAATATTTGTGTGCTGATTTCGCAAACATGCTGCGACTTGTTATGATGCCACAAAGTCAGTTGCAGCGGGTTGCCGTGGCTCTTGTTGTTGTTGCCTTCGCTTGATAAGACGCAAATTCCTAAGGATGAGTCGACAACGACAGCGACGTCGACGACGACGACGAGGAGCAGGAGAAACAGGACGAGCACGAGGACCATTTATAACAAGCTGACACACAGGGAAGTGTCGAGGTTCCATTGTGATGGCATCTTGTGCTGCTGCTGCCTCTGCCGCTGCTGCTGCAGCAATGCAGAAATTAATGCACATTGCGGCAGACGCCGCGAGGGGGCTGCAGAAAGGCGCAAAACCCAAAGCGATGCTTGCTGCACTGTCAGACACAAAGGACACAGCAGGAGCGGCAAGAGCGGGCGCAGGCGTGGGCAGCGTGCCAGGGGAGTAGGGAAGGCGATGCAGGGAGACACAGAGAGACAGCGGGAGCCGCACAAAACAAACGATGTGGTTGCAAATTAGTAGTAAACCACCAACTACATCAAGCGTGAGTCCAGAGCTGGGCATTGGCAGGGGGAGAGATCTCCATCTCCCGTTACACTTAGGTGCAAAAAATATGCAACCCCCCGCGCAGTTACCCCTGCACTTGGCTAGTGAATAAGTCACTCAGTCGGGCAGCAGGAGCGAGGTCTGGGATGACTGCCTGCCTGCCTGCCTGGTCGGATGCCATCATCGGGAGCTCGCCCTCTCCTCTCTCGCTCTGTCTCTCGCTTCAGTCTGATGAAAGCACATCGTGTGCACAGCTAACAAACAGAATTATTTCGTGCATCCTGCAAACGGATGCATGACAGCGGCGCGGGCAGAGAAACATCACAGCGACGCAGGCAGAGACAGTGCAAGAAAGCTGCACCAGGCACGAGCTGGCGAGCAACGAACTCTGGATGTCCTTTAATTTTCACGCAAAATACTGCAAAAACTTTTATGGGAAAACTAATGAATAAATAAATAAATACAAGTCTGATTAGTTTCTATTTCCCTCCCTCTCTTTCTCCATCTCCATCTCACTCTCTTTCTCCCTCTCTTTTACTGACTTCTTTCTAGAGCACCAAAGTAATTAAATCAAAGATTGCATTTATACAGAAAACATAAAGATGTCATCGTAATGAACTCGCAGCAAAATAACTAGCTAACATCTTTTAATAAGTTCTTCTTTTTCCATGCTCCTTTCATTATTTCCCTTTCCAGCTTAAGATCTCAGCATTATGTTTCCAAACTAATTCCTCACTTTCAAACTTGATGCACTTTTTTCATATCTTTCCCTTAACTCTTTGCATTATTTTTTCATTTCAAAGTTAGATTTTCACATTATATTTTTTCTACATTTATGCTGCGCTTTTTATGAATTCTTGAATACGTGAAATAATATCACCTGCTTATTCAGATCATACTTCATTTAAATACTGTGACTATATGAAGTCTATTTTATTTTTTCATTGTACAAATTGTGTAGAAAAATGTGTGCAGATATAGAAAATTCATGTATTTGCTTACACACGTATGTGTGCAATGCATGAAATGCAGGCGCAACTAACTTAACTTACTCAGAAAGTAAGCAAACGTCACATCTTTAATCGTTTGAGAATAAGTTGAAAATGAGTTTTCTCATTCGTTTAAGATGATTATAAAAGAATAATTTAACATAGTTTGCTAAGGAGGCACAATCAAGCTATAGAGCTCAGTACAAAGGGGGTTCTTTTTCTAAATTCTAAACTTTTTTCTAAAGCAATTATTGAAAAATGGAAACACGCTGCATAAAAAGTTAGAAGAAACCTGCATTTCCCTTACATTGAGGCTCAATTTAAAGTCAGTCTTATTTATAGTCAATTTATAGTTAACATACTTTGTATTTTCCAATTCATGTTATAATTGCATGAAGTGCGCCTCGTATAAGCGAAGCAAATTCCTGCACTAACGCCACTTACCACGCACGACCCTGTTATGCCTTAGATTAAGTTGATTTCATCTGATTCTCAAATTCAGACTGAAAACTCTATGCCTATGCGATTAGATGTAGAGAGTATGTGGGATAGGCGAGTGCTTTGGACTTGCAACCTCCGTCTCGCTCTAAGCTAACTCCCACTTGCTGTCTCGCTCGCGCTGCCTGCCTGTCTACGCCGTGATAGTGTTGCCTTAGCGCATAAACTATGATGTGGCCGGCGCTGTCGTTGTTGCTGACTGTTGCTGTTGCTGCTGTTGCTGTTGCTGTTGCTGTTGCTGCTGTTGCTGCTGGCACGGCAAGCGTGTGACAAGGCCACAGGAATGCTGCCGGCACCAGCAACAGGAGCAGTAGCAGGAGCAGTAGTTGGAGCCGGAGCAGCTACGGCATCACGACAGAGGCAAGGCAGGAAATACCGGATGTCACCGGATGTGGAACTGTGTGCGCTGTTCTCGTGTGACTTTGGTCATGGTTATGACTCAGGTGGATGTCTCGCCTCTCGGCCCCCGACCGAGCCTCGCCTGGTCTGCCTCAGCCACACCCTGCCCCACCTGACCCAGTCGTGTCGCCTTTGTGCAGTCGCGCTGTCAGTTAAATGTCAACAGGATATGTGACTATAATAATTTGTTGGCTACAGTCGAGGCCCCCATTTTCCCATTGTCACTGCCACACCTCCTGAACGTCTTCTGCGTCACACACACACACACACACACACTCTGCTAACTCGTTGCGGTGGCAGTTTTATTGATAATGTACTTGAGTCTGGATGAGATCTGTAGAGGATGTACGCACAGTGAAAACATGGTAGATGCGGAATATTGAAGTAGAGAAACATAGAAACGCTTGGAAATCGAAATATATCAATATACTTGTGGACTGCTTGGAAACATGTGGAAACTTAACACATATAAACATGGCAATATCGAAACATTACGTACAAAGATAATATAGAAAACTTAGAAATTAAAGAGTCGGGAGAGAGGAAATTTAAAGTTCACAGAGACTCTGAAATAAACAATTTAAATTTATTATAGAAGTAATACTAATAAAATAAAAAATAATAATAATCAATAAAAACATAATCCAGAAAAAAATAAACTTTTAAAGATAGAAACATAAGAAAGATAATTATCCTATCTTATCGTATATTATTATAATTAAATTTAATAGAAAATAATTAATATAATTTGTAATTAAATATTACATAATAATATAAACATAGAAACGTTTTAAGGTGAAATATATATGATAATATATATAACATAAAAATATAGAAACATAATGGAATAGAAAATATAGAATTATAGAATATAAATATTGAAATATAGAACTAAAGGTAGAACGTGAAGGACTTAAAGAACCTCATGAGCATACAGAATATAGAATAAAGAGTATAAAAAACAGAATAAACATAAAAATTATATAGACTCGTTAAAACATAGAACATGTCGACTCTTCGCAAAATTAAATGCAATTTTCGTCGCCCTCTCTGCAATTCACAAAGAAAAATTCATTAACGAACCTCCCCCGTTTTCACCCGAAATCATTTAAAATTGTAACGAAAGCCTGCCCCCTTTTCCGAACTCGCCGAACTGACTGAACCCTAGCTTTGCGGCTATCATCACACTGTGCGAAATAATTAATTAATCAAAGGAAATGAAATGCCGCAAAGTTTCTCACCTAGCGCATAATTTTGAAAATTCCAATTTCCCACGCCTCATTCGGCAATTTGCCAAATGCCACTCGCGTACCACCGCGCCACGCCCCCTTCTCCTTGCCCTGCCCTGCTTGCGAGAGCACCTCTATTATTTTTCAAATGTATATTTATTACCGGAAATGTAAAACAACATCGATGATGGCAGCGCCCAGAGAGTGAGAGAGAGGGGTACACACACACGTACGTTGTGTGTGTGGGAAAGGGGGAAGGGGAGCTGAATGCGACGGCAATGACAACGATGGCGGCAACAGATGCCATGAATGTGTACGATGCGGTTGCCTGTCGCTAGATGGCGCTGCCATTGACAATTTTTACAGGAAATTATTTTAATTGATTTTGTGTAGCATTTGTTATTACAACGTAAATGAGATTTTCGCCCGTTGCCGGCTGACAATTCCGCAAAACATCAGTAAGGGAGAGTGATAGAAAGAGAGAGAGAGAGGGAGATATAAATAGAAAGACACAGAGAGCGTAAGTCGAGCGCACGAACTGAAAATAAGCCGCAGGGAATTTTCTATATAGATCCATAGAATGTGTGACAAAGTCAGCAAACTAATTAAGGCTGAAATGAAGATGGAGACTCTCTTACTTCCCCTACTCCTCTTACGAAAAGGTGTAGAAGAACAATAATAAAGTAAGATATGTAAGAGAAAAAATACATTGTAATGATGTAACATCAAATGAAGTACTTAAGAACTAACACATTGCAAAGAACTGATAGTATAGTAATTTAATCGATCATTTTACTGCTTAAATATTTGTGCCATGCATCGATTGTTTTCTTTTCACTTTCGATAGTTCTTAAAGACTTTTCAACACTGTTAAAAAAAGTATGCAACAGAAACACTTAGAGAAAGCAACAAACAAAAAAATGTTAAATAAATTTGTCAAGCAAATGGAAAATAAGCGATAATAACGTAGATTTTGCATGAAAAATTATTTATATTGCATACAAAAAGAAAATAATCGATGATCTTGGTGCAAAAATATCGGAATATGTACATCCTAGTGAAATCAACAAAACTTAAAATAATTTGATTGTCTTAACTAGCTAGAGTCGTTTTAAATACTTTTAAATAAGAAGTTTCAAAACTCTTCTATAAACTTTGCAAGCTTATAGCGTTAATAGAGACTAATTTTAAGCAATACTTTGTTATTTCCTTAACAAAAATCGCAGCTGAAAATGAAAACAATATTAGCTGCGAATCTGGCAAAGAATTCGACAGGGAACTTGGCCTGAAAGCGGCAGTGGCAATGGGAACGGAAATTGGTTCGTTGTGGTTGCCAGCGCGTTGGCAGGCGAATTCTTGTTTTGGCCATTTGTTCAAACAGATGTTGCCAAAAATCGTTGCAACTGTTGTTGTTGCTGTTGCTGTTGCTATTGTTATCTGTTTCACTGTGGTCGCCATCGGGTTGGTTTAGTTTTTGCAGTCATTTTGGCTTAGCCGAAGAGTGCGGGGCGTGGCGCTTAAACTTTGCACGAATGAGGACAGACAGATCGACGGGGTGTTACGGGGGCGTTTACAGAGCTCTCTTTCTCCCTCTCGCTCTCCCCCTCGCTCTTTCGCTTACCTTGTGCGTTTTTCGCACAAATAATTGTAAATTTGGTTGCACCTCTGTTTGTTTGTTTGTTGCAACAATTTTTGCAGCTGCCAAATTTTTGCAGAAATTTTAGTAAATGTAATTTTCATGTAGTTTCCCGTGACCGCAAAAACCCCGACAAATGTTCGAAAATGTTTATCGCCCTCTCTCTCTCTCTCTCTCGCTCTTTCAGCCTCTTCTTCTCTCTCTCTCCCTCCGTCTAAATAGACTTCCCGGGCTAATAGACCAGCTCGAAATATGCATAAATATGTACGGTGTGTGTGTGTGTTTTTGGCATGATAGCTTTGTATATTTACATGAAAATATTTGAACTATTTTTTAAAAGATTTTTAAGCATTCTACACTGCAGAAAATAACGTGGTTCGTTATCAAATGCAGGCAAAATAAGAAGGCGCAATAAAACCTTTAATTAACTCACGAGTTAAATGAATTTATTCCGCTCAACTAGTTTAAGTACTCGCACATACACTCACACACACACACTCACACACACATGCACTCTCACACACACACTCGCGCACGCGTGGACAATTAACAAAAGCCACCGAAGCGAACCACTGCCAAATTTTTCAGTGGTTTTGCGTTGTGCAATAGAAAATTATTCAAACGATTCGATGCTAAATTTAAGCAGCAACCGCAGCCTATTTATAAATATTTACCAGAGCTTACACATACATACACACACGCACACATACCCACATACGCATACATAGAGCGAGTATTGGAAAATGGGCGGTTCGCATGGGTTGCATATCCGCTTGTGGTGCACCACAAACGCTGCGGCTACATCGCTGGTCTCCCAATCCTCCACGATTCTCCTTTCTGCCACGCTCCTCCTTGACAAGTGTCGGTCGTTAGCTATTTGGCTTTACCGACCCAAAAAACCCGTCAATGTCAGGCGACAGGCGAATTTATCAGATTGAAACTCGTGAAAGAATTTAAGCCGTGGCTTTAATCACTTGCAGATTGGTCGTCAATCAGTTTAAGGCTTAGGAAAAAGTAGATAGAAATAATAAAGTGAAATAAAAAAATAAATATGAATGTTGTATCTGTCTATCAATCAGTTTACCTATCTATCAATTTAACTATCTGCCTATATATCTATATATCTATCTTAATCTATATCTCTCTATACATCTATCTTGTTAGTTCCTAAATTACTTCTATGTTTATTTACCGATCGTAATGAAATTTGCAGAAATCCTTTGAACAGGATAGAGTATTATACAAACCAAATATAAAAATTTTTGCTTAAAAAACAACGACTCGTGTTTTTCCAATTTACGAAGGCGTGGCCCAATTCTTGAACAAACTAGACCTGCGTGCTATAATAAGATATATTGTCCCTAAATATAATAACTCTAACTCGAATAGTCTCTGGAATATAGTTGTTCATACAGACGGATACATAAATATAGGATTGTCTTTTGAGGCTTATGCTTATCAATATAACCTGTGTATAGAGATTAGAAAGATATATGTTTGTGACATATTTCCGATGGCCTTTTAAAGCCTAAAGATCAACTTAACCCTCTATAGACCTGCTCTATTTGACATGGACAACACTTAAAGGTAGTCTGCGTAAATACGATTTACCTGGCGTTGCCTTCTTTAATTGTTTTCCGCACGTTGAGTGTGCAAATTGACGCGAATCTGGTCGGGGGCAAAGAGGGCAAAGGTCACGGAGCACACGACGCGATTCAAGTTACGCATCGATGATGCCCGCCTGCGCCAACGTCTTTGCCGTCTTTGATGTGCGGCTAATTAGTGGAGCGCTACGGAAATTGCTTGCTAATTAGAAATTTCAGTTCATCATGTGTAATAAAAAAACAAATTTGATTTGCCGAAAGAATATGCATTCACATAGCCGAGACAGTTTGAAGATGAGAAAAGAGCAGAGTATGTTTGGGAACTAATTTCAGTAGGTAGATATGAGATAGAAGATTGTATACTAACAAATTTCTTAAAATTTTGTATGCTTATTTAAGCATGATTATATATGGTATTTAGTTTCTATAAGCCAAGAAAACGCTTTTAAAATTTATATTATATTCTTTCTCAAAATCCTTTCCAAGCACTTATATAATTGCTCCAGATTTGCACGCAAAATGTAAATTGCACCCAATAAACTGCACTCTCGCCTAGGGAGCAGTCTCCTTGCAGGGACTGCTCGATTGGGGCCAACTTGTAGCTTTATGGCAGCTGCAATGCAAGTGCAAAGCACAAAGTGGGCAACACCCAAATCGCAGTCATCGTCGGGCATCATTAAAGACACGCGATGCCGGAAACCGAACGTAATGGAACAGAACCAAAGCGAAACGAATCGAATGAAAGTGAACGAGACTGAACTAAAACAGGCGATGGCAAGACCACAGAACGAACTCGGTAAATTCTTGTGAAAGAATCGAACTGTAGTTCAATTCAAATATAATTATTCTTTAATATATATTTCAAATATTGTAAGTAAATTTAGGTCCACTATTTTTAAAAATTATAAAATAAATACGCACATTTTATTATACTTAAATCTATGCTCTTAACTTCTTCAGCGGTACAGAAAAACTCTGCATCCTATACTGCTAATTTTTGCCCGCTCGCCGAAAATTATAAATCCATTAAGAAGAAATTTCGCACAGCACAAACATATTAAATTTTAGAGCCCATAAAAAGCGAATGACGCCAAGCAAAAAACGCTGAACAAACCGTAGAAGCAGCCAAAAAAAAAGCTGATTTTTTTTTTTTTAATAACGGTACAAACCCTTATAGCGTAGCTAGCGCCTAAAAGCAGGCAGGGAAATATGGAAATCGGAGAACATTTGCTGTCCTTCTTCAATTAGTGCGTTACGCGGGATATTTGGCGAACATCGCAATTGGGCCAATTAGGCCTGCAGCATTTCATTAGCCAAATGCACATTTTATAGCCCAAAGTCGTTTTCAATTAGCGCTTCGCTCGCTCTTCACTGCGATTTATGAGGCGTCCGACAGACGTCTATGTACAATATAATTTGGGCGAAACTTTCTTTTATGACTTGTGGCTTTGTCCAGTCTGGCCAGTGCATGTGTGTGTCTGTATGTATGTGTGTGTCTGAACCGCAAAATAAACATTTACGTAATGCTCACAGTTTGTCTTGTCTTGTGCATGTTATGCAAAAGTTGTAAATGCCCCAAACCTAAACCGAGTGCCAGCCAAAAATCCTGTTTTATGTCCCCGCCGCCGCCGCCGCTGCTGCTGTTGCTGCCCCAAAAAGTTGCCGCAGTAATAAAAGAGATTACCTACACATAACATGCTCAGTACATGCAAACGCGCTCCAAAGACAAAAATCATTTTTATTTTCTTATTTTTTTTTACTTCCCGACGACGCCACAAAAACCAAAATCACTGAATGGAGCCGCCTTTGATGCAGATGCAGCAGCCTGCAAGAAAGTTAAATTTGAGCTGGGATCGAGGCTTAGAGACAGAGAGAGAATTTTGGGAGGCAGAAGGTGGTCAGAAATTCATTAAAATGTGTCGAGGCTAAGTGAATTTTGGTATGAATTTGAAAGAGGGATTAAAATTAATACAAAAAAAAAAAAAATAAAAATACTTAACTCGAGGATGGAGTATAGATATCTATATACAAGTATATATATAGAATATTGTGTTCTCAGCTTATCTAGTGCATATGGGATGTAAAACACTTCTCATTTGATTTGTGATATTTTTAAAACGATGCATTTAGTTATGAATATTTTATTTAAGTGCTGCGCTCTTAGACTTACATTTTAAGGCACTGATTTCAGTGCATACTAAAACTAGAAATTTATTTATTTTTCTAGTAATTTTGCTCTAAAACAAATAAGAATAGCGATGTGGCAACACTAATGGGTAATCAATAATAAGAAATCGAATATCAGTCGCAATATTAGCGCACTACATTTGACTGCTTTATTTGTTAGCAATATATACATTATGGCAAATACCCATAGAATTTTGATACTATTACACTTTAATAAATTATATATTTTTCCACAATAATTAAGAGTTCTATTATAATTATAAACGGTACTGTATTCCAAGCTAAATTCTTACTAAAACCCTGGCTAACAATATAATACCCTTCAAATATTTTATCCAACTGGCAAAACTCATACTTCAGCTTGACTTGCCAGAAATGAGCCAACTGTAAGTGCACACTCTATACAAGTACAAGTACATGTACAAGTACAAGCATTACTTTATCTAAGCCAAAAATGGCTGGTGGTGGGAAAAGTCTTGTGCTTAGTTTTTAATTGCAATTAAAAAGTTGCGAGAGTTGCCGCACGAGTAGACAGTAGTCACATACTCCGATCTCGTAGCTGCTCGCCACCAGTGTTAATATCGTCCCCAAGGTCCAGTCCAGTGCAAGGCAGTCATAATGACAATAACGGGCTGGGGCAGGGAAACGCAGATGAAAGTCAATCCCCCCGAAGGAACCGCAAAATGGCCATGCAACAAATTTTGCTAGCATAAAACAAGCAACAACGTCCAGTTGCCCCACTCTCTCCTACTCTCGCTCTCTCGTGTTCATACTCGTTTTCCATTTTCCGGCCAGTGTCTTGGAGCGAACTCTTTGTGAGTGCCATCCAGGCTACTGTAGACTTCAGACTTAATGATTTTTGGCTTAAAGTTTACCAGTTAGCAGTATTTTTGCAAGTAGTTAAAATTTTACGAGGCAGCTCCTCGGCGAAGGCTTTGTTTTTGTTGCATCTTGCGACCGTTGCCCGGCGCGTGGTCGGTTCTACTGTTGGCTTATCTTATATGGAAAATCAACGCCACACAGACGTCCAGGCCAGGCCAGGCCAGACGAGATGCACAAAACCCAAAAATAAAACCAAGTCTCTCGACTGAGAAACTTGATAAAAACTTTTATCATAACAATTTGTGTTGTACTACTGCGGCCCTGAGAACAATGGACCCAGGGCTGCTACATAGTCCTTTCTGGTTGAAACTTGTCTCTCCGTGTGTGTGTGTGTGTGTGTATGTGTGTGTGCACTGTGAACTTTTTGTAATGAGAAAAGTGGAAGTGCAACTTTCACAGAATCAAAGTTGGTACAGAGCAAGTAAATACTAGAAATGTATCTTGAGAGTTGTAATCTTAAGTGTTTTTATGCTATGTATCAATGATCACAGGTACAAGCTGATATATGTACACATTTAATGCTCAATTTGTACAAATTGCAACTCATTGCACCTAATTGCTTATCAAAGACAAGCACCAATGTGTCGTCAAACGATGCTCAGCCAAGTCACACACCCTTACCATTATTTTGCTTGCTGTGTGATCACTTAGCTGGGACACAATCCCAGGCACTCTTGTACCAAAATGAGCCAAAGCTTTCACCTAATTCCGATTTTCTTGCGCTTTTATTGAGCCAGCCAGCGACTCAAGGTACAGTGGGCACGCGGTGAACATTTTTGCTCAAAATTTAAATATATATGTATATAAATAATTTTCCCATTATTAATAAAGCTGGATTCAGCTGAACTAAACAATTATTTATTTATATTTTCGAATTCTGCACTAAAATAGTGTTGCTGCGCCCACTGTGCTACGTTGAAGTCAAGTTCGACATAAAACCCTCTGAGTCTCGCCTTGGCTCATTCAGTTGGCTGCTGGCGCTTTGCCCAAGCGATCGTCGGTTACTTTTATTTTGACGATAGACACGTCATATAATAACGGGTTTTCGGTATTTACATATATCTGGTTTAATTTAGTACCAATTGCCTGGCGGAAGTGACAATAAGCGTGAAGATTGTTCGAAAATAAATAAGAAATAAAAATATACATATATACACTAGATCTGCCGGCAGATCGGGTAAAATGTCCGGTGTATAGGTTAAAAGGCAAAGTTCAAATCGCATCAGCGACTACTTCGCCCTGTTGCAATCGCAAAATATCAAAACAAAACAAAAACACAACAACAACAACAACTACAGCGAACTGTGAGTGAGCCAAGGCAGAGAAACGAAAGAAAAAATAACTCCGACGGAAGCTTTTGGCGGGCTAAAACAGGTAAACAGCCCATCAAGTTCTTTGCGATCCCCTTCGATTCATTGCAACAGCTGCGCGAGCGCGTGACTCGTTTGCACTCTGCTGCGATAGCTGGGCTGGGCTGAGTGGTGGAGCAGAGGCAGGGGGAGAAGTTGGTAAAAGGGTTTTTAGCTTGCATACTCAGCTGGGCTTGGCAACAGCTGGCAAAGTGACGAAGACACTCTTTTTGGGCCACAATTAGTCGCACGACAAGTGAATATCATAGAGCTGCTCTGGGCCCAGGCCCAGGTGATTAGTTTGACCTTGACGCTAACAATTGTATTTTAATTTGACCATCAAATAAAGTGGAGAAAGGTTTAATAGATAGTTTTCAATTCGGAATTTCAAACACGTAGTGCGACATTTTCAGCAAGCTAAAATCACCCGAAATACCAAAAATAATGGGGAAACCTTTCCACACATAAAACAAGTGTAAACAAAATATTGTTAGCTCTTCGGAAACCCCAGGGTATTCGCGTCGCGGCTATTCGAGTTGTAGCTAATTTATGCTTGCCTTTTATCTCTTGACGTGATGACGTATACGCAATGTAGACACAGACCTCATTAATATTTTCGGCTGTCGGTGTTTTGCGCTCTGCTTGGCACGCAATGAAACACGTTTTTGCATACTAAAGACCGACTGGCCTGCCTGCCGGATCTCAAGATACAAAGAGATGCGATCTGAACTGGTTTGCAATCATATGTTATAAGTGACAATACGATAAATTGAAATGCATTTAAAAATGGAAAATACAGAAATCAGTACCGAATAATCATTGTTATGAAAGCCAAAGCTTTGAAACCGCATCTGACATAAGTTTTGAGAATCTTCTGGAGCCATTGAAAATCCCACATATTTTAGCATAATAATTTTGCTGGCTGAATCATCGCCTGACTGGCAGCACTTGGTTTCTTTGTTTTTCTTCGTCTTGTTGATTATGCCAAAGTCAGATTATAAGCATCGCTTTTGGAAACCTGTTTCTGTAGTACCGAAAAAAACAATAATGAGGTTTATTTTGGCTTTTTTTTGGCTCTTTGTTTTGCTTTCCGAGTCCATAAGCAACACTTTAAATTTGCCTGGAATCAAGACATTATTTACACTGCTCTGCAAATAATTTGATACGAAATGTGTCATTTACTTTACAATGCAAAAAGGCATGTTTGGTTCTTTCTTTCTATTTCTTGCTAATTTCCAAAGCAACTATTTCTTTTTATAGAAATTTCTGACGTCCAATAAATCAATAACTAGACAAGCAGTTTGGCTGGCAAAGGCCAATTAGTGAAATCAAAATCAAAAAGTGATTCCCGCTTTTATTGTCAATTAACAGTTTGTTCGTCTCACACGTTCTTTGCAATTTTGTTGGCTTTGTTTGCCGCCTGCCTAATAAAATTTATGAACACCTTAAGTGAATGCACCAGTGTGTAAATAAATGATTAAACCCAATGTGAGAAAATAAGAACGTACAGAACGAGATTTCCATTATCATTAGATCAACAGAAAGTGCAATGTGTCGCCAGGGATATCTATAGAGTGGATTGCGTGCCGCAAATACCATAAACTACCCACAATTCGAATTTATGGACTACTAATTAGAGTTCAGTGATTCTACGACCTGTTGTCAGACGGCTTTAAATGGTTTGTAAGCCATAAACTTTATCGGCAATTTTTTTTTACAATTATATCGAAATCAATGAGCTGTAAACTTGAGGTAAGTGTGGAAAATTGTTGCCTAATGCCAAGGTATTTTGAAGGACCTTTGGCTGGTTTATTAGCTAGGTGAATAGATTGATAATATTTGCACTCAGTTTCAGGAAATATGGAAATTTTTTAAGGCTATTACCGATCTCTAACATTGTAACGTCTTTATCAGCTTATCTCAGCTGTTGCATTTCTCTGGCTAATTGCAAATTGAGTATTATGTCTGGTTCATTATCTAAGCACAATATACAACTTTATAGTCACTTATCTGTCTTATGACAGTGACATAATTTGTATATGCTAAACGTGTGAGATGAATTGTAAAATGGATATGCTGAAATTTAAGTATTTATAAGAAGAGTCTTTCAGTTTCGAGAGCTGAAAATATTTAAGAAATATTCAAAGCATGTGTGAATGAGTTACCGAAGCGTATCTTATCAGTCAGGCCGCATTCCAGGGTATTCGGCTGTGCTGTAGTTTTTATCTGCAACGTTTCATCGGCGCTTTGGCTTATCTGATTGTCAGTTTTACAACGCGATCACAACTCTGCGCAAAAAAGAGTTTAGCCCAAGAACTTTCAGTTAGTATCAAATTGCGGGTTGCAGCTCACAGAACTTTTCCTTTCCCGAACACATTTCGCAGAGTCAAGAGCATGAAAACGCTGCAACAGAATCCCGCATTCGTGGCCGACGATGGACAGAGCACGGCCAGCACGTTACCAATGTCGGTGAGTAAACCCGAGAGAGTCGAGGGCCAAGTATCTGCAGACGAGCTCAACTAATCGGCGTTATATACTGCACATAGTCGCTGCCAGGACAACCGCCCGAAACGGATGGTGACCACGAGGCGGGCAAGTGTCGCCAGTCGGCGGGTCGCGGCGAACGCGACACCTGGGGCAGAGGCCTGGAGTTTCTCATGTCCTGCATTGCCATGTCTGTGGGCCTGGGCAACGTGTGGCGTTTCCCGTTCACGGCACTGGATAATGGCGGCGGTGCCTTCCTCATACCATATCTCATTGTACTCTTTCTAATTGGCAAGCCCATTTACTACCTGGAAATGGTAATTGGGCAGTTCTCGAGTCGCGGTTCCGTGAAGGTATTCGATTTGTGTCCCGCCATGAAAGGTAAGCTCCATTGCGTTTCGCATACTATCGTAGATATCGGCCGGGCCGACGCACCGCTGCGCTTGCACTCTGAGATTGTATAGGCGGTCCGATAAGAGCTATGATGAGATCATTTACGAAGAGTATGACAGTTAGTCCGAGATAACGAGAAACGTGGTAAACAAAATCTTAAGTTTATCTATCTGTGCATGTGTGCTATACAGCACCTTCATGCGGCCAAATAACTGCCAAGGGTACTGCGAGTTAGTGCTGCCAAAACTATCGATACTATCGATTAATTTGCATAGCTAAGCATAGGTAATTCCCCAATTTTAAACAGTGAAGTATAATCATTTAAAGCAATCGATAGTTAAAGCAAGATAATAGATAGTCGAAAGCTGATAGAGCATCGATATAATCGATATTGACTGAGGTTTTGCAACACTAACTTGCATGAGAATATACCTTATATCTGTGTATGTTTCCAGTTTCGAAAAAAAAAAATAAAACCTCCGACAATCTGCTCGTGTTCACACAGTTGTTCGAGTCGATTTCAATATTCATTGCCATCAATAACATATTCAAAAAACTATTCGTTATCATCGAATCACATCTCCAGGCATCGGCATCGGACAGGTGATATCGATATCGCTTGTCACAACATACTACGTAGGAATAATGGGTATAACGCTGTGTTATTTTTACGATTCATTTCGCTCGCCTCTGCCCTGGTCCGAGTGTCGTTCGGAATGGGGCACGCACTGTGTTGCCTCCAGTCTGGGCAACACCAGCAGCAGCAGCAGCAGCTCCAGCAGCAGCATCGGCATCGGCACAACGGATACGCAACAGAAGCCCGTCGCATCCGCCGAGTTGTATTTTCTGTAAGTGCCATACATCGTTTACCATTGTTCTTTGTTGTTCCTGGTGGTGTTGTTTCTCTCTCTCTCTCTCTGTTCCCCCTGTTCCCTCTGTTGCTCTTGTTGCTGTGGCCCGTGTTTGCCCGTTGTTCTTGTACTTCTTGTTGTTCCTGTTGTTGTTGTTTTTGCGTTATTGCGGCACTGAGTTTGGGGTTATTCGGGCTTTTTTATTGGCCATTTTTGGTGGTTTGGTTCGGGTAATCTGGACGCAGTCCCCCGCGCGATAGCACTCGAATTAGGTGCCAGATTCAAGTTTATGGCCGTTCAATGCACGCTTTATTGGCATTTGACGTTAATTGAATAAATCCCCGCCACACGAACTGCCTGCAGCCACTCCCCTTTTTGCTACACATACGGCGCCTTAATTGCCATCAATTGGCCGCATAGGTTAGGATGCTGCAATAGCCCCTAGGCGATTGCAACAGCCACCCGACATAGCTCTAAACACACACACACACACACACACACACACACACTCACACACACACAGAGAGAGATCGATGCAAGGCCAGTTCAATTGATACGCGTGGAAACTATTGAACCCACAGCATGATGAAATCCGATATAGTTAAACGTTAGTTCCGGTCGAGGGTAGCTAACATACAACTGGAAAGACTTTATTTTCTATGCGAATTAAAAAAAACCAATAGACAAGCTTCTTCTACAAGATATCTTCAAATACCTTAGTTACTTCCATTAGCTAAAAAGTTCAATTTAAAAAATTTCACTATGAAACCCTAGAAAGCAACAAGAAATTAAATATGGTTTCGGTTCAGGGTAGCTGATAGTACCTTGCAATACTGAGAAGACTAATGCGTATTACACGTGCTTCTTGAACCAACTTAGCTTGAAAGACATATATATATTATACTAAATTGTATGAAAATAAAATCCGAACTAGTTAATGCCTGGAAATCCCTAACTTCATACCAAAATTGTAACTAATCTCAACTGCTAACAATGTGCATGGTACTTTCTGGCAACAACCCATCACATTCCGGACTAACCCCAAGCATTCGTCGAACTCGCAGATCATCGGAATCCTTGCTGAGACCACAGACCTCTGATCTGCGACCTTTTTCTTAAACAATATCCAAGGTGTTGGCGTCGGCCAGGCATTCCAGGTGTTCATGCTAAGCACATACTACGCCTCCCTGGTGGCCATCTTTTGTCGCTATTTCGTCGATTCATTCCACAGTCCGTTGCCCTGGGCAACGTGTCGTGGCGAATGGGCCGAAACCTGCATCGACTCCGCGCCCAACGATCGGAATAGTGGACAAATATTCAACGCATCCGAACACATCGTATCCAGCTCGGAGCTGTACTATGTGTAAGTTCTTGTATGGTATCGCTGGATTTGTGTCGGGTATTTTGTAGTTTGAATACTAATGGTGTTGGCTTATTTGTTTACTTCTCTCTCGACTCATTCATTGTGACTTCGACTTCGACTTGCTTCGCAGTAAGGAGGTGCTGCGCGAGAAGGATCAAATCGAGGATGGCATTGGGCTGCCCAACTGGGAACTGGTTGTCGGTTTGTTCCTGTCCTGGGTGTGCGTCTTTCTGATCATTCGACGTGGCGTGAAGAGCTCCGGCAAGGCTTCGTACTTTCTGGCCCTATTTCCGTATGTCATCATGGGTGTACTGCTGGTACGGGCAGTCACATTGCCCGGCTCGATGGATGGTATTTGGTATTTCATTAAGCCGCAATGGGGCAAGATCCTCGATCCGAAAGTATGGTATGCTGCCGTCACACAATGCTTCTACTCGCTCTCCGTTTGCTTCGGCAACATCATCATGTACGCGTCGTTCAACAAATTCGGTCACAATGTGCATCGTGATGCGACCATTGTGACTGCACTGGATACAGCTACCTCGTTGCTAGCAGGATTCACAATCTTCGGCATACTCGGGCATTTGGCGCACGAGATTGGGACAGACGATATTGGCAGCGTGGTTAAAGGCGGTGCCGGTTTGGCCTTCATCTCGTATCCCGATGCAATTGCCAAATTCAAGACGTTACCCCAAATCTTTTCGGTACTTTTCTTTCTCATGCTTTTCGTGCTCGGCATCGGCTCGAACATCGCAATGACCTCCTGCTCGGTGACTGCAATCCGAGATCGTTTCCCCAATTTCAAGCAGTGGCAGTGCTCGCTACTCATTGCCGTAGTTAGTTTCCTTATTGGTCTCATCTACATTACACCGGTAAGTAGGAACTCGGGGTAATTGTGCAGGGATTCCTTATTTCACGGAGTCGGCTTTCTCGTTCTCGTTTTCGCAGGGAGGTCAGTACATGCTCACGCTTGTGGATTTCTTTGGTGCCTCGATGATCGCTCTGGTCTTGGGCATCGCAGAGCTGTACACGATTGGCTGGATCTATGGCACGGATCGACTCTGCAAGGATATTGAATTTATGCTGGGTCGCAAGGTCGGACTCTACTGGCGACTGTGCTGGGGCGTTTTCACGCCGCTGATCATGACCGTGATTCTGATCTATTTCTATGCTACCTACGAGCCGCTTACCTACAATAAACAACTGTTTCCCACCTGGGCGTATGGTAAGTTGACTATGCACCTGCTCTGTTTTACTACATCAAGCTTCCCATTTCTCTTTAGGCATTGGCTGGGGTATCACAGCGTTCGGCATCGTTCAGCTACCCATCTGGATGATTGTGGCCATCGTGCGCGAGCCCGGCAACACGCTGGGCGAGAAAATACGTGGCGCTTTCCGACCCAAGAAACATTGGGGACCCTCCGATCCGCTGCTCAGGGAGCAGTACAACAAAGAAATCGAACACGAGCTGAAGTCGAAGCGTGGCCAAGGCTTCTGGGCGAGCATCAAGCAAAATATTCTGGGTTAGCTCAGAGATCTCCATGTTGTACAGTTGTGTTTAACAATATTGCCTATATATAATTTTAGTATGGTGAGAAAAGTATTCGAGCAATATTTTTAAGTATACCAATAAAATCAAACGAATTTTATACTTACTACGCATTGGAGAAGTGGGAAAGGGCTAAGATTAGGACTCTTAGTAGAACAAGGTAGATTAGACAAGTTCTTAGACAAGTTCTTAACTAAAACCCTCACTGAGTCTCGGCACGTTACTTTAATAAAAACCCTTAATACTTTACACCTACCGTTTTTTCCATACTTAAATTAATTTGCATGCTAGCCTATCCAAAACTCACTAGCTTCATATTTAAATTAGCTTAGAATGTTTTACCAAGAGTATAATATTTTTGAAGTTATTTCAACAATTAAAAAAGCAAGAAATATATATTCTTAAGCTTATGTAACTGAGGAGGTTTGATTAGATAGTAAGCTTTTTCTTCAGTTAATTCTGGGTATCTTCAAGCACTACTCACACATTCAATTAGTGTAGCCTAATCTAACCTATTACAACTCAATTTGTTTGTGCTTTTAGTTAATTTCTCGACCCACTCGACCTTTCGCTTTGAACTATGTGTTACCCGAATTTGAGCTCGATTCATACCAATTTTCCCCATTACCCACTCTCTCGCCATCTCTCTCGCTCCTTCTTCTTCTTGGCTCGGGGCACACACAAATTGACCATCATAGTGACAATTTGGAATTCGGCAAATCCCCCGCACAAAATCAAGAGAAATGTTGTGTACTTTATCTCTGTTACGGCGGCTTCAACTCAAACAAAGAAGGAGCTGGAGCTGGAGCTGGAGGAATAGGCTGCCTTCGCTGGCATCTTCGAGATAATTGCTTTGATAAGCACACGCCGGACCAGGATTCTTTCGGCTTCTTCTTTTTTGTTTTTTATATAAATGTCGCCAAATATTTACATGTCGCGGCATTGTAGAGCGACCCAACGGTTTTTCCCCATTTTTTTTCGTGGCTTTCCTCTTTGCCCGCATTTGGCCTGCGGCTTGACTTTTTCCGACTGTCCGGCTTCCTGATGGCGAACTGAGCGAACTGGGCGAACTGGGCCGTGTCCGGATGGCAGTGGCACTGGGCGCGTTGCTGGAAACCGCATAAAAGTCATTGTCACAGCAAATGGATTAATTTTCGCGGCACGTTGTCATAGTTGCTGTCTCGCTTGCACACAAGCGCGCTGGCCTCTTGCCGGCTCTCTTTTTTTTTATAAAGAAATTAAAAAGCACGGCCTGTGGTTACGGGTGGGTGTAGCCTCTCAAGGGGAGGGCGTTGGGATCTGTTGGCGTTTACCGCAACAATAATTACGTTTTGGACGGTTTTGGAAGCGGCGCGGAAGTGTATAATGTTGCTAAGTAGTTGCGGTTATTTGTTGTAGCTGTTGTTGCTGTTGTTGTTGCTGTTGTTGTTGCTGCTGCTGCTGTTGTTGTGCGACATTCTTATTTTTTTGTTTATGTTGTGTTGTGTTTCGTTGTTGCTCCGTAATTATCATGAAAGGCAACAGGAGGTTTATTTCACGTTATAAATGCAATATAATTAAGTTTTGTTCGCGGCGCGAAAACAAAAGGAAAATGCCCTCGGAAAAAAGGGTTTTTCTTACGCTCTTGTTGTTGTCTTTCTTCGGTTCTGTTCTGTTCCGTGTTTATGCAAAGTCAGATAAAGCATATTTTTGCATTTTCCGGATAAGAAACACAAACATAAAATCATTTTTATTAACTTCTACACAATACTGTGCGAATTCGTGGGAAAGTTTGCAGCTTTATGGAATTTCGAGCTTCTTTGGAAAATGTTCGATAATTAAAAGACTCCCAAAAGTATGCAGTATTTTTAGCTTGGGTTTTAGAAGGGTATAGGAAAAGCTTTTGGCTTTAGATTAGGGTAGAAAAACCTATTTCACCTAGAAAATATTATTTATTTCAACATAACCTAACAAGAATGAACTAAGTACAGTTTTAGCAGCATTTGCAGTGTTGGAAAACGCGTTTGCACTGATACAATTAGCTTAGTCAGTTGGTCCCAGGTTTTTCAACGCTTTTTCTAAATTTCCATTTCCACGCTTTTTTCCGGCATTTTTCCTTGCAGCTTCGTCGTCAATGCGCGAATGTACCAGGTGCACGCTCCGCACTCTTCGCACACCCCTCGCCTACGTCGTGCGATGCGTGTAAGCTTACACACTGCAGGCAGTGTAAATCCAAATAAAATTCTATTTAACTAAAAGCTAAAAAACGCGTTCGCGCCGCGCCGTGCTCACACAACGCTTTCGATGCTCTGTCTCTCTATATTCGACGTAACTTCTCGCATTCCCCCCTCTCTCTCCCTCTCGCTCACTACCTCTTTCTCACACCAACTTCTCTCTCTCTGTCACTCTCTTGCCTGCCTGCTCTTTCTTTGGATTTCTTTCGTTCAAACACCCGCGCAGGCATTTGTCTTGCAACGGCAGCGCGAACAAAAAACTAAATAAACAAGAGTGAATGGGTTGGGCGCGAGACCGACTACAAGATACCCTGCAATAACACACTATAGCTGAGATATAGGCACAGTATAACCAGCATAAACCCACCTGCTACATATATA
This sequence comes from Zaprionus inermis, assembly GCA_018151445.1. Lineage (NCBI taxonomy): Eukaryota > Metazoa > Arthropoda > Insecta > Diptera > Drosophilidae > Zaprionus > Zaprionus inermis. Next base: position 4,032,639 of record JAECXD010001696.1, read on the forward strand.
ATTAAGCAAAAGCGAATATACACTGTAAAAAGTTTCAAGGTACTTTGAATCGGGTTTAAGGCACTTTAACAACTCTTTAGGCCCATTATATCTTAGCTCAGCCCCCTACACTTGCTTCACATACACAAGTCGCAACTGCCCTGGCATCACTTCTTGCCTACAGGGTATAAAAAGATTGCAGCTAAAAGCAAAACCAGCATGGAATGAAAGGCAGCATTTTCGGGGTTTGCAAGAAAAGTTGCGCGCTCATGCGAACAGCCGCAAATGTGTGCGGAGTGCAAATGGCCGGTAGATGGGGTATGTGTGTTTCTCTCTCAGTGTGTGTGTGTGCTTTTTAGACTTCAGTCTCTTCCTTTTTCTTCTTCTTTTTGTTGTACTAACTGTGTTTTAGTGTGTGCCAGTCACTCCCACATCCTTTTTATTTTTTTTTTTTGGGGCTATGTGAAAATTTCTATGTAATTTAGTGCGCGAGCGAGAGGCAAGATACGCGAAAATGTTGCCTGGTTGCCTGGTGCTTAGGAGAGCTGACAGGTGGCGCCGCCGCCACGATGCACGTGCATGTGGGCGCCCATTCCTATCAGGCAGATAGACAGAGAGCGAGCGAGTTGAAGTGTGTGTCGGTGTTTGTTTTGTGGCTGCCAGATGGCGCTCGTGCATGTGTGCGTGTGTTGGCCAAAAAATAGAGTAATTGAATTTTCATAGCTAAGGCACACACACACACGCACACAGAACTCACCGCCTGCTGTTGTTATTATCTGCGATTGAGTACAACATTCTCCATATCTGTTGCAGCTTCCCAAGATAAAGTGAGCGGGAGAGAGAGAGACACACTAGAAATCGCTTTATCTTTTCTAGGCTTAAGCTTCGAAATAAATTCTTGAATTATTATATAAATATAAATATAGTACTATTTATTTTTATATAATGTTATTTTTTTATAAAGTTTTATTTATATTTTTTATTTTTATGCTAGATCTTTTTTATTTTTGTACCACTAGATCATAGAGTCCATGTGTGCTAAAGCTAGCAAATTTTGTATACGCACTACTATATTTTTTTAACATTTTTTATTTATTTAAAACATTCGTCCACGCCCTTTTTTGGGCTTGGAAATCGTTTTGCAGGCGTCATTTTAAAGCGAGAACGTTTACGATCATATAATGCAACAAATAAGTTTTATATTTGTTTTATATCATTATGAATTTACATATATATTAAATATTTAAAACCTATCTTATTTTTCTTTATATCTAGCACATTATCCAGATTCAACTTTTTCATAGTTAAAATAAACATTTAATCAACTCAAGTTTAATGCTATCAAAATGTTTTATTAGAGCAATCAGTTCTGCGACAAAGCTTGTGATACAGAGATATAGTATCAAATGCGCTCGCTTTGATAATAAATACACTCGAAAGCGCTAATTTTCTAATTAACAAACCATTTGAAACGAGTCGACGCTAATTAGCTCGTACTCATCAAAGGCAAATCTCGCGTATTTGAGGCGCAAACTGCCTTTGCTCCGCCCACTTTACCTTTTACCCATCCCGCAGAGACCCTGAGGTAGGCAGGCGTCAATCTACACACCCAAGGTGCAGAGAACAATTAAAACAAAAGTCGAAGCTGAAGTTGAAAAAAAAAGATTGTATCAGCGACACCTTTCAAGTTTTATTTTCAAGATATGTTTTTGGCGCTAAATAATATTAAATAATTGCAGGATTAATATGAAGTCTTGCAGAAATAATCTAGGCCTTACCTTAAGATACGTCTGCAAAATAATAAACAATTTTAGAGAAATTTCTAAATTGCATAAATTGTACACTTTATTGTTGCGTTTCTTTTCAGAGAGTTCTCTTCCATTAGTCACACTTTTCCACGCAACAAAGAGAAACAATAATCAATGGAGAATCTCGCCCCCGGCCCACTCCCCGCCGTCCCGGCCGAGTGGCTGCAGCCCGCAATTTTTCTGGCTTGTTTGACAATTGTTGCGGCGCGGTTGCAACATGAAAAACATGGCCGCTATTAGATCCATTCGTGCGGGCAACTGCAGCAGTCACCGGAAGCAGCAGCACGTGACCATGACAACGATGCCAGCCGCCTGCTCTCTGCTCCCTGCTCCCTGCTCCCAGCTCCCCGCTCACTTCTCTCAGACTGCGTGCCACACTCAGCTGCAACCTCAAGGACTCGCAGCACCGCTAATGTGGTGCAAGTTGTTATGGCTGTTGTTAGACCTCCTCTCTCTTATTCTCTCTCTCCCTCCCTCTTCTCACTTGAAAGCCAAGCAATAGTTGCACTTCTCGCTGTTATTGTGATGCCGCTTGTCGTCTCTCGTTGCGGTTCGTGCGCAGTTCGCAAGTTCTCAAGTTTTTCCTCTTGCAACGACCCCGCAAAAACCGTTGCCAGCGTTGGCCAGGTGAAGAGCGGAGGCAGAGGCTTAAAGTTGAAATTTGTCAAGAGCGGAAAACGGCAAATGAAACTAGAAAATTTTAATAATTCTTGAGCATTTAAAGCGGGTCAAGATTGTGTTTAAAGTGTATAACGAAGGAGGAAGAACGCGACATCAACATTTCTCGATTTCCTAAGGCCAAGCAACAACTACGGTACGAAATAAAAGTCAATCTACCCTAGTGCTCCACAATCGATAGAAACGATGTTTGAATTTATAATATAAAAATGTTGCAGATTAATCGAAAAAATGGGTACTAGAGTCGATTGAATCAATATTTGAATTTACGATATAATAATTTTTAAGATATGTCGATTTCTTGCACTATCGATTGTTTTTAAGTATTTTTCAACACTTGGGAAAATCAGTCATAATTAATATTATAGTACAACTGCTGCTTGAAAATGCATTGTAATCGATAGTATCGATAGTTAGCCCTACCGAAGGTCATTTATCTATTTTAACTATAAATTTATAGCTTCCCCTACACCCATCTTCAACTGTAACCGAAATAAATCTATTCAACCATTTCTGCTTGCTCTTAAAACATTGTTCTCTCGGTTTTCTAAGTCAATCAACAAATAGGTAAGCTTAAACACAATTAACCCATTGAAAGAGTATGCTGCGTGTCTCCAACTCTACATTTAATTGCATAATGAAACCTATTCTAAGCAATATCATTCGCCGGAAATCAATTATCTATGCAAATAGAAATAGATAGATTTCCAAGACTTCTTCTTTCCTTTTATAGCGAATACCTGATTCAACCGTAACGCGAAAACAAAGCCATCTTATATATACATTTCTGTTCGCTGCTCGAAATTACACGTGAGCGTATTTTCGTTCTGAAAAAATTCTACGATTAGGTAAGCCCTAAATGCCCTGCCCGAACTTGAGCTTGACTTGACAGCTGTCGTCGCCATTGCGAGTTACCGTTATCGCGTCGCTGAGAAGCAGCAGGTGTGCTCAATCCATAATGGCTGCCAGACCGTTTCGCTTGCCTAATGCCGCAACCGAGTGAGTGTGTGTGTGTGGCACGGCGTGTGTGCATAAAACTCAATTCAAAAATACTTAACAAACATTTATTTGAATTTGCTTCTTCTATTTTTTTCATCTTTTTATTTTTGTGTGTGCGTGTGTGTGTTCGTGTGTATTTTTTTCTGTATTTTTGTGCATGTGGCAAAGCTTCCCAGCGGCTGCTTTGTTGTTGTAATAAAAATGCAAATAAGTTGGATGGGTTGCGCTGTCGTCGACGCGTATGCAAAGTGCCAAAAGCGAGCGGAGTCTCGCTCTATGCGCCACTCGCACTCGCACACACACACACACACACACACACACATGCACATAATTTTAATGCCAATTCAATTTAATGGTTCATTTCATATGAAAATTGTAAAAAGTCATTGCTGGCCGAAAGAGTAAAATGCCAAAAAAAAAGAAACATAGAAAAAAGCCAAAGTAGAAGCACAAACAGTTTGCTGCACTTGCAGATGCGCAGTAAGGGAATTCTTCAAGAAATTCCAAAATCGTTTAATTCTAATTCATTGAACAGAATAGCAGCTTCTTAAATTTTGGATTTTTTCAAACAATCGATATTTTTCCAACTAAAACTATCGATAAAATTAACTTAAGAGGCCAAAACATATTTCTATATTTTTTGAAAAAATAAAACTCAACAATCTTTGACTACAATCGATAGTAAAGACAAAAACTATCGATGAATCGAAAATATCAGCAAACCATCGATATGCCACATTTGTGTTTTAGTCTTTTTGCCACACACTACAACAGGGTATACGGGTATTCGTAGCGCGCAGAGCTCGCAAATATTTTCCCTTTCTGCCACTTGGTATTTTGTCATGCGTGGTTTTTCTTAGAGCTCTACCCGAGTATGGGGCAACGGGTGCTTCGCCGTGGTCCATTGTGTTGATGCAGCTGCGGGTAACAAAAAGAATTTTTCATAAACTCCCCACGCACACACATGGATCGTAATATATATATATATATATATATATATATTATATATATATTTGCGTGTACAGACGACGCATTAAATATGCGCAACATGCATTTGCATTTTTATATCAGAGAAAGAAAGCTGAAAGCGTTCACATATCTGCAGCTCCCTGACTGTTTGTTGCGTATTGTTGGGAGGGGAAATCATAAATAGCAAGTATTTAGATGTGAATTTCCCAGACTTGCTGCTGCCTCACCCTACTCTCTCGCCCAATCTCAAAAGGATCTTTGATTTTGCCCTGCAGTTATTCGATTTCAATGGCATATTGAATATCCGTCGTTATGACAACTAATTCTCTATCATATCGAAAAATAAGAATGCCCCTCTTATTTTGTACCAAATGTGTGTGCATTGATGAATGAATGAAGAATTCTATACCACCTTGAAGCTTTCGAAAACTAAGGAGTTACCCTTTCTTCTGAAACTGAAATATTTCAATTTAATTATTTATTTAAATATTTGCAGAAGTTCGTAAGGCTTTTTTTAATTTTATTCTGTTTTATAATGTATTGTATAGTTCTTGAATTTAGTCAAGCTTCCTCAAGCTTTTATAACATAGGGTATTCAACAGTTTTTAACAGTGCAATGTGCGATGTTTTTGATTTAAAAAGCGCATAGCTGTTTTACTCCGGCTTCTTGTAAACAAATTTCAATTTGGGACAACCTTAGAAAAACAGTTCGAGGAACTCTTTGCGAGGCATACATGTGTGTTGTGGAAAATTGTTTTCCAGTTTTCCCAGGTCCACAAACAAACTGGAGTTGTGTGTGACCAGTGTCAGCATTTGCTAAGCATTTCTTGGCTTCCTGAGCAATTTGTAAATACACCAAGTGCGCCCCCAACTTGGATTCAATATTCTTCTACCTTCACCCTACGGCACAAACGCAAATTTGTCCACTTAATTTGCATATTTTTATTTCAAATCCGATTTGAATGCTTTCAAAGGGTACGCAAGTTATACAAACGTGAGCTCTGACGCAATTTATTCGATTATATTCATAGGAAACCTTAGGCAAATATTTAATATTTCTAAAGAAGATTTTTTGTAAAATAAATGCAAGAAAAGTTGAATGTAATTATAATACAATAATATGCAAAATATGCCTTAAACTATTTAAAGATAGATGCATTTGTATTCAACTGAGATTTAGCTTTAAAAAGTTCTCAATATGCATTCGACAACTCGTTAGTCTAATCTGTTGTTGCAGTTTTCGAGTTAAGCGTTACTTGTTTCCCCGAAAAGTGTTTTAGATTCCACTGAGACTCGAATTATTTTTTTTCCTGTCCATTTTCCTATTTTGTTTCGTACTGCCAGCAAATTGAATTCGCGTTTTTTTTTCGCCAGCTAACGAAATTCCTCGACCATTTCGCTGGTCTCGTTTTTTGTTGTGTGGTGAACCCGGACAGATTTTTCAGCTGCTTTGCATTGCAAACGTAGAGAGGAGGGGGCGGACATGGAAGGGGAGAAGAGGGAAACAGAGCGGGGCGTGGTGCAACTTTAAATGTCCCGTAAGTAGGCAATGCGCCGAAAATATGCGGCACGCTAATGGATTTTGGGCTAATGGAAGCGTCGACCTTTAAAATGTAAATAAATGTTTTTTGTTCGCTCTCTCTCTCTCTCTCCATTTCACCGACTCCCGACTCCCCAGCCCGTAGTGCCTGCTGCCTACGCCCTACCACACCTCCTGGACAGAGGCAGCTCACCTTGGCGCGGCTTAACCCCTTGGCGGCCACGAGCATCGCTTGGATGGCATCGGCATTAACGTTGCCGCTTTTAATGCCGCGTAAATTTTGCAGGATAATCCAATAAAGAGATTTTCACTGTGGCTGTCGTTGACGCTCGTTGCCGTTGGCAAAGCGTCCCTAAAAATTTCACTGCCACAGCGAAAAAGGTAGCAGCAACAACAACAACAACAACAACAAGAAAAGCAATAAGAAGTGGCGAAATGGTTCGGCGAAAAGTTTCACAGAACAAATCTGTGAACAATTGTTGCGACTCTTTTTCAGCTGAAGAGCTTACAGACCGAGCTAGTCAAGAAAACAATTTCGACAAGGTTTTTCCTAGAATTGTTCTATTCTTTAACTTGGTACACGAAACATACACGGCGCATACTTCATTTTACACAGAAATGAATTATTCTTTGAAATTGAAGAGTCTACAATTTTTTACTGTTTCAAGGTTTCTTCAGAGCTAAAGAGCCTAGATATTTTTCATATTTAAAGTGACATATAGTTCATAGTTCATATTTGCCTAGGTCTCATGTCACCTGTGGCGTATACTTAATCAGCAGAATAAAAGCATTATTAGAGAATATTTGTATTTGTTGTCATTATTATTATTATATTATATAAACACCTTAAACAATATCTCAATATCTCCTTTTGCATACAAGTTTTCTATTCTTGAACTTGCCCACAATCACTGCGTATACTTAATTTTTAATAAAATGGATTACGATTACGATTTTTGCTAAATTTTCTTTAAACTTTAAAAACTTGCAACCTTTCATATTTTATTAACCGAAACCTCAACTTTTTTCAAACAAGTTTTCTATTCTTGAACTTGCGGGAATCTCATTGCGTATACTTATTTTTTTGAAAGAGGAAATTATTCATTGAAATTGAGGACTCTTCAAACTATTATTATTATTCTAGTTTTTTTTGCATTTTAGAACCTAATTTATATATAAGTATTTTATATATTAATATATATATATTTAAAATATTATATTTTATTTTAGCAGATTTCATTAAGGTGGCGTATACGTAATCAGTAGAACATAGAGAATAATTGAAGAACAACGAACTCTTCCCCATTATCTATAAACAGTTTATTTAAGCCTTATGCATTTTGGAACACGCCATAATACTTTATTCGATTCGAGCTGAGCAAAATCAGTGGAACTACTCTGGGGACAAATGCAGCAGCAACATGCAGCGCATGGGGAATGTCAGCAGCAGCGCATTGAAATAATTATTTGCAGTCCATCAAATGGGCTGAGGGAAGTAGGCAAAAGGGGGGAGGTTCTGTTGAGAACCATTTAACATATGTTTGTGGCTGCTTAAACCCTTTTTATGGTATTTTTTGTTTTTTTTTTTTGTAATTTTTGCACACACTTTGATTTTTCCACACAAAAGGCTCGTCGAGTGGATGCGAAAAGGGCACTCGACGCAGTCAACTACTCGAAGTGGGTTGTGAGTGTAATTTGCGAATAATAAATCATAACAACAGCAAAACAAAAAACAAAAAAAAACACAAAACACAGTTGTTTGAAGTGCGGAAAGCATTGAAGCGTGCATATATAGTTCGCATATCGCGCATACGCACAGTTCGCCAAGCACTTTCATAGCGAAAATTCGAGAATTGGTCACACACGATTAATTATGGCGAATATTAGTAGGTGTAAATGTGGTGAGCGGGGTGTGCGCCTTAAATGTAGCTGCAAAGTAGCTTTGAAAATTACTGTCGAAATAAATGGCAAATTGTATGTGGCAGACAGAGAGAGAGCGGGGGAGAGCAAAGCTTAAACATCAAATGCCACTCACTTGCTACAGTTGTTGTTGCTATCTTCGTTGTTGTTGTTGCTGCCTGTCTCATCTCATTGCAGTCAGGAGTTATGTGCGAGACAAAAAACAAATACGCAGCAGCAGCAGCAGCGTTGCGCAAATTCCTTAAGAGAAAAATCAATAAATTTCAAAGGAAATAATTAAGCAAGTAATTGACTTGGATTTCTTTTAGGAATTTCCACATAAATCTCGCTGCTAAGCCAGCCAAGCTGAGTATGCTAGCAGCCACGCCCCCCACCTCCCACCTCAGCCAGTTGGCCTGTCTGTGTGTGTGTATGTTTGAACCAAAATACGATGTGCTGGCAAGCAAGGCGACGGCCGACTTGTTAGTTATGTCGTGGCATGTGAGCTCAGCCAGCGGCCATAAGGATGTGCGCTGCGGGCTGCGGAAAGCTGCAATTGCAGTCGTCGGGCAAAGGCAGGAGGCGAAAGGGGGAGAGTGAAATAGAGAGAGCGAGAGAGAGAGAGAGAGAGAATGGCAGCGAGTGGAAGCCGAAGCAAGCCAAGTCAAAAGCAAGACAGAGTGGTCCAGTCATGCTGCGGCTATGATCATCCATTTTGCAGTTTCCACATGCTCGGAATGCGAACACTTACACTTGAAGGCGTCTAGTAACCCCTCGCCCGCCTTCCTACCGCCCACCCGACCCCGCTCGCCCGCCCACAGCACACAGTCCGTCTTATAAATAGAGTAAAATAAAAGCAAACGCCTCGAATATTTGGAAATTAAAGCCAACGGCAGTTGGTCAAATATTTTGGCCCACACAACTTTTGTGCGAGGCTGGCTGGCCAGCTGGCTGTGTGTGTGTGCTTATCTATGTGTGTGAAGGTGTCGGTGTGAGTGTGTGTTGTGTGGGCCTGTGTGTGTGAGTGTGTGTTGCCTCTGGTAAGGGTGTTGATTGTTTGCTTCGTAAGAGAAAAATGTCGCAGCTAACTAAAAGGTTTTTGTGTGTTGGCCTTCTCTACTTTCTCTCTTCCTCTCTGCCTCCCTCTCTCGCTTTACGCAGTTCAGCAAAATATTTGACCTCAAATTGAACTGTTGCCAATTGTCTTGGCTTTTTAGCTGCCTAAATCTCTAGACAACTTGGCAATACGTTGAAATACAGCTATAAAACGGCTAAACCTCACATCGAATTTGTCACTTGCCTAATTAATTTACTCTGAAAATGAGCAAGCCTCTGTTTACATTCGACTTTCAACTTTTTCCAACGTTATGCCGAAACGTGTTCAGGCATTTTATGTAGCTCATATCGCGCTGTGTTGCCTTGTTCCTTTGGCAGGATGCGTGCATGGAGAGAATTATGTAAATCGAGTCTCGGGCGAGTCGACAAAGTTGCTAATTGTGCGAAAAATTGTGGGTACAAAGTATTACGAGCATCTCTCTCTCTCTCTCTATCTCTCTCACGTACTTGCTTTTTCTCTCTCTCGCTCTTTCTGCCCCATTGTCTTGCCTCTCGTTCTGTGTCTATCGGGCATGCTGTGTCGCGCCAGCAGGCTGTCAAATTGTAATTTATACGACGACTGAAGCTTAACTTTTACAATGCATCAATAAATTACATTATCCTTAATTTCCCGCGTTTTTCCGGTCAACACAGCGACATTTTAACAATTTAACCCGCCCGCAGTTCGAGCCAGCCAGCCAGCCAGCCAGCCGACCTGCTGAGCCAGCAAAGATAGGGCCAAGCGAACGGGCAGAAGGGCAGGCAGGCCAAACCAATTGGTTTGGTAAGTGGTTTGTGCTGCGTGGACATGGCTTTTAAAGTAAAGTGTTGTTCTTGTAATTGGCCTGAAAATTGAGCAATACCTTTAATGTATTTTTTATCTAATCTAATATGCAATTTCGAAATGCAGAAAAAGACAGAAATATAATCCTACAAAACTTGTAGAACAATTGTAAAATTATTCAAACTTATTTGAATTTAATATTCAATAAAATAACTGCAGTTTTTATTTAGCTACTTATATAAAATACTCAAAATAAAATTCTTTGATATTATTCATTTACCGGAAAATTAAAAAAATTTCCAAAATTTAATTTCTTAAAAAAATCCTTAAGATTTCATTTCCTTTCATTGACTCAATTAAAGTCAAAACAATATTGGAAAACTATTTAATAAATATTGTATACTATTTAAGTAATTTAGTGTAACCACAGTCAATGCTCCAACGTAAGCTTAATAGACGCTGCTATCGATAGTTCTATCGATAGAACAGTGTTGTAAAAGGCGCGAAGGCAAACTGAGAGTCTGTATAGTTTCAGGAGAGCAAGGACATGCTTAAACAAACGCTGTTTTATTATTAAAAGAAAAGCAATAAAGTAAGTCAGAACTTACGCTTTTATTTAACAAAATTGAATAGCGTGAAATACTTCCTAGGCCGGGAAAGTACTGTGCATAGGAAGTAATAATCTTACCTCAATCAGTTCACACGTTTTGGCCGTGTGCAAACGAAGTCAAATTTCACTTTAGCTAGCAAATTGTCCGCCACAAGCATAAACTCATTAGTCGGCAATGATTTGCGAGTTGCGCGGGGCTGGGTGCCGGGGCCGGAGCAGGGGAATGCGGAGCTCCAAATATTCAATATGCCAGGCGGACTAAGAGCAAATGCATCAGATACGGCGCGAGTAACGGTCAATGGGAAAAGGGGAACATCGCTTAATTAAGGTTTAGCTGGTTGCTCGCTGTGTGTGTGTTTCAGGGTGTGTGGGCTGTAGGCCACGCCCACACGCCTAGTGAAAGGCAACCGATCCGCACAATGCCACACACAAGTCAATGTAATTATGTGCTAAGTGCTTCAGGCACGAGCCAAATTCATTGGATATAGCACAATAGCCGCGGTCGGACGTCGACGATACGTGAATCGGGACGTGGTGCGAGGTGGACAAGTGCATATCAACAATCACGTCATTATTATCGATTTGCTCACATCCAGAGTGAATAAGAGAAAGAGGCGCGCGCTTGGATATGTTTACGCGCATATTTCGCAATTACAGCCGAGCATAGTCTGTCTGAAGGATCCGGTAATCCCGCAAAGCAGCACAAGAAATTCAGTAATTATTATCGTAATTAATATCGAATTACTTTGGAGGTGGAGTTGCATTTATTAAAGCTTCTTTATAGTGCTAAGTAAATGTTAAGTGTGTAGATAGTCATACAACATAATTGTACATTTTTTGTTGCATACTTTTGAGTGCTGGAAGTTCACTATCGAAAATTATACCTAAAATAACTATAATATTTCTAATTCAATTACAACCAAATTTGCAGAATTCATTTAGTTGATATTTATTATTAAACACACCAAAGCAGAATATTTTAACCTTAAAACTATGCTGGCAATTTAATTTTTTTCAATTTACCGCAACGCTTGAGGGCGTGGCCAAATTCTAAAACAAGCCAGTTTTGCGTGTAATTTTAGTACTTATGGTCACACTTTTGGTAAACCTAGCTCTCATAGTCTACCTCTACCATACCATAAATACTTTGTCGGCTATGCTGCCTTGTAAATAAATAAAATAAATAAATGCTTAAATTTATTTATCAATTAGATATAGCTTGAAAGTTAATTTCTGCGACTAAATCGCATTATGCAAATTTGACACAAGTTTTTTAGGTATATTTAGGCTTTTTCCTATTACTACTTATCAATATAAACTAAACTAATAAGCCTTATAGATTTCACAAATAAATTTAAATTAATGATTATATTTTAAAAGTTGACATAATTAAGTTCTAAAAAAAAGTTCAATTTTGTGTCCCAAAACTAACTTATATTTATAAATTTCAGAAGTGGGTTAACGTAGAGTTTTCAAGCCGTACCCATCACCCCGGAAAGCTGCCAATTTATATTAAGCCGCGTATGGAGCTGACTCATGCGTGGGCAGCCTTCGGGGAAATCGAATGAAATGCGTCAACAAACTACTTTTGCCAGGCACTGTTGCTTCTATATATATCTAGCGAGAAAGAGAGAGAGAGAGAAAGAGCAGCTCGTCGAAATTGCTTTTTAAAAATAGATTAAAACGTGACACTTTTCGAGGCTGTTTTCCAGTTTCCCAGCACACACATACAAACACTGGAGCATCTCTTGCGTCAATGCGTAATGACGCAGAGCACGATGAGAGTAGGAGCACAATCGATGAAATTTTATGAAAATAATAGATGCAATGATTTGCGTGTTGTTCAATCGTAGAACAACGATTTTTAGCTGAAATTCAGCTAAAATGTAAAGGGAAAATCCCTTTTCAATTCCTGTCAACATTTTGTGCCTTCGGCTTTGGCTTGTTGTGGGAGTTTTTTAGATTTGTACAGGGTATGGTGGGGTATAATAGGCTTAGTAAGCTGTAGATAATCTGAAGCTAAGCCATAGTTGTTAGTTTTCTGTATTCCCTCAAAAAAAAAAAGAATTTTAATTTTTGGAATCCCATTTATTTATTTTTTTAATTTATTCCAAGTGATCCCTGCTCATCTGACTGTCTTTTCCATTCGCGTTTGTCTGCTAAAAATGTTAAAAATTTTATTTTTTACGTTTCAATGAACTTTTAGTGCGACATTAACAAAGAGACGAGTAGCCAAAACAGAAAATAAAAAATCGAACAAATGCTTTGGCTTTTGCATTTCGGTTTGCATTTTCTATCTCTCTTTCTCTCTATGCTTTTCTCTCGCTGTTCGCATCGTTATTTTGCCGGTCTGTCATTTTTTATGTACTCGAAACGACGACAACGTGAACGGTCGCCTTTCTCCTTGTCAATTTGACTTTTTGTTTTAATGCAACAAACGAAATCAAAAACAACTTGTTATCGATGTTGTCATTGTGCCATATTTTCTGGCAGGAGGAAGGAATCGTAAAAAGGTCCACACAGTCTGAAATTGTCCACAGTCCCTGTTCCTGTGCCTGTCCCTTTCCCTGTCCATCTGCCCGCGCTGGAATGCGTTCGCATCGTTCGTCGTTCACGTTTCGCGTGATTGACTTTTCGGGTTAAATTAATTAAGCGTGTGCGTTTTTATTGTTGATTGAATGCCAGGGCAAAAGCTTCGCAATTCAGTTACGCCCATGTTCCGCCCACACTCTCTCTCTCTTTTTCACTCAATTGTTTGTCCCTTTGTAAGACAAGGCATTCTTTCCGCAGAGAGGGCAGAGTCCGGAACTGAGACTCCAGATTAAAGAATCCCAGAAAGTTTCTATAAATAATATATAAAATCTATAATTAATGCTTAAAATTGTATCTACTGTTGATTTCATAAATAAATTGCAAAGAAATGATGTATAATATTTTAAGCATAATAGAAAAAATTGTGTCTATTGATTTATAAAAAAATAACAAAGAATTTAATACAAATATTTTAAGCATACTTGTAACTCTCTCTAGCTCATTCGATTGTTGATCTAGCATCAAACTCAGCTTTAATTCTCAATTTAAGTGCATCTCATTATAGTTTTCCAACTCTAACTAGTATCTTTTTAACCACAATCAGCCCGTCTTGCTCTAACTCTCAGAAGCCCGTATGCTCTATAGATTAATCCTTCTGGAGTCGACTCTACTGCCACTATATCCAACTTCGAGTTGTAGTCGAAAGTTTTGCATGAAATTTACTAATTTTATAATGCGGCTGGCAGACATTTATTTCGACGCTAATTACAAACATTTAAACTTTTAATTAGTTTCCAAACATCCGACAAAAACAACAACAACTACAACAAGAACATCTACGCATGGGACCAAAGAAAATGCGCATAGAGGAAAAATGTGCGATGAGTTCACGTCTGGTTCCTTTGGTTGCCTTTTGCCTCATCGCTAATGTTGCCTGTTTTTGTTGTTGTTGTTGTTTCAAATGGTAAACATTTTTGAAATGGAAACTCGCTTTTCATACGCGTTCGCAGTAAACAAGCAAATAAAAAGCAAAAAAAAAAAAACAAAGCGCAATTCCCCACGCTGATTGCACATGGCAAACTAGAATGGAAATTGGCCAAAAGCAAAAATGGCTATAAGCAGCTAAGCAAGTGAAACGCATAGCTAATCAAATTTGTTTTTTTTTTTTTATATTTTATTTTAATTTTTTTTAGCCATCAATGTCGCATGTTATCGTCGTCGAGGGGACGAGCGAACATCGTGTCAATAAGCCGCGCGAAGAAGTGAAAAAAACAAACACTTAAATCGCCGCGCCAAATGTTCGGCTTGCCAGTGTTGTAAAGTGCTAAATGAAACATGCAAATGGCGGTTTATCTGCGCCTTTAGCTGCTTATTATCTCACTTGATGGACAACATCAGCATCAGTACAAATTGAATGGCAATGCTAAGTGGACTGTTTTTGCATTAACTCAAACTGCCTGAATCTTTTTCTTGACTTCGTAATAAGATTTCTGGTGACTTCAGTGTTGTAAAACTCTAGTGTTGTAAGAGTCTGCATTTTTATTACCTCTCTTTTATTATTATTAGATTTTCTTTTTTTCTCTCGGCTCTAGATTCAATTAGGCAACCCAACTTGTCTCTCGCCAATTTTCTATTGGGGTGGCATATACATTATTTGCTCCCTCTCCCTCCCCTTCATTCTCTCTCTCTTTGCTGACCAAACTAATGCACCGCCATTAAGTCGGCTCTCCGATTACGTTAGCCAGCTACAAAAAACAAGCCAACAAAAAACCGCCAAATCCAAATGAATGCAAAAGCGATCAGGCCCCGCATAGGCAAGGCATGAAAAGGGGTCGAGTTTGGGACATTCGTAGCCTAGCGAAGCGTTAAAAGCCAATGCAGAACTCGACCTCGTTGCCAGCACTGGCAACCGGCACTCCCCCCCCTTCCCCATTTAGGCGGGCCCTTCTCGCCACATGCAGCTGCGCCGTTGCTGCAGACAAGTGCGCACTTGTACTTGTAGTTTAGCCAGCGTAAAACATATAAATAAATATGAAAACAAGTGGGAAGCACTCAACGTCAAAGTTTGCACAGCTAGCAGATACCCTGTAGGTAAAAAATAAATTATTTTAATTGTTTTAAAGGGAACGATGGGACTGCTCTATCTCTTCTCTTATTTATTTAACAAACGCATATTTTATGCCAAATTCTAGGGTATCTTATCGTCCCATCTCCTAAAATTGCACTGATTTCTGCGTGTGTGCACCACACTGTCTGCCACTGCCCGCGCTCTAGCAAAATGTCATGCATTTAAAATTTTAGGCACAACGCTGCGTATGATCAACGTGCTTGTTGTGGCCAGCGTTGTGTGTTGTGTGTGTGTATGTGGGCGGAGGGCATGGAGTGGATACGCTTAGGATAGGGCCAGATGTAGGCTGCGCATGAAATAATGACAACAGCTATAAAATGTAGTTGGCTTTTTGCAACGAGACACATTTGAGGCACTTCCGAAATGCAGGCAAATCTCTGTGAAATCTCAAATGCGCAAGACGCGTAAGGTTTGAGTTGTAGTAAATATATTAATAATTATAGATGTTTATTATGTTTATATTTATTTACCGCCAACCAGGAACAGTCGTCTCAAAGAAATTAAAATTTACTGCATAAATTTAAAATTTAATTTAGATTTAAATTAGACAAGATAAAAATATAGTTTTATTCAATTTTAAGTTCATTAAACTTTTTAAATATGGTAAAATTATTTTTAAACTATTTAAATCTTATATAAACAGATATTATAACGATATATTTAATACAATGATTTATTTAAATTTATATTTAACTGTTGCGTATATTTCATACCACCGGTTTCACCGACTGTAATCGAAATCCTTTTGCGGAACATCCCCTCGAGCGTGCAATCGCATTTGCTCAAGTGGCACTGCTTGCTGGCTTCCTGGAGCTGTTGCTGCTGTTGTATACCCTGTTATTGTTGTTGTTGTTGTTGTCCTCCTGCCTGCCGCTGCCCCCTGTCAGCTTGCTTGACTGTCTTGAATCATTATTCATGAGTGCTTTAATTTATGCTACAGTTGGAATTAGTGCGCTCTGCATTTTTCGCGAGCGTCTCTCTTTGAATGTAAGTGTATGTGTGTGAGTGGGTGTGAGTGTGTGAGGGTGTGTGTGAGAATGTGTGTGAGAATGTGTCTGAGAATGTGTTTGTGTGAGTGTGTTTAGTTTTCGTTACGGAAGTACTTAAAACGGCATTAATACTTTCATGACTTGTGGCCATGGCAATCTGAGGTCAGGTTGCACCCAGGCCATGCCCGGCAGTAATTCGCATCAAATATTCATAAGCAAATATTCGTATGATTATGCCATATTTGTATGTGTGTGTTTGTGTGTGTGAGTGTATTCATTTTATGCATTTAGCCAACAAATCGAACTAGAGAAGCAGCCCAATTTGTACTTGTTTAAAGCTAAGGTTATTTCTTGGTATAATTTGCTTATACCCTACGATGATTGTGCAAAAAAGGGTATGCTAACTTTGTGCTGAAAGAGGCGTGGCAGTCTATGCAAAATATATATATGCCTATGCAGAAGTTCAGGCTGGCGAGCCGAGTCGCTTTAGCCACGTTTGTCTGTATGAACGCACAGAACTTGGCTAAAAACAGCAAATTTTGCATAAAGTTTACTATAAGCCCACAGCCTAAAAAATTCGCAAAATTTGCACTGAGTATTACTCTGGCGGGCCGACTCGACTGTAGCTTACTTGAATTTCATTTTAATTGAATTTCGCCTTTGGCTTTTGAATTTTGACTGATGTGATCAAATTAATTATAATGCATGAGTTAGAAGAATAAACAGAGAATACTTTCAATGGAAACTGCTTAAGGTATAAACTAGCTAGTGCGCTCTGTCTCTTTAAATAAAGACTAATGAGAACTCTCTAATTGGCCATGCCCGACGAGTTGGTCTAATGCAACTGGCAAACTGCTTGCCTCATTAAGCTGAGCGCATTAAGAATCGTTCGCGACTTGTTGGCGCCGACTGTCAAGGACACAGACCACAGTCATTACTCACACACTCGCACACACACTCGCGCACACACTCGCACACACACTCAGTTTAAGCTGTAGCATTTTCCGTTTTCACTTTTCTCGTGGAAAAGTTAATCATACGCTGCTTAAAATTACAAATCACCGCAATCAGCAGGACATCAGAAGAAGCAGGCGGAAAAGAAGAAATGGGAGGCTGCCTGGACGGAGCAGCACATCGCCTGGAGGAGTAGCAGCTGTAGGCGTGTAATAACCGACTGCAACAACGACGCCCGCGGCGGGCAGATTGAATCTTTTTTTGCCCGAGACTGGGCGACTCGTGCTGCTTCTGCTCTCTTAAGTGTTTTAAACAGCGACCGTTTAACGGTAATTATTGCAACACTGTGGCACATTTTAAGTGCTCCACTGTAGTAGACACCCGGCAGGTCACCTGCTGGCCCAACTGGCCATCGCAGCTGGCTGCATAAATTTCCGGCGCAGTCTTTTACTTAATCCCGTCTATTTTGCAAAAGGATTATCAAGGCAACTTTTTAATTCGCGCCCGACAAGCGGGCAAAGTCGGCTGCGCGCATCGTGATGTCAGCAGTTTTCTGTGGTGTATACCAATCCCTGCCCGCACTCCGCTACCCACTCCGTGGACAGTCATTGAGCTCCATTGAGGGCCATTTGATGCGTGGCCAAGTGCGCGTCGGACGGGCGAGTTTGTAGTGCTGCAAGTGATAATAATTTCGAGATGATGGATTAAGTAGCCATTAAATTGAAGTGTGAGCGCAACTATGCTCTAGGCAGGAAGGTAGATGGAATGGACGGCAGAGCAAGGTAGAAAGTGAGAAAGTTTGTGTGCAAGTTAGAACGACAGTGTGCAACACTTGCACGATAAACGATAGCAGTGCAGTGTTGTAAAGTCTTATACTTTTCGAGTAATCTAATCAAATCTTATATAAACTTAACTTATTCAGTTTTAGCTTTCACTTTTATATTGTTATATTACACTACTGGAAACTTAAAGAAAGTTTAATATTTCTATAATTATACTTTGGATACTTTGAAAAATATAACAAATCGTAAAAGGTAGTAATTTTTAAAATATATTTTCAGACCATACAATAAAAATTGTTCTTAAAAGTTTGTGTATAAAGAAATCACAACAGCTGTTGAATCGAATATAATATTTATTTTAATCTATCTTTTTGTCTGCTGTTGAATGCTTTTCTGTTATTTAAAAGAATCAATATATATTATTGAAATCTAGTCATTTATTACTTTGAAACTATATGGTATATAAATAGTATTTTCTATATCAAATTTTTCTGCTTTCTTTTCTCCAGCTGTTTCCTAAATGCAATAGTAATCACATGAAAATATTATTTTTAATTAATTTAATTTATATGAAACCCGAACTCAATGTGTTCCATAACAATCAATGTAAAATGAATAAATAATAATTATATTAATAATAATAAAATGCCTTATAAAGTCTTATATCTTCATGACTCCAACTTTAATGGAAGATCACTTGTAAAAAAATATATCTTCTTGTCACAAAAATAATCATTTATAAGGACTTATATCTTCTTGATGTGTGCTCACCACTTTTACAATCTTTCCGTCTCTCTCTCCTTCTCTTGATCTGCCAATCAACTCTTCAAACTCTTCTCAATCTGTCAACCTCAATTATCATGAATATGCCCAAAACTATGCTACGATTTCTTTTTCAATTTGCACATGCATCAGTTGTCAGTTCTGCTGGAACTACTAGTTCGGCTTTCGATCATCTCGGGACTTGGTAGATAATTTAAAATGATGGATTTAAGTAGCCGTTAAATTGAATCGACTCGGTTGGCACGCAGGCAGCAGCAACAACAACAAAGAACCAGGAGAACAAGGCGTAGCTATGCCCGAGGCGTGACGTGGCGCAACTTGGAGTCTCTCAGCCATCGACACACAGATACAGTGGGTGTGCACGTGTGTGTGTGTGCGTGGGTGTGGTTTAAACTTAATGCGCCGTTCAATCAATTTTGTCGGCACGCACCCCCCGACACCCCCCTTAATTCTTTTCAATATCTTCAGCGCAACGAGCGCATCATTATCCCTCACGCCATGATCTCCTTCTCGCTCTCTCTGTCTCTCCCTCTCACCCCACTCTATCTCTGACTTCCTTCCTTCAGTCCTTGCCCAACTCAATCTTCGCTTTCGCATTTGCCTTATTTATTTATTTATTTATTGTCATGCTTGTTTATTGTTTTGCCTTTGATTGCCTTCGTCGACTCCTTTTCGAAGCTGGCCAAAGGATATGGCCGGCATTTTATTCTTATTTTGTTTTGTTTTTTTTTTTTTTTGACTTTGTATTCACATTGGCATTCGCATTACGCATTCGCCCTGTCAGCTTTATAGCAGGCATATTTGATGGCAAAAAAAACTGAAACTGATTTTATTCGAAATGTAACGCAGCATTTGATTATGCATTATTCATGTTATTACATTTTACAGGGTATATGTATGAGCTGAGCCCCCTTTGCTTTGCTTTACTTTAGGCTGCCGAAATCCCCCCGATTGCTGCATAAATTTATGGTTTTATGCCTAAATGATTGTTTGTTTTGGCCTAGGCATATCCAAAAAAAAACATATCGAAGGCAAAAGTGATAATCAAGTTATAAATTTAAATTGAAACTCATAAATTGCGTGCGAATAACTGTAGTCGCATAAGTTAGCCTCTGAAGGTAGCACGAGTCACACGCTCACACACACACCCCAAGGCACACACACATAGCTAGAGATATGCGTATATAGATATTTATTGCCGGAAATCACATATTTCCGCTCGGGGTTTCGGGTAGGCGCTATTAATGAGCGGCACAATTAAATTTCGTTTTCGCAAGTGACACACACAAAAGGGTTAAAAAAAAAACCTGTGTGTGTGTGTGCGTGTGTGCTGGACGGATGTGCGTGTGTGTGTTGCCTTTATTTTCCAGGCATAATATAAAACATCCTGTTTTGTCGGTTGACAGCCGGCTGGCAACTGCCTGCAGACACTGTTGTTGTCAATCCATAAATAACCCAGAAACCTTCAGGTGGCTTTAGTTGGCAGGAGCTGCGGCTCTGGCTCAAAATTTGCTGCGTTATTTGCGTCATTTCCGCAGCAAATCAACACAAAAATTTCAAAATACCCAAGGACACACACACGCACACAACAAAAGCCAACAAAACGGATATGCGTGTGTGCGTGCGTGTGTTTGAATACATATATTTTAAATGGAATTTATATTCTATCCCTCTACTTCCACTGTCGCACCTCCCTCACGGCGAGTGTGTTTGGGTTTAATCAGCCAATCAATTTCATATAGACATTTTAACACTCGAATGCACGCAAAAGAATGGAATTCCACAACGCTTCGCTGGCCCCGCAGCTATGCATTATATCACGCCATTCAAAATAATGGATTGTACTGCCAAATACTACAACATATACTAAAAATGTATATATGTACATATGTTTGCCTACGAATTTGGTATCCCATTCTCCCGTTCTATGCATATTTTATGATAGCGCGGCCCAATTCGATGGCGTCTTGTTTTGCTGTTTCACAAATGATTTGTGCATAATTAAGGAACTGCAATTTGCTCGTATATAAACTGCACTGTAATTCATTGTTTAACTTGGTACGTAAGTGATTTATTTAGTATTGTATGCACGTAACGATTTCACATTGTTGTTAGCCGAAAAATGCATTTAAAGTTTTAACTTAATCAACACTCAATGTCAGTTATAGAAAATTCGCTCAAGGATTTGGCGCAGCTGGCGGCAAATCGATAAAAAGCAAATCGAAAATGCAGCTATCGAAAAGATTAAATATTTGAAAGTCTTCTATTAAAAAAATTAATTAAATTAAAATTAAAATTAAATGCAACTGTAACTGATTTTAATATGCAATAAACAAATAAAAACTTATTCAAATACAGCTATCATTTGAGCTTAATCAACACTTATTGCCAGTGATCAAAAATTCGATCGCGGATTGAGCGAAAGTGGTGGCAAACCGATCAAGTACTGAGCGACTGTGGCGGCAAACCGATAGAGCTCTGAGCGAAAGTGGCGGCAAACCGATAACAAGTCAGTTGCAACTGATGTAATCGGAATGAATGCAATCGAAACTAAGAGACAGAGAGTAATAAATAATAAATAATATCGATATTAAATGAATATGTAATTTTAATTATATGTATTCAAACACATATCAAATAATAACATTACTAAATTCATACGCAACTTAAATTAATAAACGCTTAACTTAATCTAATAGATGTGTGTTCATATTTAATACACACATCAAAACATGCATCACGTCGCGTTGGCAGGCAGGCAAATCATCGCAGTTTGTTTATTTCTCATTCTTTGCTTTCTTACCGCGTTTGCAAGAGCTGCAGTTTGATGGCATTTTAATGTGTTATTGCCCCCCCCCCCCCACACACAACTACCCTGTTCAACTGAGCTTGATGTAGCTAGAGGGGGCGTTACGCATTACCTTCTGCTTCGATAAATAAACAAGTTGAGCTACTTAAGATTTAAGGTGCAGTTGCAATTGCAGTTCCAGTTGTTGTTGTTGTTGTTGTTGTTTTTATTGTTGTTGGACGAGCGTCGAGTTGTAAGTGTGCGCGAATTTATAGTGGGTACTTTTACCCCCTCAACGCACCCGAACCCCGCATGAATGCCAGTTCCCTTGCCCTAATACTTCCCACCCCCCTGCCGGCGTAAGTTGCCCGCAAAATGCTACAAAATGCATATTACGTATACGCTACGTATGCGCATTTCAAGCATGAAACTCATGCACAATGAACAGCAGCGACATCGACGCCACCGTCGACGCCGGCGCCGGCGTTGCGGCATGTGCGTGTAATAATAAACACATATATAAATGTTTATGTTAAATTAAATTGAATGCAAAAAGGCGGAAATGTTAAAAATGTTAAAATGTTTTGCGCCTTGTTAGCTTCGAACGACGAGCGAACGCTCCACTTGCCGGCGCACCCCATGGCGACAATTTAAGATTTCCTTTAAGAGCGCACACATGCTGCCTCGCTCTCTCCCTCTCTCGCTCACTCGCGCAGTCTGTCTCCCACTTATTTCTAAGCCTAGCAGGGCCGTGCCCATTTGGCGGTTGTCAGGCAAAGTGCAGCCATAAATACGTTAACGTTCGATATGTTTCGGCGCCGGAAATGCCAGCTGCAACAGCTAACCAGACTAAGTGGCTGCACTCACAAAGTTGCCACAGGCCACGCCCCATACCATGCCCCATTTGACGTGGCACCACTCTGTGCAGCTCATATGTGCATCCATCAACTGGCACTCACTTCTCGCAACTCGCATCTGTAGCTGTAAAATTTTGTATAAATTGAAATCACTTAAGTTACTCCACGCCGCCTTGCAACACTTGCAACTTTGCTCGCAATGACATCAGTTTCTTGCTCATTATGTAGTTGGGCTAAGAGTCAGTTGAAGCCTGCTCTGAAGCCAGCGAGCAGGCAGAAGTTCGCACACCTTACTATGGATATATCTATAGCCAGATGCAACTGACCTAGAAGTTATATAGAATGTGCTTTTATCCCTTTCATAGTTTGAGCTTAGCATTATAATAATAATAAAACATTACAGAGACAGAAATTTACAGTCTTCCATAAAAGCTTATGATACAAAACTTAATTATAATCATACATTATAGAGACTCAATTTTAATGATTTTAATTAGGCCTAGCTATATAAGGTTAAACAATAATAAAAATACATCACTTTTAAGACTTAAAGTTCATAGAAATTATGCATTTTCTCGTGGAATATAAAGACCCACTACGTCTATGGTATTTTTACTTGATTTGACATTTATATTGCTATTCCTAGAACAATCAATAGATGGCAATTTCAATTTTGCTTTGAGTTCGTGAGTAAAAAGCCAAAAATATCCGCCAGCTGGAACCGCAAGCAGTCGCAAAGTAATAAAATTATCAAAACAAATTACATATTCCGGAAAAAAACGAGCAAAAGCTGCGACTCGATGGAGCAAATAAACGAGCAGAAAACTTTGGCATAACAATTTGCTTTGCATAATAAGAGGGCGGATAGCTGAAAAGAAAGTCGTGCGGCGGATGATGGCGTGCAGTGTGTGGGGATCGGATGATGCAGCTGCATTAGGTTTGCCAGACACGTGCGTGAAGCGTAAACAACGACAGTGATTTTACATATTTAGTCTGGCTTTATCCATAGAATGATTGAGAGATGATCAACAAAGGGAAGACTATAATTAGACCTCGTTCAGTTTTTGAAATTTTCGTGCTATGTAGACGCGCAGCCGATAGATACCATATTGAAAAATCGAACAAAACAGCAGAACTCCAGTGAATATTCCAATGGTAGACAGCGCAAGACGAGGCTTGGAATAGTTCAGAATGGGATAGATATAGGGGCGACCATGTCTGTAAGGAGAGAGAAAAGCTATAAATTACATCGTACTATCCTTGCGCTTTTTCGTACATATCGCAACCGCCACACAAATGATAAACAAACGTAAATCCCAAATAGATCATTGACACTCCGAACGGATAAACCACATGCCAGAGACGCGACGGATGCGCCACCACCATATGATCTGCTGTGAATAGGAGCGACGGCATCGCATGTGTCATAATGTTGAAGATATAATAGATATGTATTTTATGTGCATGACTGATTCTTGCCGGATCGTTCGGGTATATGGATGCCCAGAATATAAGTCCAATAACGTTTGCCAATATCAAATTAGTCCAATAGCAGGCCCAGTAACATTGTAGCCAGCAAATGTAGGCATCTGTGGGGTAGCAGAGGTATCAGCTCAATATTTGATATATAGAATGGTTTATACTCATTGATTAAAATCAAGTAGGAACGGCTAAAGTCAAGTTTTGACTATATTATTTTCAATATAACAACATTTGTTGTAATTGGATTGCAAAACAAATTTTAGTCTATCGATTATTCAATGTGTTTGCCGCAAAATTATCGTAGCTATCGATTGTAACTGTTTTCTAGGTCGAACTAGTTCTTGAATTTGTTCAATTGTTGTTCAGGCGTGAGCTTGTTTAAGCAGTGCTGAAAAACGGTTGAAAAAATCGATATATGGCAACAATAACTTCGAATGTAGTACGACAGTTTAAATAAATAGAAATACTCACTCATATTATTAGGATTCCTGTAGAATATTGTGACCAAGATGGCGCTATAAATACTGGTGACACTGCACAATATGAAGCCCCAGTGCGTCAAATAGATGAAATATCGGCCCGAGTGAAAATATCTATACATGCTCGCGCAGAGTCCAGTTCCGAAAAAGGCTGCCAAGCACCAGCGATATGTGCAATACTTGAGAGAACTGAAATCCGATTGCCACTGAATGCAAGATATACATAAATGTTCACTTTACCCAATCGATGGGGAACTAATGCAATATATACTTACTTGCGATCTGCAAAAGTCTTCATAAGCATGATGTTCCAGTCCTATGTTCTTTAAGCGTAATTCTTGCAAAAAACTCTGAGGTTGCTGTTCAACTGTGGACATTTTTAATGTTTCGTAATATTTTCGATGCGGAAAAACGTTAAATTTAAAATTATTTCTGATTACTATGGCAAGGCTGAGCCCTTAAGCGTTAAAACGATTTCATATAAGTGGCAGACGCATTTCTTGTGTAAGCTACCGCCCGCCCGCTCCGCACCACTTAGTTCCCGCTGCAGCTGCTCTTATCCGACTTGCATAATTAACAGAAACATGTGTCTGTCTGGCTGTCTTCTCTGGGTCGTGGCTCGCTACCGATGCGCTGTGCGGCAAATTACGACATATGCCACATGACATCATTTCCCTTTTTCCTATTTGACGCAATCCGCGGCGTAGGCGACGACGCTGCGTCGTCCTTTCGCACCAGGCAGACACTTTTAATTGAGAGACACTTGCTTGAGTTGTAGGGCGCAATTAAAATGCCATTACGTGTGAAAACAAGACTCCAGCTGAGGAACAGTGCGACGAGTAGTAAAATAATAAATAAAAATTATTTTTATTGGATCATAATAGTTCAACAAAAATCTTTGTGTGAAAATCAAGCTATTTTTCAAAAGTTTATAAATTTCTCATATAGCAAAATTTAACTACATATGATATAAAATACCAAATTAAAAGCAGCCTCCCAGTTTTTTTTTTATAAAATAATATATTAAATACATATAACTAATTTTACCTTACTCTAATTGCACACAGGGCAAGCACAATACATAACAAAAATCTTTATGTAGAAATTAATAAATTTTTCATAAGTTTCTAATTGTTCATATAGAACAATTTAACTACATATGATATAAAATACCAAAATAAATCCAGCTTGCTAATTTTTTATTAAGTAATATATATAAAATACATATAACCTATTTAACCTTACACTACTTGCACACAGGACAAGCACAAAACATAACAAAAATCTTTATGTAGAAATCTTTCGATTTTCTATGACATTTTATACTTATCATATAAAAGAATTAAGCAGCATATCATATAAAATACTAAAATAAAAATATTTTGATTTAATAGCATGCTAGATACCGATAATTATGACTTGCGAATTCAATCTGCTAAAAACATTTCATTTAATTATGCTATTGCTATTATAGTTTTTGAGTATGCCCAATAAAATATCGAAGCGAAACCACTGTGCCGCAGCCTCAAGCTCGAAAGACTTAAGTACTGAGTGTTTGTTAGTTGGTATATCATCTGTGTGTTTGGAGCTGCTTGGTGGTCTGGTCTTGGCTATCCTTACGGACTATTCCACTTGCTGCCATTTGTGAATGTGATTTACTCAGACTCTGTGTCTAGTTGTGGCTCCCAAAGCTAACTCCCCTGGCCCTTTGTGGCTCAACATTTTTGCATTTATTTTGCTTGGCCTTTTTCTCTCTCTCTCTCTCTCTCTCTCTCTCTCTCTCTCTCTCTCTCTCGCTCCAGTTGCAGCACAAATCACAGTTCGATCAAAATCACATGTAACGACCGCACCCACATACACCTGCAGCCACATCCAAATGCAAATTTGCAAGTTCGATTGTGTCTTTATCATTCGCTCTCTCTCTCTCTCTCTCTCTCTCTGTCTCTCTCTCTCTCTGTCTCTCTCTTGCTCTATTTTCTCGCTCCCTCTATTTGCTCTGCTGCCCACATTTTCGTGTGTTAGTTTATTTTTGTGGCATTCCAATTGATTTCCTGATTTGCGCATCAATCAAAGAAAATTTGCGCTGTAACTTTGCGCTTTCAGCATGGCCTGACTTTCGGATTTCCTTTCGCTTTTCCTACCTTACGTACAGTTGTGCACAATATTTGCCCCGAAAAAAGAAAGAGAAGCCGAAGCTCTGTCAAATTGTATCCTCAGTTTCAATTAACTTGGCCCAAAGTCAAACGAATATGGAAATAAGCCAACACATTTATACTGCATGCATATTTGCCAGAAATCTCGTGAATCAAGTTATTTGTTCCCAGTGAACTCACAAAGTACTCGACCGATTTGCTTGAAATTTTGCTTTGTTAAATGTTTTGCAATAACTTACAAGATTGTGTAGTTTTCGAATTGATAAATATCTAGAGTGATTTGATTTGACAAATTAAACGTAAACCCGAATATAACTCGGTTGTTCTTGCTTCAATTTTAATAAGGTTTTTAATTTAATATAACTAACCATTTGAAAAAGATTGCAAATAAATAACATGAGAGATTAAAAATAAAAAATAATAATAATAAATATAAAAAATATAAAATAAAATAAAATAAAATATAATACTTATTTATTGTATAAGTTTTTGGAGTTATTAAACTTATTAAAACTCTCTTATTGGAGTACGATATTTTCACAATTTTACACAAATTCTAAAAAGTATATCTCTGAATTTTTGGTAAAAATTTAAACGTTTTCGTATTGCACTACTTCTAGTCTAGAAAATAATGTTTAGGATAGGTGTATTACTTGTTTATTGTATATGTTTTTGAAGTTCTCAGGCTTATTTAAGCTGCCCTATAGAATACAATATTTTCACAATTTTCTACAGTTCCTTCAAGTATTACACTGCATTTATGGGTATTCTTAAACGGTTTTCGTATTGCCCTACTGCAGGTCTATAATATAACTCGTTTATTGTGTAAGTTTTAGGAACTATCAAACTTGTTAAGGCTCTCCCATTAACATACGATATTTTCAGAAAATTCCACAATGCTTTAAGGTATTTCTCTGCATTTGCCGTCTGGCATAGCCCCATTTCGCTGGCCTATAAGCAGCAACAAAGGCAACTAATAATGATTTGTAATCTGAGCCAGTTACCCGGCCCACGACATGGTAGTGGCACCGAAAGGACATGGACGGCAATGAACAACGGGAAAGCGGGACAGTTGGCTTGGCAAGCCGCCCGCGCCTAGCTGGGCGCAATATTCAATTTTCCAAACCCGAGTCGAGTTGAATTAAGGCTGTGCGGGGCAGGGGCAGGGGCACATTGGCATGCAGGTCGCATACGTCATCATCGTGCTCGACATAGACATAGACATCATTGTCAGCGAGTGAGTGAGCGAGCGAGTTGGTTGGCAGTTTGCCATCAAATCGGCGGATTGGCGCTTTAAAGTGCGTGCCGTGCGGCCAAGTCAAGGGTTAAGTGAGTCGCCTCCTTATCGCAATTTACCAAGCACACATTCAAGTCATGCTGCCTGCTTAGAACGGGAGAGGGGAGAGGGTTGCGGGCTGCGGGTTGCGAGCGGCTTTAAGCGAGTCAGGTTACTGCGTGACTACGGTGCTCTAGTGCCCCGCAAGCAGTGCGTCTCTCATGTGTCATTATCTTAATTTCAGTCAGCCCCCAGACCCAACCAGACCAGACTGGAGCAGACCAGCAGCAGCAGCAGGACGAGGCAGTCGGGCAGGCAGGGCGGGCAGGCAGGGCGGGCAGGCAGGGCGGGCAGGCAGGGCGGGCAGGTACTCCGATAGGGCTTCTTTCAGCTCGCATATCTCTTACTTGAATACACAATTATGCGGCGTGTATGCTGTGCGCGTCGGCTGGGTGCGAGGGAAGGAAGAAATTAAATATCTCATGCCTAGACATGACGACGATATCGTTGCACATCATTATACAGTCGGGCTAGGTCCGTGGCTCGTTACTATGCGAGGCTATATCACGACTTCAGATTCATCGCAGCAGCAGCACCCCGTAGCAGCACTACTCATGGGGTATCTGAGCTTTGGCGGGTAATATGCTGCATATTACAGAGAACCATGTCTTCTTTTCCTAAAATATTTCCTTTATATGTATGTGAATATATCTTGAGTTATAGCCTTGATAGAAATATTTATTAAATTTTTTCATATCCCGAACATTTTCTTTTTTCTATTTCACCTGCATTCTATATTAAACAAAATATATATATATTAACCTATTTAAACTACAATTTGTTTCTATATTCCAAGTTAAAACTAACATATTGATCTTGCTTCAACTTATTGTCTATATTCCGAGTTATAAACCTAGATAAAAAAATATATTTTACTCTTTCTAATTTATCTTCAACTTTATTATACATAATTCCTGATTTATAGCCACAGATATAAGCATGTTTTTCTCTTACACTAAACTTTTTAATAAACATCTCAAATCAATATCATAGATATAAACATATTTTCATCTTCCATTTTATTTTAAAATTTCCTATCAGTCTGCTCAGTAAATTCTTGTTAATATTAGTATTTTACGTTTTATATGGAAAGTTTGTAAGCGTATATTATGGCTATAGCTCCGATGGGGCGCTACTTAAGTCTCAGCCTAAAATATAACTACCTTTTGCTGCTTTTAATCTTAAATATCTTTATATGCCACATTTCCTAAGTGTGTTGCAGGGTATTTCGCAGTCGTGGCAGCACACGCTCGCTCTCTCTTTCTCTCTCTCTCTCGCTCGTGCTGTTACTCTGGTATTAGACTCCTGGGACTTCTCGCATGCAATTTGCAATCTTTCCTTGCGAGCGTGTGCCATGACAGTTTTTGTATAAGTATATTTATCAAATGAAAACATAAATATATGTGCACACACACACACAGACACACGGCAGTACGTGTATGTCTAGCGTAATGAGGCCTGTGTGTTAGATGGGCGTGTGTGTGTGCGTGTGTATCTGTATCTGTGTGTGTGTGAGCGTATCAACATTTTATTGCACATGAATTTCAAATTTTCAACTCGCACAGTTTATACATGGCGACATCAAGGCGAGTGTGACAGTTGACGTGCTCAATACACACAAATCTACATAGATACACCCGCACACACACACACACATACATGCGTATGCAAATAGTTGTCCAGATATTATTGCACTGCCCGTTGCACAGCTGTCAAAATTCGTTTGCCAAAATGTGCAAATAAATGCAATTTCCAGTATTTTTTGCAAGTGTCACTAAACTAAAAAGAGGGAAAAATAAACGCACATTTTAAAAATATCTAAAAATATGAGAAAACTCTGACACTACTGCAATAAAAGCAGGTTTTGTTAAAAATTAAGAAAATGCGAAAACTGTGAAAAACAACTGGGGAAAAACGTTTTCTAGCTGCGCCCAAAATGGAAATTGTGTGAAAAGTTTTGTTGCTTTACTCGAGAAATTATGTTATTATTATTACTTATATGCACTTGTTAATTAAACGCGATTGAAACAATAAAAGAAAACCAATAAAGCAGACGGTGAAAAAGTTTAATTAACATGCGAGACGGGCGAGGGGAGGGAAAGTGAGAACTGTAAAGAGAAAGAAGTCGGAGCTGCAAATGCTGCATGCATATTGCAAATGTGCATAAATGTGAGGGCGCTGTAGGGGGTGAGGGGGGGAGTGAGGCACACACGCACACACACAGAGAGACTATCAATTATGCAATGTGAAAAGCCAAGTTGTGTCCACGGAGACGGAATACAGAAGCCGAACGAAAAATCGAAGGGCATTTGCGTCGGTTTCCCAGTACAAAGCAATAAGCAGGCACAGTGGGACAGGCGGC
This sequence comes from Zaprionus inermis, assembly GCA_018151445.1. NCBI lineage: Eukaryota > Metazoa > Arthropoda > Insecta > Diptera > Drosophilidae > Zaprionus > Zaprionus inermis. Next base: position 4,062,625 of record JAECXD010001696.1, read on the forward strand.
AGGCACAGTGGTACTGGCGGTAGGCAGCAGGTAGAGTTGCGGCAAACGGCCGGCAGGTCTGCAATGCGCCATAAGCCGACTACAGACCCGGAACGGGAGCAGGGCAGCAACGGTCTGAACGGGAGATGGCATGAAATTTTTTTTATTGACAAAGAGAAGAAATGTCGAGCGACGATTTTCATTGAATATTTCTGTTTGCAGGCACAGCCGTAATACCCAGGCAGAGTGTAACTGTGTGTGTGTGTGTATTGTGTAAGTCTGTGTGTGTGTGCGTGTGTGTGCGGCTTGCCTGTATCCTGAGCATGTCAGAAGTTTGTGCCAAAGGCTACAAAACAGTTTACACAGCAACAGCAGTAGCCCTGCAGCACAGGGTTGCCGCCTCACAAAATTCTGCTGACCCCAATATTTGTTCAACTTTTCAGCAACAATTTCGTTATGCGATTTGCTTGCCACGCCCCATCCCGAACAACTGTCCAGCCCAAAAGCCGCCCTGCCACGCCCTGCCCGCCCTGCCTGCCGGGCTGTCATAAATGCCTGCACTTTGGCAGTTGTTGCTGTGCGGCGAAAGTGTTTCTGGGCCCAAGTTGCAAGCAGTACCCGCTCAGCCAGTACCCTCTCTCTCTCTCCCTCTCTCTCTCTCCATCTCTCTCTCCTGTTTTCTCAGCGTTTCCCTTGTTGGTTTATTGGTTTGATTTGATGCCAAACTTTCGCATTGCAACAGCTACGGATGCAACTTCAACTTGACGCTACAGGCTACAGCCAAGGATTCCGGGTTACTCGGGAAGGTTGCGGGGTTTGGCATTTTGCTGGCCAGTCAATTTCATGGCTCACACCACAATCCAAGTATTGAGCTGCAGATTAAGGGTGTTAGTTAGCTAAGTCGAGAACGGTAAGCCAAATTGCGCGATAACCAATCAAAACTTGCCAGCATTCTGCAAACGAACCGCAACATGAGCAACAGCTGCAGTACCGGACCCAGTATGAAAATGGGCACCAGTTGCATGCTCAGCCGAAAGCCGCTCAAGATCAGCAGCTGCCACATGGCGTACACGAAGCAGGCGCAAATCATCAGGTTCGACGCCAGCACCAGGCAGGTAACACAGATCAGTTTACAGCGCTGCAATGGAGCAGGAATTGGGGTTTGTTAGAAGGTATTTGCATTGTATTGCATGCACGTTATGCGAGTCTATCGTAGTGCGAAGTCTTCGCATCCAGTAAACTACAGTTCTACACTTACCGGAACCATGAGTGCGAGCAGAAATGGAAACAACAGCGCCAGATGATGCCTGAAAAGGGTCTCGAGAAAATTCCAGGTGCTCGATTTGAACAGCAAATGAAAGTCCTCATGATGTTGCAGCAATGCGGGCACCTCATAGATCAAAGGCATATAATAAAACGTTCTGACTGGGCCTAAATAGTTGAGTGAATCTGCGAAAGAAAGTACAAAATTATAAGTAACTTGAGCAGAATAAAGGCGAATCGTATAGATCGCACTCACTGTGTGCCAAAGACTTGAATCGATTTAACAGATAATACATAAAACAATTTTGTATAACAAGTAGGAAGGCTTCCCGCTTGATCGAGCTGATTTTGCACTACATTGAAAATATCAAAAATATCGATATAGTATAAATTCGGTTAAACTGCAATTGTTGTTCTTTCTACTGACAGTATTCCAAATATATTTGCACAGCTTTGAAAAAGCTGTGAAGATGCCCTCGTTCATATCTGCTCAAATAATCTGCCAAACATCGAAATATTCGAAACAATTTTTATTAACAATTTAGGAATTCGTTCGCATTGAATTTCAAAGCAAATTTATTCATTTTGAGCATACATATGTCATTTCGATATATGCTTGATAGAATGCAGGGTATCTTCAAAACGCAAGTCAAATCTTTGAGAACAATAACTTAAGCCTTACGCTCTTAGTCTAGCATACCTTTTGTCTGACTCTTACAGGTATTCAGTGTCGTATTTGAACAATTACAGCGTGTCTAACAATCCAGTATCTTTGCAAGGAAATCCTTAGATCTTTGCCTTGGATCGAAATAGGTCAAAGACGCAGATAACTTTAATTATAAGCTCTTTATCTTGTGTTTTAAGTAAACCATGGTATGCTTAATAGCTAACAGGGTATATAACAATCCAGCACATGCAAAAATAAAAATAAATAAAAAAAAATAAAATTAAAATGTTTTAAAGGTCTGAAAATAGGTCGTTAGCAAAGATAACCTCACTGCCAAGCTCCGAGTCGAACATGCCTGCTGTTTATCTTATGGGATATCTAATATCATTTATATTCAAATATATTTTAAAACATTCAATATAAATAATATGAATACAAATAAATAAATTCATATCTTTTACAGGCAAGGAAATAGGTCGAAAGCAAACTTTAACATAACTTTCAAGCTCTGAATCGAGCATATCTGCTATTTAGCTTGTGTTTTAAGCATACAATGACATGCTTAATAGCTTACAGGGTATCGGACAGTCTAGCAATCAAAAAATATTCATATCTCTGAAGCATTGTGAAACAGGTCGGTGGAAATTAGGTTAGTTGAGCATTTCCTCTGTTAATCTTCTGCATTATTAAATATGCAATGACAAGTTTAGTTATCGAGTTAATAGAGAACACCTGACCACAGCTCAACCATGTCGTCTTCTTCTTCTTCTTCTCCCACCTCCTCCATTGCACAAGTGTTTACAATTACCAATTATCAGATAGTTGCCCCATTTTGCCATGGAAAGTAATTTAATTAAATTTGCCAACATGTGTAAATAATGCAGAATACACACATCCATATCTATGTCTCCTTGGCATTCGAGTGCCATTCCTAATTGACTGGCTGTCAAGACAATGCGACAACAACAACAACAACTCGAAATTCGATGGCAACAACAACAAATAAGTGCTGTGCAATCTTTAGCAATTGTGCGGAGCAATAAACAAGCAAACATTCTTAATTAATTTACTTCAGCCTGAACAACGCGTGCACTTAACAGGACATACTACATATACTACCTACCTACCCACCTGACAGACCCCACGAAATATATAGCTGATTTATTGCGCCACACATGATAAGGTATAAACCACTCTAATTGCAGTTATTAAATATTTACCGCAATTTTCAGTCGAAGAAAATTGAAAGTTTTGCGAATTAACGCATAAATGATTTCGGTTTATTTGTAAATAAAATTATTTGCATTTCATTTCAATATGTGATGTGGTATATAATATCAAAAAGGGATTAGAAGTGGTTAAAACTACCTTAAGATTAATGCAAAAGCAATGAAGCTATCAATAATTGCTGCCTAAAACCATTTAAATCATAATGATTTATGGTATAAAAAAAACCTTAATTTTTTCAATATTCATTTTCCAGTTTACTTGAGTATATTATATGTTAAAATTAAATGTATTCGGTTTATTATTATTATTATTTTTTTTTTTTTCGATATTAATTTTGATTTAAAAAAAACCTTTACAGTTGTTTCAATATTAATTTTTCAATTTACTTCAAGATATTATTAATGTTCTTTCTTTTACCATTTACTTCAAGATATTTATTTTTCAATATACTTGTTAAAATTTTATGTATTCGTTTTTTTACAAACTTATTTTGAAATTAAATGAAAAAAAAAACTCTATATTATTATTTCCTTATTTTTTATTTTATTTATTTTCTTGTTCTAAAATTTGAAAACAATGATATATATTATTATATATAAATGGCCAAATAACCTACCTGACCAAGTAACCCTACACAGCAATAAACAGACCTTAATAGGTTCGTGGTCATGTCGCATGAAATATGTAACTGCGTAATGACAAATTCCACTTCAATCCGATTCTTTTGTTAATAATACGCTTAAGCAGGCTTTATAACTGAATGGATCTGTTGCTGTGCTCGTCAAAATAAACCGCTTTCAGCTGTTTAATGTCCTCGAGCGAACGTTAACTGCATTTGCAGTCTGCATATGACACCGTCTATAAGGCTCTTTCGCCGATTGCGTTATAAATAATGACTGCGATTAATTATGATGTAATCCAGACAGCGCTCGTTGTGCGATTTTTACGTTTTTCTGTGTTTTTCAGTTTGTTTTTTTTTTTTGTTTTGTAAATGTTGCAAATTTAATTAAACATTAATCATAGGCAACGACGCAACGCAACGAGGGCTGCGCAAGTGCATTAAATTGACGGCGAGCACATAAATTAACGACAACGAAGCCGACTGCCCTGGTAACAGGTAACTGTTAACTGGGCCGTAAAGGATTTGCGTTATTAATTGAACAATTTTTCGCCCCGACCAAGCTGCCACATCATTTTTTTTTTCTGTTTTTTCTTTATTCCATATATGTATTTTTAGTAATCGGAAAAACAATTCGTGCAGTTTGAGCACAACTGTCACGTACACCCCACACGACGCACATTTTATCAAAGGAAATTGAACTTGAATCGATTTCGGTCTTAGTGCTCACCCCATATCCCTGCCAATCGGCACAGCTGATGTCATTGGCTGTACATATACCTGGTATACCTGGGCCTAATGCGTGTCATTTGGCTGGCAGTTATCTGCGGCCGGAATACTCGAAGGGGAGGTAATTTCGGGGCGTTAAAACAAAGCACAGGCGAGTCGGCAATACCTTTTTATGGCAAATACCCAGGAATAAGCGAATAGGGTATGCTGGACTGGCATTGGTTAGAGAGAGGAAACTATTGATTATCTTTTTAAATATATTTTTTTTTTTTTTTTTTTTATTTAGTTACGCATTTGTCAGTGAAAGTTAGGGAATTTAGTTATATACTTGTATTTCAAGGAATTCTGTAACTCAGAAATTATATATAATTTATACGTAATTGTTTATCGTATCATAAACAGAAAATTCTTTTCGGATAAATATATATAATTTAAATTAAATTACGCATTATTTTGAGAAATGTTTGACTATTTAATAATATTTTAAATAATTTAATTAAATAAATGAACTTCAGAAACTTTATATAATTTATATGTAATTGTTTATGGCATTTTTGTATATTTGTATGAAAATCATAAGCAAAAATTGAATACACATGATGTTTTTAAATATATGTATATACAATTTAAATTTAATTACGCATTCGTTAAAGAAAGTTAGGGCAATTTAGTTATATTATAAAGAAATTCCTGGAATGCAGAAATAATACACAATTGTTTATCGTATATTTTATTATACTTGTATCTACCAATTGAGCATACATCTATGCTGTGTACAGGGTATTCGGCAGTCGTATAAGCAGTCCGTACATGCATCCCACTTTCGGCTAAGTGAATTCCGCATTTGCCATAACATTTAGTCAACGTTGATTTCATTTCACTGAGCTTTCTGTGCATATAATGCTTTTATTGCATTATGCCATAAACTAGAGAGAGCTGAGAGAACTGTAGAATGTTACAATAAGTGCTTACAAGGGTGGGTAATAGTACTCTATCAATATATGCAGTGTCAATTACCCGTCTGACTTAGCCAAGCTTTTAATCCACTTTTAGCAAGCAACCGTTATCTGAAATAAATAGAAAATAAGTGAGAGTAACTCACAAGTCTCTCCGAAGTCTGCGACACCTGCCTATGCTAATCTAAAATAAGTAAGCTAAATGTGAAACACCCTAACTAGGTGTTTGGACCATGCTCGCAAAATGGGTTAACAGGGCTGCAAACAATCTTGATCGACCTTATTCAAAATGATTGTGACTGATGGCTTCGACGGCCTCATTCAGGTTTTCAATTTACGCGCACCCATCGAACTAGCGTGGAAAATCCAATTTCCATTTTCGTTGGCAACAAGTTTCGGGCAAGGAATGTCGAGTAGATTGGACCGCGCATTTGTTTCAATTCCTTGCCAAAAGTGCAGGGTTCCCGACTCATTCACACTCGCAGGACGACCGAGGGCGGAGGGCGGGGCAGAGCGTTGCCCGAAAGGGACCCCCCCAAGCTGTCAGCTGGCAAGTAATTTATGCATACAACGGCATTTAAATGCGGTCGCCAAGGGTAGAGAGAGAGAGAGAGAGAGAGAGGTCCACTGTCATTCAGTCAGTCAGTCAGTGTGTCCCTTACTCAGTCAGTTCGTATAGCTGGCAATTTTTGGCGTACTTTCATTTTTCACAGCAGCAAAGTGTCCCTTTCGTGCGAGAGTGGGAGGGACAGAAAGAGAGAGGGAGAGAGAGAGAGAGAAGAACGTAATGGGTGCCAAAAGCCAAAGAGACACGAGACACTTTATGCGACTTTGGGGAATTGTTTAGAAAATTGACAAATTATGCTCGTAAGTGGCACGATTAGTTTTTTCCGCCCAAGTTGCTCTCCCCAGGGTTGTCGCCTTTTCGCCTCTGGGACTGGGCAAAAGAGCCGAAGGCACCCATCCACCCATCCACCTGCTGGAGCAACCACAGAGAATCATCCAAGCATCGCACACACTACATGTATTTATAAATTTGAATCACTCCACACTGCGATTTCAGTTCCAGCTCGCTGCGTATTATTAATAATTCAATTTGGCTGTCTCGCAGGTTTCCCCTCTCTTTCTTCGCCACTCCCACTGCTGCCCCCTTCGGTTTACCCCTTTATGCTGCCACATCCCGCACCGAGCTCATTACATATTCATGCAAGTTAAGTGCGAAAGCTCATACGAAGGAATAATAAATTGAATTTAGTTCCCGCAGAGCCTGCACAAATGCATAAGTAACTGTGAGATACGACAGCTCACGCAACCTAATATCGATGCCGGCTAATTAGTTAGCACAGCTAAAACCAAACAGGAAACAGTCTAAACCACCTAGAATGAGATGAGATAGAGGTGTAGTGGCGGGTTGGGTTTCACCAAAATAATTCTGAAACCCCACAAATGCAAAAGTAGCTATAAGATACAAATGTATCTATGCACGGTAGTCAAACCAACCCGCTAATTCGTTATCATAGCTAAAACCAAACAGAAAACAGTCTAAACCATCTAGAATGAAATGAGATAGAGGTTTAACGACGGGTTAGATATTTCAAACATGTTTCTGAAACCCAAGAGTTTGCACAAATGCAAAAGTAGCTATAAGATACAAATGTATCTATGCACGGTAGTCAAACCAACCCGCTAATTCGTTATCATAGCTAAAACCAAACAGAAAACAGTCTAAACCATCTAGAATGAAATGAGATAGAGGTTTAACGACGGGTTAGATATTTCAAACATGTTTCTGAAACCCAAGAGTTTGCACAAATGCAAAAGTAGCTATAAGATACAAATGTATCTCTGCACGGTAGTCAGACATACCGGCTAATTCGTTAGTATAGCAAAAACTAAACAAAAAAAGTCGAAACCCATCAGAGTGATGAGATAGATCCGTACTTACGGGTTAGATTTCTTCAAAATGATTTTTTAAATTTATTCAACTTCATTACAATTTTGAATGATATTGGTTTGCCCAGAATAACATTTGATAACACTAAAAACTTTGTATAAATGTGCGAACGACATACATAAGTAGCGAAAGGGTTTTCGATTCGGTTACTTCACGGTTCGAACCTGGCGACGATAAGCATCTTTCTTGAGCTGCGGCATACGACACCAGGCTCGAGCCGCTTTCATGACAAGATCGTTGGGTTTCATATCGAAATGCTTGCGCCGATAGGCGCGTAGAAAGTTTAGGTAGCCGTTGTTGGGTAAATTTGACTCTACAGCGCACTTGGCCCTCGGCCTCGCTTTCGGCCTACGCTTCGAACAGCATTTGGGCTTTCGCTTTCTGGTCCTGGGACATTTTGTGCGTTTTGGCTTGACGGAACAACGTTTTTTGACTGCATGTTTTTTTCGCGGACAACGCGGTTTCTTTTTTGGTGCATGGCACTCTTTCGGCGGCATATACGATTGCACTAAGGATAATTCGGTCGGATCGCGAAAGTGTTCCTTCTCCTGCTCGGTCATTAGGTTCCACACGAGCCTGACGCCAGCCAGATCGGGCGGCGGTTGCGAATGTTTCACAAATTGTCGCATAAAATTCACGAATCCATTGTTCTTAACAGGTCTCTGAAATAAATTCTTTTCAGATTTGAAACGTTTGCTATCCATTATGTTCTGAAATTTAAAGAAAGACGAACCATTTGATAACTTTGCTAAATAATTGTGATTTGCAAAGGCGGTGGGCGTGGCACTCAAAATATGAACTAAACTTCCTAATTCATAAATATACAGAAACCTTTATGCGAAATTTGGTGTCTCTAGCTTTTATAATAGCTGAGATCCGTGTGTTCATACAGACAGATGGCTTAAACGACTTGTCTAATGGTACATACAGTCAGTCCATTAGCTCATAATTAATATGATTATAAAGGTGGCGGTACAAGGTGTTGTGGGGCAATGGTTTTATGTAGTTAAGTTAGGTTGAAAGGGGAAGGTCTTGGGGTCACAGCTGGCAACTGCAGCTTATTATCTACTATTAGAGAGAGCACCTTGCACTCCAAACATAATACTAAATTAAATTGTTTTTGCTCACAAACATGTTTGGTATTTAATTAATACTACCTAATACCGTCTGCAATATATACACGGAAAATGTGCAGCATAATTAACAATATAAATAATAATTTAGCTTAGCTTAGGTTAGTTGCAAATGCATTTCCAAAATGATTCTAGTTTCTTATGCAGACACTACCCCGCCCCCCCGCCATCCCCTACTGCCTTAAGCAATGCTTTAATTCAAATTTATGCATAGCTGTCTGTGCTCACTGTGCGCATCCTGCGACCCATTTGCGAGTCCGTCTCAGTCCGACTTAAAACTGTTACCAGTCGAGAACAGCAGGCGGAGGGGAGGGGGAGAAACTGTTGCCACAGTGCCAATTATATGGCAAATACATATACATATAGTATTATGCTCGGCCTGGCAGGGGATTTGCTGGTCTATTTGATAAAGCTGATGACAGATGACAGATGCCTGAAAGCAGCATAAAGTAGTGGAGCGTTAGCCGTCGGCTGCACAGTGGAACGAGTGGCAATGCATACCGGGAGACAGTGGTGCAATTTTAATATAAGATAAATTAATAAACAGAAAGCAGCCAATACGATTCGCTGATATATTTCCTAAAAACCTAAAAACCTAAAAAAAAAAAAAAAACACGATAAAATTGCAGAATTTGTTATTGAAATTGTTTGTTTATAGTATTTGAGTATTTTCTAACTTGTAATAAAAATGCAATAAAACTGCAGCAATGTTTCTTAACTAAAATCAAAAGAATCTATATCATAGTATATTAAGTTAATATATAATAATAGTAATTAATATCAAATACAAAAATATGTAGAATATTGAATATAGGTACTAAGAAAATATACAAGAGAGGAAAAAATGCAATAAAACTGCAGCAATGTTTCTTAAACTAAAATCAAAAGAATCTATATCATAGTATATTAAGTTAATATATAATAATAGTAATTAATATCAAATACAAAAATATGTAGAATATTGAATATAGGTACTAAGAAAATATACAAGAGAGGAAAAAAAAGAAAAGTGATTAGAATCATGATAAATCATGACCTACATCTAAAAGATTACTTTTATTATTAGCGATAAATATCAGTCATTATAATATAGTCTAATCCAGAGTTTACCTTATGTTATTTAATTATTTATATTATTATCAAAAACTCAGTAACAGCATTAACCACAGCATAGACCGACTCTATCTATACAAATACCCAGCATAGTAAAATTTTCTGTTAAAATTTTCACGGCTTATTCCCACTGACTGATCCCACTGTGCGCTGTCGCGTCTTCAAAGCGTACTGCGTAAGAAAGCAACTTGCGAAAGAATCACGTGCGAGAAAAATGCGGCGGCTATTGGCGGAGGCGTTTATGCTTTTGATTAAGAAATTCGCAGGCGGCAGACAAACTGCCACGCCCCAAGGGAGGCAAAAGCGACGCACCTGACGACAACGAGGCGCGCGCACACGGACACGGACAGGGACACGGACAGGGTCAGGGTGCAAAGGGAGCGAGCAAGTGATTATCATTAGCCGCCAGAACAGTTACCATTTAGCACGCACAACGAGCTTGCAACAGCAGCAGCAGCAGCAGCAGCTGCAACAATGTTTGAGTAATTGTTTGCAGTTGCTGCAACATCGGCAACTGCAGCAATTGCAACTGCTGCTGCTGCTGCCACTACAGATGCAACAAAATTTGCATACAATGAGCAATCGCCTCCTCGGCCTGGCCCAATGTCTGTCCACAGCACGGCCGCCCGATCCGCCACTTCGCTCCCCGCTGGACGTCTGCCAGTTGCACGTAACTGTGGCAATAGCTGCAGCAGTAATTGCAACAAACAATTAGCGTCACTTGGATTTATGTTTACGAGCGTTAACGCCCAACCCGCCCAGTACCTACGATAATGACAAACGACTTTAGTTCGACGAGTTCGACTTACCCGCAATTCTTGCGTCCTACGTCAAACGGAAATTAAGTGTCTTGATTATGTTTAAAAAAAATTGAAAATGTTATTAATTATATAGCAGCTGTTTCCACCATGAGTTCTATCTACTAAATGACTTTTATTTCGATTTTCCACACAAAACTTCAATGTAAATGAGCCTACTTAGTGTGCAGGGAACAAGGCCTGCTAAATATTTCAGTTTTCGATATACGAAGGTATAATCAAGTTCTAAACTAAATATGACATATTGTGAGCGAATTTAGTAGCCCTAGCTTTAATAGTCTCTAAGATATAGCTGTTCATACAGACGAACAAACATTGTTCTATCTCTGGCAATTCCTTTCTGCAAGCAATAATTAGAAATATTCTCATCAAATTTGATAGACCTAGCTTTTATAATCTAAGAGATTCCGAAGTATTATACAGTATATCGTATATCGATTACAGTTTTATTTTTAATACATACAAAATACGTAACCCCTTACAAAATAATGTATTTGAAATCGTATAATATACTTCTAAAACGTTATTTATTTCCGCTGAAATAAACCTATAATTTTGAAACAATTTTGTTGAATTTGTTGTAAGTTTGATATACTCTTCATCATTGGAAATCTTTTTCAATTTCGTTATGTCGCTCTTAGCAGGATTTCTGCGAAGATATGTGTCTGGCCTTCATGCGGGAGCTAGAGAATTAAAATAAATTCCTTTAACATGATCGTATCATACTTACCAAACGTCGATATCTTTCCTTTTTGCACTCCGACAGACGACACCAGGCCCGAGCAGCACGCATTACCAATTCCCGCGGCTTAAGACCGCAGTGTTTCTTTCGATACATGCGTAGAAAATTCAGATAGCCATTGTTGGTAATCGGGCCGGGATTTTGGCATGCCGGGACACAGTCCTTACGTTTTGGCTTGCAACAGGACGGCTTACGTTTGGGACAGTGCGGTTTCGCCCTGCAACTGGGCTTTCGTTTGCAAGGTTTCGGGCAGGCCGGCTTCGGGCAGGCCGGCTTCGGGCAGGCCGGTTTCGGGCAACATTTCCGTTTCGGTTTGCAACATGATTTGCGTTTCGGTTTGGCACATGATTTACGCTTCGGCTTGGGGCAACGAGATCTCGGCTTGCGTTTTTTGGGACACTCTGGCGGTGGGCAACAGGTTTCGCTACCGCGTTCCTTATCATCATCGTCAATCGACGTTTGATTCTTTGTTTCCCATTCGTCAAAATCAGTCAGTCCGCTTTGGTATCTTTCCTTCTGTTCACTCGTCAACTTGCTCCACGCCTCCCCGCCCTTGATCGACATTTCGACCAGATCCATTCCGTATTTCTTCGAGCTGTATTCACGTAGAAAGGTTAGAAAACCATTTTTTGCAGGCTTCCTGTTCATAAAGCAATCACTACCATCGGAATTGTCCATTTGCTGTTAGATAATTAATTAGAATTCATAACGCTTACATAGCAAATCGAATCAAATCGTGATTTTAAGCACGTGGCACATTGGACGCTTACCATAAAACTGTGTAAATTGTGTAAAATATGTATTAAAATAATAGATTTACAGAAAATAAAATGTTGTGCAGCTCACAGTTTTGTTAATACAACTGAAATTCAAAATCGAATTCTCTTATATAATGTCGAATCCGCCTGCTAGGGTCGCTCCAAATAAACTAGTTCGCACACTAGGTGTATTAGGTGTAGTTAACTGACCTGGAAATACCGCACGTGATATAGATCGACAGTGTTAACTATGGATTATTATGTTTTTTTTTTTTTTCATTTTATTCTTCTGCACTTTCTGTAATTAAAACCTAGTTATGGTAATGTGTAGATTAATACGATATTATAACATATACCATATTGTTATTATAACTTTATATTGTTATTATAAATAATCAAATTAATAATTAAATTGCAAACAAAATAGCTTATTAGTTTAATGAAATTAAAATACAATTTTCTTAGCCTAATTCCTGACTTATGTAGGTTACTTTAACTCGCTAAGCTGTAGAAAAGTTCTGGCAAATCCCATTCCACAGGGAAAATCGATGCAACTCAGACAGGCCTAAATTATACCAAGTCTGGGTTAGACACACAAAAAGTAGCAGAACAAGAGAAAGAGACAGAGACAGAGCGAGAGAGACAACAAACATTTTTTGTATTTATTTAGCACTATTCCCGCTGGCTTGTTGCAGCAGTTTATTAAAATTTCAAGCCGCAGGCAGACGAACAGATTCGAGATGAGGACTTGTGTCTCGTATGGATTCAGAATTCAAGATTTCCATGGATGGTAACTGTACGTATGTACATACATATGCTAGCAGGCTTTCTATTATCTTCAAAATGTTATGATTTATTATGTGCGGGTTCAAGTTTGTGCCGTGCCCATAAATTGCGAGCCATTTGCCAAGGGAGCAAAGGCCTCGACTCGGACTCGGACTGCGACTCCGACTCCGACTCCGTCGACGAGTCTGACTGCGGCTTTGCTGCATGGTGTGGCATGCCACAGCCGGCAGCAGTTAAGTCAATTAATTGGCTTTAGATTTATTAGCTCTATTTTTCCAGACCCTTCCCCCACACACATGTTGTGATTTATTGTGCGAAGAATTCGAAAAGAAAAAAAAAAAAAAGCAGAAGATACTCTTCTCACACCGCCCGACACGCACAGGTAGCGTGTGGGAGGGCGTGGCATTTGCATATAAATAGATATGTCACATTTCAACATTAGCAAGATTGAAGGACCCATTGCGTGTTAGACCTATGCTATCTATGGTATCTATAGCGTAAATTCTCGCTACATTAAATTAGGCTCAGTGTCAAGTGGGACACTGATCCGTAACTGAATTATTAACTGGGTCAACACTTAGCAGGGCATTTGGGAGTAGAACTCAAGTGTCACGTGCAGACAGGTCTGTTTCGGTAGGGGGCTGTCTGCCAGTTGCTCAATAAGAAAACATTTAGTAGTTTCCAAAGCAAATGAAAAATGACTTGATTTTTTTTGTCTTTTTTTTTTAAGAGTGTTTTTATTCGGTTGTTAAGCCAATTTACAGCTACCTTTAGTGAGGTTAAACATAGTGCTTCTTTAAAACTTATGGATTACACTTTAAGTAGTTAAATAAACCCGCCTCCTTCATCTATAGAACCGATTATAATGCCTCAGCCCCAAACAATGCGAAGTGAACTCAACTCGATGTCATTGTCGATGTCTAACCCCAAGTTCAGGCAGCCCTGCTGACACAATCACAATCAGCTCGCTCTGCCCGACATCCCTCGCTGGGGCAGGGACATATCATCACATGGGTAATCCGCCTGCATATGCGAAGGCTGCACTGGCATCACCCATGCTGCTGCCATGTTTGCCTGTCATCCCCGTTTGCTCTGCCTTCTGCCCGGCCGCCCGGCCGCCCGGCCCGCCTCGTACTTCTCGCTCTGCTGGTGTAATAACTTAAAATCCCATAATAAAGCTACTTATGGCTGGCATTGGCTTGGCTCCTGCGCCTGCTCCCGCTCCCGCTGCCTAACAATAACTATTTTTCTTTGGATTTGGCTGTTGGCTCGAATTGACTGCAAGACTCTGCCGCCTTCGCCGCAAATGTGCAGCTCAAGTCAAGTGCATACGTCACTGCATACCCACCCCGTCTCCCAGCACGTCTCCCTCCCCTAACCTACCGCCATCGTTCTTCTCCAGCTTCCTGCTCTGCCTCGTTCACTACATTTTAGTTACTTTTCTCTGCAGGAAGCTAGAAAAACTGAATTAAGATTGAATCCTACTCGGCATTTTATTTTATTTTTGAATTTTCTTTTCTTTTTTTTTTATCTTGTCGTCGCCAGGTGAAGAGTCGCTTAGATACACTCAACACACACACACTTACACACCCACACACACACTCTTATTTAACATGTTTTCATGTTGAAATAGAAATATTTCTTATTGAAATTGCAATCGTTTTCTGCCATTGTGTGGCTCGTACGGATGTTCTACAGTTATTGGAATGTCTTCTCAGTCCACATACCCTACAGAACCTGCCTCCCTCTCCCCCTGCTGCACCTCGTGCACAACCAACAATGAGCCATTAGTTGCCAGCAGTATTTCATGTATTTCTTTTGCAGTTATACAATTTGTATTGACAGGAAATGGTAAACTTACTTCTCTTATTAATTTCAGCTGGCCCAATCTCTGGCAGCAGTTATTCGCTTTTATCGGCTACCCCTGCGCATATTTACCTCCCAATCCTCCTGGTGACTGTATTCTGCAGCTGCTTGTCCAATTGCTCGCATAGTTGCCCAAGCAACATCCTGTCCAGCATCGGCCAGGATCTTCCTGTCTTCCTTAATTGCATACATCCATACTAAATGTCCATGCTTTGGGGGAATCGTAGAAAAAGGAATTTCTGTCTGTCTATCTGTCTGTCTGTCTATCTGTCTGTCTGTCTGTCTATCTGTCTGTCTATCTATCTGTCTGTCTATCTGTCTGTCTATCTGTCTGTCTGTCTATCTGTCTATCTGTCTATCTGTCTATCTGTCTATCTGTCTATCTGTCTATCTGTCTATCTGTCTATCTGTCTGTCTGTCTATCTGTCTGTTTATCTGTCTGTCTATCTGTCTATCTGTCTATCTGTCTGTCTGTCTATCTGTCTGTTTATCTGTCTGTCTATCTGTCTGTCTATCCTGATATCTATCATAATACTCACTATTTAAATTTGATCAAAATCGAACTGTAAAATGCAGAAGAGCTGAGAAAAAGCCACATGCAATTCGGAATTACCAATGCAATTAGAGTGGCAGCTTATGCACTGTGCAGGGGTCTAACTCAATTATATAGTCTCCCCCCCACCCCCTAATTTGGCGGAACTACAGCTAATTCTATGCGAGTAACCAAAACATTCGATGTCACTTAAATTGGTTAATTTTCTAGGCATAAATGC
This sequence comes from Zaprionus inermis, assembly GCA_018151445.1. NCBI lineage: Eukaryota > Metazoa > Arthropoda > Insecta > Diptera > Drosophilidae > Zaprionus > Zaprionus inermis. Next base: position 4,078,011 of record JAECXD010001696.1, read on the forward strand.
ATAGATAAATGTGCAGGTGCGGTCGCGTTATCAGCCGCCCCTTCCCCTTCTGAATACATACCATCCGCTGGTACAGTCATAATTATTATTCCGTATTTCAATATTTAATTTGTTGCCGTCGACGACCTCGGCTCATTTAGAATGTGGCAATATTTCTAATTAAGGGTTGCAAACGAAATCAAAACAACCGCGAGCCTGTTGCCCCAGCAGGATATCCAACCAATTATATTGCCAGAACTGCCTAGCTACATATGTGCCAGTGTGTGTGTGTGTGTGTGTGTGTGTGTGTGTGCGCGCGTGTGTGTGTGTTAAGTATGCCATGATTTATGCATCGCTGCTAAATGTAGCTGAGGTTTTTGCGTTGATTTTGCGCAATTGGCGCAGCTTGCTGCGTATGTGGCGAGTGCGGCCAATGTCAACCATAGTTTGGCTATGTCATCCAAATTGCCAATTCCGAGCACGTATAATTTAAGCTATTGAGCTTTTGGTTGGTTGGCACTGGCTGCTGTCATCACTAGCTTGCAACTTAAATACCCTAACTTGTTGCATTTCGTAGTTATTGAGAAAATGCCGAAAGTTTGTCCGTATGAATGCCTATAACTTTGCTATTCAAAGTGCTGGGGCTATCAAATTTGATGGCAACATGTATTATTATTGCAAGTTTATTTTAGAAACTAGCCACGCCTACTTGCGACCCTTTTAAATCTTTAAATATCGGTTTATAAGCGTAATTCTAAGACTAACTGTTATCACTCAAATAATTTCTGCAAATTCGTTTACGATTTTTATTCTTTTTTTTTATTTTGTAGCTTTATTTAGTTTAAACTTCAATGAATTCCCCTTGCAATTCAACAGTGCCAACGTGCGCTGGACAAACACAGTCGGAGCGAAAAGTATTTGCCCAGCACCTACACCTACGCACAACACCTTAAACTGCCCATACAATTGCGGCCACTCTTTTTTTGAGAGCTTTATACCCTACGCTATGGAAAATTAGATTTTTCATGTAATGGCAAAGTCAATGCCAGGCGAGTTCTTATACCTCCCGTGCCGAGCGGGCCGAATGAAATTGCAGATGCCCCTTCCGAAACTTAGAAAACAACAAGGGAAGGATTTCGGTTTAGCCGCAATTTTCATTGTTCTTCCAATAGTCGTTGTTGTTGTTGTTGTTGTTGTTGCGGTTGTTGTTGCTGCTGTTGTTATGATGCTGTTTTTGCGGTTGCCGTTTTAGCCGATTTGCAGTCCAGGAGCATTTTGGGTCAGAGCAAACATTTCGCTTTGTCCAAAGCTTCCATTGTAAATCGGATTTTTGGTACTGCAGAGCTAGAAAAAAAAATAAGAAAAAATTGCCAAATATTCCAGTTTATGCGCACTTATAATACACTAGAAGTTTTTGAAATTTGACTGATGATATCATAAGAAATCGAATGGAAAAGGTAGTCGAAGAATTCGATAGAACTATTTAAATATTTATCGATTTGACAAACACCTCGATAGAAGCAATCGAAAGTTGTTTAGATTCCAAATTTAAAGTAAGCCGAGTTAATTAGGTCATGCAAGTATGAAAATAATGATGGACCTGGCAAATTTAGATACTTTTCCATATTGATTTTTAATTTTCTTGTTAGAGTATGCAAAAAGGTTTTTCTTTTCTTTGCACATTTTTCTCTGCTTACCTTTTCTCTCTTTTATGGTTTTACCCCACGGCAAGAGCTTCCTTCCTCTCTCACTCTCTATCTCACTGCCTCGCTTTCTTTCTCTATCGCTCCACCTGTTTTATTCATCCGGTGTGCGTTGCCTTTTCCGACTTATCGACATAATTATCTTAAAAAATATGAAATTATATATCGCACATAAAAAAATTTCAACATAAAGAACGAAGCAAAAGGCAGTCAAAGGAACGAGACGAGTGCCTGCCTGCCACGCCCATGCTCACTCGCACAACGCCTCTGACGCCCTTTGATTATGCGGCTGTGATAGCGGCACTTTGTTGTTATTGTTGTTGTCGCCATCGCTGGCCTTGTACGATGTCGGAAACTTGAGGAAACTGGGAAACACTTCTCATTAGAATGCTCACAGCGCAGATTTGACAAGGCAAAGCACGGCAGGGCAGGGTAAGTCAAGACAAGGCTGGGCGTGGCCTCCTAAATGTAGACTACATTTCCACTGTATGCGTGTGTGTGTCGCGCAGCCTTTGCCACCTTCTCCCACTGCCTTCTACCACCTCCAACAGCTGCGCATTTTTAAACAAGATTAAAGCGCTCACGTCGCCAGGTTGCCATCCGAACAGGGGTAGGGTAGGGTGGTTTGGGGCAAGGCAGATACGCACTGTAAGGTAAATTGTAAAAGACGCACGCCGCACGCAGCAAGACAGAATCGCTGTCGGCAATTTGTTGACTCGACTGCAAATGTGTCGCATTTTAATGCGCTCCCATTAAATATTTCAGAGGGGAATGAAATCTCAGAAGTCTCCCAGAACGGTGGCCTGGGTATGGGGAGAGGTATGAAAAAAAGGGAAAGGCGTAGAAATACTGGACTCAAGTACCAAATATTCTCATTGATTGCCTAGTTAAGTATTATCACTGAGCTAATCGACTTTCTCTAGTTTCTAATTACTATCGATATAATATCGATAGACTAGTGTAATAATTAGCTCAAATACGTAAGCCAACACTGTTTTTAACGGCATTACATATTTAAATTTCCATATTATCTACTTGCATGTGATTTTTTTTATCGATTTGATTTCACACATCTTGAAATTGCATATTTGTTTTTTTTTTTATTTTCTGACATTTATAGAATATTCAATATTATTTAAATTATTTTGTTGATACTGTACGCATATTTTTTTAGGTAAATGTAGTAATAATAATATAAATAGATTAACTTTTTTTTTCAAATATGACGAAATTTAAATGTTTATTTCTGTTTCGACATTACAATCTGAACCTTTTTTGCGATTTACGATTTCTTTTCATATTTGCAAACTATTTAAAATATTTCTACTGCATTTGCTCAAAGGAAACCAGAATACAATACACGAATTATCGCAAGATTGTTGTAGGTATATTTTTTTTAAAACAACTGTATTTCTCGGGGGAAAAAACGAATCGACCTTTTCTGACGCGCAAATTTAAATTCATCAATTGTGTCAACCACATTTTTTTTCGGTGTGACTGTAAAATGGTTTTCCCCATATGATTTCGCTGTAAGCTTAATGTAAAAACGAGCGGACGCACACAGTGCGGCGAAATACATGCATATATAGTAAAAATGTTGCCGTAATTGAAATAATTAAACAGGCAGAAGGTAGGTGAGCATTTCATTGATGACCTAAAGGAGATAAATACCCGCACACACACCCTCACATGCACACGCATTTTTTTGCAAATTTAAACTTTGGCCAACTGCCTCGCAATAAATTCACATAATAAAGTTTTCACAAAAAGGCAAAATCGGTTGGAAAAATCTATATATGTAAATTAAAAAGGGGAATGGTAAAGACTGTGTACACTAACGTGTTGGAAAAAGATTTGCATAAAAATGTGTAGTTTGACTCTATGTTGAACAAGTAGCTGGTGGTTAGGATCCCATATATTCTATATATATTAAAGATATTTTATATTATATTTTTTTATATATATAAGTACTTTGTACTTTAGTAGACTCTCTTTTAGTTGCATATAATATTAACCAACTGTATTTTATTTATTGTGTTAAACGTTCATACAGACACCTAAAAAATCTAAGTAGTTATGTTATCCAGGCAAATGTAGGGTATAGAAAAATGCACGCAGCTGAAGTCCCCGATTTTCTATATGTGTGTGTGTGTGTGTGGTTGGCCACGTGTATTACGGGACGACCGTCGTTCATTAAATGTAATTATTTCTTTAATTAAAATATTTAGCGCAACAGCGCGAAGTGAACGGTGACAGTTGCACAAAAGTCACGTAGTTGTTGTTGCTGCTGCTGCTGTTGTTAACAGGATTTTCATGCATGATGTTGAGCAATTCAGCTTAATTAAAATCATTAAAAATATCGATGCACATACAAATAATAATAATGACTTTACATGCTTATAGAGTGCAATCTGTTTTAATGTCTGCAAGATAAGCGTGAACTAAGGAGAGGGAGAGAGAGTGAGAGAGTGAGAGAGAGAGTGAGATAGGAAGAATATTTAACTATATACTATGCAGAGTCAGTCATACTATCGATTATATTTGGTATTTCTTATCATAAATATTTAATTTAATTTAATTTGTTTTTGTTTTTTTTTATATTTTCATTTTTTATTATCGATGTTAAATGTATCGCTACTTCCCAGCTCAAAAAAAAAAAGCTCTAGCGCAAATGTTTAAAAACTATCGATAGTTAACGAAAACAATCGCAGTAACAAAAACATTATTCAAACATCGCCACAATCGATTGTCGAACGCTTTTTTGCTTCCTTGACACATTTATCAAATTCCTTCAAATTTATGAGCGTATTTAACCGGCAATAGGAAAAACAACACAAATAAATACACACACACTCTCTCTCAGACAAGTTTAGTACACTTGTTGTTCGACTTGCCTGATATAAACGGCGACACGCAAAATCTTAGCTCAAGTCTGAAACTAGATTCTCAAAGGCATTCTCTTCCTCCTCCTGCTTCCCATCGGTACTCGTTCACGTGCCATCTGAGCTCTCAACAGTAAATCAAATACAAAATACCGGCACGTGTGCTTGGTCTTCGTCTTTTTGCGGCTGTTTTGCAGCGACCACGACTTAATCGGAAAGTTTGCCTCGAGTTCAGTTGCTTAGCGTCTGCGTCGGTTTTCGGTTTCGGTGTCAAAAGGCCGCAGAACTTATGACAAAGCAGTTTGCAAATCCAATTGATAAATTTTTTAAGTTAAATATGGCTCCGCCCAGAACGTGTCGTGCTCCGTTCAACGCCACCCTTCGTTTCATCCCACATCGATTGCGGGGCGTGCTATAAATCACAAGCCCAAAACGGGACTGCGACTCCAGCTCCGGCTGCTTCTGGTTCTGCTCCACTCTAATCGCATTAAAACCAAACTGGCAAAATCTTTACTACATGTTCCTCTTAGCTTATCCAAAGTAGAAGCGACTTCTTTAACCGACCAGCAGGCTGTGCCAAGGTTACCCCGAGGGCTTTGACTTCCTGCAGCTGTTATTGATATTTCGATTCATGAATGGAGTCATCGGTTTATCGGAAAGCAAGTCTATCTAGTCGATAGACGCTCCGCACATTGAGGAAGCTGCGAATATATTTTTCGATTTAGAAAATATGGCAGTATCTCCGTCAAGTTTTCTTGTTATTTCATCCCTGAAAAGGAATTATTATTTTGTTTTTATTTTATTTAAAATCTCACCAAGGATTTTAAGTTCTTATTAAATGCCTCAAGATTTTTCCAATTTAAATACCCAGCATGCTTATAAATATCTCAAAATTGTACAAACTATCTCAGGCAATCAAAAAAATCCTTAATCTCTAAAATCTCAAGATCACACCAAGGATCTCAAGTACGAACTCACATCTCACCAAAGATTTCAGAAAACAAAAGGAAATTCTCAAGATTCCATCAAAGATCACACTAAACATCTGAAGATCTTCCCAAAAAAAAGTCAAGAACTCTACAGAGATCTTAAACATATCAAAATCCCATTAAATATCTCTAGATTCTACCAAAAAACCTGCTCAAAATGCAGACAAGCAAACAACATACTCTCTTGAGTCTCAATATCTTCAACTTAAGTAAATTTTTTTGTTTTCTTCTTATTTTATAGTTTTTCTTTAACTGTAAAGCTTTCTTCGCTAACAAATTACTGTCCTCCTTTAATAAACCTGCATAAACTGCAACTTAGACTGGAATTTAATAACATTTCTGTTTATAGAAAACCTGCTAAAATGTTTTCCATATTGTTGACCAAAATATTGATAAAGTAGAAAGTGAACGAAAAGTGAAACTGAAATATTATTTTATGTTTTTTTGAATATGCGAAAATTTAATTTAAATTTGTTTTTTAGCCTGGTGCTTTTTGTCACTTTTATACGAAGTGTAAGGAAGCGAGAGCGAGAGAGGATACGGCGGAGAAAAAGAGAGAGTGCGAGCAAAGAGGTTTGTAAATGTATTTTCTTTTATTGCCACTGTGGTCCCGGACATTGTGTATGTGTGTGTTTGCCTTCCGCCCTCGTTTCGCCTGAGGGCTTAGAAACTTTGAACTTGCCTCAACTTTCTGGTCGAGGGTTCCGTTCTTTTTGGCTGCTGCTGATGCTGCTGCTGCCGCATGTGACATCGTTGGATTGTTCAAGGAAATCGATCGATTGTCGAAACGTGTTGATTGTTGCTGTTGTTGTTTGTGCCCCGACAAAAGGTCAAAAGTTTCAACTCGTAAAAAGCGGCATATAAAATGAAGTCCCTGCATTAAGTGGAAATCATTTAAATACCCAACAGCACCTGCCGCAGCAGCATGGTACATGCAACATGCCCAACATACCCACCCAGGGGCATATCAGTGTTTCGCACTCAGCAGCATCAGCTATCCGTGCGTGTGTTCCATGATTAATCACAGCCATAACCGAAGCGAAACCGATGAGATGATATGATTGGAGCCACTTACCGTGATTCTGTGATTTCTGCAACGTTTGGTATTAAAATCATATTGATAGCCCCCAATGATGGATGTCCCAAATGGCAGTCAACACGAGCTATCTCTCTCTCTTCCTTGCTCACTAATTAAAGTGACACCCAAGTGTCAACGACATTTCGGCACTGAAACTGGAACCGGAAGTGGAAGTGCTTCCCAGCGTTGGCACAGTTGGGTGCGGCGGCGTTCCTGTCGTCACATGTTGCTGCTTAGGCAGTGGACGAGGCCTGAGTGATTGATTGCTTGTTGATTGTAGATTGTTGATTGTTGCATCCAAAGGGACTCTTAAGTCTACATGGAACTGTACGTGGGATGCAGGCAAGTTCTCGAGTGCCAAAATGAATTATGTAGTAGTATTTCAGGACTATACTGACAAATTGCAGAGGAATACTTTAGAAATCTTATAGAACATATTAGAACCTTTCTTTGTTTCCTATAGAGATTCCTCTTTGCAGATCTCGTCTAACCTACAGTTTATAATTTTAAAACTAAATAATGTATAATACATATAATCGTTTCTATATAAGACCTTTACGGAATACTTTCTTATGTATAAATACTATTATCTAAGTATTTCCTTTAGAGATTCCTCTTCAATCATTTCTTAACCCCTTTATCTTCCTTTCTTTTATGCAGATCTCGACGGGACTCGCGTCCGATCCGCTTGAAATTAAATAACATACAATATTTGACTCTTTTCGGCATATTTATAATCCCTCAGCTTGCCTAGAACTAACATAAACAAACTCTCGCCATCATTAGCCAAAAGGCACTTGGCCTTCGAGTGTGATAAATGCGCAAAAACTGCTGCCAAATTGCGCAAAATTGTTGTGGTTCCTCATGCCCAGCTCTTTCACGCTGTCGCTCTCCATCTCCGTCTTCCTCTCACTGTCTTTGTTTGTTATTGCCTTGGCCCATTATTATCGCACTTTGTGCTGTTTCTGCTGTCGCCCTTGTCGTCGTCGTAGTCGTCGGTTCGCTGTAAATAGGCCACAAATTAATTGATTGTACATCATTTATAAGGCACGCGCCTCTGTCGCTGCCGATTTGGTAATATTGTGCAAACAGAACGTTGCGCATACGCCGTGTGGGCCGCAACAAAAGCAAACAGAGAGAGAGGGAGGGAGCGAGAGAAAAACGAAAAATACATCGCAATTGCTATGCAAAATACACGAAAATATAATTTACTTTATTTTGAGTTTCACATTTTGTGGCGCTTCATTGGTTTCCCTTCGCCCACGCCCGGCCCCACCCCGCCTTCTCGCTTCACACAAGCGTGCGAAAATTTCAAACGACAGCAGCAAATTTCTCACACAGTTTTATGGGCGCCTTCACTTTCGGAAGCATTTGGCTTGCTTTTGAGTATTTCAAATCTAATTTATGACATTGAATCAATTTCAAGTGTGTGTGTGTGTGTAAGTACACAGTATATGTATGTGTGCGTGTGTGTGTGGGTTTTTGCACTGCGGTCAGCGTCGATTTTTCATATTTTCCTCAGCTTTTTTTACACTCTGCCTTTTGGGCTGCACTTCTGTCTAGGGATGGGTGTCTTCAACGATATGATATACTAAACGATATATTTCGCAAACATCGTTGTTTCTCTCACGCTCGATATTTCTAACTATGCGATATTTTTCGTTAATTTTGTTACTATCCGTATCGATATATTTTTGCAGGTACCCATCCCTAGTCGACGCTTTTGATGTCTGCTGTCGGCAGCAAGAAATCGCACCCAAGTCATCCCAAGCAAATACCAAAGCGTGATTCCGCTCTGCGTCGTCCTCGTCGTCGTTGGTTTTTGTAGTTGCTACCGGACTCTGCTCGTCCACGTCTCCTACTTGCCCACTGTCCGAATGCCAAATTGAAAATTGATGAATGTCCTTGATTGAATTTGATAGGTGCCAAGCACTCAGTGCGGCTATTAATCTCCGCCTAACTTATGATGTTCCAAAGCCCGTCCGGCGACGGCCGAGTGTTTATGTTTGTATTCGAGCTGTTTATCGAGCGCGCTCTCACTGCGGTCAGAGTGTCGACGACTGCGAGATTGCCCACGTTAAATCCTTACAGTAGAAAGGCACAGTTAAAATAAAGCTTAGTAGTAAACTTGTATTTCTTATATCTATGTTTTCAACATTTGAGAGCCGGAAAATTTGTTTTATCTAAAGAGAGAATTAAAATTAGAGAATGTTCCGCGCCCATTCCAATTGAAAAAAATCTACGCTGGAAACACTCACTCAAATCATGCCATATCGATACACAGTTCCATTATCGATCTACAGCTGTTTTTTTCTGTGAGTTTTCCAGCCATATCAAGGAGCAACCGTTAATTCAGTGCTGGATAAAACACACTTTTCGATATTGGAAGACAAGACATTGAACTTATCGACGTTGTGTATCATTCAGCTTTAGATAGAGTGTTAGATCCAGTTGAGCCTTTTTGCAAGTACTTCTTACCGCAATATGTTCAGGTCAACTGATGCACGAATAATTTATTCATCCTAAAAAAGTCGCGAATTCTATGTGCTTTAAATTTTGTGGCGCGACTTACCGGTGCCGTTGCCGCTAAGCTACCTCCAATTAAACATGTCGGGCACGTCAGGTTTCAATGACATCGATGCGGCGACGACAGTCACGTGCCGCAGATATTGAAAATTGAATCGCTGCCATTAATGCGCACAAATCTTGACTTTCAGTTAGCGTCAATGCGATAATGGAAGCATCGAGTTTACCTGAATGTCGCGTCCAGGAACTGGGAACGAAGGAGACATAGAAAGTGCAGATGGCGGAATCTGCTTTGAATTTTTCAACATTTCCGCTTATTATTTTACGTGTCGGATTTGCGTGTCACGCAGACTCGTGCACTGAGGCATGGCACAGATGAAAAGGCGGGCGCTGCGACCTCAAAGGAATGTGGAATATGGAATATGTGTGAGTATGTTCGGGGGTGGCGGTGGGACAATGCTCATTGTTCACTGCTCATGTTTATGCAAATTAAAATATGTGCATTCAAATGCAATAACATTTTAACCGAATTATTTGCATATTATGCCAATTGCCGGCCTTGCAAATTTATAATCAGTTTTTTATTAACGCATTTAAACGAACTGTAAATGCAGCTGCAACTGTAACTGTAACGGTAAATGTAACTGGTTAAGTGTCAGCTTTTGTACATTAACATAAAAACGGAATAAATCTTTTTGTATATTTATTTTTTTCGATTTATGCAAAACTAACTAATTGGTCGCCGATTGCATGCCCTACCGCAGCTAATTAAGAAAACAATTCGATTATACGAACCTAGGTATTTTTCGTATTAGGCCTACCCTACGCAGTATATTGTTATATAAAAATAAATCCGTACTCCTGGTTGATGTTGAGAAACCTTAGATTAAGTTGTTTTTAATTATGTATCACTTTGTATAACCATTTAAGCATATTTTAAATTAAATTTTGCATGTTGTATTATTTATATTTGTAGATTTAATTTAATAATAAACCTATTTCAAACTGATAATATAATGTACTCGTTTTGCTGCAGAGTTTTGGGAAATTGCAATTTATTAGTTTATGCCAAAAAGTTGCATTTTCTAAAAATGATTCTAACTGTGCTACTTTACTCTTCATTAATGAAAAATTGAAATATTTACATATGCGAAATATCAACAAAATATCTAAGAAAGATTTTCTAGCACTCTCTCGCTCACTCTCTTTCAGTCCGCCATTCGCTATGCAGCAGTGTTGCCCAACGTTTTTATGACTGCAGTAACTTTGCGCCATAAAATAGGATTTCCTACTGAGCCTATTCACAACTTTTCGCATTAGACTTAAGCGTAAAGCTCGCCGCCAGCTTCGTGGTCCTCATCCCCTTCGGCTTACGACAACCCAAAAGGGGTCAACATGTGGCAATTGCAAAGACAGCAGCTACGCGAAGCGTTTTGCCTTCTGGCGCAAGCAAAACATACACGCGGCAATAAAAAACCTATACACATGTGAAACGCTGGCGGGATTTATGGACGCCGTGAATTCACATTCGTAGCGCCCGGTGGGCGGTCTGAGCAGCACTTCGCGACGGCTCCATATCCAAAGTTCTGTTTTCTTTCTCTCTCGTTTTTTGTTTTTCCCTTTTATTTTTAATAACCAGTCAGATAGCGTAGCGCAGCAAACCTCTAGCCGCTTGTGGTCGTCAGCTCCGCGGTTAACGGGTTTTTCAAAAATAATAAAAAGGAAAAAACATAAAAAAAATTGTAGAGTTTCCCAAGGAATTATGGCACTAGACTACAGGAAAAATGAAAGCGTCGCGACTAAATAATTTTATGCAATTCCACCCTAGTACTTTGCATCCCTGTAGAGAATAGTAAACAAATGTAATCAGCTCTGTGCATTGTAATCGATAGTTAAACTAGCAATAGCCTACGTGATTTTATATAAAAGCATCGATAGTTTAAATTGCCAGCACTAGAAATTTGCGCCATATTTAAGTTCAAATATAAATAAATGTGATAGATTACGTAAGTCAAATATACATATCTTTACAAATTTTATTTATTCGCATTGTATAAATGAGCTAGCCTCAATATTTGGCTGCACAGTGTTCTTAGGGACGACCGTGACTTTGTGTGACCAGCAGGAGAAGCGTTTTAATTAAATAAATTCGTGCGAAAACAATTTTGGTACATTTGAAAATGTTTTATGTGTCGAATCGAATAAAAAACGCAGCGCCATGAAACGTGTTTCGGTCAGCAAATTGGGAAAAAAAAACTGAGGCAAAACAAAGGCTTTAATCGGGCAGCACGTTTAAGCGCCCACGCCGCACGCCGTCCAACCGCGGCCCCGCGCAACATACAACAGGCAAATAAATCAACTTCGATAATATCGTGCGTGTGCGTATAGGCGTCCCTTAATAATAAAAATGCTTTATATGCTTAGATGCCGGAGCTTTTTGCGATGCCACGGCCTGTGATGCCAGTCGAGCAAATCCCAATAAATTGAAAAACAAAATCATTCAATTCAATGGCTGCAAATCAGGCGTAGGCGAGTGAGAGAGAGAGAGAGAGCACATAAAAGGGTTGCAAGAGTGTGGAGCAGAGCTCGTCGTTTCCCTCCCTGGGGTATGCGTGAAATGAAGACATCAAGTGTCGGCAGGCAGCTGAAGTCGTTCCCGAGGAATTTGCCAGAATAGAGCAATAATGGTTCAACTTGAAAATCTACCAGGGGAGAAAGAAAATGCTATCGGGATCAAGTGTATTCAAGTAAGACTTTCTCGGAACCATTATAAATACGTAATTAACTCAATATACGCTACTTTTCAGTGTAGATTCTGTGAGCCAAACTTGAAGTGAACCTGCCCCGAATTGTGGTCGAATTTGACCTTACAAGCACGCAGGCGATTCGTTTCGAGGGTCGCGCGAAGGTGCAAAGGTCACCAAAGTCGTCTTCAAAACTTTTCATCAGTCATGGCAAAACTTCGCCATAAACTTGAGTAGCAGCGCACAAACTGTCCGAAATGAACAAAGAAACTAATTGACTTGGATTAACGCTTCGGCATCGCAACGCATAAATCTCTTTGCCCAGTGCGGCCAGAGAGAGAGAGAGAGGAGGCGGCTGCGAGAGATGGGAAGTCTTTCAATTTCTTGTCTCAAGGTTGAAAATTTTGCGAAATTGCGCATACGACTTGAGAGGTCGGATTGAGCTTTAAGTTGGCCGGAAACTCAGCAAACGGGTTGCAGATGGGCGGCGGGCGGCACAAAATCAATAGGCGAGAGCAGCGAACCGGACACGCCTCGTAACCCCCCCCCACCCTCTACCGCCAAACAAGCAGCTGTCCTATCAGCTCACTCTCATCTACCGTGGCATAACGTGGCTCAGTATGCTGGGCTGTGCTCTGCTCGATGCACGTTTCCGCTTTCCTCGTATTCCTCGACTTCCTGCAGACGCTGGCAAAAATTTATTGTGTGTGAAAATGTGTTGACTTCACTCAAAAGTTCTCTGCGCCGGCTGCCAAGTTGGATTTATATCTCTGTTTCGCTCATTGTGTGTTTGGTCAAGTTATCGTGCGTGGCGTGCTTTATGCCGCTTCGTGTCTCCCCCCTCTCTCTCCTTCAACCGCGCCCGCCTCGTCTTAATATCGCAAAGTGATTTTCGCATTCTCGCCGAATTCCGCACTCCTCGAGAGCGTTCACCCTGCAGATTTATGACCGTCTTTGATGTATGTTTATCCCTTTTTGCTGACACTGCACTGGGCCAAGACTTGGACTCGGTTTCTCTATCCGGGCGAATGCAGCTTTCCCGGCTCTACACCTTCTACTCCGACAACCCTCTTCCGGCAGCTACGCACTCGGTTATAAACAAATGATTGCCTTGAGAAGGGACAGGGAAGCTTAAGCTGCTCAAAAGAAAAGCAAACCGTCGTCCCGATATTAAAAATCACTTTGAGCATTCGGCCGTAACTCAAAAAGAACAACATGTCAAAAAAAAGATGATAAATTGTAGCTTAATCTGTAGAAAATTATGCAAATGCCGAAAACACACTGAAAAACGGCTGAGGAAATACGAAAACAACTTATATACAGTATTTAATTACTCTAACTAAGAGTATCTATAGGAAAACATTAAATCTGTAAGTAAATATAGCGCTACTTTTTTGTTTATTATGCTCGTTATTGTATTTATATTTGCAATAATGTTGATTTCTAATTTTCTTACAGATCCACATAGTTATGCTACCCTATTGGTCGTAAGAGCATTTGTTCCACATCTCCAACTTCTGTTAAAAAAAAAAAAGGAGCCTGAAAAAGGGTGAAACGTTGTGAAACAAAAATGGTCTCATTATTTCCACATTTCATTTATCATTCTGAATTGATGTTATCGTAATGAAATTTGGATTATGTTGTAATCATTAGGACAAGTCGTTGACCCTGCAACGCTTCGAAAAGGTTAGAAGTTATTTTAGTGGCTGCTGCTTCTGTTTTTTTAAAGACGATTTCAATTTGTTTAATTTCCCGCAGAGACGCAGCATATTTTCCTGATTTATGTACGCGGCACAACAAACCAACACAATGTGCCTATAAATCACGCCCACTGTGGGCGAGGGAAAGACTCGCACCCTGGCCAAAAAGGTCTTACGACAGTCCTCGAGCGCGCAAATCTAATTGTAAAGTTTGTAAACTGGGCCAAAGGCGAAGCACTCTCGCTGTTATTACCAATGCCATGGAATGGGATGGTCTCGGCTAAGCCTAACTGGAACCGCACATTCCTCACCAGCGCCCAAAACTCTCGTCTCCTTTGATAGCATTTTGAGGCATTTAAAGTGTTTGCCCGCTCGCGTATCCATCTGATATTTGGCATAACAATTATATGGATGACGTATGCTTATGTCAATAGACAAACAGTGCGAGCCGATAACAAGGCCTGCGGCTTAGGCACACAAACATTGGACCCCCATTGGCATATTATTGTGGGCATATTTTCCAAGAGAAACAAGTAAACGAAAACATCCGGATCAGGGCTGTCAGCTGAGCTTTGGGAGCAGTACGGCAGTGCATTAAAATACTATATGGAATTAAATATATAAAGCTATGAGACTATGCTGAATTTCAGACATATAAAGAATAGAATGTAAGAAGAGGATTACTGCTTGAAACCCTTTGGTACTTTATTATATATCTTATTGTTTAAACGCAGCATACAGCCGAAATTCAATAAGATATACGCACAGTTTAACAGTTAAATGTATAACCAATTTGTAGACTATAATATTATATATTGTAACATCTAGCACATCGTCTCCCTTATCGCTAACATACGATTTTTAAGTGCCACACAAATAATTCATCGGCTGATCACACTCGAGAGTATCTTGAGCTGGAGTTATAAATGATTTGGTGTTGCTGCCGCCAGCCCTGGTGTGAAAGTCAAAATCGTCGGACGTTGTTCTTGGTGACAAGCTAAAAATGCGCAACACAACAAATCCCCAAATCCCCGCAAGCAAATTTATTTTAATTCACTTTTAGACATAGCCTTGGCTCGTCCTGTTCCCTGCTGCCGCTGCTGTTGTTGTTGTCTTGTTTTTTTCTCTTGGCTTTAACATTGCCAATTTCCTGGGCTTCGGCTACCGTTAAGTCCCGATCCTGCTGGTGCTGCCTGACACTTGGCGACATTGAAATGAGCACTTAAGGCAAATACGCCGAGGGGCAAAGGCGAGGGCAAACAACAAACAGAACAGAACTCGCTGTAGTATTATCAAATGTATTTTTATGCTCTTTTGATTTTTATGACCGTGCCAGGCATGCAACAACAATAGTCGCAGCGGCAGTAACAACTCTCTGGACAGTTGATAAGGCAGCTGGGGGAATTGAGTGCTCCGCCCATCGACCGGGACTCGCTCCCCCCGGCGATTATATGGCCGCGTGTCTTGACCACTGACAAGGCAAATAGTTCTGCTACAGCTACTTAAAATTAAACAAATTACAACACAGCAAATTTCTCGTAACGCAACTGTCGTCGAATTGTCCACAGAGCTGTCAGCCAGCTGCAGAAGGGAACCTTCTCGCAGTGATGTGGGGATGGTGGGTTGGGAGTATATATACATAATATATATATATATTCTCTGTGTGCCGTCGAGCGCGTGCTCCGATTAAATGTGCCGTGAAATAAATCCAACAAGAGAACCCACACAGCGTCTGCAAAATGGCCTTTGGCATTGTCTATCAGTCTCCAGTCCCTTCACTATCACTCGCCCGCACCCTGGGGAGTGGAGTATTGTATGCGTGTGCGTGTGCGTGAGTGTGTGTTGTCATTAATACTAGGCGAAACAAAAAATCAATTCGGAAATGTTAACAATGCGAAATAACAAGCAGGCCTTGTGATGGGCGCAGACAGATTATTGAAGCAAGGAGACCCAAACATAGATGAGTATGCGAAATGTACTGAAAATGAAAAAGAAAATATATATTATTATACAATATGGGAGAATCTTGTTTTTAAATTATAAAGGCACAAAGTAAGCTGCATTAATTTACGATTTTCCTGAGGCTGAATTCATTATTAAAGCATATCACATAAATCGTTACTTAAGGCACACGACAAACATACATATATCATTTATCGGCACTTCATAATTCTCGTCGGAAGGAAAGAACATAAACAGCAGTCGAGTCCGGGCGTGGCCAGCACAATCCCGTGACGTTACCACATGATTTACTTAATACAATTTCGCCTTGGCATTGCTAATTTATGTGGGAGGAACGGAGTCAACTCTCTCGCCCACTTAATGCCGCAGCAATGTAATAAAAATCCTGGCAAATGCTGCCAAAGGAGCCGACGATGGAGAAGCCATATAAATGTGCCGTTAAATATTTAGTTGATTTAATTATGTGCGCCGGGAATGGGGGAGGGGGGGAACTCTTGGCCGGGCCATTAAATCAACCCAAACTACACATACAATTTACGAGAATTTAGCCAAAGCTGGCCGCCTTATATGCAGTGCGGGCGCCCCATTGTAGTACGTCTTGCGTTATCTGTTGCTGGACGTCTATTTATTACGACTGCCATATGCCATGTGCCATATGACATTAACGAACGAGGAACGGAAAAGTGTGAAGCAGGCGAAGGAGCGTGGCGAGCCAGATGATGATGGTTTTGCCTTCTTGTGGTCCTTTTTTTGTAAATTAATTAAACAAATAAAATAATATGTCAGCAACAGCAGCGGCAGCAGAAGGCAATAAATACTAATTTGCCTGTTTCAACACAAATTTCATCTTTGTGCAAAGATAAGTTAGGCGAAGGCCAAGACGATGGCGACAGGCAGACAGACGGAGGGTTAGTCAAATGACCGCAAATACATGTGGGTGGGGGGAGATTGGAGGAACGCATTTGATTTCGGTTTTCACCCAGCTGCTAGGCCTGCGGTTGGCATAGACTAGGCCAGGCTGTTATTAGTTTCCGTGGTCACCCAGACATGGCACAATGATGCACTAAATGGAAATTCAATCGATAGTTTTGTCTTGGCTCTGCCCTCCCGCTGTCAATAAGCGAGAGCTACTTACGGTAAATATTTACTTGTCGTACAAGAGCATCTTGTGTGGCCATTGGATTTCAGTTTGTATTTTATCTGTATTTTAATTGCAAGCTGCAAGGCTCAAGAGCGTCAATTAAATTTGAAAACAAAGCGTGCTTTCTTTGAGAGTTAGTGACGGGAGTATGCGCAAAAATACCAAACAACGATATAAATCACGACCTATCGATGAAGCAGCTTCAACTTGAAGAGTTTGCCGATATCTGATGGGCAAAAATCAGCGTACTTTACCTACAGCCCGTTATCGATGCACACGCACACACACACATGCCTGCACGCAGTGTCTTGTTCCAAGGCCGTCATTTTGCTATGTGGGCCAGACGTGAAGAGCTCCAATGCCAAAACGGACGACGAACCGTCACAACGCCCACCATGGTGCGACAGGAAGGCGTGGCCAAGAACAGTTCGTGGCGTTCGTGCGTTGGTGGTGGTGAGCAAAAGTTATTGTTGGTAATATCAACACTAAAAGTGTTTATGATATGAAAAATGTTGACAGCAACTGCAGAATAGAAACACTGCAGGGCGCAGGGAGTGCGAGAGCGATAGCGAAAGAGTCGATGCCGCACGCATAGACACACACACATATATATTTAGTGTGAGTGAGGGGTGAGGGAGACAAGCAGATACACAAGCACACATTCGGTTTCATATAGTGTCTTGTCTTATTGCGCTCGGCGCTTGCTTTTGTTGTAGTTTTTATCGTTGTTGCTGACTTTGATGAAAAATATGATTATGTCCTTTATGCGAATGCCTTGCAGTAAAAATAATAATAACACACACCACACCAGACACACACACACACATACGCGCAGACATACCGACTGCCGTCTCGTTGGCTCTCATATCTGGCGCGCTTTATTTTCGGCAACGTTTTTCATGACTTTGTTCTTGACTTTATTGGCTCGTGCTCGTCTTGCCTCGTCTGTCCTGTCTTTCGCCGCAGGCGAAAAAGAATTTTGTTGTTGCTTCCCCTCACCGCTCTCTCACTCTCTATCTCGCGCGCTCGCTCAGCGAGTCTCTCTCTCTCTTTCAGCCAGTGCTGTCATATGTTTGCTTTATTATCGCCCGTAAGATCCGTGAGTCCCGTTACAACACTAACAGTAATACTAACCGTAACAATGAGAGCAATAAGTGCAGTCAAACCGTTGACCTATAAAGTGACAATGTTGCTCGCTGCCCCCACCTCCCCCTGGGGTCAGGTTCACACAACCGTGGTCCACGGCATACCTCCTGCCAAACCCCATGCACACTCATGACAAGTAGCTTGTGAGAGAGAGACTTGAACTATTTTCTCTAGAATTTGCGGAACTAAAACAATGTCCGCTTCGTTGATTGTGCTTTAAATAAGTTTTCAATAAATATTTAAATTCAAATTTAATGTTAAATTTTATATTTCTTAATAATTATAATATTCGAACTCTTAAGTATTCCAAAACTATACAAAAATGTTTTTTGATTCAGTACGAATAATGTACCTAAATTTATAATGTACATATTATTAATTGAAAATTCCTTAGATATTCTATTCTATAAGTATTCCAAAGTAATAAACAAATTTGTTTATCCAGTGCACACAATTGCGTGGTACGAATAATGTACCTAAAATTATAATGTACTTCAAGAAAGAAGTTACTTCTGGATGTCAGTTAAAAAAACAAACCGCAACACGTAATATACGACAAGTTACACCAAGCCCTCAAAGACTATAAGATTAAAAAATAAACGTGTAGTAAGAGAAAAAAAAAAAACGTAGCTTAATGAGCAGGAAAGTACGTACGGTATACAAGGTGCACCCACATTAGACAGTCTTATAGCGAAACACATCATACTATAATCAGCTGACTTAGAAATTAACTTAATTTTTTATATACAGCTATAACATGCTCTTCTTTCTAGCAACCGAGGTGGGATATCTGCTAGTCGTGCAACTTTTTCCATTGGTCACTTATGCTTACGTGTTTTCGGATGTTTAAGTTAGGGAAAACCTCCAGTTTCAGCTGCTAATTACAAACAAGGCAAGCACACAGAATTGCGCGATTCAAGTGGGGGTTGCTCGGCGCAGGGGTGTTTGGGGATGGCGGAAATTAAGACCATTCATTTGTGTAACCCTTTCCCGTGTTGCTGTAACACGTGCACAGTGTGCAGTAACTTCATTTGTTTATTTTTGTATTGTTCTATACCCTTCACAAAGAGGGTAGTTCCAATTGAGTACAGCACGAAAAGAAGTGGCAACATTTTGGGTTGAAAGTAACGTTAAATTTGAATTAGATTGCAAAAGCAAAATACTATCGAAAGGAGCAGTTTAGATAAGGTGAAGCTATCGTTTTAACAGTCCCAACTCGGCACAGGGCATTCGAGCTGCGCATATCAGATGCCTTTGTCAATTTCATCTCTGTACTTCGTATACCCTACATAACAAGCAAGTAACTAAAAGAGTACATTTTATTTTAGTAGCTACCTGTATAACATATTAAATAAAGGTTCCTAAAAATATAAGACTGATAAAGTTTATTTGAATGCTGCATATAATATTTACTTACACGGAAACTTCTTTTTTCTTTAATTATTTAAAACTATTAAGCTTATACGAATTTTATTAGATTGTGCGTTAGGTATTCAACAGTCGAGTGTGCTTAATTGTTGCAATACTCACTCGTTTTTTCAAGTGGTTTCTTTCCTTTGTCTGTTTTTTTTCGGTTTTAGAGAGATAATTACAAAAAATGTTTTGCGTGCCGCGCGCTCTGCCTGATGGGCCCAGTGAAATTATGACTCCTCTCCGGGTGTCTGTCTGTTGGCCTGCCTGTCCGGGTTCCATGTGGTGAGGGCTGCCATTTGGACAGATCTCGTTGGATTTCAGCAGTTACAATTGTTATTCTTTTTGTTGGCAGCTGTGGTGGGGGAAGCTGCTTGGTTTTTATGCACTGCGCGTGTACTTCGAGCTGAATTTGTTGCTTAATTTAAAAAGGCAACCCACGTAGATAAGACATTAAAACGGAACGCAGATACCGCAAAGGAACAAGGAAAGAGAGTGAGAGAGGGAGGGAAACACGCAGCTTAGTGCTGGCAAAACAATTGGCCTGGCAGAAGACTTTCAGACGTCACTGTCTCGAGCGATGTTTATAGAAAATTTTCAATTTGCTATGCAAATAAATGCACTAGGGTAGCGGGGGCTGGCTGGAGTGAGGGGCGGGCTGAGTAGTTGGGGTAGATCATGCACACATGTTGCGTCCGTTTGCACAAGTAACTGTCAATGCCTCCCTCTCTCTCTTCGCTTCACTTCTTCTACGCTCTTCAACTGCAGTTTCGCTTTACGTTTCGTTTTCAGTCATTCCGCTTTACGTTTCACTGCAGTCTAAATCGTAACTCACTCGTGCCCGCACCCTCCTCCACCACTGCCCCCCGTTTGATTGCGCCGCACCCTGCCTTGCACTGTCCATACCTTTGATGGCTTGCCAAACAGTTGGAATATGATTTTTGCAATTTTCGCATGAACTCAACCAAAAAATTAAACTTGACTACACTGCAAAATTGTAAAGTTTTTAATACGTTTGGGGGCGCCATATTGCCTGCTGCCTTTGTGTGTGTGTGTGCACTAGGGGAATGCCTGCATGGGTGTAGGAGGTAGGACAGAGTTGCCCCCTGTCATGCTTGTCAATCTGTGCGGCAGTCAATGAGTAAAAAGTTTGCGATTCGTTGCTTCCCTCTTGCTCCCTGCGTCTCACCATTTTCCACTCCCTCGTTTTCTCATCTCTCCTTCTACAGCTTCGCTGACTTCCACTTCTACTTACTGTGCATATTGCTTTTAGTCTCTGTCTCTCATTCTCGCGCTTGCAAACATTTCAAATTATTTTAATTAAGGCATTTTAATTAACACACACGCATATATACGAGTTGTCGCGCCTTGTTGCTGTTGTTGTCGTCGCTTTTTTGCATAAATTGTTAGTGCCTACTCACGCCTCATTCTTTGCGACACCCACAGCCTACGCCCCACGCAGTCTCGCCTCCTGCATGTTGACACAGAATTTAAATTTATATTTCTCGTTGCGTTGCTTGTTGTTTTTATTGTTGGAGCAACCTGCTCGACAACGAGATATATGTATGTGGGGTATATACTTGTAGACAGCGTAGAAATATGCTCGTTTGATATTTAATTGTGATGGTAAATTAATTATAATGACATCCATCGGCAGCGCTGGCCAACTGAGGCATTCATCGATAAGAATTAGTTTGATCACCGCGTGTTCGTAAACCTGCCACCGATAGCATTCATCGATAAGAACGAATGCATTGACAGTCCGATTACAATTTAAATTTAGGTAAGCGTTACTTTAAAAAATGTGCCGGTTTTTTTTCTTAAGCTTACAGGGTACCACGGCACGGGGTGTCATTAGTTCAACTTGGCTACGCCTCAGACTCGTGTCGGTAATTTATTGACGTGTTGCCATGTTACGAATTATATACATTCTTGTACATACTTCCCGTATAGATGCATGCAAGCTTTACATTTGCGTATACACAATGTATGTATGCAAGTGTGTGCATGAATTTTTAGGCTAACATGCGCGCTTAGCCATAAATTGTCGACTAGAAAAAAAAGGAGAAATAAGTGGAAAAGCGAAAAGTGGAAAGAGGACGTTGCGCTAAATTTCATTTCATGCAGCGCTGCGCTCAACAGAATCCTTCTCGTCCTTGGGGTCAAGTTGAGCGAGTGCGTAGAAAGGAATTTATGGCATATTGCCGTAGCCCGATTTTTTCGTTTTTTTTAAGGTTTTGCGCCGTGACAGATTCCCCACTTCCTTCCTTGCGTCTATCCAGCAGATGAATTTATGAATTTATGCGGGCAAGTCGCCGGTTAATTGAGTTCAAATATGCAATTACACATGCATTTGTTAGTTGTTTGTTGTTGCCAGTGACATAATGAATCAAATTCTGTGAAAAAAAGCTGATGTTTAAATTAAAATATCCATAAAACGTTAAATAAAATGTCAACGAACCAGATGGCTTTAAATAGAAGGAGAGAGGGAGTTCTCGACTATCGGTTAGCCTATATGTAGAAACTGGTTTCATTAATTTTTTTTTTTATTTTTAATCGATTTACATATTACATATTTTTATCAGTAGTATATCGATACATGTCGCATCTATTTTTATATTTATCCATCGTTAAATATATCAAAAAATTTAACAATATTTGTTTCTAACTTCCCCCTTGTTACGCTTATATACAGGGTATACCAGTATTTCATTTATTTAGCCAACAAAATATGCGGTCACTTTTCATTTAAAATAGTGTCATAAAAACGCAAAAACGCAACATTATTAATACTATTTAAATTCTAAATTTATGCGCTATTTGACGCTTTTGCAGAGGACTCACTTGAAGGCTAAAACAAAAACCAATATTAACTTTAAAACTTCTGCTAATTGCAATGACAATGCGGCGAACAGAGCAACCAACAAAAACCGTTTCCATGGGCTGTTTGAGAAGTGGGGAAAGGGGCGGTTGGGCGGTAGCCGCGTGGCATCGCCTTCTGCTAATGAACATCGATTTGGCCTTAGCCGGGCAGCTGTGAGCTGCGCGTCCCGTAATCGAAATCGGAATTTAAATTGACTCATTAAAACGAGCAAAAAGCGGGTCGCACGACAATTAAACAAACGTCCCGACAATGTCCGACTCCATGGCAGCAGGCCCACTAATACAAGCGCTCCCGCAGGATATGTGAGTGGTCCCCGCCGGCCCGTTGCCCGGCACCTAATATGGGGTCATTAGTTAATTTGCCAAACGGCTTCGGTTGGTTGATACCCTGCAAATGGGTATATCGAATAAGCCACAAAATTAACAAAGACTTAAAGTTAGTGATGTGACTTGCTGCTTGCACAGCACGATGGTAGCTGGCTATTCGATAGTATTTTCATATCGATCCTAAACTTATAAAATGATAATTTTGCCCTATCGATATATCGGTATTAAGATTTAAAAATTAGTATTTATTTTAATTTCTTATCGATACTTAAAAAGCTGTTCTGTTTGCTCTAAAAGTAAATAAAATAAACAATTCTTACACAAAATGATGAGGTTTAATTCGCTGTGAAATTGTTTAGATCCTAAGATAATTTTTAGAACAATTATAAACTCATTATCAAGGGCAAGAATACTTCGGTATATTTTGGACTCTCTTTTGTTTTTTCTTTATTTTTTTTCATTTGGCTGCCTCTGTCAAGGACGTTCACTTTTCACATTCCTGTCCGTCCCCCCCACTGGTCGACAACATCGTCATAGCCGTCACCATTGCCATCGTCATCGTCTGCTAATTTATGTTCGCGTACCCAAAGTTCTTTTGCTCCTTTGTGTAGTTCGTGGGTCCGCTCATTGAGTTTTCGGGTGCGTGCCGAGCCGCAATCTGCCCGGGACTATTAGATTTTATTGAGCCGCTGATTTACACACCGCGCTTCAATTCAATTTCGGGCCGCGTCGGGGCAAATCGTGTGCGGAATTCGTCGGGGGGCGAGCAACGCTCGCGTCGCTAATCACGTCTAACAAAACTTTATGTCGGACCAGAGCCGGGATTCGAAATGGGAATTTAATTTTCACACGCCGCCATTTGGGAAAATCAATAACAAAATACAAGTAGAAAGCAGACGCAGCAAAAAATGTGGACCGCACAACGCAAATAACCAAAAACAACTACAAAGCATAAATCACCTGCATAATTTCGTTACAATTTTTGCTATGCAATTTCTATTAGAGACAGGTTTTTGCTGCCCCGTTTGGTTTTTTGTCTCTCTCTCTCTTTCGTTCTGTCTGATTCAATCCAACAAATGGGGCGTGCCGCTGGGTAGGCGGTTGCGTCCATTTTATTTACATTTATTGACCGCACGTTGGGACTGTTGTGTTGGGAACTGTCTGTGGATACGGGCTGATGGTACTATACGACTTTACATACAAACTAGCACATAGTCTGCAGGGGTCCTTAGTGTGGGTGTGTGTGTGTGTGCGGGTGTGTGTCTGCCTGTCCGGCCCGGTCGACTGGGCGTTTCG
The DNA here is from genome assembly GCA_018151445.1 of Zaprionus inermis. Classification (NCBI taxonomy): domain Eukaryota; kingdom Metazoa; phylum Arthropoda; class Insecta; order Diptera; family Drosophilidae; genus Zaprionus; species Zaprionus inermis. Next base: position 4,101,777 of record JAECXD010001696.1, read on the forward strand.
TTTTCCATGTAATTTGCAGCACGTGTGAACACTTTTCTATTAGATGTTCGCGTTGCCAACGGCGCAAATGTGCAAACGGATGTCGGGAAAATCCAAACGGAAGTGTATTGAAGTGCTGCACTAGTTTAGTAAAGTCAGTAATGGATATATGCCACATACGTGCATACACAGTTACCGCTCGTAAGCAAGTAGAGACTTGCTTGATAGCTTAATGGATTCCCACGCTGGAAATTACGCGGATTGGATTCCAGCTGGAGTGGAAAGTAAAATGTATTTTTTTTTTAAATTAAACAGAGCACATAATATTGTATTCTATTATTTTTGTTAAAATAAAAAAATCAGTGCATCAAGCCGAGCTTAAAAAGCATATCGATAAACTTAGCTCAATTTAATTTCAAATTTGCTGCACATACAGTGTTGTTAAGCGCGCTGCTGCAGGTCAGTTTTGCACCGATAAACATATCGATTAACATAGCTTGATATTGAAATATAAGTTTGAAAAGGAATTTAATCACTAAATAATTGATTGAATGGGCCACCACATCTCACTTATTGTATTTGCGACCTTTAAATTATGATTTCCATTTAATGTTGGTTTGTTCAAATACTTAAGTACAATTCTATTACGAGCTTATGATTACAGGCTGCCGTAATATTCGGGGAGAAATTGAAATGCCACGGCGGTATAATTATGGAACAAACCGAAGACCTGCAACGGAAATTATATTATGCCACGTGTCGAATTTCGGCTGCATTGATGGGCAGCCGTCCGGCAGAGAGTGGGTAGGCGGGCAAAGCAAAGGGGTGTGGAATCTAACTGACCGAACAAACCATGTGTGGGAGCCACAAGGAAAATGGACACATGAGTCCAGTTTGCTGGGCAGCTGTCAGCGCGGTTTCCAATTATCCCGAGACCCAACACACACCCCGAAACTTGTCTACAGAGGCATTTTTGCCTCAGCCATGCCACAAATCAAAGGCAAGTTTCACTTTTCCTGTCAATTTCGCTCGGCCCCAAAGTTTCATGTGGTTGACCAATACGGGGGTGGCCGTGGCCATGATGGCGTAGAGATGTCCGGGCGCCGCTTTGATTGCCAGCTCCTGCCAGCTCGCCTCTTGTAGGTTGTATAAATTTGATTTGCTAATGAGCCGAGAGACCATATGAAATTTAAAATAGTTTTTCCCACGCCGGCTGTGGGTCCGGCTGCCCGTTTTGCTCGACCGCAGGACGTGGGTCACTATTTGAGCGGCGGTTTTAATTGCTGAAAATGCCAAACGGAAAATCTGATCGAGATAAATTGTTTGATGAGCAGAAAGTTGCCCAAGCAAAGTTACACACAAGTTTAAGGTTTTTTTTTTCTTCTATTTCAGTTTTATTTTATCATTTTATTTACCATTTAATTGTATTCTTATTTTTTGTCACATTGTCTGCGACTTAGTTATCATTATCATAATCGGTATCGGTATTTTTATGCATAGATTTTAGAACCTAACACGTTTTAACTATATATACTCTGTCACTAAATTCTGCTTAAACGCAATGCGCTCTAACAATTTGCATAAAATTAACCATTACATTCTTCCGACTTTTCATTTCTCATTACTTGACTATAGAGGACATTCCCGATATGAATCGAGCACACGTTATGTATACTTTCTAAATACAGCTAAATATACATTACATAGATTTACAACAAAAGTTAGTAGGTGCACTCGCTTTATACAACATTTTCGCGACTATTTACAACTCGAACAACTCGTTTCTATATGCTAAACTATATACTAAATGTGTCTATACTCTATTTTAGTTTTGAGAACATTTTGCCTACAAATAATTTCGCTACTAAATTTCAGAGTCTTTTTGAAGTTGCCTTATATATATATATATATATATATATATGTATGTTTGTGGTATATGATGATTATGCTAACTCCTTAATCACTCGCATTAGGTTTGTCGCGTCGCAAACTAAAAATCATTTTAATATTGTTTATACAATTCAGCTAAAACGGACACAGTAAAATGATATTAACTTTTTCTTATTTTTTAGATATTATTGTTGCATACAGGATATGTTTAACTGCGGAAATTTCATATCCTCACTCTGATATGCGACGGCCTGTTTGGATATGCGGAAGATATGCTGAGTGCCTCAAATCGAGAATAGATCTACGACAAATATACATACAACTACATACATACATACATACATACATACATACATATGTATAGGTTAGCTTAACTATACGATCCGGCAGCCTGTTTCTTTAGACACAACTCTCGGGCACACGCTGCGTCATAAGGCAATCCTTGATCGCATTTATGTTGATATTATCATCGAGATCCTGCGACGAATTGCACGACGTGGTCGTTGTCGAGGTTACGCCCACGCCCATTACACTGCCCATGCTGCCCAGCAAGAGACTGGACCCGGAGCCGGGATGCTGCTGCTGCTGCTGCGCCTGCTGTTGATGATGATGATTACTAAGATGATGATGATGGTGTTGATGGCGATTCAGGGTGGCCGTATGACCCACGCCCGCGGTCTGCTGCAGCGGATGATGCAGCCGCCCACTGGCATACGCATTCAGTATGTAGCCGCCACCGCTGCCCAGGCCGGGCGGCAATGTGCCACTATTGACACCGCCGACGCCGTTGCCTCCACCGCTGCTGTGTGCGGACTGCAGATGCGCAGCCAGCGTAGCTGTCGATGACAGCGATGTGGGTGAACCGATAATGGTGGCACCCAGACCCAGAGGAAGTGGCTTGCCGCCGCCCAGGCTGCCCATGATGCTGCCGCTGGGCGAGATGACGGTGCTGCTGCAGCCGCCGCCAGTTGCCGCAACGGCGGCCAGCAGCTGCGCTCGCTGCGTGTTGATTTGATTGAAGGCGATCGGCGGGTTCGACGTCATCGGATCGCTGGAGAGCGTCGTGGTTGTTGTCATGCTGGGTGTCTGCAAACCAGAGAGAGAGAGAGAGAGAGGGAGGAGCGAGAAAGTGGTTAAATATGGTTCGCGCTGAGCCTAAAAGTATGCAACACAAAATTATTAAACAGAAAAATATTACACAAATCATGGTCAAACAACTACAATCAAGTAAGTTCTATCTAAGAAAAATAAAATAATTAAAATAATACTTTAAATAAAAGTCCATAACTGAAAATATTTCACAGATTTTCCAAGCATTAAAAACAAATCAAATGAACAATTCAATTTCAGACATTTCGCACAAACTTTTCGCTAATTGGCGATTTTCGAGCATATTCTCGCTGGATTCTTTTTTTTTCGAGGCCTTACCCAAGTGTTAAAAATTGCGAAAATTGTGCAGCGTCAATATTGGAAAATATTCACGACGAGGGAGAGAGAGAGAGCGCGCGAGAGAAGAGAAATTATAATTGAAATCTCTGAATGCAATTCGAAATTGCGAATATGAATGCAGAATTGCGAAATTCGTTTCGTTGTTTTCGCGCTCGACGACGACGACTTGCAGATTGAATCGTTTGTGTTTGGAAATATTTAAAATTATTTAATTAACGAATTGAGTTATGCCCGGCACAAACCACGCCCCGCTGCCAGCCAGCCTGTTGGTAATTCAAATGTAATTGAAATCGGCGCGAGCCATGCCGGCTCCACGTTCCTGCCTTCTGCTTATCTCTGCAATGCTGAAAACCGCAGCATTGCTGTTTTTATTATTATATTTCTATGCCTCCGCGCCTCTCCCTCTGCACCAGACTCATTCGTGTTCGTAGCGTGGTCACTTTTTGGCAGATTAGTGAAATATATGTATCTCTGGTCTACACACACACATTTATGTACGAGTATATATGCTAAGCTTGCATTTTACCGATTTTCCCTGACCGTGGCAGTCAAATTGGTCACGCTCTGTCTGTCTGTCGTCTGTGCCATATGCCATATGGGTCCGCGCACATTCTAATCTCGCCCGGCACAGCTTATGGTAATGCCGGCAGAATGCATAAACGGAATCTAATTGCAAATTTAATGAAATGAAAACAATTGCAATTCCGAGTTCGAATAGATGCGCTTATCGGAAATGAGTAGATTCGAAAAAAATAAAAACTACATAAACAATGCAGAAATATATGCACTAAATATGTATATTTATATACGGCTCGGGGAATAATGAATGCACATTATAATAAGTTTCGATTAGTTATGTGATCAATTGATAATAATAAATTGGCAAGTGAAGCAAACAAGGACGGGGAATGGCTGCAAATCGGATGTATATTATAACTTGGAATATGAAAGAATAAGCTACTTGTATTTCTATTCTAAAAACCTTTTCTACTCTTCAACTAACTAGTTCGATTTAATGATAAATTTCGGCTAAATAATTAATTTAAATTCTGAAACTGAAACGAGCCAAACTTATATGTATATAACTTGGAATATATAAAAGAAATTTGAAATTCCTCAGGCTGAAATAGGCTAAGCTGGCCAATACTTTACGAATCTGCAGACTTTGTTTTACTCTTTATATTTATGAATAAATTTAATGCATTTAATTTGCCTTTTTCCCAAAATTATCTCTAAACTCTAAATCCATTTTTGTATCATATCGATTAGTGTAATTCAGTCATAACTCATCTGTACTTTAATTGCTTTTTTCGATCACATGTTTCATCTGCGATATCCACTCCCAGCCCCTCCCTATACACGTATCTATATATACATAACATGTATTTGACAAGTTTCGTGCCACAAACAACAAATTGATTGATTATGATGCATTGTTGGGCGAAAAATGAATATTGCAATTACCTTGGCTCTGCTGCAGTACTACAAAGTGTTTGCGCCATTATACTCAGATTTAGTCAATGACTTTTATTTATAACTCCTGGGAGGGAGCGGGGAGTCGGTGAAGTGAGGGGCTGCTGCCATGCGACAAGATGTGCGCTCTGACAGTTTAAAAGCTTTTTTTTTAATAAACACCCTGCTTCCTGGCAGCTTGAAGCTTCCGAGCTTGCGGTTAGGCAAGCAGCAGGGGAGGATTAGAACGATGCGCCCAGCTTGCTGGGTTGCCTCCGTTTTGTTTGGCAATTTGAGTATTCGATTGGTTTTTAGTGCGGAAAACCGAGAAGGGACAGACAGCGAGACAGAGAGAGAGAGAGAGGGACGAAGACAGAGAGATAGAGCACCGGAGCTGTCAACCGGCAGACATTAACAGAAACTAACGACAATATATGAGTCTCTATCCATAGCCAATCATAGCAATCAATTCTTGGGTACGAGTAAGACCCGAATTCAATTGGTTCACTTTACCATTTTAATTATTTATAATCCAAATGTCACGTTACTTAACTGTCAGCTCAGATTATTGCTTTCAATTTATAAATTAAGGAATAGTTTTAGTGAAATGGTTCGAATGTTTCTACTTTGTATTATAAATGTATATTGATGGATAATACATTTCAATAGGCACCGTATATAGTAAGCAATTGAGGTTGAAATGAAAACGTATACAGTAATAATAATCTCTATAATGTGTCAAGTAAGCAACATATTTATAATATATTTCTTATGCAACTATATTTATAAATATAAATAATAAAACAAGAACTAAACTCGAGTATGCCCGACAGTAAAATACCCTTCTGCAAAATAGTACAGGCTGTGACCACTATACTGTGAGAATAAATAAAATAAAAATCGTTGATTCATAAACTATAACGTTATGTTACACTGAAATACCCCAAAAATCTCTCAGTTCGTCGACTATGCGCAGATTGCTGATAACGCAGGAAGAATGCGCTTAAGAGGCATTTTTGATAACACTAATCTTGACTTTCTCCCAAAATAATCTTTCAGATTGACTGACATTGACTTGTTTTTTTTTTTAGCAACCCAAATGGTAATTACTTCATGGCGCCTCCTTACATTTGCAGGTTGTATACCCTTTTTGAACATTTGCCCAGGTTGAAGGTTATTTTTTTGTGCTGGTAAGTTACTCGATTTTTGTTTATCAATTTACTTATTTAACTAGAAATAAATATGAAGGAAATAAATATTAAAGAAAAATATATACAATAACGAAAATTTGCAAAAAAAAATTCTGTATAAATTTCGATTATCTTTACTTACATTTCCATTGGGTGACCACTTGGATATGCTGCCAACGGCTCCAACACTCGACTGAGCAGCAGCTGCTGTTACAAACTGCAGATGCCCCTCGCCGCGGTCGATGGCGGACGCAGTTCCTGCTGCCGCTGCTGCTGCTGCTGTTGTTGTGCTACCCGCGGCTGTTGCTGCCACAGCTGTGGAGGTGCTGCTACCGGTGGCTGTGCCGGCTGTGGAGGCATTGCCCACATTGGAGGCATTGCTGCCACTGCTGCCGGCGCTGCTGCCGCCAACTGTGTGCGCGATTGAAATTTATTGGCATCGGGTGGTTCCGTGTTGTGTCCATGCGAGGATGCGGTTGCGTTTTAGATTGGCGAATCCATCGTTAAAAATATTTACGATTAAAAGGAAATTGCATCCGTTGATTCGATTGGATTGGATTGGTTTGGTTTGGTTTGGCGAGGTCGCAAATGTTTCGATTGCCCCGTCGGTCGTATTGTTGTCGTGTTGATGAGATTGATTACGATTACGGGTCACCCGTTGCAGTGGAAGGAGCGTGAAAAGAGAGTGAGAGAGAGTAAGAGACATGAAAGTAAAAGTCGACAAAGTGTGCGTAAAAATTTGATTAAAGTTTGATGGGCAAAGTGCAGAGGGCACTATAAAAACGAGATGCTGACTCTCGGCGAATATGCGACATTAATTTGGAATAATAAAAAAAAAGCGCACGAATACCCCGACACCCAGGCAGGCGCTCGCGAGCGGGAGAATAAAGTTCTTCTGGTCTAATTGCCTTTTTGCCTTACCATATTGCGAGGGTATTACATCCGGATCACGTTCATCCTCGACCAGATCCTCCGATGATTTGGTTTTTATATCCGTGTGCTGCCAGCGCGGTTTCTCCAGGTTTCCGCTCTGAAAACAAGTTAATTATTTACCATAATCGTGCAAGCAACTATTGAGAGAATCTCTTACCTTGAAAACATCACCGGGTTGACTGACCACACCCGCTGCCGTCGCCTTGTTACCATGCTGCCGATTACGGCGTAAATTGTGCACAAATGTTACCACAAATATGCGTATCGCGATGGCCAACCCGATAATTATGATGGTCAACACGCTGCCAACAATCACGGGCGACAGCGTGAGCGTTACATCGTCATCTGTTAACGTTTGCGTTGTCATCGGATATGGTTATAATTGCAGGTCGACAACAATCGAAGAACGTCATAAATCATGACGCACACACAGAGATATCCATCACAATGCACATTCATATCGGGTTCGCGTTGATGGACAGTTTTATATTTAGGCACAGATTGCGAGTGTGTGAAAAGGAAAATATTAAGAAAAAGGCCGTCAGTTTGAAAAATATGTGCGCATGCAAAAAATATATAAATATGGTATAACAGAAATTAAATTCTTTCTTTTGTGTTTGGGCAATTTCAGCTCTCGGTTGGGTTTCCATTTATAAGCAAATTCTAGGCATTATAATGGGCTGTCTGGCAGCTTGTGCTCTCCTGCTGCACTCAGCTGCCATGTCAAAAAGTAATTCTACACATATTTCCAGGCATCATCATCAGCAGCAGCAGTTCCCGTGAGTGGGGCGCCGTGTTGATTATGTAAGCATGTAAGTACTGCAGATGACTCTGGTTGCTGTCAAGTGTCGCCGCCCGGCATGGCACGAGGATTAAAACATGAAATCACACGGCAAGGAGGCAGCTGGCGCCTTTAACTGGTCTCCAAGGCAGGCTGGCAGGCAGGCAGGTAGGCATATGTCAATCAGTCCTACGTTGCCCGTCCATCAATCAAGCATGGCGTGTGTGTGTGTGTGTGTGTGTGTGCCACTCACCTGTCTTGTAAGCTGTTGAGCCAATTATGAAGTCGGGCAGCATGTAGGCTGCACTGCGTCCCTTCTGATTGTACGAGTAGATGCGCAATCTCAGCGAGTTATTCTCCTGCATCATCATCGATGTGAGCGTGTCCAAATTCTCCAGCGAGAATAGCGCCTCCTCGGCGTTGCTCAGATTGAATCTGCCGCAGGCCGGAATCATTGAAAGAAAGAAAGACAGAAAGAAGGCGGCACGCAGGAAAAAGATGTTATTAAATCAGCATGGCAAATCAAGAGCTACTGAGCCTTTAATCATGTGCAATCAAATGTCGGAGCTGCGTCCCTCAAAAAACCCACAAGAAATGCCGAAAATATTTTGCCAGCTTACGCCTTTATGCCCCCCAAGACATTGGAATGGTTTTACCAACCAAACCCGCCCACTCCACACACCCAGCAATGCGCTCAATCATGACCTCAATTTGAATTTGATGCCTTTTGCCTTGTTGCGGCTTTTGCTTGTACTGCTCTCTCTCTCTCTCTGTCTCTCTCTCTTTCTTTGGCAAACTCTGAAATATTAGGGTTCAATGTCTATATAAATTTTACATCATTTTTGTTTTTGCTATGCCTTTGTATACACTATCCCTAGGTAGTTGGGCTACAAAGTTATTTATATGTATTATTATATTATGCTTCTATTTATTATTTTATTCTATTTATATTTTTTATATTATATTTATATTTATCATTATTTTTTTTTTTTTTTTGCACAAGCTAATTTAGAAAAGAATTTATTTTTATTATATATTTTAAGCATGTCTAATTGTACGGCAAAACCAAATCGCAAACTATCGATTACAAAGAATTTTTTAAAATGATTCCTTAAAATTTACTATGATTGTTTTTGTTAAGTGTTTTAAGCGCAAATTTATTTTTAATGCTATAAAATCGTTAAAAATAAAAGATGATTGATTGCACTATCGATTTAACTTGCTTACTACACATAACTTATTCAGTCTAATTAGATATTTATATATATTATAATTTTATGTGGTATTCTATTATATTGTTTGCTAATTTGGAAATTTGTTTACTTTTATTGAAGTATGTCTAAACAGTTTCTTTTAAGAGTATTCCATGTTTGTTGGTCTCTGCTCTTTTCCCCTTTCTTTTCCTGCTCATACGCAATATCCTTTGGCAAACATCTTACATTGATGACGATGTTTGTTGCGTTCAGCCGCAATCTTTTTGAATGAGGGTTCCTTTGATGTTAACCTACTTCCCCCCTCCAATCCAATACTCCCCCGACTGACAACATGCCCCTTTGGGCTCTGCCGCTTGTTATTGTTGTTCTGGCCATTGTTTTAATAAGCCATATTTATGAATTGTTCCCGTTGTCCCTCGCATAATGCGATGAGTGCATATGAATACGATACGAATCGATTCGCAAATAATATGCGCATTTTTCAGCACACACACACACACATGTATAAATTGCTGATTGGCAGAGTGTGTGTGTGTGTGAGAGTGAGCAGGCGACAGAGCGCAGTCGGCTTGCCCAAAAAGCGTTCTCTTTCACGCCTAATTACACACGCTGCTCGAGGTGAAGCACACACACTTCACACAGATCATGAAACTGGATATGGAATAGTTTATCTATGGCTGTCTATATATGCAGGCATGCTGGAGGAGGGAGGAAGCGCTATAAAGAAGCTGTCCAATGCAGATATAGCTGTGCTTTGACGACTGTGAGCGCAGACTGCACAATAGACGCAGAGGATTACACAGCAAGAGAGAATCTGTGATTTCACGGCAGATTATGAATATTACGTTCAATTAGAACGGCATTTTCTGCATTATGTAAATTGAATATACAAGAGCTCTAAGCCGCTTCTCTTAGATATATATCAAACCATAGCCAAGGCTGGACATTTATCTGCACCTGGGTTAATAATATTAAATCTCGCATTTGACATATGCTGCATCGGGCTGACAAAGCTGCCCGACTGTCTGCCTGCCTGCCATAATCGGCTTAGACTCTGCTTGACTTCCGCTCCTCGCCGTTCCGGTATGTATGTGCCTTATTTGCGGGCACTCCGCTTGGGCGGGCAGCTGTTTAATATGCTCACCTGGTAAGGCCCGTGCGCGTCGAAAACATTTCGAGTACAAATATTTGCGGTAGGCCCCCATCGTAGCCGGGTATGCATTGTATGTCCACACTCAGCTCGGTGCGATTGAAGATGCTGCAATTGCTGACGCCATTGGGCAGGGCTGCAATCAAATTAACCGAAAAAAAAGTTGAAGGCATAATTACAGGGTATAATACTGGGCACTTACCCGCCAAGACCACTTGGAAGAGACACGGATGCTGCTGTGTGCCCACCTCGTTGCCTGCCCAGCAGGACAGTGTGCCATAATCCTGTAAATACATATGTATAAGTATATTCTGTTTGCGTGTGAGTGTGTGTGTGTAGGTGACTTTTGTGTATTGCTTAATTGCTGGCCTTCTGTTTACCTGATCCGTGACCGGAGTGTACTTTAAAATGCTGCGGCTTCCATTCACGCTGAAGCGTTCGCTGCCCACGTCGAGCGTCTCGCCAGAATTGTTGAATTTCCAGCGAAATGTTCTGCAAAATACACATACAAATGCTATAAATGTATGTATGTGGCTGTATCTGTGTGTGTCGCTGTGGGTGTGTGTGTGTGTGTGAGTGTTGTTTTTTTGACCTGCGTTGACATTTTGACAGTGACGTTGTCAGAAGGCAGCATCATCGGGCCAGGCGAAAGGTGGATCGTGACACGCGTGACACGAACAGCGTAGGAGGCAAAGGGAGGAGAGGGGGCGGGCAGGGGAGAAGGGTGGGCGGGCAGGGGAGAAGAGTGGGCGGGCAGTCAGTCAGCAAGTGCGACATGTTTGCAAAGTTTTACATTTTTAAAATAGCTCGTTAAAATATTAAAGGTTAAACACACCCACGCACACACATGCAGACAATAACACACACAAGCTGTGCAGAGAGAGAAAGAGAGAGAGAGAGAGAGAGAGAGGGGAGTAGAGACTGAAACAGAGTGCAGTCCTGCAGCAGAGTCGAGTCCAAGCGCGCACGAAAACATTTTAAAAGGTTAATTATCTCTGGCATGTTCGGTTGGACGCTTTCGTTTTTACCGCCTCCTCGACTGTTAATCAATTTAATATATATATATACATACATACATATATTTAACGTAAGGGTGTGCAATTTAAGAATTTAAACTCTCAATCCGAGCAGATTTACAGCTGAAATGCGAAGTGTGTTTAATATATGCATATTTATTATATCATTTTACACATGCAAACGCTACCAATGTTTCGTTGAAAGGGGCAGCTTGCTAACTATATATTATATTAGCTCCAAAAGCTGATATTTTTTAATTGAAAATATAGCCAGCGCTGTTTTACGGTCTGTATAAACGCGCAGATTTCAAACTCCATAAAAGCTAGAGTCTTTAAATTTGCCAACAAAACACGCTGTCTCTTGCACTTTCTTTAAACTTATTTTAGAATTCTACCACGCCTACGTAAACCGCTAAAAATCGAATTAAAAGTTTAGTTTTAAGGCTAGAAATGGTTTCTGATTGTATAATAAATATACAATGATTTAAACAAAGAAAATTCAAAGTCGAAAAATGACTGTACCCGTTCTTTTTAGTTTTATTAGCACTTTATAAAGGAATCTGGCAGCTAAATCATATTTAAAATTTAAATACTGCAGCTGTATGTCAATATGTAGAATTTAATGAATCAAGTTCAGTTAACTTTTATGAAACAGAAACCAGATTAAATTTCTGCTTCACTTAAACATTTGCTTACTTTAAATTTAATAATTTTTCCAGCAAGCTGTAATTGATTTTTTTGTTGAAATATGCCACTTTAATTTAAATATTATATACATTTAAAAAAAAAATAAAAAAAAAAAAAAAATGCTGGCAGCGATGCCAGGCTGTCAAGCAGTTAAACGCTGATAAATTAACTTGTAGCCGCCTTTCGGGCGTGGGTGAGCGCAAGCGGCGCCTCAAAGTATGCAGCAGCTTTTTAATGTTCACGCTGAGCAGCGACGCCGCCACACCACCACAACAATTACACAAGGCAGCTGCGGCGGCGCTGCGACGCTGCGTCGCTGCCGGCAGCCAACGAGACCTCGCGCATATTTTCCGCTGGGCTAATGATTAATTATTTTTGCATAAAGCGTCAACTCAAGACACCGAAGAGCCCCACACACACACACACATACACACATACACAGAGAAAGAGAGAGCGACAGAGAGAGCAGCAAAAATTGAAATTAAATACAAGAAGAGGCAGACAGACCGACGCGGTGGGGTGGGGCGGGGCACAGGCCACAGCAGGGCGGCGGCTCATTAAAAAAACATTAAAGTGGGCAAATGTGGCAATTCGAATTAACAGAGTCCGGCTGTAGTGGCGCCGCCCCCCTCCCTGCCAGCCAGCCACACCCGCGGCACAGCATCAGTAGAATTTAGAATGAATTTCAGTGAAATTTAAGGCGTGGCAGGCAACAAAAAACATCGAGGCGAGACACGCCTTTGAAGTGCAAACGAATCAAAATATATTGTTGAATTTTCGCACATTTCCTACGGCATAAAGAGCGTTTTCCGTTACGCACACACACACACACTGCCTCGCACACACCCTCACACTTGCACACACAATTACAGTCATTTGTCAATTTAGCAAACTTCCATTCAACAGGAAACCGGAAGCAATTGCCTACAACAGCAGCAGGCAAGGCTCATCGAAGTGGGAGCGGGCAGGCAGGGGGTGTTGTTTTTTTTCTTTTTTGCTGTTGTTGTTTCCACTCACCGTGGCGGCGGATCCGCTTGTATCTCGCACACAACCTCGACGGTCTCATCCTTGGAGGCACCAATTAGTATAACGCGATCCGTGTGCTTGCAAACGGGCGTGTCTGTAAAAAGGCGGAAACAAACACATAATTAATAGAGTGAACAACGCACAAAAAATACCCTGTAAAATTATTGAAAATTAAAGTAATATTGGCAGTTTGTTTATGAGTTGAATTTAATTGAGCACAATTTGTTACTATCTCGTCTATGCTTAATTAAAGTCTTAATTTTGTATTTTTTAATCCCCTTCTCTCTGTGCCGGCCCTGCTTTATTAATAAAACTGATTTGCACAAAGTCAATGAACCAAAAAGGGGGAAAATATTTTCGAGATATTTTGCAAATAACTGTATACACAATCTGCGCATCGAGGGGCGTATAAAAATAAACGTGAATGTTGCGCAAAAACGCGCTGAAAAATTAGCCAAAGTATTTGCCATGTCGTTGGAGGGGGACGGGGCTGCGAGGCGGGCGTGGCACGGGGGAAACGCACAAAAGTGATTTAGACAGAGCAGACGCCCCTTCATCAGTTAGAGCAGTCGGAGTCGGAGTAGGCTGGCAACGGCAGAAGGCAGTCAGTCAGTGTCAAAGGCAATGGGTGTATTCCGGGAAAAGAACGCCGAGCCACGCCACGCCACGTGGTGAGTGGCGACGTCGGCCTTGTTTACTGCAAATTAATTAATGTGGCAACATGATTTAGTACTTGCAGGTAAATAAGGCGTTCATAAATGTTAAAGGATTATTAGCTGACAGCACACGTGGCGTATGCGTAATTTCCTACACACCCCACACTCACACGCTCGGCACACCGTGGCAACCAAACCGAACCGAATCCATTAGCAGTCAGGCAAGTTGAATTTTTGATGAATTGTTTGTCTTAAAAATTTACAAAAGGGCCTAATTAATTTGCCGTAGCAGCCAGTGTTGTTGTTCAGCTTTTTCTTCTTCCTGTTTCTGTTGTTGTTCGTGCTTATTTAAATTGCAAATACGCGAGGGTTGTTTGATCAGTCGTCGGCTAATTAGGCAGACACTTGAGACAGCACTCGGAGCAGACGTACTTGTTGCCGCCTCGTGCCAATGCAGACACAGTTCAATGACATGACATGGCTGTTTATGCAAGGAATGGGTATCGATGCTGAGATTTTTAATTCATATCGATATTAATTCAAATTCGAGGCACCGATTTATTGGTATATTTACTCAATTGATTGCGCTTTCGATATATTTCAAATTAACCCATATATTCTTTGGTATTTTTGCTACTTTTAATATCGATATATTTCTGGAGCAACTCGTACTATTTACAGCTCATAAAAAACCCAATAGTTACTGCCATCAAAGCATGCATTATAAATATAAATTAACTTGATTACGCAGCACTGATTGTGAATCAATTAAAATGAGCAAAACTGCGTTAATCGCACAATTCAGTTCAATTGATTATGCGGTCGTCTGACATGCGGTTAAGTACAAAAAACCCAATCAAATTGGATTGAAAATCAAATGGATATAAAATAATTATGGGTTGGCAAAGTAAATTGAGGCTTAACTCGAAACAACAAGCTCAAGTGGAGCTTTTGGCGAAGTGCATTTTCCCAGGCGACTCTTAAAGTTAAATCTGCTTTTAAAAGCAGAAACATTGCATAGTTTACCACAATATTTGGATTTTACACTTGTTTTAATGGCAGCTCCAACAAAGCGAAAACTTTTGCGCATTAATAAAACCAAAATGACAGCAGAAGCAGTTGCAGCCGCACTCGCAGTCGGCACCACTCTCAGTCGACGTCGCAGTCGCAGCAGTTGGTAGTGCGGCGGCATCTAATTTATAGCCCGCAGCACTGCGTCGTCTGTCTGGTTGCACAAGGCACTCGACATGTGTAGCGAAGCCACCAACGAATCCCGACCCCAAGCTCATTATGAGTGCGATCATCATCCGGCGGAGGCGCCTGTCAAATTGCTGGAATTTAAGCGCAGCTGCAGCATCCGTGGCTCCATCTCCAGCTCCGGCAAGACGAAATGTTGGCAACGCTTCGCGGCCTGTTAAATTGAAGCATAATTCCGCAGCAGCTGCAGCTGCAGCAACGGCAGCAATGAAATATGAGGCAACGCGTGTGGCAAGCATATGAAAAGCGACTGGATTTGCCAGATAAGGAGAGGCTGAGGCACTGAGGCATTGTGGCTCTGCGGATGGAGCGAGATGGCAAAATGTTGTATTTATGCAAAAAGCGGAATGAAAAATATTTTCACAGCCTTGACTGGGCGGCAACTGCGCCGCGTCTCAACTCAAGTCGACTCCAGCTCGAGTTGAGCTGAGTTGTAAAATGAAAACAGCCTGGCGCAAAAAAAAAATGCAATACATCAAATGAGGCACAGCGGGCTGGGGGGAGAGTGGTTAGTGCGGGCTGCCTGCCTGACAACGATGGCAACGACAACGTCGTGCTGTCTGACTTTATGAGAAGAAAACATACGCCGCAGCAGCGCAAAAGACTCCGAAGGGAGGTAGAGAGAAAGAAAGAGAGCGAGCGAGAACTGGCAGTGGAGACAGCCAGATAGATGATGCATTTAAACAAAGTGCTGGCCATACTGCTCGTAATGCCAACTGATGCAAACAAAGCTCACAGACAGCGCCTGGATTATGGAGTACGCCGTATGCCACCATACGATACGACGAGCCCTTATTTATTTGTATACTCACATTTAACTCGCAGCGGCAACTGATTGCTGACCGTTTCGCCCTCGTCGTTAATGGCACTGCACGCATAATTTCCAGCATAATGTTTGGTGATTTTCTGCAGCACCAGGCTCTGATTGGAACGTATCACGCGTGCCGATGTGTTGTGTTCCAAGTGAATACCCTGCAAAGCACAATGATAAGCAGTTACTAATAATGTTGTATCGAGTGAAGCTTTGTTACTATGCAACCAGCGGCTTAAGTCCGAAAAAAAAGACCCTTGGTATTTCCAAATAATTTGTAGTAAACTTTTTGTAATTTTTACTATTGGAAAGCGAATTGTGAAAACTAGTGCTGGCAGACGCTGCGAATTTACAGGGGCAAACCGATATTTCCGAAATTATGCAAATATCGATGCTTACTCACGCACGAATTGCCAAATTTGCACATATCGAAATTGATCTCGTGCAAATATCGATATGGCAACATCATTTCGCCAGCCCTGCTGGAAACTTTTTTGCACTAAGTTGAATCGCCATTAATTAAATTGATGCAGCATTTATCTCGCTCATTTGATTTTCTAGAATATGCATGCTGCAACGGAGCCTACAGGATCCAAATTAAACTGGAAACCGTAGTCTTGCATCCGACTGAAGCACAAGTATTCAATTGTCAAACTGTCAGAACGTGCCAAGCAGCAGCACTCAAAGCCATTGCCATGTGACGTTCCAGTGGGACTGCTGCCTGCTGTGCCCACGCTGGACGGAGCAACGTGGCTGCCTACACTTCCCTACGCTGGTCTGCGCTCTTTGCTGATTGATTGCGGGAGCGGCGACTGCACTTGAGCGACGGCAGAATCAATGCCGCAAATCCCAAAACTATTTTACCCAAACGGCACATTACGGACTTGACGCCCCCATTCCGCCTCCTTGATGTGCGCTGGCTGCACCTTTCTGACTGCTGCCGCCACTCCGGGTGTGAATTGAAATGAGCAAATGCAGCGTAATGCAAGCCGCAGGCACTGCACAGACTCGTGGCAGGAGCCGCAGTAAACGGACGAGGAGGAGGAGACGGAGCACGATCCGGGGCCGTAGTAAGCACCACAACGCATACGCAACTTGCCATGTTATTGACACTTAAACAGAAACGAATGGAAGCCAACCGAGCAGACAGCCGGCCTGCCAGCCAGCCAGCCTGCCTGGGTCGCCCTCTCGAGCCGATTGCTATACGCAGCAGCTGCGGATACGGTTCGCGCTGAGTTTTCGGCTTGAATCTGCTGCGTATGAAGAGGGGAACAGGAAACTGAAGGGGATGATGGCATAGTGACAAGAGCTCACTTCCAGCTGACTTGATGCGACCTACATTATGTAACCACAACAGTTTCCGCCATTGAGGATTCGATTGTACGTGACACTCGAAGTAAACATCGTCGCCTTCCTTGATATCATCCGGTGTCAGTGTGGAGCCCAGACGCAGCGTAACCAGCGGAGGATCTGCAAAGATTTGTCAAATTGTGAACAAACGTTAGAATTGAATAACTGACATATGGTTACCTAATTGATTGATTAGCCAAGTTATGTATACAATGGAGTCTATTGTAAATTTAAATCTTAAGGCATATGTAATCCTTGTAAGCATGAATGCCATAGCCGGGCATTATTTATCGCTCCACTCTTGTTCGAGGAACGTTTAAGCTACCCCGCCTCCACCCCCCCACGCTCGCTTCACGCCCATTGTTGGCACTACAAGTTGTGTGATCTATTTGATTTAATAGTAGTTGAAAATATGAACAATTTGCTGCAACGACAGCAACATCAACAAAGAGTTATGACAACAATGTTGCGCACATCCTCTAATGGAAGTGTGCTGGTCGTCGTGCAGGGACGACCGATAGCAGAACCCGGAGAACGGGACGGACGGACGGACCAACGGGACGACTGCCTGGCACTGCTTGCGAACATGTGTTGCCGCTTAAGTCGTTTGAATTTGCTTAACGAGCCACAAACTTTGCGACAAACAGCGCAGGCGACAGCCACAGGCACGAAGGAAAAGGGGTTGCTATCGGGCGGGAAGGGGTTGCTATTGGGGCTGGAAGGACGCACGTGCCAACCTTAATATTGTTGAGTTATTGGCGGCCAAAGCCAAACGGCGCCCGTCAAGAGTTAGACGTCGACAAGCGAGGCCAAAAGTTTGCTTACTTTAGAATAGCCCGACAAAGTTTACTTCCCACCTCGCATCTGCACACAGACCCCCAACCCCCCACTCTTTTGCGCTTGTCCGCACTTTCGTTCGGGGCGTGCACGAGGGCGTCTCCACGCCGTCATTCTTGGCAGGCGCCGTTGCCGTCGCCAATCAGCGGGAGTGCTCCAAGGGCCCGCAAAACTCTTTCGCCAAAAGTCGCGGCGCCATATTTCCGCACACATGTTGCAGGCCATTTTTGTGATTATCATTTACCGTTGCCTTCAAACTGCAAACTGCCGCAGGGTCGAAGCGGACGCGAAAGAGATTGGGGAGGGACGGCTTCATCGATCGACGAGCTGCTGTTTTTGGCGCTGTTTTCTTGTTATTTCTGCCTGCTATTACGTTGTTTTCATGTGAAGCAACTTTTCAGCTTGCTACGCTTTAAGGCTTCAGTTAATGAAGAGCAAAGGCACAAGCCAGTTTAAAGAGTAGTTCCTTCCTAACCTAACCTAAACTGATTCAACCTAACCTAACCTAATAACTGCAAGCAGTTCCCGCTGACAGCTTACTCACTCTCTATCTAACCTAGACGCGAAGTAAGCCTTAATGTTTTAAAGTAATCTTAGATGATTGGCTTGCTGCCATATATCATCCGGGCATAATCCGCAGCATACGATGTGCGCATCGCTCGCCCACTTTAAAAATATCAACTCAAATTGCGTCATTGAGAAAAATATCGCGATGCTTTCGCTTTTCCAAATGCCAAGCACGCACACGGCACAAGCGCCAATGTTGCCAACCATAAACAACGGCCATAGGGCTCTCACACACTCGCGCTCTCTTGCCCTCTCGCACTGTCTGCTCGTCTTATTGTCTGCAGTGCTGTCTGTGTGTGTGCTTGTTACTGCGCTCATGGGAATCTCTATGTTCTGTGATTGCATTGCATGTTGCTGTGTTCTGTTCTGTTGCTGTCCTGCTTCCTTGTTTGCCGGAGTCACATTATAAATTTTAAAACGAGCGTGTCGCACATATCGTACGCACACAGCGCACAAACATAAACAAAATTATACGTACCATAGCAGTTGGAATGCAGCAACAACGCAGCACTTGCCCCCGCTCTACATGCGACAAGCCTAGCACACACACACACACATACATATGTTTATGTAATAAAGTATGGCAAATGGCCTTGCCAAATGCCTTGCCTAAGAAGGCAAAACGAAGTTGGCATAATAACTCAGGCACGATGCTGAATAGAGATATCCTATAGGGCAACAACAGCAACAGACGAGCGATGTGCAGCATATTTGCAGTGTATATTTAAATTGAAAGCATAAAAATACACATAATTCTAGCGACAGTAGGCAGTTCGAAGATACCCTATATATTTGTTCTGCAATTTGCACTGCTTATTTACATTTGAGTACAATTGGTAATTATCGATACCTACGCGCACATCACGCGTAAGCTCAAACATCGATAGCTGCGCCGAATTGCACGAAACAATCGATATGAGCAAAAATGCCTGCGTTGCCAATTTATTTGCATTTCTGGCTAGTAAAAAGCTGACAAAAATAAATAAAATTTGCTTAATAAGAATATATAATAATAATGAATATAACAATAAAATTTTTTATTTTTAAAATATGCAAAGTCTGCATACGCTAGTTTGGATAACAAGGATAGATTTATTTTTGCACTCTTTTATAGCAAAGCTTAGAAGAGTTATAAAGTTGGGGTTTAAATGGGCTTTTAAAATGAAATACTACTTTGCTTATGGGTTACTTTATGGGCATTTTCAACTATAGTATTTTGAAATGTCGGGCGTAAAACACACGTATACCGTATACTGTGCGCAAAAATTAATAAGCGAATTTATTTTGAATTCTGCTTTAAGTCGAGCTCGTCCTGCTGAGCCTACATATGTATGTATGTATGCGTGTTTTGCTGTACGACACATCAATGTGTCGAAACGACGACGGCAGCAAAACAAACAAATAAAAAATAATATTCTATAACATAAAATATGAAGCTAAAAAAAATATGTGTGGCGCATGAAAATATAATAATAACACCTTATTTTTTTAACGTAACGCTAACCAGCAAATGTTGCTCTCTGCCTCTCACGCTGTGTTTCTTTTTCCTCTTTTTTTTTTTTTTTTGGTTTTTTTGGCAGCAGATTGCAGTAAAAATTTAATATTTGAACAAGTGAAAAGCAAAGAAAGAACATTACGTGCTGTGCCTGCCGTTGTACATATGGTATGTACACACTGTGTACGGCAGTGTGCCCAGCTCTGTGTGTGTGTACAGTTGCACATTGTACAACACTTGTACACACAGACGAAATAAAATAAAATACATTTGCAGCGACGCGCCGTTAACTCGGACTGTGACTTTGGCACTTTACGATGTCCGCAGTATTTCGTGGCTATTGACCCGTTCCCGTTCCCGTTTCCCTACCCATTCCCGTTGACCGCTGAAATTTCTTAAATATTTAATACCCCCACAAAGACCGTTGCGGTTCTTAAAGTGAGCTATCTATCAGCTATGGGTAGTTTTTGAATTGAATTCGGTTGTCGCAACAATGCACAATTTGCATAGATATTGGACATGATAATACCTTGGGTTGTGTGCGAGTTGGCCCAAAGCCCTTAAGTACTTTCCATACTCCTCATACAGCCTGCTGACAGACCTACTTTGATACCGTTATTTGCTTGAGGTTGCCTTACAAAAAGAGAACGAGAGAGACACAGAGAGAGAGAGAGAAAAAGTCCTTCATTTAATTTAAACGCCCGCCATACATTTTCTTAGCCCCAGTGCGGGGAAGGTGAACGAAAGAACCATAGTGGGAACCGGTTCCATGGCGTCTGCCTTCTGGCCCATGGCAAATTATTCACAATTTGTCATTTGTCTTTGATTTATTTGCATTTTAAAGGCTTTCAACAACGGCGACGTCGACATCGCCGACGTAATAAATTTAGCTGGCTGTCTACCTTTTGGTAGCTGTCGGCAATGCTCTGGCTTCCCCTCTTCCCACACTTCCCTCATTCGTTTTTTTCTTCTTTATTTTTTATTTTATTTTGTATTTCTTATACTACGTACTTAAACACAATTTGTAATACTTACAAACGACATTCAATTTCCACATGGTCTCCAAATAAAGGCCATTCACATTGGGATTTTCCGCACGGCATGTTATCGATTTGCCATCGTCGTCTGTGGTGGGCACAAAGCTCAGCTCGGAGCGTGTCGAGTTCTTTGATATGTCGTCCTGAAAATGTTTCTGCATTAATTAAGTTTTGCACAGACTTTCAAGTCGACAAGAGCGTGGGAGGGAGCGAGAAAGAGAGAGAGCGCGAAAGAGAGAGAGGCTCGTGTCCTGAGGCACAGTTTGGCGTTCGTTTGTTTTCGTTTTCGTTTCTTTTTTGCAAATTTGTCCAAAATATTTTATGTTTTGCAATTTAAAATTTATTGCTGCCTGCTTGGGGTTTTATGTGACTTGTGTGGGTATTATAAATTTTATAGCGCCAACGGCACATAATTAGTTGTGCCGTAGCCCCGTAGTCGTTATAAAATCGTATGTGTTGTTAGTTCGAGCTATAAAATGCTCATTTTGAACAGTGTCGCCCCCTGGCGGCCAGATTCAGGCAGTCGCCAGGCTGCAAGGCGTGAAATATGCAGACACATGTGGTTTGTCGTGGGCGTAGTAGGGTAGCACAGGGTGTCGAGGTTAGTCTGGATATCGCAAGTGTTTGTTAGTGTGTTAGTTGGGGGGTTTTTTAGTGCCATCAAGGTGCTAATAGGTTGCCAGTTAGCGACCCACTTTCCAAGCCAATAAAAAATCGACATTTTTACCGCAACAACGGCGATAACAAAAGCGATAAATAAGTGGAAACTGATTTTTATTTGACATTTCTATGCCAAAGGTGCCAAAGGTAAAGTTTAATTTGAAGGTAAAACCGATAAAAAATGCAATTAAATTATTAAGCACAGATTAAACAATATTTAAAAAAAAAAATAATAATGTCACAGCTAATCAAACGATAATATATCGATAACAATTAGTTTCTAATTAGTTACTTATTTTAATATGAATATAAGCAAAAAATCTTTTTTTTGAAACCATTTAAAATTAAATAATAAAAATAATCAAATTGAGTAATAGTCATAAAAATACTTAAATATAGCAGTTTGTCTTGCAGTTTGTAAATTATTTGTATTTGAAGCCTTACAACAAGATACAAATCAGCAAGAAAAAGAAAAAAAGCTAGTTAAGAAACCTTAACCATTTCAAAAAGGAAATTTTTCAGGAACACTTGAAATTAAAAAAAAAAAACTTGTTTAACAACATTGCAATAAAAATAAAACTGCTTTATAGAACAGTCAAACTCGTACCCCGACAGACTCACTCCTTCATTTTGGAACTGCGAAAATAACATGTCTGCGTCCCCATGACTACCCTAATTAGTTGCAGTGCAAAACGAACTACGCCTTGCGACTGTAGTCTGAGTTGTCGGCCCCGAAACGCTGATTAATGTTGTGCCCCACATGAGGTTGTTAGACCTTTGTTAGACCCGGCTCTGGCTACACATGCAGTACACCCACACATTGGAGACAAAGTAAGGCACCAAAAGGCATGTAGAACATGACGAGGATTGGCCGCAGTCGGCAGTCGGCAGTCCGCAGTCCGCACTCCTCAGTCCCACGTCCGTCTGGCCGTCTGGCCGTCTGACTGTCTGGCTGGAGGCCTTTTGCCGCATTACGACAACTTTATGCCACGTGAAAACTACTGAAAAACATTTCCGGTCTTTAAAGCAGAAGCAATGCGAGGAGTGCGGAGCGGCAGAGAGCGGTGCATGCATAAACGTGTCCGTGCATATGGGGCGGACAGACATGGACATAAACAACAGCAGCACAGACAAGAGGGCGCACGGGGAAGAGGCGAAGGGGGGTGTGGCAAGCGAAACGGCACAAAAATGAATTGCAACAAAATTGCGCTAAAACTCCCATAAATTTGTCCAAAGTTGAAGCAGAAAAACGAAAAAAAAAAAAATGAAAATAGCAAAGGAAAAGCGTGGCAGGAAAATAGGAAGGGGGAAGAGAGAGGTCTACAAAGGACGTAGGAATCGCTGTGTATTGTGGAGTTTATATCACATTATCTGTGTTTATTCTAACGGTGCAGCGCGGGCGGGCCGGGGCGGCGCGAGGCGTGACGCAAGTGGCGAGTGCGAGCCACGCCCAGGGACAACAAGTGGGAGTTGCACATTGCCGCGTACGCTGCCCGGCAAGAGTTACGAGCCACGATTGTGTGTGTCTCCGTGTGTGTGTGTGTGTGTGCCATGACTGTGCAAACACAATAACTTATCGAGCTGAACGTGAGTCAGTTAACACCGCACCCTGCACCCCCCGCAGTACCCGCTACCCGCCACAACTACTGTGCCACGTCAATTGCGGTCATGCGAGAGTCCTTCTCCATTGTTTTCGCCACACCCCCGCCCCTCTACCTCCCCCTCCCTTCCCCACAGCCCTACCCAATCCCTCACTCACCTTTGTGCGTCGCAATTGACGTTTCCCCTTGTACCACGTGATGATGGCATTCGGTCGCGAACCCGACGATTCGCAGCTAACTTCGTATCGTCGATCGGCAATCATTGAACTGGGCGGGTCCAGAATTTTCACAGTCAGCGGTTTTACTAAAGAAAGAAAGGCAAATTGAATTGGTTATGATAAATGCGTATGGAAATAGAGCATAAATCGATTGGAAAATTTAAAAATAAAGCTAGAATTCTAGCAGCATATTTATTGCAGCTAAACGAGATCTTTAAACACCCTGTGCGTAGTGCATGCCGACATGCCCTTTCGGGCACTTTGGCTTAGCAATTAACAATTTGTATCTATTAAAAGTACGCCTAACGTTCGCTTCGACAGCTCTGCGTGCTCGACTTGAGCTGCAGCCGTACCCTGTCTAATGAGGTAGCTAGCAGCTCCCCCCGCTCCAGTAGCTAACCCATTGTGGTCCGACTGTGCCTGTTGTTGTTACTGACAGACTCGACTTACACTGCTTGCTTTCCTAGCTACTATTTGCCAAAGTGGAGCGAGGTTTTCGTTCGTACACGCCCTCCCCGACATTCATTCATCTTGGCAAACATGTAATTACGTACTCAAACAATTAACCCTAACTCTAGCAGGAGGGTTTATTTATCCTACGACGCTACAATTGCACAAATATTAAATAAGATTTGGTATATGTGTTCCGACTTTCTTAATTATGGAATAGACAATGTTGTGTAAGGGCCAGGACCTTCTATTGATTGGGATAATTATGGCAGTAGCTGGAGAGAGAGACTAATTGGATTTGAAATTGTAGTGGAGAAACCTACTCGTTTTATAATAATTCAGCATGAATATAAATAAAAATGATTTATTCCCAAGGTAGTTAACTCAATTGCCTAGCTAAGAATAGATAATTAAGGCAGTACCGGGAAGCGACCAATTGGATTTGTAATTATAGAAGAGGTAACTATTAGTTTTATATAATAAAAATAAAAAATAAATATTAGTTTTTTCTAAGCTAGAATCTACTTCTTCGACTTAGACTAGACTCTTCTTCAGTTAGACTAGACTCGTTGTTTCTTTTCTATTCTGACCCACACATAACTTAACCTTGGTGACAGGACAGAAACAAATCTGGGTCGACCCTCGACCAACTGGTGCGGGAAGGGCAGCCTAACCCAAACATACGTTACTTTGTGTGTTTCAAAACAAATTTATTAGCCAAAGGCCGAGTTGAAATTTCAATTGAGTGCGCGTTTCCAAACCCGCCTCAGGGTCCGCCCGGTCAGTACTCACAGTGCATATCCAGTATGAAGCTCTTCTCCTTGGGCTTATCTAATTGCGTATTCAGTGCTTGGCATGTGAATACGGAATTCAAATCGTTACGCTGCACCGATGGCCACAACAGTCGATTCTCGATAACATCGCCGGAATTGTGCTCGTTTTGATTGTCGACAAGTAGTCCGTTCACCAGCCAGCGGACCTGCGGTTGCGGGCGACCTATGGACGCGCAAAGAAGGCAAAGGGCGGAGTGAGGAACAATGTATGATATCAGCGTATGCGATGGGGGGAGTTGCGAGTGAGGATTGAGGGGGGGAAACGAAGTAGGATTTGGTGCAAATTAAAAAGTCAAGCGAGCAAGCAAAGAAAACTGAAAAGCAGAACAAAGAAAATCGAGCACAAAGCAAAGAAAACTGTGATATTTTCATTTTCCACATGTGGTGTGACTTGAGGTTTTTGGGCAGCTTTTTGAGTGGGCTGCGGATAGGGGTAGTAGTCAATTTTTTTTTTTTTTTTTGGGCCAAAGCTTTTAAGGAAATTAACAGGAAATTGTCTAGCCGGGCGAACGGATATAGCCATGTGTGTTGGTGTTGGGGCGAGGTTGTGCCACTGGCCGATGGGGTTAGGCACGTTCCGTTTACTTACCGCCCACCACACGACAAGTGATAACAATATCGTCGCCCTCCTGCTTCGGCCCCAATTGTGTGCCGTTCAGCTGACGTCCCCAGCGGTCCAGTATGAGCGGCTGTTCCGGAAGTACTAAAATAACAAAACAGTAGACGAAGAACGCAGTCAGAGAGTAGTGCAATGCAGGTGGCACTCCATGGGTTTTGACAGCCCGTACACACCCGCATAAGCTGGCAGGCTGGTAGGCACACACACACACACACACACACACACACACACACACACACGTCATTGTTTTCGATACTCACTTATTACAGACAAATTGAAACGGAAGCTCTGCGTTTGGGCTGTGCGAAAGTCCACACGACAACGGTAAATGCCTTGATCATGCCGCTTGATATCCTGCAAAATTCCAGTAACATTATTGTGTGAAAGGAAACAGATGATTAGCATACACACACACACACACACACACACACACATGCATGCATGCATTCATGTGGCCAAGTTTTGTTGCTGGCCATGTAATTTTCAATTATTGCATGTCACTTAAGTTGTACGACTCTGAGGTCTGCACTGCGGTCGTCCTGCACATGCAAGCACACATACACATTTCTGTATTTCTGTGTGTCTGTCTGTCTGAAGGTGTGCTGCCTGCGAGCTGATTGAGTCAATTAATGCGGGTTCCTCAATCAATTTTCTTTGTTCAATTAAAATTTGCACATGGCATTTGTCGGCTGCTTTGACATAATGTCGGTATTTTATCATTTAATTCAATTGTGTTTTTTCTTGACTGGCCTAAGCGAGCACTCGAACATAATTAAGAGTCGGTTATGCCTGTCGCACATAAAGAAAGCGCCGCTTATCGATAATTGCGCGCAAATTAACATTTCCGCAGATTAACATTATTGCCTAACATTTTCCGCAGCTGTTAAGTTATTTTAATTGATATCGATTATACGCAGCACACTGCAATTGCATTATCGATATTTAACAGTGCTGTAGCAATTAGCTTTTCACTGTCAACTTAACATATGCGCTGTGTATGTTATTTCTTTTAACATATCGCTAAGCTACTTTACATTTCAATATTCTGTTACATGCCGTTTTTAACAGCAGTTCTCATATTTTTGAAACTGAACTGATATCCGTAATACAATCCAACAATATGATAACGCAATATTCATATTATTAAACCTGGTTTACCATCCAAAGTGTAATTGAAAACGTCGCCGCGTCACAGGCTAATTGCCGGGCAATTGAAATGCAATTAAAACTCATTTATAAAGTTAACTCTCCCCGAAACATTTGTCGCGCATAATTCATTTGGCTGTTACAAGACTGTATATAATATATGTAGGTTTGTGTATGTGTACTGGCACCCCTTGTGCTGCCGCTGCGGCATTATGAAGTTGATGCAACCGCGAGTGGCAAATTTATGGGGCCGCCTCTTCGTGTGCTTTTCACATTCATTTCCGCGAATGAGTGTGTACATGCAGCTCGTTAACGGTGTAGCCCCGGAATCCGCTGCTAGACCGACAGACGCCTAGCCCTGCCCAGACTGGGCGCGGAGGGGGTGGGGGCGTGGCAACTGCCCAAGGATTCCGGCACTCACTTGGCCTTTAAAAGTCAAACGTTTGCGGCAAGAGACACGGCGAGGCGTCTGATCGGTTCAAGTAGCTGCCAGCACATGGCAGAGCTGTAAAGCTGTGTGTGTGTGTGTGTGTGGGTGCATTGCATGACAATAACGGTAAATCAAGTTATCTGTAAACATGCAAGACATTAATAAACATTTCGCGTGCGCGAGGCAATTTAACAACTTTTGATATCTAAATTTGTTTTCGCATTGCTTCGGTCGCAGCTTTATTTCGCATTTCGTTTAGTTCTCTGTGTTGTTTTCTCTGTTTTCTGTTTCTTTTTCAGCATTTCCTTGTTCTCCACATCCGTTTACCATATGTTTCGGAACTGTTACAGTTCTTTTCTCACACTTGCCCGAAGGAAAACTGAGATATATTTTATATTCTGCAGTAGTTCCTACTAATTCGAACTTAAATTTAAATATTCCCAATTTAGCGGGCTAAATTAAGGTTAATTGCGCTTTGCATTGATTCAGCAGAAACTAAACTTATTATGCTCGAATAATCCCTGAAATAAAGCTGATTTCTGGATGTATATATTGCTCTCTGCGGGCTTTGCTCAAATTTAATGGAATATTTAAATATTTGATTCGAGTTTCGGCAGTTAAATCGCTTCGTGTGCGAGAATATGCCAAATGAGCTGGAGGGGGAGGGGTAGGGAGGGGGCAGGCGGGTAACTCACCTTAATTTCCAAGGTTGCTGGCTGCGAGTCAAAATGGAATTTGGCACGTGAGCCAAAAACCTCTGGAGCTGACCAATGTCGGGGCTGCTCGATGGCCATGCTCTCGCGCATATCGAAGCTGCAAGCAGAGAGAGAGAGAGAGAGAAAAGAATTATTATTATTATTCCAGGGTATACGTAAAACGCACACACACACACGTTAATATTAGAGCTGTGCTTTGGGTGCGCAAATTAAATCAGTCCCAAATAAATTCTTAAATTTCGCCTCCCCAAAAACTGCGAAAAACTAATGAAATCCATAGGCAATATAACTTAGCGCAGCGCGTGTTATTTTCGCTAGCGCAGCTCATTTTATTTTATTTCAAAATTGCAAGAGAGAGAGAGAGGGACAGGGGAGAGAGTAGGCGAGCGAGAGAGCGGTCTCGCGAAAATTAGCCTCATTTATTTTGGCTTGCTCATTAGACGCGCTCGCGCTTGCGGCCCAAACCGCTGCGCGGCGTGCTGCCAAAACGGAATTTATGGCTCGCAGATAAACATTTTTTCAATTTTCTTGTGCACAACGCTGCATTTAATGCGCCAAGTTTTACCTAGATGAGCACACACACACACACACACAGAGGCCATAACACTTAAGAGCAGGATTTATGCTGAGACCTGCATTATGGCCTCGGGCCCGGCTCGGACCGGCCCGGCCCCATTAAAAGCGTCGTAAACATGTATTAAACACTCGCAAGAGAGAGAGAGAGAAAGAGAGAGAAATAGAGAGTGGGTGAGAGCAAACATACTGTGTGTTATCGGAGTGTGTTTGCGTTTATCGAGCACTTTCAATTGCGGTCTCCCGTAAGAATATGCAAGAAAACTATAACGGGGCTTAACGGCAATTACTTAAGCCCTGCGGCGGGCAGGGTTAGCCCGCAAAACTGCAAGTATGCAGCCCTGCAACGATATCGATAGTTATCGATCACTTTAAATTGCCATCTCCCCAGAGAATATGCAAGAAAACTATAGCGCACGGCACTGGGACAGGGTTGCCGCAAAACTGCAGCCCTGCAATGTTTTCGATAGCTTTGACATTACTTCGATACTCAATCAAGCTTATTAATTGCTTCTGCTTTGGACTGCTCAAGGTACACTACTTTATTTGTATATTCATAGTTCCCTCACTTCAGCTTCGACATTTATGTTAGTTCACAAGGGGTGGCTCAGTTGAGGTCGTGTGCTGCTCTTGTTGTTATTGTAGCAGCCACTTTTGCGAGATCCTCTGCGGCGAGTGGCGCGTTAAGCGCCCTTTTGTATGCAACACGCAATAATTTATGCGGCCAGCCCTCGCGAATCCTGCCAGCTTCAACGTCGACAACGCCAACGATGACGACGACGCTGGCAATGGCAACGGCAACGGCAACGGCGACGGCAACGGCGACGGCAACGGCAGCGGCAAAGCCGCGAAATGCAACAACTTAATTGCTGCGTGCCAGGCGGAGGCAACTCAAGTGCAGCACGAGAGCGATGGAGAGAGCAAGGCAACGTTAACCCAATTTTGCTACGTTCTCCTTCATTTTTTTCTTGCTCACTACGCCGCCATTTTAATTAAAAACTAAAAAAAAAACGCAACAAAAATGCACAAAACTATGAGAAAAAAAAACTGTTGCACTTGGCTTTTGAGCTTGAGGGGGGAGGGAGAGGGATGGGTAGAGGTCGGCTTGGCTGTTAGAAAGTGAAATGCCCCAAAGGGCTGAGCTTAATAACTGTTCTGCGGAGCCTATGCAGCGAATGTTTATGACCAAATAATATGCTACGACGTAGCACCAGCAAATTGAGCGTAATGAAAAGCGGCCAAAAGCCGCTGGCAGGGAGCAGAGTGGAAATCATTTTGGGCAGCACAGTGGAAAATAGAGTTACTTGTATGTTTTATCATTTTATTATAAAATAAAAGAAGTTAAAAAAATGCTAGAATATCATGTAAATTTTGAATAAATATTCTAAAATTCATTTAAAAGCTTTTCAGCCATCACATTTAACAGCAATCGATAGATCGAGAACCACGATGCACAATCACAAAGACTTAAATAAATAAATAAACAAATAAATAATAAATAAATAAAAAATAAATAAACAAAAATAAATAAATAAATAAATAAATAAATAAATAAATAAATAAATAAATAAATAAATAAATAAATAAATAAATAAATAAATAAATAAATAAATAAATAAATAAATAAATAAATAAATAAATAAATAAATAAATAAATAAATAAATAAATAAATAAATAAATAAATAAATAAATAAATAAATAAATAAATAAATACATAAATACATAAATAAATAAATAAATAAACAAATAAATAAATAAATAAATAAGTAAATAAAAACAAATAAATAAAGAAATAAATAAAAAAAATAAATATACCAATAATAAATAAAAAAAATAAATAAACCAATAATAAATTAAATAAATAAATAATAATAATAATAATGCACGCATTGAACAGTTATCGAGTTATCGACTTACTTGTCCCATAGATCCGATCGCGCCAGCTTGCGAACATATTTTCAATTTGCCACTTCCCCTATTTTCAGACGGCGTTGCCGTACCGCACCGCACCGCACAATCGTCAAAGCAGCAGAAATTCCACTTAGAGCGCGCATTTGACAAGCAAAAGGCGCAACGTGGCGTTAAAATGTCGTGAATGCAATTAGAGCTGCTGCCGGCTGGCTGTCGCTGCTTGGCTGCGTCGCCCCGCCCCCGCTCTGCTGCACGTCGCCCCTCACCCCTCCTAGCCGGAGTCACTAGTGCAGTTTGCCGTATCTTTTGGCGAGTTTGTGAGCTCTTTACGAGCTGCCTGATTGCCGTGAAGCAGGCTACAAGCCTGTCCGGCCGCAGGTCCACCGGCTTAGGCAGCTTGCTCTGCCTAAATCCTGATAAAAGCGACTCGACCGCATTTATTCGCACACACAGTTCGTGCGGCTTTGCGTCTGAGGTTAATTAGTAAATTAGGTAAACATAATTAAGTTAATTTACTGTGCGTCTGTCACAACAAAAACGCACACACACACACACGCAAACGTTAAATCACATATTCGGGGCCAGGGCACTTATCAGCTGCCAGGCAGGTGCAAAGAAAAAATAAAAAAAACAAAAGCTCATCAAGCGACTAAGCACGTGTAGTCGGCGTGGAGATACTCTGTAGTCGCGTGTGTAATGTATTTTTGCACTGTTTACTCTTGGGCCTGGCATACGCTGTGCGTAGTGCAGGGTATAGCACAATATACTGTAGCATCTCCACTTATGTGGCCCACTGGGCTGACGCTTTAAAAGGCAGCTGCTCTCGAGGCTCGTTTGCATTTAATTAAACGCTTATAAACAGACAGACAATGTGCGAAACGAGGCGGCCCACACGCACACCCTCGCACACACACACACACACACACACACACAGAGTACTCACCTATATAAGGGAATGCCAGCATTATCACGAAACCATAAGACCATATAAACATCATGCAGCGGCTCGGCAATGGGGCAGGGCAGCGACACTGATTTCCCCTCGACGGCATCGATGTCCTTCGTTTTGACTGCGATTTCCGATGGGGAATGCGAGTGTGTGGTTTGGGCATGTGGTCGTCATTAGTGCAGCAGCACACGTTGTTTTGGTTGTTTTTGTTGTGCGCGGGTGTTTAAGGAACAAAGTCGCCAACGCCGTCATATTATTATTTTTGGGTCAGGCAAATTATGTTGTCATGGGTTTATGGTCGGACAGCAGCAGCATCGGCGGCACATGAAAATAGAAAATAAATGCGTAGAATTTGTTAATTAAATGTTCATAGAACCAGCAAAGCCAGGCCTGGCACCCCGTGTGTCCCGACTCCGGCTCCGGCTCCGGCTGCGGCTGCGGCCTTCGTTGCTGACCGTGCTTTTAGCAATTAAATGTTGATACCGGCTTAATTTCAGCGTAATTACAAATGCGTAAATTTTTATGCCGACCCGCTTGGAGGTCTCTGCGTTTATTTATTATGCAAGTGCAAATGCCTGCGAAATGCTTTCAAAAGCCCCCTCGAATATTTAAGCCTTTTTCGCAAATAATAGTTTGTAAACAAGACTAAAAGCTTCACGTTATCAAAACTTGCAATTTTCACCCTTAAATCCTGCAATATAAACGAATAGAAGCGCACTGCAAATATCTGAATATCGGCGGGATAATAGAAAGATAACATAATGTTATTTGCATGAAAGCATGGCGGCTTTGGCATTTGCAAATATCGATAAGCGCGCGTCGATTCAAACAGAATTTTAAATGGAAAATATCGATAGGTATTAAAATATGCGCTTGAAGTCTTGTTTTGTTATTTATTATAATTGAAAAAACGTTAATGCACTAAAATAGATTTTTTTAAAGTAAGAAAACATTTAATAAATATAAAAGTTAAAAATGTATTTTTTGTATGTTAAATTTACATGTAATAAATTAAGAAATATTTTTTTATAGCTCCCGATTGCACACAATTTTCAAATTTCGATAGGCATTGACAGCTTCGATTGTTGTTTAATAAATCGCTATAGATATAACGAGATATTGCTAGCTATCTCTGTGCTGCGCAGCAGTAGATAACGTATGCGTAGATAAGATAAGATAAAATAGATAGAGACAAAACCTGGCGATATGCGTGCAGATAGTAAACGAGGAAAAAAATATATTAAATCTAGTTGTAATTGACGGATTTATTGTACAACAGCTGAGATTGTTATTTCTTTTATATAATGCAGATGGGAATTCAGTGTATAATCTTTATAGTCGAACTTTGATACTCTATCGAAACTCTGCATGTTATTACAAGTAATTTCTTTACAATTCATTTCACACAAAGCAATCGCTGTTCGACGGGTTTTTGAGCAGGCATACATATCTTACTGAATAATCGTACAGACACGCATATATATTTTGTCAATGGAAACAACCAAAGCAGAAACCAGAGCGCGACCAAAAAACAGACAACAACAGCTGTCAAATGCTGCTGCTGCTGCTGCTGTCGATGTTATTATTGTTGCTGTTGTTGCTGCTGCTGCTGTTATCGCGCATCGTTTGCCGTCAGGAATATATGTAGATAGATAGATACATATAGTACATTCAAACACATTTATCTTTGTGTATAAATAAAAATGTCTGCGTTGAAAATATTTCACATCACATGTGAAGGGGGAAAGCAAAGGCCATAAAAATGCTGCGACTTCACCTACCACTCCCCTGCTTACCACCCCCCTCCCCCCTCATCCCTGCTGTCCTGCTAGCGGAACCCTTGCTGGCAGTTCGCGCAAGGTTTTTGGCGTTGACTTTATGTGTAAATATGAAAAAATGTCATTTTATTGCCACAATGCGTCGAAATTTTGTGAAAATTTATTGCGCATACGCAGCCTTGTACAATAAATATGCGCTTAAATGCCCACCAGTTCGCTGCGAGTGTGTGTGAGTGTGCGGGAGTGTGCGTGTGTGTGGGTGTGTTTACTTAGAACTGTTGCCAATGTGGACAGAGGCTGGCTCAAAGCAATGCCAACAGCTGCGACTCGTCGAGCCAAAATTGCAAACTGCGAGCCGCATCTGAGAAACAAGCGATGCAGCTTTACTTATGAACAAAAATCGGGCGGAATACATTGTGAAAACTTAGAGACTACACATTTCTTTCAGTGTAAGTTCTTGAAAATTAATTTAAATGTAATTTAAATTATGAATTTTAATTAACATATGAATTTATATAATATGAGTATGAATATAATTATATATTATTATTATTTTTATTAGTATATTAATAATACAATTATTTGTGTCAGTGTACGCGCAGCCGCAAGCCAGTGCCGCCAGATGGCGACACTGTGCTGCCAAAATCAGTTCGAATCGCTTCAACTACGAAACTGATAGCTCTAATTGATAGTGCAGAACAATGTAAATTATCGGAGTCTCCGACGCCGTCACCTTATCATTAACTAGACATGTGCACCACCAGCCCGGAAGGCAATTAGATTAATGCACATCCATGCCACGCACTGCAGGCAGCCGACTACGACGTGGTTCCCGCTGCGCTGCCAACGCCGAAACCATTCGCAGATCATCAGTCGCAGCTGTATAACGTGTGGTTGAACCCGAAACATGGCCATCAAGAAGCGCGTCGTCAAGCGCATTGTGCGTAAGGTGATCTTTCTGGTACTGATCGTTGCCTTCATATCGCTGGTAACCACAATGATTGTGGAGAAACGTCTCAGCGGCGGCAACAAGCCGACGGAGGAGGAGGCGGACGAGAGTAATCTGGATCCGAACGGGGATCCCATAACGCCCGAGTTTCGTGATGTTCACGTACCGCCACTACGTCGTCAGGCTCGACCACCCTATCAGGATCGCAATTCGGTGCGTGAAGCACCGAAAGCAGCACCGGAAATATTGACGCAACCAGCCACGAATCAATTCAGGCTGCCGATGCCGCAGGGTGAACGCAAGGATTGGCATGATTATGCGGCCATGGCGGCGGATAAGCAACGCTCCGGGCTGGGCGAGCATGGTTTGCCGGCGAAAATCGAAGATCCCGCTGAGCAGGAAGCGGAACAACTCGAGTATCGCAGGAACGGCTTCAATGGCATGCTCTCGGATCGAATCTCTGTGAATCGCTCGCTTCCCGATGTGCGGCATGAAGAGTAAGTGTGGGCGGGATGAAGGCGTGAAACGCAATCAAGACTCAATTTTCCATTATGTTCTACAGCTGTAAATCGCGGCAATACCTGGCCAAGCTACCCGACGTGAGCGTTGTCATAATTTTCTTCAACGAACACTTCAAGACGCTGCTCCGCTCCATCTACAGCATCGTCAACCGCACTCCGCCCGAGTTGCTCAAGCAGATCGTGCTTGTCGACGATTGCAGCGAGTGGGATTCGCTCAAGCAGCAGCTGGACGACTATGTGTCGCTGCATTGGCCCGATCTCGTGGACGTGGTACGCAATCAGAAGCGACGTGGCCTGATCGGAGCTCGACTGGCTGGCGCTCAGGTGGCCACCGGCGAGGTTATGGTTTTCTTCGACTCACACATTGAGGTCAACTACAATTGGGTAAGTCGATTGGGATCTAAGCTTGGACAGATCTTAGTTACTACTGGGGTAACGTCTAAGTCAATCTCAAATCCTTTAACTATCTCATATGTCCCTTTGCAGCTTCCACCCCTGTTAGAACCTATTGTAATCGATAACAAGATCTCGACGTGTCCCATTGTGGATATCATCGATCACACTAACTTTGCCTACAATGGCGGCTACCAGGAGGGTTCGCGCGGTGGCTTCGACTGGCGCTTTTACTACAAGCAGTTGCCGGTATTGCCCGAGGACAGTCTGGACAAGTCTATGCCGTATCGCAGTCCGGTGATGATGGGCGGCCTCTTTGCCATCAACACAAAGTTCTTTTGGGACTTGGGCGGCTATGATGATGAGCTAGACATCTGGGGTGGCGAGCAGTACGAGCTGAGCTTCAAGATCTGGATGTGTGGTGGCATGTTATTGGACGTACCTTGTTCGCGTGTTGCTCATATCTTCCGCGGTCAAATGGATCCACGTCCCAGTCCGCGTGACTACAACTTTGTGGGAAGGGTAAGTACGGTTAGGTTGAGGTGTTAGGCTGCAGTAATTTTCTGATCCCTCGTCACGGATTTCTTGTTTCTAATTCCATTTCAATGATCCATCTTCAGTGATTCCACTTCAGTTATCCTTCTTTAATGATCCCACTTCATGGATCCTTCTTCTGTGACCCCTCTTCAGTGATCCCTCTTCAGTGATCCCTCTTCATTGATCCCTCTTCATTGATCCCTCTTCAATGATCCATTTTTAGCGATCCCTCTTCAATGATCCATTTTTAGCGATCCCTCTTCATTGATTTGTCTTTACTGTTCCCTCTTCTTTGATTCCTCTTTATTCATTAATTTTCATTGATTTCTCTTCATTGATCCCTCTTCATTGATCCCTCTTCAGTGATCCCTCTTCAATGATCCATTTTTAGCGATCCCTCTTCATCGATCCCTCTTTATTGATCTCTCTTTACTGTTCCCCATTTCGTTCTGTCTTCTGCACTCTTCACTGATCCCTCATTCTGGATGTGGCCTGCCATCTTTACTGATCTCTCTATCTTTCTGTTTCCCCTTAGAATCACAAGCGAGTTGCAGAGGTATGGATGGATGAGTACAAGGAGTACGTGTACACGCGCGACCCTACAACTTACAACAACATTGATGCAGGAGATTTGAGTCGACAGCGTGCGGTACGGGAGAAACTGCAATGCAAATCATTCGACTGGTACATGAAGGAGGTCGCTCCCGATTTCCTCAAGAAGTTCCCGCCCGTCGAACCGCCCTCGTATGCCTCGGGCGCTATCCAGAGTCTTCAGTATCCACAGTTTTGCATTGATAGCATGAATCTTGGGCCCAGCAATCCGGTAGGCTTATATTCCTGTGCCGTGAATCTCACGTTCCCGCAGTCGAATCAGTTCTGGGAGCTCACCGCCGATAGGGAGTTGCGCAAAAAGGGCGAATCTGTTTGCCTAGATGTACAGGATGGACACGAAAATGCGACCGTCTGGATGTGGGACTGTCACAATCAGGGTGGAAATCAGTTCTGGCATTTCGATCGGCATCATCAATTGATACGCCATGGTATAAACGCAAATGGCTGCCTGGAAGCCTTCGTGGAGAATGGCGTGGCGACGGTACAAACTAACGCTTGTGAGGAGGGCAATTTGCGGCAACGTTGGAGCTTTGGTCACGTCAACGAAGCCTTGCTCGATCGTTTCTTCGAGGGGCTGTAGAGCGGCTTCCTAATTCACTTTATTCACGTATGTATTTTCTCATTATAATAAAACGTTCGGTTTGTATAGATCATTGACGATAAAAGAAATAAAGTAAATGATTCAGTTTGTAAACTTAGGAAATTTCAATATTCTACGTGCAGCACTTGAGAGAGTGAGTTCTAAATGACTTTGGGTAAGAAACTTTTCAGAATTTTGGTAAAAACTTTAGCAACTTCTTGTGAAAGCTTTACTTGTTTCACCTTCAAACTAAGCAAGTTTGCGCCTGTTCAAAACTTACGAAATGAACATGAAACTGCACTATTTATCGAAAGGCAACTCATCAAGCAGGTTCGGCTGTTTCACTCACTCTTTGCTCGGCCGATGCGATGCACCTTTGGCAGCCATTAGTCTGTCATTTGGGTATCTCCTCCGGCTCCTGGACACCCCGCTCACCTCCTCGACTGCCAACGTGCCAATGCATCAAAGGCAAGGATGTAGCAGCAGCAGCAAATCGACTGCATTACTAAACGACTTTAAGCTGGCATCTTGGGCACTTTGAAAAATATTTGCAAGCAGCACGGGAAGCCAAGGTTTCCTTTTGGTTGCATTTTTGTGTCGCCTTTGGTTTTGGCCTTCACTTAACTACAGCAGCTTGACTGCTTGACTGCTCGACTGCTCGACAGCTGCTCGTGCATGTTAAAAGCTATTTAAATATGCTCTCTTTGAATGCCTTGATTGGCTGCCAGCCAGCCCGTTCCTTGCCAGACTCGTCCTGCTAGCGCTTTCTCCTTTCGTTTGGCTTTGGTTTGACTTGGCCTGGTCGCTGCCAAAAACCTCAAAACGCACTGCATCGCAGAAGAGAGAGAGACGCTGCCAGCGCGGCGCTGCTCCGGATGCAGACTGCATAACCTTTTTGCATGAATTAACCCTCTAATTGTCAAAGTGCATGAGTTTGAGCAGAAACGGAAGTTTCTTGGTAATTGAAAAAGGGATGCGTGGAAATGTTATTATAAAGTCTTGTCTTCTATAATTCAATTTATTTTGAGTTGATTGCGTTTAGTTTGACAGCAGTCAAATTTAAATTGTATATGCGATAATTTCTTGAAAAGTATCGATATGACAGTGCGATAACAGATGCAGAGCTTAACAGCGGCTGTGCAGTGCTTTGCTTACATTACACTGTTAATAGGAATACAGCAAAAACCTTTAAATAAACCTTTAAATTATTTAACAGTCTTCGAATACACAGCTTAACAGTGCCTTCAGAGTACCAAAAACCTTTAAATTCTTCGAGAGTACTCTGTTATTTCTGTTGTAGACATACAATGCTTAACAGTGACTTTCGCTGTTAATAGGTTTACAGAGCTCAACTGCGACTTAGGAGTATACTGTTAGCGTATATTCAGAACTTAAGAGCATCTCTTCTTAACTCTTTTAAAATTTGCACTTAAAACAATTTAGAGTACATTTTGTGAAAGTGAAAATGAAAAGCTAGAGGGCGCAAAGTACTATATAGTTATATATAGTATAATTGTGTAATAAATTCAAATGAACGACAAGACGGAACTGGGTCGTGCTAGGGTTAAACTAACCCTTAACTTGCTGCATCAACTCACAGTTCATCTGTTTCAAAGAATGTTACATCCGTGTGCACACACACACACTCAACACACATGCATGCAACCTGCCCGCCCTCGAGCAGACTCCCTGTTATCGCCTTCAATTCTCTGGCGTGCCACGCCCCCACTGACGCTGACGCAATTCGAAATGCAAAACTTTAATGGAATTTACGCTGTTGCGACAATAGTTTTCACCAACTTCGCCTGCCAACCGGCAACGTGGCACTTGCAAAACTTTATTCTAATGCACATTTTCCACATATTTGCCGGCACACTTGCGTAGTTTTTCTCGAATTCGGCGAGGGCACTTTAATTGATATTTAAGTACGCATAGTACTCGCTCTCCATTCTCTCAGTCTCCAACTCCCAACTGGTACTGCGTAATTGCCCGAGCGTCTTGTGCCCTCCAATTAGCATAGCCATACAATTTAGCATGACGCAAGTAAAGGCTGCTCCACGCCCGCTCACGGCGCCGCCCTTCCGTTTGTCCCACATGGAATACGTTTATTTCATGTAAAAATATTTCGTTGACAATTACACGTCGCCAGTCGCCCACACCAAAGCGTTTCTCTCAGTGTATGCCGTGTGTGTGTTTGTGTCTGCGACATTTTGCGATTAATCGTCGGGCTCATTAGTGGTGAAAATATTTATAAGGACCGCTGGGAGAACGCAGCGTCGCACAATCATTAAATATACATTGAATTCATTTCGAAATGTGTGTCTGAATGTATGAATATGTCTGTTCATGTCTGTGCATGTTTGCGGCTCTTAATAGATACGTCAGTCCAGCGAGAAGAGAATTTTACGTCATCAGTTTTGCGGTTTACTCAGTCGACCCAATCGCCAGAGTTGCAACAAGTAATGTAGTCGCCAACAACCCTATCAAATTTTACGCAGTTCCCAAAACAGTTCGATAAAAACTTATCGACTGTTATTTACTTATAACGCTTGTATATCGATATAACGATGGTTTCTTTCATGTTAACCAGAAGTGAATTATGTAAAGCTGCTGCACTGTTAAGTTCTATGTTAACGCGCTGCTATATTGCCGTGCAGACTTCAACTCATAGATAATTTAAATACAAGGAAAAGTTTTTCTAATAGGAAATAAATAATTTTAATATCAAGATCATAATTACTATATATGCTCGTGCTTGACATTAATCAACTGCAAAGTCCATTAGCTGCCGGCAGATTATCAAGATTATTGTCAGCGTTTCCCATGCTCTAAACTTAATAAAGAGTCAAACGACTTTCGATCATTAGTCAGAATAGTAAAAGCGCTTAGGAATTATCAAATATATAAGTAGCACGCAAACTGATTAATAGGGAATTTTTATGCGCTTTATAGAAAGAGCAGCTCAGACTAAGCACATTGAATGGATGCAACTCGGCAGCTGATAAGCTTTATTGAACACGTATTTACATAGATGTATATAATAACTATGTTATTTATATTTATATAGAGCGCATTGGATTGGATTTCCCTCAGTCAATTGCAAACATGCGGTCTGTGCTGCTGACTATTCTGACGCTTGTGGTAAGTGTATTGCGGAAAGGTCACGTTGAAATTGCAAGCAAATAACAAGTTTAACATTCGACATACATTCAGAGCCTTGTGAGTGCCCTAACCCCTCGGGATAGGACACTAATCGCCGAGATGAAACAGGCGGTTGAGAATACTTTGAGTGCGGTCGTGGTGGACAGAGTGCGGCACCTCGCTTCCATGGCCCGCCTAATGTTGCAGGCTCGTGTTGCAGATCCATCGATAATCGCCGAGTTGCAACGCTTTGTCGCGCAGGTGGAGGATAAAATGCAGAGCCAGCAAGTGCTGGATTCGGATTTGGAAACGTACCTCAACGAATATGCGCGCATCATAGATGCCGATCGACTTAACGAGGATCAGTATAGAGTGCGAACCAGACAATTGACGCGAGGTAGTTCGGATGCGCTGTACGCACGGGATCATGAGACAAATCTGCGACACTTCCAGGTGCTGTCGTATCTAATCAGTCCCAAGATACGCGCGCTCAGTCCGAGTGCGCAACGAAGCGAAGAATCACTTATCATGGCCTACAACAATTTCGCCTATGCCGGTCTCGGCGAGCCAGAGAAAAAGATCTACGATTTTCTGGTACTTCTTGACCATTATTGAATAAACAAGTTTAGTATGTTTGTTGATATTATTTTAGCAAAAAAAAAAGTAGTGCAGTTATTGTACATTTCGTTTATTAAATAAATTTTTATTATTTTATTTATTTATTTATTTTTGTTTTGCGTGTACTTATTTCTGTATATTTCCCATAGGTTACACGCAAACGCTGATAACGTTTTAAGGTCAAATTGTGGGAAAATACAACAGCAGATAACAAACAGTTTCCAGCCGGGGTTGAGTATGCATGTGTCACCTTGTGTGTTTCCCTTCCCAATACCCCATCGCCCGCTCCCGCTTCCGCTTTTTGCACAGCTTAATGAGTTGCTGTCGGCGACGGGGGGAGAGTCTGAGTGTGTTTGACTTTTTGAGCCGCTTTTGCGGTGGCATTAAAAAAAATCACTGAACAGTGCGCAAACAGTGTGACCGTGGGCTACAGGCATTATGGCCACATTAAGGCAACCGCCAGCAATGATCGCATGCTGTGTGCGAGTGTGTGTGTGTGTGTTTGTGGTTTGCAGTCAGTTTTTGCCTTCCCCAACCAATTTCGTTGTGCTCTCCGCTGTTCCGAGTTCCCGTTTTCGTCGCGGATTATTACAGCCGTTTCATTTCGCAGCCCTTTACCAGTGAGTGGTTTCCACTCGACTAGAACTGCGGGAACCGGCACGAACTGTGGCGGCGTGTCGATTAATCGTTGACTAAACTGTTGCCAGCTCTCTCTGATTAATCATCTATCGATGATTCAGCTACTTTTCGTTTAGAGTCGAAAACAACGTAATGAGTTTAGCTTAAACAGTCTTATTTGGGGGTGTTTTTAGCCAGAAAAATATATTACGCAGTCGTCGAACATTGAAGCACGTAGAGTTGATTAAACGCTCTGCCTGGGCACTTAGATAATCTATTTCGGAAAAACAATAATTAAAATTTCGCACGATTCGCTTTTCGATACAGTTGCCCGAGAGATAGAGACAGCATAATCGAGTGTAAATTCAAAATGTATAATCCTTGCTTTTTGTCTATGCAATGAGCAACATAAACCGCAACATTGAAAATTCATAACAACTTCATGTTTATTGTATTGCAATTTGAATTTGATCAAATTTCAATTTGCCAAACAACGACTGGAAATTAGACGTAGCAGAGAATTGCAAATGCCGGCGGAATGCAATTTGTTTGCAATATTAAAACACAGAAACTGAATTAAACCCGAATTCGATACGGCAATAGGCAGAAGGTAGATGCAGTGGCAGCAGGCAGCAGGCAAACTACCAAAAAGCAGTTAGACAAAAATATTCCTTGCCAAAACGTTGCTCAATCTCATAATGCCCACAAGAATAATCAAATTCGATTAAATTGTCAGTGAAGAGAAGAGCAGAGAAGAGAAACGAATGAAATTCATGTGACGGGGCTAAATGCAAATCGAATCGGGGTAGCAGCAAAAAGGCATTAAGAGAAACATTTAGGACAGTTTGAGTCGACTGGGCAATAGCCTGCAGTGGTTCGGTTTTGCGGGATTATGTGCTTAGCTCACTCACTCCCTGTTAACTCTCTGTCACACTGTTAACTCCCTGCCACACTGTTAAGTCCCTGCCATACTGTTAGCGCAATTAATCGGCGCGGCTTATCGCATTGCATACTTTTGTGGCGGTTGATCGATAACTTGCGCCATGCCTTAACAGCGTCTATGCAACACTGGACATTGTCTATCAATTTGCCATTCTAATATTTATTTAATAAGCAATTCCTTTCAACCTTCGTTTCGAGGAAATTGTATCGCTGCAGCAGCCGAAGCCAAAAGTCACAGAGCTTAGCATGATTTCTATTTTTGCATCCTGCTGCCACAGAAATCCCAAGCCAAGCCAGGCCAGGCGAGGCCAGGCCAGGCAGCTGGTATAACAATCAATAAGAAAACAAGAAACTGACAGACCATAGTATAGATGAGGTTAAAACGCAACAACAACTGGGCGGAAACGAAGCCAGACAAATAAGCCCAGTTTTATTATAGAGTAACAAAAATCTGAAGTCGGAAATGTGAAATCTGTGCGCAGCTGCCCCCGCTCCTGCACTTGCCTGCCCTCTCAACTGGCCCAATGAACTTTGTGGCCGAGTAGCAGAGGGCAGGGGCGCCACAGTTTTTGCCGGGTAGTAGTTGCTGCTGCTGCTGCTGCAGAGGCGACTTCAATTTTATGCAAAACAGGCAAAAAGTTCAGAGGTGTTGACCATGTTGCTCTGGCAAAATGCTAAGCGAATATTGAATTTGTTTTAAATGACAGCATAATAAGCTGGCAGTACCGAAAAACTTTTGGCAACTCGTAGAAGAGAGAGAGAGAGAGCTGAACAACAAGCAATTACGAATTGTCGAAAAAGCAAATTTCAAATGTGGCAAGAAAAGAAAATACATATAGATATGCATATAGATATTTATATAGTAGGTTTTTTAGTAGCATTTTTACAAATATTAATTTCTTGGCAGTGAAACTAGTTGGGCTTGGGTATGGTTAGTTAAAGATTATTGAATTTGACATGCATAAGAAGCCGACTTTCAAATTGTTTTATATTTTATATAAATATATAACACATGCTGCTAAATCCCCTTTGCAAATTGTATACTTCATCTTAAGAAGAGAATAGCAAATCGCAGACAACCTCGACTTGACGGGCAGCTAGTGCAGCATGTGAGAGTCTGGCTGGGAGTTTCTGGTCATAAATCTGGCCACGATACGGCTTTATTAAACGTGTGTGTGTAAACTTTGGCAATTGCTACGTGGAACATGGCAACGGGCATGCTGCGACCTAAAAATTCAAAAATCAATACGAGACAACGGTTAAAAAGAGAGAACGTGCAACGCTTACGGCAAACTATTGTGCACACTTTCGAATGGAAAGCATCGAAAAACACATAACTATTTTGCATAAAATAAAAGTTTTTCGGCTGCTCTACATAAAAAGGCAGAGAGCGAGAGGCAGATAGACAGGCTATTGAATCATACAAAGCACGTATGTCCTTCTGATCCACCGTGTGCCTACTGTGTGCGCCTCTGTTGTTCTTTTGTCTCGGCATTGTTGCTCGTTTGTTTGTCGCCAGGAGAGCTCGCAGTAACAAACTACGACAAAAACAAAGCGAAAGAATGAAGCAACAACAGAGAAAGAGAGAGAGAGAGAGAGAGAGAGAGACAATAAAACTTCTCGCACAGTGACCCAAATTTATGCAGCGGTAGCAAGAATTTAAAGAATCAAATCGTATGACAAAACGAAAAGTGTGGAAAAAAACATAGCACACTTTTCGGCGCTGGATTCGTTTTCGAGCCGACGACAACGCTGCACGTGCCCGGATTGGACAGAGCACTGCGAGAATTTGATGATATTAAAGTATCGCCTGGATATGCATATCAACGAGCGGAGAGGGTGGCTGTGAGTGGGTCAGGCGGTGTGGGCGGGAGGCGAGTGCAAGCAGTTGAGGTCTTTACTTTTTTTCAGTTCACTCTTGCATTCTGCTGCTTTGTGCACTGTCATTTGCTGAATATTCATATTTTTTGATCCCGAAAAACTTATGAATTATGAAATATGCATGCAATTGTCTCTCTCTCTTTCTCTCTCTCTCTTGTTGCCTCTCTCGCTCTGTCTGTGCAAAGCGAAGCGACGGAGAGCGAAGTGCAGAGCAAACAGTAGAGAAATTCCTTCTAGGTGAGATGTGAAAAAGAAACGAGAACTAAACTAACAAAATTCATAGAATTTCAAACTCATATGCCATGCACTCTTGCAACTGTCAGTTCTGCGTGCTTCAAATGTTTAGCACACACACACACACACACACACTGCCACTAACACTCGCACACACCGCAGCAGCTGCAGCTTGCTGTATTTGGGTCTTTTTGTGGCACACGTGGCGTATGC
This sequence comes from Zaprionus inermis, assembly GCA_018151445.1. NCBI lineage: Eukaryota > Metazoa > Arthropoda > Insecta > Diptera > Drosophilidae > Zaprionus > Zaprionus inermis. The sequence continues at coordinate 4,145,678 of JAECXD010001696.1, forward strand.
GTAATTGTCTGTCCGTCCGTGGTATGACGCGTTGTGAAATTAGGTGACACAATTTCACTTTTGTTTCCTTTCTCCTCGTTTTCATTTATTGTTCTCCGTTCGTGATGAAATTTAATATGCATTTTTGCCGTTGGTATTTTAAATGAGACTCGCATTTGCCATGCAAAAGCCTTAAATATTGCAATGAAATTCAATTCGAAATGTGTATTAAATTTCGCTGAATACATATAAAAATGCTGCATATGGTTTCGGTAAAAATGCTGCTGTAATTGTCAGTATATAATTAACATTAATTCTGGGCCCCAGCAATTCACGCTCGCATTCAACATTGGCCAAAGGCTCTTAAATAAAAGTCTTTGCACGGACTTGCTTTATCGGAATGCGGCGAAATGTTCGATAAGCTTTGTTTGCTCACTGATCGATATGTGGCTTACTGCAGCCCTAGTACCACTGAATATAAAACAAAAAGCTGCGAATGAGCTGATCAGCCCAATGTCGCCTTCCCGTTTTCAAATTGGGTATCGAAACTTAATATTGCAATGTCTTCGATAGTCTTTTTGTCTATAACTCTCTCGCTTGGCTTATCCGACTGCGAGATCGATAACAAAGCATTAAATGTGGCGGCTGATCGATATGTTGCTCTGCAGCCCTCGCTTTGTTTATCCCTTTGACTAAGCCCTGTCGTTTTTATAAGCTTGTTCATTATTCTACGTAAATGTCAAAGAAATGGCGTATTTTCTTGCCTCTACTGCAGCAGGAAAAAACCTTTAACGCTCTTTAGCCATTAATGATATTCATGTTGGCCATTTCCTGCTCTCTGCACCACAAATTTCTATATAAACTTGTCTCGTTTTTTGTGTGTGTGTGTGCAGCTTCTTCTGCTCTGCTTGTTGTGAAGGAAATAACTTACAATTGACCTCGTTAGCCGCTGTCTCATGTGTATGCCGCTTTATGGACCTCACTTTGACTGCTGCTTGCACCCGCTCTCGCTCTCGCTCTCTCTCTCTCTCTGGCTCCGGCTTTGTCTCGAGTATCTCTCTGCATTTTGCGTCTGTCGGCTGTGGTACTAAGCCGGCTAGTGGCTAGTTGGTATTAGTGTCGTGACCTCTTGACTATATCATTTCCTGCTCTCGCATGTGCCAAGCAAGCAGGCAGGCTGTGCAGCTAATGCTGATCCAATTACGTCTCGCAGGACGACGAGGAGTAGCCATGTGACCATGGTGTATTGTATTGTTGTCTCGCTCTTCGAAGAGACGAGAGAGACCTATTGCCCTGTACATTATTTCCATTTCTCTCGCTCTCTCTGTTTTTTTCGCTCTGGTGCAGTTAATTAAATTTAAATTACACAACGTCTGTGCTGTGCATGGCGGGTTTTAAAAGGATTCGCGCTCTTCTACGGATTGCTAATAAATTAAAAATGATTTTGTGCGTGCGAGCAGTGCGAATATGAAGTATACGCCGTGTGTTGCGTGTTCCGCGCTGGGCTAAATCAACGCACGGCAAATGCAAACTCCCCGAGGACGCATAACAAACAAGGGAGTAAAAACGCAACAACAACCACAACGGAATGTATAACTTGTTATCTTTTCAGCTTTTTTCCATCCGTATTTGTTTGTATGCAGTATGTATATATAAATAATATTTCATATGCCCCGTTTTCGGTGGTTCCCCAGTGTAAATGTAAACAAGCGCTTATCAACGCATGTGTATTTATAAGTGTGTATACACGTGCATGCCTTAGCTGTGTGTGTGTGTGTGTGTGTGAGCCTGTCAACTGTCATTGCCAGTCGGTTATGTGGCTTTTAGCTCAGCGAAGCCAGCGAGAGTGACACAACAACAACAACAACAACAACAACAGCAATCGCAAATACTGCAGCTCCGCACAAACATAAGTATAACAATAAAGAGGAGCAGAGCAAAGTCTACGTAGATACCCCTTACTCCGTGCATACAGCTAGCATATACCCTCAGTCTATATTCCATTAAGAAAAACCCTACTATGCCGTATATACCCTAGTACTCTATACACTTCCGCGCGCTGGCAATCTAATATACACTATGTACTTGTACAAGCTCATGGATAACCACTGCATACCCTATAAGCTGGCTGAAGACTACAACTATACCCGCTGCACAAAGAAAACTATCGATACTATCGTTTAAAACGCATTTGCTAGCTAAACTAATTCCACAATTTTCACAATTTTAGCTGAACCAAGTAATTTGGGCTTAAACTCTATGTAAACTGTATAAAAATAGCTGACAGTGTAGAAAAACAATCGATGTCTCGAAAGAACTTTTCAACTATCGATATTATCGATAGCCTCCTTCGACTAGGGTATACCTCAGTTTGTCTGCTCTTGACTTTTCAGCAGGTTTTTACCCAACTACAGCGTGGTTCCATTTTTTTTCTGCTGCTGCTGTTACCAACACACATTGCCATAAGCCGCAACGAGCAAATGTCATAACTACACATTGAGTGTGGTTGGCATTCCCTATCCTGTTGTTGCTGCTGCTGCTGCTTCCCATTGTTGGCCATGTGAAAGTGGGTTGAAGATTGCAACATTATGCTTTAAAAATGTCAGTGCACAAGTGTTAAAATCGCTCATCATTTCAACGCGCTGCAGCTGCGAGCGGGAAGCCGAGTTCAAAGTGGAAGTGGAAATGGAGAGAGCAGAGAGCAATGAAGGCGTCGCTATTGAACTTTATGGCACACGTATGTGTTTGTGTGTGTGTGTACACATAGCACACACAGATACACCCTCGATATATGCACACGTACGTGTATTTATATATAAACACGATTCCATGTGTGATGGCAATAGCAATTCGCTGTGTTATGCTGAGCTAAGCATCCTCGACTGGCAGCAGCTGCCACCGATTGTTGCGGCCTTTTAAGTCGGCTCAGTCGTATAAATTCCCTGCGTGTTTGTGTGTGTGGGTACGCTGTGTGTGTGAGTGTGTGTGTGGCACTGAAATAGCTTCGGCTGACAACAATTGTGGCAAATGTGACACATCAGCAGTGACAGCAAGGCAATGGCTGCGTTATTGGGCTGCCTTTCGCCGGCTTTAAGTCAATAAAACATATTTTGCAATATCGAAAGTGATTAAGTGGTCGATTATTGCAAACTATTCGCATTTACGTGTATAAATATATGTAAAATGGCGTTTTTTGCGAATTTGAGCTGCTTAATGTAGTTGGCAACATTGGCAAGCCCCGATGCTATGTTAATTTACATTGTTGCCAGATATCGATCATTTTCATAATTTGCGATGAATATCGCTTGCTTAACAGCAGTGAAATTAACAAGAAAGTGTTTAAAAATAATGTTAATAATATAAAATAAATAATTTAATAAATATATGTAATATTATAATTATAAATTAACTGTGCTATATCTCTCAAGTATCGATAATTTTAATAACATGCGCTGATTGCTTGTTGTTTAACAGCACTAAAACTTGACAGAAAGAGTTAAAAATAATGTTAATGAAATACTAATGAATAATATAAATTAATAATAATAATGAATAATATAAAAATAAATAATTTAATAAATATATGTAATATTATTATTATAAATTAACTGTGCTATATCTCTCAAGTATCGATAATTTTAATAACATGCGTTGATTGCTTGTTGTTTAACAGCACTGAAACTTGAGAGAAAGAGTAAAAAAATAATGTTATTGAATTAATAATGAATAATATAAATGAATAATAATATTGAATAATATAATAAATAATTTAATAAATATATGTAATATTATAATTATAAATTAACTGTGCTATATCTCTCAAGTATTGACAATTTTAATAACATGCGTTGATTGCTTGTTGTTTAACAGCACTGAAACTTGACAGAAAGAGTTAAAAATAATGTTAATGAATTAATACAATTAATATAATAGATATATATCATTATAATACATTTACTATGCAAAAACACTCATATATCGATACTTTTCACTTCTTTAACAGCACTGAAACTTAACAGACTGATTTGAAATCGATTTGAATTAAATGTAACTGAATGGAAATCCTGTTTACTGACTTTAATAGTTAATAAATATGTATGGTACATTAAATTTAACTCAGTTTGAGCTATTTCCCGAATATTCACCACCACTTAGCATCTGAAGTATTTCAAATATGCCATTTCCCTCGCGCTCTTCTCCCGCTTCGTCGCTAAATAACAGTTAGCAGTGCAAATGCCACAAAAGGTGTTTGCATAGCGCCAAACTAAAATATTTGATCGACACGCACATTCAGAAAAGTTTCCCCTTCCCCGTCCGCCCATAAACGAACCGCACCTTTGGCCTTATTGCGACTTGTTTCGCATGCTAACTACAGCCAGTTGGGAAACTAAATACAAAAAAAATATGAATATATATGTATGTGTATGTGGTATATGCGTCGTATTGCGCTTTATCTTCAGACTTAACCTTTGTGCGACAAAGCTTTTAATATGCAAATGACTAAATGAGCGGCCCACGGGAACAGTTTGAGCTTGAGTTCCTGACGTAGCCGAGTGTGCTTCTCGTTTGGCTTGGTATGCGAAATGTGCCTCGGTCAATTGGTACATTTGCACATTTCATTAGCGCGGCTAGTTGAACATGACCTCCCCAATGGCAGCCAAGCAGGCAGACTGCTCGCCCCCCATCACACCCCACTCCCCACTTTTTCTACGTCTCTGCCTGGCATTGGGCGTTTAACTAGCTGACGCAGCTGGAAGGCGCTTTGCTGCTTTGATGTTCAGCCCTAAACTTCGGCTATATGTGGGGCTATATGTAAATTCCCTATATATGCCAGCCGGGCGCTGGTTTCCACACTTCAACACACTTATTCATGCACATTTGCATATCATTACGGGCGTGTGAGTAAGTCTGTGTGTGTGTGTGTGAATTCCAAGGCGAACGCATAGTTTTCTTTGCCTGCTCCCTGCCTTGGCAGCCTGGGCAGCTCGTCGTCATCATAACGCCTAGATTTAAGATTATGAGCTGGCTGAGTTTTGTGGCTTGCCGCTAAACCAGGTTTCGGTATGTCAGTAAGTAAATCTGCGGGAGGCACGCTGGGAAGTCGTCTGCGGGAAACAGGACGCACGAGGAAGCAGGGGGCAGCAGTCAGGCAGTAGGCGGATCACAGTTGGGCGGAAGGTGTTGGGTTATTAACTTTGCATTCGCCAGAGAACTCCACAGACTCCCCTTTCCCATCTCAGCTACTTAAAGTGTCTTCAAGTCTTTTTGCTACGCCTTGACCTTGCTTGAAATATGCGGCAAATGTTTACTCAGGCTGAGCATATCAATTTAATTTTATGTTAAGGGCATTTCGTATTTTTCTATGCATTTTTAAATTTTCTGCTCTCTTGTTTTCTGTGTTTTAAATCTGTTCAAATAAATATGAAAATGAATTAAATTAAATAGCATTTTCTTTGTTTCGTGTTTAATAGCAGGTTAAGTTGGCTGCGCGGCGCAATTCTGCGTTGATCATCGATAACACGTTTAGTGGTTCGATACATTTATGCGGCGCTCAATTCAAATTCAAATTTGAATTCGAATTTAACAGCAGCTTAAGTTGGCTGCGCTGCTCGAATATACATGTTATTGACTCGAGTTATTTAATTTGCTCTTAATTAAAATGTAAAGTTTGCTAAAACGTAATACTTTCTGTTATTGAAAAATTATTTTGGTGCATAAAAAAGTCATTAAAATATCCCTGATTTATTTTGTTAGTCTTAGTATAATGTTAAACTCACAATCTTTTACAAATTACTTTCCTACTGCCGCGAACTTTTGCCCAATAATAAAAATTCAATTAGAACTGATTGACGCTATAAAGTCGGCACAATGCCACCGCTATCTGCGCAACTAAGCAGACTTTCTTTATTATGCCTACTTTGCCCCATTTCCCATTTTACTCCAAGACGTAATCCTGTCAGCATATTTTGCCTGAATCCGAAATTAGTTGCATAAATTCGTCCTTTGTGACTTTGACTGTGCTCTAGCTGGCACTATTGTTCGCTCAATTAAACATTATTGTTATAATCGCTAGCTCCCTGGAGCTGCTGGCCTCAAAATCCAATTAAACTCACAAACGGCAGCTTCGTCCGTCGGGCGTCGTCGTTCAAAGAATCCGTTTTCTACGTGACATATGCACAATTTAATTTTTTAATTGCCCGAAAAACTTGCCAGCTAAAAGACAGAGAGACTGTTGAGGGGGGATGGGCGGGGGTAGAGGCACTGGCATGTTGTATATGCTATGTATATGCTGTACACAGCCACGTCGCTAACCTTGAACCTTGACTGCTGTCACCAGCGGAGACGTTGCCGGAGCCGGAGCCAGCGGCAGCTCGAGACAATTCTTTGGCTTGTCTTTCGAGGCTGTATACAAGGACATTGTTGTCGTTGTCCTTTGCCTTGTCTAGGCTATGTTTTTCTCCCCCTCAAGCTCATCCTTATCCCCCCGCCCGCCTGCTGCGGCGTTTAAGTTGCGCTTTACACTAATAAGCAAAAGTGTCTAACGTAGCGTAAGGCAAACATTTCATTAACAAACACGCATAGTGTGCGGGCGTATGCGTGTGCGGATGAGCGTGTGTGTCTGTCTGTGTGTGTGTGCGGCATATACATATTGTAGACACCCAGCCGGTTGACAGTTATGTGTGTAATATTTTTTCTTTAGTCCAAAAAAGGGCTGTCTTCCTGCCTGAATGCCAGACTAACAGGCGCATGTCTACCTCTCCCTGTTCCACTCCACCCCCTCTCTCTCACTCTGTGTATCTATTCCACTCAGTGTGTGCTTTGTGTGCTCTGACTGCGTGTGTGTGTGTGTGGCTGTATGGGTTGAGGGTGTGTTTGAAATTTCATAATATCTTTCATTCCATTCTTTGCTTTACTTTATTTTAAGCTCTTTGCTTGATTAGAAGGTGTTGCCATAAATGTGCACGTATCTGCGAGAGTGTGTGTGTGTCTGTGAGTGCGTGTGTGTGTGGGTGGTTGTTAGATTCCAACATTATTCCGGCTTTTGTGTGTTTGCTCATGTGTAATTTACATTTACCCAAGTGCTTTACGAGCGAGACGACAAGGCGACAAGAATTTAATAAGACTCGAGCGAAAAATGTTTTTCAGCCCACTGTAACTGCTATTCATTCGTACATACCCCTAGTATTCATTCGCAATTTATTCATAAGTTCGACTACACAATAGTTATGCTGTGCGAGCGCTGTCTAGTGCGTACAGTGCTTGTCATTATATTAGTAACGTCTTGACGTGCAACTTCACATGTTTCTGCTTTTGCACATGCTATAATTATAATAATTATAATTATGTATATTTAAAATTCGAATTCAAGCTTTGAGTATACTTGAAAGCAGTTTTGCTTTCATATATATATATACATATATATTTTAACCTTTCTCCCACAGCTGCCAATTTACCCCTGCTCCTATCGAATTACCCATTGCTTTCACTTTGAATTGGCTTCCACTTTTCCTCTGCTCTACTTGACTCTTTCTCACTGTGTATCTTACGCAACATCTCTCTCTACCTCCCTTTCCCATCCCCTTGCTCTATTACCATTCCCCGCAAAGCCACATAAAACACTCAAAGTGCCGCTGCTGTTCAACGGGTGCGTTCAACTTTTACTCGGGTTCAGTTGCTATAAATGTCATTTTTTTTATCTGCTGTTGCTGCTGTTGCTGCGTCGTCATCATAGTCGATGTCTGGCTAAAAATAACAGTTTCTAGCTCGAAACTTTATTAAATATTTATAGAAATCTGCTGTCGGTCGTGCTGCTGTCGCCATAGCCTTTTAAGCTTGAACTTTCGTTTGCCCTAAAAAGTAGGCAACATTTCTGCTGGCTTGCCAAAGCTAATGGGCTATATTTATAGTGGGCGTGGCCCGTGCTTGCTGCCCAATTCGTGGCCGTAGCCAAGGGCACTGGCATTTGTATAATTTAATGTGTGTGCGTGTGTGGGCAACCGCAGTAGATCAAAGCGCGCTGGCATTTCGCAGTGGCCTCTGCGTAATTGACCGAAAGTAAATATATATATTTCGTATAAAGTATATAGTATGAATTTCAGATATGCACACATATTTGAGCTAGGGCTGTCTGTTAATCGAATGAATACAGCAGACACTTTACCAGTTTTCAGCGAGATTAAATCTCAGTTCTATGTTAAAATTGAATAATAAGTTAAAGTGAGTAAAAAGTAAAATCAAGTTAACAATTTTTTAATACTAAATAGAATAAAAACCATTTATTAATTCCATTTAAATACCCACAAAAAATTCGTAATTATATACAATGCTTTTTTTTTACCACTGAACTAAGAACATAACTGTTAAGAGAGCTTAAACTACAGTATTTTGAGTATTTTAAGAAAAGAAAAGAATTTTGAAATTAATTATGGCATACACAGTCGATAGAAAACTGCTTAATAATGCCAATAAAATATCCAAAATAAAAAAGTGGATTTAAACTGAAAATTAATGCTTTTTAGCCACTGTTTCAAGCTCTTTAAAAGTTTCGGCAAAGTATTCTGTTGTAGCGATAAATAAAAACTGAAAAACTGCTCGAGCATATTTCATTTTCAGAGAATTTATTATGAACTTGCGACTTGGCCGTAGTAAACTTGGCCCCGTCTATCGATATAGCAGCCGGTTTGAGCTGGGTCTACTACTACAACTGCTACTACTGGGCTGTCTGTTGTCTATATATAATAGCACTTTGCCAGGGCTTTGGGCGACTTTTAGCCGTCGCTGAGCTGGGTTAAATGTAGCGGAAGACCCTTAAGGCGACATGAGTAGGCGAATGTCCGCAGCAAAAGCCACTAAAAATAGATTAAAAAGACTGTGAACGTCTTTGGTCAGGTGGCCGACAAGCCAGACAAGCTGCTAAAGGCAGCCCCGTTTAGCTGGTAATATTGCCTGGTACTCGTAGTTTATTTAAATTAAACCTTTTACTACCAGTGTGTGTATGTGTGTGTGCTTCTTTTTCAATTAAGTTTCTAGGGCACAACAAAGCGGGCGAACAGCTGCTGCTTCAGCAGCTGTTCATAATGATTCCGATGATGATGACGATGACGAAGTCTAACAAATTGCAAAATCCACGTCGAGCCACACCTTGGGCAAACAGCTTCGACTGCAGCTGCCCGCCACGGTGCGTATACTTAACGCAAAGCCCTCAACCACTAAAACCACCTAAGGCAAACAGGCAACGGCAACGGCAACGGCAACGGCAACGGCAATGGCAACTCAGTTGCAGTAGGAGCAAAGCGTAGGCGGGTCGATTCGGTTGCCCAGACTTTTCCGGCCAACGTAGCATTTTATTTAAACTGCAGTTAATTTTCACTAAAACATTTTAATTGTATTTTTGTAATCTGTCTCCGACTAGTTGAACATGCGGCCAAGGCATCAGCTTGCCGTTTGCCAGACGACACGGCCGTCGCACAGTTGGGCGAAATCCGATGAGCATTGCTCGAAATATCCCACTAAGTCCAACTGCATGAAATTTGAATTGTAATATTTAATTTATATTTATTTATTTTTATAAGCATGCATTAAATTATTGAAATGTTAAATAACATGAGTAAATTATGTCAGCTTAACAACCTAATTAAGAACCCTGTAAAAAGTGCCATAAGTTGAGTTTCCTATCAGCCCCACATATAAAGCTGCATTTATATTATTTATATCAAATTTATTATGTTTCCATTATTGCAGAAGATTCATTATCTGCTTAATCCTGCTTATAAAATATTCCTAATAAGCTCTGTTCAATTTGGTTTATTTTTATAGCATGCACTTAATTTAAATTATAGCAACAATATTCTGTTTCATTCTGTTTTTATGTTTCATTTAGTAGATTAATCAAGATTTTCGCTGCATTAAATAAACGTTTATACCCGTTTATACCCCTGCCCTGCGCCTGTTCTGATTACTTTCAGAGCAACCCGAGTTCAATTCAGTTTGGTCGATTTACAGACCACAGTGCGAGCCATTTTGCCTTAGCCTTTTTCGGCTCGCTGTTTTTACAGCTGCGGCCAGAATGGCAAAGCCACTGCCATTTTTAATGCAATAAAAGTCAACTTAAAATATGCAAATTACGGTAGTTTCGAAATTTGTGCAGACTGCCGCGACTTGTGAGCTCAGCACTCGCCAGCGTTGCCACTCTTTCCACTCTCCACGCTCTACACCCCCTTTTGGACGCCCTGCAGCTGTCCAAGTTGGATGCGCAGCTGAGTTTCCCTGGTGCGAAATGTCATTAACATTTCTCCGGGCCATGGACTTTTAATTGTCTTCGGTCGGAGGCGCGCACTGGCCCTGCCCCGCCCTGACCTGGCCAAGACATTAATGTATATTAGTGTCGCAATAAATTAAAAGCATTTTCCTGTTCATATTTGCCACAGCACTTTCGCACTCAAATCTAATTGCAGCAAGACAAGCCAAGGCACAGTCCCAGCCAGAGCCATTCGAAATTGTCCGATTTAACGCTGCGCGGGGAGCTGCTGCATAAGAGCGTTCTGTAAGCAAATACGCACAAGGACCCAACACACAAATCCAGTTCCATTCACGACACATTCTGCCACTCCCACGTCCATCCACCGGTGCCTACCAGCCGCCCCCGCAGCGGCCCGTCAAATCCACTAATGAGCCGTATCGTGTTACTGCAGCGACGAAACTTTGGGCTGCCCTTTGTATTATTTCGGGAAGGTTAGAAAAAAAAAAAAACACGAGCGCAGACAAAGCAACACAAGGCATCGTGCCTCGAGGCTGCCGGAGGTGCTCTTGGTCCTTTGGCAATAACAAAAGCATCAATTCCAACAATGGGTAAAGCGAAGCGTCTGCAGGTCTTCAGGGGTCGAGGGATCGCGTGGTGGGTCGCGAGTTTTCATCGCTAAGCCGCTTAGCACAAGGTGTCAAGTTTAAAAATCAATTACTTCAAAGTATTACAAAAAGATTTCAGGCAGCCCGCCCCTGCCAGCACTTGGGCGTGTCTTTGGGTGTTGCCTGACGAGAGAGTGAAAAAAAAAACAATATTGGTAAACACGTAATGCGAGTCGCGAGCAATCGATGAAAGTGCTCGAGTGCCGAGGGCGCTAATTCCCATGACCCGTTCGCCTTAGACTGCTTCGGGGATTATTATAGTGTTGCTAAGGACAGTTTAAGCCATTTCCAAGGAATTTCAACAAAAAAGCTTCGCGAGTTTAGCAAGAAGTTAGCTAAAAATAAAATATATCGCGTACAATCGTTAATCGATAAGCTGCTGTTAGTGTTATGTTATGCATGCTCTGTTAATGTACAGCTAACAGCACTATGTTAGGTTAACAGTTAAGCTGGAATATGCTTATAACCACAGCTTAACCTCAAACTACGCAATTATCTCGTTCTCGCAGGCGGGGTGAACTACATAGGACACTCGTCTCGCATTGTTTGGCAGGCAGTTTCAGGCCCTATCGCGTGTTACTCTAGCGAAACAAGGATAGATCTGGCACATCGGTCATTGGGCCACCGAACACTCGTTTTACTCGGTTCGCGTTGTCTTTGTCACATGTTGCTGCCGCCCAAAAATTCATAGCATATTTTTAGGCAGCGCGTGCTCTGTTCAGGTTCACAAGCTTAATGGGCACGCACAAGCTACGCCTCACACTTCCGTTCCCTTTCGGGCAGATAGTGTCTACACTGCTTTGCCGACACATGCAAAGTGCGTTGCGCAACTGCTTGATTGATGAAGTTGTTCTGCAGTCGGTAGGCAGGCAGGCTGGCCGGCGAAGCAAACGAGGCGAACGGGAAGGAGAGCATGAGAACTGAGACCAGCCGAGTGTTTAGCACTAATGGCAGCTTAAATTAGATTAGAGCGCTCGCTCCGTTGTGGTGAGCATGGAGCGTGACCAACGCATTTGCCATTTCCGTTTCCCATTTCCATTTGAATTTACATTTTTATTTTGCCACACATATTTTGATATACATATTTTTTTGGCTTGCCATTTATTTAAACTATTCGCTTGCCTTCGAAAATATAACCCCTCCGCCTGCCATATCAAGTCAACTCATAAAAATCGCACAAAAACACATAAATAAGATTTATAGTTATAGTTGCCGCCCACACACAGCGAAATTCCTTGCGTGTTCAGTACGCATACGCAACGTGTGCAGCGCTGCCATTTGCTTTTGTTTTCGGTGAGTGTTAAATTAAACGTAAAAATCGTGCTAAAAATTAAACACAAATATTTGCTTAGAACCATTGAAATGCCCTGGCCGCAGGGTATACGAATGCGGTCACGCGGCTTGTTTGAAAATTTTTTATTTTTCATGCCATAAAAAAAACTAAATAAAAATTTCATAATTCACATTAAACGAACTGGAAAGGCATAAAAGTATTATGCTATAAAAATTATGGAAATGCATATGCTTTGCTCTTGTTTCTTTTTTGAAAGGGTATTTGCTGCTTACTTGGGTATTTTCTCTCTCGATTTTGCTGTCGTGTCAAAAAACTAAACACGAAAAATTTTATTGTTTGTTTTTCTGTTTTGGTACTCAGCAAGCACGATGGGTGAGTGTGTGTGTGTGGGTTTGTGTGGAATTTCATGGTTACAAATAGTTAATGTACAGTTAATTATTACATAATCACTCGTCCGCACGATAGCACACGCAGTGAAACCGGAGCAGGTCGGTCCTCGAACCGCCGAGCACTAGAAGGTCCGTTGACTCTGCTGTTTAAATTTACAAATGTGCCTCCTTCAGCTATAAATATTAATTATAAACCAAACACGAGCACGAACAATCATCATCGCCATTATGATCATTATACTCGCAACAGCAAAGAGTTAGAAAAGTCCACCTTGACCCACAACAGTTCCAGGAACTGTTTACAAGTATCCGAACGGGTTGAGTAAGCAGAAACTAGACTCGAAGACTATTTTGAAACTAATTTCGAAAGCGTACTGATTATAGCTGTAGCGAACCTGTAACAACTCTTTTATTTATAGCAAGGGTTGACTGAGTACACGATTCCCCAGTTAGTTGAACAACTATTAGGCGAGAGAGGGAGGCAGAGACAGTGCAGGGAAGACTAATTGCTTGGGCAAACTGTTAATGATCCTCGGATGAAAGTTTGAGGTTATAGGCCGAGCAACATTTGTTATATTTAGGTGAAAGAAAAACTGTATTTTTCTTATAGCAAATATATAGATATTTGACTTTGACTGTGATTTCCTTTATGCAACTGTTGTATAATAGAGTTGAGAAAGTTCCTGGTATATTTATATATTTTCTATTATAACACTGTTAATTTGCCTTACAAAGTTAGAGGTTAGGAAAGAGTTTTGTATAGCAATTGATGATAGAGAGACTAATTAAGATTGATTAGGCAAAAGGTTAATGAGTCCCAGACTGTTTAGGCAAAAGGTTAAATGAGTCCCAGGCCAACATTTTCTATATTTTGATCAAAGGAAAATTGTATTTGGCTTATAGCATATCCAAAATCCAAATACAGCTTAGGTACTCTGTGATTTACTTTATACTTTATATATATGTAACAGTAATAAAATGATAAAACTGTACATTAATAAGGTTCAGTAAGTTTTTGGGTTTATAAAAGTGTATATTTACATTCTGTCGTTTCTGTCAGTATTAATTTGCCTGAGGTTAGGAAAGTAACTTAGTTATTGATCTTATTAACTTGATAAATATAAAAGTTGTAGTAAAGTGCCATAGCTATAATTTATATAGTTATGCGATAGTCAATCAAATTTTCTAATTAGATGAGCTGCCATAAAAAGAGCACACTTTATCCCTGCCCGGCTTTGCCATAATTCCGACCAGACATTCGCCACAATAGATATCATTGCCTTATATTGCCTTTTAAATCGTAATTTATGCGAGTCTTTGTCTTACCGAATTTTCATGGCTTTTCTTTTACCAACCGCAGTGGAATAAAACACACACACACACACACACACACAGAGATTGAGGGAAAGGGAAAATGTCAACGTAAGCGCAATAAAAGTAAAATTCACCATTTGCTTGTTGCTGTCGCAAATTAAACCCGTTGGTCCCCGACGCCCTCCCCTCTCCTAGTTGCACCCCTCTCTTCGCCAGCCAGCCGGGCACAACCCTAGCACTTGCCCCGTGTATTGTATAATAATAACATAAAATAATTTATGGTTGTATGAAAGTCGCAAAAATGCTGCTGCTGCTGCTGCTGTTGGAAGTTTTTGGTTGCCTCGACTCGTGTGGAGCAGCTGCCGCAGTGGGCTGCGGTAGCGGGGCGTGTCAAGACGAGACTAGGCAGCTCTTTAGAATTTTGTAGCATGTTTTTAGGCGTCGCACACGCACACATGCACACGTACGCAATTTCTATGCCACGCAGCATCGCAGGCTACGAGAGAAAAACTTTCGTGTATTGTACGGATCCGCTGCTGCGCTTTTCCAACACTGCCGCCTTTGTAATCGGAACTCTGTTGCTTCCTCCCCCCATCCACCCCTCGACCATGTTCGGCCTCGCCCGCCTTCGGGTGCGGCGACTTGAAGGCGTTGCGGGCATTTTTCGGGCTTTTGTTTTAAAGCTTTCTGGCGCTTTGAATCCTTTTTGTGAATCTGAAGCACGCGCTGCATTTGATGTTGGCGCAAATTCACAAATTCTGCCCGCGCACACAAAGCGCGCGCTCGGAAAAATGCAGCAGAGGCAGCGACGCGACGCAGCGCGCGACAGGACTCTTTGCCTGCCCCAGTGTCGAGAGGGGGGCGGGGTGTTGGGGTTGGCGTGACGGGGCGAGGCAGCGCAGCTGCAGATTGTCCTTTGTGCCCAGGCACGTAAATTGTGCAGATAAGCGACGTAATTTGCTTTTTGTCTCGACACGCCAAGCGTGCCATAAGCAGCAGCAGCAGCAGCAAAATGTGCGGTATATTGAACCAAAAGATACTCATTAAGTTAAATGCAACGATGCAAATCACAATCGATAGTAACGATAGCTTACTCATTTTTTAAAACATCGATTGTTTCTCTTCACTATCGTTTTTTTTTTAGCTATCGATTGTTTCTCTGATTTATCTAGGGATTTTTAAGATTTTTCAAAAAGGATTTGCGCCCAAAAACGGTTGGGTTAGCAAAATTAATTAAAATCTAAGAACAAGTATTGCTTCGAAAGCCGTAATAATCGATAGTACCGATAGCTTGGATTCCAAAAATTGTCCTTAATCTAGTACTCAGCTGGCCAGCGGACATGGAAATTCTCTGCTGCTTAAGGCTGCCAAACTCCTCACGTCACAATATTTACAGGGTATTTACGGCTTTATGGCGAGCATAGAAAACGCAACACTTAAATACAAATTCACGGGGCGTCCAATATTCTTTCGCAGTCGCAGCTGTTGTCATTTTCCCAAAAGCACGAGGCAAACCTATTTTAAGGTATTCCGACCGCCTAACCACATCCTCCCCCCCAACCCCCCGCCCTCAAGCTGCTCAAACCCAACTTCATGCTTAATTAATTAGAGCCGCAGGTGGGCGAGCAAATCACCTGGCAGGCAGCCTGTCAATCCATCTCGCGGGTAATTAAAAATTCAATAGAATGCGACGAGTTGAAGCTGACGAATTCACAGCTGCAAAAAGTTTTCAAAGCCCGATATCAGTTAGTAGCTCGAGCATGTTATGTAGTTTTCCTGCGATTTAGAAATTCTCAGATATCACGAGAGCTGAGAAACTTGCAACAATCTGTATTCCCCAAGCCTTGCAGCTTCCTCAGCCGAAGCAATTAGCAAGTTGGCAAGTTGTTGTTATTGTTGCTTTTCCGTTTGTTTGCCCTGCCTGATGCTGATGAAAATCCCCATAATCCACTCACTATGCGGGTTCAACTCTCGCCGGAATGCACCTGTACAAAATAAACGCTTACTAGAGTAAAGAAAACTAAAAAAAAAAAATGGAAAAATAAACTAAGAAAAAACTATAGAAAAGCAGGCAGCGGGTTGCCCGCAAATAACAAACACGCGCTCATTTTTGCTGACAGAATTTCCGTCGTTCTTCCATAGTATATAGTATTTTTTCCGGTTTTGGGGTTTTTTCGCCGCAAAGTTTGTGCGGGTTGTTGCGGTGACGTCGTCGTCGTCGTCCCGGAGGCGGCAGCAACTGCTGCTGCACTCAACATGTTGACAAGTTTTTCGGTTGTGCGAACAAACTTGCCAAATGGCCAACTGTCACTCAGCCATTCAGTCAGTCAGGCAGTCAGTCAGTCCGTTGGGAAGGCAGGCAGGCAAGCAGTGAGGCAGTGAGGCAGCAAGCAGTGCGGCAAGCAGTCACTCAGTCAGTTAGTCAGGCGCTGTTTACTTTTCGTTGCATACTTTTAGGCGGCTGCTTAGCTGCAATGCATTATGCTTGCTGCCTGCCTGCCTTCCGCCTGCCTCACTCTCTCTCTCTCTCTCTTTTACGTTCGCTCGTGCTGCCTCTTCCAGATTTATTATGGCCCCGACGCCATTGCTGCTGCTGTTGCTGCTGCTGTGGATTTCGCCTTCGTGTGATAAAATGCTTGACACTTTTCTAAACGGCCAAAGTTTTTGGCTGGCAAGAGATTGTCGTTTGCTGCTCGCCCCACCCCCTCAGCGACCACTCGAACTTGGCCTGCAGCTAGCTTGCTCTCTCTCTCTCTCTCTCAGCTACTTTTTAATGCGTTATAATGCTTGTCTCTCGCTGCTGTTGCCCCCTGCCCGGCTCCTGCTGTCTGCTGTCTTCTGTCTTTGCAGTTTGTTGACATTGTCTGGCTTACAGGGCGCATAAAGTGGAAATGATTTACGCAGTTGCCCACTTGCATATGTGCGTGCGTGTGTGCGTGTCTCTGCGTGTGTGTGTGTGTGTGTCTGTGTGCGTGTGGCCCAAAGTGCCAGGCATAATAAATAGTCCAGCTTTCTGGCCAGGCACTTTTGTCAAATAGCGTCGAGCTACCAAAAACATGTGAAAAGTGTTTTGCCAAAAGTTACCTGAGCAACGGCAGAGACAGAGACAGAGGTACAGGTGCAGAAGAGAACAAAAGTGAGATAGCTGCAGGGCTTAGCGCTAACGGGACACAGTCGGACAGGCAGCCCGAAAGCCAACTGGAACCACCCGAAGTCAACCAGCGCTAAACAGAGTTAGCCAGCAGCAGCAGCAGCAGCAAGTTGCGAGAAGAGACTGGCAGAGAGTTGAGTAGGAAGAGGGGGGGGGGGTGTCGTATACTGTGAGCGAGTCGCCTGGCAAATGCAGCTGCCAGGTGAGCAACAACTTTTCAATCAACTCGCTCTTTTGCCGTTTGCTGCCTTGCCAGCTCCGCCTCGACTCGACTTTGTCAGCGAAACAATTTGCACGACGTTTAGAAAGCAATTTTACAGTCAATCTCAGCAGTAAGTGGACGTTGATTTTCGCAGTGCGCACAGTGACACCTCCCCCCTATGGAATATACCATACTAAGCTGTAAAATGGGTCAAGCAGTTAGAGTTGGCTCGTTTCGAGACTCCGTTCACCTAAATGCATAGACCTGCATATTGTCTATGATAATTCAAGCGAATATTTATCGATTATGCAACGATTAAAAACGTTTTCGAATATCAGATATTTAAGAAGTTTATCTATGTAGTTGTTTTATTAAATGTCTGTACGAACGCGTCGATCTCAGCAGTTATAGGAGTAGGATACACAAAACTTAGTGGGATAGAGCCTTGTTTGAATTCTTATATGATAATATTATATTTGATAATATAGGGAATTATTTATCGATATATTTTGAACATTTTAGAGCATTAAGAAGTGCATTTTGTAGTAAATTTTGATCTGTGGAACTAACTTTTCCCTATTAGTTTAAATTATTTTTAGACTTATTATTTCCTTTATTATTCAATGCATCTTTATGCATTTTTTATTTGCATGTCTGTATGAACCTGCAGATCTCTGAAGCTATAAAAGCTGGGTATAGGTTCCTCTCTACTATACCAAAAATATGAAGTCTATTTCAAATATTGTATGCCTCCAAGCCACTGCAAATGACAAAGGTTCTCAAATACCCATGTCTTTGATTTGCAATTTTATATTTATTTATGGTTTACAATGACAGTCTTCTCATCTGTCGTAAAACTAGATATTCCAAGGTATTCCCACTTCATTTTCACACAGTAAGCAAGGATAGTTGCCTACTGCATAAGCCAGATTACTGCACATGTGCTCAGGAACTGCTTAAGCGTTTTCTAGCGTTAATGGCGAGTTAAGCAGCAATAAAAGTAAAGCTGGGAAGTGGAGGAATAGCAATGGGTTGGAAGAAAGAAAAATAAAGAAAGGCAGAGAGCCACAGCCTGCTTGGTAACTCCGGAGAGAGACAAAGCAAAGTGCAGCACGAGACGGAATGAAATGAAATCATAAAAGACGCGACCACGTGCTGCGCCGGCCACGAGCTGCACACGCCACGCTGCACGTTGCCCTTTTAGCAGTAAATGCAAGACAGTTACCCGCGACGAGGTGCTAAAGTTTCGGCACAGTTTCGAGTTAGTTAAATATTTAAATTTATTTATTGGCCGCCCTTGGGCAGCCTGAGGAGGCGCCGCCTTGGAGGGCCATTTAAAATAATCAGAAAACAAAAAGCAGAACGCAAACTTACCGTGTGCATCTTTGCCTAGTCCAGAGCCGCCTGAGCTGCCCATGCCCATGCCCATGCCGAGTGCACCGCCGTGTCCTGGCCCATCCTGGCCGACTCCGCCGGACATGGAGTGTTGGTGCGCTAATGTGACCGGCATTACGAGAGCCGCAGCGAGCAGCGGAGCCATAAAAATTTTCCACATTGTTAACGTGGCCATTTGACTTTTATTGCACTTCATTTTCCTGCTTTGCTCCCACTCTCTCTCACTCACTCTCTGTCTCTCTCGCTCTCACTCTTTGATAAATATATATAGTATGTAGTATATATAGTTCTGTAATTTCTTTTGGCTGCAGTTGGCTTCCTTCTGGCTCCTCTTTCTGCTCTGCGCGCCGCTTGTTGATTTTAATTTGATGTGACTTAAGTTGGATTTGGTTTGCAGATTTTGCGAGGCTGCTCCTGCTCCTGCTCCTGATCCAGCTGCAGTTTTGGCTGGCAGTCTGGCTGCCAGTTTATGCTTCACTTCTCTCTCTCTCTCTCTCTTACTCCGGTCCACCTGCTCCGGCTACAGTAGTTGCTGCTCCTCCTTCCGCGCGTGGAAGCACATTTCGATTTGCCTCTGCCTTTGCTCTTTCGTTCTTCGTCTTTTACTTGTTCCTGCTGCACGAGCCCGCAAGAAAGAAAACCGGAAAAGAGAGAAAAAATTAAATCGAAAATTTCATCAGTTTCAGAGTGCGTTGGAAAAACTTTCGCGGCGCCGAATGTGGGCGAAGCTAGTTAAAAAGTTGAGGAACTTTGTGTTAAAGTCAAATTGAAGCCGCAATTATCGAGTTGTAAGGCGGTAATGCACCCACAAGTACGCACAGATGTGCCAATTCCCAAGTGAAGTTGCCAACCAGTCCCTTCCTCCCTCCAACACCAACGAAAAATAAAAAGCAGTTCGAAACTGACAAAAGTATTATGAAACTTGGCAACTGGAGGTAGATTATTAACCGCCTAATATAGATTATTTATGACAGACACCAGTCTATAGGTCTGTTGGGATTTTGGAATATTTTTTACCCACTTCCCCTAGGGTATAAGGTTGTTCCAGCCTTGTGCCAAAAGAATTTGCCTGTGGCAGGCGCAAGTGGGCTCCTCCGACTGTTTGTCTGTATGAACAGCTTGATCTCGAAGACTACAGGTGCTAGGGCTACCAAATTTGCTGACAATAAATCTTATAAATGCACGCAGATAGAGTTGGTGTTACAATTTAGATACCACGCACTTACACTCTCATAAATCGAAAAAAAGCAACTGCAACAACTGATTTTAAAGTTTCTTTTAAATTATTTCGTTTATGTAGTCTTATTTAATTCAATTTCTTTGTTGATATAATTTTTAATTAATTACTAAGAAACCGACTTCGTTTATTGTGAACATATAGTTGGAAATTTCGCTTTTCTTTTACAAAGTGCGTCTTACTTCAAGCCGTCGTGTATTAAATGCCTATTCCATTCAATTTCTCTGATTAAAGTGCCCGAAACAGTCTCAAGTGTAACCAGAAGTTATCTGAAACTTACTCAACATGCTGTATCATTTGTAAATACCTATAGCAAAGTAAGCAAACTCCCTCCAGCTATCTCATACCATCGCATATATTAATAATGTGCAGAGCCACACAACGCAGTCAGAAAATGGTTGAATTTGAATTTCTTGGTACTGCGCGTTTGCTTTGACTGCCGTGCACGGCGAATTTCTTATGGTTTCCATCGAGTACACAATAACTCAATGATATTTCATATGGGTTTGCTGCGGGAGGGAGGCTAGGAGGCTGGGGCGGGAAGGTTGCTGGTTGAGTTTGCTACTCAATGTAACATGAGACTTACAGGCAGCAGCTGCAGCGCCTTGAATAGCGACCTACCAACGCATCTATCTCTCTCCTCGTTTTGAATAGCCCAAGTAGAGATCCAACAGCAACCAACAAAAATTTACAATTTCCGGTGAGTCCCCAGCTACTTCCCCTGCACACTGGCAACCCCTTTCCCCACATTGCCATAGAAGATTGCCAGCGTTCGATAAAAAAAAAGGAAAAACGAAAGAAAACTGTGCGCCACGAGCAAAGGAAAGAGGACTCAAAGAGGATGCGACTGTCGACTGTTGCCGGGCAGGCAGAGGGAGATAGAGAGAGACAGGGAGAGAGAAAGAGAGACTGGGAGAGAGAATAACTAACATAAAAATTAAGGTTCCAAATTTGACACACGACACAGAAAAGGCAAAAGCCAGTCATATATCTTGTTGCTGGACGAGCACAGAAACAGAATCTATAAAAATTCTGAGATGCAAATAATAATGATTTGCAAATACAAAACGTAGCTGGATGAGAAGGGGCTGACAGGCAGCTCGAAGGTCGTCGGCAACAAAGGCGAAGAAGAAGATGGAAAAAGGTAAGAAAAAAGAAGGTGGCACGCAGTGGGAGTTAGGTAAGCGGCAAAGGTAGCGCTAATAAATAGACACACAAAGGCGGATGCCAAGGCAGGTTGCAACAGATACGACTGGCAAAATGAAAAAGGTTCCACAGACTATGCTCAGATAAGACTCTGGATGGCATCGAGCAGGAGCACAAGGAGCAGCGAGTCCACAGAGTCGGCAGCGGCAAATCAATAGAAACGCAACCTGGGCAATTTTTAAGTTTTCCTGACCTTTTTTTTGCGATGCCCTCGACGAATCGAGGGTAGCACAGGTTGTACACAGGGTGTGCACAGGGTGTTGTTCAGGTTTCGGCTCACACCTTGAGCAGGCTGTTCTCCATTATTCTGTAGTCTGTAGCGTATTCACTATTCGCAATACCCAAATAGACTTGACTCTCGAATTTCTCTTGTTTCCACTTCTGTTTCCATTGTCATTTTGTCAACGCGCCCGCCGAGTGTCGTCACTGGGAATGAAATAGGATGGCTTGGAGAATATGGAGAATAGATGTGGGCATGCGGAATGGAAAGGTGGCATGTGGGAGCAGGGGAATAACGATAAGAATGTAAGACATTGCAATAAGCGACCAAATGGCCATGAGATAAAGCGAGCAGGCGCAGGCGAACAAAGGAATAAGGTGGCAATGTGAGAGCAATAATAATGCGACAGCTGATAACAACGATGATGGTGATGAAGCTGATGATGATGATGCGGATGATGATTATGCGGATGATGATGATGTTGGGGGCTGATAAAACTAATGGGCCGACGGCAATTATGAAAATGCTGTTTAGGTTTTTAAATATCACACAATACGGGAATAAAAACTGAATGGACAACTTGAGCTGCACTTGAGCAATTTGCGCACAGTCGAGTGCGCACATTAACCCAGAGAATAAACACACTCACACGTACACACACACTAGCACATACAGCGACACAGACAATCACATAGGGAGCGAGAGGGAGTGAGAGATAGCTCGAGCTCAAAACAAACAGCACAACAAAGAGCGAGGCAAAATCAACATGGCGTACTGGCGCCGGAAACGGAAGCGTCGGCCGGTCGAACGACCGACCCAACGACCGATAGACAAACATTCAAACAGCAACAGGAAGCGGGGAAGGGAAAGGGGAGGAGGGGCAGTTGAAGAGGCAGAGTATGGGGGCGAACTGACCAAAAATATGTGGAGGAATACAAACGAGACTCGCATACGCTTTCCATGCGCCAAATAAATCGGATTAGTGCGATATGCATGTATCGATAAATGTGTATAGAAATTTAAATAATAAAAATTAATAAAATATTTGTGTTTTTTTTTTTAAACTAGAAAAACGGCATTGGAAACTATTTATTAAAACTGCAGAAATTATTGTCTATAATTGTGGCAAATGTGCAAACATATTCACGATTAATCAATTTATTAACTGCGTAAGAGGGACTATAAAAATTAAAAATAAACTGAAAATATTTTAATAAATTCCTATAAGTATTTGTAATAAATCTGCCTCGCTTAATTACTTCAGATTTATTTCGCTGCAGCAGCTATTGGGCAATCATTAAGCAAAGACTTAGAAATTGTTCATAAATACCATAAATACACTAAAACTAGAGACAAAGCTTTTGCCAATTCCAAGCTACCCTAAGCAGTTAAATTATGCCCTTATATTCGTTGGAATAAGACAGTGAGTGGAACGTGGCAACATTTGATAGACACATTTTATTGCACGAGCAGAGATGCAGAGCGAGCAGGAACTTGTCGAGGCGGCGAGCAGTCTGACATGCAGCGCACATGCCATATGAGTGTGTGTAGGTGTGTGTGTGTGTGCCACTCTAGACAATGGCTGCCCGTCAATAGCTGCCTCGCCGTTTCCTGCCCTTGAACACACAGCTGAACCCCGCGCAGCATCGTGTGCTGCCTCGCTAGGACTGCTTGTTGTACTAGTTTATTATTCCCGCTAGTCTCATTCTTTTCTATTTGGTCTAAATAAATTTTTATCATGTGCAAAAGTGCGGCGCAAGGTCCAGCCATGCCAGCAGCAGCCAGGACGTGGACGCGGACAAAGACTCCGCTCCAGTTCGACTGGGGCAACGGGCATCGCTCGCATCAGTCCATCATGCCGTGCAGTTGGCTCCGTCATTCCGGGCGTTATTCATTTATTCATTCACTCCACTCGGCTGCGCTGTTTCTTATGGTTTTTGTGGTTATTGAAGCGATCATTCGGAACATGCACAGCATTTTCATGTTTGTTATTTTCCCTTGCATTCTCCGCTTATCCGCTTCTTCTCTTTGCCTGCTGCCTGCTGCCGGTTTCTGCTTTTATTGTTGCGCTCCCACGCTCACTCCCTCCCGCCCGCTTGGGTCCATTATTAATGGCCAAAACGTTTAATATGCGAATTTAAGAAAATTACTTTCATAACACGACATTAATGGCGACATATAAATGGCATTACTCGCCCTCGTCTGCCCCCTCTCACACGCCCTCTCACTACTCCTCTGCCCCCGCCAGCAACACATATCGAAACTTGCTGCTGCTCTGCTGCTGGTGCGAGCTTATAACGCATATCTGATTTTTAGTGTCGATGAGATTTATGTTTCCGCTCGGACACTGCTCGAATCGAATCTGGACACTCGGGGCGAATCGTTTGTTCGCTCGTCCGCTCGTCCACGCGTTCGTTGCTTGACTTATGGCCGGCGCTTAAGCCGCGGACTTTATGTGCAGCTGCTGCCAAAATTTATGCTCCGTCGCAGATACTTGTATATATATAGCGTGCATATAAATAAACACATATGGCGAAATCGGAATTGGATGAGTACTTCGCTTATTTATTGTCTGTACTTGCTTGACCAGTTTGTGTGTGCTTGCGGCTGCGCTTAAATCGATTAAAATCACTTTCAATATGACGCTGCAAAGCTGTCTATATTGCAGCGCAAAGATTGACTATTCCACAGGCTGATAAGCATCAGATCAGCCAGGATTCATTTAACTAGGGCAGCACGAAAGTAGGCAGCAGCATTTTGTGGCAGGGCAAATGTGTTTAATTTAACTCGCTCAAAAGTAGGCAACATGAATTTGCACAACCCGAGCTTCACGCAATCGAACATTTAACGTGCCTAAAGCATATTTAACTACAGCCGGCCGAAAGTATGCAACACAAATCTGCACACACACAATTCGCTTGTCGACAGAGGGCGCCAACGCACACATCAAATCAAACAGATGCCCCGCACAAGACCGAGACAGAGAGAGAGAGAGAACGGCAAATCGACTGCGCCTGTTTCAATAAACTTATGCAAATATTCAATTTGAGGCATTCGTTTCTCACATTTTATTTATCATATTTTTGACAAATGATAAGGCCAAACAAAAAGCAGGCAAACAAACTTTTCACACCCAGCACAAAAAGGATGTCCCGCAGTTGCTTATCAAAATTAAATGGAGCCACACGGAGGGCGAGATGTGGAGATGGAGCCGAGCGAGAAGTCATAATGGCGGAACTGCAGAGGTCTAAAAGTTTGAGCAGGTTTTCATCATGCAGGACGCACACACACAGGCAGCGCACGTTGAAAGGACTGCGAGAGCTGGTGGCGCCTTTAAAAGGAGAAAAGCCCAAGTAAATTTCAATTTAACCTTCATCGAGCAAAACTCATTTATATTTATAAATGCGCCGACAACGCAGCGTCGAAAACAGGAAACGAATATAAATAAATGCCCAAGTGAAGAGCGAGAGAGAGAGAGTGAGAGCGAGAGGGAGTGAGCCAAAGAGAAACACAGGCACAATAAATAAACGTGTGGCCATAATAAAAAAGTAAAGGCAGAACCAGAAATACAAATGCAGCAAGGCAGCGCAAAACAAACACAAAATTCACACAGCAAAGGGGAAGGAAAAGAAGAGCATAATAATAAAAATACATAAGCAGGCAGCGGCAAAGGAGCGACAGGCCAAAGGGATAAAAATCCATCAAACTTGCAGATAAGCCGAAAGACGAGATGAGCTCGCTGGCCCCAGACACATAAAGGCGGCTACGTATACGATATGCCCCCCCCCACACACACACACACCTACCGTAATGCTTCATTTTGGTTAATATAACAGACTCATTATTGCAAAATACACGTACACTAAATGCAAAAAGCAGACGCCCCCAAAGGATAAATGAACTGCTGCCTGGGTCAGTTCTAGCATGATTAAAAAAAATAAGAGTAAACTGACTGCAAAGCCAGAAGACAGTGAAGGAAGAAAGAAGTAGCAGGTGAAACCAGTTCCGTCCAAGGTAAGCTAAGAAACCGTCAGCCACATTTCCTGGAGAGCTTGAGCTTGAGCTATTCGAGGTTTTCTTGAGTTTAACAACAGTGAAGAAACACTGCGAAGCAGCCAAGCGGAAATACCAAATGCATTTTTCAGTTAGTTTGTATTTAAATACCTTTAATAATTTAAGCTGATTCCATTGCATATAGTCAGCCTTTGCTTTTGCAATTTTAGAAGTATATAGAGGGCATGTTCTAAAATAAATCTCAGTTTGCAATAACTCAGTTTGACTAAACTGCAAAATAACACAGAAGTGCAAAGAAAAATCCGCATTGCAGTAACTTGTTTCTATTGAAGTTATGTGTATATAGTTGTTCGATTTAATTTAAATTTTCACGAGAGTTTAAAGATATAATCAGAATAAGATAAGTTAAGCTTGATAGCAAATACCTTGAAAAATAATAAACATTAATTAAATCTGCACTTTGGACTGAATCTAAAACTGAGACCGAGACTGAGACAGAATTAAGTATAGAATATATAATGTATATTTTATGGAGTGCAAGATGTTTCCCTGCGGAAACTGAGTGCACTTGCAAATTAATATACCCCTGCAGGGTATTCAACATGTTATAATATCATTATAAAGTTATTACTTTATAGCATTGCTTATGCTCAACCTTCAATTAAAATATATTAAATATATTGAAAATATTTCTGAATTTCACTAAAAGTGCCATGCTCTTTATTTTTAATATTTTAAAAATTTATATATACATTTAACTCACAGTCAACTCGCAATGAATAATTTTTAATATTTGTAAATATTTTTAATTTATTTTATGCGTCTGTTTTGCTCTCGAGTACTGCGAAGTAAATTAAATGCAACATTTTTTATGCTGCTTAATTTTCGGGGCTCTTTTGCAGACACACACACACTCGCACAGAAATCAGCCGCAAAATACTTGAAATTCCCGACAGCTGCAGCTGAATTCCTTTCGGATCCGTCTGTTTCCCGCTCCTCCCCCTCTATCCCCTGCTCAGCTGGCAGATGGACACTGCGCTGTGCGGGAGTTTTATGTGCTCTGACGGCTTGTTGCTTTTTCCGCTAACTCATGCTACCTGCCACAATTGCTGCTGCCTGCCACAGTTATTATACGTGTTGTTGTGGCTGCTACAGTGCTGTTCAGATCGATTACCGTTACAAGTGCCAGATACTCGAGCGTAAAAACGCAAACGCGCACGTGTCTACAAGTCGCATTCGCCGCCGCCTGCTGCTGCTGCTGCTCCCCCTGCATCCCTTTCCCGCCATGCGCTGTCTGTCATTAGGAAGATTGATTTCAAAAGCGTGGAACATTTTTCCGCCATTGTTGTGGCAAGCACACGCGAGGGAGCCCACACCCCACACCGCACTCCCCGCTGCCACTCCCGCTCCCGCTCCCGCTCCTGTTTGCCTTTGTTCTGTCAAGCGGAGATCATGTTGATTATATTTGCTGCGGGTTTTGTTGCCAGGTAAATACAAATTTAATTCATTTCACAACACACGCGCAGCGCGGCAAAAACTTCAGTGTAAAATACGAAAAGCAGGGAAAAATGTTTCCATAATTTCTCATGCAACATTAAAGTTGTTTAATCAACTTTGCGTATTGTTTTTTTTTTGTTTTTTGTTTTTTGCTTTCCACTTTTATTTTTGCATTAACAAGTTCTCATGCAGTTTTCTGTGCGCGCACAAATATTTGCTTATCAATTTGCTGGAAAAGCGGGTGAAAATATATGTGTGTGTGTGTATGTGAATGGAAAATCTACATAAAAAAACGTAAAACTGCTGCAAAACTTTGACAGCTTCTACCTAACTGACACACACACTCCACTCACCCACACACACTCATTCACTCGCACACTCACCCACTCGCACACACTCCTGCCAGCCTGCATTTAGCCCGCTAAAAAGTACATTAAAATCACATTAACCCGTCAACGGTTAACGCTGCGTATACGTAACTTTTGTTTATGCGTTTTGCTTAATGTTCTTTTGAAGCACACACACGCACACGCACACACGCAGGCAAATAGGGTACTATATATATTATATAGAGCGCCTGTCTGTGTGTGTAACTAACCCCGGCAGCATCTGCGCGCGACAACCCTTTGGGACAGACATTTAAAGGCCTCAGCTCGACGTATCTGTATCTGCCGCTGCTGCCGCCGCCGCTGCTGCTGCTGCCTGTCGTAATTGGCTTTTCGCTATAAATTTCAACAATTGTTTGGCACACATCGCGCATACGCCCCACGCCCCGTCCGCCCGGCCACACAGCCACATTGAGCAGCGCAGCGGGAAGCGGGGCTGGAAATTGTCAAAATTCTGTGGACATTTGCCGTCACAAGCAGCTTATCAAAAATGCAGCATGCGAATTTTGTAACTGTAGCCCGCCCTTCAGGCGACCCTTCCTCCGCCTCCGCTTCCCATTCCCATTCCCACTCTCCCTTCGGGCAGCTCGTGCGTGTGCTGGCCAATTGCTTGGCCGCTCATTTGGGCAAGTCTAACTGGTTATTCGCTGCCCCATTTGCATATTTCAATTGTGAACTCCGGCATCGGGAGCAGGAGGCTGGCAGGATCTGCCTGCCTCTTATTCTTATTTATATAACTAATTTATTTACTTAAACTTTAACTAGGCAAAAAGTAGTTGAGAGCAGCGAAGCAGCAAGAAAGCAGGCCAGGCAACGCGACTAATGAAAGAGATGGAAAGCAACAGCAGCAGCTACATACAAATTTAATAAACAACTCAGAGAGCGAACCGTGTCAGCTGCTTGAGATTGGCAGCCCTTTGCCCTGTATTTCTGGCTGAGCAACTCAGCTGAAACTGAACTGAAACTGAACAGAAACTGAACATAAACTGAACTGAAACTGAACAGAAACTGAACAGAAACTGAACAGAAACTGAACTGAAACTGAACTGAAACTGAACTGAAACTGAACAGAAACTGAACAGAAACTGAACAGAAACTGAACTGAAACTGAACAGAAACTGAACAGAAACTAAACTGAAACTGAACAGAAACTGAACAGAAACTGAACTGAAACTGAACTGAAACTGAACTGAAACTGAACTGAAACTGAACTGAAACTGAACTGAAACTGAACTGAAAGATTAAATCCTCGAAAGTCTAGCTTGCATATTGTACTAGCTGAGACTGAGACTGCAATGGAGACTCAACTATAATGCAATTAGTTCAGGGATTATTTAGTAAATTGTATCCAAAATATAAATTGTTATTAAACAAAACCACAAATGCATTTATATCAAATATCCACACATATTCACAACAATTAGGCTAACAAAATCAAATCAAATTTCTGAATATGACTTAATTTATTTGCATTTATTTACATTTGCTTGACAAACAGCTTAAAGTAGTTAAAGCAATTCATATTTATTTATTCAAACAACTCTTGTGATAAGAAATGGAACGAATAGTAAGTAAAGTAAATGCAAATATACTTGTATTGATTAAAGCATAATAAGCACAACAAGGAGAGTGACAAGCCTGAGCAGTGAAGCAAATAAATCAACAGAGCAGAGGCTATTTTGTAGGGTATACAAAGACGGCTCCAGGCAGCGCCTAGTGTGTTATCTTCTGCCCAGCTTCCGCTTGCGCTGTCTCTATCTGTCTCTCTCTCTCTCTGTTGAGGCAGCACAATGAGGCACAAGAAGAGCAGCAGCAGCAGCTCTAGGAGTAAAAAATAATAATAAAACAAGTAAATAAACTTTAGGTGAAACTTTTGGCCAACTTTCTGGCAGTCAGTTGGCGCATTTTAAGTTACGAGCAGCAGCCCGGCAACGGAACTTGCTAACTTGGGCCAAAATGAGCGTCAGAGACGAGGGGCAGCGCAGGCTCGACTGTTTAGAGAGGGGGCAGGGTTGTTGTGTGTGCGAAAGTGAAAAACTGGCGCAGCGAGACAACAGCTTAAAACCGCAAAATATCACAGCTACCGCAAAACACGCTAAAAGTCAGGCACTTTAAAGCTGCCGCTTTCATTACCCTCCGCTCCTTCCTGTCCCCTTCCCTACCCCTTGCCACGGAGAGCAACCGACTCACCTGTTCAACAAATTGAGCTTTGCTCTTCGAAGTGATATTCCCAAGTTCTTGCAGCAGCAGTTGTTGTTGTCTCAGTTGTTGTTGTTGCTGCTGCTGTTGTTATTGTTTTGTGGCAGAGTTGCTGCTGGACAGTGTCACGCACAACGCCACAAACATGGCCCGAACTTTAGGCCACGTGACCGAACGGGCGCCTGAGCCGGCACAGGCACAGGCAGAAGCAGCCGCTTGGCCCACACGCACACACACACACACACACACACACACACTTATGCGAATCACGAGACAGCAAAAAACACTTGGCAATTGTTGCAGTTGTTGTTGTTGTTTACACGCTTAATTTATGCCAGCCCGAAGGGGGCGTGGCGAGAGGGTAGGGCAATTAAAGCGACTGGTCGAGGGGCACGTGCGTCTGGCTTGCTTTACGCTAGTCCCAGCAGCTCAGCGATGCCAGCAGCAGCAGCGATGGCTGCACGCAAACAACATTTCCCGTTAGCCATAAACCGTTGCCCGTTACGCGCACTGCAAGCGCACACTAATTCAATTCGACAATTCGACAATTCGTCAGGTTTTTTATTGGCGATTTTGCTGCTGTTTTGCCCCAATTAGCACGTTGACAACATTTGCGGCAAGCGCTGCTTCGATTGCTGCCACCGTTTCTCGTCGTCGTCGTTGTCGTTGTCGTTGTCGCGTCGTTTCCGATTACGAGTTAACGCGATTTGCGGCCGATACAAGCGTCAACATATTTGCATACGTACGCAACACTCCGACGGCTGAGCTACAACTAACGGTAACACGCACAGGCAGCGCTTCGTTTGCCCAGCAGCAGCAGCAGCAGCAGCAAGCGAAGGCGAAGGCGAAAGCGAAGCGACACACGACACGCAAGACACGACGCAACGAAGACGACGCCACATTGCGACAGGACGACACGACGAGGCCGGCGGCACGAGTGCGCTGAATACGAGGCGCAGGCAGAGAGCAACCCTCGCCAGCTTGTGCTCTCTGCCCAGCGGCAAACAGTGTTGCCCTGCGGCAGCACGACGCCAGACAGTATGCAACAGGACGAGATCGGGCAGCTGTCGTTTGCAGGCGCATTAGATGCACTAACGTAATAGAATTCTAAGCATTTCTATGACAAATTAAACCAATGCAATATCTATTAGCTTGGCTCATAAAAAAACATGAACTAAATTGCGTTTTATTTGCATTTATTTAATGTTTTTTCGCTCAAGCCAAATTTACTATGATATTAATTGCTGCCTGAAAGTATGCAGTGTTTTGTTGTCTAGCTATCTGCCCACACACGCGTAAAGCGCCATCTGTGCGTGAGTTCGGCGTGCGCTTGTGACTTATACTCGTGTATAAGCGCACGCCAAATAGGCATAAATGGTTGCTGTCCACGCTAAGCGGTTGCTGCATTCGAGTTCGAATGACATTTTAAATTATTTCCTATTTATTTATTGCGCTTGAATGCAGACTACGATTTATTTGTTCAAAGGTTTTGCTTTCAAATTTCTTTTCAATTGAACTTTACAATTTTTGCTTACGCACAGCCAATTAAGGTGCGATTTGCAAGTTGTAAAATTTGTGCGCTTTGGTATTTGTTTACATTATTTGATATGTTTGCCTCTTCCCCAACACTTTGCTGCAATTATTCAAAGTAAAAATTGTCATCAAGACGCCGGCCAAGCTGCACGATAAGTACCCTGCCAACGAAGTGCATGCTGGCTTGACAGTGCGTCGCAGAAGTGCATGCACACTCGCTTCGAATAAATGCAAGAGCGAAGCTGCTCGGGGCGTGCGTTTACAGGGTGCGTGCAGGGTTAGGCAAACCGAGAACTGATTGCAACAAAATGCTCAAACACACTCAACGAAATTGACTTAAATAAATAAATGACATAAAAACAAAGACAAACACATGCAGTGGCAGGGCGTGGTAGTACCAGGGGGGGGGATGCGGAGTGTTGGCAAAGGGCAAGCACACACACAGACACACACACACAGAGCACTCGCACATGGATACAAATAAAGTGCATACCAAGAATGCAAAAGTAAATTTACAACTGAGAAATGAGCGGAGATAGTGCAAGCTTATCAAGTAGTGGAGCTAAAGGGGGGAAAGCGATGTGCAGGGCTGCGCTCGGGGAGGCGTGGCAACTTCCGCTGTTGTTCGCTTGTCGTGCAACATTTTCATTGCGTTCGCTGCTGCAGTCGATGGGCGACGCGCAAAAAAACAATGACAACATTTAGTAGCTCATCCATTTTCATTTGTATTAAGCAAAAGCCAAAAGTGCCTCGAGACGCGGGCTGACAACTTTTCGCAGTCAGCTACAACGGTAGCAGGCTGCGCTTTGCTTGACAACCAGCTAAGGATTGCAGCATGCAGCTATTCCCCAGACCCCTCCACCCCTCCACCACTCCCTTCTCCCAGCTGCACTCCTTCTGCACGCACACCCCCTCCGCAGCCTGCATTCCCCCCCAAGCTCGTTAGCGCAGCTGCCGAAGAATTTATCTTATTTCTCGTGCCACTCGCAATTCATTCTGCTTGTGTTTATTTCACTTGCCCTCTCTCTGCCCCCCCCTCTCACTCACTCTCTCTCTCTCTTTGCCTCTTTCTCTTGCTTTTTATTTGTGCTTTTGGCATTTCGGACATATTGTTAGCGCCGTGATCGATGCAAATTGATGCGCAGTTCTAATGGAATTTCAACTAGCAAAAAGCGTGCCCCAAACCGCCGAGGATACTGTATCGCACACATTTCTCAAGCAGTCGAGGAAGTCTTGGAAGAAACTTGTAAGCTTTTGCTTTAGCAAGCCAATTCCTATCCATCTCAGATCTCCAGATCTGTGTCTAAAGTAAACTTCATCTGCATATGATATACAGGAACCTGCATGCTAAATATGTTGTCTTTGTATTTTTTAATAATTCGCTCAAACAGGCGAACAGACAGGCAGACAGACAGACAGAAGGGGAGACAAACGCACAGGCAGACAGATAGACAGATCAAGAATATATTTGCTTTGTGGACTCTGCCACGCCTCCTTATACCTAATACATTCGCACAAAGTTCGCATACCCTTACAATGTTGCCAGGGTATAAAAATAAAGAATTGTTAGACAAGCTAAGGCAAATCAGAAACACTTTCTTGTGCATTTGATATGCGAGACTTATATATGCGAGACTTATATATAGTTTGAACCTTGGCTTTCTTTTCCTGCTTTGTTCTCAGCTCTTCGATTGTGTTCTATCATTTCTTTTAGGCTTTTGTGTGCCATATTCTGCTTAACAATTGCAAAGAGTTTAATCACCGCTCTTAGCCAACGTGACCATACAATTTACATAAATACGAGTGACAAGTGTACACAGGTTTGTCTATATTGTTGATAAACCCTTTAGCAATATCTCTTTCATTTCTTTCATTCATTTTTGATGTAACTGACTTAACAGAAAGCTGCGCTGTTAACAACAGAGTAACAACATGCAGAAGTGTCAAAAACAACAGCAGCTATCGATACTTTTGAAAGTTTAACATTCGAAAACTGATATTACAGCTAAATTGATTTCATTTAATATTTGTTCAATACAAACAAAGATACATAATATAACTCTAAAATAAATATTTTAATACTTATTAACATATTTGTACTTAACATTTACAGTCAACAAACCAGTTACCCGAATAAAAAAGGGGATTTCGATTTTAAATTGTATATTGCTCATGTGCATTTATTGGCGGCGCTGCAAGTGCGCCACTTCCGGTTTGGTTTGAAAAAATTAAACCCAAAGCTGCGCTGTTAATAACAGTCTAAATGTGCAACAGCAATGTTAACTTCAAGCCATAATCGATGGTTTTGAATACTGCAAAAATTATAGATAAAATTATATAATATTTAACAGCAAATAGTATAGATAAAATAATATAATATTTAAGAAATAAAATTACTTATTTATTTAAATCCATAGAAAAAAAGAAAGAAATAATTAAAATATTTTAATATTTTTGGTATATATATAACATTTAGTAATATTTTTTCGCAAAAGGTTGCATGAAATATTATGTTAAACTCTGCGCTTCGGTCAAATTTAAAAAATTGACTATATTGCAAAGAAGCGCGGAACAGTTTATAATATTTTTCCAAGTTAAAAAACTCACATTAAAAAGAAACAAACGTGTTTTTTTAAATTGCATATTGCTCATGTATTTATTTCAGTGTATCATTGCATTTATGAGTTCCAACGCTCGCCGGTCACAGTGATGCCGCGTCCACTATTGTTGTTCAGGAAACTCTGCTTCCACCCACCCGACAGGCAGCCTCCCCGGCAGGCACAGCCGAAGATGTTGCACGATCGGCGACCACAGTATCTGCCCTGCTGCGCCCTGCCATCGGCACAGATAGTGATGGTACATCCGTCGCCGCTGCCACGACCGCCTGCATCGGCACAATTGCCGCCACGAATGCTGTAGGACATGGTCAGTGAGGCGCGACAGCACTGAGCGTGGGCTACGCTCAGGTAAGCCAGAACACAAGCCAAAGCCAAAAGGAAAGTAGATTGTTTCATCTTTACGCTGCGATGAGAACTGATAATAGTATCGGGGAAAAGCGAAGTATTTATACCATAATCTTATTCTCCCCCACCGTACTTACTCATGCCATATGCTATCATTTCTTTTATTCACATTGTTAAGCCTTTAAATAGTACAAGTACATATGAATAGCCTCTCGAAATGTGCAAATATTGCCTATGAATAAAAGAAATATGGGGAGTGTGT
Source organism: Zaprionus inermis (assembly GCA_018151445.1). Classification (NCBI taxonomy): domain Eukaryota; kingdom Metazoa; phylum Arthropoda; class Insecta; order Diptera; family Drosophilidae; genus Zaprionus; species Zaprionus inermis. Next base: position 4,179,824 of record JAECXD010001696.1, read on the forward strand.
GTTCCATTGCAAAATTTTAAAGCAACACGATAACCACAAAGGGTTATTGGATCGACAAGCTAAGGCAAAAAATAAACACTTTCTTGTGCATTTGATAATACCTGGTTTTATTATTGTTCCAAGTCTGGCTGAATTCAACAATGTCGCTGCGTCTGTTCAGGTTGAACCAGCTATTCCTCCACTGTCCACGCAGGCAGCCACCGTCACAGTTACAGCCGAAGATGTTGCACGATCCGACGCCACAGAATGTGCCCACCTGCGATTCTCTTTCTTTTATACCATTGTTCTGATCGGATTAATACTATTATATACGCTGGTTTCAGGCTCGAGTCGTGGTAATGTCATTGTTTATTTGTAACATTTGTAAAAGTGCAAACTAACATATGTCAACTAGTTATTGTCCACACATGACAAATTCTTAAAAAAAGTATTTTCCGCAAAAGCATTTGTTTTATTGACAATTCTGTTTCTGTAATAAATCTATCGATACCTTTTGGCTGTGGAACTCGAGCCATGAGAAGAAGAGTTATAGAATTGAGAATAATTATATCGCATATATCGTACGGAGTGAAAACCGAAATGCAAAATAAATTTAGTAAAACATGAATGCAACTGGCAAAGCAGCTTAGTAAAATGTAATGCAAATGGCGGCGCTGCAAGTGCGCCACTTCCGGTTTGGTTTGAAAAAATTAAACCCAAAGCTGCGCTGTTAATAACAGTCTAAATATGCAACAGCAATGTTAACTTCAAGCCATAATCGATGGTTTTGAAAACTGCAAAAATTATAGATAAAATTATATAATATTTAACAGCAAATAGTATAGATAAAATAATATAATATTTAAGAAATAAAATTACTTATTTATTTAAATCCAAAGAAAAAAGAATAATTCAAATATTTTAATATAATCGATAGTTTTGAAAACTGCAAAAATTATAGATAAAATTATATAATATTTAACAGCAAATAGTATAGATAAAATAATATAATATTTAAGAAATAAAATTACTTATTTATTTAAATCCATAAAAAAAAGAAAGAAATAATTAAAATATTTTAATATTTTTGGTATATATATAACATTTAGTAATATTTTTTCGCAAAAGGTTGCATGAAATATTATGTTAAACTCTGCGCTTCGGTCAAATTTAAAAAATTGACTATATTGCAAAGAAGCGCGGAACAGTTTATAATATTTTTCCAAGTTAAAAAACTCACATTAAAAAGAAACAAACGTGTTTTTTTAAATTGCATATTGCTCATGTATTTATTTCAGTGTATCATTGCATTTATGAGTTCCAACGCTCGCCGGTCACAGTGATGCCGCGTCCACTATTGTTGTTCAGGAAACTCTGCTTCCACCCACCCGACAGGCAGCCTCCCCGGCAGGCACAGCCGAAGATGTTGCACGATCGGCGACCACAGTATCTGCCCTGCTGCGCCCTGCCATCGGCACAGATAGTGATGGTACATCCGTCGTCGTTGCCACGACCGCCTGCATCGGCACAATTGCCGCCACGAATGCTGTAGGACATGGTCAGTGAGGCGCGACAGCACTGAGCGTGGGCTACGCTCAGGTAAGCCAGAACACAAGCCAAAGCCAAAAGGAAAGTAGACTGTTTCATCTTTACGCTGCGATGAGAACTGATAATAGTATCGGGGAAAAGCGAAGTATTTATACCATAATCTTATTCTCCCCCACCGTACTTACTCATGCCATATGCTATCATTTCTTTTATTCACATTGTTAAGCCTTTAAATAGTACAAGTACATATGAATAGCCTCTCGAAATGTGCAAATATTGCCTATGAATAAAAGAAATATGGGGAGTGTGTGTTCCATTGCAAAATTTTAAAGCAACACGATAACCACAAAGGGTTATTGGATCGACAAGCTAAGGCAAAAAATAAACACTTTCTTGTGCATTTGATAATACCTGGTTTTATTATTGTTCCAAGTCTGGCTGAATTCAACAATGTCGCTGCGTCTGTTCAGGTTGAACCAGCTATTCCTCCACTGTCAGACAGCCGAAGATGTTGCACGATCCGACGCCACAGAATGTGCCCACCTGCGATTCTCTTTCTTTTATACCATTGTTCTGATCGGATTAATACTATTATATACGCTGGTTTCAGGCTCGAGTCGTGGTAATGTCATTGTTTATTTGTAACATTTGTAAAAGTGCAAACTAACATATGTCAACTAGTTATTGTCCACACATGACAAATTCTTAAAAAAGTATTTTCCGCAAAAGCATTTGTTTTATTGACAATTCTGTTTCTGTAATAAATCTATCGATACCTTTTGGCTGTGGAACTCGAGCCATGAGAAGAAGAGTTATAGAATTGAGAATAATTATATCGCATATATCGTACGGAGTGAAAACCGAAGTGCAAAATAAATTTAGTAAAACATGAATGCAACTGGCAAAGCCGCTTAGTAAAATGTAATGCAAATGGCGGCGCTGCAAGTGCGCCACTTCCGGTTTGGTTTGAAAAAATTAAACCCAAAGCTGCGCTGTTAATAACAGTCTAAATATGCAACAGCAATGTTAACTTCAAGCCATTATCGATGGTTTTGAAAACTGCAAAAATTATAGATAAAATTATATAATATTTAACAGCAAATAGTATAGATAAAATAATATAATATTTAAGAAATAAAATTACTTATTTATTTAAATCCAAAGAAAAAAGAATAATTCAAATATTTTAATATAATCGATAGTTTTGAAAACTGCAAAAATTATAGATAAAATTATATAATATTTAACAGCAAATAGTATAGATAAAATAATATAATATTTAAGAAATAAAATTACTTATTTATTTAAATCCATAGAAAAAAACGAATATTTGAATATAATTTTAAAATCAAATATTTTAAAATTATTATTTTAATATATTTTTGGTATATATATAACATTTAGTAATATTTTTTTAGAAAGGTTGCATGAAATATTATGTTAAACTCTGCGCTTCGGTCAAATTTTAAAAAATTGACTATATTGCAAAGAAGCGCGGAACAGTTTATAATATTTTTCCAAGTTAAAAAACTCACATTAAAAAGAAACAAACGTGTTTTTTTAAATTGCATATTGCTCATGTATTTATTTCAGTGTATCATTGCATTTATGAGTTCCAACGCTCGCCGGTCACAGTGATGCCGCGTCCACTATTGTTGTTCAGGAAACTCTGCTTCCACCCACCCGACAGGCAGCCTCCCCGGCAGGCACAGCCGAAGATGTTGCACGATCGGCGACCACAGTATCTGCCCTGCTGCGCCCTGCCATCGGCACAGATAGTGATGGTACATCCGTCGTCGTTGCCACGACCGCCTGCATCGGCACAATTGCCGCCACGAATGCTGTAGGACATGGTCAGTGAGGCGCGACAGCACTGAGCGTGGGCTACGCTCAGGTAAGCCAGAACACAAGCCAAAGCCAAAAGGAAAGTAGACTGTTTCATCTTTACGCTGCGATGAGAACTGATAATAGTATCGGGGAAAAGCGAAGTATTTATACCATAATCTTATTCTCCCCCACCGTACTTACTCATGCCATATGCTATCATTTCTTTTATTCACATTGTTAAGCCTTTAAATAGTACAAGTACATATGAATAGCCTCTCGAAATGTGCAAATATTGCCTATGAATAAAAGAAATATGGGGAGTGTGTGTTCCATTGCAAAATTTTAAAGCAACACGATAACCACAAAGGGTTATTGGATCGACAAGCTAAGGCAAAAAATAAACACTTTCTTGTGCATTTGATAATACCTGGTTTTATTATTGTTCCAAGTCTGGCTGAATTCAACAATGTCGCTGCGTCTGTTCAGGTTGAACCAGCTATTCCTCCACTGTCAGACAGCCGAAGATGTTGCACGATCCGACGCCACAGAATGTGCCCACCTGCGATTCTCTTTCTTTTATACCATTGTTCTGATCGGATTAATACTATTATATACGCTGGTTTCAGGCTCGAGTCGTGGTAATGTCATTGTTATACCCTTGCAGAGGGTATATTAATTTTAGCCAGAAGTTTGCAACGCACCTTAGGAGACATCTCCGACACTATAAAGTATATATATTCTGAATCAGCATCACCAGAGGAGTCGAAAAATGGATGTCCGTCTGTCCGTCCGTCCGTCCGTCCGTCCGTCCGTCCGTCTGTTGCAACGCAAACTAGTCTCTCAGTTTTTGAGCTATCTTCATGAAACTTGGCACACAAGCTTATTATTGCTGTAGGCTGTAAATAAGTCGGAACGAGCCAGATCGGACCGATATATCGTATAGCTGTCATAGAAGCTATCGGCCGATTTTTGTTGTTTTTCAAGATATTGCAACAAGATTTGGCAAATCCTATTCTTATTACGTTTTTAATGTGCTGTCAAAATTGTATCAAAATCGGATTACTATAACATATAGCTGCCATAGGAACAATCGGCTGAAATCAGGGTTTTTGTATGCAAACCTGTTTTGTTTTTGGAAATACCGCACATTATCAATACTTTTTAATGTTATACAGTAACCCGCTCTTAGTTTTTCCATTTAAATATCTCAGACGTTTATATTATATAGCTGTTATAGGAACAATCAGTCAGTCCGTCCGTCTGTTGCAACGCAAACTAGTCTCTCAGTTTTTGAGCTATTTTCATGAAATTTGGCACACAAGCTTATTATTTCTGCCCTCTTTAAATAAGTCGGAACGGGCCAGATCGGACTGATATATCGTATAGCTGTCATGGAGCCTATCTGCCGATTTTCGTTATATTTCAAGATATAGCTTTCAGGCTTACCACATCCAAATCTAAATCAAAATCGGACCAATTTAACATATAGCTGCAAAAGGAACAATCGGCTGAAATCAGGGTTTTTGTATGCAAACCTGTTTTGTTTTTGGAAATACCGCACATTATCAATACTTTTTAATGTTATACAGTAACCCGCTCTTAGTTTTTCCATTTAAATATCTCAGACGTTTATATTCTATAGCTGTTATAGGAACAATCATTCAGTCCGTCTGTCTGTTGCAACGCAATTGCGTTATTGAGCTATCTTCATGAAACTTTGCTCACAAGCTTCTTATTTCTGCCCTCTTTAAATAAGTCTGAACGGGCCAGATCGGACTGATATATCGTATAGCTGTCATGGAGCCTATCTGCCGATTTTCGTTATATTTCAAGATATAGCTATCAGGCTTACCACATCCAATTCTAAGTGTGTCCCTAATAATAAAGTTCGAAATCGAACTTTTATAACTTATAACGATCAACGATCGGTCTAATGAAGGTTCATGTTGCAATTTTATGGAAACCTGAGTACTATTACATGTAGCTGTTAAACAAAAAATCATATAGCTGTCAAACGTATTTTTGAATAAGAACTTTCCAAATTTAGATTTTATGACCAACACATCCTTTACAACACAAAGACATTTCCTCATAACATTTTGTGTTAAGTATATAAGAAATCCAGATATATACAAAAGCATTAAAAGGAAGAATTATTTTTTTTTAAGCAGGTGTTAATCAGGTAAAAATCTCGACTTCCTGTACTGTTATAATTGTTCAATAAATACCACAGAAACCAGCAGCAATCCAAATATATTTTATATTTTGTATAACTGCAAGGGTATGAAACCTTCGGCAAGCCGAAGGTAGCCTTGCTTTCTTGTTTATTTGTAACATTTGTAAAAGTGCAAACTAACATATGTCAACTAGTTATTGTCCACACATGACAAATTCTTAAAAAAGTATTTTCCGCAAAAGCATTTGTTTTATTGACAATTCTGTTTCTGTAATAAATCTATCGATACCTTTTGGCTGTGGAACTCGAGCCATGAGAAGAAGAGTTATAGAATTGAGAATAATTATATCGCATATATCGTACGGAGTGAAAACCGAAGTGCAAAATAAATTTAGTAAAACATGAATGCAACTGGCAAAGCCGCTTAGTAAAATGTAATGCAAATGGCGGCGCTGCAAGTGCGCCACTTCCGGTTTGGTTTGAAAAAATTAAACCCAAAGCTGCGCTGTTAATAACAGTCTAAATATGCAACAGCAATGTTAACTTCAAGCCATTATCGATGGTTTTGAAAACTGCAAAAATTATAGATAAAATTATATAATATTTAACAGCAAATAGTATAGATAAAATAATATAATATTTAAGAAATAAAATTACTTATTTATTTAAATCCAAAGAGAAAAAGAATAATTCAAATATTTTAATATAATCGATAGTTTTGAAAACTGCAAAAATTATAGATAAAATTATATAATATTTAACAGCAAATAGTATAGATAAAATAATATAATATTTAAGAAATAAAATTACTTATTTATTTAAATCCATAGAAAAAAGAAAGAAATAATTAAAATATTTTAATATTTTTGGTATATATATAACATTTAGTAATATTTTTTCGCAAAAGGTTGCATGAAATATTATGTTAAACTCTGCGCTTCGGTCAAATTTAAAAAATTGACTATATTGCAAAGAAGCGCGGAACAGTTTATAATATTTTTCCAAGTTAAAAAACTCACATTAAAAAGAAACAAACGTGTTTTTTTAAATTGCATATTGCTCATGTATTTATTTCAGTGTATCATTGCATTTATGAGTTCCAACGCTCGCCGGTCACAGTGATGCCGCGTCCACTATTGTTGTTCAGGAAACTCTGCTTCCACCCACCCGACAGGCAGCCTCCCCGGCAGGCACAGCCGAAGATGTTGCACGATCGGCGACCACAGTATCTGCCCTGCTGCGCCCTGCCATCGGCACAGATAGTGATGGTACATCCGTCGCCGCTGCCACGACCGCCTGCATCGGCACAATTGCCGCCACGAATGCTGTAGGACATGGTCAGTGAGGCGCGACAGCACTGAGCGTGGGCTACGCTCAGGTAAGCCAGAACACAAGCCAAAGCCAAAAGGAAAGTAGACTGTTTCATCTTTACGCTGCGATGAGAACTGATAATAGTATCGGGGAAAAGCGAAGTATTTATACCATAATCTTATTCTCCCCCACCGTACTTACTCATGCCATATGCTATCATTTCTTTTATTCACATTGTTAAGCCTTTAAATAGTACAAATACATATGAATAGCCTCTCGAAATGTGCAAATATTGCCTATGAATAAAAGAAATATGGGGAGTGTGTGTTCCATTGCAAAATTTTAAAGCAACACGATAACCACAAAGGGTCTTTCAGTGATTCACGCGCAGTGTTTGTATTTCTGGCATAAAAGTGCTGCAATATGTAGAACCTTTTACGCGTGTGGCTTCTGTAGAAAGGCCGAAAAAAGTATATGCATATTCTTGCTCAGAGTCACTAGCCGACTCGATTGAGTTACTTCCGTCTGTTTGAACGCACAGAGCTCGGCTATTATAAGAGCTACAGATAGCATACTTGGTATGTAGATTACTTCATAACATCAGCAGCTGAAATTAATTTCAAATGCTGGGTGCCACGCTCAGTGCCCATATAAATCGGCCTACAATTTTCTGCTTTGGAATACATGCTGATTTTAAGAAACTATACTTTAATTTGCTTTAATCGAGTTTTTTTATATATTATTTGTTTTATTATTTTATTTTACAAAAAAGGCATTAAGGGTAAGACTGCACTAAAACTGGAACTGAGAGCAAGCAATATAATATTTTAAGCTGCTCAACTTTAATTGAATGTATATTTTCAAATTCAATGAAATGCCGCGATATAACACAATATCCGGGTACGTATTTCTCGATATATAGTAGTTCTAGTAATTTGAGCAGATTTATTGGAGCGGCAAACATGGCGAACAGTCAACAAAGTTGGCTGGGGGGGGGGTTGGGGGGCGTTGCGGGCAGGCTACGCGAATGTCATAAATAAGAGCGAATGCAATTTGTTTATATTAAAATGGAGAGTTGAAAACGCGTTCTAAGGTTCTGGGCACAGATTTGCATCGCATTGCCGAATGCTGACTGCCAACAACAACATTTATAACAACAATAAGGGCAACAAAAACAATAAGAATCCACCTAGAGCCAACGCGACGCCCCGTTACCCCGCATCGTTGCACGACCTGCTGTTTTTCTGAATTATGCGCCTTCCGTTGCATGCGGCGGCAGCAGAAGCCGGAGCCAAGCGAGCCGAGACGGCGACTCCGTCAGCGTCCAAATAATGCCATGACGAGCCTGGCTGCCTGCCTGCCTGGCTGCATATTTTTAAAGTCAGCAGGCGGGCTGCGACTCTGCAGCCAACATCCTGCACAACAGCCCATGCATTATACTTACAGCCAGTCCCACAACAACAAACCGAGCGTCGTTTTTATAATAAAAATGTCATAAATCTTGATTTCTTGGCCTAAACCGAAAGCGTGCGCCAGCGACACGACTGTGTGCGAGTGAGTCTGTGTGTGTGTGTGTGTGTGTATCTGGCAATATAACTGTCTATTTATACTTACTGAATAGTTGTGCATGTGAAGTACATTTATTTGTTTTCATTTATTTGCCCACGCTCGACTATGTTTGATTTATGATTATGTGTCTGTGCCTGGGGCGAGAATTTTAAACGCACTTCAAGCGGAATAAAGCAAAGCACAAATTGAGCCAGTGCGCAGCATTAATAAATTATCGCCTAAAAGTATGCCCTGCTTGTTGCTAATGAATCGACTGGCAGGTGATAAATTAGCGGCGTGCGCCATTTTCGATAATAACTATCGACAATAACTGAGCGGACATCGAGAAGCGATTGCATACATTATTGACTTACTTTCCCCACACTCCATTTATTGCTTAATAAACGACTCAACTCTATTCCATATAATATATTATATGAGTATAAATTAATGCTTATATCAATGCAGTATGTTGCATATGATATTAGTATTTATGTAGTTACCCCGCTCGACCTCTGAGACGACTTAAACGACAAGGCTTCGCCAAGACAATTGGAAAACAGTAAAAACTTTTCACTTATGTTCTTACTCCACTTATTTAGATACAGTGTTTGGTAATTCTTAAGAATATTTCTCCACCCTGTCATGTTAAGATACAATATTATGATGTACGGATTCTTCACTTAATAATAATAAAAAAAAAAAGTATTTATGTAGTTAAAGTGTAGTTAATTTTCCTACTCCTTGGTAACAGTGTAAAGGACATAAGTCCAAATATACAATACATATTAAATATGTTTTTAATTATTATCGTCTGCGCGTTGTCAACCAGGTTTTTGAACTTAGACATACTGATAACAGTATAGGAAAAATTTAAGTCAATATATTCAAAAATAATTATGTGAGAGTTAGATTTATCGGTCGTCAAGCACTTCACACCGAGATAGACAAGCTCTTTATAAGAAGCGAATACAAAATTTATGGCCCACATTCAACAAAAAGTATTCAGCATGAAGACTATAACCATCTATATATTGGCTATCGTTTCGGCCAGCTGCCTGCTAGCTGGAACGGAAGTAAGTAAAATGGGATAAGTGTACTTTATGGAAAGAATTACCTATATTTTAACAGGCAGGAGCCCATCAATCCGAGCTGGTCGCAGCACCCAAAGGCCTTATCAGCGAAGTGCAAGCAATTTTGAGCAAGATCCTATCGACTGTACATGGTGTGCAGTGTCTGATCGAAGAGGTAATCGAAGTGATGACTTCAACTTTATTGTATATTGATGAGATCGAAAAATGTGGCACAGCTGTGCCCAAAGAGATAGCAAAGATAGTGAAGAACTGTCACAAGATTATCGAAATTTGCAAGAATATCCTGCACCTGAACAGCATACTGTGTGCAAACGATGACGATTCCAAAGCGACTGGCGCCGAGTGTTTTGTGGCTCTGCTTAAGGCCACTACAGAATTGGTATTGAAAATCGATAGCACACTTCGATTGATTACCAATTTGCCAGGTGATACCGACGCTTGCTTTGTCCATGCTACCAAAAAATTGGAAGACAGCTATAACAAATTTATGCCCAGTATTAACAGCTGCATCGATGGGATGTAACTATAACAAAAATGAGCAGAGAAAATATGAATAAATACAATTTTGAGAGCATAAATCTTATTTAATTTAATAATCAATACTTAAAGAGCAAGTTCAATAAAAGAAAATCAACATTATATTATCTCATTAAAAATAATAATGGCAAACATATTTATCGAAAGTTTAGTACTTTATTTTAGGCTTATCAACAGGTGTATAAATATATTAAAATAAATTAAAATCTAAGATTAATCGGTGAGTACTTCACGGGGCGGGACTTCGCACACAGATAGTCGAGCAGCGTATAAGAAGGCAATCAAAATATATGGCGCACATTCAACAAGAAGTATTCAGTATGAAAGCTATAACCATCTGCCTGTTGGTGATCGTGTCGGCAAGCGGCCTGCTCGCTGGAACTGTAGTAAGTAAAATTCGCTAGAAATTGGAATATGGGATCTTTAAAATAATTATGGTACTTTCCAGACGGCAGGCAATAATGCACCGCGCTTCGAGGAGGTCGAGCTGTACAGCGATGATGATGGTTTCATTAAGAACATGGAGAAGATCCTCATGAAGGTGCTGACAACAATGCGTGGTGTGGACTGTACATTCAGGGAGGTCATTGAGGTTTTGGCTGCCACTGTAAGCTACCTGGACAATATCGAAAAATGCGGTACAGCGGTGCCCGCGGATATTGCCAAGATCGTTAAGTCCTGCAAAAGCATTGTCGACATTTGCAATTCCATAATACATCTGAGAAGTGACTTGTGCGCCAACGATGGCGATTCGAAGACCACAACCTCGGGCTGCTTCTGGGAGCTCTTCAAGGCCGTCATGAAGCTTACACGTAAGCTGAACACGACGCTCAAGCTGATTGCCAATTTGCCTGCCGATACGGAAACTTGTTTTGTGGATGCCACCAAAAAAGTGGAGAGCAGCTACAGTGCGTTCATGCCTCAAATTAATATGTGCATCGATGAAATGTAAGAAATTCCCAGAGATCCCTAAGATGATATAATAAAAATAAATGCATTCCATAAACTCGTATCTAGTGATATGGCTGGGATGGTGTGATAAGCGCAAGTAGCTCGCTCCTTTGTATACCCTATGCCTATCCCAATAAAGAAATCCACTTGTCATATCTGTGCAACGACTGATAAAAGCATTGTCCACATATATGTCGGAATTAAAAACTTATCTGTATAGAGAGTTGAGACAATTTCAAACTTGCAGATAAGTAATTAATTCTCTGCTAGGGAATCTATAAGTATATGCAAGTAAACTCAGTTTATATCATTACATTTGTTGCTATATATTTAAAAACATCGTCGTCACATCTTATCAACTAGTTTACACTCACACGAAGTTCACAATAGTTGTCTAGCCTAATCGTTACTCATATTCCTACTGTACTGGCATTGAATTCATTCATCAGGCATAATTACACAATTACACATACAATTTTTAACTGCTATCCGAACAATCGTTGTTTATCTCTATATATAGCTAAAATGCACTGTGCTCGACTGGGTGCGTCGTCGTCGTCGTCGTCGTCGTGTGGCAGATTTATCTTATCACAAATGAACATCATTCTCTCTCTCTTTTTTATCTTCGCTCAATTTTGTTTAACTTAAATATGTAAAATAATTTAATTAAAGTTAAAATGCATTAAATTTAGCAACACTTTTAGTAAGTACATCAGGTAAGTTATGCGATCGCGATCGGTTTATCAATTGTTTTCCTTTCTTTTCTTTACTCTTCTTTTTAAATTAAAAAAAAATTATCACAAATTGTTTTGTAGCATTTTCGTCCATAAAGAGTTCTCATTTTGTTGTTTTGCTTTTTGTTGTTTAGGTCAAGTAGTATTTGTAGAGGTTAAGGGGGATCACCAGTGATCCATATCGCGTATACGCTCCACAGGCGGATTGCTGCGGGAATTCAGTTTTATTAATATCGTATATCGTACGTATATCGTATATAGCTTCTACTCACGGTAACATACGCGCCAGCGTGTGCTTGTGCAGCGGCGAGATCTGCACTGCAGCTGAGGCGATGCTGGAGCCGGAGTCCTGCGAGAGCGTGCGCTGCATGTGATGCATGGGATGCGTCACCACGGGCCCAACGCCGCCCACAAACTGCAGCTGCTGTTGATGATGATGCGGCTGCTGCGGCTGCGGCTGATGCTGCTGAAGCTGCTGCTGATGGAGCTGCAGCGTGTGCGGGTGCTGCATGTGTGGCAACTGTTGGGAGCGACGAAATGGATAATGCCACGGACTCTTGGGCGTATCACCCTGAAACGCTTTGTTCTCGACGGCGCTGCTCGAGACGCCAGCCGGACTGCTGCGTCGCAGCGTTGTGCCCTGCATGTCGCGTGCCTTGGAGCTGAGGCGTCGCAGTATACGCGAACCGAGTCCGGGCGGATCCTCGAGTCCGTTGCGTGTGTTGCGTGGCTTGCGATACCGCACATCGCTCGACTCCTCCAGTATGACATGACGATCGTACGGTGTGCCATAGTACACCTCCAGCACGGTGGAGAATGTGTGCGGCCAGACCAGATCAATGATCGAGATGAGCACGCCAGCAATGAAGCAGAGTATGCCTGGTAACGAAACAAATGAATAAGTTATAGACTGACGATCACTCTGCCCTATTCGCCTCACTTACCTGCAACCAGCACCAGCCAGTAGCACCAGCCAAAATGAAACTCCAGCTTGCCGCCTTCGAGGAAGATGCACAGTGGTCGCTGGGGCAGCAGACAGTGATAGCCGACGGCGGTGCAGACGAGCAGCGCGCCCGTCAGTGCCTTCAGGTAGGCGCCATAGCGCGGCACCGCCAGCAGCAGCAGATTCATAAGCAGCCACGAGGCCAGCGATGCCCAGAGCATGATGCTGGCAAAGTAGCCGGCCGCCCGATACTGCCCGCCCCACGAGAAGCCCTCGCGACCCAGACTAAAGTACTCGGCCACGGTGAGTATGGGAAAGGGCAGTCCACGCTGCAGTGCCAGGCGATAGTTGGCGCTCATGTCGTTGGCACCCTCCCACGTGAAGCGTTCGTTGTAGTCAATATCCGGCGGAGTGTAATTACCCATGGCAATGGCTGCAAGAGTCGAATGGCAGGGGGGAAGAACAGTTAAGTATATGTTAGCTTCTGTGCTTAGTATATTCTATTGCATACTTTTGAGTGCTGCAAGCATTAAATGAATATCTGTAATAACTATGTTAATGTTAACTATGTTAATCTTATAATCAGAATCAAATTCGCAGAACTCACTTTGCTGTTAATTATTATTATACACAACAGAAATGGCTAATGTAGCCTTAAAGCCTTCGATTTGAAGCGATTTACAGAGACAGATGGGGGCGTGTCTGAATTCTAAAACAAACATCAGCTGCGTGCAATATTAAGACATATTGCCACCAAATTTGATAGTCCTAGTTCTTAAAATAGTTGAGATCTAGGCTTTCATGGAGACAAACAGCATATAAAGTATATATGTTTTGATAAAATAGGCATAACACTTAAATACACTCTTTCTATATATAAAAGAATTCAAATTAAGTAATATAATAAATATTCTCAATGTTTTATAGAACGATTTCAGTGAAATAATATTTTCATATCACTTTATCATTTTATCATTTCACAACTCACATTTAATATTTAACATAATATTAACATGATTTATATATATTTTTATATATTTACTTTCGAATACATATTAAGAGTATGTCTTCCTGCCCTTCTATTTATCGTTGGGGCCAAACAAAGCGATCGTGTTTCGTTTCTAAAATTATTGTTGATTTCTTTCCCCTTGTTATTGTTGTTTGCTTTTTGCATATTTTGTCGCTCTGTGCCAGACACTTTGGCAACATGCGCGCTGCCTTAGCAAAAAGTTAACAGTTAAAAAAAGAAGATTAATGGTTTGCATAGGCAAAAAAAAAAAAGCTTTTAGAATTAAATTGCGCATGGGGTGGGCGATGAGCTTCAAAGGTTTTTCGAAAGGCAGCCGAAAGAGCGAGACAAAGACAAAGCTGGTTTTGATTAAATTTCTCTTAGATGTGTGTGCCGATAGTTTGCGATAGGTTTCATATTGGACTGACTCATCGCCGCGCCACAGTCGCGCATAGCATTTACATAAGTATGATATTTCGACTGCGATACGTGTCGCAGATCAGTTATTTGCCGCAAATGCGGAATCTTTTTTGCCCAACTCGATTTGAGTTTGTCTATAAATTATGTAAATTATAAACAAAACATGTTGGGAAACGCACGCGATATAAAAAAAATGGTAAAAAGCCGAATAAAAAGTAGGAACGAGCGGTTAGCTTGTGCGGGCTGTAAGGTACTTTAAAGGTATGATAATGCAAAAAAAACGCAACCAAACTCATTTTTTTTTTTAATAGTCTTATAGACCATATTACTTTTGAAATTAAGTACTCCAAAATGTGCGATATATGCAATGGCAAACGAATACCGCACGGAATCGATACTTGCGTTGCATGCGTTGTTTGCGGTACTCGCATCGCAATTACTCAAGTAAGAATGCGATGTGGCAGATCTCTGGTATGTAGGGTTTATAAACAATATTAATATTATGCCAAATAAGTTAAGTATGATAGCAAAGATACAACTATAAATTAAAAGCAGACAGTTAATGACATCATCAATAGATTATTTATGGTTGTCAGACTCGATATGGAAATACTTGAAATCGAACTATAAAATGCTAAGAATGTATGATAACTCTTTGTTACCAACGAAACAAGTCACGAAATTTCTTAGGAATATTTTCGAAGACTTGGCATAAGCTTCAGAATTTTTTGAGCTGCCCTCGCTAGCTATGTTTAAGGCGCGTGTGCCGTAAACCGGAAAATGTTGAATGTTAACAAAATATGCAAACAGTTGTTACGCACACTGCAATTGATTATGCGACGCCGCTGTTGGCGCTGCAGTTGTTGCTGTTGCAATTTCGAGCCGCTCACTTGATTTGGTTTGCAGTTCGCAATTGTGTGTGTCGCAGTTATGTAAGGTTAGCTGCGTCGAGCCATTGACAATGAATTGCAAGTGCGAACAACGTGCAACGTGGGCAGCAGCAGCAGCAGCAGCAGCGGTGTGGTGCGTGGTAATAGCGAGCGAGACGGAGAGAGAGAGGGAGAGAGAGAGCGCATGCTTGGCTTGGCTGAGCGGTTTGCACATTACGCATACGCAGCGTGGCCGTCATTTTGACGAAGCGCTGGCAACAGCGCAGCTGCAACAATTTCCGGCTGCGACAGGAAATCATTCGTTGCAGTTTTCAACCGAAGGTTGCAAGTTGCCGCATTGCTGCAGTTGTTATTGCTGTTGCTAGTACAACTAGCAAAAGCGTCAAGGGTTCTGCCTGCGAATGCCCTTGTCAAATGAACCGTTAACTGTTTTCTAAGTAGATTGATAATGCTTAAGTTGAAGATCAATGTTGCGATAATTATTTATTAGTAAGTAAGTAAGTAAGATCAGCAATTAAACATGAGAATACAAATTAAATGCTTTTTGCGAGTATGTATTATATCTATTATTTGTTTGGGGTTTTTCTTTCACTATTTAGCTTTGAATAAAGTATTATGGCATGTAAGTTCATTTTATTCTATTTTTCAATTATTTTATTTATCAATTTATTATTTGATAAGTTTGAAAAAACCAAGACTATTATTTTTTTTATATATATTCTTTTATAATTTGATTTTATTCATATACATTTTATATTTTATTTTATTTTTTACTAATTTATTTTCATTTACAGTAACAACTTCTTCTCACATTTGTAATTTGCACAATTGTAATTTATTCATTTTATTTATTTAATTTATTCAACTCAAGCCAGAAACTATTTATCATATTCCTGCTCCTTTATGAAAATCTGTGATTCATGTTTTTCATGTTCAAAAAATGTTTCGTTTGCATTGGCATTAGCAATGTATTAACTTTTATGGCAATTCCCACGATCAATGAATTTCACACATGACTCATACGCCACGTAAGCCGCCGCCTCTTTCGTTCTGTGTGTTGTGTGTGCGCCTATGCGAGCACGTATGTCCATGTAGGGAAGGCGCACACGCAAAACTGTTTACAAATTGACTGTTAAGAAGCGACTATAATGTAATTCTCGATAGCTACTAGATAAAACGTGAAGGAATTGGCAATTACCCAAAATAGATGCGACGATACTCTAGGCTGACCTTAAACTCGCCACAAGGTGATGCCCGAAAATGGAATCGACATGAATAAAACGTAAATGAACAATCCAAAAAAAGCTGCATTGATAGTCTTTGTCTACGCAGTGTCTACTATCGATCATAAAGTCATTACGTCGATATGATTTCCCAGTAGGTGGTCGATTGGAAATCGGTGCGTGCGTTTCGTTTTGGGATTCGACTTGATATTGTTGACTTGCGATGAACCGGTTCCAACTGTTGTTGTTGTCGGTCCCAATGGAATGCTAATTGGGGGATTTACGACATTATGCTAGTCTAGATGTGAAGGGCGGTCACAGTGACGGTAAAAAGTTGGTTGTGTGTGGTTTGTGAAAGATTTCGATTAGCATGGGCAGGTAGAAAAAGAGTGTGAGTGAACTTCTGTGTTCGTCTAGTTACGAGCTTAATCAAAAGCAAATTAACTATTATTTAAACTACTCTCATAGTTTGACAAATCTCTTGAAATCTATGGGAATATTTTTACAAAAGTTTCTACTCGTGATTCGTTTTTTATCGGCAATACTTTATTCCTTGGCACGCAGCTTGAACTGCCAAAAGAACCGCGTCATCTCATCCATTTGACTCGCTCATTAATTATTTACAGGCCCCCTCTTTGTTGTCAGCCTCATAAAGAACTTCCGCAACCGACTAATTTTTCAAACCCCTTCGAAATGTCTAAAAATTAAGTAGATAAATAAAAAATTTAACGCAAAAATCGCGACAACAGCGTGATAAAGTAGAGTAATAAGCGGCAGTGAGACGTACAGCTGCACGACTTGACAATACTCTTCGAAACATATAAATAAATAAACTTGGTACACTATGAAAATACCCAAAACTACTTTCAAACTAACACAGTTCATTCCCATACCCTGCATTTACCCAAGTCAATATACCCACAGTTAGGGTATCGAAAAATTACCATATCTACGGCAATACAATTAATGTTTTCCTACTCGATACTTGAGGCAGGCGACGACGCAGCTCGCGCTTAAGTACTGACAACGCGCAACGAGCAACAAAATTATAAATAAATAACATTTTTGTTATGACTTTTCATAATTTTAAGTGATGATTATGCTGATTTTTACTTGTTGACTTAGCTGCCTGGGGGACAGTGGGCATTGTGTTGGCAGGAGGGGAGGGGGGGAGTACTCTGAGAGTGGGCAAAGTTGTTTTTTACTCACAATACAAATAATTTTGCAGTCAGCAACAGCAGCAAAAATGAATTAATAATCATTTGACAATAGACAAAGGCACACGACACGACAACAACAAAAACAACGACAATATACATAAGCCTGGCTACCTCTCCCGACCCTTTTCAGGTCTCATCGCCCACACTTGTGAAGTGGAGAAGCTAACATGAATGTTCCGCATCTGTCATCATTTTAAGAAATCTTGAGAGCGGCATGTCCAAAATGTCATAAAAGCCTGCAAATAGATTGAAGCGTTTTAAAAATAACCGAAAAGAACAACGAGGCAACAAGAGAACAGTTAGTTAGCCAATAAAGAAGATTGTATACGCTTTCAAAGCAAACATTTCTTATAGATAGAAAGCCAAACATCATTCCCAGTTTAAGCTAAATCAAAGGCTGAGACTTCTACAAATAAACAGTTCATTTAAGTTTCATTTTTTCGTCCACACATGGCACTTAGTTCATGAACTCGAATACCCTCTTATTGTCAGTGTACTCCGTATATTATTCAGTCTAAAGTTTGTTTAACGTGATGTCTAAAAATAATTATGGATTGATGAATATTTAACGTGCACAGCAGTTGACAGTTTGGCGTGAATGCTATGAGTTGGACAGGTAACTTAGCTTATTTTCAAGCCAGTGTTTGGGATAACTTTCAATTATATTTAGAGGAGCATAAAAGGACGTGGCCTATTTATAAAACAAATATACACTGATAAGGCATATTGTCAGCAAATTTGTTGGACCTAACTCGCGAAGTCTCTGAGATATAGATGTTCATACAGACGAACCTGGATATATCGACTAATAATATATAATATAATAATAAGAATACAAACTGGCTTTTCTTGGATTTTTAGTGAAACTGAAAACTGAGCTGAAGTGCGCCATACAATACTCAGTTATAGGGTTTCACCTACGAGAATAATATCTAGCTATTGCTGAAAGACGTGGCCTTGCCTTTTTTTTACTCTGCACAACTTTTGCCCGCTTGCAGCCAGGTGTGAATTTTATGCTAAGAGGACTTACCCCGAAAAATTCCCCACAACCGCCCACAATTTCAGCATAAAGCGCTTTTCCAACACACATTCAAATGTCATAATCATGTATCTCACAAATTGCAGTGAATAAACTTTGGCAAAGTGCCAGATAAATTGGCCGTCAAGATGAAACCGCACAATCATTATTATAGTCAGCATAATGATCATCATTATCGGCGTGATCAACAGTATAATTATTGTAATCATTATTATTATTGTATGCTGGTAGTGGCAATAAACATGGCAAAATCGCTGCCCAATTATTACACCCAGACAAGCGAGATATCTGTGACAGACTTTGATTTGACATTGCCTGAAAACGCTTCAACTTCAACTTCAATTTGAATTTGAATTTGAATTTGAACTTA
Organism: Zaprionus inermis; assembly: GCA_018151445.1. Lineage (NCBI taxonomy): Eukaryota > Metazoa > Arthropoda > Insecta > Diptera > Drosophilidae > Zaprionus > Zaprionus inermis. The sequence goes on from JAECXD010001696.1 coordinate 4,198,643, forward strand.
AGTTCGATACGAAGAGCGACAATTAAGTTGTCAGTGCGCGATCTATGCTGAACTACTCAATATAATCATCCTGCCATCAGTTGACAACACACGCAATTATTATATATTCAAATATAAAACTTCAAGTCTACCAAAAGATACACGAAATACTTCAATAGTTCGTTGCGTTTGCCTTTGCCGCACTCGTTTGCCCTTTTAGTAGCAACGCCCACACAACTGACACACGCCCACTTGAACACACACACACACACACAAACATACGCACACACACAGACAGACACTCAATCACATACAGGCAACAACAACGCTTACAACAATGGCAGCTCGAGCTCGACCCGAAATGAACATGAAGCACTTTTGGCAGCGTCAGTTACTGCTGCTGCTGCCGTTGCTGCTGCTGCTACTGAAGCATTCGCAGGTTTGGGTAGGGGGAGAGGGGTTACTCAAATCTGTTATAGCCAAAACCAATATGGTTGCCGACATAATTGTTGGCCATATGAACTGTTTGCAGTTTGACTAGAGCAAAGAGCTTTCCGTCAAAAATCATTATCTGCGCGTTGAAGTAAGTCGAAGAAATTTAACTGAGAACATTACCATATCTATGAGATTATTTATTTTGCAATCTATATCAGTAATAAAGCAGGAAAAAAATCGAAACTTAAGAAAATTAAATTTTGAAATAGAAATGTAAAAGATTTAATTTAAAAACAGTCTTAGTTTTATAATTGTTATTATTTAACTTTTAAAGGGCATTATATTGAAAACTCTAACTATTTTACATGTATTCTTTATTTATAGTATGTTCTATATATATCACAATCGTATATAAATAGACTGATATAGCGAAAAAGTAATCACAAGCTGTATTTTGATTTATATTAATGACTTTCAGTAGCTACGCCGTCTAGGCAGGTGAACAAGTTAGAATAGTTCGGAGGAGCTTATCTTTGACCATATTTAATAATATTAGAAATGCAAGATCATTTTAAATGACTTCTTTTTATAGATATAAAGTAAGAAATCAATGAAAACTTAAAGAAACTCGTAACGGTATGGTAAAAGATTTTAGTCTAAAATCAACTATAAAAACTTAACAATTTTCCTGCATGTTTGCTAGAATTTAATTTCTCTCTAGAGAAACATACTTAAATACAAACAGTATTTCTATTTATTTTTCTATTTATGTCTTTCAGCTACTGCTCATGATATTTGTTGCAACTCTTGGCCAACTACTTTACACTAGTTCAGTATTTTTCTAGGATTACTTGATTTCTCGACATCTTCGTCTGGCATTTCGATTGATTTACTGCGGCAGCTCCTAACCAAGCATTTCACCTTTTCTATTGTTGTTGTTGTTTGAATGTTTGCACATTTGAGTGCACGAATCAATGAATGAACCAATGTAACTGTGTGTGTCTGTGTGTGTGTGTGTGGGTGAAACAAACATAAATATGAGTATGAGTATGAGTATGAGTATGAACATGAGTATTATATATATATAAACACAGTTGAGAGGCAGCGTGTTAGCAGTCACTTGGCGAATATTTCCGCAGGTGTTGAGTGGCATTTCGTTTTATTGTTGCTGATTGCTGTTGTTGTTGTTGCTGCTGCCGCTGTTGCCTGCCTGCTGCTGCTGTCTGTTGAGGGAATCGTGACATGCAGCTTGACTGGGCACTTGGCACAGTGGAGCACACACAAATCCGTAGCTACGCTGTTGCTGCTGCTGCTGACGTCACTCTCATTCCTCCTCGATTGGCAAACGCTCTCGTATCGTATTTATTTATTTCTTAACGACTTCCACACAAATGGGTAAATCAATTAGCCCCACGGACAGACAACAACACTAAACAAAAGCCAAGCAGTTGCAACTGCAGTGGCCACCCCAAAAAAAGCGAAAAAATTAAACCCAACGAGGAAACCAGTGCCATGAAAAACGGCGGCGCTACCAAAATTTAATTAAAATCTTTGGCTGCCGATTAAAATCTTGAATGAAAATTGCTCAATTGTTGCGGCTTGCGACATTTTCAAGTCGCGGCGCTTGTGGCGGCTGCTGCTGCCAATTCGTTTATCTTCCGGCTGGAATCACTCAACAACGAAGGCACGACAACAGAACAACAGCAACAACAGCAACAGCAGCAACAACAGCAACTACAGCGACGGAGGCAACTTGCCATATTTCTCTTAATGAATTAAAAACTCTTTTGGTAATACGTTCGTGCAGCATAAGCAGACCAAAAGCAACAAAAGCTATTCAATCAGCAGCACGAAAAGGGGGCGGGGCAGCTGTGAGTGTGTGTATGTGTGCGTGTGTGTGTGTTGTTAAGACGACCGATTCGAAAACGAAAATAAACAATTCTCATAAAACTCACAACGACAGTCAATCAGCGAAGAAGCCCCGCAACGAGTTGACGAGGGCAGTTTAAGAAAAGAGAAATCACTAAAGTGGGGATCCCAAAGATTATGTAAAATACACATTGGCAGCACTCAATCTCCAGAAATGCTTCATGACTGCAGCAATTCACAGTATAAGTTTTTCAGATTTACAGAAAACTTCATAAAATGCAAATATTTTAAAATAAACGAAAATAATAATAAATAATAATTACAAATTATAGTATTTAAAAAATACATTCAGCTCAGGCTTAGTACATTGACTCTGCCTTGTAAAATTATCTTAAAACAAAAATTGACCATACATGGAAAGAAAAATCCCATGCGTAACTCACGTTAAAACACAACAACACATAGTAAAAGTTTTGAAGCTCATATAGATAATACTTAAACAAATTGAATAATAATAGTAGAAAAGTTTTTAAAATAATCAGATAATTCAAAAAAATAAATAGATAAATAAAATTCCTAAGATATTAATAAAAACATAAAAAAAAAAATCAAATTAAAAAGAAAATATATTCCTACATTTGAGTTGAGTACAGTAAGTCTTCAAAGATGATCAAAAAATACCCAAAACAATCATAATAAATTAAAATACTATCTATAAATATTTGACTATATAACTGCAGATTTAATCCTACTTTATTGCCATATTAGAAACAAGGAAAACCTCTTAGATAGACCAACGAGTACTCGTACGATATACGTACGTACGATAATAAAGTAATTTATAATTCGCTGTCAACTCACCCGTGAGTGTTACATTGACATGCATGAGGCCAATGTGGGTGCCGATTCGTGCCGGCAGCTTCTCGCGTGAGAATGCTTTGTATGGTGCAATGATGGTTGCATGTGCCACATGCCACGCAGAGCCCAGGCGGGTGACTGTAAAATAATAATAAGAATAATAATAATACGATAATCGTAATGAGAATAAAAACAGACAATAATGATAATAAAATGCAGTGAATAAGCCATTTGGCATATGCAAATCAGAAGTCAGTTTTCGTACTCACTTAGTATGACTAGACCCACGAATAGACTGAGTGTGACCGTCGAGAATGTTGTGAACTTCTGAAAACGTATAAAAATAATGATAAGTTAATTGCGTTGGCATTGCTTATGTATACATAGTTATTTTTCGGGGTGTAACTCGATGCGACTAATATGCAAATTATTCGCTGTCCAACGGGGCCAACGAGCAATTGCATAAGACACCAAACCCTGTCCGAGCCCCATTCCAAACCCAACCCAACCCATCTCCCATTCCCAACGTTATCGCCATCTCATCCATAAGCGATTTGCAGCCAGTTATGGCAAATTATGCGCAAAGACTTGGCCAATTTGCAGGCATCTGTTGCGCGATAATTGAATGAGACTCTCAATTGGTCGGCTAACTGACTAACTGAGTAAGTGAGTAACTGAGTAAGTGAGTAACCAGTTGGATACAAGCGAAAAGGGCGCGCCTCAAAACGAGTTATACATACTATACGTACATACGTAGATTTACTATCTGAAATCTATTGAAAACGTGCCGCCGATTATGATTGGAGTTGTCGGTTTAATTGCCACACTGACAGACGACAAGGCGGCAGTAGCGTGAGAACCCACGACTATATCATTAAGTTAATTAAATCGTTACACATACATATCGTTTATCGTTATATCGTATATCGTTATATCGTCATATCGGCCAATAGTAGCGTATAGAACTTTGAACAGGTTCGTTGGCATTGAGGCTAGTTAAACAATACCGAAAATCCTTGACATGCAAACTGGTTCGTAAAACAAGTACAAGCTTGTTAAGAACTAGTTAATTAGCTTAAGTCAGGGTTCCTTATATCAATTGAGATATGCATGAATTCTTTGGTATGGTATATTTTAAAATCGAGTTGCATATTAATTAGCATAGAAATTAATTAGAAAGTTTATGGTTTATGGTTTCCTTTCGTTTACATTTATTTCATTACTTTTTCCTTTCACTTTTCGCTCACCTGTTTTCGTACACCCGGAAATATAACCAGAAATGCCACATAGAATGTTCCAAATAGCACCGATACCGCCACAATGGATACATCCCCTGTGACGGGAGTGCGATTGGAGAAGGAATAGAGCGTAGGACCCCCATCGTCCCGAAATGCGTCGAACCAGCCCTTCATGCTAGACGTGTCTTATCTGGTAGGGTCTGCAAGAGAAAAAAAAGAGAAGCTTGTAAAATAAATGATAAATGTATTAAAAAACACCTATGTTTATTATCCGATCGCAAGCAAATTTACAGAAATTATTAAGGCTATGAAATTTATTGTTCACACCAAAAATGAATACTTTAGTCTTTAAGTTTTGCTTGTAGCTGGGTTTATCTCGATTTACAGGGGCGGTTGAGGGCGAGGATAAATTCTACAATAAACTTAAACTTTGTGCAATAATTATTATTATTATTTGGTGGCTCTAGCTCTTGTAATAACTGAGTTATAGGTATTCATACAAACAAATAAAACTATTTTGGCTTCGAAAATACCTTCTTCTGCCTGTTATTTGCGTTTTCGTTTGCCATTGACTCATAATACCCTTCTACTCTTTGAGCAGCGGGTATAAATATTTGCGTACCTTAAATTGACTCTATGCCAATATCGTAGACAAACTTATAGTCGAAACTAATCGTGGGTAGATACTAGAGATGCCATCTGGCAGCTGCCGATTGCGGTTTGCCGCTTGCCAATTTGGCAGATGGATTTGCACTTTTATGCCTTGCTTCGTGACTTAGCGCTCGCATTGCAGATACCTCTCATACGGGAATCAAAACTGAGATAAAGCAGCTCAATGCAACTGCCAAATTAGTTGGACAAACAGAGCAATAATGAAGGGCCTGAGTATGGTTTCCGAGTCTAAGCCGAGTGCCGGAAATGGAAGGCATTGCAAATGAATACAAATATCAAAAATACAAAAAAATACTTATAACAAAGAATTGACTTGAGGCAGACAAAGAAAAGGAATTTGATTTCCAACACATGCGGCGTCGATTCGCTCTCTGCTAGATTCGGCAAAAAACCAGAAATACTTAAGACTTAGAACCGGATTCACGAGCAAACAAACAAATTAACAATCAAACTTGTTGGGGGGTGGGCAAAAGCAACAAGAGCTCCACTCAAACAGCTGATGTTTTGTTAGGATGACGGGGGCAAAAGTTATAATTAAGTGCCGATGAAATTGAATAAGTGAGAACTAATAATAGTCTAAGCGTGACGAACATTTGAATACCCTAGCCAAGCGCTTTCCATACAAAAAGCTTCAAGTAATGAGGCTTGTTCTCTCGGAGTGAAACCGGTTTCAAAATAATTATCCTAATAGAAACCATTCGAAACTTAAACGATCCGTTTATGTAGTATACAATTGTAATAATGCAAATAACTATTTGCTAATTTAATTCAAATTAAACATTTAAGTAAATACCATGTTCTTTTTAATAGACCTTAGCAACAAACGGAGCTATAAATACGAAGCTTCGTTGCCTAACATACCCCGCAATTATCGCTACCTTCATTATGTCAAGCACCTTCCCTTTGCATGCCATGGATACAGGGTAGACAAAAGAGAATTGCGCAGGCACGCGGATGTATCTATGTACATACATGTATGTAAGTGAGTCTGTGAATATCGTAGGTATCGCAGTATCTCCGCAATCAGGGTTTTTCCCATCACTCAAATACGAGTTCTGGCATGTGAAAGTCAAGAGTAAGGCCCCAAGGCGTAATCAGTGGTTGTCCCACTAAAGTGAGAGGCCCCAGGCTGAGCAACAATACCGATTGATTTCTTAATCTATCTATAGAATGCTAGGGGTATCGCATATCATATTGTTGCCAGTTACTTTTTCGCAAATTTTTGGTATTTTATCATAAGGTATTTATGATTTTCTGTCTCTATATCTATTGAAATTTCTTAACCTCTATAACGCGATTTTTATACCGGCTACTGCTAGCCGAAAATGTATTTAATAGGTAGAAAAGGCATCTCTGACCTGACCTGTCTGTATGAAAACTGAGATCTCAACTATTAACAGAGCTAGGATTACCAAATTTGTTGGCAATATATCTTGTTACTGCACGCATGTAATGTTGGTTTTATAATTTAGCCATGCCCTCATATGTCGAAAATAATTGAATTTCAAGCGTAATTTTAAGGCTAACATATTCATTTTTCGTATATACAATAAGTATTATCGCCCAATTGATAGTTGCAAATTGTATTAACGATACGATAGAGATACCAGAGGATATTTAATATACCGCAGTCGCGCACACTCGACTGCAGCTTTCGTTACTTGTTTTATCGTCAAATATTACTCACCAAACTTGTCAGTTGAATAAAACCGGCATAAAAATGTGTGTTTTACTGGATTCGAATCGTAAATCCAATTTGCAATGCCGTCCGTAATATTCAGTTAATTTATAGTTAAGTTAGCCGAAGCAACTGCTAAATGATATCCAAGCAATGGAATTAGTATTTATTAATTAAAATGATTAATTGATAAATGTTTAATAAATAAAACACACACACACGCACGAGGGGAGTTATAAACGATGTTTACTACAAATTATAATTTGCCGTTTTTATTTAGTTTTTGTTTTCTGTTTTCTGTGCTTTACATTGTTTTCACACTTTTTAACACATGTTTGCGAAAGCGACATCGCTCTTTTTTTTAATTTTATCTCCAAGAGATTTTATTTTAATTGTTCCGTTTGTTCATTTGTGTGTTTGTTTGATTTCTATTGCATACTCCAGCTGTCCGCTTTTTTGTTGCTACTTCGAACTGCTGTTGCTGTTGCCGTCGTAAACCGGTTTAAGTTTAACTAGTCAGCGCCGCCTGACTTTGCGCATAAATTGCATTTTATTTTTAAAACCCGGTAATAAATTGTTTCATTTATAATTAGAATTTTTCACAAGCTGACAGCGTGAAAAGCACGAAAACTTTAATAGCAAAATTGTTGAAAAAAGCAAACCCAAATCGATGGAAAACTTTTGTATACAGTGCACCGAAACATGAATACTCTATTAGCAAGAAAGCTGCCTTGCATACGATATACGATATACGATATACGATATACGATATACGATATACGATATACGATATACGATATACGATATACGATATACGATATACGATATACGATATACGATATACGATATACGATATACGATATACGATATACGATATACGATATACGATATACGATATACGATATACGATATACGATATACGATATACGATATACGATATACGATATACGATATACGATATACGATATACGATATACGATATACGATATACGATATACGATATACGATATACGATATACGATATACGATATACGATATACGATATACGATATACGATATACGATATACGATATACGATATACGATATACGATATACGATATACGATATACGATATACGATATACGATATACGATAAACGATATACGATATACGATATACAATATACATACGATATACGATATACAATATACGATATACGATTTACGATTTACGATTTATATCGATATACGATTAAACGATATACGATTAACCATACGCTATACAAAATATGGCACGATCCTGTTCGGCATGAAAATACCCTCACTTGCCAGGGGTATCGAGTATGAAAAATCGAATATCTGATTGGGGCAGCGCTTTGTTATTGTTGTTGTTGTTGCTGACCTTCGCATAGTTGCCGCAGGAGTTGGTGCAGTCGCTGTCGCTGTCGCTGTCGCCGTTGCCTTTGCTGTCGACGCATTGATGTGAGCGCATTAAAAACACGATTACCTAACAACAACAACAACAGCAACAACTGCAGCAGCAGCGGTAGAGGCAGCGGCAGCAATAACAATGCAACTGACAACTGACGGTGACGTCGGCGCTGGACTTGGCACCAAAACGTAACATGCGAAGCGACTGCATGTGGTAATCTCAGAGCGCATTACGTTATTACGTTACGTTACTACGGCGGCGAAAAGCTTTGCGTACGCCATGTGCATACATACATACATGTCAAGCGCCGGGCAGCAGCACAATGGCACAGACATTACAGTTACAAAATGAAGCCGAAACTATGCGATGGCAACGCAAAGCAACGTGAAAAAGCAACAAAAAGCCAGCAGCAACGCCCCAGTAAGTCAGCAGCCGCAACAACTACAACTACAACGGCAGCAGCATCCAATGCAGCTGGGCGTATGTCGCACGCTCTCTCTGACTCACTCACATTCACTCTCACTCTCTCGTGGCGCACGCTGCTGCAGCTGTTTCAAGTCCAACGAAAGTGAAATTTCTGTCTGCTGCTCTCGGCCCGCGCACTCTCTCTCTTTCTCTCTCTCCGTCTGTCTGCCTCCCCTTACGGTTGAGGAAATGAAGTAAACATGAAATTGACATAATCGAGCAGCCGACTGCAAATGTTTTAAAAGCGCTGTCGACGTCGACGCGTCGCTGCTTGCTCTACAGGTTTTTGTGTCGAGCCGCTTTTGCTTTCTGCTGCCGCTGCCGCTGCCACTGCCACTGCTGCTGTTGTTGTTGTTGCTGTTGCTGTTGCTGTTGCTGTAGTATGTGTTCAATGCGCGCTGGTGCGTGTAAATATGTAAGAGTCGCCTTCAACCGGCTTTTTGCGCGATTTTCGTCGTTGTTTTCTGTTGTTGTCGATAGTTTTGCTGTGTTTGCTTTGTTGCGCTTTTTGCGCTGGTCAGTTTCGGCGGCGTGGGTCAGTTACATGTGTCCAAGACACATAGGAAATAAACAACGGATGAAGTAATCGACAGCGGCAGCAGCAGCGTCAACTGCAGCAGCACGCACCGCAGCAGCAGCAGCAGCGGCAGCAATTGGGCGTCTGTCGACACTTGATGCACACGCACACACAAAGGTACCGATAAAACGGTAAAGTATGCATGGAACACACGACGACGACGTCGGACAGTGGGACGAGATGCGGACGAAAACACACACAAAAAGGCAAACAAATGGACGCGCGTTGGTTGAGTAAGCGACACTGAGAAACACAAAGCAAAAAGGGAAAACGTGCATAAGAAAAACAGTGCACGTAGAGCGGGGGAGCTAGACACCGCAGCAAAGCAACAGAGCGCGGAGAGCGGAGAGAGAGCGCGCGCGCTACGAGAGACACGCGCAAGGCAGGCAAAAAAAAAAAAAAACGTTAAAGTTCTCGCGTTTCTTTTTGCTGCCTGCCGCCTTTATGAGTTTTTAATTTTTAAATATTTTTTTATTTAATATTTAAATATGCTTTTCGTAGCGCAACTCGAGAATAAACCAAGTTATTTTTTCAGTTTATTACGTTAGGAAACAAAAAACTTGTGCAAATTGAATTACAACATACGGCAGCAACAACAAGGCGCGCTTCAATGCATTTCGTTTTGTTTATTTTGTTAGTTATTACACATTAAAAATTTGCACAATTTTCACGCACTCCAATTATGCACACAGACAGTTTAAATTTGTATGATATTTTATCTTATTGCCGTTAATTGGCTTGGCAAACAATTTTGTGCTCATTTCTTCACACACACACACGCACACACATCAGTAATTTCGCCACACACAACGACACATATGAATATTTAAAATAAGCATGTATTTTACCGTTACATTAATGTCGCTTTTTTTCAAATAATTACAATTTGCAGCGATAATTTTGTTGGTTTCTTTTCGTTTTTTTCTCTTTTCGTATTTGCCGATTATTTGGCAAACTCTTCGTCAAGTTTCGTCTGTGTTTGTTGCGCCCGGCACAAAACGCAAACACAAATAGAAACACGCAAAGAAATCAAATTGAAAATCCAAAAAACGAACCGAAAAGCACACGTTATCGATGTTGTTCTTGTTTTTCGGTGTGTGTTTGTCGGCTGCGTCTGCGCGCAGCGTTTTGTCGCGTTACTTTCGTGCACCTGCTTCGTCGTCGCGTCGCGTCCGCATCAAACGCCTGTCGTTGGCAAACTGAGCGTCGTTAAGTGCGGAGCGCAAGACAAAACCGCGCGAGAGAGCGCGCGCGCGCTCGCCACAGAGACAGAGAGAGAGTGAGAGTGAGAGAGCTTTTGCCTGCGAGCTTTTGTGCGTTGAGTGTGTGTGTGCGCGCCGTGCATGGCGATTGTGAACATGATCGCGGCAGCCTTACTCTAATAAAACTGGACACAGCAAAACATATCGCATCACGAGGGCTGCTGCTCCTGCCCTGCGCCTAGGGGGACCTTGTTCAGCTGGAAAAACTCGCTCGCTTTGAGGCGCGACCTTACACACAATTCACGGCAAATTAATAAGCCAGTCAAGAATTTGCAATTAATGAAATCGCCGCAGCAGCAGCCGCAGCAGCGGTCGCTGCAGCTGTCACTTGCGATACCGATATACACCGATAATAATCGCTGGCGAATTGAATAAGCTACGTAATAAGCGACGCGCTTTTGCATTGCGTGCAATTAATAATTAATATACTAATTGAATTTTTAGTGCCGACTACCGTGTGCGGCGACAGCAATTATGGTGTTAGTCGCTTTGATCTACAGTCGAACATACAAGTCTATGTACACGTATATATATATAGGAGCGTACACATGTCGTTGGATCGCGAGACGGTCGCGAATTTGGCAGGCAAACATGAAGTCAGGCAGAACTACGAGTACGACACATCAGAAGCAGCACGGCAGCAGCTGCTCCGACCGGATGATGCAATTTTTATGATGTGCCAAATTAGCTATAAAACAAACTATACACGAATCTTTGGGCAAGCATGCACGTAAAAACATGTAGATACGATATTGATGTTATGCTTAGCCAACAATAAACAGTTCTAGTGCTCGAAAACTTGTCTGAATTCAGTAGCTACATTAATTCTTATAGATATGCGAGTGAAGTATCTTAAGTTTTATTTATATCTTAGAGTTCGACATTCTTGAAATTCTGCTAGTTTTTATAATTTAATTTTAATTGTTACTTTTATTTACTTAAAATAATGTTTTCTTTTAGTTTTCTTAGCTTTTCGTCAAGTGAAACCGGTCTTTTAAAACTGAAACGTATTTTGGCTGTTTGGGATACTTACCATAAGAAAACCATTGTTAGTTTGCTTGAGCTTTGTAAAACTTTAGTTTTAATACGGAAATTTCATGCAGCTACTACAATTCCACAAGCCATAAAACTTATCGATTAGACATCATAAATATGTCGAGTTTGTTGCCTAAGTCTTTTGTTCTAGCGCCATTTGTATGCTAAATTATCACCTTGGGGCAGCATAAAACTTATTGAACTTCAATAATAAAAGATTTCGGGTCCCCAGGCTCCCCAAGAGCGCGAGAGAAAGAGAGAGACAGACGAACAACAAAATGAACATAACATCGGCTGCTACCACAAAGTAATTTAACTAAATTGGCGCACAAGGTCGCGCCGGTCAGTGACTGACGATGACGATGACGATGACGATAACGATGACAATGCTGCTGCTGATGGAGTTTCGGACTGAACTGGAACTGAACTGGGGACTGATCAGGTTACCCTTTTCAAGATTCGCAAGAAATAAAATTAATCACCTGCTGAATGGAAACAGAAAAAAAGCAATTTCAAACTTCTGCGATACGCAAAAAGCAGCTACCGTTTTGCCCGTAAATTCGCCACAAATCAGCGAAAAATCATGAAATAAAATTAAAATTAAAATAACATGAGACTAAATGAAGTGTACAACAAATACTAATACGGATGCGCCGCGCGGAATGCGCACAAAACTCTCCGAGGACGGTCGTTGGACCGTGTGTGTCGGACCCAAACCAAATAGCCCCCCGTAAATACTGTATACTCATAGAATAATACGAAACAAGACATTGTATGTACGTGCACAGTTTGAGAATTCGATACACGCTCGCAGAGAGGCCAATTTATCCAGAAGCCGTACCACAAGTGTTACAAGTGTAGCCTCTCACCATTAGTCAGACCTGTCTGCGAGAGTCGTGGAAACCGATCAGAGAGAATGAAAAAAAAGGGAAAGGGTGAGAATCGGCGATTTGTTTCGTTCACTTCGTATGCAAAGTGGCGAATGCACTCGCTCAAGTTCAAGGCGAAAATCGTGGATAATTCGAATACATTCAGAGTAGTTGGCAATTATCGTTATAATCGCTCCATAAGTGTGTCGTTAACAGTGCTGCCAACTTTGGCAAAAAAAAGCGGGAAGCTATAAAATAAGCTAAAATAAAATATTTCCCACTAAAACCTAAATAATGCATTAAAGCAAATCAAAATAGAATAAATATAAAAATTACGATATATCCATTTATTTGTAAATCAAATGAAGATTATTATAGGAACATTTTTTAAAAAAAATATTGACAATTTCGAACAAAGCTCACTTACATTTAAAAAACTCCAAAATTCTCGCTGAACACAATTTATAATTTTTTCCCGCTGTTAGCCTCAGGCTGTTAGCCAGATTTGGCGGTTTAAAAGCGTAGTCGGCAGCACAGATCAGTTTTTATTAGATCTGTGCCTGTACAAATTCAATGTGCTATACTGCGAACAGACTATATAGGAAAACGAACATATTATATTAAAGAATTATATTCCTAGTTTCGTTTCTCTTTGGTTTCTCACATTATTCCATACACAATTGCTGCTTATGCCGCTTGAACTTCTTCTGCTTCTTCTTTCGGCTCGCACATTTAACGATCACCATAATCGCCATCTCACTCACACCAACGCCCCGTCGCTAGGGGCCAACTAATTACGGCCATTACACAAAAGAGACACACAAATGGCTTCCTCATGTCAAGATTCTATGCAACAACGATTCGGTGTAGCACAGATTAGTTATGTCTGTTCAAGCTCGGTTCAAGCGCCCGGGTTCAAGAACTACTAACTGGCGATTGTGGTGCTATAAACTTGCGCAGGGGTGTTGCAAGGGGGGGGGGGCAGCGAGAGGGTTACAGGGTAGCTGCACAGCATCAAACAATGACACAATTGACAGCGGTTTCGAGGCTCAAGCTAGCGATGTAACTACAGCGAAAATACTTGTAAGAAAATATAGTATTTATAAGTTCATACTTGGTTTATACAAAGTAAGTATGGTATTGTATAGCATTGTCATCTCCCTGAAATATTTTACCAAATATTAAGTTTGGAAGTACATAAAATATTAATTTTATTAATAAAGCAGGAGTGTAGATATTTTAATTTTTCAACATTTCCTAATAAACTCTTAAAAATATCTTTAGATTAAAAAGACACAATACTTAAAATGCTAGTTTATGATTATAGGATACTACTACTACTATGATTATACGATACTACGCCTAGCAAACCAGTTTTAGTCAAGATATAACAAACATGACACAATTTATTTATTTTAATTTATTCATTAAGTTTTTATGCATAACTTATAACAGTATATAGGTATTTACGCATAGAAATTTGTGGCAAGATTTCCCCTTGATTAAAAAACACCTCCAAATATTTTGTCAGGCGTATCTAGCGTGTCACGCGACCATCTCTGGCCAAGGCGGTCAGCTCGTTGCCTCATATAGCCGAGCTGAGAGTTTCAACTGTGTGAAACTATCGGAATATAATTGATGTGTCTCCAACTGCTGCCCCTTAGCAGTTGCCCCGCCTCTTCTCGTGACTGTAATCAGCATTTGCAGCATCCTTGAGTGGGCGTGGCCGCCTTCTAGAACCCCGCCGCCAGCTGCCACTGCATTGAACGTCCCGCACCGCGCTAATTAAAACATTATTGCCACTAACCATGCCCCGAGGCTGCGACAAGGCATGCGAATCGATCGTATCGATCGAGGCAAAAAGGCGAAAAGCGACAGCCAAGTGGCCCCAAAAAAACCTAAAGACTTGCATAGGTATACACACATGTATATATATATATTATATATAAAACGGTAGGCAACAGTTGTCAGCTGTCAAAAAAACAATATAAATAAATAAGAAACCGACGCACGCCGCGGCACGACGCACAACTCCGACGACAACGACAACAACAACAGCAGCAGCAACGGTTTATGACTATTTGATTTGCTTAACGTGCTGGCAGATTGTTCCAATTTTGATCGGTCTATCGCCTTTGCATGCGGGCGCTAATAGTTTTGAACCTGAGAGTATTTTATTCATTTCGAGTATACAAGTTTGTGGGCCAGGGGCAAGGCTGTCCATCGGTATACTTGGCCTGGGCAGGGTCTGCTCCATCGATCTATTGGCGGGCGTCAATTAGATATGTGCCAAATTGTGGACTTTAATGAGCTGGGAGGTTGCGACTTTCTTGCCTTGGCCATTTCAACGACTTTGATAAGCGATCAATAACAATGAGGCAGACAAGACACAAGCGTGATCGATTGGGTAATACCCTGTGGTCGAACTAGGCGGAGGTGGAGCGTAGAACTAACAGATTTGGTGTTAATGACAGGGTGATAATAAGAATAGAGACTAGAGAATAGATTCTCCTACAAAATAATATCCCACTGCGAAGTAAGATAACTTTGGAGAGTCAAGACTCTCTAAAAATCTCAAGAGAGTGAGAACTCTCTAAATAAGTGTAATTTCTAATTTCATCTAAGGAATGTGTACCCTCTACGAAGAAGATCCCTCTGGGAAGTGTGATAAATCTGTAGAGTAATTTCCATAAGTTCCATAAGTAAGTTCGCTCTAGGAAGTAAGGAAGCGAGATTCCATATGTGAGTTAGTTCCTTTCAGGGAATGAAATCCCACGAGGCAGTGAGATCCCTCCAATGCATGAGATCCCTTCAAGGCGTGAGATCTCTGCATGAAGAGGGAAGAAGACTGAGATCCCTTAAGTACAAAAGATCTCTAGGAAGTGAGATCCGTCTAGGTAGTAAAATCTCCTAAGGAAGTTAGATGTCTTAGAGAAGGAAGATCCCTTTAGGAAGAATGACACCTCTAGATAATGAGATCTCTCTACAGAGTGTGATCCCTCTAAGGAGTGAGATCCCTCTAGCGAGTGTGGTCCATCTTAGGTGTTAGATTCCTCTACGGTTGGAATTTCCCAACAGAGTGAGTTTCCTCTAGGATGTGAGGTGCTTCTACTAAGTGGGATCCCTCTAGGGATTGAGATTTCTCTATGGAGTGAGATTCTTATACAGAGTGAGATCCGTCTAGGAAATGAGGTCCCCCTACGGAATGAGGAAGTGTGTTCCCTCCCCGCGAAATCCCCAAAGAGAAACCCCTTCAAGGGAGTGAGATCTATCTGGGAGATTAGGTTCTTAGCAGCAAGATTCCTTTAGTTTTGATAGCTTCAGAATACCTATAACCAGCTAACTCTACCTACTCTTTGCAGAGTATCGAAACACACCGCATATCCAAGAGCAGCAATCAAGTCTCTTGATCTGAGCTGGGCTTAACTGACGGTGGGGTGAGTGAACTGGAAACCAGCAAAGGTTTGTCAGTCAGTGCCAGTGCCAAGCTTTTGTGTCGTCGCCTGGGTGGCCACTTGTCCGACTGACAATGATTGACAATTAAGATCCGAATGTGTCAGTCTTGTGTGGCACAACAAACACACACGCGTCGCACGCGCATTTGGCATGTGGTAGCTGCGAATAAATCAGTTAAAATAGCTACCATTCATGTGGAGCATTGGCCCGGCTTATTATGGCCAACACGCCGAAGGTTGGCCCATGCGCGCGTTGTGCGCCACATTTGGCTAGGAAGTTGTTAGTTGCCCGTAGTGGGTGCTTAATTGGAAAACGATTTAGCAATGCAGCAATGCGATGGTGCGATGTTGCGACGAGCAGCCTGTTCATTAAAAAATGAATTCGATTCGTGGGGTTTTTCGACGCCACACATCAAGGGCAGCGTAGCACGGCCAGAAGGCCGGCAGAGCCCGTGCGTACAAGTTCAAGAGCTGGGGAGGAACATATAATTACAAGTGTCTGATATATAATTAAATATTGTTCTGTAGTTCCGCAAAAAAAGGAGAGTGGAATTTGGACGCGTGTTTCTGCTGCTTCGTCTTTGGATTTGCACCGCAGCCCTGTCAGGCGCTAATAGACTGCGCTATGATTAACGGATTAAGCCCATCTGCCAGGGCCGCCTGCTGCTGGTTACACCAAGTCGCGCTGGGGTCGAGCAATTAGTCAAGAACCGCCCCGGGTTGCGTGCCGCTTGTCACATCATCAAACTGGGCGAATGACTTGCACGGCGAAAATATTAAAAATTAATTAAACAAAAAGTCGCAACTAATGTTAGAAATATAAAACACATTTAGCGTGCACTTGACCTTCGTCGGGCGCGTTTCGTTCAGCTGCTAACCAAAACAAGCGAAAACAAAGTCAAAACACACGCGAACGAAAACAGTTAGCACGCACTGTGTATACACTTTCCCAGACGGAAGAGAACAAAATCTTGAAGCATTGAAAAAATGCATATTTCGATATGAACAAGTTAAGCTAGTGCTGTGTAACTGTTTGCTACTATCGATAGTTCGATACTTTAGGAATTTTAATCTCTCAATCTATCAAAGGTTTTTACAGTGCTAAAAAATGATCAAAGTCTTCTTTAATAAACGCTGGAAAAGAGCGACGTTTTTACGTGCTCAAGCTTCGGGATAATTTATACTACTAATAATAATTTATACTATAAATTAATTTATTTATACTCTCGAAGAGGTTGTGTTCTATAACTGCCATAGTTGCATCGATACTTGCAGTTTTAAGAGTGACTGTAACAGGATTTTCTAGCTCGGAAAAACTGCGAAACAATACAGATGCTTTTCGATTCCGGCTCACTAAAAATAATACCATAAATTAATAGCTTGACCAAGTGACTGAACTTCAAGTGAGGGAGAGGGTATCGCGCGGCGCACACAACTCGTTGTTAGGGGCGGTCTGTCTCAAGGGGCAGTCCCAAAGTATGCGGGGGGCCTGTCCTCGTCGCGTAATACGTTAGCTACAGTTTGCTTTGATTTTGATTTCGATTTCGAATTCGATTTCGGTTTTGATTTCGATTTTGATTTCGTTGCGAGTTTCATTTACTCACGCTATTTGAAGTTCATGAATTCAATTTGTGCGTAGCGGTCGCTCGACGTAGTCATATTTTATGAGCTACGACCAAGGCGAGCGGCTACGCTGCTTACATGGCGTATGCGCAATCTCTTTTTTATTTATGACGTCGCACGTTGCGTGTAATTGACATTCGCGCAGCTGATTACTTCCTTATTCGGCGGCCCCGAGTGACGCATACGCTACTCAGTACTTGCCTAGGTCGGTCAGACTGGAAATATTTGTGTATTACATGGGGGGCACTGAAAGCGAAGGGGGCACAAAGTGAGTGTGGGTTGGCACTTGAAGTCAATTTCCAGTCACGTGTCATTTCAATTGCACTACAGATCTCATTCAAATGGGCCCCAAACTATTTCAAGTAAACTCTTGGCCTGAACAGCGTTTGCATTTACATCGATTTGAATAGAAAACGCGTTTAATAATTTGTTTATTTGTTGGGGCTTTATGTGTATTGAAAACTCGTTAATTTTTTTTACAACAATGACCTTTACGGCATGCGCTGTTCCGCCAGGTGTTTTTGACTGCAAGCCATTTTCTCGACCCTCAAGAGACGATGATGCTGCTGCTGCCACAGCCTGACCTTGACCATGGCACAGCAGTCCGTGGCGGAGCTGGCAATCTCCTCTGGCAGCATCTATGTAAATATTTACAGAGTTGCTTCGGCGTTGACCTTGATAATAAGTCGATTGTTGTTGTTGCTGCCCTGCCCGATTGCAGCTATTAAATAGCTCAGCTAATCAGAGATCAAGATTCGATCAAGACACGCACCGCACATCCGCACATCGACGAGTCATCCAACTTTTCCAATCTCACGATCTATTTGCCATTAAAGCCATCGTTGTTGCTGTTGTTGTTGTTGCTGCGAGCGTGTGCGCCGCTTGTTATTGTTTTCGCCGTTGATCTCGAGCGCTTTAATCGTTTCGATTCGAGCAGCTTGTAAAACGGCCGCAAGGCGAAAACTCAAGTGCAGCCTGTGGGGCAAAAACAAAAAATTGGAAAAAAATAAGAGAGGAAACTCAGCCATAAATAAGTGCATAATTAATAAAGATTATATACGAAATGCAGGCAATGTCAGACAAAGATTTAGATACAGATATACATACAAATACATACAATATTTATGATTATTTATATGTGTATGTAGCGAGCGCGAGAACAATGCTAAAAGTGTTGGGAGAAACGACTGATTAAATTTATCCGTAATTGCAATTAAAAATTAAGAAAATTGTTTCATTGAAGTTTATTGCGCACAAGCTGAAGCTTGACGGGGGGAGGGGGTGTGAGTCAGGGAAGCAATGCGAGGTAGACAACAATTGCAACTGCAAAAGAAAAACTAAATTTTCACCTTTTTGCATGCAACAAAGCAAACAAGTTTCGTGCCTAAGTCTTTTGTTTCAATGCAGCAATCGGAATCGATAAATTGTCTTTCATTCGGTTGATAGGCACAGTGGGCATCATAGGAAATTAAGGAAACTATTCATATACGAATATAGCGCCAGAATATACCCAAAGCGCCATAACTGATCCTGGCCAGAGCACGCGGTTCTCAATGAAAACTCGCGTCGATATCGATAGTTCTGTATTTTTCTCCGTGCACTCGCAGTTACCAACTAAAACTTGGCTTGCTACACTGTGCCAAATCATCTCGAATTCGCTAAGCAGATTTTCGAGTGCTGCAAGAAACAAAACAAACAAATTGAAGTCGTTAATCGGTAATCGGTTTGCGTTTGCAGTTTGATTGTTTGTTGATTGTTTGCCAGTTGTGCGCACGTTTCAATTAATAATCGAACACGAGCAGCTGCCAACCTTTGCGACTTGGCTCACATTCAGGTTTATTGACCCCTCCACCCCAGCCCCCTTCCCCAACACCCAGACAGATCAAAGGTACAAGTTCCGAAGCCTTCAGCCGCACTTACCACATTCGACAATTGTATTTTTTTCGGCCCGAAAGTTCAAATGGTCAACGGGGTTGACGGGGCAAAAACATCGCTAAGGTCGCCCGAAAATTCACATTTACATGCTGCCAGCGTACGAGTATTATTAATCTCTCTCTCTCTCTCTCTCTATTTCATAATGGATTACCATAAGCATTGCTATGAATATTCTTTGCAGGCAGGCAGAACCCAATTGTTAAGGCGGCTTGCCAATTAGCTAACGTGGCCAAGAGGGCACTGGGCAGTCGAGCATGCATGCGAAGGTCAACGGGGCCGGGCCGGACCGAACCGAGCTTAGTCGAGCCGGCACCCGATTATGAAAAGCGCAATTAATCGGAATATCATTGAAGCGCTCGCTCGGAGCTGACTCAAAACTTTCAGCGCGTACTGTGCCAGAGGTCACCTCCAGCTGCGCGTTGTTTACAATTATTAATGATTGCGTATCGCTTGTACATTCTTTTTCCCCTCAACATTAGCAGAAGACCAACAACAACAGCAGCAGCAGCCACAGCAGCAACAACAAACGGTTGGTCTAATCAGCGGCTGCCGACTGCATGCAAAGTTCAGGGTCAACTTGGGCCGAACACCTGCAGTTTCTGTGCGCACCCGCATCCGATATGCGCGCAGTAGCGTGCAACTAATTAGCACAACAATTTAAATTCAGTAATTGCATGTGCAAATTGTTTAATATTTGATTAGAGAGAGAGAGAGAGCGAGAGAAGCGCGTTTTCATTTAATTTTCCCAAGCGCATTCAAAATCAACTGTTAACAGAGCCATCTACCGGCCAGTGGGAGCAGCACAACAGCTGTGCATGCGTTGGCAACGCGGCTTGTGAGGGTCTAGCAACGCCAAGCCGGCACAGCTGTGCATGCGTTGGCAACGCGCTTTGTGAGAGTCTGGCAACGCCAAGCCCGCACAGCTGTAACTATCGATAAGTAAACGACAAATTGCAATCGAAACAGCTGAGTTTCTAAAATCTCGAAACAAATTTAATTGAATTATTAAATATTAGTTAAACTAACAATCAAATGGAGATTCCAGACTCTTATTACAGCAAAGATGAATATGTCGAGACGGTAAATACATTAATTGCATAAATTGCAATCGCAGCCAGAGCTGCATTTGCAACTGAATGACCTCATCGGTTTCACCTGGCGCTGCCCATTTTTGTTTACAGGCCACGGGCAACAAAGTGTGTCGCAAAACTGTGCTATGCGGCTCGCAGAACATTGTGCTCAACGGCAAAGTGATTGTGCAGAGCGGCGCCATAATACGTGGCGATCTGGCGAATGTACGCTGCGGGCGATACTGTGTTATAGGCAAGAACTCGGTGATACGTCCGCCGTACAAGCAGTTCAGCAAAGGCATCGCCTTCTTTCCCATGCACATTGGCGACCATGTGTTCATCGGTGAAGGCGCCGTGGTGGCCGCAGCGACAATCGGTTCCTTCGTGTACATTGGCAAGAATGCAATCATTGTGAGTAGCCCAGCCGGCTGCTATATATCAGATTAAAAGAATAAATGTTTTTCTCCAGGGTCGCCGTTGCATGCTCAAGGATTGCTGCATCATCGAAGACGGCGCTGTGCTGCCGCCAGAGACAACTGTGGCCAGCTACATGCGCTACACGGCCAAAGGAACGATCGAAGGCGCCCAGGGAAACCCCTATTTTGTGCCTGCCGCCATGCAGGACGAGATGACCAACTATACCAAGTCCTTCTACGAGCACTTTGTACGCACTCCGGCGCCAGCAAGCTGAGACGCACCGAGCGCAATCTCAAATTGTTCGACAATACATAGACAGCGTATTAATAAAATGTAACTTTAAGTATTCTATTAATTATACACAATGAGTTCTAGTCTATCAGTCCCGTTTCGCAATCGTACGCCTCGTTGGCAATCTCGAAGACGAAGTAGCTCATGCCAGTGCGGCGTGCAATGACGGCAGCGGTTTCCTCGGAATTGTTCTCCTTACGCGGCCGAATGTTGCGATCGAGCAGCAGCACCGTTGCCGTGTTGCGACAATTGGAAACGGTAGACGTCACGTGCAGTGGCGTTTGCTGGCCTTCGGATTCGGCATTCACATCGGAACCGAACTGCAGCAACAGCTGTGCGCAGTCTGCATTGTTCCACTTGCAGGCCGAGTGCAGGGGCGTCCAGCCGAGCTCTGTGCGTGCATTCGGATTCGCTCCGTACTGCAGCAGCAGCTTGGCCAAGTCAATGAAGTTGTTGTAGCAGGCGCGATGCAACGGCGTGTAGCCGTCGTTGTCGCGAGCGTTGACAGCGTCTGCATCCAGTTTAAGGATCTCACGCACCTCACCCATGCGATTCTCGCCGACAGCCCACAGAATCATGCGCTCAATACTGGCTGCGAGAGTTAGATATTTTGTACTTTTTACTCATGAAACGCGCATTGGATTTGGTTTGCTTTCGTACCTTGTGGATTTTTATCCTCCTCAATCAGTTCGTCGGCATCATCGTCCCAGCCGCTAACGAACATGCCGCGCGGCACTTTTGCATAGCGCAGCTTCTCCACCTGTGATTTCTCATCGTCCGAATCGTAGTCGCCCATTGCGGGTTTGTGAGTTTGTGAATTTCTCGCAGAAATAGCAAAATAAATAAATGTTATTTTCAAGCAATTACCCCACTCATCGATGCACGTCAAGGCAACAATATATCGATATATCGATATTTCAAACAAGTGATATTTTACAACACTGTAGAACGCTAGCAGCAAGAAGCAGCAGCATCGTTTTTTTTTTTTTTCATTTCTCTAGTTTTGTTTACGTTTTCGTGCGCGCAATGTCTAATCCCCAGGAGGAATTACTGCCGCCCAGCGCAGAGGATGATGAGTTGACATTGCCACGCGCCAGCATCAATAAAATAATAAAAGAGTTGGTGCCCGCGGTGCGCGTGGCTAACGAAAGTCGCGAGTTAATTCTCAATTGCTGCTCGGAGTTCATACACTTGATAAGCTCCGAGGCAAACGAGGTCTGCAATCAGCGCAGCAAAAAAACAATTAATGCCGAGCACGTACTGGAGGCACTCGATCGTCTGGGCTTTCGCGATTACAAACAGGAGGCCGAGGCAGTGCTGCACGATTGCAAAGAGGTGGCCGCCAAGCGACGACGGCAGAGCACGCGTCTCGAGAACCTGGGCATACCCGAAGAGGAGCTGCTGCGCCAGCAGCAGGAACTATTTGAAAAGGCGCGCGAGGAACAGGCACGCGAAGAGCAACAGCAATGGATGAGTATGCAGGCAGCCGCGGTCCAGCAGAGCAGCAACGCGCTAATACAGCGACAACAGAATACGGATGGGGGCAGCGGCAGCGTCTCCATCGCAGGCTTTGCCAGAAAACCCAGTGAGGACGACGACGATGATGATGACGAGGACTACTAATCGAATAGCGAATAGTTAATCGAGTTTATTTCTTTGCGCTTAATTGTAATTGTAATAATGTAATTAAACTATTGCCATAAGTCAAAATCAGCTGCTGCTTGCCTTGTCCTGCAACAGATCTGCCGTCCGCTGCTGCTGCGCCGTGAACTGTGCCTTCAACAGCCTGGGCATAGAACTGGGTTCGCTGTAGGTGTACCCGCCCGGCACGTATTTGCCAAGCAGTTCTGCGTGCTCCTTCCAGAACTGTGCACCGATCAGATCCTCGTGAATGGGCACTATAGCCTGCCTGCCCTTATCCTGATTGCTATTGGACTGCACGACGCGCTTCCTTAATAGAATTGTGCCTTTGCGATACATGGCGGGTAGGGTGTTGTAATTGATGCCGAACTGCTGGAAAAGCAGCTCATTTTTGTCCGCTGACATCGTCCCGCGCAGTCGCTCCTCGGCCTGCTGGTTGCTCAAACCGGACTCCAGCACGAGTTTCCAAAACGCAGTATTGTACAGATTGTTGACATGAACGTCCGCCTGCCGCCAACTTAGATAATCGCGCAGATTCTCATCTGAAGGATACAGCACGACGCGTCCATCGAAGCAGGGTGCATAGGCCAGGGGTCGTCCCATCCACTGGGGCCAGTTCATCACGTAGCTGGTGGAGAACAGACTCGTCACATAGGTCAGCAGCTTGGCTGCGCGACGGTTGAAGGCCATCGTATCTTTGCGGAACACAAAGGAATATTCATCGCTCTGGCCATAGGCAAGGATTACGTCGCGAAACTCCTGCATGACAGCAACGCCTGCGGCATTCATCACATTCAACGCTGCTCGAAATAGAGGAGAACTGATTAATCAATCAGTTTGATTATCTCTCAGCTTGCACTAACCATTCTCGTCGTTGGGTTTTTCAAAATTGTGCGCGTTGGCAAACTTGTGGAACTTCTTGCCGTCGATGCGTATCACAATCCACACGTTTGGCAATATTCTGTCGTCCTGCTCGTAGGATTTAACGTATTCGTACCTGCTGCAGGCCATGTTGCGTCTGCAAGGAGCCGCAACACCGGTTTTATTCAACAAAAGCTTAATAACAGATCTAGAAAATGCACGTAAATGCATTAGATGCTTTTCTTGTGCAGTCTGTTAAACAGGTGTGCTTGGCTGCGGCATGGACAGGGTATGCAAATCACAAGGTCATGCTGTGCTGTGCGGTCATGCTGTGACGTCAGTACTGCTGTGCACTGAGTCTAACATGAGTACGATTAAATATATAGAAATAAATAAAATATAGTTTTTTAGCCATGAATTAATAAAGTTTTTGCTGTCAACATAATTATATCAACCTCATACTAAACGAATGACGTTACGAATCACGCTGTTAATTTCTCTGATTTCATATCAAAACAACCTTTTTGTTTTAATTCACTATTGTGACAGAGTTGCAGTTTCTACAAGTTATCGATAGGCAGCCTAAGTTTTAAACAGCTGTTAAAGAGTATCGCGGCCAGACTTTCCTGTATTAAGCGGCGGCTGCATTTAAGTACTTAGTGGTTAAATAAAATGAGCATAAATTATGAACACAATACAGCGGATGAGGAATTTGCACAATCCCATAAATCAGTCAGCCTCTCCGACGACGATGAAAGCGAAGGCAATGACAACACAGAAGCGCTTGCTGCGGCTGCAGCGGCGGCAACGTCCCCGCCAGCACCAGCAGCTGTTGATGGCAGCTCGGAAAACGAGGGCGACGATGGAGAGGAGGCCAGTGGTGGTGCAGCCAACACGCACGTCGTGGCTCATCACTACAACGAACTGAAAGAGGCGGGACGCAAGGAGCGCCACAAGTCGAAAATCTATTTTATGCGTAACTTTAACAATTGGATCAAGAGTCAACTTATCAACGAGTATATGGCGCAGATCAAGCAACAGAAACGCGTCGGGGATGCACTGCGCGTTCTGGACATGTGCTGTGGCAAAGGCGGTGACCTACTCAAGTGGGACAAGGCTGCCATTTCGCATCTGATATGCACGGACATTGCGGAAGTGTCAGTGGAGCAATGCCAGCGCCGATATCAGGACATACTGCAGCGTGCCGAAAAATCGAAGTATGGACACAAATTCACTGCCGAGTTCTTTGCCTGCGATTCGACAATGGTGCGACTTCGTGAACGTTACAAGGATGCCTCGCTGCAACTGAATCTGGTTTCCTGCCAGTTTGCCTTTCACTATTGTTTCGAGTCGCTCGTACAGGCTGACTGCATGATGCGGAACGCTGCCGAATGCCTACAGCCGGGTGGATACTTCATAGCAACGATACCGGATGCATTTGAGATTATTCGCCGATTGAAGGAAGCCGGTCCCGATGCGCGACGCTTTGGTAACGATGTGTATAGCATTGAGTTCGAAGGCGATACCGATGCACTGCCTCTGTTTGGCGCCAAGTATCAGTTTCACTTGGAGGGTGTGGTTGACTGTCCCGAATTTCTGGTACATTTTCCCACGCTGGTTAAGCTCGGTCGCAAGCACGGCCTGAAGCTGATCCGGCGAAGCACATTCGCAGAATACTACAAGGAGACACTGTCCCAGGGCCGGCAGCTGCTGCAACGCATGTCTGGCCTGGAGTCGGTGCAACCGCACCGTTGCGGCAACGACGATCAGTTCGCCCACGTGCGCAGCGCATTGGGCAATCAGCGTAGTCGACCTGTGGGTACATTATCGAAATCCGAATGGGAAGCAACAAGTGAGTGTATTAAATTGAGATCGACTTGGCCTTCTACTAATATTCTCTTCTTCCCATTCGCAGCACTCTATCTCGTGTGTGCCTTCAAGAAGTGCAAGAACAGTTGGGACACCAACGGAAAGCCTCTGTTCGAATTCGACGACTGACGCGCTCTCCCTAGTTGAACGCATATCAATTATATCTCTGCTACATTGCTTCAATTTTTTTAAATAATTGTTTACAACATACTCAACATGTTTCGTTAATTAAGTCTTAAAGTAAATATGCTATCTCCAACGGGAGTCGATTAAAGTGTGAGTATTTCGGATGCAAATTACATTTAAAGGAATCATTTAATCATTTCATGATTAATAATCTTTGCATAGTGAGCATGTTAAAATTAACATAAAGTTACGCTGTTAATTGCAGAGCCTTAACAGCGCAGAATACCTGCGTGTTTTCTGTTTTCAATGCGAGCAAATCAATTGTTTATATATTTCTAGCACTGAAAATGCTTAAGTAAACTGCACAATTTCGTTGGGTAACCCTGCCTGAAGTATGTGTTCTTTTAATAATCTGAAAGCCCAAAAAAAAAACCGATTAAATCGTGTCAAGTGCAGGCGCTCAATTTTTCGCCCGTTGTATTTCCCACTTTTCCGTTTTGTTTTTGTGTTTTGCAATTGGAGCAGCAAGTGTCAAAGAAAGTGTGCCACACACACACACACACACGAACACACATACTGGCACACCCACAGGCAACCTGGCTTATCAGCTAAATTGGCCCTCAAAAAAGCGAGTAAGCCATGCAAATTCGAAGAGCAAAACGAATCCGACTCTCTGAGAGCGAAAGCTGCGAGCGCTGCGTGCGTGGTGAGTTTGGTAAGTTTGGCATAGTACGAGGTAGCAATAGTGTTGGGCAGCGACTACTAAAGATAAGCTTGGCAATAACAGTTCAATATAAATTATATTATATATTTAAATAAGTATATTTTACTTATCTTTTACATGTAAAATATTTCCAAATACAGATCTTACTTCAATCCCTTTATAAAGTACACAAAATTCTTGACCATTGTCGCATCGCTGACATTGTGTGGCGCTGTAGGCGTGGCAGTCACTGGCATTTCGCCCACAAGCAACAGTGGACCATCTCTACGCAACTGCCGCTTGGCATCCAACTCGTTCTCCACTTCCAGTTCCACATTGCGTTTGATCTGTGCGTTCTCATTATCATTGGCTGCCAACAGTTGACCATAGATCTTGACTAGATTTTGTTCCTCAGTTTTCTCGAGGAAATCCAGCAGTTCCTTTATGGTCTGGTCATGCTTGTGAGCCAACTGCGCATCGAAGGGAGGCGACGTGCGTGTGGCAAACTGTACGCGGAAGCCAGTCTTGCTGCCCGTTGGCGTTAGACTGACACGATACCAATGCTGATCCTTGGGATCTTGGCCGAGCAGCGCGTACTCAAACTGCGGAGCGGGAGCAGCCGTAGTCGTCGTTGTCATCGACTGCACACCCAAACGATCTGTGGTCGGCACATAGGTGTGGTTCCCGGCTTGGGATTTGCTGGAGTTTTTGCTGTATTGCGGCGGATTGGATCTAGAAATCAAAGAATTTTCAGCTTGAGCAGCAGCTTGGTTGAGTTGAGTTTCTTACCCCAATTGGCTATAGCGCGGCACGTCTATGGGCAACGACCAGGCGCAGTTCATCAAGATGACGATGACGATGCTGACCATACTGTGCTTCAACATATTTGCTGGCTCCGCTGTTGACTGTGGACCACTTGTGAGTTTGACTTTGGTTTTATAGCTCCAAAACAGCTGCCGCTTGCTTTGCTTTGACTTTGGTATTGAATTGCATCGCGTTTGAGTCGAATTCGTTGTACGATTCTACAGCGGAACTTCTTAGATAACGTCGCTGTGGGCTTCCCTCGCCCATAGATTGGACGCCGGTCACGTCTGCTTTGTGACTTGACTGAGTATGAGCTTGTCGTTTGTCTAATATAGAACTAATATCTTATATCTTACACGGCACAAGATAAAATTGAAAAGTAATTCCATGGATTTCTACAAAATCAGCATTAGCTGCCAATTGAATATGTCTGTATGAACGTCTGAGGCTCAAGAATTACAAGTACTGGAGTCATCAAAACTTCTGATAACGCTCGTCTGCATTGCCGTGTGGTAAAGTTGGTTTAAGAATTTGACCACGCCCCCGTTAGAATCTATAATAACTATAAAAGTTATTTATGTATTAAAAATACTTGGTCTTATACAGTCAAAACTTGAACTTGTTTATGCATTTTACTTATATAGAATTTAATTTATATTGGATCGATGAATAACAATAATTTTAAACTTAGAATTTATTACAAATATAAAAGTTATTTATATAATAAAAACAGACCATGTGTTTATTTATTTGACTTATATACAATTCCTCACAAGTTTTCCTGGGTCAGCAACATTCCTAGAGCCTGCAATAAAATGAAATTTATTCGATTTCACTTGCAACTTATTGGGGCAAAGCCGCTGGCAATTGTTTGGCCAAGGAAATGCCACTTACCAACGGTCACTTCCGGTCTGTGTGCGAGTCGAGGGGAAAAGCGGGCGCTTCCAGGCGGGGGCGTGAGATACGCGTGTCTCGCCCTGTCCCTGTCGTGCGCACGAACTGAGGCACGGCATTGCCAACATCGAAGATAAAGTATTATCAGTGAAATTGGCGACCTTTCTGTTGGCTCTGGGTGTTGGGGTGGGTCGTCGCAATGGGCTGTTAATCAACAAAGAATACTTTCACTTTAACTGGCCACAGCGCGCTCTGCGCACGCACCTACGCGCGCTCTCTCAGCTCTCACCCTCTCACTCTCTCTTTCTCTCTCTTCGTCTCGCTGTGCTCTCTCTCTCTCTCTCTCTGCCAGCTGCGGCTCAGCTGTTGTGGGCAGACATTGCCATTTGCCTGTTGTGTGCAAGCGTTGCTGCTGGCGCTGGCGATTTGCGCGCGCATTGCCCAACACTGCACGAAACGCACACACGCACGGCAGAGCAGCAGCGCCGCAGCAGAGCAGCAGCAGCAGCAGCAAAGCTCTGGCTCTGGCTCTGTCTCTGGCTCTGGCTCGGTAGCTGCCTCGCCTCGCCTGCGAGTGGCTTTTGCACAGTCAGTAGACAATCTTTCCTCATTTCGTTAACACACACAGACACGCAGAGCACCAACTGAACTGGCTTCGACTGCAAGCAACAGTACATTCTACTAAAAGCCATAATAATACTATGCGAATAGTTATAGTTTGACTAAAGAATACGCGTAATTCTCCCATGCATTAATTCAACAATTAATGCGTAGTAATTAAACAATTAACTGCTTTAACTGAGCTTATCTGCGCAGCTGTCTATCGGTCGTGTGTGCTGCTTTAAGTAAACAAATTCGTGTATTTATTTAACAACTGCCCCCCCCCCCCCACTTCATAATCAAATAACTTAAATACTAACCGAGAATCGAACTAATATAATAAATATCTTTGTTGTGCTGCTCCTCGCAAAATGTTTCCTGTCGTGCGCGTCGTGTGTCGTTCAATGTTTTTGTGCTTCGCCTGAAACGAAAGTACGTAGAGCACAACGAATAAAAGAGCAAGCGAAAAAAATAATAAATAGAAAAAAAATGTATCCCTTATCAGGCGAGCAAGGCGTAGCGCTTTAATGGCCAAAAACAACAACAACGGCCTCGAATTGCCTGATAAAAACGCTGCGCCGTGCTGCCTCAATTCGAAGTGGTTCGCGGTCCCTTTGCATGTATCTAACCCGTTTCGCTTCGCATCTTGGCCACACGCTGAATTATTCAAATACGGATAAGGATCGAGTACATACCCGAAACACACACCTGCTTCTCACTTACTCCAGTTGCCCTCTAATGCTGCTTGTTTATTAAGTTGTTAAGGCGATTAACTGGTCATTAGCCAGGCGCTTAGTTAATAAAGATATTCTAATTGACACGGGCCAAACACCAGATTGTGGAATATAGAATATTCAAATTTTCACAGTAGATATGCGGTATATAGTATAGTTATAGTTTGTATAGTTTGAAAGCTTATTTGTAGTATGCATTTATTCTGTTTTAGATTGTAGTTCTAGTTTTTATGGGCCAAGCATATTTTTAGTATAATTCAAAGAACCGAAGGCAAGAAGAAATAAAACTCTTTATAGCGCCGAAGAGTGTGTGTGCTATAAAAAACTCTGGTGCTGCGGATATCGAGAATAGAGCTGTAATTTCAGCTCAAGGTTTTCCGTTCTCAATTTCAACTTCGTATACTTTTTATGCAAATCAAATGTGTGTAGGGGGCAGATATGAAGATGGAATTAAAACTTAGTGAGACTATTTGTTGTTGCACGTTTGCGTATTTCACTTTTAAAGGCACGCAGAAACATTAGATGTAAATTTTAGGAAATCAAAGCTATAATAAATTCCTCATTTGTGTATCTCCAATTTTTGCTGACTCCCAAAAGTATGCTTTACTTAGCTCAAGCGAACTTCGAGCTTGCCAATTTTCGGTGAATTTTTGCGGTTTCGTTTTGTCGAGTTTTTGGCATTCTTTCGCTCGGTTGTTTTCACTCACACATGCTAGTTTTAATTAAATTAAATGAAAATTGCGCTCGCCTGAAAATTTACGTTGCCTGCGTGTTCAAGTAGCGTGTAAAGTAATTCAACAGAAGCAGAAACAGACGTAGAAGCAGAAGCCGAAGCAGTTGCCCGTCTCGTTGGACATTTAATTTTTAGCGCAAAATAAATAAACAATCGCAGAGAGGCACAAGAAAACGGCAAATGCCGAAAAGTCCTTCGAAATGGCCCAAGTTGAGTTTCACTCGAGTTAGTTAAGTAAGAAAAATATACAGAGAAAACAAATAGAAACTTTGGCCGTGCCATTACTTTCGCTTTTTGCTGCCTCAGACTTTCTCTATGCGCTCTTCTTCTTCATTTTCTCGTTGTTGTTGTTGTTGTTGCTGTCCAAGTCAAGCTGCGTGCTGTGTGTAGGCATGCGGATAGGTGTGCGCGTGTGTGTAAGGCTGACACTCAGGTGTGTCTATTACACGTGTGTGCGTCCGTCTTTGGAAATTGCAAAACTTTTGGCGGATCCTTAACGCTTTTCGAGCCGCTTGCGACGTGCTGAAAAAGCTTTCATTCTCTTTAGCTCATAACTGTTCACATATTATGTCTGCTTGTTACGTATGCCATTTGACGGAAGTCCTATAAATTATTCATGAAAATTAGCCTAAAAAAATCACTGAAATTTGCTAGAGGTCATTGTTATTATTGTGCAAAAACAAGTGCTGTGACGTGCAGGATTTATTGCATGGCCCAGGCAGTTGGCTTCACACACACGCTCTGGCACACAAGCCCTAGACGTTAGAGTAATTTTCTAAGCCACAAAACTGCCAAAAGTTTGCCAATTTTGTTTAGATTCTACTTTGAAATGAGTTTAGGCGTATTTCGTAGCATACTTTTGAGCGCAGCACAAAATCAGCTATAATTTCAATGCAGAACGCATGCCGAATGCATGCTACATTTTGTAGCATACTTTTGAGCGCAGCAGAATTTCTGCCTGCATGCTTAAGGCGATGGAATTCAGAAACGAATCAAAAAGGTTGTTCCTGTGCTTCAGTAAAAATGTAATACGACTTGCATAATATTTTCCTGCTACGCCTGGTAGAGTATGTTCACCTTCGGTGTGTCCGACGCATATTATCTTGATTTTCTCAATATATTTTGCTTTCTCTTTTTCGGGTCTAGCTGCCATTTTAATTCCACCTCCTATCCCATTTGTTTTACTTGCGGCCATGGCGTGTGTGTGTGCGCGTGTGGGTGTGGGTGGCAGTCGGTGTGTTAGGGTTTGCGTGTGTGTGTGTATTGGTGAGCGTGAAAGCGCTCTCTATAAGGTGAGCCAGGCTGGGCCATAAAAAAAAAACCGGACCTGCTTGCTTTCAGTCGTAAATTGTTGTTGTTATCGTTGTTGTTGCTGCGATCGCTGTTGTTGCCTGTGCTGCTTGACTCGTTGTAATGAATATAAAACTGGCTTTTAACTGCCTGTGTATTTCTTTTATGCATTGTGTGGAGGCGCGCACACACTCAGACAATGTACACACATTCTGTGCATTTTCCTTTATTCAATTCGCACTCGCTCTAGACCGAAGCTTTAAGTGCGCCTCAAGCTTTTGTAGAACAAGAAACTTGTTGAGGCATTGCCCAAAAATTTGGCAACAAGCAAACAAAGCAAAAATGTAAAGCAAAAACGAAGAAAAAAAAAACAAGTATGTATATAAAGAAATCTCGATAGAAATCGAGAATTATTCAAGCTTTTTGGCAGGCCACAAACAAGTGCAAACAATTCTTAAGCACTTTCTCTGAGACCTGCAATGCTCAAAAAAAAGAACTAAAAAAATAGAAAAGAAATAGAAAGAGATTAAAAAAAACATTTCGACATTTCACTTACAATTTCTTGCTCCAATTCCAGTTGGCAACTTTTACAGTTTTCCCCTTGTTTTTTTGGTTTTTTTTTTTTTATTTTTTGTTTTCTTCCCCCTGCTTCAAAATTCGTTCTCGCAAAGCAACCAGTGTTTCCTGCGAGATAAGCAGCTTGCCGCGACCTGCGGAATGGGGAATGATGAGAGAAGCCTGCCTCTCTCTCTCACACTCTCTCTGTGTAGCTTGCGGCACGATACCAAGGCCAGACCAGGCCAGCGCAGGCAGCACGTACGTAGCTAGATGATAATTTTGTTGAATATATACAGAGCAGACTCGAATATATAACACTCGGTAGTTGGCTCAGTCAAAGGAGGCAACGGGAAGGGGCGACAGCTGGCGAGTGTTAAGTGTCGAGCTACTATGCAAAACAGATTATGGCATCGACTTTGCAAGACAAACTGCAATTGCAATGCTGCTCATAAGCCAGAGATGCTTCTCGAGAATCTGCAGATAGCTGCATTCGAGTCGGGCTCGTCGGGCTTAAAGTATTTTCACTGCATAAGCAGGTTGTAGTCTGTTTGTTCTGTGCAGGCATCGTAAATACTTTCTGCACAGTTTTTCTATGTTTTTTCTGCATTTTCTTAGCTAGATTTAAAAAAAAAAAAATGCATGGACTGTCTGTATGAACGCCTAGATCTGTAAGCTTATAAGAGTTAAACCCACCATATTTTGTGACAGCACACATATTAAAGTGCAGTGTCTTATAGTTCATTTTAGAAACTGACTACGCCTGTGTAAGTCAAAGGAATTCGAGTTTGGTGCGTAATTTTTATGCTAGAACCTTTAGGATCGAATATTATTTTCTGTCTCTCAAAGTATAAGTAACATTTTGATGAATGAAAATCTATACATATCTTCTCAGGTTTCTGTAGGAACAGTTCTCCAAGTTAATAAATACCAATTAACTGTCGATTTGCCAGCCTAATTGATTGATCTCTGCCTGAATAAGTACAGCTAGAGAAACAGAGAGAAAGTGAAGACAGAAAGAGACGTAGAACTTGTTCTGCTTCTACCCTGATTAGAACGATTATGGCCAAAACAAATGCTCAAAACATGGCAATAAATTGAGGCTCTTAATATGCCTGGTCAATGCCAAAGCCAAAGTCGATGCGGAGGCCGAGTGCGAAAGGCCAAAAGCGTGTATATTTGTTTCAAAGTCGTCATCGCGTGGGTGTGCAAGGGAAGCCTGAATCCCCATCCACACTATCCCACACTAAGCTCCCAAAAGCCTGGCCATATGTGCGGGCTGTGCCAACGCCTCAATGTCTCACAGCAAATGAGGGGGAAAAAAAGAAACAAAAAGTTGGTAAGAGAAAATGCTAAGTAAATTCCTTGAAATCAGTTAAAAAAGACGCTGCGTGCGTCTTGCCAACTTTTCAAAAGTTCAAGTTAAGTGCAACAGCAACAACTGCCTCTATACACTGTGCGAATATGTAGAGAGAGTTTTGTTGTTATAAACAAGTCGGGAGCCGAGTCTCGGCTCTCCCTGTTTAGCGAGACGCTCTTTGGACGCCGTGTTGCGCGCGCATTTTTCACACACACATAAAAACACACACACACACACATATACACATCAACTCACAAACATGGCGCTCTTCCCACAGGAGCCTGCCTGGCAGCTGCTTCACATGCTTCACGCTTAGTACACGAAACGACAGCGAACGCGTCGCGTGCCACAGGCAACACCAGCTGAAGCAGCAGCAGCAGCAGCAACAACAACAATAATAATAACAACAACAACAACAACAGCTGCTGTTGGGAGTAAAAGTGCGTGGAGTGTATGGGTGAAAAGTGAAAGTTTCTGCCGAGCTGCTCTCAAGGTGCCCATTGGTCTATGTCGTTTTTCAAGGTGCTTTCGCCCGGTTCGATTTGCAATTCAGAATTCCCTATTTTTCATCTTCTTTCGACTTCGTTCCCACTCACTCCGCACCCTGTAAATCCGCTTTGGGTTATTACGGCTTTTAATGCTGCTCAATAAACAGCGAAAGCGTCGTCTAAGCGCCACGTGATAGCTAGAGATGGGCGCGTGATAGCTTCAATAGGCAGGCATAGAGTAATCGAAACGATTGAAATTCGAATTTAATGTTTAGTTTTTATTCTAAATTAAGCAATTAAACAGTGTAAATAGTGTGAAGTTTCTCAAGGAATTAATTAGACACGATTTGTTTTAGTCTTTCTATTTTATTTTAAGAGATTTGCCCGTGATTGATAGACAGGTTTGGAGTAATCGAAATATTTGACTTATTTATACTTCCAATAAAGCCTATTTTGTATTTTCTATTTAGTTTTAGAGCTTTATGTTTAATATATTTAAATATTCCATTATTCTTTATTTAACTATTTTTTCTAATTTTATTCTATAAATATAACGCATACTTCTCTTCAGAGTACTGCTGGCGCACTCATCTCTAGACTGTCACGTTTTTTTATCCCTACTTTGACCGACTGTCAAGCACACATTGTTCGTTATCAATGAGTATTCTATTATTGCTGCGAGTTTTCTCTGAATTTGCAAAGACTCCTTGTCTAGAAATGGTTCAAGAAGAGTCTAATGGAAGCAGAAGATACTGGAGTTGTAGCGTTGCTGTAGGCAGAAGAGAATAGTTGTGCTAGAGAGAGTATCTTCAAGCAGCGCATTGCCCAGTCTATCCTTACTGCCAGCTTTTCCTTTTGTATTCATCTGAATTAGTGTTTCGGCTTTATGTTGATGCGCTTCCATCGTCTGCTTCTGCGTTAGAAAATTGAGTTTTCATGGAGTTTTTCATGTTTCAGGGCAGCATTTTACGTGCATTTTATGCAAATGATGATGCACACTGCAAGGCTAAGCTGGTGCGTGAAACTGCGAGCTAACCTCCTACACTGAGCCAACTTTGGCAGCCATTAAAGCAACGACTTTGATAACAAAACCGAATACCAAAAAAAAAAGAAAAAGAAAAACCAAAAAGGATAAAAACTGTGTGCAAAAGTGTAATCAAATAAATTTTCAGCTGACACACAATAAACGCGGTCAGGCAAGGAAAATGTGCATTAAAAATTACGGGGGCAGCAACAGCAACTACAACAATAACAACAACAACATCGAAGACCACGAAAACAACAACAAGGCGACAGACGAGAACGTCATCCAGTACGAGTTGCAGTTGCATTTGCCACGAAAAGCAGCACGTGGCACCAAGTTATCGAGCTTTAAAATTCTCATGTGTTGTTGCTACTTCATCATCATTATACTGCTGATCTAAAGCTGAGAAAGAGAGAGAGAGAGAAGGAGAGTGTCAGAGTCGGAGAAAAACACAGAGATAGCGAGAACGATAACTGAACGAGCGTAATAATAGTCTAGCTGACAGCGTGCGATTTGCATAAATTAATCGAAATCGAAAGCCACAACAAATCGCATCAGCAGGTAAATTATTGTTGCCTACTTTCCAGCGGGGGATGGGTGTTTCTATAAAATACTCAATTTAACGCTAAATACGTGTTGTGCCAGCTAAACAAGCTAATCAATAAGCAATATAATTATAGCACCATTTTCTGAACGATTGGCGTAGAATATATATGCTGTCTAGCCAGGGATAACCATAAATAAGCTTAAGCTAGTCTTCTGCATGCGCAAACACCCTGTAAAAAGATGATTTCGAAATGGAGCAGACTGGGCAGGCAGTCAGCCCGAGCAAGCGATACTATCGATTAAATTAAATTAAATTGGATTCTTATTCTTTAATTCTTGTTTCACATTTCAAGTGTTTCCATCAATCGATAGTAAATGAAAATAATTTTGTACCTTCGATATTATTGATTGTAATACGATTGTTTTGCTACACTTATGCAGACAATATTCCTGTAAATTAGGCATACTACTCCAGGGTATCCGTACGTTCTGCACTCGCATTCAGTTTCGTTTTTTCGCTCGCTCTTATTCGCTCGCAATTACGTTCAGTTTTTATTGAATGCGGCATTTTGTTTTATTGAAATTAGTGTTAAATTGATTTATGGCACAATATGTTAACGCCAAGCACCACAAACAACAACAGCTGCACAAACACACAGACACACACACACATACGCACATACGCACACACTTACGCACAGCTATGGAAAGGCGGCGTTGCGCCTTGTCCTTTGTTTGCTTGCCCGCTGATTACTCATACGACGTGTGGCACAGTTTAATGAAAATTGATTTTACAGTGTGACAAACAAAGCACAAAGCGCACACACTTCCACGCACAAACACACACACACACAAACGCAAGCACACACACATATATTAGCATTGCATGTGTGTGTTAATTCATTGTTGTTGTTGCCGGTTTTCAATTCATATTGCTGACCTACATCCAGCATTTTTTTCGTGGGCGTACTCTCCCTGCTTTTGCTGGTTTTTTTTTCAGTTTTTCCAATTTCCTTGCGCCCGAATTGTGATACATGTATGTGTATGACACACGGCCATAAAGTGTCCTGGCCAGTAAATGTGCTGTAAACGTTTGCCAACGAATTAATTAATATCAACCAAACAAAAAAAAGGTTGCAAATCATAACAGATTCAATTCACACACGTTGCTCTCTGGTCTGCCTGGCTTATACCCTGTAAAAGTTGTGCGAAGAGTATTGTAAATAATTTGGGTAAATAATTATGCAAATTGTGCAATTTTAATTTTATTAGTCACTGTGCCAAATACTATTTTATCAAGCTTAAAACTTAAAAACGCAGTAAGATTTACTCTGTTAGTTTACTCGTTATTTTTTGCTATCGTTCTCAGTTTGTTTTTCTTCTTAGAACTACAGTTATTTTATGTTTGTCTTCCCTGCTGAATTCAGTTACGCAAACTTTTCCCTTTGGCTGTAGATGTCGATAACAAATGAGAACATTTGCGCTGTTTTTTATGTGGCCATAAATGCAGTGTGCACAAAGCCGGACTCTGTGTATTCGGGGGGAGAAATGGGGATCAGAATGAAGATGGTGGGTAATATGGCTCGTAAATGCAGTGTACTCCAGCCATCGATATGTAGGCGAATTTATTTTATATTATCGTATTTTATGGCGGCAGTAAATATGCATTTTTCGAAAGGACTCGTCGTGGCGCTTTTATTCCGTTTGCGAAATCCCCGGCACATGCCTAATCTACATTAAACATTGATATGCATATGCATATGACGTGCCGATGGAGATATTTATGCAAATCACAAACGATACGATACGACACGCGCCCAGCCCCTCGACAAGCCTACACGATCCATC
The DNA here is from genome assembly GCA_018151445.1 of Zaprionus inermis. Lineage (NCBI taxonomy): Eukaryota > Metazoa > Arthropoda > Insecta > Diptera > Drosophilidae > Zaprionus > Zaprionus inermis. The sequence goes on from JAECXD010001696.1 coordinate 4,235,858, forward strand.
ACAATACAATCAGAAAAAGAGCGAATGCGATGTGTGTTATAAATTTATTAAATATGTGCAAAACGTGCATTAAATGCCGAAATAAAACTAGCTGATAGCCTGCACACTGGTGCAGAGATCTATGAATAAATTGGAACTGACATGAGTTGTATAAAAGAGGGCTAAGCCATAGGCAGCTTGCACTGTGACATGATTTACATGTAACTAGAGATTACTTTAAAAATAAATATATTTAATTATGCTCCATTTTTTGTTGTTTGCTCCACTGTGCAAGGGACTGACCTAGGACTGACATAAAAAGCATTTATATGCATAATTTTGTCGTCTTTCAATGCGCCGCTAAACCCATTATTACCTTTTTTCAATGGTCTCACAAACACTCAGCAAAATATGTTCCTTATTGTTGTTATTGTTATTCTCTTATTGTTACTGCCTGTTATTGTTGTTCTGACTGCTTTTGTTGATTTTGTATTAGCGTCGCTTACGCATGCATTTCCAATAAAAGATAGAAAATCGTGACAATTGTGTTGTGTTCTCCCTTTCCATTACATTTAGAAATTAAGTAATGCCAAGGTCAAACTATATTAATGAGAGCATTATCTTATTGACTTCTGCTTATGTGTATAACATGCTTTTCCATTTTTCTATTTGCAGCCAAGTATGGACATCTGCCAATGAAAATAGTTTAACTTGTTCAACTCTACTCAATGTTATCGAATTATTTCAGTGTCTATATATATATTTATACGTGCATATATATATCGTGTCTAAATATCGTCGTGCTTACAAATCACTGCTAAACAACCTGAGAAAAATATGCAAAATAGAAAATATGCTTAGAAAATTGATGTGAATGAGTGAAAAGTGAATAAAAATCACAACTAAGACGATCATGTCTGGCATGTTAACAAAAGGAAAATTCACATGAAAAGCGACGGCATGTGGACGTAATGTGAGTACACATAATTACTTATCGATTTTTGATATTTCTTAACGTAAAAACATTACTCGTTGATGTAGATGTAATTTGTGAATGAAATAATTCATTCGAATTGGCAAACAGAAAGATAAAATTTTACTAAAATTTTTAAAATTATTTACATAGATATTTCTAATACCATATAGATTAATAGATCTATCACGTATGCTCCATTGTTAGGCTCAATAGTATTGTAGTCGCAAGCGTCACAATAGATTTAGTAATTCTAGTTCACCGTGCGTATGCGTAATATATCGCATATTTCTTTATTTGAAGCTGAAGCTGAAGCTGTCATAATATTTGGCAAATATCAATATCAATATTTGATGGCGCGCAAATTGTCAAAATGTTGACATAAATACTGCGAAATATTTCCAAGGTAAAGCAAACAGCAAAAGTTCTCAACTCAAATCAGAGAGAGACAGTCAACAGTTTCGAGCTTCACGGTGTGTGTGTGTGTGCGATTGGTGTGTGTTTGTGTGCCTTAGTTGTTTACCAGGCTATTTGTGTGCGTGTGTGTGTCCCCTCTGCATGTGGTCTTTGTCAATAGGACAGCCACAAACACACTCACACACACACCCACGCGTGCTTTCACATATGAAAGCATGTTGGGGTAATTGTTTTATGGCACTCGCAGGACACACAAACGAATCAAAGTCATGGGCACATCAAAAACAAAAACAACACGAAGAACAAACCAGATGAGAGTGCGAACATTAATTTTATGATTTACGAACGAGTCCATTATAGGCACAAGACTGGGAACGTACCCTGGGCAATTGAGATTATTGAGCAAGTAAAAGAGCTGGAAAATCGGATGTTAAAAATATATTGCATACTTTACAGAGCTTTGAAAATGGAAAGAGGATTTTCTCCATGAACTGTAATTATTATTTTTTTAAATTCAAAAACTTCATGCAAGAGCTGAAAAACTATCCCACTATGTGATGCAAATAAATGTATAGTTTAAAAATAAAACAAATACCAAATTTCCTCTTTAAAATAGTCATTCTATTTATTAGGTTATTATACATACAACTTTTTTAAGCTTTGTTTTTTCCGTTTACTACTAGATACAAAATACTAGAGGATCTGCTACTTTGAAATATTGAATTACTTTCTTGGGTCCATCGAAATTATTCACAAATATTATACAATTTTGGGTCCATTATACAAAAATAGAAAACTTAAAAAAAATATATGATGATAAGAAGAAATAACTTATTTTCATTTGCGAACTGCTGAATTGTTCGTTCTAAGCCTTTTTATCTCCGGTATAGGAAGGATCGTAGGACTGCACTTCGGCTGAGCCCCATATAGCAAATATAACGGCCGATACAACCAATATAATAAGACCGAGCCAAAATACCAGACGCCATTCTCCCATTGTGGCCTGAAATTATGAATGAGAAAATAAAATTGCAAATAAATTGTATAAATGTGAAACTGCACGTATATGAAGTCACGTTTGAAAAGTCACGAGGATTACTTTAAACAGACATTATCTTTCTTTTTATCGTTTGGAATGGCTTTTGAATTCGAAGCATCCTTAGTGTAAGACGGACTGACAAATTTACAGTTATGCGTACTTACGTTGGGAGTCATCCAGCCAACCACAATTGGCGAAAATATACCCGCGAAAGAGCCCAGTCCATTGGTAATGGCCATAATGGTGCCCGAATAGGCTGGTGACATATCCATGGGCGTAAGCTTTTGTCCAGCATAGTAGAAACCCATGGTGAACATTGCAAATGTAAAGAAAAATACGACCAAAGCTCGATCACATCCCGCATATGATGCGATTACTGTGAGGCCACCTGGCCCAGCAGCCGCTGTAAATGATGGAAATTTAGATTGATATTAGCTTGAGTTGATAAAGTATTTTGCTTGAAATATCTTGGAAAACTGAGCATGTAGCTTTAGTTCGACCGTAGCTCTCGTTACTTACCAAGAAAAGTGAACAATTTACGCTGTGTTCCGATTTGCATTCTTTCGGTTCTTATTAGCCAATCGGCAAGACAACCACTCAGATTCGTACATATAAACATGGCAATAAACGGAAGAGATGTTACAAGTCCATTCGATCTGATTGAGAACTGTAGGACATTGGCCACATACTTGGGTAGGCATGTGATCATCACGTAGTAGCCCCAATCGTGGCCAATTTGACTGATTATAACCGCGAGCATAGCCTTGCTAAGCATTAAATCTTTCCAGGGTACAGCCGCTTTGCTTACATCACTTTGTGGAGTATTTTCTTTGAGATAGGCAAGTTCTTCTGGTTTGATACACGGATGGTCACGGGGACGACTGGTGGAGAGTACAACCTGCAACTCTCTGATTGGTATTGGGACAGTTTTTTTTTAAAAATAAAGTAAATAAACTTACAAAACATGCAAACCAGATGGATGTAATGACACCGAAAACAATTAGGGTAATCGACCAATGAAATTCATGCAGCATAAATCCTGAACCTAAATTGCTCACGACGGTACCTGCCGTCACTCCACTATAACATAGGGTACCCAATGTAGCGCGCTCCCTCTTGGGTACCCAGGCAGACAGTAGGGTTGTTAGTGCTGGAAACAGTGGGCCCTGCGCAGCACCCATGATAATTCTGATTATGATAAGGCCAATAGCTTCGCCAAATTTAATAGCAATTGGCGAAAATAAAGTGGTCAATCCGGATATAAACACGCAAAAGCCCAAAACCCATTTTGCGCCATATAGATCAGCCAAAACTCCACCGGGCAAATGTGTCAAAAGATAGCCAATGTAAAAGCTACCCAGAACGAAACCCTGCAACTGCTCCGACCACTTGTATTCGCCCAGATTCTGTCAGACAATAGTAATGGGAATGGGAATGTGAATGGAAATGGAAATGGTACTGAACACGTAGCTGTAACTCACATTAGAGCTCGATGGTGCCGGGTCGCTGTCTTCTTTGGGACACACTTGCTCAGTGGATGTGTGCTCCTCTGTGCGATTGTGGGGCACCACCAACATTGTGATAACGTGCGAGATGGACACCCGATTTGTATAGGCACAAACTAATGCACAGAATCCAAGTAAGGTTATTGCGACTCGGATCGGCAACAGACATCCTATAAAATAATTCATTAGACCCCGCTTGATTGAAAAATTGCTTTGCCCCAATAGCCACCTTTTGAACAGCCCTTGCCCCATTCTGGCCTGTTGTCTTCCATCTAAATTTATAATTACTTGAAATTTTAAAAACTAAAAGAAAAAAATTATTTACAAGAAATTTATCGTTTTAATTTTAGAGTGCTAATGAGAATGAAAGAAAAAAAAAAACAAATGCTACACGCCAGACAGGCAATGAAAAGGTTCTTCGATCAGAAAAGTTTTTAATCTATAGTATATTATGTATATCCATAAATATTCAAAACAAGTGTAGCCTATTTAGTGTTGCAACTTCTTCTTTGATTAGGAAAAGTAAGAACTAATGTCAAGCTTAAAAAAATCGGTTGAAACTCAAGTTTGTTTTTATTTACCACTTAGTCTAAATTTATTATCTCTGTAAGCAATCGATGATCAAAACATTAATCTTCATATAAATAGATATCCTTGAAAATAGCAAGTATACAAAATTCTGCGAAAGGAATAGCTGTACTAGGTCTTCTTAGCATTACTTCCAACTCAGAATCCAGATACACAGAGCAATAAATTGGACTCTTTTCGGTCGTCTCATTTGGAATTAAAATAAATCTTTGTTATTTTTCTTTTATTCAATTATTTGAATCGAGAAGATTCAAAAAAAAAAAACATTTAATTTATTTTCTGTATATTGAAAATCATTGTGTGCATTGGAAACCGATTCTATGCTTTATAAGAAGGATCATAGGGCTGCACATGAGCTGCTCCCCACTTGCTAAAAACAAGGGCTGACGAAGTCAATATAAGGAAGCTGAGCCAAAATACTGCACGCCACTCCTCCAACGCATCCTAAAATAAAGAATAAGAATATTGTATTAATACCAAAAGGTAATAAAGGGTATTTTAACCAAACATGTACAAACTGTAGCCTTGTCCCTACCCAAGCATTCTTCGTCAGCTTCAGTGTCTGTATGAAATCCTATATTTTAGAAATTAAAAAAGCAAAATCTACCAAATTTAGTATAAAATCCGCCTCCGTTAATCGAAAAAATCGAAATACAAGCGTACATTTAATGCTACAGTATTCACTTTTAGTGAAACGATCAAACAAACTCTGCAGATTTGTTTGCGATCGGATAATAAATACGGAAGCTATTGAATATGAGTACTTAGCAGAAAAACACTGAGATGGTTGGTGGCGGGTATATCACAGTCGGGCACACTCGACTGTAGCTTTGTTATTGGTTTTACATACATTCGGTGTCATCCAACTGACAACAATTGGCGAGAGTATTCCCGAAATGGAGCCCAGTCCATTGGTAATGGCCATAATGGTGCCCGAATAGGCTGGAGACAGATCCAAGGGTGAAAGCTTTTGGCCCGAATAATAGAAGCCCATGGTGAACGCGGCCATGGTTAAGAAGAAAACGGCGCAAAAGATATTGCATGCAGCATAGGAGGCAAGTACAGTGAAGCCTCCCGGGCCAATTGCACCTATTAATGTGAGAAAAATATATATATCGAATAAGATACGGTGTTATCATATCAACATACTAACCAAGTAAATTAAACAATTTCCGTTGATTTACTAAATTCATTTGTTTTGTTTTTATCAACCAATCTGCCAGCATACCACATAAATTCGTCCAAATAAACATAGCAATAAATGGAATAGACATTATGGCTCCGTGCGATTTGATAGAAAACTCTAGTACATTCTCCATATACATGGGCAGACACGACATCATCACAAAGTAGCCCCAATCGTGACCAATTTGACTGATTACTACCGAGAACATGACCTTGCTAAGCAATATCTCTTTCCACGGTATGGAAAGATAACTTAAATTATACTCTGGAATCTGCTCCTTGAGAAAGGCCTTTTCTTCGGAGCCTATACATGGATGGTTATCGGGATGACTGGTAACAGCAAAGACCTGCAAGAGGCTAAATTAATATAGAAATGATTGATAAAAGATGAAATTAAATCCATGTCCTAATAAGAAAGAAAGGCTACCATTACATTATATATATTATATATATTATATACATTTAAAATTATATATAATTTAAAATTATATATATTATATACATTTAAAATTTTTATAAATTTAGGAAAATATTCATTTTCGATTATTCCATAGAAATGTAATAAAATGAAATTCAATTTGCAATACATGTGATCCTACTTCTTTTTTTTTTTTGGCAAAGTTCAGAATGTTTAGATTGATTTACTTGCTAATAATTTTAAAGAATAGTGTACATATATGAAAAATCACGACTTAATCAATATAAGCTGTTCAAGGCTTAAACAAAATACTTACAAAGACCAAAAAACATATGAAACCAACCCCACCGAAGAGTAAAAGTGATCTCGACCAATTGATTGCTTGCACAAAATAGTCGGAACTGTATGTGGCGAAGATGGTTCCCATTGTAACTCCGCTGTAACAAAAGGCTCCCAATGTAGCGCGCTCTTCACTGGGCACCCAGTCGGAAAGTAGGGCACAGAGTGCGGGATACACTGACCCCTGGGACGCGCCCATGATTACTCTGAGTGCGACAAGGGCGATTTCTTCGCCATAGCGTATGGCAAGTGGCATAAGTATGTTGGTCAAGGAAGAGATGAAGATGGCCAGGCTCAGAACACATTTCGCTCCATAACAGTCGGCGATTACTCCGGCGGGCAGATGAGATAGAGTATAACCAATGTAGAAGCTAGAAATAATAAAAGCTTCCGTTTGCGAGGACCACGCAAATATACCTAAATTCTGTTTGGGAATGGAGATCAAAATGCGAATGGAATCACGAAACCGATTAGCTGACTTACATTGTTTTCATCCCCAATATCCTCAGCATCCTCAGCATACTCATCCTGAAGCGTTGCACAAACACCCTCACTATGATTAGTTCCGTTCGGCCTAAGCACCAGGCTACTGAGGTAGAAGGAAAACGATAATCGATGTGTTATGCAAGCTGCTAATAGAAAGAACATTAGCAGAGCTATCACACCTCGGATCGGAAACGTGCCACCTGTACAAGAGAGGGTTCATAGATCTCATTTGTTGTTACAGTTCATTGAGCCCATACCCACATTTTCCTCTTTCTGTGTTTTCCATAAAAGTTTGCAGAAATTCTTAAGCTTCGCTATGTAAATCGTAAAGGAATATTTTCTTATTATATGTATATGAAAGAAATTTTCCTGGCGGCCAAGACACAGAATTCTTGATTATACAAAAATATTTAATGAAATACGAACAATTATTTTGACACGTTACGTTTCGTATATTTCAATGATATTCTCTTTACTTTTAAAATTACTTAGCTAAGTTCTCAAACAAACAGTTGACCGAGTTGGCAGAGACCAAATGACTTCAGTAAAAAAACATAAAAATGTAGATCAGGAATTTATAGCATATCCTACACTAAACTCAGTATTCTACTCTTATCCATTTTCAGTTTTATTTGCATAATTTTTTACGGTGTGCAAAAACACACTTTCTTTAAGGTCAGTCAGCTATTTGCAAGTCAAGTTTTCCCTGCATTTTTGCAATTTGAATTGCAAAAAGAAAAATGGCTAAGAAGTTGCACAGGATAGTGTGAGCAGAGTAAAGCGGCATTTGAATGTGGCTCTAAATGTTTTTCTCTAATTAAAATTGCCTCGTCTCGCTGTAGACTCAGGTGACATGTGGCCAACTCCCCAACAAACTATTCGCAACTGTCGCCTGTCGTCATAAATCAGTCGAGTGGAATGCCTGCATAATTTGTTAGGCCCGTCTCGTGTGGTGCTGCTTTAGCTTCTAAAAGCAATTTGCTGTAAAAGTAAATACCAAATCGTATTTCATACACGACACCCGGTGGCACAAGAGAATATGTAACATATGCAAATTCTAAATCAAAGTGTGCGAAGCCGGGTGTAAATACAGAAGTAATAATTTATTAAAAAAAAGGATGAATATAATTAAATAAATAATGATAATAACATAATTCTTATTTTAATGGTAATAGCCCAGAGGTTTTTACTTGCAATTTAAATATTAAATTTAATTTTAATTGTAGTGTATATCTAGATAGATAATCAGCAGCAGCTTACACGCCCCGAATACAGGGTATTCTTGCCAGCTGCAGCTTAGTTCTAAAACAGAATTTTCCTTCGAATGCTACGAATATCTGAATTGATTACATTGCATGCAGTTTGAACTAGTTCGCAGTTCCAGTTGCTGCGTTGAGGTTGCGCCTCGAACCGGAAACGGAAGTGTGCACATTGAGAAATGGCGCTAGTCAAAGTCAAGTTGCAAGCAGCTTGGCGCGGCTTAAATAACTTTCAAAACTTGCAACTGGCAACGCGTAGCGGGCCACTTAAATACCTGCAAAAGTTTTGCGCGCTTCCGCCGGAAATTGCCGCACATGCACAGGGAAAGAGAGAGTGAGACAGAGAGAGCGGCGACATTTTGCATGGGATGCCTCATATCGAATCTTGCGAAGTGCACAGCACAGACGAGGAAATGCCAAAGGAAATTCATTTTCTTTTGAGACATGGAGGCTACGCAAAAAAAAAGAAAAGAAAAACAAAAATGAAAAAAGTTGAAAAGAAAATGGTAGCAGGGGAAAATGTTGCACAAGTGCTCGACACTCGTTGAGCTGCGCAAACAGTAAGCAAAACAGCAACAGCAACAACAGCAGCAGCTGCAGCAACAACAACAGCAACAGCAGCAGCAGCAGCAGCAAGTTGAAGCTCGTTAAAATTACAAATAGAAGGCAAGTGGCAGAAAAGTGCGCTCAAGGACGCGTTTGCCGTCTTAGGGGCGTGTGCACATGCGGGTGCCTGCCTGCGAAGGTGTGTATCTGTATGTCAGTGTGTGTGCGTGTGGCATTCTATGACAGCCGGTCGAATCGTGCAACCTGCCAGTGCAACTCGGTTGCATTTGAACTTATCACGGCATCAGAACTTGCGCCTGCCTCAATTACGAAATGTTATGCTTCGTGCCATATGTTTGCCATGTGCGTGTGCCCTGCATGTGTCTGTGTGTGTATGTGTGTGTTTGAGTATGCGTGGGCATTAGCTAACTGAAACAACAACAACTACAAAACTATTCATTTCAGTTTGTTGGAACTGTTGCATATAGAATTAGCCGCATTATTGTTTCATTTTCTCGTTCTGTGTTTTCAAGGTTACAGTAATGGCAGTTTGATAGACACGAAAGCTTGTACCCTGTAATAAGAGTAAGGGTAGCATTACGTCTCACTTCCTGTCAAAAACAAAAGGTCGTATATGATTAAACCAACGGTTGAGTATTTTAAAAGAAACTATTTCTGACAATATCGATTTTATGAACCAAAATCATCGATTATATCGAATTTCTAAGTAAACCCAAGTCAAAGTTTCTTTTAAGTATTTCAGTCGTGAATTTTTCAGAAAATATGTTAAATAAAACTGTTAAAACAATCGTTAGTGAAGAAACAAAATAACAATCGATGTGTTTGAATTATTATTAAACTATCGATATTATCGCTTATGCTAATATTCTTTTGTAGCACTTAATTACTCTAGCACTCAAGCATGGGCTAGAATCCTTCCAGTTGCCACCGTAGGGTATTTGCTAGTCTATATTGCCCATTTTCCTATTTGTCAATCGAATAAGTCAGTCTTTTATTCGCCTGTAACACTCAATTAGTGAGCAAATTAACAACGTACTATCCTTAATCTGTTGCTGGCAAGCATGTGGGGAAGTAGAGACTGGGCAAGTGGACACTTGCCAGTGATTTGTGCTGACAAACGATACACATTCATTTTCACATAGTCGTAAAAACGCAGCGACCAGACCAACAAACGGAACGCGCTGAGACCCGCAGACCCGCTCGGACTCACAGCCAGAACGAGACCCCAAGCCGCCGCAGCCAGAGCCGGAACCCGAGCGGGTTGGACGCCAGTAAAGCGCATAATAAACTTATAATGCGTGACAGGATATGCATGTGCATGTGCATGTGTGTCAGTGTGAGTGTGCGACCATAAGCCATAAATGGTTGTGCCTCATTTAGCCGTCGGATGCATCTTTTATTTCGCATTCGGCTTGCCCCTTATCCAAAATTTATTTGAGTGCATTTTTATTCAAATTTAATTGATACTTGCTATATTCATATACATATAGTACATATGAAAATAGTCAAAAGGGTATACCAAGTTTGTGAAGGATGAATTTTACTGTTTGACAGCATCCATAGCCAAGTCTTTAGTGCTTTCTGTCTGTATGAACGCATCAAACTCAACAACTACTAGAGATATTCACACAAAATTTAACATGCAAGCTTCTGAATACCAAGTGCAGCTCTAGTCAATTTCATATACGGATGCCACGCCTACTGCCCCTGGAAATCCTTATTTTTACTTTAAATTCGTTTACTAAGCAAACTAATCAAGTGAAAATCTCGTGCTTTGGCATACACACAGTTAAATATTGGATAAATATACATTTAAAATTTGAATATGATCGGACTATTAACATATAAACTCTATAGGTATTAAGCAGTCTTTCTCGCTTTTTAAGGGGTATTTTACCACTGAATACGCTCAACTGCAGCCTTCGTAACTTGTTATAAATGTATGTCTGTATTGTGTTCTCACATATCAATATTAATTATGAGCTCAGCGCCAATGGGCTATTTGTTCATATTTACGACTTGGCAGCTTTTATAATCATGCGAAATGCTCTCCAGAATGGCGTCTATAAATTATCGTTAATTCGCTGCGTCTGCACATTGTCCAGCAGCTGCAAAGTTGCCTCAGAGTTAATTTCAGATACTTTTTCGAAACTTGTAAGCGATTTTAGAAACTGGAATCCCTTTTTCTTTTTTCGTATCTGTTTTCTTTAAACTCCTAGTTATAAAATGGGATACGTTGGCTTCTAAGCTAGATTACTTCAAAGGTAAAACATAAGGTTTATTGGCATACACGCTATACTTCAGAAACTTGAAGAGCTAGGGCTACTAAATTTGGTAGCTATATGTCTTCTTAACGCACGCAGATGAAGTTTGTTTTAGAATTTTGCCACGCCCCGTTCTGACATGTTTGGCTGAAATTAAACTTTAAAATTTCATGTATTTGCAAGCACTGCTCGTTGTTTTAATTGTGCACTCAACTTAATCAGCTTATCTTATAAATAAGGCATTAAAGAGTTGACTTTACAGCACGAGAGCAGCAACAACCCATGCAACAACAACAACAACAACAATAATAACAACAACACACACAACAAGAACTCAACTTTGCCTTGCTCATGTAATCAAAATTATCGCATGCTCCATAAGCAAACACACGCATCAAGTTGTCGCTTGTTGTTGTTGCCGGTTATTGTTGTTGCTGCTGCTGTTGTTGCCACCGCTGATGCGGCAGATATGGCATGCATTATGGCGATATAATAAATACGAGCGAGTTTTGAGGGCGCCACTCGAATGACATAATCGAGCGCTGCAGTTTCCGAGCGGGCAGAGAGAGAGAGAGAGAGAGTGAGCGGAGGAGAGGGAGAAAGGGAGGGCGTTAGAGCTACAGCTTCCTGCTGTTTCCTGTTACGAGATGACGATGTCACGCTGACACTGGGCCCAGCTGCCGTTATATAACCCACGGCACGTGTATGTGTGTGACTGATTATATCTCTATGTCACTTTTTCTACATTTTCTCACTCTCACTAAAGTTCCTAATTAGGCGGGTGGTCTGGAAAAAATCAACAGAGTGAGGATGGAACGAACGGCAGGAAAATTGCTTTAAAGTTTTCCTTGTCGCAGCTAATTGCAATGAAAGTTACTGCCAATGCGGGTAGCGGGTAGCGGGGAGAGGGTAGAGGGTACCGCATGCTACTGCTGCTGCTATAATGATAATTATGCTGATTAAGCAGACGTTGATTAGCTTTCGGATTTCGGCAAAAGTTCCGCCCGAAATTTCTGTTGGATTTTCTTTGCCGTTATCGCCATTATTTATTTGCCGAAAGTTTGCGAGAGTATTTATGATATGACGATAATATTTATACCATATTGATCAACTTTTTCGACAGCTGTTGCGGTGCTACAAAGAGCTAGAGAGCGCGTAATTCCTCTATAAGATTCATATATGTATATACAGACATGCTGTGCAAAAGCGATTCGATATTTAATCAATTAAATCGATGAAACGTTTCTCTGAGAGAAATTTAAAGCATTTATATTCAATTTTCTATATTTCTATCGACTTTTAACATGGTTAATAAAAGATTAAGACTAAATAAATTATACGTGTTACTTTTAGATTCTTTTAGAGAAAAACATGGGAAATAAATATTATTGTTTACAGCTCAAATACCGTTTACTTATTATCGATAACTGCCTATTGCTACTATCTCTTCCACAGCTTTGGCGTGCTCAATTGCATTTCTGGGCTAATTATGATACTTGGAAAATGCACAATTTTCTTGATTTATGCTTCCGCATTGACTGCAATTAGAGACAAGTCCCTGCAGTCCCCTTCCCCACCTTATACTGCCCGATTGGTGTGGAAAATTTGTGAAAATGAAAATTTTGCAGCTCGCTGAAGCGAATGATGCAACAGACGCCGAACTAAGCTGCGAACTTCGAAGCTTTCCATTTGCAGCACCTTTTCACGTCTCATTAATTTCCACAAGAAGCGTAGAGTGCAGGCACAACAACAACAACAGCTGCATACCATATAGACATATGTGTGTGTGTGTGGTGTGTGGGAAGCATGGGATGTTCAGGTTCTTATAATTTATTGTATGTTTGCTTTACACTCGAGCGCATGCGAAATGGAAGGTAAAATGCCTCGGGAAAGGAAAGCGGAAGGCACAACGGTTGGGGGGGGAGGGGTTTGCTTTGATGAGGGGGCGTGCCACTGCACTGCTGCTGCTGCACACTTATGCGGCATTTGCATATTTCTCTTGGCCCAAAGCGGGCGCGCGCCTGGCAGCCCGCCGACGGACGAAAGACGCAGCCAGCGCATGCAACAATTTTGCTAGGCAAGTTTGCTGCTTATGCAAATAAAAGTGCCAAAAGATGACTGAAAGCTACGCACACACACAAGTGCATCTGCGTGCATGTGTGTGTGTGAGACAGATATTCCACACATGTGTGCTTTGGTCTTGGCCAAGCTTGCATAATTTATTCGCTGCAGTTGTTTTGGCCAACAGGCCTTGGCAGGCAGCACAGTGGGCCGCAAAGCTGCTGCGGAATGTAGAATATAAAATTACCTGAAAATCATTATATATTTATTAAGATAATTCAGGGGTACGGGAAGGTTTTAATTGAAATTAAAAGTTATGAAAAGAAATACATCATTTGCCAGTTAATAGCTTCTTTGATTAATTCTTAAATTAATTTTAGAGCTTCGTAATTGTAAGCAAATTAATTATTTATTAATGTTACATACATTAAATTATTGAAATGTAAAATACGTAATCATTTCGAACATTTTAAGCAATCCTATAGTATCTAAAAAAATTATCGTCAATAGATATGTAGCGATGATTTGCTGTATCATCGAATTGAAGGCCGTTTATAGATTCCTTAAAATAGTTTTTACTTTAATAAATTAAAGGCCAACTAGGTATGTAGATAATTGATTAATTTATGTACTAATTTATTAATTTAATTATATTTTCTGCATAATATTATTAACCATAGATGTATATGCAAAAGCTATAAACTTGTATTATAAATCAAATACAATATTTTAAGTTTTTATTTTCCTATTTATTCCACTGTGTTGTGTTGTGTGGGAAAAATGTACATCTTATTTTTCATGCACTTTTCCGACTGCCAAGCGTGCATCCTGTGCTTAATATTGTTATTATTATTTGACGTTTACCGAGTCCGAAAGTTGCAAGGATCGCAAGAAACGTTACTTAAGTTATTTAAAATTGGCCCCTGGCAAAAAGTTAAAGTGTCTGCCCACCCCCTTTCACTCTCTTTCTCTCTTTTTTTGCAAGCAGGGCAACAGCTTTCGCTCAGGTAGACACGTAAAAACTACAGACTAGATATTTTATATACTATATAAATATATATATTCTATATGGCGAGTGGATACAAGCTGTGTTTCAGCTCGTCGCACTCTCTGTATGAAACTTTGTTGGGCCGGGCAACTCTTTTTCAATTTTTATTTTGTCTTGTTTTGCATTTTTCAGTAATACCCTGTAGTGCAGCGTGCTGGGTAACTATGTAGGTCGGCAGGCACTTGCCCAATTCAGCGACTGTTGGGTATCTTGCGACCGTTTCCTTTTCGAGTGTGTTTTGCAAAACTTTTGCTTGTTGAATTCGCAGCAGCTGCATGCTGTAGCCGGTTCTTTATTTCGCTTGGCTGTCGCAGTAGCTTCATGCGCCGTTGCATTCGAACACTTGCGATGTTGACTGCATCCGCATCCAAAGTTGACAGCGTGGCAGGAGTCAGCTGTGGCAGGCGGCGGCATGTGCTGCTGCAGCTGTTTAATTTCAGAGCTGCAAGGCCCTGCAGGCAGCGGGCGGTGCAAGCTTTTGGAATTCTTTGCAACGTTCTCTGTAATTACAGAAATAAGTCAAGGAGCACTGCGCCTTAGATCAGTTGTAATTTAAGCGCGCACCTAAAAGTAGGCAACATTTTTGTGTCAAGGGAATTTTAATATGAAATTTTTTGCAGTTACCTTGAGAACAGCAGTAGCGCTGCTTCTGTGTGGACTGACGCTTGCAGTTAGTTAATAACATATACAATTCATTCGCTTCCTAAATCTGGAATATATTTCAGCTTAGGTACAGGGTATCCGCTTGTAAACTTGCCCTGCTTCCTACTACTTTTTTCATAAAGCCAAGTGATTGCGAGTATTTCTTTCTCTCTCTCTCTCTCTCTTTCTGCCTGTCTGTGTGTGTGCGTGCTGCGGCTGGCTGTGCGTGTCCTTGGCGTGTGCACTGGCAGCTGCGCCCGTTGCGCCCGCAGATCCTGCAACGCCCCCACGCGGCGTTTTTCGCCGCTTTCTCTCTGCGGTCTGTGCGCAACACGACAACAACAAAATATAAAAATGAAAAATCGAGCACAACAGCACAGCAAGAGCGGAAGGGACAGATGGAGGGAGAGAGGGCGAGAAACCAGAAAAATTTCGTCTACTTAGCCCTCGCTTTGGGCTGCATCTGAGCGTTAAATTTAATGGTGTCGGTTGGCTTTGAATTAAAAATAAATCGCGCAGGTTAAAAATACTCGATTTGTTTGACTTGAACAAAAGAACAGAGCGAGAGAGAGCGGGAGTGCGGTAAGGGAGGGGTGAGAGGACGAAGGACGAGTAATTGACAGACATCGCCATTGAAATATGGAAAATAAAGCATCTCACTTGTCATATTAAATATCATACATAAATCATGCGATTCTCTCGTGCCGCTGTGCAAGGCAAACTTGCAACTTGCTCAATGTAGCGCACAAATTGCCAAATGCAATTTTTCTTACAAAACACATAAGACCCGATGCCCGAGGCGTGTGTGTGTGTGTGGGGGGCACACAAATGCGACCGGCTGCAAGAAGTGTTGACAACTTTTCTGATGTTGCACACACAATGGAGGCAGCAACAAAATAGAACGACAATCGGACGCTGACAATGTTGATGAGCACACACACACACGCACACACACACACGCACACACACACACGCACACACACACACACACCGACAACAACGCCTTACAATGAGGGCAACACCTACACGAAAATGGATAAGGCGTCTGTGGTTTGGGGGGAGGTAAAAGACAAAAACCGGACGTGCCACGGTCGCCATTTGTTGCGGCATTTCTGACAATTTGGTCAGGGCGGGCGTGGGGCGAAAGTAGACGAAGACGAGGAAGATAAAGTATATGGAAGTTCAGAGCTTAAAAACGGCTCAGTTACCACACGGCGTATACTTAACATTTGCGCCAGTAAGAAACAACATGAGAAATGATGATGATACTGGGAAAATTTTACACTTGCGCAAGGTCCTCAACAAAACTTCGGTGTCAGCGTGCAAGAAACAGCGGAAGAATTTATGTTAGGATTTTCGCATTAATTTAATTTTTAAATAATAATAGACAGTAATAATGTGCATATGTAAAGTAATACTCCAATTCTTAAATTTTTAAATATAATTAAAAAACTGGTATACACTGCATTCCCATTTATTCCGTTGGTAATTTATTAAAAGAAAATCTGAGCTATTTAAAAAATACTAAATACTTATCATAAATGCAGTAAATACCATTTTACAACTAGTATATACTGCATTCCTACAAATGTCATTGATATTTTATTAAATAAAATCGCATTTAATTGAAAAATATCCATATTCAACTAGTATTTACTGCATTTCTATAAATTGCATTGGTATTTTATTAAAGCGCAGCTATGTAAAAAATACTATATACAAATAAAAATTGCATAATATACTCATTTTAAAGTAGCATATATTGCATTCCTTTGAATTCCATTGGAATTTCATTCAAAGAATAACGCAGCTAGCTAAAAACTACCAAAAATAAATGTAGAAAGAGAAACGCAATTGTTGCACAATGTGAACACATTTATTCTGCAAAGTCTGCATGCTGAAAGGCACACATAAAGCACACACAAACACACGCACACACACACACACAGACACAAAGCGGAGCATACAAATTGCCACATTGCGTATACGCAGCGGTGCGCATTTTGTACAACTTCCGAGAACAGAAAAGTTTATTGATTTGTTACTAAAAGTTGATCTTGTTGCAAGCAGATTTAATTTGATTTTTCAAATGCCAGAGGCAAGCACAGACGGGATAAAAGAGAGAGAGAGAGAAAGGGGGGAGAGAAGCAAGCACTCAGGCAAAAATGTTTTGTCAGTGCAAAATGAAAATGCATTTCATTTTGTGGCTGCAACTGCAACACAGCAATTGCTGCTGCTGCTGTTGCTGTTGTTGTTCTTGCTGCTGCTACTTGTTGTGTTGTTGTTGTTGTTCTGCTGCTTATTTACCCAAAGAGTTTAGCCCTTGTCGTCTGCTTTGTGCATATTTTGATTTAATTTTCAGGCACACTCAATCTCTCTCTCGCTCTCTCTCTCTCTGCCCCTATCTATCTCTCCCTCTCTCTCTCTCACTGCATTTGCAATTTGCCAAATGTCGAGCTCGAGTAGGAGAATTAGAATTGAATTGAGCACCGAGTGAGTGTGGGGCAAGAGGTAAGGGCGACTGGCTGCCATAACAATTGCATTAGCCGACAGTTGCCAGCTGCCAGTTGGCTGCGGGCTGCGGGCTGCCGGCTGCCCGATAGCAGTTGTGGCTTCTCGGGCCATGCCACGTGCCACTGGACCAAGCACTGACATAAATTAGTCAACTGTGTGCGTGTGTGTGTGTGTGGCGATTTAGTGTTGACATTTATGTGAAATGCCCTTTTAAGTGCTCCACGCAGCGCAGCGCTGCGACTGACTGATTGATGTGGCTCTAAAGCGTTTCGTGTCCCCACCTTGTGTCCATTTGCATACGCCAATCTGGCCAGAAACACTCAGCCAAATGACCGAAAGCTCTTTATTATTAACGACTGCTTGTTGATTAGACGCAGTTAATCACAGCCAGTAACGGGATTGTAGAAATGCGTCAGCATCTCTGGCTTCTAATGCGAATTCTTTAGTTTCCTTAAAGCAGCCCATCGACATAATGCAACCATAACGGCGCAATCAGGCGCTACTGTCGATAAACGCAGTTTCCTGCACGCTGCGTATGCGTAATATGCAGCCTCAGCCGCAAATCGCGCGTCGCATGCCCATGAATGCCGTGTAATTGAGCGGAAAATTGTGTTTGAACCATCAGCAAAGGTCAGCATGAGTGTGTGTGTGGGTGTGTGAGTGTGTGTGCGGAGGGGGCGTGGAAAAAACCGTTGAGCTGCCAACTACAGTGGTCGCACTGTGAGCTTTGGTGTCTTTTTGCCTTAGAAGTAGATTTAGCCATGTAGGTTCGTATGAACATCTTAATCTCAGAGAAAATATAAGTTAGAGGCAATAAATTTTGTGACATTAAGTCTTATTACGGCAGGTTTATTTTGCAGTTTAGCCACACCCTCTACTGCCTTAATAACTTAAAAAAAAAAATTAAATTTTAAAATAGAACTTTCTACTTGGATAAAGGAAATCAAATGATATAGTAGATATTCAAAGACAGAAAGAAGAAGGCATTTAAGCAATAATTTTAGAGGGTGAACCGGTTGGCGTAGCTTCGCATAAACCCTGTCTCGACTCATATATTATTTACTTTTCTTTATTCAAATTTAAT
This sequence comes from Zaprionus inermis, assembly GCA_018151445.1. Taxonomy (NCBI): domain Eukaryota; kingdom Metazoa; phylum Arthropoda; class Insecta; order Diptera; family Drosophilidae; genus Zaprionus; species Zaprionus inermis. The sequence continues at coordinate 4,254,226 of JAECXD010001696.1, forward strand.
TTACTGCTGAAAAATCCAACTGTGCCTTTCGGAATTTGTAAAACCCTGATGAAATGTGTAAATGTACTTGAGAGTGACTACTGTACTCCCGGGCACCATTGAAAATGTCATTGAAAAAGTTTTCCCTTTGTTCGCGCCGCTCTGGAAATCGGGTCAAGCGACCGGGGGGCGTCGCACGATGGGCGGTGCAACCAAAGGGTTTGCAATGTGTCAGTCCCGGAAAAGAGAGCCGTTAATTGAGTTGCAGGCATCAACGGGAAAATGAATTATGAACAAGTTTGCAGGCAGGCTCAACTTTTACGTGGCAGCAGGCTTAACTTCACAATTCGCGCAAGTCTTGCAGTGCCCTGGGGGGAGGAGGTGAGGTACAGCTGCGGGTCCCATGCGGGCGCCGACCTTGTGCGAGTTCAGGGCCAACCTAGGCAAAAGCAGTTTGATACCATTTCGATATGATTGACTTGGTATTATGAGGCAATTTTGAGTTTTCAGTGCGTGCGCTGGCGTCGTCGTCGAACACGACCGAAGCTATTTTCGAGGACATTTTCTTTTTTTCGGGGCGTGGGCCAGCACACAGCTGACACAGTCGGATGTCAGTGTATAGGTGGGCGAGCGAGTGTGTTTGTGTGTGTGTGTGCGTGAATTGTGGGTGCGGCATAAAGCTAAATATTGTGGTCGCCTCATTGATTATAGGTATACCACATTAAGACAATATTCCCAGACGTCTATAAAAGCTTAATGCGCGTAAGTAACCCCCGCAAAATTGTGGAACTTTAAGGCAATTGAAATGGTATAGGTATTTCCGACATAAGCGAATTTACTGTGGTGAACCCCAACCTGTCGATTAAATAATAACTAAGCTAACTATGCGTCAATGTATATTCGATACTGCGATATTTGAGAATTGTAAATTACTTAGGAACTCGTTGTTCTTCCACGCAGATAACGACCGCAACTTCAAGTGCAGACTGTTATTTTTAATTTATCAATATATTACAATAGATAGGTATATAGATAGATAGTATTCTGGAAGGGGTTGGGGGGCAACACTTATCAGCTTGTGCAGTACATAGCGTCGCATTATCGCGCCCTTTGGGGCCTCTTGAAAGTAGGCAACATCGATTTCGCTGAGTTTCTTGTTTTTTTTAAACTGCTGACTCATTCGCCGATTTGACAGTTTACGACAGATAAGACGTGCGAAATGTAAACAAAATACGGTCGAAAAGTGAGTGAGAATTCACAGAAGTAGATAGAGGGGGAGCGTGGTAACTAGAGGGGCGAAACGCAGTCGTTGGTCTGATAATATTGATTAATATAGATTAATATATATTTTGCAAGTTCATTATCGCAGCTACTCGGCGCTGAGATAAGCGACACGAGATGCAGACTATTTTCAAGTATGTGGTTATAAAAACTTCGAAAACTAAAAGAAATATACTGTACTAAGTCTGTCTACCTAGATACATACTTTAATATTATAACGTCAAGTCACTGCAATCATAAATGAATTAATACGAGCAGAATTAGAAAGTATTTAAATATGAAGTGTGCGCTTTCTCTCTCTCTCCCTCTTCCACTTCTACCTCTCTATAAATTGAGTTCCCTCTTTATTCAGCTTTAGAATTTGCAAACCTTCGGTCGAGCCGCTAAAAATAATCGATTGTTTTGCGTTCTTTAATTTATTATACCCGCTACTCATAGCGCAAAAGGGTATTATAACTTTGTGTCTAGCGAAAGTGAATGCAGCAGGCAGATATCTATACATTCCTCCAACAACCGTGTCGATATAGCCAATTTTGTCTGTATGAACAACTAATTCTCCGAGATTATAAGAGCTAGGCCTACCAAATTTGGTGTAATTACTACATGCATAATAAGATTATTTTATAATTTATCCAGGCCTTCAGCCGCCCTAAGAAATCGTATTGCAAGCATAAATTTAGGGCTAAAAAATTAATTTTTGGTATGTAAAATGATTATCACCACGCAAAAGATTTCTTACGATTGGATAATTCAGATACAAGTTATAGTTAGCGAATAATTTAAGTGGCTAGACTTGGCCTAGCAGCAGTCAAAAGTAAGTAACACAAAACACAGTTGCTTACGGTAAACGCACAGGTGTGTAGCGGGTATATAACAGTCGACTACACTCATCTATAGCTTTCTAGCTTGTTTTTGTTTGCTTCACTGTTTATCTAAGACCTGCTCGTTTCTTTATCAATGAAGAACAGAATCTTACCCCTGATATGGCCGACTGTCTGGAAACGTTGTATGATAATGAAAGCAACCATTCTGACCGCAAAAGTTTGCCAGTCAGTCACAATCGACGTATTGGCGTAGATGAAACGCGCGTGAAATAAATGTGGCAAAACGAAAACGATAATTGCGTGAGTGAGTGAGATAGAACATGTTCGACTCATGTCATTGGTATGTGGGCCTCGTAATTGCCCTATCGACAATTGCGTGTGGCGGTCAGGCCCAGATCATACCGCTGGCCAGCTATTGTCATCGAATAAGCCAATCGTGCAGTTGTGAACCAGCTGCGAATCTGGTGCGCATATACTGTCCCAAGGAATACGCCATGATCATGCAGATCAGCGACTCGGGCACGAACATAGCCATGAGCTACTACGCAGAGGGCGGTGTGACTTGGCTACCGCGTTTCGATATCAGCCAAGTGGATTTGTTCGAGTTCGATGCGTATAACTATTGGTCGGATACGTTTTTCCAAGAGCTGCTCGCGGCATTGGGCGTTCAAAAGGTGCTCAGTGTGCAGTTTCGCGATCGTAGCATGGACGGAAGCCTGGATACAAGAGCTGTCTATGGCAATGGGCTGATCATGGGCAAGATACCAATGGATAATGTTAGCACCTGGATTTTTAGTCCGGTGCCCGCATTGGAATATTTCAAGTACGAGAGCATACAGCCCGTGCTGCCCGAGACGACTTTCCAGCAATTCGATAGCCTGAAAACGTTGGAACTGCAACTGACTGTACGTGAACTGCCCAAACGGCTGTTCTCGACCATTGCACGCAGCCTGGAAACGTTGTCGATTGTCAATCCGGTCATGTTTCACTTTGATCCCGAACTGCTAAACGGTCTGCAGGAGCTGCGCAATCTCAGCCTGAAGTTATCGCAGCCACCGGGCGAGCGTCCCAGTCCGCAGCGACATCTTCTGTTCAACTCAATGCTGCAGCTGGAGGAGCTGCGTCTAACGCGTATCAGCAATCATGTAGATCCGCAGATGTTCAAGGGCAGCACCAGGTTGCGTTCCATTCGCATGAATCAGAATACCCCGCTGTCGGAGTTGCCCAGCGATGTCTTTGCGGATCAGGTCAATCTGCAGCTGCTCGACCTGTCGAGCAATGCACTCGCGAAGCTGCCCGTCGATCTATTCAGCAGCCTTGCCAACTTGCGACTACTCGATCTGTCCGACAATCGGCTAACGAACTTATCAAGGTGCGTCCAATTTGGGATCTCTATTTTTTTCTGCGTCATTCTGCTAAGAAGATACCCAAAACGTCGATAGTCGCACCTCGGCAAACTTAATTAATCAATGTGTGCCTGCCTAGACTTCAGCTGGCTCGACGAGTTATCTCTTATCAATGGCATTTGCCAGGGATTGTTATCGATTGATGCATCTGTCGCGTTTTGTTTACAGTACTGCTTGAAAGTTACGGGCTAAAGTGCCAAGTTCGAATTTTCAATTTACTTCGAGCATTTAAAATGTTAAACGATGTTTATAGTTGCAAAGAGGGCGTGGCAAAATTTAAATAAAGTACTTTACGACACGCGATTTTGTCATGGAGACAGATATACAGACTAACAGACTAACAGACAAATAAACAAACCGTTAGACAAGACAGACTTAAAAACAGACAGACAAAAAGAAAAAGAGATAGATAGACGAAGCAGAAGCTGAACAGGGGTGCAATAGATCCAATAGGTCGCGGTACAGTCCCTCATACAAGTTATAATGCCAGGGCTCAACTAGATCAATCATTCAATAGAAAAAATCATATATTATCTATAAAACCTAGATAACTTGTTATAGAATAATATTCGTACACTTTTTTAGTATTTATTAAAGTTTAATAAGAAATCAAAACATGAAATTATTTAAAGTAGAATCATTGCAGAAGTATTTTCCAACACAATAAACCTATTATTAGCTAGAATTACAAACTAAATACCTTAGCAATTACATAAGTAATTAGTCATTAAATGGCTCAAATTTGTTTAGACGGTATTTGTAGCAGAATCTAATACTTTAATAATACTTTGTACATCATACTAATCCCTCGTCGTTCCGCAGTGAACTATTCACGCCGCTCAGCTCGCTAACGAAGCTGCGGCTCAATAATAACGCCTTAACCGCGCTGGATCCGTCGACTTTTGCCCATGTGTGGAGCCTAAAGTTTGTGGACATGATCGGTACACAGTTCTATGGCGTCAAGCTGAACATGCCGTTCGAGGCGTTGGTCTGCACCAACGAGAATATCTGCCAATACAAATCCGCTCACTGGGAATGCGATGCACAGTGCCTGTGCTGGGTGCAGCGTGAGACGCATAAATTGTTCATCGATTGCCGAGGCGTGGCCCTCACCCAATTGCCGGCCCTGCCACAGACTAACCTTGTGCAGACCATGCTCAAGCTGCAGAACAACAGCATCAGCGAGTTACCCGACGCCAGCGACGTCATCGGTTTCAGCAATATCAGTGACCTGAGCCTGGCCGACAATGAGCTGAGCAGCATCGATGCCTTACGGCAGCTGCCCGGCAATCTGAGCCAACTGGATCTGCGCAACAATCGGATCAGTGTATTCGATCAGAATTTCATCAATTATATGCGCATGGAGAATAACTCGGTTAGCTTGTCGATGGCGGGAAATCCGCTGGCCTGCGATTGCAGCGCTCTGCCGCTCTTGAGCTTTGTGCGAGCACAACCGCAGCGCATTCAGGACATTCGCAATGTCTACTGTGCCAACCATGCGAATAAGCCCTTCCAGCAGTGGGAGGTATGGGAACTATGTCCCTCCTATGTGCTGCTCATTGGCTGCATTCTGGGCGGACTGGTTATAGTTGCCTGCCTGATTAGCGTGGTCTATCTGATCTATCGGCAGGAGATCAAGATCTGGCTATACAATCACAACCTCTGCTTGTTTTGGGTTTCGGAGGAGGAGCTGGACAAGGACAAGACCTACGATGCCTTCATCTCGTATTCGCATAAAGATGAGCAGCTTATTGCCGAACTGTTGCCCAAGCTGGAGTCCGGCCTGCATGCGTTCCGTGTCTGTTTGCATGGACGCGACTGGCTTGTAGGCGATTGCATTCCCGAGCAGATTGTGCGCACCGTGCATGACTCCAAGCGAGTGATCATTGTGCTCTCACAGCATTTCATTGACTCCGTTTGGGCACGCATGGAGTTCCGCATCGCGTACCAGGCCACGTTGCAGGACAAGCGCAAACGCATCATTATCATTCTCTACAAGGAGCTGGAACACTTCGAGGGCATCGATAGTGAGCTGCGCGCCTATCTCAGGCTCAACACATATCTCAAGTGGGGCGATCCTCTGTTCTGGAGCAAACTGCGCTATGCCATGCCCCACAATCGACGTGTGCTCAAGGGGCAGAAGAAGCACGCAGGTCCACTCATCTGAGGAGCCCGCGACACTCAAGCTGAAATACTTAGGGTGTTCTTCAGATTAGACAACTTGTCGGGGAGAAGGCGAGGTCCAGAAACAGTCTAACTTTATATTAGCAAAAAGATTTTATTATATTAACACAGTGGAATATTCGAAAGTTCTGTCTAAGCTGTTGAAAAACAATGTAAATACTTTAAATCAAGTAAAAGAGGCTGCAGTCCTGTTTTGGCTGTATTAAGTTATAGATTTTTCAATCTATTAGTAACTTCTTTAATTGATAATCCAATAACAACGAAGGTGGTTATATTTACACCAATACGGTCTATTCTAGCTTTAAAATTACACTAGCAATTATATAATTATCTATTTACATATTCGGAAAGGGGCGTGGACAAATGCTGAAACAAACTTGAAAACATTTCAATACATACGAGTGTGGCCACAAAATTTGATGGCTCTAGCTCTTGTAGTCTCCGAGATCTAAGCGTTCATACAGACAACAATTCCAACAAGCAGCAAAGACCATGCAAATCCATGGTCTAACAAGCTGAAATATTGTCTTAAAGTCAAACCTGCGCTACTGCACTTTAAATTACTTTATTTTTATACATGTTTTTCTTTAAATTTTAAATGCTTTTTGAAGAAATCGAGCAATACTATAAGCTATATGTATACATATACTTTATCTATTATGTTAATAAGTTGTTATCTCTCTTAGTTAAGTTTTATAGCTTAATAAACCGCTTAGGCATAGACAAGTTTCTTAGTTTGTAAATAATTAAGAGGTTCCGCATTTGAGGCGTCCAAACTATAATTGGAGTTGGCTGCTGCTTTCAGTTCGACAAGGAATCGATAGACGAAAAATGTGGTATTACTTTCCTTTCTTCACTTAAATTTGAGTAATTAGTAAGTGGCATTTATCGAGTGTCTAAAAGGAGAATAGCCTGCACATGATTGATAATTTATTTGAATAATAAATATTACACCATCTTACACATTATTCTTTGCTTCTCTCTCAAAAAAATTCAATATTTTTCTTACAGTGTGCCATAATTTTTCTGTCTCCTACTCACACCAGCTTTCTTCCTGGCAAATTATGTTTTTGTTTTTCGAGAATTTTTAATTAAAATCTTGTGCTGTTTCCATTTTCAGTCATAAATCCCATGCTGACATGGATAATAGATAAAAATCTCATATATTTTATAAAAGTAATTAGACAGCATCTCAAACGAGCATAATAAAGAATACAAAAATTCAGTTAGCTTGTCGCTTTTCTCTCTCTATCTTTCTCTCTCTCTCTCTCTCTCTCTCTCTCTCTCTCTCTCTGGATATAGAAGCTGCAACAAGTTTCATTAACATAGACACACAGCACGATTAAGCACATTGCGGTAATTATTCCGAACTCGGAACGCCACTTCAAAACATCGCTATGTCTTTCATTTTGTTGCCAATATTACTTTGAGCCGGTCTATTGCCTTCCTTTCAATAAAGTTAAATAACTTAAATATTTATTCAGTCGCATGCCCCGCAATCGGGCCTAGACTCTAATTATCCACTTCAGTAATTGTGACGGCCTTCAGCACTCGGGACCGGCGTCCAAGCGAGGACTCCGAGCGAGCTCAACCCATGGCAAATGGCAGCCAATTTTTGCTATATAGAGAAAGTAGGAAAAAAAATTGAAAAAAAAAACATTGAAGAAAATGAGAAAAAAACATTTGGCCAAGTTTCGCTCTTACGCTGCTGTCAGCCCTTTTGGCCACAATTGCTTGGCCTTTTGGGTAACAACCAACTGTCTGTGTGTGTGTGTTTGTGCGCGCGTGTGTGTGTGTATATGTGCGTGTGTTTGTGTGAGTGCTGGCGCGCTTTTAAGTGGGTCTTGAAGATTCATTGGCCGCCCGCTGGCCCTTGCTTTGTGGGCGTTTGAAAGTGTCATAAAGCAAATGGCATTGAAGCGCAGACAAGCACAGGCACAGTTCATGCCTTAAATTGCCAGTTAAAAATGTCAAAGAAATTTATTATTTCAAATAAATTGCAAATTAATTTTTATAACATGCTTTAATAAAAATTTTCAATTTATTTTCTTGTTTATGCCAGTGCGTCTTAATAAGATTATGGCTATTGCTTGCCTATTATTTTAGCCGCTACTGTTGAACAGTTTATGCGCTTCGCACGCAAGACACGCAGTGTTGTTGTTGATTATTTTCTACGTTTGCTTATGAGAGAGTGGCTTCAAATATGGCGTCCCAGCATGATGGCGCAGCAGGTGTGCAGGCGTAAAGGAGATAGCAAGATTGCGCAATTGAATTCAAATGTGGAAGAGTTGCCAGAGTCAGTGACATGACAACAACAAAGATCACTCACGTTTTCACTCACTCTCTCTCCCACTCTCAGTCTCTTTGACTTATCTATTGAAATTGAGAGTGAATGAGCCGCGCACGCTGAGCTCTTTTAGTTCTGCCACTTGTATTTAATTAGTTCGCGAGCAGACTTCAAGTATAATTTACACTACGGGCTATTTTAATAGTTGCACTTGCTTAATTTAAATTCTGCCCAGTGAGTTATTGCTCAATTTACTTGAAGCACACTCAAACTTGATTACAATCAGTGCACAAATGGCAATTTAATAATGTGAATCATGAAAGTATAATTAAGCTCAGCGTGGCTTTTAATCAACTTGCAGAGCGTACCAACATGCATGACTACATATGTGTGTAATGAAATTGGATTTTATGATGCTTATGAAAATATTTTGTACTGTTGATTTAACCGACTCCCAATGAATCGTGGCAGCTAATGGAAATTGATTGCAGGACTCACACTTTGCAGCTGCCACACACAATAATTTCAGCTCATTTTTCATAAGCTCGATTCCCGTTTCCGTTCCATCCCAGGCGCACGTCTGTCTGCCCGGGTTATTCGACCCTACCGGGAGGAAGGCAGCGTGTAGTTATCACAAACATCTGTTTGCAGCTGCTCTTCATTTGTCATAACTTTCGTAAAGGAACTATAGAAATATGCTTGTAATTCTCTGTGCAAGCTCATCCTCACAAACTTATCCTCATGTTGTACGTGCCCGGTCCGGTTGAGACCGTAATCGATGCTCGAATAGTTTCCATTAAACTAACCGACCCCAACAAAGCAAAGCGAACCGAAACTCGAACGCATGGTACACAAGGGGTTAAGCTTTTATATGGCACGTGTGTATCAAGGACAGTGTGTGTGTGTGTGTGGGATTGAAATGTTATTTGAGCCAAAAGACTAGCAATGTGCAAAAGTAAATTCAATATTATTTGCCGAGCAGTGCAACATGTTGCAGGTACATTTCCCTCTTTCCAACTACTAGTTTCCTTAAGCAAATCCTGCACATTCATACAAAATAATTAGTATTCAAATTGAAAAATAACATTCTCGATTTTTAAAAAATATATATTTATCGATCAGTATCAAAAGTTGTGAGTTGTGCCAGCGTGTAAAAACGGTTCATGGAAGTCTAGTAACCCAGTTACCAAGTCAAAGTGCCAATTTCTGTCAATTCCAAGGTGTATATATCATGAGCTCCTTCCTTTTTAAAACACAATTAATAATAATAATACAAATCTTACTGTCTGACAAAGCCTTACTTGTTTTTTTTTTCTTTCACTCATCTCATGTGAGTGTTATATATATGCCGAATAATTTATTTATATATTTTTTTTTTTTTTTTTTTGTATTTATACCCAAGTTCTCTGTTTGCCAAATATGTAGAAACTGAATTCAATTTTCTACACAAATCGTATGGTAGCCCAAAAAATGATTTCATGGCACCTTTGATAAAAAAAAAACACTTAAGAAAGTTTGAACAGTTTTAAGGTCCATATTGGTATTGTAACTTGAATAATAAATTTATTATATCATTCTGTCCTGGTGGTAGCGGGTATAAGCAGTAGTTGAGCGAGTAAAATAATTAGAGATACTCGAGTACATAAAACTGCTAAGCGACTCAACTAGTCTGGAAATATATGTACATATATAATTAATTATATGTACTTATAGTGGGATCTGAATCGGACAAGACTCTTTGATTTCGGTCTACGCAAAAGTTCCCTTGGAATTATTATATGATTGTGTTTTGCCGAGTGAGTTCTCAATGAGCGACTGATAAGGGTCGATTTAAATGACTCAAGCAATATTCGACATAATATTTGATGGGCATTTGTATATGATATTCAGTTGAAAAATGTTTTAATAGCGCAACGTTCGCAAGCTACTGAAACTAAGAAAATATGAATTTAAGTCAATATAAATTGCTATCAATGCTCTTACTATCTCTGTTAATCGAGTTGAGCGTACAAACCGAAGATGCTGTAAGTTATCTGCGATAAGGAAACCAAACAGTACACACCCATTATAATTTTGAAAAGTCTTGTTCAGGGCTCCGTCGTGCAGAGCATGAGACACTTTGCAGTACCTATTGCTATGATATAGTGAAACCACTTTTACACTATGCCGCCGTCACATACCCCAAGGAGAAACAGTTCGACGAGTTAGGGGAAAAAGTTCGAGATTTGCAGAAAACCATAAGACACTTGGAGGCCGCAATGCGAGATAAACAAAAACAGCTGGAAATGCAAGTTGAATTGGGAAATGTTTATAAAGCAAAAAGTTTAATCAATGAAGAATTACTAAAAGAAAGGAATAAACAAATGGAAGACTTGGATAATCAACTAAGGCTGAGCCAAATTGAAATTACGACACAAGCAAATGGAAAAGAAGATGAACTTCTGTTAGGGGAGAAAGTGCGAGATCTTGAAGAAAACTTAAGACACCTAGAGGAAACAATGTGGAACAAACAGAAACAGGAAACTAGTTTAATCAACGAAGAATTGCTTATGAAAAAGAATAAGCAAATAGAAGAATTGCAGAAGCAACTAAAGCTGAGTCAAGTTGAAATTACAACACAACGGAATGCAAAAGAAATTGAAGACATTCAGAAACTAACAAACAAACTTGAAGCATGCGAAAATATTGTAAAAAATAACAACAAATTCAATGATAAATATCAATTGACTTCGGCTAATGAATTTCAAGCGAATGTTCAACAAAATCATAAAGAAACTCAGCCAGAAACCTCCCAAGTATTAAGTTTAAATACGCCTGCATTATTAAATAAAACTGATGAACATTCAGCAAGTCGCGCTCTGATAGTCGAAAAGCATTTAAGCAACAACTGTCTAGGCAAATCCACGGATGAATATATATCCACAGTTCTGTGTGATTGGAAAATCGCCGGCTCGGGTTGGACGGTAATACAACGTCGCCAGGATGGCAGTGTAAATTTCAATCGGAATTGGGTACAGTACAAAAATGGTTTCGGTGACTTGCGTGGAGAGTTCTTTATTGGCCTGGAGAAACTTTATCGGCTAACGCAATCGCAACCCCATGAATTGTACATTCATCTCGTAGACTTTCATAATGAAGTTCGATATGCGCGATACAGTCTTTTTAAAGTGGGCAACGAAAGCGAATCGTATGCAATCAAATCATTTGGAGAGTATTCCGGAGATGCCGATAATGCTTTGGCCAAGCATAAGGGATTTGGTTTTGAAACACACGATCGAATCGCGACGAGTGCGAACTGTGCAGCTAGATTTAAATCGGGCTGGTGGTTTAATTTGGGTTGCTATGAATGGTAAAAAAAAAACTAAAAATTGCAATTTTCTCACTTCAAGCTTCTGCTAAACCTTTCTTTTCTACAGTAATCTTAATGGACCCTATTACAGTGAAAGTGCTGGAAAACAACCCTCAATCGAGTGGCGAACTTGGCACTTTGAGCCACTCAAATTTGTGCAGATGATGATCAGGCCCATATTCGATTAAAATGCTTTTATATAAATGAAATATATGTATATATAATATGTATTCGTCAAGTCGTGCTTTCCGCAATTTTAATTGACTCGATTTGGGCAGCTTAAGTGGCGGAAACGCGCAGTGCTTCGCATTGATTATGTGCAATCGAGCTGAGCACATGGCAACGGGGTCATATATCAGGATTACTTGCGCGCCAAACCAGGAGACACCCACTCACCCACTTACCCCCAGCTGACCAGTAGCGCCGTTGATAAATGAAGTCACAGTAGGGGGGGGGAGAGAGAAAGGTTGGAAATACTCGAAACCACAGAGTACAAATTTGCAACGAACATTGACAGCTGCAGCAGTTGCTGCTCGACTGCATAAATCTATGCATTTGTCTGAGAACCAAAAAAAAAAAAAATCAATTGGAATACGTAGTCCTCCCGCTGCTCCGCTGTTCCCCCTGCCATTTCCAACCCCGCCCGCTACTCGATCTTGGCGGCATTGTAGGGCATTAATCAAAAACTCATTTTGCCTGGGCCAAGGACGCACACGGGCACGGGCAGAGTGGCTCAACCGGCCAGCGGGCATAGGCCCGGCTGTAGGTGATTAGTTGTGCGTTAACCCCGCTGCCGGTCGGTACGCGGTACAGCTCGTTTCGGGTACAGTTCGGTTGCGACTTCTGCTGCTGCTGCGTTTGGCAAATTGCATTGAATAATTCATTAGTCATTTTTGGCGAGTGTGGCGAGTGCAGTGGAAACGCCTTTTTTTCTCGCACTTGCAGATAAATTTACGCTGGGGATTTATGTGGCAAGTGGCAGCGGCAGCAACGCCACTTGGGCAATTAACACTGAGTGCGAGTGTGTGTGAGTGCGCGCGAGTGTGGAGCATTTATCTTTGCCGACAACCGAAAATTGTGCTGCACTTGCGTCACACGTGCCGCACGACGGAACTCGACTTGATTGACGTCTCGGTGGCACACAAAAGAATTGAACGAAAAAAAAACGAAAAGCAATTTATCGGAGACCGCCGAAAATACACGCATTCATTATTGAGCGTTAGATCCCACCCCTTGGCACTTGGAGTACTAATTGAACCTGCTGCAGGCCACACAAAAGGAGCCCGTCAAGTAACCAGCAAAGTCAGTTCTCGACTCGAGTGTCGGCAGAAGCCACTTTGTTAACGCTCGAGTGCAAATTGGCTTGGATAGCAACCATCAACAGCAGCAACAACAGCAACGATGCTGGAGGAGATGCTAAGGCTCAATGCACAAGATCTGCTGGTATGTGTGTCTCTTCTTAATGTAGTACAATGCAAGGCCTAAGCACTTCGATATGCAAGTGAAGCTGAAGAGCTCAAGCGCTTTTTGCAAAGTGCTTTCACTTGTATACCCTTACGCAGAGTAGTTTGATTTACATGTACAGCAAATACAATAAATATATGTCTATCACAATAATGATTACATAACTCATTACAAATCCAGCAACAATTTACTTTATAGAGTATGCTGCACTTACAATCTAATCTTTTATAGATTTCCAACAATACAAACATAGTTTACGATCTTAAACATTTATTCATTAATAGTCAATTGATAGTTAATTCAGATCAGAAGTGTGCATTTTGATAAAAAAATGTTCTTTTCCGATTTGTGTGTTTATAAAATTCTTTGGGACGGTGCATACAATATAAATGTATATATTCGGGTATAGAGAGATTTCTTTAAGGAAAACATTTGAGCGTCAATTCAATATGGAAACAATTAAAATTAAAGATTGAATTGAATTTTCTATATGAATATGAAATTACGACTATGCGAAACAAATAAGATTCAATTAATTCATTTAACTTTGGGCTTGGCACGGCCACGTCCCAATTTTTTTGCACGCAACTTGGACATGTGCGACATGACCAGATAGCTACCGGGCAGCGCCAGTAGCAGCAGATAGACCTTCAAGAAGAGCACCATGTCGAAGGTAATGTTCCACTTGTTGGGCATATCGACGCAAAAGCGTTTCGTCTCCTCAATGTAGGGTATGCTGCGCAGCAGTATGACACCCTCGCAGACAATGCCCAGCGGATAGAGCGGTATCCAGACGGTGTAACGTAGCCAGGTGAGCAAACCGTTCTCACGCTTCAGCAGCTGACTGACATAGTAGGGATAGCTGCAGTGAGAGAGTAAATTGCATAAGGTATACAGCTGACAGTAGTTGGGAATCCCTTGCATCACTCACCGCACCAGTTCGACTAGCGACCAAATGACGAACACGTAACAAACCACTGGCTTCTCATGCATGCGCGGTTCCATTTCGATCATTAGGAAGAGCACAAAATTACGTCCAGAGATCTGACAGAATGGCACCAGCGGGCTGCCCTTGGAGTAGCCAAACATGGGGTGCATTACCTCCAGATATTGCATTAGCTGCACAAACTTAAACGAGGTGCCCACATATTCGTACATATGCTTAATGCTGGCAGGTCCGTCACGTAGATATAGCACGCCCATGATAACAAGTATATGCAGGTAGCCCACAAACATGGCCAGATTGTAAATGACAAGATAGACCTTCTTGGCATTCTCTATGGAAAATAGCGAAATCTTTAGATTATTAAGATAAAAACAGCTTGAGGCACATCTCTCATACCCCGCACATAGCCGATTTCCTGCTTCTGCAAATTCTGATATTCCTCGACATAATCCTCGCGCACATCACGTGGCGGCTCGTTCAGTTCGGCATCGTCTTCGGTACGCCAACGATCAAAGTCCACTCGGAGCCAGTGCGGCTTCTGGGGGGTTGCCACCAATCGCACCCACCAGTTGGGCTCCAATTTTCGTATGTGCAGTTCGATTTTGTGATCTGTCACCGTGAACGTTGCCGTCTCATCGTCGATGAACTCGTAGAAACGCAGCTGAAACTTATACGCATTCCGGCCACGGGCTCCGTGTCCGTTGGCGCTGAACGACAGCGCTGTGGGCGTAAAGTCCGCAATGACACCCTGTAAAAGCATTGATTCCGGCCGGCCGGCAGGCGGTTATTGATTTTTCCCTTGTGGCGTGTGTGAGAAACTTACCTTGGCATCTTTAAGATCCACCATCAGCAGCAGCGTGTTCTTTGTTTGCGACCAATATACAAAGGGACTCAGCTCGGCTGTCCCCAGCGGACTGGCACTGGATATTATTGGAGACATTTTTCGCCTGTTTCCAATTTGTCACACAGCTCGTGCACAGTGAATTTTTGAGCCTGTTAGCTGTAAGCGCAGCCCACGCCGTTCTATAAATTCTGTAGTATACGATTTTCTCTCAATATTTCTATATATATTTATAGATAAGAGGTGAACTGATTTTTTGGAAAATATTTCTAATTCTGTACGCTGTTTTGCTTGCTTTCAATCACTGAGAATTGATAAGGGTGCGCAAAATAAGTTGGCAGCACCAACTACAGTTTTGTAATATATCGATTGTTGGCAGAGCAGTCGTTCATAAGCTGACTGCTATGGAAAAACAGCTGTGTAACTATCAGTCTTGTTCTTTGCATTTGGGCGCGAAAATTTGAATTCATGTTTGCATATTAAACAAAAAATTAAATACTACTCGAAAATTATAACAAATGCAATAAATTGCTTATTAAATGAATTATAAATAATAATAGCTATAAATAACTAAACCTAAGCTCAATTCGTTCATTGATATTGTAAAATATTTATTTCTCTGCTTTCTCTTCGTGCCTGCGCACGTGTGCGTGTGTGTGTTTGTTGCTTAGGGTCAATTTGATTTATGGGCTGCCAGCGCAAAGTCGGAAACCGCCAAACAAGATGAGTGAACAGCTGAGGGTGGCGGTGTGGGTGCAGGGCGGAGATTGGAATGAATTTTATCGCTGTTTCTGGTTGCGTTCTTTGGTTTTTGCTTTTGATATCCTTCCGTCGTTCTGCTTCCTTCCTACTGAGTCGACGAAACAAAGGCGTGCGACAACATGTGCAAAATGTTTTGCAAAATACGAATTTCTATGCGTAAACAACAATGGAGCATACGTGATATCAGACCTACAGTTTCAGAACTATTTTTGTCTATGCTAATGTTCTCTCGTTCTCTCTTGCGTATCCTTCTTCAATTTGCAGCCATCACAGCACACAGATTTTCGATATAATTTTGCACACACAAAGGCACAACAACAACAACGGCAACGGCAACAACAACGGCAGCAGCAGCAGCAACAACAACGACAGCAAAATGTTGCGTTTTCTCAAGAACCGTTAGACACGGTCTTCGCCCTACCGCACCACACTCAACCTATCAATCCAATCGAACTATCTATATAAGGCCATATATATTTATATATATATCTGTATGTGTGTGCGTCTGTGCTTACTGTAATGACGTCATGCTTTCGGTGTAGCTCGCAGAACGTTTAGCATGTCATACTCAAGGTAAGTGACAACCTATAACTATGCTATAACTATCGATAACTATAAATATATATATACTATAAATATTCCAAATACCCAAATACATCGCAGCAATTGCAAAGTTCTCGAACGGCGTTCCCCAAAAACATCGACAGAAATGATTATGGTAGATAAATGCGAATAAAGTTTGAGTATAAACATTTCCTTTTATTTCGTGCCAATCGATATGTGATCGATATATTTCTGATCGCTATACGCGATTTCGAAACTGCGAACCGACCTGATAATGTGCTAATGTCCTGCTGCATTATTCAAAACGTAGCGCATGTTGAAGGCAAAACTGTAGAGAGTGGCCCCACAAACCTGAATGTATGTGTGTCAGTGTACGTATGCGTGTGTGTTAGTGTGTGTGTAGGTGTGTGTGTGCGTCAGTCAGTGTAAGTGTGTCGGCCAGATGTTGCAGTCTGTTTCGAAAAATAATAATTATTTGACCTCAACACCAACGGCAAACGAGCCCCATGGCGTATACGTGTTTTTTGCCTTTCCGCTTTAATTGCGGCCCAATCGCAGCTAATGCCAATGAGTACAACTGATGAATACGCCAATACTCGTGCATAACATTCGGTTCGCTTTTTTCAACAGCTCCCAAAATGAAGCAAAACCAAAGCTCGACTAGTTCTGCCTCCTTTTCGCTTTGTTTTCCCTTTCAGTTTTCCCTTTTTGTTGTTGTTGTTATTGTTGTTATTGTTGCCAACTGGCAATGGTTGAGGTCAAGTAAACAAGTTGGTTAAGCGACTCCAGGGAGAAACGATAGGGCTGTGGAGGGTGGGTTGGTGAGAGGGGGTGGGTCTGTCAGTCTGTCTGTGTCTGTGTCTGTGTCTGTGTCGCTCGTCCGTCTGGCTGCGTGTTCACATGAGTCAAATTATAATGGTCGGCATGAGTATAGTAGAGAATAAATAAAGTGTAGTATACACTGCAATAGCTTAGGGCATACGCCCAGTCTAAGCAAGCTTGTCGGCTTATTAAAGTCTGTGAAAACTTTTAACATTATATTTACACTCTTTAAACTCAATACATTTTCGGTCTGATCAGCATATGCATCGACCTCAGCGGCTCGGCTTGCCATCGTTTCCATTCGATTCGCTTGGCCGTGCCATTGTGATCGTAAACTCCATTCAGATTGCTGCAAATTGTATAATCCAGACGTTAATTCAAACTCAAAACTAGTAGTTTCTTCAATTTCCTTACCATCTATAGCAACCGGCAATAAACCACCAGCCCGAATCGAGTCGCCGAGCACACGTTCTGGCGCCCAATTCGTTATTCCGATCCGGAGTGGAGAACTTGGCTTTCTCATGGAATTTCAGAGCATTTCCGGCATTACCTTGAAACACTCCAACCGATTTCAGTTCATAACCCTCGTACTCACTGCCTATCACGAAATTACTATATCTGGCATAACGCACCTGGCCCTTGAAGTTCAGCAAATAGTTCGTATTGACGCGAATTCGTTATCAGATGCAACTTCTTCGGGCCTATCCAGAATTCTCCATGGGAATCACCGAAACCCATTTTGTAATCGGCCCAATTGCGATTGAAGCTCTCGCGGCCATCTTGGCGACGTTGCATCAGAGTCCAACCGGGCCCGGCCTGTTGAGTCGCATCACAGTAGACCGGGAACGGCGGCAGGCCGGGAAGTTCTACACTAAAAACTCCTGTCATACGACCCAGATACGAACCATCGTTGCCGGACGAAATGTTAAGGGGATTATTAGTTGTTGTAACTTGCTGATTTGCTGTTTCGATTTGTAGCTTGTTTTCCAACTGCGATATGACTCGCTTCAAGTTGTTGAATCTTTGTGGCATCCGTACTACACTGCGCTTCCTGCCCCGTTATGCGATCATCTTTCTCCGCCAGCCTTTCGCCAAGTTCCTTCAGATTTGCGTCATCCCTTTCGGAAAGTTGTTGCCTGAGGGTTACCGATTGCGATTCTAATTGTTTTATACGTGCATTTGTAACTGTTATATTATTGACCGACAGCTTTCGCTCTAGCTCTTCGATCTTGGCTACACCTGCTACAGACTGTGCTTCCAGTTCTGTTATACGCGTATTTGAGTTAATCTCTGGACTACACTGAGTCTCCAATTGTGCTATACGCCGATCTTTTTCCACTATACGCTTCTCCTTTCGCATTGAGTTGCATTGTTTCTTTCCTCTAGCTGCGCCAATCGCACATCCTTGTTCACAAGCCACAAGTTCTTTCAGCTTGTCCTCGTGTACCCGGAATTCCTGCCACTTCACCATGAAGATGACTTTTAATCGCATCGACCTTATGCAATTTGTTATTTTGATTTGTTTTATTTATAGGCTGAAATTGAACTTAATCTTGTGATATCTATAGGTTATTTAGTATAAATATAGAGGTTTTTAACCGTAAATATGTTTATATTTATTACATACTAGCTTGAAGCTAGTATAATTTTAATAATAATAAAATAAAAAAATAATAATAATTTAATAATATGTACACACAGTTTAAATTCCTACAAAAAATACTCAAACATTGTAGGGAAAGTTTTCGATTTATAGAGAGTTGCGCCTAATAGAGGCAAAAGTTAAGAGAACCTGCATTTATATACCCTAGGGGTATTTTGATTTTACATTAATCTCCAACAGTCTCAGAAGGATTTATAGAACCTATCATACAATTTAAGTTATTTTTTAAAGAATCGCAATCTAAGCAAATTTTTCTATATTTATGTTTATTTCTATACATATTAAATTAACGACTTTTAATCGCTTGACGTTTGGTGTATTTAATTTATCCATATATTATATTAACAATTTTGAGCCGAAAATAGATCTAAAAGTGGAAAGCAAGCTGTTTGTTAATATAGTATTTATTTATTTATTTATTCTCTACTACACTAATTGAGAAAAGCTGTAAGAGTATAGAACCTTCGATAAGACAAAGCTCGCAGATTTATTTTCATACGCAATAAACGTATAGGGTATGCGCTAGTCGCATATTGCGCTGGCTTGCTCGCCATTTTTTTTTATAATGTTCCAACTTGTGTGTGTTTTTTGCGTTTCGTAATTTTATTTTAACAACAAATACTATATTTGCGCCATGTTTTCCGCTGCTTTAAATGTGTGTGAGAGGGAGAGAGTGTGTGTGTGTGTGCGTGTGTGTTGTGTTTTTGTGCTGTTCATTTTATTAAATGTGCTTTGCACGTGTTGGTAAACTAACGTAACTCGCACACAGCAGAAACAACTGTCCTACACACACACACAGTCAAACACACAGACACAGCTGGCAGACAGTCGCGTCCGCCATTAATATTAACGTTAAAGCGGCAGCAACAACAACAACAGCAACAACAACAACAGCAGCAGCAGCAACTAAAGCAGAGCAGAAAACTCTCATCAAACATGCAGCGTGTAGCAAAGCAAACAAAGCGCGAGAGAGAGAGAGTGAGAGAGCGAGAGCGAGAGCGGGAGAGAGCGAGAGCAAGCGCGTATCACAGCGCGACAGAGAGAGAGAGAGAGAGAGCGTGTGTGTGCGCGAGCGAGATGCCGCACTCGGGCCATTCCTTTTTGGCTTTTCCGGTGCGTTGTCGCTTTCGTTTTCGTTTTCATTTTCGTTTGCCTTTTCAAAGCGACGCGACGCGTCTCCGTTTGCGGCGAGCGTGTGCTTCGATCAAAGCGCGATTTAAACGCGAGTGTGTGTGTGTGGGTGTTCCGTGTGTGCGTGTGTGTGTGCGTTGCAAGCATGGCTCTAGTGGCGCATCGCATGATGCTGCCGGCGCGTCATCGCCGCACGCAGCAGCAGGTGGCGCGCAATAAGGTGGGCGTGCTGCTGGTGCCCAGCCTGGCGGACTACTACAGCCGCGAAACGGATCCGCAGCAGCAGCAGCAACAGCAGCAGCAGCAGCTGCAACTGCAGCCGGACACATCGCAGCTGGAGCTGCAGGCAGCTGCCGAAGCCAAAGTAAGTGCAACAAGTTGCAGTCCATCGCGTTGCATGCCGCTTCTCGACAGCACTCTTTGCCACTCCTAGCCTGCCAAAGTTCACGAGCTACTACACCCCACTTTTCCATCTCCCCCTCTCGCACCCCCCTGCCACGCAATTTTTTTCACCCCCCCTCCCTCTATTTCGCTTACACTTTGCCTGGCGCCAACTTTATGCGGCTCATTGTGCCCAGACATGCTGGGGATGTTGTTATCCCTCTTTTGCTGCTTCCCCCTCGTCTTCCTCTTCATTTTCTTGCCTCTTCTTTTTTTGTGTGCTTTCTTTTATTTACTTTGTTGTTGCCGCTGGTCAGGGTTTTCGTTTTCCTCTTCGTTTAGCGCGTGGTTTTTCATAAAATGGCAAATAAAAAAAAAAGAAAATTTCTCGAGAGATTCCGCTACTATGAAAAGAATTTAAGGATTAAAGTTATAAACTATCAGTGGAAAAATATACGCAAAATATGCAAATTCTTTGAAGCCACCAACAAGAAAGTATTTCTCTAGGTTTTTCCCTTTAAACTGCACAAATATTATCAAATAGAAATAAAATATTAAAATAATAATAATAAAACGTTAGAGTATATACAGCCAAATTTTGAGTGTATAGACTGACGTATTTTTCATATATTGTAGCTTCAGTTTATAAACTGATTATTTCAATGATTATCTCATTATAGCCTTAAAATTTAGCTTGAAAATAGTTTTTCTATATTTTACAGGGGCGTAGATGGGCGGGACTAAATTCTAAAATAAGCCTTAAATACTGCAAATATGCTCAGCAAATTTAGTAGCTCTAACTCTTCTAATCTCTAAGATCTAGACGTTCGTACAGACAAAAACCCTTGATCTTGCAGTATGGCGCATAAACTCTATAAAAAAAGTAATAATAATAAGTAGACCATACCAGATACACCTCACTTAGTTGCCCAAACAATTTTCAAATCTCTTTGAACTATCCGGAATCCCAGTTCCAACCTACCTTAGCTGCCCAACTAAATAATTGATAAACCATGTTCGTGATTTGCTTTCGATAATTTTTATGGCAATTTTATGTGTCGTTCGATTAACTGTCGTGCATCGTTTTGTTGTACCTCCCCCTCCCCTGCCCCTTGTCACTCCCCCTGCTGATTGTTTATTACACCTGAAAGTTCCAATAAGTTCGCTGAGGGCAACACCCTGCTGGTGTCTTTGGGACGTCTAAATGGAATTTTTAATACCCAAGCTCGAATGCGTAATTGAATAGGTGTCGCACTTTTGTTTCGGCACCCTATGCCCCTGTCTGCCGCTGTCTGCCCCTGTCTTCCCTCTCGCTTTTGATTAAAGCGCCACGGCTGGTAAATACAAACAATAATTTATTAAAGAGGAAGAACACAAAATGCTTGACGAACTGCCGAACTGACGAACCCATGGCACGTAGCGTAATCAATAAGATTAAAGACACAGCCTTGACACGCTATAAGCGTGTGCTATATATATACTTGTAGTTCCCATGCGAAGTTGATTTCCCTTTTTTTTACCATATTTAGCATTCGCATAACTGCATTAATCAGTTGAGTAAATTAGCTCAGGAAATGCTTAACATTGACAAATGATGTTTTTGGCTTGAAAAAATTTGTAATAACATCTAAACAATTATTCAAAATAATCATATATATTTTTAATCACTTTAATAATAGCCCCGAAAGCCCCCGATTTGGATATTCAGAAAGTTCCTTTACTCTACAAAACAAATAACAATCATAGTAATTATCATATATTCTTTTAATCACTATAATAATAGCTATTAAAGAACGACTCGTAAGTTAGAATATTCCTTACCATTACAAAACAAGTCGGTAAGGCTACAGTCGAGCGTACTCGACTGTGATATACCCGCTACAACTCTTCGGAAAAACACGTGCCAAATGTGAACAATGCGTTTTTGCTTTTATTACTTTGCAGTTATAACTCAGCAGGCTTTAAATTGTGTATGTGTGAAAGAGACGCATATATATACATACATACATATATGCTGCCTCACAATACATCTCAACATATCTAATTAAATTTGTTTTAAATTCAATATTATTCAGTATTATTTGCCGAGCAGTGCAACATGTTTCAGGTACATTTCCCTCTTTCCAACTACTTCTTTCCTTTGGCAAATCCTGCACATTCATACAAAATAATTAGTATTCAAATTGAAAAATAACATTCTCGATTTTTAAAAAATATATATTTATCGATCAGTATCAAAAGTTGTGAGTTGTGCCAGCGTGTAAAAACGGTTCATAGAAGTCTAGTAACACAGTTACCAAGTCAAAGTGCCAATTTCTTTCAATTCCAAGGTGTATATATCTTGAGCTCCTCCCTTTTTAAAACACAATTAATAATAATAAAACAAATCTTACTGTCTGACAAAGCCTTACTTGTTTTTTTTTTCTTTCACTCATCTCGTGTGAGTGTTATATATATGCCGAATAATTTTTTTTTTTTTTTTTTTTTTTTTTTGTATTTATACCCAAGTTCTCTGTTTGCCAAATATGTAGAAACTGAATTCAATTTTCTACACAAATCGTATGGTAGCCCAAAAAATGATTTCATGGCACCTTTGATCAAAAAAACACTTACGAAATTTGAAACAGTTTTAAATTTAACAAGTCAAAAAGGCTACAGTCGAGAGTACTCGACTGTGATATACCCGCTACAACTCGACTGTGATATACCCGCTACAACACGTGCCAAATGTGAACACATATTGTCGCCAAAATTGGTAGCTCTAGCTCTTATAATAGCTGAGACAGACAGGCGGACAGTCGGACAGACGGACAGTCGGACAGACGGACATGGCTATATCGACTCGGCTGTTCATGCTGATTCAGAATTTATATACTTTATGGGGTCGGAGATGTCTCTCACAAAGCTATAATACCCTCCAATTCTACGATTAGCGGATATAAAAATAGGACATTTATAATAATAATTACATACATTATTTATGACTCTAATAAATACTTTATAAACTAACAGATAAAATGTGAAAAGTTCCTTAAATTAACATAAAGAAAATCCTTAACAATTCCTCGCAATAAACTACGTAAATGTATTACCATTACACTTTAAAATTATAAATTTTTAAATATTATGCTAATATATAAAATAATAATTATATTAATTAATATAATAGATACCAAAACTGACTTATAAAATAAGGAAGGTTCCATAATAACTCTACAAAAGAACTGAAGCTTTAATAATACCCCGAAACTGAACTCTATCGAAACTGTTAAGAATTCCCTTTTCGAACTGACCTACAGAGCTACGGACAGAGCCTGCCGCAATATGAAATGCGTAGACTACACATATCTCCCACACTGCACGCACTTAGCCAAGACAAGAACCCCGTGAAGCTTTTTACGGGGGGAAAGCACAGCGCAGCTTTCGTGCTCGACAGTGGGAATGGAAAAGCTTTGACTCCGCTGCCAATTAGCCCCCTTAAGCCTTTAATGAACTCACTGAGATTTATGCGGCGCCTTGCCCGAGTCGAGCCAGAGATAGAGATAGAGAGAGAGAGAGAGAGAGAGAGAGGCCAAAGTGGTTCGGATGCGTAATATATGGTTTATTGAAAATTGACACAAATTGTAACGAACGGCAAGGCGACTTGTTGATGTGGCCAATTAGGTTTATATTAATGAAAACGATATGCTTGTGCGGGGCGGGACGAGGCGAGGCAGGTAATATTATCCATACATATCGATGTATTTATAAACAATAATATCAACAAATTTGTTTGGGTTACCCGGAACTACGCTAAGCAGCTGTGGGTGCTCTTCGCGGGGCTCTGTGGAAACACATTGAGCTCAGTTCGATGCCTGAGCTGAGGCTCGTCGGTTTGTTGTGCTTAACTCTGGCCAACTCATGGAATTGCCTCGAACCTGCCGCCTATGTGGAGGTGGAGCTACCTATACCTCTATACAGCATGGAATGGGCTAAGCGAAAAGATCGAGCAGATCAGGATGTTAGCGAAATCATAAGACAGGCTGCTGTGGAGCATGAGACAAATAAACTGCAATGGTTCCGCGTGGCACAGGAGCGGCAGCAACTCCCCAGCTACACTGGCCTAAAGCTAGTAGAATCCTCATTTAACTACTTGAATATCATGTGAAAAATGGCGCAATTCCCATTCGAAATGTATGAAAATAACGAAATAATAATTATAACAAAGCATGCTTTGATTTATAACTTGCCTGCTCTTGTCTCTTGTCTCTTGTCACTTGAAATTCCTTTCTGGATTCATTATGTCGAAAAATAGTACAATGTCGAATCTTCTGGAGACAGCTGCATTTGTGGAAATCGATGGACGGAGCGAGCTGCTCGCAGAAGCTGACGCGATGACGGACCAGCAGCGCACGCATCTCGAGATCGATCGTATCGTACAGAAAGCCTACGAAGAGCACGAGGCATTGGTCTATCAGCGCGGTATAGCTGAGCTGGCACGACGCGAGATTATTATAGCCCGAACTCTGCCGCCCTATACAAGTAACATAAGCACACTGCAGGCCGAGTACGAGGAGGAGGTGAGATATCTCAAGCAGTTGCTGCCCGATGAGGACCTCGACTGGCTCGACGAATTTTCCACTTCCTTGGAGAGCAAGGAGAGCGATGAAGATGATGGGTGAACCTGACTGTAGAGAGGGAGAGTTGTTTCCAAGAATTCCAGGATTTATATATGAGAAAAATACATTTGGAATAACCTGAAACAAGATATAATATTAATTTTATTCTTATAACATAGAAATATAAATAATATAATAGTATGAGGTTCTACAGAAACTATAATAAAAAAAAAAACAATATCAATTATACTTAAATAATAATATGTTCCTCGGATAATTATTATTACTATACTATATACTATAATAATAATATGTTCCTCAGACATAACAAAACTTTCAAAAAAGTTTTCTAGCGCAATCGTATAATAATCGCTCAAGAATGCTCGGCTAGCACAGAGCAAATTAGGCGTGTGTTCGTCCCCTGTTCCGCATGAAATCATATCTTATGAAGATTGCCCCATGATGTATAAATAGTTAAGTCGGTGCTAAGTCTTGGCGAGCTTCGTTTCCCTTGGTCATAATTTATGCAAGTCGAGTAAGCCAGCGATTTGTTCCTTTCTGCAACTTTAATTAAGTTGAACTTATCTTTGCGTTACACATGAGACTTGCAAGTATTTTCACTTGCGGTCGCTCTCGCTTACTCTCTCTCTCGCTCGCTGCCTCTCAGAAATGCGCTCAAATATGCAAATGAATGTGGCACTGGCACGTCAAATGCGGCTTTACACCCAACCAAACACTCAAAGACACACGCACACACACTCACACTCGCTTACTCACACACTTACTCACACACTTACTCACACACTTACTCACACACTCACTCGCACCTTTTCGGGGAACATGCATTTTGGTCATGTTTACAATGTCAGCTAGGATAACATGCAGGCACACGAAACGCGCTCATTGCATTGAGAGCTTTCGAGCGGCGGCCTTAGCAATGTCAGCGGAATTGGGGCAAAGCAATGCTCTCGCAGTGCAAACAGCTGTTTGCCAGAGCAGACGAGAGCGCGAGAGCGCGCGTGCCAGAGAGCAATTGGCGTCTGCGAGCAACGCCCACACACAGCTGACTGGCAGAGAGAGGGAGAGAGAGTGCAAAAGCGCGAGAGCTTTCGACGTCGCTCATTTACCTGACTTGGCTTCGTTCCTTGCTTCGGCTCGCCATACCCGACATGTAAACAAAAACGGCGCGCTCTTTTGCTGCCGCTGCTGCTGCAATGCAGAACGAGTGAGCGACCGAGCGACCCACTTCGTGTTTGGCGGCGGCGGCTTTCAATTTCGTTCAACCTGAGACAGAATCGCTGCTCTTCGCTTCGCTTTCAATTTCGCATTCGTAATTCGTCGCTGGCCGTTGGACGGCTCAGTCGTGTTTTTGTTGTACTCCGAGTCGCGCGTGTCTCGCTGTCGTCGTCGTCGTCGTTGCCGCGGCAGCAGCAGCAGCAGCAGAAACATCAGCAGCAGCAGGACTTAACACCAGGAGCGCTGTGTGTTCCTAGGCTGGGTCCGTGTTTCTCGCCTGCAGTTTGCACGCCGCGCGTCGCGTTACTGAAGAAAAAAAAAACGAATAAAATAACAAAAATATTTCTACACTTTTTCTACAACAACAAAGCAAACAACAACAAATTCGATATTCAGTGCAATTGAAAGTGCAATTCGCCATTCCGTTTTAATATGCCTTAGCCATAGTTTTGTGTATCAAATCGCCTTACGACAAATCGAGTTAATAATTAAACCCCGCAAATGGCTGCCAATGCGAGTGCTCTCTGCATTGCGAATCGAGGGCTTCAATTACAGTGTAATATGCAAATTATAAATTACCTGCAGAACAGCAACAGCAACAAAAGCAACAGCAAAAGCAAAGGCCGAGAGTGTCATCCCTGCCGTCCGCCATTGTCGCTTCCTTCCTGGCAAATGGCGACGCATGAGTGACAACTGCCAATATGCAGAACAGCGACAATAAAAGTCGTCTCAATCAATAAAAAAAGAATCAAATAAAATACTATAAAAAGTCGCCAATTATGATTGACCAAATGTGTGTCCATTTTATATCGAGCGCAAGAGGATGAGAAAATTGAACAATTTTTTCATTACCTTTGAAATTATTGCAGAAAAGAAATGATCAAATTAAATATTATATTTTTAAATTAACATTTAATTTTGTATATATCATTTTAATTTTACTTTACGTTTCATTGTATTGTGAAATTATTTAACAATAATATACTAAATTATTACATTATTAATATCAAAGTAAAAATATATTTATATGCTTTATAGAATTTTTAATAGGAATAATAAATAAATAAAGTAATAATAAATAAATAATAAAAATAATAATATTAATAAGAATGTTTAAAAAAAGGTTTGAAAAAAAATATTTGTAATATTTATATAAAATATTAAGCAATACAATAATAAAACAAATAATGAATATATATCAAATAAAACAAATACATTATTGATTAACTTAAAAAATTAGTAATATAATCAAATAATATGCTTTTACAAAGATTTAAATTATTATACATTTTTAAATATTACAAGAATAATTTCACTACAAATTAACAATACAGAAATATCAATACAAATAAAATAAAACAATAAAAAAATGTTAAGTAATAACGGGTCCTACTAAAAAAAAATATAATACTAAATAAATAAATAAAACAATAATTTTTAATTAAATTTTAATTAAGAAGTTAATATAATAATAATTTTAAATTATATTAACCACTTGGGAATCCACAAATCCTTTCGCAAATTAAAAATACCTAAACCCGATGGGGTCAAATTGCATGTCTGCCAACTTTGCCACATGTCAACAATAACAGCAACAACAACAATTGCAATAACAACCATAAAACACACATGCAAGAGCGTAACAGCAATAACAACAACAATGTCTGTGGGTGTGTGTGTGTGCAACAAGGCGGCGTGAAAAATGATAATGACAACCGCAACTGTGGCAGCCACAACGAATGTGAAAAGTGATTATATTTACTTATGCACTCATATAGATATATCAGTATTTGTATACCATATTGCCGGCTAAGGAGCGGGTTGTAGAGGGGTGTGGGGGTAGTTGTAAATAAGTTAATTACCCACACAATGCAACACACAATGGGCCAAACGACGTTGATATGCGTGATAAAGTCGTGCATCGATTTTGCGATATTTACACAGCACGGACCACCCCTTTTGCCCCTCCACTTGTCTGTGCTGCCTTCAATTGGAATTTCGCTTTGCTTTGCCTTATTTGTTAGCCATTAATTGCAAATTATAATAAGCAGTCCATTTCGCGCAGTAACGCTGCGTATACGTAATGCGGAATTAATTCAACGCCGCCACAAACCACACAGACACACACACACACACAGCCCTTGCCTCGATTTGCAAGCAATTACGCTAATATCTGGCACATAATTAGGCGTGTCCTGCAAAAGGCATATCCGAAAATGCAAAAATGCAAATTCAAAATGAAAATGAGTATGAAAACTTGTTTACTACGAGTTTTCCATATAGTATATCAGTTCCAGTTTCGTTTTCAGCTCCAGTTGCACTTTCTAGTTGAGTCAACTTTTGCTCAGGTGTTGTTCTTGTTTGCACACAGCACACGGCTCCCTCCGGTTCTGTCATCTGTTTTTGAAGTGCTGAGCATAGCTTCGGGTCTTGAGTGCTTGAAATGAAGAGGCGGAGGCGGAGGCGTGGGCGTGGGCGTGTGCCTGACACCACCTTGACTTACCTTTGGCCTTTTTGGCAGCGTGGCAAGCGTGTAAAGCACGTGAGGGTGCACTGCTAAAATGATATATATTCGAGTATGTATGGTACATACGCATACATATAGTCTATGTATATTCTAGCCCCCCAGAAGTACAATTATTTTTTAGAGTGCCGAAAATTAGAGAAATCCTTGAAAAAGAAAATTGCAAAACCATTTGCGAGCACAGCAAAGTTTCCATTCGTTTATAAACACATTTGAAATGCATCAACTCGTTTAAACATTCGAATGTAATTACAACTCAAAAGTAACTCTGAAGTAATTTAAATGTGCTGTGAAAAACAAAATTTAAAGTAATTAAAAAAACTGTAATTGTAAAGTAATTAAAAATTAAGTAAGTCCTTTGTTTATAAACAGAACTAAAACGCTAGAGCTTTTTTAACATTCGAATGCACTTGTAACTCTAAACTTACTTTAAAGTAATTGAATTTTTGAGTAATTAATATGGAGTTCACTGGGTACACTTCAATCATTTTTCTTGCTTTAAACTGAAAGGTTTTCATTTGTTTATAGACAAAACTAAAATGCAACAACCCGCTTTAACATTCGAGTGCACTTGTAATTTTAGAGTTACTCTAAATAGTCTAAAATAATGATTACTTGAAATCGTACGCATAAGATATTCTTCAATAATTTTTCTTGCATGCATTTGCCCGAACTTCGCTTAAAAAAAATTCCATAGAACATTCATTATGATTCCGTTGAAATCATTGGAGGCTTCTATGACCTTGAGCCCATGCCTCTTGGGACGCTTTGTGCCATTCTCTTTGGTCAGTCAGTTCTACACACTAAAACAAGTCGGAAAGGCTACAGTCGAGCTGACTCGACTGTGATATACCCGCTACAATTCTTCGGAAAAACACGTGCCAAATGTGAACAATGCGTTCTTGCTTTTTATTTCTTTCTGTCTCTAATTTGTTTTGCCTATGCAAGTTCCACTCGATTCTTATTGGATGTTGCCCATTGCTTTTATTACTTTGCAGTTATAAATTATATATGTTGCTGCTCAATGTCTCTTTCGATTCTAAGTGGCTTTAAATATACTAAAAATGTATTTTGAATTTTGTAACACACCATAAAATAAAAAAAAATATAAGATACAAAAAAAATAAATATAATTCGCCGCGGCACCCAGGAGTTGAACTCCGGACCTCTCGCTTAACAGTCAACTACCATCACCACTCGACCACTGCATTTCTAACGCAATGGCCAATAAAATTGCACTATGAATATTTTCGGTGCACATCATTAAAAAAAAAAGTTGCCACATAATTTAAAAAAAAGTTGCCACATAATTAAAAAAAGTTGTCTGCTGCTGGTGTTGAACTCGGGTACTAACATTAGGAAAAACCGACACAGGCACATGGCCACAAGGCAATACTATTTCTTGAATATCTTCCTTATTTATCGGCCGATCTTATTGAAACTTTCGCAACACGCCCGGATGGTGGTTTTTATCACATGGATAAAAAATGAATGCTGTAGAGCTATATTTGCAGCTATTATCGATTTATTATCGATTTTTGGGGGCGGATGGAGGCGTGGCAAAAATCCAAAATAAACTTGATCTGCGGGCATAATTAACACATATTGTCTCCAAATTTGGTAGCTCTAGCTCTTATAATAGCTGAGATCTAGGTTTTCATACGGACAGACAGACGGACAGACGGACAGACGGACAGACGGACAGACGGACAGACGGACAGACGGACAGACGGACATGGCTATATCGACTCGGCTGTTCATGCTGATTCAGAATATATATACTTTATGGGGTCGGAGATGTCTCCTTCTGCCTGTTACAAACATTTTCGGTTGGCACAAAGTTATAATACCCTTATACTCTTCGAGTAGCGGGTATAAAAACGTTGGTTCTCTCGTTTCTTTTCTTCTCTTTTCCTTTCACTCATTTCGTGCATGTGAGCCATATTTCAAAATTCAATTTTGGCCACATGCTCGAGCAGCCAAAATAGTGCAAAGTAGCCAACAATAACAAAAACAATGCCAACAATAACAAGGCACACAAGGCGCAGGAATTAAACACATAAGTGTGTGTGTGTGCGTGTGGGTTGTCTAGGACATGCCTCAGGCGTGGGCAGCGTCAGCAGCAGCAGCAGCAGCGCAGGCTGCGTCGGCGAACGTGGTCATAATTCAAACGATGCGCCAACTAACTACTTAATGTTATTAGATATCTCTTCGCGCTGCCACGCCTATCTGACATGTAGGTAGGCGTGAGGTGGGCAGAGGGGAGTGGGCACAGATTTGCCCGAGTTCTAGATACGCAGTCTGTGTATGTGTGTGTGTGTGATTCTCTGTCCTGGCGTGCTTGTCGCTTTCAGTTAAGTTAACGCTGATGTAGTTGATTACAGCAGATGTTTGCTTTTAATACCCTGTAAAGTGCGGAGATATAATAAAAATAGTGCTTAGAAACTTAAAAGTCTGCATATTTTATGCTGTTCCAGCTATAAAAATTCTTGTATGAACTTGTAAATATCCTGTAATTTTTGCAGTTAGTAAGCAAAGTGCAAACACAATATGAAATCAAAACAAAAATATATAAGAAACACATAAAAAATACCTATCAATATTGTAGCCCTAAAAAACGCTTGATATGCAGTTTATTTTGCTATGGAGGCGTGGCTAAATTCTAAAACAAGTGTATACTTCGTGCAATAATAAGACTTATAGTCACCAAATTTGCTTACCCTAGCTCTTATAATCTCAGGGATTTTCCTGTTCATACAAACATAATCAGTATCGTCTGCGTTGCTGCCACAGAACAACTACTTATAGACTTTATTTGGTCAGAAATGTCTGTTTTCTACATTTTCGGTTAGTCAAACATTTGAAGTTTTTCAACTGCTGTGCAGGACATCTGTAAGTCGAGTTGGTTCCTTGCGTTGTGCGCACAACTTTCCATCGTTGACATTTTGTTTTCAACATGCGCTCTCTAAGTCTCTGCCTACCTGTACTATTTCTTTTTTTTCGTCTGGTATTTTTGGAGCCTCGACCGGGACAAGGACGTAGAAGGGACAAGACGTAAGGAGGAGGAGTTGAAGGGGGCTCCGAGCTGCAGGTGCTGCATTTAAAATGAAATATGGCAGACATTTTTGCGGTTGAGATAAATGCGGCGCAGTTTGTTTGCGTTCTGCGTTCCTGCTGCTTCTCCGTCTGCCGCGGACTCAGCTTCTGCTGGCTTACTTATTAGATTTAGCCATCTTCTTTTCTCTCTGTGGTTGCCATGGCTATTTATTCTATCGGTTTGACAGTTGAATTTTTGCTCGCCATGGCAAGATAATTACATGGAGAGACCAAAGTCGCTGACAGAAAAACAAATCCCACCGAAGATATCATTTATTATTGAGAATGTTGTCGTATATATTGAGGTTTGGCCGGAAAGGCAGTGCTAAATAAGTGTAGCTTACTCTTAAACTGAGCAAAAATATCTATTCGAGTAGAAAGTTTACTAAAAAATTGATTTAGTTACTAGAAATCAAACCATAAAGCAATGACACGGTAAATTCTTTAGTGATCGTTTAAAGTGCATGGCAAAAACCTGAGAAAAACTGTAAAATAAGTTTATCTAAGTTGGGGAATCGAAAGTTGCCATAAGTTCTATAGTTTCCATTTTAAATCGAGCGTAAGTAACTTTTAAAAACCCAAATAAATAATGTTTTTAAAAGCGAGCAAAGGTTTCGAGTGCTGCCAAAGCAAAAGTGCGACTACGCGTCTCTCTCTCTCATTCTCCCTCTCTCTTGCACTAGTTTCTCATTCCCTTGCCTTAAAAGCAATTAGCTTAAATCACAAGCACTGGCAGCCAATCAGGCAATGTGCTGCACTTAAAAACTTTCCACAACTCGAGATGCAATGGAGCTCGTCCCGACCAAACCCACCGAGGCACCGCCAGTCGAGTGTTAAGATCCTTGCAACGGGGTCATAAAAATCTATGCGCCGTAACAACTTGGCAGACAACGAGCTGCACTCGCTAAAAGCGCCGAACTCGAGTCAAGTTTTGCATATGTCAGTGGAAATTTATCAGGTTTCTTCTCGGTTGTTTGCTGAGATTTTAATCTCGGCTCGGCTTAGAGTGCTCAAGCTGAAAGATTATTTGTATTTGGCAAATTTACGCTTATCGACTCGCTGCATGGAGTGGGATGCTGTGGGCGTGGGCGAGGGGTTGGTATGTTTTTTAATGAATCAGCTCGTCTGTGCCAGGCCCCTTTTCAGCATTCGCTACTGGCTTGTTTATGATGCCGGCTTGTGTGGAGATATGGCACTAGGCCTGTCATTTATTAACTTGAATTTGCATTTAATCCCTCGCCCAGGGAGAGAGAGAGAGAGAGAGAGAGAGAGCGTGCTGGAGAGCAGGGTACTTAGACAACAAACGCTGAGCAGGCTGGCTGCCACGCTGCCTGGCATTGGCTAGTTCTGTGTACAAGCCATAAAACGGGCCTATCATATACCACACTGAAGCTGTAATTAACACAGTGAGCACACGCTACAAGCAACGTGAAGCAGTTGATAGCGAATTGGCCTATACCAGCTGTATTCACTCATCCTTCTTTCATTTAGTTTCTCGTACTGCCCACGTTGGGCGCCCTCGTCAAATTTTACCTTTAGTCAAGTTTCTTAGCCGTGTTTTTTTTTTGGTAAACCTCTCGAGAAATTCTTCCCTCGTTTTCTCCTCTCAAAATGGCCAACAAGCCATAATGACTAAGCACCTAATTTACAGAGCGTCGTCTGCCTTCCCATCACCCCACTGCCCTACCCTGCCCTGCCCTAACCTCTCGCTAAGCATCGCCTCAGTCAATACGCGACCCAAGATGCTGGAAGACTATAAGCCACATCCCTCGCTGCCCGTTCCGCCTACACCCCTTTTTGCAAGTCGCTTTCCGTTTGCTTTAACTTTTAAGTGTTGCTTTGTTTTCATTGCCACGCCCCCACGCCCCATCCCCGCCCAGCAAACGCTTGTAGTCTACTTATAAGCGCAGTGCATACACAAACACACTCACAAGCTGTTGACATTGCTGTTTATGTGTCTGTGTGAATGAGTTTGTGTGTGTGTGTGTGTAGCTGCTGTTGTTGTGTGCCAGGAAGCAAACACTCTACGCCCACTTGAAGACGCTATATGTATACCTAGGCGAGGGTATCGCCAGTGTTGGTAAAGTGAAATTAAGCATAAATATTGTAAAGACGGAAAAAAGAAGGGAATAGAGTCTAAACATGTATTTGATTAATATTTAATTAATAACAAAATTACTCTTATATTTATTGTAGATATTCCTGCAAGAGCTATCAAAAAATGTCTTTTTTAATATTTTAAAAGGTTTTCGATAGGGGTTCCTTTTAACAATTATTTTAATAATTAACTAATCATATTAATAATATTTATTACTGAATCAAAAAATGATTTTTCTTATTTTTAAATACATTCCAATCAGCTGCAGTTCTCATGCTAACTAAAGGGTATCTTCTAGTCGCTGATTTACAGCTGCCTAAGTCACTCCTGCTTGCCTTAGGCTGCGGCGCAGCTGCATCGCCTCAGGCTCAAGTATGTGTGTCTTGCCCTCCAGCGCTGCCAGGGTCATTTCATTTGTTCATTTGCATTTCCAAGACTTTTGTCTCTAGTGCCCCTCTCTCTCTTTCTCTCTCTCTCTCTCGCTGTGGTCTCTCTGGTCTGCCTTCGCCTTTCGCATTGTCGTCTGCATTTGAAATAGGTAAATTCTGTTATAAAAATAATTAAAAAAGCGTTGCGCATGACGCAAATGCAAATGCGAATGCATATTGAAATGAGGCAGCTTACAAAGTCGGGCACAGTCAGCCTTGCCGCAATTTGCGGCATGCTGCAAAGATGCAGAGAAGCTGAACGGAAGGTGGCTCGAGTTGCAGATGAAGGCTGACTAATGCCAAAAATGAATTGGCATATGTCGTGGGCAGTCTCAACTAATTGGGTTATGTTCTCCCTCGACACACGTGTATGCCATCTGCGGCATGTGGCACGTGCACTTACACACACACTACTTATCCGCCTACCCATCGGCAATGACGTTGATGGCACTTAAAGCGCACTTCATATCCACTCACAAACACACAGATAGTGAGAGAGTGAACCTCTTGCACACATGTACACGCACCCTCACACCTACCACACGCGCACACACAGTCGTCTTGCGCATCTCTCGAATTCAGCACGAACAACAACAAACAACCGACTTACAGATACAAATCACAGTGGCTGCAGATACATTTTAGAGGTCGCCCCTATACATTCAGGTAACAGTCTGTCGCTCGGTCCCTCGGTCCGTCTGGCAATCTGTCTGGACAATTCGTTTGCATTATTCAAGCTCAGCTCGGAGCGCGCAAAGTTGACAGATTGATGGAATGGTATATGGGCTTTTAAGTTGATTTGTTGAGGAAAGCGAACAGTTTATCGGGCAGCGAAGCTGCTGAAAAACATTGAAGGACAATGAGAGTGCAAAACGAGAAACATATGTTGTGTGGAAGTTTCAGAAGCAAGAAATGCACTGTACATACATCTATAAACCTAATCAATTACCTGCTGCTGCTGTGATTGAGGCGATGAGTTTATGGAGAAAGCCAAGAAGTTTATTGAGCTGCAGAGTTCGAAAATAAATAAATTCTTAGATATTTATACAGCCTAGACATTTATCTCTACTGAATCGGTTTTCTGCTTTTCTGAATCAGGTTTAGGTTTCTGAATTGTATTAAAGGGGCTTAGTTAAATCCTAAAGAAAATAAATCTGTCAAACAGAAACTTATATATGCATATACCAGAATATACCAGGCAGATATAAAACTAAGGAACGCAACATAAGCCAGTCAGTCTCTGCACTGCATCTTACTGCAATTTCCCAACTGATTCTGCACTGCAATTACGTTTCAACTGATTCAGATTGATATATAAATATATACATATATATGCATATATGCCACACAAATACCTTTTGTTTCGATGGCGTTGGGGGGAGCTGGGTCAGTCAACATGGCGTTTCCATGTTGAATGTACAACAAAGCGTCAACAAGATAGCATTTTCCATTTGCATAACGCGCTGCTTTTTCGATTTTCACCTGGCTGCCTTGCTGACTTTGACTGGCAGCAACATTGTCAATCCTTGTGTGGGTGTGTGGGTGGGTGTGGGTGGGTGTAGAGGGGAGGTGTTCGGGTAGGTAGGACACGCCGTGTCGTTGGATAGATAACAATGACAATGACGACGATGTTTTTCAGTGTTCTGCTTTGCTTTTGGTATTTGTTGTCGTATTTACATGACAATTTATTTGTTTGCCTGCCTTGCTATTTATTATTGGTCAGCATTGGTGCTCGATGGGGGGGGGGGGCATTATCATGTTGCAACCAGTCCCACTGGGGCAGGTTGAAACCGGATTTAGGCAAATAATGCCAACGATTCAACAAGTGTTGTGTTTCGAGGCGGGTCACTATTAATTGCTTAGCCAGCGCGGGGGGGACACACGGGGCATCGAGGCAGCACAAGGGTCGATCTTGGGAAAATCAATCATACGCCAAGTGTGTCAATATGTCAAGCATTTCAGGCTGACCTGACCCAGGCGCTGTTTGTGTTTGTTCGCTTGCGTTTGCGTTCGCCTTTGTTTTGTTGTGGCCAAAAAAGGTTATGCATAATATTTTTCTACTCCCTTCGTCTCCGCCTCGTCGTGATTGTCTTCTCTGCTGTCCAAACAAAGCTAACCTCATTTTTTATTGGTCAACAATGGCAGGCTGCTCGCACAAAACTGACCTCAATATACAAAGCAGAATAAATTGCAAAATGTTCTCAAAGCAAAAGGATGCAAAATAAATTCTCACAGACTTCGACGCCCACACAACAAACGGGACGAGAGAAACTAGAGAAAAACAACAACTAGAAAAAGGTCAGCAAAATTGCGAGCTTGGTAGTTCGGTGCGGTTCAAGTGGTGCTGTTAAGCAAGAGAGAGAGAGAGAGAGAGCGCGTCCTGAGCATACTTTATAGACTTAAGGCAACAATTTGCGCAAATAAAAAATCTGCCATAATAATTCATTGTCATTTGCATTGAAATTCGCATGATAATCGATTGCGTGCACTGACTAAAATAGCATAAAGTGGGTAGAGCACGAGAAACTGTTTTCATAGAATACTCCCGCACAATTTCGGACAATTTTCCCCCGAAACACTACTAAGCATAGCTTGCATCTATATAGTATATTCCTTTGGGCATGGCAACGAATGCAAATCAAGTGAAGCTTAGGTAGATTTTCATGTTGCGCGCGAGCTTAAGAACTTCTCTTGCGAAATTCTCATTCCGCTGCCGGCTGCCCGCATAAGTAGGCAACACTTTTTGAACTGCTGCTTATTGTCATCAGTTGGAACGGAGGAGAACTCAACAACAAATGTAGCCGAGTTGCAACTGCATTTGCCGCACTTGGTGGCGCCTCAAATGTAGCCATTAGGCGCGCACATAGAAGGCAATAAACACACAGTCGCTTCGCTTCGTCCGTGTTGTTTTATGCCACTTACCACTTGCAACAGTGCATGCGCACTTTGCTGCGCTTTAAACTGTCGAAATGGCCAACAGACCGGGTACCTATCCCTCTCTCTCTCGGCCCCTAGCCTGCTGTTTGGCCAGGGCCGTAGCTGGCTTTAGGCCCGTTGTAATTTACGTGTTCTTGTTGCTGTTGTAGTCATTTTTATGCGCTTTGCAGCCTGTTGCCGTGGCCCTTAGCTGCTGCTGCTGCATAGGTGATTTGTCTTAATCTGACGCCCATTGTTGCGCCACTTTGTGCACTCTCGATGGGCTCTTAACGGCTTCAATTAGGCAGAAATAATAGCTAACTATATTACGTATACGTTCGGAATACTCCAATCGATATTGTAACAACGTGAACTTGCTTTAAGTTTGCGCTTCAATGTCGAATTGATTCACTTTTCGGGCTGCCAGCAGCGCGATCCTTGCACGCCACTCAGCTGGTTAGGCAGGGAGTCGGTTGTTTGATTAAAAATTGTGCCTAAATTTGATAGGAAACTCTAAACTTGCACATGCATGACAGCAGCAGACGCCCTTGCCCGACTGCGTGTGTCTGCCTCAAGTGTCGGCAAAAAACGCGAAACGGAAAAGGAAGTTGACAGGCAGCGGGCTGAAATGGGCACGTGTGTGTGGGGGGGGACGAGTGGGGGGCAGGGTACGCGTTGCAAATGGCTTATTAAGGCGCGCTGCCGAGTTGCGTTTTGCCATTTGCTCCACTTACATAAGAAATCAAGCGGCTTGTTGCCAAAAATACCAAACAGTCCAAACTGGGGAGGGGAAATGAAAGGGACGCAAAGGAGACGCTGCAAATAGTTGCTATCAAATTGATATGTTTTCTTGCACATGTAGCGCGTGCCACGAGCACGGCCAACAAAAATATGCCAATAAATGGAAATGATATAATGTAATAGAATAAAAGGAGGAGAAAAAAAACGGGAGAGAGAAGAAGTTAAACGTTGCGATAATCAATAATATTTCCGCTTCGGACTGGTTACACAGGCATGCTCTATAAGAAATTGTGCATATGCCTGTCAGGCACAGACCTTCTGTGTGTGTGTGTATCTGTCTCTATATTTATCTGTGTGCGTATCGGTCTGTGTGTGAGCCTGTGTTTGTGCTTGAATTTTATTGACAAATTTGCATGATGATGGCGCTGAAATTGTTTGTAGTAAATTCTGCAGAATTTGGCGCCCTCGAGTGCTGTCAATGAGTACTCACTTTGTGCATCAATGTGTGTGTGTGAGTAATAATAAAAATAAATTGAGTAGAGTAAGTCAATAACCTGTAGAATTGATACCCTCAGATTAAGGAAGCTACGCTTATTATTCAATCATGAAATAAATTTCAAATTGACTAAAAGTTTAATTTTATTTATGGTATATAATTTAAACTGTTTGCCAATCGAATACTGCGTTAATGCATACAAGATTTGGTTATTCAATTCAATTGCTCACGCCAATTTGCAATCGATTTGAATGCTATTTTGCAGCTAGATTTATTTTAGTATCGAATAGTTTAAAGTTCTATGGCAGCTATGCGATATACCCAGCTGATACGTCTATTTGGAGCGTATTTAAAGCTTGCTAGCATACAAATCTTGTATACCAAATTGCATCAATAATAGTTTTGTAGTTTTTCGGAAAATCTGCTTACCAAAAACGTTTGGGTCCCTACTAAAAGCCCTAAAAATAATGTGTGCTTACATTTCAGTTAGATTAGCCTGCTCTTTATATGGTTACATGTCAGTTATTCGAATGGCACTAACAAGCACTTTATCTACTTTAGCCAGACATCTCATTCAGGCTAAAGAGCGCTATTTATTAGCTAAAACAAATAGAACAAGCACTAAGCCCATGCTAAATTAGCACACACACACGCACAGACAAAGCGCATGTTGCGGGCCACTCACTCAGTAAAAGAGAAACTGGCGCTGTGCAACACTTTGTGGCGGCAAATAAAACGTTGGCCAAACCGCCACAAAAGTCAACTTAAAATAAATTTAAATTTTAATTTCAATCTCAACAAGCGCACACAAAAGCCAAATGCGATGGCGGCGGCAGCAGCGGCATTGAAAGCCAACGCTGCTGCTGCTGCTGCTGCGTAGACAACTTTACGTGCCGCAGCTGCCACTACAGCATGGCATGTATGTGTGTGTGCGTGAGCGTGTGTGTGAGTGGGTGAGTCGCTGCGCCTGTGTGTGCGGTCTGACGGCAGCCATTGGCAGGTCCCTGCACGGGCGGCGCCTGTTCGCATGTCTTGCCCGCTGCGAGTGTGCGCCACTGTGTGTATGCATGTGTGTGTGTGTGGTGTGTGTGTGTATGTATGCATATTGCACACACGGGTAAACTGACGCATAAATGACTCAATCGCACGTGTTCTGTCATGCGAAAACCCATTGAAATCAACAAAAATGCATAAAAACTCGAAATAGTCAAAAATAATTGATTTAAACATTTATAAATATTTATAAATTTATAGCCGATTTTACAATATTTTTTCTGAAATATTTATACATATTTTCAATAATTTTTTCTCAAGTGCAGCAGCTTTACGGAACGCCCTACAGCAGTTTTTCGGAACGACCTACAGCATGTTTTGCCTGTGTGACTGTTGCTTAGGCAGGGGTAGAGCGCGGGAAGGGTTGGCGGTGCCGGAAGGGGGTCTTGTTTGGTTGTGTGGTTGTTAGATATTCATGCGCCATGAATGAATAAAGCGAATCGCTTGGTCTGCCTGCCTACCTTTTTTGCCGTTGCTGCGCTGTGCCTTTGGCTGCCACATGACGTATACGCCGCGTTGTCTGACTACTGTGGCAGCCAAAGACGTTTGATATAATGTCTCTTGTGGCCAGTCGGCTCGCTCGATTTGCGTAACTATGCACAAGCCGACTCACACACACACACACACTCTTTCTGCGTTTGTGTGTGTGTGCGTGAGTGTCGTAGCCGCAAAACAATTGCGGAGGCTTTTGGAAACCATAATGGCACACGGCTGGCCAACAGCATCAGCCGAGTGTAATTAGCTAACTTGCATAATTCAGGGCCGTGTGTTTTTCTTTGTGTTTGTCCACACTGACAGCCAAGTGTTGGCCAACGCCTTGCAAATTAATTTGCAATAGTATTGATCTGCCTCACCCCTTTCCTCTTGCCATACCATTTCGCATTACCTGGCCGAAAGCGACTTTAATTGCGATCAGCACGCACAATGTGCTTAATCCAATTTCATGGTGCACATATTTTTGTTTTCGTTAATCTATTGAACTAGAATATTTAATCTAGTAAAAGCCTGCAATTCATTTATAATATACGACAAACTGTTAACCTGTTTATAATCCTAATTAAACCGTCTGAATTTTCGCGATACGATGCGCAAAATGGAATGCATTCAGCTATCGTTGTTTTAAGCTCTTTTTACATTTGTTTCATTTATTCATTTTTCATTTAAGCGCTTGACAGAAGTACTGGCAACACGTCAGCACTGTCGCATTTGGGCCAACTATCAACAAGCCCATCTGGCAGCGTGTATACTATACACAGCGAGTGTATACTATTACATACACAGTACTTTCCACTATTTTTTCGGGGCGTTGCCGGGGTATGCGTTTTAATTAGCCTTGAGTGCGTGTGCCGGGCCAAAAGGCATCAACAAATTGTTATATAAAAACACACGCCCAACAACAAAGTGTTTTAAGGGCCTTAAACATTGTCGCCACTTGCGGCAAATACTATGCCTTCGCATTTGCAGTCCGGCCAAAGGCAGAACCAGAGGAAATGAAATTAGCCAAGTGAAAAGAAGGAGTTGCCTTTTCAGCGTTATATATTTATATATATATGTTTTGGGCACACTTATGACGACGACCCTGAATGTGGCTCGACGAACTAGAACGAGTGGCCAGTCGCCATGGCAAATGTTAAGGTTGCAGAGCAAACTGACAAAATGAAGCGTTTTTAATTTGCGTGTTTACGACAAAATTGCATGTGCCAAACAATACTATAAGAAACTACAAAAGCAAACAGCGAAAAAGTCAAGAAAAAGTCGAAAGAGAAAGGAAAACAAAACGAAAATAAATGAAAATGTTTTCACAAGCAGAAACAGTTCAATCAGTTAGAAACATGCTGCGTTTATGCGAAGCTCACTTCATGTGAGCTAGTCATGTATTATTATCGTATGAGTTAAGTTCTCACAAATATTGGTATGTAAAATGTTTGGTATTACACCAAGTCAATCTACCAATAATAATAAGACATGTCTCTTAATTTGGTCACCCTAGTTTTGATAATCTCTGAGATTAAGATGTTCATACGGACGTGCTTAGTATCAGCTCAGTTATTGTGACTGATCATGATAATATACACTTTGTGCGCTCGTTTTTGATAGCTCCTTATATCTCTTCCACTTTCCTATTCGCTTTTGATTAATTTAGGCTTATTTTAATATGATATGTGGGCTGGTATATTAATTTATAAGTCTTGGTAAATATTTAACGCATTGTTAAGTTCTTTGTAGTCCTGGAACTTAACGTTTTACAGCATAAAAATGTAGGTGGTTCAACAGTTTTTTCAGACTACAAATCTCTTTGCTTTTTTAATTCTTTTGGTTTTTTTATTTTTTACTTTTTTCAAGGGTCTGAAACTTTATCAGACAACACGAAAGATTCAAAGTGAAAGTCAAAATGAAAACTTTGCACATTTTGATTGTTTGACGT
Source organism: Zaprionus inermis (assembly GCA_018151445.1). NCBI lineage: Eukaryota > Metazoa > Arthropoda > Insecta > Diptera > Drosophilidae > Zaprionus > Zaprionus inermis. Next base: position 4,295,721 of record JAECXD010001696.1, read on the forward strand.
GCTTACCGCGGGGGCGTGGATGGATGGTGAACGGGATGGGCAACGCGTGAAGATTGTTTTCAATGGGTTTTCTTTTACCACGTTTTCGCCATTTTATTCAACAAATCATCCATAACGAGTTGTGAAATTGATTAATGATGGATGAGTCGGGAATTGAATGCAATTGAAGGCGAAGAAAATAAAAATGATTCTTCAACTGAATATTGATTATTAATATTTCGAATTCGAGCGCCCTGAAATGGGCATATGGAAAACTCTTTAAAGAATTGGTTTTCTGATATTTTATTAAGCCTTCACAGATATTTTCTCTTCTATTACCCACATATTTTGGGAAACGCCCAAGGAACTTTGCAATGCTGATGTACCCCATTGATCTATCTAAATATACTGAATATTTTTCATTCTATTCTTTACTTTCCCCAACTACAGCTTACTATTTAGATTATCTCTATAGATTGTAACGTTCAACATATGTGTCTACCATATTATGCATAAACTTTTATGTACTTTAACTACAGATCGTCGTGTTCCTCGCAGCAAATCCGTCTTTATGAATAAGTTTAGATAAACCGAAAATCTATGGAAAATGTTGTGCAATGTCGGCTATCAAAATACAACAAAAGCAACAACACGAACAACAACAGAAACAAGAACCAATTGCAACAATTTATTGTTAATTTAAAGAGAGAGAACAAAAGCAAAGCAAATTCTGAAAATGTAGTCCAGCTGATGATGTTGAAAGGATTATCAAGCGAAATGTGTGTGCATGAGTGAGTGTGTGTGTGCATGTATGGGTGTGAGTGTGTCTGTACTTCAACTGGCCAAAACTGTGTGCAATAAAATACCAGATTAGCCAGAAAATCCTTTGAAAACGGGCTCTAGGACGCTTCCATGTTAGAACTAAGCTAAACGCAGAAATAAAGCAAGAGAACATTAAGAAAAACATCTATTAGGAAAGTATATTTAAAACACATTCTGAGTGTCCGTGAGTGTGCGTGTGTGTGTAAGTGTGTGTAGGTGCTTTTCTAATCGACACTAGTTAGACAATTACAATGAAAATATACTTGAAAGCAGCGCAAATTTTATAAATAACCCTGGCAGCTTTTAGCATAAAGCAAACACGAATATAGAACGATATTAAATGTATATGTATATGTATATGATATAAATGTATGTATGTCGATAGAAAGTGTTAATTTAATTATTTTGCTATATATGTGCCCCGAGTGAAGTATAGCTCCGACAGAGAATACACACAGACAATACGCCCGAAAATATGCAATTCGATTGTGAGCAGAGCATATTTTTGAAAATGTTTATAAACAGAAAAGAGTCAAGATATTTGTAAAAAAAAAACGCAAAAGCAAACATATTTTAATAGACACCAAGAGCGATAACAAATTTTTTGACATATATTATATATTTTTTGATAAACAAGAACAAGAATAAGAAGGAGAACAACAGCAAGCAGAACAAGAACAATGCACAAAACGTATTTATTTGTATACCCTAGCCTAAGTTGAGAGTCGAGTTGTTTGGTTGAAGCATAGTTTACATTAATATTGAAACGAATTGTTCAACGATCTTTTACTTTCGATGGTTTCAAGCCCACTCAATTTGAACATTTTTTTATGCCACTCGGTTGATGCTAAAGCAAGAAATCCAAAGTACAATCATTTTTGTCAAACAGACACCAAACTAAACAACAACAACAACAACAACAAGAAACACACGAGAAGTATAGAAGAATGAAACACTTGCAAGACATTTTGAAAAATCAACGGAGCTAGGCATATATTTACAGGGACAGACAAAACCAAAAAGTGAAACAGAAACAGAAATCGAAAACCAAAAAAAAAACAAAAAACGAAACTTTTGCTAAGAATTTTTAAATTTATCTTACACACGCTTTATATCAGTCACTGAAAAGTGCCGCAAGTGAGGTTAGAACTGTTAGAAGTGAGGTTAGAACGGTTAGAAGTGAGGTTAGAATTGTTAAAAGTAAGGTTAGAATTGTTTAAAGCGAAGCAAGCATAGCACGAGCTAGAAAAGTGCAAATTAAAGTGTTAGAAGTGAATTTGAGGTTAGCTTGCTATTAGTACAGTAGAGAAAGTGAGGTTGGAATTGTGCGAGTAAGGTCAGCATAAATATTAGAGTGCAAATTGGGGTTAGTAAAGTATTAATTATAGTTCGAATTGTGCGAGAAGTTAGAGAAAGTGCAAATCAAAGTAAATACATTGGAAAGTGAGGTTAAGTCAGCTGGAAGTGTGGTTAAGTCGAGCCAAGGGAGGTTAAGTCGAACCAAAAGAGGTTAATTGGAACCAAGTGAGGTTAAATCGAGCCAAGTGAAGTTCGGACGAGCCACGTAAGCATAACACCCAATGTTAGTGTACACCCGCAGTCGGGTTGGTCTGTAACTGTAGAGCTACACCTAAGCAAACGAAGCACGCACAATGTATGCAGCTGCTGGCGGCGCATCGCTGGCCTCGCGCCAAGCGCGCCAACGCCAGCGCCAGGAGAAGAAGAACAAACAACTACAAGCGAAACTACATCCACCGAAAGCGGCGGGCATTGGCGCAGGCCTGGGTGCAGCCGATCATGGCGGCGCCTCGACGCCGACGCGCAGCCAGTCGCGTCAGTTCCATCAGCTGCCGACGAGCTATCTGCGCGCGCCGCAGCCGCAGGGACGCAAGCTGAGCGCCACGTACACGCAGTCGCGCTCGCTGCTGCCCATCGAGGAGGCCGGCAGCGATACGCAGTCGGTGCTGCAGCTGCGCATGCACTCGCACGCCCACGGCCCCGCCCATACACCGGGCAGTACGCTAGCCGGGCACGGGCACGGGCACAGTCATCTGCATCATAGCCACATGCACGGCGGTCCGCCACAGACACCCTATCAACAGTTTGCCTCGTCACACGGACGCGTCTCACCGAAACTTGTGCATCGGCACAGCGGCAGCGGCAGCAGTGCCGGTTTCCCCCTGCCTCAGGCAGCAGGAGCTTATCCGGCCCACTCGACGGGCGGACAGCTGCACAAGTCGGCAACGGCCACGCTGCCGCTTGTCTCGCAAATGGAACCAACGCCGCCGACGACACCCGCCGCGTTGCCATCGGTTGCGGTCGGCGTTAAAACGACAGCGACGTCGTTGGAGACAGCCCATGCCAGCACATCCGCAGCGGCAGCTGCAGCGGCAGCCGCCGAGGCTGCTGCCGAGCTGCAGCTGACCGGGGCCAGTAGCGCAGCGGCCATGTTTGCAGCCCCCCACCATGATGCGATCATTGTAACGCCGGCCACGCCCATGGCCTCGCCGGGTCACGCAGTGGCCGCGGCAGCAGCAACAGCAGCTGTCGTCAAGCTCGACGACGACGACGATGATGAAGCTGCGGCGGAAGCGGCCGAGCGACAGCCGCTAACATCGTACGACGATGAGGACGATGAGGCCATGCAGCCGCCCAGCGGCCCCTTGGAGCGCAAGTGCAGCGTTTATCGCATGCGACGCAGTGACGGTTTCGCCGACGGCGGTGTCGGTGGTGCTGCTGGCGGTCTGAAGCGACAGCTGCGCGAGCTGCAGTTCCAGACGCAGACACAGTACGAGCCGCTGGTCAGCGATGAGCCGCAGCTGCTGTTCAAGGGGCTGGGCAATGGGCGCAAGTGGCAGGTGTGCGCCTACTGCGAGGAGGGCATCTGCGTCTGCGAGCACCTCGAGGTAATTCGGCAGCGTTCTCTCTCTCTCTCTCTCTCACTCTTTCTCTATCTCTGTATCTTTCTCTGTGTCTATACGTGTATGTATGCCTGCGAATGTGTGTGTGTGTGTCTTGCATGCTCTTCTACGTGTCTAGGCTCGAGAGCCCTAAAACATAGGCAATACTTTTTTTGCTTGCGTGCCCCAAAATGTAGGCAATACTTATTGAAAAACTGAATAAATATTAATGTTCTTGTATGTTGTGCGTATTATATGCCGTTTCATATGTATATTTAAGCAGTTTGGCAATTTTATATTATACTTTATAAAGAAATACACATAATCTACATTATTTCGCAGCTTAAGCAGGCTTTTTTTAGCTACACATTTCGTTATCTTTGCGAACTTTTCGCAACTGATATCGTGCAACATATTGATCTTTTTGTATTTTTCATTCTTTTCGGCTTGGCCTCTCTAAATGTGGCACATGCCACACTACTGGCACTTTATGGCGACCTTAGCTAACCTCGTTTTGTGCTCTACTGCGATGCCATAACTGACAATAACAACAGCAAATCGGAAGCGCATAATGTGCCTTTGTATCGCTCTGATAATGCGACGTCCCCTACGCCCAGTAAAAAAAAAAATAAATAAAACCTTTGGCAGCTCTAACACCCACGCTTCTGGTTGCCCCTGATCCGCTGTCCCCCCTGCGTTCTGCCCCTTGACGTGGCGCCGCTTGCCAAATGTTGTGTAAAAGGCAAGAGGCAGCACCGAAAAATGTGTGTCATAAAAGTGCAACATACTCTCGGCTCCAGCTGAAGCGGAAGTCGAGTGAAATGGGCGTGACTGGGGGCGTTTAGATTTAAAACTTTCGCTCATATTCACTTAAAAAGCAACGATGAGAAACGAATTAAAAAACTTAACGCGGCGCAATTATTTGACTTGCATAAGCAGCGAGAAAAATGCACACAAAACGCAAGCAAAAAAAAACAACAGTTATAACTATACTTGACTTTTAAATACCCTGTAGAAAAAGAAAATTCAGGCCTCTATTTTATAACTTACATATATATTTTTTGAGTATCTTCAGCTGAGTCTACTTATATATAACATTTTACCGCCTTGCAAAAGCCTAGTATACCCTCTTTAGGGCATTCTGAAAATGCCAGCAACAACTGCAAAAATACGAAGAAAAGTGCACAAATTAAACAAAAAATCTCTGTAGAGCGTCAAGGCAATTCTGTTGCAAAAAAGCAAACAGCAAATGGCGGCGAAAATTTATTATATTCAGCACTCTGCACAGTCTCTTCAATCTCCTCTGCCGCCCACTACTTCAGAATCTCCTGCTCTGCAGCTCCTGCTGTCTCTGTCTATCAATCTTTCTCTTTTGCTCTTGCTGAGTAGCCACTCAAGTCTCTAAAAGAGACATATATATACTTATCGTGTGCGAGGGTGGCTTGATTGGTGGTGATATACTTCTACAAAATATATGTATGAGGGACATTTTTTCTAGAATTTATTATATATATATTTAATCTTCCAACTTACTAGCCTACCCTCGCCCTTATGTATACAGCCAGCACAAAAACAACAGCTAGTAAATTAGCTGGATAATAGTGGAAAAAGTGTGCGGCAAAATGTCGGACGCCAAAAATGTGAAAAATACGGGGAACAACAACAACGATAGAAACGACAGAGAACGTTATGAAAATGCCAAAAGGTAAAAATAAAAACGAAAGGTGTAAAAATATATGTATGAGTATACTAGTCGCCAGCTAGACACGGGCCAGGGGTAGTCGGGGTAGCCGGAGGTAGTTGGCATGAATAAGCACCTAAGCAAGATGACGACATTGAGATAAGCAACTGCATTAGCATTAATTGCCGCTACGTGGGGCGGAAACTTTGTGCCCTTTTTTTTTGTGGATTCCCTATCAGGTTTAGGCTTTAAAGGGTATTTGTTCGTTTTTGAATTATGTGCTTTGATTAGAGTATGATCTACGAATTGAAGCTCACTCTGAATAAGTACCTATACAATTACTTAATTACCAACTTTTGGAAAAACTCTCAAAGCTATTTTTTTTTCTTAATTTTTTAAATTTTCTTACCCGATAATGCTTGAAAATTGTTCCACAATAATCATATTATTGCTAATTGAATAATCGAACTATTTTGAACAACAGAAATGTATTAACTGTATTAAGATTTCAGAGATGTTAAGAAATTTTTGTACTATAATCAAGTTTATTTTAAAAGATGAACACGCCCCCAAATTGCATTTATTTCTGCTGCATACAATAATTAACTTAACCCAAATTAATTCTAATACCTCGAATGCGACTGAGTAATAAATATAGCAGATATATTTAAGAAATGCATTAAGGCAAATAAATGAATAATGAATTCGAGTAGCTATTTAATATGGCCATAGGATTTTTTAATTGGCAGTTGACCGAGTGCATTACGGTTTCACAATGCTTTGCAAGTTATCGCTGATTAAAAATCGTTTCCACGCGATTTCACGGCAATCGACCGCAATTTGCTGACCATGAGATAATGCGTTGTGAAATCGGAAAATCCGTAAATCCGAAAATCGAAATCGAAGGCGACTTCAGCCGTCCGGAACCGGGCTTGAATTGCAACTGAATCAAATCGTTAACGCTTAAGTGCACAGCCTCCTTTTACCGTTACCCAGCTGTGTTTTTCCTCCTCCTCCTGCTCTTGTTCTGCCTGCTCTCCCTTCTCTTTCACTCCTTCGACATTGTCATCGAGCGGCAATTTAATTTTCAATTACGCGCTGCCTGCCAAAAAATGCGATTGCCAGTCCAAAATTGCAGTCTCAATAATTACTCAAACTGTCGCCTGTGGCATACTCCATGCCACCCTCCCCCCTCCTGTCACTCGGTCTGCCTGCCTTCCCTTGCCGCATCCCTTCCTTACTCACTGCCGTAGCTGACCAAGGCCCACAGGAGACCCGTTTTGGCTCGTGGTCGTCGTTTCGCTCAGCTCGTAATTGTTTGTCAGGCTCGTTGGCCAGTTGCTGTTCACTTGCTGTTGTTGCTGTAATTGCAAGTGACATATTGAAGTCCCAGTTACCCAATTTGCCATTTTTTAAAGCACCCCTCTCTCTCTCTCTCTCTCACTCTCACTGTCTCGTATTACGCCTGCCCCCTTTCAGCTGGCGACAATTCAATGACAAGTCACAATTAAGTGACAATCAGTTGGGCAAGTGCTAAGCGACTGTTGAGCTCGTTTTTTGTGTGCAAAAAATTCAATTTCAGTTGCATAATTCATTGACTCACAACAAGAGAGGGAGAGTGAGTGAGGGAAACAGCAGGGGGAAGTGAGAGGGAAGCGCTCGTTACAGGCTTTGTGGCCACTGAGACAAGATAAACGCATCTCGTTTATTATGAAGCCACATTTAAATTCATTTTCAATTCGTCGTTTCGCCCCTTTCGCATTCATCTTCAGCGTTTGGGCAGTTTATCACGCATACCCTCTCCATCTCTATCTTTTTCTCTCTCTCTCTCTCTCTCTCTCTCTCTCTCTCTCTCTCTTTCTGTCTTGTTTGCGCTGTGTGTGTACTGATTGTTGACAATAAAAATCGTTTAAAATGAAATAAATTATAGAGTGCGCAATTGCATTGGACCAGCTTTATGGGCTAAGCTGGAAACTTGGGCCAAACAATGTAATTCAATACATGTTTATAGAATCTGGTCTCTATAAACATAATAATAATATTCACATTAGAAAAAATGGTGTACTACAAAACTACCTGCCGTAGAAACTCTGTAGCTTAAGAAACTCTCTTTTACCTTTTTATATATCGCTTTCTCTCTAGTTTTATCCAGTCTATTTGCCTATTCGCAATCTCGCGTACGCACGCGTACAGGTTAAATATTCATTGGGAATACGCGATACTTTTTAAGTACTGCAATTAACTGGCCGCAAATCGAACAAGCAACTCGAAATGACCCCAAATGACTCAATGACTTGTGCTCAATTAACGTTGGTTAGCCGTGGCAAATTTGGCTTATACAGTTGAGTAAACAACAGTCAATACTCTCACACACAAAAACACGCATACACCCATTCACACACACACACACGCAGTCATATACACACACTCACCGCAAGATATACGATTGCTTTCGACAATCAAATAACATGGCTTTCAACGAGGACAGTTGCCATTTCTCACGGCATGTGGCATATGCAAATTTTTCGAGGCGATTCATTGGCTTTAATTACCTGTAGACAAGGCAGTCATAACACTCCCCCCTACAGCTGCCCCTCTGCCCCACCCGTCGTAAGCCCAGTTGACATGTGAACAAGCCAGCGGGCGCTGTGCCAAAATTGGCAGTATCCAGACGAATGCGAATACCGCATTACATACAATGAATACTGAGTGCTGAGTGCTGAATACTGCACAGTGAATACTGAGTAGTGAGTACTCGAGCAGCGTGTGCGAATGCACTTGCATTAATTAGCCACGACAACTGTGTCGCTTTGTGCATACTGTCTTAACCACGGGCCACGCCATCGAGCACGTGGCACGTGGGCAACTGTTGGCTAGTGGGCGTGGCAAACGTTGGCAAGTTTTACATATGCAAACATCAACCTTTCTTTGAGCCGCTATTGATTCGCCTTTCGAGCAACTGCACTGGCATTTAAAGGCAAAAGTTAACTTTGCCTTTTGGCCATCATAAAAAATCCATTAAGTTTCAAGATATTTCTATAATGGACTGCGGTCTACAACAGCTGAAGGTTAAAGGTGATGGGCTATAAAGAGCCAAAAGTCGATGAAGTAGTAAGCAGTAAATTGCGGAAAATATTACGAAGGCAACTGAAGGAAAATATGGAAATGAGTGTGTGGGAAAATAAGAAACAAAGGCTAAAATTATAGAGAAAATAAATAAATAAATAATTTAAAATATAAGCCAGAAATAACTACTACTAATTCTACTAGTTTTTGGGCATCAAAATTACAGGCGAAAATAAGTAAATAAATAAGAAAGAACCACTATAAATTTGTCGGAAAATTGTGGATATTTAAGCATCAAATTCTTGGTCATTACCATTTTATTTTGTAGTAACTTCTCTCATTACCATCTTATTCTCTGCGCATACTTTTACTCTTTACAGTTGGCTTTCTCTACTTAAAATCAGAATTAATTTATTTTATTACGTTTTACGAACTCTTTTACTGGCCACTTGAATTCGATTGCTTTTAATATATTCAGAAAGTTGGCGCTTTTAATGCACTCGACTTGCATTGCGAATTGCAAATGACAATTTCGAGTTAATGAAATTTATGGAAACAACTGCACGTACATATAAACATACAGACAGACATGACTGCGTATACTTTACAATAACGAGTATCCGCAGTGTTGGTTTGGGGGTTGACAGAAATCCGTTTGCGAATTAATTTTCATAGCATACTTTGAAGCGCTTATGTTGTCAGCGTGACATTGTTGCAGCAGCAACAGCAGCAGCCATGGCTACAACTGCAACATGTGTTGGACACACAGGCAACAAAACGCACACAGCCATTGCCAAAATGGGCGTGAGTGTGAGTGTGTGTATGTGTGTTTGTGTACGAATGTGCTGTGCTGTGTTTAATTGCAAAAATGTAGCAATCTTTTAGGCGTCGCTTTTGTTATGTCAGCTGCTGCTCGTATTGCTGTGGGTGTGTGTGTGTATGCTGGTCGTCTCTGTGCGGCATGTTATTGTCTATTAACGGCCCTGACTGCACTGCTTGTATGTGCTCTGGCTGTGTGTGCGTGCGTGTGTGTGTGTGGCTTTACCATGAATCTGTATTTCATTAAAATTTCATCTGCATCGTTCAACGAGTGACTTTTTCCGCTTTGCGCTGTTGAATTATTGAAATTTTTTGGGTTGCTTCACAGTTACACAGTCTCGCCGGGTGCACTTGCCACGCCTTGCTGAACTAGCTACATGGCTAGTTTCCTCAAAAAAAAAACAAAAGAGCAACAAAGCAAATGGGAAAGATCTCTGCTGCAGCATTTGCATATGAATTCCAACAGCTGCAGCAGTTTTCTGTGAGTTTTGTGATTTTCTTTCGTTCCTTCTATTTTCGGGGGCCCGCGAAAGGCACTCGGATACATTGAGGCCCAGCGACTCACAGAGAACAGAGAACACATAACACATTTACACTCGCACACAAGTGGAGCAGGATGTGGATGTGGATGTGGCTGTGGCTTCGGATGCATATCTTGACTGGCATTTGAATTATGGCTTAGCAGTGCTGTAACATGGCTTATGCGAGTCGCTGCTATAAATATTTGCTATGTTTGCATTGCTCGCAAGACTTTTGCTCGCAGAGATTTGCCAACGGCCTGGAAAACTTTGCCACTCGACTTGACTTTGAGATACATACTCCACCCCTCGCCTCCCCATGTTCGACATCTATATGCGAGTGCAACGAATGTGCTGCAAATTGATTCGACTTGCATATCAAATTAATATCAATGCATCTCTCTCTCGCTCTCCATCCCTCCTTCTCTGTCTTTGGCCTGGCAATGGCCTGGAAACTTGCTAAATAAATGAGTAATTTCTGGCATAAAGTGTTTAGTCATCTGTGCCGAATATGTGCGCATATTCATGCGACACATAAGAATATCGAAATGCGCTCAATATGCAAATATGTGTATGTATGCGTGTGTACTCCTCGATCTAAAATTACAATCTATGTGAAGGCTGTTGTGGTTATAAATATTGAATGAATTCATGGATTCGATGGATAAATCAATAACTACAATTAGTGTGCAAAACTATTTGAAGTTGATAACTAAATCTCACAATAATATTATAAAAAAGTTAAAAAAAAAAAAAAAAAAAAAAAAAAAAAAAAAAACAATTAAAAGAAACGTATAAAGAATGAATATTAAATATTTTTGAATGAAATATGTTTTTAAATAAAAAATTAAAAAGTCTTAGTTACAGAAAATGCAGAAAAAATATAAAACAAATGAAAGAAACGCATTAATATTAAATCTGAATAAATAATAAATAATTTCCTATGAAATATGTATTTTTAAATAATTTACACATATACGAAATACATAAAATTTAACAAATATAACAAATGAATCCGAAAATAATATACACAACAATTAAATTAATAATATTAATAAAATAATATTTTGTCATAATACAGAAATTAATATGAAAAGTAAATCCTTCTTCTTATTAAAACGAACCCTTTATAAATTACAATTTTTGTTTATAATTTATAATAAATTATTTTACCATTTATTTTAAGCTTGCAATTCTGACCTTTTCGTTTGCATTCAAAGATTGGCAATGCTTGCATTCTTCAATTTATATTTTAATTCTGTTGCACATATTAAGCATACGCCAAGTTGTCAATTAGACATGACATAAATCGAGTGAGCGATGCTTAACTCTTCCCCTTTTTGGACGACATAAAATGGATAGCAGTCGGTCAATCGAATTGGTACCTAAAATAATAATCGATCTTCCTAAAATAAAACACAGCAAGTTTTGGCAAGCATAAAGTTACTAAAATGGAAAACACAAAAATGATAGGAAAATAGCAAGAGGAAAAACAACTGCAACAATTGTGATATGAACTAATAACAAATAATTAAATACACACAAATATTCTAAATCAACATGACAGCAAATCGCAGCGAAAAGATCAAATCAACTCGAATCGAAATTACAGATAAAACCACAAAATGTAGTTGACCTTGGGAGCTGCAGCAAAAGCTTTAAGTATATTTTCTATTAAAAAAAAAAAAAACAAAAGACCCCAAAGAAACAAAAACAAACAACAACAACCTGTTAACTGTTAACAAATAAAAAACACGCACCAAATGTGATCGAAAATGTTTGAATATCGATTAGAGAGGTTAATTGAACAATAAATTGAAAACAACAACGACATTGCCTTCTTTCATTTACACGCTAAACGTAAATCGAAATCGTAGACGTAAAGCTAGTAAGCATTAAAGAAATACAATTAAAAAACCGACTAAGTTACGTTTATCGTTAGGGTTTGTGTAACGTAATACTAGACTAGAGTATAGTGTGAACTTTTCTACGTACATGTGCATTAGTTATAATCTTAGTTAGGCCATGCATGGGCATATTCCTAGACTGGTGAGACGGGCAATCAGTGACGTGAGTGGTTACGTGATAGTGCGCTTACGTTGACGTTACGTCAGAGACAGAGAAATCGATAAATGTTTATAGCTTTCAATGCCAAAATACAAACGAAAATGAAATCGCCAACGAATACGATGCTGCGTGACGTTAACGCGACGTAGCCGACGTGGCCGCTTACGCATTACGTTACGACGCGGCGTAACCACAGCGTAACAGTGAAGAAACAACCAAAACGAATAATCATAGAAAGCAAAACGAAAAAAAAAAACGTAAAGAAAACGCATTACAATCAACGCATCGTCGCAGTCTCAGCAGCAGCAGCAGCAGCAGCAGTAAAAAGGGGAAGAAGAGAAGCAGAAACAACGCATCGCTGGACACATAACACGCAGCAGACAACAACAACAACAACAACACAGAACAACAACTACAACTAGAAACGACGTAACGGAGCTAGCGAGCAGAGCCGACCACTGGCGATCAACGCAGCCCATCCTCAGCCCGCCACTCAGCTGCGCCAGGGCCTAGACCCTGACGCAGTTACCCAGCAATAACTACAACAACAACAACAATAACAACAACAGCTACAACCACAACAATAACAACAACAAATAACAGCACAACACTTAGAAAAGAAAAAAAAACAATATTCTCTCTCTCTTTTTGCTTTCTATATATAATTATAATATATATATATATATATTTATTTATATATATACTATATATTTTCTATATAATCCTCCTCCTTGTGCCTAATCGAACGAGCGCTCATTAAATACGTATTCTTTGATTCGATTGAACGTTGCGTTACGTAACACTCTGTTACGTCAATTGGATGCAGCCGATAGCCGATGCATGCTAGAAATATATATCGATTGACTAACACACTGAATTCCCTAACGTGACATTTAGTTTTGACGTTATTAAGCTCCTAAACGTAACCTGTATCATCCCATTGATTTTGTACCGTTACGTTACGTCACATACAATCAAAATCAACAACAACAACTACAACTACAACAACAAAAGCAAAAATAAAACAAACCAGAAAAATAAAAACAAAACAAAACAAATCAAAACTTCTACAGACGCCATTTTAATTGTTTGACCCAGAACGTAACCGTTTGGACCGTAACCGTAACTGTTTAACGTAACCGCAAAACAACAACAAACAAGATGCAGGCCGCATTGATGCTAAGATCGAAATCTCGGGTGGCGAGAAGAAGAAAGCTACGAAAATTAGGTGGAAGACTTGAGTTGCCTAGTAATGTAGCAACTAAAGAAATAGCTCCATTTCCTCGTTATCCACCTGAGTCATGGGTAATAATATAAAATACCAAAAAAAAAAAATACCAACAACAACAACTACAAAAATACCTTATAATAAATGTAAAACCACATGCTCTCTAAATAATAGAAAGGCAAAGTTCTAAAAAATCCCCGCCCCAGAAATAACCCCCTATCAATTTGCTTTTTCTCTCTCTCTCTCTCTCTCTCTCTCTCTCTCCATCTCTCTCTGTCTAACTACTTGTTAGCCTAAAGAACCATAACTAACAATGAAAAGAAAAGCAAAACGAGCGCAAAGTCTCTATTTAAAAAAGCCGTCAAATGAAAATCATCAGCTAAAATGAAATTCTAATGTCCAATTCCCGAATCCCAAGTAAAACATGACTGTAAACCCAAAAACCGAATACCCCATTAATACCTCAGAAACTGTCTATACTTTCAAGCTATCTCTAACTGTCTGCCTCTCTCTCTATCTCTCTAACTATATCATGGTCTCTTTCTTACTCCCACTATCTCTCCCATCTCTCTCTTTCTATAAACATGTATCTCTATCTCTATCTGTCTCTGCCCAACTCTGAGTCCAAGACACACACTCCAGTTATGATTTTGTCAATTTCGAGAATTACGTCCCACAGAGCATTTGTCTTTTTCTTTCGTAGTGTGCCTAGAGGTTCAGCACAAGTTCTACGCTAGGTTATACAACTGAACATTTTCTCCATTCTTATATACTACTAGAATATAGTCTATCTTGATCTTGAACATTATAGCGTGCGCCCAAAACGAATCCCAAAAACACTCTAGACCTTTATTCTTAACTGCTTTGGAACGTATGCTCTCTCTATGTCTCTCTCTCTCTCTCTCTCATAGCCTAACTTTGTAGTGATTTATTGATATTAATATTCGATATGGAAACTGTAGATTTACAACAAATATAGATATATTTCAAGTCTTGAGCGCTCTGCCAGCCAACTAATTAATGCGCTGTACAATTAGCTTAATCCATCTGTTTTCTCGAACTCTTATACGATATATACTTATATACTTATAATAAAACGTAACTCTAGCGCTTTTGCTCTACTTCTAAGACACACCTACCCCACTCCACGCCCTTAACTCTGTCCCCCAAACGGCTTACTCTCTCTCTCTCTCTCTATCTCTCTATCTATCTCTCGCTCTGTCTATCTCTTCTACAACTCTAGATAAATGCTCTAATCTATCGAACTATACCTATCTACTATATGTCTGTCTCACTCCACCACACCTAGCTTTAAATGTAGTTGTACTACACCCACCCACCCCCCCACTCGTCTTTCCACCCCCACCCCCACTGCCCTTCACTTTGCACTCGCTTCAGACAACAATCTCGATCTCGAGCAACGTGTGTAGCTCTTCACTCTTCACTCCACACTCCAAAACCAACTGCCAACTAGTGCGCTCTCTTTCCACCCTCCCCACCAACACGTTGCACCGCAAACCTATGAATAACTAGTACAGTAGAGCTAAAGCTGAATGCTTTCTAATTAACCCTCCACATAAACTCAAAGCAAACCTAAAAACAAAAAAATAAACTAGTAAAAAACGAGCTATGAAATATCAACTACAAACTACCTACATAACAAATATAAAGCACATCAATCAATTTGCGATTCACACTCACACAACAACACTCACACACAGCACACTCTTCAGTTGTAGTCCTAAACAAGCTTGAGGCATAGATCGTGAGAACGATCCATGCCTCGAGTTCTTCTTCAACTCACCTTAGTATAATAACTATATCTGTCTCTATCTCTCGCTCACACACATTCTATCACTTTCGCTTGCTTCCACTTACGTAACGCCTTACGATGAAACACACACACCACCACCACAACAACAACAACAACGACAAATACAATGCGTTTTTACGTTTTTGCGTTGCGTTGCGTTGCGACGTAACCGCATCATGTGACACAAATACGTTTACGTTGACGTAACTCTTTTTGTAACTAGAAAAACACATACGTAACAACACCACCGGCGCCACAGCCGGAGCCGCCGCCGCCACCGCCGGAAGTAAGTGACAAAAAAAAAGAAAAGAAAAATAAAGAATGAAATGAAAAGAAAAGAGAAAAGAAAAATCCATTTGCCATCTAAAATCCAAATAAAACGAAAGAAAACCATTCACTCTCTTTTTGCCGTTGGCCATTTTTGCCATTTCGCCATTTGCCGTTTCACGTGTCATTTTCGTTTTGTGTATGTGTAACGTAATGAACACACTTACGTAATTGCCGCCATGTTGCAGCAACGTTGTGCCGTTTACGTTGCCGTCTTGCAGTTGGTTGTGATTTGAAAGTACAATGAAAATGCCTGTAAATAAATTCATTGCTTTTGCCTACTTCAACTACTACTATCAATACTATCTCTATCTCTATCTCCATCTAACATATCTACTTTAAATGTACTATCTATCCAATACGACACCAGTTTCTCAATTCTATATTCTATCTGTGTATCTGCAACCGTAATCGTAATTGTTTTCAGTGTGGTTTTTTTTTTCATTTACTGCTACGCATCTGCATATGAAATATTTAAAATATTTTGTTGGTCTCTCGTTGCGTTTTCTTTTCTGTTTTGTTTTTTTTTGCTGATTATGAAGCCGAAGCCAATAAAATATTTTAAATATTTTATAAACTGCAAAGCAGGGACGTAGCCGGCGGCAAATGCCGCCTTATGAGTACGGAAAGAATACAGAAATTGCATTGAATATTTACAAGCATTTTCATTGCTTTGATTTGAACGACCTTCGTAATAGCCTCTCAGCGTCTCTCTCTCTCTCTTCCTCTCTCTCTCGTTGTCTCGCTGTCTGTCTGTCTCTCTCGAGCAGGCCCTGTAGAGAGCAAGCGACTGTACTGCAAGAGCTGCCAATCTAGCCTAAGTCACACGTGCGAATACTACTACCAGTCTCAGACTGCCAACTCTACATACCATTCACATACATAGTACATGCATAGCTGCATACCTAGAAATACCTACATAAACATACATACTCACATTATTAAAAATATATGCCGTATTTATTTAAACATTATAATTATTAAGAAACCAAGCGCACACAAAATATATTGCAAGAAATGCAGAGATAATTAATTTTATTTGAAAAGCGACAACCTTAAGGATCTATGAAGTTTAAAGTTAATTTTACTATTCCGTTTCCTGAACTCTGCTCGAACTTATTGCCATAAAACTAAAACATTGTTTCTTCAGATACAATTTAAAATTCAATTATAGGACTAATAAGTCAATTTTATTCTTGATATTCTCCACTTGCTCCAAATGGGCCCAACTCACCGTGCGGCAGTGAGTTCCGCTCCTGTTCCGAAACCTGCCATAAATTAACGCCTTAATTTGTGCCTGCAATTTTCGCCCAGTTTAATTAACATAACATCGACCAAACGATTAGCATAAATCAGTTCGCCCACTCAACAAGTCAGAGGCCACGAACGAGGTCATGTTGGATCTGATATATGGCCGAGCTATGGGCAATGCACAGGACATTCCTAGAGTATGTTTTGTGTGCGCATTTCGACTAGCGCTTAAATCAGTTTAAGTACTATATAATTTAGCCAGCATCTAGTTTAATTTATGCTCATCCATCAGCTTTAGTTTGATTTGTAGTCATACGAGTACAAAAAAAAAAAAACCCCAACAACATACACAAACAAATATCAAGAAATCAACAATAAACCAAAAGAAAGTCTGCAACATTTACTAACAACCAGAACAAACCACCAACAACCAAAAACACACCACAAAACCACATAATGAACTAAAAAAAAAACAGAAAAAACAACCAAGCAAATATGCATTTAAATCTATAATTATCAATGAATGGTATCAAGTTTTCCCAAAAAGATTCTGTAAAGCTTACTTGCCTCTCATTCCCGTTTTCGATCTAGGAGCTCAACTTGATTCAATTGCGAAATTTGTTCCACAAAGCTAGAAGAAAAAAATTAAAAAAAAAAAAGAAATACTGAAAAAATACCCAAGCGCTAAAGCTAACAAAATATAAATCTAAGAAATCTGAATGTTTTACAAAAAGTATAAAAAATACGCATTTCGCTCGGGCAATCCATCGAGACTGTCAAAGCGAAAAAGTTTTGGGCCTCAAATTGAAATACGAATTTCATATTTCGGCTATAATTATTGTTTATTTTTTTTGTGGAACATTCACATGTTGAAGCAAGCGCTGAAAACTAAAAAAAAAAAAATATGAAGAGAAATATACTATACCAAAAGAAATAAGTTATATATATATATAAAATACCGCAACGTGTACGCATAGCATAAGGTAAAAAGAAAAACCGAAAAAACAGAAAACTTACGCAAAGAAAACTACAAAGGCTTTTGGGGTATTTTCGATTGTTTTATTTTCTGTTTGTAAGTCCAAAAACTCTGCCCAATTGCAGCACTCTGGGTAAGTCGCAACCTGGCGTATTACCAACTATAAATACTAAACTATTCCAAAACGTTATAATGTATCATAATAATGTGTTTACGTAGTTTAGCAAGCCTCTTTCAGTTGAGCTTTGCCGGCCCCAAAAAAATCACGTGTACAAAATTAAGTGATCCCATTTAGTCTATATAATTTATAACGATGATATTAAGTAACACCCACCCACCCTGCGCCCTTTGTCCATGTGGAGCTACGTCGGTTCCATATATATCTATTCTTATTATTTTAATCATTTTAAAGAGTTTTCTGACCACAAACCGAGTCTCACATATATTCGCTGCAAGTTGGCCCGAGCAGATTTTCTGCATTATATAATTTTAAGTGCTTTTCCCAAAGCGTACGCATATTTAAGAACCCAAAGACCTCAAGAACTTGACCGTTTTTAGTGCATCACATTCACATAATACTGCGCTCCTTGTTTAGTATTTTTATTCCTTATTTATTTAAGACAAGAAAAAATGCGCTTGATGAACAGAACGCAAAAGCATTTTGTGCCGCTCATCGTTAAGCTTTTCTTTTACACACACACACAGACACGGAAGAACAGACAAATACACACACACAGACACACACGTACCAATTGCTTATCGTTTCTTCTATTTGTCTCTCTATCTACCTCTCGCTCTTGCTCTCTCTTTCTCTTTTTCGACTATTCGAAGCACGCACCAGAATTTAAGAAAAAAACACACATACACACACTCGTTAACACACACACACACCGTACACCTAACACCTTACTGTTAATTTTTCTCAACGCAGGTACGCGACATCAAATTACAATTTATCATGCGCTCTCTCTCTCTCTCTCTCTTCTCGTTCCATATTTCTCTCTCTTTCTCTCGCTCTGTCTCGCTCGCTCTTTAACTCACCCACCAAACCGATATACCAAAATCGCCTTAAAGTATGCAACGCGCTTGCCAAATAGAAATTCCCAGAAAACTTAGGTACAGTGGGTAAATTACAAAATCTTTCTCCGCAAACAAATTTAAATTATTATAAACTATTGGTGTCTAAACGTCTAATCGCAATGCTCTCTCTGTCTCTGTCTCTCTCAAATATAACTCTATATATATATATATTGTCGTAAGCCTCTCTCTCACTCTCTCTGTCTCTCTCTCTCTCTGTCTCTCTCTGTGTCACTCTCACACTGTCGCTGTGCTGTGTGGCCCGTGCAAAGAACTTAGTAGCGTGCTAGGTCTAGTAAATATATATAGCTTATGTGTATGGGTGTGTCTCTCTAAGCCTGTGTGTGAGTGTGCGAATCTATATCTGTGTGTACGTATGTGTGTCTGTATGTGCGTGGTATCGTAAGGCCAACAACTATCGTATCGTATCGTATATTATTTTCAAAAACCAAATAAAAACAAAAACTGTCTCTTGCATGTTTGCCTTGGCTTGCGTTTAAAATTCAACAATATTTTACATTTACCAAACATTTCTTGTTGCTCTCTTGTTCTTACTGTTTCTCTGCCTCTCTCTCTCTCTTTTACTTATTCTCTCTCTTCTGCTCTTTTGCTAACTGTTTGTACGTACTTGCTCGCATGCGCTTAATTATGAAAAAATATTTCATTTCATTGTAATTTTTATTTTTGCCTCGGTTGTCCCTTTGTTTGTTTTCCGTTTGACAAGTGGACCAGCCTATAATTGCATGGCAGCACCGAACCGGAGCTGCCAACTTGCTGTCGCTGAGCACACTTGCTATGAAAAATGTACCCCACTTGCACACTCTCTCAACAAGTTAAACTAACCAAATAACAAAAAAATCCAACTTGCTTTCTTTTAACTGGTTTCGGCAACGTGTTCTTGAAATATAACAGGGTATTCTATGAATCGGGCTTAGCCCACAACAATTGAGAGCTACCTCAGGTTTTTCCCATTGTTTACTCTAGTCTTCCATCAGAAATCAGATTAGAAAATTCACCATATACCCAACCAAACGAAATTCCCAAAATTTTCGATGTAATTCTTCTCACTCGCGCCTGTAAATTGTCGTGTCTGAACGTAATGGTAAGCCCGAACAACGCCCAATAACCAAAGATTTCTACGTCAAGTAAGTAAATGTCAACCCAAATAATTTTGAAACTTGATAATGTTTTTTTCTCTATTTGAAAACCAACTTAAAGTAGGCTACTCTGCTGACAGCGAAACGTTTTGCGCGACAAGTCAAAAACGGAACTGCAATCGAATGCAACTTAAAGAATACCCCCTTGGCGTGGCGACCCTGTGCGGGCGCCTATCGCGCTAAATTTAAGTGCTTGGCACAGCAGTTTAAAACAAAATTTTATTACAAACAAATTATATGGCATATTTCTTAACTGAACTTCGAGTCCCCTTTGAACCAATCCCCCTGCATGCTCCGGCCATGATTTATGACTGGGTAGGCAGTTCCGACTGGGTAGCAACTACGCCTTAATCAACCTGCGACATGCGTTGTTCAATTAGCAGCACATTTCGCCATCCTTTTGGCCGTTTGACATTTTCATGTGTAGCGGGAAAAACAAAAGAAAAAGTCAAAGAAAAACTCAAGCGACGTTTACATTTCATGGCCGGAAGTGCCGCAAAAGAAAAACCGAAAGAAACGTTTTACTTCCGCTGCAGCGCACAAACACATACAAACATTCTTTCGCTGCGTTTCTCTCTCCGCCTCTCTCTTTCCCTTTCTCTCTCTCTCTCTCTCTGTCTTACTCATATTTAGCCGCAAAACGACTTTAATTTGCGGTGCCCACGAGGCAGATTCAGCCATAACCCATGCCATATCTTTCAGGCTATGCGCTGCTTGCTCCAATGACGATTTCGATTTCATTATACAATCTGCGCTTTCGCTTCCTGATTCCGCCGCACAACTTTCAGTCACTCCTCTGCTTTGTGGTGCGCTCCTCCTTCTCCTCTTTGTGTGTGTGTGTGCGAGGTGGTTTTTCCTTTTCTGGTTTCGCCTTTAAATTGTTTTGTTGGAATTCTTCTTGCAAGTTTTTTCTCTGGTTCCGCTTTTTACTCGACTTGAATATGCGCTAAGCATAGCCTTGAAATCGCTTTGCTAGTGCGTATGTGTGTGTGTGTGTGTGTGTGAGGGTGTGCGACAGTGTGTGCCGCATGTGTTGCATGCGGTTTTAAAGTTCTCTGCACAGCAAACGGAATTTCAATTCAATTTCATTTGGTTCACCAAAGGCAACTATAAAATCGTTTTAAAAGCTCGAAAAAACAACATTGAAAAACTCAATTTATTTGCAGGCAAAATAAATTAATTTCCTGATAGGAAATCCAGGGGGGTTGTTGGGGTTTGCAGGGTTGGATTTACTTACTATTTGACTTGCGCTTTTTCTTAAATTTTCCTACAATTATTTCAAGTACCAGTTGCGATCAGAAAGATGCTCAAAAATAAGTAAGAAAGTTAGGGCCAAGTGTGCTCGACCCGTTTGGCATTTTGTGTTGCATACTTTTGTGTGCTGTAGGGACAAGGACACCCACTAAAATAATATACAAAATAACGTCTATGTTTATTATTCGAATGCAATCAAATTTGCAGAAATCATTAGATTGCTTATAATTCTTGTACACACTAAACATAAATATTTTACACACAATGTTACGCTGGTAATTCGATTTTTATCGATTTCAGTTAGCTAAAGTGGGCGTGGTCAGTTTACAAAGCAAGCTTAATTTGCGTGCAATATTAAGGAATTTTAGTAGCAAATTTGATAGCCCCAGCTATTATAGTAACTGAGTTATAGTTGTTCATACGAACAGACACGACTATATATCTTAATGCGTGTGCTCAGAGCTGCCTTTTTATGCCTGCTGCAAATGGTTTCAGTTTGCATATAGTTATAAGACCTTTCTGTGTTCTCGGTTGATGGAAAACCGAACAAATTGAAGAAAAAGATATAAGTCTTCGATATAAAACAATGCCAGTGCTTGCATCTTAAGTTTCATTCACTGTCGCATTGTTTCGCACACAAAAATTTGCTTTCCATGCAAATAATTGAAGAAATGAAACGTGGCATATCTTTTTGAGCATGTGCTGCAGCCTCGTTCGACCCGAAAAGGACCCTTGGCTGGAGCACCTTGCGGTTGTCTTTGAAGTGGCCGAATGACCAATGGCATTATTGGCCCTAATGAACCTGAGCCTGTACGGTGTCTATTTAATGCTGATTTGTGTAGCAAATTTACTGCAAAGCCTCTAGAAAATGCCCTCGCCCTCGCCCCTGGCCGCTGAGCCCATACTTACCCCTCCACTCCTCCTCCCACCACCGTTCCCTGGCCCTGTGCCAGTTATGGCCCTCACTAAGTGGAACCATGCGCCGCATGAGCTGCGAACACCTTGAGGCATTTAGAGGCCTCAGGGCTGCGACGGCTAAACAAAAGAAGCATCAACACGCGGCAAAAAAGAGGCTGGAACAAAGGTGCTGCAAGGGGCAAGGAGGGGGGAGCTGGGGGTAACAGAGAGGAAAAGGCTGCAGAGACTGTGAGGCAACACGTTCAGTGTCATTTAGTGAAATTGCCTGTAATGTCTCTCTGTGCCTGTGTCCCTGAATGGCAGCATCTACGCTAGCTCACTGTGTCTTTCCCATTCTCTATCTCCCTCTATCTCTCTCTCTCTCTCTCTCTCTCTTTGGCACTGTCTAAGCAACCATGCTGGCAATAGGTTTTTCTTTCTTTATGCGCTTTTGCCTGTGCCAGTGCCAGCTGCGGCTGCGACTGCATTTTTCATTAGCCTGCACATTTCTTCCTTTTTTTCCTGGAACTGAAGCCCACCTGTACGCTGTAGCAGGGTACTCCAGTTCCTACTCGCTCTGTCTCTGTCAGCCCTCCACTCATTCCCTCGTTCTACTGCATTTGATTGTTGATTTTCAAGTGCATTTTGCACTTGATTCAGCTCAGCTCTCGACGCGACTCAGCTCAGCTTGCCTCGCCTCGCCTCGCTTCGCCCCACCTAGACCCAACTCGAGCTGCATAATAGAATGAGGCATACATAAGCCAAGCTACAGTCGGGAGCTGTCGACGCGCACGTGGTTCCAGCTTTGTTATGGTTCCAGCTAGGGCCAATCTCGCACATGGCTTGCATGCAAGTCGGCTTTAAATTGCCCTAATCAGCTTCGTTTTTTTTTCGAATTGGTTGCAATAATCGAAACGATTTCGAACGTTTTTCGCATAGGAAAATAGAAAAGTTGAAAAGGTTTCCAACTCCAAGTCAATGCATCAGATAAGTGCTCCAATAATTATTCCAACTCTTGTCCGTTGAGGCAACAAATTATGGATTCAATCTTCCTGTTGTCAACTGTCACGCATTTATTATTTACGACACATAGATCCGTAATCAGTCTCATTCCCCGCTGACCTGAAGTACGAGTATTTACAGCAAGTTAGCAGCAAACAAAGCCCGACATCAAACAGCAATCGCAACAATCAATGAGCCGCAATAAATTGCTGTCATTAATGCGTTGCGTCGCACTGCGTCGCCTTCCTGTGTGCTCCGAAACTTTCATGTTCCCGTTCGACTTGTTCGACTACATGTTAATTTCTTAGCGCCACAACGATTTATTGTTATTATGTAGCGAAAATGGGGGCGGTCCAGTCGAAACACATTCCAAATCCCTGGCTAATTATATTTATTAAATGCGGCGACCGCAATCAACTACGACTTTTTCCAGACATTTTGTTTTAAGGACTATTTAATTACGCTTTCTACGAGCTCTGCGGGGCGCAGTTTAGCTTAAATAACTGCGTAGTTTTTCACGCAACGCAATCAACTTTGCTTGCTTTTCGAAATGCTATTAAAAACTATTAAAAGCCTTTATTTAGAACCTCAATTCGAGGAACGTTATGCGGTTTTTGCTAGATTCCAGCTGGCGTAGTATTAGAGTGACTGTATTTCTACCAATTTACTCTTAAGACTAGCAGAACATACAGAAGGACTCAGTCTACTTTTGCGACTTGACAATAATTTGAACTGCACTGCACTAGGGTAACCCTGTGTGGGTGACCGTATATTTGCGCTGCTGTCCATCTTTCTACTTGGCATTCAAGCGCCAATAGTAACAAATACTATACAATTTAACGCTCGAAAAGTGTATTTTGACGCCTTGAGACCAATTCCCCCTAAGCTAAAGTAAACTCTATGCTAGGGTGACCGTATATCGCGCCAAGAATTAAGAATTGTGTTTTGCAACTACCCAGCCATGCATAAAATTGGAATAGCTAAAAGAGACTCCCATATTAGGGTGACCTTATTTCAAAAACTTTAAAATTTAATACAATATTAAGGCACCAAGCGCTTAAATCGTATTTCAAATTAATAATCTCACCTTGTAAAGCTATAAGGTATTGGGGTAACCTTTTTTGAAATCGTATTATTCTTTACAAAAAATGTTTTCCCCATTTCAGCAGCTTAACTGTAGTTAGTGCTAAGGTGGCCGCATTTTCTTGAGCTGCCGCCATCTTTCGATTTGCCATTAAAGCGTTAAACACATAACATAAAATTTTGTAGCGCACTTTTTGGGGCAAGCACATTTTTTGGCAGCAGATTGACTGCTCTCGGCTTCCGTGTGCGCTGTTCATTAGCGTTTTGTCACCCGCCCACGTGACTACAACAACGGCAACAACAACAAGCAGCAAGAACAAAAGTTAGCAACCAAAATCAAGCTAAAGCCAAATACAAATTTAGAACTTGCTCTCTTTACTGTTATTTCTACAAGTTTTTTCCTTCGTTTTTTCCTTTTTTCCTTCGAACCAAGTTGCGTGTAGGCCGTCGGCAGGGGGCGCGAGTGTGAGTAGGCGCTAATTTGTATTAGACAGCGTGTATATATATGTATACATGTGCTATATAAATAGCGAATCTATTGTTATATGTTGCCAGCGATTAGCCCAAAAGGTGAAAGTTTAATGCACAACTGGCGTGATCAAACGGATCGAAGAGAAATACGCAAAAAAAAAGATGGCAAATTGAAAAGTAAATATTGAGAGTGCCACGTGTCTCAATTGGGCCTAGCAATAGCAATACTACATACTAATACTTCTACTAATAATAATAATAGTTATCTCCCCCTGACTCAAAAGTGGCTGCGAATTAAACTCGAGTTCGGACTGTAATTTTCTCATTTGCAATGGGGCCGAGCTGGCAAAACACCTGGCAATTCGTTTTGTTTACAGACCCCCCAGGAGTACGTACACCCTACATATTGCTTGCCACCCCCACACACACACACACCCGATTGACTGCGTGAATGCGTGTAGCTTAGGTCGTGTAGGGCGGCGGCAGCCATCGTCATTCGTCAATCAGCGTCGCAAATTGTTGATTACACCTACTACAAAAGCAGAGGCAGCAACAACAGCAACAACAAGTCAAGGGCGACATACAACAGTTACAGTTATGTGGAGCACTCAGCTGCGATCGATAGCCTCCATGTGGCTGCGATTTCGCACACGAAAAGCAAACGAAACCAGAAACAGAAACAGAACCGAAAACCAAAACGAAACCCAACTCCGTCGGCGACCTGAGGCATTCGCATATAGCGCGCACTCTGTCCCTCTCTCTCTCTCTCTCTGTCTCTCTTTCGCTCCATGAACGTATATATATGTGGTATATATATATGGATACACCTACGTCTATCTATATATCTGTCGTGTATATAGGACACGCCGTGTGTTTGTGTCACTTTATTTGCCTTATTACTAACACGCAGCATATTTAGTAGTTGCCTTGTTTATACTATACAGTCGTGTATAGTATGGCATAACACGATATACCATATATATATATATATATATATATCTTCTGGCCAGCCATTAGAATGTCTCTGCCTGCGGGTGTGTTTCCCTGTGCAAGTTAAAATGGCATTGACTTTTGTTTGTCTGATTCGCGAGTTGACTTTAAAAAGCAAACAGATAAATAAATAACTTGGTATATCCTGTTATTATGAGTATGCTCACATTAGGGTGGTTTGTGCAGCTTAGATTTCCATTTTTTATATTTTATTCTATGATCTTTAAATTTGATCTGATTTAAAAAAATTACTTCGTATATTGTGTCTGTTATTATGAGTGTGGACAGCCTGAATTTATATTTTGTATTTTACGATACAATTAAAAAAGGGATGTATCCGCTTTTTTTTAAAGGAGGTTGGTGCCTATAGGATAGGGTGTTTCGCTCAGTCTGAATTTCTATGTTTAATATTAAATTCGTCAATATGATCTGCGGATCAATTGAGAGAAAAATAAATAACTTGTTGTATCTTCCAATTATTATGAGTGTGCCCATGGTAGGTTGGTTTTTTCAGCCTGAATTTCTATTTTAAATATTTGACACGAATTTCCTTATGATCTGAAAATCTGCTGAAACATAAAACAGCTTGGCATGTCCTGTTATTAAAAGTGTGCCCAGCGGGAATTAATATTTTTTTTTTTACAACCCCACCATGCTTATGATCTGCGGTTCTGCTGAGTTCAGTCTATAGTTTCGATATTTAAGTGCATGTCTGAGCTGCTGAATGAATATAGATTTCCATTTTCCGGCATACAAAATACCCTAGAATGTTTTTTTGCTATGCAGTTCGAGTTGTGTCTTGCCGTCTGTTGCCCCTTTGCCTTTACTTTCTCCCCTCTTTTCTTTTCGTTACTTATGATTTTAATGTGTTCACATTTTCACTGTTTCCCTCCCAAAAAAACCCAACTATCTATCCTTAACTCTCTTCATCTTATTCGGTGTTTAACGTATTTCGTTTTCATATCCTTAACTGTTTACTGTTTACTCTCCTACTAAACTCAATGTGTGTTTATGCCTTCTATAAAAAAAAAGAAAACAAAAAAACAAAATACCAAAAGTACTATAAACCTTTTATACAATTGGCCTGTCCAGTATTTTTTCATATTGTTGTTGTAATCGTTGGACTAAACGAGAGTGTGTAACCCAAAACCGCAAACAACTTTATGAAATTGATTTGAATTGAATTGAGAATTGCAAATTTAAATTGAAATTGAAATTGAAATTTGAAAATTTGATTGCTTTTGCATTAGTCGTTGCTCTTGTGACATGACGTTGTGTTTTCTTTTCCGTTGTATGCTTTAATCTATATACGTATACGTATTATATAAGTATTTAATAAAAGTAAAAAAAAAATGAAGAATTCTAAAGAGAAAACACCGAGCGTTGCTCTCACTACGCCAAACTAATCACAGTAACTGTATATATTTTCTCTGCATTTGCCCCACCAAACCACCACCAACCAACCACAACCTACAACAACAACAACAACTGCAACAACAACAACACCCACGAAACCCACCACCACCACCACCACGACTAACCACACCACGACCACGCGCAACACCACCACGACGCTGCGAACACACCACGTTCTACGTCTACGTCTACGTCTGCGTCTGCGTCCACGTGTGTGTGCGTCTGCGTGCGTGATTGTGTGCGTGTCTGTCTGTGTGTGTGTGTGTGTGCGTGCGTGCGTCTGTGTGCGTGCGGGTGCGTGCGCGTGTGCGCGTGTGTTGTACAACTCGTCGTCGTCATCGCTCTGTAATCGATATCGATAACGCCTCTTGATGTTCGTGCCCATTCGTTGTCAATGTTATCGATACATGCATACCTAAATATGCATATCGAATGTGACCATGGCCCGCCCCCCTTCGCCTACACAACCACTGTGCACACGATCCACGATCCAACACGAACGCGATCCATAGTGCGCTCAGGGACGGGCCGCTTGGCTGGAGCGCGGCCGCCGCTGCAGCGTACAGGAGCAGCAACAGCAACAGGCCACCTGCCACCGACGCTGGGTGAAGCGTAACCGAGTAAGTGCCCAGCCCCCACCGCCTACCCCCACCACACCCACCAAAGCCCCACCCCACCAACAACACGTAGCGAGTGCCAACTAACCAAGCGCTGTGTGTACCCATCATATGTAGATGTATACATATATTTGTAATCCTCTATAAGCCCGTAATAATCACCAGAAATCAACACGAAACGCAACCTGCAACACAATTTCCTGCAAATTCCTCCGGCTATCTAAACTTTCGATGTATCTATCTCATGCACCTTTTGTCCTAATTCTTCTTTATTTTCTCTTTCACTCACTCACTCTAAGCAATGTTCAGCGCATTCGACGCTAGGTGGCGCAGAAACCATTATTATAAAGAAATCCCAAGATATTCCCCCAGTATTCCAAGATATCCCATGAAATCCCGCTCGTACAAGCATTCTTTTCATTTTAACTGCGATTTTCATGTCCCTCAAACATCAAAAAACAAAAAAAAGGAAATAAAAAAAAAGAAAAAAAAAACAAAATATATTTTCTTAAGTTACTTTTAAGTGTCGTTTCCAACAATCAAGTCATGTGCCAAACTAACTGAGAAAGTTTCAAAAGATATGTATGAAAAATTAGAAAGATTTCCATTATCTTATACCATATATAATATGTTTCGAAATATCTCAGTTAATGCAGTACAGCAAACTGTTGGAACCGCTCTCGCTTGCTATTCGCACCGATTGATCTAAAATGTATTCTTCTTTCACCTCCTCCTCCCACCCCCTGCCAGATACAAGATGCCTCGCTGGGCGGCTCCTCGGACGATGAGGACTTTCTGGGCGTGCTACGCGGACCGAGCACCTTTGCGAACGCCTTCCTCTACGTCGGCCTCGGTACCGTCGCCCTGGGCCTGGTCATCGCGTTTGTCGGCACCGGCGAGAAGGGTTTTAAAACTGTGGAGCTAAGACTTATAGGGCCCTCTCTCATAGGCAATGCGATTTCTTAAACATTTTGTTAGTCTTTGCTCTCGTCGCTTCTTACTCAATTGTTCCTTTTCGGTTTTTCTTCTCTCTCTCTCTCTCTTTTCCGCAACAGTACTGGGTCTAATTTGCTGCATTTTACGCATCCTCTTCTGCATCTGCCCATCCCACTGCATCTCATCCAGCAAGAAGACGCGCAAGAAAAATGGCAACAAGATCGATGCGGATCACACGACGTCGCTGCTGCGCAACGAGAGCAAACGCGTCTCGATAGCACGCGGACCCGCCATGCAGGTAAGCGAAAGTACAGTGGGATGCTTGAAGCAAATACTGAAGATTTCAAGATTTCAATATAGATTCATATTCCATCTTTGGAAAGCCTCTCGATCTATTAGCACCAAATAGAGAGTTTTGTTCCAAGGTTACACAGAGTTGGGTTCAATTAGAGCTCTCTCTTTTTTCTTAGGTATACCTTGCCGATCTTAAGATTTCAATTTAGTTTCTTGCCCCATCTTTGGGACAGTTTCTTGAACTACAATGGAATGCATCAAGAAAATATTGAAGTCTCAGCATTTAAATTTAGTTTTTTATTCCATCTATGGGTAATCTCTTGATGTTTCACCACAAAATAGAGAGTTTTTCTCCAAGTGTTGGGTTGAATAAGCACCCTTCTTTTCTCTCAGGTATCCCTTTATTTTCATCCTCTCTCTCCCTCTCTCTCTTGTATTCCAAGTTGAGAGTTGAGTTACAGCTTGGTAAAACTCTTAAGAGCTTTATCTTTGATTAACTAAGGGAGACTTCATCTTTATAATATCTTAAAGTAAAGTTTCAACTTTACAGATTAATCTTGTCATTTCTTAAGAAATTAAAAAGCTTATTAAGATAACTCCTACGACCTTTAGGCACTTTGTGCCTTTCTCTCTCGCCCATTTATTCTTTCTTAAGAATATGTGACACCTCAATGTTAGAACTCAGAGAGCTTTATTTAATATATTCCTTCTGCTATTCTTTCTCTTTTTATGTGAAGTATTATGGGTTTCGATTATAGATTGAGAGAACACCTAAGAACTTAATAGAATATGTGAGTTAAGTTTTACTGAAAGAACTGCGAAGATCCTAATGAACTTGCATCCATTCCCACTCACTCTCCCATTCATTCTTCAGAAGAATCGAGAAGGTTCTACCACAGTTGGCTGGGGTTTCCACAGGATTGAGCTTGGGTTGGGTTGAAAGAGAGCTTTATAAACCTATTCCCACTAACTATCTATTTCTCTCTCTCTCTCTCTTTCTGCTGTGCAGCCAAAATACCCGATCGCCCACAAGCGCAGCCAGAGCAAGATGCTGAACGAGGGCATGGAGGCGCTGCGTCAGATCGCGACCACGTCGCTATTCATGCAGAACGAACAGAAGACCGCAATCAATCGCGTCGTGCCGATCATTAACGAGCCCGAGAGCATGGATCACATGGGCGGTACGTCTGGATATAGAAACATATATGTAATATTTGATCAATCAATTCTTTTGCTGCAGCTGATGCGCCGCTGGAGATGAAGAAGCTGCAGACGGCACTGAATCTTTGCGAGATGAGCGACGAGGAGCGCGAGGAGGATGACGAGCCGCTGCAGCTAGCCAAACGTACAACAGCAACAACAACAACTGCCGTTACGAGTAGTACCACCAAAGCAACAACAGCCACAGCTGCAACAGCAACAGCAACCGCAACTACAACAACAACTCTGAGCACCGTAGATGAGAAACCCAACAGCAGCAGCAGCAAATTGCAGCGACAACGTGTTGCACTGCAGCAGCAACGACAACAGCAGCAGCAACAGCAGCAGCAGCAACAGCTGCAACAGCAGCAGCCACTGCCAGAGCAATCGCAGTCGTTGTCCTCCTCGTCCACAGTGCGAGACTCGCTGGACGGCGTCGTCGTTGTGGAGGAGACATCCCTGATCGATGCGGAGCTGGCTGCACCGCTGCCGAGCAGCTGCAGCACCGGCGCCATACCGCGGCTCAAAAGCAGGCCGGGCATCTCGACGGGTGCCACGCCCAAGACAACGCCCACCACCACCACCGCCAGCAGCAGCAGCAACAGCAACAGCAACAGCAACACTACTGGCAGCGGGCCCAGCAACACGGCTCGCCTGACCAGCTCACAGTCGCATCCGACTAGCTACGATCTGCCTCCGGCGCAGCCGCACACATATTCCGCCGCGGCAACGGTACGTGGTCCGCTGGGCATGACGCTGACCGGTTCCACTTCGGCCTATGCCATGCCACGTACCGCTGCCACGCCCAGCACAACAACGATCAGTCTGCTGCCGCTGCCGGCGCCGCCGCCAAAGCCAACAACAACAACAACAACAACGGCGTCTGTCACGGCCAGCATACCGGGTCAGGTGCCCGATTCCGCATCCACATACTCCGCCTACGCCTCCCACAACGCCGCCTCCGCCTCCGGCATGGCCACCACAAGTCTGAGCATATTGCAGCCGGCATCGCTGTTGCAACAACGTCCGGCAACAGCTGCTGCCGGCGGCACCTTCACGTCGACTGCAGCGGCATCGATCTTTGGCGGCGAGCACAGATCACAGCCGTCATCCGCCGGAGCAATGGGGCGTGGCAGCAGCAGTGCGCTGCTGGCGCCGCCGCCGCAGCCAACCAAATTTGAGCCGGAGCTGGTGCTCAGTCCAGCTAAGCTTGGCCAATAGTAGATGCGACAGTTAGTTACGGTTTTAGTTAGGATTTCATGCAGTCACTACTTAGGTTCCATTGTATGTGTGTGTGTGCGTGAGAGATTATAACAGCGTGCGTGTGCGTGTGTGTGAGTGTGCTAGTGAGTGTGTGTGTGTGTCTCTTTTGAATGTGCCACAAGAAGAAGCTAAGCAAAGAACAAGAACTTAAGAACAAATCTTCTGTAAAAAACAACGCCCAAAAGTCATGTTCTTGGCAACCAAATCGCCACGAATTCGCCTTGAAAATCACCTTCAAAAATTACAAGCAATTTTGTTTGGAATTTTGACTTAATAAGTGATTTTTTTCTATATATACCATATGCTTTATATTTCTTATAAAAGCGAATTTTTGTTTTTTTATTTATTTATTTTTATTTATTTTTATTTTTTTTAGTTATTTAATTATAAATTTTAATCTATTAAATTTTATGTATTATTTGAAAGAGGGAATTATGTTTTATTATATTTATGAGAAATTTTGTTATTTACAATCCAATTTTTATTTTTTTGTACTCCATATATTTTTTAATAAGCAAATTCATGTTAATTTCTTTAATAAATTATCAACGCATTCTTCTGTCAATGCTCAACATGTTCAAAAGTTCTCGCCCCGAATACACCTTTTCCTTTTATTAAAATAATTATATATTATGAGGTTTGTTTAATATATCTACCTACTCCTCAAAAAATCTACTATTATTTTAAACAAATATTTTATTTATTTTATTTATTAGAAGATATTCTTTAGTAAATCAACAATAAGTTTCTTATTCGTCAAATTAGTATGATATGCTCATTTATTAATTGAATTTTAAAATATACCAAGCCCGAAAAATCAAGAACATGACTGAAAAAACGATACTATTGTTAAATCTAATACAAAGCTTTCAGTGTCTACTATTAATTCCCCCCACACACAGCCCTGCGATTATACTGAACTTCTCGAACTGTCAGCATGCAAACCGAAATGTACTATATTCTCCTTATCTTCTAAGTTTCCCGATTCTGTGGCAAATCAAACGGCCAAGTGCTCAGTATAAATTGAAAGAATAAATAAAAACACGAAAAAGCGAAAGAAAGAAAATGTAAAACTTAACGAAAGGAAACGAAACGAAACGAAAGAATTGCCAACCTGCGCTGTCTAACGCTATCCCTAAATTAGTCAGGGTATTATAAAGTTTGTATACCAACATATCGTTAAATAAATATACAACAAATAATAGAGTATTTATAACAATAACAAATGAGAAAACGTTGATCGGATAGCGAGCAGAAACTATCGTCCAATGGTTCGAATCGGTTCGACTCAGTGAAGAGCTACGGTTCAATATATAAGAATTTGCGCATGGGCCTGTATGAGAAGCATACTATATATAACTAACTAATTAGATATGTATTCTGAAATTGAGTGTCGATGTAGTTGAGTAACAACAACAACAAGTGCATAACAACTAACAAATGGCCCAAAACGAGTCTAACAATAAGATAACATAGAAAAGAAATCCCAGAGAAAAAGATAAGCAAAGTCATCGGAAAGTTTGAAAGAGCTGGTTAACTAAGAAATAATACAAGTATAAGATGAACAATGATTCAATTTCTTTCACTTAACACACAATTTAATTTACAATTTATTCGATTTTCGAAATGTTCTTTTCACTTGTTAAGGCACTTTTTAAAGCTACTGCAAATTTCAGATCCGTACAATAAATATGCTGGCTCTTTCAACATGCGAAATACAATAAAAAACAAAATCAATGCAGAGAAATGAAGATATTACAAAAAAAAACGAGTATAAAGTAAATGTTACATTTTGGGCAAATAAAAGAATCTAATTAAACGAACAAAGCGAAAACCAGCTGCAACTAATAGAAATCTAAATAATGATGAACTATATGAATTAGTATGTATGTCAGTATATGTATGTGCAGAATAAAAACAAAAATATATAACGAAAAGTCGATCAAAGTGTTTTCAATAAAGCATGCTCATTTAAATTTTGGCGCCCAATTGTCTCCCAATTGCGTTGATGGACTCACACGCGCAACCAACTTCATGTTGCACGCAAGTTTGAGCTTGGGCACATTTGCGTGATTGCGCTTTTTGCGCGCAGCCAACTTCACGTAATTTCATTTCTCGCGCATTGCGCGCGCAACGTTCTACTGATATGGTCACCTTAGCGAGCATTTGAAATTGTCAACTAATTTAGGGCGTCCCTTTTTCCTAAGCCAAATAAACTATTTAAAAGACTTTTATTATCATATTCATTTATTTCACGTTGTATTTGTTGAAATTTTGTCTTGCCAAAAGGTTTGTTTTCATTTGCATTATCTATATATAAGTATAACGTAGAATAGAAATTTATATGCTAGAGTTGATTGGAGCCATCGGGTTCGATTTACTGTTCGAAAGGGTTGGTGGAGTGGGAAGGGTTTGCTTGTTCAGTCAAGCGGTTAAAAAGGGGATTATGCTTGTCGTATGTAGTATGTAATTTTTTGTTTTTTTTATAAAAAGAGCTACTACAACAATAATATCAGTATCAGTATATATATATAGTTTTTTTTTTGTGTACCCATTACCAAACATTTCAATTAATTCGCATTTTTGTTGTTTTTTGTTTTCTTATCAATTCAGTCTTGCCATGGCCATTGCACATGCCATCATCAAGTCATCCTCATCCTCAAAAATCATTATCGTGTTCAATCATCACTTAATCAGTTCAAAAGTTTACTCAATGTGAATACCTAAAACTTTGGGTTCGGAACAGCTTCCAAAAAGTGCTCGAAGAAGTTAATAGTGTGTGCATACGTACACATACATACGCATGTTATTATATATTGGTATATTTGGTTGCTCTTGTGGGCGTGACTTGACGTTGAAGTTCTACTAATGTTTGAATTGTTAGATTCTAAATTGATTAATTGCCATTTCTAGGGATTAACATAGACACCGAAAACATGAATACTTAATTGTGTTAATGTGTGTGTGAGTGAACAAATCTGTTATAATTTGTCATTATCTTTTGTATATGTATATAGAAATGTATTATTGCTTACTGTGTGCTGCAGCTGCTGCATCGATTATAAATTATATCATCATCCTTATATCGTGTGTATATCGTATCGTATCATATCATAATCATCATCACCTACACTCTTAACTGCTTCAAAAGGCCTACGGGCGGCATATAGGGCGCTAGTTTAGAATATACCAATCGTTTTGCTTTTAGTATTCTTTTGTGCCTTTTCACTTTTTAAAAATCCCTGAAAATTGCTTAGCGCTGCTTATGACATTTTTCGAAAATTGTTTTGTTTTTCTTCGTCTTCGTCTTCTTCTTCGACTTCTCCTTCTTCGTGTTTAGCTAATATTTTATAAATCTTTGATGACATTCAATATGTATTGTATTTTTCACATTAAAGCAAAGTTGTTGATTCATTTTTTAAATGCTCTATGCGCATAGTTTCATATAGACTAGAATATACATATACATATGTACTATATGCTTGATGTATATGTTGTATATATATCTGTCTATCTTTGTGTATAACTGTACTTTAGATGTAGTTATGTATATGTATAATATATCGTATATATAGTGTGCTCTAAAAGCAAATTCAAAACTGCGTTTCTTGAGTTTTAACTACATATTTATAATCATTTCTTTTCTGTTCTCCTCTACACTCCTCTCTTCTTTTCTCTTCTCTTCCTTTCTCTGCTTGTTAGACATTTAATTATCACACCAATTTTATATGCTGGCGGGTAGTTGCTTATATAGATACAATTCTTATGTTTATGTCAACTCTAACCACACACTTTGTATCACCCTTGCGCTACAGTGAAGCCTGACTTATGTGTCTACAAAAAACGTTGAAATGCAATGGCAAAACTCTACAAAGTATATGTAATGTATGTAAGTACGTACAGCAGTAGATACTACATAGATGTTACATCGCGCTTTCGTCGTCCCTCCCTCGCCCTCTCCCCCTCGCTCTATATCTCTCTCTCTCTCTCTCTCTCTATCTATCGTTATCACACTCTCCACTACGAAATGCCTGACAAACACAGAACATCGAAAAAGTTTTACAACTAGTATCATAGCTTTTTTGTGAGTATTGCTTTAGTTTTTTTTACAGGGTTCTCTTCCATACGTTAATCTATTATCATTATCATCATAATATCGAAATACGAATACTATTTTTGCCTCAACTTGATTGTAGCAGCGGTTTGCCTATTAGATTAGGTGAGGAAATAATGTACACAGTCAAAATAAGAAAAACAAAATCCGGAATTCATTTTTGAAATCAAAGTGTTTTTTTTTTGTTGCCGTTGTTTGTATTAGAGACGTTTGTAACAAATCTTAAATAAAAAGTGTGTATCATATATATATATATATATATATACATATATGTATATAGAAATAAGTTGATATTATAAAAAATTAATAAATTCTTTTTGCTACATATTTTTTGTAAAGTAAACGAGAATCGAAAATTGTTTGCATTACGCGCGATCGGCTCACGCCGATGGCCCAGAAAAGTTCGGCATGTTGAACAAACGATTAGTATTCCGAGGACTAGAACATACGATACTATTACATAATGCATATGAGACGGCGCAAACTAGTTTCATAGTGTGGCTCGACGATGTGGTAACTCAGAAGAAAACATGAGAAAACGGACAAACGTAGACAAACTACTATGTAATTGTTTTATCAAGACGAAACATGCCAAACCTATTTGAAAAAAAAATTATATATATATTAAATATTTATATGTATATATACATCATATTCATATATATATACGATATATGTATATATTAAACAGAGCGACAAATACAAGAGATCGTGTAAAAGAGTGGACCACTTTTTTGTTGCTGGCCCTAAAATTTCAAGCTACATATGTTACATAATGACATACTATATTCATATGTATATCTAATTTAAACGTGTATGTATATCAATTATATATCAATTAAGATTTGATTTGACTTGTTGTTGATTGCCTACAAGCTAGTAATACCTTAGGTTTGCGCTAAGATTTCTACACTTTTTTTTATATACTATAATGTATTTTCGTATTTCATATATGTATATTAAATTAAATTTGTATATGTATTTTGTTGTAAGTTGTGTATACAGTTGTATAATATTGCAAGTATCAATTACTCAGTTTGATAATTGTATGCATATGTGTGTGTGTTTGAGAGTGTATTTTGTGTGTTGCCTAAGCCTATCTACAATACAAATTGCTTGTCTTCACTTTTCCTTTGTTTTATCATATAATATTACAATTTGAGTTGTCATTTTCTTTTCTTTTTTTTTGAGAGTGTGTTTAGGGAGGACTGCTGTAGACTTGGGGCTTGGGGAGGGGCGTATTCTAGATTGGGTAAGTTTACAATGTTTCATAAGGTTTATACTAAAAACTACAGTCTATCAAATTAATATATGTAAACGTTTCGAACCCAAACGAGCAAACAAATGAATTAGGTAAGGCTTGATAATACAAAAGAAAATTTGATAAACAATTGTTGATTTTTTCCTTTCTTTTCATGTCATTCAAAAGTTCGCAAATCAACTTGAGAACTTTGTAACAGTTGATAACAATTTTCAGCCCTAAGTTGACAGTAAACTGACAACACACAATATATTATCAAGCTACAATGTTGCCAAGCTATCTGACATGTTCATAAATACTATAGATATATATCATATTCGTCTTCTTCGGTTTCTTCATTCAGTTTTTTGAAAAAATAGAAATGAAAATGGAAAATACAATACAAGATCATTCAATGATGCATTTCCTTAGCAGCATTATTTCACAAGAAAAACATAGTTCGGATTTCTACATATACTATATGTCTGTATGTTCATATATAGAGATTATTTTTCTACTCTTTTCAGCGCTTAAATCATTTTACAGTCATTTCGTTTGGGTTTATGCTTAGTTCATTTCTCAGAGATTTCTCATATAGACATTTTGTTCGCGTTTCGCATTGCTAAAAGTAAAATACCTAGGTTTTAAGTGTACTATATAGACTGTGGAGGATCCTATTCTCTATGTGTGTGTGTATGTATATGATTCGCATATTCAGAATAGACCCTTGGCGCCGGCCAAGCGACGTCGACGCCGAAATCACATAAATCATCATTTGAGCGTATTGTATATGTTATCATTATTTTCACCCGCTAGCTCCACGGTGGTCACATGCTGTGCTCCAGCTCCGCCGACTCCAACTACAGCTCCATTTGCCACATGCCGTTCACCCAGCGCCTCCTCGCCCAGATAGACCGTATGATAACTGATGGCGCTCGTTGCGGGCGTACAGCTGATCTCCACGCGGCTAACTGACTGCGGTCCATTCGGCTGATACTTGAGCGAAGCGTAATCTCCATCGTCGTCGTCGTCGTCGTCATCATCGTCGTGGCGATTGTACTGCAACTGGGTAAGTTGCGTGGCGCCCGAGAAACTATCACAGGTATGTGAGGCGCAAATTTCCGCATAGATATTCTCCTTGGCATAGTCGGCACAGGCGGCGGGCACGAACGACGAGTTATGACCATGCTCGCCCGTCTTTGATTCATCGGGAGCACCATTACCAAGACTGGTCATGACCAGAGAATCGCGCACACTCGAATAGGGCAGATCATCCTCGACCAGAGAGGTTGGCGAGAGCAGTGCCGCGGGCGAGAGCGCAACGAGGCCACCCAACAGCGAGACACCACCGGCAGCACGTCGTCCGGTTATCGGCTCCTTGCCGAGCATCAATTGCTGCTGCTGCGCCTTGAATTGCGCCAGCGAACGCTTCTCGCGTTCCGTTTCGTGCAGCTGCAACTTCTGGGGCAACGAAAAGTGACGCAACTGATGCAAACTCGTCGAAGATTTGCTATACTGACGTGTCTTCACATGGAACTCATTGTACAGCTTTTCGGTAATAAACGATTGTGGCGGCGGCGTCTGATTCTCAACATCCTCCTCGCTGATGGCATCCGAATCACGTGCAGCGCCGACGGCGGCGCCATTTAGCAAATCCGGCGCCGGCTGTCGCTGTTGTCCGTTCAACAATTCAATGTCCTGCAATGACATCGATTTCTGGAGCAGCGTATCCAGCGATTTGGGCATTGAGCTGCGATCGATGCTGGTGGCCAGCGTAGTTGTCTCCGTTTCACTGTGCAGCGATTGTGTATCGGATTGCACAGTTGATATCTGTGTGAGATTGCCACCGAAACGTTCCTGCAGCAGCTTGGACATGTCTGTGTAACGTTCCATGCTCATGCGTTTCGCCTGCAACTGCTCCGCAGTTTCTGTCTCCTTAGGCTGCTCCTCCTCCAGCTGCTGCTGCTGCTGTTGCTGCTGCTGCTGCTGCGACGACTGTTTGCGAAACCATTTCTTTTTGGTTGACTGAAACACCTTCATGCGTTCCGTGATGCGATTGCTGCTTGGTGTCGTTGCCGACGACGTTGAGCTTTCATTTTGCTGCGCCTGCGCCTGCGCCTGTGCCTGTGCCTGAGCCTGAGCTTGCTCCAACTGCTCCAGATCGGATTTACTAAGAAATATGATCGAATCTTCCTTCTCGTGTGCCGAATTTGTTGGCACCGATGACGCCGCAACTGCTGCGGTCGAGGCTGATACCGTCATGCTGCTCTTCTCGCGTCGCAACAGTTTGGGCAAATGCAGCGGCTTGAGAATCTTAAGTCCTTCACGTGTCTTGCTGCCCGAACGTTCTGCACGCTGCATCAATTCGATCTCGACCAATTTTAGAAACTGATCGCAATTGAATTGACAAAATTTCAACATATTCTGCACATGCGAATTGGCCAACATACGCTGCTCCGTATCGAAGCCGAGCAGACACTTGGTCAACTGCATTTCGCGACTGAGATAGAGCTTGCGCAGTGGTCCAACCGGTGCGGTAGGCGGTACTGCGGCATCGGGCAACTCCTCGATGGGACAACCAATGATCACGTCCTCCTTGCTCACCTGACTAATACACAATTGTTCGGGTATTTCCACACCCGGCGGTCCCGAGATGTATCGCAACATAAGCGGCAACTGCTTGGCAGCTGCAACAAGTGCACCCAAACGATGCACACAATCCGGATTGAGTTTACGCTGTGCATCGCCTCCGAGTTTCTGCAATAGTTGCGGTATTCCCGGCTCAATCTCATAGAATTTGCCCTTGGTCGAGAGCGGCACATACATGACCTGTCGCTGCTCGTTCAGCAGCTGCGCATAGCGTCCCTTCTCCTTGTCGCGACCGAGTCCAACACCGGTCACATGTGACGGTTTGCCGGATTGCTGTAGCGCTTGTCCCCCCGACAGATTGCCCGATTCCTGTTTGCCATCCTCGAAGACGGCAAGTAGACGAAACACCTGACCACCGCGAGCTGTGGTCTTCACATATTGCGGACGATTCTTGACGGGCAGACAACCCTCGTGACTGGGACTTTGTGCACCAGCAGCGCCGCCACCACCGACCGATCCACTGGGCGTCGATTCACTAAACGCCGGCATATTGTCCACCGAGGCGAACTTGTAGACACGCTCACGTACCAATTGCATCAGTGAGCCATAATGCGTGGCCATGGGCAAACCCTTCTCGTTGAGTAGCGAAAAGTAGCCTGCAACAAAGGGAGGGAAAGAGAGAGCGAGATGTGTGTGAGTGAGAGAAGATTCGATTGCCTCAGCTAATTACATAATAGTTTCGACTTTTTTTTTTTTGTTTTTCGTTTTTTTTTTTTGCACTTTTGCCGCCTGTGAAAAGTCACATGCGACCAACAATGGGCGAGGCTTACACAATATTCCAGATGAGCAATTGTTGTGTCGCTCCATCCATGTGTCTGTTTGTCTGCCTGTCTGTCTGTTTGTCTGCCTGTCTGCCTGTCTGTCTGTTTGTCTGCCTGTCTGTCTGTTTGCCCGTCTGTCTGCCTGCCTGTCTGCCTGCCCGTCTGCCTGTCTGCCACGAAACTGCTCATATCGTGGCCCACTTGAATAGCCTCAGTAAATACCGAAAAATTCGCTACATTTAATGAATAAGCCTGGCGAATGCAACTAGTTAAGCACCTCAATTAGCTAATTGCCCTCCAGAGAGCTCGTTCTATCGCTCAAAATAAACGTCAATAAATGCTATTTGTCATATACAACTAACCAGCTTAAATAGGAATCGCTGTGCTTTGCTTTAGACTCGTGCTAACTAGTCGAATATTTACGTATATATTAAGCTCGTTCTAGAGATCAGTCGATCAGTTGACGCTGCTTGTGTAAGAGTTGTTAATACAACGTATTTCAGAAAACGCAAGTGTATTAACATTCGGCTAACATTTGTTCTAATCAAATCTAAATCGAGTATAACACAAATTAAATCAATATATGATTGACACAGCATCGAATACGCTTAATCAAAATGTAAAAGACGCATGTTTTAATGATTCCGATGAAAAAACACCGAATAACTTTTTGACGCATCTTTTTATTATGCGGCGTGAATGTGATATGAATGTTTAAATGACGCACGATTTAAGTTAACTGTTATCTGATTGTATTCTTGATTAGTTTGACTTTTGTGAAATGCATTATATTTCAAGTATTGCACAATGGGCAAAAAGTCGTTTTGTTAATGCATATTTGGAACTATTGTTCTTCTATATTCTATATATAAAATTACATAATAATGGTAATTAGTAAAAGGTAATTAGTAATAATTTTGAGTAGTGAAAAATTCAATTTGGCAGTTTTTACTGTTAGCTATACTACAATAGTACTCACTAAATCTACAATCTATACTAGATAAGTTTACTCGATTTTGTCTCTTTTGTAACACATTGTTATTCATTTACCTACCTTATCTTCACTATATCCTATATACATGCATATTTGCATGCACTATCTCATTTATCGATCGCACCTTAGCTTTGACACGCAGTTCTTTCTACTATATACGATAAACAAAGCTTACAATGTCTATAATATATTCATTTCTATTCAATGGGCCATCACGAACGAAGCTTTTCTTTATCTTTTTAATTCTTGTGCAACTTGAATTGTGACTGAACTGAATATGAATCATGCGAATGAATCAGCTTGAATAATTTTAAAACAACACACACAGAATGGCACCCTGGAGAGATGATAACAAGGTTTTTCCTATTTCTTAAATAAACGCAACATTCCGTCAATTGAAGAATACATAAGCAAGCGGCACCGCGTCTTAAATGGAATCTTTGGAAGCCTCGACTCACCTGGAAACTCCTGTGGTATAAGCACCGTTTTCTTGCGCTGCGATGCCTGCGATTTGGCATTGTAACCATGATAGATTTGACGCTGTATCACCATTCTATAGAGCAGAAAGAGCTCATCGTGTCCGGGAGCTGAATTACTACTATGATGATTGCCACTGCCGCCACTTGACGACGACGTGGTGCCAGTGCCCCCGTCGGGGTTGTTATTGCTCGAGTACTGTTGCTTTGCGCCCGCCGACGAACTGCTCGAGGCAGCTGTGGATGAGCCATGTGATGAACTGGACTGTAGTGTCTCATTGGAGCTCTTACTGGTATACGAAATGCGCACAATGCGCGGCAATGAATGCCGTTCCAGAAATACATCGGCGGGCAGGGGTTCCTAATGTCAAGAGGGGGGAAAAGAGATTATTGAAATTTGTGTTTTGGGCTGAAGGGATTCAAAACTCACCTCACTGCTGCTGCTGCTACTCAGCTTCGATTGCTTACTATCACCGGTGGAGTAATCCCCACTGCCATTCAATCCGCCACAGAAACCATTGTAGCTGCTGTAGCCATTGCTGCTGGTGCAGCCACCGGTACCGCCCGCTGCCGCAGCCCCTCCACCACCGCCCAAGCCGTAGCTGCCGTTGGCACTATTGCGTTGTCGTCGCGCCAAGCGTTGCTTCAGCTCGATCTCGTTGCGACGCATCAGACGCGCATTCTCAAAGTCCGCCACGGAGAACATGTTGGAGCCGGTGTCGTGGGAGTTGTAGCGACGCAGTTTGGGCTTGCGGGCCTCGGCACCAGCGGCCACCAGGTGATGTGCGCCAGGTGGGACACCTGTAAACAAACAAGAAAAAAAGACAGGTAGGCAGTGTGCATTAGTAATATACAAAAAAAAACACTCATATATAATTACAACTGCAGGCAAGTATGGGTGAATATTATATCTATAGATATAGGGGCAAATCGCACACAAACCGCGACACACACACGCACACACACACACACACTGGGGCACAGCAAGAAGTGCACAGTAAACGCAAAAGGCAAACAGTTGAATTCAAACTGTTGCTAAGCGCAGAAAATGTTCAAACCAAACCACGCGATTGCACAGTGGTCGAATGCAACACAATATGCAGGTAAAATTTAATTGACAGCTGTGTGTGTGGGTGAAACTCAATTAGCAATGCTATTTATAATGTATTAGAGGAAGCTACGTATTTACATAGCACATATCTATATAATATACTCTACAAAATTTATAATCAAGATTTAAAAAGAAATTATCCAATTCTAATTACATTCATACAGAGTGAATTCATAATGATACCTCCACATATATCTTATTAATACGATTTCAATTCTTTGTGATTTTTTTCTTGCAAAGATTTCACAATACACTTCTACAAAAAACACTATGAGTTACAAAACCAATGACAGCAAAACTAGAGCTTGTCGTCAGTGTGTTTATCGTGCTATTGGGCATTCTGATTGTATGTAATTTCACAAGTTTCTTATGTTTCTCGGAATTTTTTCTCATTCTGCTACAATAAATCACAGTACACTGAAATCAAATTTGAGCATTTCATTTCAATGCTGTTGCCAACTGAGAGAAAGCGATGTACATACATATATATGTATGATTGGAATAAATGTCGTAATTTCGTTAATCAACTAAACAAATCAAAGCTAACAATTATTGTTAATAAATGCATGAAACACAACTAGATAACCATTTAGGGAGATTTCAGCTAATAACAAAATGGATTTATTATCATTTAGTTAAATTAAATATTCAATCTCCATAAATAAACTCAGTTGATGTTCTGCCATAATTGGATTAAACAGATTCGCACACATTATGATGATATCGTAAATTTGACAAGAAATTTCAAGATATGAATAATATTAACAACATATTTAGCAAATCATTTGGGATGCAGATATACAATTTTAGTAGTTTTCTATTGTTTCTCCTATTCGTGTATCGCAATAATCTTTTGTAAACAGAACAAAGTCCGTTCATTCATTGTATTCATCTTAGTGTGAACGAACTTTCTACGAAACCAGATATGTGGGTTCTATGACGAATTATGAAGTGTATACCACAGAGATAACATATAAATAAATATGTGCATGTGAAATAAAAAAGTACGTGACTTTTCGCATTCCCCATAAATATCGAATATATTTCAATTATTTGTCTTAAATCATAACGTGAAAAATTCAAAAATCTGTTCACGGTATTTATACAATTATTCGAGCATTCACCCAAAAATAATCGAAAGTCGAAAATTGCTGCTGCACATCGTCCAAATAAAACCGAAAATCAATTTACATGCACACGTTATACACTATTAGTGTGTGTATAATTGATGGCTTTATTTAACACACAAGTCACCGAATGTGAGCGAGAAATCGAAAAAAAAAAATGGGATAGGTTATTTAATAGTGTGCAAATCGGTTGGCAGAAATCAGTTCATACAGCAGCAATTAGACATTGTTGGTTAATTAAATGGGTTGTCTGTCTGTGTGTCTGTTGGCAACTCTGTGCAATGAATTTGAATTCTCAGTGTTGGAGAAATTCGTTAAAATTTAACAACACATACATACATACGTATAGTATATTTCAATTATTCGGTAATTCGTTGATTTTTTTTAATCTTTTTTGCCATTTTGCGCAATAAAACAGTTTGAACTGAATAAAGAGTATTTTTTCGGTCACTGCTATACTATATTCTCTTGATTTCCATAGTATTTATGTTGAAATTAATGTTGCTTTTTACCGGTTTTCAGATTTCGTTTTTGGATTCAATTCAACACCAACACTTATTTCTTTTCATATTCTTTTCGCCTGCAGTATTTATCTTGGGATTTATCTTTCGCCTTGTCAAGCATTAAATTATTTCCTCTTCTTAATTTATCGTATATTTCCTCAGGTGCGCAAGTACTCGAGCTGTTCTATTTATACCCTATTACCGCTTCAACTACAGGGACTGCAATTGTTCAACACACAAACATATGATACGACAACTACACATGCACACACACATGTATGATTTCATAGTCTAAAAAGTGCTCAAACTCA
The DNA here is from genome assembly GCA_018151445.1 of Zaprionus inermis. Lineage (NCBI taxonomy): Eukaryota > Metazoa > Arthropoda > Insecta > Diptera > Drosophilidae > Zaprionus > Zaprionus inermis. The sequence continues at coordinate 4,340,111 of JAECXD010001696.1, forward strand.
ATTAAAGTTTGATATCTTGCGATTTTGATTGCTTATTGTTCGATTGCGACCCATTGTCTGATGACAGACGTTGTTGTTGTAGTTGGTTTATAGGTCGGTCAAGCTATTACTCACTTTAATTGCGCACATTTGGCTTAATTTTTGTTGTATAGAGTATATTTATTAATCACATGTGACGACGCGCTGCAGGCGAACGCAACGCAGCGCAAAATCAAAGCGAAATTATTGGACAATAAAAAAAAGAGGCAGAAGCACACAAAAAAAAAACTAAACGTTTTGAAATTGCGCTTATCTTTGTGAAATATCAATTGCAACAACAATTGTGCCAAATGTGCTGAGGCTTTCGGGTGGGCGACGACGAGGGTGGACGACGCTCTGCGCGTTGTCGTCACGTTTTGTGAAATTACGCGAAGCGAGCGACGCGCGCGCGTTGTACGAAGACACAGGCACACACAGAGAGAGAGAGAGTGTGATGAAGAGAGCGGCGCGGCGCAAATGCAATCGAAAGCAGTAGCAGCAACTACAACAACAACAACCACCCCATGCAAGCAAGTAATGAGCTTTTGCTCAAACAAATCTACACAAACGCAAACTTTATGTCTCTGCCTTGTTCGCTCACACACACACTCACACGCTGCGCCTCTGCGCTCTCTTCCTCTCTGAACTCTCACTAATGCTCGCGCGTGCCTTGGCTTTGCATTGCAGTACAACCGAATTGTGTACATACTTATTTACATACACATGTGATGTGATTATTTACACACACACATATACACACGCATGTACACACAATATAGATTCGTAAATCTTTTTAGTACCCACTGCAACCCCTTCCATCGCCGTTGCTTTTACTTACCGTTACAGACTGCAGCGCTGTTGCCAGGCGCGCCCTGCGCTACTGCAGCTGCCACACCTCCGCCTCCAATCGCTGTTGCTCCAGTGCCACTGATTGCTCCAGCAGTGGGTGGCGCCGCTGCACTCGCCGCCGCTGCAGCTGCCATGTGCGGACTGCTCTTCACCAGCCAATTGGCCAGATGACGTTGACGCTCGAATTCAATGTTGGTTCGCTGCATTTTTCTTGTTTTTATGTGTTTTTTTTTATCGTTATTTTAACTAATCAAATATGTATTTGTTGCGTTTAATTTGTTTCGCTGTCTCGATTATTGTTGTTGTTTTTTTTTCTGCGTACACGACGACTGCGTCGACAGCAACGGCGCGTTGCCGTCGTTATTAACTACCGTGCGCACTGAGCGTCTCGCGTTGTCAACTGTCAAAAGCTTACTAATACTGAGCGTAACGTAACCAAAGTACAGATCGCCCACCACGCTCCCAGGCGCGCGTCGTCGTTGTCGCTGCTGCTGCCGTTGCTGCTGCTGTAACGAGTGGATGAGAGCAAAAATGAGAGAAAAGTTTACATAAGTGAGCACGCAAAAGTATAGCAACAACAACAATGTCGAAATTTGCACTGCAAAAGTGAATAAAAATGATGTTGATGTTCGCAGAGAGAGGGAGAGTGTGTGAGCGCAACTGAGAGAATGAGTGAGAGCAAGAGAAGCGAATGAACGAGTTGATTGTTTGTTTCAGCGTGTGTTTGAGTGTTCGCTGTGCATAAATTCTGCGTAACTCTGGCAATGATGACGACGACGACGACGACGTTATCACCCAGCTGCGATTGAAATTCTCTCGTCTCGTGCTGCTTCGTTGGCTCGCTCAATGTCGTCCCGCACCTTAATTGTTAAGAGTCCCTCTCGCATGCCTCGCTCGCACCAGCCCTCCTCGCACGTCCCGCAAGCTCAGCAATCAATTCACTCGGGCGAGCCAGAACGTCTGGCAGCGCAACGACCGCGCGTCATCTTCAAACGAAATGCGACAATGTGTGCGGCGACGGCGAGCGCGGCGGCAGTGGCAGCGCGGGCGTGACTGTGTCAGGCCTGACGTGCGGTCCAACTAATACATGCACATACATGTATGTAGCACTATATACCCGCACACATATATTATTTCTATTGCTTTGGTTTCTGTTTTTATATTCTTTCTTAGAAAGGGTCTCATAATTTTGTCATAATTTTGGCAAAGCAGCGAAAACGGCGAAAAGCCAAAAGAAACACTGACACACACACACACACACAGATTCGTTATTTTGTACATACAATGTGGTACAATACATATGCATGTACTTGTTCCGCATGACGCGTTGAATTAAGTGATCTGGCGATTCGTATGCCCAATACGTCCGTATATTCCGAGTCTGTTGCCAAGCGAACGTTTTATTAGAGCAATTAAATTGGATTGTATCACAAAAAGTGCTATACTGAAATTGTCGGGATTATCGAATCAACTATGTACATTCATATGTACATGGCTGAAATACACAAATAGTACACTGTACATTGTATCTGTTTTTGTTGAATTTTGGTCCTTAGCTGCAACGCGACTTGACGAAGCTTTACGGCAATTTTGTTGTCGCTATTTTTGCATTGGGCAAAATGACCAAAAATATACTTGAAAATGCTTGAGAGCTTCCACTTTGGCAGCAAATCGAAATAAGTACAATTCAATTTCTGGGCACGGCACGCGATGCATATTTTCGATTTTGTTTGACGCACGATTGCAGTGCCTAGTACACATGGTTCAATGTGTGCGATCTGTGTGTTTGTGTATGGCAAACAGCTGTTCGAGATAAATACCATATACATGTACACCCATCGACATTTTGCTGTCAGAACTGGCGTTTTTCTGCTGCGCAGAATACAATGTATTCCATCCCGCTCATACGCTCGTGTCTTCATAAAAAGCTTCAATTAAAGAAATAAGAGCATGTATCATCCCTGCTTAATTAATGCATAGTAGTGTATAGTGTTGCCACAGAGCTTACGCAAAGTTGAAAACGATAAAACAAAACAAAAAAAACAGCTGTTCTTGTTTGCATTTAGATTTGTATACCACAGTAAAATAGTACTTTATAGCAATAATTTCGCTCTACTTTGTTTATTTATTTTTTTTGGGAGAAACATCTGTTTTTTAGTGCTTAGCGACCACCTGATGTTACAGCAAATGCTGTCACATCAAGCAAGTACTATATGATATCATCGTAAAAAAATTGAGTCACAACTCTCTAGAGTTATATGAGGTTTACTTATTATAAGCACATTTCTAAAACGACTTTTTATTTGAGAAAGTGTATAAACAGTTCGATGTGCATAGAGCATAGATAATCAAAATGCATAAAATTAAATATTATTGTTTCTCTGAATACGGAAATCAATTTAAACTAGAAATCGGCAGCTATTATGCTATTTCACATACCCTTTACCTACGGCCAATAAATGAATCACAAGGTGTGTGTGCCGAAATCGAGGCGACTGATTATAGATAATTATATATGGATGTTTTTGTATTATTATAAATATAGGTGGGGGAGTTTCATGCCATTGCCGTCAAGTACACGTGAAGTGTGTCTCAAAAGGGTATTAACGCCGCGACGCAACAAGGTTGTCGACTTTCTGCTCGTACTTTTCATAGTGCGCTGTGAACACGCACGCAAATTTGCAATTAATTTGTACACATATTAAAAACATGTTTGTGCATAGACCACAGTGCTTTTAACGGCGCTAAATCGCCAATAAATTCACGCATACACAATATTATGTATTATATACTCTCTGGCCACCATGTACCTAAGAGTTCTGCCAGTGTACCTGCTCTCCGTTACGTTTAAGCTCAAAGCTTACGTAGCGTTTGCACTTTGAGTGTGAGTTAGAAAGCGAGCAGCTTTCGTCAGTTTGCGATATCTGCCGCAGCAGGCAGAGCATTTGGTTTTCGTCTTGCTGTTGTTAGCGCTTCGCCCTCTACCTTTCATTAGTAACGTTGTTTTTTTTTGCTTACGCTTTGTCAACTGCTTCGGCTTGGGCTAATGAGCATCGGCTATTCCCGAGCGCCTCAGGTGTTTCCCCCCGGCGTGTGACGCATGTAGCGCGGCTTGGAGGAGGAGGCACGGTGTATTGTAGTAGGTCTTGTGTGGCGTTCGTGTCGGTGTCGGTGTTTTTGTTGTCACTGTTTCTGCTGTCGTTGGTGTTGGGTTCGGTGTTCTATTGCCATTGTCTATGTGTGTAGTGTATGTTTTCTGTAGTTTTGTTAAATTCATTTCCATGCGTAGCCGTTGCTGTCGGCTCCGTCAGCCTGTCAGCTGTCGCCGCTCTTTTGATGAATCACAGGCCTGGCCAAACAGCTCTAAAAATACTTGGGTAGACGCACACACTCGCACAGTTCAAGCAAATGCAAAATTCATGGCCGTCGGTCCGTGGAATGCGGTGAAGGCGGCGACAAAACGCTGCCAAATGAGCTAACCAAAGATGAAAGGGGAAGAATGAGAGCGCGGGTCTAGCGTGCGGCGATAGAGAGATGTGCATAGTTCAAGCGGCGCTTGTGCTACGCAAATATTTGAAATCTGTTGCCAGGCGGCGTTAGCGTTAGCGGGCGGCGGTTACGGTTTGTGACTCAGAAAAAAGCAGCGGCGTCAGGTGGCAACACAGTTTGGACATTTGGGCAGCAAGACTGCAGGGAAATTTTTAAATTTGCCTGCAATCGGTCACATCATAGACGAATAAAACCTATTAAGACATTGCAATTTTAAGTTTCGATAAAAACACAATTTTGAAAACTGTAATGCGTCATTTTTTTTTATTCCCTTAATAGTTTTTATAGGTTTTATTTGTATATGGATGACATAGCAAACATAAATCGACTATTGCAACTGCGCAACGATCGACGATTTATCACTGAGTTGTTATCGATAGATAAACCGACACAAATTACACTATTAACTAAAAAACTCGTTAATAACTATTTTGGTTTAAAGTTCGACATTATCATGACTGACGATAGCAGCGCCACAACACATGTGCGTTAATTAACAATAAAAAACTAAAATTAATTTGAATATTTGCGTATAAATTATGGCAATTAAGTCAATTATGCGAAACAAATAAGCACGAGCGAGGTGTGCTCCAACCTATTGTGGAAAGGTAGAGTTATAATTAAGTAAACATATTTTTTTCTTGCGCTATCTGAGCCGTTGCAGCTAATTAAATGTCTCTTGGATCATTGCGGTGTGCGCGCATATTGCGGTGAGTGACTGTGGCCTAGACGAAAGCTTCTTAAGACGTGGCTTAAATGGGCTCGTCGTCTGCGGCCGGTAGCCCCTCGTGGTGCAGCCAACCGGCGGTCGCAGTGCGGGGCATGTTATTGCATTCATGTGCAACTAATCGACGCATGCAGGTTTATTGGTTTCGGGCTGGGGGCATCGATGTGGAGTGTGGTGGTGCGGCGGTGCCTCGAAGCGGGGCTTGCGGTGCGGTGGCAATTACGTCGCTTTTGCATTTCGCATTTGATGATGTGGTCAGCCAGGCAGCCAGCCATCTAGCCAGGCAGGCAGCCAGAGCCACAGCTTGGCCATGCGGTTGCAAATGCGCCGTTAGAGCGACGAGACGAGGCGAGACCGCAGCACAGTGGGCAAAAATGGTGCTTAACAAGTGCATTTCATGAGCAAATTAAATTCAACTTTAAATATATTAAACAATTAGACAAGTAGCTAAAATCGATTTCTTATCGATAAACATGCAAGCAATTAAATTTATTTAAATATCGATTTACATACGCAAAATGCAACTTATTTGCATATAAAAAAAAGTATTGTATATTACATCACTGCGAATTGCACCACGGTGCAGCGGCGAGAACAGCATGTGGTCACCTGGCAGCACACACACACACTCGCGCGCGCACACACACACACATACACGAGTATATAGCAGAATGCATAGTTGGGATCTGGCACGGCGCACGGCACGGAATGGAATGGGTAAATAGACAGGGAAATGGGCTGGGACTGGGACTGGGAATGGCGAATGAAATGGGAATGGGAAACGGGCGAGTATACTCACTTATATGCAATATGGCCGTAACTTTGCATGTTTATGTACTAAACGCATTAAACGATGGACAATTATTTATTAAACAAGCAATGTAAAGGAGACTAATAGAGAGAATAACAGATAGCCGGACGACAGATGGGTTGAAGACAGGGCAGAGATGACGACGACGACCAGGGCCAGTGCCAGTGAGTTGAGTACAAAGCGAATGACAAGCGAACGGATGATGATGAATGATGGATGATAATGGGGGCGAGAAAGGAAATGCGAATTGTTCGAGCTGAACTTGAAGTGGGATCTTTTTCTTTTTCTTATTTTTTTCCATTTTGCCCATTTGACAGCAACATGATGAATGCTTCGACTTAGGATTATTAATCAATGCGAGAGAGTTATGAGATATTTTCGATAATTGTGCGAGCATGTGATAGAAATATGTACCATGCGACAATAATGATAACCAATCAATCCGTATCTAATTCGTCGTGAAATTAAGGCGTAATTAGTGCGCAAGTTCTGCAGAGTTGCTAAATACGATAACGATAGTTTGCGATAGTTGAAGCGATTTGGAATCGAATATGTATCGCATAGTTTGTCACTTTTAATTCAACTAGTTTGTAGGTCTACGAATATTTTTGTTTTTTCTTTAAATCATATAAATAAATACATAGATTAACATACTATTTTTATGAAACCATGACAAATCAACATGAAATTCCTGATGCATTGTTCAAAATGGTATATCAGCATGATATTTTTGAACAGATTTGGCCAAAAATGTGTGATAATGAAATTATTGGCAAGAAGTTGATGGAGCTTTATGAGCAGGCAAAGAAATACAATGAAAATTATCTCGATCGCGTAAGTAATGAAATTTTAATAATAATAATACAAGAATTTCTCAAACAATACTGTATCTGTCATAGGTAAACGAGTTCATACGGACTCTGGAAAAAGATAGCAGTTCCTATAAGATCGGAAAGAATCAGAAAATCATGATGCACAATGCTCTAAACACGTTGCTCACGGAAGGTTTACACAAATTGTACGAATTCAATCCGAATGAGAAAATACATTTAGTAACTTTGGAAAAACAGCCCGAGAATAGGGCGCAAATTGTGCAAGTTCGTGATGTACGCAAGCCGCAGTGCATGCTATGGGATTTGGTGGCAAAACCGACGGCTATGGATCTGGTACATCTGGAGATAATAAAGGCCAATATGGCCTTGAATAAGGAATATCCCATTCCGCGTTTGGTTATCAATAAGAATTATTCCAGACAATCGAAGCGGTTCTCTCGATTTAAACTAAAAATGTTTCTTATTATTTCTCTACTTATATTATTATTTATCGCAATGTTAGTTCTATATTTTCGTTATTTTGCGCAATCGAGAATCGAGAAACCAAGGAAAACATTTTCTAAGAAAATGTTGGAGATACTTTCCGTAATATTTCTGTTTTAGACCAAATTTTTCTTCAAATAAAAGCATAATAATTTTAATGGAAGTGCATTTTAAGAAGGAGAGAGAGTTTCTCAAACAAACTCGACTCGAATGACATTTCAAATAAAGCAAAGAAATGCATTTTAATGGGGTTCGCGCGGGCGGGGGCGTCGGGGGTCGTCAGTTAATGCTTTATAGCGCCTGCTACGCCTCTGGAAAAGTTGCGACTTGGTAAACCAAACTTTGTTGAGAGTTGAGTTGAGCTGGGAAATGCGAATAGGGAATGGTGCAATGGGAATGAATAAAGGGTTTGACGGGGTGCTACGAATCGTGGAGTTTCGGGGAGCTGGGCGGGTGGGGCGTGAAACGTGGCTGTCTGTGGCGCCGGCAGCTGCTCGCTATCTGCAGCTGCGATTTATTAACAGTTAGCTGCCGTTGTTATTTTAGTTGTAGTTGTTGATGTTGTTGTTGCATTTCGCAGCTAGCCGAAAATTTATGGCCTGCAGCCACATGATGAATGATTCTGATAATAATATTTTGTTATTGCTTTCCTTGCCTTGCAATTGGGAATGGGGTATTCATTGTGTTTCCAAAATGTTGTATACCCTACGTAAAAAGGGTATTGCAGGTGCAGCATTACAAAAATACGGGTATACTATATCGTATCATACTTAGCTTAGGGTATTTCAGCTTCGACATGCCCAAGTGAAATGTTCTCTCTGAGTTTTATATATTTTTTTTTTTTTTTTTTTTTTTTTTTGGGTAAATCACCAAGGAGCCATGACTTTAGACCTTGTCCGCAACTACTGGCGAAAAAGGCGTGGAACGAGGCGGAAGGAGAGAGACAGAGAGAGAGAGGAAGAAGAAGCTGCTAGTTGTCTCCTGCTGTTAACCCGAGCAATTTTTGGCGGACTTAAGTAAGCAAAAACCCGCGTAATAAACTAAAGGCAGCCATACGACATTTTTGGCAAACTGCACAAATAATTTAAAGTACGAGAAAAACTTACGCAAGAAATATATAGATAACATTTAAAACCAACAGTAAATTTTAAATATTTTATCCAGCTAAGGTTTTAGAAAAATACTAAAAACTATCTTATTTATGACTATATTATCTTGCATAACCTATTTGTGAGTTAAACGATTGTATTGAAACTTTGAGCATAGTTTCATATTGTATTCAGCTATAAGTATAGCAAATACATAAAATTGTAACTCAAATACTTTGCCTAATAATCGCATTTTAAGACTTGTTAAGGTAGTGGGCGAGATATATAATATTTTAAATAAAATCCAGCTACGTATGGCTGACATAAAACCTATTGTCAAATTTGAGTTCTTTAGCTTTTTTGATAGCAGAGATCTCAGCATTCGTACATACACATTCGCAGTTCGATAATAAATATCATCGATTTGGCACTCTCGTGCAAACATTTAAACCGATTAAGTACTTAAGAGCATTTCAGCTCGTATGGCAAGTTCTCGACTTTGATGTATTTCGAGACTTTTAATGAGTTTTTGGCCAGCAACACGTTCTGATCGTACATAACTCGCACAATTTTGGGGGGAGTTGATATTGTATTTAAGGAATTTGCTGGCCACGTTTCGCGGATATCTTCTAACGTTTCTCATTTCGCATACCGCGGCATTTCGACTATTTGAACGATTTGTTTATGGAAAATTAATGACTACCGCAGCTAATCTAATTTCTCCATAAAACAAATAGAACCAGATGGCGGATGATAACTAATCCGGCCGCAAGGCAACGGGGGCGTGGCAGCTTGAAACACGTTAAAGCACAAACCAAAGCGACAAACAAACAAACACCGAAGAATTTTTGACAAATTTATGATGATGGAATTTTAAGTGATTTTTAACGAGCGAGGGTGGGATAAGAGACTACTGTAGATACATGTGTATCTAGAAGATACACTGAGCATCTGAAATTGTAGTAGTTGTTGTTGTTGTTGTTGCTGTTGCGCCGTTCTAATAAAAGCCAAATTGCTTTGCTTAAATAAACAACAACAAAAGTTGCGCGCAGCACAAAGGGCTGCAGTCAGGTGCAGCTGCTGCGGTATAGAGTTTTTAGGGCGAGAAGGGTGGTGGAGTGGTTGGGGGAAAGGGGAGAACTTAAAAGAGCAGCGAACATTTATGAATTTATGTTGACTGCACCCACACATACACACGCACACACACACGCAAAAATTCCAACAAAAGGCCCATTTAGTTCACAGATGCCAAATTGCGGCCCCGCCACCCAACTCTTTCTCTCCCTCTCACTCTCGCTTCCTACCTCTCTTGCCCTATACAGCGCTGCTGGCTTGAAGCGCCACCTGTGCGTCCAACTGTAAAATTTATTGATTCGAGCAAATAGGTTCCGTCCACGAACGAGTAAGAACGTCGACTCCCGTGGCAAGCTATAATTAGAGAGCTCTCAGTCCATAAACCAGGTTGCCAGCTCAGTCGGCGGATACCCTGCAGTAGGACTGGGGTTTGCTTTTTCCAAACCAAATGATTTAAGATTTCGACTTTATATACATTCTTTATATACATACATATTATATATGTATTTAATATACACTGTTTTTATACCCTATATTATTATTAACTATCTGCTAGATTTTCTATATTATTTATAAATTGCAATCTACTCTGTTTTCCCTATAATCATTGAAATATACCAGTACAGTGTTTTAAAAAACTTAGCTCAACACTTCCTTATGCTATATCTAGCTATTATAAATTCAAATTTCGACTTATTCAAGCCTAATCAAGCTTCTTTTTCAGTAAACCAATAAAGTATTTCTACAAACAACTAATATAACTCAAAATTTATAACTTACTGTACATACTTTTTATTTAAGTTCAAATAACTTAGCTATACATTGATTTTATTCCATCTATATTTTATTTATACTCTATAATATTATTATCTTTCGTTAGAAAACTCAGCTATTCGCTTTGGCCGAACCTTTCTTTTCTTTCCAAGCGGTACAGGGCATTGAAAGCGAGCGCAACAATTTTTTCATACTATTCTACTACTAGTATATCTAAATCTGAATCGACCCACGCAAGGAGGCTTCTCTTTCATGCGGCTGATTGACATGCATTCTCATTGAATTATTAATTACGTAATGCGAAACCAATCAGCTGCAATTTGCATATGCAATGAGCCTCACACTCGCGTTCCTCAGGCTAATTACGGGACAAGAGCAGCTCGTCCCTACACTCATCCGTGTGGGTGTGCACCGTTTTCCCCATTCGTTCCTCAAATTATCAATGGAAAATTTCACAAATTTGCATTAAATATTCGCGATAATACACTTGCTGGATATATATATATAGCGAAGAGAATTCTGAAGAAGGCGTCGCGATTTCTTGTGCAATTGCAGCAATAGAAGTAATACGCATTTCGATTGCTTTTAACTGGATTTTAGTTTATCTAGAAGTGCTATGTTTATATTTTAATGGGTTCTAGGAATTTCAATTGTATGGAGTGCTTTATGATGTGTATAAAGTCTAGTTAAAGATTCATTGCGAACCCATTCAATTTTAGCCTGATCTACTTGATTCTTCAGCATCTGATATTACTATTATTTCTTTATAGACAAGGTTGCAAACTATACACATTTTGAGTTGCATTTTTGTTTTTCTTTGGATATTACTAAAATATTGTGAAGGATTCTTCGAATTTCAGTGTTTTAAAATGTTTATAAAGTGTAGTTAAGATCCCACTCAATTTTAGACTGATCTACTTGATTCTTTAGTAAAAAAAATTACTTTATAGTCTAGATTGCAAACTATACACATTTTGAGTTGAATTTCGGTTTATCTTGGTATATTAGGTCAATATAGAGAAGGATTCTACAAATTTCGTTTCTTCAAGATGTTTATAAAGCGTAGCTAAAGCTTCATGGCGAACCCTTTTAACTTAACCCTTCTCGCCCTTAAGTATTCTCTAATCATAATATTGATTTGGCTACCATTTAATTTTCGCTACGCTGCGCTTCGTCTGTTTTGGGATAAACTTTCAATAACTTTTAAAAGGCAACGTCATCAAAATTTGTGGCTCATACGATGCGAGTTTGTCATGGAAATTCGCACACAATTTGCGATTGAAAGTGTTTTCGGCTTCGCTCCCTCTCTCTCTCTCTCTCTCTTTCTCTCTCGACTATACTCAATCCTCAAGACCCTGTCCACAATCCCAATCTCAATCGCCTCACACACACACACGCACACATGCTTCGCTTACAAAGCCGTGCAAATGTTTACATAATATGGACCACAGTAGCTGTAGCTCTTGCGACCTCTCTCTATCTCTCTCTCTTCGCCTCTCTCGCGCCATCTCTTTCGTTCCCTGTCTGCAGAGTGTAGGTGTAATGTTTGAACTACACTCGACTGGCGTTGCTTTACTTTGTTTCTTCTGCTGCTGCTGCTTCTTCTCCGTCGCGCTTCTGTTCCTTTCTTTGCTCTTTACTTTACTTTCGTCTGCTGATGCTGATGCTGATGCTTTGCTTTTCTGTTTTATGGCCAATGTTTTTGCTTCGCTTGGCTCAGCCATAAAGCATGGACGGGCTGGGCTGGGCGAGCGTGCAGCGTGTGGGTTGGGCAGGGGCGGGCGGTAGGATGCAGTGCAGCACTTGGTGTAAAATAGATGCGGCACAAAGCGTCAGCGACAACAACATTAACAGCAGCAACAGCAGCAACAACAACAAGCAGAGAAGCAGCAACAACAACATTGTCGTCTCTGGTGTTATTAACATTTCTGTTGACATCCTTTGGGTTGCGTTTTTCTTTTTCTTTTGCTGTTTTTCTTTTCTTTTTTTGCTTTTCGCTTTTCCACCGAGAGAGCGAGTACATTTATTTTTCTTTTTTTTTTGTTGCCCCCTTTTTTGCACTTTTTCATATGTACTTAGCCGCCTTCTCGCCTCCTCCTCCTCCTACTCCTGCTCAATCTTTCATATACGAAACATTTTCATTTTACTTGCACGCACAGTGACGCCCACATCATTTGCATTGAAATTGTTTTTCTCTTTGGATATCACAAAATTATAGGGCAGTCGAGCTAGCTACCTACCTAGCTTTCAATCAAATAATCATTATGGCAAATTGCAACAATAGAATGAAAAGAAAATTGGATATGGATTGAATTTACAATTCGAAATTCCTTTTAAATTGTGAATTCTATGGAAACTTTTAGTCAGTAAGCTGAATGATTGCGAAAAATGCAGCTTCAGTTCTATAAGAGACTTTAACAATTACTGTAGAAACGTTTTTTTTTTATAAGTTTCAACAAGTTTAAACTTTATAAGACTATATCTATCGTTGTACTATGGTTAGAGTTAATTTTCTAGTTTTAAAATTACCCATGTAATTCAATCCTAATCGGTTTATTAAATGAATATATACAATTAAAGAATATATACAAATATTCTACCAAAATTTAGGCGCTCTACCGCTGACAGTCTCTAAGATTGAAGAGGAACGGAATCAAAGTCTAATTCTATGTGTAATTAGGTTAGTCAAAGTCTAATCGATTTGCTAAATGAATATATATATAAGTATGAAATATATACAAAATTTAGTCACTCTAGCTCTGACAGTCTCTGAGATTGAATAGGAAAGAAGTCAACGTTTAATTCCATATGTAACTAGGTTAGTCGCAAACTTAATGAAACTCATCTAAAGTGATTAATGCTTTACTTTGGATCAAGCTATATAATTTAGAATAATCCAATATATAATATTTTATCAAATCAAATAATTCGAGCTAAACACGTACTCTCAGTTAAAAAACCATTAAGAGCGCCTCATTATTATCGACCTTCTTCTGAACCAGTAATACAATTTCGATCAGTTTCAAATTTGAATCAGACACTGTGAGATCGCATTCAGGCATGGATCTGCTGCGGATTTGCTATGCTCTACTGATCGTTCGCTTTGCGAGCGGCGCAGAGTACGTAGTTCGGGTGGATCAATACAGTTTTGTGCCCGTCGATCGTGAGCTGGTCATCTCGCAGGGCTCCTTGATCGAACAGGAGGGTAATCGAAGTTATGTTTCGGGCTATTTGATGTTTAGTCGTGATGTTCATGAGGTTACCATGTTCGCCTCGTTGGATATGTTGCGACCGAAGTTTCAGCGCATTCGACTCTTTGAAAATAAATTGGAATTCTGCACTTTCTCGGCGAACGCCTACAAGAGTAAGTTTCTTCGACAGCTCTACAAAAATTACGTATCGTATCTCAACACTTTGCCAATTTGCCCACTGAAAGCGGTAAGTACAGAGCAAAGTATGGATAAAGTTCGATTTTATTAATCAGATTTTATTTGCAATTAGAATTTCAATTATACACTTCATCGCGCCTACGTCGACGATCGTTCGCTACCCGATTTTCTACCCGAGTGTAGTTACGTCATGAAAGTCAATTTCCAGCACAATTTAAAGCCCATGGCCAACATGATCTTCTCGGGACACATAAGTCCTTTGGCAAAAAAGAGAATATCCGTAAAGTTGGGCGGAAAACATTGAATCGCATCGTTAGTTGTGTTAAGCACTTAATAAAGATAATCAGCAGTTATTGAAATTTGCACAAATGATATACTATATTAGTTCGATTATTTGAGGAAGTGCAATCGAGCTTTGAATATTGCATTCGGAATTTTCTAGCTCATAGTCATAGTCTATCAATCTGCGATATTATAACGAATGCTTGGCACACATTGTCTAGCACTTTGAGCTCGTCTTTCGCTATGGCAGATGGGTCGTATACGTGTTTTTCGCTTGGATTTGCCTACAATGTGTGCGTCGATGGCAAACCGGAAGATCGCAAATTGCGACTCGAGTGCGTTCCAGGAATTGTGGCGAAAGATCTTTTCGAAGAATTTAACTGCAAAGTAATCGCAGCTATCTCAATTGTATTATGAGACTCGATCAATTTGAATTGGATACAAGTTTGGATATGATCAGAAGTAATAAGCCGACACTGAGACTTCGATGACACTTCGATGGTTGTCAGTTCTTTTCGACAGTATTAACAACTAATTAAAGGATTGTCCTCTTAAAGGACGTTCGATTTAAATCTGATAATATTAATATTGTTTCTATTATTTTCAGAATTTCAACTACACATTCATTAGCTGGACTATGCCAGAGACACAATCGGGGGCTACACTAAATTCTATATACAGAATAAATACGTCTGCAGCTTTGCACTTTCTTGGGTCGAATCTCCTACATGCAGTAATATTGACATCTTTAATGCAGCTGACTTAAAAAAGAATTATAAATCCATTTTCCAATTATTATAACATTATGAATTTGATCACATTAGTGTGCTTGATTCGCATTTCAGGGAATAATTATTAGCTCATTATACCATAATATATAAATCATATATGTCAACCGACACTTTAAGCTAATCTTTGGCCATGACTGGTTACAGTTTCTCTATTTGGCAATATTTCTGGCTAGGATTACTCATCCTTCTGCCAGTTGGCCAGACGCAGGAGCGTAATTTTCGCATCATAATTGATGAATTTGTGCCCAAGGCTAGTGCTCCGAATTTCATCGATAAATGTGGTTGCAACCTGAAGCAGATAAATATGCGAAGTTATCTCAGTTGTTATTTTCGGATATTACATCCGATTAATGAATTGCAAATGGATTCCAGTCTGGACCTGTTGAGACCCAACAAACCCATGGTGCGGCTCTATAATGTGCATTGCGATGCTTGCGAATATTTAAACATGGATCACAAAAATCCTCTGCTTATTGTTTTTAAAAAGAGTATCAGCAATGCTTTTAATAACACTTTGAAGTGCCCTCTGAAACCGGTAAATGAAGAAATTATATTACAAATTCATAGTTTAAAAACGTATTCTTTTCTTTGCAGAATTTCAACTATACGATTTCCAATTGGTTTATAAACGAAAACAATTTCCCCGTCATTGTGCCCGAGTCCAATGTGAAAGCCCTGACCAAGTTTAGTATAAAGAACAAGGTGGCTTTAACCCTTACTCTGCGAGGTCGTGTTATGCATATTAA
Organism: Zaprionus inermis; assembly: GCA_018151445.1. Classification (NCBI taxonomy): domain Eukaryota; kingdom Metazoa; phylum Arthropoda; class Insecta; order Diptera; family Drosophilidae; genus Zaprionus; species Zaprionus inermis. The sequence continues at coordinate 4,355,525 of JAECXD010001696.1, forward strand.
GTAAATTTAAAGCTTCTAAATTGTTTCTATTTTCGTTCCAAATTGCAATCGGTGTTTCAAATATATTTTATTAATTATATATTTCTAAAATTTCAATAAATATTTCCAATAAATATCAACTTTAATTCAATTTTAATTTATTTTGTTAGCAAAATATATTTTTATATTTTTTAAAATAGACACAGTTTGATCTATGAAAAATAAGAGCAATTTTCTACAGTTGCAGAATTAGGGCACTTAACTGTAACATGATAATATCGCTTTTATATCGATGATTTTATAGTTAAAATCGTGGCTACGCATTTAATCGATGTCTCAATTGTAAACTGTCGCAGATAACCGATCGAAGCCAATCGTAATGTCTATGATATTGAACTGGACTCCAGTATGGATATGATACTACGAAATTCATGGGAATGCAACGTGTCCCGTCATTGCGGTGAGTGGAAAACAGCTTCAAGTTTATAATTATCATTTATTAATATTTATATTATTTTCAGAAATTTAACTATTCGATTACCGATTGGTATATAGACAACAATTTATTTCGCAGCTATGTACCTGACTCTAGGTTTTGGGTTTTCACCAGAATTTTTTCGAAAAAGAAGCATGTTCTGAGTGTGACTCTTCTCGCTCGATATACGCATGGTAAATAAGATCCAAATAGAGTTTGAACATGCAGCTTGTATCAAGATTCTGATTAATAAATAGACAGAACTTATGTCAGGGGATACGGGTCGATATTTATGTGGGAATGGGAATTATGAAATCTAAAACTATTTTCTGTTTGAGTCATTTGAGTACTACGTGCTAGTTCTGATTAAGTTCCATTTCTAAAAAAACAAAGGTATAAATAACTAACAATTGTGGCCTATCAAGTGTAACATGTTTAAATAATCTTAAATAATAATATGATCTAGCAAATAAACAACAGCTTGTTACGAGTTATGGATATGGCATATTTCATAATTTAATCGATAGTTCGTTCGAATCAAACAACATAATAAAAATAATAATGTTGGTAAACATTTCGAGCTCATTCCGTCACCATGGTCGGTTGGATGCGCCTGTCGAATCCATTGGGATTGTTGTTACTTGTGTGGGCTGTAAAGGCGGCTGATCGGAAATTTCGCTTTTATATAGATGACTATATAGTTAAAACTGTGGCCAAGGATCTAATCGATGTTTTCAATTGTAAACTAACTCAGATACCCACTCGTAGTTTCTTAAACTGCAATGTACGAGTTAAACATAATATCTATGATCTCGAATTGGAATCTACGCAGGATATGAGACTACGAAATAATCAGAAAAGACAAGTTTTCATTTCTGGTGTCTTTACACGGGATACGACGCATTGGCAAACAGTGTGGCCAGAGTCTTTAATTCAAATGGACAACTTTCAGTGTTTAAATATAATTAATTTCTTCAAAAACAACACTTCTAGAACGATTACCAATTGGTACTTGCAGAGCAGTATTCCTCCCAGCTATGTACCTGAATCTCGGCTGCGGGCTTTCACTAAATATATTTCCAAAAAGAGACATATACTAAGTCATACTTTCATCGCCAAAATTATTCTCAATAATAAGTTTGAACCTAGTACAATTTATATGCAAATTTTAAAATATACTTTCGTCGCAGTTGCAATCATAATTATTATTTATTCTATAAGCTATTAAAAATAGATTTTCTTTGTTGTATTTTTAATGACATTTCGACAAAAATTCGGTCGACAAAGCGCAATTCGCATTGAAAGTTTGAAATTCGTAATGTCCAGTACGTTGTTACTTTTGGTCTTCTCATTTTTTGCTCTAGTGTACACTGAGCGTAACTTTCGGTTTTTCATCGAGAATTTCGAATTCGAAAACGCGGATTGGCAGACATTCAAATCATTGAATAGTCAATTAGTTCAGTTAAATAATCGTAGCTATATGAGTGGTTCCTGGTCGTTGCATCATTCCGTTACCCAATTCGATATAAGGGCATTCATTGATCTGCTAAAGTCGAATAAGCAAAGGAAACGCATTTTCGAAGTACGCGTCGATGGTTGCATGTTTTTGAAAAGGGATCACAAGAGTTTTCTATTCAAAATCGTATCGAAAACAATTCGAAGACATGTTTCAGCGAATCTTGTGTGTCCACTCGAATCGGTAAACTTCAGAATAATTAAAAATAATCAAATTTCGAAATTCATGCCTTAACTTTACATTGTTTTTATTTTTTTTGTAGCACATGAACTACACCATTAATAATTTGCACCTAAACGAAGAGGACTTTCCCGGATTTGTACCCGACTGTAAATTTCAGGGAATCTTTGAGTTTATTTGGCAGAAAAAAGTCGTGACACGTTTGCAATTGAAAGGAGCAGTGAATCGCAACTAGATTGCATATTTATGGTAAATGCAGATATTATATTTAAATAATCTGTATATTTAATCCATATATCATATACTTTAGGTATCATTTAGCACACACGCCATAAACATTGATTGATTTTTGGAACTACAGTTTAACAAGCCTGAAATTGTTACTGCCCGGTTTTACGGCCCATTACCATTTGTATTCGAAAATCTGCCATGTTCAGGTCTATGGATTATCTCTAGCTACTGCTCGCTCTCGCCGAGCTCCAGACACGCGAGTTGAAATTGACAAAATTATACTGAAAACATTGATTGGACGTGATTGAAAATCTGCATGCCGAATTGATGTCAATAATCGTACCTATATCTCTGGTGGGCTAAGGATAAAGCGTAGTCTCGATCAAATTAAAATGCGTTGCACTATGGATCTGCGAAAGGAGAATAACAAAACTTAACGTTTTTTCGATGTCAGTTCTTTAAGGGACCACAAAAGAATCAACTGTTAAATATGTTTTTGAAATCGATTCGAGCTCAAGGCGGTAAGTCGAGATCGATAATATGTGGAATCTCATAATCATTAAAGTCTATTTCATTTGTCAGAATTTTAATTACATCTTGGATAAATGGCGCATTGAAAACACAGATTTTGCTGGATATATACCTCAAGCCCGTTTCGACGGATATGAAATATGAAATTGAAATGCGTCAGAAAAAATTGGAAAGCATTAGGTATTTTGGGTAGATAAAACGCATCTGATTGGACAACACAAATGCTCAATTATCTGACAATTCAGAGTAAATTGTATCCATAATCGTATTCAATATAAATGAAATCTACATAAATACCATGTGATTTGAGAAATTATATATGCTACTGGTTAGTCTGTTTTACGGTTTAGACATGTCTACTTGGAATCGATTTCTCATTGTGGTCGTTGTTGGTGTTGTTGTTGTTGTTGTTGCGGAGAAACGTAATTTTCGATTTGTATTCGATGTGGTGACGGTTAAGCACTGGGCACCAGATCTAGTCGAGGAACTTAACTATACGTTGATACAGCTAAATAATCGCAGCTATATAAGTGGACATTTGATATTGAAACGTAATATTGATAGTTTATATGTTAATTCGACAATGGATTTCTGGAAAGGCGGCAAGGAAAAGCATCGTCTTTATAGTCTGCAAATGGATGCGTGTAATTTCCTGAAAATGGTTCATAAGAATCTTCTGTTGAACATGTTCGCGAAGAGTTTTCAAAAGCATGCAAATGGCAGACTTGTCTGTCCCTTTAAGGCGGTAAGTTTTTTCAAAGCTTCATAATAATTTATTAAATCTTTTTGATTTTCACATGCAGCACTTTAACTACACGTTCAACAATTGGTTCTTAAACGAAGATGACTTTCCCGCCTATGTACCCGAAGGCATTTTCCAGACCATCACGGAATATCTTATACACAAAAAGAAGACTTTTCGCGTTGTAACACGTGGTCAAGTATTATATTAATCTACAGATAAAAGAGCCAACTATATGCATTATTCTTATTATTTCTTATTATTTCTTAATCAAATCGAAGAATCAGAAGTTTATAAATATAAATATCTGAATATTTTTCAAACAACTTATTCAAATTCAGCCTGTGACTGGTTTTTTTATGATTCCTGATTTTCAGCCAAAAACTCATTCTACCTCTCTAACAATTCTATATAAAGTGGGATCTACTTGAGGAATGAATATATTAGTAGTGGTTCTTAAACCTAAATATAATTTGTTTCATACTGATAATATTGTAGTTACTATACGATTTTTCGAAAGCTCTACCATTATAAAAAATCAAGTATGACTGTTTAAAGCCAGCCAAAATATAATGTTGAAGATCGTATTCTATTAGATAGATAAGATACTATATTTCAATTTCAGAAATACAAAGCATTATTGACATAAATTGATCGGTGCGTGGACTGCAACTGATCTATGATTATACATAAATTATTTTAATAATATTGAAACAATATCGAAGCTTATTAAAATAGTCTGTCATTTGTAGGATTTTAGTTGTCGTTCAAAGCCATGACTATGTGGATTCGTTTGTTATTACTCATTGCAGTGGTTTTAGCAGCCGAAAACGGGAAGCTGAAATTTGTGATTGAAACATTTGAAATCAAATCGCTGATTAAAGATGTTTTCGAAGCTCTTAACTACTCGGTATCGCAGTTAAATAATCGCAGCTATATAAATGGTCATATAATGTTTCGACAATATTATAATGTGATTGAATTTGAGTCATCGCTTGATCTTTACAGGGATCACAAGGAGAAAATGCGTCTATTTAGATTCAAAATGGATGGTTGTTCCTATGCAAAAGTAACGCATAAGAACCTTGTGCAGGCGCTTATCTCACGAGCGTTTTTGAAACACACAAAGGGAGAATTGGGCTGCCCGATAATGCCAGTAAGCTAAGACAGAGAATTACAGAGAGTGGATCGATCGCAATATTATGATTTATGTTTACAGCACTATAATTATACCATTGAAAATTGGCATTTGCGAGAGGAGGACCTTCCGAGCTATATACCGGAGGGAACTTATCAGTTTCTCACGACCTATTTTCTGCAGAAGAAGAGAGCTGTTCGCGTTTCGACCAGTTTCAAGTTGACTTCTTAATTGTCGAATTTATTTAAATACCCATTCGTCTATTGTTGTATATTTACTGTACTTTACTATTTCAAACTCTTTCAAAATTCGAATAAATGGTTTCATATGTATTGTGGCTTTTGAAATCATTAAAAATAGATTGATATAATAAGGAATATAAAAAACGGGAAGCGTTTTCACATAAATTCGAGCTAACATTGATCTGTTAACAGTATCACAATCGTATGGATATGTACAGCCATGGAATAATACTGTATTAAGAGTTGAAAACGTTATTTAGCTCAACAGATTCATCGTAATTCCAATTTGCATTCAGTTGGCCATTACGAAAGCTAAGCTTAGCCCATCAGGCTTTTAATTGCCGCACATTGGTTTTTAACTTAAAAGTGATACGAATCTATTGATGTCTAAATGTAGAACTTAAATTAAACCATTTTCCATAGCAATTAAATCGTTTTCCAGTTTTTAAATTCATTCAAAATAATTATAAATCGATTATTGCTCTGACCCGACTATACAAATGGTCGAGTGACTTATAGACCATGATATAGTTTTCAGTAAGCCGTTAACATGAAAGCAAATATTTCAATCGCTTGGAGCATTACTGTGATCTTCAGCTGCATGCTGATCTCTCAAGCAGCAATGGTAATCATATTATTTACGTATGGTATATCGATTAAAAACATTACATTATTTATTTGTAGCCGAAAAAGCGAATCGAGCTTTCAAATATCGAATGTAAAAGTTTTTATCCGGAGATTCAGATAAACTGCACGATCCACAACTTGTCCGCATTATATGCAGATATTGAAATTTATGAAGATATTTCTGAGTTACGTGGTAACTACACGGTATTTGTTAAACATGGCAATTACACTCTTCCATATCTCCGCCAAGAAATAAACTACTGTAGCTATTTGGCAAACGTTCATGAAAAACCTCTTATTCAAGCGATGGTCGCCGAAATCCGTCGTGTTTCCAATTTTCCATTATGCTGCCCAGTTAAAAAGGTAAGCTTCATTCTTTATGTAGAAATAATATTTAATCTGTTTTTTTTTTTTTTTCAGAATTCACGGTTTTATATAAATGGTTTTAAAGTTAACCCTAAAGTTATACCCAACTATTTGCCCAAAATGAGCTTTACCTCAGAATCGATATTCATATCTAAAAGAAGAGAAATTCTGCGCCTAAACGTATTTGGTCGACTAATATAATACAAAAAATGTAAAATATTTCATATTATTATCTGAAAAGTTTTTTGTCGACTTTAAAGAAAATAAATCACAATTACGCACTTTTAATAAAGAAAATGAATGCATAAATAATTTAAGGTTCTAAAACTATAACAAATGTTATATATATCTAAAGTTAATTTTAAACAAATTAGTTGAGTATTGAACCACGACCCAATGCTTAATTTAGCATTTGAATTGTATCAGAATTTGGTTTCGATTTGGCTCTATAAGATTAGTTCAAATGGAGCTTAAAATGCACTTAGAGCTTTTGTTCGTATTTATTAAAAGTTGATTATTTGATAATATGTAAGTAGTTAATACAAGAAGGGTTTACTGTGATTCAGTCTGGGGCGTAAGGTAGTGTTCTGATTAGTCAAAATATCTAACATGGATGCAAAATCCTTAACATTTTTGATTTTGATATCCATTATGTTTGCGACAACTATGGGTGCAAAGGTAAAAAAGATTAAAAAAAAAGAATTTTTTTAAAATATATAATTATTACAATAGATGATAATCTTTAAACTCCGAATAGCCTAAAATAGTAGCAGATTTCACCAGATTAAATATTACAAATGAACTGTAGTACGATATTAGGCGTACAAGCAAAAATCTTTCGAGTGTCTTTATAGAAGTGATTTTTCTAGAAGATGTGAACACACTGGAGGGTATTTATCTTTTAGCCTGTAAACACAGCAATAAATAATATGGTTTACAGTGAGCAATTGATTTGAATTTTTACTGAATTTCAAATATTTATAAATGGATTTACAACAGACAAAAAAAAGAGATCCCCGCAATCTTCCGGTAATGCATTATAAAGCCGGTGTCACACTTAGTTGGAATCAGTGTGAAAAACTACGTTTTACAACATTTGGTCTGGTTGGGTGTAAATAAAGGTTTTGAAAATGAGAAGAAATTGAAAGTAGTGTTGTGTAATGTCCTAAACACATTAATAAAAAGCTCCTGAAAATTGAGTTGTTTTAAATTTCGTTGATTTCCTCTAGGTTAATTCGACATTTTTCGATAAATCTACATTAATATTCTTTCGTATGCATATCCATTATTATTTTTGCAACTCTAGTGTTGTAAAGCATTTTAAATTCATTAAAATTCAATGCAAATTAGGTTGATTTTAAATTGCGTTGAATTTCTTTAGGGAAATACGACATTTTTCGATAAATCTACATTTATATTCTTTCGTATGCGTATTCTTTATTGTTCTGCAACACCAGTGCTGTATAACGTTTTAAGTTCATGATAAATCAATACAAATTGGGTTGATTCCAAATTGCTTTGAGTTCCTCCAGGCAATTACAATTTGTTTCGATTTTCTTTGGTATTCATTGGCAAACTATTAACTGTCACAAGAAAGTAGCGTATTCTTTATTGCTTTTGCAACACTGGTACACATGTAGTATATGTGTGATTTATGGAACTATCGCATGCTTGCATTATTGTTTGCTATTTTCTGTTGACATTTCAAACTGTTTACTGCGGCAAACTATGGAAAGGGCATGCAAGCATCGCGCTGTTAACACTCTTTATACCCTCACCCGTTGCCGATAGGTATGCGGTATTCTGGCTAAGTTTGTTCACTCTTCACTCTTCATGGAGTTATGAGTAGCGGCAAACTGAAGTGTCTGCTTGTGTAGGTGTCATACAGGGTGCTATAGCACGTATTAGATAAATTAGAGGTTCTCTTGGGCATGTGCTGATTGCACATCGTTATATCATTTGTGGCCATAATAGCTGTGCCCATAAAGGGTATTAAGTAATTGACCACGGGCCACGGGCTGTTATTTCTTTAAAATACTTCTATTTTTTTTGCTTTTTGTTGTGGAAAAACTTGATTACACGTGCGCTAATTTAGTTGCACGCGAAAAACACGCGCGTAATCAAAAACGGTTGCTGAAGTGCCAGACCAGCCCCCCCCCAAATCCACTCCACCTCTCTCTCTCTCTCTTTCTCTCTGCACTCGACGAGTTGCAACCCGTTGCGTCCGCCCGCTTATGGCTTAAATTGGAGTTCATGGCACGCGGTCTTGCCGGTTGTTCGCCCCTGGGCGCACAACAATTTAATTTATACACGGTTGTGCGGGTGTGTGTGTGTGGGTGTATTTATTTTATATGCAATGGCTGCGCGCAAAAAAGTATGCAATAAATTTTTAATTTAAATCAAGCCATCATCCAGCACAGCACACCATGCTCTCTCTCTCTCTCTCTCTCGAACACGGGCAAAATTATTAACATATGAGTGCAGCACACACCGAGACAGAGACAGGGACAGCGAACTTACCTTCTAGTTGGTAAGCCCCAACAGGAGGTACCTGGTTAGGTACCGTGTACCTAGTGCCACAGTCGCTGGAGACGCTGCGTAAGTCTATTCCGACTGGTTGACTCCAAACATGGCGGCGCCGCGCCGACAACAACACGTGCACAGGATTCAAGAGTCAGTTGAACTGCAAGTGACAAAGATGGGAATAAACATGTTCATAAATGCGAATATGTAAATGAAATGGAAATAAAGCTATGATATATGATAGCTTGTCGGGGCTTACGATTTGCACAGATTTTATGAAAATACATATACATATGCTAACGAAGATAAAGATGTAGACATGGTGAAGTTAAGTTTTGGCTGCCATGAAAACATAATGTTATAAGAGCAAGATATTTAAGATCCATTGCATAACTATTTAATATCAATAGTCTTGTAAAAGCCACAAATTTCTATAAACTTAACATCGCAGAAACCTCCTAAATAAAATTTCGATAAGGTGTAGTATCTATGTATATATTTTCCTACAGTTGTAACTCTTATTTGCTGAAATTCACGATAAAAACTCTATTGCAGAGAACAAACACAAAACATTTAATCTATAATCTGAAGATATCTCAAGAACTTTTTTAAAATAAAATTGCGACAAAGTAGGGAAACTAAATGGAGTTTACAACACTTGCCTCATATTATAATATTTATTATGGTCAAATTTAGTTTGTATTGTATTAAACGTATTGTCTTGGAAAAATTACATTTCATATCTATTCCAGAACTACAATATATGACATGATTTTCGTATTATTTTATTTTTTTTTTATTTTTCAAAATCAAAAAATTCTACAATCTGTACATCTCAAGAATTTGCTAAGATAAAATTGAGACAAGGTGTGGAAACTCATACTAATACTAAATATATAATATGCAGTTTCCAACCCTTGCATCATATCATATCTTCTTGATGTCCAGATGCGCCTCTAGGTACAGTTCTTCGATCAGTTTTTTGGACTGTTCCATATCGCGGCGTAGCTGGGAAAGACATGTCTGCATGCGGGCCATACGCATATCGCCCACGCGCAGCCTCATTTCCTGCTTGTCTGTGAAACCTACGGCTTGGCGTCGTGCCCCGTTGGTAATCGATGCCGATGGAGGATTTGGCTGAGCAAAGAACCGTGCTCTGGCATTAGTATTCGATTTGTGATGGACGCAACGCTTCTTTTCTTTCAACTCCGGCATTGTCTATATGATTTTTTCTATATTTCAACTAGAGAATTTCTATTCGATTTGGGTATAAAAAAGTATTGTGGGTTTTTTTTTATTTAAAATTTCCAATGACACAAGCAAAGGTGACTGCCATGCCAGGTAGGTGGGGAAGCGGGAGAGAAAACTCAGTGTGGGTGTGGCTGGTACTGTACATGTGTGCAGTCGAGCAAGGCCCCGAGCTTTAATTACAATTAACCGCAAATGATGTTGCGACTGCGGTGACGCCGGCGGCATTTGGGCTTGCGGTCAAGTCTCGTGGTAGCAGCAAGAACAACAGCGAAAAACATAAATGGCATTTTCTGCGCGCGCATGAACGACTATTGCATACGCTATAAGGAAGCCATACCGAAACATTAAAAGCATAAAAATACGTATAGATTATAATATTCCCTTTTTTGATTATAACAAATACTACATATTATTAGCTTGCACTCTATAAAGTGTATAAGCCAATTCGACTGTACTCTCCATGGACAACGGGCCTGCTCAGTGATCAGAGACAATTGTTTAATCGCTTAATTGAAACTGATCAATTATTGTAAACTGTTTAATCGATTGAGAAAACGTAGCGAATATATATTGCTTGTTGGAGCAGAACAATCATTACATATGTACAACTATATATACCGATCTTTATGTATTGCTTACAGTTCATCAGAGTTACTGAAGTGTTTTTTTCGAAAATATCCATCGAAACGTGAAATAACGAGCATAATTCAATCAGACTTAACTTAATTAGTGAACGTTGAATAAAGGCCTCGATAGGAGGGGTGTAAAATGCAAAGCAATTACATAGGGTATAAATAACATGCATTGCATATTTTCTGCCCATTTTTCTGCCCATTTTTAACCCCCCAATCAAAAAAAAAAAAAAATATAAATTTGTGCCAACCGAAAATGTTTGTAACAGGCAGAAGGAGACATCTCCGACCCCATAAAGTATATATATTCTGAATCAGCATGAACAGCCGAGTCGATATAGATGCCGTTGTCCGTCTGTCCGTCTGTCCGTCTGTCCGTCTGTCCGTCTGTCCGTCTGTCTGTCCGTATGAAACCTAGATCTCAGCTATTATAAGAGCTAGAGCTACCAAATTTGGAGACAATATGTGTTAATTATGCCCGCAGATCAAGTTTATTTTGGATTTTTGCCACGCCTCCATCCGCCCCCAAAAATCGATAATAAATCGATAATAGCTGCAAATATAGCTCTACAGCATTCATTTTTTATCCATGTGATAAAACCACCATCCGGGCGTGTTGCGAAAGTTTCAATAAGATCGGCCGATAAATAAGGAAGATATTCAAGAAATAGTATTGCCTTGTGGCCATGTGCCTGTGTCGGTTTTTCTAATGTTAGTACCCGAGTTCAACACCAGCAGCAGACAACTTTTTTTAATTATGTGGCAACTTTTTTTTAAATTATGTGGCAACTTTTTTTTTAATGATGTGCACCGAAAATATTCTAGTGCATTTTATTGGCCATTGCGTTAGAAATGCAGTGGTCGAGTGGTGATGGTAGTTGACTGTTAAGCGGAGGTCGAGTTCAACTCCTGGGTGCCGCGGCGAATTATATTTATTTTTTGTATCTTATATTTTTTTATTTTATGGTGTGTTACAAATTCAAAATACATTTTTAGTATATTTAAAGCCACTTAGAATCGAAAGAGACATTGAGCAGCAACATATATAATTTATAACTGCAAAGTAATAAAAGCAATGGGCAACATCCAATAAGAATCGAGTGGAACTTGCATAGGCAAAACAAATTAGAGACAGAAAGAAAAAAAGCAGCGCATTGTTCAATTTGGCCGAAGAATTGTAGCGGGTATATCACAGTCGAGTCAGCTCGACTGTAGCCTTTCCGACTTGTTATTTAAGGAATGGAAAATATGAAACCACTGGGGGAAGGTTGGAGGCGGTTGGGGGGGTCAGTTCCTGTTAGTTTGCCAGGCGAATTCGAGGCGCGTCGACTTGACTCGGGCATGCAATTAATTAAAAATACATGCAATGTGAAGGGCCTCAGACATTTTGATCCCCAACCCACAGCTTACGCTCCCCCTCTCTCTCGTTCTTTTCTCTCTCTACTGCAGTCTCTTTCTGGCTGCTGCCGTCGGCATTTCGTTGCATATACCGAGGAAGAGAGAGAAAGCAAGTAAGTAAGCATGCTACAGTCGAGAGTAGCTGACTGTTTTATACCCGCCTTTCGTTAGGTATTTTGCGTTGCATACTTTTGAGAGCTCCACGTACTAAATTACAATATTAAATAACTTCTATGTTTATGATGCAATTGCAAGCAAATTTGCAGGAACCATTTGTTTGGCTACAATAATTCTACAGACTAAAAATTGATGTATCTGAATATAGTTATAATACCTTTCTACTGCATAAGTAGCGGGTATAAATATATATACGAATTTGACCGCAAAGTAAGCGCAGGACTTGCATCAGAGTGCCGGCAAGCAGCCAGAAGATGTAGGACTCTGGCGCAGGCATAACCGACCACGTACTACATACCACGACGCAAGTATCGCTAAATGCATTAACCAGCCCCTGCTGCTGTCCCGCTCCGCACCCGCTCCAGCGTCTACTGCCAAGAGCTGTGCGTGCAAGTGGTCAACATGTGCGGCTCCTGGCCATAGTTTCTGGCAGCTACGGCAGCTCCTACAGCCCTCCGGTTACTGCGTTCATTTGTAAACAACGCTGTCGTTGGAAAACAAATAGCAAACGCGTACAAGTACAGTAACAACATCAGCGCAAGGACATCAAATAAAGTTAAGCAAACAAGAGCATTAAGTGCATGGATGTTGTTCTTCTTGCAAGCACCCAGCACGACGGCTCCGGCCAGGATGCTCCAGCTCCAGCTACAACAACTTCATTAGGCGAGTCCTGTCGCCCAGATAGTATGGCCCACGTCTTTGGATCGCACTCGCCTGGGTTATTGATTTTATTTTCCTTTTTTTTGTTTTTTTTTTGTTCTCGTCTGCTGCGCATATTTCCATTAGAATGATACCCTGTTCGCTTGTTACTGCAGATGAGATCGGTCCATGAAAAATTCTAGTTTTACATTTCTTTCTCTCTGTCTTTTCTATTATCTATTATTATTATCTATTATCTATTTACGTATTTATCTATATTTCTATATCTCGCTGTCAATTTTAACTTGCTCTGTTTAATCTATCTGTCTTCCTGCCCATGTCTTTCTATATTTCTGGCTTACCTTGTCCTTTCGCTTACCTTGTTTATATATATATATCTGCTTTTTTCCCAGTTTTTCTCTATTTTGATCATACTTTCTATCCATCTGTCTGCTTCTTTTTTGTCAAAAATAAGATAGAAATCTTTTCTTTGGTTTATCCATCTCTATTTATCTCGTTCGTTTAGAAATCCTTTCAGTCTTTACTTCTTCATTTATTCCCTTTTGCCTTGCTGTTTCTCTCTCTACCCCTTACTTCCTCGCTTTCTCTCTGCTTCTATGGCGCCTTAAAATATGCAACTCAGCAGAGATTTATATCACGCGCATTCCACAGGGTATATGCTAGTCGTACGCTGTACTTTACCTTTCCTGCTTGTTATCTTATTTTCCTTGACTATTCTTTTCGCTATTTGCACCTGATGTTTTTGCTTTGTCTTGCGGACACACCGTGCAGAGTGTCAAATGCCATTAAATGTCAACTAACAGCAGGATAGCTGGAAAGGAGCAAGTGGCGCCCAAGTGGCCAGCTAGGCTGCGCGTCGGACCGGGTTCAGAGGGTACCGCTTGGGTAGCTACTGATTGCCAGGCAACTCTACCAATAACTCGGGCCAATAAAGACCGAAGACCACGCTGTGGGGTTCGCAGGGACAAAGGATATTTCACTTGCCTTTCGCCTTGTCTATAGACAAGTGGAAAACGCTCTGACAATGTTTTGACGACTTTGGCAGGTGTAAGCGATTCTGACATGTACCAACACACACACTCATTCACACACTCATCCACACAGTTGCGCCCACTAGGAAATTAGATGAAATGTGTGTTGGGTGTGGCAAAGTCAACACGAGAAAATACATATCTTATCCAAATAGACTCGCTGTAGCTGTTCAAATATTATGAGTCGAGGGCACACACAAGACACTCGACTTGCGATGACTGGAAAGCGGGGAAAACCCCGAAGACTGCACATACATACTCTACACATAGCACTTGAACTTAGACTTATGTGTTTATTTCATTTAGTCAAAGTGTTGGTTCCCTGAAAGTGGGGGCAGCGATATGTTATGGTTGGAGGCAGGTGTGCACAAAATTTAGGCAAGTTCGGCAAAGAACTTGAAGTATTCCATACCATATTCTATGTCTCAAGGGAAAAATACATCCAACTTAAGAAATTCTATGAGTCTCAAGGAAAACCCATACCAAACAAGTTAATGTAGTTAAAAAATGCAAGCATGTTAGTTACTAACATAAGAAAATCTATAATCTATCAAGCTACATCAGGGTACGGCAATGACATATACTATAGTTTTCAAAGAAAAACCATACCATAAAAGGCACTGCCCGGAAAAACCATACCCGATTAGCAGCAATGTTCCGGATTTATCAACTTAGACTGTTTTTAACTGAAATATCGGAAAATGACGATACACAAATTTGAAAACTTAAAGCAAGACGGTTCTCTAATTGAAGTCGCCTCTCATATGTGTCCGATCCAAAAGTTTTCGCACAATCTAAGCACAATCTGATGCGCCATTGCGTTGCCAAATTATGGCAATAATAATAATAATAATAATAATGATAATCACGATTGAAATCTGAAATTGTGGCATGGCTTAATTGAATGCATGCTGGGCGCGCTCAACTTGCAAAACTTTTGCCACAAGGCACAAGACTTGCCCCCCCCCCCCAAAGGGGCTAGATGGGGCACAGATACCGAGCGAATTGCAGCAGGCGATGATAAACGAGCGAGTCGAGTAATAGGAAACAAACAAGCATTAAGCCAAAAAAGTATACTATATCTATCTCTAAACAAATAATATTTATAGGGAAGGCGCCGCAGGAGCAGAAGGAGAAGGGGGGTTTTTTTTTTTTTTTTTTTTTTTTTTTTTTTTTTTTTTTTTTGGCTACTTTTTTTTTTTTTTTTTTTTTTTTTTATTTTTAGCTGACGCTGCAGACCAGTTAGGTGCACACCGAGCCAGTTATGGCTAGTTATTTATGTGCCAGGGCCGAGAATAATGAGCAACACCTCATAAATTAACAAGCCAAATGCTGTGGCCAAACTCAGTCGAGCCGGTAATAAGTTCAGTTTATGGGATCTGAGCGTGAATATTAAACAGAACGCACATCTACAAGTATGTTGAGCTAAAATACAAGATGAATTGTCAGGATATATGACAATATATAATATATATACAATTGCTTGATAAATATACTATATAATATACAATTTTAATGTATTAGAAAATTAGATCTTTTATTTTGTATGTGAAATTATTAAAATCTCTTTTCTTTCTAGGGTATTCCCACAATTATTGCTTTTCTTTGATTTTCTATGGTTTTGGAAGAAAATCATCGATAATATTGATTTGATATGACTTATAAGCAAAACTAATACATGATTAAGGCATCAAATCTTTATTATTAAAATCTACAATCAACTCTTTATCCAAATCTTAAAAAAACAGCAATCGATAGTAAAATATAACAATCGATGTATTGAAAACCATATTTAAACATCGATTATCAATCAATTATCGAACGATTTTACTGTAGCACTAGACAAAACTAGTAAGAGCAGAGGCCAGACAAACTTATCATACCCCTTCAAGCAAATGCGCCAGGGTATAAAACAAACGTGCAATTTAAAATTTAAACAGAGCTCGGGAATGGGACGTAATAGGTGGATGCTGTAGACGGAGGCTTCAGGCTAAGTTGTTTTGCTTCAGCACCTTCAACTGCACATACACACACACTCACACACACTCTCACACTCACACACCCACACATAGAGGCATAGCAATCAACTGGCAGGACGAATCAGGCACAGGCGTTGGCTGCCAGTTTTCAAGTCAGTCCCTTGTCCCTTGTCCCTTGTCCCTCGTCCACTGTCCACAGCATCCTCGCTGCACATACACAACCCCCTCTCACTCACACACACACACACACACACACATGATGTACTATGTGCGACAAAATCAATAAATTCTCTTCTTTCTTGTTGTTGTTTGTGTTTTGTTGGCCTGCAGGGAGATTTTAGCCAATGTCCAACAAATATAAATCTTCGGCGCACTTAAGCCCTTTAAATATTATTATCAATGGCCAAACCAAAGGATACACAGTGAGACAGAGACACAGTGGGGAGGGGGGGTAGAGAGGAGGAGCGGAGTGACCGGCGACTGTTTGCTGCTTGTGGCAGGTGTCGGAAAATGGAGAATACCGAAATGGGAATGCCTTGGAGTGCACTAGATATACGAAATTCATGTGATTTAGTTATATTTCTCAGTTTGCGTGTGGAATAATTAAAATGATTTAGGCTTTGTGTGGGACTTTTGTGTGAATAAGGTGGAAATAAAGATGCATATTTCATTTCTTAACGGCCCCTTCTCGTAGCCCACTCCCGCGCCCAAAAGTATGCTATAAATCTCGTAGCTAGAAATGAAACTGTTTAATAGCTGAAAATGAATATGGGAATCAAAAGAATTCATTAAAACATATTTTTAGAAGTTATAATAAATTATATCATTTTTTAGAAGAGTAGTCAAGCTTCGAATGATTTCAAAAATACGTCTAAATAGGAAATAGGTCTAAGAAAAATAACAAAGCTGCGTTTTATTAAAAGTTCTAGGAGTTATATATTTAAAAAGAAAACCTAAAGTATTTTAAACATTTTCTATTTCCAATTTTCGATTATCCTAACAACATATATATTAAATATTTCGTATACTGATCAATTCAATAGAATATTTTTGGAAGTTTTTGATTCTTTCTCTCTCTGTCTCCTTCTGCCGGCCAGCTATAAGCCCAGAGAAATGCAAATTTGGAACAACTTTGCCTTCAAGCCGACGACTGACTCCAATGCATTTATGCAAAATAATACAAGTGCAGTAGACCGTTATAATTATCACATTAGAGCGAAACGAGTGGACAACAAGCAGTTCGGTCCACTCGAAAGCGGAGTGTGTCTCTTTCCCGAACTTGGGCCAAAATGCAGACGAGAGTTATTTGGGGGAAATTGCTTAATTTAGCGCAAAAATTATTCAACAGGCGAGCAACCCGTTACCACACACACACAAAGTGATTAGACTGCACAGACTACGATACAACAAAATCAACATCAACAAGACTAGAGAAAAATTTCAAATTGACAGCGACAATAGAAAAACAAATGTATTGAAATAATATTCGAATTTCGACATTGATTTCCAGAACTTTTTTTTTCATATTGAAACAACAGATGTACAGAAACTAAACATACCGAAAGAAAAACACAGAAAAGAAATAGGACAAAATTAAAGACATCCAATTGACGAAGTTTGAATAGAACAAAATGGAAGCAGCAGAGAAGAATTCTCACGATGTAGTACTCGAGATGGAGGCAACGGACCTAAGCCAGAATATTGGATGGAATTTGCCAGCTGATACCGAAATAACGGTACCCAGCTATTTGGCCGAAGTACAAGTGAGTCACAAAAAAATCACCGATCGTTTTGTGGAGCTGCTCAATCTCTTCGAGGACTATTCGCGCATCATGGAGAGCGAACAGGCCCATTACTATCCACATCCCAAGCTCAAGCGCACCCAATCCGAGCAGTTTATTACGGCGCACACTCAGGATGATTGTAAGTTACATAGTTGGTCAAGACTCGATCGATATCGGCGGTTTAATGGTTTGATCAATACATCGATTGTTTTGTTGCACTATCGATTGTTTTCGAAGGTTTTTCCACACTTGTTTTTGAAGATTTACGTCTGAAATAATTGGCATAGATTTTATATAATCAAAAGTGGACTAAATATCGAAATAAGTGGCCATAAAAAATTAAATTACAATCGATTGTATCGATGTTTTAGTAATGTAATCGATGCAGCAATTATTTTGTTGCACTATCGATTGTTTTCAAAGGTTTGTCAACACCTGTTTTTGAAAATTTGCGTCTGAAATAATTGGCAAAGATTTTATATAATCAATAGTGGACAAGATATCAAAATAAGCGCTGCTAATAAATCATATTACAATCGATTGTATCGATGGTTTTATAATTTAATCGTTGCACCGCTTGTTTTGTTGTTATCGATTGTTATCAAAGATTTTTCAACACTGTCATTGCAAGTTTGCGCCTGGCGTATATCTGATATAAACGATGGTATCGATAGAATCGAAAATCGCACCCCATACTAATCTGAGTTCTATTTGCCACAACTCGCAGCCGAGAACAGCGACAGTGTCAAGACCAGTATCAGTCTAAATCGCATGCAGCCCTCCGATTCCACAATACTGGCCATACCACGTAAGCTAACTTGCGAGGTTGCCGTGCAGACATCGTTGAGAACTATACTCAGCAAGCCCGAAAAGCTGAAGACACCAAAGAAGCTGCTACAGTTCGATACCAAGAAGACGTCAGTGTCGCGAGCAGTGCCGAGCCCCGAAGATCAGCAGACGTTGCTTATCGAGGTCGAATCGATTACTTCGACATCGGCACTGCAGCGGGCACCGTTACGCGATCGCTTGTGGCACGTGCTAGTGGAGGCGTGGCAATCGCTGGTCGCATGCTTCTATATGATCGGTGAAAATCTCACCTATGTTCTGTTCGTAATGCTTTGCCTGTGGTGCCTCTATCTGATCATATCGCATTATTATAATTTTCTGGGCACCAATCTGGACGTTCAGCGGCAGCAGAAACTGAAGTACCCATTAGCTATGGGCCGTGTATAAAACCCGCTCATGATGATGATGCTGATGATGCTGATGACGATGCTGACAATGGCGAGATGATCATAAATTGATGTTGAAGTGTAGTTTATCGTACTCTTGTTTATACTATGTGCATGTCTATATTAAAAAAGAAACCATTGGGTATGCCGCATCGATGCTGTTTATCGAAACAAACTGGGGGTACAGCAACACATGATGGCGAGACTACAATACAATGCCGATGCGAAATCGGTTAACATATAGCAGAATCGATCGGTCAACGGTTGACGACTCTGTATACTGGGCGTTTCTTCGGGTAGTACGTCAATCAGTATCGTATGATGATTCATTTCACAGGGTACCGGAGCGTGCAGTAAACGATCGCCGGCGGTTTTCACAATCGGAAAACGTTTGCGGAAACGTGGCTGTTCGGTTTGCACCGAAGTATCGCAAAAGAGCGTAGAATCGAATTGGTACTTTCGCTTGTATATAACCAGTTCATCGTCAGAGCTATCTGCGAATAGGGTAAATGAGCTTAGATCGTTGTAGAAGAAAACAAAGATCAAAACGATTTGATTCGATTCGATTTCGATATCGATTACAATTACCATTCGCCATTACATGTGTCAGCCAACTGTGCCACTGATGTTTTAGTTCCTTAATTGAGCTACAACTGAACGTATTACCGGTTTGCATAGCTGGTACAGTTGTTTTTGCATTCAGTTTTTCCGATTCAGCGTCCGTTATCGGAAACGGCACGATGCCGAGAATATCGAAAAGCTTTTGGCATGATCCCGATTTCAAGCACGGCTCCCCAATGGTTAATTGTTGATCGATTGCCTGATGAACTAAATCAGTTATCAAACTCTCAATGAAGATGGACGATTGCGTCTCTCTCGAAGCCATTAGGTGATCGAATTTGGATGTATTTTCAAAAAAGACGAATATAATGTATACCAAACATATTTTCGAGTATTTCAAATGTCAGCTGAGCACTATGCTTGAAACAAAATGAAACTACAATTACTTTGAGTTCATAAAATAACTAAGGAAATCAAAAACGAACAATGCAAGATGAGGAAGACGACAACAAAACGATATCGAAAGTGGATAATGTTGTGCAACTATTCGATGCTCAAATAGGTGAAACTGAAACCGATGATCCACTGTTGCGACATGTGAGCTTCGTCGTGCCCAACAGCAGTTCGAGCTCATCACAGCCCGCAGTGGATCATGCGGATTTGCATGGGCCTAATTCAATGATCAAGGAACTGATCGAGAGCATATTGCCGAAGATTGAGCAGAATGAGGATATGTGTAGCTGTACGTTATTTGATGCTTTGCCTGACGCACCGATATCGATGACGATATCAGGCACCGATACGGAACACGAATCGAAACGAAGCGCACCGACTCGCCCGTATGAGGACGAACGCTTGCAACGCATATTGCAATTGCTCGATCGATATACACAAAATCTGGAGGAGCACATGCTCACCAGCAGCCGTACAGGGCAAGAAGCCATCTCGAGTCTCGCGGGACAGGAACTGATACAGCACAACGAGCAGGAAACTCAAACGATGCCATTGAGTGTATGGCGATTGAATGATCTCCATACCGTGCAACCCAAGTCAAGTCGGATTGTATCGGATGATATTAATCAACCGCAGCGGCAACAACAACAACTGCAGTTCCGGCTGCAGCAGCAGCAGCAACAGCAGCAACAACAATCACAGCAGCAGCAGCAGGAGCAGCAACAATCACAGCAGCAGCAGCAGCAGGTGCAGCAGCGACTGCCACCGATGGAGCAACTAGCACCCTGCGAGTGTCGTCATCATGTGATTAACATTCGCCCAAGTGGCACGGCGACAATGAACCGCACACCCGAGGAACCTCGCACCTTTTTGCGTACAGTCGGCAATACTTTGGGAGATTTTGCTGCCGCCTGCTGCCTGTGCTTTCAGGTCAACAAGGATTGCATATTCTGTCTGGGCTTTTTCCTAGCTTTTGTTATCAGTGCCAGCTTCCTGACTGCCTTCTTCTATCGCTCCATCAATCTGGCCACAACCGCCGTCCGGGTGCCGGTACCGGTACCGGCGCAATTTCAATCAGCGACACAGGCGAACGATGTGGCAACGCTGCGCTTGAACGGCGGCTACTATTATGTCTATAATACTCATCGCCAGCACTTCGTTTGACAGTTTCTTTTCATATTTATCAATAAATTTTAGAGTGTCTGAATGGAATCCTCTCTCTTTGATTAATTTGTGAATATGTTGTAAAAGTAGGACTTTGTGTCTTATAAACAAAACCCTATGCAGCTTTCTGTCCGTATGATCACTTAGATCTCAGTTAATATAAGAGCGAGGGCTATCAAATTCAAGTGTACTCATGAAGATGTAGTGCTACGGGGTCTTGAAGCTAACTAGCCTCTTTATAATCTTCGAAAATAAAGAACAATTATGGTCGAACTGCAAGATCAATATGGCATTCAGTTCAAATCGATTTAACTTGATTAAAAATTTTAGAAAGCGCATTGAAGCCCGAAAAATTGGACAACAATCAACTTAAACGAACAAATTAAAACTCAATAAATATTACCAGTAGACCGAAATAAACTAAAATAGTTAAACAGTTTATGATAAACCGGTAAAATGAACAGAACATGGATATTAGTTTTATTACTCTATGGCATATTGGAAATACGTGGTGCACCGGTGAGTTTTTTGGGAAACTTAAATTGTTTTTTTTACCAGAAAAATATAGAATACCTTTTCTTCTTTAAGCAAATAATAGCAGAGTATAGCAAAGTCGAGTGTATCAATTTTGTGCCGTCATTAGTTCAATTGAATTGTGGAGTTACTTGGATAAGCAAAAACAAATCCGCGCTTAACATGAACTTTACATTTACTGAAGACGTTGGAGACTTGTATGGGGAAATGAATTTAGTTTTTCAATTTGGCAAACATATTGTGAATTATACAAGCTTTGAAGTCGACTTTTGTACCATATTGCAAAGCGTACATACGACACGACTGATCCAGTCGATAGCCGTTGAACTACGTCGCGTCTCCAATCTTCCCATGAAGTGTCCATTCAAGATGGTAAGTCTGGAAAAATAATCCCTACCAATTTAAATACTACGTTCTCATATTATCCATTCTTTTTCATTGCCTTTTCGATGTTAGTGCAAGCTTTATTTTGTTGATTCTTTTCAAATCGATACGAAGATAATACCCAGCTATGCACCGGAACTTATCTTCACATCAGTATTCGAAATCTTCTCGAATCAACGGCACATGGCGCGTATTACCTCTGCCGGTAAAATTGGTCGAAATCATGGCAAAAAAATTAAAATTTAAAACTTCAATAATATTGAATATCTTAGAACAATTTTACAGATTGTATAAAAAACCTGATATAACAAAAAAAATTACGTTTAGTTTTGCTTTTGTTTGATCTACTAATAAATACAGATATTATGCCGATTCATTAGCAACACATGTGCAATTATTATAATTATACACTAATTGGAGTATTTAAATTATGTTTTCATATACGCACATTTTATTGTCATTCTATTTGAATTCGTTATAGTAGATCGCAGAGTGATTGTTTAAAAAAAAAATAAATTAAACTCGATCAAAGGACGACTATGCGAAATCGTTTAGGTAAAACTCAAGTAAATTTCAATTTTTTTCTATATTATGTATTGATTGCCGGGTATTATAGCAGTGTGCTAACCGAAAATGTGTGTAACAAAATATTTATATACTCGATGGGAACTTAAGAAAAAACAGAGTCAACTAGTATTGCAAGTTCCTGCATGGTTCCAAGTAGTGCTGCATAATGTTCTATATTCTATGTTATGTGTAACCATTTCTATGTTGTCTAGTGTCTGCTCGGTAGCACATACAAGCGACTTTGTTACAGTTTCGCAGTTCAAGCAAAGGGAACAATTTTGCATTTAACTGCAGACAAATGTCACGTTTGTTCGCCTGCCGCTCTGCAAAGGGTCTGCACTCGCTGTGCGATCCTCCTCCATTGTCCATTGGCCATCGTAAGTTGTGCGTTCCTTTCATATTGTTGCTTTTGCTGTTGCTGTTGTATTTTTTATGTCAGGCGTCGCATTTAAGTTCAACTGACAATGGGTCACAAAACGAGGACCATTCCAGTGCGCCACCTCGACGTGGGCAACCGAAATTGGCCACAAAACGTTCGTCGCCTGCTGTGCGGGGCCGACTGTGAGCAGGGGAGAGTAGTGCAGAGCAGTGGGTAGCAGTGGGCAAACTGACTGACTGAGGCACAGGGCCAGAAACTTTTTGGCAAGATGCCAGCACAAAGGAATTATTGTTAATATAGGCTGCCCGGACAGCCCGGATAGCACAGGCCAGAGCAGAACTGAACGAAACCAGAGTCAGAGCCAGAGCCCGTGCCCGTGGTTCCAGCTGAAGCTGAGCGTGGCCGGGCCAGAAACGGGAACAGGTCCGGGTCCGGGTCCGGGTTCGGGCTTGGCTCTGAATGTAATTTATTTATGCGAAATATGCCAAACAGTTTGAGAATTCAACACTCTGCGAATGAAACGCAAACAGAACGAACTAAAACTACACTAACTGGTTGAATAAACAAATGAACTACGCAATTATTTGCATAATTTAATTTTAATGAGCTCATAATATGGGGTTAAATTTAATTGTAGAATATGGCATTTAATTAGTTAAATAGTAAGGTTTATATTTGGGAAGCTGCTTTACTAGGCAAACTCTTGAAGTCTGCTATACTGCTGTTATTCTTTTAATGACTAACCTGGGGTTAAATTTAATAATTATATATGAGACTGGATTAAACGTGCATTGCTTAAATATAACAAATATTTAACATATAAAAACAATTGATTTCAATTAAATTTTAATTTACTATAATGTTGTATTCTTATATTTATTTTCAAATGATCTTAACCTGAGGTTAGGCCTGAAAATCGTATTAAGATCGAATTTCCACAGAAGTATATTGAAAATAAATCTCAACTTTACATTACATTACATTAAACATTTATTTCAATTAAATCTCAACATATGATTATGTTCTACAGTTATACTTTTTGCTAGTATACGTAACCTGAGGTTAAGCCTAATTATATAAATGTATGTAGAGTATTGTATGCAGTCAAAAACTATTTTATGCAAAATTTATATTCTATCAGTTCCAATTGCAATTAAATTTCAATATATGATTAAGTTCTACTTATATATAGACTCTTAAAAGCACTTAACCTGAGGTTAAACTTAATAATCATTTCGCAGATTGTAGCAAAAGAGATTTTAATGAAATTTAAAAAATTTTGCAAAATTTGGAATACTGTCAATTTCAATTTGAATATAAGCGTATATTTTAAAGCCATATTTATATTTTAATGCGGTTATATCACATAATAAGTGCATTTAAACTAAGATTAAGTTCCCCCAAGATTACCCAAGTTTTTATTGACTCTGCTACACATCAGTCTTTGTAATTTGTACCACATGTATTATTTTTCGATATCTAATAGCATAATAAGTCACATAGCTGAGAATCTTCGCATACCCTTTGCCGGCACACACATAAATGATATGTGACATATTTTATTGAGTACGCCCGGCAGATGGGCAGGACGGATAAGCTGTTTAGATAGCGAATTTTGCAAAATTGATTTCTTATTTATTTATTATTATTTTTATTTTCTTTTATATATATGCTTTTCATTATTTTTGGCAGCGTTGCACTGTGCAAGGGAGGGGCAATTAAAGGCGAGAGAGCGAGCGAGGGAGAGAAACTGCCAAACAATTTGGACAAAGCTTTCAAGTTGTTCAACGGCGCGGGGGTTTTGTTCTCGCTTCGTTTAAGTGCGGGAAAGAGAGAGAGAGAGAGAGAGCGAGAGGGGCGGGTTGAGAAAGAGTGAGACAGAGAGAGTGGGGTGTCTTTTTGAATGTTTGACTACAATGGGCGAGCAGAGCGACGCGCGTTTCCGTTGGCAGGAAATTGAATTGCACGAGCACGCGAAATTACATCATTTTGGAACCACGGTAAACAATTTCCCGTTCACCTGGCGGAGACGTTCCATTTTTCGGGAAGTGCCGGAGGCGTGCGGGGTGTGTGTGTATGGGGGGGGGCGTTGTTTGCAAAAATAAAATTTGACAGGCAAAAAACTGTTGTTGCTAGGTTGCCACCTTGTTAACGGCAATTTTGTGCGAAAATATCAATTTCACTTTTTGCAGTTTTTGTTTGCAATTTGAAAAACCAAAGCGTGCGAGAGAGAGAGAGAGAGAGAGAGAGAGAAATAAAATAAAAATAAAAACAAAATGTAGCTGCAAATATGAAACCCCTTTTTGGCATATCGTGCGGAACACACACATATGCATGTGTAGATATGAAGTGTATTTGTATATTATATACGTGTAAATTTATCGTACCGCACCAAAATGGCGGCGGCAGATACGTGTACTTTCTCAACACACACAAAAATATAAAAATAATGATAACAAAAAAAATAAACATAAAAACAGGCAACTGGCAATCAAAATGTCTGGCACAACTCGAACCAGAAATGACAGACAGCATATGGAGGCATAGACATGCGGCAGAGAGGGCAGATTAGTCAATTTATAGTCAGATTGAAAGTCATTTGTCTAGCTTATTTTTTGGCTATAAGAGAACTCGGCGAAATTGTACTAAAAATAACTTTGGGATACTGCAACTTACACGAGTATTCACTCTCACATAATATGGCAGCACTATCCCGAATTTGTGCTCGATAATATTGATGATTAATATTTCGAGTTATAGATGGTTTTTTTTACTTCTGATTGTTTTTAATTAGAGAAAAAATAGAAAAAATTGAGGAAATCAGAAATTCTAAATAAGCAATAGGTTCGATGATTTTGATTTTAATTTTTTGTTATTTAAAATATGAAGTTTTTAGGAAAATGTTGGAATACAAAGCAACAAATTATAAATCGAAAGACCGCAGCATTTACAAATAATTATGCAAGAATATGAACATTAAATATAGGATAAAAGTAAAATTGTTTATCAGAATTAAATTTAACTACCATAAAGCTGCTCAAAAAGTTGTCTTAGCTTAGCTTGAAATCTCATTTCTTAATTTAAATTAATTTCTATCTAGAAATACTTAAATAAATAAAGGCAAGATTGAACAATATATAGAAATGCTATATTAGGCCCTTTTTTTATAATCTAGAATATGGTAATATTTTAAAATATACTTTTTTTTTTGCAAATATTTAAGTGCAATCATTTTTAAATTTCTGACTTTCTTGAAGTTATTTTATTATGGTATAGAATAATAAGTTTTTGCTTGACAACTTGCCGAGTAACCCTCGTGCAAATTCGCACATATGCTCTGCGAACTAAAACGAAACTCAGTCAATGTGCCACTCCCACTTGAAGTGGCTGGCCCTTCTCACTGCCACTGCCTCTGCTCAGCCTGAGCCGCCTCAACATTCACAACTACTTTTGCCGCTGTTTCCTCATCCTGCTGCTCCTGCTCCTGCCCGTGCTCCTGCCCGTACTCCTCCTCCAACACTGGCTGTGCGAGAGACATGGCAACGCTGTCAGTTTGAAAGGATTATTGCCACTTGCCGCCTCGAGGCGAACGTTCTTAAATGTAACACGTTTGAAACAAGTTTAGATACGTGAGCTGGTCCGTATCTTTTGGGTATTGCGTTTGAGTTGGACGCGCAGTTTGAGTTTAGGTATGACTCGTCGCGTCGCATCGTCTCTTTGGCTATGTAAAAAGTCATCAACTTGGCCCAGTCGGCCAGTCAGTTAAGCTAGGCGAAAAAGCGAATTGCCTCTGCCTGCCCGGCCTGGCCTGGCCCCGTCGACTGGTTTGACGGGCTTTTTTGAATGGGCTCGCTCCGGCTCTCTGGCCACACAATTTGCCCTCACTCACACTCGGTTGAACTCTCTGTACCCCAGCAGCAGACTCAGTCGCTGTCGCTGTCGCTGTCGCCGTCGCAGTCGCAGTCTCCCGATCCCCCCTTAAAATAGTCGTAAAAATTTCGCGAAACAAAACGATAAAAAAAAAATAAGAAAAGAAAAAAGAAAACAGAAACTGCACAGCCAGCTCGCAATTGTTAAACTTTGCTCAACCCGAGAGATGCTCTCTAAGTAAAATAAGCGAACTCAACGGGCAAAAGCCAATAAAGTTTCGGCTTTTCGTGGGCCAGGGAGTTGTGCCTGCTGCCTCCTGCCTGCTGACTGCTGCCTCCTGCCGCCGACTAAGTGCGAAGAGGAGATTGATTGAAGACGCCACAAGTCGTTTATCATGCCACATGCACACACAGCATGACAGTTCAACATAAAACATGAATCCAATTAAAAACTTGTGCAGTAGTTCGCTCTACGACTCCTCGAAAAACCCTCTCGAAAATAAAGTCTTCTTTAAAATGATCAGGCTCAAGCAGTGTGCAATATACATAGCTCCTTTTTCCCTTTCTACTACCTGCTGCGGTATTTCGTCATTAAACCACACTGGGTTTGGCTATAAAATTTTATTGTTATTTGTTGCACGAGAAAAACGAAAGGTTTTAGTTCAGTTGGGGCAACTTTCGAGGATTCTCATTAAAAATACCCCAAAGATTTTTTATATTTGGGCGTAGATATTGCCAAAAGGACAGTAAGGCCTATATAGTTAAAGTTTTTATTATTTTCATACACAATAGCCATAGGGTAGAAAGGTATTTTAGGCCATATGCAGCACGTAGTGGGATATGTGTACTTCGATAAATGTATATATTCTTGATCAGCCTGGCTCTCTATATGCCTGTTTGTGCGTCTTGCCCTCTCTATGACAAACTATATATTAGAATTCCAGGAATTTCAAATTTGTTACAGCTCAAGTTTGTTTCTGAGATTATTAGATGTATACAATAATAAATATAGTGCAAATATTTACTGCAAATTTAATTACGATTGTATAGGAAACACGAAAGTTATATAAGAGTTAATTTAAGATTTAGAGCACGTTATTTGCTGGGTAGCGCAGGTTACTTTCTCACAGTTCTAAAAGTATTTAAAGAGTTTGATAAAAATGTTTTTATAGAACTTTGAGATATTTCTTAAGAGAACTGCAGAACTGAAGTAGAGATTTTTAAACTTTACGTGCATAATCAAAGATAAATATGAGGAATGATATGCCATGACATATATTATGATTATTTAAATTTCAAAGAGAATATATATATAGTATCGAATGTAATATGATACTACGTAGCGGGCATATGCAAAGCTGTTTTATGCGCAATTTACGATCATAAAAAGAAATTCCCTAATTGAATCAGATATAATACTTTATTAACAACTTATATTTTCATATTTTCCTCGCGCCGTAGTTAACAATATAATTGCATTTCGAACTTCAAAACAATATTAAAAATTTGTCAGACTTATGCTCCCTCCCGCCAGCCATTTTAGGGGGGGGAGGAAGTATTTAAAATTTCATTTGATTCCGTATTTTGCAGTTCAAGTCGAGCCTAAAGCTATGAGGCATTATTAAAGCTTTTCACGGGCAGCTGAACTTAAAGTTAAAACTCACCTTTAAAAAAGCTGCGCTGCCTGCGATGATGCGCCTGTTGGTGTGTACGTGTCTAAGTGTGTGTGTGTCCGTGTGCGTGTCCGTGTGTGTGTGTGTGGGTTTAAGTACTTGTGCATGTATTATGTACGGCTCTGCCTGCGCGCGTGTGTGTGTGTGTGTACTGCTAGAAGCTGCCGCTGCCGCTGCTGCTGCTGATGATGACGCTGCTGCTGCTGCTGCTGCCGCTGCTGTTGCTGTTGCTGCTGTTGCTGTGCATCCTGGCGGCCATTTTGTACATGTATAAAGCAGCTGGGGCAACACTGTTCGACAATTGCTGCAATTCACATGTTTGTTGCTGCTGCTGTTCTTCTTGTTGTTTTTATTGTATTCTATTATTTATTTATTTTAACTAATAGGTTTTTGCTTTAACGCTTTAGCTGCATTTTGTTGTTGCCGTTGCCGTTGCTGCTGCTGCTGTTGTTGTTGTAGTTAGTTTTTAATTACGTTTTTGTTTTTTTGTTTTTTTGCGAATTGTGGGCAGAGCGCGAGGAGCGGCTGATCGCGCTGCGGCCTGTATATACTACGGTTATAAATCAAGTTTGCTTAATGCTTTTCGAAAGGCCCACGCACTGAGGCAAAAGCGGCCAAAGCGGCAAATGAAACAAATAGAAAAACACAAATTAAAGTCTAATAAAAAAAGCAGTTTAACCACTTTGTTGATGTTTTTGCTGCACGCGTGTGTGTGTGTGTGTGTGTCTTTATTTTTTTTCGTTTTTTTTTTTTGACAATGTGCCACAAAAAGCGACGAAACAGCTGAAAAGCAGACAGCAGCCGCAGCAGCAGCAGCAACAGACGACGCTGGCCGAACCTTTTGAGAGCCGGTTTGAAACAAACGTAGAAACACAGCGAAACAAGTTGCAAAAAAGCAACAAAAAGAGCTCAAGTAAAAATCGTCGTCGTCGTCGTCGTCGTCGTCTAGTTGCAAGTGACGTCGACTGCGACGCAGCAGCTGATTGTGTGTGTTGCCGTCGCACTAGCGCGTTACTGGAACGAACTTGAGCGCAGGACCTGCAGCCGGGCTCTAAATGCCTCGACGCGGCGATATGTCAACTTATGTAAAGCTTCAACGCAGTCGCTGCCGCTGCCGCTGCCGCAGTCGCAATCGTAGCGGCGGCAGCAGTAACAGTGACAGCCGCTGCAGAATGTAAAAGCAACGCACACACACACACACACACGCACATAAACTCTTTTCCGGCATGTGTTACTGCATACATGTGCAAGCGAGATGGCAGCAATGCAATTTACAGGCCACACTCAATGTAACAGCCTATGCTTAGCTGTGTGTGTGTGTGTGTGTGTGTTCGTATGTGCGTCTGCGCGCTGCCCGCCGCACAGCTGAGAGCGCTGCCTCGCGCGCTGTTGCTAGGGGCCCGACTGCAAAAGCTCAGCTGTTTTGTAAAATTACTGCAGAGCAGCGGCGCAGTGAGCAGCGCAGTCAGCAGCACACGGTCGGGCACGCGGCACAGCGACAGCAGGAGAGAAAAGCGAGCAGATGATGGGGGGAGGGCGGCAAGGGGCAACACATCTAACATTTCCATTTGACATGGCAACCCAGCAGCTAACGGTAACATTTAACAGTTTTTCTTGCTATTGATTTCGGAAAAATCTACATAAATTCTTAAAAAGACAAACAAAAAAAAATAAAACAAATAAACAAAATGAAAATGAAGCCCAAACAGGTTGCTAGCTGCACACTGTGCACCGTGTGACAAAGCAGCTCGCATGCACAGCAAAAGTTGATTAGCACGCTGCGCCGTGTGCATGTTTAAGGACTGCAAAAGACCTTGCGAAGGATGCGCACAGTAAATATCACAGTTTGGCTCAGCAACAACCCTCACCCCCACCCTTCCCAGAAATCCCGCATATCCCCACGCTCGCTCCACAAGCACTGTGCACTGTGTTTCGCACAAGTTGCTCTCGCGCTCTCAATTACTTTGCGCGCTCTCTCTCTCTCCCTCTATCCCTGGCAGGCTTTTCGTTCTTACGCTCACTTACTGTTCTCTCTCTCGCTCGCTCTGCCCCTCGCCCGCTCGCATACCTTACGCTGTGCAAACCTGTTTTATTGTTTAAGAATTTTTCGCCGCCCGCCTCTGCCTCTGCCACACACAGTAGAACACACACTTGCCACCAAAACGTAACGTTTCACAACGTTTTTTTTTGTTGTATTTATTTATTTATTTTTTCGCTTTTTTTTTTTTGGTTTCTTCTTCTCTTTTGGGTCGCTCGCCTGCTACCGTTTCGGCTGCTGCCCGCTGCTTTACCTATTCTTGTTGTTGTTGTTTCTGTTGCTGCCGCTGCTGCTGTTGCTGTTACTGTATAACTTAACGACACGCGACTATACACCTACACACATTCTCACATGTACAACATGCACACACGCATACATAGTTACGCGCGCGTTCGCACACACTCACACACATACATAAAAACGAAATGGAAATGGAAATGACGACGACGGTCTTCACGTCCGCGCGCAACGAAGAGAAAAAACGGACTGAACACGAAAAGCGTTGGAAGCCGTTTGAAGCTCTTTGGCATTGGCAACATGTTTGGGGCAAAATTCTCATTTCTTGTAGCAGCCAGCAGAACACAGCGATGTGGCAATTCGTTGTTGCGTGCACGCTTTAAGCCTGGCTTACGTTGGTAAGAACATAAGCTGCTCAGACAATCGAGAGTTGCAGCAACTTTACGAGCAGCCCTCTTTCTGTGTGTGCAACTCAAACTGTAAGCGATCGCACAGTGCCATCGAAACTGTGTCGGGGCGGCGGCTCAACAAGGCAGCAAAAGCTTATTATTGATTTACTAATTTCCGTTAGATATTTAAGAATTCAATCATTTATGTTACAAAATAGAAAATATATCAATATAATTATTTTTATCTAAACGTTCGTTAACTTGCGCTTTGCGTTGCGTGTGTCCCGGCTAAGAGTAGGTGAATGTCTTGTCTAATAATTCTAACTGAACGAAATGTTAAGTTTAACAGACTGCTCACTTTGGTGCTGTTTCCAATACATGTTCGCAAGCAGTGCAAGCAGTAAGCAGTATAAACTCTGTTAAATATAAAGAGCCCATTACAGCACGCATTCCAAAAGCAGACAATGGTTTTTGAAAAGTTAAACTATTTGCAGATTGAGAATTAGAATATATTTCAAATTAAAATTTATCGATTATTATCGTTGCTATACTTTAAAGACTGGCTTTTTACCTTAATTCGCAACTAAGTTTTCGCAGCAAGAAGAATTCGAAATATAGTTTGAGATAATTTACCGTTTAATTTACATGAGCGAAAACAATAAGAAAAACCACAAAATACATTTGTTATCAATTAATGGCTAATTAAGATAAAACGTGTGTATAGCTAATTAATATAAGAGACGAAAAGGCGGATAAACTTAAAGCACTCGGTAACAATTGCTTAGGGTTAGGTGAATAATAAATATATTGTTCATATATGTATTAATATGTATAATGTATATGTAATTTATATACAAAGGACAACAACGGGTCCATGTTAACAGTTATTCCACATTTGTTGCAGTTGTATTTGCTCATATCAAGTGCAAATTATTGCTAGTTTTAGTTAATCGTAATCGTAAATTCAAATACAAGCTCAAATTTGTAGGGTGTTTTTTCTTTAAAGTACAATGATAATAATGATATAATATCCAAATATATATTTCCATATACATATAATTGGGGAAGATGTAGGTGGCCTTTTGCTTAGCATTGGCATTTATTTGGACTGGGATTTGTCTAGAATTTGCATATGTTCGACTAAGTATTTTGATTGTAATTTTACAACAAAGCGAAACAGACCGTTTGCCAGACACAGAGCTCAAACAAAACTATATATAGACGAGTTGTTAGTGTCTTAAGGTATTTACAATTTGTGCAATTTCATTAAATATATAGATTTTCATGTGTTACAAGGTGGGATCAATAACCAAAGTTTAAATAATATATTCGAGAATGAAAGTATTCAATTTAAAACTATACAATATTATTATTACAAATTTACAAAATAGCCTATTTACGCGTTAACATTTGAAAATCAATGGTCTATAACAACCTCGCCGGCCTGAGCTGAGTTACAATTTTGCACATACTTCAATTAAATGAGTATAAATATCTTTAAATTGAAATTGATGAGAAATTGTGATTCAGAACAGGCCGAATAGTTCGAGCTCTGTTTGCAAAACAGCCAGTTTCCTATAGTCATAAACACCCGAAACTGCGCCAGGTTTCACTTTCCCATCAAAATCGCGCAGATTTTTGAAGAGAATGTGAAAACCCGAAACAGTTTCGTCCGGTTGGGAAAACTAGTATTGTGTTGTAAGGTACTTCGAAGGGATTAAGTAGTGTTTGTTGTTGTTTTGTTCTTTTTTTTTTTGCATTTTGGTCTTTACGTTGATATTCGCATTTTGGCCATGGCCAATGTATTGTGTTCTATTAAGGCGCGCATGCGTTCGCGCAGATAGTCACGTATGGAGGTGTAATTCTCGTGATGTGCCAACTCCATGGCGGTCAGACCGTCCTGGTTCTTCACCATAATGTCGCTACCGGCTGCCACCAGCTGTTTGCAGACAGTCATGTGGCCGAACATGGCGGCGGCATGCAGCGCTGTCTCGCCGTTGGGCAGCAGGCCTAAATTGGGTCGATATTTCAGCAGCACGGTGACCACAGAGGCATGACCCTTGTGCGCGGCCTTGAACAGTGGCGTGGCGCCATCACAACGCACCGTATCCACATTGGCACCGTTCTGAAGCAGCACCTTGCATATGTGATCGTGTCCCATCTGTGCAGCTATCCACAGTGGGGTTGCTCCATCGATGCGTTTTATATCCATCGATGCGTGTGCCAATATCAGCAGCGAGAGCACGGTACGATGTCCATTCTGTGCAGCTATAAAAGCAGCCGAGGCGCGATCCTGTAATGCAAATAAAAGATTAGTTTTTTTGTATTGGAAAATCCAAGGAAGAAAAAGCAAAAAAAAAAAAACAAACTCGGGTTCACCTTCATGCAGGCATTTACATCGGCGCCACAGTCCAACAGCTCTCTGATTATCTTCACATGTCCGCCCTGAGCGGCCACAAAGAGGGGCGTGCCACCGTCCAGCGATGGTATATCCACCTTGGCTCGTGCCTTCAGCAAAATGCGAACCACATCCAAATGCCCGCCCTGGGCGGCAAAGAAGAGTGCTGTGGTGCCTGTCGAGCGGCGGGAATTCAACTCGGCGCCCTGTTCGAGCAACTCCAAAACACAATGAATGTGTCCCCCGGCAGCGGCCAGTATAAGAGGCGTGGTACCGTCCTGCGAATGAGTAAGTGGAAGGAGAGGTTATAAATAAATAGATAAACTGACAACATAGCCATGCGAAAGGGCTCGGCTAATCTGTAATGATCTGAACTTGAGCTTTTACTCTTTTTAGAACAATCTCCCAAAGTCCCAGGGTAACCTTTTAAATTTGATTTAAAATGTTGCGGGTATTTTTATTTTTCATATACAACACGAAAAACAAGCTCTTTGCTTTTCCTTCCGGATATCGTTAAAAAAATGTTTAACAAATTGCTATAAAATACCATAAGCTGTTGTTTTGTTTTTAAAGCTATAAAGTATACACAATTTCCTATGAGTTTTTGATGAGTGTACGCTTTGCTAGATATTCAATAAAATTTATAAAGTACCTCACGCGATATGATTATTATATAAGCATTTGAAAATCACATGTAGCCGGCATTACAAAATCTTTGCCAAAACGAAGAAGTTAAACTTATTAAATGAAATAAATTAGAGACAAGTTAACACGTTGTTTAAACCACTATGCAGCAATTGGCCAAGAAGGCGCAGAACAGAAACAGCACAAATGAAAATAAAAATAAATAATTGCAGCAAAAGCGAAAATTGCAAAGGCAAAGGCAAAACAATAAAAATGAAATTTCACTTAAAGCGCAGCGAAGCGCGCCCGCGAGTCGGACATGCTGGCTGCAAATGCCGTTGCATACGGCCAAGTGGCCCAGCTGTTTGGGCCAGTGTGCCAGCTACAATGGCTTAAACAACACACAAGGGCACACAGTACGGTATGCTTCCTTCCCCCTCGCTGGCTACGTGACTGTGGGCAAACCCGAAGGGGCCGCATTCGTTTTCGGATCGGACACAGATTTGTGATTTTCGCTCTTGATTTCGCTCATGGAACGAACGACACGCATGCAAATCAACACGAAACTCAATGAAACAAGCAACAAAAGCGTGCATCGAATGCATTATACCCTATAAAAGTCAAAAATCCCTATTTGTATTCATATTGCACACAAATCGCTCAAACTTGACTTGCTCCACTCTAGTTGGTCTTATGTGCATATACCCCTTGCATATGCACTTTTACAGGGTATAACAATTTTCCTATTGCTGGTGAAAACTTAGCGCAATTACAGTCGAAATCGCTGGACGCTCAATTAAACAATTAAAGCAGCTGCCATTGTTTCATTATGTGAAGCAGTTAAATTAATCGAAAACAAATCGTTAATCGCGCACATTAAATCGCCAAAGGGGATGATTGTTATCAGACGAGTGGATTGTAAATCTCAGTTAGATGAGCTGTCTTAAAGCGTATAAACTGTTGGTTAACTGCTTTAGACGCATATCTGTAGTAAATCAATGAATTTTGCTGAATTTATGAACAATTTAAACATCAAAGTGTCGAAATTTCTTTGTGTTTTAGATTTGTGCGTTGTTAAAAAGTTCTTTCGAAGCTTTATAGAAATAGATGTTCCGAATTTTTAAAAATTGTAGAATCATAATATTTTGTTGGAGAATCAATCTAGAGGTCAAATAGTAAAGAAAATGCCATCTTCCGCGACAATGTGGTGATTTTTAACGAAGTTATGGGTTTTGCAAGCCACATAGGAGTCTTAAAATAAGACAAGGGGGTAGCATGCACGTCTTTTTATGCCTGTTGTATATATTTGCACAAAGTAAGTATACATCAATGAATCAAACAAATTCTTCAAGTGTTTAACTTTTAAAACAGCTACTAATCTCTAATGTAATATCAGTTTTGTACATACCTAAGAAAATTCAAACTTCAATATAAAATGTCCATATAATACCACCGCTATTTTCCAACTTATAAGTCCTAACAAGCGTTCTGACTTAATGAAACATTAAAACCCGAGAAATATTAAAACTAACCAGCTGCCAGTCCAAATTTCAGCAGCATAAACCAAACACCCGCTGAGCGTTGACCCAGTTTAGCAGGCAGCTAAACCCCCTGCCAGCCCACTACATATCATACTCACCTCATCCTTACAGTCCACATGTACTTTGCCCGTGTCCAGCACGCGTCGCAGCTCAACAACATCTCCGCGCAGCGCTGCCAAGTGCAACATCACATCCGACGGCGTTTCCTTCTGTGAAAGAAAGAAAAAGTGAGAAATTTCCATTGTTGAAGAAGTTTTTTTTTTTTTTTAAAACAAACAAATCAATTAACGAGTTCAACTTTGGCAGCCGGAGACTTGACTAATTGCACCCCCCCCTCCACACACGCTCTTTCCCAAGGTGTGTGTGGGCGACAGACTGACACGCCCCTGGCGCCCCTCCCTTCCACCGAGCATTTGTATCTTGGGGCGCCACTCTCGAGTTGCACTTATGGTGGAAATTAGTTGCCCCCGTCTCGCCCATTTCCCGCAACAAATTGTAGTAATTAGTGCCTATAGGCCGAAGAAGAGGACAGCGGGGAGAAAACTTGTAAGCCAAGAGAAAAAGCACTGGGAAAAACAATGGGAAACATTTGCTGAACGGATGTGGATGCATTTTTACAATGCTTTGTGAACCGCTCTGACATCAGATGCGAGTGCCGGTCGGGTTAACCCTTGCGTGGACATAAATATAGCACTTGGGTGCTCGCAATATGTTATTATGTATGGATCTTTAAATAATTTTAAACTTAAACTGAATATATACGGATTCTGATATATGTTTACTCCGGCTAAGTCTACAAGATCATGGATTTTCAGTGTTTCTTGGTCAATTAATCGAACCCAAATTTTCCTATACTCTTTGAGTGGTAATGATTATTGCACAGAACCAAAATTATAGTTTTAGCTTTAAATAGATGCTTGAAATATGATTTTTTGCATTTATAGAGGTTTAAGGGGGCGTGCACAATTTCTAACTTAAACTTCAGTACACTTCAAAACATACAATACACATTCGATGGTTCCAGCTTGTATAGTCTCTGAGATAAAGTCGTTCATACAGACAGAAATGGCAACATCGATGCATGAACTTAATTTGTACAATATTTACCAAGCCTTTTTTTTAAACATGATTGTCAGTTTAGAAATATCGGAAAATATACTGCGAATTGATTACAAATTGATTTTGAATGAATAACTATAAAAATATACAAAAATTTAATTCGTTCCACTTCATTAAGCCCCACTTCGCTTGCGGTCACTTTAACTCCACTAGACCAGGTTGCGGGTTAAAGCACAACTAATTGCGCTGACGCAGGGGTCCGAATTGTAGAGATGTATTCGCAGGAAATACAATAAATATTTGAACTACATAGTACAATGTGTGGCGATGGGAATAGGGGGGAAAAACTGTCGAGTCGAGAGTTAATGAAGCGGATTAACTTGCGCTCGGGTGACACCTGTTGAAAGGCGGCAGCAGCAACAGCAACAAAAACAAAAAAAACGTTCGCACAGGAGAGGCAAACGCTGACATAATACACATAATGAGGATGATGATGACGATGATGATGGCTAAGATTACAATATTTATAGACAGACTGCAAATGTCAGCAGGTGAGAAGCACTTTTAAAGCTTCAGACGGGCACTAGACACGACAAGAGCTTGCAACACGCTGCTTGTTGTGCCACACACTCAAGTGGCAAGTAGAAGTGTGGTCTCTTCAGTTTCTATTGCGGCAATCGTATCGATAATAAAGCGGCCTTCTCAACCAGTTCCCAGCTCCCCCGCGCTCGATCTCTTCTCTTCCCATCGTTCTCCATCGTCCTCCATCGTTTATCGAGTTAAGCCCAAAACAGAAACGTAATAAACAAAGAGAAACAATAATAATAATGGGGTTCTTAAATATTGATTTAACTTAATGAGTTGCTTAGGTATTGTGCTCGAATGATGCATGATTCTCTTCTGTCGTTTAATCTTGCTTGACGTACTCTGGCTATATTTAAGCTGTGCATCTGTATATACATATACTATATAGTCAGCATGCAGATAATATCTTTATCAAATACACAATGAACTGCTTTAGTCAGATAGGCTATTCAAATATTATAAGTAAGAGAGGCGAAATTATTATTTTCTTTATAATTTGAGCTAATTTAAGAGGAATTTCCACTGTTATATCAACTTTATTATACTACTCTACTCTACTATACAAGATTTTTCTTGTTTTTCATTAAAAATCAAAGTATGTGAAAAAAATATGTTTTTTTAAGTTTTACGAATTTTAAAGGAATTTCTATTATTATATTGGTTTAATAATATTTTATTTATACTATTCTTTTCCGTATTTCTATTGTATTGCTAAATAAACATTCAAATTAACAGTTTGTGCAGAAAATATTTTCTTTACATGTTTTTCGAATTTCAATGGAATTTTCATTATTATATTAGTTTAAAAATATTTGATCAATATTATTATAATGCTTAAGACGCAAGATTCTATTTCTTTTCAGCTTTTCTTATATAATTTCCCGCCAAACCACTAACAAGATCTGCTGCCTGTTTAGCTGAGCCAAGTCTAGGCTGGATTTACGTTTTCAATTGGGTCAAACTCACCTTTAGCGACATGTTGCTCCCCTCTCTTTCTCTCTGTCTCGCCCGCTCTTGTTGTCTCCTTCGCGGCAGTTGCACCTGCTTACAGGCCCGTTACCATTGACCGATTTTCGAAGTGTAACGCAGCCTCCTCGGCTCGCCGGCGACAACAGCCACAGCAACAATAACGGCAAGAACTTCTGGTAATTGCAACAACAACAACAACAACAAAGCAAATGTAACAGTACAACGAGAGTAACAACAGTAACGAGTTGAGCTGCGGCAATCAAAGGCGAAGAGCAGCAGCAAAGATCATCATCGAAGAACCAAAGAATCAACCGACGACCAGTTGCAGTTTCAGTACACGTTCCCGTTCCCGATTCAGTTCCAGTTCCGAAAGTATTCAAGTCCGAGGAGCTGCAAATAAAAATCAAGTCAAGTCAAGTCATGGGGAGCACATTAAAATTAAGTTGCAAGTTGCAAGTTGCACAAACAGTTGGTCGGGTCGACCGACAGGTAGCCCCAACTCCATCCCTCCCCCGGCAATTTCCAATTAGAATGTTAGGAGAGGAGAAAGAAGGAAAAAAAAGAAAAAGTTGCAATCCAATTCGCAACTGCTGTGGGCCAGCAATAAATGCACAATTTTATGGGATTTGGCTAAAGGATTAAATTACCGTAGATCCACGGTTATTATGGGAAAATCGATTGGGAAAGCATAGAAAGCATTTTAGAAGTGGATTTACCGTTCGACTGAGAGCGAAGACGATTGGAAATGGCGTTGAAATTTATGTGCATTGAAATCATAAGAAAATATTAAGATAACGGAGGGAAAAAAATGAAATACAATCAGGTACAAGACAACAGTGTAATAAAGGTTTTTAAATAAGCAAACAAAAAGCTTAAAGAGAACAGAAAGAAGTAATTATAATAAAAAAAAACATAAAGGCTCAAAAGAGTAACTTTGGCATAATAGTCTTTAATGAACTTTTAAAGAAAAAAATAAATAAAGAAATTAACAAAGATTAACTTTGGCATAATAGTCTTTAATGAACTTTTAAAGAAAAAAATAAATAAATAAGCAAATACTTTAATGTCTTTGAGTCGACTGTACTAAATTTACGTTAAATTAATAAATAAAATATGTACATACTGTACTAACAAAGAGTTCTTTGAATAGGTCTAAGTTTTCCTACTTATAATGCCCTCTCATCTGTAGCAAATTCAACAAACAATTTAACAGTCCCTTTAGTTTAATTTGCAATGACATTTATAACATAACTTTCGTTATTTATTTGCTATCTATAGATCACATATCGATGATTTGCAAACGTCTTTCGATATCATCGAGTCATGCCCGGAGAGCCCTGTGGCAAGACTGCAATTTATGTAACTTTCGTTATTGACTTGCAATTTTCAATCGATTTTCATTTTACATTTTTAATTTTCTAATCTCTTTACTGACGTCGTCGTAACGCCCGTCGTCAATTGACAGGCCTGGGAGGTTAACTGCACCGACAGCTGACCCAAGAGGTGCGAGAGGGGGGAGGGGGGTGTGTGTGTTCGGTGTGTAGGTGAGTGAATGTGGTAGGCGTGTCGAGACGATGTTTTACTTTTGTTTTTGCTTTGTTTTCTTGCTTTATTAATTGCATTTCATGTAGCTACATTCTGTCCCTGGTTTGCCTTTTTTTCTCTCATCTTATTTTTTTATAGGATTTTTTTCTTTTTGCTTTATTTTTACGAGCATCATCAGCTTGGGTTGGCAGCCGCTGCCTTTCAACTTTTGACCTAGAAAGTGTTTTACTTGAAGTTTTCTACGTTTTGTCTGCCCCACCCCCTTCCCTACGCTCTATGCCTTCCACAACGTCATCAAGAAACATTACACACAGCAGGCACGCATTTCGCCGCTGACATCACAGTTTTTCGTGGGTTTTCTTTTACAGTGCTGCCAGCATTAGATTTCCACATTAATTACATTTCACTTGTTGTATTGTGTGCGCTTTTTTTTCGTTTTGTTTTGTTTTGATATTTTGTGTGTAATTCAACGTGTTCGCCCCCATCTTAATTGGATTCTTATTTACGTTTGATTGCTGTTATCGTAGAAACCTTAGTTAGCCTTGTGTTAACCAAGGTTCTAACTGTAAATGTGAATAAAATGAGATAAGTAATGTTACGATAGTTCCCTTTCGTTTATTGTCGAATTACACAATGTCGCATTATTATTATGTCTTATTAGCAATCGGTTTCACTTTCGTTTTTTGCCAGCCATGGGAACTACAAATTTTGCTATTGTATTTTTTCCGTTTAAAAATAGTCGCTCGCGACATCATAAATGATCTCATTCGAAAACGCATAAATTTACATTGTATTATATTTACGAAACGATATGCAAAATCTCGCACATACGCGTTAAAGGTCAAGAGGCTGTGCGACTCGTCTCGGCCGGGCCGGGCCGGGCCGGTCCGTTATACGAGGCTGGGGTAAAGTAGCGTACCGTAAAGTAGCTGAAGTAAAATACAACACGCCGCAAAGCGTTCGGCAGAGCAGCAGGCGCGGACGAAGTGCACACGACAAAAGTTGAAATGCGACTGAGAGGCCAAAGGCGAAAACTTGCTCAGCTGACAGAATCGCTGTGAGGCAAATGCAAATTATGTGTTGAATCTTAATGCACTATTCAAGAAACCCAAGTAGGGAATAAAAATACTTTAATACCCTTTGGGAGCGGTTTTTTTCGGAAATTCAAACTGAAATCAAAGTAACAGCAAAACTTGCAAAATTACAGAATTAACATGAGATC
Source organism: Zaprionus inermis (assembly GCA_018151445.1). Taxonomy (NCBI): domain Eukaryota; kingdom Metazoa; phylum Arthropoda; class Insecta; order Diptera; family Drosophilidae; genus Zaprionus; species Zaprionus inermis. Next base: position 4,396,410 of record JAECXD010001696.1, read on the forward strand.
GCCATGTTAAACTCAAATAGCGCTGTTAACGGCTGTTGATCTCGTTAAAAATACGTTACAAAGTTATCGAACTTATATCGAACTGGTCTCTTATTCTCTCTATTATTTAGTATTTGATATGGCTTATTTTATATCCTCTCAGGTGCGGCAGCTTATTAAACTAAATAGTGCGTTTCTTTCACATACTTATAGTTATTGCATGCTGCTATGCACGCATAGAATGTTCTCAATCATTCTCGTTCAATGCCAACGTCTTGCTCTACCAGATAACGGTACAAATATTGAAAAGCTACTTTGCGCACACAGCAAATATGAAAAGCCAACCAGACGCGTTAATCCGCAATGAAAACAAACCCACACACTGAAAACACCCACATCCATGCACACACACACACACACACATGCACTTGCTTAAAAATACACACACCAAGTTGGCGAGGCGAAAAAAAAGTCCTGCGGCTTCCATTGACGGAAAATCGGCGCTGACACCGGATCAAGGACACCGACGCCACAGCCTCTGTCCAAAATCAATACTCACATGTAGTGAGGCCACAGGGCACGTTCGGATATAATTTATTTTGCTCACTGATAATAAGATGTTTTCTATTAGATTTTATATTTGGGTCTAATATATCCTACGGATATAGGTCTACGAGTGCACTGCTAGCGACTTTGCAAAGGGCGCTAAGGCCGAGAAAGGTCCGGCGCCAAATTTAATGCAATGCAGCACTTCTACTCTTCACATTGCCAAAACTACTGATAAACATTTATGAACGGCTGTTGGACCAATCGATATATTTTATATCGATATGGCAGGCAGCAACAAGCGTATTTATTCAATTGCATATTTAAATTAATTAGTATATTTTTTGATTGGTACCCATCTTTTATAATTGAGTTGGATACTAATAAGCTTATTCATTTTAAAGAGGTAACTCTAAATTCTGCATTAATTCACTATAAGGTTATATTACTTATATATTCAGCGAATTGCATTTACTCGTTCTTTACCATAATTTTAAAAATATTTTAAAAGTTGACATAGAGTTATAAAAAACAAACTTACACTTGTATATTTAAAAAAACAACGCATTTTGTATATACAACATTAATCATGGACTACCATTAATGAGCAAAAATAAATAATTTCAGAATAGTATTTATAATGATATCGATATTTTTTTGCAACTCTGCAGCGCAGCCAACTTCACTCTTTCTCTTTTCAGCCTCCTTTGACGAGTGTTGGTCGCTTATTTGTAAATTATTACAAAATGTACGTAAAATGTATATTAAACACTTAAGAAAACACTCAACTTACTAATAAAATGTTACCTCGCATTTTGCAGCATAATGGAGAACGACGCCGGTGAGAATGTCGATTTGTACGTGCCCCGCAAATGGTAGGTGTAGAACACGTGTTCAGCGGCCCGCTGCCCAATTGTGATTTCAGTTGCAGCTCATTAAAATTGTATAAACTGTTCTAATTGTGCATTCCAATTTTAGCTCGGCATCGAACAGAATCATCCACGCTAAGGACCACGCTTCCGTGCAGCTGAGCATTGTTGTGGTGGATCCCGAAACCGGCCGCCAAACCGATGGCACCAAGACCTACGCTATCTGCGGTGAGATCCGTCGTATGGGCGAGTCTGACGATTGCATTGTCCGTCTGGCCAAGAAGGATGGCCTCATTACCAAGTAAGTATTGATTTGTGGATTATATTTACAAATTGACAGATTACTAATCGTAATCCGCTTCTCCTTTACAGGAACTTTTAAATAATTGTGTACACTGCAAGAATTGGTAATAAAGTGAATTCCTTTTGTATGTAACGTAAGGCCCCACGAATTAGTGTTTTCTTTTGAACTAAATGGAATATGAATTCTCCGAATTATAGCAGCAGGTTGTTTACATTGAGCATGGGAGATATAACAGCGTTTCTTGTTAAATGTGTGATTTCAGTCAAATATCTGTTGCAATTTGTTATTGTTGGGTTCGTAATTGTCTACAGTTTATTAAATGACTAGAATCTGGGCAATCATTAAAGTCTGGCGAAGCATTTGATCCTAAAGATTTGATTATGCGCGGCCTTTAAATAGACTACTAAAACTTTTTACATGGCATAAATAAAAACATTACGGAAATCGCTCATTTTCAAAGAATTTAGGAATAGCAATGCTCAACTGAAACGTTCAATATTTTTCTTATTTGATATCAGAAACCGAAAAGTTTAAAAAACTTGTCGCAATCTGCGTGCGCAACGCACAGCACACCATCACGTATTTATCGATATTACCTGTTGTGCGTGAGCTCTGCATAATTATCGATATGTGCACATCAGGGCTACCGAACCAATGGGAGAAATCAATTTTAAGTATTGTAAAACGTCGAAAAACCACACACATTGCACGTGTTTCGTCAAACGTTTTATTTCCATTTCTGCCCCTCAGTGAAGCACACAAGCCGAGAGGTTGCATCTAATTTTATTAATTAAAACAATATTACAAGCATTAAAAAATGGTGAGTAAAGTGAAAAAATCAAGACAAGAATATGTTTTAATTGTAAGAACTGTTTGCAGACCGAGGAAGTGAACCCGAAAGCATTCCCCCTGGCTGATGCCCAGTTGACCGCCAAGATTATGAATCTGCTGCAGCAGGCGCTCAACTACAACCAGCTACGCAAGGGAGCCAACGAGGCTACCAAGACGCTGAATCGTGGTTTGGCCGATATTGTTGTGCTCGCCGGTGACACAGAACCCATTGAGATTCTGTTGCATTTGCCGTTGTTGTGCGAGGACAAGAACGTGCCGTACGTCTTTGTGCGTTCCAAGCAGGCATTGGGACGTGCCTGCGGCGTGTCTAGGCCCATCGTCGCGTGCTCGGTGACCACCAACGAGGGAAGTCAGCTGAAATCGCAGATTACTTCCATACAGCAGGAAATCGAAAGGCTGTTAGTTTAAGCTGAGAGATGATTCTCGTAAATCGTACAAATTTGTAAATTTAACTCTAATTAAAAAGTGTATTTTTGTAATACAAACATCTAGTAAGCTGGAAATATCATTTATAAAATTAAAAATAAATTGGCTGAAAGCTTAAATCATATGAACTATCGATAGTCGATTTGTGCGATTGTTAGACGCATGGGTTCTTACCGTGGCCATTTTGCAACACTAGTCAAATCAGCTGGTTTGAAATGTCAAAACGTTCGCCGTGTGAAATTTGGCAATTTTCATAGGCATTTTGGAAATACCTGCGGAAAATCCACAACAAACTAACAAAGATGCCTAACAATTTGCATGGTTTGAGAAAACATTTAATTCAATGCAAGTGACAAAAAGCATATAAAAGTAGAAAACACAAAGCACGCAACGCCAGCGACAACAGTAAAAACAACAACAAAATTAAACGTCTGGCTACAGACGGCGGCACAAAAAATTTTAGAATTGCAGCATGAAATTAATTGGCAAATATGTGGATAAGGGCATGCAGGGGTAAGTACGCACGAGAAATACATAGCAACACTGTGGCTAAAATACAAACTTCTGATCTTCAGGAGTGTTACCCTCATGCCCGAAGAGTCGGAGGATATGTGGCACGCCTACAATCTCATCGCCGAAGGCGACAGCGTGCGCAGCACAACCATACGCAAAGTGCAAAATGAAACGGCCACCGGCTCGTCGACCAGCAGCCGTGTGCGCACGACGCTGACCATTGCCGTGGAGAGCATCGACTTCGATACCCAGGCGTGTGTGCTGCGTTTAAAGGGTCGCAATATCGAGGAGAATCAATATGTTAAAATGGGTGCATATCATACGCTCGATCTGGAGATGAATCGTAAATTTGAGCTGCGCAAACCTGAGTGGGATACCATAGCTTTGGAGCGCATTGAAATGGCCTGCGATCCCACACAGTCGGCCGACGTGGCAGCGGTTGTCATGCAGGAGGGTCTCGCGCATGTTTGCCTTATCACGGCCAGCATGACATTGGTGCGCAGTAAAATCGAGGTCTCAATACCGCGGAAACGCAAGGGAAACGTGCAACAGCACGAGAAGGGATTGGCCAAGTTCTATGAGCAGGTCATGCAGAGCATATTGCGTCACGTGAACTTCGATGTTGTCAAGTGTGTGCTAATCGCTTCGCCTGGTTTTGTGCGTGATCAGTTCTACGACTATATGTTCCAGCAGGCTGTTAAATTGGACTACAAAATATTGCTGGACAATAAAAGCCGATTCATGCTAGTGCATTCATCTTCCGGTTTCAAGCATTCGCTAAAAGGTGAGATCAGATCACGCGGATGCTATCGAGTCCAGTTTTCTTTAACTATTTCACTTTAATTGCAGAGGTTCTACAAGATCCCGCCGTTATAGCCAAAATGTCAGACACTAAAGCCGCCGGCGAGGTAAAAGTGTTGGAACAATTCTACATGATGCTGCAATGTGAACCGTCCAAGGCGTTCTATGGCAAAAAACATGTTCTGCGCGCTGCCGAGGCTCAATCTATAGAAATTTTGCTCATTTCCGATAATCTCTTCAGGTGAGTGTCGTTTAGAATATGGAAAGGAAAAGTTATGGGTTGAAAATAGATAGCATGTCATATGATAAAGTAATTTCAACATATACTTGGCTTATAGAGATTTAATCTTTATTCTTTTCTTTAAAGTCTGTGACAAATTTTGGCAAATTAGCTTTTATTTTTCTGTTTTTTGCTAGATCAACTGACTATAACACTTTGTAAATACTTTACTGTGTACTGTTTACCTAGCTTATCAGCTGTTTCAAGCATATGTATGTATAGTATATATATAACATGCCAGTTCCGAGTTCAATCAAGCAGAAAGATCAAGAGCACGATCGTTGACAAGCCCACAGCGCCAAACCTTCAACTTTTAACAAATTGCCAGCTTATTTTTGTGTTTTTTATTTTATTGTCTGCCATATGGAGCATCTCCTCTGGCTGCGCTACGTATGCTGCATATGCGACTTGCGAGGTAACGTTTAAAGCGAGCATTTAGCACAGATTTAGGTTAATCAGGTACCTGAGTTATTTTCTTTTTTTCAGTTAAGCAAAAGTTTGTCTCATTTTACTCAATATTTTGCACTTTCGCAACGCATTTGTAGCTTCGTTGATTTTTCACCCACTCGACTGATCTGCCGCATCTGCTGCCTGTCGCGACTTTTGCTCAATTTCGCCATTTAAAGAAAGCATGACCAAAACGCTAATTTGCTGTCGTCTCCCTCTCGCGAAGCCCCCCTCTTCCTCTCTCTATCAACACGCCAGCCATGGCGTGCTCTCATGATCAAGGTTGTGCTGCGTAGCGTTTCGCATGGTTCGCCATTTTTGGTCTGCTTTGTTTACGTTTCTGAATCCGAAACCGAATCCGAATCTGAATGTGAATGTGAATCCGTAACTGAAAAAGTGCCCCTGTCTGACTGTCGCATAGCCCGTTTACATTTTTAATGAGCCGTTGAAATTCCACTAAATAAAATCAATTTTTTATTTGTTTTCTTCATTTTCTTTTTCTTTTCGCTATGCAAACTGCGTGGCATACAATTAAATTAAGATTTATTACTTTTGATTTACTTAGAATTAATGCTTAAAGGTCTAGAGTGGTATAATGGTAATTAATAAATTTAGCACGTTTTATCAGTCCCGTAAGTAAGCTACAGCTATTGAGGAGGGTCTCCACCACAATCAGAAACTATTCAAGTCGCAAGTCGTCAAGGTTGACGTTGATGTTGTTGCTGTTGCTGTTGCTTTATCTCGACATTTTTGATTGCTGTTGATGGTTTCGAAATTGATAAAGAACACACAGGGAAGAGAAAAAAGAAAAGATAGCGCAGGGTTAAGAATAGAAACTGCAATTGTTAAAGATTCTTTTTTTTATTATTTTTATTTACCGTCTGTGATTGTTTGTGTCGCGCTGTTTTTGTTTTTGTTGCCAGTTCCATTGATTCTTGTGGATTTTCTGTTGTGCCACAACATCGGTCGATTCTCGTTTCTCCAGTTCAGTTTGCAGTAATCGCTTGTAATAGTCATCGAGTGTTTCACGCAACGGCAGCAGACGATGTGAACTGGAACTGGAGCCGGGAATGGAACTAGCGCAGGCACTGGGAGCATTTGGGGTCGACTCACGCCACTTTCTGTGTAGTTTATCATCCGGAGAGTTGAGCAGCGGGTAGCCCAGTTCAGAGATGGTATAGTCGGGCTGCTTGGTGAGCATGTTGATCACACTTGCTGAGGAACTGTAATTACAGAGATAAAAGAGTAGCAAAAGGGAATTAGGCATGTTAGAAAATTAATTACAACACAGACTTGGAACTTTCGGAACTCATTTAGTTTTTTTATTGCTATTCTTAATGTTTTACTTAATGCTTATGCTAAATTTTATATATTTTCTAGTTGCTATTTAATTGTTTGTTTTGTTTAATGAGGCTTCCATATTAAGCACATGATTATGATAAACATGTATGCTTACTCATATTTCCCATTCCAAAAATGCTTTAATCCGCTGTTAAATAGTATAGTAATATCATTTTTAATTTTCAATTTTTTTTGAAACATTTAGAGCGCATTCGATATGTTTTCTTTATTCTAGCACTAATCTTTCTATGTAATAGCCTATTTACTGCATAATTAATAGTTTCTAATTAGTAGTGGTATATTATATTTTAGCCAAGTCTATTAAATACACTTGTACTCAATTGCTTTGGCGCTGCGCTTCTTCTCGGTTTCTCGACTTGTGCTCATTTGCCTGCTTCCCCAGCAGACATGTTAGGGGAAATCGAAGTACAACTGTCCGAGTTTCTTATTTCTCATAGAAGATTCGGTTTCAAGCTTAAGTTGAGCGCTTTTCACACGCGTATTAGATACGTGTATAGAGCTGGTATTATATTTCACGATCTCAGCGCGGCTCTGCTCGCGTATTCAATTTCAATCCAAAGTCGTAGATGCTATACTGTAATTTGTAAATGTATATAGTGTGACTTTTCTATAGATATATTTGTTTTGTGCTTAGTTCTAGATCTTTTGCGTGTGTGCGCAATTTCTTTGTTTCGCTTTTGTTCTGTGCAAAAACGCAAAACGCGCTAATTATTAGCACTCGGCCTGTGGGCGAAACAACAATAAAAGAACTAAGAATTTCAATCTATCAAATCGCACCGTTTATGGCTTGACCTGAAGGCAAGTTCTTCATCCCCATCCCCCCGTCCCACATCTCTGCTCGGGTCTTACACCCATTTTGATTTTAATTTTTTTGCTTTTTGACTTCCACTTGCCGTCCACATGCCATGTAATATGATCCACTTGTGCCTAGTTATGGTAAAGTCTTTGCACTCTCTTTTTTTTTTCTTAATTGCACATCCCGACCCCGTCTCCCGCCTTGTTTTCTCTTCTCTCTACAGTCGTTTCTTCGCTGTACATGGATTTATCACTTTTTTCTCGATTTCTGCTCTTTTTTTATGCATTTCATTCGCCCGTTGGCAACCAGTTTTTCTAGTCTTTTGTTTTAGGGGGTCTCCGGACACGTTTTATGTCTTGCAACGTGCCCCTATTTGCAGCTGCAGCTGCTGTCAGTCTGTTGTTGTCTAGGGGCACCCATTGATATGTGTGTGTGTGTGTTGGTAAATATGAAAACAATTTGTTTATTTTAATACTATTTCGGGCACGTGCCAGCGGCTGTGTTACGAAACCTTTAATGCTTTAATTTTTGGGAAATTGCGAAATAATTGAAGGGAGACAAACTGTTGAATATTGTCGAAAACTAAGATTGTTTCGATCTTGCAACAGTTTTTGGCATGCAAAAATCGTACTTAGTTTCGTAGGGTATACCCTAGGCGACCTACTCTACTTTATTTATCTCTGCAAATTGTATTTCGTATTTAGGTTGAGTCTGTTGTTTATTGCCGAACAAGAGAAAACTGTGATTGATCAAGCTGTGAATTTAGATTGCGCTCACCGAGCAAAAGGCAATGAAAACTGATTGAAGATTGGACCGTTTTTGTATATATAAAACTTGTCGTGCGGGTTTTTTTTTTTATGATATTTTGTGATGCATTCGAAATTTATTGTGGCTTAATCAATTTAATTAAAAGCAGTTCGGACGGTAAGCGTAAAAACTGAACCAGTTTGAAATTTCGATAGCTTAAGGAAACTTTTTGTAAATTATAGTATAAGATAGTATAAAATTTCTTCACATATTGAAAAAATGTTTATTTGGATTACGAGACACACGCGGCACACGACATTTAATTATGCGTTGCTGTCTGTCTTGAGGTCGGGCGAGAGTAGGCGAGATAGATAGAGAGAGAGGGAGAGCGAGTGAGACATTGAGTTAGATGTGTCCTCCTCCTACACCCACCCGCATCTCAGGGCTCTTTTACCTACGTTTCGTTAATTCCATTATAACAATTGATTTCATTGTGCAATCATTGTCACGCAGCGGCAACAGCAATTACAACAACAACAACAACAACGACAATGGATTCAATTCATTGCAAATTCCGAATTTCGTTGCTAACGGCTGATGAGTAAAAAGATACACAGGTATCGGATACACACAAAGCGTCACACAACTCATTCAGATTCCGAGACTGAGGCAGCAGCTCGGCCTGTTGCATTTTCCCAGCGCTGAGTCAAGCCACGAAATTCCATAGACGTCGCTATCAAACTTGATTTCGGCTTTTGTCTTTCTCTCTTTTTCTTTGCCATTTGCACTTGACACGGACAACAGCAACAACTGCATGAACTGCAGCAACTACTTTCACTTTACGTTTTACACGCACCTTTTGCTTTCTTTTTATTTTTGCACTCTTATTTGGAGGGGTTTCTTAGCACCAATTTCTCTTTGCGTGGCAAAATCGTCACGATGTCTTCGCTTTGCCCCGTTCCGTTTCTTTGCGTTTCTCAGTGTATTCTTCGCTCGCTTCCGTCGTGTTCCGCGCCGCAAGAAAGCCGCTTTGCAACTAATTCTACACATGTAGAGACGGGTAGCGGTCTCTGCGCTCGCATTGCTCTCCGCTGCTCTCTTTCAATACTCTGTATGGGTACGGCTTGCGGGGTATGTTGGTTTGTTGCTCTGTGTAATAAAGTAACAATGTTTTAAATTATCTTTTAAACTAAATGAAGACAATATTAAAGTAGTTTTTACTTTTATTGGGATTTAAGAGTTTTATCCACATTTTTTAGAAATTCTGGTAAATTAAGAATTATATTGTACAGAATTCAATTTTTCACTTAAATATTTTGATATTTTATTTAACCATTTATAACGGGAAGAAACAATTAACTAAAATACAAATTAAATATATTTATTTTTAAATAGTTCACATTCCTTCGTGAATGATTTGGTATTTTATTATTATTATTATTATTAATAAAATAACAACTCTTACGCAATAGTAAAAACTGCCTACAGGGTATACTGTAGCCGTATATGTGCATTGGGAGTGCACTTAATTATTCTTGTTTGTCTTCAGCAGCTGCCGCTGCTACTGCACGTGTTGTGGAACGCATTGGCGCTCTATCGCGAATGGCATCCACAGCGGCAGCCAGAGCGGCGGCTTGATAAAAACAAAAAAAAAAACGATCGCCGCTCAGAGAGTGCTGGTCACACTGCGAGCGAGCGCCACGCTCGCTCTCTCTCTCTCTCTCCCTGAAGCACTACAGTGGCAGAGAGGGAGCACAACAAAAGCAACGCAAACCGCTTTTTTGTGCCGTCAATAAAAACGTTAATTGAAATTTTACCTGTGATGTTTTTAATGCACACATTTTTTGGTTTTTTTTGCGAGGTTTTATCTCTTCGAAGCATTAACATTTCTTAAGGTTTTTGAACCGCATACCAAATGAGCCGGCATTTTGTTTGTTTTTCGCATTTGGTTGCACTCTCGTACTTTCTATGACATTACGTAGGTTTCTGACTTCATACTTGCATTTTCATAGCAATTTACGTGAGCGTTTATAGTATAATTTACGAGTTATATTTCTAACCTCTGATCACTATTAAAAATTCCCGCTAAACCTGACACCTTTTGCATTATGCATAGGGGCACCCGTCGCATGTCATGACTAAGCACATCGCTATGTGTATCGAGCAGCGCATATAGATCGATTGTATTGCGATATCTGATATGTACTTTGCATGGAAATAGATATTAATTGTTTCATATGTATGTATAATGCGACTTCAGGGCTTTCGGGCAATATATTATCACGTCTGTTTAGTTGAACATTGCGAAATTTCATATAGCAATGACATGTGATGAAGGAAGATATAATGAAATATGTATATGTACATATGTATTTGTAGGAGTTTTACCTGTTCTAAGCTACATGTGCTTAACTAATACGTATAAATGTACCATAATAAAACTTAACTAAGTATTTCTGTTATCGCTTTGAAAATTCCTTAGCAATCGTATTTCTTATCGCAAACTTTACAATTTCTATTTACAGATGCCAAGACGTTAATCTCAGGAAAGAATATGTTAACTTGGTTGAATCGGTACGCGATGCTGGCGGTGAAGTCAAGATATTCTCCAGCATGCATATATCAGGAGAACGTAAGTGGAATATAACAACTATACAACTATGAGAAAATCTATGCAAATCTCCATGCTTGTCTTGCTCTGCGTAGGCCTCCCCCCGTCTAATGACCTCGTTAAGAGTTCTATTTTTATATAGCTCGCAGTGCAATACAATACACAAACACAGATATATATATATATATAATGTATATCTTTCTCTCTTGGGGGAATCTCCCGCATTGCATTCTATACAGTCGAATCTTTCATTGGACTTCAGCACCAAATGAAAATCATGTGTGCTGTGGGGCGCACTTTCAATTTCATTTTCAATTTTTAAACTTATTTTGACATGACGTTAATTAAAATTGCATTTCACATGTTTCTTCTCGAATATTTTTAACCATAAAATGCGATTACAGCGCCCTGCCTGCTTGGCAAATGACTCACGTGTCGCAATTTTCCTCGTCTTCTTCTGTTCTTATCAATTGTCTGCGACTTGGCAAGGCTTTTGCCAATTTTTACACGTAAATAGGTCGCTGCGTTTCGAAAATAGCCATGAGTACTTTGTAAATGCACATTTAACGGGCAACAAAGCGGCAGTAAAGCGGGAATGCTGGAAGCAGGTATACCCATTAAACATATCAAAATGTATAACTCAAGATTAAATAAATATAATTATTTAAAAATGCTGTCTCAGTACTTTTAGTAGAAGCACAGAGCTTGGAATTAACAATCGCAAGATGAGATTCACAGCAGTTCAAAATATCTTTTATAAGAAAAGTTAAGCAACTGATACAAATGGTTGATACAGATTAAGAATATATTAACCAAAATTCTCTGGGTACTTGAATTTGGCATATCGTAGCTGTCTTTCAACGCCACTTGAATATTTCCACACAATATTACGCCTTATCGCTGTGGCGCTTCCTTCTCAAGTACTTTTTGTTTCCAACGCCCCATAATCAACTGAAAATGACTTATATAAACATTGTAGAAGAGAGTAAACAAAAAAGAAGAGCAGAAAAAAAACGAGCACTTAATTTAAATTGTGTAGATAACTGAGAGTAATTTCAATGGATAAACAAAACAGAACAGCAAAAATTTTAAGAACAAAAAACCTAACCTAGACTAAAGTCGAAAACATTGAGAGTTCTTCATAGACATAGTTCCCACCGTATGGTTATTATCTAACATATAATTTTACACGAGTTAGATCTGGTTGTAATTGCTTGCAGCATTTGCATATTGTAATTTAGTAAACCTTTCTGAATGTTAAGTTCAAAATTGACTCAGAACCAGTGCGCCTTGAAGTGCATGTCAGTTGTAAAACTTGTAGACTCCTCCTACACCCAATGCAAAAAGAAAAAAAACCCCAGTGGAAACGGGTTCTTTTTACCTCGGCCATACTGGCCTTGATTAGTCGATGCTGTGGGAATGAGCTTTTCCAAAGAAAAACCACAAACAGATCAAGTTCTTATGCAAGTTGACCGGATGTTGTGCTAATTAACAGTTAAATTAAACAGTTGGTTCTTAGCTAGTTCAAGGCTGCAACAGAAGTTGTTCTAATTAACCAGTTCGTGAAAAGAAGGACAAGGTGTACTTTGCTTGAACTTCGACTCTTAATAGTTCTCCATTATATTTTGCAATATTCGCAAATTAATCAATTGTTCGCTTTTTATTTCAGAACTAGCTCAACTTACAGGCGTAGCGGCTATTCTACGTTTTCCCATGCCAGAACTGGAGGATAGCGACGATGACGATGATGAGGATGGCGCGGCGGGCGGCAACGATAGCGATAGCGATTAAGAAGTACCCTTAGAAACCCCCGATTCCCTATAAAACCTTTAGCATTTTTATGTAAACGAAATTTTTGACTCAAAATCGAACGAAGAACGCGCGAAGTGCAAACTTTGGAGATGGAAAAATGGAGAAATGAACAAGCAAATCAACAAAAATAACATTTTAGTGTAGAGTAATAGGTACTTTGACAGACTTGGACTGTGTCAGGGCATATACAACAATACTATACGATTTCTATATATACATTATTTAGATTTATTCAATAATATATGTGAACGAGACATGCGAATGTAAATGATTATGAAGAGATTCAGTTTGACAAGCAAAGTAAATAAGAAATCGGAAAGAAAAGGGTTTGTTTAAGTCAAGAAACTAAGTCGTTAATATTAAAAGGAATTGCTTTAGCTATCTATATCCAACAAATCCTCCTTGTAAACCTCCAAAATGCAAAGGCGACATAGAAACCGATTATGATCTTACAGTCAGTGTTCAGTGATTGCAATTTACAAGTTTAATAACAAATTTTTAATTTAATTATACATATGTATTTATAACAAATATTTCTCTGCGACAGCTCTAATGCAACTACTTTGACCGCGCTGTTTTTGTTGTTATCTATATATTATTATAATTTTATATAATTTACATGTGGTTCTCACACAAATTGTAAAAATTGTAATTAAGCGTTCAAATTGTTCGGGAAATTGATTTTTGAGCTTTTTTTTATAAAAATGAAACGAAAAGATGTACGAGTAAAACTATACAACTTGTTTCTGTGTTAACAAGAACTATTGCTATTTATGGTAAGTCAAGGGATGCCTGATTTGTAAAAAAAAAACAAATCAGTTTAGTTTTTAGTTCTTTATAATTTTCTTTAGGTACAAACTAATTCTAAGGAGTCAAGACACAGATAATGGAATACCGCGCCGTAGAAAAGCCTACTACTTGGCGCCCAGCTTGGAGGCAGCTGCAGCTGCAGCGGCTGCCGCCTTGCGCGCCTCTCGTTTTGCCGTCTTCTTAGCCTCCTTGTCATTGGTATCGATGACGCGTCGCTTCTTGCGCAGCAGCCATTCCTCCTTCTCCTTGGACTGTTTGTCGCGTATCAGTTTGCGGAAGAGATTGCGATGACGTGGCTTCACCATGCGCGCCTGCAGGCGATGCTCATCGACCTCGGCCTTGTGTAGCTGCCGCTTGTTCACCTTGTGCACTTTGCCCGACTGCACAGACATTTTTTCTTTCTACAAATGGAAATAAAGACATTAGTTTAAGAACATTAATAAAAAATTTCACAATTTGATGACACACCTCTTCCTGCAATCTTTTTGTTTTTTCATCGACTTCCTCTTCTTCTTCTTCATCTTCATCACTATCCTGCTCTTCTTCATCTTCTGTGAGAGCATCTTCTTCGTCTTCATTGACGCCATCTGGTCCACCGTATTTCTTGTATTCGGCTGTCTCCTGCTGATAGGCGCGCTGCAACTGCTGATCGATCAGCTCCTGCTCAAGTTCATCTTCCTTTTCGGCTTCCGCGTCGTCCTCAGATTCGTCATCACTTTGAACTAAAATTAGTTACAAATGCTATTTAAATCTTGCCCAGAGATTCTTTGTTATGATGGCTTACCATGCGTTTCAATCAGCGAGGGATCGAGCAGCGCCTTCTCTTCGGGCGGTATGTAGGAATCGCGCTTGGCATCAACAAACGGCGAAAGATGCGGGGGCAGCTTCTCGCCCAGGAAGTACTTGTTAGTGGGCAGCAACTGACGCTGGTTAACACAATCGAAAAGCCACTGGGGCTGAATATAATCCCTGGAGATGTACTGTGTGCTCAGGCTGGGTCTGTCCACAATCTGATGCGTAATGCTCTCGTCGTTCTCATCGTACGTGGAGCCCGAAAAGACAGACGAATCCCAAGACACCTTACCGCCGAATGAGCGAATGATGATTACCAGCGGTTCGCGTGGCACTTCGCGATTGATGAAAAACTTTAGGCCCTTGAAAAGATTACGCAGACGCGACACTTCTTGTGCCTCCTGTTTCATTTTGATAATGCGCTTGGAATCGCCATCCTGTTCCAACAGTTCCATATCAATATCCGGCTCCTCTTCGTCCTCCTGTATCTTGTCAGTGCGCAACAGATCAAAGTTCAATGCAGTAATGCGTTCGGAAACGAAATTGGACTCATCCGTGTATGTCTCAGCGCTATCCTGCAGTACATTGCTGGGGAATTGCGGCGGGTAGGCCAGATTGAGGCCATGGAACAGTCGGAAGTTGGTGAAACCCAGCATGATGGTATAGAACTCCACAAATATGGACATGACTTTGAAATCAACCTCCTGGCGCGATTGCGGCTTGAACGGATAATAGTGTGGCACAATCCATGTGACCTTCTGTCCCTTGATTTCCGCCTGGAAATAGTAGCCCTTAATCGATATGAATACCTTACGCAGCGATTTCGAGGCAATGATATAATGCAGAAATTCGATGGTCAGACGACGACAAAGATTCGACTGTTCGCGTGGTATCAAATGCAGAGAGGGAAACGTGCTGAACAGAAACAGAAGCGTCAAGCAATCATCCAAATCCTTGAGGGCATCGATGAATGTGGGATAGCGCTCCTTGACAATATGATCCAGTTTAATCTCTGGGAAGAGAGCCAGGCGACGTTTCAGATTGCGAAAATCCTTGATAGCACGATCGCGTCCAGATTTCTTGGCGAAGATCTAAAACGAAAACCAATATAGAATGTATTGTAAACCTGAAAATATTGAATCTATAAACTATATTTACCTTGTAATCACGCAGCGTCCATACGATGGGCTCGTGTAGCAGAAAGCGTATGTCCTTGGTGTGATACAGAACCTTGATCTCGGAGGAACCCTTCTGGGCACGACGCCTGTGCTTGGGCTCACGAGGGTAGACTCCCTTCAGGATGCAGAGACGGCGAAAGTCATTCAGGGATAGCTGCAGCTTACGTAGCGCAGCACGGCGACTGATGTATTGTGTGGCCTCACCGGATTCGTACTGCGGGGAGTATCAAAAAGAACGAAATTTATTTTGTTCAATTGTTTAATGAAAAATAACCTCACACAATTACTGCGGAATGCAAGTTATTGTTTTTGACATTTAAACTACCTTCTTTGGGCGTCTCATGTTGACAATCGACTTGCGGAACTATTTAGAAAACTAAAACAACTGTCTTTTGCAGCTGCCCTGGTTTTAAATAGTTTTATTTTGTAGAAAAACACGCGCGGTATCCAAAACACACGTTTTTGTGTTGTTGGTCGCGTGGGAAGGGAACAGTGTGACCATGTTGCGTGAGTAATATAATAATCATTGTGCCGAACACTTTGCCATTCACATTGAACGCCGCGACGTTTCGGAACATTGGCAGCACTATGCCGCAGTGCTGCCAAACTACCCGCTAAGCCGTTGAGTGTTTCAAAAATAATAGTTTTCTCTGCCTTTGGATAACTCATTTTATTGAATCTGTTTTATTGTTTTTTTGTTTTTTTTTTTAGGTAGGTATTGTATTGAGAAAATAACATACAGTCTAAGTTTTGTTGTATTATATAATATTCGTTACATATTAGTTAGTTTTTGAACATTAACTTTATATATTTTGTTTGGTTGTATTTTCTTTTTTTTGGTTTGCAACATGCTGACTGCAATTTCGTTTTACAATTTTCTGTTGTTAATAACAAAAGTTTTATTAAACGGCCATTTTGGTTTTATCAATAATCGTTTGCTGCGGCTCTTCTAGAACTTGGTTATGTAACGGTTTGTCATTTTGCTCGCATTCGTTATGTTTGTTTGTGTTGTACGTGTTTGTGTATGTGTCGGTTAATCGTTCCATATGATTCCAATGTATCTGAGTGTGATTTGTTGTTGTTGTTGTATATTTCACCTAAATAACTAGTTAACATTGTATTGTATGTTGTAGCTTCGTTTTGATTTACATAAGTGTCTTTCCGTCTGCGCGCTTCCTATTCTCCTCCCAAAATGCTATTCGTATATTTGTCATAATATTGTTACTCGTATCGTTTAAATATCTAGGTATATATATTGTGTGCCAGCCATACATGGTTACCCATACGCATATGCATATCGAAAATTGACTATTTATTTGATTCTGAATTCTGATCTCATGTGATGGTGCTGTTCGGGCTAGGGAATGAGGGATAAATGATTGAGTTTTCTCGTTTTTGTATAAAATCTAAATGTTTCCATTTAATATATACTCTATATATGTATGCATTTCATATAATATGTATGTACTTCTATAAAGTAAATAACATTCGGTATTATAGCATCGCTGTATTGTTTGCAACTGTTGTGTAAAGTAAAGCCGAAAACGTTGTTCAGCAAAATTCTGGGATTCCCGGTTTGTAAATCCAATGAATGCAACATCACTTCGTTTGACTGGATACCTGGATTATCGCATGTCTATACATACATATGTATGTTTCCGTATCTCGTCCTGATCGGCGTACAACATACACATACCACGCGAAGCGATTTCGAAATAATACATACAAAAATCTTGTACAACTAAAATGTTTTTGAATTTATCGTCTGCCAGATTCGTTCTCAAACAGTTAAATGTTTGTGATTTTCACTTTGTATTATTTATGTAAATTATTTGTACAATCTTATGTGCTAAAAGCGTATCAGTTATTAAAATTAATTCTCTTCTATTATAATACTCTCTTTTTCTCTAGTTGAATTATGTCTGTACTAAGTACACATGCTCAGAACACAGAAATCTGTGTATGTGTGCATATGCTTGTACATACGTGTATAAGTGTTTGTATGTGTTTGTGTGTGTGTGTGTAAATATAAAGTAAAACTTGCACAACGATTCAAACTCAACAACACAAAAATTTACTGGTGGGTAAGGAATTGTTTTTGTCCATTACAAACGACGGTTATGTTTTTGCTCGTTATTTCGATTTCTAAAAACGCCAAAAATCGATAAGAACTATATATGGCCGATAATTGCTCTGATGTCTGCCTGCCTATTAAAAATAATAAACGCATTGCTCTTGTTGTTGGTGTTGCTGTTGTTATATACTTACAAATTTGAAAACGCTATAAAAAACTTTAAATTAGTCTACCAATATGTTAACTATTACTTTTTGTTTACTGGATACTCATTTTGGTTTCTCGTTTTCGTTTTCGTTATCGTTATCGTTATCGTTATCGTTGCTTACGTAAAACAACACAAAGTAAAGTTTGAGACGACAACTGACAGCTATGCGATCGTTGTGTTGCATTGCGATGACAGAAAGCTGACAGCTAGGCAACTCACAGTTGCCGCTCTCACGCGTCTTTCTGCATTTTTTATTGTTTCGTGTTTTCGGCATTTGTTTTTGCTTGTATTATTATTAATTATACAACGGACGCAACTTGAAACGTTTATATGTATATATATATATATATATATATATATATAATGTATATATGTGTATATATAAGTACATATTTTCGAATATAAGTATTGCATTTACTGCGTTACGTATTTAAAGAACTGATTAATAAACAAAGAAATTCTGTTTTGTGCATACACACGCAGTAGTAGGTTATACATATATAAAAATCAATATATATTTATATATGAATATATTTTTCTATGATAACTGTATTTGTTATTTAAAGCTGAAATCAATGATTATGCGATCGTTTTTGGTGTTCGTTTACTTCGTTTCGTTTCGATTTTTGAATTCCTAGTAGAGTTAGCAGTTTTGTAGCGTTCAGAATTTGTCTGTATGTGGTCTGTGCAGATGTGTCGTGTGTATAGACTTACATACAATGTGTTTGCTAATTTCATATGAATTCTATAGTGTTCAGGTAGTATTGCCAATTGTTTAGATTCAGAAGAGTGGAAATTTAAAATGAAATTGAAAACAAATGTATTTGGATTATACGGATACTTACGGCTCTCGAGGCTATAATTTCAAGTAATTTTGGTCGGGAATAAAATTAGCAGACACAAGAATAGAATACGTGTGCTATTTTTTTTTTGTGTTTTCAGTTTTTGCTGTTGTTTACTTTAATTTCAAACAATGATTTTTTTATTTGTAAGTTAAATATTTCATAAAGTATATACTGTATTTGTTGTTAATCGGTTGTTTTATTATTAATTATATTATTATTTCTTGCCTCGGTTACGCTTTTCATTTTCATTTGCATGTTATGAACATTTTCTCTAATTTTTCAACAATTTTTTTTCATTTTCTTTTGATATATGTTTTTTTATGTTTTTACTTTTACGCAATTATTCAACTTGTTAAAAATCTATAACCATAACAATTTGTCATATATATATATATATGTATATATATATATTTCTTGTATATATATGTGTATAATCTTATATAACTTGCTTTAAAGCGCGACTTCTACGACCACTTGACTTGTGTGTGTGCGTTTTTAAGTTAGGATCGGGGTAGTTGAGGCTGATTCAGAAGAGACTGAGCTTGTGGAGACCTGATTGATTCTCTTTATGAAGTATGAAGTATGATATGAAAGATGCTCACATGATTTTGATCTGATCTGTTGGCTGTCGATATATTTTAATTTTGATCTTCATTTCAAATGTATTGTAAATATTGACAGATGCCTAACGCTTTGTATTGCGCGCTACGGAGATTTAAAAACGGGCAGAGTGGGTAGTTTTTCGAAATGAAGTGCCTCGAAACAATATAGTAGTAGTATGTTAGTATATCAACACTAAAAGTCGATTAACAATTTCATAAATTTCATAAGTTAGTTGATGCTTATTCTCGGGAATATTCTGTAGCATAGTTATGTACTTATGTAGAACTATAAGGTTTGTACTCTCTCGTAGTACTTCGTATAGAGAAAATTGGGCGCGATATGTTTTCAGTGAATGAGTGTGTGTGTGTGTGTGTGTGTGTGTGTGTTCGTGTGTGTGTGTGAATGTGGGAGTATGGGTATGTATGTAGGTGAACGTTTCATGTGCCGAGTGTCATGTTTACTAAATAGTTTAGTTTCCTTTTAGTATGTTAGTATAGTTTATATATAATGTTCGTATATATAAGTATTATATTAGTATGTTCTCGTATGCAATTGTTTTGCGTTTTTTGTTTTGTTTTGTTTGTTTAAAGTTAATTTGGAAGATTATTGTTAAGTTATAACCATATACAGCTTGTATAAAAGTTGATGTTTAATTTTAAGTTGCTCTAGTACTGGAAGTAATCGCTGTCGAGTCGCTTTCCTGCTGCATATTTGCATCTGCTGCGATGCGCGTGAGCGTTCGAATTGAAAAGCTTGGTACAGTAAGAGTCGTTTTGTGGTCGTGGCTGGATGAGACTGAACTTATGCGAGACGAGAGAGCAAGAAGCGTTAAAGGATGCAAGAAAAAAGGGAGAAATTGAATTTGCTAGAACGTGAGAGGCTAGAAGTCAGGGAAGTGTAGAAAACGAGCATTCTGGCTTTATTAAAATCGACTATAATACAGAAAAATAAATAGAAATAGAATAGTTGGATTTGTAGACGAAAACAATCTTGTCATAGCAGTCATCAAATTTCCGTTTTAAGTTTAAATAGCTAAGCTTCCTGCTACGATACTCTAACGTTCGGTTGTGAATGTGAGTAACAGTTGCCTGCTATGATACTCGAACGTTCGGTTTTAAATTTGAATGACAGCTGCCTGCTATGACATACCAACGTTCTGTTTCAAATTTCTAGAACAGCTAAGCGGAAATTCCCGTTGTGAAAACCATGCTAAATTGCTTTTCTCTTAATTTCGCCCATTCCAGTGATTTATTTTGGCCATATTAGTTAAAATGCCGACGGTTTTAAGTGTTGTTTAAGTGCCCCGTTTGACGTTGTGGGAGGTTTATAGAGCGTTTGCACAAACACGGCAGTTAGCGTGACGTATTTAATTTATGCCTCGTGGTATTATTATACAATGTAGTTTATTTGGGTTTTCTGGTATTTTTGTTTCTAGTATTTTGGTGTTCTTCGTTCATTCGTTCTGCACTTGTTGTTGTTGTTGCTATTGCTATATGTTAGTTCTAATCTCGTATGTTTGACCGTAAATAATTAATGAGTGCAATTCGTATGCACTGCATACTGCCACCCATGGGGTGTAAGAGCAGACACTTAAATACCCCTCACACTTACAATACACACTCGTATAAGCGAGAGGGTATATATCATCTATATATGCATGTATGTATGTCAGTGTTCTGGGTATGTTCATAAGTATATCCGATGGCTTCGACTAGACTGGGTGCCAGAGCTCTTCTCGCCGTCTCTTGCGAATCGGCCGTGCTTTAATATACAGTTTTGAATCTTGTCATGGTCTATATATATTTTATATAGTAATATGTATATAAACGTATGTTGTATATATATAAGGTTATGTCACTGCCACTAGTTGTCCTTTAAATGTATTCGCCCTCTCGATTTGTTGTAAAAATTATTGCTTTCTCTTCTGTGTACTTGTTCGTCTGTGTTAGTGTATCTGTGTCTCAGTGTATCTGTTTCCTTCTTTCGTCATTTTTTTTAATATTATTTCTGTAGTTATTCTGCAATTTTCGATTTGCTGCTTTTGTGCTTTCTCAACTTCGATTTTCGAGCCATTTGCAAACGTTTCTGGAAATATCTCCTTAGTTATACTGCCTACTTAAGTTATAGTTGCATATATAGTATATATACTTTTACATGTTGTTTATATATAAAATATATATATATATATATGTGTGTATATAAGAATGTATATATGTATGTATGTAATGCGTATTATGTCAAGATTTCAAGTATTTTCTTCTTCGCTTGCGGCCTCTACTATACGAGCTCACGATTTGCGATTTAAGTTTCGTTTATAATTTTAGTTTTGGTTTTGGTTTTGGTTTTAGTTTAGTTTAGTTTAGAAAAAAGTTACGTACTTCTAAATAAAGAGAGCAAGTTTTGTTTGGTATTCGCTTGTTTAAATATCTTTTGTTCTTTTATATCGTATATATATATAAATATGTTTATATGCCCATATACTATATATATATATTATTCATAGGGGTTTCATTAAGCGAAAAGTATATGAAACAATTGTTTTGGTTTTGAGGGTTTACTCGAGATAATTAGACTATCATAAACATTATTTAAATTGAAAATTTAGATTTTAATCGAATAATAACTGCACCTTGTACACGCCAACAAGAATAATCAGTTGCAATCATAATAATCATAGTCACATAATATAATCATAATAATACAATGGTAATGGGATAACAAGTTGGGAGTAACGATTCGATCGAGCGAGTCATGTTTAAAATTATTATTATGTCTGGCAAATGTTTAGCAAAACGTTTTTATAAAGTATTCCTAGTATTTTTCATATTCTTCTTTTTTTTTCGTTTTTAGTATTTTTTAGTTTTTGAGTATAGTTTCATTTTGGTTGTTGTAACTTACTTGAAAGTTTTTCATTTGGATTTTGGTTTTTGGTTTTTGGTTTTTTTTTTCGTGGTTTATAAGTACGCAAATTATCACTTAATCAATATAAGTAAGAGTATATATATGCGATGTAAGTGGTTGTGTGTTTGTGTGTGCGTGTGGTATATAAGTTTTTTGTTTTTATATTTATTTAATATAGCTTAAGGATTTTTCGTGTAATTCTCATAAAACTAGACTCAGTTAGGCCCTGGCATAAAGCTTTTCGATAGACTTGCTGCAACAATTTAGTAGAGCAGGCGAAATCAAAGAGTTTCTGAGAGATATTCAAGTTTCCGCTTGAAATTCTCAAACGGTTCTAGCGCAGCGCATAGTTCGGCAACCATCTCTCGCTGGACATAGTATAAGGTGCTTGGTGCCACAATAGATTAACTTGAATAATTGTTGAAAGATAACCCAAAACGTTAAGTAAAGTAATTGGTTGGGAAGCCATTTTTCAAAGTGTTGGTTTTGGTTTTGCTTTGCTTTCGTCTAATTAGTAAGTAGGTAGATAATCAATGAATAAGATAGTTAGGTTTATAGTAGTCGAGTAGAGAGAGGATAGAGAGTTTTGTGTTTGCTTTTGAATAACTTTCATTTCGTTTTCTTTTTCGCTTTTCTTTTTTTTTTCTCATATTTTGTTTACTTGCTTAAAAAGCTGCGGCTAAACATTTAAAGTAAATGTCTTCATCTTTGTTTTTTGTTTTTGTTTTTTTTTTTTATCTTTTATTGTTAAAGGAAAAACGCTGCACGTAGCACTAACTAACTCGTTTCATTATTAACTTGTTGTTCTTGTTGAATTTGCTTTTGCTTTTGTGTGTGTGTCTTGTTTGTTGTGATTTATGCGTTTGTTTAACAATTCGATTAGTTAGCTTAGTCCATTTGTTTGTGTTAATTTTGTTTATTTATTAATTAATTCATTAATTTGTTGGTATATAAATTTAGCTAATTGGTTTTTGCGGTTTTGCTTTGCTTTATCTTTCTTATCTTGTTGCGCTTTGCATATCATTTCTTTTCATTTGTTTTGCTTCTCTTTTTGGTTTTCTCGCTTGTGTCTCTTGGTGTATTTCACCTTTGTCTTTATGCCGTACACGTCTTTTACACGGGGCAAGTGATCAAATCATATTCGAACATCAGCGAGACGGCAACAAAGACAAAGTACAATAGAAACATGGTAAAGCCCAACCCCTTGTTCATGCGCCAGCGGAAGCAGGCAATTGACAGCACCACAAATACGAGCATCATAAACAAAATGGTTATGGAACAGACCATGCCCACCGAGTTCACTTCGACGGGCGCATCGTAGATAATCCCATATAACAGCCAGGGTATCGGTAAGCTGCACAATCATACATGTATACATATAATCAATTATTGCGATTAGTTATCGATAAAGCGATATCAGATGCAGTAGATAATGTGCATATCGATCGCGAACTGAACTTACCCCACAGTCACGTCGAAAATATTACTGCCCACGGAACTGGAGACAGCCATGTCGCCGAAGCCCTTTCGAGCCACAATCACCGAGGTTATCAAATCCGGAATGGATGTGCCTGCCGCCAGGAAGGTAAGACCCATAACCTGAGCGCGCGCGAGAGAGAGAGAGAGAGAGAGAGACAGTTAATTAATGCATTCTCAACGTTATATTTATTAGTTTCGCCCACCTCGGGCGGTATGCGAGCTGTGTCGCCGGCAACGTTGGCCCACCAGACCATCAGGTAGGAGAAGGCAGCTATCCAGACAATGGATCCTATAAAGGTGACCGGAAAGAATCGTTTGCCGCGCGGTGTGCGCGTATCGGGCAGCGTTAGCCACATGGGGACCAGCAGGGGGGCGACCAGGACATAGGTGAGTCGCTTGCGCGCCGTATCCGGCCAGGCCATGCTGAGCGGCTCCGGTTCGTCCTCGATTTCGGGCGCCTTATGTTTGCGAATGAGCATAGTATATATATACAACATACGTAATTCATATTATATTTCATTTTAAAGTCGAAAATTGTGCAGTGCTTTTTCTGTTTTCTTTTTTGTTTTGTTTGTTTATACAATAGATGTTGACTTAGGTTATAAGATATGTATAGATATATATTATATGGATGAGTATATAAGTATAGATATATATATATATATAGAGTTTGTCTGATGAGTCTATGAAAGTTGATATGAAATGTTTTCTGGTCTGGGCTAACATGATATTGTTATTGTCAGATATCAAAAGTACTCTTGGATTTTGAAAGAGAGAGAGAGTTAGAGAGAAAGAGAGATTTGTAGAGACGCACTCACAGACAGGCGTTTTAGAGCTTAATTAGTCGGTGCGAGAAGTAGTACGAGTTAGGTTGTGGTCTGTTATATAGCGTAGTATCGAGTGGCTTACAACAAAACGTAAAGGAAACATCGAAACAGTTATGCACTTACTTACTATAATTAAGAGAGTACAATTTACTGAGGGTGCTATACGTGAGTTTTAGTAACGTGCAGAGTACTATATTTATATATATGTCGGATTTCAGATCAGCTTCTTTGTCATATTCATAGGCATGCTCTGACTATTAGTTCTTTTTTTTGTGGTACGTTGTGTCTTTGTTGCTTTGCAGGCACACACACAAACACAAGGGATGCGCATGAGCACAGCCCCGAAAAACTATGTAAATTGATAAGATCGTTAGTTATAGCGAGAATAGAAAGTAAAAAATATATAAAATTGAAATAGTAAATATATTAAATGAGTTCGTATACTAAAAATACTTTAATTCGCTAGGGGGTGTATTTATAAACGCTACGTTCGAAAAGTACTATAGATTCTGAAAGCGGCACTAAAGCAATGCGAGCGATTACTCTTTGCGGTATAGTAGAATTTAAACATCAGAAATCTAAGTACAAGTTCTTTATGCTATTTTCATTGCCTGCGGTTTCGTATCACGATCCTGTGCAGTCAGCGTATACAACCTGATAACGCAATGACGCCTGTTTATGTTTCATTGAATATTATGTTACACATCCTATGAATCATTTGCACATGTGTTTACGGAAATACTTAGTTGTGGTTGAATTCTTGGACTATTCATCGGACTAGCTGCAGGCATGCTGTACACGCTTTCGTAATATTCAGATTATTCTATTTAATTTCTGTTTGTTTTTTTTATTTATTTTAATGACTCTGTCGCACAAAGAGGTCTCGACATTCTGCATATACCATGAACCTATTCCAGTAGGAGCAGAAGATTTGTTTTAATGCATTTCACGACTAATATCATTCCTATTTGAAAAACCAAGATCCAATACAGTCAAAAATCAACTTAGTACATTCTGTCTAATTTTGTATTCTTTTCATTTACGATTATCTTGTAGCAAATTGATTTTAGTATAGAAAGTATATATATATTTTTTTTTCATTTCATATTATTTTATTTTACTCTATTCTGCCCATTACTGATTTATAAATATTTCAGAAAATAGCCTGTTTATTAATAATAATTTCAGATTTCATTACTTCATGCAAAGATGACGGTGTATAGCTGAGGTAACCCCACCTACATAACAGAACCTTCCATAAAATTATAGTCACGGATATATTGTAAACAACAAATATCGCCTCGAATGTTTTGCGCAGTATATGCAAATGTAATATTGTTCGATTGCATCATCTTTGAGATATTTGGCATTTTGCAATGCCGTAGCACCCATTGCCTATTTCAAGTCACAATCCCCATTAATTTCACCCTCCCCTCACCAACCCCCTATCGTTGTCATTGCCTTCGCCTTCGCTTTCGCATTCAACTGCACAGGAGCGTAGTCTGGTGAAACGCGCGTGCGCTTTGAAGCATCGTCAGAAGCAGCTTGAATGCTGTTTTAATTGTTGTTGTTGTTGCTGACGATGTCACACAGCAAAGATACAAGTATTTATTCTAACGATATTTTCAATAATAAAAAAAAAATAAATAAAAAGTTATTGTAATAAAATTTGTATGCAATATATAAAGAGGAATGAAATAGATAGATAGAGCGCGCGCGAGACAGAGAGATAGATAGATAAATAGAGAGATAGAGAGAGAGAGAGAGAGAACAATAAAAATTGTTTATGAAACTAACTTTGATGCTAAATTTGCGTGTCTGAATTTTGACCCTCTGCTCAATCCAGCTAGGACGTCGACCACTTAACGATGGCTTTTGATAAGAATTGAATTTAAGTTAAGATTCGGTTTTGTACATTTTCTTAAGTTAATTAAATGTTTATTGTAATTTTGCCTTTTTTGTTTGCTCAAGAGATTTTTTTTTGATTCAGATATTTGAAATAAAACTTGATTAATAAACCAAACTTCAGATAGTATAGAGACAGATAGAGAGAGAGATATAGATAGAGATAGAGTTGGGGAAGTAGAGTTCGTTTTTCGTGTGTGGGGAGTTTCTTGTTGGGGTTATTACATAACAAACACATATAACGGGTTTCGAACACAATTACAGATCTTGAGTGTAGGAAAATTGTAGAGCAGAAGAGGAGCTTGTTTATTCGAATTTTTTCGATATTGATATAATTAGATTATGACTCAGGCCCAACTCGGAAATATTGTTTTTTTTTTTCGTTTACGTTTGGTTCAGTGACGTTTGTGTTTCGAATTCAAAATGTATGTTAAATAGGCATTGAATGTTTTTCGAGTTTGCTTTGTCATCTAACATATTTTCTTTTGTCGTCATTCCACAAATCAAATCAAAACAAAACAGAAAACTGGGAAAGCATAAAAAACAAATGAGTAGCTGCTAGGTCGAGTGCTTGCGCCTATGCAACAATAACAAGTTTTACGATATACACACACAGAGAGAGAGAGAGAGAGAGAGAGAGAGAGAGATAGAGACAGAAAGAGAGATAGATGAGATGTGGTGTAATCGGTGGGTGTGGTGGGTGTAATGGTTGGTTAGGCGAATGCACAGCGTAGTCGATTGAATCGGGCGGCGCGTGGCAGCAGCTACATTTGCAAATTTTGAGTCATTTGTCGAGCAGCAGCGAATCGATGATGAAAAATGTAAATAAATTGAGAGGAAACGGCAGAAAACATAACACGAGTATGAATAGTAGTAGCACGAGTATTGTGATAATTGTCTAGCATAAGGTATTATTAAATGCGAGTAGAGTCATCATTCCTTCAAGATACAAAGCAATTGCTGTTGTTCTATGCAAATTTCTCAATTCCGAATTAGCTCTTTTTGCTTTTTTGGTATTTGTTTTTTAAATATATTTTTCGGGGCGGGGAGTTGGGTGTTAGGTGAGGTCGAAACACAGAGAACACACACGCACACGCACACACACAGACAGATGGACAGAGTCGTGGAGAGAGAAATGAATGTGGAATGCTGGGCATGGTACGCGATAGAGTATTACAGTTAAGGTTATAAGTAAACATACACAACAAAGGATTTGTGTGATAAGTTTTCGAGGAGTGAGTTTAGTATTTGGGGTGGAAAGTGGTATGGAAAGTTATTTGTTAAAAAATTTCGTTTGTTTTAGTTGAAAGAAAACACAAAAATTCAAAATAGTCACACAGAAACGTTGCATAAACACACATCCTGCATTTGAGGTTATTTTTTTTTATTTTACTTTTTTTTATTTTTGTTTTTTAGAGAAATTTTCAATCTACACACATGGAAAGTTGAGTTTGGGAGCCGTCAAAAATGAACGAAAAAAACAACAGATAAGGGAACACATAAAGGAACACACATATGTAAATACATATACATATATGGGGGATTACATTGAAAACATACGTGTTTGGAAATGAGTTTTACGAGTTGTTTAGATTCAGTCCAAACGCATCAATCAGTTAACCAATCTATCAATCAATCAATTAGCAATGTAGAGGAAACATGCCAATAGCTATAAAAATTTCAAAATATATCTAATAAACGTTTTTCGTAACGCGCTTGAACCATGTTCTCTAAACTTCAACTTGACGACTAAACAAGAACGGAATAACTGATAATAACGAGAGAAAATGATAATAGCTTGATTACGGTAATTTACACTTGAAAATTTAGGTGGTATCAAGACAGCGTACTGGGATTGACGAAACTCAAATTTACGATATTCGCTCCTTACGATATTCACATTTACGATATTCAAACTTTACGATATAGTTTTACGATATTCGCATTTACGATATTCGTCTGAAATTTTTCATAACATTTTTTCCATTTGTTTTTTTTTTTTTTTTTTGTATGAAAAATGCAGCGCATTGTGTGTGACATAGTTAAAAATTTCAATAGTTGTCGAAAAATCGAAATGAAACATTACGATAAAGAAACCATTTAAGGAAATGAACATAAATCATGCCTAAAAATCATGAGCATTATTTCATTAGCACATTTGATTGATCAAACTGAAATAGCATATAGATTATACGTATATAGTATATATATATTTATATATAGAAGATATTTCTTTTTTTATTTTAAGATAGCACATCAAACTTACCGAATCGAGCGTTGTGTCGATATTTCCGTTTGGACGATCCGCCAGGGTCGTCTCCTTGAGATTAATCTTAACGTGATTGGCCGCTGAGGTGGTGGCGCCACCTCGTTGCGGCTTCGTGGCATCCAGCAGCACTTTAAGCGAGGCAATGGCATGCAGCTGAGTTGCCTTCTCGTCCACTTTGCCTGGAACATCATCTTTGTCATTGTAATTGTGTGTGGTTTTTTTTTGGGAGGGTGTTCGATAAAAATGCAGTGTTTTCATTGCATACACACAGTATGTGTGTGTGTGTGTGTATGTTGTGGTGGTGGTTGCGTGTGATTTTTATATTTATTGGTGTGTGTGGTAGTAGAAGAGTAGTAGTAGTAGTAGTAGTTGTTGTTATTGTTGTTGGTTTTGTAGAGTAGAGTGGTAGGCGGTGTTTTTGTTGGTTGTTGATTTTATTCAGTTTCATTTTTTGCACACAACGAATTGAGTTTTTGAACGCAAAATCCAAGTGTTTATTATTTTTGAAAACATAAACGAAAAAAAGAAGAAGAAAGAAAGAATAAAATTGCATCGATTAAAAATGAGAAGAAAACGAATTAACCCAGTTAAATATATTATCTTTTTTCTATGTTTTTTTTTTTGTTTCTCATTTCAGTTTTCATTGACTTTGTTAATTTACAAGCAAATTATATCAGCTAAATGCCCTTTGGGTATAGTAGTTTAGACGAGTATATTGAAAATATTTTATACAAAATGTTGATGTCAGTTGCGAAATAGCATTTTGGAGATTGGAGACTATAATAGTAGTAGTAGTAGTAGTAGTTGTAGTAATAGTAATAGAGTAGTAGCTAAAGAAGGTTAGAGACTAGGCTAGAGTTAAGGCATAGACGAGAGAGCGGATGAGCGGGTAGACAGACAAGAACTGAAGCATAGTTGAAGGCGCACATGAATGGTTCATTCTGTTTTGTTGAATCGGGAATTGGGGGTTGGAATAAGCTCGGGCAGGGCTTTGCTAGTACTACGGCTAAGACTAAGTAAGTATATAGTAGCTAGTCTAATGCACTACAAATATTTACCGTGTCAGAGTCTCATGGATTTTTGGTCTAAATTGTTTTTAAATTTGTTTTTTTTTTTTTTTAGTTTTTTCTTTTTTGTTTTTGAGTGTGACAGCGAACTTGTGTTTTGCACTAGGAGCTTGGAACTGATTTAAATCGAGTTGATTAATTTCGGGATAAAGCAAATGCGAATTCATTTTTATATATATATTTTATATTTCAAGGGGGGAATTGACGGACGGGTAATTGTTGAATTTATATTGTTGTTTCAATTTTTGTTGTAATTTAATTGTTGTTATCAATGTGGCATGAAGTGGTACGGCTCAGGCGTCAACTGACCGACTATATTTGGACCCCATAAATGGCACTAGCATTTCGTATATACATATACATATGTGTTCATATTGAAAGTATATAGTAGTAGTATATATATAGTATAGATACCTACATAGTTTAAGACCTAGCTTACAGCTAAAAATGGTTTCGATAGTATGGATACTTAGCCGAGTGTTATGCAATAGGTTTAAACATTTCGAACGTAAGATGCTAGCGAACTTGGAACTAACTGGGACTGTTGCTAGGGCAGAACATTGAAATGCAGTCTTAAACTGGTATATTGATTAAATTAGGTATGATTTATACTTTAAATTTAAAGTAAATTGCATTATAAATTTGTAATATTAGAGTGACCATACCATACAATAAAGTGAGCGTGTTCAATTAAGCTGCACATTTTACGATATTCACAGTATTCGAAGAATGCCTAGCTTGTTCAATGTTCCGCCTAGGCACTTATCCCATCTAAAGCACAGTAGAAAACAGCTGTAAACAGTATGATGAACATTCCAATAATAGATATATGTAGGCATAACTAAAAATATATACATATATGAGTATATAGAAACGCTCAGACCTATGCAAAATCAAAGGTAAACAAATAAATAAAATAGTTAGACAGACAACCCGCTCGACTAGTCCGCTTCAACTTGATATGTACATGCAGGCACCTCGATAATAACTTTAGCTATTAGGTACAATTCAGTATCTTGTCTCGTACTCGTATAGGTCAGGCCAAACAGCATTTTTAAAGCCAATTGTACTAGTTGCTGAGTAATTACAATTAACACATACAACATTAAACGTACACATTATTTATATAAAGATATCTGAGTGTATATCTATATAGAGATCTATATACACTATACCGTTCATAAGATATGTACAATATTATTTTTTTTTTTTTTTTGTTATTGTCACGCGCCAAAAACGAAAAACAAACAAACTTCACGAGCGAAGCAATCGAACGAAATCAACAAAGCGAATCTTAAAGATACAGATACAGATATTCATACACTCAGTATGCACTCATAACTATTCGAATTGAATATCACTAAGCTGCGCAAAACATTCTAGGAATGCCTGCGCTATATACAAGTACAAACTAAGTTGTTTAATCAAGATATATATTGAGAGATATACAGAGAGAGTATTGTATTTGATAGTTTGTTAGATATATGTATATATAACGCATATGTATATTGTATATAAATGTAACTCCAAACTGACATTGAACAACATAAAATATTTTCGTTACTTGTTTCATTTTTTCTGGTTCTTTTTCTTGTATTTTGGTTTTGTTTTCATTTAACGCAAAAGAAAATTTTAATTTGAACAAGCCACACAATATATAGCGAAAGCACAACTGAAAAGACGCCAAAGCATAAAGAAAATCAAGAGAAATGTGAGAATAAACTATGGGTTACTTAGGATTCAATCTATCAACTAATTTAAAGCTACTAGCATTTTGAACTTAATTCGGTTTCACACAAAACCCCGCTAAAAGTATTTAAACCTTTAAAGACACATTTTCCCCACTTAAATTCCTTAGAAACCTCTTTAAAAGCTTGAACAAATTTCACAAAGAACTTTCAAACTAAAAGCCTAACTAAATTATTGTTTTGCCAAAGTTTGTTCCTTCGCTCGCACTGCCCGCCGGCAATTAAAAAGAGCAAAAGAAATTAAAAGAATTCTAACACTTTGCACTCGTAAACCTTGGTAAACGCCCCAATGTCTTGACTTGGCCCCGGTTTGAGTTTAAGTTTTTTGTTTCAGTTTTGGTTTCAGCTTTGTCTTGGTCTGCGGGCCATTGCCGTGGCAACGTTGCGGTCTGCCCGTTGGCTCCATACATATTAATGCCCATAGACCCAGACCCCAGGCCTAGCTACCTAGCTATCGTACATACATACATATAGCTAATCATACCCAGTCAGCTATGTGCCTAATACATAATAAATCAATGCAAGCACGTCCGGTGCTCTATTAGAAAGACGGGCCAGCGAATACGTGCCCCGGGCAAATCGCCAGCAAAAGTTTGGGGCCATCGGTTCGACCTAACCTAACATTGTGACAAGGACTGGCGGCCGTTAACTGGGCAATGGGAAAACTGGGAAATGGGGGAAAATTGGAATTGGTTGTAAACCGTATGGACTCGAGGCGAGACGACGCTCAGTCTGGTCAGTCGTGCTGGCCCTGGTAATTAGATAAGTGGCCTCAAGGTCAGGCATTAAAAAAAGGACCAACTAAATAAACAAACAAAGAAACAAACAAACGAAAGAAACGGGTGTGAGGGAGAGCGAAGGAGAGGGAGAAAGATGACGGCAACAAAGCAACGAAAAAAATAAAATAATATTAATATAAGCGTAAGTTTGAGTTAGAGTAAGCAGTAAAGAGTAAGGAACTTTTTTTGCTAGCAAGTCAAACATCCAATTATAAAGGAACACAGAATATACACGGACTTTAAAAATTGAACACAAAATAGATATATATATATATTTATATATTAAATACCCTTGCATTGTGTTTTTTATACAGCTTTACTTTTTGCAAAGCCAGTACTCAATTAGGATATGAGGACCTAACAAACTTTATAGTTATATTAACTTTAATTGAAACGATCTGACTCATTGAAAAATCTTGAATATATTTTATAAGGAATTTAAAGCATGATTTATAAACTTGAATTTAGTTGCTTTCTTGGAATATATTTAAAAAAATATATATATTTATATATAAAATAATTGAATTTAGTTGCTTTCTTGGAATATATTTTACAACAAATATATATTATTATGTGCATTTATTATCGGACTTTCATATTACACAAAAAGTTACAGATCAATGAGTATGCAAGGGTATTTCAGTGTCGGCATGCCGTAATCTTTTTTTTTTTTTTTTTTTTGCTTTAAGGTTTAAGTATAGTAAGTAGTTTATGGTATTATGTTTTTTGCTTTTGTTTTGCGTTTGGAATTGGAAGTGGATTGTTGTTTGGCTTGAAATCGGTAAGGGGGTTTCTGACGGGAAAGGATCGGGAAAGGAAAAGTTACTTTCAATTTTTTGATTGTTCTCAATTTAATTATTTTTGTTTTTTTTTTCTTGATTTGACTTCGTGCAAAACACACTGTGACAACTCAACGAACTTACCATCGTGTAGTGGATCTATCGTGTGTATCATTAGCTGTAATAGGCCATGACGGAATTTTGCACCGGTCTGTGTACTACCAGCGGTCCCACCACTGCTATTACCTGTAGCGCCCGCCTGGCTCGAGCCGGCCGGACCCGAACGGGTCTCACTGGCCGCACGGGATGTCACCGAGCCGCCCGGCTGTGTGGCCATTGATGTTTCCGATGAGTTCGCCGCATTACCCTGAAGTGAAGGAAGAACGATGGACGGGTGGTACGGTTACGGATACGGTTAGCGGTAACGGTTAGCGGTTAGCGGTTAACGGTTAACGGTATGGTTGATAGTTTTGAACAGTGTGGATAGGTATTTTTTTTATTTTTTGAAATACATATTTTTTTTTTTTTTTTTTTTTTTTTTTGATATTTTGTAAGCATTTTGTTGAGAAAAAGGTGAAAAGAAGAAGAAGAAAAGTTTATTATTGCAATTTGTATAAATTTACAGTTGAGTGTTGAGTTGAGCATTGTTGTTGTAGTTGTTGTATGTATTTGTAGCTGTGGTTGTTTTTGTTGTTGTTGTTTCAGCTGTTGTATCGCTTAAGTTCTAATCGAAAAAAACCGAATTAAGTGCAGTTAATTGTAGCCAATATTCCAAATTATGAAACAAATATGAAAAAATTAAAAAAAATCAAATAAAATATATATATATAAAAGTTTTTTTTTCGAATAAATTATATATACCACAACATAGAACACAGACAAATATCATAGTACATTAGCTAACGGACCACAATGCGTCGTCGGGATTCTACACATAGCTCGACAGAGATTTGCGTCTTGGCCGGCATAGAAGTTATACAAAGATCGTACATAAAGCATGTGTCGAACATGAGTATTGTCTCTGGTTTTTGATCGATTTTTTTTACACAGGTGCAACAAATCAAACGAAATTTCAACAGTGCAACAAACACTTTTTATGAAAAGTTTTTAGGTTTTTTTTGGGTTTTTCGTATATACAATAGTTGGTATATATGGTAAATGGAAAGGTGCATACAACTGATTTTTTCAGGTGTGAACAGCAGGCTCAAGCCGCAGTTGACGCTTTGCGCTATTAATGCATTCATTCCTTTGACTTTTAAGAGGGTTTTCTTTTTGTGGTCTTCAAGAGGATACAAATATAAGATAAAGGATAATCAGAAATAAAAACTACTGAGAATTTATTTAATATATTTGAAAAATAAGAAAATTAATTGAAATACTTATAATATTTTTCATTTTGTTTCGTTTTTTAACTTAAATTTGATTGGTTTGCAACTTTTTTTTTTGTTACTTTTAAGTATACATACAAGCTTCAGTTTTCAATGACATTTTCTTTATATTATTACTTAAGAAAAAAATATATGGTACATATATACTTTTTTTTGTATTTGTCAAAGCGCAGTGGGAAGTTTTGTTGTATTTCATTTTGCCTTCACAGAAAACATAAAGGAAAATATATATATTTATTTCTCTTATTGAATAGAACTTAGAAAGCTTTCGATTTATTCGATCTGGCCAAAGAAAGCTCAAAAAGTGCAAAAATTAAACCGAAACTCGAGAGATTCAAACAAATTAAAAAAAAAAACAACAACCAAGACAAAGAAGATGAAACAAAATGATTACTAACTACTATATATAGTATGTGAGAATAGTTGTAGAACATGATAATAATGACTAATGTATGACTTTCAAGTGATAATTAGTTATTAGATACATATAGTAGATGCATGTCAAGTACACAGCTAAGAGAATTCTTTTAAAATACTTGTATAAATATATTGAGAGAGATAGAACGAGAGAAAAATAGATATACAGTAGATATTTAAAGATATAGAGCCGATTATACGAATTGCTGAGTTATGTGAATTTCTGTGTGCCCATGATTAGAGCATACATTCTACGACGAACGTGTTTCAGTTTAATCACAAAGAATTCGAGCTGGAACTGAAACTGAAGGTGTAACTGGGGCAGGTGTAGGGCAAGTCAAGATCACGCCGTAACAAGCCTCTATTAGCTGACTATAGTATAAATGTATAGGCTAACCCAGTCCAATTAGCATTTGGCTCGTGCCAGGTGAACTACCTCTTGATTCATTATAATGAATAGCACCTCGAGGCTTGACACTCATTCAGGTTTTACTGCAAAAAACACACACTAGACAATGATGTAAAGCGTAGAGAATTGATGAAAGAAGACTTTAGGATCAGTGCCTATAAAAAAACTGAGCGAGAGAATTCAAATAGGGTATTGGGTAAGTGGTATTGAAATATATGAAGATAGAGAGTTTGTTGAAAAAGATTTAGAGAAGAGAGAGAGAGTGGACAGGGAAAGCAAAAACAAACAAGAGAGGTTTGAGAGAAGAGAGAGAAACTGTACGGTAAATAAACAGTGAGATAGGTCTACATAGTTACATCATGTGATGAAACTATGATAGATAAATTTTTGTAGAATCTAGATAATCTGTAATAAAAATATAAATTTAAAATTCAGACAGCGAGACAGCGAGAGGAAGTCTTGCGGTTGGTTTTATTCATCATATTTCGAAACTATCCAATCTCTTTACCAACCTCTTTCACCGTCCTCTCTGTTGACCTTTCTTTATTTAGGTCTTGCGTTGCGGTGTGAAATCATGCCAAAAGCATTTTATAATAAACGCAATTCAGTACAGGTGCTTAAATCACCAAATAAATTATTTAAACACCTGTGATTCATTGATTCGCTTGATTTTAAAAAACTCTTGATTTTAAAAAATATCTCTCGAGGGCAAACAAAAGCCCGCGTCGAGCTAAAGCCACTGTCGAATGTAAATCTAATACGTCAATGCGAGATATGAATGAAATCGTATTACTAGACTCTTCGATGTCTCAAAACACGTTACGATACATTATTTGTTGTCGAATCGCACCTGTCACGCTGGGGAGAGCCCAGCTGCCATGAATGAATGCCGATATTCCTGATATTTAAATCGCCAGTTACCTGATACTAGCGTATATATAAGTATATATCGGGCCCCTGTCTGGAATTATAAAACAAAAATACATGCAGACGAACTGCCACTATCGGTAAAAGACTCGGCTCGTGTCTCTTTTATTTCTGCTTATTTCACTCGCTTCGTGAGTTTCGCTCACCGAGTCGAGCGGGCTGCATTGACAATGCTGTCTCTGGTCTGGTTTTATCATGTATATAGTTAGGTATTGCGCGCTTTGCACATCATTTAGTAACGAATCGTGGAACCAAGCGCAACGAACAAGTCTAACGGGTTCGCGCGACGTACGCGGGACTAAAAAGCAACGACGAAAATGTTTCAGAAAAGGATTATCGAATTGTTTACACTTCTATTTTATTGGATGGTCATAACGCCAGCCATTTATCAATATTGTAAAACCCAAAACTGGATACGCTGGGATCTAAATATACCGTTTCAATCGTTTTCCGATCATGCAACATTCGCGCTATGCCTACTCGCTGGCTATGTTACCTTCTATCGCATCGTCATCTTCATCTATATGAAGTTGAAGGTTTGCGATGTGAAAATGTGGCATAAACTAAAGAAAACCCAAGAGGATCCCGAATCTCAATTGGACAATAAAACACATTATCAAGCGGTCTCAACGGAAAATTTGGATACTGTCGATGGTGGGCCCAATGGCAAAGAATCGAAGCCGCCAATGATACGCACAATAAGTCATCCGCTTTTAATTGAAAAAGACTTGGCTCTCATTCACACCAAACACGAGACGCGGCCGTTGCACAGTGCCACATTGCCGCGCGGGCAGCAGCAACGACTCGTCAAGAACGGTGTCTCCAGTCCGACGCCCAGCTTACGCTCGGCTCCACCAGTGCCCTCAACACCACCTCGCACACCTGGCCAGGCGCGCAGAGTTGGTCATGGTGTCATCATGTCGCCGGACGTCTTAATGGGCATCACCGCATCGCAGCAACATCATTCCCATCAGCATAAGCCGCGCGTCAAGACGTGAGCAGCAGCAGCAGCAGCAGCAGGCAGCTCGGTTTGACGCAATCGATCAAAATCCAAGTATTGGATACCAAGTATTGTAGACCAAAGAACGAATCGATCGACGATTTCCACTCGATCTTTTAGTTATAACTCGAGAATCGAGTGTTACGAAAATGATTTGAATATTTCAAATAGTTAAATTTGTTTCGAATGTTTTGAATATTTCAAAAGTTTCGGGTGTTTCAAATAATTTAATCGTTTCAATTGCTTCGTGTTACCATGAAATTTTCAAATGTGGAATCTGAACTTCTACTTAAACAATATTTCGAACATTTCGAATCTTTTAAATAGGCTAGCTATTTTTGTATAATTAGCGAATTAGTATTTATTGCATATATTAAGGACCAATTATTTGTTGTCTGTTGTAGATATTATATTATATTTGTATAACATTATCAAACACTATAGTAAAACAACATTTTAAACATAATAAAACAATATTTAAAAAACTCAATAATGATGTGTTTTACTTATACAAATCTGCATACGTAATGCTACAAGTAAGTTGTACGCCCACAAATTCAAAATAAAACCGAAATAAACATATTACAATTGAATAGCCTGTCTTTTTACATCAAGTTTATTTTATATGGAATGATCATCAGGATAGTATTTTCAGTTTCGAGGCGAGTTTCTTCTTCTTTTTTCCATCTGGAACATCCAAGTTTTCTTGAGCTTTTAACTCTACTCTCATATTGATTAGTTCATTCTTTCGTCTTAATTTTTCCTTCACTTTAAGAATTGATTCCTCCTCACACAGCCATATCAATTTCCCATACAAAAACAGGACCACTCGTCGAAACAACACAAAAAAAACGATGAGAAAAACCACAAAAATTGACATAGTCGAAATCGTTTTCTCAAATTTCTGTAGTTTACATATAACCCATTGTTTAGTTTCTGAATTAAAATCCTTGAATATCGCTGGTGTAAATATAAAGAAATATAGGATCACTAAGAATAATTCCACAAATTTTTCCTCAAACATCTCTTGCAATGTTTACTGAATATGTTTAAACTCCCTCGACTAAATAATTATTTACACTGACTACAGAATCGGTTTATTATTATAATATATAAGTATACTGAAAAGCTTTTTACACATGAAGCTTTACACAGTCATACCAACCAGAGACCTGCAAGCAGTGGTTTTTTTTTACACCGCAAAGACCGCATTGATGAATCAATAAATAATGTGGTCTCTTCGAGTCCTTATATAGTCAAGCGAGTGAGTGAGTTAATGACAAACAAAAGAACGACAAATACTTTGATCATTTTATCAAGATTTGAGAATAAACTTAAAATATAAAAAACTAAAACAATAATTATTTTAATCGTATTAAATTGTTTTTTAAACACAGTTACAATACTTTAAATACATTTCGTGTTTTAAATCAACCTGGGCTTTAGTTATTTTAGAATCGTGTCTTTTTTTTTTCTATAGCTCTTTCCGTCTGCTTCATCCGCAAAGAGACGCTGCTTTTCAATATCGATTTCATCAACTCTCTTTTTTAACTTGATTTTCACTTTTCGCAAAGTATCTTTATCAAATTCTAAAATTTGTCTATAAAGATCCATGACGCACCGATTCACTGTTAAATAGGCAATTCCACCGATGAGTACAAATACCAAAAGTGGGAAGTACGTATCTTCCATATTACCGAATTGAAAATCCACCCATTTTCTTGTATTGTCTGAGGCATAGTCATAGGCATATGGTATGAAATGACCCCAATACAAAAGAAATACGAATACTTCTAAAAACGTCTCATCGAACATCCTTAGCGATAAAACGAATTGATGATGTACGATTGAAGGAATTTCTACAACTGACTAATTTACACTGTTTTCAAGACTATAAGTTCTGCAAGCTTTCATATTTATAATCAAGGAGCTAAAGACTATTGAAATTATAATAACTTTTATGGGCCTTCAATGAACTTGTGGAATGCAAGCAGCGTACTTTCAATTTCTCGATAAACTGAAGCCACAATACCGCGACTATTATTCATATATATGGGACTAGCTCCATGCCTTATTAAAGGAAGAAATCAGTATCAATACTGCGCCCATAGATTGAACATGTGTTAAAAAAAGAGAAAAAAAATAGAATAAAAATGATTCAGAAGAGACTTGTGGAAATTTTTACGTTTCTATTCTACTGGTGCATTATTACACCGTTGATTGCTACAACTTTGGATCATTATGAGATAGTAAAGTGGGATGAAAAAAATAAATTTGAGTCTGTTAGGATTATATGCGGAGTAATCTTATGTCTGGTAGCGGGAAACCTGGTTATCTACTTAATTGTAGTGTGCGTATATCTAAAAATTAAATCTTACACGCATGTTGCCTTTGCGAAATACGAGGCAAATCAGATTGAAATAGATATAGCGAAACTGGAGAGGCAATACTATGTTGACAACGACCCTCGAGATGCACGGAATATTGACAGCGAATCAGATGGCAATGAAACGGAAGAAGACGAAGTTGATGCACGAAAAGCAGCCCGACGAGCAGCCCGACGAGCAGCCCGTCGAGCACCATCGGAGAGAGTTCATCGATCTAGGGGAAACCCAAAAAAACAAAAACCACATCCTGCACCACCCCCACCTTATGAAGAAGTCAACAATGAAACCCATTAAATTTAAAATACACAATCAAACATTGTTAAACATTTAAAACATTATATATGAAAAAAACTCGGTTTCTTAACTTTGAAATTATTCAATAAAACAACAACTGATCGATATTACTTGAATTACTTTTTTATATGCATTTTAATGTGTTGCTTTCGATTTTAACCGCCAAACATGAATAATATTTATTTTTGTACATGAATACCATGAAATCGTATAGGAGATGTTTGAATCTAAGCAATATCGTGAGGTTAATGTGTACACACATGTTTTAACCACAATTAATAAAAATCCATCGCTGCACCGCAATCTAATTTACGATATAGGAAACCTTTAATATCGAACTCAGTCAGTTGTAAGACTCCCTTGAAGCTGATCGGGAGTGGAAGTCGGGAATAAAAATATCGTGAAAAATGTTTGGCAAAGAGATTGTGGAATTTTGTACGTTAGCTGCATACTGGGTGCTATTTATGCCTTTTCTACTTACATCGATAGACCCAGATTACAAGGAAAATCCTTTGGATTATTTCTACAGAAATTCGAAAATATTTCTCTACTTGATCGCGGGCTATTTGGTGACCTTTAGGATTATCATGTTGATATTTATACAACTTAAATCCCTTGATTTGCATATTTGGAACCGACTGCCAACGGAAAAGGCCCAACTAAGTTTAGAGCTTGAGGAAAAAAAGGCAGAACTTAGAAACTTGGATACTGTTGACGGACCGAGTTCTTCATCACGTATACCAAGGAAACTGTCGTCACCTTTATATTACGACAATAACTTGAGCATTATAGAAGTACACGAAAAACAAAAAAAAAAACAAATCTGTGAAATAAATTATAATCGCATAAATTGTTGGATAAAATATTAAAAATCATAATGAATAATAAAAATAATAAAGCAGAAGAATGTTATATTAAAAACACCTTTAATTATTATAATTATTCTTTTTTTATGTTTTAAAATGAATGCTGTACATCTGGAACAATCAGAAATACATGAAGATTAATCTGTTTTGAGTTTTAAAATGTAAAGTATTATTATTATTCTCGTTTTGCAACGACAATGAAATCTGAACTTCTACTTAAACAATATTTCGAACATTTCGAATCTTTTAAATAGGCTAGCTATTTTTGTATAATTAGCGAATTAGTATTTATTGCATATATTAAGGACCAATTATTTGTTGTCTGTTGTAGATATTATATTATATTTGTATAACATTATCAAACACTATAGTAAAACAACATTTTAAACATAATAAAACAATATTTAAAAAACTCAATAATGATGTGTTTTACTTATACAAATCTGCATACGTAATGCTACAAGTAAGTTGTACGCCCACAAATTCAAAATAAAACCGAAATAAACATATTACAATTGAATAGCCTGTCTTTTTACATCAAGTTTATTTTATATGGAATGATCATCAGGATAGTATTTTCAGTTTCGAGGCGAGTTTCTTCTTCTTCTTTTTTCCATCTGGAACATCCAAGTTTTCTTGAGCTTTTAACTCTACTCTCATATTGATTAGTTCATTCTTTCGTCTTAATTTTTCCTTCACTTTAAGAATTGATTCCTCCTCACACAGCCATATCAATTTCCCATACAAAAACAGGACCACTCGTCGAAACAACACAAAAAAAACGATGAGAAAAACCACAAAAATTGACATAGTCGAAATCGTTTTGTCAAATTTCTGTGCTTTACATATAACCCATTGTTTAGTTTCTGAATTAAAATCCTTGAATATCGCTGGTGTAAATATAAAGAAATATAGGATCACTAAGAATAATTCCACAAATTTTTCCTCAAACATCTCTTGCAATGTTTACTGAATATGTTTAAACTCCCTCGACTAAATAATTATTTACACTGACTACAGAATCGGTTTATTATTATAATATATAAGTATACTGAAAAGCTTTTTTACACATGAAGCTTTACACAGTCATACCAACCAGAGACCTGCAAGCAGTGGTTTTTTTTACACCGCAAAGACCGCATTGATGAATCAATAAATAATGTGGTCTCTTCGAGTCCTTATATAGTCAAGCGAGTGAGTGAGTTAATGACAAACAAAAGAACGACAAATACTTTGATCATTTTATCAAGATTTGAGAATAAACTTAAAATATAAAAAACTAAAACAATAATTATTTTAATCGTATTAAATTGTTTTTTAAACACAGTTACAATACTTTAAATACATTTCGTGTTTTAAATCAACCTGGGCTTTAGTTATTTTAGAATCGTGTCTTTTTTTTTTTCTATAGCTCTTTCCGTCTGCTTCATCCGCAAAGAGACGCTGCTTTTCAATATCGATTTCATCAACTCTCTTTTTTAACTTGATTTTCACTTTTCGCAAAGTATCTTTATCAAATTCTAAAATTTGTCTATAAAGATCCATGACGCACCGATTCACTGTTAAATAGGCAATTCCACCGATGAGTACAAATACCAAAAGTGGGAAGTACGTATCTTCCATATTACCGAATTGAAAATCCACCCATTTTCTTGTATTGTCTGAGGCATAGTCATAGGCATATGGTATGAAATGACCCCAATACAAAAGAAATACGAATACTTCTAAAAACGTCTCATCGAACATCCTTAGCGATAAAACGAATTGATGATGTACGATTGAAGGAATTTCTACAACTGACTAATTTACACTGTTTTCAAGACTATAAGTTCTGCAAGCTTTCATATTTATAATCAAGGAGCTAAAGACTATTGAAATTATAATAACTTTTATGGGCCTTCAATGAACTTGTGGAATGCAAGCAGCGTACTTTCAATTTCTCGATAAACTGAAGCCACAATACCGCGACTATTATTCATATATATGGGACTAGCTCCATGCCTTATTAAAGGAAGAAATCAGTATCAATACTGCGCCCATAGATTGAACATGTGTTAAAAAAAAGAAAAAAAAATAGAATAAAAATGATTCAGAAGAGACTTGTGGAAATTTTTACGTTTCTATTCTACTGGTGCATTATTACACCGTTGATTGCTACAACTTTGGATCATTATAAGATAGTAAAGTGGGATGAAAAAAATAAATTTGAGTCTGTTAGGATTATATGCGGAGTAATCTTATGTCTGGTAGCGGGAAACCTGGTTATCTACTTAATTGTAGTGTGCGTATATCTAAAAATTAAATCTTACACGCATGTTGCCTTTGCGAAATACGAGGCAAATCAGATTGAAATGGATATAGCGAAACTGGAGAGGCAATACTATGTTGACAACGACCCTCGAGATGCACGGAATATTGACAGCGAATCAGATGGCAATGAAACGGAAGAAGACGAAGTTGATGCACGAAAAGCAGCCCGACGAGCAGCCCGACGAGCAGCCCGTCGAGCACCATCGGAGAGAGTTCATCGATCTAGGGGAAACCCAAAAAAACAAAAACCACATCCTGCACCACCCCCACCTTATGAAGAAGTCAACAATGAAACCCATTAAATTTAAAATACACAATCAAACATTGTTAAACATTTAAAACATTATATATGAAAAAAACTCGGTTTCTTAACTTTGAAATTATTCAATAAAACAACAACTGATCGATATTACTTGAATTACTTTTTTATATGCATTTTAATGTGTTGCTTTCGATTTTAACCGCCAAACATGAATAATATTTATTTTTGTACATGAATACCATGAAATCGTATAGGAGATGTTTGAATCTAAGCAATATCGTGAGGTTAATGTGTACACACATGTTTTAACCACAATTAATAAAAATCCATCGCTGCACCGCAATCTAATTTACGATATAGG
Source organism: Zaprionus inermis (assembly GCA_018151445.1). Taxonomy (NCBI): domain Eukaryota; kingdom Metazoa; phylum Arthropoda; class Insecta; order Diptera; family Drosophilidae; genus Zaprionus; species Zaprionus inermis. The sequence goes on from JAECXD010001696.1 coordinate 4,439,640, forward strand.
AAACCTTTAATATCGAACTCAGTCAGTTGTAAGACTCCCTTGAAGCTGATCGGGAGTGGAAGTCGGGAATAAAAATATCGTGAAAAATGTTTGGCAAAGAGATTGTGGAATTTTGTACGTTAGCTGCATACTGGGTGCTATTTATGCCTTTTCTACTTACATCGATAGACCCAGATTACAAGGAAAATCCTTTGGATTATTTCTACAGAAATTCGAAAATATTTCTCTACTTGATCGCGGGCTATTTGGTGACCTTTAGGATTATCATGTTGATATTTATACAACTTAAATCCCTTGATTTGCATATTTGGAACCGACTGCCAACGGAAAAGGCCCAACTAAGTTTAGAGCTTGAGGAAAAAAAGGCAGAACTTAGAAACTTGGATACTGTTGACGGACCGAGTTCTTCATCACGTATACCAAGGAAACTGTCGTCACCTTTATATTACGACAATAACTTGAGCATTATAGAAGTACACGAAAAAAAAAAAACAAATCTGTGAAATAAATTATAATCGCATAAATTGTTGGATAAAATATTAAAAATCATAATGAATAATAAAAATAATAAAGCAGAAGAATGTTATATTAAAAACACCTTTAATTATTATAATTATTCTTTTTTTATGTTTTAAAATGAATGCTGTACATCTGGAACAATCAGAAATACATGAAGATTAATCTGTTTTGAGTTTTAAAATGTAAAGTATTATTATTATTCTCGTTTTGCAACGACAATGAAATAAGATAGGTCTCAATCGGGCCTTCGAAACTAGTTAGGTGAATTTAATATTCAAGATCTTTACTTATTTCAAACGCATTTGTGATATTTTACACCAATAAAAGACTACCATATATAACTCCAGAAAGCTTTCTACTTCAGATGAATTTATAAACTAATACAAAGAAAGCATGTATACTTCTTATAACCGTTTTCTACTCACTTATCTTTGAAGAGAGCATATTGGATTAACAACAAACCAACAATATCAGTATCTTTATTTATGCAATATCCGTTGCATTACTTTTAATAATCAACCCCATTCGGATTTCACACAAAATTCCTGTTTTAAACCGTTTGCTTGTAATTAAGAATTTTTAACGGATAAAACACTGCAAAGAATAGAAAATAGAAAATTCTCACAAGTTCTTTAACTTCAAGTGTTTATACAGCGCTGAGATGATTCTCCAATAGAGAATTAGCCAACCTATCTTGACAAAGAACGTCTTGAAAATATTCAAATATGTGTTCTACTCAAAATGTAAATTCCATATTGATTTGAAATTTAGCATATTATAAATCGAAAGCTATATAAGTTTTCGCATCGTGATGAAAGTCCAAATACGCCTCGATTATATAGGGTTCGGATAGGTGGATGAGAATTAGAATAAGGAAAAATCTCTGTCATTTTGCTAGACAGATACTTAGCCAAGTAATTCGTATTAGTTCGATGAATTTGGTAAAAGTTATATCATCTGAAGCAACAACTACATATTTAAGAATATCAAGAAAAAAGAAAACATACAAAACATGCGTGTGTGTGCGTGCGAGTGAGACACAAGATCAAGTACCCGAATCGAGTTGAGATCTAAATTCAAGTTCAAGTTTCCATTGGCTGCATGCAAAGTTGCGCTTAATATGTATCTGGGTGTTGTAGTGAATTCCTGTTTAGCAATGGCTGTGTATGTGTGTCTCTGAGTGTGTGTTCGTGTGTGTGTGTGTGTGTATGGTTAAATAAGTCGTAACGCGCATAGCAAATGAGAAGGTGTATAGAAAGCTCTATGGAACCGAGTAAACAAAAGACTAATAGATTATCTAAGCGTTGGCATATGAAAAATATTCAAAAAAAAAACTCAATAGTTAGAAAAAAAATAATAGAAATATAGTTTGAGATGACATCCGAGACAAATCAGTCGGTCAGAAAAATTTCCTATATCAATGGAAACACCCATCGTTATGTATTAGCTCAGTCACTTGCAGATGAGTCATACATAAAAAGGGCATTGTACTAGGCATATTAGTAAACAAACAAATCGCTTATACTAGATTCTACTTGTCACACAAGTTTTGTTAACGAATTAAGTCGCAATTGCGTATAATTGTATATTTAAAACTTCACTCTATTCAGGCTTTTGAGCCAGAGAATGTCTAGCTAAAAGGTGAAATTCACGAGTGTTAATAATTTCTTCACGTCACGATGATCTTCGGCAAAATGATTATCTCGAGTTCAATGTCACAGACGAGTTAGTCATGCAGGTGTCATACATAGTACGACAGATTGATGCAATGGCAGCAGCTCTAAGGGGCCCTTAGTCATTGTTATTGTATGTTTATGCGCAGCGAATTTCATGAAATGCCTGCATGAATTGGTGACATATATATTTACTGTTAATATAGTTTCAATGCTTCTTATGAAACTTTATAAATTAAGCAAGAATCACATAAACATGAACTTATTTATTTTCAAGTATTCGAGAACTAATGTAGTAGTAGTAATACTTCTAACGACTGACCGTTTGGTAAGTTTCGGGTTATCATGAAATGGCAAAATATTACTTGACTAAAAAAGAGACTAGACGGAAGAAAGTACTTAGATGTTAAAGGAGAAGAAGAAGACAAAGCATTCAAAGGAAACAAATAAATTAAAAATAAAACGAAACTATTTCCTGGCAAAGGATTTGAATTTTTCGTTTTTCAAATTGTTTTTCTCTTTTGCAGACAATTTGCAATTTCGACAATTTTTATACTTATTTTGTTTTTTTTTTAGATACATTTTTTTTTTTTTTTTTTTTTTTTTTGCAAAAAAACTTCCCAACTACTTACTGCTGGCATAAGTTGATCTGTACTTCGGACGCGAGTCACCTTGTTTTTGGTAATCATCTTCTTGACGCAATGCTCCACCTGAACGTTCCACTTCATGAAGGCCACATAGGCAATGTAGATGGTAAACAGTATGAGTGCCTCCCACCAGTAGATGCGATTGTCGCGGAAAAAGTAGATCAACACCAGCAAACTGATGCTGTAGAACGAGCAATCGCGGAACAGTGGCCACCAGGTCAGCGATAATACGGTGCGCGAGAAGAGCGCACACATGCCGATCACAAATAGGATGTTGAAGACAGCAGATCCAACAATCGTACCAATGCCAACGTCATCGAACGATACGAAAACGCCAATGACACTAGTGAAAAGCTCTGGGGCACTGCCACCCGCAGCCATAAATGTTGCGCCGGCAACATCGTCAGTGATGCCGAGCTTTTCAATGATTACGTCAAGGGAAGGCACGAAGAATTCATCGCAGACAATTGCCAGCGCAACAAACATATATATAACACCGATGATGTGCAGGATGACAGCGCCGTTCTCAAGCTGTTCTTTCGTGAATAAATCTTTTGGAAATAATGGCGTTTTCGTCGCGTTTGAATTGTCGGTTTGCGTTTCTGCAAGGAAAGAATAATACAATATTTAATATTTAGATAAATATTTGCAATACCGATAGTATAACTTGTATTCATCGTATATTATTGAAATAAAGAAAATTATTGGCAGTTTTTTTTTTTTGTACCTTTCATATATTATTTAAATTAAAAATTCATAGAGTTTCATATTTAGGTGTCAAGTTATAATAACTATATATTTTGTATACTTTTATTAACCGTATATTAATTAATGCACGAAAAGAGCCAAGATCTAGAGACTATATATCTCTTAATTTTGAATTGATCGTAAATAATTTAAATAGAGAAATTGATTAACAGAATTCCCAATAAAAATGTCAAGTTTAAGAAACATTTTATATTCAATCATGTTGTATATATTTATCTATCGAATGAATATTAAAGCAATGAAACTAAATTACACAGTTCCCAATTCAAATAACAAGTTATAGAAATATCCAGATATTTAATTCCCTCGTCTTTATATTTGAGGTTTAACTTCCTTCACAAATTTCACATACAATTTCATCCCCAAGGAATCTCCAAATTGCAAAACATTCTCTATTCTCGACCTTTAATTAAAATTGAAAATCATGCGAAAATGTTTAAAAGACATTTTAAATGCTAGATAAATGCTAGATAAACACCAGATAAACGCTATCGAAACGTGGCAATTTTCAACATTGCGATAATGAGGAAGCCCAACCTTTAGCTGACTGAACAATCGCAAGACACTTAGAAGCGGCACTTTTGAGTGGCATAAGTGCGATAATATTCATACTCATACATACACACACACATCTGTGTATAAACATTGTCACATACGCGTGCTCAATTCCCCAATTACACATCCTCAGTTAAATAGCACGACCTTTTTGCTGTAAAACGCGCACAAAACGCTACGAAAACGCCTTATAGGCGGCACCTTTTGTTTTTGTTTTTCATGCAACAATTAACCGTAAATTATGCTGCATATTTTGCAACAATTAACAATTTGCGTGTGTCTGTCTGTGTGTGTGTGTGTGTGTGTGTGTGAGTGAGTATGCGCAACTGCAATTGGCAAAGCATTAATGTTTATCATTAATATTTAAGTACATACGTATTTTACGTATGAGCAATCATTTTGGCGCGTGTGCCGAGAGAACATTCGACGCGTTTTAAATCGCCCCGCAGGCGCTTGCGGTGACTCTGCGACTTTGTTGACTGATTCATGTCAATACGTGGCTCTAGTCAGTTTGCTTTTGTTTGTTGTTCTTTCAACCGCTGATCCAATGTCTGATTGATCACATAAAAATGTAAATACATATAGGTATACCCTGTCGATATGCTTTTTTTGTGAACTAAAAACTTGGCACTGATGCGATGCATGGGAAACTTGTTTAAGTTAACTATTTAGCGCTTTGAACGATGGGCTTAAATGTAGAAAATTATTTTATTTTCATTAAAAATCATTTCATATATGCATGCGAACATTCCTATAGTGTATACAACAATCTTCGGCGTTGCAATTTCAAGTACAATCGCTTTTGTTATTATTCTTTACATTGTTTACTCAAGAAATTCTTATCTCACTCTGTGGCGGTGGCTGTGGTGGTAATGCATATCTTTGCGTAATTATATAGCACAAAGTAATCGCTCAGTCTGATTCCATTGCGGTTAGATCTTTGCGGTGTTGACCCACTCATCGCATTGCATCTTTTCGTAGCAGAATACTACGTTTTCGCTTTTAAAACTGGTTTTGAAGCAACCTTACCAGATATGCTCACAAATTTGCATGCAGCTGAGCGACACTCCACACCTACATATAGTCAACCGCTTAACCAACCTTTTCACATACTGCAGGTAGGCAGTAACCCGCCTGCCCCTCTCAAACCACACTCAACCAAGAAGAGCGCAGTGAAACGAGTCTACAAAAGCTCAAAATGAATCATTTGCCAGCGTAAAGATACCCTGTAATAATTGGGTACTTAAATAGGCAAATCGTTGAGGATATATGCGGGTGACACATGTGTTTCGTCATTGGAAATTAATAACATTTGTTTTTTTTTTTGTACAATAACAAAAATATAATTACAATGAGAAATAATTGTTTCCTAGAACTATGATTAATTTTTACCGTTTATAGAAAATGAAAGAATTCGACGAAGTGACTAAAAAGTACTGTTTCAATGCAGGAAATTCTAGTATTATCCATAAATAAACGTCACAAATCACTTTAGTCATATTTATATATAAAATAACTATACTATTTATTTTCAAAAGTTTCTTAAATCTCCACAAATTCATAATATATTTTTTATAAATTACTTAGACCACATTCACTTTTTAAAAAACTATTCAAATTATTTTACAAATTTTTCGCACGTGATATCATCTTTTTGCTAGGGTATTTCATAGTGGATCACGTGCAACCTTAAGTAAATTTTATTTGTCTGCTAAGATAATTTGTATTTCATTTGACTGTGTACGTTCGTACGAACCGGCAACAGTTAGCAGGGAGGTAATACCTTGCATATAAAATCAGATCAGACCCAACTGCGAATATATCATAAAGAATTTAAATAGATTTCATGACTAAGTGCAAAACGACAGTCAACGTGTGAAAGAAATTATGAGTAAATCGAAATTGTAACGCAATTAGATTTAATTAGATATACTAATCGATTTTTGAAACTATGAAAAATAGATGGGCTCAGCTGTGATTCAATTTACTTGAGAATATAAAGCGGAAATATTTTAAGTTTCTTATAATAGTTATGCATTAGCAAACTGATGATTTCACTGGCTCTACTTACTCTATAAATAAATAATTGTATTTTCTTATCATCGAGCAAAGCTTGAGCTGTATATCATATTATATTATGCTCTGTTTATTCGCAAATAAACAAAACTTTTGATTAAGAGAAAGATAAGACAGAAGAAGAGAAGAAAAATTCGATCACTTTGTTCTATATATACATACTTGATCTGTCTGTATAATAGCCTGGATCTAAGACATTATACGAGCTGAGCTTATAAAATTTGCTGACAATAGGCAGGCATAAGAAACATAAAAGTTGTATAAGAAATAATTTTGGCTGGGTATCTGCAGGTCATGTAGCTTTCCTACTTGCTTTGTTTATTCAAAAAGCTAATGCAAAATATAATAAAGTATTCCATTTCGAGCTAATGCTACAAATCTAAAAACGAACACGCACTATAAACTCTCTTGGGGTTACTGACTAGTCGATACATCGATTGCTTTGTTTATTGTTTATTTATATCTTTTTGGCGGCAGGCGCGTGTGGGCGCGTGTCGTGCCGTCAGTCAGTCTATGCGGATCTGACTGGGTGAGGGGCAAAACCAGTTGGCCAAAAGCCACCAGAATTTGCCTTAAGCCACATGCAGCTCGAGACGCGCGCGTCAGCTTCAACAAGCTTCTAGAGCAACTACTTGGGCACACACCTCCACAGACAGACACACACACACACACACACACACTCGATCGGAGTGTTCTCTGCTCTCTGAGACGTGCGTCATGTAGACCGCAAGAGAGAACAATGTGTTGTCGCATTGTCGGAATTGCTAATCAGTTGCAAACTGAAGCTCGATTCGTACAGATGGCAACCGCAACAGTCGCCGCCAACTGCAGCCACGAGCTGTACATCAGTCATGCCACCATACAGCTGAGACGACCGCTGGCCGAGGCACCGCCCCGCGTCTATGAGTGGCGCACGCAGGTGAACACGTTGGCGGCACAGCCGAAGGAGCAGCAGGAGCAGGAGCGGGAGCAGGAGCAGCTCATCGTGGCCAGCAAGCAAAGTGATAGCCAAGCTGCAGCTGCAGTTGCAGCAGCTAGTGTGGCTTTAGTAGCTGCAGCCACGCCCATCTATACGGCGCCGCGCATTCAAGGCAATGAGGCGAAACGAGAGAATCTGCCGCAGACATTGAGCAACTTTTATGAGGCGGAGCGCTACGATAGCGCCTGGAATCGCGTGACTAAGTGAGATGAGAAACACGAAAAGCGGAACTACTACACTATAGTGCGATACAACAGACCAGACCCACCGCCCAAACCCCCCTGTATGTGCGTGTGTGTGCGCCATAAATTAACCCATTATGTGCCAATGTTATATACGAGGTTTTCGCCTAGTTTTGCTTTAAGCTTTAAGTTTCTATACGAATTTTGTGTGCTAATTTAAAATTAATTTATAAAAATATATATTAATAATGAGTAATATGTTAAATAGTTATATTTAGTTGCAAATTGCGTTTTCTGAAGTTGGAATATATAAAAATAAATGGTGTAGCAAACTTGCAGCTTGTATTGTTCGCTCCGTGCCGCGCTATCTCTTTTCTCTCTTTTTCTCTCTTCTTGTCTGAGTTTGTTCTTCAACATGTGTATATTTAGACTTCTAGAGTATATCTTCGGCTTGAATAACTCTCTCTCCCTCTCTCTCTCTCTGTTACTGTCTTCTTCAACATATAAAGTTATAAAGTTAAAGATCTATTTAGATTCTAGAAAGTCTGTTAGTTCTTCGAAATATATACCCTATCTTCTGCTTGAATGGCTCCTGCTGTGTCGTTCTCTCTCTCTCTCTCTCTCTCTCTCTCTCTCTCTCTCTCTCTCTCTCTCTCTCTCTCTCTGTCTCTGTCTCTGTTTCTCTCTTCTTCAACATATTAAACTTTATAGTATATCTTCAGCTATGTTCCGTAGATATACACTGATTCCAGGTCAGTATCAGACTGCTTATAAGCTTCTGGCTCTGACGGGCCTCTTTGTCTAGCTCTCTGCCTCTCTTTCTTTCTCTTTTTCTTTCTCACCTTCACTTTTCTTCTCCAGTCTTCTCTTTCTATATTTTTTCTCTACTGGAATTTAATGCTTTAAATACAAACTCTCCTCTAGCTTCATATCACATCAAAACCAAAATATTCCACATATATGTACCATATATCATATCCTATCTCGCTCAGTTTTCGTTCATTCATATCAATATTGCACACGAGCACACACTCTCAGACAGCCCAGCGCAGCGCACACAATGGGTTAAGTTTAACCGTAATTAAACGTGTCTCGATAAGAAAATCAAAAGTAAGCGAAAAAGCAGCCAAAAAAAGAAAAAGACGACGAAACCATTGAAGAGAAAAAACTGTTAACTCGCTCGTTCTTGTTTTTTTGTGCGACGTCATCAATGTGCATAAATCACGGCTGAACAAACGCACGAAAATTACACGGACCGAGCACGTCGTTCACCATGGCCGGAAGTTCATTATGGGGTGGGGGGAGGGAGGGGGTACAGGGTGCCCTACAAAGCGGAAGCTAAACAAGCGTTAAGTATAAGTTGCTGCCTACACACATGCATGAGTGTAGGTGGCCTGTGTGTGTGTGTGTGTGTGTGTGTGTGTGTGTGTGTGTGTGTGTGTGTGTGTGTGTGTCTCTGTATGTCTGTGTGTCGATAGTGGTCGCACGGTTTCACGCTTTGAAGCAGCTGCTAATTTATCAGAGAGACAGCGCGCTTTGGCACCGTTTCAAGGTAGCTCGCGAATCGATTAGCGCTCGAATCAAACATGGTGGAATGGTGGAATGGCGGAACGGGAATGGTAAAAGCCAAGCCGAATACGAAACCGAAAGGAATCACTATCTATGTACGAAACGTAGCGAAACGAAACGAAGCGAGGCGAGGCGAGAGCGAAACGTAATGGAATGAAGAGCGAAACGTGCAATGCACATGCAAATTGACAGTTAAAGTGGGTGGCAACCCTGTGTGTGTGTGTGAGAGAGAGCGAGCGAGCAAGCGAGCGGTACAGGTGTATAACGGCGTCGCTTGTCCCTGGCCTGGCTAGGGTTGTCAAGTGGCTGTTGAATCAATGCAGCAAAATGTGGCAACGTTTGAACGAGCCACTTAAAGATTGCCACATAAAGTTTATGAGTTCAGTTACGAGCAGCTGTCGATGAGTTTGATGAGGGTGCACTGCAGCAGGTAACCCTACCCTGCCCCTTGGGTATGGCTATGGCTGCGCAACCCTTTCAGCTTGATTTGCCAAAAGTTTTAGTTTCCCGCGAGAACAGGCTCCACGTACGTAGTAAATAGTGCCCCCCAACCATCCCGACAAATTATTAAGGTATTTTTAACTATTGGGATTGCCGACAAGTCTCCAAAGTAGTCGACAATGTGTGCGAATTCTTAGTATGCTTTTTCATGTGTAAACATAACCCTAAAAACTCTAAAGCTTTTAAAGGTTTCTCGCCCCATTTCGTATTCATATTCCGCCGAGACTAAGCCGCGCAAGTTTCTAGAGTACAGCAATTTTGGAGAAATATTCTACATATACCTTAAATTAAAGAAAATTTCCCAAGAATATTCTTCCAAAACATAAAATGTAATTGACGACATTAGAAAATGTCTGAAATTCCGTTTACCATATCCCAAACTCCTTCACTAGCTATTTATATATTTAAGTTCTAGAGAGTAAGTACCAAATTGTTTATGAAATAAATACAGTAGATCAACATAACCCTAACAACTCTAAAATAGTAAGCTCAACTAAGACTAAGACTATAAGAATATCTTTACTATACGATATATAAGTTCTTATATTATTATTATTAATTGAAAACATTCCTAAGCTTTTCTTTCCTTCTTCGAATCTTTTTCCCGTAAAAAGAGCTAGCGAATCCGAGTTTCAGAAGCTGTTATTATTGCGTTATAGGTGCGTATATCCCACTCTATCGAGTTCATTGAAACATTCCTTGTAAATGTAACAATACAACAAAAATAATTCAGAAAATCCAAAGAGATTAAATTGAATATCAGCGATTTAAACACATGTTAATCATGAGTCAATGGAAGCATTAAAAAATTCCATTTCAAATGTGTTGAGCTGGAAGCAAAGTTCTTTGATTGACTGCAAAATACCCTTTGAACACAGTATAAACAAACTGTAAAGAGTTGGTAAATAATCCAAGAAACTATGCACATTAATGGCATATTTCGAATATTCAGTTTTAGAGAGTAAAGTAGATGGCAAAAGAGTAAAAAATCAACCGTACCTTGATGTGATTTTCACGGATTATCATAACCACAAATCATATAGTTACATTCTGAAAACGACCACGTGCAGTCGTATTCGGAATTATGCATAAATTATAAGCCTATTTGCAATGCACATTTAAACCAATTGGCCAAATGAAGTCAACATAAAGTGAGTGATTTAATTGCAGGCGTTTTGGCTAATGAATTCAGATTGAACAACAATTTAATAATCGATCAATTGTCAACTAATTACGCCGGGAATGTTGTAGGTATAGTAAGGGAATTCACTTGTTCGTATGGGGAAAATTAAGAGTTAATGTTAATTTAACTTTGATTATGATGCATTAATCAATCTCTCTGGTCGTTGAGTCACAAGTGGGACAGGTGCGAAGCGAAAACCCGATTGAATGATTCATCTGTGGTTTGTGCATTGACTAAGAAGTATTTGTATGCACTCATCTGAGCGCGGGATATGCCAATCGGATTTCTTCTTTCAAATTTATGTTACTCACTTGAAGAGGGTTTTGCACTCTCTTCTTTTTTTGTTTTTGTGACTCACAACACGCAGGCTTAAGCAAATGCAATTTGATGGCACAGCGTGTACGGTCACACTGGCAATTAGTGGCCACACAAGCAAAGCACAAAGGGGACGGTGTATGTCAATAATTAAAAGTCGGCCAAATGTTGTCATTCGCCCGCGCTGTCTCCCTCTCTCTCGCCCTCTCTGCCTTCTCTTCCTCTTGCACAACAGCTGTGTGTATTAACTCACACACACGCACACACAGCCACAGCGCCATTTAGTTTGCCGTGTCGTGGCTTTTAGCATGCAAGTCACACGTCCTTGCCAGCCTTTTGGCCATTGTTGTGCTGGCATTTTGATTTATCGATTTAAATTTCTTTCAGCTCGACATATTTCTTTCTCTCTCTCTCGCTTGCTATCTCCCCCGCTATTAGCAGCTCAATCATTATTATTTCTCATTTTTAAGGTTCCTTTTAATTACCGTTTTTTTTTCCAGTCTTGCCTGCTTCTGCTTCTTCATTTCGTTCTTCATATTTTGACCGCCTGCTGTTTGGGTCGAGGTCTTTTTCGCTTTTTCGGCGGCTTGGGGCGGGTGGCAGGACTCGCTTTATGTTATTTTCTGTTTTCTGTTTTTTTTTCTGGCCACCCACGACAAACGTCGTTAACAGTCACGTTAGCGTGCGCCTTGCACACACACACAGTCATACACACGCACACACATTCGTACATGCACGCACATAAGTATACTACAGAAATTGTGTGCGAGCGCGCGCTGTTGTTGTTTTTATAGCAGCGCGCGCGCAATTTGGGTCGATGGTAAAATAGAAAAGCCAAAAGCAAGGCGAAAGCCAACACACACACACACACACACACTTGCGCGCATACTTAGCACGCACACACATAAACATACAAACGTACATACAGACACTCTCTTGGCCAACAAAGGTCGTTGCGAGCAGACCAATGCACATTTATTTCCACAAGCACGGACATGTGTATATATTACACACATGCGCACACACACACACACACACATATTTGTAGCTGTGTCTGCGTGTTTGACATACATATTAACGTGCAAGCTCAGCTCATGTGGGTGTGTGTGTGTGTGTGTTTTGCGAGTTATGTGCGCATTTTGTCTATACTTTTCTGCTGCCGTTGCCACTGTCGCTGCCAGCGACGCTTGCCCCCTTCCTTCCCACACTACTTGCCCCATGCCCCATGTCCCATGCCCCATTCCCGCCCTCGCCTGCTCCGCTCTGGTTCCTTGTTAATTGTGCAGAGCGTCGCTTGTTCCGGCAATCTGTGTTAATTTTAAAGCTTGATTTACAGGCTACAACTAGCGATTGCTGCTGCTGCTGAAGCAACTGCAATTTGCGGCACACACTCACGCACACAATTCCCTTTGGCTGCCCCGGCATGAGGTCACATAAGTGCGCAAAGGAAAAGCACAAACTGCGACAGCTGATGATGGCGGCGTATCGACATCAGCGTGTATAAATGTTTTATGCATTACTCGAATAGAAAATAAATTAAAAATGACTGAATAAAAAATGAAATAAACGAGTGACTCAAGTTGTTCGACTGTTTATTTAGTTTGCACGCCCCCTCCCCCGCAAAAAGCGTCGAGTCGCCCAAAAGCAGACAATGACTTTTTCTCGACAGCTCAATCTACTCGAGTCTCTGCAGGCGTCTTTGCACTGACTCCATGCTGCCACTTTGCAGCGTATCAACGTGTCGTTTCGCCTGCAAACAATTCCATTTAGCTCCTGCTGCTGCTTGTTTCTTTTTTTTTCACTTTTTTTCTCTCTTAATTTTTTGTCATCTTTTTTTTTTTTGTTTTCTACTCTGTTGTTTTGTGTCAGCCACTTTGGCGCACGTGTGTGTGCAGCAGACAGGGGGAGAAAGGGCAGAGAGACAGTGTATATGCAGGGGCAGGGGCAGCGGGGGAAGAGTAGAGCAATTGTGGGCGTAGAGCGAGCTCAGTTGAGTCATTAAAATGAGAAATGGCTCCAGGGTCCGCACGCCTAGGCAAACATTGTGTGCCACGTTGGGGTTTAATTGTTGTTGGCCAAAATATACGAGAGACACACACACACACTCACACACACACACTCACACATACACATGCTCAGCCGAGTGCAGAACATGCCACAACGAACGCGTGGGGCAATAAAGGTGAACGAGGTGTATGCTTTGACTTAGCTTTGCACGAATGCAGCTGAATAAGAGCGCATTTGATACCGTGACATGTGTAGCAGAATGCCTGTGTGTGTGTGTGAGAGTGTGTGAGCGTGTGCGTAGCTAGCATCTGCTTGCAGTCGCCATCAATTAATTTGACTTACAAAATATTACGTATACGTAATTTACGAGCATGGCCATGGCAAATGAGAAATTACGTATACGCAATGTTCAAGTGGCAACTAATTGAGGCATGCCTTTGGCCAGGGTGTGTGTCTCGACTAAGTGAGCAATATATAGTGGAGTTTCTCTCCGTAATTACTGAATGGCAGCCAAATAAGCGTAGCATACTTTCAAGCGCGCACGAAAATTCAATACATCGCATGCAGTTTGCCAAAAGGCATTAATTTTAAATTTGAAAAATTACGCATACGCCATGTTGGAATGACATTAAATTGGGGCAACAAATACATCAATCAGATATTACGTATACGCCATGCACCAAGTGAGAACTAATTGCAGTAATGCGAAGTATATTATTTTATTAGGTACAAGTACTTAATAAAAATCATAGCATACTTGCAGGCGCTCATCAAAATTCTCTTCGAAAATCGCATTTATCTAATAAACATTGAATTTTCCATTTCCCCACGCTCGATTTACTGCAAATAATACACATACGCCCCGGCGCAGCCCCGCAAGTCAGCTTCAATTTGATGCTGGCAAACACACACACACACACACAGGCTGCTGTCGCATAAATCACGTATACGCCCCACACAACCATTTCAACTCATTTAAATACGCATATCATTAGTCACAGCTCGGGCGAGAGCTGCAGTAGCGGGGGAGGGGTTGAGGAAGGGGCTAAGGCCGAGGGTAGGCGTGTCACTTACCATTGATACCATGTGGATTGACCGCATGTTCCTCATTGTCGTCGCTGGGCAGCGCATTCAGTTGCTCCTCCTCCTCGTCGAATTGATACGGAAAGAGCAGTTCCCCCTCCTCCTCGGCATCCTCCAAGCCGCCCAGCTCGCTGGATTTGCCAAATGGCAGCCCTGCCACGTTGTTGTTGTTGTTGTTGCCGTTCAGCAACACATCGTTGTTGTGCGCCGGCTGATGTTGCTGCTGTTGTTGCTGTTGCAGTTGCTGCTTGTGCTGCGTTGCAGTTTTTGGCTTGTGCGCTTGAGCAGCGCCGAGCAGCAGCGGCAGCAGGCAGAGCAGCAGCAGCAGAAGCAGCGGCATCGATGGTTGCTGCTGCTGTTGCCGTTTGCCGCGCGCTGCTCGTGCTGTGGTTGCTGCTGCTGCTGCATTTTCTGTTGCTGCTGCAGTTGTTGTTGCATTTATTGTTAATAATACTAAATGTTTTAAACTATTTACACCATCGACAATGTACGCGCACATTATTGATAACAAAAGCTTTGCATGTTGTTGGTTTGTTTGCTGCTGCTGATGCAGTTGTTGTTGTGTGGCAGCAACTGTCACTAGGTGGCAACATGGCAGCGTCTCCCGTAGTCGCCCGCGTCGTCTGCGACTATTGAAATCTATCGTTGTTGTTGCTGCTGTTGTTGCCGTTGCTGCTGTGTTCTCGTGGCACAGCAGCATGTTGTTGCTGCTGCTGCTGCTGCAGCGCATATTGCTCATGCTGCTGCTGTTGCTGTCGCTTTGAACTTTAGCTGTTTGTTGCTGCTGCTGCTGTTGTTGCTGCTGCCGCGACTGCTGCTGCTGCTGCTGTTCTTGTTGCTGTTGCTGTTGTTGCTGCTGCTGCTGTTGTTGCTCTAGTTGCTGCTGCCATTGTAGTTGCAACATTGGACCCGTTAATTGTTGCTGTTGCTGTTGTTGTTGTTGTTGTTTGTTGCAAAACCGTTTGTTGTCGTTGTTTGTGTTTTTCTTTTTCTTTTTAGTTTGTTCGTCGCGTGCTGCCTCTCGCTCGCTCGCTCTCTCTCTATCTCTCTCGCTTGCTCAACTCTTGCGCATTGTTGTTGCAATATATCACACAATATTTATATACACACACACATATTTATACATAAATAACAATTAACACAACGCGACACCGAACGCGCAGCGTATTGCTGCTGCTGTTGCTGCCGTTGCTGCTGCTGCTGCTGTTGTTGCTGCCTCCTTCGCTGCTGCCGTCGTCGCTGGCCGCAGCAGCATTTCCACAATGTTGGTAATGGCTTCTGGCCTGGCCATGTATGAAGGTATTTTCTTTTCTTGTATTTTTCTCTCTTATTTTTGGCAACGATTTGCTCTATACACGTTTTGGTTAGTGTGCTCTGTCACTGGGTGTGTGTGTGTGTGTGTGTGTGTTTGGAGTGTGTGTGTGAGAGTGTGTGTGTGTGGAAAATTTCCCTGAGTTTTGCCAGTGTAGCGCGATAGGCCGTCTCTCTCTCTCCCCACGTCGGTCGTACTAGGAGCTCCAGCAGCGGCGCCAGGACAGCTCGACGCGCAGTACAGCTCGACTGCTGACGTTGTTGTGGCGCTGCCAGCGACGCTTGCCGTGTGCTGCAGCCCCACTGGAAGGACAGCGACAGCGTCGAGTCCCCTGGCTGGAAGGCAATCAGATCCAGTTTATGGCAGAGAGAGCGGGAGAGTGTTTCTCGTTTGCTCGTTTGCTGCGCGTGCGTTACTTTTGTTTACATTTTTGTATTTCGAATTCGTTACGATACGCACGAGCTGCTGTTAAAAATCTGCAGAGTGGGAAAAGAAGAGAGCAGAGTTTAACATGTGAGTCGTACAAGGAAACAAAAACAATAACAGAATGCTCTGATCGTTTTAACAGCGACTACGGCTGTTACGTTTGCAGCAGAGAGCGCAGTTAATAACATGCACATGCTCTCTCACGTTCACACAGGCTTACACAGGCACACACACGCTCACTCGCACTGGCACACACTCTCTCGTCACAAGGCACAAGTCGCGCTCTTTGCTTGCCCACGCTCTCTCACACTGTGTCGGCAGGCTGCCATGATTTCGTGCACAGCTGCGTGTGCTGCCGCTGCCGCTGCTGCTGCCACTCTTGTATTTGTTGTTTTAGCTTACGCTTACAATTTTTACTTTCATTTAGTTTAGTAGGTAACTGGTACTCCCACTCCCAAGCCTTGCTCGCTCTCTCGCTCTCTCTTTCGCCAACTCTCTGCAGCGTCCCCTCCCTGTTTTTTCTTTCGTTTTTTTTTTTTATTTAGCTGCTTGTGGCTGTCTATCGTTGTCTCTGTGCGCTCTGTGTGCGGTTACGTTCATTGTTATGCTTTGAGTAGCTGCCGCTAATGTCCCCTCGTCCTCTCCCCCCGCCCCCACCAGTGTGCCACGCAATTTTTGCTGCTGCCTTCCTGCCGTTTTTTTGCCCACCATCTTTGTTTTTTTTTGTTGCTGTTGTTGTTGTTTTTGTTTGTATTTTTAGACACGGGGCAAAGTTAAGCCAAGAATTTCGACTCGCTGGGCATTATTATTAATTATGGTATTTGATTCTCTCTAGCTGCGTGAAATGTTCCCGCAAATTGCGTAACATTTCTGGCCCATTTCTCTCTCCACTTGGTGGCTTTTTACATAATTTGCACATTAAATTGATTAAAATGCCCAAAGAACGTCACTCGAGACTCTTTGGACGATGATAACGGGCAACTGTTTCAGCTGCCGCCACTGGAGCCTTATTTATGGCCCGTCCAGTACGCGCCAACACCAACTACGGGTTAAGACTAAATTTACAGTTATTTCTTAGCATTTTGTGTGGGCTTAACTTGCGTAAAATTAAGGGAATTGTTTAGAAAAAGATTATCAACATTAATTGAATTAAAGGGTTTTCAACTTAAAAACGTTAGACAAAGCCGAAATAACATTATTGAATTTGCAAAAATAAATAAATAATATATAACAACAGTATAAATAAGTAAATAAATTAAATATATAAAATAAATATATTATGTCTTTACAAGTATATAAATGTATGTAAACAATATAAAATAAGTAAATAAATTAAATATATAAAATAAATATATTATGTCTTTACATGTATATAAATGTATTTAAACAATATTTAAATGATTTTAAAATGTATTTTAACAAATTTAAATAAATTTTTAATTATGTACGAGCATTTAAATAATTTAAAATACATTCTAAACAATTAAATAATAATTATAATTTACTCATATTTCTAATCTTTCTGCCATTCCGTAATTCTCTCAATTTTTTTTGTTTGCTTTGTAGCAAAGTTTCTCAGGTTTTCTTTTTGGCAAATGGTGCCGCTTATCAACTTTTAAGTTTGCGTTTTAATTGAAGCACCTGAAAGTATGCTACACAAAAACGCAGCTTGCGCAGCTTTTCCGCTTTTACTTGCTTGCTCGACGAAAACTTTGGCTTTGCTTTAAACTAGAGTAAAGTAAATTACAATTAAGATAGGATAAGTACGCCTCGAGTGCTGCTCGCACTTTAATTATATCATTTAGTACGTGCACACACTGTGTGTGCCAGGGCGGAGTCGAGCGCGGCTTGGTTGCCAAATTTCTTCTACGTTCTTATTTTTTACCCGTTAAATTTTGCTGTCTTGGCCAGCCAAGAACAACAGCACGAGGAGGAAGAAGGAGAAGAAGCGCACGAAGAAAACTTTAGCACGGTGCAAAACGTAGAAAAAACGAAAGCAACGTTTTGACCTCTTTATGAAAGGCCTGAAGGCACGAGAAAACACGCTCACACAAGCCTCACCAACACACACACACACACACATGCACACAGCGTACACATTTCATACAATGGCATTAGCATTTCTGCATTTACACAGGCACATACACATACATACTAGCGCACACACACACACACCGAGACACATTCAGTCACACTGTCGAGCGTTCTGTCATTTTTATCGCTTGATTATATAAAAATTGCCTTTGCATTCGAATTTGTGGCACAAATTTCACATTTCACTTTGCTTTACGTTGTGCGCTTTGATTTCTTTGCTCACGCACGCACACACGCGTAGACATACACACACGCTTTTCGTTTCCTTTTGACATTTCGTTCTGCGTCTTGTGGGTTTTTAAAGTGCAATCAATTTTCAACACCTCGCACACACGCACACATACGACAAGCACACAGTTTCTGCACACGCACACACACACACATACATCGCCAGCACGCACCGTCCGCGTTTTGGTCCTGCGTGGATGTTGTCAGCGCAGCGCACGAAAACGTTTTGGCTCCTGTACCGCAGCGAGTCTGGGGCCAGAGCCACGAGCAGCCGAACAGCCGAGCAGCCGAAGCCGAAGTCACGCAGCCGAACGCGCGCCCGAGCGCTGCTTGAGCTTCGGCTTCCAGGCTCGCCTCGTCATAGCACAGTACAGCTGGTCACATTGTGTGCGCCTCGCTCTCTATCGCTCTGTCTGTCTCTCTGTGTGAGCTGCGCTCTCTTTAGCTTCGCTTTAATTACTTAATTTATTATGCCTCCACTTGGCTTAGCTTAAATGCTGCTCAGGCTGCGTGCGCCTCTGCTCATGCTCGCTCTCTTATACGCTCTCTCCGGCAGGCGCTGCCTTCCAGTTTATGGCAGGCCGAGAGCGTCTCAGCCTCTGGCACAGGTAGAGTTTGTGCTGCCAAACAAACGGCACAAACGGCGAACAAAAACGAAACGAATGTTGTGCACGCGTTACAAGATTCACATACACAGACTCACACACTCACCAATACACACACACTTGCTCGCACAATTGTATTTTGATTATGCCCGGTTCGGTACGCCGCATAGCTTAGATATTTCTACGCACAACAATGCGACGTCGTCGTCGTCGTCGTCGTCGTGGACCCGGATCCATACACACAGTTGTAACACCTGACCCCGCTTCCCCTGCCCTTCCCTCTGGCAACAATTCCAAGCCTTGTCCCTACAAAGCCCCACACAGCCAGCTTAGCTACTCTTCCTCGAGTTCTCTTTTCCCACCAGCCTCATTGATAGCCCCTGTTCGCCATATCAAATATTTATAGAAATAAGCAAGGAAGAGAAAGAGAGCTGGAGAGCGGGATGGAGAGAGAATGCGTGTGTCGTCTAACAGTTATTGCAACGAACTGGGTATACACTGCAAGAATATTTTGCGCATTTTGGAGGGTAACTACATGCATGTTTATTGATATTTTATTTATTTATTATTTTGTTTATTTTTTATTCAAAATATTAAGAGTTTCTAATTAAATGTCTTTAAGATAATGATTACTTTTATTAATAAACAATGTATAAATAATTATAATTTATATATTTATAATACGATTGCAAGCAAATGTCCCAATGCAATTTAGGCTATGAAATTATATATACACGCCTGAAATGAACAACCAGCTATAAAAATATGCCTGCAATTTTATATAATATATATATAGATTTTAGGAAAAATTCAGGCATATTGTAAATATATTTAATGTAAACTTAACTAAGTAAATATATCTTTATTTTATTTTGAAGATCATTTGAAATATAGATTAGTCCGAAAATACCAAAAACTGCATGGAAAGCAACTATCCATAGTACAATATGAGTTTAATCGAAAACTAACACAAGCTATCATTAGTCCTGCTATAAAAATTGAGTATGCTCATTTATGCAATCGCTTAACTCCCCCACTTCTCTCAGTGTATTCCCACACGCAGGCAAGGGAGAAAAAAATTAAAGAGCAGCAAAGCGGGGCAAAGTTTTGCACGTTTGTCATAGACATAGACATAGGCAGCCCGAATAGGCGCTTAGATCATTTATTTTATGCACAGACTTATAATAAAAACGCCAAAATATATCATTTGTAATTATAATTTGTGGCCGGGACAGGCCAGGCTGAAATTGAGGCTCATTTCGGCGGTGAGATGATGGGATTGGCTTGGGATGGTATTGCGAGATGGCGCAAACAGCGAGAGAGAGAGAGAGGGAAAGTGTCTCCTCCGGCTTGGCGGGAACATGTGGTCTGCACTTGTCAGTCGAGCTACGGCAAATGATGAAGATATTTACAAAAAAGCAACTGCCAGCTTAACAAATGGCTCAAGTCAACTGTGGCCAAACAAAAGAGTTATATAACAATGGGAAGGGCAGACATAAGGACGGCAGAGCAGACACACAGCCGACACAGGACGCAGGACACAGCAAGCTATAGTCAAGTGTGCTCTGCCAGGGAATGCCCTGCAGCCACATAACGGTGGCCAAACAATGGGGAATTGTGCTGGGTTCAGCCGGTTAGAGAAACTACTTATGCTGCGGATTGTTTAAGAAACTGTATTCAATCTATAATGAGAACTGCAAATATTTGCCTGCAATGGATTTCTGTTAAATTTTAAGCTATTTTCTATTAAAGTTTTACACTTGTTGTATTTAATAAGTCTGTTAGAAATCAGCTTGAAGTAAAAAATAAACAAATATAATAAATAAATATAAAATAAATCAGAATTCAATTTAAAAGCATTCTCCAGGAATATTTAGCTCAGTAAAAAAGTCTCAGTGAGAAAGTAAAATATTTGCTTTATATATAAACTTAATCTGCAAAATCATTTGAGTTATTATTTATGTTAATAATTTATAAATTTATATTTTACAATTAAGTTTCAATTGCGTAAGTCTAATTTCTAGAAATTATATATATATTTACATACCTAAATGCAACTAAGGAGAAGTCTGAACATTCTGCTTCTGGGCACAAATAGAAGAAAACGCTATGAAGTTATCCTTACAGTAGAAGAAGCTATTCAAAAAGTGCACGAATTAAAAAATAATAAGTGTGAGAAGAACTCAACGTGCGCTAAAAAGTATGCTACAATTGCAAGCGTGCCATCGGTTTATTTGCAATTTTTGCCTTAACTCTACTCTTGCACATATCCTTACAAGGTTTTATAGCAGCTTACACTATCTACTGCCACAACGTCGTCAGTCAGAGTCAACCATTAGCTTCGCATATGGACAAATACGTATGAACTAACCCTAATTCACAGTGCAAACAAATGAATCTATATTCATTTTGCTCACATACTCTCGACAGTCATTAGCCGAGGGTATACAAACTTCCCGTTACCAGTCTGAGAGCTTCCTCGAGCTGCACAGGATGTGCTCGCTGTGTTGTTTTGTCTGGCTGTTTAATAAAGCATATAATATGATTATTAATCAAATGTGGCGTATTGACTTTTCATTTGCCCTGGCCAGAGAGACAGAGACAGCGGCGAGAGCAGAGAGGAGAAAGCGCGTGTGTGCAGGGGGGGGGCGCAGCGTAGTTGGTTGTAATAAATCAGTTATGCTGGGGCAGGGCACACACAGTGGCGAGAGTTTAGCACTTTCAGCGACTACGACTGTGACTGTGGCTTTTGTGGCACTTTGTTTGGGATTGTAGCACGCCTGACAGCTCAATGCTGTTTAATAGCATTGGCCAACAAAACTAGCTGCGAAAATTTTAATGAATGACGTCGTCATCGTCAAGGACACTTCCCACACTATACCCCAACCAAAAAAAAAAAAAACAAATACCAAGGGCAAACTGGCGGTCGGTCGGTGCACAATTTCAATGAACTTTGGTAAATCGCTCGCTGGCTACGGATTCGGATGCGGGGTGCACACAGCTTGTCACGGATACGCGAGGCGAGTACAGCATAAATACACAGAAACACACCCCCAACACACACACACACACACAGTCACACTCGACTTGTTTGGCTGTGCTTCCTATTTTGGTTGAGTTGCGGCATAAAGCGAAACGAGAGAAAATGCTAAATCTTATTTATAGATCTGCGACTCGATCCGAAATTGGCTGTGATTATGCAAAATTATTTGCCATTTCCCCCATTCCTTACACAAAACGTTGCTAATTTTCCGCGTATTTTTAGATATCCATCTATGATTTGTATCTGTAAGCGTTGCCATCAATTAGGCGCAGGTCGAAATTTACGCGAAATATGAATTTGCAGGCAGGCAGCAAGTAGAGCGAAACAAAAGCTTTTGATTGAGGGATTGAGGATAAGTAATGCCCGTTGTTATCTGTTAAATCCTAATTAAAATTTGATGCATTAAGCGTTGGCGTGCTTGATTGGATTTGGCTGGAGAGACAAGTTCCAAATGGTGCACAAGCTGAAATTGAGCTGAAATTGAGCTGAATTTGAGCTGCCGCTTCAAAGTGTGCTACAAAAATGCAACGCAAGCGTAAGCTGCGCCTATTTTAGACACAAGATATGCGCGACTTGGCTGGAACGAGCTGAAAGTATGCTGCAATTCAAGTTAAAATCGCAGACATAAGCTAAGTTCGGGCACAGCCCGAAAGCACGCCCAATTTATCAGGAATTTATCGCATTTCGAGTGGCACTCGCCCAATTTGACATAAGCATGTGCTGAGCATTCGCAGAACCACTTTAATCGCCCGGCATCAGCATCACAATAAACAATCCCCAAACCATTTCCCGCTTGCCCACTGGCTCTCGGGCCCGGCTCATTGTCATTTCGATTCCAATTCCGATTCCGATTCCATTTCTAATTTCTTAAGTTATGCCAAGCACTGCAGATAAGGCCGGCATTCGTCCCTTCAGTTCAATTTGCATATCTGTGCGCGCTGTAAACAATCCACTGGCAGCCAGAGAACACTTTATTGGGCCAAGTTAACCGCACTGGCTACCATGGGCTTATCGAGTTTACAGCTCGCCCCTAAAGTACGCAGCACGCCTACGCCCGGGCCCAGGCCCAGGACCAGGACCACGCCCACTCCCACGCTAGTGTATGCACACTGTGTAGTTGTGTGTGCGTGTGTGTGTGCGTGCATGAGCCTGTGTGTGCCCATAATTACCAGACACTTGAGGCACACACTTAAATCCTTGCCTGGTGAGCCCACAATTCCCGAAAATTATACACTCTTCCCCTACGTGTCTCTGCTTTGAACCCACACCCCCCCCCTCTCACTTTTGCTCTCGCTTTCTGCCTCTCTGCAGCTCGAACTCCCGCCCGCCCGCACAATTAGCCGCTGTCTGCCCGTGTTAGCCATGTTTAATGCATTTCGGCTTAGTTCACGAATTTAGCCACATTGCGCATACGCCGTGTTGAACGCACGCAATAAGCGCTGCATAAAAAGTTTCGCACGTTTCGCTAACTACACACACACACAAAAAACAAAGCCAAAACTAAGCACACACAAGTACACTCACACTAACACACACACTCAGATAAACAGGCTAAAGCGGGAGTGTGGCTAATATATGAAGCAGAAGGCGCGTTTACTGGGCACTTAAAAAGCAACTCCCCAGAGTAGATGCGGAGCTGTAAGCAAAATACCAAGCAAGTGAATACACTCACACACACACACAGCACACTCACACACATACGCGTTCGCGAGCACAACAACAGCGCATAAAAAGCTGTATAAAATGTTGCAATCAGTTAATTTAAGTGCAGGCACAGCCAGAAACAACAAGAACAAAAAGCGTACCAAGCCAAACGGGTGTCAACAGCGTGCATATACCCTGTAATTAACTGAAAAGTGCGCAAAAATATCGGTTCTAGCTGCACAACATGCATGTGTTGCCTACTTTTATGCGCAGACTGAACTGCTCTAAAAGAGCTGAGCCGGAATATATTGCCTAGTTTTGTGCGCTAGTTGAATTTCACGCGCGCCATCTTGCGAGCAGCCTCTTTGGCTGTTCGAACAGATGGGCCTGCATGTGTTGCCTACTTTTGAGCGCCAACGGAAATTCAGCGGCTGCTAGCGCCATCATGCGCGAGCTGCCTCTTTGGCCTGTACCAACACTCAGCATGAAAGTGTTGCCTACTTACGAGCGCCATTGAAAATTCGCAGCCTGCGAGCTGCGTTGGCTAACTAGCTCGCCGTCTATGCTAGCCAAATCGAATTGCCTAGGGTATACCGAGCAGCAGCAGCAAGGGCAACCACGAGAAGGGCAAAAAAGTGGAAATTTCAATGTGCATACAAATGTATGCGATATAAACAAACACGCAGCGCACGCGGGCACAGAGAAATCTACGGGCTGCTGTCGGCCAAGCGAGCGAGGGAAACAGCGTGTATGTGTGTGTGAGTGTGTGTGTGTTTGGGTGCGGGGGCAGGCGGTAGGGAAGTGGGCGGAACTCTGACTAAAACTTGAGCTGGTTTTGCCTGCGGGCAGACGAAGCGCAACTAAACGAACACAGAGACACAGATACACGCATTTCAGACGCACAAGCACACGCACACACACGCACGCAGGCCCAAGACACAAGTGGCTACTAATGCAAATAATTTACAAGTAGCAAATGTGGGCGGTGGGCGTGTAACCTGACAGCGGCAGCGACAGACGCCGAGGCAAAATGTCGTCAACAAAAAAAAAAAAGAGAAAGAAAGAAACGAAGAAAAAAGAAAAGAAAACCAAACACACACACACACTAAAACACAAACACACAGAGAATAAAATGAAAGCACAGTGAAAGCAGCGGGGCAAGAGGCAGAGAGAAGAAGAGACAGAGAGAGAGAGAGAAACAAGTAAAAGGACATTATGCGTCTTTTCACATTTGAGAAAAAGGACAAATTTGTAAGGACAAGTGTAAGTGAAGGAAGCGCCAGCTCAGCCCCTGCACCATCAGCCCCTCCCCCATCCCCATCTACTCCTCCGCAAATACGAATTCACTTGGATTTGTGTGTGTGTGTGTGTGCTGGGTCGCCTTTTGAACGCCGTCGAGTGAAAATCAATGCGCTTAATTTGTGAAAAATCAAATGAAAACTACGAGAAAGAAAATTAGGAAAATTCACAAACTGATTTTTTATTTAAATCACAGAAAAAGTTACTCTCAAATTTGAATGCAGTTTTCGTGCTAAGGGAATACTGAAAGCTTAATGAGTTGAACGGAATTGACTGACTGTTAGGATACCCTGTAGCTTGACAATATAAATGATGGAACTGTGTCTGATAAATCATTACTTGAACTCTTTTTATTATTTTTGCTATGCCTAACATTAAACTCAAGTAAAATATATAATTTAATAATAATCAAATAATTTTGCTGTAAAGTATTATTATTATTATTAGAAAGGCAGAATTACTATGGAAACAATGTTAGGACATTTTAATAATTTTACCAATTTTTTCAGTATTTTTCTCTCTAAACTCATGCATACTTTATATCATTATTATTTATTCATTCACTCTTACATATTTTTTAATTTTTTATTAGCTTTCCTTAATTATTAATCAAATATTTTATATTATTTATTTTTTTTTTTATTATTTTCGCATAAAATTTTATAATTTCTAATATTCATAGGTAGTTTAATTATAATTTATAGATTTTCTCTTACATATTTTTTACAGTTGCATTTTTTTTCTTTTCATATTTGATTTGAAATTTTTTTTACATATTTTTTTAAAGGTATTTATAATTGTTTTTTCTTATATTTTCCATGCGATAACCATAATGTATTTAAGCCTTCTCAGCTATACTCGATAAAGATATATTTTCAGTTATATTTTCCACCTGCTTTGTAACCTGATTGTTATGCCAAAATGTTCTTTATTTTTCTTCAAAAGTATTTCCATAGTTTTTCAGAAATTCCAAAAAACAAATAGCCGAAAGTAAAAGTCAATTCTGAAGCCCAAAGGAACATGGAGAATTCTTTAAGTTTGGCTGACTGACTTTTTACAGATTTTATTTATTTTTTTTGTTATTTTTGCGGCACGACGTCGGCGATGGCGATGGCGATGGCGACGGCGGCGTTGGCGCGTGGAGGTAATTGAAGTGACGTTTATGAATGTCATCCGTCAAGCACTCAAGGACATTTACATACACACGCACACTCACACGCACATACAAACAGGCACACGCACACACTCACACTCACTGAGGGAGACAAACGCAGGGACATGCGTGGGGCGTTTGGTTGCTTGACAGATGCGCGTTACACAGATTTCTTTTTGTATACAGCAATACACACACACGCACACACCCAAACACACACACATGCACACAGTCTTACGCTGAAACACACGCACACACATATGCACAGCCAGCTTAAGTCACATGGCGCATACGCCGCGTTGTCGCCTGTCGCCTTTCTGAGGTTGTGCGGGTATGTGTGTCTCTCTGAGTGTGCATGTGTGCGTGTGTGCTCGTGTGTTTGTGTGGGTGAGCCTGTTTGTTTATGTGTGTGGGAAACAATTTAAAAATAAATACAAGAAACTAGCGCACAACGTGGCGGCAATGGGTCGAATGCGCGATAGAGAGGGCGAACGGCTGGCAGAGGCTGTAGAACAAGAAGCATTTGGAAACCGCGAGGGTAGAATGATAGATTGAAAGGACTGTCGTGAAGGGATTGCAGTGCTATCGCTCTCCCTCTCTACCTCTCACTCTCTCTCTCTCTTCCTCTCTCTGCATCTGTCTCTGCCTCTGTCTTACCCTTTTTTACGCTCTCTCATTTTATTCGAAAATATTTGCACATTTTTGTTTGTTTGCAGTTCGAAATTGGACACGTTTGCCGGGTCCGCATACGCGTCCGCATCCGCCTCCGTGTCCGTGTCCGTGTCCGCGTCCGTGTCCGGGTCCATTGCGGGCCTTCGCTTCATATGTCATTGTCTCGTTTCCATTGCGTCGTTTTTCATCATCCTAATGATTTGCGTTTAACTTGGCTATTTTTCATGCACCTTTTCAGTTTACCTTTCATAAGGCAGCTCAGCTGCGGCGTTTCTTCCCACAGAAAAAAGGGAAAAGCTGAAGCCGTAAAGAAAATCGCGTGTAATGAGTAGAAGAAGCTGTAGTTGGAAAATTCGTATAGAAAAGGATTATTATATAACAAATTTGTATATTTAATAAATGAAGAACATCTACATATTTTTAATAATCAGCTTTTTTTTCCGTCAATTCTGGCCAAGAATATTTATAATAATGATTACATACAATACTTTATATAAAGAAAAGAGAAAATATAAAATAAAGTTTTAAAATTCCAGCATTTTTAAAGTGTTCTTTTATATTTTATTAATTATGTTTTAAATAAATTTTTTTTTTAAATCTATTTTGCAAGAATATAATTAAAGACTTTGATGGTCGGCGATAATACTATAAATAATATATAATAAAACTAGCTAATAAATAATGATATAGATCTTAAGCTTAGCCAGCTGCAATGACCATGCCAATAAATTACAAAATTCTGTTTAGATTGTAATAAGAGTTCGAGTTGCTCTCGCAGTTGGTTTTCATCTTGTTGCTTGGATACGTTGCACGCATGCATATGTGGATTGCGGCAAGCGGGTTGCGGGACGGGCGGCTGGGGGCGTGGCGATGGCAATGCCGCACGGGAGATGGCAGTGGCGGTGGCAGCAACCCACTTGGCTTGTCTACTAATTAAAATGCATGCAATAACCTGAAGCCTTTGTTGCCACAGTTCTTGTTGTTGCAGTCGAGGTTGTTGTTGCTTTTGTTGTTGCTCGTATGCGTAGAAGGACGCACAACGTTGACAATTTGCACAAAGTGCTTAGACTTGCATAGGATGCGCTAGAGAGAACGAGAGAAAAGGAGACTGCTGCCGGAGAGAGCGAGAGCGACAGCTTGCGGGCGTTTTTGCTTTTTAAATATCTACGTATTTGTATATATATATTTTATGCTTAGGCGCAGGGTCAACAGGGCAGGGCGGTGGTGTGTCGGGGGGGTGGGGGGTCAAACTATTGATAGTCTTTGTAAGTAGCATTTTTAATTGTCTATCAACGTGTCTATTTTGAGCACAAAAGATACGAAAATGTCTTTGTTCGAGCTTAACAATTTTGCACATGAATTTTCGAATGCATCGAGCAATTTTCCAACGCAATTGCAGCAACTGTTGCTGCTGCCATTGCTGCTGCCGTGGCTGCTGTTGTTGTTCCACGTGTTGCAAAGGGGAAATAATAATGCAAATTTGCATAATAAATAAACACAATAAAGTGCAACGCGTAACGGCAAAACAAATTTTTGCGTGACTGACGCCAAAGTGCTGCGCACTGCAGGCTCATTTTCGTATACCCTGTAATGCGTGTGGCATGCCCAAACGGGTTGCATGCGCCTAAAGATATCAAAAATAAAAATAAATGCCAACAATTTGCACTCAGGCAAATCAAATTTGTATTTTTATACAAATAAATACATTTATTTTCCTTGAATAAATATAGAAGGGTATAGAGTATCTGCCAGTCTTACATTGCCAGCTGCTTACCTTTTTACACACTGTTGCTGTTATTACAGTTGTTTACTTAAATTTAACGAGTAACTACAGCGAAGCGATTTGCGAAATTGGAGTGTGCTCCACGGGGCAGATTGGATTTGGGTTGGCGCGAAAAAGGGCATGCCCAGCGGGCAGGTTGTTAGCCACGTAAGTAGAGTGCCGCTAATAGGTTGGGATTAAATTGCTAGTGGCATATTGCAGTGATTTGGGAGGGCGTTAAGTATGACGTCTTCACACTTCGATATCGATAGTTGCGATAGTAATCGAGAGCATTACTATCGTTCAATAAATTGTGAATGCCTGCAAAATTGAAAATTAGAATTTTAAAAGAATTTTCAATTGCTTTCAACTAATAAACACGCACGACAGAAATAAATTTGTATAATTCAATTTTTTTTATATATATATATATATTTTTATATATTTAAGTTGACACATACAACTATATATCTATTTGGAACCTGTGAGTTACGTAGTATTGTTGTATTTTATATTTTTACACTTAATTTTCTCTGTTAAATTATTTTAATTTTATTTGTTAAATTATTTTTTTTCATAACTATCGATATAAGGTAAATGAAATGTGAATTCTACTCATTCAGAAATCCTCGAAATTTCGCATAAAACCAATGAAAAATGCATATGAATTGCGAATTTGCTGGCAGTTCGAAGCGTCTCAAGAATTCCCCAGGCTATCCCAAGCTGGAACTTAGGATAATGTCTCCATTTACGTCGCAACACTTGCCGGTTATTATTGTAACGACATTTGAGGCAATTCGATGCCCAAAACCGAAAACAACACAAAGCGCATAAATTACGCAAATGACCCTGAAATGCGAAAAAACAGCAGAAATATCGTTATTACAGACTTAATGTTCGCTTAGAGCGCGAAGCATGGGTGGGCAGGGGCAAAGCGTGCGAGTGAGTGTGACAAAAAACAACCGGTTCGTTCGAACTTGACCCGTTAGCGTGGCAAACTCTTTTGTGCAAAAAGATTAGCAACGCCGCCAACTTCACTGCGCTCCCGCTCTCCCGCTCTCTCTCTCTCGTTTCCTTCTTCACTTGCGCGTGCAACTATGCGGCGTGAGGCAGAGTTGTTTACAAACAAAATTCTGCTCAGAGCGGAACGCAGCAGCGAACTCGAAGCGAAACGGAAAAAAGAATAACAGCAGACGACGGACAGAAAGCAACAGCTGATCCGATCGCAGAGCTTTCGCACAATGATCGCACCGGCACGAAAGCTTTGCGCTCTCCTCTCTCTCCCATCTCTGCGCTGTGCGATGCGTGTCGCAAGCTTTTTCGCTTTACGCCGAACAAGTGCCGTCAGTCTAAGCTAGTTTTAGTTGGGAAATTAACGCGGCGACAACGCGCGGCGACCAAGCGATCTATAAATAAATAAAATATATAAAACAACAGCGACAAAATTCGCATTGTTTTGTTTGCCGTCGTCGAAATTGAAAATCAATTTGAATTCTCAAGTTGTCGAGTGAGTGCAAAATACAAGGCTTAACATAGGCGACCAATATGCTGATTCGATTTTGCAGATTACCTCATAGGCCAACGTTGCACAAATCGAGAATCGGCTAAGGGCGTGGGAATTTTCGTATATGTGTCTACATTCAGCTTCAATTGAGATGCTATCTCAGACACTATATACCTTTTGTATCTTCCAAACTTTCCACTTTACTCAGTTCAAGTTCAAATTACTTAATCACGATCGTAGCAAAGTGAAATCTGCGCAAATTTAATTGAGCTGTCTTTGAGCGTGCAGAAGAAGGTTTTCGGTTATGGAGCAGAAAGATAAAAGATATAAATCTATGGAAGTGGAGTAGTATTGTTTTAGCAAGTTAAGCTCTTTTTGCCCTTTTTATTATAAGTGCAAATAGTACTCAATTTAAAAAAAAAATCCTTTTAAAAAGTCATTGATATTCTTAGATTTCTTCGAAATTTTAAAAGCCTTTTTTAAATAATTAACTGCCTAAATTGAGTATTTGAAAATTAATTCATATAAATAAATATTTAACCAAGCAAATATCTTTTAAATTTACAAAATTTCCTAAATATTTTAAAATTATATTTATTTCCTGAAAACCAGCGATTATATATAATTATTAAATAATTATTGCATTTGATTTTAAATTGCAAATAGGTATTCATAGAGAGAAGAAAGCGCTCTTTGATTTAAATTACACATTACACAATTTGTTTATATTATAGTGGAAGTCATTCACACTAGAAATGTGCTAGGGTTCTATTGGGCCTCATGTCGTAGACCTAACGTAGAAAAATCATTAATTATTAACAACAATGTTAGCTAGATTCATTAAAATCCAATAGAGATCAATAAACTTTTGGTTTCTACCTGCAGCATTTACAGTTGAATTATCGCTCAATATTTCTATTTGTTGTAATGGAAAATCTTTGAAAGCAATACTAACTGATTAACTGATAAGTCTCGCGCTGTAATCGGGCGAGTTACACACTGACCCACTGCGAAATACCACAAACCCATAAGCAAACCCTTATGACGTAAGCGCTGCAGATTGTAAAAGATTAGAATATAGAATATTAAAGGGGGTATACAAAAACTAATGATAGCTCACTGTATTTAATAAATACATTTGTCGTCCAGGCATTACAATAGAATATTACAACTATATTATAGAAAAGTTAAGGTTTACAAATATACTTTATGTTACTGAGTGGAAACTCTAAAAATAATCGAACAGTATATCCCCCAATCAACTACACCTTTAACGCCTTAAATATACCAACATTAATTATATATATATATTTATATATATGAAATTTCTTGCAGCACTACAAAACAACAATAAGAATCTTAATCCCGCATTGACGTCACAGAAGCTCTAATCAGTTCGTGTACTAAATATTTTTGTGCAAGTGCGAATTTCCTGAAGTTAATCACCCTAAATAGTACGTAGCGCGTCCCCACGAGTACTCGGGAATAAATGGAACTAATTAGAAACACAAAATAGAATATGATTCTGGAATAGACAAAAACGCACGACACAAACTCAGCGAAGCTGAGCCAAGAAAACTAATTACGCATAATTAATATGAAACAATGACAAGTGAAACCATATAGAAATATACTATAATATACTCATATATATATATATATATATATATATATTATATATTAAGAACGCATCCACATTTCTGAGGCATAACAATTGTTGAAAAGCGAAACATTACACGAAGAAGGAGGAAGACAAGTAAGTGTGAAAGGCAACAGTCGAGCGATCTAGACTATTTAATACCCTGTACGTTTGTGAAAAATTCAACTGATTAAATTGATTTACTAATTACATATTTCTTGGCTGGCTAATTTTTAATTACCATGATTAAGTTTAAAAAATTTAAACTCATGCATAAAATATAGTTCTTAAATAAACCTAGATCAATTTCCCTTGTTAACTTCTGTATAACTCAGAATGCCCAACTTTCTCACATCTTGCTCTCTTACTCATTCATTTTCTAGCTATACAAACCCATAAGAGCTTCAATTTAATGGATATTAAGAAACTGTTGTGAAAAACTGTTAGTGAAATCTTAGCAATCAAATCGAAACGTAACGAAGCGAGAGAAAATAGAAACAAAAAAAAAAAACTAGTTATAATTTTTATTATCAAACTAACTAAATTTTATATATATCTTTCGGCTTACTTTTAGTAATACAGAAGCAACGGGGCAGGCGACCGAGCTGAGTCAAACTTACAACATTATTTCTACGCGCCGAAGTAAAGTGGGTCAGTCTTCGCCAGCATCGACAGCAAACTATCAAAAGTTACGATTACAAAATATGTGCACAAAATTGTTAATGCAACGGACGGCAGCAGGCGCAGCAGTAGCAGCGGCGGCGGCGGCGACGGCGGTGGCAACACCAGCGAGGCGGGACAAAGTGTTGCCAATGTGGTTGCTGTCGCTGCTCTTGCTGTTGCTGCTGCTGCTGAGCGGGCAAATCGAACCGGTGGATGGCCACAAAGTAACGGTAAGTTGATGTTGCTGTTGCTGTTGCTGTTGCTGCCGCTGCTGTGTTGCACTTGTTGCCAAAGCATTTGCAATTGACCAGCATTGTCTGCATTGGCTAATCGAGCAGGTTGAGCGCGGCGCAGGGTGCGTATACGCGATGTGGTTTCAAGGACTGGTTCGATGGTCGTTTTTGGCGTTTTCACATGTTGCACAGCTGAAATAACATTTCGAAGTTTGACAACTTTTGCTCGCCTGTCCACTGAGTCGGCATGCGTAAACCAGTTGAGAATTGTAATCGAAAAACAATCAAACTTTTAACTGAAAAAGGTATTTAATGCATAGGATTGTTAGCTGAGAAAGTATATGCATTTTTTTCCTACAGTAGTAAGGAGTGTTAGACAGCCTTATCAGCCTTATATTTATTTATAAGTCTCCAGTACTGCAGCCACTACCGATTCAAGTAGTATGATACTTTTCACTGTTATCAGCTTGCAATATCCGATTGGCTATTAAGGATCTCATTTTCAACAGCTGCACAATTAGTCTGCAGATAATTTTAAACTCAATATAGCGTACTTTCCTTTTAGATAAGATATACGCTACTTACTCATGATTATGCCGGACTTTGGTTGGAGATACCCAGTTTATAGTAGCAGTCGTTAAGTTAGGTTAGTCTAGTTTGTTTACATAGATGCACTTGACATAAGTCAGACAAAGAACTCAATGAAAAAAAGGAATGCTAATAAACTGAAACACAAGTTCGTTTGCCTCCAGATAATGCATGAATTGCATTCGGACACTTGTGTTCTAATCTAATCTAATTGAAATATAGAGATTGATTCACTCGATTTTTGATTGGTTAACAATCAATGACTAATACTAATTACTAATTATTACCATATTATTTTCGTTTATTTTCAACAACACTCATGCATGAAAAAATTGCGTAATTCCAGTAATTTTTGCTTCTATTGCTTCCTATAGAATATCACACGATTAATCTTTTATTTCATATCATAATGTTTGATTGAACTATGATTTATTTAAATTTTTAAGTGAGTTAATTTATTAATACTTTGCCTTCGAATATTTATAGAAATTCCTTAAAACTCTTTTATAGTTTGCCATCTATTACCGCTTTTTTTTATTGAATAAATTAGTAAATATGCTTACCATATCAAACAGGCCATTAGCCCTAGCATCTAATTAGAATTTATGAACCGCCCGCCCGTATCAGTCAGGTGTGTGTCGAGCGATATCAAAGCCTTTCCAATTACGCTAAACTATAGTTGATAACGATTTTTGTAGTTTGTCGAAAATCACCTCAGCGAAAGCTCAAGATAAAAGCGCGCGTGAACGAAAAAAAAAAAAAAATAATAATAATAGAATGTTTATGCAGAACTAGAATTTACCATGTGTATGTCCCCTCATATAGTATGCTGCTTCCCTACGCATGCCTGACAATATTGGCGGAACACGATTATAAAATCTGCGCATGAACGTACCTATAATATGTATATAGAAAATATCATAAGACAAAACTACGGGGCGCACGCCTACACATACAGCCAACTTCCTCATATCTGTGTGTGTGTGTGTGTAGAATTATGAGGCCATGTATATTAGCAGCTGCTGCGATCACCCGATCAGTGTACACACACACTCACACAAGGACAGGGTATCAGCTGGTCGTACCTAAAGCTAGTTGCGGTCTGATAAGAAGTTGAAGTACGAATCGTTCTATCATTATCACACTACAACTACCATTACCCGACACCTCCCCCCCCCCTTTCACACACAATGAACTGAAAGCTCTTCAAGCCCCCGGCCACGCCCCGTACATGAATGGCACACGACAGTGGGCTGATTTCAAAGTTTGCCCGATGACGCGTTGCGTGTGCTTGGACTTTGGCATCAACGCCCGCGTCGTCGCGTCGTCTTCGTTGTGTTCTCGCTGCTGGTGGCTGATCCGATTGGCTACGTCTTCGTTCACTTCGTTCAGCTGCTTCGTTAAGCGGAATTACGCGCCTTAGCCTGAACATTATCGTAGGGCAGCAACAGCAGCGAGAGAGAGATAGAGAGAGAGAGAGAGAGAATGAGTTGTTGCAGTTTTCGTTTGTTGTTTCTGTCTTGAGATCATCTAATCTATTGCTACCGGCAATATCTATGTATTTATAATACAATAACCACTTGAACTTTGTTTTTATCGAATTGTCAAACGTATCGCGCGACAATATCAATTAGATTATGAAGAGTATTTAATAGTCCGATTGTATTTTGGAAAGTCATAGAATGGCAATTACAGCAATTTTGGGCTTGGCTTATATTATAAATTAAAGCGATCTTAAGTTATTATAAGGTTGTAAAAGTAGAAATATAGCGGGTGGTAAGGTAAGGTAAGCTTTAAGTCATAATTTATAAATAACTTTTTAATTTATTATACGATCATAAGCAAACTCTAAGTAGTTATTTAGATGGTGCTTATTATTATAAACTACAGAAATTTACGTTGTGGCTTTTAAATTACGTTTGCAATTAGATATTTTTATTTTCAAAGATACAAAAGCACATACACAATGTATAAACTCCATTGATAAAGATCTTCGGCTAGAGAATCACAAGATTGGTTAATGATCAAATTTTCTAATTAAAAAAAGCTTCTACTTAAGTTTTCTCTTTCTCCCCTTGTCTACTTGCAGGCCAGTCTCATCACGAATCATAACTATCCGGTCGAGGAGCATACGGTACACACTCCAGATGACTATATACTCACCATATATCGCATACCCACCTCACCGAAAATGCCCAAGCAACAGCAGCAGCAGCAGAACGAGACGCGGACAAGACAACCGCAGAAGCCTGTGGTGTTTCTGCAGCATGGCATACTCTGCGCCTCCGACGATTGGATCATCAATGGGCCGGAGACCTCGCTGGCCTATATGTTTGCCGACGCGGGCTACGATGTTTGGCTGGGCAATGCGCGGGGCAACACGTATTCACGGCAACACAAACACATACATCCGGATACGACAGATTTCTGGAAATTCAGTTGGCACGAGATTGGCGTCTATGATCTGGCTGCCATGTTGGACTATGCGCTGGCCGTGAGCAATACGAGTTCGTTGCATTTTGTGGCACATTCCCAGGGTACAACCACATATTTTGTGCTGATGTCATCGTTGCCGTGGTACAACGATAAGGTGCGATCGGTGCATTTGCTGGCACCCATCGCCTATATGAGAAATCATTCGTTTATTCTATCGAAGTTGGGCGGCATCTTTCTTGGTTCACCATCGTTTCTCAGCTGGGTGCTGGGCAACATGGAACTGTTACCCATTACCAGCATACAGAAGCTGCTGTGCGAGCATGTGTGTTCCGAGGGTTCCATGCTGAAGTTTCTGTGCTCCGGCTTATTGGACTTTATCGGTGGCTGGGGAACCAGGCATCTGAATCACGTAAGTTGTAAATGACATTTCGAATATTATGAACATTCTGTTCTAAGTATTAGCTACCTCTGCAGACGCTGCTCACCGACGTCTGTGAGACGCATCCGGCGGGCGCATCAACCACACAAATCATTCATTATCTGCAGCTATATACTTCGGGTGATTTTCGACAATACGATCACGGCAAGGAACTGAACGAGCTCATCTATCGACAGTCGACGCCACCGTCATACAATGTGCAGAATATCAATAGCTGCGTTCACATGTATTACAGCGATAATGACTATATGTCCGCTGTAGAGGATGTCGAATATCTGGCTACTCTGCTGCCATGCGTGGAACTGTATCGCATACCGTATAAGGACTGGAATCATTATGACTTTCTGTGGTCTGTCAATGTGAAGGAAGTGATAAATAATAGAATAATTGATAAAATGCATAGTTATGATATCGAGCATGCAACGGGCATCAGTTTCTAGTTACTGTTAGCTTAAAGCCCCAAAAAAAAAGATTATGTAGCCAAATGAGAAAAATGTACTTTAATTGTAAATAAGTGTAAATAATATGGTTAGCGAAGAGCGTGTGCGTGATATATTTGGTTAATATTAAGATATTTAGATATTAAGCTGCCAAAGGTCTGTGAAATGCTTATTAGAAATGTAGATGTAAATGTTTTCAAAAATATATTTTAAATATTTCCGCCAAAGGACAAACGTTAAACAACTCTATGTTCAATTATTTTATCGATAATTCGCTTTAACAGCATCGGCGTCTCCAATTGGAAATTGTAACTGTCTGCAAAAACCTTTAAATAATTAGTTAACAGTCGTCGCTGTCTGTTGTTTAACAGATTCTAATAACGATAAGACATTCTCTGTAATTAACATTGCAGAACTAACAGTGCAGTACAAGTTCATCGTATTGTTTACATTTTAGAGCCATCTTTTTCAACATTTAAATAATTACAAATTTGTGTACAATTATTTAATAAAATTTGTGCTGATTGTTTATTTATTTATTGAAAGAGACTCGCAGTAAATGTATACGGCTTTGTGTATTCTATTCGTGACAAGTAACAGTTACATGAATATCGCACACCTCTAATGTGTATTCTCTGAGTGTATAACGCAAGTAGTTAAATTTTTTCACAGTGCTGCTGCACAACAACAAATACGGTGTGGATTTAAACCCAATAAACCCATGCAAATTAAATGAATTTCAACTGATAAACAATTAGACTTAAGCATATGTAGCATTAAAAGACGAATTTACAACTGAAAATGGGTAAGTTACAATATTAAATCATTGTATTTACGTCTAAGCCGCGATACCCTTGCCCCGACCCTTTTGCTTCGACAATCAACAAAGCCAGGGCTGCAAACTGTAACAGACTAGGGCTGCGGCATCTGCGTAAAATGTTATATTTGAATTCAAGAGTTTTGCCAACTATTTAAATGTTTTTTTTTTCCATATTGATTAGCTTCCCAGAAAATGCTAGTGGAAATAACGACAGACGGTGTTCCTAAGCTTCACTGTCCGGTTTGCAATAAGGCGTGGACTTCGCTTGCCGGCTACGTGAAGCATGTGAAGAAGCACGAGCCACCAGGAGGTTTTGTGTGCAACTACTGCGATGCGCAGTACTGTCATGAGGAAGAGCTGAAGCAGCATGTGAAGGATAACCACGCAGCCTTTAAATGCAGCCTATGCGAGGGCGATGAAGTCAGGTTTAACAATAAACCGGACCTCGATGCGCATATTGAGGAGGCGCATCAGGATCGAAAGTTCAATTTGTGCCTGGACAGCAGCCCCAAGGATTTTAAATGTGAGGTGAGAGAAATATAGTTTATTTATACAATTGGCGTATGCCCTCTAAAACCTCGTGTATCTTGCCAGATTTGTGGCAAATACTTTGCAGATCGCCAGAGTTGTTTGTCACACCAAGCCGAACACACGGATGCCCTTCCCGTGGCATGCCCCACCTGTGCTCTGCGCTTCACCTGTCACTCCAGTCTGGCCAAGCATCAGCGCAAGAATCCAGAAAGTTGTGGCAGGCCAGCAGCCCGGAATCGTTGTGCGTAATTCTCGAGTTATTTTCAAAATGCATATAATCGTTGTGTCTGCCTCTTGTAGCTCCCGCTCAGGCTTCAGCTCCCGCGTCCATTGGGGCTGTTAAGAAAAAACGCGGCAGGCCCAAGAAAATTCCTGTTGCTGCCTCTTCCGAAGATAGCGAGGACGATGTGCCCCTAGCATGCCGATTAAAAGTGCAAACGCCACAACTGAAGCAGGAACAGACCGCCGACAGCCGTTCCGAGCTAAGTGACTCGGCCGAGGATTATCCTGACTTTGAGACAAACAACAGCGATGAGGAACCTGATGCCATACAATTCAAGCTACCCACGCCTGCTATAGTTAAAGTGGAAGCGGTAGATCCAGATTTTGAGTATCAGGATGCAAGCTTGTATGTTAAGGAAGAGGGCTCTGGCCTGGACATTTATAGTAATGAAAAGGACAAGCTGCTGGATGTGCTGCTCAATACTGACGAGAAGACGCTTCCCTTCGAGAATCTCAAAGTGGAACATGCCACGGGTATACTGGACGAAATCGCTGCAGTACCTATGGTCAAACACAATTGCGGCGAGCAAATGGAGGAAGATGTGCTGGCACTCAGGGAGACCGAGCCGGACGACGCTGACGACGACGAAGATGATGATTGGCAATCGAACAATAAATCGAATGTAAAACGAAAATACCGAAAGCGAAGCACAGCAGGCGGAGGTATTTCGCCTACTCCAGAGCCGGGTCCAAAACGTGTTGCCAAGATATCCAAAAAGGAGCTCAAGGAACGTCTGAAGATGTTAAACAAAATGGAAAAGACCTGGAAGTGTCCGCATTGTGTGAAAATTTATCACATCCGTAAGCCGTACGAAAAGCATTTGCGGGACGATCACAAACTCAACGAACAGCAGATTAAGGATATCTTCATGGATGTAGATGGGCACGGCAAGCTGGATGAAGAGGTTTTCAAGTGCAAGATATGCAGCAAAATCTATTTGGTCGAGAAGCGCCTAGAAACACATATGAAGGTGCATGGCAAGGACGGCAACCTAACGTTCAAGTGTCCCTGCTACTGCAATCTGTTCTTCGCCAGCAAAGAGCTGGCCACTCAACATGCCCATCAGCAGCACAAGGAACTGTTGTACTGCGAAAAGTGCGACAAGTATATGACCGGTCACGACAGCCTCAAGAATCACGAAAAGAACTACCATGCCAAGAAGGAGCCTCGCAATCTACCACGTAATCTCATCTGCGATAAGTGTGGCAAAAAGTTCACCGGACGTACCTCACTTTCGGACCACGTACGTTCCCAGTGCGGCCGTGTACCGCTCTACGAGTGCACTGTCTGTCGCAAGCGACTCTCCACAGCGGGTATACTAAAAACCCACATGCTGCTGCATCAATCGGAGACGCCTTATCAGTGCGACAAGTGCGGCAAAACCTTTAAGGTAAAGGCACAGTACAAGTCGCATCTAAAAACGCGACACACGGACTACAAGCCTTACAAGTGCCATGTAAGTTCATTCAGCGCGTTGTTCCCTTCTCGGACAGTTTTCTCTAATCTATGTTGTTTACTTGACAGCTCTGCCCCAAAGAATATCCGTATCGCGAGAGCCTGTTGACCCACATGACAGTACATACGGGCATTAAACGATTTCTGTGCAATAATTGCGGAAAACGTTTCACTTGTATCTCAAATCTGCAGGCGCATCGCAAGGTACAAGCCGACACCTGCGGTCAATTGCCGCTGAATGCCAAGGCAACACAATATATGGGCGTGCAGCGCGGTAAACTGTTGATGGGCGCTAAGCCCGAGGCGGGTATGGAATATGAGGAGACAAAAACGCTGATTGCGCAGGATGTGATCGATCGGGATATGCCGATGGCGCAGGAGCTGAACTTTCCTTCCGATGGCATTGCGCCGCTGGCCACAGTGCCACTCAATTATGCCTCGTCGCATCTGGTGCCTCACATAGTGCTGCAGACGATGCAGGCCGAGGCGCAGAGAGCACAAGATTAGCTTAGGTATTAACTGATTTAAGTCCATAAACTAAATTTATATATACTGAATAAAGACGCTTTTGTATATTGAACAAATGTTTTACTTCACTAACTTACAAGCTAATCTATATTAAAATATCTAGTTTAATCTAAAGTAAGGCTGCTGGAAGCGTCCAATGGGCATGCGTCCTTTGCTACGTAACCGTCGCACAGCTTCACGTATATACTTTGGCTGCAGTGCACCCGATTCACCTTGGGCCTCCATAACGTCGAGGGCTGTAAATTTAAAATCACTGCATTAAACGCATATTTTATTATGTTTGCCTGAGCTTACCCTCTTCCACGACCTCGCCGACAAAGACTTTGGCTATGCCGGACATGGCAATGACAACATTTTGAGACACCGAACAGCCGGTTATGGTCTGCATAAGTCGCTTAACAGCAGCCTTCGGAAACGCGGAACGCCGATACATTTCGTAGCGATCTAGCTGTTCTTCGGTAAAATTGGACACTAGCACTCTGCAAAAATAAACTGACTATTAGTGCCTAAATTTGTTGCGAATTTGTTGGGCTTGACTTACTGCATGCGCTCGCGTTCTTCCTCCTCGAGTTCTTTTTTTGTTTTCAGCTTTTTTTGTGATGGCTCGCCGGAGTCACCGTCTGCGTCGGGATCATGTTTGCACTCTTTACCATCGTTATCTCCATCATTACCAGTACCATCACCCGTGTCTGAGGTTTCGCTGTCTTTGCGGCTTTCAGAGGCAGTGTTAAAGAACTTTAAGTCCACATCATCGTTGTCACTTAGAGAATTTTGTAAAATTTCGTCCATTTCGGCGAATTGTAAACAGTTTTACAATTATCGACTAGCCACCACAGCCTGTGTTTTATCAGCACTGCTATCGATAATTGAGGCCCACACACGGTCCGACTTAATTAAATTTGCGGTAATGAAAAATGGTATATTATAAGAGAGAACTGTTTTAAATTATATACTTAATAAATATGAAATAAACCAATCAAGTAAGCCAATAGAAATTATATTAAAATTTTCATTGTTTATGTATAGGATTCTATCCTTTGAGCCTATCGCACGATTTATCAAAAGTTTCGTGTGTGGGACTCATAACATTACTAACCTCGTGCTTCCCTTTCATCGCCATTGCTTTGTTGCCGCAAGTGTGTTTCACAATTTTGCAAATAAATAATTATGTCTGCCGTGGAGACACAGAATATTGAGGAAGTCACCTCTGAAGTGGCCGCCGCTGGTAACGATGAGAATGCAAAGAAACAGAAGAAGCCAAAGCCGAACAACAAGAAGCTGCGACAAGGTGAGTGACCCGTAAACTACACTTGCATTGCGCATACATGCTTGTATGTGCACTGTGAGTGTGTGTCTGTCTAAATTCACATTTCACATGCGCAATTTCTGTACGCAGAAGCTGCAGCTAAAGCAGCTGTGGAAGGTGGCGAACCGGAGGTAACCACAAATGGCGAGGGCGATAAGAAGCCAGCGACAGCGGCTCAACCAGCAAAAAAGAAGAACAACAAGGGTAAAAAAGCCGGTGGCGGCCAAACATATCCACCGACCATACCCATCTCTGAGCTCTATCCAAATGGTAATTTTCCGGAGGGTCAGATAATGGAGCATCCCACGCCCAAGGACTTGCCCGACGATCGTACGGCGAAGGATCGCTTCACGTCGGAGGAGAAGCGTGCATTGGATCGAATGAACAATGATATTTACCAGGAACTGCGACAGGCAGCCGAAGCGCATCGTCAGACGCGTCAGCATATGCAGAAATACATTAAGCCTGGCATGACAATGATACAGATCTGCGAGGAACTGGAAAATACTGCACGTCGTCTTATCGGCGAAAATGGCTTGGATGCCGGTTTGGCCTTCCCCACTGGCTGCTCGCTTAACCATTGTGCTGCCCATTACACGCCCAATGCGGGCGATACCACGGTGCTCCAATACGATGATGTGTGCAAAATTGATTTCGGCACTCACATCAAGGGACGGATCATCGATTGCGCTTTCACGCTTACCTTCAACAATAAGTATGATAAACTGCTGCAGGCCGTCAAGGAGGCCACAAACACGGGCATCAAGGAAGCGGGCATTGACGTTCGTCTATGCGATATTGGCTCGGCCATTCAGGAAGTGATGGAATCCTATGAAATCGAGTTGGATGGCAAGACCTATCCCATCAAGGCCATACGTAATCTAAACGGACACTCAATTAGCCCGTACCGTAAGCGATCAATTAACTTAATTTTTACACGAAGATATATTAATAATGATCTTTGCTCTTCTCTAGGTATTCATGCTGGCAAAACGGTGCCAATTGTGAAGGGTGGTGAATCGACGCGCATGGAGGAGGATGAGTTCTATGCGATCGAAACTTTTGGCTCCACAGGTCGTGGTTTAGTGCACGACGACATGGATTGCTCACATTACATGAAGAACTTCGATTTGCCATTTGTTCCATTGCGTCTGCAGTCTTCCAAGCAACTGTTGGGCACCATCAACAAGCATTTTGGCACTTTGGCGTTCTGCAAGCGTTGGCTGGATCGCGCTGGTGCCACCAAATACCAGATGGCGCTGAAAGATCTGTGCGACAAGGGTATTGTCGAGGCGTATCCGCCACTGTGTGACATCAAGGGTTGCTACACGGCCCAGTATGAGCACACCATTATCTTGCGACCCACTTGCAAGGAGGTGGTCTCACGTGGCGATGATTATTAGAATGGAACATGGCATAAGATACACTCGTATCCTGTATTAAACACAACAATACATTACATACAGTTAAAGTTTATTTCATATTGATTCATTTAATTGTTAAACCTGATGTGCGCGTGTAAGCCAAAAGCGATTTTAATACATTGTATATTGTGCTATGCATTCACATAAAATAATCGAGCTGCTGTTGCTTAACGCCCCGGGGAAGCAGCTCTTTCCAATTGAGCTGGACTTCGTGTTGCGATTCTCGTTTTTTGGGCTCTCCGACACTCTTGTAGGCCCTGTAGTAGTGTACAAACCATTTTCCCGTCAGATAATAGAACATTTCAATATAACTAATAATACTGAAGCCATACATCAGCGATAGAATGCCGCCAAAGCGATCTGTTAAGATTATTCTGAATAATATAAAAGTTTATCTTCAATATGGTATATTCTACTTAGCAGGACAACCCAATCGCCAACCATGTGCATATTTGTAGACTGGGCGAAACGCAGCCTGAAGTACAGCTTGATGATGGCCAATGGTCACTTGTTTGTCAATCCTTTTCTAGGTAGGCATAAATTGAGTCAATTGTTCAGCTAGATCAAATACAAAACTTACAGCAAGCCATGAAAATAGCCGGAAGAATTGTAGGTTTTTCGTAGAGGAGCTACATTGCTAACGATGTCAAATTTGACGCCATCACAGGTGGGCAAACAGTGGGAACATTGATCATTTACACTGGGCGAATCGTCCTCGCCCATAAGCTCTACATACGGATACTCGGTGAAGCCATACCAAATTCG
This sequence comes from Zaprionus inermis, assembly GCA_018151445.1. Classification (NCBI taxonomy): domain Eukaryota; kingdom Metazoa; phylum Arthropoda; class Insecta; order Diptera; family Drosophilidae; genus Zaprionus; species Zaprionus inermis. The sequence continues at coordinate 4,482,989 of JAECXD010001696.1, forward strand.
TTTCCATTTCATCAGACATGGCAATTCGAGTAGCGTGCAGTAGGGGACGTCCATTGAGCTGCCCGCCATCGGAGATGATGCACAGCCGCAATACCGAACCATGCTCGAAATACGACACAGCAGCAGGCATTCGTCCAGAGAATAGTAGCTTCTGCATGGGCAATACAAGGGAACGGTTAAAATGCTTGTTACAGTCTGGCCAAATAGCTCATACTGATTTAAAAGCTTTTTTCCCTCCTCGGGAAAGTAGCAGCGTCGCGTCTGCGGCGTAACACCCTGTACCGCTGAGCTAGAGCCAAAGAATGTGGGCTGTATAGGTATTTCAACAATAGTATTATGATCAACCAGTATCTCTCCATTTGTGTTTGACTGAACATTGGCATAATCTTCCTGGGGAAATATTTGCAACTGAAAAGAAATGTTAACAAAATCGAAATTCAATGTATTGTAAAATCTGTTAAGTATTAATGTTATTGATCAATGTAACGATAACGTCATAGCGTAACGCCACACAAATAATCATAGTTATCGATTCCTTGTCTGTTATTTTTAAACTTCCAAGTTATTAATCGATAAATATTAAGTTAAATCGAAATTCAATACATTGTAAAATCTGTTAAGTATTAATGTTATTGATCAATGTAACGATAACGTCATAGCGTAACGCCACACAAATAATCATAGTTATCGATTCCTTGTCTGTTATTTTTAAACTTCCAAGTTATTAATCGATAAATATTAAGTTAAATCGAAATTCAATACATTGTAAAATCTGTTAAGTATTAATGTTATTGATCAATGTAACGATAACGTCATAGCGTAACGCCACACAAATAATCATAGTTATCGATTCCTTGTCTGTTATTTTTAAACTTCCAAGTTATTAATCGATAAATATTAAGTTAAATGTGGCAATAGGCTTTAATTCCCTTAATTCGAATTGAACAGTTATTTTTATGCTTACTCGAAAAGCTGTATTACTAAAATATGTTGTCGTATAATCATCTTCCGTTGTATCCTGCAGTACAAACTGTATGCCATTCAGTATAGAATTCGATTCGAAAACGACCTGCGGCAAGGCCGCCATTTCGGCATCATCCTGAGCGCGCCTAGAACTAGAAACACGCATACCTATATATTGTAGATTGGTTTTTTTTTTTTTAGACATTTTCTGTGCTATGCACACTCACGGATATCGCGAATAGCTTGGTCTTCGATAGTTAAATATGCAGCACACACTCGACGCTGTGGCACGTTTGAGGAACACTTGTGTTGTGTTCACAGGCGCGCCATAGACAATCCCACGCGGCACCAGGTCCCCACAATCGGGCGATAGCTCCCGCAATATGTCATGTACTGAATAATCGCTGGTATTGTAGTAACTGCTGAGCAGTCGATGTAGCTGACCCAGTTCAGCGACATCCAACGGCGGCTCGTCGTAGGCAATAAGGTAGAAATTGGCCAGCACCAGCAGGCGACGCGCGATGTCGTTCACAACTGGAGCAGCTGGCGGGGAGTCGGAGTGGGTGTTGTTGCTCGCATTTGTAGTCTGGTGTAGATAGCTGTCGATTAGATTGGAATATAAGTCTACGCGACGTGCGTGAACTGACGTTTTTCAACTAATGAATAAAGCACAAACATATTTAAATTTTAAATACTAAAAAAAGAAGAGGCAAAACTCCACTCTACAAACTCTGCTTTACCATGGAATTCCCCCTAAAACTAGGCAAAAATAGGGGCTAATTTAAACAATACTATGGAAATTTGCAATTTCATTTATACGTCACATTATCATAATTTATGATGAAGCTGCTTCGCGATAAGACTGTCTCTACGAACCCGTAATGATGTGATAACTTTCTGATTTCGAAGCGAAAAAGTTTGACAGAAATGCAAGGATTATAAATAAGCTTCACCTTTTTCCACTTATCAGTCACAATCTCTTGCAGACATTGTAACGCCAATAGCCCAAGCCCAAGCCCAAGGTATATAAGCCCATCACGTACTTTGAGAACCTCATATCGACGACAAACATGTCGCTGAACAAGTCGCTTCTATTTGCTCTGTTGGGCCTCTTGGCCGCCTTTGGAGTAGGCCAGGCGGAACTCGTGCGCTACGATAACTATCGCTTGTACAAGGCCAATGCCGAGAATGAAGCTCAGCTTGCTGTGCTGAAAGAGTTGGAGGGATCTACGGACTCCATTATCTTCCTCGATGGTGTGCACATCGTTGGCTCGGATGTTCAGATGGTTGTTGCTCCACACAAAGTTCCCGATCTACTGGAGCTGCTGGGCAAAGCGGAAATCAAGTACGAGCTGAAATCTAAAGATTTCCAGAAGACCATGGATGATATTGACGAAAAGGTTGCCATCAAGGGCAGAGCTACCATTGACTACAACTGGTCTCAGTACTATCAACTGGATGATACCTATACCTGGCTGCAGAACCTGGCCGAACAGAACCCCAAGACGGTTACATTGATCGAAGGTGGCAAGACGTATCAGGGGCGTTCCATTCTTGGCCTTAAGATCTCCAAGAGCGGTCAAGAGAAACCCGGTATCTTCCTTGAGGCTGGCATCCACGCACGTGAATGGATCGCACCTGCAGCTGCTACCTACATTATCAACCAACTGCTGACCTCTGAGCTGGACTCTATCAAGGAATTGGCCCAGAACTACAATTGGTACGTCATACCTCATGCCAACCCCGACGGCTTTGTTTACACCCATACCAATGATCGTCTATGGCGTAAGACCCGCACACCCTACGGACTCTGCTACGGCGCAGATCCTAACCGCAACTGGGGCTTCCACTGGAACGAGGTGGGCGCCAGCAACAGTGCCTGCTCTGATACCTATGCCGGTCCGTCGGCCTTCTCCGAGATTGAGACTCGCTCCCTGTCCAACTACATTGCCTCCATCAAGGACAAGATCCAGCTGTACATCTCGCTGCATGCCTACTCGCAGTATCTGCTGTATCCCTATGGCCACACCAGCGAGCTGCCCGACAACGTCAAGGACTTCCAGCAGGTTTACAAAGCAGCCATCTCCGCCGTCTCGAAACGCTACAACACCAAGTACACTGGTGGCAACATTTACGATGCCATCTACCCGGCAGCTGGTGCCAGTGTTGACTGGGCATACGGTACGCAGGATGTGCGCATGGCCTTCTGCTACGAGCTGCGTCCCTCATCCACTTCCTATTCTGTTGGCTTCAAGCTGCCCGCTTCACAGATTATACCTGCCAGCGAAGAACTCTTGGACTCCATCGCAGCCATGGCTGCCGAGATAAAGATCTTGGGGTACTTCAAGTAAACGAATAAATGACTTACATTTTGGCTGCATAAGATTGCATTAGACTTTTGCTAATTATGTTCGAGCTGCACACGCCCACAGCTGGGAAGGGGCTGTTGGCCACATGCACCAGATTGGGTGCCATGTGAATCTCAGTGGGTTGCACGATATACTCGAGTGTTAGATTCACGATAACAATGTGGGTTGAGACAACAATTGCAGCCAGAAAGATTAGCCAGAGTGTTCTGTCAATAGAATCGGGTTAGCCAGTTAGACCCATCAGTTATGGTTTTTCTCACTTGGCATACTGCACCGATGTGGGCAGCAAAAACGGACGAAGTCCACTGATGTAACTGTTGCGTAGAAAATCTTTGAAGAGACGTCGCTTGCGGGATTCCAAGTGGGACATTTTGAGGTCTGTCACTGAATGAAATCGAGCATGGACGACTCTTCATTAGGAGAACTGGCTATACGACTTGAGCCTTACACATCAATCAATCAATAATTGCATTGTGTCAGGTGCTGTCGAAATTGATTGATTGATAAGTTAAACGTGGGCCTTACAATGGAATTAAGTTTTTTGCATGAGATAGACCCAGCTATAGTTAAAGTCTTCCAATTCCAGTTTAGTAAATTCTAATGTTTTATAGTATTATATACCATTGAACATATGCTTAAAATTTAAATCCAATCTGACAATAAACATATATATAAAGCCCGCGAACTTAAGCAAATTAAATAATTACCGGGATATGAATTAATGAAGAACGCTTTGCGAGGCTCAAAGAACGTAGTACGTTCGAAGATTGCCAGTCATTCGATAATACGTATAGGGTTAAGCACCGATTGTTTATGGCCAGACTTTCCAGAAGTCTATCAATTAAAGAAAACAACAAAACTGCTTGAGAAATTTTGAAACAGCCACAAGAATAGTATTTGCCGTGATTTACACGGCACAAGTCGTCGCATTGATAAAAATTTGACAAGATTACTGAGGGTTATTTATGTTCCACGGGACGACTATTTAAGCTCGAGGGCAATAAATAAGATTCGGCTATCGCTTACTATAAAATGCCACTAAAAAGGTTTTGCTAACCTTATTCCAACGACAAGCATGTCGCTGAACAAGTCGCTTCTCTTCGCCCTTTTGGGCCTTTTGGCCACGGTTGGTGTAAGCCAAGCGGAACGTGTTCGTTATGATAACTATCGCCTGTACAAGGCTAGTGCGGAGAATGCAGCTCAACTGGCCGTATTGAAGCAGCTGGAAGGATCTTCGGATTCCATTATCTTCCTCGATGGTGTGCACATCGTTGGCAATGATGTTCAGATGGTTGTTGCACCACACAAAGTACCCGATCTCCTGGAAATTCTGGGCAAGGCTGAGGTGCACTACGAACTGCTGTCGAAGGATTTCCAGCAATCGCTGGAAGATGTCGACGAGAAGGTTGCTATCAAGGGACGCGAAGTCCAGGATTACAACTGGGCTCAGTACTACGAGCTGGATGATACCTACCAATGGTTGATTTCTTTGACCAACAAGTACCCGCACGTTGTAACCTTGATCGAAGCGGGCAAGACCTATCAAGGACGTTCTATTTTGGGTGTTAAAATTTCCAAGAGCCGCGAAGAAAAACCCGGAATCTTCCTTGAGGCTGGCATCCATGCCCGCGAATGGATTGCGCCTGCTGCTGCAACCTTCATCATTAACCAACTGCTGACTTCCAATTTGGAATCTGTCAAACAATTGGCGGACAATTACAACTGGTATGTCATACCCCATGCCAATCCCGACGGCTTTGTTTACACCCATACCAATGATCGTCTGTGGCGTAAGACCCGCACACCCTACGGTAGCTGCTTCGGAGCCGATCCCAACCGCAACTGGGGCTTCCACTGGAACGAAGTGGGTGCCAGCGATAGCGCCTGTGCTGATACCTATGCCGGCCCCTCGGCCTTCTCCGAGATTGAAACGCGCTCACTGTCCGACTACATTGCCTCCATCAAGGACAAGATCCAGCTGTACATCTCGCTGCATGCCTACTCGCAGTATCTGCTGTATCCTTATGGCCATACTGATGAGCTGCCCGATAATGTTAAGGATTATCAACAAGTTTTTGATGCAGCAATTGCTGCAGTCTCCCAGCGTTACAACACCAAGTTTACCGGCGGCAACATTTACGATGCCATCTACCCGGCAGCTGGTGCCAGTGTTGACTGGGCATACGGTACGCAGGATGTGCGCATGGCTTTCTGTTATGAGCTGCGTCCAGGACCTAACTCGATTTTGACTGGCTTCAGGCTTCCTGCTGAGCAAATCATTCCCGCCAGCGAGGAGCTCCTTGACTCCATTGCCGCCATGGCTGCTGAGGTTAAGAAATTGGGTTACTTCGATTAAATAAAGCGGCGTAACATTATGCGACGATAGGGGATTGATTAAAATTTAGAAGATTCAAAAATATTGAATAAAGATTTTTAATATTTGGCTTACTTTCGAAGATATAGCCTGATCGCACAAACGCATTGCCAATAAGTCTTGGATTCCAATACATATAGATAGACAATTAAAACTGGGTTTACCTAGTCTATGCATTTTGCAAGCAGAAGTAAGCAGTGTGACCTGATCTTAGAAATTGTTACCGCTATATTTTGACCACGTAAAGATGCACGACGATGGTCTCACTGTCATTCAGCTGACTTTATTTACTGTTTGTTTTTGAAATTTAATAGTGTAAATTTTGGTAGGCATTTTGCATTCGATTTAAATGTTGATTTAAATGTTGGCGCCATTCTTAACGTGTATACTGAAGCAGAATGTTAAGACTTCAATACTTTGCATTAATCGCAAATTATCGATTTACGGCGACGGCGGTGATTAGACCAAAATAAATACAGTTTAGCTTCTTTAATAAAAAAAGATTAAGTTGAATTGCCATGAAAAACCATGTTAATGTAAGCTGAAATATATATAATCAATAATAATCGATTGATACAATTAGATGAATATATTATTGCTTTGAGCAGCTTACAACACTGGTTCAGGTATCAAAATACTCATTGAGAAATGTACTCATGTCATTTTGTATTACTTTTTAACATTGCCTTAACAGTAAACAAAACGTTCGCCAACGCGTCAGACGTGTTAGCTCCGCGTAGTTGCCGTTTAGCTCTCGTACTTTTTCGTTGAATATGCATAAACTACGCATGTTTGCGATTTAGTAAATGTAGTGCTTATATGACCTACTAGAAAAAGGAGTAAAAGCCAATCTAGATATCCTTAGTATATGTGTAAAAAGGCCTACCTTACATAAGTTGCAATTATAAGTTGCATGCAGCACAAAGAGTCGCGGACGACAACATGCAAAGAAGAAAAGAAAAAAAAACTGAAGCACGAAATAAATAAACAAAGAAACGCAAATAAATGTAATAAGCAATTTGGACGGGATTATGCAAACCGTTGCAGCAGATTAAAAAAAAAATTAAAATAAACAAAGCCAAACACAATTGTGCCTTCAATTGAGCACAAGAGCAATCGCAACGATTAGAATACCGTGATTAAAGCGCGCGAACGACAGCTACGGCAACTTAGCATCTTCATTATTAGTATATAATATACAAATACTATTACAACGTTTTCCAGTATTCATTACACCTACCAACGGCTTAAGAAAGTGAAAAGAGCGCAGCCAAGATGGACACAGGCAGCGTGATGGATATTTATGCCGTTTATTTATTTCGTCCCGGAAGTTCGCCCGTTGATTGGTGCGAGGGCAATTATTTAATATCATCAAATATTGCCGAGTTCGTTAACACGGTGCGTATGCGTAATATACAAATAAAAACAATTGGCATTATAATTTGTCTACCATGCAACACAACAGCTGCAATTGCAGATGCACCCGTCCCACTCACTCTCGCACACACGCACTTGCACTCGCACTCGCACTCGCACCTACCCTGCTCTTGCAATGACGAGGCCTTGACCTTTTTGCGTGTAAGAGAGAAGTAAACAAAAAGAATAGACGAAACATACCTAGATGCATTTGGCATATTGCATATTCTCTTATCGTTTTTGAGCTAATTATTTATCGCAGACGCAAGCAAAGTTCACAATTTTCTTTGTCTCATTTCCTTTGTGTTAACAGTAGAACTCGCTGAGTAGTTCACTGATGACTTTTCCGGTTCTCGTAAAAGTTGGTAATCTGTCTGAGGTAATCGGAAGAGTTATTAGAACCATAAATAGGATACCAGCCTCAACAAAAACTCACATAAACAGGCACAATAGCAATATGATATGCTAGTCACATGATAGATAGCTTTTTGTTAAAATTATATGAGTAATATTCGTAAATACACTTACATATTAATGTTCTATATATGTTTGTCCAAGTCCAAGTATAGATAGCTCTTTCTTTGTATAGGAGTGATAGTTAAGTAGTAAAGTATTGTAAAACTGTTCTATTAGCCGAAATTATTTCATAGCAAGTAGTTTTTTAAAGTTATACATATCTGAGAGTCAAAGTCTAAAATGTATATAATATATTTATGTATAAAGGAAGCGAAAAATAATTCAGCGATATTATACGTTTAACATTTTATACACTAAAGTTTTTTTTTTTTTATTACCAGACATCAATAAAATAATATTGCAAAGCGTTAAAATTAAATTTATTGCTTGAAACCATGCTGTAGACAATCAATAAAACAAATATATTTTCACGGTAATCGTGTAATTAAAGTGCACCTACGATTCCCCACTATTGTATTCCCAAACTCAATTAAATATAATAATTACCTGTTTTTGTTTTTATAAGCGCCAAGTGTCTATACCAGGTGTAAAAGACTCGACTATCGTATTATTATTTAGTTCGTCTGGTTGGCTTTCATTATAATGAATCTCTAATGATAATGATGATGACAGACTTTCAATTGAATTATACTTGGCTGAGTAATTGGTTTATTTTGCTTTTGTTTAAATGAGTTTTCCCACAAAATAATCAAGGGGGTTGTTTATAGCAGAAGTACTTTTGTAAAGCCAAGCTTTATGTCCTATAAAATAGTATAGCATTTCTCTGCATCTTGCGTTTTTTTTTTTAATTGTCGAATATGTAGGCATAATTTATTTTGTTTCATTAGTTATTGTTCGTGAAAACGTGTTAAAAGTACACAAAGTCGTTAATTTAATATGTTCGAATGTGCCCGAACAAATTATTGCATGACAAGGCACTACAAACACACACAAAACCGACTTATAGACATGGTCTGTGAAACCGATTGGTGTGGGAACATGTCGTGATTTGCTTCCGATTGGACAAACGTGATAAATATGTGATACTATGTGTTGGGGATAAGTATAATCAAATAGCTAAAATGTTTTCATAATGTTTAGGGTCCTGCCAAACTCCTGTAATTTCAAGTTGTGTTAATTTGCATCTGAAGTGAGTGTTTTGTGCCACATGAGTTAAAGAATTCACTAAGTAAAACAATTCCATTTGCGAGGCACTTAACTATTTCATTCATAAAAACTAATTAAGCTCGGAACAGATGTTCATAATATAATATATATATATATATATAAACTGTTTATTTATAAAGTTAACCTTGTTCTGCTTAAGTGTTTTTATTTTTACCATTTTTTCACATTTCTAACTGATTTTCTTCTTCTACTCTCCCCATACAGTTCAGCAACTTTCTGTTTATTCTACTTCCGCCTGTTTTGATCATGCTTTTCAAGGAATACGGTAGATTTGTGACGCCCGGCATACATCTGCTTTGGGTACTACTGATTGTGGTGGGACTTAGTTCAATGTATTTCCATGCAACGCTCAGTTTACTGGGTCAATTACTAGATGAACTGGCCATACTTTGGGTCTTCATAGCCGCCTTCTCGTTGTTCTATCCCAAACGCTATTATCCCAAATTCGTAAAGAACGATCGGTAAGTAGATTTCATTCGAAATTCGTAGTAACTTATTAATTGATCTACCCATCTATTTCCCAGCAAAACCTTCAGTTGGCTCATGCTTGCGTCAGCCATAATCGCAACCGCCTTGTCCTGGTGGAAACCCATTGTTAATGCCTTTGTGCTCATGCTTATGAGCGTGCCGACAATGATAATGCTCTACACTGAGCTGCAGCGGTATGTGCACACACAAACTGGTTACCAAATTTATTTTGTTCCCAACTGATAAACAACAATTGGTTTTGTTGACCGATAAGTCCGACAAAGACAACTGGCATGTCCCATAAATCACATATTTATACCCGCTACTCGAAGAGTATAAGGGTATTATAACTTTGTGCCAACCGAAAATGTTTGTAACAGGCAGAAGGAGACATCTCCGACCCCATAAAGTATATATATTCTGAATCAGCATGAACAGCCGAGTCGATATAGCCATGTCCGTCTGTCCGTCTGTCCGTCTGTCCGTCTGTCCGTCTGTCCGTCTGTCCGTCTGTCTGTCCGTATGAAAACCTAGATCTCAGCTATTATAAGAGCTAGAGCTACCAAATTTGGAGACAATATGTGTTAATTATGCCCGCAGATCAAGTTTATTTTGGATTTTTGCCACGCCTCCATCCGCCCCCAAAAATCGATAATAAATCGATAATAGCTGCAAATATAGCTCTACAGCATTCATTTTTTATCCATGTGATAAAAACCACCATCCGGGCGTGTTGCGAAAGTTTCAATAAGATCGGCCGATAAATAAGGAAGATATTCAAGAAATAGTATTGCCTTGTGGCCATGTGCCTGTGTCGGTTTTTCCTAATGTTAGTACCCGAGTTCAACACCAGCAGCAGACAACTTTTTTTAATTATGTGGCAACTTTTTTTTTAAATTATGTGGCAACTTTTTTTTTAATGATGTGCACCGAAAATATTCATAGTGCAATTTTATTGGCCATTGCGTTAGAAATGCAGTGGTCGAGTGGTGATGGTAGTTGACTGTTAAGCGAGAGGTCCGGAGTTCAACTCCTGGGTGCCGCGGCGAATTATATTTATTTTTTTTGTATCTTATATTTTTTTTTATTTTATGGTGTGTTACAAAATTCAAAATACATTTTTAGTATATTTAAAGCCACTTAGAATCGAAAGAGACATTGAGCAGCAACATATATAATTTATAACTGCAAAGTAATAAAAGCAATGGGCAACATCCAATAAGAATCGAGTGGAACTTGCATAGGCAAAACAAATTAGAGACAGAAAGAAATAAAAAGCAAGAACGCATTGTTCACATTTGGCACGTGTTTTTCCGAAGAATTGTAGCGGGTATATCACAGTCGAGTCAGCTCGACTGTAGCCTTTCCGACTTGTTTTTTCTTGTATTTGTATTCATATCTATCATCAAGTGTTTAGCACGTTCACACGGCTCCCTAGAATTACCTGTAGTTTTGTCATAATGCGGAGGACAGGTGGACTCCCACCCCTTGCTTTCGATACATCATGAAATTCGTTATCTCTTACGGTACATTTATCATAATTAATCCAACAAGTCAAAGTTCAGTCGAAATAATGAATGAATTCTACTGTAGACGGGCTATAACATTATAAATCCCTTAAAATTCGCCAGACAAATGTTATAGTTTATTATGCTGTAGTTTTCCACAATGTGCAGGTATGCGTAATTCCTATAAAATTAAGTTCTCTAATACGTTATGAAACATGCATAACTAACTATTTGATAATACTTTTTACTCTTCGAAGTCAACTTTTACTTTCGTTACGGCATTCCCATAACTTTTGTAATTTTGTCGCATTGAGATAAGCTGTCGAGAAACCATTGAAGCACCACTTCAAATTAATCTATTTTCAATCAATAAATTTTGAAAATATTTGATTGAATTCTCGGACGCAAGACTTAAGAGTCAAGCGTCGAATGACAGCTACAAAGATTACCAGTGTTTGCTTAAGGGTTTTTTGTCCAATAATTCATGTTGAGAGAAACCAATGGGTGCTATGTATCACACATAAGTCTTGTAAATATACAATATATAAATTACAATATGTACAATATGCATCTGTACTACAACAGCTTTCTCTTTATTCGCAGAGTTCGAGATCAGCGGGTTTATCGCTTAGGCCTGCGGGCCACAACAGTTTGGGGCGTTGCAGTTTTCTGTTGGATCAACGATCGCATGTTCTGCGAGGCTTGGTCTGCCATTAATTTTCCCTATTTGCACGGCTTTTGGCATGTGCTCATTTTCATAGCTGCCTATACTGTGCTCGTGCTCTTCGCCTATTTCTATGTGGAATCGGAGCTACCTCAGCGCCAGCCGTTGCTCAAGTATTGGCCAAAGAACGAGTTTGAATTTGGCATACCGTTCATATCGATAAGAAATCCAGGTAAGACTCTGCGCAATACCATCTAGGTAAGAACTAATGCGACAACGACTGCGAAACGCAACAACAACAACAACAGCAACAACAATTGCCAGATAGACCAAAAACAAAACAAAATACCAAAACGAAACAAACTTAACCAAAAAATATGTTGATAAGACGCGTTAATGCTTTAGCCTAGTTAGTAAATACGTATCTTAAGCTTTAGTTGGCATTATATTTTCTTTAACTAGTTGTCAAATTGTATACATAGAAAGAAATTGTTGGATCAAGGTTGAAACTGAAACTGAGGTTAAGTCTGGTTAAGCATTATTGTAGCCATAAGAGTTGTTTGTTGAAATGCTTACTGTAGTTACTGTATTTACTTATGTACATATATATCTGTATCTGTATAGCGTATGTAGTACTACTTCCCCATGTGGGGCTGTGAATTGCGAACAAAAACAAAAACATATCCCAAAGTCATTAAACTAACAGCTTACTAACTTCGTCTCGCTCGCTCGCCCGCTCTCTCTCTCACTCTTTCTCTCTCTCTCTTACTTGCTCTCTATCGTCTGTGAGTTCAGTCAAGAATTTTAAAAGGAACAAAACTGGTTTTTCCGATCTGTACTAACAGACTGTGATAAGGCACTGACTCATGCACTCCAAGACTTCCAAAACAACAAAATTGAAACACTAACATTCCCCATAACTGTCTTTGATAAGTTGGAATCAGAACTATTCTTCCTATGTAGTCAGTTTCGATTCTTGACTGAACTTGTGGTGCCCTCGCTCGAAGTACTAATAACCTGCACAAGGCTCGACTAACCCAATCGTAGTGTTTGGCTCAATATTAACGATTTGTAATCGCATCTCTCTCTCAAATATGCCTACCAATTGCTGATTCCACAGATTCGAAAGATTGGCACGTCTACTGCAGCCTGTACATGCAGGACTTCGAACACAACTTGAAGGCGAAGAAGCAAAATATCTGTACGGATAATTCGAAAATTATTTAGACATGTGGCTTGGGAGTGCTTATCAGATATATATATATATATATATATTTACATATACATATGTATATATATATAACGTGATATATAAATTAGTGTAACAACTAATGCCTAAGCAATTTAAATTTTATGTACACACAAATTGATTATACTATATACAAACATACTATATTAAATTATACAATTTTGAATACCTAAACCAATTTCCAAAACGAATCAAAGTTTTTAGCTGCCATTTAGAAGTTACAAACGGATAGATACGTATGAATATATGGTATAGCTTATATAGAAATACACAATGTACTGAATTAACAATTTGTTGACCCGCAAATTGTTTGTACGTATACTACAATAATATAATAAAGAGTTATAGCAACACAAAGGCGAATGCGTGTATAATTTCTGTTATATTTATTCCATATAAATGTAGAGAAAATACTATGCATATAAGTATGTATGTTGGTATGATTATATACTTTGTAAATCGTATAACTCGATGGATTATAACTAAAAGAAAATGTCTTTTTTTTTTTTTAGTATGTGCAGTTGCCGAGCTTGTAAGTATTAAGTGGAGCATATTTAGATATTAATCAACACTGAGCATTGGTCCGAAAATTCGTAGGTAGTATAAGTTTTTGGATAGTTCCCAATCAATCCGAATCGGATGATATATTGGTGCACGAATCGCGTGCAGTGCGCTTATTGATTGAATTGTAGAGACCATTCATTTGATAGGGTCCACGGTAAGTTATTATATTCTTTGGCGTCTCGAAGATTTTCACTTCATACAACAGCTCCGGCCTCTTCAGATGTGTGCGTATATTGTCCCAAATATAAACCGCCAGATTCTCTGTAGTACTTGGCTGAAAGAATAGTAGAAACGTTAAGAGTACGAATAACTCATGAATTACGGCAAATTTTTGTTTACAATCTTTGCAAAGTATTCAACATCCTTGTCCAGATTTTTATGATCCAGACGTTTCATAATCACCGTCTCAATGGCATCCTTTAATTCTGTTATATTTAGCACCATGCCCGTGCGTTGATCAATGGGTCCGCGCACAGTTAGCTCGACTGTGGAAATAAAGAGAAAAGTTAGTATTTATTTAAAAAATAATCAATATTTGAATCTCTGGATATAATGTTAAAAATATATATTTAAATTGACTACTCTAAAAAAATCCTTTTGGTTTCTATGAAATTTGCAACCAGTTAAACATGATTTTCCTATAAAAGTTCTAATATATAGACATACATAATAATATATAGTATGGGAGTAACACAAATTAGCTTATTGTATAATGAAAACTGAAATATTTTCCTGCTTAAATTATGATGCTCAACACTATTATCAATTGAATTTTACTGTCTTGCCTCGACTTGTGTTTTATGAGTTTTGAACTTGAACACGGGATTGATAAGCGAGCTGGTCGGCCAAGGTTGTGATATGGTTTAACATTGATTCGTCTTAAATTTCGCCATTGCGGCTTGCGGTTTTGCTTGAGCAAATTGCGATGGCATACGATATGACGGCTAAATCGCATTTAATCACGCATTTAATGATCCATATTATTGACATAAATAAATATTGTGCACCTGTATAATTGTGTCCATGTCCATTCAAATTATTGCACTTGCCGAAGACTTCCAAATTTTCAGCATCGCTTAATTGAGGACTGAAACGGGACGAAGGAATATATAAGAGAATTTATTTTAAAGCAATTTCCATCTACATTTGCGACACTGTGCAGCAATTAAAGTAACCATTTAGGTGAATACAGCTGTGCGTGTGTGTGTTGTGTCAATGGTTAAATTGACAAATCGAATTTATTGATTAATTTTTTTATTTTTATTTCAACTGCTTATATTGTGTATATTTATTTGCATTTTATTTATTACCTGTGCAAACGATGACAAGCGCTGAACGTTTCGCGGCGAGTCAGAAATGCCACAGGTTGTTGAGACATGCTGCAAATGTCGATTGCAATTCGATTGCTTTTGGCGTTGTTATTAATGTTTGTAGTAATTGTCGTGAGTATTAAATTGCCTTGCGTCTGTCCGTGCGTACACGTGCGCGAGCACTGTTTTGCTTCAAATGCAAAACCTACTCGCTAAATGTGCTTATTTATATGGAGCTGGAGATTCTTGTGGGATTAGAACAAGGAAATATGTATGTTGTTAGTAGTCATGCGAGTTCGGCTGTGTTGTTACTTACAACAATAAAGCGGATTGTAGCCTGTTCCGAAGAGAGACGTCTCTTGTTATGTACTATTGCAAATGGTTTGTAATCTCGCGAATATATATACTCTTATTTTGTCTACGTCGCATGCAAAGCCGAAGTGCAGACTGCAGAAGCAAAACAACAACAAATTCAAAAGTATCGATACAACCGTAGCATCGATAGTGTATTTTCTGGCAACGCCATTGCATAAAAAACAATGTGATTCAAGGTTGTAGAAGTGTTTATAAAAATAAATAAATGTTAATATACAATATAAGTAAAAAAAATAAAAGCATATGCAAATGTAATAAAAAAAAAATTTTAAATGAATTTTTTTGTTAAGTGGCCATCAAGCGTTGCCAGCTAGTTGCTTGAAGGAAAACATGTGACTGACCAGTCAGTGGCAACGCTAATTGTGCTATCGAAACTTACACGTCACTAGCAAGAAAAAATTGACAACAAACGACGCGTCGCGCGGTATTTTTCGAAAGTAACAACATTTTAATTTGTTAACAATATTAAAAAGAGCGGAAGTAAGAATGAGCAATAAAAGCACGCCTGTGCGTCAGCGCATTCACCAATTTCAATCACATGCACGCGGCAGCATTGAGGGGACAGGCGGCAGTGGCAGTGCCAGTGGCATCAAAACGCCTGCAATATCGGCTTCAGCTGCATCAGGAGGACTGCGCCGAAAGGTGCTCAGTCGCACACCAAAACGGAGTGCAGAGAAACCCATACACTCACACATACATGCGGAGCAGCTGCTGAACACGGCATTCAGTAGCGGCATAGCCACTCCCCAGCCGAAACCAAAATCGACGGCTTTGAATGCTTGCTACACCCCATCCTCGTTGTATGCCCGAAGCACAGGCAAGGCGACGACAACAACAACAACGCCGCTGCGACAACATCATCATCAGACACCCGTCGGCAGCAAATCCGCTAACAAAGCTACCAAAGAGAAGGATGCCGTCATGACAGAATCGTTTCACAGCATTGCCGAGGAGAGTAACATGATGGTCGCAGTGCGTGTGCGTCCATTAAACGCACTGGAATGCACGCGGGGCAACGTTACGAATGTGGTGCGAGTACATGGTAACAATGAGCTGACCGTACAAGCTGGCAGCAGTGCAGATGCGACAGCAGGCGTAACGCATTTCTTCAGTTACGATCAGGTTTACTATTCATGCGATCCCGATCGCAAGAACTTTGCAGATCAGTTGGCGGTCTTTGCTGGTACAGCGCAGCCACTGATTGACACCGCCTTCGAGGGCTACAATGCATGCTTGTTTGCCTACGGGCAAACTGGATCGGGCAAATCATACAGCATGATGGGCATCGAAGGACTCGATGATGCTGCACTCGATGGTAATGCGCCGCACGCTGAGGCTGGCATCATACCCCGTTTCTGCCATGAACTATTCCGGCGCATCGATGCAGTCAAGGATCACCTGCAGGTTATTGAGAAATGAATTATTGAAATTATTTACACATTACATAACTTGTTAACTTCTTTTGTCAACAGGTCGAAGTGGAGGTCAGCTACTTTGAGATCTATAATGAGAAGATACACGATCTGCTGAGCGTGCAGCAGGCTTTAGCCGGGGCTGCGCCCGAAACTCCTGTACAGCGCCAGGCTCTTAAGGTGCGCGAGCATCCGATATTTGGTCCATACGTTGTGGATCTTAGTGCACATTCCGTTGACTCCTATTCGGCCCTGCGCAACTGGCTGGCTGTTGGCAACTCTCAGCGTGCAACCGCCTCGACAGCCATGAACGACAAGAGCTCCCGTTCGCATTCCATCTTCAATATTGTGCTGAATCTGACTGATTTGAGCAGTGACGATGGCATGTCTTCGTCCGATACGGATTCGGGCACAGTTGCCTCACTACGACAGACACGACGCAGTAAAATCAGCCTCGTGGATTTGGCGGGCAGTGAACGCATCAGCGTGTCTGGCTCAAATGGCGAACGTATACGCGAGGGCGTTAGCATCAATAAAAGCCTTCTGACGCTTGGCAAAGTAATTGCTGCATTAGCGGATTCACGCAAAACCGGTGGCGGCGGCGGAGCTGCCACGCCCAACACCTTTGTGCCATACCGGGAGAGTGTACTAACCTGGCTACTACGGGTAAGTGAAATACGTACATTAGTCTGTCGCAATTAGAAATTTCGAAACACTTTTACCTTTATTCTTATCACAAGCGTGTGTGGCTATCACGTTTCGTCATCGCTCTGGTTTACTTCGCATTATCATCGACTGCATTGGCCAATCCAGTTAATCATATTTATGACCTATTTCCACAGTCACAAATCCATCAATAATGGACGCCCACGCCGTCCTTCCCAAAAAGATTTGGCTGTCATCATTTTCGTTCTATTTTTAGATACAGTTGATTTATTTTATTTATGTAAATATTAGTTGTATGTTTGCTGCCACAAACCTCCACCATAGAATGTCTGCGCGTCTAGCTATCTCTATTTTATTATGTTTACTTCATTTTTTCCAAAAATTTATCGCCTTTCTTTTTATAGCATGTTTAACGTCTTTCAAATTTTGTGATATCTCTGTATGTTTTTATTCTGTATATGCACGTTGAATTGAAATCAGGTTTCTTCTTCGAATTGTGATCAGTTATTTTTTTTTTGGGTTTCTACTGCAGTAGATAAACACTATCAGTATATCGTTCTATTTTTCAAAGCATATACAGATAAATGCTCCTTTGCTTCTATATTGATTAGGGAATTAGTTGATTAGATTTCTGTTTCTGTGAAAAGCCAGCAATATATAATATTGCATTTAAAAATAGTTGAATTTCTCAAGATTCTATAACACAATAAATATACTGTCCTTTTAGCCAGAACCGACTGTCTGTTTGTCGCCAACTAGTCTAAGTTTGATCATTATATTCAAGACATTTAGAGAACATATATTTGATATTTATGTAATAATGCATGTTTTTATTATTACAGAAGATATGGCAAAGGCACTCCCAGTTTTTTTTTATCTATAGAAGCGTCAGGCTTTAAACATACAGACATATATGGTATACAAAGCTCAGCCTCAGTATTCGTCTCCAGCTAGATAATCTCTTCAAGATGTATTTATTTAACAAATTTTATTGAATATTTTTGTTTGTAAAGCGCATTCTTCTCATACATGGTGTCTAATTATATTCTGACCATGCTTAAGTTTGTCATTGTTATCTTCTGACGATCTTATCATGTGATCCATATTTTACTTGGGTACCAGCTCATGAGCCTTATCTCTTTGTACAATTTAAGCCTGTGTTTAGTAAATGTCTAACACTTGCGATAAAGATTTTATGGTGCACCTGCCCGAACATTCTGTGTGACATATAAATTTATTTTTTCTCTTTTTTTTTTGAAGAAGAAGAAGAAGTGCAGTGACTTTAATTCTACGAAAGTTCATCAAAATCACACCGGGTGTAGACAAGGAGTGTGAATTTATTAATCATACTTATTCGATTCGTCACTGCGCAAATCGCTATCTGTTTGTTTGCAAATTTTTGGACTCTTTATGAGGCATCCGGCACGTGCAGCTAACAAAGTCTATAATTAGATAGAACGTATTTAAACAAATACGAAGAATTACTTTGAAGAGTCAACGTACTTCACACAAAAAACTTGAGTATAATACGCTTCAAGGCTCTATTACAACACTTTGTAAGCACCTTGTAAACCTCATCATGTGACCAAGAACTACTCATGATTACTGTTTAGGGTGTTATATATGAGCTCTCGTCACTTTACACGGAAGAAGTAACTGATAGTTTCTTATATATTATAAAGTAGATAATGTACTAAGGTGCACATGTTTTTTGTTGATCAATATTGTTATCAGCTTGATAAATCAATTTTCGTCACGTAACTGACCGGCCCTCAATTTTAAGTTTTCCATTGTTTACCTTATGTAGCTGACCTCGCTAAAAGTAACACCCATTACGAACAAATCTAATCAGTAGCGGATTCGCGAAAATCGAGTGTGATTTGGTAAGCATCTAAAAATAGCCAGAGAATATTCTATGAATATTTTTCCTTTATCCTTTTGTACCTTGGAATCTATGCACGTTTTTAAAGTAAGAGATAAAGAAAAACAAGTCGGAAAGGCTACAGTCGAGCTGACTCGACTGTGATATACCCGCTACAATTCTTCGGAAAAACACGTGCCAAATGTGAACAATGCGTTCTTGCTTTTTATTTCTTTCCGTCTCTAATTTGTTTTGCCTATGCAAGTTCCACTCGATTCTTATTGGATGTTGCCCTTTGCTTTTATTACTCTGCAGTTATAAATTATGCATGTGTGATAGAGACGCCTATACATACATACATATATGCTGCCTCACAATACATCTCAACATATCTAATTAGATTTGTCGTTTGTATTTTGTGTTGCTGCTCAATGTCTCTTTCGATTTTAAGTGGCTTTAAATATACTAAAAATTTATTTTGAATTTTGCAACACACTATAAAATAAAAAAAAATATAAGATACAAAAAAATAAATTTAAGTCGCCCAGGCACACCCAGGAGTTGAACTCCGGACGTCTCGCTGAACAGTCAACTACCATCACCACTCGACCACTGCACTTCTTTCGCAATAACCGATAAAATTGCACCATGAATATTTTCGGTGCACATAATTAAAAAAAAAAGTTGCCACATAATTTAAAAAAAAGTTGCCACATAATTAAAAAAAGTTGTCTGCTGCTGGTGTTGAACTCGGGTACTAACATTAGGAAAAACCGACACAGGCACATGGCCACAAGGCAATACTATTTCTTGAATATCTTCCTTATTTATCGGCCGATCTTATTGAAACTTTCGCAACACGCCCGGATGGTGGTTTTTATCACATGGATAAAAAATGAATGCTGTAGAGCTATATTTGCAGCTATTATCGATTTATTATCGATTTTTGGGGGCGGATGGAGGCGTGGCAAAAATCCAAAATAAACTTGATCTGCGGGCATAATTAACACATATTGTCTCCAAATTTGGTAGCTCTAGCTCTTATAATAGCTGAGATCTAGGTTTTCATACGGACAGACAGACGGACAGACGGACAGACGGACAGACGGACAGACGGACATGGCTATATCGACTCGGCTGTTCATGCTGATTCAGAATATATATACTTTATGGGGTCGGAGATGTCTCCTTCTGCCTGTTACAAACATTTTCGGTTGGCACAAAGTTATAATACCCTTATACTCTTCGAGTAGCGGGTATAAAAATGCAGATATTTATTTGCTTTTTAAAACTCAGTTGACTCTCAAAAAATTATTTAAGCACATACAAAATCTGAAGTACTATAGTCTTATATGTGTTGTTTTCTTGATTTGAAGTACTCGTTAAACGTCGCAGTTGGCAGATGAGTAAACCCTTTTAAATCTACTTGAATTTGTCACAAAGTTCGAGCTTTTAAATAGTTGTTTATTTGCAAAACAGGTGTAAACAGTTTCACTAAAACTAGAGAATTGTTCCCACAAGTAGTTAACGCCTCTTGCTCAATGCCTGATGTGGCCGATAAAAATAAGTGAGTCCTTCACAATTTGTATAAGCCAATATCAAGTGAATTTATAGCGCTACATTGTGGGTATTAAAAACTTTGATTACCTGAAGCGACAGCCCCCTTGCGGCCTTGTTCATTTGATATGATATGATTAAAATTAATTTGTTTCTATATTTTTCCACGAACTTCTTTGGCCACTCCTTATGCCGTAGATAGCTAAGGTCGGGGTAACATTATAGCCGTATAAATTTGGCTTTTGGTTTTAATCTGTAAAGAACTTTAGTTATCTTTATAGAGTATATAGGTTTTATATACTGTGTGCACCTCGTCAAGGCGGAAGATTTTGCAAATTCAAAGCTACACTTACTGTTGGTTTGTTTTTATTTTAATATTTTTCTTATATTTTCATTTACTTTGCATTTATGTAGATGTGTATACGGTTTGTGTGTGTGTGTGTTGATAAGTAGTACTAAAATAATATAACGCTTGATAAGTTATCAGCGCCCCGCAGTCGCAATTGCGACAGCAATAATCTCTGCCGTAGTTGTTGTTGTTGTTGCTGTTGTTTCTTAGTACATTTGCACGCCTTCGGCTCACATCTGCAGTTACTTTTACTCATCTTGGCCTCCTTGTGACCTGTAAACAAATAATAAACACAAAGAAACAATAATAGAAACGATTCCAACACAGGTTGCACATTCATAAAAAACTTTTCTATAGTTATCAATCAGTCAGTTGCTACGGGAATTATTAGTTCATTTTCCTTACACTGCTATTTTTTATTGCAAAATCCCTGAATATTCTCATAAAATTATATCATATAGCGAAAACAATATTGTTTTGTTCTATAACAAGGATTGTGTGATTTCCATTAAGTAACTGTTGTCTAAGCTGTCACTTTTCGCACTTCAAAAGTTTCAGGAAACAATTTCATTTTTTCTCCGATTGGTGATAATTAACGTTTTTCTGTGAAAACCTACAATTCTGTGACTTTTTCAGCACTCCCATCTCATGTTGTTGCACAGAGTTTTTACCCCTTGCGCTTTTCAGTTTGTTCAATAAGCGTTCCAACATTTTTAGGACTTTTTAGCAAACTACGAATAGAGCTCACTACTTTTTTTAAGCGTTTTTATTTTTTTTTTTTGCACTCCAAAAACTTGAACCTTTACATGACGAACTTCGTTTCGAACTGACGACTAAATTTTATTTATTTTAATGTTTTTACTGAGTTCGTGTGCAATGTTTAAAAAAAAAAAGAAAACCGCAATGGATTTGTTCCCTTATTTTACCACAAAATGGTGTAGAACGCCGCATTTTATCGGGCTTCATTTATTCTAGAAACTCGTTGGCTTTTTTAATACTTGATTTATTTTTAAAAATGGTTTTTATGTTATTTCTTATAACGAGTTCGATAAATTTAATACGCGTGCCGCTTCTCCGCTACGTCATCAATTTGGGCTTAATATTTGAATTAGCAATGGTATCAGAGCTCTAGAACACGTTCCCCGGCATGATATGATGATTATACCGTGACTATGTATAATTATCGTATATACTACACTACTGTACTTATAGGCGCTTGGAAACAGATATAGTATCGTTTTACAGTGGAGCGCACTATAGCGCAAACGATTCAAATAAATATTAATAAGTTCCATCACATATATATTTTTTAATTTTACACTTTAAGATTAAATTAAAAGGTATTCAGACCTTTATAGTTTAAAAAATAAATATTCTTGTACAGTTTATAAAAATTATAAAATCATATGCACTTTCAATGCGCCCTACTGTAATCGGTTTCGTTGTTATGTCACCTGCCCATAACACCTTCTTAATATGTACGCCTTCTGTTTGTTGTTTTGGCTCCAGCTAGTCGATTCTGCTCCATGCAATTTATCCCCAACAGTCCCCGATTTTCCCACTCAAACCCCCATTAATTCTCAGGCAGAAACTAGTTAACATTGAATTTTAAACGAATCAAGTCCATTGTATGTGTGCACGTACTTATAAACCATATATTATATACAAATTGCATATTTTATACGGCTTCCCAGTTCTTGTTGTTGTTGTGGTTTACACTTTGATTAACATTCAGCCACGGGTCGCCATTTCAGCGGTTGAGTGGTTAAGTGGTTGGGTGGTATCTAGAGAAGGGGCTGGGCACGAGTGGCGGGTGAGAGAAATTTCCGACACTGAAATTGCGGTTGAAAGTAGTCGGATCTTGAAATCATTAAACAACCGAGCAGGGCATATACTATGAGCTAATTCAATCATGCAAATTTCGCTTTAATTTAATGAAGGTTATGCGGGGCAAACGAAAACTTTGACATATTGACCTATGTACAACAACGTATACAGTGGTAGTTTTTCATGGTCCAAGTTCCAGGTCAGATTGCTTAGTGGCACTATTATATGCAGTTGTCCTCGATTTACACGGTCAAGTAATGATCTGACCTTCACTACACGACATAATCTATACATAATCTATTTAATATTTAATTTAATATTTCGTTTTACGATAAAACACATCCCCAAACCTATTAATTTAATTTTGATTAGCAAGCTGGTGCGAGACAGAAATATTTCCATATATTCGGAAAGTTTGTGGGGGAAAACGAACCAAGCTTATCGTAAAACCTGATACTATTGCGTTCCAGAAAACCTTTTCGCCTTAATGATTCGTATTATTCTTAATCATGTATGGGAATTTTTAATTGTTTTTCGAGCTTCCCGTTTATCATCATGAAAATACCGTGTAATTAAAAAAGTGATGCGTTCG
The DNA here is from genome assembly GCA_018151445.1 of Zaprionus inermis. Lineage (NCBI taxonomy): Eukaryota > Metazoa > Arthropoda > Insecta > Diptera > Drosophilidae > Zaprionus > Zaprionus inermis. Next base: position 4,506,157 of record JAECXD010001696.1, read on the forward strand.
ATTTTAATAAATTCAAATAACATTTTTATTAAATATTTTTTGTTTGTAGAATCTGTTTTTTTTTTGTTTCAAATAACTTAACTGTAAATACAATATATGGTTTATAAATTGAAAATTTTCTCGATACCCGCAAGCAAATTGTTCAAAAAAACATATCTCCTTACTTAACAATTTAACAATATTTAGTTTATATTTTTTCTTCGATTTCGTGTTATCTTCTTGTTGCACAGTTGGGGCTGCTTTTGTTTTAGATTTTTCTTATACGAATATTACGAACTTCAATTATGTTTTATGTTAAAAATCTCTTTAAATAACTGACAACACAGATATTAACAGACAGTAATTATTTAAACATTTGCAAACTTGCTTATGTAACCATAAATTTAATATAGAATATATTTCTTGAATCTGAATAACATATTGTAATGTAATGTATGTATTATAATATTATCCCATTTCCTCAGTTTGCTTTTAGTTTTTACATATTTTGTCCAAAACAACTGTGCAAGTTTCAATAGGGTTATAGTTATTTTTACGGGTTTCTTTTTTCATAAATATTAGGGTGTCTAATATAGACAAGGATATAATGCAGGGTCAAAACTATATGTATATAAATATAAAGCTAAACACACATAGGAAGAAAATATGACATTACTCTTTTTTTTTTGGCGCCAAAGAAGCTTTTTTTCTGAATATTTTGGTATTTAATTGTAAATTTCCTGTAAATAATATTCCAATTTTGCCAAATTTTAACTGAAATCAATTGTTTTTCGTATAAGAAAAAAACAATTGTTTCAGCAGAAATTGTTCTACTGCAATTTACTCAGTCTCGTACGCAAAATAGAAAAATATTTCTGGTATATTCTGGCGATTTTGCTTCCCTTGTTCTTTGCATTTCTCTTTCTTTCCCTCTATATGCTGTTTGCCTAAGGTAATATTGTTAGACAAGCGGGGCGGTTGTTGGATTTATATAGTGTAATAGGTATATGGATTGTAAGTCAATAAACGACGTTTCTACGTTGAGCTTTTATACTGGTATAATCAACTGACGTAGTCGTAAAACAATTAGTAAAGAAACGGTTTGTAAATTGGTATCAAGTTTTTACAGCAACAAAAATTCTTGCTGGGTTTTTTCTCTCATTTGTTTTCCTTGTTGTAAATGGTAGTGTAACGTCATAGGCGGAAATGCATGCAACATTGCTGTTGTTTTTGTAGTAGGTACAGTTGCATCGGTTTTTATTGTAGTCAAACGCTTAAATATGTTGCGCCTTCTCGCTCTCGCTCCCTAACGATCCCTTCTGTTTTTGGTCAACAGGCGCGCAGCATTTTTACAACGTTGCAGTTCGTCTCATCGTTCTTCTCTTGTTGATTTCGTTATCATTTTTGTATTTTTATTTTGTTTTTTGTTTTCTTTATGTCTTTGTCTAAATTTATATGGCATTGCTGAATTGCTGTTGTTGTAGTTGTCGCTGTGGTTTGTTTTGGCATTGATTTCGCCTGCCACCTGTCTCTGTTTGTCTCTCCTCTCCTGTCTCTCCTTAACTGCAGATACTGTCTATAAACTATCGAGTAAGCTTAGAGGTTGCTCACACCTTGCAGCTCTGCTGCGTAGACACAACAGTCGATAGCGCAGGAATCTGATGCTCGTGCTCATGCTCATGCTCATGCTCATAGATCTCCTCCTCCTCGTCCTCGCAGATGCTCTCGTGATGCTTGCGGGACTCGCGTTTGCGCATGTAATTGATAAGCGGGCGCTTCTTGTGCTCCTTGCAGAACGGGCAGTCCTTGCGCATTTGCTTCTCCGTTTTTAATTGTTTACATTTCTCTGCAATGAGGAAATAAAACAAAAATTACGTTAATAAGGGAAAACCTCAAAGCGTAGCAATTCTGTTTCTATCATCTGTGCGTGTGTATGGGAGTGTGTGTGTGCGCAAGGTTACGTTTGACATACTAACACATGAGCGCGTACGCTCACGCACGTAGTCTCTCGTTAATGTTAACGTGCGCACTCGCTCTCCCACTCTTCCTCTCGCTGGCCTACGTGCCGGTCGCATCGTGCTCTCACACACACACGATTTGCCCCCTTTTTTTTTTTTGCTTTTGCTTCCAGCTGCTTCTCTCGGCGTAACGTCACCAGCCAGCGGCAAACATTTGTGTGTTGTTCTGATTGACCCTGTGACATGTGTGCTGTGTTGACACAGGGTGCTCAAAGCGGCGGCATGCCATTGATAAAGCAAAAATCTGCAGCTGCAGCTGCAGCTCAATTGAGCTTCTTGATTAAAGCGCGATGCCGCCACAAAACAATAACAAAAGCAACACTAGCCGGCAATACAATATGATTGTATTGATGATTATGATAAGCGACCTTGACTATCTCTGTCGGAGTTTATTATCCATAAGTCGACTATTGCGCGTTGCAATTGTATCAGAGTCATATCGCAGTTATCGTTATTTTTGGCCTGTGTTCGGCTTAAATAGCACACGCCATCTACAAAAATATATGTATATGATGTCAAAATATTGTATTGCGCCGCAACTTTTTTCGCCGTTTCTTTATTTGGTGCTGGCTTTGTGGATCCAAGCACCTGCTTGGCTCGTGTGTGCTACTATATGCTGCAGCTTACAGCGGAAACATATAATATGTATATATAATTTATGATTATGTATGTACACACATTCATCTCTAAATTGATTTGCTTATGGACTCAGATAACCTCCATGAAAGTTGACTAACCTCGAGGAATAATCATATTGTCATATTTTGTAGAAAAAAAAACACATTTCCATTTCTCACGTGTACTGCAAAGGTTTTTTATTTGTTCAAATAAAGTGTAAACAAGTAGTCAAATTATGAATAACTCTATACATATGTATGTACATATGTGTGTAGGTAAACAAGTGGATGGCATGTGACACATGTGATAGGAGCCGCGCGATAAACTAATGCGCTTGCAACACCCTGTGACTGTCCAAATGTCTTCTCTTTTACTGACTGACAAACTTACATATACATACAACGATTTTTGCATGTGCGCAAATTAAGGCGTGTTTCACATACATAAACATACACAAGCGCACGCATTCGTACAGCAATTTTAAGAAAGGCAGTCAAGCTATTTTTAAATTCTTGCAAAAACAACAAACAATGCGAGCATTCAGAATCACAAGATAACTGTACATGAGTGTGTTGTTTATACATGTGTATGTATTTATGTGTGCATGAATATAGCACAATATGCATACATATTTACAGTGCGTATTTTTGCAATTAACGTCTTTTACTACTGCAAGTATGTGTGCATGTATGCACACTCATTGTGTGACTGACTGTACGTGAGTGTGTGTTTGCTCATGTGCTGTCAGCCCCACACGTTATTCGGCAGCGAGTCGAGTCGAACAAAAAGCTGACTGCTACGACTTTCGCTGCATTTTTCCCGCACGACTGCATTGCACGCTGACGCAATGTGTCAGTCAGCCCAGTCCGTATATGTATGTGTGTGATTGTGTTAATGTGTAAAATTGTTGCTTTTGAATTTTTGTTGCTAATTACCTTGCACTCGACTATATGAATCCTTGGCCGGATGCGAGCTCGCAGTGTTGCTGTGCTCCAGCGTTCCATACGGAAACTGCTCATAATCGCGGTAATAACCGCTGCGCATTGAGCCACCATACGATAGCGTTGAGTCGCCAACAAATACGCCCCAAACATCCATATTTGTAGTTGTTGTTTTTTGTTTTTGAAAGGTGGTTTATATTGTATTTATTTAGGTTGCAGTGCAACAGTATTTGTGGGCTTAGTTGTTGCTGCTGCTGCTGTTGCTTCTATTTTCTGTTTTATTGTTGCTTTTTGCGCGGGTACGTTGTGCGAGGTCGTTTCACTTTGTCTTTGTTGTACGTTCTTTCTTTTTTCTTGCTACGTGCAATGAACTCGGCCAATTCACGTAAGCTTTTCTTAAGTTCTTTGTCGAATAACGCGTATTGTTATTCCTTTTTTATTCACTCTTCTTCTTTTTTTTTTTAAATACCAACTCTAGGTATGGAACCAGTTTATATGTGCATTAAATATAAATGCATTTATTTAGTAGAAATTATTTTAAACACGGAGCTCTACGTTTGTGCTCTTTACGTCGTCAGTTCAAAACTGAAACTGAAAGCCGAACGCCATATTACTGCATTTTTGTAGCCCTCGCTGTCGTCCGGTTGGCTTCGTGTGTTGTTTTTCGTTGCCGTCGGGTCTCGTTTCGCGATGCGTAGCGTTGTTTTTGCTTTTTCCACTTTTTGTTTGCTTACGTTTCTTCTATGCCTGTTTGTGTTTACTTTGTGCGTCTTTTACTGTAAGAGTAGGGTATATATTGCGAGAGTTCATATTTGAGATAAGACATTATTGATAAAGATTAATACAATAGCTCTGACGATTTCTTAACTCAGCTAACTTATTCTACGTTTTTTTACGTATTATTATTAAGAATCAATAAAGCTTTCACAACATCAGTTTTTTCTAGTGATATGCTTATTTATTTTCCGTCATATGTTATAGTCGTGCATTTCATAAAACCCTATTTCTATTTCTTTTACGTCTCGTGCGGATCCAAAGCTGTGGCACATGTTCTTCTTGCTGTTGTTACACATATTGCTATTTCATTCCCACTTACGCGCAGTTCATCGCACAGTGGGATGTAGTTCAAGATTACAAAACCAATATTTGTGTTGTATTAAATGAATTAAATTTAAATTATACACATATTGAAAGTGTGTGAAATGTTTAGTTTTATTTTCCATATGATTCATATACAGCGTATCAGTTAACAAATGTTAATTTGTTTGTGGAATGGAAAATATTACTGACGTCGGAAGTTTTTCGTATTAGCGTCAAGTTGCTAAAACAAATGACTGAGACTTGAATTGTCACCTTAAACATATGCTGTGCCTTATAACTAGATTGAAGCCTCAAATTTTGGATACACTCTTTGTTCGAGGCAAGTATTGCCATAGCTTCGCTAATCGATGTCTAGACCGTATGCCGACCATAAGAGTATATATATCGTAAGTTTTATAAATTTCATGAAATCCCGTTGTCAAGCCAGATTATTTCCCATGCTTTGTCAGTTAAGTCACAAAAGAAGTATAAAGTGGATGAATGAATTGGGTCGGCAATATCTTGTTGGGGCTGGTATGAGACACGTGTCGCGATGATGTATATGCGGAATACTCAGCTTTTTAAACTTTTGACTTAGCTAAAGGTTAAAAATCGATATGGTTTGCGCACGTCTTGTGTTAATTGAGATACCCACGTCATATTGACGTATTTTAATAAAGTTGTTTGCTGCTTTTTGTTGTACATGCCGCCTTTTTAGCAACTTTTTGTGGTTAAGGTATTTAGTGTACACGATTTCTCAGTGTGATATCGTGACCGGATTCTAGAAGTGGGAGGCATACACTGGACCTGCATTAAGCTATTTTTAGTGAACAAATTTTCAGGCAACGGGTTTTGGGACACAAATATACCCAAAAATATTGCTTTATTATATTATACTGACTAATTGACCACCGTGACACATTGTTAAATGTGTGTGTGGTGCCGAGGATGGTGGCGACGGGCACCGACCCACAGCAAAACTCTCTTGACGGATGCGAGAATCAGGCTGGAGTATACATATACAAGTCTAGACCGGCCCCTTGGAGGCTATGGTCAAAGTAAGGTCAATTGAAGGGTATGTCATATAAAAACTAAATATTGAATTATTTTGCCCTTCGATAACCGGATAACACTTTGACCGATTTTATCTTCAGGGTGCACAGTGCATGGAAAAATTCACAAATTTTTGCTTTTGCTTATACAATATTTTGCGTTGATTTCAAGCGACTGAGATCACTGTAAAAAAAAAAGGGGCACACACTCTCAAGCGATTTGTGCGCTCCGCTTTGCTCGCTCATTCATACACGCCCACATGGCCGCAGTCGCTGCTGCGCAGTTTATGTAAACGACGACTCTCGCGTGACTGTTATTGCACTGCTCATCTCTCACTTACTCGCTCTCTTTATCTCTGCGTCCCTCGCACTTTCCCACTGTTCTTTATGTGTTGGTCCATGCAAACAAGTGTCCATTACACGCACATGTGTGCGTGCGTGCGTGCCGATATATTTATTCTGTTGGCACAACTAACTAGCTGGCTATCTCGTTCTACTTTGCAAGTATCGATACTCTGCCTCCGCCGATACCTTGTCTCTCATTTTTTAAACTTTATCAAAGGCGGCTTTCCTGCCAAACAACACTGATAAGTGCCGCTATCTTTGGAGGTCATAATTCTTTTGTCAAGCCAGCGCTCATGTTAATGTAAATATGTACATACTTGTATGTATGTAAATATAAGTTTGTCTACATATTTACATACAAACACACACTAAAGCTACTCAGAATTAAGTGCTTTTTGAGGTGCACTCTTAGCCTCCGATTTTGGCTTGTGTACATGGACGCACTATCACCTAATCACTGCAAATGACCCGTTACCATTCGCTCAAGTGCACTTTGCGCCAATCGCAACTGATACGGCGTAACGGTTACTCCATATCAGCTCCAGAAGCAACAAGTATTGTTGTCAAAAGCTCAATTAATTAATTAATTTGAAATCAAAAGAAAGATTTGCTTCGATGGCATTATATGATAGGTAATTAGGTCAGCGTATTAAAAATATATATTTAATTAAGGGTTTTATATTTAATTAGTGTTTCCACCGCTAAATTAAGGCATACATAAAATTAATCTTCTATGTACCATATTATTTTATAGCCTGGTGCACTTTACAAAAATTCGAGATAATTAATAAAGTGTACTCTAATTACATATAAAAACTATTAATTAAATTAAACAAATTAGTAAATTTGAACTCTATCTAAAGCTATAAGAGCTAGAGTCCCAAGATTTTGAACCAGTCCTTTTTAAAATTTCTAAGACGAAATGAGGTAAAAGTTTTCATAATGTATATGTATATATTTCTAATAAATATATAAAATAAAAATAATAATAATATCTATTCATACACATAAACACGCAAAATTTGCCTGGAAAGAGAATAATTAGTTATTAATTAAGCAGGAAAAATTATCTTTTTATACTATAAGGTTTATTTAAGAACTGAAATAGTATATTTTATATTTTATCGTATGTGATCTGAAAATATTGTAGTGAGCATATAATTAATATGAAGGTTTAAAATCTATGGCAATTAAAAATTCTTGTGTTCCCTTCCGGCCCCAGACGATTTTCAAGGTGCGAGGCAACAAATCCCGTTTAAAACCTAAAATGGAACTGATATTTAATTACTTTAATATATTTAGTTGGTATTTTTATAAACTAACTAATTTAATTAAAGTAGCTTTCCCCTTTTTAAAAATGTCACAATATTACAAAGAATTTGTAAGATATGAGATAAACTGAAATTTATTTGTTATCGATTTCTGTTTTGTTGCAGGAGAACCTTGGCGGGAACTCGAAGACCGTGATGCTGGCCACCATATCGCCAGCCAGTTTGCACGCGGATGAGACGCTGGCCACGTTACGTTATGCGTGCAAGGCACGCTCCATAGTGAATCGTGTGAAAGTGAATGAGTCGCCGCACGACAAGATCATCAGGGATTTGCGGGCAGAGGTGGATCGGCTGAAATCGTTGCGTAACGAATACGAACGTCAGCGTCGTCTGTCCGCAAATAACAATAATCCGCCGGCACCGCGTAAGATAATCATCGAAACATCTGTGGACGATGGTGAGGTGGAGGCACTGCGTCAACAGCTTGCCGAACGTGAAAGAGAATTGAATCGTGCGCAAAAGACATGGATGGAGAAACTTAAAGAGGCTGAGGATTTGCGTAAAACAGAACTGCGCATGCTGAAGCGCAGGGGACTCGCTCTCGAACTGACCGCCGAACAGAAACAGGCATGTCTGGTCAACCTGACCGCCGATCCCATGCTGAGCGGTACACTCTTCTATCTGCTGCCGCCCGGCGTAGTGCGCATCGGACGTGGTCGTTTGCCAGGCGCCAATCCCAGCTCTCTGCCAGACATTATGCTTGATGGTCCACTCGTGGCACTGCAGCACTGCACCATCGAGCACGAGCGCACGGGCAAGCTGTACGTTAGTCCCGGCAGCGAGGACTTTGAGACCTATGTGAATGGGGAACTGCTGCAGCAGCGACGTCAGCTATACCATGGTGATCGCTTGGTCATTGGCGGCTCACACTATTTTCCGCATCTCGAATCCATTTTGCAGTCAACGTGGCAAGACGGAACAACAGCTGGTCGACTTTCAGCTGGCGCATCAGGAGATTCTGCAGAAACAGGAGGAGCAGCTGCGCTCCGAACTGGAGGCCGAGAAGCGTGCCGCACTCACACGCATCGAACAGGAGCGTGTGCAGCATGCTCGCGACTTTGCGGAACGGCTACAGTGTCTCGAGTTGGAGCAGTTCAAGTACAAGTGCAACAGCGAGATGCTTGAAACGGAACGCCTGGCACTCGTACAGCAGCAGCAGGAGCAGCAGCAGCAGCTGCTGCACATCTCGCCCAGCCGCATATCGACGCCGGCACAGAAGTCGACGCTCTTGGAGGATATACAACGCATCATGTTGAATCCCAGCGAGGAGAGCTTGCACAAGACGCAGCTGATGGTCAAGGAGGCGACACAGCGTTGCCGCCAGCTCGGCCTGCAGCACTTGGAGTTCCGTCAGACACAGACGCCCGATGAGTTCGGATTGCTGCGCACCGTCATACTGATTGTGGACAAGCAAGAATCGCTGAAGGCGGAATGGCCCATAGCACGGCTGGGCGTCTGGTTGGATTTGCAACGAGATGCTGCGACATGCAATGGCAAAAAGCTGCACACAACTGCAAGTATATTCCAGAGTGTTGAGATCGACTGGCAGCCACTGGACGCGGAGCTGAACGAGACACTCAACGACACGCATAACTCTAGCCGGATTGCGCTCAATCTGAGCGCCATGAAGGATGTGCTGCTCAAGCAGCCACTGAAGCGTATCCTAAACTCAACGCCGGCCAAAATCGCAGCCAGTCCGTCGCCGAGCAGTAAACTTGCTCAGCATACAAAACGTTTGTTAACCTACGACTTGGAGGAGGATTTTCAACCGCAGGCGAACAATTTTCCACTGCTCGCACAGCAGGAGCTGCAGGTGATGCAACGCGCCGCGCAGCGTTTGCGGCGACACTGTGACCAAACATTGCAGGAACGCGAGAATCAAGCGCCACTTACAGGAGAATTGGCTGCCAACCTGCAGGATGCACTGGCTCGTCTGGACAATGTGCTGCATGGCATGTACAGCTGCCTGGCGCAGTCGGCAGAGGCAGCTGCCACGTCCACAGCAACATCCCCGAGCAAAGCACAGAAAGCTGTGCGTTTTCTTATCGATTGACGAACTATATATGATATATATGTGTTGTAACCCCAATATGACCCTTAATGCAATTACTTATATTGTTTTTATTCGTTTTTATATTTGTTTAATTCAATAAATACAGCGTTTTATAACTGTAATCGCCGTGGGGAATTACCCATAATGTTTTATAATTGACAATTCCCTGTAATTAACAGACCGACCTATGCTCTCACAGAAGAATCTCAATTTAACCAAGACACTCGGCTTCCAGATGTTCCTACATTAGTTAATTCTGGCTGAGTATATATGACAAGTTCTCTATTTTATATTAATTAGCTAATTGTTCTTTACTTATCCAACTATAAGTTGCAAAATTCTGCATCTATTTACAATTTAGGTTGATAAATACGTTCCAATTTATTTGTTTTTTCACTCAGTAACGCCGCATCAGTGAAAAGCTTCGTGATAAAAAGTAATTACATTGTATTAGTCATTATAATACACATATCTACCATGCATTGATCAATTTTATATAGTATTCGTTTGAATAGTTGATTGTGAGCAATGTTCAGTGTGAATAAAATACTATTTGTTCCCTATACAAGCTTTTCTTTAGCTTCTTTTTGCTGTTTCCGACCTTCGCTTGTCATTGTCTTATTTTATTCAACTTACAAGTCGATTAATACTTCTCTTTATTGATTTATTGCGTAGTTTGTATAAAAACAAAGGTCAACAATCGACAAAACAAAATATTTGCTTACATTGATATAAATAAAATTTCTTTTCATGGTTATAAAAAATATCCAAATACATATATCTTCTAGACAACAACAAATTGGAAGGCAATTCGAAATAGATAGAGATACTCGTAGTAGCACCATTTGAGAATTGGTTCAAAAATAGAAGACAACACTTATAATCGAAGGATTCGCGATGGATTCCGGTGCTGCGGCTAAATCCAAACATACGATTAAAATTGATCTTCATCTTTAATTTTGTCATACTGTTCCAGCTTGGAGTTTAGCTGCACTACCCAATCACAGAACTGTCCGTCCTTGAGATTTACAAAATCCGCTAGGAAGACATTCGGCCGTGGTCGCTGTCCGTCGAAAAAGGGTCCCGGCATTTGCTCCAGTATCCAACCCTTCAGTTTTTTATCCACTCGCTTTGCTGTGCCTTTCAACGAGAAGAATATTCGCAGCGCTATGTAACGTCCTGTGGGTGTTATCAAACATTGCGAGACATATCCCTGCTGGGGCTGACGCGACAGCAGCGAATCCGTTAGAAATGATTTCAGTTTCTTGACGCTCGCCGTATTGGGCCACGGCGTAGGCCAGGCAAAACTGTGCCAGAATTGTGGGGGTAAGCTAATCGGGCAACGTCTATAGATGAGCACCACCTGACGCTGGAGCTCAGCACAGCCGGTCAAGGTGCACTCCTGCAGAGTTCCATCGGTATTTGCGTACAAACGTTGATCAAAGAACTGCAGCAACTCTGCGTGTAGCTGCTGGTGTTGCGACACCGTCATGGCATAGAAATGCTGCAAGTCCAGGATAACCACTTCCTCGGGATGGCTGTCTAGGTACTGCCGCAACTGTAGCAACGGTTCGAACACCTCCATCGCAAAGAGTCCATGGCAATAGTAGAATTTGCCGTCTTTTTGGGCAATGCGCAAATCGAAATATCTCACGCCAACCTGCAGTTGCTCCAAAATGCTCGACGATTGTGTCTTGCACCAACGTCGTACAAAGCATGGGAAGAAGCGATGCCAACGGCGTATCTCGGGTTCCGCATCGGGCGCCAGCTTCGAACTGCTATTAATTCCATAAGTCATCGCATTGTGGGAACCTAGAGACAATTGGAACCACTTTGGCATTAATTAGTCTAGCATTGTTATTGTCTCTCCGATGATCTCATTAAGTACCCGGAATGGCTAAGTTAATAATTGATAAATCGCGTAATTCCGGCGGCAGTTCCCGCATCCAGTTCTCCTTGGACATCCTTGAATTTTGGAAAGTATGTTCTTATTATAACGACGTTTTGACATCAAATGAATTGCGGTACGAGCCAGAACTAAGATTTTGGACTAGACGCTGTGGTATTCATTTTCTATACAAGCGCTAAATTACTTGTTTACTAATATCGATAAGCTTGTCTGTGTACTCGATTTATAGCTATCGATGTTTAATTGGGCGGGCGAACTCAAAACAGCACAATGTCAATTTATTTTAAAAGTATTGAATAAAAATAAACACAAAAATATAAAATAAAAATCAATAAGTGTGCCTCTTTTTTACGATCTTCGTATATTGGGCAACTCCAACTCATTCACAAGCATGCCGATAGTTCAATTCACAATGAAATCAAACTCTACACATCTTTGACTCAACAGCTGACTGAACAGCCGATTAATAACTAAAATAAACCCGCGGTTTTTGAATTACAATGAAAGATACTTGTATCAACGGTTTCGATGTTGTAGCTTTAGCGTTCTCTTCGGTGCTGAGTGTCAAATGCGACACTTAATAATATGTATTAATATACCCTTTAAAAATAATCAATATTTAAAATCTAAATTATATCGATATTCAGTATTCTGCCTACTCCCCATCGTACATCAAACTGTCGTATATCTCCATCTATCGACAACTTCGATATTGATTGCCCAGCCCTGAATTAAACAATTTTGAATTAGATCGAGGACAACGCATTAAAGGTAAAATGAAAAAAAGCAACGTTATAAATTATTACACATTTTATGTGCAATTGAAAGTAACATAATATTTCAGCTCAACTAAAAAATTGCTTTAGATGTCAATTCAGTTGTTTCACGCAAGGTAACTGAGTACCAGCCTTAATTTGATAAACATCGATTTATCGATAAAAGTAATTGACTGCTGGAAGCAAAATCAAAACAAAAAGTAATTTACAATGGATTTTTCTGATAAAATGGATCTAGAGAATGAGCGTGTCCTAAAATTAATATTCCCAGATGGTGTACCTGGTACGTGGACGTGGCTATTCGCTAGAATTGCATACGAATTACTTATTATTATTTTCTGCCGTCGTAGACAATCTGCGTGGCAATCCTGAGCTAGACAACTATTTGGCTAAACTGGGCACTTGCAAGGTGGAACAGCTGAAAAAGGAGCAAACGAGATTGGCAGAAGAAACCAAACGCATACTGGAACAAACGCAGGAGCTGGCCATTTCGAATTATAAGACATTTATCACAACCGCAGAAAACTCTCGTTCGATATTCAACGAGTTTCAGAAAGCCGAGGAACAGGTCGACACGTTGATAGGTAAATTACCCACGTTTAGTGGCAAGTGCGAACAGTTTCTTAAAGACTCTTCGCAACTTAACGAGGAACGACGTCTGAATAGCACAACGCTGCATAAGAATGCGCAGTTGCTCGAGATTCTGGAGCTGCCGCAACTGATGGAGCGCTGCATACGCGAGGGACGCTATGAGGAAGCGCTCGAGCTGGCCAGCTATGTGCAACGACTAGGTCAGCATCAGGGACATCTCATACCGGTGGTGAACGTAAGCAGAGATGAACAAAATATGGCCAACTGAAAATTGTTTATTTTTATTGCTTGTTCTGCAGAGTATTGTGCGTTCGGTGGAGGCATTATGGCATACAATGCTCGTGCAGCTAGTGGCGCAGTTGCGCATGGATCTCCAATTGCCCAAGTGCCTGCAAATTGTCGGATATCTGCGTCGCATGCAGGCGTTTGGCAACAAAGAGTTGAAGCTAAAGTTTTTGCAGGCCCGCGATGCTTGGCTGACATCTTGCCTGGATGCAATTCCCACAAAAGATGGTAGAGCTGCATAAGTAACCAGCATCAGTTAGATTTGTTTCTCTAACTATTGTGTCTTACAGCTCAGCAACATCTGACTAAGACGATTGAAATAACGCGTATCAATTTGTTCAACATTATCACTCAATATCGCGCCATCTTTCCGGAGGAGGAAGCCCCTCCCAAGCTGGCTGTTCAAAAGCCTCTCCAAGGCGTCAGCTGCAACGGAGATAGACTGTTTCAGGCCTGGCTGCATAATAAGGTTAGTACGAAATGCTTCAGTTACACATCATATTAATTTCAATTATTAATTCCTTTTACCAGATTAATGGATTCCTGCTAACGCTCGAGGCGGATCTGAGTCGCGGCGTCAGCTCCATTGAGACTGTGCTGGGACAGTGCATGTACTTTGGCCTTTCCTTCAGTCGTGTTGGCGCCGATTTTCGTGCATTGATTGCGCCCATTTTCGTCGATGTTGTGCGTAACAAATTCGAGTCGAGCATATTCCAGGTGAATGAGCATTTTAAACAGGAGTTGGACAAGTTTTCGTTGATCAACAAGGTGACGCTGCATAGTCGCAAGCAAATCGATACGGCCGCATTGTCCGCCGGTGGCGAACCCAAAGCCGAATCATATGCGCCGCCAGAGACATTGCTGGACTTTTATCCATTAGCCGCACTCTGCAATGGATATCTAAATGCACTGAACGAGTTGCGGCTTTGTGCACCCTTTGCGGTGGCCACTGATGTGACTAGCTGCTTGCAGAAATCGCTGCAGTTCGTTGCACAGCGTGTGCTTGCCTTCTATCGCCAGGAACAGCAGGCATTCACGGGCACCGAGCGCGAGACATTTGTCAAACTGTGCTCCTGCTTTGCCTACGATTTGGTGCCCTATGTGCAGCGTTGCATACATGGCGTGTTTCCGCCCCAGTCCCTAACAGTGCATCTGGGCATAAGCTTGCTACAATTGGAACAACAACAGTTGACCTTCCTGCAGCAGCCAATGATACTGGAGCCGCTTAAGCATCTGTTGCCCACCAAAGTTCTTATGCAGGCTGCCCCAACAGCGTCAGTGCCTGCGCCAGGAGCGGAACCAACTGTCAGTGCACCCATTGCAGCGGAAGGCTAGGAATGCACTTAGGAATCTGCTGCGGCCAAAGTGATAGTTCTATTCCACACACACACACACACAATCGAACTCTCTCGAACTCCCTAACAAAGCTTAGAGCAACCATTAAAATTGTTAAAAATAAATGATATAAAAGCGAAAAGCGGTGCGTTATAGCGCAGTTCGACTGTATTAACTTATATGCAATATTGTAAACCAATAAATAAATACATTAAATTTAGTAAGATAAGACTAAGCTATATTTAGCTGCTATAGGCAAGATCCCCGCAAGAAACCCGCGTTGTTTAAACAGCTTTTTACGATATCAATGAATAAGAATTCATTCGGGATTATTTTGTTTTTAAATATCGCGCTCTTTTGTGTGGCTTCCGTTTGTCAAGGCCTATATATATATATAACGATACTACCTGTACAAATATAATTAATCATTTTTGTAAATATGAAGCAAGTCACACTCCTGCTGTCTCTCGCCGTGGTCCTCCTTGTGAGCGTCTCCGTGAATGCGCAACGTTGCCAAACCTTTTGCTTGGCCGACTTTAATCCAGTTTGTGGCTCAAAGAGACGAGGGGGCAGAACCATCAATTGCACCTTCAGCAATCAGTGTGAATTCAATAAACATAGATGCTTGACAAGAGAAAGTAAGAGCCAAATAGTATATTTCAGGATCAGAAATGTATGTATTTGTTTTTTGAATTTTTTTCAGATTGGACTTCGAGAGGAGGTAGGTGCCCACGTCCATCCAGAGGCCGCTGGGATTGTCCGCAGAATTTATAATTTTCTATTCAGAAATTACACAAATAAAGTTCAGAGACAAACTTGAATAATATCCCAATTTTTTTTATTTTTTATTATTTTATTTTATTTAAATTATGATGTGGTTTTTTAAGAATTTGTTTATTAGAAACATGCTTAATTGTTCCGTGGACGTATCAGCATCTTAATCGTTTTGAGAGAGTAATACTCATACCACCAATTAGAACGATGATCATGAACTTCCCGCTGATAGTATTTGCCATTTAAGTTGCTACGTAAAAACAAATCGGACTCCTTAATTTTGAAAGATACTTATTACCATCAACCGATTACTTACCATTGTATACATAGCTTGTGCCACCAACCAGTTTGAATAAGTTGGGCGCAATGGATACCCTGATACCTGTCGTTATCCCTATCGAATGTGGAAAACATTTGATGCTCGTGCTCTCTCATTCTATCTCTGCCTGCCGTGCCGGAGTGTGATCCCAAACTGAGCAGCCTGTAGTTATCGTCTTCTCCTGCAATTTTAAAGTTGTCGTAACGAGCAAATGAAATGTTGCCATTGAATCTCTGCAAATATATATAGAGCTCGTGGGGCTGCTGATCGGTTAAACGATGAATCTTCTCGAGGCCGAGAAAGAAGTCGCCATTGCATGCACCAAAACCATTTTTATACGTTTCCCAGTTCCTATTGAATTCTTCTTGGCCATTTATACGCTGTTGTATGACTGTCCATTCGGAACCAGCAATTTCCCTATTGCGCAGTACCACAAAGGTGTCGAAGTTCGGTATTGAAACGTTATGTAAAGAATAGTTGGCAGTCTAAAACAAAGAAAACAGGTGAAACTCATCATATCGGATTTTTCTAAAAGAGTTTCAGATTAATTCTTACCTCATTGTTGCCTATTGTACACGCATTAGAGCCAATAATCAGGCTTAAAATGTACAATACGAGAAAGAAAATGTTCATTTTGTTCCACTTTCGTATAAAATATATAATAATATTACTGAACCGCCCTCGATATGATTGAAAGCAGACTAAATTCTACATAAAAATACGAAATATATGTTATGCGCAACATATAACATATGTACGCAACGAGCGTGATAAGCGCCCAAAGCGTTTTACTGCCATGTTAAACACACATAGATACGAAAATAAAATGCTAGAAATCATAAATTTGGCCTGCTCAGCGCTATCAATAGAATGCTGCATATTTCAAGAGAGCTACTTATTTCGTTTCTATATATGAAACAAACAAAGAACCCTAGGTATTCTAACAAGTTTTTGTATTCTGCAATCGGATTGGAGTATAAGTATACTTGTTCATATAATAAAATCTATAGGTCGGTTTTATTTGTCTCTGATCCAACCAGTAGTGCAACGCATATTTATTCAAATCAGGCTATGCGATATATCATATCGTTTAATCTCACATTTCCATATTTTTATTTCATTTGTTATTTTAAGGACAGTTCCAGCGATTGGAAGGCGAATCACATTGTCCCGGCACCATGGACCACCCTGCAAGCAATTGCAAACCCACAAAAACAATAAAAGCGACAGAAACCAATCTTAAATGTTGCACTTACTCTCGCCCGTATTGCAGGCATAACGCCTCAGGGAACACTGATTGCCGAAGGTGCAATAGATGCGTCGACCTCGTCGCGTGGTGCTACCACAAACCGGAGCAAACTCGGTTGTACAAAATTGACCGCAGCGTTGCGCATTTGTCGTGTGATCGACCAAAATGATCACACTGAGTAGCAGAAATACAGCAACAAGTTTCATTTTTGCTGTAGGTAGATTGATAAGTAGGTTTCAGTAACTTGGGTGGGCTATATATAGCTGTTGAAGAGCGGCTAAATCGCAATCAATGACGAAAAATACTAAGGGAACTTTCAGAAAGTAAAAATCTTTGTAAATCATCTGCATACTTCACTTAACAATTGCAATATGCAATATGGCTTTTTTGATCGAAGTATCAATTCATATTCTTGAATAAACCTTATTGCATTTGTTTCAAAAAGTATTATACACTTTCTGTCTAAAATCGGTTTTGGAAACAGAGAGCATTATGTAGCGTATTATAGAGTAAATAACCAAAGTTCACCGACTTATATATTTTTGTGTAGCATACTTTGGGGGCGGCTGAGTCAAGTCCACCTAGTAGATGCATCTAGATGGTAGAGGGTGGCGCCTACTATAACAATATATTCGAACCCAGTCTGTAGCCATTCTTACTTTTCTGAGTTATTATCTCTAAAGCAGAAGTACTATATCTTTGTGAAAATAAAGACGTGATAATGATAAAGAAAAACAACACATATTATTTGGGAGTGATATTTATTTAATGCACTCTTGTATGTTCATCACTCAATATCAGGTGATTAATGGCCTTCCAATGCTGCTTCGGCAGCATTCGAGTTCGAGTTGGAGTCGCCCTCTTGAGCAACGCTCAAAATCAAGTATACCAAGAATGCCCAAAGATACTTCATTTTGTTTTATGATGAAACTATCGGGCAAACAGACCTATTTATACCGGTTTCATGTCGAAATGAATTGAGGCCGTGACCAATCAATATGTTTCAATTACCAAGCTAATAATTTACGTAACTATATATGTGACAAACACATACCTACATTACTTATATCCGTTGATGAAGCGATTAGTCCGCTGACGACATTACTTAAGTCGATCTTGATTCAAGGTCAAGGATCGTTCCATACTGCAGAGTACCTACGAAACCTTAAATCAATAGATACTCCCAACCTGACATTAATTTGGCCATTTAAAATAACGAAATATATAAAATTATAATGAAAATAAGCTTTAGGATCGTATGGAATTTAAGAGAGGTCCATATACTTATAATTATAAATACGAACGGTCAGACGGACGATCATGAGCACATTTCTTTGGCCGTTGACCTAAATCTATAGTGTATGTATATACTCTGTGGGGTCATAATTTGCCCATTACGTAGTTAGCTTTCAGTTTTAAGCATTGAGATATCGAATAATAAGTTAACTTTTAGAAAATTGGCATAAATAATTACGTAAGCGGAAATGTGGTTCCATCAATAGATACACGTAGTTAAATGTTACACGTACAGTTATATAGAGTATATCATATAGATCATATAGATCGGTTTCTTCGACAGTTTCATCTGAAAACAATATTAAGTATCTTTGGGCATTGGATCTGATCGCTGCAGAAGCTGCCAACGTTACTGTCAGTAAGGCACGTGCCAAATGTGAACAATTCGTTCTTGCTTTTTATTTCATTCCATCTCTCGATTCTTATTGGATGTTGCCTTGGATGTTTGCTTTTATTCCTTTGCAGTTAGCCCTCAGCAGAGGGCTTTTTTATACATACATACATATATGATGCCTCACAATACATCTCAACATATCTAATATGATTTGTCGTTTGTTTTTTGCTGCTCAATGTCTCTTTCGATTCCAAGTGGCTTTAAATATTCCAAAACTCTTATTTTGAATTTTGCAACACACTGTAAAATAAAAAAATTATAAGATAAGAAAAACAAGAAAGCAAGGCTACCTTCGGCTTGCCGAAGGTTTCATACCCTTGCAGTTATACAAAATATAAAATATATTTGGATTGTTGCTGGTTTCTGTGGTATTTATTGAACAATTATAACAGTACAGGAAGTCAAGATTTTGACCTGATTAAAATTTTTCGAAAAAAAATAATTCTACCTTTTTAATGCTTTTGTATATACCTGGATTTCTTATATACTTAACACAAAATGTTATGAGGAAATGTCTTTGTGTTGTAAAGGATCTGTTGTTTATAAAATATAAATAAATTTGGAAAGTTCTCATTCAAAAATGCGTTTGAATAACAGCTACATGATTTTTTGTTTAACAGCTATATGTAATAGTACTCAGATTTCCATAAAATTGCAACATGGACCTTCATTAGGCCGATCGTTGATCGTTAGAAGTTATAAAAGTTCGATTTCGAACTTTATTATTAGGGACACACTTAGATTTGGATGTGGTAAGCCTGATAGCTATATCTTGAAATATAACGAAAATCGGCCGATAGGCTCCATGACAGCTATACGATATATCAGTCCGATCTGGCCCGTTCCGACTTATTTAAAGAGGGCAGAAATAAGAAGCTTGTGAGCAAAATTTCATGAAGATAGCTCAATAACTGGGGGACTAATTTGCGTTACAACAGACAGACGGACTGACTGATTGTTCCTATAACAGCTATAGAATATAAAGATATTTAAATGGAAAAACTAAGGGCGGGTAACTGTATAACATTAAAAAGTATTGATAATGTGCGGTATTTCCAAAAACAAAACAAGTTTGCATACAAAAACACTGATTTCAGCCGATTGTTCCTATGGCAGCTATATGTTATACTGGTTCGATTTTGATACAATTTTGACAGCACATTAAGAACGTAATAAGAATAGGATTTGCCAAATCTTGTTGCAATATCTTGAAAAACAACAAAAATCGGCCGATAGCTTCTATGACAGCTATACGATATATCGGTCCGATCTGGCTCGTTCCGACTTATTTACAGCCTACAGCAATAAGAAGCTTGTGTGCCAAGTTTCATGAAGATAGCTCAAAAACTGAGAGACTAGTTTGCGTTGCAACAGACGGACGGACGGACGGACGGACGGACGGACGGACGGACAGACGGACATCCATTTTTCGACTCCTCTGGTGATGCTGATTCAGAATATATATACTTTATAGGGTCGGAGATGTCTCCTAAGGTGCGTTGCAAACTTCTGGCTAAAATTAATATACCCTCTGCAAGGGTATAAAAATAAATCGGTCGCCGCACCCAGGAGTTGAACTCCGAACCTCTCGCTTAACAGTCAACTACCATTACCACTCGACCACTGCATTTCTTGCGCAATGACCGATAAAATTGCATTGTGAATATTTTCGGTGCACATAAGTTGTACTCGGGTCTCGATTGAGGAACTAACATTAGAAAAAAACTGACATAAACACATGGTCACAAGGCACTACTATTTCCTGAATAACTTCCTTACTTATCAGCCGATCTGATTGAAATTTTCGCAAAACGCCCGCAGGGTGGTTTTTATCATATGTGTAAGAAATGAGCTATATTTGCAGCTAAAATCGATTTTAAGATTTATGTGGGCGGATGGAGGCGTGGCGAAAATCCAAAATAAACTTGATCGTCGTTCAGAATTAACACATATTGTCCCCAAATTTGGTAGCTCTAGCTCTTATAATAGCTGAGATCTAGGTTTTCATACAGACAGACAGTCGGACAGACGGACAGACAGACATGACTATATCGACCTGGCTTTTCATGCTGATTCAGAATTATATATTATGGGCTGGGAGATGTCTTCTTCTGCCTGTTACAGACATTTTCGGTTGGCACAAAGCACAAAGCTTCTACTCTATGAGTAGCCTATCGGCCGATTTTTTGACTTTTCTTCTGATATCGCAATTAAACTTAATACATCAACTTTAAGGCATCTTTTAAGCCAATAAAAAAGTACGTATAGAACTAGCCGAATCAGTTCGATATATCGTTGAACTGCCTAAGAACCTATTCGTCAATTTGCAATCGTATTATGCGGCTATAAATTCAACCCTAATTTGTAGCAGTTCTTGCTTGCTTGAGCTATTATCACTAAAGCAAAAGTATTATATCTTTGTGAAAATAAAGACGTGATAATGATAAAGAAAAACAACACTTATTATTTGGGAGTGATATTTATTTAATGCACTCTTGTATGTTCATCACTCAATATCAGGTGATTAATGGCCTTCCAATGCTGCTTCGGCAGCATTCGAGTTCGAGTTGGAGTCGCCCTCTTGAGCAACGCTCAAAATCAAGTATACCAAGAATGCCCAAAGATACTTCATTTTGTTTTATGATGAAACTATCTGGCAAACAGACCTATTTATACCGGTTTCATGGCGAAATGAATTGAGGCCGTGACCAATCAATATGTTTCAACTACCAAGCTAATAATTTATGTAACTATATATGCGTGTTGAAGCGACATTTCTTAAGTCGATCTTGATTTAAGGTCAAGGATCATTCCATACTGAAGAGCACCTACGAAACATTTAATCAATAGATACTTCCAACCTGAGATTAATTTGGCCATTTTAAAGAGCGAAATATATAAAATTATAATGAAAATAAGTCTTAGGATCGTATGGAACATGAGAGATCCATATACTTATAATTATAAATACGAACGGTCAGACGGACGATCATGAGCACATTTCTTTGGCCGTTGACCTAAATCTATAGTGTATGTATATACTCTGTGGGGTCACAATTTACCGATTACGTAGTTAGCCTTCAGTTTCAAGCTTTGAGATATGGAACTGTGGTTCCATCAATAGATACACGTAGTTAAATGTTACATGTGCAGTTATATAACATATTTTAATATGGGGAAAACGAATTTGTAACAATTACAATTTATTTCCTCGTGAAACCGCAATGTATAGATCGGTTTCTCCGACATTTTCATCTGAAAACAAAATTAAGTATCTTTGGGCATTGCACCTGATCGCTTAAGGCAAAGGCATAAGTTATTATCCTATATTTGTGTTGAACATAATAATACAATAATTAAAATAAAAACCAATCATTAATAATTTGTGTCGTTTATCTTTATTATTACTGCTTAAATGATCCTTATTATCATAGAGATATGTTTGTAGAAGAAGGATGTAGTTGAAAACGTAACGAAAATTACACTACCATAGAACCTATCGGCCGATTTTTTGACATTTCTTCTGATATCGCAATTAAACTGAATACATTAACTTTAAGGCATAAGGCATTTTTTAAGCCAATAAAAAAGTACGTATAGAACTAGCCGAATCAGGTCGATATATCGCTAAACTGCCTAAGAACCTATTCGTCAATTTGCAATCGTATTATGCGGCTATAAATTCAACCCTAATCTGAGCTATTATCTCTAAAGCAAAAACCCAATTATTTCGTTACTTGTTACTCATGGGTGTACTATATCTGTGTGAAAATAAAGACGTGATAATGATAAAGAAAAACAACACATATTATTTGGGAGTGATATTTATTTAATGCACTCTTTTATGTTCATCACTCAATATCAGGTGATTATTGGCCTTCCAATGCTGCTTCGGCAGCATT
Organism: Zaprionus inermis; assembly: GCA_018151445.1. Classification (NCBI taxonomy): domain Eukaryota; kingdom Metazoa; phylum Arthropoda; class Insecta; order Diptera; family Drosophilidae; genus Zaprionus; species Zaprionus inermis. The sequence continues at coordinate 4,528,404 of JAECXD010001696.1, forward strand.
CGAGTTCGAGTTGGAGTCGCCCTCTTGAGCAACGCTCAAAATCAAGTATACCAAGAATGCCCAAAGATACTTCATTTTATTTTATGATGAATCTATCGGGCAAAAAGACCTATTTATACCGGTTTCATGGCGAAATGAATTGAGGCCGTGACCAATCAATATGTTTCAATTACCAAGCTAATAATTTATGTAACTATATATGTGACAAACACATACCTACATTACTTATATCCGTTGATGAAGCGATTAGTCCGCTGACGACATTACTTAAGTCGATCTTGATTCAAGGTCAAGGATCGTTCCATACTGCAGAGTACCTACGAAACCTTAAATCAATAGATACTCCCAACCTGAGATTAATTTGGCCATTTAAAATAACGAAAGATATAAAATTATAATGAAAATAAGCCGTAGGATCGTATGGAACATGAGAGATCCATATACTATATAATATATACTATATATTATAAATACGAACGGTCAGACAGACGATCATGCGAACATTTCTTTGGCCGTTGACATAAATCTATAATGTATGTATATACTTTGTGGGTCACAATTCGCCCATTACTTAGTTAGCCATCAGTTTTAAGCTTTGAGATATCGAATAATAAGTTAACTTTTAGAAAATTGGCATAAATAATTACGCGAACAACAAACAATTGAACAACGTTTTAAGACTATATTTTATTATCTCTAGCATAGGAACAATCAATGAAGATCTCACAAGAAGCTGAAGGGATATAAGCATGTCGAATCTTTTCTTCTTGTGTTTATTAGGGAGAAAGTAATTCTTATTATCGCAGAGATATTCCATTAAAAAGCTTTTCAATTAACTTTTAGATAAGAGAAATACAGAAAGAGTTTTCCAGGTGAAGATTGTTAGTATGTGACATTGAAACATTTATTTTTCCTTAAATCACAAAAAAACTGGTATTAGAAACCAATGAAATTAACATCCATAGCTGGTAAATTTCGTCCTTAAGCCAATATAAATATATCCATAAAATTGTCGGCCAATGCCCAAACGAAGAAATAATAATGGGGGATGTTGGGCTGATTTGCTCGTTTCGTAGATTTCCTATGTATAGCTTGCAGTTTAACCTTGAGTTAAGCCTTTCAATCTGTGTGTATTTTTTTTTTTTTTTTTTTGTTTTTTGTTTTTTTGTGGACGTAGAATGGACACAGCGAATGTCCATTAAATTATATGTTCCATTAAATTATATGGAGCGAAATCTGTCATCTAATCAAAATTTGCACACATTATAAGCTATGCGGAAGTGCCGTTCCATCAATTTTAACTAATACGTTTATTTGTGTTGAACATAATACAATTATTTGAATAAAAATCAATCACAAATAATATGCGTTGTTTATCTTTATTTTTATAACTTACTCATTGTCATAAGGATTTATCCAAAAGAAAGGAAGTGACTGGGAGACATAAATGTAAATGTACCGAATAATATGAGACAATGAGACATTTGTCATCTTATTATTTCAGAGGTAAGCCCGTAGGTGATACAGATCTAGAAATAACCGCACGGACATGAAGAATAAATAGACCTACTCCACGCTTTCCAAGTGACTAAATTCGCGATTTAGCTCAAAGGCAGCTGTGGGGGCGTGGAAGAAGTAAGGGGAGGTGGCATTAGGTAGGTTCATTTTTATTGGGCCCCCCTTGCTCCGTAGGCCGCGTGAGTGCAATAATATTTTTGCGCCGCTTCACAAACGATCAAAAAGCGCCTCTCTGCGGCCTGCTAACCGCGTATGCCGAATGGGGATCGAGGGAGGACTCCATGGGCGTGTGGGTGTGGATGGACGGGAACGGCCTATGGAGCTGTGTCCAGTAGCTAACGCGTCGACATGGCAGGTCAGATTGAGTGCGGTTAGAGTACGGCGTAGGGGGGAAATGGGGTTGGCAAGGGAATTTGCGACCCGGCGCCGTTTATAAGCAATTTCGCGAACAATGACTAAATTTTCTAGAAAAGCCGTGCGAGTATTTTTCTTTGTTAGTGCTGTTGTTGTTGCTGCTGTTGTCGCTCTTGCCGAATACGAATCCGAATGCAACGCACTGTGCTGAAAATTGGAAAACATGGCAACTCAATGGAGAAGAACATGGCTGTGCCTGGGCAATTGCACAGCGAGAAATTGCGAGTTAGAAGAGTTGACATAGAACTTTTATATGATTTAAAATTGTACTTTAGTTTAATTCAAAATCAAAGTGAAAACTACTTAAAGAAAATTAAATAAGCCCATAAACCTAACAAATTTGTATGTTATTTATACTTATTAAATACATATACGTTTCTGTTTCATTTTAAACTTTTTTTTTTTAAATGTAAATTGTTAACAAAAGTACATATATTTCGACTAAACTAAACTGAATAAAACACGAACTATTTATGCTTATTTACATACAAATTGAAAAACAACTTTTAGAGGTACATTATTGGATTAAAAATAATACTTTAGTTTAATTCAGCAAATCGAAGTGTAAACTTCGGAAAAAATATTAAGTAATTCCATAAACCTAACATAATTATATTTGATTTATATTTATTAAATTCGTACAGGTTTCTGTTTCATCTTAAACTTGTTTTAAATTTATTTAATCTTATTTCGATAAAACCAAAATAAACACGAACTATTTATGCTTAGCTATACAAACTTTCTCACAGTGTACGTGTGTGTATGAGAACGCGGCCATGGTGGAATCGCCATCAACATCGGCTTATCGTTCAACGTCAGAGGCCGGACATACGCAACCCTGGTGGACAGATGGCGGCACGGACGGAACGGAATGGAACGGAATGGGATGGAGAGCTGGACGCATTGGCGACCACGGCTTTTGTGGGAGCGCGGGCGTTTCTGTATTTTTAAGTCCACCACTAAATACAAACGAAAGCACTCAAGCACAAGTTGGTCACGATTGGAACGATTGGGAGCTGACCACGGGCCGCGCCGGACAAACTGGACAAGCGGGACAAGCGGGCTAACGTTACGGGTTAACGGGCAGCTTTTTGGGCCAGAATCAGGAGCAGACAGGAGCAGATGAGAAGCAAAGGCAATGCAAAAGCAAAATCGGCCTACTGTCGGCCCAAATGGAAGTTGGGATTTTGATTGCGAATCGAAATAGATTTTGTGGTATTTTCGAAAGCAGTGTGACTCAATGCGTCTGTGTCTATGTGATTGTGTGCGTGAGAGAGGGTGTGTGAGTGTGAGTGTGGGTGCGTACCCATGGGTGTGCGTGTGTGTGTTCATTTGTTACTTTGCTGCTGCATGCACAACATTGCGTATACGCGTTTTGTTCGTTTGTTGATTGATTGAGTCAAAGCGAGCGACGCAATAGTAAAAAGGAGAGAGAGAGAGAGATAGGAGGGAGAGAGAGGGAGAGCCAGGAGAAGTTGAGTGTGTGCACGGAGGCAGAGGAATAGAAAGAGGCCGCTTTTACACGCTCCATGCCTTCGTTTTGAAAACCTTTCGTTTATTTTGCAATTTGCATTGACGTCCCAGGCTCATCTCGCAGTTGTCCGTTGTTCCCCTTTGGGCCACCTACTTTACCCCTCATTGTTCTTCCCTCACATTCGTATTTCCATTTCTATGCGACGCTCAGTGCATTTTCTAACCAATAAAGCCGATTTTAGTTTGAATAGATGCAGTATATTTCACACAGTACAATATATATGTATATATATAGATTCTTTGATTCTGCCCTGAGTATTTCTATTTATTCTGCTACTATGCTATATCGCAAATTGAAAGATTCTATATTTTCTCTAGTACAACAAAACTGTTAATATATTACGTAAATCAGCTTATCGTAGAGCAGCTTATATATAAATTTTTTGGAAATTGTTTCTGAAAATTGTTTTTCTTATTTGTTACCATATATTTTAAATGATATTTTCTTTTGTTTTTATCTATACTCTATACCGGAGGAAAATTTATAGGAAATGCTTCAAAAAGTTTTCTAAATTTTCAAATATCAGAAAATAAGAAAGCTAGAATCATAGCTTATTTTTTGGCATATTTTTAAAAAAATATATTTTCCTTTCTATCTGCATATAATAATACAATATTTATAAAAATAAGAATGTAATAATATTTTACAGTTTACGTTGGCTTTCAAGACACATCTTATGTTTTCTTTCCGTGCAATTTTCTCTACAGTTTATCGCAAGCAAACTAAGGCAATTTGAGGCTTTTGGGTTGCTTCAAAAGTCTGTTTTCTATTTCAAAATCGGATAATTTATAGAGGCATTTGGAGACCTAAACCTTGGTACAGCTTGTAAATATAAAATCAGTCTGTTCTCAAGCATGTTTATTCCTGCAGTTCGGGTGAAATTGTTGCGAAAGTGAAACATGGAATGGTTTTAATTGCTAGACCCATACAGAGCACGCAGACTATACACAATGGATCGGTTTAGTTGTGTGAGGGTGTCTGCGAGTTTGCAGTGCTATGCTCTGCTGTTACCCCTCGCCAAATTGCCCTCACCCTCCCCCAACGCACTGCGCTGTGTCCCCGGCTCGGACCGTGCCTCGTTGTATGGCGGCTAATTTATTGGGATAATTGCCAAATGAGCAAATGGGGAGTTTTATTACACGAGCGGCCGAAATGATGAGCCAAGCAGAAAACTGGCCGGCAAGTTGGCAACTGTCCACGCTGGACGAGACACCCTCCTCCATCCTCCTACTGCGCTGCGCATCACCACCAGACGCACTGGCAGCCCAAGCATCCAGGGGGCACAGAGGCAGACGCCATGCGGCCAGTTGCCTGATTTGGGCCTGAGTATTTTTTAATTGTAATTGCCAAATTGGATTTGCGGCCAAATTACAGGGTATTGAAAAAGTAAGTGTTCCGAATGCTAAATCCAAATGGGGCTAAGTGACTGCTTGGCTGCCATTCAATTCAATTTGGATATTTTTCCTCATATGTTATGCAAAATTATTGACAGCACGCATTCGAAATACCTTCCCGTTATTCTTGCCGCGATGACGTGGCTTTTGGTGGGGGTAGAGGGGTAGAGGGGGATGGTTGCTCAACGAGTTGGAAAATACCCAGGGAGTTGGAGCTCACACCTGGCTGGGCATATGCAGATTCGCATACGCAAATCACTTGCGCACTCGCCAAAAAGCCCCCTGGGGGGGGCACGAATCCTTTAGTTTTCCTTTAGCGATTTTTCAAATAAACACGCAACACACACCCACACCCCCCACACACACACACGCACACGCGTTGTTCTTTTTTTGTTGAGTGTATTCTTTTTTGGCTTTGCCTGCGGCTTGAACAAGTTTCACGCAAAAGTATCCGATTTCCTCGAACTGAAACCGAAACCCAAATTCGTTTTGCAACAGTCTAAGCGAATTGATACAATTTTCTGCTCGTCGTTGTTACCCTGATTTGAGTTTATTGTCCCTGTCGTTTCGCACCGCTGATATGGCGACAATGCGTCGCCCCGCCCCGGCCCCTTCGGCACCATCGCTCTAACATCTGCGCGACAAGGGCAACTCCATCTCAAACCCCTCAGGGCACGCGTCAGCCAGCCTGCGCTAATGTTCCTCATTTCCCCTGTGCCAAAACTCACATGACTTTGACAGATTTTGTCAGAAATTTTTGCAAGATTTGCCTGATTAGTTTTACGCATTTTTTCAGCAAAGACTCTGTGGGGGAAATAGTACTACGCCGCTCGAAACAATCAGAAACGTGGACTTCAATAAGTTCTGTATTTATTGACCAATTTCATTGTTATTTTAAAGACACATGCACATGATAATTAACTAACCATATGTCAAATCAAACTGTTCTCCATCTAATGCATCGCATCTCAAATGATTTTAATAATTTGTGCCCAACGAGAAAACAAATTGTAATCGGTGCAAATCCATTTTCTTCCCTTACAATATATATATTATATAACTACACATGTGACATTTAACAACGTATTAACCTATTAGTTAAAATTGATGGAACGGCACTTCCGCATAGCTTAAAACGTGTGCAAATTTTAATTAGATGACAGATTTCGCTCCACATAATTTAATGGAACAAAACGTTCGCTTACATCAGAATTCAAAGGTGTAACTCAAGGTTAAACTGCAAGCTATACATCGGAAATCTAGAAACGAGCAAATCAGCTTAACATCCCCAATTATTATTTCTTCGTTTGAACATTGGCCGACAATTATATTTTATGAATATATTTGCATTGGCTTAAGCACGAAATTTACCAGCTATGGGTATTAATTTCATTGTAAATGTTTCAATGTCACACACTAACAATCTTCACCAAGAAAACTCTTTCTGTATTTCTCTTATCTAAAAGTTAATTGAAAAGCTAATGGAATATCTCTGCGGTAATAAGAAAAGATTCGATATGCGTATATCCAGCTTCTTGTGTGATCTTCGTTGATTGTTCCTATGCTAATCATTATTAAATACAGTCTTATATATTTAAGGAAGAGAGAGAAAGAAGAGAACAATAATAATAATAATAAATAATAATAACAAAGGTATTCGACACTTTTTATTTATGATTGATTTTTATTTTAGTCCTTGTATTATATATGGATTCCCCTGCCTTCATGGCAGTACCGTTCAATTAAGCAAGTACAATACCCAAACATATTTCATTTTATTTTCTGGATGATACTTTATTTATATCGGTTCAGAGAGGGTACAAGCTGTAATTGTAACATATCAATTTTTTCTTACTAATCCAACAAATTTTTATATTTATTTAATAATATTTCGACTCAAAGAAATTAAAATTACCGAAATTTAAAATTTAAATATAATTTAGATATAAATTAGATAATAATAAAATAAAATCTAAAATTATACTACGTATAAATTGATAAAACGGCATCTGCAATTCACGGCCTAATACAGTCTGGATTGAAGAAGTTTTTACTTGTTTGAATTCTTATTAAATGTTTTTTTAAATAAATGTGCATAATCATATCGCAAGTAAAAAATTTCTGTAAAAATTTAAAAACAAATTAATATCAGCTGAGACAACGATCCTATAATACCTAAAGATACTTCACACTTCGTTAAACTTGTTAGAAATTCTTTTGAAATGTAATTTGTTAAAATAATAAGTAAATTAAAATAACAGAAATTTCTTATTTATATATTTCGGCTTAGGAAGCAAAAAATAAAAATTTTAGTAAATAAATTTGTTACAATTAATCCAATTTACTATTATTAGCTACACTTAATTATTGAATGACCCATTTATAACTTGGTTTACTCGTGATCATATTGAAATCCTGTATGCCTTCAAGGAAGTTATAATAAATTCGTGATTGATATTTATTTACTGCTATTTGGGGGGATCACTCGTCTTGGAGAGCGGCTAGTGCAGGGTGACCCACTCCGCCAATTGGGAAAGCAGCGCACACAGCCAAATATAATGCATAGAGATACTTCATGTTGCGTTCTGTTGAAAACGTTATACATGCAGATCGATTTATATTCTGTTTTGAGGGACAATAAATTCAAAAATATAACTAATCAATTATTAACCTTAATTCAGTTTTTAAGGCTCTAACAACCTTATCCAATCAATACGAAAATCATGCAAGACACGCCGAATGCGACGAATATGTTCTTCACGATATTCCGTTTAGTAATTTGTTATTTCTGTAAGTGTATTTTCAAGCTTTTATATATATACATGTATATGCTTCTCTCAGAGAACAACTCGAATGCGCATTATTTAAAATGTAATCTGAACCGCAGTTGCACGTTAGCTGCATTTTCTTTTGCTTCATGACTTAATTAGGAAATTTTCTTGTTGGCGCCGGGCGGGAGACACAAAAGCAGCAGCAATCAATATCCAAGTGCTACGCCCAGGATTGTGCGTCATTATGACAATCTCAGACGCATTGGATTCGCCTTCGTGGCAGCTTCTTCGTGCTTCCTGCAGCTGCTGCTGCTCTTCCTTCCTTGCCTTGTGCACTCTTTTTGCCGTATTTCTCTCGCCTGCGTCTCATTCTCCCAATTTATTTGATTCAACGCGGCGGCGGGGAGAGCGCAGCGAAACTGTCGCGATGCAACAAAGTTGAGAAAAGTCTGCTCCTGTTGCCACTGCCAGCGTATTTGCCCCCTCCCCAGCCCAGCACTCGCCAAGTTTCTGCTTTCTGCTGCTACTACTACTGCTCGCTGGCCACGTATCTGCCCGTGCCATTCGTGCCAGTCATACGACTACGGGTAGCTCAATTTTTTTGCACGTTCCGTACTATTTTTTTATTCGTACTATTTTATTCCTTTTAATACCCTGTAACTGTGCTGGGCGAAGTAGAGTGTAGCCGCATTGCAAGACAATAGTAAGCGACACCTTGGAAATGTTAAGTTGCGCTCAAAAGCAGGCAACATATTTTTTAAATGGCATACAATGGAAATTTATTGTTTCGCTCAAAAGTAGGCAGCGTTTTCTTCATAAAATGTTGGCAGCGAATTGAAATTTGCGATTGCGCTCAAAAGTAGGCAATTTCTATGTTAAATTGCACAAAACGAGAATTTTTTGCTGCGCTCAAAAGTAGGCAGCTATTTCGCTGAAAAATGATACACGCACGTATATCAAATTAATTAAAGGCACCACTGGGTATCGTTTAGTCGCACACTCTCCATCATCTCGAATGAATTTCTTCTTTTTGTTTTCGCTTCTGATATTTTTTATTTCACAATTTTTATATTGCACATACATATTGGAAGTGTGCGTGTGTGTGTGTGTGTGTGTGTGTATTATATGTATTATTGCAGCGCGAACCAATAACGATTGACCGGGCAGCGCGCTTCAGCTTCGCCATTGGTTTGGCCACGTCCTCTTGCAGTCGCCTAAGCAGCAGATGCTGTCTGTGTGTGTGTGTGTGTGTGTGTGTGTGTGTGTGTGTGTGTGGGCTAACCGAATGGCTCGACCCGATTCACCTGTCGCCTTCTGCTTTGTATTGCGGTTATGATAGCAAAAGGTGCCAGCAAGTCGAGCCACAGCTTGCAAGAAGCCAAGCCCCACGAACTCGACTTTTCACTCTCCCCCTGCCCCCGCTCCATCACGCCAACTGCTGTCGAGGTCAGCGCAGAAACCATTTTTATACGATCCGCTTTGACTGCGCCAGCCATCCTGGCCAGGCAATATAATTTATTGAAGTTCTGGCATTTTTCAAAATGAAATTCTTTTTAACGATGATTGAACTACGTACGTGTGTAGCTCATGCTCCCTCCCACTCTCGCTATCGCTCTTTGTAGTACCATCTCTTTCGCGCTGTGTGGCTGCATTGTTCTGGCGTCTGGGCTGGGCTGCGGGGGGAGGGACAGAGAGGTACGGGCGGTACGGGTAGCGCACGTTTGGCCTGTCCATCGAACGCCATATTATTGGTCGATTGAAAAGTAAAACATTTTTTATTATCCGCACGTGTGCAGCCTCCCACAATCCCAACGGACCTTCCCCCCACGCCCCTCCCCTTACACAATGTGCCATTTTATGACTACAAAAGGCATACGTATGTACTGTGTGTATGTATGTAAGTAGGTATGTATGTGTGTGTATGTGCTTGCTGTAAGATACATAAGAGACGTAGCTGCTGCCAGGCGCATCGAATTGGGTGGCTTAGCTGGGTCGCTTGACCGCCAAGCGCCCCTCCGCACCCCATCCCGCTGCGCCACCTGTCGTTGTCCATAAAACTTTGGACTTAACTACCCTTAGGTGCGGCCGTAGCTAGGTGAGCTCATGGCTTTTATGACGCCCCCGCAGCCCCGGCTGACCCCCGCCGGCCGTGCGACCCACTTTGTGCGCTCCTTCATATTTGATAAGCAAGTTTTACTCTGCTGCCGCTGCTCGTATCTTCTGCCTGCTGCACGCCATCAATATACCTGCCTTCCTCTGCCTCACTCTCTGCCTCTGCCTCTCCCTCTCCCGTGCTCTCTTTCTTACGCACGCTCGCTCTTTCCCCATTGCTCGGCCCCACTCACGCGCGCTCTCTCTTTCTTTTGGTTATAAAAATATTTCATTCAATTTTTTATTTGTGCCGTGCGCTGGTTGCCTCTCACTCTGCCGCACGTCTGCTGTGGCGTGTGAGAACGAGTGAGAGAGTGTGTGTGATAGAGAGAGGGAGCGCAGCTTTGCCTTTGCTGTCTCGCTTGCACTCGTTCTCTCCGCTTTTATGTCCAGCGATTTATTTGCCCAGCCAGCAGACCACACGGTTTCTCATTTTTTTTTGCTGCTTCCATTCTTTTCCGTTCTTTCTCCACAGGTCGACGGAGCCATCGTCATCGTTTTCTACGCTTTCGTCCTGCTCGGAGCTTCATAATTTTTTCACTCCCTCTCTCTCACTTGCTCTCTCTCTATTTCTCTCTCTCTTTCTTTCTGCTTGCGTGGCACGTCTCAAGTCATCGAACATTGGTCAAGCCCGAGCGAACCAAGTTTCTTTTCTCTCTTCGCTCTGCGTGAGTTTGTTTGCACTTTTATAACAATGTTAGCGTATTGGGGAGCTGCCCGAATACTCAGCCCCCCCCTCACTTCCCTTCCTTTTTCTCATTTGTGTCCAATTTCTGCCTGGGGGTGGTGGTGGGGGGGGAGTGTGTTGCCTCTGCGGTTGCGTCTACAATATGATGTCATGTATTTTTATTGTACTTTGAATTACTTTATAAAATGCGGCCATGTGGTTATTTCTTGATTTTTATGTACATATAAACGCAACTATCCATAAATATCCAAAACGTTGTGTATGTAGCTGCATTATTGCATACTTTCGTGCGCTACAGATAAAGTAGCTCGCATTCTGCAAAAACATTGCCTACTTTTAGCTGCATGCTTTGTTAAATAATTTACATAGATTTCTGCAGTGAGAATACATTACAAAAATTATGTGAATTAAAAATAACTGTTTGTAATTTATTTAATTTATTTATGCACAAGTTGCATATCTTATTAAATATATTTAAATGCTGCTTTATCAATTCAACTCTCACGTGTTCTAAAATCCGTTGCTACTCTTCAGCTGCACTCAAAATGACCAGTGCTTGAGGACATTTTGTTTGCGCGTGACAGCTTTTATAAGGCTAACTCAATCAGCAACAAATAAACACGAAAAATCTTTTTTCTCTCCTTACTTTGTATATTTTAGTAAACTCTAGCATGTTATTAAATACACGTATCAACTTGCTAATGAATATATTAAATGTGTAGCATACTTTCACGAGCAAACAAAAAATGCCCCCTGCAAAGCAAACACACACACACATGCGCACCAGCTTGCATGTGTTGGCCATTTGGGGCTGGGCCAGTTTTAGGCAATTTATTTGAGCCATTAAAATTGTATGATAAACCGAGAGCCATTAATTGTGTTGCTTAATTTTCGTTTTAACGCATTTTATCAAGCAGAGAACTCGAATGGACTCGCAACTGAGAACTACGGATTACCTTGGCGTCCGTCTGTGCACGTATGTGTTTGTGCCTCTGTATGTGTGTGTGTGTGCTTGTGCCTGTGTTGGTGCGCATTTCGAATTACTTTTGCAGGTTCTCCGCCCTCCTGCAACAATGGATAAGGTTCAGTTCTTTCTAATGTGTTTTTATTTGTGGCAAATGCGCAAAAAATCAATGGACAGTCAAGGCACATGGGTGCTCGGGACTGTGTGGTGGCAGGGTGCGGCAGGGAGGGGGCGGTGCGAATGGGGGAGGGTACTGGGAACTGGGAGCTGGACACTGGACACTGGTCAGAACGACGCTGTCATAGACTGCGCATTGTTCGTAGCGGTAATTGCGCTGCCACAAATGATACATCCAGAGCGAGGGGCACTGCATGAGTTTTATTATCCTTGTAGCTAATGTTCAGAGCAAAGAATTAACTGATTATCAAGATACAATTAAGTAATTATTCAGTCTTTAAATACTGTTTATGACTTTCGCATGCTTTATAGCTTAAAGAAAATATTGTTTGTCTGTATACAGATACGTATATATATGTTATCTATGTATTGTCTGTGATTTTGTAGATTTTAATGTTACTAAAATTATATATTGAAAATAAACCTTGATTCTGGTTAAATGTAGCTTAGATATAATTCTTTTCACTTTTCCATTCATAAAATTCAAATATAATTTATATATGTATTTTTGAAATATTATTTACAATTCTAGAAAATAGGCAATACAGTTAATTTACGAAGTATAGTTTAGATCTTATCAATGATATTGAATTTTCCCATTTGTCTAATATATTTGTTTTATTTATGTAATTTATTTATTCCATATAATTGAAATATATCGTTTTAGTTTTAATATTACTAAAAAATGTCGATATTTTCTAGATCTATTAAAGTAATACAAAAATATATACATAATAAATATTAGTATAATAGTTGCATTACATGTTTTAGGTATATTTTCAAAGATTCTAATAATTTTTAACAATTAAATAAAGTAAGCCGACAATTTTTCTGCCGTCCCTCGCATCTAATAAGGTTGAAGGCGGCGTCGACACAGCTATCTAACATAAATTGAATTTCATAAAGGATACTTTTCTGACCATTATGTATTTACACGAGCACACACAGACGCCCACTAACACACACACGCACACTAACACACACACGCACACTCGTGCAGTTATAATGTGGCATTTGGCCAAGGCGGGACAAAACGTTCAGCACATAAGCAGCTGCGCGGGGCTAAGGCGCTGTCTGTATGTGTGTGTGAGTGAGCGTTTGTGTGTGGGTGAGTATGTGTGGGTGTGCGCCTTCAGAGCGCTCATATCTTAACATCCTGCGTTTACGTTTCATATGACTTTATATAACTTACATATATAGCTAAAATATATGTGTATGTTTATATATAAATATGTGTGCTTGTGTGTGGGTGAGTGTGCACGTGCGTTTAACATTAGGCGGGGGTGGGGCAGAGTTCTCTGAGTATGTGTGTGTGTGTGTGTGCAGGGTATTAAAGTAGGTTGGCCGGGTGGCATGGGTTATACACACAATACGCGTACGCGCACTCGTATATGATTTTTATTGTTATTGTTTTGTCCCTCTTTTTATATAAATGTGTATGTGTGTGTATCTTATACGTGTGTGTGTGTGAGTGTATTTACTTTGAGGAAAATCGAAGAAAACAATGACGGGCGCGACACACAGTTAGATAGATAGACAGACAGAGAGACACATCGATAGACAGACATACAAGCCGACAGACAGATTAATAGACAGACAGAGAGACAGACAGACAGAGAGACAAACAGACAGAGAGCCAGACAGACAGAAAGACAGACAGACAGAGAGACAAACAGACTGAGAGACAGGCAGACAGACATAGAGATAGGCAGACAGAGAGACTGGCAGCCAGAGAGAAAGGCAGACAGACAGACGGATAGTCAGAGAGACAGACAGACAGAGAGACAGACGGATCACCGACAGATCGATAGACATATAAACCGGCATACATACAGATATATAGATGCAGATATGGACAGACAGGCAGAGCAACATACGGACAGACAAGCTGGCAGGCAGACAGACAGAGGGACAGAACGATAGAGAGTTAAGCCGGCAGACTGGCAGGCCGCGTGAGAGACAGATCGCCCTACAGAGAGACATACAGACAAGCATACTGACCGATCGACAGACAGACCGACCGACAGACAGACAAACCGATAGGCAGTCAGACAGACCGACATACAGATCGAGAGACAGAGAGTCAGTGGGGGAGCAGACAAAAATAACGAAGTCGGAACGGAAATCGTTGCTCAAATGAGCTCACCCGCTTTCCTAGCCCTTCCTGCACTTTTCTAACCACCCACACACTCATGCTGCATGTGTATACGGTTATAATTGGGTGGCATTTGCTGTGTGTGTGTGGCAAGGGTGCTGCTAAGGGTGGCGCGTACAGCTCGGCGTCGCATTTCACCCCCCAAAGCGCGTCGCATTTTTCTTTGCCCTTTGTTGATTTAAGCGCCCCCGCAGCGAGTACAAGTGTGAGTGTGTGTGTGTGTCTCTGTATGTGCGCTGTGTTGGTATTAGTGTTTAAGGGCTGCTCCTGCCAGCCGTCGACTCCTTCCTGAGCCGGCAACAACTGCCAGCGATTTCCTTGTGTTTGTGGTTGTAATTTCGATGCCAGCAACAACAACAACGCGCACGCACACACACAGGGTTACTGCCGCGGCCCGGCTATATAGGCAACGTTATGGATTATGATATACATAACTTGATGTAATAAGCAAGCTCGCCACTTCCGACTGGGTCTGCTTGGCTGCTCGATTCGCATTGGCCCAATTTCTGACGCAGACGCGTTTTGATCAACTTTCCACACCCTCACTCCCCCTGAGATTTTCATAATTTTTGTGGTTACTTTCATAATTCCGCTTATGAAAATGGGGCGTGCCAGGCGACGTGCAAAATGGCGACGTGCGTTGCGTATGCGCAATATATTTGTCGAAGCAGATTGGGAATCCGCTTACTTTCAGTAGGTGAAAAGTGGAATAACCGAATTTGGAAAAATGTTTCCTGTATTCCATACAAGTTTGTTTCGACTTTCGGATGCCACGCCTACACAAATCGCAAACAATACTCAACCATAGACGGTTACGGATCCCCATAAATCATATCTTAGATATATAGGCCATTTGCAGAATCGTTTTCCACTTGCAACCCTGATAGAGTACAGCATGTGGTAAATAAAAAAGTTATAATAAATATATAAACTATATGGATTTTGATTTGCTTGATGGATCTTTATTCAATAAAAATCATTATGGAACTGTTACACAATGAATATTGGGTGATCATCCCTTTGTTAATTCGGACTTGGAAGGCGATTCGGAGATAGAGGCGCCAACGACCAACAATGTTATAAATGCTGCAAGTATCTTCATTTTGTTTCTGACTAAACTGTCTACAGATCTGTCTATTTATATCCGTTTTAAAGGAGAAATGAATTGCAATTGTAACCAATCAATATTTCACACTTACTTAACCAATCAATTCGTTACTCTTTATACAGTTTCTTATGCAACTAGCGCAGCAAACGATACGACAAATTCATAACTCGCGCCCAACCGATGTTAATCGGATTATACATACATACATATTCCATGTAAGAAATTGATTAATAACGGAACGATAAAGACAAAAAAAAAGTTTACGTGTACTTTATCGAGTATACTTATACTAAAATAGGGTCAATTACCTACCCGATCTGAACTTTTTGATTCCTTTATACATTATATATACATTCTGTAAACAGATCTTGTTCATTTAACCTTCTGTAAAGTAGTTATAATTAATTTATATTTCGGAATATGATTAGTTAGCCATCAGATAAACATATTGTTCGGGTTGCAAACCGAAGAGAGAAACAGATTTTGAAAATCAAGGTAGGATATCTTCGCGTCGAGCCTGCATGCCTGTGCACTTGTCTTTTGTTTACGCTTTGCGTTGTGCTCTCTCTTTGCTACCTATTCTTCTATTGTTGTTTGTTCGCTTTGAACTGGACATTGCTTTCGCACGTTGCACGCCACACGGGCTGGGTGGTGGTGGGGGGGTGGTGGTGGTGGTGTATCTGTGTGTGTGTGCGCGCGTATTTTTCTTTTCATTTGATGAGACATCCGGTAGTTTTTCAGCATTTTCTACAAAAAGTAGATTTATTATACGCGGCACTCAGAGAGACTTAGAGCGAGACAGCAAGGGAGAGAAGGAAGAGACTGAGAGAGGTAAAAGGAATTCGTATATATGTATGTTTGTAGGGGAGTTAAAAAGTTTTCTACGTGCCGCACACACACACACACATACACACGCGTATACTTACAGACAAATCGAACAGACACACACAGGCGTGCGGTACATACAGGTGTGTATTATTATATATAAACCTGCTGCTCTACCCTGACCCAAGATTGCAAAAAGCTGTTGCATACTTTTAGGTTCGTCCAAGAAAACTTCAGTCTGCGCTGTAAATCGATAAGGCGCGTAAAAAATACCTAAAATCTACAGCTAAATAATTATGCTATTTTTTAAAAATGTTTTTTCTTGGCTTTAGGCAAAAACTGAATGAGAATTGTTGCAAGCGCCACAAATAAATCATTCATTCTTTTGGGTTCTAGCTCACACACACACACACATATATGCATTTCATACATATGTATGCGAGTGTGTGAGTGGCTCCAGAAAAGGGCAGCGCACCGCAGCGCTTACAGGTGAGTGGAAATATTTTTTATTCGATTTTCATTTGCCCGCAACGCCCTGTCTTTGCCCCCTTCTTTTCCAGTTTTCCTCTCTTTCGTTTCACTATTTTTTTTCACCACATATTTGCTGCGAAAGGCGGAGCACAAGGCGAGAGTGTTGCAAAAACAAATTCGCCGCAAACTAAATGGGTTTGTGGTGCTTGATAGCGATGTCCAACGTCCACCCCGCCGCCCACTGACCAAGGTGAGAATGAGAAACGCGACGAAATAAACGTAGAAGTAAATGAGAAAAGAAAATAAAAAGCGCGCGGAGCGAGGAGCAAAATTAATTTTATCCTTTCCATTTCCAGTGCAATGTTGCTTCGCGCTCTCTCTCTCTGCCTGTCTGTGTATGTGTTAGAGAGAGAGCCATTTTTGCCTCATACTTATGTGTGGCTACTTCGGTCTGCTCTTCTCTCTACTCTCTTACCTACACTATTCGCCCCATTCTTTGTTGCCTTTTGCATTATTTCAACGTGTATTTCTCTCTCCCATTTTTTGCTTAGTTTTTTTTTTCTTCTACCTTCTGCTATGAATCTTGAGGTTGAGCACACGACTGGACGCCATTTTTTATTTTTTTGCACCTCTGGAACGTTCATCCGACAGACTTCGCTTATTTTTCAATACTGTCAGTTCTCTCTTTATCTCTCTCTCTCACACACTCCTCAGCTTTGGTCGGTCAAGTCGCTGGGGAATGGACATCAGTCCAGGCTCAGATTGCAAAGGGTGAAAGAGGATGGGGGGACGGCGTGGAGGGAGCGAGAGAAGGGGCAGCGAAGCTAAAAGCTTCGGGTTGGCATATAAGTTTTATCTGCGAAATAATTTATAGAAATGGACAGTGCTAAAAGGGTTTTTCCATCAGTACTATTTCATTTCAAATATTGCGAAAATTCAATAAGCATGGAGGGAAGGTTCTTTTGATCAAACAGAGATGGTTTTGCAAAGTTAATAAATATCGATTTTTTGTAATTTGAAATCTTAAAACTAAGTTTAGTCATATTTTTGACCAAACTCGATTCGGAAGACCTCTACTGTAAATATCGAAAAGAGAACAAATTGTTTTGGTATAATTTAGTTGTTTTATAATATCTATAACTATTGTAACTTAACTTTAAAAATGAATTGGATGAGCCACTGCAATTTTCTTCAGTTATCTCAACTTGTTAAAAAGACTACGTATGATTAACGTTTATATTGTTATGAGTTGAGTTCCGCTACAATATAAACTAAATTAAAATTTAAAATAAAAAAATATATATTCACGTATAAGACAAGTCTTAAGGCTTATTTTAGTTAAATATATTTAACTAATATATAATGTAATGTAATGTAGAGTGCCTACGATATAGATTGCATTTCCTGATATATTATATTTCATGCAAAATGCGATTCGGTACACCTATTACTTAAGGAAAATCAGTTTCATGGTTAATCATTGGAAGAACCTGCTATTATTCAATATTAATCAATATTTCACACTTAACATATTTTCATCCACGGGATCGCATATAGCCAAGCATGTATGCTAGATTTCATTTTGTATTCCCATATAAAATATTCAATATATATGTATTATGTTTTGTGGAGAAACAAATTCTATAGTTTGCTCTATACTGAAATTTATTATTAAACAACTTAATTAAAATTTCTTTACTCGAATGCAAATGGATCCACTTGGCCGACAGACAGATTATGTATTTTCTTACCCGAGTACCGTGAATACCTTGGCGGGCTATAGAAATTTATTTCATCAGCTGAGCAATTAAATTATGCTTCACTGGGAACCCTTTGTAATTGTCAATGTGCGCCACAAGGTGCTGTCAACTCAGTCAACATTTTCCACGACATTTTCCGGCGCAAAAGTTTTCGAGTCTTGTGTCTTCATTTGTTTGACTGTCAGCCCGCCACGTTCCAGTCATTAATCCGCCCATTCTACGGCCGTTCTAAGCCCGTTTCAATGCGGGGCAAGGGCAAATACAAGGGGTTTTGGCCGCGTGCAAAAGGTATAAAATTATGTGCACAATGTTAAAATTTTAATTTCAAATTTGAGCGTTCGTTTTGCCTGTCTATTTTTGTCGACTTAACTCGAGTTTGTTCATTTCCATGCCAGCATTTTCTTAATTTCCCGCCACTTTTTCCATTTGCCTGAGCGTGTCTCATTCGGGAAACCGCTCGCTTTGCGCTTCGTCGCCATTTGACGCCTGCCACTTGTGAGTCCTTTGCCGAATGTTGAGCTGAGCACCCGCCCAATCCTTCCACCCGGCCATAACACTTGCCAGACGTCTTATCCTTATCGCGACTGAGACATCTAGCAGAGGGCAATGTTGAAGACGGGACAGACGGGGGCAGGGGTTGGCTCTGGCAGGCAGGCAGGCAGGCAGGCATTTTTTGGCAAATGCCAAAATTACATCAAAAAGTGTCAGAGGAATGTGAGGGACAGACAGACGGACAGACGGACGGACGGACAGACGGCGCCTCAGAGACAGACCGAGTGAAGAGCGAAGATGGAGACGATGAACAACGATGGTATTAGGCAAATAAATGGAATGCCTGAGCGAGTCCGCCGTTCACAAGTTGTGTGCATAAATGTCTAGATTCCGTTTAATTGCCGGGATATCTAGCATCTAGATTGGGGTTTGCTACTATCTTTATAATGACTTTCAAGTGTCAAAGGTGATGCCGACGGAGTAGGCATAATTTATAATTTAATTGAAATCAAATTGCTTTAGCACAACTGAGAAAAAAGGTCGAACCAACCTTGAGCCTAGAATTGTCGGGGGAAATAGCGTGTGGCGAATAAATCTTTACCATGGAATTCAATATGCGTTTGATAAGTGCTCATAGACCTCAGAATACCTTTGCCTACTCCATCTCCCGAATGCGAATGCCTGCCATAAACCCAACTATGAAATGGCAAAATCCGCCAGAGTAGCAGGAAAGGGCGGGGAAAAAATGGAAACAGAACTTTCGCCATGTCCCAACAAAATCAATTTAATTTTTACTCATGTTCCATTCGGCCAGCTGCTCTGCCCGGAGCTGCGAAATTTCACTTAAGTCACTTTGAACTTTCCCCCAAGATGGTGGAATAAAGTTAGTCGAGTGTCTAGAGTCGAGTACAGTCCAGTCCGGTCGTGTCATCGACTAGTTTTTGGCTACTCGGTGCCCTGGGGAGTGGCCATTAGAGGCTGTATTTACATTTTGTCCATCCATGTGATGTGGCGACATTACAAGAACTGCGACCCAACATTCTCACCACCATCACCTCAATCGAACCCTGCTAGTTACTTTGCTCTATGTTTTTCTAAGAAGTTACCATGCATTTTTTATGGAGTTTTGTTTGTAATGGCGAACGAAGGGAACAGGCAGAACTTTACCTTATCTAGAACTTCCCTTGGCGTAACAGACCAATTTTTTGCGACTCAGCTAAGTTTGTTGGACACGGAGTAGATCTTCAAGCCGGAATTCATTAAAAATTTAATCTACAAACTGGCATAGAAGCTTTACAGTGCAATTTTTCAAATCAGTCGGCTGGAAAATGGTTTCCATATGGTATAGCAGAAGTAGCTTGTTTCTAGCCAGAATACGCTAGTAAAAGTGGGGAATACAACGAAATAGATTTATATGTTCTGAGCTTAGGAATGTATTATCATCATCTGCGATCTTACAAAGTGTATATTATTGATTAGTTTCAACAGCCGAGTCGATACTGCAATTTCCGTCTGCTCGTCTGTTTCAAAGACTGCCTTTCCGTATGTTTGACTATATTATAGCCTAGATCTCAGAGTGTATAAGAGATAGGGCTATCAAATTTGGCGAGATGTCTTATTTTTGCACGCAGAATTTAAGAATTTAAGCAGGTCTCATCCACGTAGTTTTAAAAAAATCGAATTGCATGCGGAATATTAAAGCAATAGGCAAGCCCGCAAAGTATGCAACATAAAATAAGTGTAAAATATTTAATTATATCAAGTCAGTTTCAGATTGTTTTTAATTTCAGCCAGTGAGTTTTGTAAGCTATATTCTCAATAAAGACTTTAGAGAATGCGAAAATCAGTACCGACTCGTTGCGGACCGAGATGGTACGATACACTTGTTGTGTGTGGAACATGGAATGAAATTGGAAAAAGCCCACCCGAACAAGGCAATTGATTTTCCTGTTGCTCGGCTCTCTTACATGACATGACAAAAGCTTGACTTGACCATTCGACCGTTAGTCATATCTGGCCGAGCCCGAGCCACCTGCAGAGCCCAAGCTGTCCACCTACCTACCTATCTGTCTGCCTGTCTGTCTGTCTGTCTGTCTGCTTGTCTGTTTGTCTGTCTGCTTGTCTCCCCCGTCCCTGTCTGCTTGTTGTTTGTTTGTGCTGCAGTCTTGTCACAGACCGAGTGTGGAACCGAACGAGGTTGCTTCTCGACGACAACCCTCGGCAGGTGCAACATCATCTTCCTCTTCTTGCTCAGCTCGTGCTCGTCCAGTGTTAAACAAAGAGAAATATTTATGTGTTGACCAGTTCCGAATACATACACGCCGGCGGGCCTGCACAGCGCTGCCCCATGCAAAGCCAAAAATTTCAAATTCAAATCCAATTCGAAATCAAAGTCGAGTAGCCACCACTTTATGATGAAAAATGTCCAAGATTCCAACTGGGGAGCATCCTTTGGCATTGGTTAGGCATCTCTGGGTCTATGTACACACACACAGACACACATATGCGAAGTGGCCAGAGTGTGTGTGTGTGTGTGTGTGCAGACATACACATGTTGACCTTTTTTGCTCGCACATCGAAAGGGTCAGTCCGAGACAGGTCGACTTGAGTTCTGCATTAATATTTAATATTACGAATTGCTGATTGAAGCATTTAGAATTTTCTATGGCCGACAGCAACAACAACAATTTGTTCATTTTACTGCTGTTTGTCCATGTCTTGTTGCCCCCGTCCTCCTCACCACTCGCACACGTTCATGTCCCAATTCGCCAGTTACATCGGACTTTGATTTTATTTGTTTATTGAAAATTGTATTGCGAATAATTTAGTAGCCTTTTTCGAGGCACACGAGAAAAACTACAAGAAAAATGTACACACAAACAGGATTGTCTAACATTTGATTATGTTAGCTGGAAATGGGGAAAATAATACCATATTATTTTCCGCATTTCCAGTATTGCTTAATTGAAGAAAAAAAATATAATATCAGTTGCATAATATTTGCAATTTGAACTTGATAATTTTGTTGACATTTGGTCTGCTCCCTTTAAAAAATCCAAAACAACTGGGACATATATCCTATGTTGTACTTAGAACTTATCGATTTTTTTTTTAATTTTCCGCTTGCCATTCGAACTACGGAAATGTGAATATGCGGGAAAGTGCTTTGCTTTTTTTCCGTTAGCACTGGCTGTTTTTGAAGGCTGCGGAAAATTGTATTTTGGTTTATTCTAATTACATTTTATTGAGCGATAATTTTGAAATTTGTTGCTTAATTGACATTTAAAGATATTATAATTTTAGTTTTTTTTTTACGCTTTTTATAATACATTCTTTAGATTTATTCCGCTTATTTTTTTGGAAATGTTTGTTCATCCGTCGAAAACAGCTCTTTTTTCCCAAAAGTGGGCAGCACTGATGCGGGAATGCAGGAATCCGGGAGCACGAAAATAAAGTAGCGTAATTATCGTCGACTAATTCGTATAGAAGGGCCTCAGACCACAAATTTGGATTAGCTACGCCAAATGTCGAACAAAGGAGCGCAAATGCTGCTGCATGTTTATGGAAATGCAAATGGAGAATTGTGGAAATGGAAATGGCTGCAAATAGAAATTGCAACCGGCAACCCAATACCCACCCAATTGTGTTGCAATTGCAGTTGTAGTTTATTTTTCGGCGGTTGGAATGTTTGTGGGTTGTGCTCTATCAGGGATAACTGGACTCAACCGAAAATTAAAGCCATTCAAACAGCAATATATAGCAGTTTGAAGGATTCTTAGCCGTGTTAGAAATCCCGAAAA
Source organism: Zaprionus inermis (assembly GCA_018151445.1). Taxonomy (NCBI): domain Eukaryota; kingdom Metazoa; phylum Arthropoda; class Insecta; order Diptera; family Drosophilidae; genus Zaprionus; species Zaprionus inermis. The sequence goes on from JAECXD010001696.1 coordinate 4,550,626, forward strand.
ATCTAACATACATAAGATATTTAAAAATAATAATTTTAATATTAAAACAACTTTCTCTTTCAAATTCTATGAATTATATGCCCTTTGACAGTTGAAAGTACTTTAAAAAAATTAGTTAGGTTGTACTCCTTATTTGATTTTTTTTATTTAATCAATTATGCTTTATTATAATTTTATTTTATTTGTCTGCCACATTGCTGGGTCGTGCCCAATAGCTGTCTACGGTGCCGAGCGCAGCACCCAAGATCACAAATATTACCCACGATAACTGCATTTTTTTTTAGCTAAACCTTAAGTACTTTAGACGGACAATTTATACCCCTTCAAGTAGAAGAGATTTGAGGTTGTCTTCAAATGGATTTGCTTCACAACATCGTATAACCATGTTAAAACCAATTAATGAATTTCATTCGTCACGTTTAATTTACATAAGTCGAGTGATGTATGTAATTGACAGATTCGTTCATCTTTCGATCTACAATTATGTGAATCGAATCCATCAAAGCCAGCTTTTTAAAAGCATTAACAAAATGAGAAAGTAAAACAATTAACAATCTGTTAAATCTTTAGCTTTTCTTTTGTTTTCAGTGTAGCTAACTTTTCGAGCTATTTGTGAAATTTGATTAAGAACATTCCATGGTATAGAGGAACCATTGTGGCACAAAATTTTTATACCCTTTTTGACCATTTTCAATGATCGCAGGGAGAGAAAATTCCAGATATTGTAGATACTACCATTATAATTATATGTATATGTAAAGATGTTGCCCATTTTCTTCAGTTTTCTGCTTATTAGCCTTACGAGCAGCACATTATTCCGCTCACCTTCGTTCTAGAGTCAAGCCAAATGGAAATTCGTTTCATTACGTATACGCCACGAGGTTAACCGAAGCGCTGTCGATTAATGTTGCGCCTGGCATTTTCGTGATTGAACGTTTAATGCGCATCGATTAAATATATTTTAATTTGACAGGCGAGCTCGACGGGTCTTTTGGGCCATGGCATGCTTCCATAATTGGCCCTACGTGCGCTGGAACATAGTGAGAGAGAGAGAGAGAGAGACAGAGCGGGAGAGGTAGACTGACTGCTGTCAGGAAGCTGAAACGAAGCAACGTGCGTTATTTTTTCATTTGTTAGCTTCCGGCCTGGGCCTGTCCGGGCGCGCAGCATACACTCGTAATTCCAGGGACCCGGGGGCTGCCTGACGTTATTTTAATAACGTGTGCATGCTGCGCATTTAGGATAACATCTGAATTTATGTAACGGCGCACAAACAAAGATGGCAGGCACGTTGCAAACTGGGACGTGGACGTGGAGCAGGCACACACACACACTCGCACGGAAAGAGACGGGCGACAATGGTGATGTCCTGGGGTTGCTGTCCGGGGCCAACGTAGCGCCCCAAACTGTAAGATTCAAATGAAAACTGATGCGGATTAGTATTTAAAATAATGTCCTGCAGGGATATAATTTTTTTGTTTTCTCCTACCTCCGGCGCATTTCTGTCGCAGTCACTTGCCGTTATTTTCTTCTTGTTGCTCCGTTTTGTCTTTTTTTTTTCTTCTCATTCTTACTGTTTTCTTCGCACTTTATTTATTTATTTTGCATTTCTTTTCCGTTGTTGTTGTGCTTTCCTCATTGTCGCGTTGTTTTAATTCCTTCACTCTGCTGGGGAATGTTTCATAAAATTTATATTTGCAGATACGCCCGAGGGGGAGCCCTGGACATTTTTATTACAAGACAATTTACATATTTTCCTTGTAAAAATTCCACCCGAAGACGCTGAATTGTCATATGAATGTGGCCCCACATCCCCCCATCTGCCCCCTTGCTTCTTGTTTGGAAATTAATGGTAATTTTTCCTCCACTTAGTTTGTCTCAATCGCAACTTCCCCAGTGCAAACTCGAGGCTGACACCGTGCCCGCTGCCAGTGGAAAATGTTAATAATAGAAAAACAAAGTTCAATCGAAAAATAATAAAAACACATTGAAACCTGTCGACAGTCCGGGCCGGGCCGCTCTCTCTCTCTCTCTCTCTTTCTCTCTCTCTTTCTGCTCTCTGCCCTATACCTGGTAAACGGACTCGGCGCTCGGCTCATTACGTATTCCCCGAGCAAATTCCATTAATTATCGTTATGTCCTTTTGATGGGTGATTGGGAATGTTTCCTGCTGTTCGCTAAGCGCTCGAATGTCGGAACTTTGCTATTAATACAATTTGCATGGGATTTTCCTTTTCGTTTTGAGCTGCTTTCGTTCTTTTTAATTAATTAGGCTTGCCATAAGAATCAATGGACAACATGCAGACTAATTTAGGCATACACGAGTAGCTAATGCGTAAATAGATTGACGTTTATATATAAGTTTGCAGTGTATAGATATGTTTATAAAAAACAGGAACTAATATTGCAAAACCTTTTTGTATCTAATATATAATCGTTGTCTTTCCTGAGTCAAGCATAGAGCAAAAGAACGCGGGGAATGCTTTCTAATTTATACACTGCACACATTTTAATTGTATATTTATACGTATATAAGTCTTTACGCTTAATCTCTTCGATGTACATACAGCAGACTGCCTGACAAATTTATTTTGTACACAATTTTGAAATTCCAAATTAAAATCCTTCAACAAAAGTTATTACAATTCATTTAAAACTCGTTGCACAACTTAGGCACATCATAATTAATCCCCCTCCACACACTCACACACACTCGCACACACATCCGCCCAGTGCGGTTGGGTGTTGTCTGGCTGTGTCATATAAATTCCATAATACGACGTAATTAAATTTGGCCCCAAACTAACGTCATGCAACGTACGACGTAAAGCTCTGCATAATTGAGCTGCGCATATGAGCAACAGACCGTACGTAGCGTGCCATGTTTTGGGGGTTGCCCTTTCGCCCTTTCGAGGTTCGAAGGGGGCGTGGACGTAGCCTTAACCGTATTCTCAAGTATATTAGAATGCTCTATGAAGTCATAAAGCAAGTGCGTAATTAAGCCCAGTGTACGAACACTTTCCCGACGCAGCTTTGTTTGGTATTTTCAAATGTAATTTATCACGGTTTGCTTGCCTTTTTCTCCCACTCCCACTCCCTTTTTCTTTTATTTTGTATTTTGCAAGGTTTTCTAAATTTTTATTGGTTATTATTTCCAGCGCGTCGCACGTCAGAGACTATTGTTAGGCAGGCGCAGAGGGGTATGGTGGTTCGGATATGGCAACCTTTTTTTTTCTCTCCTCAACTGTCCAATTCCCCTTTCCTTTCCGTCCCGGTTCCCGGAACTGACCATTGCCGTCGGGTCAGATCTCATTACGGAACGGCGACGACGACTGTCAGTTACACATGAAAATTGCACAACTTTTGTCTTATTACAGGAAAATTTACAGCGCAAATCTTCGGACAGCCCTAAGCCCCGCTCCGAGGCTGGCTTGTACATTTTTCTGTTTCCGTTCTGCTCCGTTTTGTTTTTTTGTGTATTTTTTTTCCCATTGCACGCTTCATTTTAATTTTGTACTTCGCTTTCGTCCTTCGCTTTATTCTAATTAAATTTTTTCTGGCCTCTCGTCGGAGTGCGACTTGGTTGCCAAACGGAAAACAAGGCAAATTTATTCTTTTGTAAAAACAAGAAAAATTACGCAAAATAAATAAATTTACATAAGCTGGCAGAGGGCACAGTGAAACAAGAACAAAAAAAGAAATGCTACATAACAATAAATAAAATTGCATTTTCGTTTTGTTTTTCACTTGCCGCTGCTGCCTTTCATTATTTTTTCTTGTGGCGCCTCTTTTTTTTGGGTTCACCTTGTAAATATTTTGCTTGCACCCAAGAAAAGGGTTTGAAATTGAGTTTGCCTGGTATTTGTTTGTTATTCGAAAGTAATTAAAATGAGTAAGCTCACAAGCAACATTTCGAGGGTACGCTGCAGTGTGCGGGAATGTTCCTTAAGATATTAAGGATTCAGACAGTTATAGATTATCAATTATTTTTCTTAATTAAGAATTACAAATAGTATAAACAATCTCAAATTATACGAATATCTGTACCTAGTTAGCGTGTTCGCTAAAGAAAGTAATTTGAACTAAATTGTATAGAAAATAAAATAAAAAATAATATAAATAAAATCCAGATTATCCGCGTTCCACATTCTTTAAAAACAGCCAGATCAGATGGGGAAAATGTGGAATTAGCAGCATTGGTTATGATAACGAATTATTATTAAAATTATTTCAATTATTATTAGTATTATTATATTTTATTTATTACATTTGTGGCTGATATTTTAATTAATATGCGAGTTAATAATCCACAAAGTTCTAACAGAAATTTGTAAGCAGATATATGATAATATTCAATGTACTCAAATTCTATTACTTAACTGTAAGCCTAAACGGGGTCAAGCCATCTTATTGCCATTTCTTTGAGTGCACTTGTAACTGGACGCTCGAAAGTATGCAACAGTTTGCAAAGACTTGAAACACTTGGAACCTGTACTCGGTTTCGGGCCTTGTGAACTCGGAGTGAGCGTGTGTGCGGGCGAGTGGCCAAGTCTAATATCAGTCGCATTCATGTGGTGGGTTAATTGAAATTTTTATTTGGTACTTTTCCAATTTAATTACTTGTACTGAAGTGCTCTAGAATCCTGCCCGCTGCCCGCTGCCGCGCTCTAATTCATTGTTCATGCCGTACTTGCGCTGGCCTCGTCTCGGCTACGGCTACGACTACGGCTAATGGACGAGAGAGATAAAAATGAAGGCACATTTCTAGTAAATTCAGCAATAAATGGCATAATGAAGGAATTAATGAACGGTCGAGGGGACGCTGCGACGTGGACAACTGCCGAGTAGCAACTGGCGAAACTTATGCAAATGCAAATGAAAATTAATTTAATCCCCGAGTACGAGTAAATTTTCCATTTTAATTTAATTACATGGACGCTGCCTACGTGAGCGACAGCTAACCAAAAAAAAAAAAAAAAAAAAAAGGAACAAAAAAAAAAACGGACACTTCTGAGTGGCCATTTTTGTGTATTTTTTTCGGCAACTACGACCCGCTTCAGCATCCACTTTTTCGGAGAGTTTTCTATTTGCTTTGCAGGACACGCCTCTCTCGCTAGAACTATGCGATGCGACGGGGCTCTGCGGCAAAGTGTTTTAAGCCAAGCTGGCAATTATTTTAAGCCATCTTGACTGTTTTTTCTGCAAATTATGAAGGTTCTCTCTACGAGTCGGGCAATTAGTTTGCTCAGCCGACTAAATACTCTATCTCTCTCTCTCTCTATCTCTTACTCTCTGTTTATAATTGTTCCTTATGAAATTAAAATGCAATTTTCGCTCATTTAATTTTACTCTCATTTACTGAATTCTCTTTTCGCGCTCCTGCTTTATTTAATTATCCATTCCGTGCCTACGAATGACACAAGCTCGTGCCTAATGGCAAGAATCCGGCAATCCGCAGCCCGATGAAGACTAACTCAAAGTCGAAATAACAAATTAATTAGCAAAAAGGCAATTACTCGGCCGCGTGATTCATTCGCATTGATGGCAGCATCCGCCAATTGAAATTTACTTGCTGGACATTTTTTCAGTCTATAAATATTATTTTTTTTTATTTTTTATATTCGCTCTAAATTTCTGTTATGCCCATTTAGAATATTCACAACTCTTCAGACACGTTCAAAAACTGTTTTACTATATAAACAGTTTTTTTCAGTCTTAAAGGAATTTTATTTTTTTTAATTTTATATTCTTTACATATATTTTTTGTATTTCATATTCGTTTGACATTTCTGTTATCCTCAATTAGAATTTCTACAACTCTTCAGACAAGCTCAAGATATTTTTAACTAAATATACATTTTTTTCTATAAAGCATATTATTTTGTTTTATATTATATTTCTGTTATGCTTGTAATTTGTAATTTGGGTAATTATATAAACTGTTTCTTATATATTTTTTTAGGTATTAAAAAATATATTTAGTTGCTGATTGGTTTACGTTTCTCTCCTGACTTGCTTCCATTTAACGTTATTTCGGTTTAATATAGCTTGCTATGCCATTTGACAATTGTGAACTAGATGGACATCCCAGGCTGTACATAAAATGTGTCGTAGAGTACAGTGCCGCCATACATACCATCATACCATATATTGTAATATCGCAGATGCCTGGCAGTTGTGAGACCCTCGTTAACCATGTTAACGGGCATGGAGTATGGCCATGGTCAGCTGGAAGGTGAGAACTGTCCACCTTCGAAACACAACTCAAGTACGTATACACACACACACACACACACACACACAGAGACATACCCACACCCAGCTAAATGAGTTGAAAATATGTTTATGCGATTTCCCTGCGACGGTCAACGAAACTCCATAACGCACTCACGTTTAGGTTTTCGCAACCCTTTTCCCTTATCTAATGTGAAAATGTGAATTTTTGCTCATCCAGTGGGGAGGGGGCGGGGAGTGCGGGGTGGTTGTGTGTAGGAAGGGGCTGTGGTTGGGGCAAGGGCGGATGGTCACACCAATTGCAAAGTGGCAGCGGCAACGTTATGTAAGAAAAATGCTAAATAAGCGCTTAATGCATAATCTGTTTGGGGCACGGGGGATGGGGAGGAGGGTGCTGGGGCTACAGGTCAGACTATACAACCCTTTTATAGCTGTCTCCAGGGGGGAGGTGGCGGGGCGCTTGTACAATGGACAGCGGCCGGGAAGGACTAAGGACAACGGGCAGACGGCGGGCAGATATGGACATAATGTATGACTGCCATTTTATATGCTCCTTTTGAAAAATGTGCTGACACTTCGAGGCCGAGGAGCAGCCATGGGCTATGGGGGGAGGTGAGGTCGGTTGGCTGACAGGAGGAGCTGCTGCTGCAGAATGATGGCGTTCGTGCGAAAGGGTTGACCCCAAGCGCAATTGACCACGTGTGTCCGAGTTGCCAGGCGTTTGTCGGGGGCGGAGCCACCGGTGTTGAGCGGGGGAAGAAGTGAGGGGGGGGCGTTCAAATCCTTTTATCATTTAAATGGCATATGGCAAAAGGCAGGTTTTATTTTTATAGTCTCTTCCTCCCGCTGTTACCTTCCCCTTTGCCACGCAAATTGCGGCAACAAGAACGGCACAAAACAAATCACACGAAATTTGTAAATGTCCCTTGCGGGTGGGGGATGGGCGAAGTCTCCCTGCGACTTCGTCTTCGCAGTCGATTTATTAATTTGCCTAGTATAATTTCTGCAAATCCTGCGACACGACCATGTCATGTGCCGCCAGGACAGACCGCCTTATCGCAGTGCTCGCTCCACAAGCGTAATCCGCCTCGACCCTGCACAGCAGGTGAAAGTGCAGACGGCTGCTTTAATGACAGAGCGAGGGCAGGCCGGGCGAGGGGCGGGCCAGGAGTACCCATACCCAATCCCAAGGGCCTCCTGCGGCGGCAATTTCTGGCGTCAATTTTCGTTTGTTCTACCCCCCCCCCACCGGGCACATCGATTGGCGGCCATGGCGAATTTTATACGTGTCCTGCCGGTCATGTGATTGATGGCCTCGACGTGATCCGGCGACAATATTTGACTAAAAGTATTATGGATTTTATTAAAAACTCGGACCCGGTATAAAGGGGTGGTTTTATTTTTATTTTAAATTGGAAACTAATGGAGATTTTGTCAAGTTAAAACTGAACTGGCAACAAAAGCGCAAACGAGTATCCTTCCTAAAAATTGCGAATATCATGCAGGGTGTGTAGAGAATCATGGAAAACATATATGCAGTTTTCTGGGAAATTAAATTGAAGAGCTTGGCTAGCTTATTTAGCGTAAAAAAATGCTAAAATTACAATATGTGATAATTAAAATAAAACAGCAAATTTTAAAATTTAAATTTGAAATAAATTGTATAGAAAATATTTGCAAAAAAAAAAAAACGTGGAAAATAAATATTAAAAAAGCCAAAAAGGTATATTAAAGTATTTATAATAGAAAGCGTAAAAAAAGCTAAAATTACAATATGTGATAATTAAAATAAAACAGCAAATTGGAAAATGATCGTTAAGAAATTTAATTCGAAATAAATTGTATAGAAAATATAAAAAATATATAAAAATAAAATATCCAGAAACCCCATTTACCGCAATTCTGCAATTTTTCCCGCAAAAACAGCCAGATTTGACGGGAAAAAAACAGAACTGCCAGCACTGAAGTCAACCGACTAATCATAAATCAAAATCTCCCGCCAAACAAGGCTCAAACTTTTGGCCAATCGCTCGACTGTGTTCCATGGCAAACCCTTCCAGGCTGCCAGGCTGCTCTGCCCCCGGCCAACTGGCATTTGTGCCCCGGCTAAGGAGACAAAAATATCAAAACAGATGCGCTAATATTGTACATTCTGCACCTTATCGCCGGCAATACCCTGACTAATGATGTGCCAACAAATTTAACGCAACCGGTTGAATCTTGACTTGGCTGCCCGTTCCGCATATCCGTTCGGCGCGCCGCACCCCTTTTTTTGCCGTGGAATGACAAAGCGTCTAATTCACTTAGCGCTTGCAGCGGGAGCTGGGGAAGAGGAGGCGCTTGCGACAAATTTGACAATGAAAATCATATGTCATCATTATTAACAGTGAAATGATTTCATTTTCCGGGACAATGCGCGCGCACATATGCCCGTGAAACTAAGCGGATAATTTCGAAATAATATCATAATCATAAGCAGGCATCTCTGTGTTATTTCAACCCTCGGCAGGATTGTAACCCCCTCCACCTGCGACGGGTCTCGAAAAGTCAACCTGCTGCCTGCGTTCGAAATTGCGCACTTGCCGAAGGTATGTAGCACCCCCCTCTCCGCTGCCTAGGGGTGGGACGACGCTTTAAAATCTCCACAATGAAACGGGAAATTATGGTAAGTGATGAAATGAAAATGGAAAATGAAAATATGTCAAAATATCCCTGTGTGCGTGCTTTAACCCTCGTGTGCGCTGGGCCCTTTTCGGTTTCTGTTTTTGCATATTAAATTAAAATAATGTAATTTTGAAACGCTTTTTGTGCCTCGACTTGTTGTTGTCGCCGTTGTTTACGTTGTACGGCAATAAATGGACCACTCGGCGCTGCGCAACATCCCCGAAAGAGTCGCAAATAAAACAAAGCAATCGGAAAATTATGCACTTGTTCCCCTCGACAGACCGCCCTGCCCTGCCCTGCCCTGCCCCGTTCGGAATGCTCTTAATAATCAGCAAAGTGTTGAGCTGCTGTTGAGGGTGCAATTCCGCCATTCTATTGGGGGCGTGGCACTGCCTTGGCCTTGCATATGGTGGAACGGGGAGGGGGCAAAGTAGATTTACATAAGCCGACATTATAGAGCGAGTATATTTTGGGATTCAATTTTTTATTTTTGCCAAATAAAAAAAGAAATGTTTGTCGTTTAATCCGCTGCCGCGATACGTTCAGGGATTTTCAGCTCGAATTGATTTCTATATGTTTTTATGGAAATCTTTTTTGATATTTAGTTTTTTTTATAGGTATGAAGTATTTCTTTGGAAAATATATTAATTAGACTAACACAACAAAAGAATTGATCGAGTTGTAAAAACCCGATCGGAAAATATAAATATGATCGTAGTTAGACCATGGAATTTAAGAAAATAAATAGTATATGAACTCTTCTAAAGCCTAAATGCAGCCCCAGATTAAAATTAGTTTTCAAAGCTTTTCTTTAGTTTTATTTCCCTGCACAATCGAACTCGCATATCAGTTACCCAGTTCATTATAAAGGTAGCCTAAGGTTAACTTCTCCCCCCTTCCAAATTCCTTGTAAAATATCCCGTTCATGCCATCTGCGATAGGTTTTTCATAAACAGAATATATAAGTATATTGAATTATCGCCAGTATCCGCCTTCAACGACGTGTTGGTCTCTCATTTGATTAACTTAAAGCCCAAATTATTCCATTAGAGCCATCAGGGCCTGCGGCCAGAACATAAGCTAGAAATCGGACCACTAACACGAAAGCCGCCCCCAGATGACGTCTACATTGAGGATGATGATGACGGTGGTGATGATGATGATGGAGTGGGAACGCTCAACTGCTGCACTTGTCGAAATTCCCAAATGTCTACTTTTTCAACACGCTTACGATTTTTAAGCCGCTTTTAATAAATTCGACACAAAATTGAATTTTCATAACGGTTTGTCCTCGCACTTGTCCTTTTGACACCACCGTTCCGCTGGCATCGTCTATGGCTTCCGTATGGTGTGAACATAATGGGGAGGGGGGGGGGAGGGGATGGGTGTTGAGCAAGGGCAACGAGCGACACTCACTTAAAAAGTGATTCATGGACAAAGTCACCCCCGACATCGGACGTTCAAGCAAGGGCATTCTCTTTCGGTTTCATCTGTTTGTTTATTTTCTTTCCTACACATTGGACAGAGCAAAGAAAATAAGCCCGTAAATCGGTAGATATATAGAGCGTTATAAACTTTGGACTCTATGATTTCAGACTTCCAAATAGATGTATTTATTGCTGTGCAATCGTTATACAAATACCTGAAGATATATTATAATAACATGCGCTACAATGCCTCTATATCACTTAATATTTCATACAATCTTACCTTACTTTCATGCTACATAAATATTTATCTAGCGCTTATTTCTTCTGTCTCTTTTTCCCCGCTTCTCTTCATACATATCCCAAGACAAACACCATCACAATTTGTCAAAACAAGTTCATCAACATGTTTTATTTTCATAAAGTACGAAACGGACGGATACACTCGTTCACCACCCAATCGACTCATAGTGAGTGCGAGTGCTAGTGTGAGTGTGAGTGTGAGTGAGTCGGTTCAGTGTTAAGTATTAACCTTTCACGCGCATATCCGCTTCCGTGGCGGTGCTTAATTCAGCCCCAAGGCCAAGACCGGGAAGTGAGCAGAGCAACCCTTATGCCTTATGCCTTATGCCCTATGGCAGGTTATAGCCAACTCAAAAAGCCGCAAATTTTGGGGTTAAATTCAATAATGACTCCCTGCCACGTCGCTTGATTCGATCAAACTGAAAGATTGCAATTTCTTTGAACTTTTGCAAACGAATTAAAGTATGGTTGGAAAAATACAAGAATATAGAATCTATTTCTAAGAAGCATGGGAAAATTTAGAAAATTCTTTTGCTTTTAAGAGGTATTAAAAAAAGAATATATTATATATAAATACAAGAATATAGAATCTATGTGTAAGAAGTATATGAAAATTTAAAAAAAATATTTTGCTTTTAAGAGGTATTTAAAAACGAAAATATTATATTTTTGATAAAAAAGTGCAGGAAATCTACATATATAACATAAGAACAAATATAACGATTTATTTGTTAAATTGTAGTTATGTTATTTAAAAATTAATCTTAATAACATTATTAATATTAATATTATTCTTGCCTTAACAATAGTATTGTACTAATATATCGCATCGGGTATATCGCTTTTTACGATTATTTAATGTAGCCTACAGAAGTTCCGATAGTTGTCTATAATCGAATAATTAGCTAAGAAAGAATAAAATTGATGGAATCATCAAATTAGAATTGTTCCGAATAAAAACAAGCTCGAAAAAGCGATTAAATAAAAAATGGAATAAACAGTTTGATATGTCACATTTCAGATGAATTTGAGATATTTATAGTATCCTATAAATTTAGGTATGAAATAAACAAAATATAATTGTAATTGTTAGTACACTATTAAGTAATACCAAGCATATCTCTATACTATCTTTAATTTTTAAAGTTAATTTCGATTTCTTCTTCACATCTTCACAAATAATCGCAGGCAGCAGAATCAGACGATGCATATTCGACGACTCCGACAATATTCAAATTGTGCATATCAAAATCATCAAACACAAACATCGAATGTCATCAATTTCTTAGTGTGAATTTCCATGGAATCGACCTGTGCGGCACGTCCTGCGAACGGGCCTATTGTTGTGTTACTGGGTCGGGTCTCGAGCAGTGGCGCAGGGAGGAGCAGGAATTAATGGCTGTGAGTGAGTGTAACGCTTATAATGATTTCGACCCCAATTTATCAAGCGATTTTCTTAAAAAAAAAAAATGAAACGAAACGAAAATGAAAATGAAAACGAGACGCGCTGCCAAAGTGAAAAGTCGCTGTGAAAAGCCACCCTCAAGAGCGGGACAAGTAAGACGAAAGTTTGGGGAAATTTACATACAAACATACATACAAACATCCGTACAGGATGGATATAAAGCACGAGTAATCAAACAATGATGATGCGCAAGAATTCACATTTTCAAAATGGATGGATGGGCAAATGAATGAATTATATGGAAATATGCGCCAACTTCTGGAACGGGGGCGTGCCAGTCATGAAGAGTAAAGGGGGGGAGGGAGTGTTGCGATGGAGTGTTGTATACTTGGCAATACTCCTCTGTAGCCATGTCAAAAAGTTTCTGACTTCGGGACTTGAGGCATGTTTGTTATCATTATCATTAGCCCCGGCGAGGCAGCACATTTTTCACAGTGTTTTTCCGACTGGGCGGGGCAGCGTGGGGCAAGTGGGGGAGTTGTAGAAGGGGCGTAGCCAGTGGATGTTGTGTTGTGCCTGGGTGCAAGGGCAGGACGAAACATGCCCGACCGAACGGCAGACATTCATGAATTATGGCTGTCAGTTTTTCTTAAGGTGCTCGGTGAGAGAGAGAGAGAGAGAGAGGGAGAGAGAGGGAGAGAGAGAGCGAGGCACTTTCATTAGCTTTAATTTTCTGGAAATATTTTTCAGCCCACTCTACGGTTTCCTTTTGAGTTTTTCTTTACCGTCTATTCGGCTGCGACTGTGTCCGGGGGCTCAGGCGGGTTTCGGTCTGGTGTTTGTGTTTTTTTCCCTTGAACGCGTCCTAAGTTCTTTTTAATTCGGTTTACAGATTATTAGCTGCTCATCGCTTAATGCAAATTTGATTAGGAAACTCGTCGAGGTGTTTGCCCTGGCATTCCAGTCTTGTGCGAAAAGCAACATGGATAAGGCAAGTGCGAGAATTTGTAAATAAATTTGATTGAATGCAGTGAGAAGAAACTAAAAATAATAATAGAAAGTACAGATAATTGATAGTATTTGATATGAGAAATAATACTATTTAAGCCTTGCTTAAGTTTTCAGAATGTGGTAAGTTTTGATTATTATTATAAATTTCGAACAGAAATCTTAACAGACACATATTATGCTAGGATTTTGAAAGTTTTATATGTAAAATCTACGTGTAAGTAGTCTTCCAACTGAAATAAAAGCATTAGTAAGGCTAGCATAGATCCTAGACATCATATCAAAAATTAAGGGTTTCTTTTATATATATTTTTAGAGGTTTACTTAGAAGTGCTTCCAACTAAGGCTTCTCCCGCACTCGCTCTCTCTCTCCCCTTGCCCAACTATAAAGTTCACCTCCCGCGCCTTATTTTCTGAATTTATGTAATTTCATTTTAATTTTCGAGACATTGAGAACATTTTAATGACAAACCCCCCTCCCTCTCCACGCCAACAGCCGTTCACCTACGTGTGATTTACAGGGTGCGATAGGCGAGCAGTCCACACCAGGTTCGAGGTTGTGCACGTCATATTCGTTCATAAGTCTGAACGAGTCGAGCGCGTGCTGAGCTGTGATTCTCGGAAGAACAAGTCCGACTCGGGCAGCGTCTACTACGCCCTGGAACGTGTTCGGGTCGAGTCGGTCTTTGATGTCGCGGGGAAAGGGTACCGCGTCTGAGCTTATGACAAGTTGCGTGTTTGCTTCGGCGTGTACCACATGCGACATACACATGTCCAAATACGGAGTTACATGGCCGTAGCAGCTGGAGTGGGGGGGGGGCGAGTTGTTCGATGCGGGAGCGGGACATACACGCACAATAAAACAAAACGCTCGTTCAAAAAATTTTCATAATTTTATCGCTTTTCTTATAAACGCGACCGGTTTATGGCGCACGTACCGCACTCGCTTTGGCACTCACCTGGGAAATTATTATAAGAAATACCCATAAAAATTGTAGCCCTATCTGCCCGACTGGATTTGTTTTTTATGACTTGAATGCATAAATTTGCTCGCACCGCAGCGTACTCGGCGTACTCGGATCGTCGGCAATTCGAGCGTGTCGATCCAGTCGGCAAGGTGGAACCCCAAGGTGGCGACCCTTGATAATCCCGACATTCTTCTGTGCAGGCATATCATTACGGCAGTATGCACTATAAGTTATGTGCTCTACTCGGTGCTCATATGTAATTCCAAATTTGCTTATCATGTTGCTGGGTAAACCCACAGAATATATTCAATTAACGATGGAAATGGAGCAAATTTTGTTTTTGATTTTCCAGTCCAAGGCATGCGTTATAGATATGCACATTCCGAAATTCATAAGGATTATCGTCTAGTTAAGGTTTATCAAAAACCTCAGCTGAATTGGGGCGGCAAAGGCATAACTTCCCACAAATATAGTGTATATTTGAGCAAAGTTTTGTGCGGTTTTTAAATTTTAAATGATATATAAGATTACTTAGAGAATTTAAATAAATAAGAAAATTCAAACATTTTTAATAATACATTGAATATTGTAAATCCTACTGTATCTTTGTATTTTCTATACCTTTAACATGTCATTTGATTGAATGCACCTATGGTTAGGTCTCACTTCTTTAATGTAAGACAAAACCCCGACTCTTCGGGTTGCCAAATGAAGAGTAAACTCGCACAAGCTGCTAATGAACTAGACATAAGACTGCCAGGGTTGCTGCAGCTCATTAGAAAGATCTAGAGTGGGGACTGTGGGGTAATTAAGAGACAGAAGCTAGGGGCGCAATCTCGGCGAGCGTCCGCTCTGATAGTACCTGATGGCTGCAGACCTTGCCTTTGACACTATTGTGTCAAACATGAGCAGTAGGGTAGAAGGGGTATGGGGGGGGGGGGGCAGGGAACTGCAGTTGCCACTGATCAATCGGCTCGACCACACGCACACGCAGTTGTGCGACCGCAGCAAAAGTGGCAAGCGGCAGCGGGGCAGAGTGACGCAACGCGGCACGAAGCATGAGGCACGTAGCCTATGGCAACAAAAGTGGGCAACCATCACGCGTTCCTCCAGGGAGCTTGCAAGTTGGCGATATCCAAATTATATGTCAACTGGGCAGCAATCAGTCGAGAGAGAGAACGAAGCGACGCGTCGCTTGATTAGCCAATTTATGGCACGTTCCGCTTTGCCATGACTGGCGAGGGGAGAGTCGACGATTGTGTTTGGGGGAGGCGGGTGTAGGGGTACATGAATGGCTTGGTATCTGGCCGAGAAGAATTTGGAGCGAGTCTCGCGCAGCACATGACCATAAAGTGCTGCGCTGGCGGCGGCAAATTGCGGCAAGAAATGCCGGCGCTGGCCAAAAGCAGCGCGGCAGCCGCTGCACAGTGGGACGGGGCGGCATAGAAATTATTTCATACGCGCAACACCCCAACCGATACCCTTCCCCCCCGGCGAGCGCCTGTGCCCGGCGCATGTCAACATGAGTTTCATAAATGGCAGCGGCAATGCGTTATGTTCTCCTCTTGTCGCTTATGCCTTTTTTGTGTCGCTTCGGTATTCAGTTCAATTTTTTGTTTTGTTTTGTTTTTGTATTTTTTTTTTCTCAATTTTATTTATTTAATTTCAGTTTCTGTTTCTGCTTCTGCCGCCGCTCGGCTTTTGCTGTACCTTTTTTGGCAACTGGTTATGAAGTCTCATTTTCGTATTTCTCTTAATTAAAAACTGCACTAATTTTTAATTAGACGCATTTATATAATGCGCACAATCATGTTTGGCAACGCGTTGTCGCTTAATTGGCTTCGCCTCTCGTTAACCATTTATCGCGCTTGCCACTTGCCACTTACCACTTGCCACTTGTCCGCCGTTGCGCTATTATTCATGAATTCATTCGAACCATTCATCCATCATCCATCATCATTCGCCATTTACCATTATGACTTTTTATTATCGTTAATAACTTGGCCAAGTGCCCGAAATCCGTCGGCAACCGGTCCGACTACACGATCCACAGATGGATCTGAGACCACGCTGACACCGAATACATTACGGGCATATATATGTATATATGTTATAAAGATATTGCCGGGCCCCACTTAGTGTGGTATCTTTGCCATGACAGCGACATGTTTTTAAAGTCAACTACGCCGATTAATAACGCAATTGCTTTGCTATTACGGAAAAAAATTATTCTTTCTTAAAGTTTTGTTTGGTTTTCTGACCCTTAATCTTTGATTAAGTGTGGATCTCTGCAATTAGGCCAGCTGAACTTATGGCAGATGACTTTATTCCTTTCATAGAGGGCTTAAAATTAAAAAAAAAAGCAAAATCTTTTATTTTTTGTGTACCAGAGTAAAAGTAACCCTTTAATAAGTTGAGCTTTATTTCTAAAATTGGGACTGTAGCTTTATATTGCCAAGCAAAATGAAATAATTATTGGAGAAAAATCAGAAGTAGACCTCGACTGTGAGAAAATATTAAGCCTTTTGTTTTCTAACTTAACCAACTTAACTATTGTTTTTGTTGAACACAACCTCTTCAAATCGCATGCCTAAGTTGTTGTCTTTAGCCCACATCATCTATCATAATCATCTTTAAGCGATTGTCTTCAGATGTCGCATTTTATGGCCGCGTTGAGATTTTTAGTTGCTGTCCAAGGAATTTCCAAATACAACGTATATAAAATCGAAAATTAATCACATCAAATCGAAATCGAACTCAACTGTTGAAGTTGAAAGATTGAAACATTAAAAAACGAACCTAATCGTTTTCGTGTATCCATCACAAATATATTTTATGGAGCCCATAAAATCGAACAATAACGGGCAAATGGCAATGCAAATGGAACCAAAAACAAGGCAAAATTTGAATGACAAAGAGCGAACTGAGACGGACTGTGAGAGAGAGATAGAGTGAGAGAGAGAGAGGGGGGCTTAATATGTGTGTCTCGCGACGGACAGAAATCGTGTAGGAGGCAGCAGACACGAGACTTGAGATACTCTTTCTCTGCGGGGTAGCCGATTAGTCGATTAATTTCAACGAACTTCCGTTGCTAGCAACGTGGGCGTGGCAACCGCCCTGACCACGCCCAAAATCTTGATCGATTTAGGAGTCGATTCTAAAGCATTTCGTACACCGTATACGCATGCAGTGCGCGTTACACGCAATTTAACCAAATTGGTGGCAACACACGCTGCGTATACGCAATGCCGCAATGCCGCCTTCGATATAAATCATGTTTCCATAAATAACGCAAAACTGCAATGCGATTTCCCTAATAATAGTCAAATGTGCTCAATAAAATGATCACGTACGAGGCGATCTCTCCGAGCTGAGCTGAGCTGTTGTCGCCAAATATTTTTTTTGTTTTTATATATATTTCAAACCGAAGCGGATCGAACCGATCGGAGGTGACACAAATTTTGAACTTGTTTTTGATTTATTGCCAAGCTCGGCCCGGCCCGGCCTGGCCCGGCTCGTTGCGGTTCGTCTAATTTAATAAAGTCAAATCGGTGCATAGAACTTTGCATCATACGACGCCAGATACGATATACAAGATACTTTATAAACGATGCGATGCGAGCTGTGCGAACTACTTTCGAGCCCCGCAGCGACTCCGTAATCCCCAGCTATGCATCCATGTCAGTATTGTCACGCCGGCCGCACCCGACGACATGCAGTTGCAGTTGCTGTTTTTGTTGCAGTTGCAGTTGCCGTTGCAGTTGCTGTTGCATTCGCCGTGGCATTTCCATTTCGGCACGACAGCCGTCAATCAATTTGTAAGCGGCAGCAGCAGCGTCATCGACAGAAAGCGCGTTGTAGACTGTCATTAAACAAATGACGGCTGATTTCCAAATTTGTTTGAGTAATTTTGCTTAATTTGTAATATTTCGTGTCTGAAGTGCGACTACTGCCATGAAAATCATTGCTAAGCACACACGTACACAATCTTACAATAGTATTTTAAATAATATATATACGTGTTTTATTAAGATAAACTTGCATAACAATTTTATATCTGTCTGTAAAATGAACTCATTTGCTGTACGTACATATATAGCTTTTTTTTAGCTTGTATAATTCTGATAATACTAAATCTAGTATATTGAAAATCATTTTTTAGCCCTCATTGGCTTTGCCATTAAAAAAAAAAAAACGACACATCAAAAAGAGATTCGTTTTTTTTCATTCGTATAATTTTTGGACATCTCTTGGCGGATTTTTGAATTAATCGTCACATTTTGATGCGCCAATTAGAAACTATCAATATGTGTTATATTCGATTAGGAATTGATTGATTAAAATATAGGCTTTAATTTGAATGGCTGCGTGGCAAACATTTGTGCAATATGCTAGAAAAGAACAAGATAAGCTTGAGAAAGCCTTAAGCTGGAATCCTCTTTACTTAGCTAAGTCCGAGCTGGAGTGTCGTCGATGCTTCCACCTGGCGCGACTGGCCGGCAAATAAATCAGCCAAGTCGAGAGAAGTTGGTAACAGTGTTTCGTTCTTTTGACGATGTCTTGGCCAGACAATGGCAATGTCGACGTCTGCGAATGGAAATTAATTTTAATTGCAGGAGGTGCGTGAACAGAGCAATAATTGGCAAAGGACACGGACATGGCGAGAGGGTAGAGAAGAGGCAAAGACAAAGAAATGATGACACTTGAGACGGAGCGCATAATTTGCCGAGTGCAGAGCGAACTTTTGTTAAATAATTTAAAAAGTTTTCTGCATTCGCTGCAAGGCGGCGGCCATAATTGAATTAGGAGTGTGCCGAGTGGGTAGAGAGAGGGAGAGAGAGGGCATAAAAGGGTGTCCGCAAAGGGCTACGACTTGGATCAAAATAAGTGTCAAAGCGGAAACGGAAGCGGTGCCCGAGATAGAGAGAGGGAGAGAGAACTGACAGGCAAAAGATTTCTATAAGAATTTGATTTGGCCAAAGCGAAGCCGCACTAAAGAACGATGTGGGACGAGCAGGAGAACGGGCGAGGGTTGTTGAAGACGCTACAGCCACAAGGTTTTTCAAACTTTACTCATTTTCAAAATTACAATGTTGCCACAAGCGTGGCGCTTACCGCAATAGCAGCAGCAGCAGCAGCAGCTAGAAAAAGAATCTAAACGTAAGCAAAGTCAATCGGAAAAGTTGTCGACGCCACCAACAGCGGCAGCTTCTTTGATGAAGACCACGAGCTGAGAGGGGAGTTGAGAAAGGGGGGGCGGGTAGACAGACAGTCTGTAGGCAAAGGATGCCATTGGCGGCAGCCACAAGACAGACGCCTTTGCCAACAGGCTTCGCCTTTGCCGTATCTGCTCGTCCTTAGCAGATATAATTTTCCCCATCTTTGGAAAAAGTTTCTCTTGTGGAGCAACCACTTGACGCTTCTCGGTTACCTACCGCATCGTCTCAATGTGCTCCTCCCATCGTTGCTGCAACCTTCGTTCTCCTTCTCCCCAAGGGATAAAAATATTGCACGCATTTGCCAGGCACGCGCAACTTGTGCAGGAGGCTGCGCCGCGGCAGCTGCGGTAAATCAATTTCTGCAAATGAGATTTTTCAATTATAAATCAATTTTCGATTAAAATTACTTTTACGCATTCTCCTTTATGCCCCAGCAGATTCCACGGCTGCGGCTCAGTGTGAGCGTGTGGTGAAAAGTTTATGCGGCATTCGGGCGTAGCAACGTCTGAGCCGTCGGAGCACGACAAAGTATTAACCAAGTGCTTGAAAGTTCGTCCCACTGCGGGTCGAGTATTATGACATTAAAGAGATCCATTCATTCCCATCCACCCATTCCCAACGGTCCCATGGCAACGGAAAACCACAGGCGTTTCGACTTAATTGATTCGCATTTTTGGCCAGCAAATTACAAGTATTTCAAAGTTTTCCATTGTTATTCATACATTCAAAAAGGTTTATTGCAAAAAGTTTGAATCTTAGTTTTTCGTTTTAAATTAATTTATATTTTAAGGCTCGCCGATATCAATTACGATACTATCGAGCAATACTGGAATCGCTTGAAAGAAGAAAAATTAAATTTGTAAGAAATTACACATTACACAAATTATAAGTTGCAGTGTAGAAAAAAACAACGCAAAGCAAGCTACAGTTATGCGAAACGATATTCGATATGGCACAATGCGATATACGATGTTTGGTCGTGCGGCGATGAAATATAAAATGCACTTTGCTTTATTTGCGACTCTTAATTAAATTGTGAATTATGGCCATCGATTTGGCAAACGCCATAAAGGCCACAAAAATATGAGAGAAAAGCGAGTGGAAGAAACTGCATCTCTAGCGGCCCATAAAGCGACGCGCCAAACGAGGCTGACAGACTGGCAGGCAGGCAGGCAGGCAGGCTGGCAGGCAGGTAGGGCATAAACTTTTACGATGCACCGTGTGTCCCCAGTGCCCCGTGCAACCAGCCGATGCGATGACTCCATCTGTCCAGCTGTCCGTTCATCCATCAAAGCGAAGCGATGCCAACACCGTCCGTTATTAAATTATAAATGAATGAATGCAGTAAATGGCCGAGCACAGTTGGGAGCACTGCATCGCATCGCGTCGAACGAGTTGTCGTCAAGGCTGGCACAGTGCGGTACGCAAGTATGCGGCCAGACCGGCAGACGGAGACGTACAGATCGCAGCAATGCGATTTAATCGATTTGCCGTATGATTGCCAACTCTTTGCCCCGCTGCCCCGATGCCCCGATGCCCATTCGCGGCCTGAGTTATGACTAAGACAAAGCCAGAGCCATAGCCAGAGCCAGAGCGAGGCCAGCACATAAATCGGTCAGAAGGAGAGACATAGAGCGTACACCACATGTGGCAAATGAGTAGGGGAAGAGGTAACTGTCGTGGGAGGGGCCGGGGCAGGGGAGCTTCTTCGTCATACGTCATAAAGTGCCCGCAAGTATTTATGAGACTTGGCAATTAATAAATTCGTGGCTAGTTGAAAATAAATCTCTAAAAAACGGCCAATCAAATTGTTTATGGCCGCGGGGAGCGGAAGCGAGTCTGCCGCCAACTCCTGCCAACTTTTATGGCAACAACAATCAAGCGGGCGCTGTAAATTGGCAACAGGCCATGCTGCGCTTATGTTCTAGGCAAAGGCAATAAGCCTTGAAGCATGATTGATTCCCCTCAATAAAAATGCAACCGCAATTCAAAAAGGCAAAAAATAAAATGGCAAAATTTAAAAAACCAAAAAAAAAAAGGGTTCAACTCGCGAGTCTATTTAAGGCGCACGTGGCGGCAGTTGGCCGGGACAAAGGTCAACTGTGCCGTGGCCATAAATAGAGTATCCCATCACGCGCGTGCGTGTGTGTGTGTGTGGGTGTGCGTACACTCAATTCCTCCAGGTAAAGTCAGTCTCGCCCTCGCCCTCTCCCTCTTGCTTGCACACTTGCCACCCGATCAATCACAATTCGAGTTTATTTTACGTTTCATTTTTTCAGCTTTCTTTAACTTTCTCTACCACGACTGAGGGTAGTGCGCTGCACTGGGGCCGCATGTAACGTCGGAAGGGAGGAAAAGATACATATGTTAACGAAATTTATGTCTCGGTTTGCATAAATAACTATGCATATATTTTATGTTTCAAGAACTTATCCCAAGTATTATCATCAATATTATGAACAGGAAAGAAAGAAAAATTGTTATCAGCTCAGTTTAAAATCAATCAAAAGCATATTTAGTATTTTATTTTACCTTTAGCTTCTTTTAGCAAATATTTCAGTAAAGTGAAGCTAGAATTCAAGCTAGTTTACATATTCATTATTCATGAACTTCCCTCTGTATCATTAGGGTATTAGCTCTTCGATCACTTCGTAGTCATCTCGATTTTTATTTTTTGATAAATGTCGCACGCTGCGTGCCAAATGTTTTTTCAGCATCCCCTACAAAAGTGAAAACTGTCGCATTTTCCTAGAATTTTCATTGTGGCTGCAAGGATACGCCATTACACTTAGAGCAAAGTGTCCTGTCTGCTGCTCGTGGGGCCTGTCATTGTCCCCGAGCGATTTTTTGTTATATTCCTTTTCCTTAGCTCGCTCCCATTTGCCATATCACGTGTCGCTCCACTGTGAACGAGCGAGCGAGCGGAGCTCGGCTTGCGAGTCAAGCCTTTAATTTATGCAGCCCTAGGGAGAATTTGATTTTTTTAAAAGCGGAAAACGCTAAATTAAGCCGGCGTAATTAGGCAGAATTACGCTGAGGTCGCAGGGTGTAAGTGAGATCGGTGAGAGTCGAGAGGAACCCGAAAGAATACTAGAATATCAACCAAGAAAGCAATTAATATGAAGTAAAAAATAGGGGATTTTAGCGTGAGATAAGGTAATATTAAATATGTTTAATTGTTGAAAATTATAAATTATAAATAAAATAAATAAAAATGAATAATTAAATAGGCTAATCCTATATGAATACTTTAAATTGAAAGGTTACAGTTATTATTTATTTTAAAGTTTTTGCTTAAGCAAGTTAAAATGTAATTGTAGTTCAAATATATATTAAGAATTCTATAAAAAAGTAATATTAATGTAATGAAATATTTTAAGATTTTTGAAGCTTGATTTTTAATATAAATCTTCTCCTTCAATTTCTAATGATATCAAATAATTATACTTTAAAAACATTCGACCATTCTAAATAGGCATTATCGAAAGAAAAAACAAAATAAGTAAGTTCTTCAAACTGAAATCAGTTGGGATAATAACTGTACTCGGTCTAATTCATAGGACCAATTTCCATAGTTCTTTGGAACAAGAACCCAAAACGAAGCCACATTTAATGGTATGGTACTTTTCTTATAGGAATGTGATGAACTATGGTTGATTTTCGTTTTTTCCTGCAGGAACCCACACAAACACACTTGCACATAGATATGCTATATATAGAATAAAACCAATACACACACACAATGTGTATCCGCAGTATATGTCAGTGTCTGTCACATTAACACATCATTCATAAGGACATGTGCCAATGGCTTTTGGAAATATTTGCAGCAGGAAGCGGAACGGAATGGCAACTGGCTGCAGGGGAGGTAGGGAGAGTGGGAGGGCTGTGTGTGAAGTACAAAATGCAGAGGGGCAGGAACGAGAACAACGACCTCCCAAGCGATTTGGCGTCCTCCTGTCGCTATTTCTGATTTGGATTTGCGTTTGCCAAAATGTCAATAAACACGGACGGGGAGAGAGACGGACGGACGGACAGACAGATGGACGGACTATGGTATTGACATTTATTTTGCTTTTTATTTTTTCAACATACGTGTACACAAACACATAAATACTATAGCTTTGCGTGGGGTATATTGATTTTGACTGAAAGTTCGCAACGCAAGTTTGGAGACAATTCGAAAGCCATAGGGTGCATGTATTTTGAGAGAGCATAAATAGTAGAGTCGTCTGTCCATCTGTCTGTATGCCTGCCTGTCTGTCTGCCTGTCTGTCTGTCTGTCTGTTCGTCAGTTTCTCCGGCTGTCTGTACTGCAATTTTAATGCCAGCAAGTATCTCAGTTTTAGAGCTACGTAATTCATATGCTGCAGAAATCAAATCCAAAAACGGACTTCTATAATATAGGAATATTCCAGCGATATAAAGGTTTTGTATGAAACCTTGCAAAATATTCCAATACACCGCAAATATGTCTAACGAATTTTAGATTTAATTCCTATGCATGCTACAGAAATTTAATAATAATTGAAGAAGTATATTAAACAGTTGTCGCAGCAAACATTGCCAGGGTATAAAATCTTCTATATTGAACTTTTTTCATTTTTATTTTTATTTTATTTGTGTGTGTGTGTGGCTGGGAAAGTTTCTTATTTTGATTTGGCTTACTGAATTTGCTTTTATTTCGTTTTGTCAGATGCCGCTGACAAAATTTTATGCGAATTGGTTTCGCATTTTGAAATAGTTTCATAAAAAGCAAATGCCACTCTACTACGACACGAGGGTGTTGGAGGGCGGCGGGTTTGGGGGGGGGGAGTGTGTGGGAGTTGGTGTGTGAGTGATTTCCATTTGACATTGATGATGTTTATTTATTTCGGTGAAAATGGAAAATATACAAAATGCAAGAGAGACAGGCAAGTGTGTGTGTGTGTGTGTGTGTGTGTGCACTGTATAATATTTCTTCTCTGTCTCCCCACCCAGCCCCTGTTTTTGCGCCTGTCTTTTGTTCTGCTCTGTTTTCACAGCCCGCAGACATTGGCAGCAGCAGCTTAGCGTGGGCGCCGCATCGCATCATCTTCCTGGACAGGCTCTCGGATGCCGATTTCATTTTTTGCCAGGCTTTGACTTATATGAAAAAGAGATTGATTACGCATACGTAGTCGGAGCTGTGAGTGGTTTTGCATGTTGTCGCACATTTCTTTCTTTTTTACCACTGTTGTTGCCATTTGGCAGCTTCGCTTGGTGTGCGTGTGTGTGTGTGTGTGGCCTTGTGAAAATATTTAAATTCGAAATTGCAACCAATCAAACAATTTTCCAATCCAGAAGCCTCGACTCGGGCAATTTGGAGACTCGACTTTGTTGCAACTTTCGCACAAGTTGCATAATTCAACAAAGAGTCGAGGCGCATGGACACACCTGTGCCCGGTCCAGTTCCGTTTCCGCACACACGCACACACACACGTAGTCGAGGTCCTTTTCATTTCCATTTTGGAGGCAACTGCGACTACGCAATTACCATGAACAACAACGCACACTGAGCGGGGGGTAGGGTGTGTAGGGTGGGAGGGGGGTGGGGTAGGGCAGTGTGAGGTAGGATGGTTGGGTAGAGGGACACGGCCTACGTTGGAAAAGTCGTAAATATTCCAAATGTCATTTTGAAATCCTAATTTACGCTTCGTCGATCTAAAATGCACATTTACCCGAGAGAGAGAGAGAGAGGGAGAGGGAGAGAAAGAGAGAGTGAGAGAGAGAGGGTGGGGAGATGAAGATGGAGAGAGCGACGCACAGTGCACGCACTGCAATTTGGCTGGCAAACCCTTCTCCTCCCACCCCAAACTGTGCAGCAATCTTCAGCGCACAGCACGTACTCCTCATCGGGATTGGCATGCCTCATCATCCTCATCATCGGCATCGGCATCGGCATCGGCTTTGGCATCGCCAACGTCAGCAGCAGCATCAACGTTCGCTTTGCAGCGCCATTTTGTATCGAAACATGCAATCAAAATATTCAAATTTTCTCTTCCTCTGTGTGTCTGTCTGCGTGTGAGTGTGCGGTGGGGTGGGGTGATGGGGGGAGGAGGGGGTTGGCAAGGGGCTGTAATGCAGCAGGGTATTGGCTACTGTGTGCCCTGCTCAAACAGAGACACACGCACCGAGTGAATTACAATCAGCACACAATTCAACGAAAAATGCCGTCCAATTTCTAAATTGTGAGCCAGCTCCGGCTCAGACTGTAACCCATTACCCAGGGCATACCCTCTGCCTCGTTCAGCTCCTGCCCCGACCCTGCTGCCAACTGCCTTCCTGCACGTTGCGGGTCTAGCTGCCGTCCTTTCCTCGCAACGCGTTAGGAAAATTAGTGCATTTTGGGCCCAAAAACAATATGTTTTCCAAAGCGGCATTTCCATTTATGTTGCATGTTGTGCACACATTTCCGCAAATGCAACGCAGCTGCCTCGGCAACCCCTCGGCACCCCCGTCGCCCGTCGCGCTGCCTACAAAAGCAACAACGCCTACACCGACCTCGGCACCGACACCATTTGCACATATTTGCACTTGTTCCCGTGCTGTTTGGATATCGGCTATTGCACTGCGATTTGCCGGCGCATCCCATCCAAAACCCAGCACGGCCAACTCATTGGCAATTCCGTTTCGGAGCCTCCTTGATTGCAACGTAGTGCAGCGAACCGAACCGAACCGAACGGAACGGAACCGAACCGAACGGAACCGAACCGATCGAGTCGCAAGCTTATCGTGCACTTTTCGCTCATTTTGTCAGTGATTTATGCCAGCTACGCCGGGAAAATTGCCAAATTGAGGCGCCGCTTCCGTCTGGCCTTCTTCGCGCAGTCTGCAGTCCAGGCGAATCGATTCTATTTCAAATTTTGCATTTACAAATACAACTTACAAGACGTCAAACCGAGCAATCCGGACTTGCGGGCTGCCTGCATTTCATTTTTGGTTTTTACTGCTGTATGTATATATTGTAATATATATATATATATATATAAAATATTAATGCTGGTTTCAGATTACTGCACTAATTTTAAGATATGCAAGTCGAGTGCTTATAGACTCTTATTATATTGAAATTTGATTTATATGTAGCTGAAATAAAGCTAAAAGTCTTAAAAGTCTTTTTCGAAATTTTGTTAGTTTTAGCGCGTATAAATCCTAACTATATTTACCTACTATCTCATTAGAAATCAATGTAGAACAGTGAGAGTAGAACAGTTAGCTCGAGTCCCAGTCTATATTATTTCGTATTATTTCTAAAGATATTTATAAGCGATCTCTGTTGTGCCCTTGTGGCCTACGATTTCGCTTGAGAATATTCAATATATTCCGCATGAATCTTCAAATAATTCTCGTCTGAAATTATATATTTTATATATTTGCTGAATTTGTGTCAAATTTGCCGAAGAACCCAAATGAAATCTGTGCAACGCGCCGGCGGCTGTAGACGAGGCAAATCGAACTGGTGGAAAACTGCGTCAAATCCTTTGACAGATAACATGAAAATTCGCTTTTGGCGCACGATTAGAATACATCCTTTTTGGCATATACTTACCATAATCCCTTCTGCCGGGTCTGAGTTGCTTATGTGTCGAATGTATGTAGTATGTATCTTGTATCTCATGTGTGCAATGCATCAAGGCGAATTGACAACGCATCGGTTCGGATCAATAACGCGATGCTACGATGTCATCTATAAGGTATATCACAACCCCCGGGCCGAATTGCTGACAGTTACAATCCGAACAAAAAGCGAAATGATGCGAAAGAGTTTTTGTCATTTTCGGTTTATCGTTTTTTTTTTTTTTTTCTTTATTCTCTCATTCTATCCGACTTTACTTTTTCGCAACCCTTTTGGCAACATGAATGCGGAACGGCGTAAAAAATTGCGACACTCGAGGGCGGCGAGAGCGGAACAAACAAGTGTAGAGTGGGTTCGATGCCGGGGGGACTGTGGGTAGACTGGTGTATAGGGGCGTGGATGGGGGGCGGGGGGCGGGGGGAGAATGCTGTGAAGCGGAAATGAAATTAAGCGAAATATGCTCGCGACCCGCCAACATGGAATTAATCAATTTAATCTGTTCAACTAAAGGGCTACGGCAAATGGAGTGATGGGAGAGAAAGGGGAGCGTGGTGATGGTAGGAGGGGGAAGGGCGGCGGAGTGAGGGAAGCGGAGAGCGGGGCCGATCGACAACGTGGGTCGTGCGCGGCCATTAGCATGATTTAATGCCGCGTCCGAGGCGGGTCCGAGGCGCACTCATTAGCATAAAAGTTCTTATGCGTATTCCGAGAAACTCTCTGAGAATTCAACCCGATTCTCTCGATTCCCCACTCGATTCTCTCAATTTACAGCTGACAGTTTGTGAAAGTATCGTAGTATCTCACTCCTCCCCCCCCCCACTCTCGCTCAGCCGTCCGACTACTATCTCAATCGCTTACTGTATAATTTTTATGATATTACGCGAGTGTGTTTTATTTTTTACGATTCTTGCCTTGCTCTCAACATTTTATACTCAATTAATTCATCATTATTCGAGTTTTTCTTTGCCGCCTTTTCGTCTTTCTCTCTCTCTCTCTCTCTCTCTTTGTTTCTGTCTTTCGTTACAGCAGCCACTTTGCAGCAGATACCACATCTTTGTGTTCCGAGATCTGTGTGTGAGACGAACCCATCAAAATTTTGGTTTCTTTTTATGATTTCAGGCGAATTTTTCGTTTTCTTTAGTTTGTTGTTTGTTTGTTTTTTGAACCTTTGTTTAATTTGAATTTATTTACATTGAAATTCAATATTTGGTAAATGTATTTTTAATTTTATTGCCCCTGTTGATTATTAACCGAAAATGGTGTTGTATCAAATCGTCATCGTCATCGTATCGCGTCGCGCGATGCCGAAGAATGTCGAATCGAAAATTTCGAATACCCGAAAATGTTGAAAAGCGACCGCATTGCATTGCGTATATATCATGTCGTATTTGACACATCTGAAAGTGTTGGCAGTTAAAGACGGCCTTTCTTCAGATAATAGATTGCTTTTCTTCGCGTTCTAATTGGACTGAAATGGGCGTTGAGCTATAAAAGTGGGTGAGATATATGTGTCGAGTAGATTTAAAAGGGAAAATACGTTGATATTTGGCAATTAACAACGATAAATCGAAGCTTACAATATATCAAATAGAAAACCATGCTCAGATCTAGCTTTTCTGCTCAAGTAGTATGAAATTCGATTGGCAAGCTAAAATTCATTTATTTATAATAAAATAATTTCTATTGCATATGCTGTTTTAATATGTAAATATATCAATTTTATTGGTTCAAAAAGTAATGAATTAACCATTAATCTGATCGATCATACATAGAGAAATTTCTCAGCATAATTTCAGTACTTTAAGAATTCGTTTAAAATGTAATTAATTTATCATAAGTTTACCTTAAAGGTACTCGATTATAAAAAGATACATTTATTGTAGGTTTATTTTCTATAAAAAGAGAAAATTCTTATTTCAGTTCCATAAGAAGTTGGTATTTATTTTCATTATAGAAAAGAATTATATTCCATAAAAAATTTCCTATTTCAGGTGCTTAATAATTTAATATTTATTTTTATTATAGAAAAGAATTATATGCTATAAAAAGAGAAATTTCTTATTTCAGTTACTTAAGAAATTAATATTTATTTTTATTACGCCAATAAAGGCCACTCAACAAAATATTAAATTACTTTTAAAATACGTTTCCTTAAATAAATAATATTTCCTGGATATTTATTTTGTTTTCTTATTTAGTTTTAAGCAAACTTCGTGTAATGGTGCTATTTTTATTACCGTCTGAATTTGAAGGGATTCTTTGATTTTTGCAATTATTTAAAAAAATACCGATAAGACCGGCTAAGTTTTTTCATTTATTAATTGATAATCATTGTATCTTTTAAGTTTATTAAGTAAAAGAATCAAAAAGTGTCCGAAAAGTAGAATAAAGCTGGGACGAACACAAATTGTGGTCATAGTGCTATTATTTTAACCGAAACTGTATATTCTACATCTGAGCAGAAGTTAAATATTATTAAATTTTCCAATCACACTTAGTTTAGCTGCATTCCAAATTCATGCTTGTCCCTCTTCAATCTTTCGCCATGAACATATATATTAAAGTTTCCTATGTTATTACTAATATTTCGTCAATTGTTTATTTATGTATGTCATGTTGCCCGATGGAAATATTGTCATAGGTTCTGGCACTACCCGTCGTAGCCGAACAGCCTGTTGTATTTGTGTACTCGACCGATTCCGACGGGTCGGAGACGACGCTCGTCTTTCAAATGATTCATAAATTGTAGTCAGCCACTTGAGGTCGAAGCGAATAGGTAGCTGGAGCAGGGAGAGGCAGTCGATCTCTCATTAGTTTCCAGTTGTTTGGACTCAACACATTTGTAACAATATTTGTGAACTAATTTTAGAAGCAAAGTCAACTAGAAAAGGCGCGCGCCCGCCTAAATTGACAGCTCGAATATTTCAGGACAGATTTTTGACGTGCTGCCCGTGATTTGTCATTGACATCGGATGCGAAGGGAGCGCGCAGCAGAGAGAGATAGAGAGAGAGGGAGAGAGGGAGAGAGAGATGTGCATATTGTGGGCCTTCCCCGATTGCTGCAGACAAACGGGCTGCTGCTGCACTTCATTTGTGCCGCTTGGATAAACAATGAAGGCGCAGCTGACTCGGTCGGTGGCTGCGGCTGCAGCCTCGAGATCCGAGCGATCCATGCGCCATGCGTCGCCACATTTTCTAATTGATTTTAAAATGTTTCAGTTTGTATAAATAATTGAGTTTTTGACATTCCCATTCCGCTCGCTCCCCGCCGCACGCTTGTCGCGGACGCGATCGAGGGTCTCCCCCCCGTCCCTGGGGGGACTTTGGTTAATTGCGCGACAGGCGCATTTCGGTTCGCTTCTGAAGCTTACGACAAAATGCAATATTACAATAATTTAATTTATGTTTGCCATTTATTATTTTCTAAATTGTTTTGGAACGTGCCGCCGCCAGTTTGCCGCGATCCACACCCCACCACACCCCACTCCACGCACGCCCCACATAAATTTCACCAACTAATGATTTGACTATTTTTGGGGCCTTCCTTTCCGGAACAATGCAACGCGCCCGCACCACATAATCCGCGCTAATGTCGCACTGCAATCGACTAAAACTAATCCTTTGCCTGTGTGTGTGTGCCGAGCGAGAGGTTTACGTGCCCAACTCATAATGGAGGCCAACCCAATTCCGAATGCGCCCGATGATGCGTCCAATTCGTGGCTTGAGTTATGGAAATGACTAATGAGTGCACGATCGAGTCGATTCGAATGTAGCGGCAAATGCATTTTGAATTGCTATGCATACTATATTTATAGCCATGTTTTTGGTAAAACTTTGAGCAGAGAGAGAGAGAGAGAGAGAGTGGTCCCAGGAGAACGGAAGAACTTACAGTATGACAGGAGCAGGGCTGCCAACTCGTTTTTTTTGCCGTCAAATCTGGCTGCTTTTGGTAAAATTAAAGATTTGGTAGCGTGAATTCTGGAGTTTTTTAAATTTTAAGTTAGCTTTTTTTGCGTTCTTTTCGAAATTTTTATAACGATCATTTTCAAATTAATTGTTTAATTTTCATTTTAATTTGCAATATCAGCTCTTTTTACGCTTTTTATTATAAATTCTTTTTTTTTTTTTTTTTTTAGCTTTTTATGCAAATTTTGTTTTGCTTTTTCTTAATATATAGCTATATATTTATTTTTTTTTTTAACGGTCATTTTCAAATTTTATGTTTAATTTTCATTTTAACATATTGTAATATGAGCCTTTTTTTATTATAAATTCTTTTGTTTTTTTAAGTTTTTTGTGCAAACTTTGTTTGGCTTTTTTTATTTTTGTTCCCCAAAGTTGGCAGCACTGGACGCGGGCTAAAAAACAAGCAACGATCTTAAGATACCCTTCCCCAAGCAATGGGATACGCTGCCAAGAGGGAAAATATAAAGTTATTATTCGATCTGATTTTAGTTTGAAGAAATTAGTTATATTTTCCTACAAACCTCCATCGATTTGCCCTCATATCGTATACAAATACACATACATATATAGTTAGATTGTTAAATATCCTTGTCAGACACACACACCCCGCACACACACACCCTGCACCAACTGCTGCCGCTCGACTTAAAGAGGAAAACATACGAAATGCGACTTGGAGTTTGTTTTCCAGGGGATGAATCAATTTGCCACCTAAAGGAGATGACCGAGGAGGAAGGGGGAGGGGACAGCAGCAGGCTGAGGATGCAGGGGAGTTTGTTGACCCAGCAACTGCGAGAGAGAGGGAGGGAGGGGGAGAAGGTTCAATTGGCCGCAGCGACATTTTACACCACGCCGCCTTGTTTACATGCCAGCATATGCGAGTTGCGGCGGGGGAGGCGACGCCGGGGAGAAAGTGGAGGCGAGTGCAGCAGGACTCAGCTTAGTGCGGGCGTGGAGGAGTAGGTGGCGGGGGTGTGTGTGCGTGGGTGTGGGTGTAGTGTAGC
Source organism: Zaprionus inermis (assembly GCA_018151445.1). Classification (NCBI taxonomy): domain Eukaryota; kingdom Metazoa; phylum Arthropoda; class Insecta; order Diptera; family Drosophilidae; genus Zaprionus; species Zaprionus inermis. The sequence continues at coordinate 4,582,421 of JAECXD010001696.1, forward strand.
GAAAGTGAAAACACTTGAATGAAAATGAAAATGAAAATGAGCGAGGCAGAGAAAGCAGATGCGTTGCGGGGCGCAGTGCAAGACGCAGACGAAGACGAAGTAGGAGCAACGCCTCGCCCCACATGCCACGGGCTCACTTAGGCTGCAGTGCATCTGCTCGCCCCCGCACTCTACTCATTCTCCACGCAAAGAACTACCAAAATCGGGGGCAAGTTTTGCACTTGAATTGATTTGTCGCCGGCAACTGCAATCGAAAGGAATCTTCGAGAGCAGCAGGCTGGGCGTGTTGGCGGGCGGGAGTACGGCAGAGACTTTTTATTGCTTCCGCTGCAAACATAACTGCACGCTCCAAGGCGTCCAAAGGATTCGCAAACGCAACCAGGGCCAATATTTGCTTTGGCCACGAAATCATTTCATTAAATCAGCGCGAGCGACACGAGCTGCAGAAGGAGGCAGAGGCGGAGGAGGCAGTGGCGGGCAGTGGGTGGCAAGTGCTGTGTGTGTAAACAAAACGCCTTCCTGCCGCGTGCCACGTGCCACGCTTCTGTGTGCCTCCTCCCTGCCCGCCGCCTGAAAGTATGTAACATATTAATAACAAAATCGCTCATAAAATTATAGCAACACCCCCTTGGGCGGCAGAGAACGAGGACGAGGGCGCGAGCAGCCTTGCGTGTTGCAAGTTGTTCATGCCACCGCGTCGCCTGTTCGCACATTGTCGCACCACGACGATGGCGGCGTAACGGGGTTGCTGCACGAATTATGAAATCATTTTCATAATGAGCGTGTGCGCCTCCCGCCCGCCGTCAGCTTTTGTGCACCCAACAAAAAGCAAAGTCAACATATTTTGAATTCAATTTCGAACGCGACCCGCGACCAACCCCCTACCCTCCTTCCCCCACTCAACTGGCAGTTTCCAACCGGAAAATGTGCGCCGCGTGCCGCGTGCCGCTATTTAGCGTCGATTATGTCGGCGAGCATATTTCTCATGTCCTCGCTCCCGTCTAGACTCGCTTATGTGCTGTCCTGGCTACAAGGTTCCCGGCCGGAAAAGCGCCCAGTCAGATGATGCACGATAACTGTCCATAAACGGAAACGGGTTGCTGGCTTACAGCTGCCATAAGGACGAAGAAAAACCATAAATCATGCTACAGTGTCTCGAGTGATATCATCTTTTCGATATTCCGAGATTCTCGGTTCGTATGAACGTAGCGCACTCGGCAACTATGGAAGTTAGTGCGATCGAACTGTGCATAAATAAATTATATAAAATATATATAAAATATAAATCAAATTTGCCTGCATAATACCTCTAAATCAAGGTTATATCAGATGTTGTGCAGCCCAACGTTACTCAACGATATTGAAGCTTCGCTGATCTCTAAATGAAGATCAGGCTTTTGATTTATCATTATGATTATGCCAGTTGCGCTGAATTATCAATCTGTGCTAAAAAGAAGAATATCAAACATAACAAATCGAGTGTTTCTAAGTATTTTCCGAGCTGAGATCCGCTCAGTTTAAATTTGCAATAATTTTTGTGTTTATTTAAATAACAAAAAAAATAAAATAAATACAAATTTGATATGATACGATACAACAACTAGAACAACTTGATTTAGAAAAACTGAAATTTGAATACCATCGTTTTACAATAGAATCCCACATTATACTCTATAAGCAATGATATATATCTTTATATCACTCGAAATAACTCCCAACTATTCGGGCTGCCACAGTTCTTTCGAATTATACAAACCCATTTCGTGTTCCCAGAAATCATACACGATGCCAGATATAACGTGAATTAAAATACCCATAAACTTTCGAGTCGTTGTGCTCTTTTATCGATCCGCACAGTAGCTCGAAGCAGGCTGCGAGTAATTAAAGTGCGCGTTGGATTTTAGTCGCGCAATTAGTCGCAATTAGATGGAAATTTGAAGAGCGCGCTTATCGCAGGAGATGTGAAACTGCGAAAAGGGTTTGCTATAATTAGGTTTAATGGCAGCACGATATATATATCGATAAGCTGGCGATCGACGGGTTTTTACGAGCGCGTGTGTTGAGTGCGCGGAAACGGCAGAAAGGCGGAGAGGGTCGAGTTAGGGTAGAGTAGTGCAGGAATGTGTGAGAGTTGAACCTGAAAGTAGACACTTGACGACTTGGGCGCAACCAGGTACCGTTGCCGTTGCATCCTGAAAAAAGGATGCGCAGTGTCTGGGACCATAAAACGATGTGTTTACGAGGCAGATCGAGGCGGGCACGGGTCGCGGGTCGCGGGTCATGGGTCGCTGAGGGTCGCTGATCGCGCATTGTGCTGTCTGCTCTAAATGTAAACCAGACGATTTATCTTCTATTATTGGTAAACAGGCCCGCCCGTTCAAGGCCAAGGATGAACTCTGATGATCGCGATCGTTCGCTCTCTGTGGAAAAATCAAAATTTTATGAGAAATTTCACTCGGAGGCCTCTCCGTTGCGGAAACATTTGAAAAGCCATAAAAATGCAACCCTATGACGCGCCTAGCTCCATCTCACTCACCGAATCCGTCGTGGCTCGCGCTTCTCTCTCTCTATCCCGCTCTCTCTCTCACTCTCACTCTTTGTCTGCTAGAGCTGGTGGCATTATTACCGGCGAAAAACAAATATCCATAAAATCGTACGATTTTCATCGGCATTATTTTCCCGGCATGCGCGGCTCGCACACGCGTTTCCATTTGTTTTTCTTCTGTAAAATTTGTTTCAATTTTCTCAAGTTTTATGCGTTTTCTATTGAAACAATGACAGAGTTGATGATATGGGTTACGGTTTGATCGCTCTCTCTCTGCACTCCCCTCCCTCCTCCCTCCCTCTTCCTTCACCTAGTGCTCTGTGTGAGTTCGTTATGTTATTACCGAGTCGCGCGATCAAGCATTGCTTGATATATATGTATTTATATTCCCACCCGATCTAATCATATCGTCTATGTCTATTTCGAGTATTCGTTTTCGGTTTTATTGTGGTTCATTTGCAGTTGCAGTTGCAGTTGCTGTCGTATCAACCGCCCCCCCCCCTGCCAACCGCCTCACGCTTCGCCCCCGCCGCGTGCTTTACGATCTGTAATTGATGTTAGTTTTAGCATAATTTATTGTTGCATTTTACGGCTTCATTCGAACCCTTTAATGGCCCAAACGTGGCCCGCGCGATTCATCGGAATCAAAAATTATGATATTTTTGAAAATTTTTACTGCCTGCGCCTGCGGCACCGCAGAATGTGTGTGTGCAACCCCCGATCTTCCCGTGCTCCTGTCATCATCATCGTCAGATGAGTATATGCCCGGCCGATCGGTCGCGATATTTATGGCATTTGGGTGGGAGAGGGGTAGCTGCCGGGCGGCGGCAGCTGAAACAAGCGATCGGATCGTTTTTATTTGATTCAATTATCAGGAATTTTTGTGGTTATTTTTATGAAATATGTTGTTTGAGGTATTTTCATAGGCCATGTCATGGTTCAGCAGAAATTAGTTCATTTCAATAGCTATCGGTTTATATTGGAACAATCAGTTGCAGTAATTAAACGATGGAATTTCTATATTTTAGTTATTTGTAATGTTTATTGATTTGTAATTGATTTTTATTTTATGCTTTACTTTAGTATACGATTTCGTGGACTCTCAGGCTTGGCGAACTATTCAATAGTTTAATAAATTTGCATAAATATATCGGAGTTTCCGATTTGACACCATTTTTATTATTCAAGCGTAACTAATTTTATTAATTTTTTTTTTTTTTTTTTTTTTTTTTTGATTAGGTCTCATTACATTCAAACCCAGCCAGGCAAACAATTATAATTGATTTGAAAAATGATTTTCAATTAGGCATAAATTACAGACAGTTAATTGCAGTGCCATCAATTTAGCCTTTTTATGGCCCTTTATTGCAAACTTATAAAAATTAGTTATAATTAAACGGATAATGGTTCAATTTGCTCGCTCGCATTACTGGCAGCTGAATTCGTGTAATTAGGCTGGGATTATGATGGAATTGGACAGGGATGCGGAGAGCACAATCTTTCGGGCCTGTATCGCATTTTCTTAGCAAAAGATCATTGTGAATTGCGCGAAAATGTGATCTACTTTCGAAAGAATTTCGACGAAAAGTTCAATGACAATTTCGGGGTAGAATTTACGTGGACAATGAATGGCGCCGTTCGAAATGCGTACCGCTCCCCCCTCCCCCTCCCGCTCCTGCTGTGGGACCCACCGGAAACCCGTTGCTTAAGTGGCGCTTAGACTGCGCCTGGCTGCCAAACCATTTTGGGGCATTTCTCAGGGCCAATTTTGCTGGGCGCTTTTTGCTGCTTTTTAATAAGCCAAGTTATGCGCCCCGCCGCCAGCTTGCCGCCCCGTCCCCCGTCCGCCGTCCAGCCGCCGGCCCGGTCGTCATGTCGTTTTATAATGTGCCTGTCTTAATATGATTTTTGTCTCCGATGTCGACGGACATACCGCGAATTCCAAAACGCATCGACGCTGGGACTGGCTCCACTTGTCAGCGTCGCTTTGTCAAACTGTCATATGCTTGTCGCGACGCTGTCCAGTCCAGTCCGGTCCAGTCCGGCCCCAGTCCCAGTCCTGCAGATATATTAGCTGAAATTTTAATTACAGGCTGGAGAATGGTCTGCTGTGGCTGCCCACTGGAAGTGCGCGAAAAGCGGTTATATCTGGTTTATGGAAACCTATATTACGACTTGGCAGTGCAATCGTACATTCCCAATATATATTCTCATCGGAACCCACTAGATGCAACTATTTCGTCATATTCTTCTATCGGTTTATTTCTTTTTACACAAAAAGTAGCAGATCTCAGTTGGTTTAAGACTTGCAGCTCCCAAATTTAGTACGAGAACTATTCTTAGCATTACGCAGCTCAGATATATTTTAAATTTTGCATGGCAAGTCCACCTGATGTGTAAAACGAAATTTACGTTTATCTACTTTAATTTAAAATGTTTCAAATTGAAATTTTGTATGTACTTAGGTAATTTTAATATTAAACTGTCCCTAAAATTTCAAGACGATTGCACGAACAGCATAGAAGATATACAAGTAATTTAAATTTCGGGCCCTTAATGAAGTCGGGGGAACAGTAGTCAGCCTGAAGCAAAGAGAACACACTATGGGCAGCGCTAATTACCCATTATTATTCTACAAAGCTTTGAAAGCCATTACACAGGGTATTCTACAGTTGGGTAGACCTCACAAATTCCCCACTTTATTTTTTTGTTTATTGTTTAAGCATTCGCATATTTTCCATGTTTATAGAAATTTAATTGATTGATTTATTTCGGCAGGCCGCTGGAGCATGCGACTTCTTCGACTTCGGCTTGTGGAGAGCCTGGTGCCGCTCCAGAACTGCTGCTGCTACTGTCGCTGCCGGCTGCCGGCTGCGGTAGTTCGGGCAGGTAGGTGGTCAATGAAATACTTTGGCAGTTAGTGCGGTTTTTGACGAATCAATCGAGCTCGGCAAGCGCTAAGGAGGCGGAGGAGCCGAAGATGTTGGGCAAAGCCGAGCTAAGTGTACGGTAAACTGTCTCAATAGCAACGCCTACAAATCGTGCAGAGTGCTGGACACTAATCCGGCCCGGCCCGGCCGGCTCAGGCACAGCTGGAGCTAAACCGGTTGAAGAGAGCGCAAAGAAGAATAGGGACAAGTCGGACGACAATGGGCGGCGGTCTTTGTTGGCTTTAGAGCCGCCTCACCGCATCTTGGCAAATGTCCCGCAAACAGGATCAATCAGCCGAAAACACTGAGATCAACCGGATCAGGGGCGAAAACTAGTGCAAATTACACGGCAGGTAGAACGGATACCGTACCGGGTACGGTCCGCTCGCTGACCGGAAAATCCGATCGAAGGGATTATAATTTTGCATCCTTCACGTCGTTGTCGTCGTCGGCGGCGTCGTCATCGTTGTCCTCGGTGTCCTGTTTGTGCGACAATTAAGGCAAATATTTTGCGTACTAATTAAGCACGGCCTACGACTGACGGACGGACGGACGGACGGGCGGGCGAACGGGCGGTACCTCTCGCCAGGCCCAGAGGGTGCTGCCTGTCTCAGGGTCTGGCCGAGCATTTGCATACAGCGTGCGGGATTTGCAGCCATTACCCTTCTGCCGGCAAAGGATTTGCCCGGGGGCGTTGCATGTTGTTCTTCCCGTAGCATTTCCCTGGAACTTCGTATATCGATACGGTCACGCTCTGTTCGATATTTTCGCACCGGAATGATATGCAAATATTGACACACATCATTTTTGAATAGATCTGCGAGCGTGAAATCTTTTCTGCTGACCGTCTACAGAAATCGGTTTCAAGGACAACCCTAATTGACAAACAAACCCTTTGTACGGAATCGGTTCGCAAATCGCAAGCGGTGCGTAACGAATTCTCTTTCTTAATATTCGAAACATTTCGAATATTCCGAAAACAGTGGGATAATTCATATATCTTTATTTTGTTAAATAACATTAAATTTTTTATTTAACCCATATATATATATTATTTTCAATACTTTTATTTTAGTAATTTTAAAGAACTTAAAACACATTTGAAGCTGCATGAAGGCCAATTGAAACGTATATCTATTATTTTCAATTCTTTTTTTTTTTCAATTCTTTTTAGTTTAGTAATGTTTAAAAAAAAAACTTTAAAAATATTTCACGCTGCATTAAGGCACTTTATATAAATATATGAAAATGTTTTGTGAAGAGTCAAGTTCATAAATAAAATACACAATCGAACGGCTGGTATTATCAATATACCATTAAAAATCCATTTATAGGATCCATTATTGGTCTAATAACTGAATCCTTTATTATCAGAACAGCTGTACAATAACAGTAATTAATAGGAAATGGTCTAACTCGGAAATTCAAATATAAAATCAAATATTGCCACAATTTCTCAACTCTGGGCTAAACCCTAAGAGAATCTGAGAGAAGACCGAGAGTCGATCTGGATTTGTCCATACAGTTTGCAAATACATCGGGAGTTCAGTGTCTTTGCTTCCGAAAACTACACTAATTTGTCATATATGTCGGTATTATTCGATTTGCAGATCGGTTTGAAGTTCTTTCCATAGCGTGTGTACGGTTTGTTATTTTATTAATTTATTTATTATTTTATTTGAACGCAGCCTCGCAACAACGACTGCAGGGTCGCCCTCTCTCATAACTCGCTCGGCCCGATGAAAAGCCCTTAACTTTTCCGCTCGAGTTAATTTGCAGTAAACTCGTCAGCTTTTTTTTTGTATTCGCACAAATTGCACACGGGGTCTGTCAGCAATTTGAATGAAGGGCAGAAGCTGTAGAAGAGGCGCGCAAATTGTTGAGCAGTGTTGGAAATTGTGCAAATATAATTTTCACTGCAAACAGCAAGCCAGAGGGCGAGAGAGAGTGGGTTGAGGGGGAGGGGTGGGGGCTGCCTGCACGTTAAGTAAGTGCAATTGACAAAGGAAGTTGGCAATGAGAGTCCGAGAGGCACTTGAGAAATGATGCGTGCATGCGAATGGGGGCGTGGCATCCAGCGGTCGCAGAGCGCGCACTTGAGTTTGCACAAATGAATTGATTCGATTTGTCGTTAAATTGAGCGTAATCTGGAAATAAGACAAGCTCGTACGTGTTGCGACATGCCGCAACATGCCTGGCGCCAGACAGACAGACAGACAGACCGACAGACAGACAGTGCAAACAGTTATGTCATATTATGAATTCTCGCCCAGTTCCAGCCAGCGTTATCAACAGGGACTAGGCGAGTTATGAGGCAGGCGGCGCCTCACGTCCTGCGAGCAGTACCTGCAGTACGCTACCCTATCCTATACAGGCGAGAGAGTACCCGCTGCATGCCAGACCTACTACGTTCTTTTTTTTTATCCACTTGTCAGCAATTCGCTTTTTTTTCTCAAGCATTTCGGTTTCGCCTTTCTAATGCCCTTACCGAGGGTATCTTAAATTTCAGCATGTCCGAGCCCCTAGGGCCAGCATCGCATTTTTAGTACTTGCGATAGTACCGCAATTCGTTGCAATATACTTTTGCCGTGTGGCAACTAATGTATCGCAAAAGAAGGCTACACATTTGCAGTACCATCGCAAAAAACGAGTTTACCGCAATATCCTAAAAATAATATGAATTAATAATAATTAATAAATTAATATTATATTATATATAATATAAAAAATAATAAAATAGCCTCCCGTATAAAAAGGAACAAACTGTTGCAATCGAAGTCTGTGAGGGTATATAACCTTTCGGTATGCTGATGGTAAAATTTATTCATCTTGTTTTTCCTTCAGTTCGATTTTCATTCAGGCTCTACAGGTAAAACCGAAGTTGACTCTGAGTCGTTCCTTTTGTTTTTTTGGTTTTTCTCTTTTGTTTTTCTCTTCTTTATTTTTTAATTATTATTGCCCCGGGTCAGGGCACACACACACACAAGGAAATCCTTTTTTAATATCGCTCAACAACCGAGGGTCGCTTGCACAATTTATGGCATCGTCGCTCTCCCTTGCACTCGCTCGCTGTCTCGCTCCCGATGAGTTGTTGACATTTTTCTTATCTCCGCCTCGTAATTCCAACTTTACGCCGTATCCTACGTTCTATCAATGAAATATTGATCGACTCACATGTCCATGTGTGTGTGTGTGTGTGTGTGTGTGCCTCTATGAAGATATCATTATGCATTGGAAACCTTCACTGATTTATGCGTAATTACACGGTGCCAGTTCGGGTTTACCTGCCCCGAGAGTCACAGACCATGTATATAGGGGGATATTTAAATATTGCCCTATACAAATGTTTATACCTTCCCTCTATCCAGTACTATTCTCACCCTCTGGCTGGTTTATTAAAGGACACTCTCGACTAAGTCTATAAATGTTTTCAGCTTTTTATATCGCGTTGATTGAAAGATTTATGTTGCGGTTCTATAGCATTATCCCCGTAGTGCTTCCCGAGTTTACTCTGGGTTCTCCGACGCATTTTGCTTTGGCTACTGATACGTCTCCGCGATTGATTGATTAACACCATCAAATTGACCAGAAAATCTCGTTTAATGAACTGTCTACCCTCTATAAAGATGGCTTCATGGGAAAAAGGTAAGGGTATATAAGAACTATTATATATTATACTATTACGATCTTTGAGGATCAGCTGAAACTTGCTTAACTTGCTAATAAATTTTATAAGAATATTTTATTACGATCTGAGGATCAGCTTAGATTTTATTTATAGAAAGTTGTTTTAAAAGTATTTAAAAAAAATCTATGTTATTTAATTTATACTCTCTCTGAAGCAGGGTAGAGTAAGTATCAAGCTATTACACCTATTCAGCTATTTATATATTATATAAAATACGATCTGAAGATCATAAACAATTTGATTCCTTTAGAGAAAACTAAAGGAAAAAAATACATAACAAAAACCTAATACAGCGCACTATTTCCTATTTAAATTATATTTAATGAATATTTTATAACAATCTATAGATCAACTACGGTATCGTTAGTAAAAATATTAATATAAATATGTTTTAAATACAGGTTTATTACAGTCAAATAATAAAAAAGAAAGCTTTAAGTTAGTATTCAAAATATTATTATCTTCAGCTAAATATAATGTGAGATCGTATGTGCAAATTTTGAGATCGGTTGTAATTTAAAGAGTTTACTCGTCGCGTGTGTTTTATATATATGCCTTGAACATTAAAGTGTTTCCTAGTATTAGATCTATGGGATTTGATAGTCCCTCTCCCTGCTCCGTATTCCTCCCCCTCTAAGCCGACCGATCGTTTGATCTTTTCGATGCACTTGAAATGCACGTCGAATCGTCGAAAAAGTGGAACCAACTGCTCTTTAATAAGCCATGGAGGCCCCCAGTAGCCCCCAGTAGCACTCAGTGAGAAATAGAGAGATAGAGGTTTAGGTACGGGGAGGGGAGGGCGGAGGTGTGCCTCTGAAATGAGGTTCAGCTCATAAAGCAAACATGAAACGCGTTTGTCAGCGATTTAAATGAGTTCGCGTTTTGATAGAAATTTTCAAGACAACATGCTCGGAATGCTAATAGATCTCGATCTGTGGGTACTACAACGTATCGTCTGGATCGTTTCGGGGTTTGATGGGTCTCTTCCCCGCTCTCACACTCCCGTTTTCTGTCTCTGTCTCGGTCTGTGTCTTTCTTGGGCAGGCGGCGAAAATGTTCAACATTAAAATCAAATAAAATTTTGGTAAATTGTTAAAAATTCTGAAAACGATATCGGCCGAGAGAGACGCGGTCATAAAACCCCTCTCTCTCTCTCTCTCTGCCTCCTCGAGGCAAGTCTTGGAGGAATGTGCGGCACGGCGGAATTACTTGTTGAATTTGCCATAATTTTTATGGCAGCCAAGCGGGGGCGGCGGGGTGTGAAAAACGCGGAGAGAACAAATGGAATATGGAAATTTGTAGAGGGAAACGTGAAATCCTTTTTTCGAGAGCGGAGGATCTGAGGATCGGCGTTTGCTTAGGCACCCATAAAACCCATCTATTGGGTATGCCCGACGCGAACTGACCATTACTTTTATTTACTTACTTGCGCTCTCGATCTCTCTATCTCGCTCTCTCTCATTCGCTGCGATCCTTTGACCCCGAACCGCCTCATAAATTTGTTGCATGCGAGCGGAAGCGATTCCGTTTCTTTTCGATTGTTTTTGGTCTTCACCTCTCTCCCTCCCTCCCGATCTCTGCCATCGCCATCGTTTACATTTTGTAAATTATTTCACTTTATTTGTTTTTCAATTTCTTCGATTTTTAATTAGGCCAACAAAGAGACCGCTCGAGCATTAAAATGCGATGGTTTCTTCGAGATCGCAGCTCGGCGATAAGCCGGCTAAAGAACGAGAAAGAAGAAGGAGAAAGTGAAAAAGGGTATTAGAATCGGGGTGACAAAATCAGGCTGTACGATTGCATATTGATTGAGGATGTGCGGGACAGCGAGAGGGACAGGGACAGAATGTGACAGTGCGGAACCTTCGATGGGAATGGCCTAAGGAAGACTGGAAAATTTGAAAAAAAAAAATATTGTATGTTTTTTTTATTTTACGGAAAGTATTATTAGCTTGGCTATACAAACAATAATGATATCTTTAAATATTCCCCTTAAGAAACTCTAGAGAAAATATTATATTATACAGATATCTTCATCAAATATTTCGCAAAATAAAACATAGCCTACAGATTATATAACCGCTCGAGATGATAGAAACCGACAAGATCAAACATATTAATTCTGCCTACATATTATAGCAACATTTTTACGATCTCACCTAAAAATGAATTTGAATTGTATTGAATTGAATGAAATGAACTGTATAAAATAATTAAGTTTTATTGACTTTGCATATAATTAAACCGAATTTGAATTTGCCATCAAAAATTGTTGTTTTTTTTTTTGATTTTGTGTGATAGTAAAAAGTATTTTTATTGCCGCCATTTTTGATGCGCGAAGGCGAATAAAAAATCACGCCATTCGCAATGGTTATAAGTAAATGGAATTTTGAATAAACAAAATTAAACGAATAGATATTATTTTTGTTTTTTTTTAGATTTGTATTAACAACTTGAGCGATTACACATAGTCGCACAGTCGCACGTAAAAATAAATCCCCTCCTCCTGCGGCACTCGCTCGCACTCAAACTCACACTCAGGCTCGCACTCACTCGCTCACACTCACTCACACATGCAGAGGCCACTTAACATTCTGGCGAGCGCTTAATATGCGCAGGGGCAATGCTGTTAGCGGCGCAGCGAGCGTTAACATTTTCGAAATTGCATTCGATAACAGTGTATAAGACTGTACAGCTAACAGCGCCGCGCATGTCAATGCGAGAGAGCGCGATTGTGTAACAGAAACAGAATGAGCACAGACGCCGCTGCTGCGCTGCGCTGCTGCTGCTGCTGTCGTCGCCGCAGCGAGCGAGTGAGCGAGCAACACACACAGAGCGCGAGAGTGAGTGAGTGAGAGCGACAGACAGAGAGTGAGAGAGAGAGAGAGCCGAGCAACCTGTAAGCATTCAATGAGCGCAGCCTTTGCTGTTGTTTTCGTTATGATTATGAGAGTCTATCAAAAACTTGATGAGCGTGTGTGAGTGTGTGTGTGTGCGTCGTAACTGAATTGGCGTATCGTATTGGATTATGATGGCAGATACGACGTCGCGTCGGCGTTGCCGTCGCTAGCTGCAGCGCGGTTGGCTGCTGTCGACGGCGACGGCGCAAGATGAGCGAATATGAACGTTATGAATTATGTATTTGCTTGGTACATAAACAAACCCTCACACACACACACGCACACACACGCACGCATGCGAGAGAGTTCGTGAGAGCGGGCAGGAGGCGTTTCAATGCCGCTGCCGTTGCCGCTGCCGTTGCCGTTGCCGTTGCCGCTGCTGTTGTTGTTGCTTTATGAGTGCGCCGCGTTCTGTTTTCTTACTGGTGCGCAAGGTGGCCGTCGCTGCCGCCGCTGCTGCTGCTGCCGTCGCTGCCTTTTTTCGCCTCTGCTCGCATTGTTTTCTTTCATTTCCTACTCCTCTTCGGCTTGCGTATTTTATTGGCGCGCTCTTGCACACACAAACCCACACACTCACACGCTCTCTGTCTCTCCCCGTATTTATGACAGCCCCACGCGGCGAATTTGACTTTTGCAGCGACTGCGACGTTGGCCGCGACAGCGACAGCATTATGAATTACCGTATCTTTTCATTTCTTCTTATTGTTCTTTTTTTTCTTATTGGCTGCACTGCTGCTTGTTGTAACAATTGTTATTCTTGTTCCTTTTCCCGTTCGGCTGGGTGGGGTCTTCCTTGTTGAGGTTAGGGCGAATCTCAAGTTGTTTCGTATGAAATGTACGTAGTGTTGCGCTAATTTAAGTCAAATTCTATTTAAAATTTCTATCTTTGCGCAATGCAGACACATATTTGAGCTTAACTCTTCCTTTTTAAACTACATCATTGATATCTTAGCTGGAGTTAAGAAATCTTCCTAAATCTATACGAAAATCTTTGAAAAATTAAAACTCTTCATATATAAGAAATAATCTGTATGCCGCATAATAGTTAAGCGTGTAATCAGTTTTTTTTATATAGGAAAATAACTAAAATTAAATACCCGGAACATTCTTGGAAATAATATAATAAAATTGTTATATGTATATCAATAATACTTATAACTATGTTTCATGCGATTATATTAACAAATTTGACTAGAATAAAACACATTTTTACGTACTAGCTATTATTTTCTATAAATTTAATAACATTTTCTTATCTTTATTAAAAGAGGAAAAACGTTCAAAACTGGCTTGAAAACAGCTAAAATGCATTAATAAAATTATCAATTTCTGCCATATCTCAACATTTACGAAACTTAATTGAAAACGAAAAGATTTGCTCGCTCAATGAAATGAATATTCATTCCAGAGACACGAATAAATCTGATGAATACAAATTTGCAGACATGTTTTCGACATATTTCGGCATTGAAAATACAAAAAAAAAAAAAAAAAAAAAACAAAACGTAACTGGTTTAACGATCCGCTAAAAAGCGGGAACAATCGATTAATAATGATTTCGCAGGCCGTGCTGATTTATGAGTGTTGTGCAAAATAATGAATAATTGAACTGAATCATGCGACGTGTAATCGCAAAAGTTATTCAACAAATTCCACCAAAATAATTAAGCGAGAAAAAGCTGCTGCGAACAATGCCGAATATACTACATAGGCTAGAACTATATATTATTCCCAATTAAAAAGGCCCCGAAAAATAATTTCTATTTCTAATTCTTTTATAAAAAAGAAAACAAAACAGAAGAACAGAAGCCGCCAACTTATCGCCAGATGTGCGACAAGTGACGCACAAAGGCAACTCTCGGGAGCGTGCAGTCTATAAAGATTTAACGGTAAAGGGGTCTGTGGCAGGGGAGAGTGGGGGGAGCAAGCTTAAAGACCGAAAGCAATCTTAATTTTTTTTTTATTTTGTGTGGGGTAAATCGATATGAGGCAAGTAAAAAACAATAAGAAAACGAAATGTTAAAGAAGACGGAGAAGCAGAAGGAGTGGGGGAAGCGGGGCAGATAATCAACGAAGTGGGAGTTGCCAAAAGTCAACGTAGACGCGAAGAGAGAAAAAGAAAAAGAAAGAAACAAGAAACCAAACATTTTGATGAATGGCTCATAATATTCCACACACACACACACACACAATGAAATTGACGAATAAGCGAAGCACCCAAAGCAGCGGAAGGGGAGAGAGCGGGGTGGGAGAGACACGAACAAAAGCGAAAGAACCGAAAATCTTATAAAACCGAAATTAAAAAGGCAACAACAAGCGGCGCTCATAACTGCGTGCAAGCGAGACAGAGCGATGGCCAGCCAGAGCGTGAGAGCGAGAGAGCGCGTGTGAGAGTGTGTGTGTGTGAGTAAGCGAGAGCGAACGCGCGCAACACATGTCAGGGGCGCGCAGGCGTGCGAGTGCAAGCGAGATGGCAGTAGCCAAAGGGCCGAGCGTCGTAGGGGCAGGGGCTGGGTTCGGTTGGGTGCAACCAGTTGCCGTCGCATATGAATTATGATAAATTATTAAAGAGTGCGAGTGCGAGCGAGCAGGCACTAGGCGCGAGCGCCGAGCCGAAGATGAAGGCGAAGACGAGCAGACAAAAAAAAAAACAAAAAAAACGCCGTTACAACAACAACAACGAGCGCGCAAAAGGTGAGCGACGCTCGATGAGCCAAAGCCAAAGCCAAAGCGGAAGGAAGTGGCAGCGGCAGCGCAGCAGCAGCGCAGGCTGCAGCAGAGCCGACACGAAGCAACGACACGACCGACACGACACAACGAGCCGAAGCGAGGCGAGACGAGGCGAGAGAGCGCGTCTCATAATTTTTCGAACAAGTTTCATAAATGTCCGCGCTGCAAACAGGTAAGCACTCGAGAGCGCCAGCCCCAGGGAGAGCGCATGGTGAGAGCACATGGTGAGCGAGAGCGAGAGAGAGCGAGCAAGCGAGAGCGCGCGTGAGCATGACACGACGGCTTGCGGCCGGTGGTGAGAGGTCGATGGCAACAGTAACAGTAACAGCAGTCATAATTGAGCGCAAAAGCAAGAGCGAGACAGCAGCAGCAACGGCAAAGGCAACGGCGCGGCGGGGCGAGGCAACTGTCGGGCGAAATTTAATAAAAATTATGATGAGAGCGCGTATGAGAGTGTGTGCGTGCGCTGCTGCCAGAGGGGGTGTGTGTGTGCGTGTGCAAGCGAGAGCGAGCCAGTTACGGTATATGAAAAATTATATGAAATGTGAGCGAGTGCGCGTGTGTGTGCGTGCGCGTGAGGTGGGTTGGTTGACTGACTGACAGGATATGCCGTTGCCGTTGCCGTTGCTGCCGTCGCTGCCGTCGCTGTTGTTGTTGTGCAGTAATAATAAAAATGCACACACACACACACGCGCGCGCACGCACACACAGTGGGCTGCATGTAAAAATATTGGTAGTAAACCGGTCGCGTCGTCGTCGTCGTCGTCGTCGCAGCACGAAGCAGCCGCAGCAGAGCCGACGCGCTGCGCTCGTGTGTTCGCCCGTGTGTGCGCGCGCGTGTGTGTGTGTGTGTGTGCATGCCTGAAAGTATCTCAAAGATATTGTTTGTGTTTTGTGTCAGTGTTATTTTGACGCGCGTGCTGAACGTTCGTGCCGCATCGAGAGCAGCAGAGCGCCTCCTCGACTCGATCAACTCGCCAACACCGTGGTTCACGTTCACGCGAACAGTTCACAAAAACAAAACAAGAAAAAATATAACTAAATAAATCAATTCGTATTCCAATCAGACGCGAAAAATACCAGAGCTGCCTCTCGCTATATCCCGCCATTGCCCGATCCGTGCAAGTTAATGATAATGAAACTCGATTCGATCGGTTATTGGCAAAAAGTTGCTTAGCCGACGGCAAAATCACACTTACGGCGCGTAAAAAACCAATTCTATTCGATAAATTACTCTAAAATCACATAATTGAAGTGCTGCCAATCGCTTTAAAACTCGCCAAGTGCTGGACAAGTGGACAGTGCGAGAGATGGAACGAGTCCTGCGCGCATGACAAATGTGCAGTTTCATTTGGCCAAGTGGCGCCAAAATTGCGAACACACAGTTACTTTTCCATTCCTCTCCCCCCCGGCTACAACCGACCCGCACACCGACCCCTCACACACACACACACACCTCTCACACACACGCGCGCGCACACACACACACCCACACACACAGTCGCGCAAATAATGCTTGAATGAATTGTGCTAAACCAAAATATTGAGTAAATCACTTCGATTCTTGATGAAAAATCACTTGTCAAACGTTCTGTGTGCGATGCGTAGTGACTTCAAGGATAATCACCAGGAGACCATCAATAAAATGATACAGTTTGGTACCGTTAAATATGGCATTGTCAAACAGCTGAAGGATCGCGCCAGAAGCGCCGACAAAGGTGAGTTTCGCATATAAGCAGAGAAATTCGCAAGTTAGCTAGAGAAAATCCGGGGAATATAAACCAATTAGATTGTATTTTACTAAGAGAGGAAAGTCTATGAGATGTATTCGAAATATAATGAGTTTTAGCTTAAAGTGATTACAGTAACGCAGTAATTTCGTTATATTCTGTGAAATACACAAGTGATCTAAAGGAATTTTGGGGAATATGTCGAAAACTTACTACAGTTTGAAGTATAGAGAATTTTAAAGCTTTCCTGGCTGAAATTTAATCAAAATTATGGGCTGACTTTAAAGAGTACTTCGTTAGAAGTTATTCGACACAAGCAAAAAATTATTTTTTTTATAACAAGTATACAGAAATATTCCGAATATGATGCGCACATTTGGTATAGAGTGATTTGAAGAAGTGACTTCGAATAGTAACGGAAAGATTTAAAGCTTTACGTGGTGAAATCTCAATTAAATAAAGAAATATGCATTGATACAATAAAAGCAATTTAATATGCAATTCCAAGCTGAAATCTTAATTTTCTAAAGTCATATTGAGTATTTAGAAATTCTCAAGCTAATTCTACAATTACATATTGTAGAAAAATAGCTTTGAATCAACTCTCTAACTTACTGAGTTATATAAACCTGCCGTTTCGATAATAATAAATTTATGAATAATTTGATTCGAATCGTGTCGATTCGACAAGCAAGCTAAACGATCAATTTAGTAAATTATACTTGGATCGTTTAGTAAAAAGTTGTACAATAATTTCAGTAATTGTTTACCGCAAGTGTTGCAATTAACAATTGCGAATTTAAAAAACTGATTCGGATCAATTCATTTCGAATACTGTCCGGCTGTCTCGGCACGTATTTCGAATAGATCTTATGAATGGCAGCGAGTTTAATGTATTTATTGCATACGACAAGCTATAAAACTACTGTATTTCTTTTTGGGCTTGTTCTTAGCTCGGATTCGGATTCGGATTCGTGTTTCGAAGATATTTCCATATTTTGTTAGAAAATAAAAAGGTTTCAGAATAATTAATTTGGCATTTCGAATTGTTTTCTAAAGCTTAATGTGTTTATTACTCAATTTGGGTAGGGGGCACAATAAAAACCATCAAGTTTGTGTGTGTGGAATCTTGGGAAATTAAAAGTTGTAAATTATGAAAAACCTTTATGACTTCCCGTCAGTTTTTGGCTTTTTTTCTGTCTAGCTAAAACTGTTTGTTGAATCGTAAATAAAGCCCGAGCGACATGCAACAATGTTTTAATTAATTAATTTGGTGTTAAATGCGATGCAAACCAAATCGAATCAAGTCGAAACGGTTCGACGCGAATGGTTTCGAGTGCGTTTCGATTGGATTCACAAATTCACGTTGCCGTGTGGCGTATGCAAATGGCGGAGCTTTCAAAAGCCATTAAAGAAACACGCCGTGCCCGGAGAAGGCCTCTAAAACGCGATCTCAAATCATTTTCGAGCTTTATGACACGCTCGACTTGGCATAATAAGCCAATCTATGGAAATATGCATGAGGCTTATATGGTTGATGTATACAATCTATATATAAGGCATATACACAACACACCTAAATCATATCGGGAAGCTCGTCTTGAAATTGTTTTTTGATTTGCCATTAAAAAAGATGGGTTCACGTCGAGGCAGGTAGAGCGAGACAGAGAGGGCGAAGAACTTATAGCTTCATCTTTATACGAGAAACTGGAAATGCAAAGTATGAAAATATAATTTATATATTCGTATATGCGACACTAAAACTGCTGCACAGTGTCGCCATGTCTGTTTTAATGCATTATTATAATTTTCCATTTTCCGCTTTGCCCCGAAGTACAGTTAAAAGACCCCAAATCGATCGTGATATGTGGGCAAAAATGACAAATTTGTTAATTAACTAAAACTGGTTCAGTTATTTGCTTATCAACCGACAAAAAAATAAAAAACAGATGGAAAAACGCTTTGAATTCTCTGCGGCACTTTCTAATTTTATATAATATTGAAAATCGTTTAAAAGAAAAGCTGTCGATAGTACCATAGAAATATTTTATTTATTATGCAGCTGTATTTCTATTTTATAGAGCACTCATCGAAGTTTTTTTTGCCCAAGTTTTACTACTCAATTAGTCGGGATAGTTGGGAGTATTTCAGAATGTTTTGTTTTCTTTTCTAAATCTTTTTGAACTTCCACAAAAACACATTGTTTTCTTTTATGAACACTCATAAAATCGTTTTCAAGTTTTATAAAGTTTATTTTATCGTCGGAATAGTTTGGGAAATTACGGATTTTCTGTTTCCTTTAAGCAAAAAACACACCGCACAGACAAATTTAGGAATATTTCATTTCGTTGAAACCGATAATCATAGTATATAATTGTATTGTAGAAGAAAAATGATTGAATTATTTGTTTCTGCTATGATAATTCTCCCAAGATCGCTTAATTTTAATATTTCAAGAAGAGATTCCTTCGAAAATCATTTCAATTAATTCTGAAAAGAATTTTGATTGCCTGCAATTGCTCTTCTAACTTTCATAAATAATACCAACACCCGGGGGCAAACTATGAATGTGAATCCACTTGGTTGGCGGGAGGGGGGAGGTGTAGATTGCTGTTTAACCTACGCATAATGATTACAGTATATCTTAGTATACGCACGACTTTGATGCCGAATGAGGTGGCATATAAATTTTGAATTTTGAAAAGCGGCCATAAGCTTTTAAAAGGCGATAAACGCGAGTTGCTTCGCCTTCTTCTTCTCATTTTATCAATTTATTTTTAGGCGCTTTGTTTTTTTTTTGCTTTTTTATATTTATACACGCCATGTGTGTGCGAGTGTGTGTGTAGTGTATAACTGTGGCATTTACTAAAGCTGCTGCGCGGCATTAATAAATGTTCAGTCATTAGTGCGGAGCACAATAAATAAAATAAATATCGAAAAATTGGCAGCGAAAAAATAAAATCATGCGCTGATTTCCATATGATTTATATAGACTAAACAGATGTGCACATATATACATATATAGTCAGGCTGTTGTCCGGTTTAACCCCGGCAACAAAGTCGATGCGCATAACTTAATGACATTAATTATTTAATTATTTTTATTTATGCTATTTTATTTTTTGTTTGTTATTTTTTTCTTTTCGAGTTTTAAGTTCCGTAGGCCAATTTCAATTTCACAATACGCTGTCGCGTCTCTCGATACGCGGACTTGAAATAGACATGCAAATCTGAAAAATGCGTGTACTACGTTCGGTTTGCAGTGCAGAAAGTCTTGATCTTGGGTATATAGTAAGCTATATATATAGTCTGGCTATGCTGCAAATTTCGTAATGATCACATGTGAAATATGACAGTTATGTGGGGTTTCTTTGTTGCGCAGGGTATCCTTCGGTTGGGCTGCATCTTCACTTTTGTTTCTCTGCCTGTCTGACTTAGTTAGTTATGTATGCCTCGGAAATTCGGAAATGTACATGAAATTCAATTTGCCCTCTCGGTGTCAATTTATGCCAAACTCGTGGAATTCGCTCATCGAAAACGAAATCGAAATCGAAATCGTCGCTCGACTTGGATATTATTAAATTATGCGGCATGTCTGTCCTTTGGCTGACCACATACCCATTGTTGTTTTGCATTTTCCGACTGGCTGCACACTTTGTTTATTTTTTTTCACCTCCACAAAAAGCGGGGAAAACATTGACTCGTCGCCAGCTCGACTCGCCACACTCCCGTCCCCCCCACCCCATCCCGCCTGAGCTGGATTTGCATATTGAATATGACGATGGAATAATTGAAACTGGGCGCGTAACAAGAGTCAAATGAATTCTAAAAACGTATAAATAAAATGCAAAGAAAATATCTGAAGAATTGGATGACAAAAAAAAAGAAAAGAAAAGAAAAACAACGTGCTGAAGAAGCAGACGATGACAAAATGTTCGACTCGTGTTCGGTTCATTCGTTAGTTTTCTGCATTTGCTAACAAACTTGCATTATCATATAGTATATAGCGGGTATACGTAATCGAAATTGTATAATATTTTGCATGCAGATGAAAAGGAAGCTGGATAGAAAACTGGGAATCATTTAAATTGGGTGGAATGAACTGGCAAAACCTTTGTACATGCATATATGTTGTGCTCGAACTCAGCACACTCGTGCTGCGCAGTGTACAGTGTGCAAAGTCGTAAATATTATGCAAATTTTACTGAGAGGTCTATTAAAAAGTATTCAAAATTTGATGATGAACTCGCAATGCAAGCCGATGATTTGGCGTATAAACACATAACGTAAGCATATCAAATGCAAACTAGTTTTGTATTAGCAACAGAGTGATAAAATTGGGCTGATTTTGATGCTGTTCAAGAATATATATATGCCTTAGACGTGTATTTGGCTTAAACAAATATATATAGAGTTTGAGCGACAACAGCAGAATCAACGTTTTAGCCGACTTAACTTTCAAAATACTTGGCCGATTTGTGTGCCGAACATGAATATATAGTCCATAAATTGTACTTGGCACATATTTGTATATAGTATGTATTACAATAGGCATAAAGACATATAAACAGACATATAAGCGCATATAATTATATAGCTAGCATTACAACTGACATAAAGACATATAAACAGACTCCGACTGATTTATATGCTGAACAAGAATATATATACACAAACAATTTAATGTGCAAATTGAGGCACCTTTTAAATTACGTCGAAACAGAGCTATTAAATCAATTCTCCTCAGTCTAACTATAATATTAACTAGTTATATTTTCTGGCATTATTTTCGAGCATAATATTTATAGCTCTTGCAAAACCCTTTAAAATATTTCAACTTCTCTCTGCGCTAATTAATTTTGCGCTGCCATCAAAAATTGATTTGCTGAAAGCTGAAAACGCGTGTGAAATTTAAATGACAGAGAGAGAGAGAGTAAGAGCGAGAGAGAGAGGGATGGAGTGAGAGCGAGAGAGAAAGATAGAGGGGGACGGAAAGGGAGATAGCCAATTGTTGCTGCTATTTTGACATGTGTGTGCGGTCGTGGTGACAGTTGAAATTTGCCAACAAGATATGCGATGTGATTTGTTTTTTGTTTTTAATTTTTTATTTAATAACGGGAAACGGTTTCATTCGCATACGGTTTTGTGGCTAATCTACAGTTCCTACAATGCTTCAATTTGCCGTGAATTTATAGCAAGCAACTATATAAGTGTGCGTGTGTGTGTCTGGCCAATTATACAGATGCGTGTATAATTCATTTGAATTTACTGCGCGCTTCACATGCGGATTTATGGCTTGACTTAATCCACCTTTAAACTTGTACAATTCAATTTATATCATACATATAACCCCTCTCTTTAAATATATATAAATATATATCTATTTTTTATATATACATGTCTGCCTTGCGCTTTGTTTACTCGTGTCTAACACAATGGGGAAATATACTAATTTCCTGTCCACAATTTTCATATTTATTTATCTGTCAGTCCGCAGCGCGAAATAAGTCTTAAAACGGCGCGCAGGTAGCAAGGCAAAACAGATACAGATACAAGCTACGAGTTACAGATACAGATACAGATACAGTCAAAAGCTGCGAGCTACAGATACAGATACAGTTCGACAGCATTGAGATACTTTTGCTTATTTTGCTTGCGCAATGCCGAGAAAACCCACCAAAAAAAAAAAAATCAAATATAAAATACAATTTAATTTGCTCATATAAAAACTACAACTAAAACAAATTCAGAGGCGATTCGGCGTCTCCTTTGTTTGTAAATCGAACCGAAATACACTGCAACAACAACAGCAGCAGCAGCAACTGCAGCAACAACAAGGAAATTTACTGCCGATTGCAAACTGACTTCGATTGCCCCCCTCGACAATTTTATGGCCATCATAATTCCCTTTCCCGGATTGATTTGCATTTACCGCATTTACCACGCCACTCCCCCGGCCCCGCTGCACTGCTCTAAACGAGGCAATCACAAAGCGAGCCGACCGCCAGTTTATGGCGCAAAATTACACTTAACTTTTAATTAATTAAAATAACATTCACACAATCAATAAATCAATAATAATTATTAGAATGTTGCTCGCACTTTCGCGTTGAACTCGCCAGCGACGGATACGGAGACGGAGAAGGAGGTGGAGAGATAACAAATATTATTTAAAATATTGCACTGAGAAAAATGAGGGGGGAAATACTTTACTGAAACAAATGTTGAAATAAATATATAAATATTTTATAAAAATATGCAGAAAGCGAGAAAAATGATTTACATAATCTTAGTGAATATTTCTGTTTTTATACACTGCAAATAATAAAAATTATCCAACAATTTTAAATAAAATTTAAATGTAAATTTGAACTTCAAATGATTTAAAAACTAAAAAAGGAAAAACAGAGATAAATGATGAAAAATGCTTATGAAAATATTTACACTGCCAGAAAAGATGTAATCATAAATTCACATCCAACAGACTACACTGCAAGTAAATTGGAAAACTTTTTAATATATAAATTTATTTATATATAATTTATTGAAAACTGCAAATATTTGAAAAACATAAAAAATTGTGAAGATAGTATATATTACAGTATGTACACTGCAAGAAAAGCATCGATCGCAAAGTCGATTTAAGAACGCTAAAACTCGAAAACAATATTCCAGCAAATTTAATAATGCGATCGATATGCAAATGGCGCTGATAGCGCGCAACGTAGCTGCTGCAAAGTATCTGATTCTGTGAAATACTCAGCGCGGCATCGCGCTCGCTCAATGTATCTGTATCTTTTGCTCGGTATCTGAGTGTGCAAAACTCGCTCGACTCGTTTCGTTAGTTGTGCAGAAATATGCTTTATTACGGGCAGCTGTAGGTGGGCAGAGCGGTGAAGGGCGCGGAGGGGAGGGGAGAGAGATGAATGGAGGAGATTTATCTCGTTTCGTTGGGTTTGCGCTAACTTATCATAAATTATGTTTTATGGCTGCGGCGCATGCGAACCAATTTGGTCGGTTATGCGAATAATAAAGAGCTAGAGAGGGATAGCGGGATGGAGGGGCAGAGCGGCATAGAGGGGCATAGAGAGAGGCTGCCGGACAGATTTCGGTTGCGATTCGCCGACGGCCTCTACAACAATTGTCAGCTGTTTTTTTATGGCAACAGGTGAGAATCAGCCTGACAACAACAACAACAATTGCTAATTGCTAGCAAATGCTTGATCGAGAAAGACAGGGGGAGTGGGCGCGACAGGGCAGCGGAGGGAGGGGGGTTGGCAACTGGTTCGCTGCTGCCACAAGAAATTGCAGTCAACTCCGGCGATTAAGTCATATGTGCGACAAGGCAGAGGAGGCTGCCTAGGGAGGGGGTGGGGGGCAGGCAGGGACAGTGGGCGAGAAAAGTCTTCTCTGCTCTGGTCTATTGCTGACAACAAGTAGTAGTAGTTGTTGTTGTTGTTGTTGTTGTTGTTGCTGCTTTTGTTGTCACTTGTCAATGCACTGCACAGTGGAAAAAAGGCAAAGAAAAAGGAAAATAATTGAAATATCTCTGAAAATGCAATTGCAATTCTTTTTAGCTTCTACTGCACCTCCTCCCCCCCCCATCGCTCTTTCCTGCTCATTGTAAGTGCACTGTGTCATCTGCACATGACGCACAGTGGCACCAATTCATGTTGTTTGTGATTTCATTTGAATTCGATAATCTTTTGTCACTAGAAAATTGCAAAAAGAAACACTTGTTTTGCCTACAATCAAGTCAAACAATTATAGAGCACGATAAAGCCAACGCAACTGAGGAATATGACTGTACTGTGATTAACTAAATTGGTTAAGTCGCAATTGAATCAGCCCGTGCATACATACTAGATTAGTTTAATCGGGTTTGTTTAAAAATTCAGTTTGGCTCAGAACTGCAAAAGTGGCGCGAATCGAAAGGATTTACGGATTTATATATAGTATAAATAAATAAAGGAAAGGAAAGGAAAGGACTATCAGACTATACATATTTTATGAGATATACTATTTTATATGAATGAAAAAAATACCAGATTATGTACAATATTTGCGGTACAGAAAGTATAAGTTAGAAAGTGTGAAAAGCTTAGCAATTATATATATATAAATTATAATGATAATGATATTGATGATATACCAAGTAGATACGATCATAGTTTCCGCATAATCCTCGAGATTTTCTATATTATTTTTTATTTATCGAAATTGCGTAGAAGTACAGATAAAGTAAATATAATATGGTATTTTATTTGTATCTCAGATGCAGTAGGATATATAAATACAAATTTTATAAGATATACAGCATAAATCTCGAGATTAATTCGAGCAGAGTGCAGAAGTAAGGGTTAAAGTTGAGTAGAGTTCCGGATAAAAAATAAAAATAACATATTTATTTATCAAATATTAGTTAATATTATTATTAATATTTATTACTTATGTTTGAAATAAATTAGCCTATATATAGATAAGTTCTATATTGTTTCGAATCCTCTGGCAACTCTTCTAACTCTCTCTCTCTCTCTCTCGCCCTGCCTTTCGCTTTCTTCGACCCCTCCCCCATGCAGACATAGCAAGTGATCAGGAGGACAATGGCGCGTGCTCGCCGCTGACCACAGCAACCAGAACCAGCGCCAGTCCCAGTCACAGCGGAGACAGCGAAGCGGAGCGGGAGCTGTCGCTGCAGCTGAAGGAGGAGCAGGAGCAGGCGCAGGCGCAGGAGCAGGAGCAGGTGCGGCAGCTGGAGCAGCTTGAGGATCACAATCACAACAATAATAACAACAACAACAACAACGAGGACAAGCAGCCGGTCATGACAAAGCCGCCCAAGGAGGAGGAGGAGGAGGAAGAGGAGCAGCAGCAGCAGCAGCAGATCGCACACTCCCTGCCCAATTCGCCGCAAGCTGCGCTCGCCGACCACGATGTGGATGTGGAAATGAAGGAGCACGAGCACGAGCAGGAGCAGGAGCACGAGCAGGAGCAGGAGGAGGAACGCGAACAGCAGGAGGAGCTGCCAGCGAACACACGTGCCGCGCTGCCCGCTGCTGGAGCTGCTGCACCCGTCACCCTGGAGGCGATACAGAACATGCAGATGGCCATAGCACAGTTCGCGGCCAAGACCATTGCCAGTGGAGCGAGTGGAGCGGACAACGAGGCGGCCATGAAGCAGTTGGCCTTTCTCCAGCAGACGCTCTTCAATCTGCAGCAGCAGCAGCTCTTCCAGATACAGCTGATACAGCAGCTGCAGTCGCAGCTGGCGCTCAATCAGGTCAAGCAGTGTGAGCAGGAGCAGGAGCAGGAGCAGGAGCTGGAGCTGGAGCAGGAGCGGGAGGTGCGCGAGGAGCAGGAGGAAACGGAGCGCGAAACCGACACGTACGAGGAGGAGGAGCGCATTGCGGACATGGAGCTGCGCCAGAAGGCCGAGGCACGCATGGCCGAGTCCAAGGCGCGACAGCATCTGATCAATGCCGGCGTGCCGAGCAGCGCACTCAAGCGCAGGCGCGACGAGCCGGAGCAGGAGCAGGAACAGGAGCAGCTGCAGCTGGAGCTGGCACAGGCGGCGGCACAGACGAAGCCAACGCTGGAATCGACCCAAGACGCGCTGGCCAAGCTCAAGCAAATGGAGAACATGCCTCTGCCGTTTGGCGGCGATCTCGCCTCGAGCATCATTACGCATCATGATCACGACGATGCGCCCGCATCGAGCTCGCTCGATCTGCTACAGAAACGTGCCCAGGAGGTGCTCGACTCCGCTTCGCAGGGCATACTGGCGAACAACATGGCCGACGACTTCGCCATCGATGGCGGCACGATGGCCGGTGTCGCGGGCAAGTCCGGACGCACCGATGCCTTCTTCAAGCATCGCTGTCGCTACTGCGGCAAGGTGTTTGGCTCCGATTCCGCCCTCCAGATACACATACGCTCCCACACGGGCGAGAGGCCCTTCAAGTGCAACGTCTGCGGCAGCCGCTTCACCACCAAGGGCAATCTCAAGGTGCACTTCCAGCGTCACGCGCAGAAGTTCCCGCACGTGCCCATGAATGCGACGCCCATACCGGAGCACATGGACAAGTTTCATCCGCCGCTGCTGGATCAAATGTCGCCGGATAGCTCGCCGACGCACTCACCGGCGCCGCCCACGTCGGCCTCCTCCGCGGCTGGCCTGGCGCCGTCGTCGGCTCAGGCCACGACTCCAGCGTTTCCTGGGCTGCAGGCGCTGTATAGACCGCATCTGGACTTGCTGAAGCCGTCGCATGCCTATGCCGCGGTCTTCACGCCCAGCCAGGACATGCCCACGGATCTGCGAAAGTCGTCCGCGCCCAGTTCACCGCTGGAGCGCGAGACGGAGCGGGATCAGGAGAGGAAACGGGAGCGGGAGCAGGAGCAGGAGCGGCTGCAGGAGAGGGAGCGGCAGCTGAACAGTGCAAGGGAACGGGAGCTGGAACGGGACGCGGAGCGTGTATCCGTAAAGACGGAATTGCCGGATGAACAGCAGGCAGCTGATTCCGATATGGAAGCAGAGCCGGAGCCGCTGCCACTGGAGGTGCGCATCAAGGAGGAGCGCCTCGACGTGCAGCAACAGCAGGAGGAGCAGGATGAGGGGGAGGAGGGAATGGAGGAACAGCAGCAGCAGCTGCTTGGCAAGGATGCGGAGGAGCAGGAGGATCAGGCACATGCGGCCACGTCGACGCCAACACTGCCCAACATGCATCAGCATCATCCGCTTCATCCGCTTCATCCGCTTCACCCCCATGCTCACCCGCATCCGCACCCGCATCCGCATCTTCTACGCCATCCCCTGCATGCTGGGTACGCGCACGGCGTGGTACAGCCCATACAGCCACCTCCAGGCATGTCCATGCACGCACAGTGCGCCTCGCCCGCCGCCGCTGGCGCACATTGCCAGCTGGAGCAGTTGCCCACGCCCGGCCAGCTGCCGCCGACGACGCAGGACAGCTACTACGCGCTCAACTATACCAGCAGCAGTGGTGCCGCTGGCGCAGCCGGAGGTGGCAGCAAGGCGACACTCTCGCCGGAACATACACACTCCTCGCCCATTCCAGTTGGCAACGGCGGCGGAGGCGGCGGCGGAGGCGGCGGTAGCTCCTCCGCGCACATTCCACGCTCGCCCTACTTCAATCCCATCAAGCACGAGATGGCCGCCCTCTTGCCACGCCCGCACAGCAACGACAACTCGTGGGAGAACTTCATCGAGGTGTCGAACACGTGCGAGACGATGAAACTGAAGGAGCTGATGAAGAACAAGAAGATCAGCGATCCGAATCAGTGCGTCGTCTGCGATCGCGTCCTCTCGTGCAAGAGCGCGCTGCAGATGCACTATCGCACGCATACGGGCGAGCGACCGTTCAAGTGTCGGATCTGCGGACGCGCGTTTACCACCAAGGGTAACCTGAAAACCCACATGGCCGTGCACAAGATCAGGCCGCCGATGCGCAATTTCCATCAGTGTCCCGTCTGCCACAAGAAGTACTCGAATGCGTTGGTCTTGCAGCAGCACATACGCCTGCATACGGGCGAGCCCACCGATCTGACGCCGGAACAGATACAGGCCGCCGAGATACGCGATCCTCCGCCATCGATGATGCCCGGACATTTCATTAATCCGTTTGCGGCGGCTGCATTTCATTTCGGCGCCATGCCGGGCGCGGCAGCCGGCGGAGCAGCTGCGGCACCGCCACATCCCGCGGCACTCGGCTCGGAATCGTCGCAGGGCGATCTCGACGAGCATATGGATATGGAAAACATGGACTACGACGATGAAGTCTCGTCGACGGAACAGGGCGAGCGTCCACGTTCCGGAGGTGATGATTTCAAGTCGTTGCTCTTCGAGCAGAAGCTGCGCATCGATGCGGCCGGCGTGGTTAATATCCATGGACGTCCACGTTCGGCGGCCAATTCGATGGGCTCCGCATCAGCCTCGGCTTCCGCCTCGCCCTCAGCCCCGACCAGTCCCAGTTCCTGTCAACCCAAGCCAAGTTGTTCGCCCGTGCGTTCCGTGGACGAGACATCACAGGGTGCACTGGATCTGACGCCACGTGCTGCGCCCGCGAGCACGTCCAGCTCGCCGCCCGTCGAACGCAAGGAGCAACCCTCGCCGGCCGTGGCCGTGCCCGGCATGGAATGCCTGCCCCCCGGACTGCAGCATCATCTGCAGCAGCAGCATCAGCATCTGATGCAGCAGCAAGCTGCGGTGGCTGCGGCGGCGGCGGCACAGCATCATCATCATCAGATGCAGCAGCATGCCGCTGCCCTGCATCAGCATCAGGAGCAACTGCGTCGCGAGGCAGTGCAGGAGGTGCAGCAGAAGGCAGCGGCGGCGGCGGCCGCGGCGGCAGCAGCGGCGGCTGCGGCAGCTGCGGCTGCACAACGCCAGAGCTCGCCACCGACTGCCCAATCGACAGCAGCGCCGCCTGCGTCCGCCACCAGCGGCAGCATGGCCGCCTGTCCGCCTGCTCCATCAACGAATCCGCTGCTGGCCGCACGACCGCCCTTCGGCATGTTCCCCAATCTGCCGATCTTTCCGCCCGCCACGACGCAGAACATGTGCAACGCGATGAATCAAATCGCACAGTCGGTGATGCCGGCGGCACCGTTCAATCCTCTCGCGCTGAGCGGGGTGCGCGGCAGCACCACATGCGGCATCTGCTACAAGACATTCCCCTGCCACTCGGCCCTCGAGATACACTACAGGAGCCACACCAAGGAGCGGCCCTTCAAGTGCAACATCTGCGAGCGCGGATTCACCACCAAGGTGAGTTCGGTTCCGTCTAGACTGGGCTTGATTGGGGCGGGATCTGTGCAACCTATTCACGCTTAGACTAACTCCTCATCTTCTGCTTCTCTCTACCTTTCTTCCCATCCCTTTCTTGCAGGGCAACCTCAAGCAGCACATGCTCACGCACAAGATACGCGACATGGAGCAGGAGACGTTCCGCAATCGTGCCGTAAAGTATGTAAGTCTTCCAAATCACCCAAAAAAAAAAAAAAAAAATATTAACGATAGTTATCGATAGTACATTTTGAGCCATAGTTCACTCGCTAGTCGACGACAGTTGCCGATAGTTGCGATGTTATTAAAAATTACTCTATTGTGTGACGGATTTCAAGCCGATAGTTGACTTTAGTTACCGATAGTATTGATCGATCGATTCGAGATTACTTCACTCGATAGTGGGCGATAATTCGACTTGCCTTGTCCAAACAATCGAACTAACCCAAAATCCCTTTCCATTTTATGCTCTTATTTTTGCAGATGAATGAATGGAGCGATGAACGCGAATAAGTTAGCTAGTTATCGATAACACGATAACACGAACAACAATCCAAATAGCGGCAAAGGTCCGTGCAAATAGACTCTCGCAACCAATTGATCTCATGCAGTGTTGTAAAGCGCGAGTTGGAGAGAGAGAGAGAGTGAGTGAGAGAGAGAGAGAGAGAGAGAGTGAGAGAGAGAGAGTGAAGGAGGAGGAGAGATGCGGCCACAGCAGCAACCGGTGCAAAAGGAGAAACGCCTCTATCGGGTACTACAAAGTTGCAAACGAGAAAATCCCATAAAATAGAAACCATATAATATGATGCTTATACAAAATATGAAAGTGAAGAAGAACAAGACGAAAGCAAAGCAAAGCAAAAACGAAGAACTTTAGATATATAATTATTATTATTTGATTGTTGTTTCGGGGCAAACTGATTTCGTTTGGGTGTTTTTTTTTCCCAATACTTAAGCAATTTGTATGAGCCGGCCCCTCCACACTCGTTCCCCACTCGTCGTTAAAATATTTGAGAATTTATCGAAAGCAGACGAGACGAATTGGCACGAAATGTATCCAAAGATGCATCAAAAGCAATCATCCGGCGAGAGAAAGCCCCATCTGGATATGCTTTGAAATGAGACTGATAGCGTTTCAGGCCAACTACCCAACTATACTATAGTATATAGAAACCTCAGCCCCCCCCACCCCACACACACACACACACTCACACACACACTAACGAACTCCCAATCTAAGCTAAATAAGCAGGAAATCGAAATCAGCTGAAGTCGAAGGCGTAGAGAAATCAAAATTCGAATTTAAAAACCAATCATAAGGTATATGATAATCGATCTATATATATATAGTACATAGGACACACACACACACACACACTATACCCATAGTATAACATAGTATGAAATGTGCAATAATCATATGACACGCTATAAATTAGGTTTAGTCTGGCTTCTGTTCCCTATAATTTACTTTATAACTATTGTACATAAGTTGCGATCGATTCAGGCGAAAATGAAAATCACAGAGAGAACAAACCATACGAAACATTTGCTTTTCTTCGAGAAATGATTGAAAAACAAAGAGAAAAAAAGAAATTGTGATATTAAATGTAAAAAACAATGTTAATGCAAAATGCTTTCCATATCACTTCAAAAAAAAAATAATAAAAAAAACAATGGCAAATGATTGTAAAATTAAGAAAACAAGAAAGAAAGTATGAAGTTATTAAATCGATGAGGAGGAAAAACCATTCGGAAAGAAACAAAATAATATTATATATAAATATATTTGACATTCATAGTTAATTTAGTTGGTAGCGCGACGACGCGAGGGGATTGTCAAACAAAACACACACACACAAACTTATATACACTGTGTACACTATATATATTGTATGTATATATAAATTCTAATCTAATTATTTCACAAAACACCATTTAATTAATTACAATTAACGTACGTTGGTTAAGTTGACGACAGGCTCGACATTAATTACGCTGCAGATACAAATGTATCTCAATCTGTTTGTAAGCATAGTCCCATAATTTATTACACTGAAAGAAAGGCAAAGAATAAGAGAACTGCAAATACAATATAGAAACGAACAAAAAAACAAATAAATAACAACAAAAACAAAAATACAAAAAACCTATGAAAAAATGAAAGGTAAAAGATAATAAATGTATTTAAGTTATGAAAAATTAATAAATCGACTTGTGTTTTCATTCGATATATTCGCTCCGCTCGCGCTTATCGAGATCATCCGCAGCGCAACGTTCCGAGAAGCATCACGATTTCGTGGTAAAATGCCATGTACTCCCCTACCCTTACCCATAGCCGCACTGCTTATACCAAACCGAATGGATCGCGTTCCGATATTGTAATAAAAATGATTAGTCAAGTTTATTATCGTCATAATCTTTTAATTCGAAATCGAAACGGAATATCGACAGACCGAGCGTGCGCGAGCGAGATGGACTACACTCTGAAGATCTGTTGAAATATTTTTATTGAATTTTAAATTGATATTTTGCCTTCCAGAGATTTTCTTTGCCCGCTTGAGTAGGTTTTTTTGTGGCCCGGACTATCAGCTTCTTTTACTATGTTCCTTTGTTTGTTCTTATTTCGTTCGGCCTATCTTTAATTTTTTTTTTTTTTTTTTTTTTTTCGTTTTTTACTGTTTTTTGTTTGGTTTTTTTTTTTCATATTTTTGGCTTGTTAGCATTTTTAGTCGTTAATCAAAAAATTTCTTGTTGACATCGCTTTGTCATCATTTCAACGATGAACACCCGCTGTGTGTGTGTGTGTGTGTGCGATAAAAATGTCGGTAATTGATTTTTGAATTGGTTTCGAAATGTCACATGAAATAGTTAAACTGCCACTTGACTAATGCCAATCATTAGCGCGCTCGATGATCATGTTAGAGATAGAAGCTCTCTGGGGGAAGTCGAGAAATATTTAAGCCATCCATGAGCTAATGAATGTATGTATGATGGTATATTGTCACACACACACGGCTTGATCGAAACATAAACAAACACAAATTTCGAGTTTGTCAAAATTTTTAAGCTCTTCGGTAATTTGCAAATATCAATCAAGCAGATTGAAGCCATAACATTTTGCTTTGATTTACACAAAAAAAGAGTGCCAGATGCATCTGCCTTATAAATTGCAATCAGATCGAACCAATAACACATGATATATTCCAGGCAACGTTTTCAGTAATTATGTGCGAGTGAGAGCGGGAAAGCAATAGGTGGCCGAAGAATTTGTCATATGGAATTATAATAATTATAATGTATGTAACGGACTTGCACAATAGACCAAGGGTATCTCTTTGTCGGGCAGAGTGAGCAGAAGGGGCGGTACTTAGAATCCACTAATATCAGAAGGCTTGAATACAGGTTTATATACTTGCCACACTTACCCAGAGAGATTCTTCCAGCAGCAGCTAAAACTGAAAGCCTGAAGAGATAATAAAGAAAATATATGATTGAGTGTAGAACAGTTAAAAAGCCTCAGCGAGTAAGTCAAATATCTCAATTATTTGCAAACTGAATCTGTAAACTCATTCGAATTATTATTTATTATTTATTGTTCGTTATTTACAATCTTTTCTATTACGATAATGAGTCAATTGCCACGGGACGAATCAGCATCTTTATTGTTTTGAGGGAGAAGTATCCAAACCACCAATTAGAATCATTCTTCTCAACCTCCTGCAGATAGTATTTCCCATTTAGGTTGCTAAATAAAAACAAATCAGACTCAATCAATTTGAAAGACACTTATTACAATCATCGATTATTTACCAACGGGCACAAGCATCGAACCACCATCCAGAATGTCTTTTTTGCGCGCAATTGTCACCTTTCCATGCATCGTTGTCACTGTCGAAAGTGGAGAATTGTTGATGTTCGCTAAATCTCATTTCGTCCCTGACTGCATTCCCAGAGTAGTTTCCCAGACTGAGTAACCTGTACTTATCTTTTTCTCCTGCAATCCTGAAGTTGTCGTAACGAGCATAGAAGCTTTTCATTTTCAAACGCTTTTCAAGTTTCCCCCCATCAAATGCCTCCATAAGTATATAGAGCTCGTGGGGAGTATCCCTGGTAAGACGATGAATCTTCTCCAGGCCCAAGAAGAAGTCGCCTGTGAAGTTGCCGAAACCTTTCTTATAAGCTTCCCAGTTCCTGAAGAAATCCTCTTTTCCATTTATCCGTTGTTGAATTACGATCCATCCGGGACCGGCAATATCACTATTATACAGAGCGGGAAAGGGATCGAAGTTGGGTAATATGACATTGCGGATACCGTTAGACTCTCCGTTAGTGATGCAATAAGTTGCTGACTTTGCATTCTCTTTTACTTGTTCTTCTAACTTAGATACTTCCTGATCTTTCTCTTGAATAATTTCTTTCTGTTTCGTTATTTCAACTTGACTCTCATTCAGTACTTTATTATTTTTGTTGAGTTCTGCTTTGAGTTGGGAAATTGTGGAAGTATTTTCGGCAATGGTTTCATTCAGTATTTCCGACTCAAGTTTATATTCACTCAGACTTGACTCACATGTCTGAAGAGCTTCTTCTTTAGATTTCAGTTCTGCAGCATTTTGAGCAATAGTCTCGTTATTCTTCTGCAACTGTTCCTCACATAATCGCAAGTTGGAATCTTTCGAATCGATTTTAGAGATTTTCCTATCGAGCTCCTCTTTAATAAATGTTTCCATATTAAATATTTTGCTGTATACCGATTCAACATTCTGTTTGAGGATACGGTGTATATCCCGCAGTTCAGAAACAGTAGCTTGAAGGTCTTTTATATGGGTATCTTTACTCAAGACGGAAGTTTGTAATGCACGTATTAGATCGTCTTTCAATTTAAGTTCAGCTTCTTTCACTTGCAGTTGTTGCGCCTTTCCACGCAAATTGTTGATTTCTTCCGTCTCCTTCTGCAGTTCATCAACGTATTTTAAAATGGGGTTCACGGATTGGAACGTGTGTTCTCCACACAGATTGTTGAGATCCTTGGTGGGTCTGCATTGCTGACAGAGCAAGACGACAATAAGAGAAGGAAAGCTAATTAAAGTAAATGGACTAAAAGGGGTCTATTGGCTCATCTGTGTAATTGAACCATCGATCTGTTTCTCATATATATATATATATAGTTTTGTCTATGCGACAATAAGCAATTATAAACCACGTCATCTAGCATAGAATTATCAACGCAACTAATAGATTAAAACTTACCACATCACAGTTTCAATTTGTATTTCTAGACTTTGGCACACAATGTTTGTCCTAAAGAAGCGTTCTTACCTTTCTGTTGTCCATTTCGGAAGCAGAAGAGCCGCCACTCAGGACGAGAATCCAGCAGAAGAGGAAGAGAATGTTCATATCTTCCACTTTTGTAAAGGTGTTATATAGAATATAGCTAAACCGCACTCGCACAAATCAAAATTAGACTGAAATCATATTTGGACAGCGCAATAATGGATATATATTCTTGAGAGAGAATACAAAACACTGAGAGTAATTTTCGAGCAAGTCAAGATCAATATAAGAAACGTTGAGTAATTTTGGACTGAGAAAAGACTCAAAAGCACAAGCTTGGCAAGCTCAGCGTTATCAGTGCCACATGCGTCATGGTCAGAGAGCAGAGAGATCGCTGCGTATTTAATCGGAGCTTTTTGGCGAATTACGAACCATATATATAATCTATAATATTGTGGAATGGGTATGATTTCGAGATGAATTAGCTGGAGATGTTCTGAATTTTGAGAAGTATGTGTTTAAGTTCTGCTTAAAGTTCTATATGTATAAAGGTTGTTCGGTGTAGAGCTATATAGATAGAAAAAGACTACAACAGAATACGCAGATCTTTTCTCAAGTTCTTAATATGCGTATATGTATCTTCGTTATATTCTTCTATTCTTCAATTTTTTAGTATTATTAAACTTTGTCTGGTAAACTGGCCGTGTTTAAATTGCAGTTTGCTTTATCTGGCGAATTTTATATTTTTTTCTCATTTCAATAATCTATGAGTTCTCTCTGTTGCTCTCGATCTACTAGAAATGGCACGGTATATTTATGATAGATACCGAGAAAGAGTAATTATGTTGCGGTATGTCAAGATATTTGTCCGACTTGCCACGGGTTGTCATCGTCAGCACGAAGACAAAATAGCTGAGGGTCCTGCTGATCTGTCATCGCTTCTGTAGGCAACTGTTCCGTCCCCTTTTGAGGGACGCCCTTGTATCGTATGTCAGTGCACAGCGCAGGGCACGCGATTAGGGCAACAACCCTTTGCGGAAGGGGTGCCTTCTTCTTCTAGGGGTTGTCCGTAGAGGACAGACTATGTTCATGTTAAATTGTTGCATGTAATTGCGACTCAACTCATTTTCACAGTGTATCTTACTCGTTCTTCTCGCTGCTGTTTATAAGATCTCAACAGTTTTGTCACAATTCTTTTTTTTATTTTTTTGTCCCTCTACTTTTCAGTTTGTGCGCTCTTTAATGGATTTACGACACGAGACTCGAGTAAATGTCTCATTTATGTTGCTTATAAAATGGCATACAATTTTACTGCCATATAAAGTTGGCTTAGCATGCACTAACTGTGCACAGTGGGAGCGACCAGAACAACAACAACAGCAACAGCAACAACGATTGCAATAACAATGGCAACAAGAATCGCCTGATAACTATTAAGATAACTGCCCAGTCCCATATTCAGGTTGGGTCTCTCTTGCTCTTCCTCTGGCAAATCCTTGAAAGCGCTTGCAATAAATGCAAAAATCCTTACAAATAATATGAGAATGGTTATGGTCGCTGTTCGGGCTTATCGCAGGCATAAAAGCACACACACACACACACTCGCACCCGCACACATTGGGTGAGTGTTGGCAGCGAAACAATCTAAACAAGAAAAATTGCACAAATTGCTCGACTTCGGTTTCGCTTCTAAACAGCGGCTGTAAACGGCCACTCGATCGGACAGATACAGATACATTCATACATACATAGTGTACAGCTACGTATCGGCCCAGCGTCATCATTGCCAGTGCACAGTGGGCTGATAGCGATTTGCCTGATGCCTTGGGAGCAAGCCGTTGACTCCGATTTGATTACATCTATATTTGGTTTGCATAATTTATTTGGTTTTCTTTTCAATTTTACAAATCAAATATATTTTTAAAATACCAAATACAGTTTATTTTATTTATTTTATTAATTAGTTGCCTCAATAAATTTCAATAATTTGTCATATCAATTTATTCAATTTGTAAATGTATTTACTTTGGTTTTATTTTTAAATTCTGCAATAATACTTTTTTATTTATTTATAATTTCACTTTATTCAATTTATTTTATTTATCCAAATTATTTGGCTTATTTAATATCTTAAATTTATGGTGTTTATTATTCTATGATCTAATTAGTTACTTTATATATTTTTTCTCAATTTTATTTCATTTTTCGGGTTGAAAATTGAATTTAGTTAACTCTCTTAATTCATTTTCTTACTATACTTATTTAATTGATGTTATAAAATTTTGAAAATTCATTTTAATTAATTGTAAAAATTATATATTTATAAAATAGTTCATTAAGTGTTATATGATCAAGTGTTTAATAATTCTAGCAAATAGTTTTTCATACATTGTTGCACTGTGCGCCTTGGCAAGAGCCAAAAACAACTAACCTAGCAGCAGCAACAACCACATACACGCACACTCTCTTAGTACAGTGGGTACTCTTCACAGCAGAAATCTAACGATTTGTTTGCATTTTTATTATTTCCTGCTGCTGAAATTGTCACACAAAATAGAAATAACAACAGTAATAACAGACAGACAAACGAACAGACGGGCAGACAGACAGACAGACAGAGAGACGGACAGACGGGCAGAAAGATGGCACAGTGGTGAGAATATTTGGATAGAGCGGAGCAGACACAGGCTCGACCTAAGCACGCCTCGTGAGGAGCTTTAACTGCACATTACCACCTCCACCGCCACCGCTACCCCCCAAACCCAACCCATTACAGATGCAGCACCCCTTGCACAGCGTGTATGCCCATTCGCGCATAGAGTTTCTCTCGTATCTTGTGCATCTGCAAGTGTCACTTTGCCACATCATTTGGCCCAAACACAATGGCACGGGGCAACGTTTGAGCCGCCGCCGTCGCCGACGTAGACGACGCGTCGTTGCATTTTGACGGCGGCAGATTTGGAGGCGCAGATGGATTACGATATGGATATGGGCACTTATTTGCCCAGACCTGCCCAAGGCCTTCCCTCAGCCGCTCAACCACCTAACACATTTGGTCTGGGATTAGTTGCCTTCTGCTTCTTGTCTTGTGGACACGTGCATGTTGCAAGTTGCACGTTCCTGGGCTCTCTCTGTCTCTCTCTATCTGTGTGTGTGTGTGTGTGTGTGTGGGTGGGCGTGGCTTCCATGTCTTATGTTTTGCGTCTGGCTAATCGACACCGAAATCAAAATATTGCCCAACCGTCGGATTAATTGTGATTGTTTCTCGATTGTCCTCTTCCTGAAAGCAGCCTCCATTTCCATTCCCATCCACCCCCCCAAAAAACACCCAACCCCTCCCAACCAGCACGTGTGACCACATAGCCGAGACGAGTAAAGCCCACGTCGTAGCTTAGTTTATAATCCATTTAACAACATTTAATAAGCCCAACATCCAGCCAGGCAAGGGGCCGAAATGGGCAGGAAAATACTTACAGACCCGCTACCCTGTATGTTTAACCGAATCGGTTATCAAGTATCTGCAATATATTACAGAGAAAATATACAAAATCGGATCCCATCAAAACAGCTGTATCTAATATTCTAAAATTTGCCAAGCATATCGGGGAGCTCTGGGAATAACACTAATATGTGCAGGTGTGAATCTATGTAAACTTATCATGTGAGAGAGAATATATAAAATACTGAGAGTAATGTGGGACTAGTTCAAGTTCAATATAAAACACTGAGACTAATTAGGAAGCAAGTCTAGCTCAATGCTCTTAAATCTCTCTTATAGAAGAGACTCAAAATGGAATATTGGTCGAGCTCAGCGTTATCAGTGTTTTGTTGCGCGTAGCGAGGCGGGAAATCGCTTCGTGTTTAATCTGAACTATACTATACTGAACTATATATATTTCAGATGGTAAATGTAAAATTTGTTTATGTTGAGCAAATTTGTATGGCACAATTTTGTTTTGAATACTATTTATTAATACAAATTGAATAATGGTTCATCCATTAACATATTATTAATTAACATATAAATATATTAAAGTAGAGACACGTTTAAATCGAATTAAAATAAATAAAAATATACTTAGTTATGTATTATTATTTCGTATAAGACTGGCGAAGTTTATTTTATTATGATATTCTTCGGGAAAGTGCACATTAATGATGCGCCTCGTGGACCGCCTTTTTGCTGAATATGAATGGGGCTTGGGCGGCACTCGATACTCGTGGGCGTGGCAAACAGCATCATTTCAATAGACAATCGATGGTGGAACTGCTGAACACGGTGCGGACCCACAGCTCTCCACAGCTGGCCCCGTCCACAGTCTGTTTCGGGATAATTTGCTTTGACTTTGCAAATGATGAAGCATTAATCGGTGTGCTTGGGCCCTGCCCCGTGGGCGTTGACCAGGCGAACGGCGAACGGCGAACGGACGTGAAGTAACAGATTACAGTTACTTCTTGACAGACCCCAAGACGACTTGTCGTGCGCTCGGGTTTATGGGGGCCTGGGCGTACGGGGGATTGTCTCTACTCGTTGTCGTGACATTGCCAACCGCTGGTCGAACTGGCGCAATGGAAGGCGACGCGATTTGCTGCATGGCTGCGCTGCTTTGCCACTCCCTCCTCCTCCATGGCACCGTCTCCTCAATGGAGGCGGCAGCGCAGTGATTATATGAAAAAAGCTAGTTGAAATGCTTTGCCTGGGTGTGTGCCAGACCAGCGAATACCCTATGGCGATCATTTGATTTCATTTATTTCGTTCTAAAAGCGTTAATAGTTTAATCATAGATTATAAACATATATAAATCATTTACATAGAAGATCAATAAAGGCAATTTAAATAAATCACAAATCCAAGTAATTACATTATAAAAATAGGTGTTTTAAATCCTATCACAGTATTATTTACATATTATTACACATTATTTACATATCTTTTGTTGGAATGCATAAATGCCCCAACAACGCATATATATTCTTGATCAGAATCCCTAGCCGCGTCGATATAGACTTGTCGGTCCGTCTATCAAGTAGTCTGTACATACATCTGTCTGTTTGTTTGTCTGCCTGTCTGTCTGCCTGTCTTGATATCCGCCTGTCTGCCAGGGAACTCAGTTGACTACCAAAACAAACTACACACATTTTCGGCTGTTGCCATACCCAGTTTACAGGGTATGCCAAACGTTCAAGCTATTTTTGCCCGAGTGCCGTGCAATGCAGAAAATTACTACATATTATGCTCGAACGGGAACCTGACAATGCGAGCAAAAGAGGCAGAGAGAGAAGAGAGAGAGAGAGAGAGAGATTTTGAACGTGAAGGGGGAAAAGCAGTGTGTTGGGCACAGTAAAGCCTCGATCCCGTGTACAGTTGGTAATCTGCTGCCACAATAATACCCGCAATCCCAGTTGCAATTTTCAAAATTTCATTCCCTTGTCTCCAATTCGCCTCTCCACACGCTTCACTCTTCCCTCAATTACATTCTCAGTGATTTGTTTGCTGCATTTTGCCAGTTGTTGTTGCTGTTGTGAAGTGCTGCAATGCTGATGATGAGTCGATCTAATTTTACATGTTGAAATCATCGATTCATCGTTTTGTGCAGCAGGGAAAGCAGGAAAGCGCGCTTAATCCCGGATGCGAGTATCACTCGCAGTTGCTGATGGCCAGCCCACTCCACTCCCTTCATCCTCTCTAGCCACTTCCATCTAACCCCCCCCCCACTTCTCACCACCCAACCCCGCTGCCTGCAGCTGAGGGTCCAATCAATCCGCCTCGACTGCAGCGAAACCACCCACCGGTCTCGGTCGTGTTTTAATGCCAAATCTAAGCGGTTCGAATATATTTTCCCCCGTTTTGGGAGCAGAAACGCGGCATAATTGCCGTTTTGTTCAGTTCCAAGAGAGAGAGAGAGAGAGAGAGAGAGAGAGAGAGAGAGAGAGAGAGAGAGAGAGTGGTAGAGGATTAGACCGAGAGCGAGAAAGGGGGAGCTACAAGCAAAAATTGCACAATTTAAGCAGCCAATGCTCTCAGTGTGTATCTGTGTGTATGTGTGTGTAACTGCGTGTGTGTTTGTGTGTGTGCCGACTGCTTTTTTTCCTCTTACCAGGCGACTGTTTGGGTCAAATCAAAAAATCACAACAAAATTACTCGTCTGTCATGAAATTTGCCTCGAATTTTCTCTCTTGCTTTTCTCCTCTTTGCACTGCTGATGCAAAACGTTTTGCTATTTTACTCTTACCCAGTGTACCTTCCTCCCCCCCCCCAGCCGCCAACACGCTAACAAACCAGTCACCTCTCTGCATCGAACAGGCTGAGTACAAAGTGTTCATGTGCTGCCTCGATTGTTTTTTTTTTCTTCAAGTTTTTCAAACAGTTTTTTCGTTTTTTTTTTTTTTTTTTTTTTTTGTATAATTTGAATTTACAGTCAGTGGGACGCCTTCCGCTATGTGAAATCATTGGCGCACAGTGGTGCAGAGTCACTGTAAAAATCGATTGCTAAAAAACATAACATACGTTGATCAAATACTTGATTAACAATTCACATTCTGGGCTGGTTATAACCGATGCTAACCAAATACATATGTAAAGAATTAATATAAACATTGATTCAATGTTTTGATGTGTGTAAATACTAAATGCTAAAGACAACTTAGACGCAGAAGACCCGTCACCATGGACTAGACAGGGAATTTTCATAATGATGCCTTTCGTTGTTCCCACTGTAAACTATATAACTAAACCGTACTTGCCCTGAATAAAATTAAAGAAAGGGAGAGAGGGAATATATGAAACGCTGAGAGTAATTTGGTATATATTTATTCATAAATAAATATTCAATATAAAACACTGAGAGTAATTTGCAATCAAGTCTAGATTAATTCAGTCTTATCTCTTCAGAGCGTGCGCGAAGAGAGTGCTCGAGTAAGATCAAAGAAAATCACTCAGTTCTATCAGCTATCTCTTACACATGCCGCTGCAAATTTCATCGGATATTTAAGGATTATTGCAGGCACTCACTTGTTATTGTTTTTTTTTTTATTATGATACTATTTGAAATAAACTTTCAAAATAGTTAGGTAAATTAACACATAATCGAACATTTAATAAAAAAAAGGTTCAATGTTCTGTGCAGATTATAAACTACAATTAAAACATTCTGAGCTGTCAGTAAATATATTAGTATTCAATAGTCTCTGCACCCAGCGCTAAATTACTTTTCATATATATTTTTCATATGCTCATGTACCACTGTGCCTGTCTTCGAATCAACGCGACGTATGAGTGTTTGGTTGTTTGTCAGCTTCGACTATGTTGGGTTCAGCTGAGTTCGGTGCAATTTTGTGGCAAGTAGAGGCTGCTCTCAATTGGTCTGGGTACTGCTGGGCACGGCGGGGAAGAGGTTCCCGGTTGAATCGGTGGGGGCCACAGAACGCTTCTGAGCGGAATATGCAATTATGTATTTCTAAGTTCATGTTTTAACATTTGCTAACTTCGTAACACTCGTCTCGTCGCTAACTCTGCCACTCTTGCTCTCTCTCTCTCTTTCTTGCCCTCTTTTCTCTCTCTCCCTCTCTCTCTCTCTCTCTCTCTCTCTCTCTCTCTCTTCCTCTCTCTCTCTTGTCTATTTGTCTGGTTCGCTGCGGTTGCCGTACCTCGTTGCGCCCAATTGCTGTAAATATAAAATTGCTGCAATTTTCTATGACTCCACAGCCGTCCCTCGTGCGCTCGTTCCTCGCCCCCCTCGCTCCCCTGGCTCCCTCGCTTCGCGCTTTTGCCGGCGAGTCTAACTAGCGCCCTGTGGGTGGTAGCGGGCCCGGTTATTATGAATTACAGCAATTTGTTGCAAAATGGCCGTGTGCTTGCATTTGCAGCTGAGCTTCTCTGCCAACCGATTATCGACCTTTGTGCAAGTGTGTGTATGTGTGTGTGTGTGTGTGCCGGCAACTTAATTGAGTTGGCCCGGGCACACACCTCTCAATTGATCGCAGCCAAACATAGAAATAACCACAGCATCAACAGTTAGCCAAAAATGCAGCATGCAGCGGCAGCTTGCAGCGTGCCACAACGTGCCGCACGGTTGCCCGCTGCCTTCGACTCTTACCCCAACAACAACAACAACCACAATGAGCTGGTGTACGGGCTGGGGCAGCGAGGCGAGTGCGGTCCAATCGGGCTTTCTGGGTGTCAACTACAAAATAACAACAAAATGTTTCGCGCTCTCATGAATCTCAAGTTTTGCTTGCTGTTGCTTTTTTGCTTTTTTTCTTTCGATATGCTGAGAAAAACGTGATTGTTGTTGTTTGGCTTCTGTGTGTGTGTGTGAATGTGCAATGTTTTAACTAATTATTAGCTAATCGCTCAGCTCAGGTACTTGCAACGTGCAACGTGACAGCCAGACCAAACACACGAGGCTATCTATAAGGTTTTTTTCTCTAATATGTTTACAACAAGCAACTATTGGAACACATAATCGTCATTACTCTAGCAAAGTCGGAGGTCCTTCAAAAATATACATGTGGCGTAGTGGCAAAAAAAAACAAGAACAGCGTCCGGGTTGACACCCCTTATCGCTTAGGGGTATACGGAATTGCTAGTTCCTTATACACACACCTGCTGTATATGCATATAAAATATAATACAAATCGATCCGTATACACAGAAGATATATAATTGGAAATGTTATACACTAGATGAAGACATATGACATTGTAATAAGTTAAAATCATGCTATCATGTTCCTCTTATTTTTTTAATGCTTTATTTATTTTTAGGCACATATGTTTTGTTATTGCTAAATAAGCTACAAAATATATTGAACTTCTTGGCGTAGCGATACTTCTGTTGCTTTTTCCCATTCATATAAAGCATTTTCCATCAACTGGGGGACTATAATTTTAAGTAGAAAACTACATATATCAATAATGCCAATAATAAACTAAACTTGTATACGCAACGTTTGTCTTATACACACGTATACATTCTACAGTGGCTTATCCGATTATGCGCATTATAAACGCGAATTGGGGAATCGAAATCGAATCGAATGTTTGGTAACATAATATTTGCTTGCAATAAGGTGACGGATACGCAATCGAATGAACGATATTTGCGCGTAATCGAATGGGAATTGGGAATGAAACGAGAATGGGGAAATAGGAATGGGCCATGGAACGAAAGAATTACTGCCGAAACAATAATAAAAACAAACAACAAAATGCACGTTGCAATAAAAATCGGTTCACATATCAAGATCTATATATGTGTGTGTGTGTAAATGCAAATTAAAATTGTATATTTTCAATTGAGTTTGAGCTCTTCTGGTATGTACGTGCCCCACGCCCCACACCCCACAACCAGTGCACAGTGGAATTTTCTGTAATCGATTAAAATGATATTCGTGCAGAGTTTTGACTGAAGTTTCCATTGGGTTGTTGCTCGATTGTTCTCGGGTTCGATTAGATGATTGCGACCCGACAAGGTTTCGCATGCTTCGGCTGTACTAGCAACCTTACCAATGGAACATACATACATATGTATGAGGCGAAAATTGCTCGAACCAATGTGGCCAATGTGGATGATTTTGCAATTTGAATTTTTCACGTTTCTGAATGAAACGCAAAAGTCGAAAATTTACTGAATTAAATTCCAGAGCCCACATATCACAGATTTGCATGCCAAAATCGAAGTCTTCGAAGCACTTGTCCAACTCTGACTCCGACTCCGATTCCGAATCCGAATCCGCCTACGAATGCAAATCTAATGGTTTTCCCTCCGAATTTCAATTTAAGTCAATCGCTGCGATTGCTTTTTTTGTTTTTTTCGTTTTCAAATTATAAACTCAA
Source organism: Zaprionus inermis (assembly GCA_018151445.1). Taxonomy (NCBI): domain Eukaryota; kingdom Metazoa; phylum Arthropoda; class Insecta; order Diptera; family Drosophilidae; genus Zaprionus; species Zaprionus inermis. The sequence goes on from JAECXD010001696.1 coordinate 4,626,857, forward strand.
ATGTGTATAGATCGATGCGAAAGCCACATCCCGTCCGCATATTAATTCACCTCGTCTGTAGAGTTATCTAGAAGTTTGCGAAAGAATCTTGTTCGAAAGATATTTGAAATGGTAGCTCGATTATTACAGCCCATATGGTTGTAATAGTATTATTTATGAAATCAGTTAAACAAAATAATATAAGTTAGGTTAGACTGAGATACATTGGAAATACTGTTCAGATAATCCGAGATCGCGATTATTAGGGAAAGTATTAAATTCAAAACATTCTGCTTCGAGGCAACGTTTTCAGTAATTATGTGCTAGTGCGAGCGGGAAAGCAATAGGTGGCCGAAGAATTTGTCATATGGAATTATAATAATTATAATGTATGTAACGGACTTGCACAATAGACCAAGGGTATCTCTTTGTCGGGCAGAGTGAGCAGAAGGGGCGGTACTTAGAATCCACTGACATCAGAAGGCTTGAATACAGGTTTATATACTTGCCACACTTACCCAGAGAGATTCTTCCAGCAGCAGCTAAAACTGAAAGCCTGAAGAGATAATAAAGAAAATATATGATTGAGTGTAGAACAGTTAAAAAGTCACAGCGAGTAAGTCAAATATCTCAAGTATTTGCAAACTGAATCTGCAAACTCATTCAAATTATTATTTATTATTTATTGTTCGTTATTTACAATCTTTTCTATTACGATAATGACTCAATTGCCACGGGACGAATCAGCATCTTTATTGTTTTGAGGGAGAAGTATCCAAACCACCAATTAGAATCATTCTTCTCAACCTCCTGCAGATAGTATTTCCCATTTAGGTTGCTAAATAAAAACAAATCAGACTCAATCAATTTGAAAGATAATTATTACAATCATCGATTACTTACCAACGGGCACAAGCATCGAACCACCATCCAGAATGTCTTTTTTGCGCGCAATTGTCACCTTTCCATGCATCGTTGTCACTATCGAAAGTGGAGAATTGTTGATGTTCGCTAAATCTCATTTCGTCCCTGACTGCATTCCCAGAGTAGTTTCCCAGACTGAGTAACCTGTACTTATCTTTTTCTCCTGCAATCCTGAAGTTGTCGTAACGAGCATAGAAGCTTTTCATTTTCAAACGCTTTTCAAGTTTCCCCCCATCAAATGCCTCCATATGTATATAGAGCTCGTGGGGAGTATCCCTGGTAAGACGATGGATCTTCTCCAGGCCCAAGAAGAAGTCAGCTGCGAAGTTGCCGAAACCATTCTTATAAGCTTCCCAGTTCCTGTAGAAATTCTCTTCTCCATTTATCCGTTGTTGAATTACGATCCATCCTGGACCAGCAATATCACTATTACACAGTGCAGGAAAGTGATCTAAGTTGGGTAATATGACATTGCGAATGCCGTTAGACTCTCCGTTAGTGGTGCAATAAGTTGCTAACTTTGCATTCTCTTTTACTTGTTCTTCTAACTTAGATACTTCCTGATCTTTCTCTTGAATAATTTCTCTCTGTTTCGATATTTCAACTTGACTCTCACTCAGATTCTTTTGAGATTCTCTCAGTATTTGATTATTTGTGTTGAGTTCTGCTTTGAGTTGGGAAATCGTGGAAGTATTTTCGGCAATGGTTTTATTCAGTGTCTCCGACTGAAGATTATATTCACTCAGACTTGATTCGCATGTCTTAAGAGCTTCTTCTTTAGATTTCAGTTCTGCAGCATTTTGAGCAATAGTCTCGTTATTCTTCTGCAACTGTTCCTCACATAATCGCAAGTTGGAAACTTTCGAATCAATTTTAGAGAGTTTCCTATCGAGCTCCTCTTTAATAAATGTTTCCAGATTAAATATTTTGCTGTATACCGATTCAACATTCTGTTTGAGGATAAGGTTGATATCCCGCAGTTCAGAAACAGTAGCTTGAAGGTCTTTTATGTGGGTATCTTTACTCAAGACGGAAGTTTGTAATGCACGTATTAGATCGTCTTTCAATTTAAGTTCAGCTTCTTTCACTTGCAGTTGTTGCGCCTTTCCACGCAAATCGTTGATTTCTTCCGTCTCCTTCTGCAGTTGATCAACGTATTTCAAAATTGGATTCACGGATTGGAACGTGTGTTCTCCACACAGATTGTTGAGATCCTTGGTGGGTCTGCACTGCTGACAGAGCAAGACGACAATAAGAGAAGGAAAGCTAATTAAAGTAAATGGACTAAAAGGGGTCTATTGGCTCATCTGTGTAATTGAACCATCGATATGTTTCTCATATATATATATATATAGTTTTGTCTATGCGACAATAAGCACAACACAGTTTCAATTTGTGTTTCTAGACTTTGGCCTAAAGAAGCGTACTTACCTTTCTGTTGTCCGTTTCGGAAGCAGAAGAGCCGCCACTCAGGATGAGAATCCAGCAGAAGAGGAAGAGAATGTTCATATCTTCCACTTTTGTATAGGTGTTATATAGAATATAGCTAAACCGCACTCGCACAAATCAAATTTAGACTGAAATCCTATTTGGACAGCGCAATAATGGAAATATATTCTTGAGAGAGTATACAAAACACTGAGAGCAATTTAAAATACTGAGAGTGACGAAGAACTAAGTCAAGCTGTCAAATCTTATCAGAGCGTGTTATTCCCAAGCAAAGAAGAGACGCAAAATCTATACTCAGCGTTATCAGCGGTCTCTCAGGCCGAAACGTGCGAGCGGGCCGAGAGATCGTTGCGTATTTAAAAGAGATCTTTATTCTGTTTCAGCTTAGGAGGCATTTGAAGTACTCTATGCGTACTGGGTCAGTTGTGATGAAGTCGCTAGCGTTGTGCGAGCAGGGTATCTTGAGCTCGGGTATGCTCGAGTGTGTATTACTTTGCTTAACGGCTGATCGACTTTTTTCCGGTGAGTTTTTTGTTTGTGCTGCTCCGGCCATGCTTGGCTTGGGATTGAGGGGGTTCAATTGAAGCCAGCTGGACGTGTTTCTTTTCTGTTTCGTTTCGTTTCGCCTATAGATCTGTGGGGGAGGCTGCGACGGCGACATCGAATGCGCCGGCAGCGGCTGCACTGATAACAAATCGCAGATGCATAATTAAATTACAGCGTTTTAATTTGTGTAATTAGTCACGACTTCTGTCGCAAGCGGGGCGCCGTAGTGCCCAGGAGCAGTGACTTGGTTGCAGGAGACGCGTTTGGTTCAGGCTGCGAGGTGTAGAAGGCGGAAGGCACTGACGGCGCCAAGAAACCAATGCGCGCGCTGGCGAATTCAAATCAAAGCAACATTTGCATCTAAACAAATCGTATCTGTATCTCGAGCAAGTTCGCTGCCAGCCTCGTTGTGCGAACCCAGCCCCTGCCCGGCGCACTCCTGGCACGGCTCTACTCGGGTCCTGCTGGAGTAGTTGCTAAAAAGCGAAGCAAGTAAATGATCTATTGAATACGATCGTGGGCCATCAATTGCTGGCGTCGCGTTGCTGATAGCGAAATATGTTAAATATTTCGAATGTTTTTGCTTTGCGTGTTGCTAAACGCAAACCAAATGCTACGTCAAGCAAAACCCAGCACCGACGACCCAAGAGGCGACACGGTTGGAGGGAGCCGACTGAGCGTGCGCGTTCACATATAAATTGAGAGAAACGTCGCACATTTCTCACATGCGAAGCCAGAGGGGCAGCAGCTGAGAGAAGCGAATGTGGTTCAGAGAGCGATCAGCAGGACCACAATTCATGATCAGCATGATCGTAATCATCATCATCATCATCATCATCGTTGGCGTGTAAACTCATTTCGACTCATTTGAGTAGCAAAATCTCGCAATTCGCTCGCCAGATCGAAACCGACGACAGTTTCCAAGCGATTGCACCTTATTTACGACTATCTATCAGTCCATGGCCGCATTGGCAGCATGGCATGATGACGTTGGTAAGACGATAAATCAACTTCAAGCCCAAAGTAGTAATATATAGACTGACTGAACCGTCACGCACCGATCAAAATGGGACCGAAATCGTATTCAGACAGCGCCAGTTCATATCCGAAGAGAATATACGAAACACTAAGAGTACATAGTTTGGAACAAGTCAAGTCGAATGCTATTAGGTTTCTCTCGAGAGTAGTTTATATAGTGCGATGTAATTGAAATATAGCCCGAGCGAATAAACCAAATATTTTTGATCTCTTTATTAAAATTATCTTATGAATTCCAAAAATTTGTCTCAACAGCCGTGGCGAAATGATTTGGGCGATTCAATATTTCGTAGCTGGTTTTTCTGATATATACATATTTATATCGTAGTAACGATAGTTAAATTATATAAGCTTAAATAAACCGTTATCTTGTGTTGAGAATCGAAGCAAGTTTCAGAATTTGAGAATCCATTACGAATCGCTTTTAGCTCATTCAATAGAAATTTGCAAGTGATTTCAAAATTTTTTAAGTTTTTGATTGAGATCGAGAAAATGATTTTATTTAGCATGATATAAAACGAATTGATTTATTTATGGCTGCTTCGACTCGCCTATCTACTCCCTCTCTCTCTTTCTCAGTCTCTCTCTCTCTCTCTCTCCCTCTGGTTGCAGTTATCGGTGGACAAACAATGTTAGCCTGGTGCGAAGGCCTGCCAAGCGTAGCAGCGTGTGCAGGTATGTGTGTGTGCGGTACGTATCTGTGTGAGTGTATATCCTGTGTGAGTTTTGAAAGTTTTATAAATAAACGAAATGCGAACTCGACAGAAAATCACGTCGGGATATGAAGAAAGTCGAGTATATAAGTATATAGGATCTGTGTGCGGCCATATGTGCATGTACCGCACACATATAACAATTGCCGTTAGTATATTTGTGGCAGTGTTTGTGTTCAGCGTGAAAGTTCGAGAACATAAAGGTCAAAAGTTTCTCGTTTGCAGTTGAAACTTTTTATGCAGTTTATTTTATTTATTTTTTTTTTTGTTTGACTTTATCAAGCGTATTGCAGCACACGGCACGGAACGCCAGGCACAGACACACTCGCACACAGATACACACACCCGTGCACCCGCACACACGCACAGCACTTGCCATACCGAGGACCTTCGTTCTGGACGTGCAGTGCGCCTTGAGTGCGCCATCTCCTTCTGGTTAAAGTAGTTTTCATATTTTGGGCGATAAGCAGCGCCCCTGTATGTTTCTTTTCTCTCTCTCTCTCTCTCTCTGGGTGTGTGTGTGTTTGTGTGAAAAGGTCGTGCACTTAGGCAACACGTCGCCCAGGTGCACCGCACCTCCCCGCACGGCGAAACCAAACAAGTAGAAGGCGAAAGAGCAAAAAGATTCGCTGCAGCAAATGGCGAAGCATAAATTTATGTAAAAAGATCTGTGATTTATAACGGCAACCGGGGGTTAAACTTTTATTTCGCCCCACAATGGCAATGACTGCGAATCGCAGCTACCCCCAGTGCACTGAGAGAAACTTGCGCAGCAGTTGGGAGCCAAATCAAATGGCGTAGAATGGTTTCACCATTGAAAATGTAAGACTAATTTAAACTGTTACTATGGCGTAAAGCTTCTATTTTAGATATAAACATTCATAAGTATTCCGTTTTCTATGAGCCAACTGACTTTATAAATAAATTCCTCAAAGCTTACGGGTTCTTCAAGCAAACAATCAATACAATCAAATTCACTTTAGACAATACATAAGTACAAGATTTGTTCAAACTTTTCATTACGTTTGCAACGTTCCAAGTTTCAATATAAACGCTTCTTATACCCTCCGGCATTTGGAATTGGTCGAAAAAGGGTTTACTAGCTTTGTTCAAATGTATAACGCATAATGCGCGGCAGAGCCCACGAAGTATATTTATTCCTGTTCAGGATCACCAGTAGTATTCAAACATTCTTCTTCGATTTACAATTAGCTGAGTGCCAAATGCACCTGCCTTCCAAATTGCAATCAGATCGAACCAATAACACATGATATTTTCCAGGCAACGTTTTCAGTAATTATATGCGAGTAAGAGCGGGAAGGCAATAGGTGGCCGAAGAATTTGTCAAATGGAATCATAAGTGTCGGTAGCGGTTAACGGATGAAGGGTATCTCACTGTCGGGCAGAGTAAGCAGAGGGGGCGGTACTTAGAATCCACTGATATCAGCAGGCATGAATACAGGTTTATAGACTTACCACACTTACCCAGAGAGATTCTTCCAGCAGCGGCTAAAACTGAAAAACTGAAGAGAAACAAGAGAAAATATTTGATTATGTGTAGAACAGTTCAAAAGTCTCAGCGAGTAAGTGAAATATCTCATTTATTTGCAAACTGAATCTGTATACTCATTCGAATTATTATTTATTCTTTAAGTGATTTACATTCTCTTTTATTACGATAACGAGTCAATTGCTACGGGGACGAATCAGCATCTTTATTGTCTTCAGGGAGTACCACCGAATCCACCAATTAGAATCGGGCTGATCAATCTCCTGCTGATAGTAATTCCCATTTAGGTTGCTAAATAAAAACAAATCAGACTCAGTCAATTTGAAATACACTTATTACAATCATCGATTACGTACCATGTGGCACAACCACGGATCCACCACCCAGAATGAATTTTTTGCGCGCCATTGTCACCGTTCCATGCATCGTTGTCACTATCGAAAGTGGAGAATTGTTGATGTTCGCTATATCTCATTGGGTCCATGTCTCGAATTCCAGAGTAGTTTCCCAGACTGAGCAATCTGTACTTATCATCTTCTCCTGCAATGCTGAAGTTATCGTAACGAGCATAGAAGCTTTTCATTTTCAAATCCCTTTCAAGTTCCCCCCCATCAAATGCCTCCATATGTATGTAGAGCTCTTGGGGAATATCCCTGGTAAGACGATGAATCTGCTCCAGGCCCAAGAAGAAGTCACCTGTGAAGTTGCCGAAACCTTTCTTATAAGTTTCCCAGTTCCTGAAGAAATTCTCTTCTCCATTTATCCGTTGTTGAATTACGATCCATCCTGGACCAGCAATATCACTATTACACAGTACAGGAAAGGGATCGAAGTTGGGTAATATAACATTGCGGATGCCGTAAGACTCTCCGTTAGTGGTGCAATAAGTTGCTAACTTTGCATACTGTTTTATTTGTTCTTCTAACTTGGATACTTCCTGATCCTTCTCTTGAATTATTTCTTTCTGTTTTGATATTTCAACTTGACTCTCATTGAGTATTTCATTTTTTTCCTTGAGTTCTGCTTTTAATTGGGAAATTGTGGAAGTATTTTCGGCAATGGTTTCATTCAGTGTTTCCGACTCAAGTTTATATTCACTCAGACTTGACTCACATGTCTGAAGAACTTCTTCTTTAGATTTCAGTTGTGCAGCATTTTGAGCAATAGTCTCGTTATTCTTCTGCAACTGTTCCTCACATAATCGCAAGTTGGAAACATTCGAATCGATTGTAGAGAGTTTCCTATCGAGCTCCTCTTTAATAAATGTTTCCAGATTAAATATTTTGCTGTTTACCGATTCAACATTCTGTTTAGGCTCATTGTTGATATTCGACAGTTTAGAAACAGTAGCTTGAAGGTCTTTTATATGGGTATCTTGTCTTGCTATTAGCTCGTCTTTCATTTTAAGTTCAGATTCTTTAACTTGCGGTTGTTGCGCCTTTTCACTCAAATCGTTGATTTCTTCCATCTCTTTCTGCAGCTGATCAACGTATTTTAAAATTGAATTCACGGATTGGAACGTGTGTTCTCCACGCAGATTTTTTATATCCTTGGATGGTCTGGACTGCTGACAGAGCGAGAAGACAATAAGAGAAGGAAAGCTAATTAAAGAATGTGGTCTACTTAAGCTCCTGTAACAGTACCTTATAAGTATTATTTAATAATTGATCTCACAAGTACAAAGTATTGTGGGGTTTAAAAATGAATAGTTCTATCACTTCTAGTTACATAATTTGACAAAATAAGGAAAGAAGACTCGTCTGACGTAATATTCAATATGTGTGTGTGTAGGTTCCAGGCAGTTATCACTTAAATCAACATTAGAGGCCTCAGTTAAAGAGTATGTATAAAACACTGAGAGTAATTTGGGAATAAGTCAGGATTATTTTTCAAATTCAGTTCCATTTTGCTGAAGAGTATTATACTGTCGGACATACTCGAGTGTAGTTTTCGCTGTGCTTTTATATTTTATTTTGTATATTATTTTAATATGTTTTTTTTATAGCATTTGCATTCAGTGAGATTTCGATGATATTGCAGATGAAAAGCCAGAGGAACAGATAAGCAGACAGAGAGACTGACAGACAGAGAGACAGACAGAGAGACAGACAGAGAGACAGACAGAGAGACAGACTGAGAGACAGACAGAGAGACAGACAGAGAGACAGTCAGACAGACAGAGAGACAGACAGTCAGACAGATGGACCGAAAAACATGCGGACAATCGGGGCTTTTGTTGACTCAGGTGACATAATAAATGGAAAACCTCGTTATAGAGTATCAGCTAGCTCCAATGCCCTATTGCCCGTACATACACTATACTCAATTTGCTCGCAGTGTACGCTTAATTTATGGAATTTTAGTTTCGACGCCGCCGCAACCTTTGTCTTCTCACGTTTTGCGCTCACGGTTAACGTATCATTCTTGTCGTTGCTGTTGCTGTTGCTGTAGTCGTCCTTGTCCTTGTTGCCGTTGTTGTTGTTGTTCTTGCTTAGCAACTGCGTGCGCCATGCTGGGTGTGTGTGGGAGTGTGTGCAGAGCGGGGCGGCGACGGGGTGGTCCCGACTCAGTCCACAGTGTGGAGTGTGGAGTGTGGAGGCGTGCAAAGTTGAAAGTTCCCAAAGCACATAAATCAGATGCACTTTCGGCATTTCCGGGCACCGAAAAAAAACTCCACAGCTCGCTGGAGGAGGAGGACGAAACTGTAGCAGCAGCAGCTGGTTGAATGGGTAGGGTTGGAAAGGAGTTGGGGAGGGGGAGATGGCGAAGGCGAAGGAGAAGATCAAGAAGAAGCAACGCAACTGGCCAAGTATCTGGACAGAGTCCGGAAATTTGCCGGCCAGCCTTCGAAGTCCGCTAACTGCATCGATTGCATCGTTATTGCGGCTGTATCTGTATCTGTAGCTGCACTGCAAATGTATCTGTAGCAATGGCTGCAACCGGACTATGTATCTGCACATGTATCTGAAGCAGAAGCGCTTGCTGTAGCTGCATTTGTATCTTGTGTGGCTGTATCTGCAAATGAAATTGCAGATCGTATCTGTGTCTGTTTCTTTATCTATTTGCCGCTAGATACATATGCAGGGACATGTATTATTGTTGTAACTGTAGATGTTGTTGAAAAAATATATCTGCACAAGTATCTTATAATAGATGTATCTATAGCAATAGCTTTATTTACAACATCAATTGTGTATGTATCTTTAACTTCAACTTTTCCTGCATATCTATCTGTAACTAAGCTTGTTGCAGCTACTGTTTACATATCTTTCACTACCAATACAACGAAAATAAATGTATCTATAACTGTAGCTGTATCTGTAATTACACATATAACAAATATCTGCAGCTAAAATTGTATCTGTTTCGCGGCAAATGTATCTGCAACAACAACGAAAACTGTATTTGTATCTACAACTACAATGATGATAACTTATCTGTATCTGTTTCTATAACAGTATCTGTTGCTGTTAATGTATCTGCAAGTTCATTTATGGCGATATCTGCAGCAATATCTGTATCTGTATTTGTGTCTGCATCTACTAAACTGTACAGAAAATGTATCTAAGACTACAGCGCCAACTGCAATTGCATCTTTAACTGTATGTGCTGCAGTAAGTGTATCTAGAACTACAACTTCGGCTGTATCTGTATCCACAACTTGCACTCCATTTGTATCTGCTACCGTATCTGTAGTTGTATCTGCTACAGTCATCGGATAAATTCGAGTCGTTTACCTTAAGTATCTTTCGGGCCAATCCTCTTCTTTTTTTTTTTTTTTGCATGCGCCTAATGACAGACGATCCACGTCAAAATTCAATTAGTCGCCAGGCATCCCAAAATAGATGGCAGTGGGTACTGACTGCTAGACATCCACAGACTCCTCCGCCCAACACTTCCCCCCCCCCCTCCAGCACACGCACCCACAACTACGGGTACTCATAAATGATGATGACGCCGAGGGGCGCATGAAATATAAAGCAATTTCGCTAATTGCCATTAGAAATTTTTGTGCACCCCACACCCCAGCCTAACAACCCCATTCTCCCAGATAACCTAGCTACTCCAGTAGCTGCTCCAGTAGCCGCCCCAGCCTAGCCTGCGCTAATTGAGCGACTTGCTCATTAGAGTGCACACGAGGAGCCGTTGAAGGTGAAGGCGAATGCGAAGGCGGCAGCAAAGCGAGGCCATAAATTACGCACACACCCAAACACACACGCGCGCATAAGCCACAGCTAAGCATCCGATAGGTCGCAGCGTATCTGAAAGATACTTTCGCTCATATTTCGTACAACTAAGCCCAGGCCGGGCAAAACGTACGCACGTCGCGGCAATCGAACTAACCAAATCCGCTTTGATCCCCATATGAATCTCGCTGCAAACAAAAAGATATAGAAAGCGAAAATGAGAGAAACAAGTAGCAAAATGAACTTTCAGCTGGCACCGCATCTGGTCGAATATTTGCGCAGACTTCAAGATAAATCCACTTGGCATAATTTTCGCTTGTTCGGATGCCTGGGGCCATCCTCGGCACAAGTGTCCATTTAATTTTGCTCAAGAGTGTTTAAAAAGTACTCTGGAGATGCACTTAAATAATAAAAAAAAAAGAAAACAGCATGAGGACCTGCTGACAGGCACTGTCCTTCCTTTGTCCTACGATGCGACACGCGACACACAGTTCGTTATTCGCACCCCTTATGGCTCTGCGGTGGCTCAGGGTGGCTTCTGCCCCTGCCCCGTCTGAACGGGGTGTGGCAGTAGCTTATGTTGTTGCGAATCACAGTGACAAGATAATAAATAAATATCAAAATATGTCATAAAGAGATTTTCAAACTGACAATCAACTGCATCGCACTCGAGTGTTACTGCCTGCCCGTCTGCCCGTCTGCCCGTCTGCCTGTCTCTCTGTCTCCTTGTCGCTTCTTTTGGGTGGTTGTCGCCTGGTGGTGTCTGCTCTGAAATTGAACATAAGGTGCAGCTCGAAGTGCGAGTGCGGTCCGCTTGTTTCTGTAAATATTTGCAACCAGCTTTGCCTGCTCGTGTGAAACTGAGCGAGAGATGATTAAAGCTATAGGAAAGAACATAACGTAGCACACTTTATAATTATATTGTACAACTACACCATAGTGTATGCAATAAAAGAATTAAATAAATATACAAATTATATAGAACACACTTAAGTTGATTGAAATAGGACAGGTAACAGGAACGACTGAATAAAACTAAATTCTATGTTTCTCATTCAAACGAAATCAAAATTTGCAGATAGCAGATCATCGCAAGGAGGCGTGGCCAAATAATAAAACAGGATATAGTATACACATATCTAAAAAACCATAATAATTGATAATAGTATTTGCCGATTGACAATACTTGATAAATCAATTAGAAATTGACCATAATTGACCAAGTCAAGTCACGTCAAGCGATCGATTCGCATAGGAATCCCTTCAATTAATTTAGTTCAGCTGTGAAATTCGAGTCGCCTCTACCGAACTTGTCGCAGGTCTGGCTGGCACGGGAAACAGTTAACTGCGTGCTAAATGGGTAACCCTATGCCAATTGCCAGCCCGCTGATGACAGTCAACAAAGTGCGAAACGAGCTCAAATGCCACTCAGTGTTGCAACGCCGTGCACACATGAGACTGCGCTCTGGCAACCCTGTAAGGGGTTAAGCGACGAAGTTGTCTCCTGCTCCCAAGCAGCAGCAACCCTCGGCCAACGACTCAAATTGGAAATGCTTGTCATATCCTTCATTTATCTGGCTTGATACATGGTTTTCGCATACGAACACGCGAACACACGAACACAGACAGAACTTATTTCATAAATTATTTGTCACAATTAATTGCATTGTGTGTGCGGGTGTGGCCTGTGCCAGGGAACAGGTTTTCGTAGATGAAGAAAAGAAAGAAGAGGAAAATAAAATAAAATAAAATAAATCCATACCATATGAACTTGCTTCATTCCAGGACGGGGAAACTTTTTCCCCGTTTTCAGCAGTTTTTATAAAACTTTGTCACCACTAAATGTCTGTCTCTCTCCCACCCCTCTCCTCTCCTCATCCACTCCTCACCCTTCTCCCGCGCTGGACAGGCACAAAAGGATGAGCCTGGCTGACAAATAATATGATGAGATACGACATATGTGCAAACAACTTTTGTGCGGAGCTTGATATAATTGAAAATCGCGACGTCTCTATACACACATACACCATACATACACACATAGATATGGAGATATAAGGGGAGAAGGATCCGTTGTGCCGTTATGTTTTGCGGGGCAATTTAGAGGCCAATATCCTGCTGTGAAATATGCCCTGATTTCCCGGCCACTTTGCCCATTGTTCATCGTACACTCCGGGACTCAACTGGTCCGTATTGCATTAGGCGTTGGATTTAGCGCTCACAAATGATTTATGATTATGACAAATTGCTGGCGTTGGCACGCGAAATAAATGTGTGTTGTGTGCGTATGTGTGTGTGTGTGTGTGGGTGGGTGGTATGGCTTAGGGGGCGTGGCGTATTTCTGCTAAGCTTTAAGATTATTGTGCGCATGAAAATCTCTTAGGATACTCGAAATATATACCTAAAGATACTTTTCAACTCGTCTAAGCTTGGTGAAATCCCTTAGAAATTCATGAGTTTTATATGGGGAGAAATATTGAAAATGTTGTGTATTTCATAAATATGTATTTACGCTTGGGAAGTCACTGATGCGGAGATATTGAAAAGGTATATTCGATTCTACAGTATTATAAATAAATATACCCAAACCTACTTATCATTTCATTTCATAAGAAGGGTAGATAACGTGCATAAATATCTTTATAATCTTGAGTAGAAACTGATTTCTCAGCATCTTGAATGACAGGTCTTAGAGGGCAGGCCCCGATCGGAATGTAATTTCTAGGCATCCCGAATAGGTATATACAACCTACATACTTATTTAAATTTGTCACTTTAAGGTTTTCCTCGGCATTTCTGCGATACCTCCCAGACGAATTCGATGGAAAAGTCGTATATCAAATGGAATAAAATCGATGCAATCATCGCACCAGGCACATTCAAATGATATATATTATTTTCGTTTTATTTCCTCAAGATCCCAACAAGAATAAATCAGAATGTGCTCGTTGAATAGCACGGAATACGGATAGGGTTAGATGGACGGGGTGAATGGGTTGGGCGGGGCAGGCACCGGCAATTAATGCTGATAATAATCAAATAATTAACTTTCTTAATTGAAAAACAATGAAATGAGTTTTATGTGCGGTGCAGTGCGGTGCGGTGCTGCAAATGTTTTGGTAACATTAACACTTTACCTAGGGCGGCGACTATCGCATCTCGTGCGTACCTGGGAGTCTATTAAAACCGTAGGTTCAGGTTAAGAACACATTAACATTTAACATTGGGCGAGAAGACAATGGGCCAGAGCACATGAGCTGCCGTTTATCGTTCGGTCTCTTCGGGACCTCATAATAAAAATGGGAAAAAGAAATAATATAATTTTATCCGGGAAAAAAACGAAATAAAAATCGATGCCATAAGGCATGTGACAAGACATAAAGCAAATGTCCAAGCACACACATAAACACAGAGAGAGTGAGCGAGAGAGATAGAGAAAGAGGGGCATGCGGTACAGGAAGGCAGCGAGCCGTAGATGTTCAGAAGGAAATACAATAAATTACTTGACGGAAAATATTGATAAGATGACACGAAAAACGAACAGAGACAAGACTAGACGAGACGAGACGAGACGAAGACGGGACTCTGGCTGTCTCTGGGCCAGACGCTCGAGATGACACCCAGTTGATCCCTTCGCTGGCCTTGTTGCTGTTTTTTTTTTTTATAGTCCTCTATCTCTGCCTTTGCCTTCACCTTTGCCTTCGTTCCGCCTGTGTCGCCAAAGATGACGCATGCTCCGAAATGAAATGAGTTAAACGCTGCAGGTAAGCCCGGCTACACATGCTGATAAGCCTGGCTATGGGTGAGCATCAGTCGGCGGAGTGGGGGACGTGAGAGGGAAGCACCAGTCAGGGGTGTGTAGCATATGTTCCTCTATCTCGAAGTAGGGTATTACTTGATGCGTGTACTATATTCAGTCTAACGCTTCTAATCTTAAGTTTCCTAATAAACTGAATATATTTACAATTCTTGTTTTTTATGCGTAAATTTGCATTGATATAATTAATTATCTACATTATACACATCGTATACTTGCTTCTCTCACTTTCTCCACTTCGGCTTATACCCCTGCCACTACTAGCACTGTATTATTTGTCAAATTTAAATTATTCAGATCATGCGAGAAGCCACAACGAAGCGCGTATTCACGCAATCAATGGCGCAGCCGACAGTCAGATACCCTGCTTCAAATTGTGAACATCTCCAGCTAATTCCTTACATCATTAAAACTGATGCAGAATACATCGGCTACTGCAAATGTTTCATACGCTAAAACAAACAAGCAACGACAACTTGATCAACTAAATCGAATATGCCCGACAGTACCCTATGCCCTTCTCCAATACCCTCGATTTGATTATGTTAGGTGTCACGGGGAATATACTAAATACTTTCGTTGACTCACAAATAATAACATAATATTTCTGACGAAATACGCCACAATCTCTCTCAAATCTTGACCTATTTCCATACTATTCTCAGTGTTTTGTATTGATCTTGAATAACTACCAAATTACGCTCAGGGTTTTATACTTTTCCTCTCACATGAATATACTTCCACATTTGTGCTGTCCGATTAGGAATATTTAACTAATATTTGTTGTAGATTTGCATTCTCTTCGGATCTTCTGCTATTGCAATGCCGATAAGGTAAGTACTTGTCTCTGACTCGACCCATATTCCATTAACTGATCACGAATCAACCGGACCCAATTTCTCATTATGTTAATTATGTCATTCAATAATACTTATTAGGTACTGCTTAAGATGGTTAAGTTGAACACATACTCTAATTAGCTATCTTTCTTGTTGTTGTTGCCCCTTCTTGCGGATCACTGGTGGTAGGGTATAATAGGCATATGCAAAAATATCACAGAGATAAGTATCAGAGCGAGATGCTTAACGAGTTTCACAATCTATGAATATTGATAGCGATGCGATGCTGATTAGTGTAAATTATAATCAAGTGAAACTGGTTCGGTAAGGCCAGCAAAATCGATAAGATCGAAGGACCGATCAAAACTCTTCTGGTTACATTGATGCTGAAAATAAAACAAATTTCGGACATTCATCAGATCAGATTCGCAGACAGATAAAACAAATTAGCACCTCGATGGAGTTGTCAGGCCGACGGGCGATCCGTTCCGATCCGTTCCGAACGAGTTGTAATATGATCGTAATTTATAAATTCAAATTGATATTCAGATGGCATAAGACTGCAAAAATAATTCCCATGATCGGGGCAAGGCACAAATCATTCGGCGTGTTCAGTCGAATTCGAATTCGAATACGAAATGCAAATAGATTAGAGAGAGAGAGAGCGAGAGAGGGGGGAGAGGAAGAGCGAGGGGGATAGCGAGAGCAAGCGGGAGGCAGAGAGAGAGAGAAAGGCAATTTCCCAGCACGTACATAGCGAGGCAAACTCATTAATTAAATCGGCTGCCAGGTTGAGTTTACATAGGTATTTGCCTAGGCAAAGAATGACGAACTATGGCGACAACTCTGGCAATTAAGAAATTTATAATTCTCAAACGTTTTGACGACGGCAGCGAATTAAAATTACACAGACAGCTCAATAGATACGCGGCTAGATAGATGGACGAACAGCTAAATAGCTAGATATATAGTTATATACATAGATAGATTGTTATATAGATACCTGGATGGCTTGTTGAACGTATGCGCCACCGATCGGGACAAATAAATAAATTTTGACGTCATAAAAAAGCGTTAGAAACGTGCTTGAAATCTGTGAGAAATTCGAGGTAAACGCAGCGGAGGCGCCTCGAGGCGACAGATATCGCGCCACGAACGTGTCTGCCACGTCTGCGGAGTGTGTGTGCGCATGTATCTCGTATTTCATATGCCGTTTGAGCTAATTGCCGCCGAGCTATACCCTTCTCGACACATGGAAATGTTGAAGATAGGGTATATAGACTTTAGGCAAGGGTATGTAACGCAGGAGGCAGGAGGCAGAATGGAACAATTGAGTCACGTTCGTCTGTCTATCTGTCTGTCTGTCCGTCCGCTCGTCTGTGCATCCATAAATACGCAAAGATCTTAGCTATTATAAAGGGTAGAGAGACCAAGTTTGACAAGCAGGTGACCGTTCCCTGAGTTAATTTCGTAAGTTTAGCGTCATGCCCACCGGTTGCAAATTTTTCATTAGTTTGCAATTATTCGGCAAAGTATTGCAGTATTACATTTCAATACATATCGAAAGCTACAGTCTAAAGGTATCTACGAGCACCTAATTTATTCTAGCTAACCATTTTTCACAGTTCTGAGCAGCGATGCCTTCGCATTGCCGTGTGACAAAGACAGAGGTGGGATTTTTGGTTAGTAAAAGATTTTTCAAAGTTCGACAAAGGGTATCGTACAGTCGGGCATGCTCGACTTATAGTAGCAACTGTCGCTGACAGTTGAGCAATAATAATTGTCAAAGCTGTGACTTAACCTGACTTATCGTCGCCATCGCCATCGGCTGCCCAACTGCCGCACTACCCAAGGTGTTTTCTTGCCCATTCGAGCTCAATTAAATTGTCAAAAGTTGCCGCTGCCGCCTGCGTAGTGTGGCATGGAGCGGGGCGCGGCGGGGCAGGCGGGCAGCAAAGACGGTAGCGTGTCGTCTTATGGCCCAATGGCGCCAAACTTCCCTTGCCCCAAGCGACTGTCTTCAATATCAATTAGTGCCACCTGGAAAGCGTATTTGAATCGCTTTAAGTACAATATTTATGCAGTCATAAACAATTAAACACGCCCCTCTCTCCCAACCAACGAACGCGCCCCTTTGACTCCTACACGCATAAAGGCTGTCGCGATGTGGTCATTAAATGTTTATGGGATTCTTTTTTCAATATGCTGCGGAATCCCGAAAGCACATTGGGACATTAAAGAATACATAACTCATGAAGTCAATCGGAAAATATATTCTAAAATTGGTGTAACTATTATTTGTGTAGTTTATGAAATGTCCGAATATAACTACTACTTCAAATGTTTTCCAAAGTGAAACGATCTCAGCGAACTCTCTCGTTCCGCTCGCTAGATGCCAGGTCTGGCGCGAGACATGAGGCTGATAACACTGAACATGAGTTTTGAGTGTCGTCTATGATTGATTAATTCGAGCATTGAACTTAACTTAGTTCTAGAATTACTAATTCCAAATTACCTAATCAGTGCTTACTCATATATTCTCTCTTAAATATATATTTTCATATTTGCGCTGTCTCAAAATTGAATTCAGTTTTATTTTAATCTGTACCCTGGGGATTAGTTGTATTTTTATATAATTTTACTAAGCTCAAAATTATAAGCATTCGTTTCCTCTTCTTTTCGGATTCTCGTTGGATTCTTTTTTAGAGTATTACTCAGAAGTGTGAGCAGATCCAAATTGTTTTATAATACATATGATCTCTGGTAATACTGTGAGCTGTGTGGAGTCTACTCGCTCCAGACTATTGGCCTAATTCTAAAATACTTGCGAGACACAAAGATGATCTAATACTTTCCATACAAAACGCTATCTTAACTTACTTAAGTCGTATAAAAGACATTCAAGCAACTGTTTAAAACTGTGGCAAAGTTTCTGCGGATTGACAAGTATTCTGTTATAGGGTTGTCTGTTTCCCCCACTCGGGAAATACTAATCATAAACAGTGATTTTGAGTTTAATTTTTTATTTGATTTCTCTATATAATTTCCCAGCTACAGACGCCTCTTAGCGCTACAATGGGCGTCTTTAACAAGCCGGGGTATGTTTCTTATAGCTTGCATTCTACATATGATATTTATCAAACGCTTACGGCTTAATGGCCGTAATAATCATCATAATAATAACTTAAACTGGTAAACTGTATGGAAAAGAGGGGTAGGTGGGGAGTAGTAGGAGATGAAGAAAGGGAGCAGACTAATGATGGAATAGAGTAAAAATATATTATATTATAAATAAAAAAATTAAGAAACAAATAAAAAAGTTAAAAAAATGCAGGCAGACGGAGAAGTGGGCAGACGGAGAGACAGACAAAGATATAGACAGAGAGACAGAGACACAGACAGACCAAGAGACAGACATCAGGCAGGCAGAGAAACAGATAGACAGACAGACAGGCTGGCGGAGAGACAGACAGACAGACAGACAGACCGACAGAAAGACAGACAGATAGAGGTACGAGCTCTGCAGAGGGAACTGTCGAAATGAGACGATATCGGGGCGCGTTGTGGGTGGAGCAGGTGCAGCTGGAACCGTAATCGGTCGTCATGATGTGGCGCAAATGAATTGTATTGGCAGCTGGCAGACGCCAAGTGGCAGACGATATGTGGGGAAGGGGTGGTGCTGAGGCGGATGAAAATAAGTGGGAAAAAAAGCAGACGAGCATTTATTATAAATTGATGGAGCTACGGATGTGCAACGACACTAATTAATTGGACATTTCATAAAATCTGCAGCAACAGCAGCCGGGACGGAGGGAGGTAGAGACGGACACATGTATCTAAGCAGGCCTCATTCAGCTACAGATACGGCGCGAGCTGAAGAATGAGACATAGATACAGCTAGTATTGCAGATATATGTATATATAGATGCATGCAGAGCCGCAAATACAGATATAGTTAGCGCTGCAGATACATAAATAGATACAGCTTGAGCTGCGAACACAGATATAGATAGAGCTGCATATACAGCTACAGATGCATGCACCTATAGCTCCAGTTATGGTTGCAGATACAAGCAGAACTGCGAACACAAATCCAGATAGCCAGATCTCCAAATACATCTACAGATACTGGTTCAGATACAGCTGGAACTGTAGATGCAAATACACATATATCAAGAGCTGCAGATACAGATACAGATTCAGCTAAAGTTGCAGATACAAATAGATAAACAGCAATAGCTACTGCGGTATCTACTGCTGTTGCTGCTTGTAGCTGCCGCTGTAAATGTATCTGTATCTGCCGCCGTAAATGTATCTACGTCCGGACTACCGCGTTGCTCGTGTCCCGCCTGAATGTCTTACTCGGCTCGCAGCTCGCAGCTCGCAGCGCGTCGCTCTGTCGATGCTCGATTGCTAATTGCAATCGCAGTTGTCAGTTGCTCGTCCAGCGGTCTGTCTAGCTGATTGCCAGCGACATGGGGCGAGCAGGAGCGGCCTGGCAGGTTTTTCATTTCTCACTACGGATTCAGTTCAGTTTAGTTTTCTTCTTCTGCAGGGAGCGAAGATTGCTCGTTGTAACAACAAGTCGATTTACAATTTGTGATACTTCCCGTACTTCAACAACTAAATAAATATCCATCTATCGCAAACAGCTCCCGTCTCTTTCTCTCTCTCTCACTCTGGTTGTCTTCCTCTCCCTCCCTCTATCTCATTCAATTGGGTTTTTTGTGCGCGTTTGTTGGAGTTGGAAAAAATCATGTCAGGCGTCAATTTGAAAATGTTTAAGTGATTTGTTTACACGCGGCAGCGTCTATTAACGAATTTATGGTAAACAAAGGGAAGTCGTTTGTTCAGCCCTGCCGCCCCCTTTCCCCTTTCCCCTTGCGCCTGTCCATTCCCTTCAATTCGGCACTGGCCAGCCTCGCGCTGCTCGAGTATCTTCAGCTTGTTGTCGAGTATCTCGAGCAGGGCAGGCAGGGCAGGCAGTCAGGCAACAAGCGCACACAAAGATACACTTCATAAAATATTAATCGGCTGATTTATGTTTCTATTTTCCTTTTTTATTGGAGCGCATGTGCCTGCAACAACAGCATGCCCAACATCCACAGTCCTCTTGAATTTTGTTTATGTTGCAGCGAGGCAAGTGGCAAAGCATCGGAACACGCGTAAACATCTTGAGGATTGCGCAGCAGACAAACGATAAAATGTGCAGCTTCTTGTTGCTGCTTCCGCATACAACCAATTGCCGCATATGACAAATTATTTAATACATCGATAACTACTATATATGATACTATGAGGAATACCTGCAAGTATCTACCGAGTTTCAGAAAGTTTTAGTTACATTTATTATGCGATTTTCTTTTCCGAGGGCTTTTTTTAAAACGTTTTTCCATCTCGACTGTACCATTTGTGCATTACGAGACGTACTCAACACAAGTGTGAACTAAACTGACACACTGCAAAAGATATTTCGATATTAAAATTATACCATCATTAGTTTTCTGATTGAGTTTCTTCTATCTTGATTAAATGAAACAACATGAAACAATATACAAATTACAATACAAACAAAATTTTAAATATAACATGTTTAAAATTAATTTTACTATACAATGATGGATTCATAGAATGCATTAATGTTTTTAAACGATAAGTATAATATTTTTTAGATCTTGCGTATAATTAATAATTTATTAAGTTTAACTAAAGTTGATTTAAAACAAATTGTACTATTTTATTTAAAGTATGTATTTTGAATATACTTAAAAATATGTATAAGGTTGATATGTTAAAAATTACCAATAGATCTTTTATCTTTAACATCATGCATATAATAATAAATTAATTATCTTTCAATTAATTGTTGTGAATCTACTCGATCACATTTTCTTAAAATTTTCCATATAATATTAAGTTATATTAGATTATTATATTCATATAAAGTTATGCACCGACTGGATCTGTAATCTTTAAAATCGTGCATATAATAACTAATTTATTATTGAGATTTACTCGATTAACACTTCATTTATAGTTGTAGATCTATTAGATCTTCGATCTCGAGCGTGCTCTGATGCTATCCCGTCGCGTATCTCGAAACGCCTTCATTAGAATAGAACTTGAGGTCACGCAGCGTATAGCCGATAAAGTTCCAGGCGAAATATTCAAATTCAATCAGCAGCACTTTGAAGTTATTTTCCGAACTCAAGAGTTACGAGATCAAATTGAATTCTGGGCACAGTTTCCGGCTTTGATCGCGCACCGTGGGTCGTGGTCGGGGGTCGGCTGCCCATGGAATGAAGACATAATAAGCCCTACACAAACACAGACACACACGAATGCTTCAATGCAAATTGATTCTCACATAAATCCAGTAGCGTTGCTAGGGAAGGGGGCATGTCCAATGGCATTTGCCGATAGACGATAATTCATGCGACAAATTGCCAACGAATTACAAATTAATTTCGAGGCTTAGCCCGTATGCACGGGGAAGGCCGTGAAATTGCAGCTTACGTTGCGCAAATCGAGCGAAATGAAATATTCAAAATTCTGGGTAAAAATAATAAATATCGCGGAACTAATTTAACTGCCTTGCGCGCACCGAGAGTTGTGCCCTCTCTCTCTCTCTCTCTCTCTGTCTGCTGTGTCAATATTTGCATAAATTAGCAACGCATCGCGGGTCTCACGTGCGCCCGAGCGACGAACCGTCAAATGCAGCCAATGACAAGCAACCCCTCGGGCTGAAGGATACACCGATAGCCGATCCCCTTCCCCCGTCTACCCCTTTTGACCCATCATCATGTCTCTCTCGACTGCATCCCTTCCTTGGCTCAAGCCGCGTTGTAATCCAGCGGCAGCGTGACCAATTAATTTGATTGTAAAATGTGAAATTCGTATTAAAATCAAATACTCGGCGAGCAACGGCAACGGCAACGGCAACAGAAATGAAAATGACAATGCGTATGACGGGAATATTAAAAAGTTTCCGCGCAGCCACCACCCAAGGAAACCCAGCCAGGATATATCCGCCTCCCCATCGCCATCGCCATCGCCTTCGCCTTTCTGTTGTCTGTTTTCATCTTTTGTCGACTTTTTAAAGTCACGCACGGAGTTTGCGCGATTTTTATGTTAATTTCCAGCTACGATTGGACCGTTTCGACCGCCATTGCTGTGTGGCACATGGTATGGTACAGCGGTATACCGTTATATCCGCCAGAAATGTATGGGACTGGATGCCCGAAAAGCATATTATATATATTTTTTTTAAACAATTTCTATTCGAAATCATTGCATGATTCGGGGCAAATGATAAGCAAAAGAGGTAGTTGCTCATTTTTTGCTTACTCTGTTTTTATACCCACTACCCGAGAGGGTAGATGAGTGCTATAGCTTAACAAGGAGGTATCTACTAACGCATAAAATATATATTCTGGAAAAATGTCAACAATCGAGTCGAAATGAAAATGTTCTTCACTCTGCCTGTCTGCCTGCCTGTGTAATAACCAAGATCCGACAATTTTACCAAATTTGTCGACAATATCTCCTATAATTCCCAACATATCTGGTTTCTTTGCCCCCACGAATTTGCAAGCGAAATTTCAAATTTAGTTAATGTATTATTTCATAATATCATAAATATCGTAATCAAACCGAATTTTGTAAATAGTTGATGACGATCCGTTAGTTATGGGCAATAGAAGACATAATTTTAATGGACTGGCAGGTGGGTAATGGGTATACAAAGGTCGATAAGCCTCAATGCTGTAGCCCGCTCGTTTGTTTCGCCTCTGGGCTTGTTCAACCTTTTCATCATGCCTTGTCATCTTTTCGGGAATCGGTTCTAGATTACGCTTGAACAACTGATTTGCATATTTCGTAAAATTAACGATTTGAAAAATTAGTGAGAAAGAAAAGGTTATACATTAGGATACACAAGGTACTTGATATAAGGTATTTGTGTCAAGTATTTGAAATAAATGAATTGCTATTCAGTCGAATTAAATAAATAATTGAGAATTTGTTTTATACTGTTTGGTACACTTTATTGTCTAAACATATATGTTTCTATTCAAGTACATAGCATCTTATATTAAAAACTGTATTTATTTTTGGACAGCGCAAATGCGGAAATATATTCATGTGAGAGAGAATGTATTAAACACTGAGAGTAGCTTGGGAATAAGTCGAGTTCAGTGTTATCAAATGCGTATTATTTCGAGAGAGACTGTGTTATCAGCGAGATTTCTTGCGCACAGCAGACGCACTGAGAGATTGTGGGGTATTTCAGTGAATTAAAGCTTGTGATTAAAAAAAAAAGTATTTAATATATTTCCCATGACTCTTAACAGCATCGTCGCAGTTATTCATTAATTGAAGGGTATTTTATTGTTGAGCATATTCTCGCTACTAATTTGTTTTAGTTAATGAAACATTTTAATATAATGTTTACAACAATAGCTGGACGCGTCTTTACTTTTTCTCAACTTATTCCATGAAATATTATTGAATTTGTTAGATATATATTTATTAAAAGATTTTAACAATATGGTATTTCGAATGAATTTTATGAACAAGGAAACATTTAATTTTCGCAAGCATTGTATGAAGCGTACAAATACTGTCTCTAAATTTAGTGGAATATCATATTAAAACGAAATTATTATATAAGAAATTAGTAACCTGAGTACCTATGGGTATATTTTCATTGGCGATCAGATTGAAAGAGAGTAGTAGATACTTTCTATGTTTGCATTGAACTTGAATTAGTCCCAAATTACTCTCAGTGTTTTATGTATTTACTCTCAAGTAAATATATTTACGTTGTCTGAATATGAATTTATGAATTGCGGTTTATTTATATTTTATATTGTTTTAAATGGAGGATATTCTATTCGGATATTTCAATAGGTGATCGGGAGTTAAAACCATTGCCGAAAATGCTGCATAGATTACTCAGCTCCAAAATCATGTTAACTCAAAGGATCGAACGCTATAAGTATCTGAAAAGAGACTTAATAAGAACAAATGTACGTTCGATACAGTGAATGAGTGAATAAATTATTCGTTTTAAAAAAATTGCATCTGTACAATATTTTTAAATTGCTCTGCCTTTGTAATCTCATGATACTCTTAAAGATACTCAACTACTTCTCGCAGTGTGTACAGTCAAAGGTCCTTCATACTTGTCCATGGGCCAAGTGCATTGTTTCGACTAACTGCCCCACATACACTCGTATTCGCATTCGCTTTCGCATTCCCATTCGCATTCACACCCGCATTCACTTTCGCATTCGCCCATTCTTAGAACAATGTTTCGGTTTTGTCGACATAAAGGAACTGAAAGAGCGCGACGTGTCTATTACCCAAGCTGAAGTTATGGTCCGCTTTAGGGTGTCGGTGTCGGACGACGACACGAACGGGCCACAAATAAAATTCTCTTTATATGCAGCCCAATAATATTTCCATTTGGCGAATTGCGGTCTCAGTCCTTGCCACGCCCCGGCCGCCCGCTTTAGCGTTTTGATTGTGATAACTCCCTGGAGAGAGAGAGATACAGCAGAAGGTAGGGAGAAACCAACCTAGGAACTGCATTTCTGCCTGACCCCAGCTACTCATTCTTCTGTCGGGCGAATCATGGCATATGATTTTATGAATGTGTCGCAGGACACGGTACAGCGTATAGTGGATTTAGCAGGACATATAGAGGACACCACGGCAGGGTGTGAAGAAATCCGTTTTGGCACTCTTTGGGTAAATTGCTTGGGAATTGTTATGCGCATTTCGTGACTTTGGGAATTACCTAAAAAATATGTGGACGAATAAAAAGAGAGACACAAATGGAAACCTGCAGACCTTGCAGGTCTTACATTCAAATCGAGTAATCGAACGCCAGATGAAAGTAGAACTGGAACTGGAACTGGAAGTGGCACATTATTAGTCACTCAACCCCTTGGCCATTCGAAGTGAACCCTTCACTTCCGACAGCGAAGCAATTATGTTTGTCTGGGCAGGGTCATTAAATCATTCATTCCGAGCCATTTAATAATTTCTGGCGAGCAACGAGAAGGCGTGTGTATCGGCCATAATAATTCATTAGTGCACAGGAACTGGAGCAGGAGCAGCAGCCGGAACAGGAGCCGGAGCCGAAGCCGGAGCCGGAGCATCAGCAGCAGCAGCAGAAAATGGACCAGAAATCAATGGTCTACTCCACTCATAAATGGCTGGCCAACGAAACAATAAGTTAAATAGCAACGACTCCATACACCGAGCACGCAGTGAACCACAATGTGGGCACTCGAAGAGGTGAGTTTCAGCAGCTACACTGGGAGAATGTGGGAATAGGTTTTTGACAATTACTTGTTATTCGTCTGGAATTCAACTTGTCAAACTATGAAATTAATTTGGCTGAATTAATTCATTAAAAAATGCTTAGGAATCTAGTGTGAGGTAGTTCATTAACCCCATATATTATATTTGACAATGAAAAACGCTCCGAACGCTTAAGAAAGATATCAACAAATGTTGTTCTTATAAATAACTAGAATTTCTCAACTATTATTATTATTACTAGCCCATAGAATATCATTCCTCAGAAATGCAAATCTTGAAATATGCTCAAAAGTCAAGAAATCACACTTAAATGATGCATTCGAAATATTGGAATAGTAAATACAATTTTTAATATAATTATTATTTAAGCACATAGATCACTCCAGAGTGATGATTAACTCTCAGCTCGCGAGATACTCTGTTATATTTTCTGCATTAGAGAAATAAGTAAATTGTTTCCAACATCATCATACCTTTTCTCTCCGTGTACATACGTAATATTACGAAGGGGTCTCTCTATAGATTTCCAGCAACAACGAGAGAAACTGTACAGAAGGTCAAAAATGATAAACGGATATGAGCAGAGGATATTTTTGTTCGCCTTCCGATTGTTACTGGCTTTGCCATTGTCGTTGAATAATTGCAAGTCGCAAGGAAATGTGACTCCGGCTCCGTATCAAGCTCGGAGCTGGAGTCGGACACGGAGTCGGAGTCGAAGTCGGACAAGGACTCTGCCTGAACAATTGCAGGCGGACAAGAGTCGTACACAGGGACAGCGAAAAGGAAAGAGAATCAAAGAGAGAAGAGGAAAAAAAAAAGTTTAAGCTGTCAATATTTTGACTTTTCCTGCCTCGCTTTGTGAAGTGGGCGTATAATTAATGGATCGGGCGTTTGCAGCCATCAATGGAAAAATATTGTGAATGCGAATGCGAATGCGAATGCGAATGTGAATGTGAATGCGAATGCGAAATGGGGCAAAAAGGGTTCAACGGCATCGATTGCTTTATTTATGGCAAAATAAATTGAAATGTCAACCGGGTGGGTGGAATATCATATTCCGGCCCAAAAGGCATAAAAGTATGAAAGGGCCGCATTGTGTAAGACGCGACCAATCGCAGATCCGAGTGGGTTAAACTGGACGCGATTTAATGTTTATTGCGAACCCGATAGAAACTACACACAGCCGGCTCGCGTATCGCCGGAGCGCGCTCAATGAGCTTCAATTACACTCTCGTCCATGGACGGCCCATAAAAGTTTCGACAATGGGCCAAAAGGGCGCATTGTCCCGCAGCCAAAGTGGCCTGACATTTGTCTAATGTAATCGAAACAGATTGAGATGGATACAGCTACAGCTACAGATACACAGAGGTTCTTAAGAGATTGCGCGTCAGCAGCAGAAAATGAAAAGCATAGTTTGAAGTGGACATTTGTTAGATTGAATCACAGTCACGAAACTGTTCAAAAGCTTTGAGTACATTGATTACTTACGAGGTACCCGCAATATCTTTAATGACTTGGATATTTTAGAAATAGTTTTCGACTACAGAAATCGTAATATCAGCTTAGGTCTGAAAGCCTGAACCTATGCTACAATCCATTCCTGAAAATATAATTTGTAAATATATAGCAAGTAGTGGAAAAATAAGCATAATATCTGTTTCTTTTTAGGATTAATCAATGATCCAAACGTTTTTCAAGTAGTGTACGGTGTATCGTATCGTATTTAAGGTGTTACGAATGTAGTTGAATTTCAATCAAGCCGAGTTCAAATTGAGTTTTCATAAATCAATTATGCTTATTTATATTGTATTGCCTTAGAAATCCCCGTAAGGGTGCGGCACTTATGATATGAGTCGAGTACGACTGGAGGGGTCGTAACATTAATTTATGCCCTCATAAATTATAGACTCATTACATGCACTACAGGTGCGCAGTGTCGTGTATTCGCGCACTCATAACACGACACATAAAAAGCCATCAAATCGAATTTCATATTTCATATATTGCCAACGAATATCGGGGGATTCGCGTCACGTCGCATCTGGGTAGCCTCGTCGCGCCCACATAAGGTGCACATCGTTACCGACAGCTAGTACGGTGTGGTAGGAGGGAGGGGGACGAATATCATAATAATCATGCATTTAAATCATAAATTCATGATTACCTCGCAGCACTATCAAATTCCAAGCAGGCTCGAGCCACCGCTCCCTCCACGCACATGTCTGGCTCGAGCACGAACTGGAACTGGAACTGGGGCTACGGCACGGGCTGGGCCAGTAGCCCGAGCTCTCTTTATGGAACGGACTTTGGCTACATACCATCCAGCGCAATCATAACCAATTTGATATATTATGCGACAGTTAATGTTCGACCTGCATTACAAGTGGCTTTCTCTGGGATTGAGTAAATAGGGAGGGGTATGTCTGAATATATTTAATTTAGTAGAATATAGAACATAAAACATAGAACATAGAATGTAGAATATAGAACATAAAACATAGAATATATAATATTATATAGAATATATATATTATATAATATATAATATACAATATATAATATACAATGTACAATATACAATATACAATATATAGTTCCGTTTCCTTTTCTTTCACTAATTTGCCGACTACGGCAAATAATTGCAAGTGCAACAATTTTCAACTACTTTGCATCATAATAAACACGACAGACTGGATGGCAGATGCTTTACGGTTCGGGAACATAAATGAGAATTGTGAAATGAAATTTCATTTCGCACTGTTGATTCATTATGGCCAACAATATTTGCCACTAATATGCGGTGGATAGCAGCGGCGTGGAGCTGGCTGCAGCGGGGCAACAATAGTGTCGCCTCTGCCATGCATATTTATGAGGTGTGCAACATGCGGCAACTGCACCACAATGGGAGACAGCCTGATGCACGTGTGTGTGTGTCTATGTGTGTGATTGGCAATTTGCATTTTGGCCAAGTGCCTAGCCTAGACACAATTCCTCATAATTCCCGCAATATTCGCGCCAGTGGGCCGAACGGTTAAGCTCTCTCTTTTCGCTACCCAGCAATTGAGATGCTCAATGGGGTATATGGGTACAGATAATTCGTGTGAAAAGAATTATATATATTTCTGATAACAAACTTAACAGCTTGCAATTTTAGTCAATATGGTATATCATAATAATTATAATAAATAAAAATAATTATAATAAATTATAAAAACAAAAAACGAAAATAAAAATTAAATCGCTTTTTTTCATTATTAATATTCAAATGCTTCAACACAAATTCGAAGCTTCATTTGCAGGGTGTTCGGGTGGGCACATGTCACGGCAATTGATTCGACTATTGTTGTTGCCACATCCACATGTTGCAGCACGTAGCAAAATAAAAACAGAATCTGAATTGAAAATGAATTACGCTGAAATGAATGCAAAACTTTTATCACAAAGTGAAATCTATAAGTACACACTCGCACGCACACATACACGCTGACCTACGCCAACTCTGTCTCTTTCCCTCCCTCTATCTCTCTTTCACTCACTCTCTGTCTCCCACTATCTCTTTTGCATTCGAGTTTTCCTAAAGCATTTACAATGCAATAATAACATTTTATTATCGGGTTCGGCTTACATAAATAATTTCCCTTTTCATTTCATGTTAGGGTAATACATTGGACGTATGGATATCTTACTTATTAGGGAAATTTTCCCATTAATATCTTATATAGTTCTGGCCTAAAGTACAAAAATGATATTAGTTGAGGCTGGGCTTGGATTACAATTCGCAACTAACTTAAAATTGAAGCCAGCTATGAAACCCTTTCTTCCTCTCTTTCTTTGCAAATAAATTCACCGCATGCACAAATTTATATTGCCAACTTTTCTCATTAAATTTTATAAAAGCAGGCATATTTTCAACTTTTTCGACTATAACGGCATTTTCTCACCTGCCTCCAGTTGGTTAGCAAAGTTGCTGCCAGTAGGCATAGCAAATGCAATGTGCTCGATATGGTGAGGGCTGTAGAGGGCAGGGGCAGGGGTAGGCGGAAGGTAGAAGGTGGAAGGTGGCAGGTATACTGCAGTAGTTTGGAGAAGCGCTCAAGCGGCAACGAAACTTAATTTCTATTCATTTGCACAAATTCAAATTCAAAGAGAGAGAGAGGGGAAGTCAGAGAGTGAGGGAGAGAGAGAGAGAAAGCTAGTTGCGGTACATACAAATAAGTGAGGGGGAAAAGCGGCTCTTCGCCAAAGAATTCGCACTATCTGCAGTCATATTGGCAGCGGAAATTGAAGCGAAACTTTTGTCTTCAGACTCGTGAATATAATGCCGCAAGAGAATGGATGAAATTAAGAAAGCTAAAGGTAAGCAGATTAAAGAACCCGGCCGTGGAAAAGGCGCGGGTAGAGGGGGATTAGACAAGGGGGCCAAAAAATAGTTTTCCAATTAAACTTTATCCTTTTGCTTTAATTTACTGGTTTCATGCCTTGTCGCCTCTTTTAACCGCAGCAGCCTGAGCAGCAGCAGCAGCAACAAAATCCGATTTTAAAGTTTTCCGTTTTCCATTTTCCATTTTCCGGTTTGCCTACTCAATTTTTTGCCGC
Organism: Zaprionus inermis; assembly: GCA_018151445.1. Classification (NCBI taxonomy): domain Eukaryota; kingdom Metazoa; phylum Arthropoda; class Insecta; order Diptera; family Drosophilidae; genus Zaprionus; species Zaprionus inermis. Next base: position 4,656,788 of record JAECXD010001696.1, read on the forward strand.
AGCCTGGCAGCAATTTCTTTTGATTTCGTTCAAGCTTTTTCCAAAGTTTTTTCGGATTGCACAGCCTGAGCCCTATACAATACTCCAAAAAACAGACCGTAGCGGGAAGGAGAAATAGCATAGGAACAGTTAAAATTGTATCAAGCTCAGATACGAAGAGAACAAGCAGACGAAACAGAGAGACGACATAAAAGCAAACATTTCTCTACCAGAATTGCTTCATGTGTTTCAATATTCATTTCGTCAATTTATATTTTATTTGAAATTCTTAAATTTGTTACGTTTTTGAGCCCGAAATCATATCAGAGAATGACCCAGAATGACTCTCGTTGTCTTTTTATCTCTCTCTCTCTCTCATTCTCACTCTCTCTCTCTCTATTTCCTTCTCTCTCTCCCTCTGTCCTTCTCTCTGTATGTGTGTAGCTTAAATGGAACCAAGATCTCTTCCGAATATAGTCATACTCAGGCGATAAGCGAGACATCTACACTGCGAAAAATTTGTGTTTTCTAGAGAAAATAGTTGCGCAACATTTGCATCAAACAATGATTTCATAATTTGAGAATTTAATAATTATATTTGTTATAGGCTGAGAAAATCCAAATAGTTTCCTTATTATACATATTTAAAAGAAATTACATTTTATACAATCAAACTAAGCGCATTCGAAAAAAGTTGCATCAATAAGTTCTAATATATATTTTTAGTAATGGATCGATCCGCTGCTAATTTAAAGAAATCGGTTAGTAGGCATACTTCCATTGAGTAATTTCTATGCATAATAAAGCCCCGATATAGTGAACATGAAGTACAAAACACTCTCTGGTTGTGCATGCTACCCGCAGGAGAGTCCACTGATAACGCTGAGAATTGATATGCAGTGATCTTTAACTGCTATTTTTGTGCATATAATGCTTTGAAAGATTTGATAGTGTAAACTTGCTCTAATACCGGATTACTCTCAGTGTTTTATTTTGAATTTGACTTATTCAAAATTGCTCTGTGTTTTGTATATTCTCTCAAGAAAATATTTCCATTATTGCGCTGTTCAAATATGATTTCAGTCTAATTTTGATTTGTGCGAGTGCGGTTTAGCTATATTCTATATAACACCTTTACAAAAGTGGAAGATATGAACATTCTCTTCCTCTTCTGCTGGATTCTCATCCTGAGTGGCGGCTCTTCTGCTTCCGAAACGGACAACAGAAAGTTAAGTACGCTTCTTTAGGTCAAAGATTGTGTTATGTGTGTGCCAAAGACTAGAAACACAAATTGAAACTGTGATGTGGCAAGTTTTAATCTATTAGTTGCGTTGATAATTCTATGCTAGATGACGTGGTTTATATTGGAAACTGTCAATAATACTTAATATATGCGCATAGACAAAACTAAATATATATGTGAAACAGATCGAAGGTTCAATTACACAGATGAGCCAATAGACCCCTTTTAGTCCATTTACTTTAATTAGCTTTCCTTCTCTTATTGTTGTCTTGCTCTGTCAGCAGTGCAGACCCACCAAGGATCTCAACAATCTGTGTGGAGAACACACGTTCCAATCTGTGAATCCCATTTTAAAATACGTTGATCAACTGCAGAAGGAGACGGAAGAAATCAACGATTTGCGTGAAAAAGCGCAACAACTGCAAGTGAAAGAAGCTGAACTTAAATTGAAAGACGATCTAATACGTGCATTACAAACTTCCGTCTTGAGTAAAGATACCCACATAAAAGACCTTCAAGCTACTGTTTCTGATCTACGGAAGACAAGTGAATCGGTAAACAGCGAAGTTAAAGAGCTGAAAACCTCTATTAAAGAGGAGCTGGATAGGAAACTCTCTAAAATCGATTTGAATGTTTCCAACTTGCGATTATGTGAGGAACAGTTGCAGAAGAATAACGAGACTATTGCTCAAAATGCTGCACAACTGAAATCTAAGGAAGAAGCTCTTAAGACATGTGAGTCAAGTCTGAGTGAATATATTCTTCAGTCGGAGACACTGATTAAAACCATTGCCGAAAATACTTCCACGATTTCCCAACTCAAAGCAGAACTCAACACAAATAATCAAAAACTGAGAGAGTCTCAAAAGAAACTGAATGAGTGTCAAGTTGAAATATCAAAACAGAGAGAAATTATTCAAGAGAAGGATCAGGAAGTGTCCAAGTTAAAAGAACAAATAAAAGAGAATGCAAAGTTAGCAACTTATTGCACCACAAACGGAGAGTTTAACGGTATCCGCCATGTTATATTACCCAACTTCGATCCCTTTCCTGCACTGTGTAATAGTGATATTGCTGGGCCAGGATGGATCGTAATTCAACAACGTATAAAGGGAAAAGAGGATTTCTTCAGGAACTGGGAAGCTTATAAGAAAGGTTTCGGCAACTTCACAGGCGACTTTTTCTTGGGCCTGGAGCAGATTCATCGTCTTACCAGGGATACCCCTCACGAGCTCTATATACATATGGAGGCATTTGATGGGGGGGAACTTGAAAAGCGTTTGAAAATGAAAAACTTGTATGCTCGTTACGACAACTTCAGGATTGCAGGAGAAGATGATAAGTACAGGTTACTCAGTCTGGGAACATACTCTGGGAATGCAGTCAGGGACGGAATGAGATTTAGCGAACATCAACAATTCTCCACTTTCGACAGTGACAACGATGCATGGGTTGGCAATTGCGCGCAAGAAAGACATTCTGGATGGTGGTTCGATAATTGTACAAATTGGTAAGTAATCGTTGATTGTAATAAGTATCTTTCAAAATGATTGAGTCTGATTTATTTTTATTTAGCAACATAAATGGGAAGTACTATCAACAGGAGATTGTTCAGATAGATTCTAATTGGTGGATTCGGTGGTACTCCCTCAAAACAATTAAGATGCTGATTCGTCCCCGTAGCAATTGACTCGTTATCGTAATAAAAGGGAGTGTAAATCACTTAAATAAAGAATAAAGAATAAAATATAATTCGAAATAAAGAAGAAATAATAATTCGAATGAGTTTACAGGCATTTTAACTGTTCTACACATAATCAAATATTTTCCCTTGTTTTCTTTAGGTTTTCAGTTTTAGCCGCTACTAAAAGAATCTCTCTGAGTAAGTGTGGTAAGTATATAAACCTGTATTCATGCCTTCTGATATCAGTGGATTCTTAGTACCGCCCCCTCTGCTCACTCTGCCCGATAGTGAGATACCCTTCGCCCAATCGTTCAAGCCATATGACAAATTCTTCGGCTATCTATTGCCTTCCCATTCTCACTCGCACATAATTACTGAAAACGTTGCCTCGAAGCAGAATGTTTTGAATTTAATACGTTCCCTAATAATCGCAAATAGTCGATTATCAGAATCAACAGGCGGTGTCTCAGACGGACGGACAGACGACGTGACTCAGTGGACTGGTCTAGTGATCCTGAACGGGAAGTTGCACAAAGTATGTATACCCTTTTTTTTAACATTTTCAACTGGGTATAAATATTTTTAAAAATAGAGAAAATTGTTATTGAATACCAAATAAATGCAATAGTTAAACAATTTTTACACTTTCTTTTGTTTACGTAGTGCATTTAAACGATTCTGGCGAATTCAATTTTAACGTTCGATTTTTTACAGTGTTGCCAATGACATTTTTGCACAGTGTGCAGTCGCCTGACCCGCTAAATATATGCCCATTGTTTGCTCGCATATTTGTTATGATATCGTTGGCTTGGGCCACATTCGCATACGAGTCCATCCATCTGCGATCGTTTATCCTGTCCAGTTCGCGCACAGCTGCGAGTCTCCAGTCTCCAGTCCCGTGTCTCCAGTCTCCACTCTTCAGTCACCAGACTCCAGTCCCGGCCGGACTGAGGCCTCATCTGTGCTGTGCACAGTAGCATGCCAGATAAATCAATGTGTCAACACCTTTTTTTGTGCTGTCAGTTTTTTATGGTTTTCGATGATATTTCGCCTATTGTCAGGCCGACGTGCGTTGTGCGTTGCTGCACCGCTCTTCTGCCCCCTTACCACTCCTACCACTGCGCTACCTTCATACAGTTTCTGACCAGTTTTGGGGGGCATGTTTACCCATTTGGTTAAATCGCGCTTGGACGTCGCGAGTCCAGCTCTGTCGCGGACATGAAGCCTTTTTGCCAATGGCTTGGGCTTTTTAGCACAAGAATTATGGCCGCTCCGCTCCCTACTACCTCCCGTACCCACCACCCATTACCACTGCCACTGCACAGTGTTTCTTGCAACCGCAGCGTGTTGCATGATGATGAAACCTTTGGAGCAATGCGAAGCATTCGCACTCGCTGCAAAACTGCTGCAACTGTATCAATATCAATGGCAAAACGTGTCGTCCCTTCCCCCTTACCCCTTTCCCCTTTCTCGATTTCCCTCTTTCACACTCTTACCCCAGTCACCTTGCCACACATTGCACATTGGTTTTTGTTGTTCACCGGCAGCCGCTTGTGAAATTTGAATTGGCTGCATTTTAGTGAAGATTTATGGCAGCCTCGTTAAGTTTTAATATGAAATAAAAGTTTTTAGATATCGGAGCCGAGCTACAGTTGCCGCATCTTCTGTGGTTCTGCAACAGCTACAGCTTCCTCATTGTCTTCGACTGCAACTGATGATTCCTTCGCCGTTCGATTGACATGCAAATCAAATTAGCTGACCATAAATCCGAGGCCGAGCTGTGGCAGCAGTAGAAGAAAGCCAAGAAAGGCTACAGCCGTACCCTGTACGCTGCTCTTACTCGCCTCAAATTGATGATAACGTATTAATTTATAGCTAGATCATCATCAAATTTTGCAGACAAATAGCGCATACACTAGTCAGTGTTATAAACAATGTTTTGTGCCAATTATCTTTAAATTTGATTTTCGTTTAAGTTTTGAATCGAATCGATTTTTGCTTTGCCTTCTATAGAAGAAAAATCTGATCAAAAATCATAGATCTAGCCACTACACTTTTAATGAAATGCGTACTTGCAGATGTTTAATATCTGCTGAGATTTGCAACCCATTACACCCTACGCTCGAATGTATAATGAGTATCGAAAATATTCTTGCAAGTGGCCCAAAGAAAAGGCTCGGCTCGGCTCGTAAAACTTTGCATCGAACCTTAAGGTATAGTTCTTCTCTTGCTTCACAACTCTCCAGACTAGTAGATCGGCAATTCTTAAGTCCTCTTAATTGCAAGGTGTTGCTAACAGGACCTTAGAGTAATACTTAACAGCTATAGCCAATTGTCCAATTGTCCAATTGAAAAGAAACCTCATTAAAAATATCTCATTAGGAGTTGCGCGCCATGCCCGCAGGGATCGATACTTTTCGATCGATTACAAGCCATAAATCTCACGTGCAATTGGTTGTGGATGCACTTAGTATTATCCTCGCCAAGATACAAACGAGTGTTTACTTCTCGATCTTTTGCTAGCTGCACGAATTAAGATACTCGATTAATATCGTATATTATTTAGAAGTGCAATGCAAGACTTTGAATTGATTGGGTTGCAGCTGCATGAGCTTTGATAAGCCAAAAGTGAGCTCTTGAGAATTTCAATAAAATGTATTCTATATTAAATGAATAGTATGCAAATAGAATAAATTACAACAACCCATAAAAGATACTACATTCTGTTGGCCATCGCTCTCTCTCTTTCTATATCTAGTATTTTGAAAAGTAGTAAACATCGTTATGGTTGCCAGCACTTCAATTCAGCTTGCCCCTTTTAGAGACGATTTCTACATTCATAAGATGCTACCCCGCGAAAGATAATCACAAAACAAAAGTACCTCGATGGGTGCGGGGTGCGAGGGGGCGGCAACTTCCGTTTGTAGTTCGAAGTTGGGCTGCGATGTGCGATACGATGGTCGGATAGAGACTGAGGTAGCTGCAGATTGTGTTCGCTTATAATAATTTCAAACGCAAAAGCAAAAGAGAAACATTAAAACCGAACACGGAAATTATTGTTGGCCCGAGACAACACTGGAGGCCCAAAAAAAAGTTTTGGTGAAAATGCCACAATGTGCTCATTACAAGCGTCAAAACAAATTTATGCAAATAGCCGGAATAGTGATCTCACAGAGAGAGAGAGAGGGAGTGAGAAAGAGCTTGAGCATTAATCATTTTAATCGCAATTTATGTGTCGTCGACGATACGATAACGCCGACAATAACAACAACAACAGAGGCAACAATCTTGGCCCGCCATTTTGGCGTGTCAACAAATGAGCGCTAAACACGCGTGCAATAACCTCGAGATCGAGATCGAGATCGAGATCGTCCAAGATCGGCCAAGAAGAAAGCAAATTTTTGAATTGAGTTTTTCGTGACACGCTCGGGCGGTCTTTCAAAAGCGTTCGTACGCACTTTTTACCACTTCTTTATGGCACCAAGCGCAATCTTTTTCCTCTTCGCCACCTCGAGGTGGCGCATTTCAGTTTGCCTCATCTGGCCGTGTCAGCGTCAGCGCGGCATTTGGCCCGATCAAATTATGTTTCATAAACGATCGCATTTATGGCGCGTTGACAACGGGCGCAATGATTTGTTACACTTGCCAAGTTATTTGAACTTTTTTTTAGAGATTCCCGAGTTGCGATTGGACCCGCAATCGTTTTTTTCTTTGACAACCTTCCTGAGTCTTGGCCTTAGGCCGTACTTTTGCGTGCTTCTCGTTAAGTGGCTAACGAATCGTTGCAAAACCAGACTGCAGAAACTGTTTAATTGGCCAACACTTTGAGCCAAATTGCGAGTGAATTGAATATCGGTAATTTGACATGAATGAAAGCGATATATGTTGGAATTCAGACTATTCCGGTCGTTTCGCAGCATGTCTCTTAACCTTTGCACATCTTCTAGATACTCAATTTACAAACATACAATATTTTTTAGTTTTTTTTTATATACATACATGAGCGATATTTGGAAAATGCAGAACATAGATTCTTGCCAGTCGATATAATTATGCCTGATCGTATGAGACGTGTCTGTATGAGCGCCTTTTTCTTCTAAACCATAAGCGATTAAGAGACCAAATTTTGTAATATTTTAAAATATGAGCACCCACATGATTTCTGCAAATTTAATAACAATCGGAGCTATTCATACCAAAAGCCAATCCATTAATAACCTACAAGCTTACTCCAATCGGTTCACGAGCTGACACAAAATACTAAACCATTCGGCTGGAACTGGAATAGAGAGAGGCCCGTCGAATGGGGGATCTTTTCTCCGCCTTTGCCCCGCGCATTGTGCGGAAATCGATTGATATGTAAATTGATCGAGTGCTGCTCTCATTGTTTATCGCTGTATCTAACAGATACACATGTATCGGCATGGGGCGTGATCGCAGTGAGCACAAAGAAAATCAATCAGTTCGATTCGATTTCGTTTTCGATTACGAATTTTATATTTAATTTAGTATTTCCGATATTCAAATCGAACGAACAAAACAGAAATTGTTCGAAATCACCTGCACAATAATTTAGTGGCTGCACCCTAAACTGTTGTTGCTACTAATCATTGTTGTTGTTGCTGCTGTTGCTGCTTTCGCTGTTTACAGACGAAAATTTATAATCACAATAACAGCAAAATTGAACAATAATATTTGTTAACGCTCGAATAGCGACGCGCCCAATAATTTTATTGAATCTAAAATGTAAACAGACGCGTTCGCACACACACACACAAACACGAGTCTTAATTGCCAAAGCGAAAACAAAAGTTGCAGCTACCGATAGATACAACTCGGACGCAGATACAAATACAGATAGAGATATCGTACAGCGATACAGTAGCGCGTCGAGCGAAGCTTGTAGAACGTTTGCTTGCGATTTGCCTCGCATGAATTTCGAATCATATGAAATGAATGAATATTCAAATTGTGTGACGTCGCTTCAGGGCGAATACCGCCGGAAACGCGCTTTGCTGGAGCCACCTGTATCCGTATCTGCAACTGTATCTGTATCTGTGCCGCCGAGCGGCCGGATGTGCCGATGCGCACACCCACAGACCGAAGGCAGAGCAACCGAACAACTGAGTATCTTGTCCAAGGTTTTCATTCACAATCAATGTCCAGATTCGCCATTCAAACATGAATGAACGGTCTGCGATCGGCGCATAAACAAAAGGCTTAACAGTTCATATTTTTGATATCTTACAGATACAAACGCACTTGGGCCGCCCCGTACAAACGGATATTTCATTGAGATACCTTGCAGTAGATACGCGACGCTGCGCAGTGACGTCAGCTAAAGGGGGCAGCTGTGAATTCAGCAGGAATCGACATGGGGGCAGAACTAAAGTTGGGCATACGATGGCAGAGATCAATTGTAGTTGTCAGTCGTACGGTGTGGGCGATTTGTTTGTTTATTCTTCGGCCGTATTGCCGATCTCTTTATGAATGAATAAATGATTGAATGAATAATTGCCGTCGTCGTCGTCGTCGTGTCAGTGTGTTTACTGCTAAAACGATTTGATCGATTAATACCCCCAGCCCATTTGCTTGTACACCTGCCCTGCCCTGCCCAACTTGGTTCCTTTCCCAATTGGGCCCACTCAGCTGCCAATCGCCGAATAGTTTGCTTTACGCTCTACAGATGAATTATGCAAGCTTTACGACGGCTAACACATATGGAATATCTTTGAATACCCTCTGTCCGAGCAAATATCGAGTGGGGCATGTTCAATAAAAGCTGATATACAGATTTGAGAGAAACGATCATTAAATAAAATTCTATATTCGTTAATACAACATTTTTCTTTGCATATATTTAAGAATCGATGCATACATTCAAATATACAGATATATTATAGACTAAACTCAAAACAGCTTTACCGATCTACTAAATTCAGATATTTATTTGAATAATTGTGCGTTTCTTACATACATACTTATAGAAATGTACAGAGTGAGGTTACTATCGCATAAATATTTCTTAAAGTCATACCCAATACTATGTATTTAATTTTTTATTTTTACAATTAAGAATATGACCTGCTTCCTGCACAGGGTGTTAGTTCTAAGTATTTTATATGCATTCTTCATTAGAGACTACATAACTATTTCTGAAAGAGATATTATAAAATTAGTTCTGCATTTTGATTTACATCTCCTATTAAAATTATTAATTATCTCCCAACAAGAAGAAATAACTTCTGAGTATTTTTATAGATTAGATCTCGAATACAAATGGAACTATCTAAACTTATTTCTTCAAGTAATATCCTTAAGAATTTTCAACGAATTATTTACTTCCTGTACAGGGTGTTCAATAGTTAAACTTAAACAAAAAGACTTGAATAACATGTTTATCAGTGCGTTATGGAAAATCTATTTCTTGTGTTTATCGCCAGATGGTTTTCGAGTAGTAGCATATGTTTATCTGGCATATTTGAACAAACTCTATATTCAAATAGACGTGTATTCAAATGACTTGAATGGAATATTTTCCCTTCAACTGCAGTTGGGTCCCAAAAATAAACTAAACAAATTAATTTTATTGATTTAGGTTTTCAGAAGAATCCTTAATATAATATAAGTAATTTAATCTATTTATAATCTATATATTTATATTTGTAGAGTCAAGTAAGTCGGAGAAGATTTCAATCAGAAGAACCGCGAATTTTCCCAATTAATTCGTCACGTTTGCAAATTCTGTCCCTGTCTATATAGTAGATTATGTTTCAGATTTTTGGAGCTGCCAATATCTTCGATTCGAGGGAACTCACACGATGTGCATAGATTTTCACGTAATGCTGACATTAAAATTAAAATTGCTGCGTGAATTTTTACAAGTTGGCAACATGTTGCCGGCGTCTTACGTCGCAAGTTCCCAATGTACGATGGGACGATAGGACGATGCTCGATGGTCGTGTTCTGACAATAATTGCCGCTTAGCTGCAAATGTACCTCGGCTTGCAGCTGGTTGCAATAGAGAGGAATAGAGCTACTGCTGCTGCTGCTTCTGCTGCTGCTGGCTCCCAAAATTGTTGCTATTGTTTGGGGCGACGTTGTCCGTGTTGGCAAATGTCGCCAGAGTCGCCTTCGATTGTCTTGTAGACGATGTTGTTCGAATGAAATTCACGGCTTGCATTTTGTTACGTTTCGTTTTTGCCAGCAACTTTTTGCTGCCGCTTTTGCTGTTGTTGCTACGTCTGCTGCTGCTGGTATTGTTCTGTGCGCTGTGTCTGCGTCGCGGGCTGTGTTTGGGTTTGGGCTTTGGAAAGGCCTCCCGATAATAGCCTGTGCGGTGCCTGCTAATGACTATCTCATAGACGTTTCCACAGTTTGTCCAAACTGTTTGTCGGCTGTCCAAACGAACATGATTTGAAACACAGTTTAGCTGCCTCTGTTGCTGCTGCTGCCTCCTCTGGTTCTTTTTTATTCATTTCGCGGTAACAGAAGCTTCGCAACCTTTCAACCCATGGCCAGGGACATTTGCCACTGTCGTTTGCCTTGGCCATGGCCAATTGCTGTTGCTGCTGCTGCTGCTGTTGCTAGCAATAGTTGATCATGTCTTGGCAGGCAGCAGGGCCAGCTCAACCAGCTTGTTGCTGTGGCTGCGTTTGAGCATTTTAAGAATTTCCACGAGTTGTGTTGCACTGACAACAACAACAACTGTTGGCGTCGCTAGCAACCTGCTGACCTGCAGCAACAGCAACAGTCGCCGCCGCAGCAATCGCTTGTTGCCCAACATCAAAGTGTCCGTGTTGCTGAGTGCCAAGGGGAGGGAATTAGGGTGGTAGACCATGCCCTTGCCCCGGGCACGCATGCTGGAATTAAATCGATTGCCAAACAGTAGCCAAAGTTGTTGTTCCTGTTCCTGTTGCTGTTGCTGCTCCTAGTGCTCCTGCTGTTGCTGCTGCTGAAGCCGCCGTCGCCAGTTGGTGTTGGTTTTATGTTGCCTGTTCTAATTATACCCATCGCCACAGACACAATGCAAATGTATGCAACAGAGGGCGTTCCGACACACCCCTTGCAATATATATATTTATACATATATATTAGCTCAGGATCGCTAGCCAAGTTGATTGAGCCATGTCTGTCAGTTTGGTACAAACGATCTCAGCTTTATAAAGGCGTTAGATACCAACTTTGGTATAAACATTCCTTTGTATCTTAGATAAGATACAAAGGCAATTTGTCTTCCAAATTGTAACCAGATCGGTCCAACAACATTTGAGTTTTTCAAGGAGATTTTTTCAATAATAATATAAGAGCAACGTATGAAAGTATAAGTTTGGGCGGTACTTAGAAACCACTGATATCAGCAGGCATGAACACAGGTTTATATATATACCACACTTACCCAGAGAGATTCTTCCAGCAGCAGCTAAAACTGAAAACCTAAAGAGAAAATATTTGATTATGTGTAGAACAGTTCAAAAGCCTAAGCGAGTAAGTGAAATATCTCATTTATTTGCAAAATGAATCTGTAAACTCATTCGAATTATTATTTATTATTTATTTCAGTGCTTTACATTATTTTTTATTACGATAACGAGTTGATTGCCACGGGAATCAGCATCTTAATTGTTTTTAATCTATCTGATCAATCTCCTGCTGGTAGTACTTCCCATTTAGGTTGCTAAATAAAAACAAATCAGACTCAGTCAATTTGAAAGATAATTATTACAATCATCGATTACTTACCAGCCAGAATCTCTTTGTTGCGCGCAATTCATCGTTGTTACTGTCGAAAGTGGAGAATTGTCGATGTTCGCTATCTCTCATTCTGTCCTCGTATGCATTCCCAGAGTAGTTTCCCAGACCAGCAACCTGTACTTATCATCTTCTTCTGCAATCCTGAAGTTGTCGTAACGAGCATAGAAGCATTTCATTTTCAAATCCTTTTCAAGTTCCCCCCCCCCCCATCAAATGCCTCCATATGTATATAGAGCTCGTGGGGAGTATCCCTGGTAAGACGACGAATCTGCTCCAGGCCCAAGAAGAAGTCGCCTGTGAAGTTGCCGAACCCATTCTTATAAGCTTCCCAGTTCCTGTAGAAATCCTCTTCTCCATTTATCCGTTGTTGAATTACGATCCATCCTGGACCGGCAATATCACTATTACAGAGTGCAGGAAAGTGATCTAAGTTGGGTAATATGACATTGCGGATGCCGTTAGACTCTCCGTTAGTGGTGCAAAAAGTTGCTGACTTTGCATACTCTTTTATTTGTTTTTCTAACTTGGATACTTCTGTTTCTTCTCTTGAATTATTTCTTTCTGTTTCGTTATTTGAACTTGACTCTCATTCAGTTTTTCATTTTTTTTGTTCAGTTCTGCTTTGAGTTGGGAAATCGTGGAAGTATTTTCGGCAAAGGTTTTATTCAGTGTCTCCGACTTAAGAATATATTCACTCATACTCGAAATGCGCAAATGTGAAAGTAAATTCACGCGTAGTCTCACTAAAAATTCTTTAGAAATACTCTACCATAAATATGTTCTTGGTTTGTGTATGTATGATTATGTATGCATGTTTCAAGTGTAGGTTGAGTTTTTAAATCCAATATCAAAACTGAACCATCACCATCTTGTTCTCGACATATCATAATATAACGTAAATGTGCAAACTCAATTGAGGCAAATACATATTTTATGATCGAAATCGGCAAAACATTACTTATTACATATTACTTGAATATGCAAATATTGAAATTAAATTGTGTGTATAGTATCTTCCAAACTGAGCCGTTATCATTAGGCTAGTCCAGTGCCTCTCTCTCTCTCTCTCTAAGCCGAGTTAATCATTGCCCTATCGCATTGAGGGCCAAAGCCAGCGTAGAATCGCAACCATATTTAAATTATGGAAAACATAAGCGAACATTTCTCAAGCGACAAACATGAACAAAATCAAAAATTCCAACAAGTTACAAAAATAACTCGCTGCAGTTGCCCACTTAAGGCCAAAGGAGCAACGGCAACGGCAACGGCAACAGGAACAAGCAACACGATCAGCTCCAATCGGAGTTACGTCTGAAGGGGTCCAAGGCGGGAAGGGAATTGCAGTAGAAGAATTCGCGCTCATTGGGCTACGACAATGGACATGAGTTCGAGGGGAGTGGTGGGGGAGGGGAATGAGTGGGGAATTGGCAGTCTGAAGAAGGCTGTGCAAGACTCGGTTTATCCTTGTGGCTCTGACTGGATGCGACAAATGAAGCTAACAACTCCGACGGCGTCTGGCAGTCGTCGTCGGCATTGCGATTGGCTTTGGGTAGCAACAACAATTGTAAATAGCAACGGCCACGACAGCAACAGCAGCAACAGCAACAGCAACAGCAACAGCAACAACAGCAACAGCTTACAACGACAATTATAAAATGATGACAATAAGAACAACATGCGATGATGCTGTGGCAGGCGCAGCACAGTGAGCCATATAGCAAAATTTACGTACAAAATAAAAAAAATGAACTTTTTTAAATAAGATAAAGACATATCTCATAACTCTAATTCCAATTCGATTTTCGTTTTGATATTTTTTAATTTGTTATTAAGTCAAAGGATATGTTCCTGGTATGTTGGTCGTAAGGTTTCGGTTCTATTTTGTGTACATTTATTTTGAAATTATTTCGGCAACATGTAAAATCAATTTTTTGTCGGTCAGTAATATTATCCAGTTAAAATTGGGAGTTTTATGAAATTATTTATGTTTAAAAGTTCATCATACCATAAATAAAATACATAAAAAAAAAGTTCCCCTATAGCCCACTGTGCGCAGCTCGCTCAGCCTCAGCCTGATGCTCTCACGATCTGGACGATTGCAGGGCTGGGCCCAGTGTGCCCGGCAATGCGGAGAATTCGCCGAAACAGCCCACGAACTGAGCACAGACTCCATGCTCGCTCCTCCCGCCACCTGCCACCTGCCTGCTCCTCCAGCTCTTGCTCCTGCTGGCGGGCAGCGACAAATGTGTTTTCGATTGGCGGCCCTGGTTGGTTGCACCGCGGCGCCACAGTCAGCAAATAATGTTCACAGCAGATCCCCATGGCAGAGTCAACCGAAAATTAAAATTTTTCTAGTCTCTCGGCGTCGCCCCTTGCGACGTCTCTCCTCGTATCCACAACCAATGGTTGCGATTAATCGCCGCAGATCGACGCTTTAGTTAATCCGCACGGCGTGTGGGTGGTTACCCGACGGACTCCGACTCCGATGCCGATTCCAACTGGGTTGATCTGGTTTCGCTTAATTGCCGCAACTTTTATGAAGCGACATTAGCATGGAAAGGCGGCGCTACCGATGCAACAATTGACTAAGCGATGTCCAATTTATAATTGGATAGTTTGTCTTACAATGGGTTGCTGGGAGGGAATAAAATGAGACGGGGAAGAGTCGCAGCGAGCTCAAGCCTAGCCAGCAAATTGAATAAAGACATATGCTGTCTATATTTTAATCGGAATTTCTCTCTAATAATAAGGCTATATATTTAGGCTATATATAGTAATATTTTTTTAACATGCTAAAATATATATTTAATAATAGATAATACAGAATTTTTTTAATTAATCAGATTAATCATAGCAAACATATATGGATAATATTTTATTTACATATAAGACATATTAAGTAAGGTATTTTAATAACATTTCACATTCTGCATTTGATAGATATTGGAACCATAAGTATTATTGACAGCATTCTAAAATTTTTGTAAATATTTCAATTTTTAACATTTATAAGAATGCATACTCATTTTTTATTATAAAAATACTTATATAGAGTACACAAGATCGATTCTTACAATAAATTTCTAAGCTATCGCGCAGAAACTCAACAAAATGGAAAAGAAACATATGTTCTTTATTATATATGCATATATTTGCATGTCATCTTCAACTTAGAAAGATTATTAGCTCAACCGATCATCAGGTCGATTCGAGCTCACGGATCAGATGCAATTAAATGGGTTCTGTGCATTGAGCTGTCACAATCGTTAAGATAATTCTTATAAAATATTTAACAACGATCGTCGTGTCGGACAGAGCATAATAAATACGACAGCATTCAGAGCGAACGGGAGAGCAACAACAATTGATCATTGAATCGATCTCTTCAGCTCACAGTGATTGTGTGTCTCAGTCTGTATAATAATTTTATTTTATTCTGTTTTTAATCCCGATCCCGACAGCGACAGGCGCGCATCAGTGGGGGGGCCCAACCAGCGATCGGAGAGGTCCAGCGTTGTCGAATGTTATGTTGTCACGATATCAAAGCATTTTAATTGGCCGATTTATAGATTTAATTACGTATTCATGCGAAACATCGAAACCGTGATTCGTAAAAACACACACCGAGCAGCGAGTCGCAGCAGGCGAGGGAGACAGCACCACGAAGAGCAAGAGAGAGACAAAGAGAGGGCGAGCAGAAGACAGAGAGAGAGAGAGACAAAGAGAGTGAGAGAGAGATCTGGCTGATCGCGAGCAGTGCGAGCAACGCAGCAGATCTTAACGATCTTGGAATCTCCTGGAGACAGACCAAGACTGGAGGTGGAAGACACAAGCCAAAAGCAGCATGATCTTCGGGCTACGATCGTCGATAGTACCCTCCCATCCCCCATCCCCCATCTACCATACCGCCTCCTCTCGAGACCAGTCGCACACTGAGTTGCAATCGTTGAGTTAAAACTGAGATCGAGCGAGACAGACGGCATACATATTCATTTCGAAACGAATCGGTTAACTGCGTTTCGGTTCGGTTCGGCACGGTTCAGTTTTTGTTTTTTATTTTAAATTTTACCAATTTTGGGGCATTACGTATGCCAGGCATATGCGGGGAAAGGCCCACGACAATACGAGGCGTGCACAGTGCCATTTATGAAACCATTTCGGGGGCACATTTCACATTTCATGCGCCGTTTTTAATATCTTTATTGGTCATCATCGTTGCCATTAAAACCGACGAATAATAAAATCATAAAGTCTCCATCTCTATCGCAGTGCAAAAAGCGAAATTATTAAATTTTCTGGTCTTATTGTTTTTGTTGGCTCCTTCCTGACTCGCATTTTAAGTGCGCGCACGCATTTTAATTTGAGTCGCCGCAGCACGTAGGTAGCAGGTAGCACGCACAGCTGGGGCACACTGTCGATCCTCCTACTCCTCCGACCGTCGCCTTAATTAGAATGAGTTCGCTTTGGGGCAGCAGCAGCAAAAGTAAGCATAAATTATGCACAACAAGTGCGATTCTGACCACTGTTCTCCCTCCCCACCACAAGCAGCTACCTTTTCTTTACCCCATATAGCCGGCGAAATTATTCAATATGACAAGCGTACATGACAGTTGAGTTCGGAAATTTCATCATAAATGTCAAAACTGAATCGTTTCACTCGTAGATCTTATCCATGTTGTGTTTTGTTTTCTCGTCGCTTTCTGCATACGATAAATGCTATATAGTATCGTGTCCGTGACATATCTCGGCCGTCGTGCCAAATTGATAAATAAAAACCATTCAAATTATATATTTTATATGCCCAAGAAGTGTCAGACATCAAGCGAACGTCATAATATATTTTCGTACATTTTACTGTGCCGATTTCGCGAGTCTCAATCCGCGATCGTGCGTGGCGTGAGACCATCGAACAGTTGCGCTGGGGCAGTTGGGAGGTTTTTAAACATGAGAAATTACATTAATTGTATATGTGTAACTGTAGGCGTAGAAAAGGCGAAGCATTAATTGATAGGCCTCTGTAAAATCATATTTAATTAATGGTTAAAATTGGTAAACAATATTAACTATTTATAATATTTAATTTCTACTTTTTTATAGACAATTCCAAATTTAAGCGAAAATTTAATAGAAATTATCAGTCAATGTTTATCAGAAAACAGAAATTGACATTTTCCGCACGATGAGCCAAGTGAATGATTGAAGAATATTTTATTTATTTGCAAACAGTAAACCCATATAAATTATTATTTACGGTTACGATTTACAAATTTTTCTTAACGATTACTTATAAATTGCATTGGCGGCGAATTATCATCTTAATTGTTTTCAGAAATAAATACTCAATCCAGCTATTTGAATCGTAGTCATCCACCTCCATTTGATAGTATTTTCCATTTAGGTTGCTAAGTAGAAGCAAAACACACTGAGTCAATTTGGAAGATGCTCATTGCAGTTAATTGAATTCTTACCAATCGGCACAGGATTTGTAGACTGTGCAACCTGAACTTAGCATCTTCTCCTGCAAGCCTGAAGTTACCGTAACGAGCAAAGAACTTTTTCTATTCGTATATCCCTTTATCAAATGCCTCCATATGTATGTAGAGATCGACGATGAATCTTCTCCAGTAGTGCAAATAGCTGACATCTCTTCGATATCTTTGCATTTCTCCCGTTCCATTTGTTGAATGCTTTGATTTGCATTCTCTACAATTCTCTTCATCGTTTGATCCCTGGAATCGACTTTAGCTTTGAATTGGGAAATTGTTGAATTGTTGAAATTGTTGCATACGTTTTTTTTTTTTTTTTTAATAATAATTTTTTTTTTAGCATTAGTGTTATTTGAAACTATTAGATCGTCTTTCAATTTTTCGAGGTCTTTGATATGAGAATCTTTACTAAATAAAAGATCGTCTTTGAATTTCATCTGGACCTCTATAAGTTTTAGTCGTTGCACCTTTTCACGCAACTCGTTAATATCTTCCGCCTCCTTTTGCGGTTGATCGACATATTTAAGAATGGGACTTACAGACTGGAAGGTGTGTTCTCCGCACAGCTCGCCTAGTTCCTTGGCAGCTCTGCACTGTTAACAGAACAAGAACCAAATAAGAAGAAGTTAAAGTAAATGCACTACATGGATATTATTGAACAATCATGCTGTCGATAGTTCTGAATTTAATGTACTAATGTTTTATTTAAAAAAAGTACATATATATAACACATGTATACCACATATTTCCCACATATATACATATTCAAACAGCACATATTGAAAGAACCTTCATGTAAGAGAAAATATATGAAGAAAACTGAGAGTGATTTTCAAGCAATTGAAAATCGAGTAGATGTAGAATCTAAAGTGTTGTCATAGTTCTGTTCGCTTTTTTTTACTGGGTGTAGAGAGCTTGATTTGAGTTTCAATTAATTAATATATGTATAAAGAAAGTTGGGGTATAATAATACATAATATGAATTTAATATATGTAATTGTCAGAGTTGCCGTTGTGTATGCATATCGTATTACTGCTGATCTTTTATTGATTCACAGCGAGCGAGTTGTGGTAATCCTACTCGGATACTTCCGCACTCGGGACAGCGAATTGGGAGTCTGTCAGCGATTGTCGGCGTTGTCGGGTATCGCATGACACGAGGGCGCAAAAGTTTTTAGTCTCGTAACCGCAGGGTTGCCACCCGATGCGCTGGGAATTTTGGCAGGTTGTGGCTTCACGACTTAAGCAGCGTTTAAGCAAATCGACCGCAAAATATCTGTGTATGTGTGTGTGGGGGGGGGTAGAAAGGAGACTCCCACAGTTGTATGTATTAAATATGAAGCGTATGGAAGCCACAGGTATGACTATCTCTCTCTCTCTCTGCCTCGTTCTCTCTGGGTGCCTCTCATTACGCAATAATTACAGTCCAGTCGCACTCAATTCTCACCACAACGATCGATTTCAGTTGCATCCGGTTAGCAATCGACCAGCCCCTCGTCCCTACATTAAATACTATGCTACGCCCCTGGCTGACCACAGCGGCGGCGCAGTTATGCGAGTGTTGTACAACGTTTTATGCTCTTTCGCGCTGCGGATACGAATGCAATTGTTGCCCTGTCGGCCTTTTGCTGCTGTCGTTGTGCTGTGGTTGTCATTGTGAATAAACATATCATGCTGGCTGCGACGACGTTAAATGCAAATCCAGGCAGAGTGCTCATTAATTTCAGAAGGAAGTCGCACGCCGATAAGCCTGTAATTGAATATGATAACTACACACACACACATCTATAAGTGCGTTGTCTGTAGTAGACAGTTGGACCTTTGGTCTGGCCCAAAAGGTCATGCGAGCAGCTGAGAAACAATTCGAATGGGTTAGCTCAGCGTCAGCGTTGGGCGCGACAATTCCCAACGGAAATCAACGTCTTTGATTTCAGCATATCAATTTCGTAGCTTAAACCATTTGTGAATTACATGGTCAGCCAGTCAGGTAGAAGGAGGTAGGCGTGCCACAAACAAAGGGCAACCGGCAATGTCAAATGTTTGCACTGCGTATCTCTCACGTTATTTGCCAGTTACGCCGACTGGCTTTATGTCTGTTTAATCAACGACATCGAACTGTAAACAACGCTCAATGCAGCCAGACAAAGACAGGGACAGAGACAGATATAGGGACGAGAAGTTTGAGAGAGAGAGAGAGAGACTGAGACTGTATTCCTCATGCATCCTGGCTTCTTCAGCTTTGATAAGTCCAAATATTTGCACACCCCTGCATCATGCAAGCTAAAAACAATTATTCAAACTCATAGTTCGAGTGCACTCTGCAAACATGTGAATGAATGAGCATATAGACCTATGTACATAAATATGTCGCCTTATGAATGTATTTTTACCACTGTACGTGTCTGTCACATTATAAACATAGTTTGACCACTGCGCTTGCAAGACGCAGCTGCGCACTGAGTTTGGTATAGTGTGAATTCATTCTTAGAATTTGACTACAACGCAGAATATGACTGGCGCCAAAATTCCGAGAAGACTGAGGCGACGTCGTTGTCGCGCTGTCGCCGAGTGTAGTCCAGCTAGCATAGATCAATGCGTGAGTAGAAAATGCGAGCAGTTGTATGCTGACGATTGCACACGCCGGTTTGAATTCGCTGATCAACTGCAGAAGGAGACGGAAAAAATGAACAATTTGCGTGAAATGGAGCATCAATTAGAACTGAAAATAGCAGAGGGTAAACTTAAAGACTATCTAATAGAAAGACAAGGTACCCATATAAAAGACCTTCAAGCTACTGTTTCTGAACTGCGGAAGGTCTTCCGCATCCTTTCGCAGAATATTGATTCGGTTAACAGCAAAATATTTAATCTGGAAACATTTATTAAAGAGGAGCTCGATAGGAAACTCTCTAAAATCGATTTTAATGTTTTCATCTTGCGATTATGTGAGGAACAGTTGCAGAAGAATAACGAGACTATTTCTCAAATTTCGGCACAACTGAAAGCTAGAGAAGAAGCTCTTCAGACATGCGAATCCAGTCTGAGTGAATATAAACTTGAGTCGGAGACACTGAATAAAACCATTGCCGAAAATACTTCCATGATTTTCCCAACTCAAAGCAGAACTCAATGAAAAAAAATGAAATACTGAGCGAAGAAAAAGAAAAGAAACTGAATGAGAGTCAAGTTGAAATATCGAAACAGAAAGAAATAATTCAAGAGAAGAAACAGGAAGTATCCAAGTTAGAAGAACAAATAAAAGAGAATGCAAAGTTAGCAACTTATTGCACCACAAACGGAGAGTTTAACGGTATCCGCCATGTTATATTACCCAACTTCGATCCCTTTCCTGCACTGTGTAATAGTGATATTGCTGGGCCAGGATGGATCGTAATTCAACAACGTATAAATGGAAAAGAGGATTTCTTCAGGAACTGGGAAGCTTATAAGAATGGTTTCGGCAACTTCTCAGGCGACTTCTTCTTGGGCCTGGAGAAGATCCATCGTCTTACCAGGGATACTCCCCACGAGCTCTATATACATATGGAGGCATTTGATGGGGGGAAACTTGAAAAGCGTTTGAAAATGAAAAGCTTCTATGCTCGTTACGATAATTTCAGGATTGCAGGAGAAGATGATAAGTACAGGTTGCTCAGTCTGGGAACATTCTCTGGGAATGCAGACGAGGACAGAATGAGAAGTAGCGAACATAAACAATTCTCCACTTTCGACGGTGACAACGATGAAGGGAATGGTGAGAATTGCACACAACAAAAACATTCTGGCTGGTGGTTCCATGGTTGTGCCTATTGGTAAGTAATCGTTGATTGTAATACGTATCTTTCAAATTGACTGAGTCTGATTTGTTTTTATTTAGCAATTCTAATTGGGGGATTTGGTGGTACTCCCTCAAAACAATAAAGATGCTGATTGTCCCCGTGGTAATTAACCCGTTATCGTAATAAAAAAGATTGTAAATCAACGAAATACAATAAATAATAATTCGAATGAGCTTACAGATTCACTTTGCAAATAAATGAGATATTTCACTTACTCGCTGAGACTTTTTAACTGTTCTACACATAAAAAAATATTTTCTTTATTTTCTCTTTAGGTTTTCAGTTTTAGCCGCTGCTGGAAGAATCTCTCTGGGTAAGTGTGGCAAGTATATAAACCTGTATTCATGTCATGCTCGATAGTAAGATACTTTTTGATCAGTTGTGAAAATCGGTTACATGACCACACTTTGTACTGAAAACGTTGACTTGAATAACTCATGTGCTATTGGTTTGTTTGGTCTGGTATTCAGCTAATCTTAAGATTCCAATGCTTTGCTCACTAATTGAATATTCTTTTATGCTAAAATGTAGAATTTTCTTATTTTTCTGGTTTATACCAGGGTCATCCTAAACTAATTGCTGCTAATGAGAATATTAGTTGTAGCCTGCTTACATTTTGCCACATAACATGGACAGCCATGAGAGAAATATATTCTATTTAAATTCGAACCGTATTGTTTTCTTTATCGAACTCATTAATGCACCCAAAACTGACGTTTTTCTTATCGATATTCCAATCTGAATTGCGTGTGTGTGTGTGTGTGTGTTTGTGTGAATAAGTCTTTCCCAAATGCAAATCGAAGTGAGCAAATAATAGATTTAGTTTAATTGAGGCTTCCATTCGATTGTCATGCGATACTATCGGACGCTGGTTTCCTCACTGAACATGGGTGATGGTGATGGACGGGTGCGGGTGAGTGTCATTCATAAATACGAGTGTGTGCGAATGCGTATAGATTCGTAGATTCGCACTTGTCGACAATTGCAGCAATTGTTTCGGGCTGTCGCTGCTGATTGCTCCATTGTGGTCAGGTGGGTACGAATGTGTGTGTTAGCCACACAATAATAATAGCATATCGGACACAGCAGCGACAGCAACAACAACATGTCAAACAAGAAGTATAATATTATTTGCTGGCTATAACTAATAGACACATGCAGCTTGTGTTCATGTTGCAACTGCCGCAACGGCAGCAGCTGGGCGACCAAACATGCATTTAATGATAAACATCACAAAAGCCAATTTCAGTGGCTTCTAACTGCACTCCAACACCGCCCTCCCCCCTCTTTAACTGACTCTGCTCAACCCTGCTCCCCACTTGCCTCATCCACTTTTCATATCGAGGATAATTTTGTGACATTTGCATTTGGAGGCACAAGCAAACACACAAGGACACACATACTGCTGCGAGAGAGAAACACACGGACAGAGAGAGAGAGAGGGAGAGAGAGCTAGTTTGAGACCCTCTCCATATGCAAATTTTGATATTGACGCATTGAGCAAACAATCAATATTTAAATTACCTCTGGCCCACCCGTGTCCCTTGATCCGATTGCTCTCGGCTAAGCGAAGCCAACGAACGATGGTAACGTTGCTATCGATTACTACGTAGACGACATTTTAATCGATTTGCAGTCAACGTGACGGAACTCTTCGTCATAGCTGGAACTGTAGTCAGTAAAATTTAATACGACAATTAATAAATATCTAATAACAACTTTGAGCTGTGATTTAATCTTCTTATTTTGTTGAATGGAAATAAGCAAATAATTTAATTGATCAAAGCTGTTGGCCTAATTCTCTACGTGAATGGTCATATTATTCTATCAAACCTTAATTCTTTTATACGGTTTTTAAGTAATGTTCGTTAAATCTATTCTTCATTAAATACTACAAATATTTCTTTACTTTTTCAACTATAATCAATTTTCCCGAAAATAAGTTTATAATTTGTAGTCAGTTACGCAAAAATCGTTCCAAGTTTGAATTTAATTCAAGCCGTCCGGCTTAAGGTCTCGGGAACGCTTTGAATACGAATAAGCAGTAAGCACATTGGATAAAAAAGTCGAAATTGTTGGCATAGATAGCAATGTAAACAATGGAGATTTGTGCATTTCTTGGCTTTAAGTTCATTTACTTAAAACGCACTAAAAGCTAAGGGCGTTCCGTAAAGGTATTCTGTTATTATTTATATGCCATCATGTTATTAAAAACCTAAAGTATCCTAAGATAAAAAAAAATTTTAAAAATTTAAATTATTCCAAAATTGCGACCTTGCAACCACTGTGTGCAGTGGCAAATTGGCAGGAAAACTGCCAATGTTATCGATATGCTTCGGCTTGGCTGAGAGTACACTATGGCAAAATTTCACAGACAAGTTGCAAGTTGTCTTTCATGGGCACGGGATCCGGTACGGTTGGCGGGGGGAGGGAGGAGTGTGTGCGAAACAAGCTAATTATGAGAGTTTGTCTAATAGGCTTAAAAACGATGAAAGCCAAGCCGGGCACGGCGTGAAGGGTCATGGTTGAGCAACAGTCGCTGCTCGGTAGTGCTCGGTAGTGGGGGCTGAAGAAGGTGCTGCGAAACAGAAGGAAAAGAAAGCAAACTTGGCAGACAGGCAGTAAGACAGAAGGGTTAATTAGAGGGATAATTAGTGCGTAATCCGATATGTCAACAAGCGAAGGGGCAGGTTAGCATGGCATGGACAAAGTTTCAAGTAAAACATAATGGAATTTAGCTGCACAGCCAGAGGAGTCGTTGCGAAGGGCGAGAAAATTATGATGTTAATTCCAGGGCAACCGAACGTATCCTTAAAACGCGCAGCTCGAATTTCGCAGCATCGAAATTATGAATAAGCATGTAGGGAATCCGATTCGATACGACCGGCTGGGCGCCACCCAATTAAAAGCCACTCCAGGGTCATTAAACGCCCAGTTTGTAGTATTTTTTGCAATTAGAGAATTATTAAAGTGTCGTTAAACGGCTGGACGCCCTTGCGCTGCCGGTCTCTTTCTTTCTCTCTCGTATGAATCATGGCATGGCTTTTATGACGTCGGCCAGCTCGCGAGTATTTATGATCGGGTACATTGGCTGCGGCGGCAGATAGGCAGTAGGTGAAGAAGAGACTTGGCCGGAGGGGAGAGGGCATTGGGCGACGGACGTGGAGTGCAGGGGAGCGGGTCCTCATCAATAGACTTGTTGTTTTAAGTGGGAAAAATGCCAGAAAGTTCTATGAACCACATTGTTTTTCGAGCTTAGAGTGATATACTGTGTTGCAAGCGAAAATAAATAGGGTATTACACCCTGAATAACATACTAAAGTTTCTGGAATAATTACTACTAACTAACTAACTTCACGTTGTTTACCACCAGTGATGTATCCGATTATTTGGCTTCATTTCAACACTCGCATCCCATGCACAACGTGTAAGAAAACAAGTAACGAGAACTACAACCGAGTATGCCCGACAGTTTAATACCCGCCACACAGTATAGTCATCTCAAATATATTGAATAATTTCCTTGATTCGCCAGCAATAACTCAGTTCGTTTGCTATGCGCAACGGAGATCGCTGATAAAGCAAAGCATCCAAATCTCTTTCAAAATACACTAAAGAGGTATTTGATAAGACTAATCTTGACATATTCCCAAATTACTCTCAGTGTTTTATATTGATCGTGGTTTATTCCAAAAAGACTCTCAGTGTTTTATATTGATCTTGACTTATTCCCAAATTACTCTCAGTGTTTTATACATTCCCTTTCACAGGAATATATGTTTGCATTTTCGGTGTCCGATGATACGATGAAGATTTTAATGTACTACTGAGACTTAGATATGCATACATATCAGTTTTTTGAATGTCTTAAGATTTTCAATAAATCGATATTTAAAATGAAAATTGCATAATCGATCAATAAAATCTATTGGGTACACCGATGCGCCCTTAATGAAATTCTACCGACATATACGTGGTACAATTTGATTGAGCTGTTTGTAAAACCGATTGTGGGTATCTATATCATGGCGTAATTTCTAAGAAAGGTGTGTAAATATGCTTATGTTTGAAATTCGGTCTGACTAGCTAAGGTTGTAAAATATTATTTACAAAAAAGTGACGTCAAAACTAAACCTACCACAGGGTAGCATGATACAGACGACCCTCAGCCTGTAAGTATGGCAAAACTGATGATATAGTTTCTAGTCTATAAGCGATTGCAATTCAGGAGCTGTACACAAGTGCTGATATACCATATAAATATATATTTATATATAGGATATTCTCGTAATTTAATCTAAGAATCTGTACACGCCCCCCATCAAAACCCGTTTACTCTCTATTGTCCGGCTGTAGCATTTTTTTGGCAAATCGATAGTTTATTTATTTATGGCTTCCTCAACGTGGATCGCATTGCTCGGATATGCGAGCGAGAGCCCCGCTTGATATGCACTCGTGCGAGCCGTAGATATGCATCGCCAGCGAAAGAACTTTTGATGGGCCTCCTGCCCGTAATCCCGGTGCGGGGTTGTTAAGGTCGCGTCGTGATTTACTTTCATTTGCCGTAAATATTGAAATATTATATCCATATTTATTCGGGACAAGGCCAGAGCTGGCGAGGAAATTGAATCAATGAATTTAGTGCGACCATCAGCAGAAATTACTTTTATGATAAAAAAAAGTAGTGGACCCAAGGAGCAGATGGAAAAGCAAAAGGAAAAGCAAAAAGCAAAAAGGAAAAGTACAAGGAAAACAAAGCAAACTGACTGACCCTTCGCGACGGGCGGAAAGGGCATTGCAATGAAAAAAACACCCTCCTCCGTTATCTGCGTAAGGACAAAGCGTAGCTGGTGTAGCTGGCACAAGGCTATCTCATATCATAATAAGCGCTCATCAATTTCCATTAAATTTAATATGTCACTTCTGGCTCAATGGGACGTGGCAGGAAAGTGACCAGGACAGACCAGGACGCGAGCAGGACCGTCCGCTGCTCTTCTATTTATATTCTCAGTGTCCGCTGCTGCTCATCGACATCGTAAAAAGCGTATGTGGCCGTAAAAAAGCTTTTTCATAATTTCACTGGCGGCACTCACGAAGCCGGAAATAAAATATGATATGAGCTTGTAATAGATTCCCATCACAGACTCGAGTGCCGACCCTGGGGCAGCCTGGGATTTTGATGGGGAGTTGGGGTCATTGAAACAAATGAGCGTGATAAGTGAAAGTTTTGATTTATGCGAAAATCATATACGACAGGGAAAAGGAGCAGCTCGATGCAGCTCGATAATAACACATGGAATGCGAACTGGACATGCAACATGGCAAGCGGACATTGCTGACATTGCCGGTCACATGACTCAGACGCACTACACTTGGGTGGCACCTCCCTGCCGGGTTGGTAAATCAAAATTAATTAAGCTTGCCTCAAAACTGACATCCATCCATGGCTGCAGGCCTTGACTTTGTTCGCCCCGCGCTCTCGCTCATGCCACTTCCATAATAACTGAGCTATAATCCCCGCCTGGTCGGTACTGCTGCTGCCCGATGTGGTCAATAAAACTTTTATTACACATAAAAACAAAACTTTGCAGCTTTTCAGCGAATCGCGAAATGATTGGGCAGGCCACAGGACTATAAACAGGTGACTGCTGGCGGCAAATGTGTTTTCCATAATTGATTAATTAATTCATTTTCAGAGATATCGAGCTGAACGCTGAAAACCCATCCAGCCCCCGCCAGACGACAACTTTTTAACGATCGCCAAACAAACCATAAAAATTAGCACAGATATCCGAACGGCCGCATCGGAACTGGCGAAAAAGGTGCAATTCCGCAAATTAAGGATCGATCATAAAACTTTATCGAATTTGTGTTCAATATTGAAGACGGCAAGCTGATCATTCCCCAGTCTGCCAGATCGATTCTATTGATAAACTTAGTGATAGATTAAAAACCACAGTTTCCATTTATATGATCGATCCTTTTCTACACAAGATACTTACCTTACTGCTGCCTGTTTCGGAAGCCGAAGAAGGGCCACTCAGGCCGAGAGTCCACAAGACGAGGATCGGAATGTTCATAATGTCCACTTGAGCAGCTCGCACCATACGAAATATAACAAAAGCGAAATCGTACCCATCACAAGTACAAATAAGCAGGCAGCACAAATAACAAAATATATTCGGAGAGAATATACAAAACACTGAGAGTAAATTGGGACTAAGTCGTGATCAATATAAAACACTGAGAGTAATTTGAAACTGGGTCAAGTTCAATGCCATCGAATCACTCTGAAGCGTGCTATGTACAATATGAGAGCGGACAGACAAACTCACTCGAAATCGATGCTCAGCGTTATCAGCTGTCGAAACAAGATGTTCGCATTAACTCTCAGATATTTCGTTATGGTTTAGGCAACAAATGACGTACTCTGAAAATAAGAGAAGTTATTTATGAAGTGTTTGTTTTTATTAGCATTTCGAAATAAAAATCATAGAAATGTTATCTGTTACTTTCACTCAGGGAAACACTCGATAGGAAACTGAGATTTTTAGGATTCAAAGGATTTCAAAAAGGTCTTAGCTGGGCTTTCGTATGAATAATGAAATAGAGCTAAATAGGCTCATCCGTAAATCAGAATCATATAGCGTTACTTCTAAAATGTATACTCACATTATATACTCTATTATTGCGAACTTTTTTATGGGCAGGGTAACTAATTACAGTGTTTCTTAGAACGAATTGTTTTTCGTATTTTTGCAGATAACGCTAAAGAGGAATACGGCCATAAGAAGCTTAATAATCAAGAGAAATTTAAAATTTTTTCTCTGTGGATTACATTTTACTTGTACACAGCGTAATATACCCTATTTGCAAGTATTTGCATGGTATTAAATAGCTGTAATTTGTAAAACAAATTGACTTTTACTTCTTAATTGATTTCTTTGGCATAGTAGAGGAATTCGCCCTAACTAGTTAAATATTCAAAAGAAATCAATAATGTTGCTACTTTGCGTTACTCTATTGTACCCTCTCTATTATACCCTAACTTCTTGCACTCTGTATAGAGACAGGCTTTGAATTCATCGTATTTCTTAGGCCGAAGTGTCTCTGTCTATGCCTTGCTTACACCGATCTTGCATTTGAAATTCTCTACCGATCTGTGTTGGTTAATCTTGCTGCAGGATTCACTCGGTCTGTTGCAGGCATACTGAAGTTGCAACACAAATTACCACTTATTCCTGGCAAGAGCAGAAACGATCGCAGATCTGAGTCGATGATGCGAGAATGATTCTCTCACGATCATTATCCGGCTAACTGTTGGGGCGACCCTGAGTGTGTTTGTGTGTGGCGGGGTGGGGGTTGTACGGGACTGTCAGTTACAACAAATTGAGCCGAACATGTTGCAAGTATTGTCGCCGATCGTTGCTTCTCAATTGATCCAGTTAGAATTTGTAGAATCGAAGGCGTGGCGAGCGTGGCAAGATGTGTGTGAAGGTGGGCGGGTGGCGGATGGGTTTTGCCTTTCCAGTGTGCCGCATGTTGCACGGCGTTGAAAAATTGCCGACACCTTAGAGGCAGCCCCGCCCAGCTGCGGCGGCATCGCACTTGTGTCACGATCGCCACGGCCATTGTTGCATCTGCTAAACGTATCGCATGGGAGAGCAGCGTGCAACGTGGCGTGGCAACGGACTTGTTGACGCTGCAACTGCCGCTGATCTCACTCAGATTGCGTTCGCGTTGTGGCGCGGCACTTTTGGGGCGATCATCGCGAGGCGACCGAATTGATGACCATTGCCAGCGGTGTCAGAGAGGAGTGGAGAGTGGCGTGTGGCGTGTGGGGAGTGGGGAGTGGGGAGCGGGGAGCGGAGAGTTCCTCGGACTGTGCTATTTAAGGCCGAGATTTGATTGTCAAGCGGAGATATGCCAATTCCGCAGTCGAGCCTTGGCAGCTCACAGCTTGTCGGACATTGTTCTCGCCTATGCGACATGCGGCATGCGGCATGAGGCATGCGGCAAGAGGCAGGCAGTCGGCGGCCGATTGATGCGATTGCCGCCTGCTGCTGTGGCAAGTCCAGGCGAAAGTGTCAATATAATTGGCCAAATTGATGTTGCCTACTCTTGCCTCCAAATTGGGCAAAGTGCCGCGTGCAGCATGCAGCGTGCAGCGTGTAGTGGAGCAGGAAGTCGGAAAGAGGAGGGGGGGAAACACATTTCAATCAGTTTTCATTTGTTTGCGCAGAAAGCCATAAATAAATGACAAAATCCATTTCATAAGAGAATGAAGCGGCTTCCACAAGTTGTCAGACAGCGTGCACCACTTGCCACAACCAGCAGCGGCACAACAATTGTTACTGCAACTGCTTTGCATGCCCCATCGACTTTCACATTGTGACGTATTTATGGATATGTCAAGTGCACTCACACACACTCACTCTGTGGCAATTGAACGCGAAATCCAGTTTATCTTATGTCTCTCTCTCCCTCTCTATTTTCCTACCACTCGTTCTCTAGCCCTCCCCCTCGTACACAGCTCATTCAATACGATTTCCGTCTGTACAAGCCTCCAGTTTGCTACACTCGAGTCTTCACTGTATGGCAATGTTTTTAGTACTAATAAACGAACTACGCTGCAGCGCTCCCGAAGAGCTTAAGAACCTTGAAGCAGAATTTATAATGTGGAATTATAAGTGTGGCTACGTGTCTGTAACCGATTTGAACAATTGGACGAAGGGTATCTAACTGTCGGGCAGAGTGTGCAGAGGTGACGGCACTTAGAATCCACTCATATCAGCAGGCTTGAATACAATTTTATATACTTGCCACACTTACCCAGAGAGATTCTTCCAGCAGCGGCTAAAACTGAAAACCTAAAGAGAAACAAGAGAAACTATTTGATTATGTGTAGAACAGTTCAAATGCTTCAGCGAGTAAGTGAAATATCTCATTTATTTGCAAACTGAATCTGTATGCTTATTCGAATTATTATATATTTTATTTCAGTGATTTACATTCTGTTTTATTACGATAACGAGTCAATTGCCACGTGACGAATCAGCATCTTAATTGTTTTGAGGGAGTACCACCGAATCCACCAATTAGAATCGGGCTGATCAATCTCTTGCTGATAGTAATTCCCATTTAGGTTGCTAAATAAAAACAAATCAGACTCAGTCAATTTGAAAGATACGTATTACAATCATCGATTACTTACCATGCGGCACAACCATGGAACCACCATCCAGAATGTGTTTGTTGTGCGCAATTTTCATCTTTCCATACATCGTTGTTACTGTCGAAAGTTGAGAATTGTTGATGTTCGCTACGTCTCATTCTGTCCTCGTCTGTATTCCCAGAGTAGTTTCCAAGACTGAGCAACCTGTACTTATCATCTTTTCCTGCAATCCTGAAGTTGTCGTAACGAGCATAGAAGCTTTTCATTTTCAAATTCCTTTCAGCTTCCCCCCCATCAAATGCCTCCATATGTATATAGAGCTCGTGGGGAGTATCCCTGGTAAGACGATGGATCTTCTCCAGGCCCAAGAAGAAGTCGCCCGTGAAGTTGCCGAATCCTTTCTTATAAGCATCCCAGTTCCTGAAGAAATCCTCTTTTCCATTTATCCGTTGTTGAATTACGATCCATCCGGGACCGGCAATATCACTATTATACAGAGCGGGAAAGGGATCGAAGTTGGGTAATATGACATTGCGGATGCCGTTAGACTCTCCGTTAGTGGTGCAATAAGTTGGTAACCTTGCGTATATTTTTATTCGTTCTTCTAACTTGGATACTTCCTGATCCTTCTCTTGAATTATTTCTTTCTGTTTCGATATTTCAACTTGACTCTCATTCAGTATTTCATTTTTTTCGTTGAGTTCTGCTTTGAGTTGGGAAATCGTGGAAGTATTTTCGGCAATGGTTTTAATCAGTGTCTCCGACTGAAGAATATATTCACTCAGACGTGATTCACATGTCTGAAGAGCTTCTTCTTTAGATTTCAGTTGTGCAGCATTTTGAGCAATAGTCTCGTTATTCTTCTGCAACTGTTCTTCACATAATCGCAAGTTGGAAACATTCGAATCGATTTTAGAGAGTTTCCTATCGAGCTTCTCCTTAATAAGTGTTTCCAAATTATATATTTTGCTGTTAAACGATTCAACATTATTCGAAAGGTTCTGATGGATATTCCACAGTTTTAAAATAGTAGCTTCAAGGTTCTTTATTTGACTATCTTTATTTGCAATTAGGTCGTCTTTAAGTTTACCGTCTGCTATTTTCAGTTCTAACTGATGCTCCATTTCACGCAAATTGTTGATTTCTTCCATCTCTTTCTGCAGTTTCTTTCTTTAATATAGGATTCACAGATTGGAACGTGTGTTCTCCACACAGATTGTTTAGATCCTTGGTTGGTCTGTACTGCTGACAGAGCAGAAGACAATAAGAGAAGGAAAACTAATTAAAGAATGTGGTCTACTTACCCTGTAGCAGTGCCTTATTAGTATTATTGAGTAAATGATCTCACAAGTACAAAGTATTGTGGGGTTTAAAAATGAATAGTTCTATCACTTCTAGATACATAATTTGACAAAATAATGAAAGAAGACTCGTCTGACGTAATATTCAATATGTGTGTGTGTAGATTATACTCAGTTGTACTCTGGAACGGGGTAAGTACCCCTCTGGCTTCTGTTGCAGTAGCAGAAGAGTCGCCATAGAGGATGCATATCCACAAAAAGAGGATAGGAATATTCATATTGGCACCTTTTGTCGTACGAATGCACAATATATAACCGAATCACACTCGCACTGATCAAAGACTGAATATGAGTTCAGATGAGTGCAAATTAAGTGCAAATGCGGAAGTATATTCATGTGAGAGAGAATATATGAAACACTGAGAGTAAATTGGAAATAAGTCAAGATTATTGTAATCAAATGATTCTAGCGTTTTGTTTCGTAAGATTGACTTGGATGCTCTGCGTTATCAGCGAGATCTCTTCCGCATAGCAGGCGTTATTTAAGTGAAATATTAGGTTATTGTTTGGGAATCGAAGAAAATATTCAACGTATTGTGAATACTGTGTATTTTCCACAGCTGCGAGCAGCGTAGGCAGCGTAGGCCATTTTGGAGAAGGGTATTATACTGTCGGGCATACTCGTATGTAGTTCTCGTTTATTATGTCGAATCTTAATTTCGTAGACAGCCAGACTGAATGGGGCCTGGTGGCGTGCACCAGTTGGTTGTACATTAAACTACATAGAACTTAAGAGCTACGATATTAATGTTAGCGCCTGTCAAGTATGTCACCTCGCATAAGTAGGCGTGGTAGACCCCTTAAAGTCGATTGAGCCATGTCCGAGACAAAAGATCTGAGCTATTATAAAAGCTAAAGACAACGAATTTGGTAAGTAGGTTCCTGAATATCATAGGCAAATGAAGTTTATTTCAAAGTCCAGGTGCCTCGCCCACTGCTTCTGCGCATCGGCTATTTGCGATCATTAGGAAAAGTATTAAATTCCAAACATTCTGCCTCGGTGTACACATGGCTGAATGCGAGATGCACTTCCAAATCACCCAAATCCAATCGGATCAATAAAACAACCACAGTTATTCAAAGCAACGTTTTCGGTGTATGAATATAGGTATACATATATACACTTGCCACACTTACTCAGAGACTGTCTTCCAGCAGCGACTAAAACTGAAAACCTAAAGAGAAATCAGAGACAAACGTAACAAATTAAAATGTGTAGAACAGTTAAAAAGTCTCAGCGAGTAAGTGAAATATCTCATTTATTTGCAAACTGAATCTGTAACTCATTCGAATTATTTATTATTTATAGTTCGGGATTTACAATATTTTTAATTACGATTGCATTTCACTTGCCACGGGGACGAATCAGCATCTTTACTGTTTTGAGGGAGAACCACTCGAGCCACCAATTGGAATCTATCTGATCAACCTCCTTCTGATAGTATTTCCCATTTATGTTGCTAAATACAAACAAATCAGACTCAGTCAATTTGGAAGATAATTATTATAAAAAATCGATTACTTACCATGTAGCACAATCATCGAACCACCAGCCAGAATGTCTTTCTTGCGCGCAATTGTCACCTTTCCATACATCGTTGTTACTGTCGAAAGTTGAGAATTGTTGATGTTCGCTACGTCTCATTCTGTCCTCGTCTGTATTCCCAGATAAGTTTCCCAGACTGAGCAACCTGTACTTATCATCTTCTCCTGCAATCCTAAAGTTGTCGTAACGAGCATAGAAGCTTTTCATTTTCAAACGGCTTTCATAATACCCCCCATCAAATGCCTCCATATGTATATAGAGCTCGTGGGGAGTATCCCTGGTAAGACGATGAATCTGCTCCAGGCCCAAAAAGAAGTCGCCTGAGAAGTTGCCGAAACCTTTCTTATAAGTTTCCCAGTTCCTGAAGAAATCCTCTTTTCCATTTATCCGTTGTTGAATTACGATCCATCCTGGACCAGCAATATCACTATTACACAGTGCAGGAAAGTGATCTAAGTTGGGTAATATGACATTGCGGATGCCGTTAGACTCTCTGTTAGTGGTGCAATAAGTTGCTAACTTTGCATTCTCTTTTATTTGTTCTTCTAACTTGGATACTTCCTTAACCTTCTCTTGAATAATTTCTTTCTGTTTTGATATTTCAACTTGATTCTCATTCAGTTTCTTTTGAAATTCTCTCAGTGTTTGATGATTTGTGCTGAGTTCTGCTTTGAGTTGGGAAATCGTGGAAGTATTTTCGGCAATGTTTTTATTCAGTGTCTCCGACTGAAGAATATATTCACTCAGACTTGACTCACATGTCTTAAGAGTTTCTTCTTTAGATTTCAGTTGTGCAGAAATTTGAGAAATAGTCTTGTTATTCTTCTGCAACTGTTCCTCACATAATCGCAAGTTGGAAACATTCAAATCGATTTTAGGGAGTTTCCTATCGAGCTCCTCCTTAATAAAGGTTTTCAGCTCTTTAACTTTGCTGTTTACCAATTCAGTGGTCTTCCGCAGTTCAGAAACAGTAGCTTGAAGGTCTTTTATATGGATATCTTTACTCAAGACGGAAGTTTGTAATGCACGTATTAGATCGTCTTTCAATTTAAGCTCAGCTTTCTTCACTTGCAGTTGTTGCGCTTTTTCACGCAAATCGTTGATTTCTTCCGTTTCCTTCTGCAGTTGATCAACGTACTTTAAAATGGGATTCACGGATTGGAACGTGTGTTCTCCACACAGATTGTTCAGATCCTTGGTTGGTCTGCACTGCTGACAGAGCAAGAAGACAATAAGAGAAGGAAAACTAATTAAAGAATGTGGTCTACTTAAGCCCTTGTAGCAGTACCTTATTAGTATTATTGAATAAATCATGTGACAACTACAAAGTATTGTGAAGCTAAACAATGAATAGTTCCTTCACTTTTAAATAGGTTCCAGGCAGTTATCAGTTTAATCAACATTAGAGTTTATAATTAGTTATACTCAGGGACGAGTATTTACCTTACTGACTTCTGTTGCAGTAGCAGAAGAGTCGCCATAGATGATGCATATCCACAAAAAGAGGATAGGAATATTCATATTGGCACCTTTAGTCGTACGAATTATACACAGTATATAACCGAATCACACTCGCACTGATCAAAGACTGAACTCATATTCGGACAGCGCAAATGCGGAAGTATATTCATGTGAGAGAGAATATATGAAACACTGAGAGTAATTTGGGAATAAGTCAAGATTAGTCTTATCAAATGTCTATAGCGTAGTCTTATCAAATGACTCTTGCGCATAGCGGGCGAACTGAGAGATTGTGCGGTATTTTAGTGAAATATTACGTAATTTTTTGGGAATCGAAGAAGATATTCAATGTATTGACACTCTATGTTTTCCACAGCTGCCAGCAGCAAAGCCAGTTCCATTTTGGGGAAGGGTATACTGTTGCGTATACTCGATTTTAATTATCGTTACTTGTTTAAAAGCTGAGGCTTATACGCAATATCGATTCGGCAATTGATGCTGGTACAGAATATGTGTATATAATCGATAAGATCGCACCTGTCTCCAGCTGTCTGTTCCGCACATTTCGACAAACACAATAGGCCATGAGAGCTCTTCAAGTCCATGACCCAAAAACACCGTCCGCTAATGCTTCAGCCCTGTTGGCTGTTAGCCATTTCCACCCGAACATATCCGCATGCGTATGTATGTGAATGGTCTTAACGCAGCTTAATGGGTATTCTATATCTTGAACTGCCGCCTGGAAGCTGACGCCAGTCCGCGGAACTGAACGATGTTGTGACATTTGGGGCTGATAGCAGCGAATTATGCAGCAGACCCAGCGTCGCTGTACGGTCGTGTACGATCAGCACGTTCCACGCTCGCCCTCGTCCGCCGTCACTTCTCCATTTCCCATTCCTAGCTCTTGGCTAGGCTTGAATTGCGCGCGCTCTCTCTGTCTCTCTCGCTCTGCCTCTCAGTCTCGGTGTCGCTGGGTACGGCCCCGGGAAGGTGTTCGGCTCAAAGTGTGCATAATAAAAGTTTGAAGTCGCGCTAAATTGGGTGATAAAGTTGATTCGGGCACGATAAGGCCATTATAAATGCATTTAATGGCTAAATATTAAATGCATCTTCGTGTCGCTGTCGTGCTACCCTCCTGCTCTCTGCTCTCTGCTCGCAGAGGAGTGTGCCTTCGGTCCGGTACTAGCACTGGGTGTCAGGTGACTCGAGGCGATCTTGTCGAGTTGCCTTCACCCCGACTTCACTCCCCTGCTCTGGCTCTACTTGCCTGATTGAATTTATGAAGCTGTTTGCGCGTTATTAAATTTTTAGCTGAACATTTTCGCGCCAAGCACAGACATGCAACGCCGCACAGTGCCTGCCACTTGCCACTTGGCGACAACCTGACGTTGCCACGAGATGCACAGATAAGATTCTGTGACTGCGACTGCGACTGCGATTGTGACTGGTTCCCAAACGGGGCGCCGGACTTCGCAATTAGCAGCGTCGCTTGAAACTTGTTGAAAGATATTTGATGAATGGATAGCGTGTCTGCCTGCCAGCCCTGCCTGCCTTCCCCGGCTGCGTTCCCTGCCTGCCTTCCGTGCCTGCCTTCCCTGCCTGCCTGCCCGGCGAGCGGATCGTTCCGGTTCGCGTTCTTGCGCGAAATTCGGATCCAGCCTGAACAAATTAATGACAAATTTTGAATATGCTGATCGTGAGAATGTTTATAACGATGTGAACTACTTTTATCTCGAGCGATAAGTTGCCAAGTCTTGTTTGTATAGAGTATCGGGAATTCGTTCTACACACTTGGCTCTTGTATCCATTCAAGAATGCCACAAGCTACACCAGCTTAAATACCCTTACTTGACCGATTCCACAGTTTCGAATTACCGAATCTTGAAAATAAATAAATACTATTTAGTTTAGTTGATTATTATAAGTTCGAATTATGAAATACTTTACTTAATTAGAATGTATTCATAAAATTAAACGCGAATAACGCAGTGCTCTCTCGGTTCGCTGATAACGCATCGCATACGATTTCGAGTCGCTTCTATGTTTGAAAATTGCCCACACCCGAGAGATTTGACTGCGTTGAATTCGACGTATTCCCAAATTACTCTCAGTGCTTTATATTTCACCCTCAACTTAAATAATCAAACACTGTAAGAATCTTAAAAAAAAAAAAAAACAGAATGAGAAATAATTAATTACTCTTAGAGACGTGTTATCTGTTTCGAATTATTTAACTCAAGCTTTTAAAAGCCTGCGAGAGGAGCTCTATAAGTTTCGAAAAATTGGAAATCCTCTATATCATATACATATCATATGCCAATATCTATTTTCTATTGAAGCACAGAGCATTATCAGCAGTTTAGGAAAAAAGGAAAGAGCATATGCCATAGCTGATTTAGTCATGCTAATAACCTCTGATCCATGACCAGTTTTGGTAACAATGCAGCCAAGTTTGCCTGAGTCGCGACTCTATTGGACCCGCCCCCTCGTGCGGACAGTCAAATAAAGATGTCGTCGTGAATGAATTATGAATTATATCACACGATGGCCAAGCCAAATTTGGGCAAATCCGGAAAAGAGTCGAACAAGTTCGGGAAGACAATGCTCGGGGCTGGACTGGCCTGGGCAGGCCGGGCCCGACCTGGACGCGGTGAGACGACGATGACAATGGGCCGGCTAGGGGTACGGGACGATGGGCCTGGGGCATTGTGTCGTCGTTTTGGATATCTTCATATGGCCGGCACGCCGCGAAGCATTTAGTTGCATTTATTTGTTGCTATTAACTGCCGCGCTGACGCTTATCGAGGCTGGAGAACGGTCTGGCCAGTCAGCTCCAGTTCCTGCCGCTGCACCTAGACTTGGAAAAAGTGCAGCGCACGCGGCGAGAACAATTGGCAAAGAGGCTGCCAGTCTGCAATCGCCCCCGTCCGCCATATGGGCATGGCCTGTGTTGGGAACCAAGGAACGAGGCCGGTCGTGGCGCAGTTGAGCATTGTTATCGTTTGCCAGAGATGCGACCAGGAGGCAAACCGAGTGCATTCTTATGCTATATTTCGTCTTCGATTCTTTCTCTTTAACCGCCTCCCCCTCCCCCCCTCTCTCTCTCACTCTCACCATCCCTGTCTCTCAGCCAGCGACTACTGCATGTTCATATCTCAGAATTGGCCAGCGGCTATGCCGGCGCATGAACCAGCCAACCATGGAGCTAGCTTAGTCTCAGGTTGCTCTAGGTGGGAGCAGGGTGTGGGGCTTCGGGTAGGGACATGGTCTAGGGTTGCTGCTACCTAAGCATATAATGCGCCCGGTAATGCTCATCGTAATTTTTCTGCGCTCTTTTGGCCACATCTCGCTGCTTTAATCTGCATATCTTCATTTGAGTCGCGCCGCGCTTGGCTCTTAAATGCTCCGCGGTATCCCACCGAGTAGCCGGGTAACCAGTGCTACCACAGCTACTACCGACTACCGACCGGCGCCCCTCACAACACCCTCACCACCACCCCCCATTTAGAGTCTTGTGCAACTGGCGTTTTTAGGAAAATAATGAGAATCATGATTTCTGCTCTCGAGCTACGTTTCGGTCTCTTCCTCGAGTTATTTTCAGTTTGTTTTGCGCCATTTTACTCTTTTCGTTTTGAGTTTTTTTTCTGTTTTCTGTTTTCTCTTTCGTTTTCCTCCTCCTCCTCCTCCTTTTTTTTGTAGCTTTTTCTCTGTGTACAAATTGATATGCAAATATGCTCAGCGACTGTGCCGCGCCGCCAGCTTCGACTTCGGCTTCGGCTTCGGATCGCGGCTGTATTTATCGCAGCTTCTGCAGTGTCTTCTGCTCCAAACGAACCTTAATTAGTCCCGAAGTGTTGGCAACTGCAGCAACACTCCCTCCCCCTAGCAAGTTGGTGATTTGGAAACGGGTCTAGCGCAGTTGAGTTCATTTGGCAAGCACCGCATACCAATACGAGAAGCCATCGATACCATCGAAATACAGCAAAAATACAATGGCAAATATTAAGAACATACAGAGAAAGTATTGTATATATATGAGGTATATTAAAAACTAAACGAGAGCTTCACTTGAGTATGCGCGACAGTATAATACTCTTCTCCAAAATGGAACTGACTTTGCTGCTGGCAGATGTGGAAAACATAGAGTGTGAATGCGTTGAATATATTCTTCGATTCCCAAAAAATTACGTAATATTTCACTAAAATACCGCACAATCTCTCAGTTCGCCCGCTATGCGCAAGAGTCATTTGATAAGACTACGCTATAGTCATTTGATAAGACTAATCTTGACTTATTCCCAAATTACTCTCAGTGTTTTATATTGATCTTGACTTATTCCCAAATTACTCTCAGTGTTTTATATATTCTCTCTCACATGAATATACTTCTGCATTTGCGCTGTCCGAATATGAGTTCAGTCTTTGATCAGTGCGAGTGTGATTCGGTTATATACTGTGTATAATTCGTACGACTAAAGGTGCCAATATGAATATTCCTATCCTCTTTTTGTGGATATGCATCCTCTATGGCGACTCTTCTGCTACTGCAACAGAAGTCAGTAAGGTAAATACTCGTCCCTGAGTATAACTAATTATAAACTCTAATATTGATTAAACTGATAGCTGCCTGGAACCTATTTAAAAGTGAAGGAACTATTCATTGTTTAGCTTCACAATACTTTGTATTTGTCACATGATTTATTCAATAATACTAATAAGGTACTGCTACACTTAAGTAGACCACATTCTTCAATTAGTTTTCCTTCTCTTATTGTCTTCTTGCTCTGTCAGCAGTGCAGACCAACCAAGGATCTGAACAATCTGTGTGGAGAACACACGTTCCAATCCGTGAATCCCATTTTAAAATACGTTGATCAACTGCAGAAGGAAACGGAAGAAATCAACGATTTGCGTGAAAAAGCGCAACAACTGCAAGTGAAGAAAGCTGAGCTTAAATTGAAAGACGATCTAATACGTGCATTACAAACTTCCGTCTTGAGTAAAGATATCCATATAAAAGACCTTCAAGCTACTGTTTCTGAACTGCGGAACGACCTTACGTTTGAATTGGTAAACAGCAAAAAGTTAAAGAGCTGAAAACCTTTATTAAGGAGGAGCTCGATAGGAAACTCCCTAAAATCGATTTGAATGTTTCCAACTTGCGATTATGTGAGGAACAGTTGCAGAAGAATAACAAGACTATTTCTCAAATTTCTGCACAACTGAAATCTAAAGAAGAAACTCTTAAGACATGTGAGTCAAGTCTGAGTGAATATATTCTTCAGTCGGAGACACTGAATAAAAACATTGCCGAAAATACTTCCACGATTTCCCAACTCAAAGCAGAACTCGACATAAATAATCAAACACTGAAAGAATCTCAAAAGAAACTGGATGAGAGTCAAGTTGAAATATCGAAACAGAAAGAAATAATTCAAGAGAAGGTTAAGGAAGTATCCAAGTTAGAAGAACAAATAAAAGAGTATGCAAAGTTAGCAACTTATTGCACCTCTAACGGAGAGTCTAACGGCATCCGCCATGTTATATTACCCAACTTCGATCCCTTTCCTGCACTGTGTAATAGTGATATTGCTGGTCCAGGATGGATCGTAATTCAACAACGGATAAATGGAGAAGAGGATTTCTACAGGAACTGGGAAGCTTATAAGAATGGTTTCGGCAACTTCACAGGCGACTTCTTCTTGGGCCTGGAGCAGATTCATCGTCTTACCAGGGATACTCCCCACGAGCTCTATATACATATGGAGGCATTTGATGGGGGGGAAGCTGAAAGGAATTTGAAAATGAAAAGCTTCTATGCTCGTTACGACAACTTCAGGATTGCAGGAGAAGGTGATAAGTACAGGTTGCTCAGTCTGGGAACATACTCTGGGAATGCACGCCGGGACGGAATGAGATTTAGCGAAAATGAAGCTTTCTCCACTTTCGACAGTGACAACGATGGATGGGAAAGTGGCAATTGCGCCCAAGTTACACATTCTGGCTGGTGGTTCTTTGCTTGTGCATATTGGTAAGTAATCGATGATTGTAATAATTATCTTTCAAATTGACTGAGTCTGATTTGTTTTTACTTAGCAACCTAAATGGGAAATACTATCAGAAGGAGGTTGATAATGAAGATTCCAATTGGTGGCTACAGTGGTACTCCCTCAAAACAATAAAGATGCTGATTCGTCGTTATCGTAATTGAAAATATTGTAAATGCCGATCAATAAATAATAAATAATAATTCGAATGAGCTTACAGATTCAGTTTGCTCACTTACTCGCTGAGACTTTTTAATCATATATTTTCTTTATTTTCTCTTCAGGCTTTCAGTTTTAGCCGCTGCTGGAAGACACTCTCTGGGTAAGTATGGTAAGTGTATGTATTCATAACTGACTTCGACGTCGACTGAAAATGTTGCATTAAGTAAGCACACTTATAATTGCAAACAGAGAATTCTGCACAAATGATTCTACGTGGTTGCCTATTGCCTACTCGCTCTCTCACACACAAAGAAATTAGCGAGCAAAAGTCGGACGGACAATCGACTCGGCTTGTGATCCTCAGCAAGAATATATTTATATACTTTGAGAGGTGTGCCACGCCTCCCTATGCCTGATACATAAATTTTCACAAAGTTAATTTGAATAATTGGAAACTAGGTCAGGTTCATGTCAAGTCAAAGTGAATGATATATAACAATTTCGTGTTTCTTAGTGTATCATAAAAAGTACGCCATGTTTGGGGTTTTCAAATTGGTATCAGGTCGAACTACTTATATATTTACTTGCATTTATTCATGAATCAGTTTTTGGGATTTCGATTTAGAGTATCTGATAGTCGGCGTGTCTTAAATACAAGAGAAAAACGATTCATCCCTTCTACGTTCTTCTCTTGTTAAAATTGACATGATGATGAAACTAACAAGAATTTCGAAAATGGTTTTATTGTTCTTAAACTTTAAAAATCTTTTAAAGAAGGAGTTATGGCCGGCAGAAAGTACATTAATAGTTATCTCTTTATTTCCCATTTTATTAATTGCCTTGAACACTTGATCTGTTGGAAATTATCAGCAACTAATCACGGTTTATAAGATCTCTTCCGAGCGTGTAAAGAGAGCGGACGTAGCTCACTTAAGATCGATGCTACGCTTTAACATCGATCATAAGATCAATGTAAAGCTGAGAGAATAGTTTGTGCTTAAACAGATGGACGGACAGACAGACAGACAGACAGATAGTCTGGCGAATGGGCCGACAGACTGACAAATGCACTTGATTAGTTGGACTAGCCTGTTGATGGTTATCCAGAATATACATATATGCATATACTTTATGGGGTCAGAGAAGTTTCCTAAGGTGCGTTGCATAATTAATATACCCTCTGTAATATAAAGGGATTTCAATGCAGAATTATATATCTAGGCGCTGAATTTGCCCCACTGTACGTTGCATCCATTTTACAGCATTCACTCTTAAGACGTTCATCCACGCGCCTCTCTCACTCTCTCTCTCCCTCTCTCTCTCTCTCTCTCTCTCATTCTCTCTCTTTCTCTCTCGCAGCCAACTGCAACATGGCCGCATTAATGTGAACCTGCTGCACCACCACCGCTCCCGCCACACAGCTACCTGACTCTTGGAACTACTGGACAAGTGGGTGTGCGGTAGGCGGGGTGGGAGCGGCTGGGGTGTAGATGGCAAGGGGTCAAACAAGTTTCTGCACTCGCATAATCTGCATGAACCATAATTTTATTGAGAGCACGCCTGCCAATAAATAACTCGACCCCCATCACTCGCGCGACCCCTCGCAGCTGGTTGGGGCACAGATGCCTTGGCCATTTATAAATATGGAAATCTACAGAGAAGCCGCTGGCAAGCTGAAAGTGCTTCTGTTGCAGCCTCTCGCTGCCTTCAAGCACATTACACGTAGATAGCGTCAAATGCCGCTGGTAGCTGGCCAGCATTACTCCCCTCTGCGTAGCAAGCTCCTTGCATCAACACAGCACCTCCCCGGCCATCTCTGGCGTTGCCGCCATCATCATCATTGTGCTCGTCATGCAGCTCGTTCGCATTGTTATCGGCATGCCGAGCCTCCTTCTCGTTGGCACGGTAACTGTGGATGAGGAGGAGACTGCCGACGGAGCTGGGGAAGAGGAGGTGACCGTTGAAGAAGCCGCGGATGAGAGGAAGATGGAGGCGATACAAGAAGTTGTGTGTAGGGCTGGAGTTATGACCGGGGACGAGGCTTGGGGACGAGTCTGTCGACAAGAAGTAGTCTGCAGGCAAAGCTGTGGACGAGGCTAAACCGCCGCTGTAGATCGGCCGCGGCCTCGGCATCGGCGTCAGTGTCGACGATGCAGTCGAACGCAGTTTCAATTTCATGTTATCTGCAAAATATTCATTTTAATATCTACTCAATCCGTGTTAGCATGAGCCCCAACGGCACCACGGGAGACTATCTCGGAGACCTCCTTGTCCATGTGTGTGAGTGTGTATCTGACTGTCTAAGCCCCCTACCCCATCGCCTATCCGCCATCCGAACCATAAATATCGCTAATAACCAATCCGGGCTGCTGCTCAAAATGCAAATTCCCAGCCACAGGGACGAGTTCGCCATACTGTGGTTGGTTGCACACTTTGTCGGCTCAGTTACCCATACGATGCCCACCCCCCAATACACCTTTCTTCCTCTCTACACCCTTCACCAGACAGACCTGGCCCTGCACATGCGGCATAATCATAATGCATGCAGCTCCACGCCAATTCTCTTTCCATCTACCTCCAGCCGCAACGGGCAGACCCTATTGCTGTTTTTCCGCTGGCTAATACAGTCATTTTCCTGCCCCATTCCCTTTTCCAACATGGCTAACTGGCAACTGGCCCTGAAAAGATACCGCTGTGGTGTTGGCGGTTTTCATTTTCATTCACTCAACGCATCACACCCCAAGTCCGAACCCCAGGGCTGAGCATAATCCGTAAACATTCGTTCGAGGAACCTGTCGCACAGATGCTCAACCGATAGGCGAAGAGAGAGAGAGACAGAGAGAACGAGAGAGAGAGAGAGAGAGAGAGAGAGAGAACTGTAGTTGGAGGAAGAACGTGCCGGCTCTTTAAATGCAGCCCCTTTATAATTTATCACAACTTAACTGGCAAAACTGGATGCAATTTAATCTCGAATTCTGACCAGCCTATAGATAGGATCGACCATATCCCAATCATTGTTTGAATTTAATTTTTTGTGGAGAAGTTCACTCACCCAAAGAGTTCTTCCTATAACATCTAAAACTAAAAAACCAATCAAGAAACTAAAGAAATACGCAACAAATAAATATGACTAGAACTGTTAAAAACTGAAATTTAATGTGTAAAATCATTTGAATTATTATTTATTATTTATTGTTCGGGATTTACAATCTTTTCTATTACGATAACGAGTCAATTGCCACGGGGACGAATCAGCATCTTTATTGTTTTGAGGGAGTACCACTGTAGCCACCAATTGGAATCTTGCTTATCAACCTCCTTCTGATAGTATTTCCCATTTGGGTTGCTGAATAAAAACAAATCAGACTCAGTCAATTTGAAATATACTTAATACAATCATCGATTACTTACCAATAGGCACAACCATGGAACCACCATCCAGAATGTCTTTCTTGCGCGCAATTGTCACCTTCCCTTGCATCGTTGTCACTGTCGAAAGTGGAGAATTGTTGATGTTCGCTATATCTCATTCTGTACTCGTCTGTATTCCCAGAGTAGTTTCCCAGACTGAGCAACCTGTACTTATCATCTTCTCCTGCAATCCTGAAATTATCGTAACGAGCATAGAAGCTTTTCATTTCCAAACGCCTTTCAGCTTCCCCCCCATCAAATGCCTCCATATGTATATAGAGCTCGTGGGGAGTATCCCTGGTAAGACGATGAATCTGCTCCAGGCCCAAGAAGAAGTCGCCTGTGAAGTTGCCGAAAGCTTCCCAGTTCCTGTAGAAATCCTCTTCTCCATTTATCCGTTGTTGCATTACGATCCATCCTGGACCAGCAATATCACTATTACACAGTGCAGGAAAGGGATCGAAGTTGGGTAATATAACATTGCGGATGCCGTTAGACTCTCCGTTAGTGGTGCAATAAGTTGCTAACTTTGCATACTCTTTTATTTGTTCTTCTAACTTGGATACTTCCTGATCTTTCTCTTGAATAATTTCTTTCTGTTTCGATATTTCAACTTGACTCTCACTCAGATTCTTTTGAAATTCTCTCAGTGTTTGATTATTTGTGCTGAGTTCTGCTTTGAGTTGGGAAATCGTGGAAGTATTTTCGGCAATGTTTTTATTCAGTGTCTCCGACTGAAGAATATATTCACTCAGACTTGACTCACATGTCTTAAGAGTTTCTTCTTTAGATTT
Organism: Zaprionus inermis; assembly: GCA_018151445.1. NCBI lineage: Eukaryota > Metazoa > Arthropoda > Insecta > Diptera > Drosophilidae > Zaprionus > Zaprionus inermis. The sequence continues at coordinate 4,701,730 of JAECXD010001696.1, forward strand.
CAGTTGTGCAGAAATTTGAGCAATAGTCTTATTATTCTTCTGCAACTGTTCCTCACATAATCGCAAGTTGGAAACATTCAAATCCAATTTAGGGAGTTTCCTATCGAGCTCCTCCTTAATAAAGGTTTTCAGCTCTTTAACTTCGCTGTTTACCAATTCACTGGTCTTCCGCAGATCAGAAACAGTAGCTTGAAGATCTTTTATATGTGTATCTTGTCTCGCTATTAGCTCGTCTTTAAATTTAAGTTCAGATTCTTTCATTTGCAGTTGTTGCGCCTTTTCACGCAAATCGTTGATTTCTTCCGTCTCCTTTTGCAGTTGATCAACGTATTTTAAAATTGGATTCACAGATTGGAACGTGTGTTCTCCACACAGATTGTTGAGATCCTTGGTTGGTCTGCACTGCTGACAGAGAAGGAAGACAATAAGAGAAGGAAAGCCAATTAAATTAAGTTCACTGCAAAGTGCTAAAGTCCCTAATCTGTATTATTGAACAATCGATATGTTTACATTTATAAATATATCTGTCTATGTACACGTACACCACGTTATTTGAAGTGATCAACAAGCTAGATTCTTGTTAATCGATTCTATTGACAAAAGTGACATAGTGATAGATTAAAACTTGCCACATCACAGTTTTCATTTATATGATCGATGCATTTCTATACAAGATACTTACCTTACTGCTGCCTGTTTCGGAAGCCGAAGAAGGGCCACTCAGGACGAGAGTCCACAAGACGAGGATCGGAATGTTCATAATGTCCACTTGAGCAGCTCGCACCATACGAAATATAACAAAAGCGAAATCGTACCCATCAAAAGTACAAATAAGCAGGCAGCACAAATAACAAAATATATTCGGAGAGAATATACAAAGCACTGAGAGTAATTTGAAACTGGGTCAGCGTGCTACGTATTGAACAAAGAGAGACAAACTCACTAAAAGTCGATGATCTGCGTTATCAGCGATCTCTCTTGCTCGTTGCCATCGAGCCGAGCTATGGTTGTTTTTTTTTTTTTTGCCCTGAGAGATTTCGTTATTATTTATAATCATGGAGCAAATACTCTAAAACCGTTGCGAATAGCGTGTAAATATTATTAACGTGCTAAGTTCTGTCAATCTAGAAGCAAGAGTATCATTCATTCGGCCGAACTCGACCTGTTGCTTGTTACCCCTAGAAGTTGTTTAGTTATGATGTTATATAATGCTGTTCAATTACTTAGCAATTAACTTAAAGGACAGTTCGGTCTGCCGTGACAACTTGAGCCTGCGTATCTGTTATAAGAAACAGTGGAAAGCTGCATAATTCAAGTGGATAGCTGAATTGATTAGTGAAATTCTTGAGTCAAGTGCAGCTATTTTATATTTTGACTAGTTTCAGACAGTACGAATTTTGAAAAGATCCCTTGGCCGCACTGTAATTGCCTTAACTTCAAACCGGGTAAAATTCTCGAGCCCCCTCGAACCCTCGAAACAAGACTAACATTGGGCCTGGGCCTGGGCAGTTGGCAATTTATTAAAAGTGCCATTTGCTTTGTCAAATTAGAATATTATTTATTTAGAGTGTAAATATGAACAGAGCGGCCACAGACGGCAAATTGCAACCGCAAAATGATGGTGTGTGTGTGTGTGTATAGTGCAAATATTTGGCATTACGCACATTTGTTTCCTTTTTAGGCCCACTGCACTATGCCTAAGGGCCCCACTCACTCCCTCCCGCTCTCGCTCGCTATCTATCTATCGCTCTTTCCTAATACTATCTCCCTCTACCTCTTCTCTGTCTCTCTTGCTACTTTTCCTGCTGCTTTACTCTCTCATGTTCGACGGACTCATTAATATTTATTCGCATTCTATGGGTTCTACCTCTCTTCCTATCTCTGCCGCTCTCTCTCGCTCTCTCTCTCTCTCTATCTCTCTCTCTATCTCTCTCTCTACCTGTCTCTCTCACTCTTCCTCTTTGCTGTCTGTGCTTACTTTTCGCTCTCACACTGGCGAGTACATTTGCAATGTAATTATTATTTTAATCGGACTGCGGGCTGCACCGAAAACGCATCGGAGGCTGCTGGCAAGTGACGGGGGCGTGGCAAAGTTATAAATGACCGAAAATACTTAATTGGCCGTAGCCACGTTCATTCTGTTCATAACTGGCAACCCGACTAACCGATCCACTATCAATATGAATCATTTCGAGTGTTCCCCTCAACAATGAAATGAACGCAAAAACTTTTGAGTATTTTTCTATTTTACCCGCTATGCATATTTCTAACTTGCTGCCACATACTTATCGGATTCAAAATTCAATATCAATATTAATATAAAAGTCCCTGTCCCTCTCTCTCTCTCTATCGCTCTCTCTCTCTCTCTCTCTCGTTCTCTCTGGCCCGATGCGCAGTTGTCATTCGTTTTAATTTCATTTATTTCGCAAAATACAATTTAATTTGATGCGAATGCAACCGACAACTTGCAACTTGCAACTTGCAACAGGCACTCTCTCTCGCTCGCTCGCTCGCACTCTTGAATGGAAACTCTTTCTGTCTCCCCACAAATATTGAACTACAATAATCATCAACATCGACGGTGCAGCTGCGGTACAGCCATATCAGCGACATCCCCGTCAGCGTTCGCCATTTCGTGCCGTTCTCAGCTGCAGCAGCAACGTGGGTTGCAGGTAGCCAGGCGGCCAGGCGGCCAGGAGGGGCAGGATGAGGTAGCAGGAGGAGCAGGAGGGCCGAAGACAATCAAGCGCAAAAACGAACGAGCAATTGTGGCACACGGATGAGCCAGGCCAATGATTGTCATGTAGATAACAAAAGTTGCCTTTTTGCATACCAAACATCGCCAGCAGCAGCAACAGCAGCATGAGCAACAACCATGCAGCAACATGTGCACCGCAGCAACATGTTGCTCAAAACTAACAAAGTATTGATTGCGGCGATTGCAACTGGATGTGGATCACTCGACGTTGTCGTCGACAGCAACATGGATTGTCATCCGACTTCAACAGCAGCAGCAGCAGTAGCAGCAGCAGCAGCAACAGTCGCACGGCAACAACAACATCGACAGCAGCGGCCACGGCAGCAGCTTCAGTCTTAGCTGCATCCTCATCCTTCACATGCAACAACAACAACAACAACAACAAGCCATTTAGTCATTGTTGTTGTTGCTGCTGCTGCTGCCGCCGCCACTGTCGATGCTCAGATGCTGCGAGATACAACGATGATGCCGACGACATTCTCATCCGCTTATCAAACTTCAAACAAATCATTTCGTTGGCGGCCTTGCTAGAGCTCGCTCTGTCGACTACGACGCGGCTGCTTCACTTGCTCCAAGGCCTTTCCAGCACACAGGGGGCAGGGGAACGACGACAAAGGAGGGCGCCAGAAGTTACTGGCAACAACTGGCTATATATATATGCAGTACAACTTGTTTCAGCAGTCATGTGTACGATAGTACAGTGTATATTACCAATCCGAGTCCGAATCATGTGTGAATAACAATCGAAAATTCGATATGCAATCAGGAATATCGAATATCGATAAAGATAAAGATATATAAGTTACAATTGATAAACCAAATCTGTACGCAAAATATAAACTGTAAATGTATTTCCAGTTGCATCACATTTGGCTAGTGTTTCTGTAGCTTGACCATCGAATTTTTACTGAATACAATATCAAGAATATTTTCGTGATATAGTCAGAATACATATTCATTAAATTTGGCTCGAATGAGCGTAATAATCATATGTTTCAAATTTAAAGAAAATATGCGCAGCATTGTTCAATTTGCGCAAGTTAGTTCGCACTTCCGGCCCACTGTGCATTGTGCACCGTGCTCAAGTCTGTCGAGCAGTTGCCAGTTGCATGACTAAAACGGCATTTAACACTGTTATAGGGTTGGTATAGAAGAGTTCTTCAATTGAAACTCACAGAATTTTTTTCGATTTGCGATATGTTATCGGATATTCCTTAGGTTAGATAAGAGAAATCTACGCCGACTGTGTTTCAACTAAAAAGCACATTTTCATGATTATTCATAATCTTATGTCATATGATAAACATTTATTGAATTATTATACAATAGTAATTTATTGTTTTCCATGATGTTGAGCCTACAAGTCTTTATCGACCTTATGTACTTAGAAACAATAGAATTAGGGAAAGTAAATGGAAATTTCTTAATATCAATATCAGGGTAAAATCACAGGTTAAACCTAAAAATGTACAGGCATCTTGAACTTAGCTATAAGAAGGTCTGAGTAAATATAAGCCTTACCTGGCACGATATTATCGCAATGCTGTTGTATCCCACATATACTTAGCACCCATTTGGTAATATTTCAACTATATACAGCATCGGGCATAATCGACTATAATTCAGCGTAATTAATTGACTTTCCTATATGAAACCTTTGGCTGGTGCCATAAACATTTTTCGTCTAAATTTAACCCTATAGATGCCCCGCGAAGATGATGATGATGATTGGGAGGGAAATCAATTTAGTACGCGAGCGGGAGAGCGGGAAAACTGAAAATCGAAAAAGGGAAAATGATGATGATTCAAAAGGTGTGAAAATACCTACAAGAGAGACGGTCGATTGATGTGGGCGCTGAATGGGAAAGGGAAGGGTGTAAGGAAAGGCGGCTACAGACAGAGAATTAGTCTGGCTGTGCCCACCCAAGGCAGACCGAAAGGAGTCGTCGGGTGAGTGAAGGGTGGGGCGGGATGGTTGGGTTTTCGAAGGGGGGTGTGCTTGCTGCGCGAGGGGATCGAGCTGTCATTAGCGGTATTCAAATCATAACATAAATACACTTGTCGTCTGCCGCGAGTGGCGCGTGGAGAGACTCGAGCGAAACACTTGAACGGGTTGCTTGTTGCTTGCTTGGATTATGACAGTGACGTAGCAGGGGACGGGTCGGGGGGGGAGGGAGTGGTGTTCGTCTGTCTGTCAGGCATGGCAGCGCGGAAGCATGGGAAAGGGGCAACTTGTTGTTGGCTGCATTTCATTTTGATAACTTGTCAAAATAGTCTGGTGGCCTGATCAAGACGTAGCCGAAGTTGCTGCCCCCGGAGGCGGAGCTGGTGACGGAAACGGGGCTGAAGAGGACGGAGCGACGGAGTTGTTTAGGCAGTGAGGATAAAGACGGAACCGGAGACGTAGCTGCTGCTGGAGCGGGTATGATAAATGCGGCCAGACAGCGAGGCAGCCGCTGACAAAGTGTTGAATGTTGTGCCTCTTTATTATTGCCATTAAGTGTGGCACACACAGAAAGCGAGAGAGAGGGGGAGAGAGAGAGAAAGAGAGGGGAGAGTATGTGAGAGTGGTACTTACACCTTCAAGTTGCTCTGGCAGGTTGTACTACTTTATGACTCTGCAACGTCATTAAACTCATGATCATCCTTAGGACACGGCAGGACTTCCCAGACGTAGAGTACGCGCATATTTGTATACCCTCTACACATAGGATAGTGGGGTGTTATTATGCCTTTCTGTCAACCAACAATGTGTTTTCTCGGCCAGTGTCGACAGACAAATCGAAACAGTCCTTCGGTCCGTCAGCATTATTGCCTAAATCTCAGAGACTAAGAGTTAGGGCTAGCAATTTTTTTACCATTATCTATTTTTTTTGCACGCCTATCATGTTCTCCAAAACGTTTGGCCACGACCTCTTGAAATTCGGTGTATATGATAAATATTACTAAAGAAAAACGTACTGTAGGTTTGACTGGGATAGGATACTAAATATAAAATGAATTTAGGAAATAATTTAGTATTCGAATTAAGAGCGAAATCTAAAACCTGTGAACTTGAAATTGGGTGTATATGATAAATATTATCAAAGCAATCAGTACAGTAAGTTTGACTGGGATAAGATACTAAATATACAATACATTTAGGAAATAATTTACAATAGTATTCGAAGGGAAGTTCAAATTCGATGAGCTTGATTAATATTACTTAAGAAATCAGTTCCATAAATTGTTATACGGTAATACATTTATTGTAGCATTAATTTCAAAACTAATGATCATCTGTTTTGCTGAGAGGGTATGCAACAGTCGAGCATACACTCGACTGTACCAGTTGCCTAACTTGTAACTAATATTTGCAACCCTCCCCCTACCACCAGACCTTCCACTTTGACCTTGTGCTTTTGTGCTTTGCGCCAGTTTGCGCGACTGATTGCAATACGATATCGAGTGTGCTGCGCCCCTGCTCAGGCTCTGGGCCCCCGCTGCCACGCCACTGCTAATAGAGTCTTCGCGCAGCTGGACACGGCTTAATTTGTTAGACGTTATCGCTTCCGCTTCGGGGGCAACTTCTGCGGCAGCAACTGCAACAAAATGCACATTCGGCATCGCCTGAAACGCCAACTCGTTTGGCTGGGTCGGGGGGCTGCTCTCCAACTCTCCAACTCTCCAGCTGCAGTCACGTGCAGTTGCCAATAGGACAAAACTCATTCGACTTATCGATGGCTGCGTGGCCTTGCCGCCACACAAGCCGTGACTGAGGGGTGGGGGCAGAACGGGGTGGGGCCTTGGCTGGACCGTCTCAGGCATAGGCACGGTCAGTGTGTGTGTGTGTGTGAAATGAGTTTGGATAAGGTTTTGCGTATAATTTTCTCTCGACGTTGCTAAAGATATTTTCCAAGCTCGACATTTCATAACGTATACCATTTCGTTACATATATATTATGTATATACATATATACATATGTGTACTGTTTCGGGAAGGGAACACTGAAGAAATACTGAGACTGCACTCATTTTAAACTCAAATCTGAGCGATCAGCTTAGGCAGCCCATCTTTACTGATGGTAAACTTGCAGCTATTACGCCAAAATTATATTATTACTATGTACAATATCCATTAGGAACCATCGAAATGACACAATCAAACTGCAAGCTCTTTACTGCTTCTATTTATCCCCACTTCTTTGCTTGCCCAACGATCTCGATCTCGAGTATTTCCATTCGTGTGCTCAACTGCAGCAGCTAGGAGAAACATGAATAATCCATTTTTCGAAACACTTGTATGGGCTCGATCCTCATTCGCAGGCCCGTGCTGCTATATGCAGCCGGCGACGATCATAGATGGAAGGGGCAGGGAGCACTCGTTCCTCAATCCGTCGTCGAATGCGTTGTCTAGATCGCGGCCACGCATGCGGCAAACTGCAGAAGCCGCAGCCAGCTGCAACCTCTTGCAACCGCGTAGCGTCGTCAAGGTTGCAAGCGACACCAGCGCCAGAGATTAAAGATTCCACCATAAACAAACAAGCGAAATAATTGAGGCAAAATTGAAGCAAACTACTCGAACCGAAGTAGATGTCGAAGGGGGCAACTTGCGGCAACACTTGGCGATCTTGCAATATGGATATGGCCATGGCAATGGTGGATAGGTGGGTCGGTGGATCGGTGCCGCCTTCCAGCTTCAGGCAGAACCAGTTTCCAGTGCAACAATTAGCACGGAATTTGTGGGTGCCATAAAACGCGCTACACGATGCCAGCATGTTGCGCTTGCGTCCATTTCCATTCCCGCGACCATTTCCATTCTCATTCCCGTTCGGAGCGGTGGGCGATAAAGCCACAGAGTCTATGGCCGTGATGAACCAGAACCGCACCCCTTCCTGCACCCTCTTCACTATGTGCTCTAACGGTAATCCCAAAAAGCGTAGACAAACGCCGCAATACAATTGGAAACACTTCAAAGTCTCGACTGTACTTCATAAAAGGCGGTTGGGGTTGCCCCGCCCCCCAATCATTCCACCTTTCCGTCTCTACCATACGTACATACGTACATATCATATGATTCCATTTATTATTATTCATATTCATCGTCGCTTTCATATTTGCCTGCGTTTGCAGACGAAACGCAATTTTCCGTTGAGATCAAACAGATCGCACGCAACATAAATATGAATCATAGCTAGAGCGAAGCGAGGAGACGCCGAGCCACTTGACGGATCATCTGCCGGAACGGGGAAAGTCTACAGGAATGAGGTTATGAGAGTTTTCGAACGAATAAGTGACAAAATAATTTTATACTGATCGACGCGAAGATATGTTTGAAAATGTGCAGCACTGGTGATCGTTGCCTGAGGGAAAATCTTTTGCAATTCACTGATATTCCTTGAGACAATAACCTAAACGATTTTGATGAAATTTGAATATGATTTGTAGTATATTTAAAGCTACGTATTTATCAATCTATTGAATACGATAATTCTTAAAACAAACGGGCCTGAGAGTAATTGGGGCATAAGGAAACCGCATATAAAACTCTTTCAGATCACTTATGTATGTTCTTTGTTACGTCCACAGTAGTTTCTATATGATTTTGTTAAACTTCGGATATAATATTTAGAATTTGAAATGCTATATAGTTGTCTAGTTGTTCCTCCAGACTTATATAAGTCAGTAGACTTAGCCTGTTCCACTTTACTACCTAAAAGTGTCTCGAGGAAGAGGAGAATTAAGTCTTCGAATAAATATATATTTTTAAGACATTTTACAAATATGTTATTTTATAAAAGAACATCTAGTTATGGCTATTCCTTTTCTTTTTTCTACCTACCCTGCACGCTCGCATCGATCATCCTACAGGGTATAATTATAGACATTGAAATTGTCTGCACATAGAATCTTGATCTTGAAATCCCCGCCTGGCTGCATCACAGACATGGCACCATTTCTCATCACTTATTTCGATGCAGGAGGCCAGATTCGTTAGCGACTCCACCGTGGAGCGACTCCAAAAATTCCCATCTTTCCTCATCCTCGCGTCAACATTTAATGGTTTGCATTTCGGTCTGGGGGCCTGTTAATAGTTCCAATGACATCCCCACACACCCTGTATTTTCTGACACTTTACGGTCGTGTGTCCACGCCAAAAGCCGCATATGAAATATGTGCATCCATGAAATGAGCACAATTTCCCTGGAAAATCGCAACATTGTGGAAAATGGAAAATGCAAAATGGCAAACAATACACCAGACAGATACTAGGGCCATAAGGAGGGGAAAAGACCTGCAAGTTTGCTGTAATAAACTAGCTCCCTCTTTCAATCTCTCTCTCTCTCTCTCTTTCTCGCTTCCTCCCGTCCTCAGTTTAATTAACAATTTAAAAATCACTAGGAAAATACTCGAGTTCTCTGTGATATTTTTCAAACCCATTCGCGCTTGTCATATTCGGCGAACGTTCAAGATTCGCTGCGACATTAACTGGCTGCGGTCTGGCAATTATAATTTCTTACATCGCCCTACAGGAACGCTGCCAAAACATCCAACAACCTAATTAATAATAGATATATATACATGTGGTATGTATATGGGTGGCATAATTGGCATACGGTTTGATACATGCCAAAAATTCCTAAAATTTCGAATATGAAATTCATTCAAGTTTTTCCATAGATTTTCCTATGAGTTAAACCAATAGACTGAAAGCCACAAAACTGTTGAGTGCTTAAACCGATAATCACATCGAAAGAAAGTAGGTAACTTTTCGAAGATTTCCATGAGATCTACTTATATGGAAAACCCACAAAGTATATAAATATATTCTAGCTCAGGATCACAAGCCGAGTCGATTGAGTCATGTCCGTCCGCCGTTTGCTCGCGAATCTCATTGTGTGTGAGAGAACGAGTAGGCAATAGGCAGCCACGTAGAATCATTTGTGCAGAATTCTCTGTTTGCAATTATAAGTGTGCTTACTTAATGCAACATTTTCAGTCTAATGAACGAGCTACGCTGCTGCGCTGCCAAGAATAGTTGACGTCGACGTCGACGTCGACGTCGAAGTCAGTTATGAATACATACACTTACCATACTTACCCAGAGAGTGTCTTCCAGCAGCGGCTAAAACTGAAAGCCTGAAGAGAAAATAAAGAAAATATATGATTAAAAAGTCTCAGCGAGTAAGTGAAATATCTCATTTATTTGCAAACTGAATCTGTAAAATCATTCGAATTATTATTTATTATTTATTGTTCGGGATTTACAATATTTTCAATTACGATATCGAGTCAATTGCCACGGGGACGAATCAGCATCTTAATTGTTTTGAGGGAGTACCACTGTAGCCACCAATTGGAATCTTCATTATCAACCTCCTTCTGATAGTATTTCCCATTTAGGTTGCTAAGTAAAAACAAATCAGACTCAGTCAATTTGAAAGATAATTATTACAATCATCGATTACTTACCAATATGCACAAGCAAAGAACCACCAGCCAGAATGTCTTTCTTGCGCGCAATTGTCACCTTCCCTTGCATCGTTGTCACTGTCGAAAGTGGAGAAAGCTTAATTTTCGCTAAATATCATTCTGTCCTCGTCTGCATTCCCAGAGTATGTTCCCAGACTGAGCAACCTGTACTTATCATCTTCTCCTGCAATCCTGAAATTATCGTAACGAGCATAGAAGCTTTTCATTTCCAAACGCCTTTCAGTTTCCCCCCCATCAAATGCCTCCATATATATATAGAGCTCGTGGGGAGTATCCCTGGTAAGACGATGAATCTGCTCCAGGCCCAAAAAGAAGTCGCCTGTGAAGTTGCCGAACCCATTCTTATAAGCTTCCCAGTTCCTGTAGAAATCCTCTTCTCCATTTATTCGTTGTTGAATAACGATCCATCCTGGACCTGCAATATCACTATTACACAGTGCAGAAAAGGGATCGAAGTTGGGTAATATGACATTGCGGATTCCGTAAGACTCTCCGTTAGGGGTGCAATAAGTTGCTAACTTTGCATACTCTTTTATTTGTTCTTCTAACTTGGATACTTCCTTAACCTTCTCTTGAATAATTTCTCTCTGTTTCGATATTTCAACTTGACTCTCACTCAGATTCTTTTGAGACTCTCTCAGTATTTGATTATTTGTGCTGAGTTCTGCTTTGAGTTGGGAAAGCGTGGAAATATTTTCGGCAATGGTTTTATTCAGTGTCTCCGACTGTAGAATATATTCACTCAGACTTGATTTACATGTTTTAAGAGCTTCTTCTTTCGATTTGAACTGTTTCTCACATAATCGCAAGTTGGAAACATTCAAATCGATTTTAGAGAGTTTCCTATCGAGCTCCTCTTTAATAAATGTTTCCAGATTAAATATTTTGCTGTTTACCGATTCAACATTCTGTTTGAGGACACGGTTGATATCCCGCAGTTCAGAAATAGTAGCTTGAAGGTCTTTTATATGGGTATCTTGTCTTGCTATTAGATCGTCTTTCAATTTAAGCTCGGCTTCCTTCACTTGCAGTTGTTGCGCCTTTCCACGCAAATCGTTGATTTCTTCCGTCTCTTTCTGCAGTTGATCAACATTTTAGTTTATACTCACTAACGTGTAGATTGTACTCAGTTATACTCAGGAACCAGTACTTACCTTACTGACTTCTGTTGCAGTAGCAGAAGAGTCGCCATAGAGGATGCATATCCACAAATAGAGGATAGGAATATTCATATTGGCACCTTTAGTCCTACGAATGCACAATATATAACCGAATCACACTCGCACTGATCAAAGACTGAATATGAGTTCTGACGAGTGCAGATTAAGTGCAAATGCGAAAGTATATTCATGTGTGAGAGAATGTATAAAACACTGAGAGTAATTTGCGAATAAGTCAAGATTATTGTTATCATATGACTCTAGCGTATTGTTTCGAAAGATTGACTTGGATGCCCTGCGTTATCAGCGAACTCTCTTGCGTATAGGCAAACTGAGAGATTTTACGGTATTTCTGAAAGATTGCGTTAATGTTTGTGAACCAAAGAAGGTATGCCATATATTCGCCGTGGCTCTTGACATCATCGTCGTGGTTATACATTAAACCATGAGCATATTGGAGTAGGGCATAATACTGTCGGGTATACTCGATTGTAGTTCTCGTTACTTGTTTTAGAATGCTTAATTTCTGAATTAACTTAGGTTTGTCATAAGCTCTACCATGGCAGCAGCGTCTGGTCGGGGTCAGAGGGCAGCTTCAGTCTGAGGCAGCATCTGTTTGTGCCCCACTGGGCTGGCGGGAAGTTTCGGGCCGGAGGCGTGTCGGAAATGCATGGGCATGGCAAGTATGATGAATGTGCGGCGCGTGGCATAGCAGACGCGCGGAGAAACACTTCAGTGGCAACTGTCAATTTGCATGAATTTATTGGGCACAGAAAGAGATGGAAGAGGGAGGGGAAGTGGAAGATTGAGATGGAGAGGCAGGGAGGCAGGAAGACATACAACTGGAGAGGAATGCGACCCACTTCCCGGAAGAGAAACGTCAATTGTTGTTTGCAATTTGCGCACGCTGGCTTTATTTTTGTTCATTCGATAGTCGCAACTCGATTATCGATTGCGATTTCGATACCGATATCGATTTTTATATGCAACTACCATAGTTTACATTAGCTGTATCTACTTCTGTCTGTCTGTCCGTCTGTCTGTCTGTCTGTCTGTCTATCTGTCTGTCTGTCTTTCTGTCTGTATATATATATATATATATATATATATCTATTTATAGGTTTATAATGATTTATGTATATCGTAATGCGTAGCCATAAAATTAGTTAATTGTGTGTGTGCTGGCAGATCATCGAAAACGCTCTCGATATATATCGGTTGTTGAACGATTAATGCTGCCTTTCGCTTTCACGTTCCACGTACTGCTGCAATTTATACAACTTATCGCTAGACTTAATGCATTTAAATGCCGACAAGATCGCTATCAATTAATCGTAATACATTAATATGTTTGTATGTATGTATGCTTGTATATAGACACAGAGGATATATATATATATTCGTATATGTAGTACACACTTGTGTGTGTGTGTGTGTGTGTGTGTGTGTGCTAGATCAAGCTTAGCGTAGTGTAATGCTCAAGATATGTTCTCCACAAAAACCATGTGTGTTCCAATTGGCCAAAAATCGTAACTCTTCTCTTATAGTTGCCTCCTTACTCACTATATTCTCTACCTACTACTTCCCAGACTCCTCGACCTCTGTTTCGTTTTCGCCATCCGCATCGACGTCTTCGCCCTCCTCCAGTTCCTGCTCTCCATCGTCCTCCAACTTGTGCTCATTTTGATTGTTCTCCATTTTGATGCTACTCAAGGGATGCCAAATCCCTCCGCCACCACAATTCGATCCCATCATCGTATCATCCTCCCGACTCGGTGGACTCTGTGCCGGTTCTGATATTGGCGATTTGCTCGCACTACGTCGATCCATGCCATAAGGATGCTGATGATGTCCGCCCCCCAGAAAGCCGGGAAAACCAAGTAGGCCCGGAGGATATGGATACTTGGCGCCGTTGGCGAAATGCGGTTGCGGCAGATTGGCAAAGGCGCCCGGACTCAGCTCACCGGGCTATGTAGTTGAAAAGAAAACGTGGACATCGAAAAGATTTGACGATTAATATTAAATGAATATTAATACAAGATACTGGCTATAGCAAATCAAAAAAACAAAAAAACAAAAAAATCCCCACTAAAACTCGAGCTAAACCGGAAATCGAATAAACTGAAGATGAGTTTGAATAACAATATAGTCGGGCAGTTATTTGCGAGCTATAATTGTATTATAAGATGAAATAGAGAAAATTGTCTTGCAGAAACTTAATCGTAGTCATGCAAAATTCGAAATATGTTTTAAACAATAGTTTTATACATATTTTTGAAGTCAGTACAATCATAATTTATAGATACTCCATACTCCAAAATACTTCGTAATGCAATTTAATATTTTCTTATAAACGAGACCTGTCCCTGTCTCCGAGTTAACTCACCTTGGGTGGCATGCCATTGAAGAAGGGCGGCAAATAGGGAAAGAAGAGTTCGGGTCGACGTTGCATGAACTCCGGTTCGGCTGCTGGGACACCGCCCTGACCGGGTCCAGGTCCCGGACGCATGGGCAACTCCAGAGACATACGACGGCCGCGACGAGATGTCGGATTCGTCCACATGTGGGTGCCCATGTGCACCTGCAAATAAATCGAATAAAAGGTAAAGCGGAACGTTGGCGTGAGCATGGGCATTGGATAATCAGGCGTCTGGCTGCCGTCGCACCTTGAGATTTCCCTTAGTGGTGAAGGCCTTCTGGCAGACATTGCACTGGAAGGGCTTGTCGCCCGTGTGGGTGCGCATGTGGATTTGCAGCGCCGAACTGGAGCTGAAATTGCGACGACAGACGTGGCAGAAGTGCTTGTTGTTCACCGGCGGATCCAAGCTGGAGCTGGGCGGTCCGGCAGACATCAGTGCCTGTTGAAAGTCCAGCGGACTAGCGGGAAATCGATGGGCATCTGTGCAGATAAAAGCGATTGGGAAAGGAAATTAAAGAAGGGCAGGCATGAATATATATTGCTAGAGATTCCTTTTATACTCAGAAAACTCAAATATAATAGAATAGTTCACTCTTTGAAAGAGAGAAATATTTAAAGCATATTTGCTATGCTATCTGTAATACTATCGGACGGACTATCGCACGACTATTTGGCTTATATGAAAAGAAAACTTTATTTCTGTTGATTATCTTGAGTTTTACTCATACAGGGACTCGCATAGGCTTTATACGCAAGATCTATATGAGAGATTGCCCGTCGCTTTGTCAGTAAAATTCTATGGACAATAGATCAAATTACCCACATGCGATAGTATACTTTAGGAGGTTTTTAGCAGTTTTGAAAACTAGCTTGGAATAATTGTATAATTCTCTTACAAATTTAGCCGGCTTTTTTCCAACTATCGATCGGTTATATTAGGCTTGTATTTCGATTCTTCTACTTATCTCTATTTTGAAATGTTTTTTCTATCTACATAACTATTGATATACAATAGTTCTTTAGTCAGCGATACTATTGTATCGTTTGGAAAATAACCGCATAATTGAATCCCTATTAAATGCTGCCGTACCTACTATCGTAACGAGTCGATAAGAAATCTATTATCGAGGGCATTTGAACCATCAACTATCGCAACTGTCAAGCTACACTTATCGATAGCTATCGGTTATTACGCAGCTACAGCTATGTATTCTTTATTCCTCTATTAGTGAAACTATCGTTACTATCAACTACCACATTTATCGATAGTTATCGTATTACTTACGCAGTTGCATCTTCATCAGCGACTGCTCCGCATCGTTGGCGGCTACTGCCGCCGCATTCTCCTGCTGATACGCGGCACTGGCTGCTGCGACTATCGAACTGGATACGCTGGATACGCCACCCTCGCTGCCGGCATCCTCAGTCAGCAGCTGCTCGGAGTCGGGCTCCTCTTTGATGGTTGTCCCGCCGGCCAGCAGGTTCGTTGACGCAACCGGCTCAACAGGCGCCAGCGACAGCTCCTGCACGGCATTCGACTTGGGCTTCTTGGCAAACAGATTCGGATTGAGCGTGAGCTGAAAGAGGCGGGCAGGAATAAGGAACGCGTTAATTTCAACGCATTTGCCAGCTAATGTGGCATGCAGCGCTGTGGCGACTCCAAGCAGACGCGCTCGTCTCTCTTAATTATCCGATATTCGTATAAACATAATTTACAATCTTTGCCATCTCGCTCCACTATGCCAACTAATTATCTTGCACAGACAAAGTCGCCGGTTCTCATATTTTTATGGCGAAACAATTGTTCTGCGAGGGGAGAGATGCGAGTTGGGATTCGGATAGGCTGTTGCATATGTCGCCCCATCCACATGCCACATGCCCCACACAGCCGCCGCCGCCGCCGCCGCCGCCGCCGCCGCTGCCGCTGACGACGCGACGCGCGACAAACAAAAGATTAAATAATTTTGCATAAAGCGTAACATAATTTATTTGCATTGAATGCATCGTACACGCCGCCACCGATCCGGCGCACACACGCACACACACACCACATGCAGCACGTACACCATGGTTCCGCCTCCTTCTCCCCTTATGGTCTGGTCGGATCGCATCTGCTCCGCTCGGGGCACTCGTAAATTTCGCATCATCATAAGACAATACATTCTCGTAATTACTAACAATATTTGAATCATTTAGAAATTTTCCTCGGGCCCAAAAGATGATGCTCCCTTTCTTTGTATATCGCTCTCGCTTTTCTTCACCCCCTCCCCCTGCCGCGCACTCAATCTTTCTCTCCTTCTCTTCTCCTTTCGCTCTCTTCAAACTCTAGTCCGACCTGCACCTCATCGAGAATGTGTTAAGCGAACATCACGCACCACAGGCGCCCGCTTTGGAGCACAGGGTGCCAGCTCCCCTACCGTACACGCTACGCTACCCTCCATCCTACCCTTTACCCTACCCGCTGCCCCTTCTCTGGCTGGCTGCATGGCTGATTACTGGCTGAAAATGTTATGACATTTACACAGCAATCGCAACACAGGAGCGGTTCAGCCTGTATACAGTAGGTTAGATGGGAGAGCGTCTTCCGCGGTATAAAAGAAGATTTGAGGAGAATTAAACTAGTTTAATGCTGTTAATAATTACTTTATAGAGTCATCCACACTTTCAGCTAAACTATGTATGAGCTGATAATATTATCATTTTCATAAAAAACTAACACTTTGATATGATTAGTTCGACTATCTGGAACGAAGCTCACTTAGAATATATAAATAAATCTTATGAGATAAGGCATCGGCTCAAAATAAGTATACGTAGAGCAAGGCAATATTAAAAACTGTTCACTTCATTGAAACTTATTAGAAAAACTAATCGAAACAGTTGTTTTCCCAAATGAAGCTACGAGAATATATATATTTTCGTAAAACTCAAAATCGATTTCAAGTCTTACTTTTGAAAACATATTTAAAATGATTGGAAGCATTTGAATATCTCAAGAGCTTAATTATAAATTGTTGTTGTTGAGTTACAGATAATAATATATATTTTTATTAAAATTATGTTTCAATTGAATTTATTTTTTAAGTTCTCTCCATTTCATTTGCAACTGGAATCCGTGCAGTTTGAATCGAATGGCGTATACCCGATGTTGAGTGACTCCGCTACCGTGCTGTGAAATTCACTTTGCATTTTGGAAATACTCCAAGAATGTAAAATATAATGAACGATGTCATTAGTCATAGAAACAATGCAGCCAGAGACTGAAGCAGACGAAGAAACAAGGAAATGGGCATGGGCTGGGGCTGGGGCCGGGGAGAGGCTCGGCGGGCTGCTGCGAACATTCTCAAATATTAATACACTCGCATTTGTATTTAAGTTATGGCCAGGCACATGCGTTGCCCAGACAGGCCTCCCGATTCCCGCCTCACTCCGCCCCCCCTCTTCCGCCTAGCCCCGCTAAGCATTCCTGATATCATCAAGCACACGATGCGGCAGACTGAGCTGACTGAGCCCGGCGAATACACTTTAATAAATAATTGGCATTGTTGTGCGGTGTAATCCCATCGCTTTAAGACGACCACAAGGCAAATGCAGTCGGGTTCAATCTTGAAACTGGGTTTCAATGCTCATCACCCCTCCTGCCCCCATCCCCCATCCCCCATCCCTTTGCCATCCAACTGCTCATCAGGTTCTACTTGCGACTTCTTTTAGCGGCAACCGCTAAGCGGAACGTGAAACAATTAAGGCAAACTATGTAGCTTGCCACAATTTCCTCATAATAATGCCTCGACTTGTGAGTATGCTGCGTCGGGAAGGGGTACACAGGGCATGAGCTGAGCAATTAATAATAAGCTCATAATTTGTATGGTTCTGACCTAAACGGGCCACTTGGCCAGTTCTACACGAGCTGGCTACCCGGCCCGGCCCGGCCTTATAGGGCGGATCCACTCTCGACCTGGCCATAACAATTTAATTAATGATGCTCGGTGCAAGCTTTGACGCGACACAAAGCGCACTCGCCACAACATCTGTATCGAGTTCTCATCGCGGTTGCTATTTAATTTGAGGTTAGACCGAACTTCGATTAAGTTAGTTAGGTTAGGCCGGCATGGTGTGGTGTGGTAAATAGCCTCATTTCTGGAAAAAAAATACAGCGGCCAATGGGCTTACGATCTAATCGATAACAAACAAAATTACAAATTCCCTTATTATCAATATTACTATCGATAGTTTTATGTGCGTATCGATTAATTTTGATTCATGTTATTTTTTATTTTAGATTGTGTATTTGAAGGTATATTAATGGTGAAGTATCTCAACTAATTGAAACTTTATTTTTACATGCTACGACTCAATTTGCCTGTTGCATGCATTTCCATAAAGTTAATATACCCTGATGGAAGGGTATCACTTAAAGCAACCACAATTCAAGTCGTAAATTGAATAACATTTATTCTATTAATAATGCGAAGCAAAAAGCTGAGACGAAATACGGAGACATTTGTCGGCTCAACCCGCTGATAACGCTGAGTCAAATCCATGTCAGTTCCATTTAGTGATAATACACTCTGGAGAGACTCGAGAGCATTGAACTTGCTTCCAAATTACTCTCAGTGTTTTCAATGTTCTCTTTCGATCGAATATATAGTATTTAAATTGAACAATTAATCATAACTTAAGCTGACGTAGGAATCTGTATTAAATTTAAATATACCGTAAGCCATACATAGCATAGGAGTAATCGTGTAAGGGGAACACAACATTCGGCTGTCTGTCCAATAATAAACGAACTATAGACTTAACAGGTAATGTTGTAAGTTTCCTTGATATATTTCATGAATTGGCTTTACTAGTCGGAAAAAGATTGCACGGATCTTTCAGAAGTAAAGTAAAGTAGGGAATAAAGTTGTGTGGAGCATACATTTTTAACGTCGCTTGAAATCTTATGTCGTCCTACCTTCTTCTGCCATTTCTTCTTCTTTAAAAGCTTTACAGAAAGTGAGGTTAGAACTCACCTTAGCGCCGTATGACGACCCCGCGTCATTGTGATTGTGATTCCGGGCTGGGGGTAATGCGACTTCTTTGGCATGCTCGTTCTGCAGATGAGTCTCCAAGGCGGCCAGACTGGGCAGCATCTTGAAGCACAAGTTGCAAACATTCGGGGGCGATTGCAGACCTGTGTGTGCGCGTGTGGCAAAGAGACGGGGAGTGAGAAGTGAGAGAGGGAAGAATAGAAGAAGTTATTCCGATGGATGCGGATATAATCGTAATAAATTTCCATCAGCGTAAAAATGTTGTGACATAATGACGGCGTAATTCATTGAGAGAAGCACGCCCAGCCGGCAAGCCGTACCCCGCGTGCTACGCCCTTGGCCCCATCGCACAGTGGGCCAGTGGGAGAGAGTTCTAGCGGACTTTCTTTAATAGAATGCACAACATTTTTTTGTGAATGTATTAATTTAATAATTAAAAAAACAAACAAACAATAAAAAAGCAATATGAAATCAATATCGTTTTCTATTATGATATACTAGGTATCTAAAAGTTGAAAAAATGGCATACAAAATCACATCAAAAATCGAATTATTTTTACTGTTATGCAGTTCTAGAGGCTACCGAAGGTTTTATCGGGTGCATTCTATCAGTGTAGTAAGATTGTGCCCAGGTGTACAGACAATGAAAAGAAACGCTTTTCAAATTTGTTAGCATGATTTTATGACCGCTAAAGTTCTCATCTCGCCCACTGTGCAGGCGGCGATCGCGCGATATATTGAAATCGAAAATGCGCGATAAGTTTATAAATAAATTGCGGAATTTTGGCATTGCCAGACACACAGTGGTGGGGGGAGGGGGGTTGGGTGTTGGTTAGTGGGTAGGGGCATGGCCAGAATATATTGTGTAGGGGCAGCTGCAGGCGCTTTGTCTTGCTTCAATTGAGTTATGTTGCGCACTGCAGATTTATCGCTTCGAAGCGCGCGCGAGTTCAAAGTTGACAGACAAAGCGACTGCGGATGATGGAATGGGATGATGGGTAGCTAGGTAGGTAAAGATGAACAACGAGTATGCGCGACTCGAAGATATCGCACATTATACTCGAGTGAATGCGATCATGCGACTGTCGTGTCCGTTTCAATGCAATCATCGCAATTCATCGCAATTGAACGCACAGAAAAGTTGGTAAAAGAAAAGAATCATTGCAATGATTGCAATGATCGCCTACGATCGCATTTACGTTTCACAAGTTCGTTGCACCGCAACCGCAACTACCCGATAGTTGATCGGTGCCCGGCTGTGGTAGGCTGCTGCGCGGTGAAGTGGGATGTAGGGTTGCCGACTTACCCATAAAACCAAGCGGCCCAAACGGCAACAATGGAAACTTGGCGTGCATTTCCTCGCGGGCAGCCGCCATTAGCAACAGATTCGGTGGCAGCGGCGGCATGCCAAGTGTCAAGGGCTGGCCGGCAGCGAGACGATGCGATGCGCTCGCGTTAGCGGAGGAGCCAGAGGACGATGGCGATGGCGAGGATAGATCCATGGGCGGCACGCAGCCGGAGGTGCTTTCCAGCTCGCGCTCACGTTCACGATCACGATCAAATTCACGTTCCTTTTCACGTTCTCGCTCCCGTTCCCGTTCCCGTTCGCGCTCCCGATCCGTGACCAACGGCGTGGCACTTCGCGAATCATCGGTACTATCCATCGTCATATACTCCTCAAAATCACCGCCCTGCGACGATTCCGAACGTTGTCCCGAATGATCCGATATGGTCGTGGAGAAATCGAGCGTATCCGATGTACCCAGCGATTTCTGTGAGCACTGATCCTCCGCAGCCGTCTCCACTTGCCCGCCAACTGTCCCGCTGTTGGTGCCGCCCTCATCCATGGTGTGTATACGTATGTGCTGCTGCAGAATGATGCCATTGGAGAACTTCTGATGGCAGACGGGACACTTGAACTGGCTACGCATGGGCGGCTTGATCTTGTGTATGCTCATGTGCGCCTTCAGGTTACCCTTGGTGGCAAATGCGCGTCCGCAGATCTTGCAGCGAAACGGCCGCTCGCCCGTATGGGTGCGTATGTGCATCTGCAGTGAGCTGCGACACGACATCACCTTCTGACAGAAGATGCACTGATTGGGATCACTCAGCTTGTTCTCAATGTTGTCGACCAATTGCTGCAGCTTTGAGGTCTCCGATGTCTTGTCGATCTCGATCAGATCCTCCCACGACTTGTCGATAATGCGCTCCATTTGCTGTGTGTAATCCTCGCGACGCACCAGCTTGACCAGCTGCTCCGCCGGTGGCGGCTCGATACGCTCCTCTTGTGGACTCGATTGCCGCTTGCGCACGCTCCCGTTGCGCCGTTGCGGCGTCGCGGGCGCTGCCCTGTGCTTATCCAGCTTATCTGGCAGCTCGAGAATAACAGGCAGCGTTGCCACTGGCGATGCTGGCGGTGATTTCTTGCTTAGATCCTCCGCAGCAGTCGGAATTAGAGTAGGCGCAGGCACAGGCGCAGTCTGCGTTTCCAGCATCTCCGCAGGCGGTGGCGGAGGCGGAGGTGGCGGCGGTGGCGGTGGCGGCGGCGGCTGCGCTGCTGGTACTGATGCCGGTGCCGGTGCCGGTGCTGCCGGCGGTGCAAACGGCGCCAGACGTATGGGCAGCTGCTCCGACTGGCCCGCCACGCCGCCATTGATAGCGGGCGGCAGCAGGATGGGCGGAAAGATTTGCGTGTGCCGCTGATAGTGCACCTTGAGATTGCCCTTGGTGGTGAACTTGCTGCCGCAGACGTTGCAGTGGAAGGGTCGCTCGCCGGTGTGGGATCGCAGATGGATCTGCAGCGCTGAGTAGCTGCCAAAGATTTTGCCGCAGTATTTGCAGCGATGCTTGAAGATTTCGCCGCGACTCTGCGCCTCCTTGGCGGCATATTCGGAGTACTCCTCCTGCATTTGGGCGGCGTGCAGGCTCTGCGAGGCGGAGTCGAGCACCTCCTCGGTGCGTCGCTGCAGCATTTCCAGGCAGTTGGGCTCGTTCGGTGCCGGCGGTGGATCATGGTTGGTTATGATGCTCGACGCCAGGCTGGAGCTAATGTCGCACAGCAGCGAGGCGGGTTGATAGTCCTGCTCCAGTTCCGGTTCCGGTTCCGGCTCTGGTTCCAGCTCTGGTTCTGTTTCTGTTCTGTATCGACGCTTATTGCACTGCTGCTCCTCTGCCTGCTCCTCCTCCTCTTCCTCCTGCTCCATTGCTTCCGCTTGCTCCTCCTCCCGCTCCTCCTCCTCCTCCTTGGGATCAGTCTTTGAACTCTCCTCGCGCAATCCGTTTACACGCTTGGCAGGATGCTTCTCTTCCTGCTCCTGCTCCTCCTCGCGCTCCACCTCCTCCTCCTCCAGCTCCCGCTCTCGCTGCCGCTGCCGCTGCCTGCCTCGCTCCTCCTCCTCCTCCTGCCGCCCCTGACGACTGAGCGCTGCCACCACGCCCCCCGCCCGCTTCAATTGACTCTGTAGATGCTGTATGAGCTGCAGCTGCATCAGATGCTGCCGCTGCACATTGAAGATCGTCGACTGCACCATGGCCAGTTCACTGGCATCCGCTGTCCCGGCCAGCGCGGTGGCCGCAAACTGGGCCACCGCCACTTTGGTATGTTGTAAAGCTTCCAGTGCCACGTGCCCACTCGTTGGCAAGCGGTTCCCACTGCATCCTCCGCTCCTGCCACTGCCACTGCCGCTTCCACTGCCCCCTACTGCAGACGAGATGATGGACAAGTCCAATGCTTCGTTACTATTCTCAGGCAACTCCTCTCCGTCCAATGTACTCTCCTCCTTCAGTCCCAGCGCCTCTGCCGTCTCCCGCTGCGTCTCGCGCAGCTCATCCGCTGCGCTGCCATTGTTATTGCTGTCCGCATTCAGTTCCTTGGCCAGCAGACTCTCTGCACCCGTGGCCGCTCCGGCTCCGGCTCCGGCTACGGCTGCGCTTCCTGCACTGGCACCCGACCCGCTGCGCTGCGTCCCTGTGCCCCGGTAGTTGATGCGATTACGGAATATCGAACACATTCTTTCAGCCCTGCAGCGGCCCAGGCCGAATAATCCGTCTCCGGCGGATTACTTCCTGTTCCGAGCTTGCGATATGAATCTGTATGTGGTTCTGACTGCGCCACGAATTGTATTTCTATAGGCAGAGAGAAGTGGAAAGCGAGAAAGAGCAGAGAAAGTCGGTTAATTAGCTTAAATTACACTTTAAATTTAATTTAAAAAAAAATGTATTATTCAAATTAATATTCCATTTCTTAATTCCAAGGTTTTTATTCACGCAAATTAGTAAATTTATTTAAATTTATTTAAAGCGAGAAAGAGCAGAAAAAGTTGGTTAATTAGCTCAAAATACATTTTAAATTTAATTAAAAAAATAATTGTATTAATCAAATTAATATGCCATTTCTTAATTCTACATTTTTTATTCATGGAAATTAATAATTTTAATTCAATTTTTTCAAATTTCAAATTTTGTTGATATATGCAAGGTTTCTTTTCTGAAAACATAAATTATTTTTTATATATGTTATTTCTTAATTGCAAATTTTTTATTCATGGAAATTAATAATTTTAATTCAATTTTTTCAAATTTCAAATTTTGTTGATGTATGCAAGGTTTCTTTTATGAAAACATAAATTATTTTTTATAATTATATATTTTTCTGGATTTACTGCTTAATTAAATTCTAACTACAGCCCACTTATTTATCATCATTATAAAATAGACAGCTTGTTTATTAATTTAAGCCATTAAAAACCTTTTGTAATTTTTTTTAATACATGGTCTAATTAAAAAAAGATAATTTAATTATAATAAAATTGCAAGTACAGTCAACTTACTTATTGCACATGCAATTAATTCATTTATTTAACCCGCTTAGCTATTCGATTACATAAGTATTTTAATGGCTTTCAATTTATTTATTTTTGTTTATGGTTTAATTATTAATTTGTTTATTTGAATATTTGACATTAATTTAATACGGATTGCATTTAATATCTTAAATTGCACATAAATAGTATTCAAATATTGGCGTTACGTTGGCATTTATAGATTTTAAAGATTGTAGTGAATATGCAAAGCAAACATATAAATTCTGAACTGGTCACAAATTAATTAAATTAGATAAAATAGAAAGGAATTAGTTAAATATACAAATCAATGAGAAAATTATTATTAACTGGGTTAAATGAATATTTTGTAGTGCTTTAATTTCAACCAACCGAGGTTTAATTCTCCCAGCACAAGTCCAGGCAACTACTACGCTAGTTTGAACGGAGATATACGGATACACTGACTTCGATCTTCGATAGTGCTACCTACTTCGACGCAGATGTCGACCACGCTGTGCCACGTAAGGAGGCTCCGAGACGGTCTGGGTTTATGATAAATTTTTGAATATATGAATAGCACGCGGGTATTGCGACCCAAAGGCGTTGAATAAATGAACAGATTGCATTTTATTAGGGGCGTATAACTTAATTTTGGCCTAGCCGACTCCGATTTTGGACTCCTTTCCGCGTCGGATTATTGAACTGGCCGAAGTAAAGATTCAGTCGTTCTCTCTCTCTCTCCCCCTCTCTCTCTCCCACTCAGTCTTTTGAGTTTGAGTTTTGCATGAGTCAAGCTTGGGTAATTTATTGATATATTACTTTGGAATCACTCAGCATAACTTTGTGCCCTGCTCCCATTTGATTTATTCCGGCTATAGCTAATTTACGGCTACCTCTCCTGTCTCTACCTCCGCCTACCCATTGCCTCTTGGATCGATAGGGACATCGAGCAGCCGAGAGATTGCGATATGAGTGTCGTAACATACGGAAATGCGAGTAGTGCAGAACAAGCACAGGGTGTTACTTATTACTCAGCTACTCATATAACTCAAAGATATGTTAATATATATACCAAAGATATATTGAAGCTATTGAGAACAATCAGTTGAAATCTAGGACTGCACAGAATTGAAACCTTCTTACTTGTCTTCAATGAGTCTCAAGTTTCCTTAACAGTGTGAGAATATATTTCGATAATTATCGACTATAAATTCTAGAAACTGTTTAATTTTTTAATCATACACAATTAAAGTAGCTACGTGCGTACCCGTTTCATTGAATTACATTACAACACAAAATTAAGTTGGGTTCTTCAAAAAAACTCTCTACTCTCGACTCTCTGTTGAATATTGTAGAGATTTCTAGTCTTCCTTGCAGCTTAAGGCGAATCTATTGCAATCTTTAGCTTCTATAATACTCTTAAATTCTGAATTATTAAATTTCTTTTTGTTGTTTTACTTGATTTTTTGATTTATTCTATAGCAAATGAAGCTAAATCAAATATAATATACAATATATATACTTATATACATACTTATTCGAAAATAAAGAAACACATTCACCTTAAATGAACAATTTCGTTTATCTAATTTCCAACCTGAATATGCAGCGTTCTCTTAAAGTCTCTGTTCCTCATCCGCTCCGCCTCTTGGCTGCCCCTAACTAATCGATGCCCTATAGAGGAGGCAGCAAAGTAGCGGCTACTCCGAGTACTCTGAGTACATAAATTTTGGCATTTGGCAACGAATCGATTTCAACATATAATTCCATTGAATTTGTGAGTTACATTTAACACGCACTCTCGGATTCGTAATCTCACATGAAATTGGTCTGAATATTTCACAATAATCGATGTGAGCGTGTGTTGGATGCGGGGTGTGTGTGGGGCGGGGATGTGTGCGGGATACGGGGGCAGAAGCAGAAGCATTCGCATTACGAGCGATTGCTTTATGATTATTTCCCGGCAATTAAGTGAATTTATTGGCAAAGGTAAACACAAGTCCCGAAGCATACAGCTCCCTATCTTCCTCCACCTCTCTCCCGCTCTCTCTCTCTCTCTCTCTCTCTCTCGCTCCATCTCTATATATAGTATAGTATATCTGTATCGATTGCTGGCGCAGAGGAACTCATCGAGGCACACACATCGTATAGTATTTCTATCAATGGGCTCATCCGAAATCAATTTGTTTAATGCAGCAGCCGACGCGCCTGGGATTCCGATGCCGATTGGGATTCGGACAGTGGACTGTGGATTGTGGACAGTGGAGAGTGAAGGGTGGAGGGTGGACTGCGGACTCTTCGAAGGTGCCATTTGAGGGAAGAAAGAGAAGGAGCGGGTCGGGTCTGTGACTGGCTTGGGAAAGTGTTGACCGAGGAAAAGAGAAGTCAAGTCAAGTCAAGTCAAGTCAAGTCGCTAGCCGCAACTTATTCCACTTGAGCTGATTTCTTGAGCGATTTACGCACAGCCAAAAACATAAAACTTCCGCAATTGCCCGCCCTCCTTTCCCCCCGTTGGCAACGAAGCGAAGTTTTGAGGCATTTCCATCCAAGTTTCCTCCCCCATCATCGCAGTTGGGGGGAAATCGGGCGCACACAAGGCCGCTTCCTGTCAGCAGGTGGTCCGCGGCTCGTGCTCGCCCCAACTTGAAAGAGGAACTCTAAATCTTCTTGGTTCGTATTACAGTTGTGGTATAAATATTGTATCTGCTAGATACGCAGCCCACAGCCCACAGTTAGCTGAATAGATAGATGGAGCGAGCAGCAGATACAGATACAACAACAAGGCGTCAATCATTCAATCGCTCATTTGTTTTATTTGCCGCCTCATCCGCTGCGGATGCGTATCAAAATTCAATGCAATTTTACAGATTGATTGATGGCACACCACACACACACACACACACATGCGCCATACACCCATACACCCATACACCCGCTAGTCATCCATAAATACTGATGTACTCGCTCGATTCCGCGTTGAAATTGGGCTGCATGAAGGCGCAAATTGGCAACGTGACGTTGAATAAACAAACGACTGAGTGAGATATTGATTAAGTTTTCTTGTTCCCATCTCTGAGTCTCTGAGTGACATAGGACAACAGGGAGCAAGCCGAAGACTTCACACAATTCGAACTTGAATTCAATCGGCTGCATTTCACTAAGATTAGCCTTATAAAAGTGTTGCAACTAAATAATAAATTGATGCAATATTCTAGTTCAATTGCTCTACTATCTAGGGTAAAATTCGAAGAAAAGTAGAGCTGGAAGTAATAAAGATTTATTTATTTTGTTTAAAGTTTTATGGTACATGAGCTTCTCTTTCAATAATAAATGGAAATAAAATTCTGGTCTTATACACATTGCCTATATGGTCACCCTGAACCAGACTGATGTATCAATATAATGCAAAGAAGCTCTTGCAATCGATAATTTATGCTCTTTCTAAAACCAACAGATTTTTTAAAAGTACAGTTGCACTGTATTCCAAAGTTTCCACAGGAACCATCGAAGATAAACCCCAGGAATGTCGTAGTTAACCCAACATTGCTTGTTTCCCATATCAATTAATATAAATATTCTCAAACGAAATGAACCTAGCTCGAGTTAAGAGGAGTAATTTGTGTTTAACTGTGACAAAGGCGACCCCTAATACAATTTGAACTTATGGAGATTACTTCGATAAGCTTTCAGCTACCTTACTACATATACACACGCATCTATATGCATAAGTGTAGTATATAAATTCCACCCTATAATGAGAGTTGTTCGCGCCAAAATTTATGAGCTTCGTTGCGAAAAGAAAAAAAATATATATACATATATAACGATATGGGATGGACTGGGGAAGTGCAGAATGAGAGAGAGAGAGCGAGAGAGAGTCGTGGTTAAAATCACTTGCCGAGTATTTAAAACGGAGCGAGACAGGGAGAGAGGAAGAGAGAGAGAGAGGGAGATGTCTGCGCCAATGAAGACTCAAAGTGGAATTGAAACTGCAACTGGGCATGGGAAATGGAGCTGAGGAAACGAAGAAAATACAAAACGAGAGTAGGTTGTTGGAGAAGTAGGAGGAGGGGAGGGAGGCGGGTTGTAGTAAACGAGTCGAACAAAATGTCTGCAAAATTTATTAAGCTGAAAAAAAATTTTATGAGTTGAATTCGTATAATTTTCATATAATTTTTGAGAAAGAAATAAACGAAATGGAACGAACGACTGGCAGGGGCGACGGACGGCAGGGGCAGGTTGCAGGAGGCCAGACATAGCCGGAAAGGGCATGACGCGTGCAGTGGGTTGAATGGGGAGGGCGGGGGGACTCTGGGACGGGGGGCTGGTCAACCAGTTGAGCAGCAGACGCCGCGGGTGGTGATGTGCGATGAGCGAAGGCAGGACGGGCCGGAGCAGGGCCAGCAAGCGCCACACACAACGTGCCAGTGTGTGTGTGTGTGTTTGTGAGAAATGCAAATGTCTGCGTATCAGACAAAGTGGAAGGAGTCGACCGAGCGGAGGCACAAGTCGGAGGCGAGGCAGAAGCCTACAGGCAAGGCGAGGCTAGGCGAGACGAGGCAGTGAGCCAAAGGCGGACAGGGACCAATGCCAAGTGGCCAAAGCGAGGTCACAAGGGGGGAACTGGACACTGCGCACACACACAAACACACACACTCTATTCCTCTCTCTCTCTCTCTCTCTCTCTCTCCCAGTGCGCTGTCGATGAATTTGTATTGTTTTGCATTTGCTTTTGGGGCGCTACTTTGTTTTAGCCTCCGCTTTCGTTTTTATGCTGCCTTCTTCTTCCACGCTTCTCTCATTTTTTTCCCCTGCTTAGGGCCAGTTTTAGCAGGGGCGTAGCAGGAAGGGTGGAGAGGGGTTTGCTAAGCTGCCATTGCAAACAATTAAAATCATAAGAGACGCACATAAATTATTCATGCCTTAATCTAAAGTGGACAATCTATGCAAAGTACTCACACACACACACACACACACACACACACATGTCTGTACTCTGTACCACCGCTAGCCCTGCTTTGTACCCATTTTTGCATTTTGTTAGCTGACTTTTACTTTAATTACTCATAAAATAAACAAATTACTTTGGTTCTACACTATTTAATCCACCTTCGTTGGTTTCAGCTGCATAAAGACATAAGAACCCTCATACATATAAGATATATTTACGAATTAGTACATGTATCAAGCTGAAATCATTATAATTTCTCAAGATATCGAAAAAAATTGAGCTTAATTTGAAATTGTTATCCATATGAATAAACTTTATATATTCGCTTTCTAATTGTTTTAAATTTTATACTGTTTTATAGGACATAAAATATGTGCAGTACATTTATTTCGCAAAAAAATCAATAACTACATACTATAGAGCAAATTGAGTATTAATATTGAAGCATTTGCTTAAACCTCAAGTAAAAAGTCTTTTATCTCAATATCTCAAGGAGTATAATATCTAACATTATGAAATTTGGTCGGCAATTTTAAAATATAGAAACAAATGTGTCGGCATTGTTAGTATAATTCGATATTGTATATGTTTATTATATGATTACAATTCCGATATTCCGATAATATTTATTAACTGATTATTACATATGTATACACTAAAAATGTGTGATATAGTTAGACATTATTAATAATTAAATTTGACAAATACGATATATATAATACAGTTGTAGTACCCAATTTAATCTTCAGGTTTTCAACGGAAAATGTTCAATAAGCTATGCCAAATTTATATTAAAATACTTAATTCGTTTTAAAGGCCTACACTACATGTAATATTGTATACAAATAATTACCAAGAACATTTCAACAGTTTCAGCATCGGATTTGATTTTGATTTTGCTCAATAAATATGCGGAATATACCATTAAAATTGCAATTTAGTGCGGTTTCAAAATGTATTTATTAAATGCGCCGGCCACAGAGCTGAAAGACCGAAAATCATCATCATCGACACATTGTCGAAATAGTCTAATAAACACAGATGCAGATACGTACAAATGGATATAGATACCGATGGATGGTGGTGTGTATCCAATAGATTCGCACTGTTGTGGCCGCATTTTACAATAAAACAATCTTTTTGGCAAATATTCGGCTGGGGAAGGGTAAAGCAAAAAAACAAAGAAGATTATAACAAAAATAAAATGATGGAAAGCAGAGCAAAACAAAAAGCTGCGAAAAATCCGAAATTGGCTGACACAATGTGATTGTATCTGTGTCTCTAAATGTATCTATGGCTGCAGATGTATCTGTAGCTGTCAGGCAGACAGTTTCGCGAGCGTCGCGCACATTTCTGTCATAACAAAAAAAAATATTTCAAACTAACGCCTCCCCGCACTATCACATTGTCTACGCCCCTGCTGCGGTTGCTGTTGTGTTGAGTTTATTAAAATGAAAATAAATATATAATAAAAATGGGCAGTTGGCGGGGGAAGCAACGGGGGGAGGGGTTGAGAAAAATGAAAAAGAGACTGGCGCATGAAGAATTTCGAATTTTATAAATGACGAAATGAAAAAAGAGGACAAAAAAGAAATATCTAAATGAATTTATTGTCGACAGCGAGTGCTGATGATCGTCACAGATCACAATGATGATGATGATCATGATGAAGCTGGGATACACACGCACACAGTCACACGTTCAGATACAAGATAGAAGATACATTTGCTTGGTTTAAATGAAATCGCGCGACTCATAAATTAATTAAGGCAATAAATGCATTAGGCAGGCAGTAGCTGGCAAAGGGGAAGCGACATGGGAGACGGTGGGTGGCAATGCTGAAGGGGAAAGGGAAATGGTGAGTGCCAAGAGTAGGGGTTGGGGCAGGTCGTGGGGCTATTGTAGGCTAATCCGTCCGTGCTGTAATGTTTTTTTTGTAGTCTTTGCCTTTGCTGACGTTTCGACTGTGTCTATGTATCTGCCAGATACAAGATACTCACGTAGCTGACACCTGTCATCTTTTCGTTTAACCTACGCCCCACTCACACACACACTTGCACAAGCTGGCTGCATTGTTGCTGTGCTAATTTTGGATTACTGAATTTGACTCTTGTTGTTGCTGCTGTTGTTATTGTTGTTGTTGCATTTGTTGCACTGATGTCGTCTCGTGCCCATGTCAAGACCTCTGTAATCCACTCCCCATCCACAACCCGAAGCACACCCTCGCCCCCTTCCCCACTATCCAGTGCCTTCTGCTGTTGTATTAATGTTAACATTGACATACGCACGACATGCAACTTTATGTTGCAGTTGCAGTTGTTGCATGTCCACGCCAATAGTGTCAAAGTTGAATAAGCGACACAGCAACAACAACAACTGAGCCTGCGAAACGCATCAATTTGAAGCACAACAAACATCGATCAAAAGCTGATTGCTACAGGATACAAGCAAGTACCGTGGGGCGGGCAACTGATTTCATCCTTGAACCGAAAATCTTGTTGATTTTCAAGTAAATGCTAATTGTCTCTTTAAACTGTGCACTAAACCCAACTGAATATTTACATATTCATATAACATTGAATTTTCGTACATTATCACACATTCTTTAATATTGTATTACATTTTTATTATAATTACTAGAAAATACAAATAAAACCTGCAAGTAATGCAAACATAAACGTACTTTAACTGACTTGTGGTAATAGTATTTGTAAATTTAATAATAATATAAGTGTAATAAAAAGTGTTGAAGTTTTTTAGTTTTTTTTTTTTCTATTTAGTTTTTGTTTTATATGAAAATCTTATCATTATTAAAGTTGTTAAAGAGAGAATAACTCTCTAAAGAAAGATTTTTCAGTACGATGAACATTCTATAGAGTACACACTCTTTAAAAAGCTTTAGTCGCATTTCACCAACAGTTATTACAAGCATAAGTTTAATAAAATAAGGTATCTGTTTTCTTTTGGATAAAAGAGAAATTTGAGAATTACAAAATATATACATTTGAGTTACCTTTTTGGAGAAAATCAAATTTAAGTTTTTGTTTACATTTTAAAGGGATTTTCAATAGAAAATAACATCCCATAACTGATACAGTATATATGATATATTACAGTATATATGTATATTTTGTAATATTGATATGGCACTATCTCATTATTTTATAACTAACAACTTTTAATATCGATGTGAAATTTGAGAATCACTATAAAATATTAGAATAAATTTAAAATTAAACAATGTAAACTCACTTTGTTGGTCAACGGTAATTGCACTTCTCTATCTCTCTTTCTCTGTCTCTGTCTCACTCTCTCTTCCGTTTACTCCAGTTTTAACCGCCTATCCGCTTTGGCTGCACATTTCGCAATCACGTTTTCATTTCGCATTTCTTGAGTTGCCGATGCCGTCGGCATTTATTGTATTCTTTGAGTACAGCAACACACAGCTTGGTATCCTGTGCAGGACACATTTGCCTTGCGGTTAACAGTTACGAATATTAGCAGTTTTCCCACTGTGCTCTCTCCTCACTTCACTTCACACGCGTCGCGAGTCTCGTTGCACAGCAAGTCGCCAGTCGCGCGTTATGCATATTTTAATAATTTCCTTTTATTTATTTTGTTTGTTTTTTTCATTTTTCGATTAGTTTCTGCTGTTGCCGTTCCACTGTTCGCCGCTTGCTCTCGGCTTGGCTCTCGGAGAGCCTGTCGCTGCGTAGGCCATTTGCATTTAAGCTTTGTTGTTTTTGTTTTTATGATTAATTAAACACGCGCGCGCGAGACCACAATAACTTGCACGTCTCTCTTGCCTGCTCCCTCTTGCCCAGCGTTTGCCCGCCCGCCCACACGTTTTGCTCCGCGTGCTGCTCTCACACCCGCACGCATACACGCACTCGCATACAAATCATACAAATCACACACACATACGCACACGCACACGCACGCACTTGTCGCTGGAGCGGGAGCAAAAAAATGAGTAACGTGCGTGAGCGGCGATGGCGAAGGCGATGGCTGCTGCTGCTGTTGCTGCTGCTGCTGCTGCGACGACGGCGACGCCAGCGGCGACGATGTTAATAAAAACCGTTAGCTGCACACAGCGACTGCTGTCAAAATTGTTGTTGTTTATTTTAATTTTGGCAATAATAATCGCTCGTCGCTGTTGTTGTTGCTGTTGTTGGTTTTAATGTGAATGGCAAATTAGCTGTAAACTGGCAACGGGCAAACTGGCAACTGGCAACTGGCAACTGCTGCTGCTGCTGCTGCTGCGGCCGCTGCCTGGCTGAACTGACGCAGCCGCTCGCTGAAACTGGCGCTGCCGCTGGGGCCTATCGCAGTCGCCGCTTAGATATCGTATCGTATTGTATCGTATCGGTATACGGTATACGGTATACGGTATACGGTATACAGTATACGGTGTCGCCGTCCGTGTCCGTGTCGCTACGTTCTGCCGTTCGCCGTTGGCCGTGGCGTTGGCCGTGACTGGAGCCGAAGCAGAGAATGAAGAGCAGCATGTCCTTTATGGAGTTAACGAGCAGCAGCAGCGACGACGCAGCAGCAGCAGCAGCAGCAGCAGCGACGACGCAGCAGCAGCGAATCGAAGCAAAGTGTCGCCTATCGTTCGTTTTTGCGGAAGGGGGTGTGGTGGCGGCAGTGCAAAAGCTTCAGTTTTACACTCAGAGAGAGTGAGCGCAGAAGAGCGCCAGCATTTTCGTAAGTCAACAACAGACAGGGGAATGGCGTGTATAAGACTGTTAACGCGCTGTTAATGTTAAGCGAGCGCTGTACGGCGAGCAGTGCACTAGCTGTGCTCCTCTAACGCATGCACGGCAAGCATTGCGCGTGTGTTTGTGTGCCATAAATCAAAATGAGCGGAGTGTCTGTGCGTGTGTGTGTACTGCGCTCCGTCTTTCTCTCTTTCTCTCTCACGCCCCCTCTTTTACTCGGTAAATCGATAGCGTGATATCCCACAGAACAACAACAGCAGCGGCTGCAGTTGACGCGAGGCCAGCGTCAGCTTCGGGCGCAGCGCAGCGCAGCGCGTTGTCGTGCCGTCGCTGTCGCTGTCGCAGTCGCCGTCGCCAGCGACCCACAACAAACACATACATGAAACGCAATGTAGAAGCAAATTATGACAGCTTTAGTCGGAGCATGTGTGTGTGTGCGAGAGTGAGCGGGTTTCTTTATTTATCCATATTTCCCTTCTTCCCAGGCAACTGCTTTACCATTTATCCTTTGGCAGCGAAATGCCGTCGGCAAAAATCACTTGAAGCTGATTCCAGGCGCGGATTCCGTTTGTCTGAGTTGCGGCAGCTCTTGTTGTCCAACCTGAGTCGCTCTCTCTCTCTCACACACATGGTATATGTACATATATAATATAATAAAGACTATCCGCAAAGATTTGTCTAATTCTGATTACGCAATCTCTGCAAACCTTGAACATATCCCAAGAACACTTCTCCACGCTTCACTTCTCCAAAAGGTTCACGCAAACTATATCACAATGCAGGATCGGGCTTCTATCGATAGGTGCAGCTATGAATCTAGATACACTTACCACACTTACCCAGAGAGTGTCTTCCAACAGCGGCTAAAACTGAAAACCTTTAGAAAGTAGAGAATATATATGAATTTGTGTATAACAGTTCAACAGTCTCAGCGAGTAAGTGAAATATCTCATTTATTAGCAAACTGAATCCGTAAACTCATTCGAATTATTATTTATTATTTATTGTTCGGGATTTACAATCTTTTTCATTACGTTTACGTTTCAATTGCCACGGGGACGAATCAGCATCTTAATTGTTTTGAGGGAGTACCACCGAATCCACCAATTAGAATCGGGCTGATTAATCTCTTGCTGATAGTATTTCCCATTTAGGTTGCTAAATAAAAACAAATCAGACTCAGTCAATTTGAAATACACTTATTACAATCATCGATTACTTACCATGCGGCACAACCCTGGAACCACCAGCCAGAATGTGTAACTTGGGCGCAATTGTCATCTTTCCATTCATCGTTGTCACTGTCGAAAGTTGAGAATTGTTGATGTTCGCTACTTCTCATTCTGTCCCAGTCTGCATTCCCAGAGTATTTTCCCAGACTGAGCAACCTGTACTTATCATCTTTTTCTGCAATCCTGAAGTTGTCGTAACTAGCATAGAAGCTTTTCATTTTCAAATCCCTTTCAACTTCCCCCCCATCAAATGCCTCCATATGTATATAGAGCTCGTGGGGAGTATCCCTGGTAAGACGATGGATCTTCTCCAGGCCCAAGAAGAAGTCGCCTGTAAAGTTACCGAAACCTTTCTTATAAGCTTCCCAGTTCCTGTAGAAATCCTCTTCTCCATTTATCCGTTGTTGAATTACGATCCATCCTGGACCAGCAATATCACTATTACACAGTGCAGGAAAGGGATCTAAGTTGGGTAATATGACATTGTGGATGCCGTTAGACTCTCCGTTAGTGGTGCAATAAGTTGCTAACTTTGCATACTGTTTTATTTGTTCTTCTAACTTGGATACTTCCTGATCCTTCTCTTGAATTATTTCTTTCTGTTTCAGATTTTCCTTCTTAAGGGCAAAAACAGTATCTTGAAGGCGTTTTATTTGGGTATCTTTAATTGAGGCGGAAGCTTGTAATGTATTTATTCTATTATCGGCTTCAACATGCTCTCCGCACGGCTTGTCCACTTCCGTGGCAGCTATTATCTGATTGTAGAACTAGAGAGGACGACAATGGAGATGAAGAGACGATTAAAATGTGTATCCCATATGTGACTTAACCTTTTGAACATTTAATTTGAGTTCGGAAAGATCCGCGCAATCCTCTTCGGGTTTTAATTTATTTTAGAATAGAGTTCTCCGATATTAATGAAATGAATATATTATGTATGGCTTCCAGTATATTTAAATTTGATACAGATATGATGGGACAACAATGCAAGCTTGTTTGTTCCTACGTCAGCTAAGTTATGATTAATTGTTCAATTTAAATACTATATACTCGATCGAAAGAGAACATTGAAAACAGAGTGTATAATCACTAAATGGAACTGACATGGATTAGACTCAGCGTTATCAGCGGGGTTGAGCTGACAAATGTCTCCGTATTTCGTCTCAGCTTTTTGCTTCGCATTGTTAATAGAATTAATGTTATGCAATATGTGAAGAGGTCAATCGGAAAAGATTCCAAAGCATTCAACTTATATGCAAAATGTGTATTTACAAAATTAAATAATATGGCTTATGACTTGAATTATGGTTGCTTTAAGTGATACCCTTCCATCAGGGTATATTAATTTTATGGAAATGCATGCAACAGGCAAATTGAGTCGTGGCAGAGCTCATAAATTATATTATTCTTGATCATGATCACTCGCCAAGTCGATTGGATCATGATTTGCTGTCTGTCTGGCAATTTCACACAATATTCCGCAAATATTTCAATATATTAATATATTATATATTAATATGCTAAGTGTGCATCTTAAATATATATACACATGTGCTTAGATTCGTCAATATAGATTTAGAACATTCGGAAACCCGGCTTGGTACAGTAGGTCGAGTTCCGACGAATCAAACTTCGAGTCTCGTTTTGAAATTTTCCACACGTAAAAATGTATATAGTATACGATACTTCTGCACTTTTGCATTCGTTCATCACAGCTTTGATATGAGAGACGTTTAGTCAGTCCTTACCTTATTAACTTCCGATGAAGTAACAGCAGATACTGTAGAAGAACTTGCGCTAAGGACGAGAATCGACAGGAGCAGGAAGGGAATATTCATAATGAGCACTTTTGTATATATATTTAACTCGGACTGAAACTGAACCGCACTGGCACTGATCAAAATTAGACTAAATTCGTATGTTTATGGAAATGTGTTTGTGAAAGTCAAATTCGATGCTGTCTCCTCCAAATCTCCTTCAAAAGAGCAGCATCATTGATAACAGCGAAATTGAGGAGAGCAGCCAGCATTGATACACAACAAAGTCGATGCTTTGGGCTATCAGCGATCGCTTTTGAGCATAGCAACCGATTCTTACTTATTGTATATTTTGATTTTTATGTGTGATTTTTACTTACTCGATTTAGAGTACCAGAAACTTGAAATTAAAATAATGTTAAAGTATTTCTATAACTAAAGGTTTTTAAGTTTGTTGAAAGACATTGTCTTCTGCATAACTAGCATAGCAACTATCGGTGAAGCTTGAATCGCCTTACTTTCTCGGGTGTACTCCAATCATACTCTTCAATAATGTATACTATATAGCTTGCATTTAAGTCTACTTAAAATACTGAAATTGAACAAAAGAAAACCTCAGTTTGATTTGGCTCCCACACTCGCATGACAAGGTTGGGAATTGATTAACATTGTATAAAGTCGGGATATAAATCACGAGAGAGAGATAGAGAGAGAGAGAGAGAGAAACAAATCAAAAAAGCATTCGATGTAAAAGAAATGGGTTCGTTTTTCGGGTTCTTTTCGATTCAATCTCAACAAAATAAACGGATAATTATGCCCGACGCGAGTCTGAAGTACTTAATTTTTATGATATTCGAACTCTGTTTTTATACCCGCTACTCGAAGAGTATAAGGGTATTATAATTTTTTCCCCCCAAAAAATTTTTTTTAAAAAAAGGAGGAAAACACCCCCCCCCCCCCAAAAAAAAATTTTTTATTAAAAAAAAAAAAAAAAAACAAAAAAAAAAACTCTCCTTCTCCCTCCCCCCCCTTCCCCCCTTCCCCCCTTTCCTTCTTCCTTTTTTTCTTTAAACCCCTTTTTTTTTATTTTTAAAAAAATAAAAATTAATTTTTTTAAAAAAAATATTTATTTATTTTTTTAAATAAATTTTTTTTTTTTTTTTTTTTATTTTTTTTTTTTCCCCAACATAAAGCGCAATAGCCACCAATTTATCCGAAAATCAAACAATTGTTTATTTACTTTTGAAACTATTTGGACGTGATATTACTCGGCTCAGAGAACCGTGCGATATCCGCCCGAAACGCCTCCGCATTCGGGTGTATTTTGGTTTTTTTTTTTTTTTTTTTTATTGCACGCGTAGTTTACGATCTTTGTCATTTAAATGAATAAGTTTTATTAGATTCGAGCATTAGTTGAAAGTATTCCTAATGACTTGACCTCGGCTCATTGCTCGTTTCGGATCGAAATGGATGGCATTTCCAGTATTTAGTACTCAAGTGCGTGACTCAGTGGGTACACTTGAGGAATGAGCGGGACAGGGGGCGGGTGAAGCGAGTGAGAGAGTGGCGCGGGAGAGGCTTAGTATAGATTATTGTATTAATTCAATTCTTCCAAACCATGCTTTCGTGTAATAACTTAAAAAGTTTGCTTGACATGATCTTGCGGCTTTATTTATATTTTCTTTATTTTGATCAATCAAAATCGAAAATTCAACTTAATGTGCGAAATGATTGTATGATACCCTATGAAATCTGCTAGAAAAGATTATCAAGATCTTCTTTTCTCGATTTTGTATCTAAATAAAAATGAATTTGTGTTAATATATTCATATGCAGTTTATATATATAATCTCGAGTCAAGATTCCGGCCTTAACAAAAATAAATATATATATATCTACCCTAAACCAACACACGTTTCGGAACTCACGCCCGATTTGTTGGCTATACTTCGGATTCTTGAACTCTTTTTTTTGTCATTTGGATCGGGGAACATTTGTCGCAGTTAACAACAAAATGTGCGTAATAATTTATTCCGACTCTAATTATGTTTTGTTTCGGGTCGCTCGTTTCGGTTTCGGTTTCGTTTTCGGTTTCGGCTTCGACTTTGATTTCGATATTGATTTGGTCGGAGTTGGGGGGAACGGGAAAAAGAAGTAGGTTTTTCATTTTATGAATGTTGAGACAAATCGGCGTCATCAAATCATTTTGAGAACGAGTTTCCAAAACCGATTTGCATATGAAAATTTCACATGTTGCTGTCTCGCTCGCACAGTCATTTGGGGACACTGCGTTAGTTTCGTTGTGATGCTCTGCACGATGATATACGACATGTTGTCTGGGAAATTTCGATGGGCTCAGACAAGCTGGCTACCTAGACCGTAGCCGCTCTCGCTCTACCGTTCATTCGTCGCCCTCGATCTCTCTCTCATCTCTCTCGCTCTCTCTCAAAATGATTTGGACAGGCAGAAAATAAGAGAGCGCGCAGCGAGAGAGTACTGAGTGGCGGGTAGAGCGAGATAGGGTTAGTTATGATTAGTTGATTCTTAGGAGGGAATGCATCGGTGTTTGTTTTGTTTTTTTTTTTATTTTTTATTTTACAAACAGGGTGGCACTTTCCCATTGTTGTCGTTTGTTGCTGTTTGCTATCATTTCATTTTTGTTTTTACTCAACTCGAAACCATTTTGAATTTGCTTCAATATCTTTCTAGTCCCAACTGTTGTTTTTGTTGTTGTCCTCTCTAGTAATTCACGCGCTCTTCAAGCGTGCAGCTGTTCCGTAGCTTACATGGGCGCGACGGTAGGGGGCTGCTGAATAATATAATATAATAATACGAATAAAATAGAATAAGTAGAATTAATTTTTATTTATTTGCTGAGATATGGAAGGTAACCCATGGTGACTGTACAGTGGGTTTTTGGCCACACTCTGCCTCCCACACACACATTTGTAATTCCCACAACATTTACATACATACGACTCCATGAACGAAAGAAGTTATTCTCGTATGTCAACATCAGGGTGTATCATATTTGTTTGTTTCTGTAACCTAATTGTGCACACCTTTGTCTGTTTTCCAGTTTTGTAGCTAATATTTATATAATATATATAAATGTACTTGAAATTTCTTGGCCTTGTTTATATTTATATGCGAATAAATAAATCGAAATAATCGAAATATAATTGAAAAAACCTTTCGAATTCGTTTTGCTGCAACTGGGAAACTTCTACGGTTTGTATTTCTTTTAAAGTGTTGTGTTTATTTTGCGTGTGCGGGAAAATACATTTTACAATTTTCGAACTGAATTTAAGAGTTGACCTTGTGCCAGGCAGAAGAAGGTGCGAGTGAGAGGCAGAGCGAACCCAAAGTTGGGGTCATTTGCTTTGCTCGGTTTTGCGTTTAATCGATTTCTTTGTGAACTCGCAACCAATGTCAACAAACAGCCTGTAGACACACAGATACATACATGCACACATACACATAACGTAGCCAGCCAGAGTGAGCTGCAGATACAGTTACACAGTTAAAGATACAGATACATTTGCAGAGCGAGCGCAGGCAAATTTCAAGCCGCACGAATTTGCTTTTTTTTAAGCTCGCAGCGAGAAAACATTTACACACTTAAACGAAGCAAAAGCGGACGAGAAAAGGAGAGAGGGAGTAGTGAGTAGGGGGGGGAAGGAGTATAGCTGAAAAAGCGGCAGGGAAAAACTAAGAAAACTTCCGAGCGCCAAGCGAAGGCGTAAGCCAAAGCGAAGCGAAGCGAAAGGATGCCGGGCAAGACCAATACCAGGACGACGATGTTGGCTTAAATTTGCTGGCTGTCGCTTAGGTAAATAAGCAACAGTTGCGCACACACACACACACACACACACACACACAGGCAGACATGTGTGCCCACACAGACAGACAGTAAGAGCGACAGATACTTTTGTATCTATGGAATACACTTGTGCGACACTTGTCCTTGGCCAAGTGGAGTTAGGGCAGCCGTATGTATCCATTTCCCTCTTTCTCTTCCTCTCTTCCAAGCACTCCCCTTCCCGTCGTCTCTCTGCCCCACCACACTACGCACACTTTCCATCGATTTGCCCATCTCGTATCCGTCTCTTCCTCTTGCCACCATTCATAACTCAAGTTTAGTGAGTGTAATTAACACGCCCCCACCGGTTCCCCATCAAATCAGGCGCCCCTAACCCCGCCTACTGCCCCTCCACGCACATATTTATGTGGCGTTGCATTTGTACGTCAAATGATAATGAATATCATAAAATTAAGCATGATCATAAATCCTGTACTCGTGCCACATCCAGATTCAGCCCATGCACCCAATCAACGATCCCCATTTGCGGGGTCTGTCGTCACAGATGTGCAGCTTGCAATCCGTCCAAGTCTCACTCTGGCACAGTAGTAATGTATATTAAAAATGCCCCATGCCGAGGATAGAGTGAAGCATCACTGTGTGACTTTGTGCATGAGTAACAAGTTTGCAGATCTTTTAACGGAATTTCAAAAAATCAAATCAAAATAAGTATTAAACATGTCTTTAAAAACTGCATTATTACTATTTATACTATAGTTACGAAGCTAGTAAGGATCTGCCTATAAATATCTTGTGAATTATATAATAAACTTTCCAGAAAACTTATTTATTATATATAATAAATAAATTACAAAAACCTTTAGTTCCTAGTTCGACGAATATCTATTAAAGCAACTTTATATATGTTTATTTGAAAACTATATAAGAATTTATAAGAATTTATCTACTTAAAGAAATTCGCAAATATCTTTGAATACTTAAAAGGCATATAAATATTTAAACAACTTTTCCGTTTATTTCTACAAGTTCCATACAGTTAAAAAATATCTTTTTAAATAACTTTTTAGCACTTTACTTCGAATACTCAACAAGCGTAATGCAAATGTATGTAGATCTATGTTTATGCATATGAATTTCGAGTTCTTAAGGAAATCTTTAACTATTTTCGAGTATAAGAAAGTATGTTCAATACTTTTTCAACAACAGAATTCAATCTGACCATGCTC
Organism: Zaprionus inermis; assembly: GCA_018151445.1. NCBI lineage: Eukaryota > Metazoa > Arthropoda > Insecta > Diptera > Drosophilidae > Zaprionus > Zaprionus inermis. The sequence goes on from JAECXD010001696.1 coordinate 4,743,106, forward strand.
TTTCGTCCTGTTTCCAATCTTCTATTATTTATCCATCTGTCGGTCTGTCTGTCTGTCTGTCCATATGCTTCAAATCTCAGAGATTTGAAGAACTGAAAGCGCCAAATTTGGTAGAAACTCTTGTATGCATTGTGGTTTCTCTCAGAGTTTATACACGCCCCGCTTGCCATGTTAATCTTCTAAGAAAATCGAGTTAAAAGCATAATCGAATTGCTAGAATATCAGCTTTTCATAAGTTGTTAAATATGTCTTATTCTCTTCTATTCTACAATTTAACTCTCCCTCTCTCTCTCTCTCTCTCTCTCCCCATCTATATTTCCATTTGTCTCTATTTGAGCTTGAAGCTTCGCTTGCCAAATGAAAATTGAATGTCAATTGTTGCATTTAAATGCTCCAAACATCTCGTATTCGCATTCGCATTCGCGAGCCAGTACGGTGTGGCGTGGTTCGGGTGGGTTAGGGCAGTAGTTGTAGTGTGCATCCCGAGTAATATGGGTTCCCGACCGAAAATCGATAGGGTCTCCCAGTGTAGACATGTCTGCGCCTGCTTCTCCCAGCTCTGGCGACATCAACAAGATGTATTAGTCGCCTTCATAATGCGAGCGACTTTCTACCTCCGACCAGAACCCGACCGGAACCACACCCCCATCCACAATGACTGCCATCCCACTGTGTCTGTGTCTGGGGACATTGTGGCCCGTTGTCCTGCCAGACATAGTATATATGTATTTGTATCTTACACTATGTATATATACAGCTGTCTCTGCATTCATTTGTGTGTTTCCTTCTCTTTTCGTCTACAGTTTGCACTTGCCTCGCTTAGCCTCAACCCACGTCCTTGTTCACGCCACGCCCCTCCCTCACGGTCTCCTGCGTCTTTGTGTGTCGCCGAGTAGTTCGACGCGTAGTTTTCACTTTTTGCAGAAAAGTCGCCGTTTCTGTGCCCATTTCCCATTCGAATTTCCACTGCGTATGTGGGCGAATCAAGGCTCTGTGTGTGTGAGTGTGTGTGTGTGTGAAAGTGTATCCACACCCAGTCAAAGTGAAAAATGTCTAAGCAAAACTGCGGGCTGCGCATGTTAATCAGGTCAGTGGCACGATAGTTGTGGCGCCACCTAGCGATGTTTCAAATTAATTGTATACCCTTCGTTCAATGCAAATGCTCGAAAAAGGATATGCTAACGTTGTGCAAATGTATGTAACAGGCATAAGAAGATGTTTTCATACTTTTTTGATAGGCCGAGTCGATTGAGTCCAGTTCGTCTCTGTGAAAGCCCAAATCTCAATTGTTATTAAGGCAAAATACACTTGTGCGTAATACCCTGATATGGTTAAAATTTCTCAAGATTAACCGGACTGTATCAAACTGAAGATCGCGTTCGACTTAAGCTTTTAGTTGTGGTTTTGCGTGATGATTTTGTTAGAAAAAAGCAAGAAAGCATAGTGCAATATTGATAGAGTGGCAGGGGAGGGGTGGTGTGTGAGAGAGAGAGGGGGGGAATGCGAGGGAGATAGATAGTGTTTGAGGCAGAAATGGAAGGGAGATAGCGTGTAACGTATTAATAGTGCGCTCTCGAGCGTTTTATTTGTTTAGCTCATGTGACACGGCTCACACACACACACACACACACGCATGCACACACACTCGCACACTTCCTTTTGTCATTTGTTATCTGACATGGCGAATATCCCTTTATGAATCTAATGCGAATTTCATATCCTGCTGCGCGATCGAGTGCTCCCTTCTCTCTCTCTCTCTCTCTCTCTCTCTCTCTCTCTCTCTTTCTGTGCCCGGGGCTATTTGTTGTTTTTGGGTTTCCTTTTTTCCTGCTGCCTGTCTGCCAGCTTTGTCGCGTTTATTGTTGTTTTGCCTGCGGCTAATTCACATTCGTCCAGCCCCTTTGCCTGTTCTCTGCTCCTGTTCCCTGCTCCTGTTCTGTTATATTTAATAAATATTTGACTGGTTTTGGGATCTGCCATGGTTGATTTTTCATTTGGGATTACCGAAAAAATTGTCACAACCCGTGACAGAAGTATTTCAGCTGCGAGTCGATGTATCTTTACAGCTACAAGTCTACAAAGTACACACTATACATATCTATATCATGACATTGTTGGCTCATTTCGATCAGACAAGCTGAAATAATAAGTTCTCTCTCTCCCTCTCTCTCTCCCTCTCTCTCTCTCTCTCTCTTGCACATAACTCACGCTTTTCGAAGCTCTCTTTCTGCTCGATTATTATTCGCTCACTTCAAATGATTTCTTCGACAATTTCGATTACGATTCAAAACACATTTACTATTCGCATCTATCTCGACCTTCATGCGTTTAAAAATTATACGTATTTTCCATATTTATTATTTGTTTAGTATCTTCAATTCGTATTCGATTTGATTCATAACTAAACCGAGTATACCACAAATTGAGTCTGTGTTTAATTGATAAATCAAAAAAACACCAGCTCGAAATATGAAGAGTAATTTCAATACTCGGCAGAGCCCATCATGATGTGTATAAGAGAGCAAGCGAATCATTTGATGAGCTTTAATTTTTTTACAATTTTAAAATATGATACGAATACAAGTGGGATATGTCTGCGGATGTGTATAGCCGAATATATACTTTTATGTCTGGCCATCTACTTGTTTTATAAATATTTGTGCGATCGTTTTGGACAATCTTCAAGTTCGGCAGATTGTGCTGGGAATGCTGAAGAGGTCGGTAATTCCAAAGCTATGTGGGTACAGTTAGTGTAGCAAGAGGAGTACATCCGTCTGTGGGCCTTCCTCCACCGCAACTTATCACCCCGTTCCGTTGATCGTCTCGGGGGCAATAATTATGCATTTATGCAAATTTTCAGCTTGCTTCTCGCATCATTTAGCATTTACGAAATTGTTTAATTCAATTATATAATTATATGCATATGTTATGGTAGCGTGCATGACACCCTCGCTCGCACACACACACACGCACACACCCACACACCAGTACATTAAAAAACGTTGCGCCTCCCCTTGCAAATTACGAGCGACAATAAACTTTGTCAACGTTAAGGTGTCTCGGGGGTTGTGTGTATGAGCGGAAGGGCGGGGGCAGGAGTAGGTTTATATGGTGTGTGTGTGGGGAATAGGTTTATGTGTGTGTGTGTGTGTGTGTAACAGGGGGAAGGTAGGTAACTCTTCCCAACCTACTCAGGTTCAAGCTAAGGTCTTAAGCCAGTCGAAGGAGTGTGCCCGTCTCAGCTAATTCATAAGCAGCGCGCTGTTCCGCTGTGTGTGTGCGAGAGGGTGTGCATAAGGGAGGGGTGTGTGTGTGTGTGTGTGTGTGTGTGTGTGTGTGTGTGTGTGTGTGTGTGTGTGTGTGTGTGTGTCATTGCCATTACAACACAAAATTCATTTGCGTAATGCGTGAGTTCAGCTCTCACTTCGAGCTCGCTTAGATTGGAGCGGGGGCTTCGCTGACGAAGAGTGTGGAGCGGGGAGAGGGAGGGGGGTTTGGGTTGGTTCTTAGGGTGGTAGATTTGACAAGCTCGTATACGAAAGTTGATGCTCGAGATTTGCGTGTTTTTTTTTTATATTTGCGTGCGTCTTTTTTAAAAGCCATAAGCGAAATTCAATTCCGCATGCAAATCCTTTTTTGGGACACCTTAAGGGATTTATCTCTCATTCCCACTCAACCCCGACTCCACGATCAAGCAGCCCCTACTACACGGTGCTTAGTTCTCAGCTCTCTCTCTCTCCCTCTCTCTTTCTCATCGGTATTTATGGGAAAATGTGCACAGAGTTGATGGGTCAATTCACACACCATTTGTCTGCCCACGCCTCTCCTTGCCGCCCTCTCTGCACTGCTTCTTCATTGAAATGCACTGCCAGCAGGCCAATAGGCCCCACACCGCGCACCCCCTCTCAATCCTAGCCCTTGCCTGTACCAGTTTTTTTTTTTTTTTTTTATTAGGTTTTCATTATAATTTGGATTTTGATTGAAATTAAAGCTGACGCTCGCGTCATGCATACCAAACCGATTTACAGAACGGGAAAATACGAAAGCGGCAAGAATCAGAAGCCAATGACAATGATTTTCCCGCACTTCTTAACGTATTTTTGATACCTATTTAATGTGCTCATTGAACCGAACCGAGAACGCTGCCTGCATGAAAAATATCATCGTTGTCGTCACAGAACCGAGTTGGAAATTTTTGAACAATTGCACAGACTGCCTAAGGAATACGCTATTGATAGAGATTCATTGAAATATTTAGTTGTATTTGAGTTATATTAAATTGAATTGGAAACACACATTGTTAAATTCGCGTTATCAAAACAGTTCAAAAACAAAATATAGAATTAAATTGTGATATTGCAAAATTGATCCATCTCATCTAGGCTACTTAGTATCTCGGTTTAGGAAACATAGAAAATTCTATTTGTATTCTTCAGAATTGAAATATGATCGAATTATATGTACATGCCATCGTATTTATTTATGAAAACCTTTTTGCACAGATCAGAGTTTTTTTTTTGCAAAATTTAAAGAAAAAATCAAATGAGAATGTGCAGGCGAGCTAAAGTTTATTTTGTTTTGTTTTGTATCCATTCAGAGACAATTCCATTTTCCCAACGTTGCCTGTAGATATTGCAGAGACCGCAGGCATTTAAATTCCAATAAAAATATGATCGTCTGGCAGAGGCAACAATCTGGGGTAATCGATAGTATTCTTACGAACTGAACACAAATTTCCCGTAGGGCGACAATAAATCCAGGCACAAAATATCAGATTTCGCTGGCGCCAAAAAGGAAAACCGAAAAATAAAAGAAAATCGACGGGATAATGCCGGGATAATGCAATTTTCCCAAATTGCCAAAAACACATGTGGTATATAGATAAGACTTGAATGACAAATGACAGATACGAGAGCAGGACAATTTTCGGGACAAAAAAAAACAGAACAAGAAGAAGAAGAAGAGAACAATGAAATAATTGATATGTAAAATAATATGCGATCATGTAGAGCGAGAGAGAGACAGAGAGAGAGGGAGACAAATCTCTAATGATCCTTCGAAGCCATTGTGAGAAGCGATCGCTGTTGTGCCCCTAATATAATAATCATAATAAATCCTTAATAATTTCACGATCATCAAAAGAGAGCGACAAATCGCTCGTTTGTAGTTGGAGGGGGGGCTGAGACCGGGCTTAATGAACTCGAGCCTGACAAAAAGCCGGTTGACAAATTTTCAGCTAGCGATCCTTGCTGAGCCTCAGCCTATGCGATTTAGCAAGAGAGAGAGAGAGAGAGAGGGAGAGCGATAGAGATGGAGAGGGGAAGACTGGGATTTCATTAGGCTGCACAAACAATAAGCGATCCCTCTTTGTTTGAGAAATTGTGGTTGATCGCACACGATTTGAGCCCGAGATGAAGACGCTGGCAGGCAGAGAGAGAGAGAGAGAGAGAGAGCGTGCGAGACAGAGACTACAGACAGACAGTGTGTGTGTGTAAGAGAGGGAGAGAGAGAGGCAGAGACTTTTGTCTCTCGACTTTTACCGACACAACATCAGTAGCCATTGTCAACATTGTCGGAATCTTGTTTCAGATCTTTCAGCACGCTGTTACAGTGTTCCCTCGCAGAGTGCAACATCTGCGGCCGCCCTTTTTATTGATATTTAATTTATGTTTCATTTTATGCTTGCCCAGTTCGACGACACAAATTACACATTGACACGCTGATGGTTTTTTAATATGCACACACTGGCAGCGAGGGAGGAGTGCGGACGGGAGTGGGAGTGGGAGTGGATGAGGGAGAGGGTGAGGGTAGGCTGCTCAGCTGACGCTCAGTTGAAACAATAAAAATGAAAATTCATTAAACGAATTTATACATTTAATTTATTGATGCGGCATTTTTTTTTATCAAATTTTGATAAAATTGATACACGAATACGGAATGCCTTCCCGAACACCCATCCCCGATCCCCGATCCCCTATACCATCCCGTATCCAGTACGCTCTCTATCTGCTTCATTGCACACAGTCAACTGCGACGCGACCACACCCTTTCCGCGGACATTAACAGATGCGGTTATGTTGGTTAACAAACATTTTATTGGCAGTTCAATTTTCAACTCGATGCGTAATTAAAGCGTGAAATATTTCTGACGTCATTCGGTCTATGAGAGAGAGAGAGAGGGAGAGAGAGGGAGAGAGTACTGACTGAGTGGCAATGTGTCTTGAATTTGAAATATACAAATTAACTAGCTAAGTTAGTCGAAGGTTCTAATAGTTCTAGAACTGCAAAACATTTCTGTAATTACCGGAGAATGAGTAATGCATATTGTGAATTGTTTTTCAAATTTAAAATTATTTCAAATACGTTGGGCAATGCCCTCACGAGCATGCTTATAATGCTTTAATGCGCATTTAAATACTATCAGGGTTATTAGTTAATATGAATAATATGTATATAATATATATATGTATATGAATATTTTGTATATTTTGCACTAAGCTGTTGTCGGGGAAAGTGGACGCGATAGCGCAATTTATACTTATAAGTCAAATATATATATATATATATATAGCACTATATGTACTACATGTATTTCATGTGACACAGACATCGTACTACAATCACAATCAACGGCCTTCTCTTCTCAATCCTGTCCTGGGCTGTCAAATCTAGATGGGTTTATTTCAATTTTAGTATATTTATATAATATAATTATAGGTCAAAATATATAGACGCGCCGGGCCGTGCTGTCGTACATGAATATACATAAGTTCTCGTGTGACAACAATTCAAATTGATAATGTCATATTGGGCGACGGAATGGGGCGAATTTGCTGAGAGGGAAAAGAAAACTGAAACGAACTTACACTGGAAAACATGATTTTCCCCATGGTTTAAGCATGTTTATTATGTGTTATCAAGTTGGCTTCAAAAGTAGACTACACGGTGTTTAGTTTGTATTGTTTTGGAATCGAAGACAGGAGTCGTCTAAATTGAAAAATATCTCTCGACAGTCACATATACCCTATAGCATGTTTTATGAACAGAAACAATGTGACGCAGGTCAGGTACGTAGCCGTCTCTCGGTTCGGTTCGTGCTGTGCTGATAACGGCGAACAGGCCGAATTTTCGATTTGTTTGTATTCGTTCCGGAGAGACCTGATAACATTGAACTTGACCCAGTTTCAAATTACTCTCAGTGTTTTATACATTCCAAAAAGTGGAAGCCAGCCGGATCCGACTGATATATCGTATGACTGCCATAGAACCGATTCGCAGAGGTTTTTGTTACTTCAAGATATCGCAATCAAATCAACTTCATCATCTTTTATCTTAACATTGTAAGATATATACATATATATTCTTGAGCAAAATGCAGATTAATTTTCAATTTTTAGTTTTCGCTATTTAACTTTTTCAGATATATTCATTGCATATCCCATTATATATAATGTATATGTCCGCAACTTGGATTCGATCTGAGGCTGTTCCCTTTTCTTATGCTTATCACATTTGCTAAGCTCGCCCTCGCCCCCGCCCTCCACGCGCCCCTTTTGAGCCAGATGGGAAATCCAATTAGGCCGGCAAGTGCATTTGTTTTGATATTGCTAGCTAACAATATAGACAAAGCCAAATTACAGCAACAGCAGCAACAATAGGACCATAGGCCATAAAAGCAACAACAAATCGAAAAAAAAACAACCGCAAGAATATCGATAACAATGAAAAGGAAATGCAAATCGAACGGCTCCAGGGGTTGCAGCTTTAGGGTTTCCCCACAGCCTGCTGCGGTTGGGGTAGGGTAGCCGAGTATGGGGGATATTCCATAGAAATATATATGGTATACATATGTATATATTGTATTAGTATACTGTGTATAACTATTTTGAATTAAATTCGATAAGAGGGAAAAACAAAGAAACAAATACACTGAAAGAAAAGGAAAAACTACAAGCAATGCGATTAAATTACAGGCGTGAGCCAGCGAGAGGAGAGAGAGAGAGAGAGAGTGGGACATAGAGAAGGGGCGAGTGCGAGTGTGGTATATAAACATTTTTGCAAAGTCTGCGCTTAAAAAGCAAATTTAAAAATCGATAACATTTAACGGCAGATCTATCGCGCCACATGACGCGTGTATTTCATGTTATGGTACCCGCTAATCTGTCAGGGTTCAAGGGTATTTCCAGTCTATATCAACCAATAAAAAATAAAGTATTTTCCTTAAATATGTAAAAAAAAATCCATGTGCCAGAGAACTAACAAATTTGTACGTGGTAGATCCAGTAACCTCTAGGTCTTATAGCTAGCACAATCACGAATAATGAATATAGAATCCTATGTATATGCATTTAATGAGTAGCGGGTATATGAAAGTCGAGCACGGTTGTAACTGCAGCTTTCGTTACTTATTCTATCTATCATGCTTGTTCTCTTTTAATTTGCACTTCTTTGCCTAAGGAAATACAAAAAGTAAAGAACTTAAGCGTATTAAATAGGATTTGCAGCCAAGCCATGCGACAAATGCGATGGCAATGCGAGTGTGTATAGAGAGAGAGAGAGAGAGAGAGAGAGAGAGAGAGAGAGAGAGAGAGAGAGAGAGACATTCGACATAATCAGGCACAAGTTGCATGCTATACATATGTACATGCATGTGCCGCAAATTTTCAATTCGAAATAAGGCACAAAATTTCCAAATGTCTTTTCAACGCTTTTCCCAATTCCAGTGTGCAAATGGCACAATGCATTAAAAATTGATTTACGATAATGTTTACGTTCATAAATTTGTCGCTGGTTAGCGGCAGCCCGCGACACGACAACAACAAATTGTCAACAACAACAACAATCCGGTGGAATGGATACTTGAATATTAAAAATACGAAGATGACGAAGACCAAGTCCGAAGCCAAGCGGAAACAACTGAAAAAACGGAACAAAGGAAAAGCAAAATAAAAACATAAAAATAGAATTGACGATGCGTTGACAGTTGAGGGTACTTTTACGTTTTGGATCGGCCGGAACCGGTGGAGAGCGGGAGGAGAGAGAGAGAGAGAGAGAGACGACAAATCGGTTACAGGATACGTCCTCCATGTACCACATACACACATCTATCCTGTCTGTACGAAGAGAACATAAGATATGACTCCTTGTATCTATCTATCATAGTTACTTGATCGGGCGAGAGCAAGAGACACACGGGGTTAGTGAGAGATAGAGAGAGAGCGAAACAAAGATAGGTTATTTATAGCTAGAACACGCATATACCATATATGTTACATAGAGTAAGGTCATAACTACGACGATAACGAAATAAATTATCGCTTTGCAAGTTCATGCTTGATAACATGCCTGATCTCTTCTATCGTAGCTCTATACAATGGTTTTCTGAAAATCTGCGAGTATACATAATACATATACACATACTATAAGCACATACATACATATATATTTAGTTCCATCTGTTTTTAGCAGATCGTTTACTTTTTTACTTACCACACTTACCCAGAGAGTGTCCTTCAGCAGCGGCTAAAACTGAAAACCTAAAGAGAAAATATATGAATATGTGTAGAACAGTTAAAAAGTCTCAGCGAGTAAGTGAAATATCTCATTTATTTGCAAACTGAATCTGTAACTCATTCGAATTATTATTTATTATTTATTGTTCGGGATTTACAATATTTTCAATTACGATAACTAGTCAATTGCCACGGGGACGAATTAGCATCTTAATTGTTTTGAGGGAGTACCACTCTCGCCACCAATTCGAATCTGGCTCCTCAACCTCCTTCTGATAGTATTTCCCATTTATGTTGCTAAATAAAAACAAATCAGACTCAGTCAATTTGAAAGACACTTATTAAAATCATCGATTACTTACCAATTTGCACAATTATCGAACCACCAGCCGGAATGAGTTTGTTGTGTGCAATTGCCATATTTCCATGCATCGTTGTCACTGTCGAAAGTGGAGAATTGTTGATGTTCGCTGTATCTCATTCTGTCCCAGCCTGCATTCCCGGAGTAGTTTCCCAGACTGAGCAACCTGTACTTATCCACCTCCCCTTCAATCCTAAAGTTGTCGTAACGAGCATAGAAGCTTTTCATTTTCAAACGGCTTTCATAATACCCCCCATCAAATGCCTCCATATGTATATAGAGCTCGTGGGGAGTATCCCTGGTAAGACGATGAATCTGCTCCAGGCCCAAGAAGAAGTCGCCTGTGAAGTTGCCGAAACCTTTCTTATAAGCTTCCCAGTTCCTGTAGAAATCCTCTTCTCCATTTATCCGTTGTTGAATTACGATCCATCCTGGACCAGCAATATCACTATTACACAGTGCAGGAAAGGGATCGAAGTTGGGTAATATAACATTGCGGATGCCCTTAAAGTCAGTACTGCAAATAGTTGGTATTTCTTTTTTCTCTTTTATTTGTTCTTCTAACTTGGATACTTCCTTAACCTTCTCTTGAATAATTTCTTTCTGTTTCGATATTTCAGCTTGACTCTCACTCAGATTCTTTTCAGATTCTCTCAGTATTTGATTATATATATTGAGTTCTGCTTTGAGTTGGAAAATCGTGGAAGTATTTTCGGCAATGGTTTTATTCAGTGTCTCCGACTGAAGAATATATTCACGCAGACTGGATGCACATGTCTGAGGAGCTTCTTTAGATTTCAGTTGTGCAGAATTTTGAGCAATAGTCTTGTTAACCTTCTGCCACTGTTCCTCACATAATCGAAAGTTGGAAACATTCGAATCGATTTTAGAGAGTTTCCTATCGAGCTCCTCTTTAATAAATGTTTCCAGATTCAATATTTTGCTGTTAACCGATTCAACATTCTGTTTAAGCTGACTGTTTATATTCCACAGTTTAGAAACAGTAGCTTGAAGGTCTTTTATATGGGTATCTTGTCTTGCTATTAGATCGTCTTTCAATTTAAGCTCAGCTTCTTTCACTTGCAGTTGTTGCGCCTTTCCACGCAAATCGTTGATTTCTTCCGTCTCCTTTCTGTTCCAGTTGGAACGTGTGTTCTCCACAGTTGTTAGATCCTTGGTTGGTCGCATGCTGCGGCAGAAGACAGGAAGGAAACTATTGAGAATGTGGTCTAGCCCCTGTGAGAACCTTTTAGTATTATTGAATAATTGATCTCATTAAGTGTGTGGGGTTTAAAATGATGTTACTTGTACATAATTTGACAAAAAATGAATAAGACGTCTGAGGTAATATTCACTAGTGTGTAGATTGTACTCAGTTATACTCAGGAACCAGTACTTACCTTACTGACTTCTGTTGCAGTAGCAGAAGAGTCGCCATAGAGGATGCATATCCACAAGAAGAGAATAGGAATATTCATATTGGCACCTTTAGTCCTATGAAAGCACAATATATAACCGAATCACACTCGCACTGATCAAAGACTGAATATGAGTTCAGATGAGTGCAAATTAAGTGCAAATGCGGAAGTATATTCATGTGAGAGAGAACATATGAAACACTGAGAGTAATTAACTGCGAATAAGTCAAGATTATTGTTATCATATGACTCTAGCGTATTGTTTCGAAAGATTGACTTGGATGCCCTGCGTTATCAGCGATGTCTCTTGCGCATAGCAGGCGAACTGAGATATTTGACCTGTTCTGAACATATACATATGTTGCGTATGGCGTCAGTTTTAGCTGCTGCTCGAAGTAACTGCTTGGATAAGTGTGGTATATTATAATAGTTAGATAGTAATATATACTAACCATCTTGCAGCTTCTCTTCTGCTTAAGCAAGTGAATATTTATATACAAATATGTTGATATATTTATTGATTTATGGGGTTCTATGAATCTTATAATATATACCATCATGAAACCAGAGTATTTTTCTATTTATTCTATTTCAGCTTGTTCGAAATACCGTAGGTTTCCCACTTGGGGATGCACCCTAAAATTGAGTTATACTCGTATATTCTGCAAACTTAAGCGGCGTCGGGTGGGCGGGGTGTTGGGGTGTCTGTTAACGATTACTTCTATTGTAAAATCGAGACAAACAAAAGAATTTTTATTTTCGCATTTCTCGAATCAAAAGCAATAAATTTGATGACATTTATTGGTTTTTGCTGAGGGAATCATTTCGAACCGGCTTTATGATAGTTGACTCCTTCAGTAGAACCCGATGGGGATGGGCGGTGGTTGGTTTGTCCATTTCGACCTTGTGCGGGTGTCAGTTTCGGGTGAAGAGGCACTTGAGTAACGGTGGGGTGAGTGCGGTGAGGGGGGGCGTGGTAGGTAGGGTTTCGAGTCAGGCCTCGTCATTAGCCGAGTGACAAAAGACGACGCGTGTCGTCGTTCAACCCGCTTCCTCTCCCGCCTGGAAATGCTGGGTAGCAGAGGTCGGGCAAATAGTTCCGTTTTAACACAGAGAAACACACGCACACACGCACAAATGCACTCGCTCTCTCTCGCGCTCGTCTAATAACAATAACAATAAATCGGACAATGCGTGCGGTGAGAGCGGGGTAGAGCGAGCGAGAGAGCGGGAGAGCGGGAGAGAGAGGGACAAAAAGAGGGTTGACCCTGCGCAAAGGTCAGCGGCTGTTTAAATTGTGTCATGTTCGCTGCTCTTCCTTACTACCCCTCCCCTTGGCCCAAAATCGCCCGACCCCACGAGGCAGCTGGCTGACCAGCAGCATCCTGTCGAATTGAAAATATTGAAATATTACACATTTTATTTGAAAATCGTCAGCAATAACTGTTCAATACAGACAATAAACAATGCCAGTGACAGTTAACCTAAATGGGGTCACAGCACGTGTGTTGCTCCTGTGTGTGTGTGTGTGTGTGTGTGTGTGTGTGTGTGTGTGAGTGAGTGGCTTCTGTCACATCCCATTGCTAATGATACTGCCGCCGCCTACTCCTGCTCTCTTGCAATTTTTCAATTATGCACTAAGCCTAACAAAGAGCAGAAACACACACACGCACAGCTCACTTAACAGTTACTCTAGTCAGACAGCTGTCGAAATTGCTCTCTTTCACAGCCAGCGTATCTTGCGACAAAGCGACAAAGAGACGCGATTTTAATGTGCTCTCATTAACACACGCGCGCACACACAAGTCTCGCTCAATCGCAGTGAGCAAGTGTTGTTGCTTTTACAATGCGCTTTGCAATGCGCTCTCAGCTCAGCTGCGTATTGCGCCTTGTTGTTGCTATTCAAATTGCGTTCCACATTTGTTGTTACTGCATTCGCCGCAAACAACAGACACACACACACACGCGCAAACATTTGTAAATTCGCTCGCATCGTTGCTGCGTATGTCTCCGTGTTGTTGCTACCTAAGTTATGTTCCGTATTCGTTATGCTCTTGCGCTCCTTGCTCTGTGAGCTCTCTCGCGCCCACTCAATGTGTGAGTGCAGCATTGTTGTTGACTCTTGCAAATTTATTTGCTTACTCAATGATCTGTTGTTGTTGTGCAGTCCAAGTCCTCAACTTATACTGCGTTCTGCTCTCTTTTTATTTTACGCTCACATCTTACTGCGTTCTCGCTGCGTGCACAGTTGTTGTTGGCAATGTGAGTTAAAAGCGGCGAGAGAGAGTAAAAACGTAATGGCTGCTTGAGCGCAGCCATTTTGGGTCGATGCGATAGCTTTGCTTGTTATTTAATTAAAGCGTTGTGTATATTAAGTAACATAGAATGGCGGAATTCTAAAAATATGATAAACAAACATACGCACGCCTCAGCGCCACCGCTCGAGCAGTCGGGAACGATTTATTGAGCCGTTTTAATTGAAAAGCATTTCATAATTCAGATAATTAGGCGAACGAGGCACGAGCGCGAGCGCGGGGCCCGAAAAAAAGCCGGCACTAATTGGCAGCCATTTAACACTTTGCCCAACCAACCCCACGACCCCCCCCCACACCGTCATGCGGCTCTTTCCTGCGCCCATCAAGATCGGCGTCATTATCATCAACAGCAGCGGAAAGAGAAGGGGTAGACGTCAGGCAGTGAGAACTATTCCCCCACGCGTCACGCAATGCCGATGATTAATTGCTCTGAAAATGTTTTGTTTTCATAAACAATTTTTTAATCGATCCTCGCATGGGTCGTCTGGGCCCCGACACGGCGATGGGGCAGCGTGTGGGGTTTGGGGTCGAAAGGGGTTAAATCGTTTCGAGTTGTTCCTCTTAATGCGAATGACTCCGATGACTTCGGGAGATCGGGAGAGCGATGCTTTCATGTTTGGAATGTAAAAAGAGTTGATAAATCAAAATGTATATTGGGGGAAATAGCATTATCACGCCCCCGGGTCTCATACGAGTGTGCCTGACAAATGTGCCGAAGTATAAGGTGTTAATTGTCGTGGCAAACCCGAAGAAACCATACCGAAATTCATAATTGTGCTAGGGTATCAATTCTAAAAATACCAACAGTAGAAAATAGCATAAAAATACAGATAAATATAGAAATATATCGTAAAATACAGAGGTATACGAAAGAAAACAAAAAAAGAAAACTACATTCGGCTTGCCACTGACACTGACACTGACTAAGGCAGCGTGCCGAGTGTCGCGTGGCCGTGCGACTCCCGAGAGATTTATGAAATTCTCCGATGCTCGACACATTTTCACATATCTTCAATTAGAGATGCTAGATAAAAGATGCCTTTCAACAGGTGACAAAACAATTTAACGCCCGGCAAAGCGGAAAAAAGTGGAAAAAGCGATCGCGAATGGCTCTTCAAGTGGATTAGGTGTACGCTATATTCCATCTGCTAAGCGAAGATGTTTCTATATCGTTTTATGATTTTTAGATTGAGGCCTAAAAAGCAACGCAACGTCTTCGCTCTCATAAATCTTCGGATTTATAGCCGAAGTGTTCCAAATATTGAGGGCCATTTAAAGTAAATGAAAGAAACATGAAAAACATTAGAGCAGGTAGAATATGGTAGACGGTTTCTTCGGTTTGCATTACTTGTGCGAGGTCAATGCGACACTTGACCTCTGAACCCTCCCGCATCCTCCCCCCAACAGCGTTATGAATATGAAGCAATTATCTATTTAACGATCCTCATAACGACGCGACTTATAGGGTCATCCTACATTGTCCTTAGCCAGCAGCAGGTCTGCCTATTGTTTCCAGCTCAATAATACCCATAGGTATTATTTCACACCTGTCTGGACCGATTCCATATATTTTAATGTCAGGAAATTTGGGATACATATACTAGACATGGCACCAATAACATATGATACTAAATCTACAAATAAAACTATTTGTAAATCATACATTTTATTTGAATAAAGAGTTGCTATCCCAACTAAACGGAGTACTAAGTATGTATTGTATATCTCTAAGCTATACAATTCAACATGATTCGATGCTACAAAGTACTAAGAAACATTGAAAAAAGCCTTTCATTATTATGTATTTATTTCAGAAGAGAATTGATTAGAATGTTTGTCGAATTATAATTTCTATGATCGTTTTCGCATTTTCTTTCCTTCAAATTAAGCATAAAATAAATAATACAAATTGTACAGAAAATGCAGATAAGATATTAATATTTTGATTGATAAATTAATGATCAAATAAATGGATAAATTCCTAAATTGAGTACAGAACCTACTTACGTTGGCTTGGATATATCTGTCAACGTTTCGCAGCAGCTTGATATATATTCTCGAGTGCAAACTCATTCATTCGATCCCAACATTTCAGTGCACAACAATATTTTGATTTGAAAAAATCGAAAAAAAACTCGAAATTTTTTCGAATAATCTCTTTGGCTAACAAATAAAATAAAAAATCTTTTTTTTTTTTATCAAAAGATCAAAAATAATAAATCTAAACAAGGACATGGACTACGGTAATTCTGGTGGTGGTGCTGAGTTCAACTGGAACTATAGTATGGGTGGTAATGGTGCTGGCGGTGCATCCTCCGTTTATCCGCAGGTGAGCGATGAGGTATGCTCGAATGCATCCATCGTAGCTAAACACTTTCAAATCGTAGATGGGCCAAATGAATAACAACGCCGGATATGGCGGCGGAGCGCAGTGGCTGCACGGCAATCCCGGCTCTCAATCGAACTACCAAATGTCTCACATGGGTCAAGGCCAGGGCCAAACTGGTGGTCCCTTCGACGATTACAACCAGTCGATGATGCGCTATACCAATGTATCGAAAGTGGATGGTAAATCTGACATGTTGTGAGTGCACGCGAACAATCGCTATCGAATTCCATTCATTCATTCATTCAATCATTCCTCTCTTATAGTGGATCTGGAATGGAGCAGGGTCAGGGAGCCATGGGAATGAATTCCATGGGCAGCAACTACGGCGGATATCCCTCCGCCATGACGCGTAACGGTAAGCACAATCTTGCTAAGGAATATATATAATGTATATATGTATACTTTATTCTTTGGCAGGTTTGGGAGATCCCAGCGTTGGCATGGGCGGTATGGGTGGCGGCAACTCTGGAGGGTATGGCGGAGGTAGTTGGTAATAATTGCCGTCGATTTTATTTCATTTCCGTTTTGCATAAATCCCATTTTTAGTCAATTTAAAAATTCCTTGCTATTATATAACTGAATAAATTGGTGCCTAATTGAAAAGTAAATCTAGTTAAGTATGTGCGTTTTTTATCTGAGATACCGATAACCAAAGGAGAACCGCTGCAGAAAATGAATATGCAGGCATAGCGAATTCTTAAAATAATCGGTATATTAATGAGATTCAACAAGTATACTTATCGAATTCAGATTCATTTAGCGAGCAATCTAAATTTCATAACTAGAAATATTACAAATTAAAGCTTGCTTAGTTTGCGTTTGATATCAATCGTACCCTGCTTCTCTTTTATTATTTAAAATCTATTCGGATTTCAATAGATCATATCATAAGTAATTTATACCCCATACGGTCACCTTGAGGGTAAACCACCCTGTTTCGCACACTGCAATCGATTATCGTGCGTAATCGATATTCAAATGTTGCACTCTACTTCGGGTCAGTTTCGGTAATTAACCTACGATTTGGCCGGTGTTGTGACCTCTGTCAGCGCAGATCGTTAGCTCGTTGATGCCGGGGAAGGGGAGGGTACAAGCGACGGGGTGTGGCTTATGCAGGGCGCATAAATTACCCAAGCAATGCATTCGTATGCGATATACAATGTATAAATTATGATGATTCTATTAGAGCGCATATCTCGGCGACCGTGCAGCCATAAATTACACAGCAACAGGGAATATCATCTATGTATAGTATAGTAGCATATCTGGGTACGATGTAGCTACACGTGTAGCGCTCCACGCACACTTCGCGACATCCGCTCTTTTTTTTTTTTTTTTTTTTTTTTTTTGGGCATTTTTCGTTATTAATAAATTTGAGTGGGACCGTTTTTTCTCTGGCTCGCGCGTGTATAATGATCTGTCGCACTGGATCAGGCTGCCTGGATTAATGGTAAACCGAAGGCATTTTTCATCGAACATAGTTCTGCATTTTCCAGCATGCTGCCCTGCATAGTTTCTTTTTTTGTTTCATTCGATTGTAAAATCAAAAACCACGCTAGGAAAATTTATGTTGCCGCCATTTGCGGCATGCGCCGAGTTCACTCAACTATCGAGTCGGATACGGTGGTCTCTGTTGTTCCAGTTATGAGTCCATTCGTTGTGCTCCAAATATTTTCGGCATGGAGCGTTGGGGAACCTTTGTTTTTGGTTCCGCAAAACGTGACATCGTCTTGCTCCGCATTCAAGTCACGTTCAAGTCGGCAATTACATCGGTCCGGTATGCTGAAGAATAGAGCACGGCTCGCGACCCTCTCACACTATTCTTCACACTATATGCCAGTATAGCAAATACTCTAATCCAAGCTAGCGGGAAGGTCTAAAAAAAAACAACGACTACAATTTGGATCATTCATATTAAAGGTGAAAAATATTTAAATAATTTCGATCATCGAGTTGAAATCAATTTAAAAAAAAATGCTGAGCTCTTTAGTTGATTTTGAAATCGCAACATTTTTATTTGTATTCATTAAAGCAAACAATAGAAAAATATTAATGCATTTTAATTAATATGTTTGAAAAATATTGTATTAAGTATTTTAAATTATTTATCTTGATTTTGACATAATTCTCTTAAGTATTTTGTATTCATGAAAACTAAGCTAGTGTAGGTTATGTGTAGGGTATTGAAATTCGTTTTGAGCCACACATATCCTATGCCTAGCATTTTGATGATGTCTCTTTTACCCAGGTCTTCCGCCTGTTCGTGTTGCCCTTTCACGTCAAGTACTTGAGATTTTTTGGTGTTATTTTAATTTGTGTTTTTATTTCGTTGTCGTTTCTTTCTTTAATTTTTTCTTACTGTTTTCCAACGCATTTGTTGTATTCTATGCACTTACTTAATTGCGTTTCTTGTTGTTTCCTTTATTTCTATTTGATATTTATTATGTGGTCTTCTCGCGTTGCCCTTCTTAGTGCCACATTTGGGTAAAAATTGTATTTTTAATTTATTTCGTAGTCGCCTTTTGTCGCTTTATCGAGCTCATCGAGCTGAAGAGGTTCATACTGAGTCTCCCGTTCGGCTTGGGGTTCGCATTCGGGTTCAGAGTCGTCATCGGCATGGGCATCGGCATCGGAATCGGAATCGACGATAAGCACGCACCACAATTTCGGTGGTTACTGTTGGTTTTTGGCTTGTGGCTTTTGGCTTTTGGCTTTTGAATTTTAATTGAGTTTTTTATATTATTCAACTCGGTTCGTTTAGGTTTGGCTTTAGTTTGGTTTTAGTTGCCGTCATTGCGGGGCTTTTAGGGCCGTGTAATGAAGTTTTTATGGGGCGGTACATTAGCATTTTGTGTATGCCCTCCCGGTCGCTGACTGGGTCTAAGACTGGGGGTATTATCACGTTCATATATAAAACCAGGAAAACCAATTCGGCTCGAGTCTCATAGAATCACCGACTATATAAACTAATCATTGGATATGTCGGCAAACTGATGGAACTATTCGATTCGAAGATTTAAGAGGGTGATTTCATTTTATACCCTTTATACCAACTTTACGCCAATATATGTAACAGGCATGTAGCATAACACATGCGTTATGCAATCCAACATTTCAGTCTAATGAACGAGCTACGCTGCTGCGTAGAACAGTTAAAAAGTCTCAGGGAGTAAGTGAAATATCTCATTTATTTGCAAACTGAATCTGTAAACTCATTCGAATTATTATTTATTATTTACAGTTCGGGATTTACAATATTTTTAATTACGATTACGTTTCAATTGCCACGGGGACGAATTAGCATCTTTATTGTTTTGAGGGAGTACCACCAAATCCACCAATTAGAATCTATCTGATCAATCTCCTGCTGATAGTACTTCCCATTTATGTTGCTAAATAAAAACAAATCAGACTCAGTCAATTTGAAAGATACTTATTACAATCATCGATTACTTACCATGCGGCACAATCTTCGAACCACCATCCAGAATGTCTTTTTTGCGCGCAATTGCCATCCCATGCATCGTTGTCACTGTCGAAAGTGGAGAATTGTTGATGTTCGCTATATCTCATTTCGTCCCTGACTGCATTCCCAGAGTATGTTCCCAGACTGAGCAACCTGTACTTATCAACCTCTCCTGCAATCCTGAAGTTGTCGTAACGAGCATAGAAGCTTTTAATTGTCAAACGCCTTTCATAATACCCCCCATCAAATGCCTCCATATGTATATAGAGCTCGTGGGGGGAATCCCTGGTAAGACGATGAATCTGCTCCAGGCCCAAGAAGAAGTCGCCTGTAAAGTTGCCGAACCCATTCTTATAAGCTTCCCAGTTCCTGTAGAAATCCTCTTCTCCATTTATCCGTTGTTGAATTACGATCCATCCTGGACCAGCAATATCACTATTACACAGTGCAGGAAAGGGATCGAAGTTGGGTAATATAACATTGCGGATGCCGTTAGACTCTCCGTTAGTGGTGCAATCAGTTGCTAACTTTGCATACTCTTTTATTTGTTCTTCTAACTTGGATACTTCCTGATCCTTCTCTTGAATAATTTCTTTCTGTTTCGTTATTTCAACTTGACTCTCATCCAGTTTCTTTTGAGACTCTCTCAGTTTTTGATTATTTGTGTTGAGTTCTGCTTTGAGTTGGAAAATCGTGGAAGTATTTTCGGCAATGGTTTTATTCAGTGTCTCCGACTGAAGAATATATTCACTCAGACTGGATGCACATGTCTGAGGAGCTTCTTTAGATTTCAGTTGTGCAGACTTTTGAGCAATAGTCTTGTTATTCTTCTGCAACTGTTCCTCACATAATCGCAAGTTGGAAACATTCGAATCGACTTTAGAGAGTTTCCTAGCGAGCTCCCCCTTAATAAATGATCTTAGCTCTTTAACTTCGCTGTTTACCGTTTCAATATTATGAGAAAGGACCTGATTAGTCTTCCGCAGTTCAGAAACAGTAGCTTGAAGGTCTTTTATATGGATATATTGTCTTGCTATTAGCTCGTCTTTCAATTTAAGCTCAGCTTCCTTCACTTGCAGTTGTTGCGCCTTTTCACGCAAATCGTTGATTTCTTCCGTCTCCTTTTGCAGTTGATCAACGTACTTTAAAATTGGATTCACAGATTGGAACGTGTGTTCTCCACACAGATTGTTGAGATCCTTGGTTGGTCTGCACTGCTGACAGAGCAAGAAGACAATAAGAGAAGGAAAACTAATTGAAGAATGTGGTCTACTTAAATGTAGCAGTACCTTATTAGTATTATTGAATAAACCATGTGACAAGTACAAAGTATTGTGAAGCTAAACAATGAATAGTTCCTTCACTTTTAAATAGGTTCCAGGCAGCTATCAGTTTAATCAACATTAGAGGTTATACTCAGTTATACTCAGGGACGAGTATTTACCTTACTGACTTCTGTTGCAGTAGCAGAAGAGTCGCCATAGAGAATGCATATCCATAAAAGGAGGATAGGAATATTCATATTGGCACCTTTAGTCGTACGAATGCACAATATATAACCGAATCACACTCGCACTGATCAAAGACTGAATATGAGTTCAGATGAGTGCAAATTAAGTGCAAATGCGGAAGTATATTCATGTGAGAGAGAACATATGAAACACTGAGAGTAAATTGGAAATAAGTCAAGATTAGTCTTATCAAATGAATCTAGCGTATTGTTTCGAAAGATTGACTTAGATGCACTGCGTTATCAGCGAGATCTCTTGCGCACAGCAGGCGAACTGAGAGATTATGCGGTATTTTAGTGAAATATTAGGTTATTTTTTATGAATCGAAGAAAATATTCAATGTATTCACACTGTATATTTTCCACAACAGTGAGCAGCGAAGCCAGTTCCGTTCTGGAGACTTTTAATTATAGAAGGATTTTGATCTTTACAATATTAATTCCATGGAAATACTTAAAGGAATTTGCAAATCATGTTATTAATCAACAGGAAATTGAATAATAAAATAAGAAAATAAAAAACAAACACTAAATAAATATTTAGGGTAGCTTATTCATTAATTCCTCTTTCCGTAATACCCGTTTTTCTCCACAAACATTCAACTTGATAGTTTTCGAGTGCACTTAACGTATATATATTTACGTATATATATATATATATATATATATATATACAAGTATACAGGTATATTGTACATAGAAAATCATGTTGCCGTTACACTTGAATAGATTCAATTGGGTTTTGGCCTGATTTCGTGGGGCAAAAAAGCATCGGTTGCCCGTAAAATCAACACTTCGGTTAGCAAAACAAACAGACAACAACTAGTTATACACCTGGTCAGAGCGACAACAACACGGCCATCTGCATAGATATTGTGTTGAAATGGGCGTGGCACTCGCATCGGCAGACACCCACAACAGTGAGTGGCAAAAAATTTGCAACGTTTGTAAAACATTTTTGTTGAAAACCGCAAAAATCAATTGACAATTGCAGCACAAATTTGTTGTGCGTGTGTGATGTGTGACTTTTCGATTGAACTTAATTGAATCATAAAACACGCCTACTGCCAGCTACTCTGTCGAAACACCCTACTAATAACTTGATTAATGGGTATACCGACCTTGGCCTGTAATATAATGGCTGAGTATGCTTTATGTAAGAACATAGATATTCATCAGAAAATTATTTTTCTTTTACATTTTAATTTTACGCCTCGATCAATGACCATGATTTAAAAAGAACTACACGCACCTTGTGCCTATATATATATATATATATATATATATATATATTTTTACATATATATATACAACAATTGACAACCGCATCGGATCGCGTAGTGTGTCGGGGGTTGATTGAGGCACGTGACCAGTGCCCTCAAGAGGGGCGTAGGTGCCTGGACTAATGAATCGGCACAAAGGGAACACCTTGCTGTAGCGAGCGGACTCGTTCTGGCTACCGGGTCTGATGTTGGTCGTGCTTGTGGTCGGAGTCGGGGCTAGGGATGCGGACAGATTCGGGCGTCAAATAAAAGTGGCAAACAAAGCGAAAAAGAAAAGTATGAAAAGGAAAAGTGGGAAATACTCAGGCAGGCTGGAAAAGTGTGGCGCGTGTTGAGCCATTCGTGGCACGGGTGGGGGGAAGGGGAAGGGAAGCATCGATTGTTACCAATTCCAGAGAACCCTTCAGGCGCTGACCGCCTGCTGTCCCTCGCACTTTGACTGGCACCTAAGTCAATCAGCCTGCCCCGTTACAAATTGTTGTGGGCGTTTCAAATCCGCTTACAACTCGACCTCGTATCGCCTTTCCACGCTACACACACACACACACACACGCATAAATTTGGACTCACATAGACTCATTCTCACATGGCATTTCATCTTCGATCCGCACTTTGAGCGTTAAATCGCCAAAAATCGTTCGTTAATTTTGACATTTCTCTTTTGTTGGCCAGAGTTGATGGCAGGCCAAGGGTCAACTGACTGACCAGCAGCACCATCCCTGTCATTTCTCGACCCGCAGACGGGGTGACACATCAAGAATGGCATGTGGGTGGACATGAGCATGATCTCCTCCTCCTCCACCTCCACCTCCACCTCCTCCTCTTGGAAATCGCATTGTTCATTGTCGTTCGAGATTAAAAATTTAATTCGAAATTAGCGCAATTGTTGGCATTTCTAAGCCTCCCCTCACCTATCGCCCCCCTGACAAAGAAAACTAACGATTTACCCCGATATATCGTGCCGTTGCACCGTTACAAATCAATCGAAACTATTTCTTGATTATTTCCTATGAAAATTGCATTTTATGCATGATATAAAGGGTTCCTTCCGTAACGCAATTACCAGTGGAACAGGGGGGATTTCTATATACATATATGTTCTGGAGATTCAAGAAAAAATGATTTCCATCATTAAACCACATAAATGGGGCCGACATACCAAACCTAATCTGACAATCTTAAAACTGAAGTTTCCCACGCCATGAACAATTTGGGGCAGTAGATTAGCTTTTTTTTTTGGCGTCTTTCATTTCAAGTTTCCCATTGACTGGACTCTTTCATTATCATTTCCAATAGTTATGCCGTCGGACTACGGAATCGATGGCTCGCATACAAAGATACAGCTTACACGCACAGTGGCCGCCATTTGTGAGCGAGCAGCGCCGCGTCGCAACCCTCGGTACTGTGGGCCCACGCAGCGTAGGGTCTAATTTCGGAATCGAAATCGCCACCGGACATATCAATCAGTCGCTCAGAAATTGGATCGCACCCAGAGCCCGGAGCGGAGCGAACTGGACTGGGCAATGCGCTGGGACTGGGCCATAAAAGCCGAACAATGGCGTGTTAATGGCAACTTTAAAATGACACCACTCAGCTGGGCACAACGGCGGGTTAATCGCCCCAGCAGGGTCGTCGCACCACCCGCTGTTATCAAACTGCATTCGACTGGACGCCGCCCGCCCTCGCGTTGCCAGTGATAAATGCAGTGCCAAGCGGGGCTGCGAAATAGAGTTGTCAACTTCGGGGCCCTAGGCTTCATAGTGCTATTCGAAAAATAAAACCCTTGGCATACGACAAATGCTCAAAATGTTTGTATACTTGTAGTTGTTACTTATGTTTTTTTTTGGCTTAATAATCGCAAAATATCGATTAGCGAGGGCAGAGGGAGAAATCTACAGAAATCTGAAGATGAAATTTGCTAAGGAAAGTTTTATATACGCTGAGTTCGGCCCGTTGCTGAGCAAGTACAAATGAATGTGCTTACTATATACATATATACATAATATATATATATATATAGTTTGTGCTGTTTGCCACGCCTCCTTCTGCCTGTTACATAGAACATGTATACAATGTAAGTATATCTTGCTTTTAAGGTCAAACAAATAATTGAAGGACCTGAAGTTCTGCACACTTTATGCAGTCCATTTACATATAAGTCCTGTATCTAAACACCCCCACCGCACTCGTTTCGCTATTCACTTTTAGTACTCGACTCGAAACTGGCGCAAGGATCTGTCCACCCTCGTAAAGCAGCAAAGCGCATAAAGACGTCAGGCAAAGTCATAAACAGAAAATAAAATCGAATCGAAAAAAACATGCATACTCTGAATATCTGGCGATATATATGCATAAATCCTGGCAAGGCAAGGTGGTTGGATCCTCAAGCTGGCTGGCTGCTCTTGGAATATCTTATTTCATAAGCAAATAAGACATAAAGTAAACGCGCAACCGAACCCTTTCAGCGCAAACAAGTAGCCGATGAAGGCAGGGTGTGGTGGCGGCATGGCGGGAGGGTTTGCAAAGTTTACGCAGATTTTGCCGCAACAGCCATTTTTTTTGGCGGCGAAAAGCCAACGCTGCGCGCAACCCTCTCCCAAATCCCGTTCAACATGGAAAGCCCCATCAAAATTCTGGCCACAGAGCAAACGGCCTGAAGAAACCTTTGGCACGTACACGGGCGGGCCCCGGGGGAGTTGCCGCCGCAGCGAAAGGGTTGCGGCTGCACCTTGACAAGATGCTTAGACGACGCCACGGCTCCCCCTTCGCGGGTCGTTGAGGAATTGGCGGGAAGGGGAATAGGCGGGACGGGGCCAGTAGCGAGTTGACAAAAGATTTCGACTTGCGGCGCCCGAACTTCGAGCCGAAGTATTTGAACACCGTACCGCCGCAAGGGGTTGAGGTCGTGACCCCCGCCCCGCCAGCCACCTCGTCGAGCAATCGCGAATTAATAAATACACTTAGAAAAACACGAAACGAATTAAGTCTAACAATTTTGAGCCAATCTATTGAAGAGTTCGTCATATTTGAAGCCATGGGAACGTGATAATATTTCAAGATTATTTCAATAATTACACAGATAACGGGAAAATTCCAACTGATAATGAAAGAAGTCTGTTATTTACGCTATCATCTCTACCCAATTATATATATATATCAATTCGTAATATTCGTGAAAGCAAATCGCAAGTGATGCGTTTAAAAAACACTCGAATAATTTTTTGAGTTATTCTTTTTTTTGCACTTTAAAAATATAATACGAACAATAGTGTGGTACTACGGATGTGTATTACCCAGGTACCTTTTGTTCAAATTTGAATATAATATAAAATAAATGGAGCTCAGTTTGTTTGATTGGCTATTGTCTATAAGCACAGCAATTGCCTAGAAATGTAGTATAGCATTTTAGATAGAATTAATAGATATAACACACAATTTTCTTCACATCTTGTTCTGCACTAAATTTATTATTTGTTTTTTTTTTCTCGCAGTGTATGCGGCTGATGTGGGTGGGCTGGGCATGTCTGTGCGTGCAGGCTCAAAGAGTTAATAAACTTGTCAAAATCCACCACGAGCAGTGTAGCATGCCCCATGCCCCGCGACTCACTCGTACTCGATGCCAAAACTGTTGCAGGCAGCGGGAGTTGTTGTTGCTGCTGCTGCTGCTGTTGCTTTTGTCCTGTGTCCTGTGTCCACTGGTGGGGGACTGTGCACCTTTTGACCTCAGCCGGCTGCTAATCGATTTCCATGACCGGCGGCTGTCACCTGCGCGAGCAACAAAGGATTACAGGAACGGCGACGGCGACGGCGATCGTGGACGTGGACGTGCTGCATCTGCGCAAAGGGGGAAACAATCGAGAGCCGCCGCTCAGCTGGAGGCGTTGGCTGTGACGCCTGCGCAGCGAGATGAGGGCGAGGGCGAGGGCGAGGGCAGAGGCGTAGATGAGGGCGGGGTCCGCAGAGCACGACGAGAGTCGCATAAAATTCAAATAAATTTTCAACTCGTTCGTTGAGTTTCATTTTTCATTTACCACTTGGACATGGGTTAAGACTCGAAAGGTATGGAGGGGGCGTTGGAGGGGGGTGGCTAAGCATTAACATTCACACACACACACAGTCGACCGGCCTAGGGCATGCTCTTCCACTTCCTCTCGCTGCAATTCACAATTTTATTACACGAAACAAAGACAAATTACATAAAATATGTGTGCGCGCCCCAACAGCAACTGCAACTGCTACTGCAACTGTATCTGTATCTGTATCTGTATCTGTAGATCGAGCTATGAGTGTGTGTATCTCATGTATACAGACCGACACACTTGGCCCACACCTTGAGCCGTCTGCGTCTGCGGCTTTTTATGTAAATTGTGCCGCCAGCGAGTACGCATTAACCAAAATGCCAACCAGGTAAAACAGTCCAGGTGACTCGCCTCCAACACCAACAGCAACAGCAACACCAACGGGAACACCAACAGCAACAGCAACTCCAGCTGTGACTGCGATTCGCGATGAGTTCATCGCGCCTGAAATTGCTAAAGGAAGTTGTTACTTTGTAATTAAAATTTGAGATTGATTAACTTATTGTTCGTGTAAGTTTTACAGCACCCCCAGCACTTCCCCCTCTCCGCCATACCACTCCACATGCTCCATTTCACGGTTACCTAATCCCTGCCCACAGCACCCCCCCCCCACCCTCTTTTCAGGCTATTGAACTCTCTTTGCAACGATTTGTTCACAGATCTCTGTTTGGCTCTTTAATTGTGCCCGGAATTTATAGCTGCGTGTTTTAATTGTGATTCCACATCGAAGTCGCCTTTCGATTCGCTCTCACGATTCCCAACACCTGCCCCAACTAACCCGACTAGTATCTGCGCGAGTTAAAAGAGAGGAAATTAGATATACTCGTATATAAAGACCTTACAATACCCCTCAGTTAATGGGCTACGGATTACCGAAACCATTTGCAAAGATATCCGATTATCTGTTCTCTAAGTAACTGACTTATTTGTCACCTCTTTGAATGATCTGATAGAATCTAAGGACTATAACAAATCAATACGCTATATTTGCCTTTCATCATTCTAATAATCTGACTTTGCAGACAATATCGATTTATAATACTGGACAATGCATAATATTTAATTAACTACTCATGTTAAATATATAAATATTAATAGAAATTTTCTTCAATATATTAGCTGATATTTAAAAGATGTTTATTATGATATACATATATCTATAAGATAAATACAAATTAAATACATATAAATATAAATGGATTATTATAATAGATTTAAAAACAATATGACGATAACAATCGAATACTATATATACTTTTATTTGAACAAATATATGAGTTCTTCAAAGTTTCATTAGCCAGTTAATTTGTGTTGAAAAACACGGATTTAATAACGATATATTTATGTATTTATTTCTAGATCTCTTACTATCTCGTATTTTCGCTTAAATACGAGTTGAATTTGAAGTTTTCTGCTATCCACTTGGGGTCCCTATGGGGTGGGTCAAATTTTAGCGAAAGCTTTTGAGTCGCCGAACTGAAGACATAAATAAGAAATTTTTATCTGAAGCAAAGTTTCGGACGTTGTGCGCCCAAGCGGAGAGTTAAAATAAAAATGATGGAAATAAAATGGAAAAAGTACGAGGCGAGCTCAGTCAGAGTGAGATAGTGAGACGGCGAGGCAGCGAGACAGTGAGGGAGATAGCGAGAGAGTGCAGAAAACTTTTCAGTCACGAACGGGAGCTCATGTCCTTGTTTGTATTAGGCGTACGTGTGCCAATGTATTTGCTGCACGCTGCAAGGGACGGAGATGGAGTTGGAGTTGGAGTTGGAGACGGAGACGGAATCCTTCTTCGGCGTCGTGTCTGTTCTGTGCTGAGAGTCCTGAGATGCTCAAGATGAAACTTGGGCTGTCCGTCAGCCCAGGGCTTATTGCTTATCTGCCAGGATGAACGTCGGTCTCTCTCTCTCTCGCTCTCGTTCCCTTTAACTGTCTCGCTTGCGCTCTCGCTGAACTTATGAAATACTTACTAACGGCTTTATTTGACCAGCTCGCCACTGGACTGCTGATGAGCTGAGCACTCGACCAGGCATGGCCATGGACTGGCAAAGGGGGCACCACCTCAAACGCTGTGAAAATATTTGCCGAGCAAACTCTGCATGTGTGTCTGTGTGTGTGTGTGTGTGTGTGTGTGGGTGGGTGTGGGCAGTGTTCATATTTTATTTATGTTTACGTACAGAAATCAATTCGAACTGAAACCGTTCGAGCAGGATATGAAAAATCCTTTTATGCTTTTTTCCCGCTGCTTTTCCAGCTGCAGAATCAATTTTTAAACTCCCCCCATCCGACCTGATGCCTGAGCACATTTATTTGCCATAATATGCTACGTTCGTACGTGACACAACTCCGCCCCTCCAACCCACACCCGCCAACCCTCACTCAGGAAATATTGAAACGAAACTCAATTTGAGTCGGTTTGAGCCTGTTTGCCCGGGCACATCGTCAAAAGCGCAACATACGCCCCATCGATATCGTTGCCATATGCGAAAAATGGCCACATATGAATAATAAATCGTGTGATTGATGCACAGTTAGCCAGCACACGCTTACGGCCTTTTAGCTTAAGTGATTTTATGTATGTTCTACCATCTAGCACACACCCCTTCTCTTCGTGAAAATACCACAAATTTGCGATTGTGCGATTACAGTTCATAACATTCATTTTCGGGGAAGGGACGGGCTCAAATTCCGAGGCTATTTATTTTTAATGACTGGGGGAAGGGAAGGGAAAAAATCAAATAAAAAAAAGGTTCTTAACTTTCAAGAAGAGTATATAAGGCTATAAACTGATTTGTTTTTGAAATAATAGCAAGCGAAGACTAGACTCTGCTCTGGTAACTTTGCGATTAGGGCAGATAAATTTGTTTAACTAATTGGGAACAGTCTGTTCCTTCGACCTGTCTGGCAAAATTCAGATAGATACCACAGATCTATATATATATATATATTTATATTTAATTTTCAAATAAATAGCCAGTACATAGTCGTGTCTATCGATTGGCTTGATTAATCACTCGATCGATTACTCAACATTTGCCAAAACAACAACAAAGTCACGAAGTATTTTTAATGTGTTAATGATGTGTTTTGCCGTCGCTGTCGCAGTCATTGCAATACGTAAAACAGAAGAAAAACGATTGTTAGATACTTTATACTACATCTATCACATATACTACACATGCATTTGCATATGGGCAAATCGGCGTGATCACTTGTGTGTAATTTTTTGAAAGCGACTGTAAAACGCTTTCTTATAATTGCTTTTCGATTGCACTATTGAATTGAAATTCTTTTGAGCTTTTTTTACATTTTCCTTCTTTTTGTTTTGTATCTTTTATTATAATTGAAATTGCCGTGCATCGATTAATGCCAACAAAAATAATTCAAATAAATTAAAATGCAATTAAATAAATCGAATCGAATCGAATCGAGTCGAGTCGTTGCGAATCGTGTGAGCGAGTGCGAACGTATTGGTAACGCGAAGGAAGTCGTCTGAAACGAGAGGGGAGGAGGGCAGGAGGAGGGTACTGAGAATCGGAAAATTGTAGACGTATAATATTTTGTATGTGCTGATTAAAAAAAAAAAAAAACAAAAAAACATTCCTTGGATATTGGCCAAAATATGCAGACGTCTCTCCCTCGACCGGGGGGCCATTCATTTGCATTTGCCATGCATTTTTCGGGCTGTTTTTTAGCAGCATGTGCATCTGTATCTGTGCCGTTGTATCTGTGCAGCTGTGTATCTGTTTCATCGATGCGGATTGATGGCTCGGCAATTGTTCTTGTTTTATTTTTTTATTTTTTTCAGCTTTCATTTAATGACAGCTCATTGGTCTCTTTGAAAAGCAGCCCGAGTTGGGCAAGGGCGGCAGGCCGTGGAGGGTGTGGCCTGCCAACGAGTCTGCAATTAAGAGTTAAAAATATAATTATTGCAACTTTAGTGCACGAGGCGTTTAAGAGCCTCCGTCAGCAGCTCGAGAAATTCGCCCCATCGATCGCATCGCTTCGGCTGCGCATTTCTGAGTGCATAAATCACTCGCAAGAGCGCAACAGATTCGCGTGATTCGTGAATGGAAGCAAATGTCAGGCGATGCATAGGTTTATCCTGAAGGCAGACAACTCTCTTTCTATTTATATATATATATATATATATATATATATATATATATATATATATATATATATATATATTCCTTTATATTCTATTTATCGCTCGCTCGCTAAATGCCGACAACAAGAATTGGGATCGCTATTACCATATATCGCGACTATATCGATTTGCTTGCCTTACTATATGTCCGTCTGTCGGCTGTGCTCGCTCTGTCCGAGCATGTCAATTTAAATCACACATTCCTGTCGGCTGCCACTCGACATTCTGGCATTTCGATAAACAAATGTCGCACTGCCTCGACAAGGCCCACTCTCTCTCTCTCTAATCTTACGATACTGCGAAAGATCAATGCGAATGCACACGCAGCGTTCATAGCGATATCTCTTACATTCGATATTAATTGCCATATAATATGAAATTATCTAACTTCATAACATGAACGAATATTAGCAAAAGAAAAAAAAGGGAATATACCTGATATTCCCTTCAGTATTTTTCAAATTTTCATATAGAACTTTATAAAAAATATTTTAAATATAATTTTAAACTGATCGAAAATAGTGATAAGATATACAATAATATATGTTATCAAGCGAAAACCCCCTATTACGCCGATTTTTCCTACGGCAGCTACATGTTATAGTAATCGGTTTTTATTTAATTTGAACAGCATATTCTTTTTACAAAGAGAAGCCGATGAAAAAGGTTTAATTACGATATTTTGAAAAATAATAAAAATCGGTCAAAATAAGATATTCCTTTCGGAACCCGGCCTATCCGATACGATACTAGTTTCTATACCTTATAGAGTGATTTCTTCTGAAAAGTTGCAGCACAATGTACCTTAGGGCGATTTACTCCAGTTAGGCATGCGCTCACATTGCATATGCAGGTGTAGCTTATTATTCAGTCCCTGGGTATTATTTTATTATTTTATTAGCTTGTCGATGTTGGGGGAGTACGAAAAAAAAAAGAAACTCACAAGCGAAAACTGTGGGAAATTTGCATAAGTCGAGCGCGAATACGAATGGATCGTTTGTCGTATTAGTAGAGCTCGGGTCATACGTGGAAACATATATATACTATATACGTATATATATACATATATATAGAAAACAATGAGCAGGAGGGAGACAGCAGAAGTGCGTGTTGGTTTTTTTTTTTGGAAAACAAATTTTAGCTTGCACTTAAAGTGAATTGCGACCTATCGAAGTCGAAGTGTCTACACATGTGGGTATACATTCATGTGTGTGTGTGTGTGCGCGTGAGAGTGTAATTATGCATATGTATTTTAATTTAATTTCGTTTTTTATTTCATTTTAGTTGGCAATAATCAACGAAGTCGCGTTTTGCATAACAATTACGAGCGGCAAAGTAATGAAACCGACCTGCTTCTCAGCCCCCCTGCCCCGCATTATTCTAATGCCAGCTCTGGCCAACACACACACACGCACACACACACACCCGCACACGCGTTAGTCGACTTGCCAGACGCACGTTCGAATTAGCCCAATTGCGTGCGGGCAACAAAATATGTAAAAATGTTCATAAATGAAATGTGAACAACTTCAGGTTGAGGGGGGATTGCTAGACATAGAGTGAGGATGGGGGGAGGGGCAGATGGCAAGCGGTCTCTGACCATGTGGGAATGGTGGCAAATACACATGTCCACTAAGTGCGACGATTAGCTACCCGAATTCGCGCACACGTATGGGCCATAAAAAGGCGTCTTCTCTCTCTCTCTCTCTCTCTCTTTCTACCTCTCTCTAATCTTCAATCAAATTTTTGTTTTGACAAAAACCGAATTAATCGCCGCCTCTCCATATCTCTAACGAAATATCGTGTGAACTAACTTCACATAACTCCCGAAACAGTATAAGCTCTCGCCCCATCCCCCCCTACCGACTGTTTAACACTCAAACACGGTACGAATACAATCAGGTTGAGTACTTTAAAGTCGAAAATGTCGGGCAAGACGGCGGACTGGAATATTCCCACTGGCCGTAGTGAGACTTTCGTTCGTAAAGAAATGGAAATTGAAACTCTCAAGCATCGAGCAAACATTTCCGTTCGCAGATCTTAAATAATGAAATGAGGGCTGGCCCTGATCACCTGGCATTCGTCATGGAATATAATTCCCAGTCGACTTCCACTCTGGCCACGGTACATAAAAATCATGTGCAAAACATAAAATTACTTGAGCTGGAAGCTTCTGCTTTTCTGAAAGTCAGGGCTGCAGACGAGATCTTAACGAAGTGAGAAGCATTGATAGAAGTATGATTAACATATTATATATATATTATATATAACTTCGACTTAGATACACGCACTTCGAATACAAAAGTGGTATATTTTCGCTTCATATTATTTTAATTGAATGTTAAAAAAAGTATTTAAAGCATAATTTTCAAATTATGGATGGAACTTTCTAACCTCGACCTAAAGAACTATCGAATTGCGTTATTGGGAGTACAGACTATACGCAGAGCCAGCCCTGGCGCAATTTGCGAGTCTGCGCGAGGTTTTGATAAGTCATAACTAGACGCAGCTGCTGGCATCAATAAAATGGCGGAGTCTTCCGGCTGAAGAATGGCAGGGTGTGGGTGGCTCACACAATCTCGGTCCGAGCGGAACAAAGAAGAGGCGAAGAGAAGTGAAGCTAATTGCCGCGAAGCTGACGCAACTGACCAGATGGTAGTTAAGCGATTTTAAAATATGTTTGTACCTTTTTATGGCCGACGAGATGAGCTCAGCGAGCGACAGCTATTAACTCTTCGGGCCTAGGGCGAGTCCTAAGAAGACGCATCTTTCGACTGTGTTTTCTCATTTCGATTTCGATTCTGGCCATTTGCTGATTCGGAACTAATTAGTCGCACTGCGTCGAGAGGGTCCGCTGCATACGTACGTATTTATGCTTTATGCGGTTGCTCTTGTACTAATGTGCGAAACTTAAGAGCTTTTACTTGTTCGACATAACTGTAGTTTGTGCTGCGAATGGATATGCAAAGGTACGAATACTGAATGCATATGAATATGCTCGTTCTCCGACATTCTCGAACAAATGAGTAATTACGCTGCCCCCATAAAATTAAACCCTTTCCCTTGCGAATTCTTTATGTATTCACATTGAAAGTCAAGTAGCTGCGCCGCGGAACGTCACTCAGACAGATACCCTGTAGTTGAAGAGTATAAGCTACTTCGACATGTTTCGTATATTCACTTCTTGTACGATCAGCATGAGTGAAAGAGTTCTAGTTAAGTATACACAATATCATTATGTTATATCTATAATTAAATTTCATTTATCTATAACTCATTTCAATAGTATGATATATTACAAAAGACCTTGTAGTTTTTGTAAAACACTAATCTTAAATTCTGACCAAGTTTTGCAATATTTGTTTGCATATTTATAATAATAAAATCAGTTTTTCCCCAATTGCTTTTTCATAGAATCAAGTGAAAATCCCCCAGATTAGTTGGGTCAGTTATCTCGCATTAATTTCATGTCAATATGAGGCTCGACTGGCCGAACAATGTGAATTAACAATCTTATAAATAGTTATTACTTGAGTTAGCTTGAAATTATGGCTATAACGACGCGCTTGGCATTCGTGCATTTGAAATGAACGACAAGTTATAGATAGAATAGATACAGATACAGATGCAGTTGCAGTTGCAGTTGCTGTTGCAGTTGCAGATACAATGCATACGGGTCGAGTTGTATGCGGATTGTCATAACTCTTGATGTCGGGGCATAACTTACGACGGCTTGACAACAAGCCGAGGGTAGAAGCGGCGACTAGTCGAAGAGGGAAGGGGCTCGACTTGGATGTGTTCAAGGCAGTTGGTTAGCCAATTTATTGGCGAGCTGCATCGATTGCCGCTCGATAAACGCGACGCTCGATCGGCTAGCGACAAGTTATGAATATAAACAATATGCGCAACAATGTGCAACGACCACAACGACCACGACGGACCCGGTGGGGGAGGGGGGGCCGAAGGCATGTCAATGTAATAATAATAATAAAAAATGATATTGCAAATTATTTTGTCAAGCAAATGCAAACGCGACTCGCCTTGCGAACGCGATTCGAACTTATCTACAATCAAAGACTAGAAGTAAACGCTCTGTAAAAGCTTCTCCGATCCCCGCTCCGGCACATCCAACAAACCCAAAACGACCCACATGTTCGTTTTGTCTGCTCTTGCGATACGTTTTCATTTTCGGTTTCAATTCCAGTTTCGGTTCCACATCCACTTCGAGTTGGTGTTCGTGTTCGATTCTGTTCTTTTTTCATTCTTCTACGTTTGCGTCGGGACCGTCGCTTAATTTGTTTGTTCTACAAATCGCCGATGCCTTATCCACTCGCTAGACCCACTAGACTTGGGGCTGTGCCATATTAAGTCGGCGACTTCATCTAAATGTGCCACAGCGAGTGGGTGGAGCAATACAACAACAACAACAACAGTTCTGTCATCATTTTGTCTGTTGATCTCAAGTTACAAGGCACGAGCTATTTAAATATTATGAAAGGAATTGAATCTTTCAAGGGAAATTCACAAAATCAACATGATATATGGTTACACGAAACTAATAAAAACTGAAGTTTTTCTTAGTATATTATTTAACAGAAATATATAGGTTAGATATAGGATATATAGGATCGTTATACGATGATAAAAACAACCAAAACTTTAACAAAACTAAGCATGAGTTTCGTTCGCATACTTGGAGTAACTCTTAATTACCGCATAAACATAATGTTTCTGTCAGGAAATAAATAAAATACTAATAAATCCCATATAAAATTTACATTCGATCAATTTTTGACTGGTAGAATATAATGATATAATCCACGGAAATTACATTTCAAAGCGAAAAACAATATCTTTATTATATTTCTTGTAAATGCTTTGTGCTGAAATATACAACAATAGTATAATGTGTGAATACACTCGATTTATCTATCGAAAGTTTTCATATTATAATATGATCTAACGAAATTCACTAAAATTACATAAAGTAAAAAGTAAAACAAGTCGGAAGGCTACGTCGAGCTGACTCGACTGTGATATACCCCACATTTTCGGAAAACACGTGCCAAATGTGACATGCGTTCTTGTTTTTATTTCTTTCGTCTCTATTTGTTTTGCCTTGCAGTCCACTCGATTCTTATTGGATGTTGCCCTTTGCTTTTATTACTCTGCAGTTATAAATTATGCATGTGTGATAGAGACGCCTATACATACATACTATATGCTGCCTCAATCATCTCACATATCTAATTAGATTTGTCGTTTGTATTTTGTGTTGCTGCTATGTCTCTTCGATTTTAGTGGCTTTAAATATACTAAAAATTTATTTTGAATTTTGCACACACTATAAAAAAAAAAAATATAAGATACAAAAATAAATTTAAGTGCCCGGCACACCCGGGTTGACTCCGGACGTCTCGCTGAACAGTCAACTACCATCACCACTCGACCACTGCCTTCTTTCGCAATAACCGATAAAATTGCACCATGAATATTTTCGGTGCACATAATTAAAAAAAGTTGCCACATAATTTAAAAAAAGTTGCCCTAATTAAAAAAGTTGTCTGCTGCTGGTGTTGAACTCGGGTACTAACATTAGGAAAACCGACACGGCACTGGCCAGGCAATACTATTTCTTGAATATCTTCCTTATTTATCGGCCGATCTTATTGAAACTTTCGCAACACGCCCGGATGGTGGTTTTTATCCATGGATAAAAATGAATGCTGTGGCTTATTTGCGCTATTATCGATTTATTATCGTTTTTGGGGGCGGATGGAGGCGTGGCAAAATCCAAATAAACTTGATCTGCGGGCATAATTCCATTTGTCTCCAATTTGGTGTCTGCTCTTATAATAGCTGAGATCTGGTTTTCTACGGACAGACAGACGGACGACGGACGCGGACGCGGACGCGGACGGTGGTTTCGTGCGTTCTGTGTTCTATTTACTTTTGGGGTCGGGATGCCCTCGCCTGTTACATTTTCGGTTGGCCAAAGTTTATCCTTTTTTCGCGGGTATAATCAGTATTCTTTTAATTTTTTTAATTTGTTAGCTAAAAAATAATATAATTTTTTAAAAGATTGGTATAATTAATTATTATTATATTTGTTTATATATTATATTTGTGTATATCATTCGTTACTTGATCATCATCAAAATTGCAGAAGAACCTTATAAGGAAATTCCATTTCCGATTCCAATTTTTTGAGCAGACCAAAATCATATTTGAAATGTCGCATTCGTAATTCGAATTCGGGAATGCCATTGATGAATCGTTGAGTTTTTTCTCCATTCTCGAAAATGGTTTCGCTGGCGCCTCTGCTTATCGAAATGTGGAAAGCACAGCGTACTGGCTTTCGGGCAAAGTACGAGGTTTGTTATTCCCAGTTTTTTTTTTTACTTTTTTCAGGTTCTGTCTTTGCTTTTCTACAGTTCGTGCACATTCCGCAGAATTCCGCGTCCAAATTGATGGCGCCAAAATTCAGTAGCCCCAGCGCCGACGACGACGACGATGTCGTTGTCTCTGGGGCAAGTCGAGTCGAGTCGAGTCGGTCGTTCATACGCGTGGACAAGGAGTGGAGAGTACCGCATTTGTCCCATAACTGTCATTCGCGACTGTCATTTGCGACATTGGACTTTGCCTTGAGTATGGGCCAGGGGGCTCTATCTACTATCTAATTTCTAATTCAATGCACAGTCGCAGGCTTTATATGAATTTTGAATATTTGATTGCAAAAGTGTCGCAAAAACGCGAAAGAGTGCAGCAGTGGGAAAGAGAGGAGAGAAAACGCGGTGCTGGGTGTGCTTAGTCGGTCACTCAGGCGGCCGCCTGTGAGGGTCTGTCTCTCACTCACTCTCTCTCTCTCTCAGTCTATCTCTCTCGATTCATTTATAAAAATTATGTCGAAATAATCACGCCAAAACAGCCGACTGCCGACTTTTGTGATAAATGAATCCGTCTCGTTCACAAGTTAATTACACGTGCAAATGTTAGGCTTATGTCGATCATTAGGTCGATTTCTTTTCGGCTCCATTGCCTTTCCCGTTCCCGTTCCCGTTCCGGTTCCGGAATCATTGACACTGATCCGATTGCATTGCCGATCATTAATTATTTTATTACGCAAATCAAAATGCCAGAGTTCGCCGCCTGTCAACATGTCCGACGTATTCAAAATGTTTTCACTGCGACTGCTTCCGTGGGGGTTAGGAAAAACCCATGATAACTCTGTCTCGATGTTTACATAATGTGGAAAATTAATGATGAATTTGTTGCGCATGTCAGCAGGGTAGAGTGCTGAAATTGTTTTCTGCTCAGCGACTAAACAAAAACTTCTGAAATGAAAAATCGTTTCGATTACATTTCATGACATGTTTGCCACAAAAAGGGGTAGATAGCGGAACGACGCTGCCTTATAGCTATGGCTTCAAAACTTGCAGAGTCTAATTGGGAGAAATATCTAGTATTTTAATGGAATATGGCTTAACATACTTTTATAAAAGTACGACTTTAACGACAATTACAAACAAGTAACAAGAACTACCATTCTTCAAAATGATACTGGTATAATTATTATTAAAAGTCACGAGGATTGTAATGCAAACTTTATTCAATTCACAAAATATCTGAGGGAAAATACGTCACAATTCGTCAGTTCGTTCAGACAGATTTCTGATAAGAGAGAGAGCATCCAATTTGATAACGCTAATCTTGACCCATTCCCAAATTACTCTCAGTGTTTTATATGAATCTGGACTTAATTTCATTTTTCTCTTTTTATATGTTTTTCGTGTTTTATATAATCTGACTTTTCTCATTTACTCTCGTTTTTATATAATCTCTTTTCTCATTTACTCTCAGTGTTTTATATAAATCTGGACTTAATCTCAATTTACTCTCAGTGTTTTATATAAATCAGGACTTATTCTCAATTTACTCTCAGTATTTTATATAAATCTGGACTTATTCTCAATTTACTCTCAGTGTTTTGAACATTCTCCCTCACATGAATACACTTTCACATTTGCACTGTCCGAATATGAATTCAGTCCATAAGTGCGAGTGTGATGCAAATACATATATATGGTGTATAATTCGAACGACTAAAGGTGCCGATATGAATGTTTCTATCCCTATTTTCCCTATTTGCACAACATTAGTATACTCCTTCTTTCAGAAAAAAACTCTTAAAATATTAAATACAATTGTTATTTGTGAAGATACAATAGTCGATCACTTCACATCTTACTTCCAAGGCGCTATCTACACATTCTCCAAATTTCAGTCAAATCGAGTGCTTCGATATGGTATTATTTATGAAGTTTTTAATTGGCTGCAAGCTAAGTGTTTTCAAAATAGTGAAAATATTCAAAGGCGTTTAAAATTAAGTTATCTTACAGCACTCTTAGCTACCATAAAAGTATTATAAGAGCCAAGTCTAAAGATCACATTCCTTTTATATACAATCTATGAAAAAAAGCGCCTATCTCAAGAACCTGAAACTGCTTTCGAATCATTTTAATTTGCATAAGCGCCGCGCACAAATCCGCGCTCCAAATTCAACACGCAATGGAGCTGCTCTCAGGCGAAAGGAGAAGACTGGAGACGGCTGAGTTGGAGTTGGAGTCGGGTTCGGAGGCTGAGGCTGGACGATATCTCATGTCGGGGACATTCAATGTGCAGGCATAACAAATGAATTATTGACGTTTTTAAGCAATATTCGTGAGAGCATGAAGAGCGAGTAGGAGAGACAAAGAGCCAGAGATGCAGAGATGTGGGGAGACGGAGAGACGAAGAGACACGGAGGCAGAGAGACTGAGAGCGGCACAACGATATGAAAATTGTCAACGTGGGCTTTCATTTGCTTAATTTAATTTCGCATTTCGTTCGTCGCCTTTTTGTATACCACTCGTTTCTCATTTGTTTTAACGAGGATGTGTTCGTAGGACAGACAGACAGACAGACCGAGAGAGAGAGAGAGAGAGAGACGCATCTTTGGGTCGTTGTTCATCTCAGGTATGCTCCGGGGATCGTAAAGCGGCGAGGCACAGGTAAAGACAAGCTCCACACGAGGCACAACGTATGTAAATTCGGGCCAGAAAGAGCCAAGGCTCATTAATGAATTTAAATGGTCTCCTTAATAATATTTAACGGCTTCTTTGCAGCGCTTTATGATGACAATATTTTTTGGGTATCCCTCTCCCGCGCCCCCGGTTCACCCTTCGCACGGTCCTCCTGCCAGGCAGTTACTTATATGGGTTTCTCTTTCTTAATGGCTCCGCATCAGCGTTTGACAGTTGACAAGTTCTTTTTGTGTTCGCGCAGGCAGTAGGAGGAGTGGCTTCAATGGATGAGGAAGGGAAAGAAGTGGGGGATATGCACTCGTATATGCAGTGGCGGGGGCAACAGGAACGGGAACGAACTTATGATGGACTCAGCTGCCTGGCCGAGGCGCGATTAATAATTCCCTTTCATAAGGAAAGTTGCACAAGTTGTTCGCTGCTTTTTTTTTTTTTTTTGAGCAATTTATCCCATAAATTCCATTTGATGTGCAGCCTCCCCTGACTTGTCTCTAGCTAGTTCTATCCTTCTCTACAAATCGATTTTTGATTGAGTTCATTAGCCGTTCGAGCCGGCCAAGCTGATATTATCGTCATGTGGCTGAAACGACGCACACACACATGTAAGAGATAATGCCTCCCAGGGGCGGAGCTGAGCGGAGTATTTTAGGTGGGGGGGCGCTGGCTGAAGTGTGCGTTACACGGGGCACTTGGTTGAATCATTTTTGTTATTAGCGCAAATCGCGCTGAGTGATTTACTTCTACTTCGACTTTTCCTTTCCCTCCTTCTACTCTTACTTTTGTCTTTGATTTTCGGCACATGTCTTTCGCATGTTAGGATGAGGGGAAAGCCGGGGGTAAGACCGGCTGATGCGTTATCATGTCCAGAGCAGGCAGTTTGGCATCCAAGTGGCAAGTGTATTCGCGCAAATCCTAATTGGATTTATGTGTAGAAATGGATTATAGCTTACGTTTTCCAACTTCTGTTTCGGCTTTTTTCGCTATTAATTGGAAACGGCGCCAGAAAATCACAGCAGATCCCTGGGGAAAGTTCTTCGATTCATAGAGACAGAGCGAGAGAGAGGGCATGCTGCATGCAGAGAGAATCCAACCATTTCTATATAAAATCAATAGAAATTTACTATTTTACTACGTTTATTAATTACGCTAAGGTGAGTCATACGTCCGGCAAGAATATCAAACAATGAAACATATTTCAATAAAATACCATATATATTTAATATATTTTAACAATAGCTTCATAATCGCTATAGATTAAATCTTAAAAATTACAAGAATATTCTACAAAAGCTTAGGGTGATTCCAGAGTATGAAAAATATATGTTAAATGTTTTGAAACACCCGAAATGAGTTGTTCTGAAGGAACTCGATAAAAGACATCGTGTATTTTAGAGATAATATATATTAGATAATAAAATAAAAATAAAAAAATAAATACCCAAAAGCTTCAAAAACATTTTAAACAACATTTCCACCTTAAAATTTCATCTAAAACTGTGTTTTTCTTTATATATAATTTATTCAGACAGTCCCTCTCAGTTTTGTATTTTTACATTCACATTTCAATAAATTCGTTAATATCATACTTTTTCTCGCCCCACTTAAATTGCGCATTTCTATTGTTTAGCTTCTGAATTTCTTGGTCGACAGTTATAAATAGATAGAAGACAGGCAGAGCCTTGAGATGCGACTGATAATTTATTACTGCACCGTTCTTATCGCATCAAATTGTAAACTTGTTTGGATGCATTCCGTAAGTGTGTGTGCGTTCGAGACGAGAAGAACGATCCAACGTTTCTTGCACATTAAGAAGATTCACGATAGTTTCCTTATGGATATTCTACGGGTTAACCAAAATGTGAACATTATTAGCATGTATCGAAGAAAAGACACACAGATAAACGAAACCCAACTAATAAGAACTCTCAGATATTTATGACATGATATCATCTAAGGTCGTTCGGTGTGTGTGTTTCCCAGAGACCAAATGTCTGCCAAGAAAAGAAGTATGCGAGCCTATTAAAACCAAAGAATCGAGAACC
This sequence comes from Zaprionus inermis, assembly GCA_018151445.1. Taxonomy (NCBI): domain Eukaryota; kingdom Metazoa; phylum Arthropoda; class Insecta; order Diptera; family Drosophilidae; genus Zaprionus; species Zaprionus inermis. Next base: position 4,784,711 of record JAECXD010001696.1, read on the forward strand.
AAAACCAGAACCAGAACGATAATCCAAACCAGAGACTGAACCAAGTAGTGAAGAGTCAAGAGTTATGCCTCGCCTGAAATGAGTATATAAATATTTTATCAGTGGCCAGAAATCAGATATCTGTTTGATTCATAGAGCTAATTTATGGCTTCCTTTTGTCTCTCTGGCCCCGACTAGTCAAATTGTGGCCAGACCGAGAGACACCAGCAGTCCCCAGCGCCGTCCCCGTCCCCGTCCCCGTTCCCATCCCAGTCCCAGTCCCTCATTATGAACACACAAAAATCAATAAAAATATATGCAACAAAATTTGACTGGGTGAAGAGCGACTCCGAAACGGAACCCGACGCATTCCGATCGATGCGCAACATAAACAACGAGTCCCAAAAACGAACAAAATGATCTTCAGATTGCCGTAGCTTCGCCCTTCCTCTGTGTGATAGTGGATTGGTGGGTCCCTGCGCATATCTGCGTCTATTTCTATTAATGAGTTATTTAGAATCAAACGATGATAATGCCACGCATTACGTAATCGTTATCGTACTCCAAATGCCAATCGATAAGTGCAGTTGGCGATCGCAAGATGCGCCAAGACCGGAAGACGCCGAGAATATTCAAATTAGCCCCAGGCCTCCTCGATAGTTTGTACCCGGTTACCACTCTAGGCTAGTTGGCCATTTGGGCATCTTTCTAGTATTTCTAGATGCAGCCCATCGTCGTAGTGCAGGGCGCATCTCATTGATTTGTAATTCGCATGCGCAGCATAAATTTAACATGTGAAATCTGAAATGTGATAGCCATTCCAGGTTCAAGTCGGGAACACGCTACATACCCTGTAAAAATGGGCAGCCTCAATGGGGTATGCCAAAGGACAAAAACAAATTCGTTTAGGCAGTTTGCAGGCAAAACTAATTGACTATTGCTAACCTTAGATGAAAGATCATTATTTTTTACAGCATTCGTTTTCAAATGTATAATAAACGAATATGTTTTTTATTCCCAAGTTAATTCTTGAGTGTGTTGTACTCATTTTTGACATCCCACTGAAATTAGTGAACTTACTCTTAACTCAACTTAATCTTGAAATATCTTGAAATATTCGCTTATATATGAAATGATAATAAATCTGATGAAATAGAAAATAAACCCAGCAAATCAATTAGGCTTGCAGCAGCTTGAAATTTCGTTGAAAAATAAGTATTTACGCATATATAATATATTATGGGAAACTAAGTGGCATATTAATCCATTTAGTCGCCTAAACTGTACAGGGTATCGCTTTGTCCGTCACATTTTTGCCCGTCTTTATCGTGTGCTGCATCGGGAGGCACGTTGAAAGATCATTTGCACCTCGGTTGCAGGCAACAAATCTCCGCTTTATTCATTGTGTGTTCCGTGCGTAGGTCGCACTCGCATTTGCATAAGGTTTTCGCGCGCGGAGGCAGACGGGACGAGGGAGTTCGGCGAAGCAGGTCGGCGCGGCCGTGGCGGTTCGGTCTGGGGCGCATTTATGAATCAACGCCAGACACGCCGTTTCATTCAATAAAACAAGTTACCGCTGGCTTCCCCATTCGCCCCAATCCGCATACCCTTTCCTTTTCAACACTCTACATGACCGGCTTCTCCTCTCGTTTTGAGCAATGTTCACTGCACGACAACGACAACGACGACAACGACAACTCGTCGTGTTTGTTGTCCCCTATGCTGTTGCTGTTGTTGCTGTTGTTGTTGTTGTTGCTAATTCCCAGCAGAACATAAATATTTCGACACTTTTGCATGCGCGACAAACATGTGCGCAAAAATATGGCAGCTTCAACCGGCTATGACTGTGGGTCTCCACGATCGCGGTTCGCTGATGGTCACTGGCTTACTGCGGATTGAGTGGATCGACCGGGCGAGTCAGGCGAGGAACAAGGGAGCATTTTCTGTGTTACATACTTACATACTCATAATTCATGCAGCAAATAAATGAACAGCCTACAGCTGGAGACCAGCCTTGCGGCTGGAAACCCACGCCAAAAGCGATCGTTGTGAACCAATGGGGAATCCACCGGATGCAGGACTCACTAGCTGTGTGTGGTACCCAGTTTAGAAGTCCGAATTAGCATAGAGATCTAGTAGATATCAATTACAATTGGTCACTTGATCTTAACTTGGTCCTAACTCGATCAGCACACATTACTCCAATGTTTTAAACTTCGTATATGTTATTTTTATTCTAAAATTGCATACTATGCTGATTCATAATGGTTCCGCAGAGAAATGGTTTCGCAATGGATATCGTTGGTTTTATCATTTGTTCGATACACCGATAGTTTTTCCAAAGATTTTCGATTTGTATCAAGATTTTTTAGCACTGTTTAGAACATTTTGCACCCAAATCAAATAGAGTTATCAAAAACCATCAAAATTAAAAACGAAATTGTGTTTTGTTTATCGATCATAATATTGATGCTATCGAAATAAGCAAAAAATCAATTATTTTACAGCACTTTCTTACTTCCAGATTAGTCCTAACATACATTATCATTAAACTTATCGATATACCTATAAAACTATCGATGGCTTAACGTAAGGCAACTCAACTCCATTTCAATTTCATTCGTTGTGTATCTCTCCAGCTCTCATATAATCTGACAAAGACATAAATAACAACAAATTTCAATACAACAAGGCACTTCAAAACATAACTAAACAAAGCTTTAATCAGATTTATTGATAGACCTCCTCCAAATCCTCCACAAACCAACTCGAACCTGAATGTGAAGTGCAGCCGGATCGTAGCTGCTTAAGGTTTCAAACGTCAATCCGGTAGCGCAGTCGGCCAGCACAAGCGGGTCCCAAACAAATGTAATAACCGATTTAAACATCTTCGAGCAGGCGATTATCACAGCAGGAGAGCGCAGAGCCGGATCGAGCCAGATCCGAGTGGCGACTGCGGGTTGCGGGATGACGATTCCGGTAGCCCTTGTTGGCGCCTCGGGGCGTTTACACCTTCGCTCTCGGCACGGCAGGCACCACATGCGGTCTGTGCCTGAGGCTGTTCTTCGACTTCGACCAAACGGGTTTCCCGTTATCTCTCGATAATTTCATAATTCATTCTCATTGCATAAATCTCTTTAATATTATTTTGATAGTGCCGCCTAATTGCCGTAAATATTATTTTTGCGGCCGTTTAATGTGCCGATAAATGAGCGGGAAAATACTTCAAGATGATACAGATCTAAATCGGTCTATATAGCATTGCACGGCGCCCGAAATCGTTTGTTTATTTGCGCTCGACTCGGCCAGTTGCTCGAGTTGTTTATTTGAAAAGCAATTAGAATTATTATGAGCAGCATACTATCTACATATATATTGTATATTGCGCTTGCCCGACGTTCGATTGTTTTTCCAGTTGCAGCGAAATAAATTAATGGAGCGTGTTTAAAATTGTATAGGCAAACGAGACATGGAATTTCCTAACAAGAACAAAAGAATAAGAATCGACGATCACACAGAAATCTCTCGAAATCATGCAGTCGTCTTCAGGCTTATTCTCAATCCATCCAAAGTCGCGCTCAAATTACAGGTGCCGCGTCCACGAAATTATTTATCACCCCTCCCTGCTCTCCACTCTCTGCAGATTTAACGAAAATTGGCGAACTTGTGAGCTTGCGTTCCCATAATTTAAATGTCAAGTTTTGTCTATATTAAAAATTATTCGCCTCTCTCTTCGTCGTTCAGCTCTTTCTGCTTCCTTCGGTCTGACACTTGTCTTAGACCATCCTGCTGTGATTTCGGTGCTATACACAAGCAGTATGAAAGCTAAATTGCCCTCATTTCATTTGACATGAATATTTTCAGTCGACCACTTTGCCAAGATTCCATTTCGTTTGCCGCCTTCTTCATACAAAGCTTGAGCCCTAATAACATGGTAACACAAGGTGTTCTCATATATTATTATATGGTTTATTATGTATTTAATATTCTTCAGTCATGTCCATTCATGGGAGCATAGAATGATTTTATAAGTTTGCATTTTAAGGAGGTCCTTGGTCCAAATATTAATGAACCATTTTTAATGTAGATCAGAGAAATGCAACAGTAATTATTCCCTTCGGCCATTACAAATGGTTAAAAAAGGTATACTAACTCGACGTCTACATTGCCGATAATAGTTGACGTCGACGTCGTCAGGTATGAATATATGTATATATACACTTACCAAACTTACCCAGAGAGTGTCCTCCAGCAGCAACTGAAAAGCTAATGAGAAACAAGAGAAAATATATGAATATGTGTAGAACAGGTAAAAAGTCTCTCTTTCATTTATTTGTAAACTGAATCTGTAAACTCAATCTAATTATTATTTATTATTTATAGTTCGGGATTTACAATATTTATACCCTATAAAGTATATATATTCTGAATCAGCATCACCAGAGTAGTCGAAAAATGGATGTCCGTCTGTCCGTCCGTCCGTTGAGCAGCTTTTGCAACGCAAACTAGTTTTAATTACGATTACATTTCAATTGCCACGGGGACGAATTAGCATCTTAATTGTTTTGAGGGAGTACCACCGAATCCACCAATTAGAATCTATCTGATCAATCTCCTGCTGATAGTATTTCCCATTTAGGTTGCTAAATAAAAACAAATCAGACTCAGTCAATTTGAAAGATACTTATAATCATCGATTACTTACCATGAGGCACAATCTTCGAACCACCAGCCAGAATGTCTTATTTGCGCGCAATTCTCACCTTTCCTTGCATCGTTGTCACGGTCGAGAGTGGAGAATTGTTTATGTTCGCTATATCTCATTTGGTCCCAGTCTATATTCCCAGATAAGTTTCCCAGACTGAGCAACCTGTACTTATCATCTTCTCCTGCAATCCTGAAGTTGTCGTAACGAGCATAGAAGCTTTTCAATTTCAAACGCTTTTCATAATACCCCCCATCAAATGCCTCCATATGTATATAGAGCTCGTGGGGAGTATCCATGGTAAGACGATGAATCTGCTCCAGGCCCAAAAAGAATTCGCCTGCGAAGTTACCGAAACCTTTCTTATAAGCTTCCCAGTTCCTGTAGAAATCCTCTTTTCCATTTATACGTTGTTGAATTACGATCCATCCTGGACCAGCAATATCACTATTACACAGTGCAGGAAAGGGATCGAAGTTGGGTAATATAACATGGCGGATACCGTTAAACTCTCTGTTAGTGGTGCAATAAGTTGCTAACTTTGCATTCTCTTTTATTTGTTCTTCTAACTTGGATACTTCCTTAACCTTCTCTTGAATTATTTCTTTCTGTTTTGATATTTCAACTTGACTCTCATTCAGTTTCTTTTGAGACTCTCTCAGTTTTTGATTATTTGTGTTGAGTTCTGCTTTGAGTTGGGAAATCGTGGAAGTATTTTCGGCAATGGTTTTATTCAGTGTCTCCGACTGAAGATTATATTCACTCAGACTTGACTCACATGTCTTAAGAGTTTCTTCTTTAGATTTCAGTTGTGCAGAAATTTGAGCAATAGTCTTGTTATTCTTCTGCAACTGTTCCTCACATAATCGCAAGTTGGAAACATTCAAATCGATTTTAGGGATTTTTCTATCGAGCTCCTCCTTAATAAAGGTTTTCAACTCTTTAACTTCGCTGTTTACCAATTCACTGGTCTTCCGCAGTTCAGAAACAGTAGCTAGAAGGTCTTTTATATGGATATCTTTACTCAAGACGGAAGTTTGTAATGCACGTAGTAGATCGTCTTTCAATTTAAGCTCAGCTTTCTTCACTTGCAGTTGTTGCGCTTTTTCACGCAAATCGTTGATTTCTTCCGTTTCCTTCTGCAGTTGATCAACGTATTTTAAAATGGGATTCACAGATTGGAACGTGTGTTCTCCACACAGATTGTTCAGATCCTTGGTTGGTCTGCACTGCTGACAGAGCAAGAAGACAATAAGAGGAGGAAAACTAATTGAAGAATGTGGTCTACTTAATCCCTTGTAGCAGTACCTTATTAGTATTATTGAATAAATCATGTCACAAGTACAAAGTATTGTGATGCTAAACAATGAATAGTTCCTTCACTTTTAAATAGGTTCCAGGCAGTTATCAGTTTAATTAACATTAGAGTTTATACTCAGTTATACTCAGGGACGAGTACTTACCTTACTGACTTCTGTTGCAGTAGCAGAAGAGTCGCCATAGAGGATGCATATCCACAAGAAGAGAATAGGAATATTCATATTGGCACCTTTAGTCGTACGAATGCACAATATATAACTGAATCACACTCGCACTGATCAAAGACTGAATATGAGTTCAGATGAGTGCAAATTAAGTGCAAATGCGGAAGAGAATGTATAAAACAATAAGAGTATTTTGCGAATAAGTCAAGATTATTGTTATCAAATGACTCTAGCGTATTGTTTCGAAAGATTGACTTGGATGCTCTGCGTTATCAGCGATCTCTCTTGCGCATTGCAGGCTAACTGAGAGATTATGCGGTATTTCGTCTGAAATATTCCCACAGTATATATATTTCACAACTGCGAGCAGCGATGCCAGCACCATTTTTGAGAAGGGTATTATACTGTCAGGCATATACGAGTGTAGTTCTCGTATTTATTTTTTTTTTTTGCAAATACAGCTTAAATAATATTAACATATTCATCTTAAGCAGAAGTGAACTGGACCTGAAACTTGAAACATAGTTAATGATTTTTTTTTAAATCCTAAAACCGAGAATGGTATAGAAAATATATATAAGGTGATGAGGAACTTTTTGCCTAATGGTCGAAGAATTTGAGTTTCTTCCATAGCAAAATACGTAGCCCAATTATTTTTACAGTTGTGATTATCGTGTGATCACTGTAGCTGGCAATACGAGCAAGTTTGAACGATCGCAGGGAAACATCATGGCTCTAGCACTTAATTTGCCAGTACAATTGGTCTGCTCTCAATTGATGTGAGACGTGGCGTGGCGAGGCGAGGCGAGGCGAGTCAGGTGCAGAGACTTGAGGAGAGTTAAGAGTCGAGAAGACGATCGCTGAATCGTTCGGTCCCACACAGCGAGATCAGCATGGTGAGTCGACCCCGCAGTGTTTACAACTCGGTTATAACTGATATTCGCGCGCGATCCGATGGCACCATGGCAATTTTCATGTTGTAACTGCTGTGAGTGGAGAGTGGAGAGAAGGTGGCTGAGCAGAGGGGGAGAGGCCGCGATGATAATGACAAATCAAACGATGACACACAAAACGATCGTGTTGGAAAATTGTTGACGGGTCTAGCGGCGAGGAGGGAATGCGGCGCACGAAGCGGTTGATTGGCCATTTGGCTGGCACGGATGGACGACTCGACTTGTAGCAGGCAGGCATGCAGGCAGGCAGGCAGGCTGCAGTGCCAGAGGGAGGGCAGGAATAGAGGAGTGACTACCCCCTTTGCAAGAGGAAGTGCAACATTTGTTTTGACTTACAGACATGCCAAAAAGAAAAAGAAAAAGAAAAAGAAAAGAAGAGAAGACGAAGACGAAGACGAAGAAAATACTTGAGCGCATATTCAGAGGGTGCCCCATGTTGTCGGGGATCATTATAATTATTTTCGTTATATTCAACTTGCAACATGCTCACGGAATTTCGCCTGGCTTGGCGCGTTCGCAGAAAGGATCGCTTAGCCGATCCGACAACTGTCCTGAACAACTGTTGAGCCCCAGCCAGTTGAGCCCGGGCAAGTCTGCAACCGCCTGAGCCTGGGAACCATATTCATATCGCGGCTCATCTACAGCCAGAACATTCCCCAGTTTGCGACAGTTTCCCTTCGGTCTTCGTCGCGACAGTGGGGCCTCACGTGCCTCACGCTTAACGATATTCAAAATTCATTACAATTGATATTGTTCCGAATGCATAAATACAAACAAATGGGCATGCCAGGCTGCAGCATCCTCCAGCATCCTCGTATCAGCGAGCAAGCATCAGTGGGCCATACGAGAAATAACAATCTTGCTAATTGGCCGATTTTAGCATAAACAAATGTATTTTAGCTCTAACTAAAGCCCGGCTACAATAACAACAGCAACTGAAAAAGAAGCATCGACTCTCGCGGCCTCGTCGCGTCTGGCTGGCTGTGGGGCCAATCGTTTTGTACCGTCTCCTCGCATACTTTGCATACGAGAATCCGCTGCGACCTGGTCCCAGCCGAACGAAACGATTATGGGAATGGAAATGGGTATGCAAAGCTATGAATAGCAGCAGAGCATACGGAAGACCCAGTCCGGAACCCGCAACCCGCAATAGAACTAACTCAAATTGGTAGATACGGACGATTATTAGTTACTACCACAGTGTTTTATTGTGCACCACAATCGATAGTATCGATCGATTAATAAAGTAGTCGTCACTATCGACTGTTTTTCTACATATTTCTACACAGTTTTTAAACGTTTGCTCCTTAAACACTTGGATTAAAACAATCAATAATATCAAGGTATAAGTCTTGCTTAAAAATCTGATTTGCTCGACGGTTTCAGTCGAAAAATATCGGAAAACCTGCAGTGTTACATAACGATTTAATTTGATCCTTTAATGTGGCAAAAGAGAATACATAGAACCACATAATATATGTTCTATTGCTAGCTTTTGAAAATAATAATAAATATAAATATATATATGTATAATTTGATTGAAATTTGATTTCTGGATCTGAGCTAAGTACAGGCTGTTGAGGCCTTTGACTTGAAGTTGAAAGATGGGTGTATATAGTACTCATATCCATATGAGCATATGTGCAGCTTAAGTAGTAGCTGATATCGGACGAACATCATCATATATGTATGTACGATCGATTGGTGCCCCATCTAATTAGGGACCATTCATAATGCGATGTGGTCGGAAAGCTGCCTGGCAGTCATAATGAACTCTTTGGGTTTTCTCTCATAAATATTTATAGACGATGTCAATGGGGGACGGCGCAGAGGTTGACGCGGTAGCGCCACGACTTGTGGGGCCGCAAGAATTACGAATTCTGAAAAGCAATCGCGGGCGAAGTCAAAAGTACAAAAAGAGTCAAAGCGCCTCATTTGGTAAGCCACCAACTAGGCGCAACAAGCAGTCCACTGGCAGTCGGTCTGGCCAGCGGAGGCAGCTAGGTGGGCTGGAGGACGGGGTAGCCCCCACATGTCCAAGTGGGGAGCGGCAACTTATGACGGCTTCAAACGGCAGCCGAAAGCGGCGGCAAAAGCGTCGCATAAATTGCAAAACGCTTTAATAATTCACCTCGAATCGGATCGGATCGATCGATCGATCGGTCGGTCGTTCAGTCGGTTTGCCTTGCCTTGGCCAATATGGTCAATGTGGCCACTATGGTTGGGTTGTGGGGTGGGGAGAGGGGTACGTCAAGAGAGTCATACAAATCACAGTTATGATTATTGCTGCGATTAAAAACTGTCGACGCCGCAGCCGCTGGTGGCCGCTGCGCGTGCGGCACTCAATCTGTGGCACATCGACGTCGCATCGACGGCGCACAGTGGTCGAAATCATTAATTTGGCTGGCCAAAATGAATAACCCAGTTACTAAAAGAAATTCCAATGAATTTTGCCTAATTTTATTTCTACACGCTGCAGAATTGAAAACAAGCGGGATCACAAAAATATATCGTACAATAGCTTGGAGAACTATCGCTTTTTTTAAAATTATTTTTCAAGATATTGCAGTCAAACTCACTATATTTATTTTAAGTACACTCTACCACTCTATCATGTAGCTTAAATATAACTAATTGTATATCTAAAATTTTATATGACATTTTTAAAAAATAAGCAAAACTATACAGTAATTATGAACATACAAATTTTAAAGACAATAACTTAAGGACATTCATCACTTTGAATACTCACAGAATACGTTTTACTTTACTTACGACATGAAACATCATGAAACGCAGAAAATTCAAAAATATTTAAGAGCGGAACTTAAAAATAAATAAATGCACTTCCAGGTCGTTATGTTTCAAAAAATAAAACAATGAAAAATGAATCCAAATAAAATTAAAAATATAAAACTATAAAAAATAAATTTAGTCAAGCATTATTAAAATATGCACTATTTTAAAATAGTATTTTTAGAACGTCAGATCGGCCATTGCGACCACTGTAGGACGGCGGCACTAGCAATGCGTCTATGTCGCTCTCGTCGCTGTCAAAGTTGCCATAAATATCATCTTTTTCGCAAATCTCCAGCTGCGCACTTGCAACGTGCAGTTGCATGCCGCCGCAAGTTGCCACCGGTTGCCAGTTGGCCAACCAAGTTGTGCCCCAGCGGTGATTAATTAAACCGACCAACTGCAGTTGCAGCTCATGATTTATAATGACGAATTTATTTAGGCCTCGCTCAGTTCGCAGCGACTCACTTTGATTCAGTTCGTCTCGACTCAATTCGATTCAATTCGACTCGACTCGACTCGTTTACGGCCAGCGCGCTGTCGGTGTCATATTCATACATATGGAGGTATTCGATCGGGAGGAAATATGAAGAGTTTTGGGTAAGGAGAAGTTTCTGTGCTCGTTACGACCACTTCGGAATTACAGGAGAAGATGAAAAGTACACCGTTTTATACTTACCCATATTATCGTAGTATATATGGGGTTTCTTTTTAAGCGTGAACAGACCGGGAGGAGTGCCTCCACAGAGACACCCGAGTCACACCCTTTAGATCTCGCTTGGACCCGCCCCTGACAATTGGAGTGAGCTTTGGCGGCTCACGATGGCTGCGCATTAGACGAACACGTATACATGCACATACGTCTGGGCGTACTGTGAAGGCGATCGAGTCGCTTCCGAGCGAAGTGCAGCGAAGCAGGGTGCGGGGGCGCGCAGGGGAGGTGTGGCAGGGGCGACACGCTGAGCGGCCCCGAAAAGACTTAATTTGCATAATTGCGTTGCCAGCGAGCGGGTCTGTGTGTGTGTGTGGGAGGAGTAGAACTGTTCAGGCATAGACTAGGGGTGACCCTGCCCCCTGCCGCACAGTGGGCCAGAAGCGAGAAACTAGAATCGAAATGCAAAAATTAAAATACTTTGTAAGCCAAAAAATATTAATTATTTTTAATCATAGAAAAACCCCTACATTAAATTCCGAAACCTTGATAGCAGCTGCAATCTACGATTCTACGACATTATTAACAGCATAGGGATTTAAGCATATACAGTATTGTGCAATTTATCAATTAAATACCGCTTCGAGACCACTGTGCGTCGCTGTGAAGCACGAAGTGAAAAAAATGAAGTCGCTTTATCATTTTTAGTTAGCGGCACTGTTTGCTCACAGTGTGGAAAATAAATGAATGAACATTTGCATACGTATTTCGAATGGCTTTATACAGCACCTATCTACCTGGCCCGCAGCTCTCACAGCCCAACCTGGCGTTACCCAATAGCGTGCGGTGCTCGTACAGTGGGGCCACGCCCCCCTCGGCCATCTCGCAACCCTCTCCGACAGACAGACATCATTAAATTTATTTATTTATTATTATTATTATGCGTCAAAGGCAACTGAAATAGACTGGGTAGCGAAGGGCGTGTGTGGGTGACCGTCGAGAGGGTTGCGGAGGGGGAGGTTGTTACAGTGGTGTTGGATTATTGCGGTCTTTGTTGATTTAATTAATTAAATCGCAGTTGTTTTTTTAATTGATTGACAGATTAAAAACAAAACCAATTAACAATTTTAATACAAAATGACAACCGCATAATATGCTGTAATAAAAGTGGGCGGCCCCCTGCCCTGCGTCCCTGTGTGGGTGTGGCAAGTGACCACATAAATGTGCATATGCGAGACGAGTGCACTCACACACACTCATTCACATACCACCACACTCGACTGCGATGTCATAATCCGTAATCCGCAATACGCATTAAAAACGATTTTAATTAATGAAATCGCCCGAGGGAAAATGCGGTCGTGTCTAGCGTTTTACCCCGCTGAATAAATAGTTTAAAAAAAGTTAAATAATGTAACAATAACTACAGTGGATAATAGCTACAACTAACAACAAAATATATAATTATTTTATTATATTCGTAGTGTTTTTCAGATCTCTTTAGAATTTTAGGAACCTTTTTTATAAAACAAGTATGTATAGCTACAAGGAGAAATATTAATTCATATCCTAAGAGCAGAAAATCCCAACTAGACTGTCAGCTGTCTGGTCCTTCACTTCACTACCTACACTTTAATTATAATTATACTCTTAAATTAAGTCCCGATATGGAGGATTTTAAAAACATAATAAGCTTAAACGATTTTTAAAAATTCTCATAAATAACTGAAACAGATAGATCAAAATTAATATTATATACATAAAAACAAAATGACGTAACAAATATAAATATTGATCATTCTGATTGTACTACATATAAAAACTTATGAGCTGTTTATGGAACACTCAAATGTTCAGTTTACTATTGCAATAACATTTTTTCAATATCATACTCGATTTTTATCTTTAAAGCTAATTTCTTTAAGCTAATAACTATTAAATCAATATCGAACTTTGATTTGTATAATCTAATCGAACTCAGGTTATTTGTATGCCCTTTTGATTTTAAAGAAACTTTCTCTACTCACTTATTTAAAGTCCTATATAACTAGTCCGCATCAAGACAAATGCATGACGATTTGTCAAATACTCGATTTGCAAATTCGCGAAATTCGCACAGTGTGTTCCAATATACGGATCAATAAATATTGGTCAGGTGACGGTGTCGATTAATGAAGATCGATAAATTTGCGTGAAATGACATGGGAATCATGCGATTGCAGAATCGAATGGTTAGATTAAAATTCATATAGATTTTAACATACAAATAACTACTTTCAATTAATAGAAACAAAAGCGAATCGCGAATTAGCAACCAAAGAGTTATGCATAACGAATCTTTGAATGCGATTTGAATAAACAGATTCCCACGATGAGTTCGAGTCAGGTTGAATACACAGACACGCACACACACACTCACACAGCCAACTTATTTGAGTTTCATAATTTCTAGTTAGAGATTGACGTCGATGTGATTTAGAAATGGTCAAACGGATCGAGAAGACAGGTGACTCATGAACGAGTACCGAAAGACTAAAACAAGTTCCGTGCGATTGTGAGTTGCCTGAACTGATAGATCGATCTTCAAATGGTTTTGTTTCTTTTGTGTATCCAGCCGCCTGACTGAAAAAGTTTTATATTGTTGCTTGGTTCACTTGACACGTTGCTCGATCTCTCGAGAGATTGACATAAAAATGTTTCATATAACAAAAAACTAAGTCTTTGTGTATTCTAAATATGAAGAAGTATGCATATCTTGGTAAGTTCATGCGGCAACCCGCTAAAACTTTAAGTTTGAATGGTATCGAATATTATTTATAAATACACTGAACTTAAACGAAGTCTCTGAAAAAGAAAGTCACGTAAATACACAGTCAGTGTGAGCTACTATGCGTGGCCAATGGTAAAGCTGGGTATCATCTAGTCGATCAGTGGGCTGCGTTTCGCACTTGTCTCTTTGCTGAGCGTGCCGATAACTCAGTAGCACCGTGATACATTCTCATGGATATATTTAGTGCTACAGTTGGCTGTAGTTGTTGCTGGCATTTCATATGCAAAGCAGAGCCCACTGTGGCTGCAGAACGAAGATGTCAATAAATCTGCCGCTTTGGCCTTGTTTTGCATTTCCGCTAACAGAGACCCAATGCCAGTTGCCTGACTCGCACGCAAGGCAAAGCAGGGTGAGTGAGTGCGAGAGGGGGAGGATTGCCTGGTTAACCCGATGAGTCTGGGCAGCAGCCGATACGGTAGTAGCCCCACGTCAAAACGAGGTGATTTAGAATTGTCGAATTTTATTTAAATTGGATGCAAACATGCGAAATTTATTGTAGAAAATCAATAAATAAGAAAATCACAAGGTAAGCGATGCGAAGACGACCAAAGAAGAAACTGGATCGGGCTGCAGATCGGCATCGGGATCTGTGAACTGGAAACTGGAGAACGCATGTGCGTACTTATGAGAGACGGCCACTGTGTGTGTGTGTGTGTGTGTGTGTGTGTGTGTGTGTTTGCTTCTCCTCCTCATTTTCTGCATTCACAATTTGCATGCGAAGCAATGCGGCAGCAGGACGGAGGAAGGGAGATCAATCCCTACCTGAGCACGAACCTGGCTTCGATAATTTTCTACCTCTGCCCGGGCCTCTTCCTGGCCTTCTCCAGCTCCTCATTACTTTATTTCTTCGCTTTACATTTTATTTTTATATCGATTTTATTCTTATTGAATCTTTTTGCAGTTCATTAAAATTCGTTTTCGGCTAATAAATATTTCGTGGATATCCAAAGGGTTTTGTTCGTGCACACACTATCGATAGGTAAGTGCAGACATTGAGCTGGAGTGGATAATAATAATGTAAATATATATATGAAAAAAATACATAAATATCAATATAGTATTTACTGGTTATGATCAGGTAGTACAACTAATATTTAGATATTCCAACGCTAAGATAAGAAATAAATTATTTAATTACATCACAAATTGAAGTCAACTCAAAGTTCTCTGGATCGATTATTCTAATTTTCATCTAGAGTATCTGCTATTCGTTCTTTTCTGTTGCGGTTTCTTTACTTATTTTGCTTACTTTTGGGCAAAGGACACTCGACATACTCAAAATCGATGACTGCGATAGCAGCAACCCGTCAGAGTGGTTCCCTGGTACGATGGTTCTTTAAAGCTTCGCTTCGTGTCGTGTATCTGATTGTCGTTGACATTTAAAGGGCCCCCGTTTAATTAACTCGAATTAGAATTTCTGCACACAAAAAAGAAGAAGGTATTGCACAGACCTGAGAGTGTAAACGATATAAAATAAGATTGCAAAAATATAGTTTTTTTTTATTTCTAGCAGTTTTACAAGTTATACTAAATATAACGCAGCTCTTAAGTTAACAAATTATAATATTGAAAACTTATCTCTTAAATTAAAAAATCGTTTATCTTATGATATGGATATTTAAATAATTTATCAGAAATAAATAAATTATTCCTTACTTTTATTATTGAACAATGTAATTTGTTAGCTTACCCCGTCAAATGGTCAGATACCCATTTATAACTCCTGCTACTACTCACTGATCCCTCGTCGCAAATGGAACACGTGACTTCTCGAAGTATGAACTGAATAGGCCGGCATTAGCATTAGTTATTATCGTATTGGGGGCATAGGCATTCGCACGGGGCGTTGCCCGCACAGCTGGAGCCGAGTGCTGGTGAGGTCGGGTTCCGGGGTCTGTCGTGCAGGTTCGTTGGGTTTCTAATTAATGCGCGCACCTCAAAAGGTGTTAAGTGACAAACAAACCATAAAACTCGGATAACAGTTGACGCTACGCTACGGCGCTGCATGCCATAGGAAAGATAACAACGCATTCTACATACTACACAAGAAAGGATAGAGAAAGTGTGCAAGATATGCGAAGGAGCCTGAAAATGATATATGTATGTACGAAGATGGTAGAGCGGATAGGCAGGAAGGCGACTCACCCACGAGGCACAGGTCGAACAGGTGCACGATCGCAGAGACGACAATGTAGAATAGGGAATGGTTTAGGGGATGGCAATGCGCTTATCGAGTTGTCATTGCGCTGACGCTAAGCTGGAACCCTTTCCGGGGGATCCTGAGAAATGCCCGAACATGCACTTAATTAATATCGACCCGCAGGCGAGTCCTGTGCCCGCACTTCCGCAGGATCGCGCCGGCTGGCCGAGAGGCAGAGTGGACAGGGGAGATGGGGAAGTGCGATCGCTTATCTCAAGCATTTGCGCAATTCGCGCGCTTGTTGCAACCTGTCGCAGGTCCTGGTCCTGGCCCTGTTCCTGGCAAGGTTGCTGCCGGCATTTAAGCCCATTTAAGCTGGCCAACTGATTTATGGCCAACTGGGCACAAGCTCAGCCACAGGGCAGGTGGTCTGCGAGCTGCGTTGCGATCTGCGAGCTGCGATCGGCGCTCAGCCCACGCCGGCAACTCGCTGAGCTTGGTAGCAGCTTGCACACGCATTCCTGGCCGCCCATTCCAGTGGGCGGTATGGGCAACAGGACGGGGCAAGTAAATCAAGTGTCTAATTAATGCGGCAACAGCGACAAGACTGATAACGTCGCTCGCTCGTGTTTATCAATTATATTTTCCCCACTTAATTTGCGCCTCTTTCATTCGCCGACCTTGCGCTGCGCAGACTTCTCGCTAATCTGCATGAGTTATTTCCGCAAATATTTCCATATCTGGTGCATTTGCGACGAGCTTACCTCTTGCTCCCTCTCACACACGCTCTCTCACTCTTGGGCTGGTTCCATTCAAACCGACTCGGCGTCGAGATTGTCTGACAAATGCGTTTGTTACAGCATTTCTTGGCTCGCCTAATGAATTGTCCGCGTGACTAATACGTTCCTGATTTGCCTGATCGAGTGGCAGCTCAGGAACGCCAAGTTTCTCCAGTCCACCGTCTACTATACCCTGTACAGCTGCAAAACTATCGGGCGGGAGGCGGTTGGTCATCAGTCTATCATCCCTTTTTTGACCAATTCCATTGATATGAAACAGGCATAAGGAAGCGTGGCAGACTCCGCAGAGAGTATATATTCTTGCTCAGGATCACTAGCCATGTCGATTGAGCCATGTCCGTCTGGAACGAGAAGCAGCCCGCGCGACGCGCCGTGACGTTCCGTTTGACTTTTGTTCGCGAATCTCGTTGTGTTTGAGAGAACGAGGAGGCAATAGGCAACTACGTAAAATCACTTGTGCAGAATTCTCTGTTTGCAACTATAAGTGTATTTACATATTTGTAACATAACACATGAGTTATGCAATGCAACGTTTTCAGTCGAATGAACGAGCTACGCTGCTGCGCTGCCGAGAATAGTTGACGTCGAAGTCAAGTATGAATATAGGTACATATATATACAATTACCACACTCACCCAGAGAGTGTCTTCCAACAGCGACTAAAACTGAAAACCTAAAGAGACATAAGAGACAAATGCGACAAATGAAAATGTGAAAAATAGTTAAAAAGTCTCAGCGAGTAAGTGAAATATCTCATTTATTTGCAAACTGAATCTGTAACTCATTCGAATTATTATTTATTATTTCTTGTTCGTGATTTACAATATTTTTAATTACGATAACGTTTTACTTGCCACGGGGACGAACCAGCATCTTTATAGTTTTGAGGGAGACGTACCCAAACCACCAATTGGAATCTTCTTGATAATCCTCCTGCTGATAGTACTTCCCATTTAGGTTGCTAAATAAAAACAAATCAGACTCAGTCAATTTGAAAGACACTTATTACAATCATCGATTACTTACCATGCGGCACAATCATCGAACCACCAGCCAGCATGAAGGCGCTCCGCACAATTGCCATGTTCCCATTCACTGTCACTGTCGAAAGTGGAGAAAACTTCATTTTCGGTATATCTCATAGTGTCAAAGTCTGCATTTCCAGAGTATGTCCCCAGACTGAGCAACCTGTACTTATCTTCTTCTCCTGCAATCCTGAAGTTGTCGTATCGAGCATAAAAGCTTTTCATTTTATAATAATTTGTATGAAAAGCCTCCATATGTATATAGAGCTCGTAGGGAGTATCCCTAGTAAGACGATGGATCTTCTCCAGGCCCAAGAAGAAGTCGCCTGTGAAGTTACCGAAACCTTTCTTATAAGTTTCCCAGTTTCTGTAGAAATCCTCTTCTCCATTTATCCGTTGTTGAATTACGATCCATCCTGGACCAGCAATATCACTATTACACAGTGCAGGAAAGGGATCGAAGTTGGGTAATATAACATTGCGGATGCCGTTAGACTCTTCGTTAGTGGTGCAATCTGTTGCTAACTTTGCATTCTCTTTTATTTGTTCTTCTAACTTGGATAATTCCTTGACCTTCTCTTGAATTATTTCTTTCTGTTTCGATATTTCAACTTGACTCTCATCCAGTTTCTTTTGAGATTCTTTCAGTGTTTGATTATTTATGTCGAGTTCTGCTTTGAGTTGGGAAATCGTGGAAGTATTTTCGGCAATGGTTTTATTCAGTGTCTCCGACTCAAGTTTATATTCACTCAGACTGGATTCGCATGTCTGAAGAGCTTCTTCTTTAGATTTCAGTTGTGCAGAAATTTGAGCAATAGTCTTGTTATTCTTCTGCAACTGTTCCTCACATAATCGCAAGATGGAAACATTCGAATCGATTTTAGAGAGCTCCTCTTTAATAAATGTATCCATATTAAATATTTTGCTGTTAACCGGATCAACATTCTGCGAAAGGTTCTGATGGGTATTCGACAGTTTGAAAATAGTAGCTTCAAGGTCCTTTATTTGACTATCTTTTTTTTCAATTAGGGCGTCTTTAAGTTTACCCTCTGCTGTTTTCAGTTCTAATTGAAGCTTCATTTTACGAAAATTGTTGATATTTTCCATCGCTTTCTGCAGTTGATTAACGTTTTTTAAAATGGGATTCACAGATTGGAACGTATGTTCTCCACACAGATTGTTCAGATCCTTGGTTGGTCTGCACTGCTGACAGAGCAAGAAGACAATAAGAGAAGGAAAACTAATCGAAGAATGTGGTCTACTTACCCTTTAGCAATACTTTTTTAGTAAAATATAGTAAATGATTTCACAAGTACAAAGTATTGTGGGGTTTAAAAATGAATAGTTCTATTACTTCTAGTTACACAATTTGACAAAATAATGAAAGAAGACTCGTCTGACGTATATTCATGTGAGAGAGAATATATGAAACACTGAGAGTAATTTAGGAATAAGTCAATATTATTGTTATAAAATGACTCTAGCATATTGTTTGGAAATATTGACTTGCGTTATCAGTGAGATCTTTTGCGCATAGCAGGCGAACTGAGAGATTGTGCGGTATTTTAGTGAAATATTACGTTATTGTTTGGGAATCGAAGAAAATATTTAATATTTAATAATATAATTTTGAAATATATATATTTATAATATTATAAATATAATTATTTATAGTAATATTTAATATATTCGTCGTGACAGCTGCGAGCTGCGAAACTAGGGCCATTTTGGAGAAGAGTACTTTACTCTCAGAGCAATCTCGATTGTAGTAATGACTTTGATCTTTGATTATGATCTATACAGAGAGATACTGCAAGAACAATACGCCGTAGAAAAAACATTTATTTTTAGAGGCCAGATGGAGCGGGACTTATAGCAACTTGATCTAGTTATATATCCGCAGAGATCAGCTCCCCCATCAGCGAGTCGATCGCGACAATGTGGCCCGACTAGTCGAATATGCGTATCGAAATGAATGTGAGTCCGAATGACTGTGAATACACGAGTAGCGAGGGGCAGCCCAGTTGGCTGATTAACGTGCGAGTCGTGATCCGGGCAAAGGCGTTGCCATAACTTGTCAACACCCCAATATTTTACGAGCACTCATTGCGATATAATTGGAGCTCGTTGGGGCATGTTTTGGAACTGGAGCCGCGTTGTATCGCTTCGTTTCACATTTCGCATTATTGCGCATCATAATGGCCGCCATATGTCTGGCACGATTTACGGTTAATGTGGAGACCCTAAGCCAGAGAAGTGTTGGCCAGGCTTATGTTTTATGTATCAGAGCGAGCGCACCGCCACAATATACAAATACACTTGCAGATACAGATACGAATACTGCGATGCCGAATAAATATAAATGTACGAATGTGTACCATATATGTATATAGGTATATTGTAACACACCTACCGACCAATCCATTGTGTCAAATATAAATCAGATCATTTTTTCCGCATGCAGCAAAAAATGTGAGGAGCGTGTTTTTATTTTTCTTCTTTTTTTTATGCCATTTTCGAAACAACGGCAAAGTTAAAAATACAAATAAAAAAAAAAGAATTTCGACAAACATTTTGGGTGCGTATATGTATCCCGCCATGGGGTTTTGAAAGTCTCGCAGTCGAGCGATTGAATTGAAATTCAACGCGCATTAAAGACGACAAAAACGAATCAAAATCCGCGTCTCGAGTACATTAAAAATCGTGGCGTATCCGCGCAAAAGAGTTGCGCTCAAAATGCCTGAAAAAAAGTGGCAATACAAGCCATCAAAATGTAGATCATATGTCATTGAGGGTCTGAGACCCCATAATTTCGATGGAAATAAATAAGTTTAACACCCGCTGTATAATACAACAAATCGATGTTGTTGCTGTCATTTATTTGCGGAAATTTCGTTTACTTTCACGGAGCTCTGAAAATATAAGCTCTGAAAAATATTAACGATTTTTTTTAAATATCCGTTTTTTTTGACAATACTTCTATTTGCATAAATATGTGTGGACATTTTCCTAAATGTTAGTTACACTTCTCCACATTGTGATCGTTTCTAGCGAACTCAACGTGTCATCATAACTGATTCAGAATACATAAATAGCTCATATGAACTACGTGATGATCTTTCGGCTTGACCGCTGATAACGCTGAGTATACGAAACATACAACCTCGGTTTGTCTATATGTTTGGAAATAAGACGCTCCGACTAGATCTGATAGTATTGAACTAGACTTGTTCCCAAATTACTCTCAGTGTTTTATATATTCTCGCCCACATGAATATTATTATTTGTTTTTGTCCAAATCTGAATTCTATCTTATTTTGGCTAGTGTGAGTTGATTAATATGAATATTCTTATCATTTTCTTGTGGACTTGGAAGGATCTTCTGCTACTGCAGTGCGATTAGCACTCCTTATTAAAAAAAAAAAAAAATCTGTTAAATATTGGAATATATCATGTGTTCCGAATGTCTAGTTTAAGTATTATTATACAAATATTATATATGTAATAGATTATTGGGATTTCATTTGCCACGACTTAACAGACATACGAAACATTTTTCAAATAATACAA
The DNA here is from genome assembly GCA_018151445.1 of Zaprionus inermis. Taxonomy (NCBI): domain Eukaryota; kingdom Metazoa; phylum Arthropoda; class Insecta; order Diptera; family Drosophilidae; genus Zaprionus; species Zaprionus inermis. Next base: position 4,805,645 of record JAECXD010001696.1, read on the forward strand.
GACACCGTGGTGATTATTAAATTATATTTGCACTAAATGTGTAATGTAATCGATTCGATTGTTTAAGGTAAAGCAAGAAATTGAAAGAGTAGAGTATGTATGTTATGCTGGATATGTTTAACTATATTATTATACGAAATATGGAAATCTTGCCGAATAAACCTTAACATAGTTGGAAATTAAGTTTAGTTTCATCTTAGCACATTTATAATATAACACATTGCGGTTCGAAATTAATTTTAACATTTTAAATAGCGAAATGTGGAGATACGAGGGATACGACCAAGCCCGACTGCCAGATACTCTACTCTAAGTTTTAATATCGAACTAGAAACACAGATATGCGAAAAATTCAATCATGTAAAGCAGCAAGCTTAGTATACTAAAGTAAGTAATATATACAAATATCCTTTGTTACGGCCATTCATGCTGATAGAGTGTACAATGAGTATTTTCTAAGCTTCATTGTAGTTCAACTGAAATACGCAATACTCTCACTTTATTCAGTTGCAATGCGAGAGAGACCGCTGATAATGCTGACCGCCGATTTTAAGTGGGTTTTACGTATCTCTCAATATACACAGCACGCTCGGGTGAGATTTGATAACATTGAACTTGACCTAGTTCCAAATTACTCCCAGTGTTTTATATATTCTCTCTATCATGAATAAGTGGGGGCTCGTCTGCTACTATAATAGATGATAGTGCAGTAAGTCAAGGTTTATGATCAACAGCTGTGTTATATATATAAATAAATATAACCAATACTGACCAAGTGCAATATTACTAAATATAAATGTATAAATTCTCTGGGTAAGTGTGATTCATACCTACAGATATCAATGCTGTCATGCGACTGCATTGCGCGAAGGTCTATAATCGTAAAGAAATGATTGATTTGCAAGGGCGTGGGGCGTGGCACCCAACAGTCGAAATAATCCTTATTTACGTATACTTTATAGAGTTTTTTTTTATGGGCCAAATTAGATATTTGTGGCTGTCGTAGTAGCTGAGACCGACTCCTTAAGCGTCTCGCAAGAAGTAAGTACACCCGTTTTTGATGAATATATTTAATAATTAACTTGAATTCATGTTGAAGCGCGATTAATTTCAACATGTCAAAAATTTGAGCGGAGAACTTAAGAGATTCTCTGTAAAGACAATCCGATAAGCAGCATGTCTTCACATCGAGACCTCATCGAGGTTCAATCAAATTATTTGCAGCTTAAATTTCGCCAACATTTCGATTAATTTTGTAGCAATGGGAAAGTGCGAAAGCGAATCCTCTGCCGCACAAAGAGCATACAAAATGCGAGGGGAGTTTCCATTCAGAGAGCGTATTAAACGGGACAGGTAAAGGTAGTACAGGCGGCAGGCGGATGAGAACTCGTCGGCGGATCCTTTGACCAACGGGCAGGTGAATACTTTACTTCATCTGCTAGCCCCTGCCCCCATCCACCCAGCTTTGTATGCTGAATGCAGCACTGCGCAGAAGCGGAATCAATGCTTTGTGCCCGTGGGGTATACGTAATCCGGATTTCGTCATTCAGAAAGTGTAAATGAAAAATCTGTTTTTGGGCGCATTTTAGCGTGAAAATGCAATATTGAATTCATTTAAATTCGACAGTGGCGCAAAAAGCAATTACACGAACAGGCAAACCAGTACAAGCCGGCCCCCCGCACCCGCCTGGCCACGCCCCGACTGGGATTGACTCATGGAGGGAGGGAAAAACAGAAAAAACAAACAAAATGCGAGCGTTTTTTTTTTCTCAATGCAAAATCGCAAAGGCCAAAAGGATGCACTGTGGCATAAATAATAAACAAAGTGAGCACAGTGGAGCAATTGCATTCGTAGAGTGGCAGGGGTTGCGGGCAAGGGGGCTGCATGTCAACAAGGAAAAGAGACAAAAAGACAACTCATAAAATGCCTGCAAAATCTGTCACCTATCAAAAATACCCTAAAAGGGCATAAGTTGCAACACCACGCCAACTCCCCCACACACACACCCCCCTCTCACTCCAACATGCACCCGTTTGCGCTGCCAACGCCACTGTGCATGCTGCGCGTGCGCGCAGCCGTCGCTGTCGCTGTCGACAATCGATGACAATCAATGTTTGCATTGCATTATTATTATTGGAATAAATGAATAAAGTATCGCGAGAAGCCTCCGCATGCAGTGACAATGGCTTGGACACATGCTCCTCCTTCACCTCCAGCTGGGGGATTTATTTATGCCGCGCCACCAGTTCAAGGGAATTGTCAACGCGTCGCGGCAACAGTCAAAATCGGCATCAAAAATCGAGAGATCGGTAACAAGATCGAAGCGAGAGGTTCAGCCCCAACCGAATACGGATACACGCGCTGCGGCTTAAGCAAACGTAGCCAAATCGTTCCACATTCCCTTGGCTGTCTCTCTCTCTCTCTCTCGCTCTCTCCCTGCCCTCCTCCCTGTCACTCTTCAACGTCCTCTTTTTGCTGTTCGACGAGCAATCATATTTTGCTTGCACAGTGGTTCGACAACAGTTAGCAGCACACACGTTGCACAGTGGCATCAAATGTTCATTAAATTGTTTACTTAAATACATACCCTATATATGTATACAAATTTATTGTAGATCAATTGAAGTGCTTCTAAAAGTTCTTTCATACACATATTTGTACATATATTTTACCAATTATATACACCTATGATCGAAATAATAAGGCTTGGTCTTCATAAGTCATAAGTAATGCATATCTTGTAGAGTACAAAAACATTTAACAACTTATACTGTCAAATTAACTTCAACTCAATTTTCATTCGATTTAATGTAATAGATTTCATTGTTATAAAATTAAATATACATAATCTAAAGTTCATATCAATTTTCCTTCGATCTGCAACCAGTGTGACTCCGCAATTTTGGATATACATGGAATACTTTTGAGAATCCAGTTTAAAGACAAACAAACTGTGCATATGATTGTGATTCTACACACCGAATTCCAACGGGCAACGAGCGATCGTTCAGTTCCCGATCCCGATTCCGATTCCGACACCAATCCCGTTTCAGTTTCTCTCCCTTTTTTTCGTTCTCTCACGCTTCGATCTGCGGAGATTTTTATCATATTTTGCATAGAATGCTTCGATTAGAAAACTTACTGGGTTTTTGTGTGGAGATGTCATACATATGTAGGCGCAGAAGATGCGATCGCGACCTGGATCGTATCGGATCGTTCAACTATTTTAATATTTCAGTTGGAAATTCAAATCGTTGCTCTTGCCGTTTGTTGTTGCTATAACAAACACCTTGGCTAATCATGCGAGCGAAGACAATGCGTCGCCCCACTGACCCCCTACCGCTCCTGCCCAGGCTGCGCACTGATCCCCAGACGCGTCTTTGGGGCCGCCTTTGTCTGCCTCGACTCGGATTGCCAGACAGCGTGTCGTCTGTGGCAAGGTTCGAGCTACTTGCCTCATTTATGCAGCAGATCGCAGACTTTTTGCGCTTCTGTTGTACGACAATTTCTTCGACACCTTTTTGCCGTACCCGGGACAAGGAGGCAGCGTCAGGAAGATCGGGCTCTCCGCATGTCTGTGTATGTGTGTGAAAAATGGAAATTCCCATTTCTGGCGATTTTTGTCGCCTTTTAGGAAGCGCTAAGAGCAACCGCCTGCGGACAACGGACAGCGGACAAGACGATGTACCGCCGAGGCAGCGTGTACCGTCCAGGCAGCAAGGCATCCAGGCATCCAAGCATCCAAGAAGCATCCAAGCATCCGACCAAGCGAACTGTCTCTGACCAACTGTCAGTTCGCCATGCATATTTCCACTTACAAACGATCTCCTCCGCTTTGTCCGCAGACATCAAAAACTGAATAATATTTATGATCATTGCGATATTTTTGTTGTTGTCAGCTGCCTGGTAGTAACAGAGACAGAGATACTGAGAGAGAGGGAGAGAGAAAGAGAGAAGGAGAGCGCTCGTTCGATCTTTTCCCTCGACTTGGAATGCGGCTTGCTGTGGCTGTCCCACTGATTTACAGATATGTCGTCTGAGCGATTCAATGCGATTCACACACTCAACACACACACATACTCAGCACACACACATGCTCAACACACACATACCCACGCATAGAGTGTGTTTTAAAAGCTTCAGTCTCAATAATTAATTGAAATAATTCATCTCTTTGCAATCTGTATCTGCTTAAGAATTTTTATTTTTATTATACCCTTCGACCCTTGAAAATTTTAAAAAAGGGTATACTAATTTTGTGCAAATGTATAAGGCATAAGGAGTCCTGGCGGATCCCAAAAAGTATCTGTTTCCTTGCTCAGGATCACTAGTCGAGTCGATTGAGCCATGTCCGTCAGTCTGTCCGTCTGGAACGAGCAGCAGCCCGGCGCTGCTATGTTGGTTGGCGTCGACGTCGGCGTCGACATTTGCTCGCGAGAGGGAGAGAGAGAGAGAGAGCAATAGGTGGTGGAATCATTTGTGCAGAATCCCCTGTTTGCAATTATAAGTGTGTTTACATACTTGTAACAGTTTCAGTCTAATGAACGAGCTGCGCTGCCGAGAATAGTTGACGTCGAAGTCAGGTATGAATATATGTATATATACATATACCACACTTGCCCAGAGAGTGTCTTCCAGCAGCGGCTAAAACTAAAACCTAAAGAGAAAATATATGAATGAGTGTAGAACAGTTAAAAAGTCTCAGCGAGTAAGTGAAATATCTCATTTATTTGCAAACTGAATCTGTAACTCATTCGAATTATTATTTATTATTTATTGTTCGTGATTTACAATATTTTTAATTACGATAACGTTTTACTTGCCACGGGGACGAACCAGCATCTTTATAGTTTTGAGGGAGAAGTACCCAATCCACCAATTGGAATCTTCTTGATAATCCTCCTGCTGATAGTACTTCCCATTTAGGTTGCTAAATAAAAACAAATCAGACTCAGTCAATTTGAAAGACACTTATTACAATCATCGATTACTTACCATGCGGCACAATCATCGAACCACCAGCCAGCGTGAAGGCGCTCCGCACAATTGCCATGTTCCCATTCACTGTCACTGTCGAATGTGGAGAAAACTTCATTTTCGGAATATCTCATAGTGTCAAAGTCTGCATTTCCAGAGTATGTCCCCAGACTGAGCAACCTGTACTTATCTTCTTCTCCTGCAATCCTGAAGTTGTCGTATCGAGCATAAAAGCTTTTCATTTTATAATAATTTGTATGAAAAGCCTCCATATGTATATAGAGCTCGTAGGGAGTATCCCTAGTAAGACGATGGATCTTCTCCAGGCCCAAGAAGAAGTCGCCTGTGAAGTTACCGAAACCTTTCTTATAAGTTTCCCAGTTTCTGTAGAAATCCTCTTCTCCATTTATCCGTTGTTGAATTACGATCCATCCTGGACCAGCAATATCACTATTACACAGTGCAGGAAAGGGATCGAAGTTGGGTAATATAACATTGCGGATGCCGTTAGACTCTTCGTTAGTGGTGCAATCTGTTGCTAACTTTGCATTCTCTTTTATTTGTTCTTCTAACTTGGATAATTCCTTGACCTTCTCTTGAATTATTTCTTTCTGTTTCGATATTTCAACTTGACTCTCATCCAGTTTCTTTTGAGATTCTTTCAGTGTTTGATTATTTATGTCGAGTTCTGCTTTGAGTTGGGAAATCGTGGAAGTATTTTCGGCAATGGTTTTATTCAGTGTCTCCGACTCAAGTTTATATTCACTCAGACTGGATTCGCATGTCTGAAGAGCTTCTTCTTTAGCTTTCAGTTGTGCCGAAATTTGAGAAATAGTCTCGTTATTCTTCTGCAACTGTTCCTCACATAATCGCAAGATGGAAACATTCGAATCGATTTTAGAGAGCTCCTCTTTAATAAATGTATCCATATTAAATATTTTGCTGTTAACCGGATCAACATTCTGCGAAAGGTTCTGATGGGTATTCGACAGTTTGAAAATAGTAGCTTCAAGGTCCTTTATTTGACTATCTTTTTTTTCAATTAGGGCGTCTTTAAGTTTACCCTCTGCTGTTTTCAGTTCTAATTGAAGCTTCATTTTACGAAAATTGTTGATTTTTTCCATCTCTTTCTGCAGTTGATAAACGTATTTTAAAATGGGATTCACAGATTGGAACGTATGTTCTCCACACAGATTGTTTAGATCCTTGGTTGGTCTGCACTGCTGACAGAGCAAGAAGACAATAAGAGAAGGAAAACTAATCGAAGAATGTGGTCTACTTACCCTTTAGCAATACCTTTTTAGTAAAATATAGTAAATGATTTCACAAGTACAAAGTATTGTGGGGTTTAAAAATGAATAGTTCTATTACTTCTAGTTACATAATTTGACAAAATAATGAAAGAAGACTTGTCTGACGTAATATTCAATACATGTGTGTGTAGTTTATACTCAGTGATACTCAGGGACGAGTGCTTACCTTACTGACTTCTATTGCAGTAGCAGAAGAGTCGCCATAGAGGATGCATATCCACAAAAAGAGAACAGGAATATTCATTTTGGCACCGTTAGTCGTACGAAACGTAATTTTGAAGAAGGGTATTATACTGTCGCGCATACTCGAGTGCAGCTCTTGTTTCTCCCTGCTCTGTCTGCGCTTTCTGATCAGCCCAGTTAAAAACAAGCTGCACAGACTGCATCGTGTTGGAGATACACTGTGCTATTGGTTTAAAAATCCTCGCAATCCTGGCGGACCAGTTAAGCTGATTAAAGCAAATAAAATAGAATAAAATAAATAATATTATGACAGATTGAAACTTTTCACAGACACTTGCCGTAATAAAGCTTTATATTATTTAGAATACATTTTCACAATCTGCATTTCAGCCCTCTCTATCATCGAAATCCGGGAAGCTACCTCACTCTTGTCCGTTGTTGTCGCAGAAGGTGGATTATTCATAATATACCACTTTATTCAACGTATTCACAGCGGGATCTTAAGATCTATCGATAGTATCGAGGGACTTAGATTTTGTATTTCTATCGATAGAAAGCGGTCTCCTTTTATAAATTCATTCAAAGCAAAATCGGCAATAAGAACAGCGTGTTGCTAGAATTGCATAATAGTATAGAGCTGAAGCGAAAATCTGTAGGGTATTTTACCTTCGGAAAGCCTTTCAAAGGCATTCTCTCTTAGAAACACTTACTCTCGTCGCATGATAGAGAAGCGTATTATGTGTTGGGTCCGCTCAACGGTGGCTTTACTTTGCTATTGTATTATAAACAGACCTCACGGCAAAAAGATAATTCCCTTTGATTATCGTTAGATACACAGAGAGGGAGAAGAGGAAATCGCGCAGAGCGGCCTGTCGAGTGATTCAATTGATTCTTCTCATCGGGGAACTACTGTCAATTGCAATGTTGCCTCCAGGCAGGAAGGCAGACAGGCAGACGACACCCACTGTACACACTGGCCACGCCCAGTTTCTATTATTTTGAATGAGGCGTCGAGAGGCGTAAATTCAACCCCACACCCCCCCATTTGTGTCAAAAACAATAAAAGCCGACAAATTACATTGGCGAAATTGTTATTGCAAATTTATAATTGAATGGAAAAACATACCTGAGGTACCACTGTGCCACCCGCCGCCCCACCACCCGCACCACATGACCTTCCTTCGTGTTTGCCACGCCCATGCGGCAGCCGCCCAATGTCGAGTGTGACGATGTAATTCAATTTGACGTTCGATTGTCGCGCAAAATGAAATCACAAAACGAGCGCCCGCTGCGCCTATGGGCGTGGCAGACAGACACACACACACATAGACACACACACAGTCACACATGTAATACACTTATGTATAAGCAAGTATTTAATAGAGAAATATCCAAAACAGATGGAGCTTTGCAAAAAGTAGACAGCAAAAAGGGAGAAAGAAAAGCTAACCTCAGCTTGCCGAAGATTTTATACCCTGCCACATTTGGTATACGGCCTTAATGATTATTCCTATGAATATTATAGTACAAAATGTGCGTTACGAGCTTTAAAAATTAAAATAATATTCATTCCAGACTGATTGTTCCCAAAAAACAAAAATTAGAATATACTATTTATGTATACAATATATGTATCTTTTCGATTTCAAATAAAATTTTTTATTATAAAAGGGTAACTGCATATAGTTTATAATTATATTATATATTTACATTTTATTGAGAATTGTATGTCGTATTATATCTTTGCGGGTTGTTCTTATGGTAGTCATATGTTATAGTAATACGATTTTGATGAAATTTTGATAGCATAGTATGCTCAAAGGAAAAAGACAATATTGTTCGTTCTATTGCAATATCTAGACAAAAACGGCGAAATGCCGTCGACGAAGCTATAAGATATATCTGTACGACAGACAAACAGGCAGACAGACAAACCGACATTGATGGCGATTCAGTAAATATGTATATACTTTATGGCGTTGAAAAATAAGTATACCCACGGCAAGGGTATTCCAATGGCGTGGGCCGGGGCTAGTCGGCTCAGTTTCTGGCATTAAGTAACGGAATAATTGAACAATTATGTCCAAATGGCCGACTGCCACTCATTATGATAGACAAGCCGTGGGGCTGGAGCTGGCTTGAGGGGAAGAGCCTGGAGGAGGAACAGAAGATGGAGGACTGGCACGAAGGACATTTATAATTACCTCGGGGTATTTGGGGAATAATTTGCTCGTACATCTATCTGTGCCGGCCGAAAGCGCACAACCCCCCACCCCCACCCCTCACACTCTCTCTCTCTCTCTCTCTCTCTCTCTCTCTCTCTATTAGCACTCGCCTTGGTTTTCTGGCTAATGGCCGCGGCACGATAGCAAAAACGAAAGAAAAATATCTGGCCAGATTTGCCAGCCTTCTCCCATCACCCTCGCCACACCACAGCAAACACCCACGCTGACCAACCCATCCCCCGTCCATGCCGCAGCTTGGCTTAATGAGCCAGCTCCCTGGGTCTGAAGACGAAGACGTAGAAGAAGCCATCATCAGCAGCTTTTGTCCATTTTTTGTTTTCGTTCATCTTCCGTCTCTTTTGCTGCCTTTGCCGTTCGCTTCTTTTGCTTTGTGCGCGTTTTTCTTGCTCTGCCAACTGAAAAATGTTATTGGCCGCAATTTATATGAAAACTGCGAACACGTACTAGATACCTACCCCTGCCAGACCGCCGGACCGCCAGATTCCCCAACGCCCAGACAGACTTCTCAGGTCGGGCAACAATAATTTGGTATCCGCCCCGCCCGCAAAGAAAATGAGCAAATTTTCTAAATGAATAAACTTTGCCCACTGTCAGCGACAGCAGTAGCAGCGGGCTGGGGGCAGGGTGGTGCAGAAAGGAGAGCACAGTGGAGAAAAAAAAAACAAAGGGGGCGCATCCCGATTGTCAGCATCGTGCTCGTAGTCGGCGCTGATGATGAGGCCAAAGTAGGTGGAGATGAAGCCGAAGATAAAGAAATATTACCGACAAACTCGACGGACCCGCTGGTGGTGGACAGCAGCAGCGCCAGCGTGTCTACGTGAAGCAACGCGGAGCAACATAAACCCCATTGCCGTACGTGAACCATCCGTCGTCCACGGCGCACAGCTAATTCTCATGACCTCGCAAAAATTAAGAAATTAAAAAATCGTCTTTTGCCGTTCGCCTTCGCTGACAGTGCGGAAAAAATGCGCAGGGTGTTTTTGGCATTTTGGAGGCACTTGAATAATTGCATTCTCAGGAAGATGGTGCTTGGATGCAGCACAACAGCCGGACGGAGTGGACATTTGCGCAGTAGGGAGATCTCGTAATTGAAAAAAGCAAAATAGGTTTAGTTTTTCCGTTTTCCTTTTAGGTATAACAGAAAATAGAAGGAATCGAAAGAAAGTTACAAATAATTTATTATTTATTTAGTATATACAGAACTACTTTGGTTTCCATGGAGAGTGCATATTCTCTTAACTAAATTCAATTTTTTAAAATACAACTTTCTGGTATTTACATGCATTGGGTTTGTGATAGAAAGTGAAATTATAAAATTAATTCACATGTTCGATTTAGGTTATTAGAAGCTTGAATTTAAAGCAATAAGATCTAAGATAAAAATCTTATAAATAAATAAAAAATCTAGAACTACACTACAATTTCAACAGATGAATCAGATTTTTTTCTAAGCATACTTTTCGGTGCTTCGTGAAATTCTACAGATCACAATATTATTAAAGATTAATGTACCGGAAATTGAAAACAAACAAATTAGCATCAATTTCCTTTTCCAAAATTACGTTACTTTCTACCGTATCCGATAAGCTTTCTCTCCCATACTACCAGAACTTGAAGTACAGTTAAATTGAGATTTTCAGGCGACGACAAGCCATAAAAAAGGGTTGCGGTGTTTTGCGGCTTATCCAGACCGAAATCGCTGGAAATTATTATAAACTTTGACGTAATTTCAACTTCAACCATTTCACCCCCAACGCAATGGTTGAATCAACTGGGATATTATGGGACTAGTCACATTTAACTGCTGATGGAGCGCAATTATTTCGGTAGCGAACATGACAATCGGGTCGGGCTCATCATTAAATAATAATCAGGGTGTTGCCTGAACCCTGCCCCTCGCACTCCTCGATTCAATGGTAATTTGTTACGCCTAAACGTGGGCACGCGTGCTTCCCTGAGGTGTTTCTCCCGCTCCCGCTCCCGCTCCCGCTCTCCCTCTCACTCTAACGCTACCTTCCTCTGACGTGCAACTAACTTTGCAACTAACCGCAGGTTGCACGCAACGCGGCCAAGGACGTCGAAGCATTTCGTGACTTTATGGCTGACGTGTCGCGGTTTTGGTCAGTGGGTAGGAGGGAAGCGGGGGTGTTGGCTGATTAAAATGGAACGACGTAGCTATAGGGTATAGGCCAGCGCGGCCTACTTGATTGAGCAAGGCACCCCTTTTGTTTGCATATTATTTAATGGTCTACGCTCTCGAAGTGTGCCAGAACCTGTAGAAGTGTACCTGTCCTGTTTGGCAATTAACTTTTTAACTCATTTCTCAAATAATTGTTGTTCGCAAAGTTCCCTCACCACCAACCCCCCAACACCACACCCAGCTCCCAACCCTTGGTGCCACATAAATGGTGTATGGCTTGTGAGGACCCTGTAGGGGTTGCGTTGCGCGACGATCAATCAGCTGAAAGTAGCCAAGTTTACAAACCGCAAACGTGGGCTAGTCAACACTTTTGCCGTGGAGGGTCGTGATTTGTTTAGTCGCCCACTTGAAGCACCCAGGCTCTTTCGCTTCCTACTACCAGATACCCTTTTGCTTCTCCCCAACCTCTTCCACGTAGCTAGACGTATCGTAGCATATGTTAATTCAAGTGGAATTAATTGTTTCCGGTGTTTAAGTTTTTCCGCAAAACGAATTTTCCACTCAGCGGCGCCTTGGCTAGCCTATTGTGGTTAGCCTTACGCCTTACGCCTCGCCCATTCCCTCCACTCTTTCCTCCTTCCTCTCCACTTGGCTTCGATGAATTTTTGACTTTTATATTTGATTTGAATTGTTGTGGTCCGTCGGTGTGCGCCTTTAATGAGGTCAGTCGAGTGAAAGCAATTTCCTTGTCTTAACTTTTATGGTATATTTCGCTTTTTAGGTACGCCAGGTGGCGCCAGATAGCCAATCGTAAAGCCACCGAAGAGGTGGATCCACGAGAGATAGAGAGATATAAGACACGGCTATACGACTACTACAACCAAAAGAAATTGCCCAAGAAATATTCCCATCCTGTTGTTCCTTTTGTCTCAACACTTTTACTAAGAACTTCTTTAGTTTCTTCAGATCGTCGCCTGCTTCTTCATTTGCTGATCGAAGGATATGAAAAGTATTCACATATAAGTAGAAATTTTACGTAAGCAATACGCTCTTTAATTGAGTAAAAAAAGAGCTAAAAGTATAAGAGTAATAAGGGTATAAGACAATAATACAAGCCGAATATACAGCAAGATAAATAGTCCATCATTTGTATGTTGTATCTTCAGGCCCATCGCAGTTTCTCTCCTTTCGATCACAATGTATTCGAATCGCGACAAATTGCAATTATTATTTCACTCGCACAGTGTGTCGGGTAATGCGATTAAATAATAATACGAAAGTCCATGTGGGCGATTAATGCGCTCGCTGTTCGCTTAATTGGAATTTTAATTAGCGCAAATTTTTTAAAAAGTGCTCCACACTCGACTGCGCCTGGACATCGCCTTCTGTCGCATTCCTTTTATCCTTTTCCACTTTCGCATATTGGCAATTTTTCACACACTTCGTGGACGACTCTGCAGACTCCATCGTGGATCGGGATTGGCCATGGGTTGCGACGTCGATGTGGTAATTGTGATTGATTTCGGTGTCTGCAGTTTGATGTGCTTTTAATTAAACTTTTAGTGATATGCATAAATACGTGGGCAGGCGGAGGACGGGGCACAGCCTGCGATTGATTGTATCTTTTGTATCCGACAGATACACGACGACGACGACAAAGGGATTTTTTTTATTATTTGTATATACGTTCACGCTTCGATTGCGAAAAGCGATGGAAATCTCGTATTGAATTTAAGTTTTCTACCAAATGAAAAGTAAACAAAATTTCTCGACTCAGCAGGGTGGAAACGGATCATTCGAGCACCCCTTTCTGATGCACTATCTATTCTGATCCGTGTCTGATGTCTCATGTAGCAACCCCCCGACCCTTGTTCAAGACGATCCTGTTCATTGTCACGTCCTTGTTTACACACATGTCATACGGCAAATTTTGACAAATCGTTGCAAGCGTGTTAATATCGGGCCCGACAAAAAGTCACCCCAACCCCGAAACAGACCCCGGAGCGAGGTCTTTGCATATTGTTTTAATGGGTAATCGAGGGGAATATCGGGGCTGGTTCATCCTTGTGCGAAAAAGCTGACATTGACATGTCAATCGATCGTTGCAGATGTCTCTTTGAGATAAGCGAATGCATTTCGAATGACCGAGTAGATTCATGAGTGGAAATCGTTTTCTCCACACAAATATACTTAATTTCTAATGGTTACTTTATATATCTATTCACCAATCTCACGATCTTATTTGTAAAAGATCATCGCGATCTATTTATCACGTGTGTCTACCTAAACATGTATTTCATTCCTTACCCCTATATCTTTGATTCGTATGTCATGAGCGAATAAAATGTGTGTTCGACTAAGAGATATTACATTTAAAATAGACCTATTTATCTATATATCTATTTATATATTTATATATTTATCTCTTTATCTATTTATTTATTTATTATTTATTTATTAGTTATCTATTTATATATTTATCTTTTTATCTATTTACATATAAATTTTAAACAATATTAATAAGAGATCTGATCTACTTATATATATATATATATATAGACACATGGACTATTTACTACTCAAGACCCAATTAACACCAATTTCTATGCATCTTATACTACACTATGCTATATTTACATATCTTTAAAAAAATCACTTGACACGTTTACGCTTAGCAGATACTTTGTAATAAGATCTGCGCAGGCAATCCAAATGAAGGCAAGTTTATTCCATATAGTTTGTATAGACAATCATTGGGAAAGTCCTTCAACTGCAGGTCCTTAACTTACACACTTTTCACACATGCAACTGCAATTGGATACATTTCATGGTCGCCTGCGGAAGCTTTTAAATATTTTTCCCGAAAGTTTTTTACTCCATTTAGAGAAAACAAAATAAAAGCAAACTAAATTGCAAACGGGGAAAATATATTTAGCGTAACTCTCAAACTCTGTTTGAATTGAACTCGATCCGCAATCCGTTTTCGGTTCGTGTGATAGATATGTATATATAGCGCTATATATAGAATGTGTTCGCTATAATCAAACAGCCAATTCGGGGCATAGTTTAATTTAATTCCAGCCCGTGAAAATCGCTTGCCAAGCCAGAACATTTATTTTAATATTCGCAAAAAACTCAAACTCAAACTCGTCAAACTTCGCAAGGGAAGACGGGGAAGTTGGGGAGTGATATTGGCCATCGGGGATTGATTGAGCCCGTGTGGCAGTGGCCAGTTGCCATTTGCCATTTGGCAGTTTCGTGTTTTGCAATTTCGCAATTGAAATGCAACATTGATTTGAGCTGCAGACTAGAGAGTTATTAAGGTGCAACTCGCCCGACTTTTTGTTGCTTTTTTACAGCAGTTATTGACACGTAACAATTGCCCCAAACCAACCTATAACCCCCCCCCTTTGCACCACCATCCCTCTTTGCGAATGCCCTGCACAATTCATGACACAATTCGCGCTGACGTGGCCATAAAATGCCAAAAAGGAGCAATCCCGGTACAGGATACAGATGCGCTAGCGAGTGCGATGAGCCTGTCCAGCATCGTGTCTATGCACACGGATCTAGTATTTGTCCAGCCAGATATATATCCATGTGTTTTTGTGAATACCCTAATCACAGTGTCCCTTTATTATGGAGGGGGGGACCTAATTGCTTGAAATCAAAAACGAAAATTTATTTCTTTAGTTTATCAGTATATATATAATATGGTATATTTATGTAATCATAATTAACGTCCTTTATCTTCAACTATATATCTCTGATCTATGAGAAATCATTTTAGTAAGTTTGATAATTTCATTATATTTTGACAAAGTATTATACATGGAAGCGCTTTTCAGTAGTTAGTAATAATAATATAATTATTTTGTATCCATAACAAATTTGTTTAACAAACTGTTAATCTACCATTTACTCTGTGGTATATTTTACTTAAGATCTATAAAAATGCACATTGTAGTATTTATTTATTATTCGAAATTTTAACATATTATTTTAATATCTCTTATACATATATATGCGTTCTATCTTTACTAGAATTTATTGCACTTAGATATCCATGGCAGATTTATACCACATATAAAATATAAAATATTATCATTGTTTTTAGTTAGTATAACATTATATAAACGTATCTATTATCCTAAGTATATGTAATCTATAATATATATTACACTTATGTATGTATTCATTGTAGATTTTTACTCATACACCGGAATATTTGTTTATTAAATTCTTTTGAAAGCGTATTCAATATTCTACAAATGCAGCCGACTTTTATCTAGTTCTATTTGCCTGTTTTTTTCACCCCGCAGTTAGATTGTCCAGTTGGTTCCGTTTTTTTCCATTCGATTTTTTTGGCTTCCGATTGCCGTCGATATTCAATTTTTTTTGTTTGATTGCAGTTGTTTTTACTTGGACAATTTGTCGACTTTTCGCGCGATGTTTACATTGAAAACTCCAAAGCGTGGCAATATTTCAAATCGATTTCGCCCGTCAGAATGCTACGTATATATCTCTCTGACTCTCGCTCTCTCTCTCTCTCTCTCTCTCTCTCTCTCTCTCTCTCTCTCTCTCTCTCTCTCTCTCTCTCTCTCTCTCTCTCTCTCTCTCTCTCTCTCTCTCTTTCTCTCTTTGTTCCTATGCAGCTGCTGCGATGACTCTGCTGGATTGGAATAATTGGAAAAGCATCGCAAAAGCCGCGTGACTTGAACATTTCGCAAATTATGAATGAAAAGAGTTGCGAGGGTCGCTCGTGGCATAAGCGGATTATCATTAACACGCTACTGTGTGGCACGTTGCAGGTCGCGCCACGAGGCATTCTACTGGTGTCGCATTCCCGGCGTAATCCGAGGCGGAACGTGCCGCGGCTCAGCTTGGCTCTAATTATGAAATTAAATACAAATTAAAATCACAATTTACCAAGGAAATATGCAGGTTGCCAGGACAAAGTTACCCAGTCTCAGTCTCAGATTCAGTCGGGCTTATCATTACCACCCCAATACCCCCACCCCACCCCACATTATCCATTCATCGTCACCCCTTGGGCTTCTCTCTCATCGCATTGCGAGATTGCGTGCGAAAACATTATGCAATATTTAAAAGTTTCGCTTCCGCTTCCGCTCCAGTTGATCGATGACGCCTGCTCCGTCTTCAGCCGGTTATACAAAGCTGCTCTGCTTTCTCTCTGTCCCTCTCTCGCCGTCTCACTGTCTCTGTCGCGCACAGTCGATTCCACCCCCTGCGGAGCGTCGGGTGGCCGCCAGCACTTGGCATAATAAATTTAATTCCGCTTCTATTTTGATGGCACTTGTCAATTCAAATACTTTTGTTATTTTTTTTCGCTCTTTGTTGCTCAAGTGCTCGACAGGCTGCCACGCCCCATCCCCAGAGCCCGCCCAGCCCTGCAGCTTATTGTGCGAAAAGTTGAAGGATTTTGACGCTTTAGAGTGCTTCAGATGAGGAGGGGTGCGAGTGCTGTCTCAGCCTCAATAATGACACCCATTAGGAATGGAGATAGAGCTGCTCGCACACCTGCAGGGCAAATTAATGCAATTGTTGTTATTCTCTCTCTCTCTCTCTCTTTACCTCTTCCAGTTCTCCTTTTCTTTTCGCTTGTACCTTCTTCAACTTAAAATGGTTTAAATATGAACACCTCAGACTTTCAGCTATTATATACGTTTCCCTATGTACAAATAATTTCCCTATTTATCATTAATTTACTATTTTAAGTAGTAGTACCTATAGTATTTTTGTGGATGTAGAATCTGTTTGATACATTGAACTAATTGAAAGTGTTTTGTTGCATACTTTTAGGTTGTCGTAGAATTTAGAAAATACCATAGATAGCTAGACTTTTATTAGATGAGTAAGTAATCTAAGGCTTTATAGTAACAATTAATCGCTGACACAAATTTTAGCCTCAAGCAATTGTATTATTAATATATATTATATATTTATATTTACATATAAATAATATCTTATTTTCATATTCCTATATTCATGGTATTTTATTATAATTATAATTTTACTAAGAGAAAAAAAATAGAAACATCCAACATTTTCAGAGTTTTGATTTGTACAGATATAACTTGAATTACTTTAATATCTTGCTGTGTATTAGAACCAGTCGACCAATTTATATCGCATAAGTTTCGAACAAATATATATGGACACTTTGTAGTACTATATGGAGTGTACATTGTAATCTCAAGACCCTAAACATTACTCACGTCTTGTTCAGTGGCCAAAGTTTTCGTGTATGGTTTGTGCAACATACACGAAAACTTTGGCCACGCCGGAACTGATTGGTTCCCCCGGGGAGGGCACTCGACGAGGTCGACGAGGGTCCGACGAGCCAGTGAAATGATGACTTAATATACGAAATCGGAAAACTGATGGATTTCTCCAGGGTGTTTTTTACATGACAACTCGCGATTATTTCACGCTTTAACCTACTCGTACTCTCGTTGTCTTTACTGCTCGCCCTCTCCCCGCTCCGCTGTGGGTCAAAGTGACAGCTGGCACTTGAGTGGCGGACCCGCGGGACAGACGCCCGGCGACAGCTTCCGGAACGAGGACAAGCGTTGCCTTCGTTCGTCTCGTTCCGTCTCGTCTCGCCTCGTTTCGTTTATTAGTTATTAAAGGGCGTGATTTATGCCCACTGTGCATGGCCGGGTACGGGGGGGAGTCTTAATGAGCTGGACAAGGACAGGACATCTGCGGTCGCCGCTTCATTAAATCGCGACAGCGACAAGTTGTATGTATATGATGTCGAGGAGTGTAGAGTGTGGGCTGGTAGAGGGGATGGGAGATGGCCGTGGGGGGGGGGGTCAGCACATGTCACTCGAGTACTGCCTGCTCACTCCACTCGCTCGGACTGACTGCAACCATATGCGTTGTCTTCAATCTCGTTTAACTTAAAAAAAAAACAACAAAAAAAATGATGCAACCCTCACACGACTCTTATACTGCCCCACCCCCCTCCCGCCGTGCCTTTACGACACCCCTGCTCGACGCCTTTTTTTACAGTGGCAGCCATTTGACTTCGCACTGCGCATTTTCTATTTGTTTATACTTATTTCATTTTCACACTCGCCTCCCTGGTCCCAGCCCTGACACCAGCACCCCGCCCCCACCCACTCTCTGCGTTTTTCCCGTTTGAACTTCGTTCCCTTCGAACTCGAGTCCTGCTCGTCTTCTCAGGTTACTTTGTTTTCCTATGCTCGCTTTGTTTGTTTTCGTTTTCGTTTTCGCTTTCGCTTTCGTATTCGCTTGCGTTTCACTTTTCGTTTCGTTTTGTTTGTCCTTTTCGGAAAACAAAAAAAAATAAATAAAGAATAAAACCTTCGGTGCTACCGCTTTTTAAATTCAATTGCGGAGTGCCACAACCCCCTAGCCGCCCAACTCCATCCTCCAAACCCCGTCCCAGTGCAACCCCTTTGCCAGGACCATCCCCTCAAGCTAATAACAGCACCAGCACTCAGTTGCTGCCTCGACAAATTATGGTTTAAAATTTAAACACAAATTTGTCGGCACGGCGTGAACTACGCCCCGCGGCTCTCGACGGGGGTTACCAACGCGTTTTGTGGGTGTAACCCAACCAGACCTGTGAATATTGCTTCGGAACTGATTGATGTGCCGGGCATAGCCTTGCCTGACTTACCTATGCGACTAGATTTCATAAACGATTAGCGATTAGCTTCAAAGTGTATTGTTTAATTCAGATTTAGTTCATTTGAGCTTGGTACCTCGAACTATACATAGTTCATTTCGTTCGTTTTCCACTTAAGACCGTGAGATGTTTGAATTCAAATTGGTTTCGATTTCTACTTAGATATATAGTAGATACATACTTGTATATGCGTAGACATTTTGAATCTATATATATTATTGAATCGATCGCTTTCAATAACATTCCATGTATGAGGTGCAACCTCCCCCATTCGAGGTTCACCCGTTTCGATAGGGGCAGTGCGAGAGTGAGCGCGACGCACCTCCAAATCTTTTTGTCAGCCTCAATTTACAGGCAGAGCCCAATCAAGTCGGTTCACACATAAGTCAGGGCAGAGAGAGGTCTCTCGACTTGTGTTCGTATTACATTTGCAGTTAATCCTTTTCGATGTAATCCCGCCACGTGCGCGCGTCGATCGGCCGCGCGGCATTACATACATCTTGCCCCATCCCTGCGCCCCTTTCCAGCCGCGTATTCGTGCTTGCTGGGAGAAGCGGAAACCAAAAACGATGCCAGACGATTACCTTTTCCGACAACCCACACCCCGCTTACCCCCTTCTGTTGGCAAAGTGAGTGCGTGGAGGAGTGGGAGGACAGTTGTGCTCCATTTGTCATTTTCATAATGGGTGCAAAGTCAGACAAGTCGGAGCGTGTCAGTGTCGAGATATCTCATGGATTACCAGACGAAAAAGGCGCGATACACGTGCTACCAAAGGTGCGGGCTGGCATAAGTTGATGTGCCTTAGCCCATAGATCGCAATCGGTTGATGCACGTATATTTATGTTCATTTAAGACGAGAGTATTAACAAAACGCCCAATTCCAGTGCGATCCCAACCCCGGAACTCGAACCGAAACCCAGTTCCGACTGCACTTCCCTCATTCACACCGATTCCAATTGAGATTCATTTAAATGTAAATGACACGTAAACCAAATTTCAGAGCTGACTTAGACCGTTGTGCGTATTAAATATCATCGTAAAGTTGCAGGAGTCTTTTGGTAATTTATGCATAGCACCTACCGTGGGTGGCGGTGGGTGCTGGAGAGGGGGTTGGTTCCTTAACTGTCAGCTCCAATTTGGGCGCATCCAAGCTAAATTGATTGATTTATTTTGGCAATTATGCCGATTCGATTACAAGTTCAGCTCGAAGTCACGCGGTGCTCGCTAATAATAAGCTCGAAGAGAAGAGCGGGCAGGGAAAGGACCGAGTTCTGCCTGGCAACCCACTTCTAGAAAAGGAAAGCACAACGAAACCAAAAAAAAAAAAACAACATAAATCCCTGAAATATCCCATGGAACAGAGGATTACATGGCCATGAATTGAAAACCAATTGCGCTTGGAATGAAAAATCACGCTAACAAACACAGCAGGGTGTCTGGAACAGATCGAGGGTGGCGGCCACTGCAGTTCGAGCTGAGGCTGAGGCTGGGGCTGGGGCTGGGGCTGGAGCTGGGGTGGGGCTGGGGCTATTCACATCGGCGCAATTTGGACAAGGGGATTTCTTTGTTTTGGCTCGTTTTAATTTCGAGCTACGAATAAATTAAATCGACCGACAGTCGCAATAATTGCCGGAAATTGCTGACAACGTTGATTCGGTCTTATTCGGTCGTAGACACAAAGCTATCAGACATAAGCTAACTGCGTAATGAGATTCAGAGGAAACCGTCTCCACAGCGAGAGCATACTTCTAGGCGACCGATATTTAAGCTAGAGAAAGCTACATATATGATCCATAAAGAGACGCACGACTCCGACGTTCCATTTCACACTGCCAGAATCATTTATCAATTTCCAAGTGAAACAAGTAAATGAGTACTCTCAACTGTAGAATACCCTTCATTTAAATATCCCTCTTCAAGGTTTCAGAAAAAGAAAACGAAATATATCTGATAACAGATATAAACAATTAATTTATGGATGGACTAATACTATTTTGTAAAACAATTAAGACGATGATACGACCATGAGACATATACAAAATTAATTCAAAATATTTCTCTGCTGATTCACACAGACTAACACACAGAAACTATATAATTGTACGGAAAATATAAATTTTAGGTGCATTTCTATAGATTTTCCTTCTATAGATTAATTCCTTTGTAGCGGTCGGATATCGCTTGAGATGTCTACTAAAGTTACTGGAATCGGGAAGAAAGATATACATATATATGAGGCATAAAGGTTATGCGTAACAGTTGTGAGAATTATTAGACTGAACTATTTTTTGAATTATAACTTATGTATGTATACAGATTATTATTTTTCGCAATTATTCATCACGTATATATGTTGCGATGAATCAGAATTCTTTTGTGTCAGTTTTTTAAGAGTTGAAAGAAGTCTCATAATATATATATACAATTTTTGAGTAATTTATGTGTTAATAATAATATAAGAACTACCCACATTTAAGTATAACTTCGGTTTCTGATATAACTGATATTAATCAGTTACATTTCGAACGTCTCGAAGTTCAGTTGTATTATAGAACATTAAATATTAAAACTAATGTGCGGCAATATGAATGAGGTAAAAACTTTACTTCTTACATATTTCTGTTAAGGTTTCAATAGAAAATTTCAGAGAAATACATCATGCAACATCTGTTCTCATTGCAGGATAGCGACTGTATTCTTAAAGACGTTACAATGCCGAATTTCGGCACTTTTAAGGTTCTGCTTGATAGTAAGATTGCTGGTCCAGATTGGACTGTTATTCAGCAGCGAATTAATGGAGGTGAGAATTTTAATAGGAACTGGAAAGAGTATAAGGATGGTTTCGGTGACTTTAAAGGCGACTTCTTCCTCGGCCTCGAGAAGATTCATCGCCTTACCAATGACAAGCCCCATGAACTCATCATATATATGGAGAGATTTAGTGGAGGGAAAATCAAAGGAAAGATGTCGATTGCTCGTTACGACCACTTTAGAATTGCAGGAGAAGATGATAAGTACAGGTTGCTCAGTCTGGGATCATTCTCCGGAAATGCAGTCGAAGACAGAATGAGAGTTTGCGAAAATCAAAAGTTCTCCACTTTCGATAGTAACAACATAAATGGCCACTCCGTGGAAAAACGTAATGCCGGCTGGTGGTTCCTGAACTCTGCCACCAGGTTAGTAATCGATGGAAGTATCTTTCACACTCATTTAGTGTCATTTATTTCATTTAGCAATCTAAATGGAAAATACTATATGGAGGAAGTCCTATCAACAGATTCTAATTGTTGGGATAACCATCGCTCTCTCAAAATAATTAAGATGCTTATTCATCCACGAAACAATCAAAAGTAATCGTATTAAGAAATGTTTAAATAATTAATTAATTCAGTGTTCAAATAAATAATAAAATTCTCAAAAACTAAGATCATTTAGGTGTCTTGAAAATACAATTTTGTTTACCAAACTTGATATCCGTAATACTCGTAGAGTTGATGTTTATACAAACAGTCTGTCTGCAAGAAACGGAATTGCAGAACTGTTAGCTGCATTTTGTGCATATGTATATTTATTTATATACCCGAAGGAGCCCAAATTAATAATAAGACAATCAAGCGATCTGCTCCTCAATATAATAAGAGTCCCAATTTATATATAAATAATAGACTTGTATTTTTCTTTATGAAAAACTCTCCCATCGATTTATGCTCATATTCTTCTGTTCGATCCGAATTAAAATCACAAATCAAAATAGTCTAGCAATAAATTAAACAAGTTCCAATAATTACTTTGTTGCGCCTGTGCCTTCTCTCATCTTTATTCCTTTCGTCCAGCCTCGGCTCCCCCGGTTCATCCTCCTCCACCGCAGTGCTAGAGAGCACAGCTGTAGTCCCAACTCAAGGAAAAATGTAAATGAGTCTCCAGCGACTAATAAATTGCCAATTACACGTCGACTTGACCGGCCTGAATCGGCGAACACATGAGTCGACCCTCGTAGAACAGGGAAATGGGCCAAGCGAGCAATCCTCCCCAATAAACTAAAAAGCATAAATTTCTGACGACAACAAATGCATCGGTCTACCCTGGCGCGTTTTCGATTCGGTAATAAGTTCACGCAATTTTTGATGGAAAAACAGTGGAAGAAACTATTTCGAAGATGGAAAATCAACACGGTAAACATGGAAAATCACAATTATGTATAAGGGTGACCCGACGAGGTCAACGGGACCGACCTGCCCACTTGAACCTTGTTCAATTACCTAACGCGCTGATGGCGCAAATCCAAACATCTGCGACCTCGGCAGGGAAGCGTGAAAGGTGCCCATTTGTTCCGACTGGGACTACGAGTCGAGTTCGTCGAGCTCGTCAAGTGTAGATGATTGATATCCGGCGATATCAGATGCGCCGTGGCGTGTACGCAACGACAACTATAATTGTAATTGAAGCCATTAGCCACAGTCGGAAATCAGCCAACGCCTAAGGCAGAACATATGTATGATAGCAGTCAAAGAGAGATTGAGAGAGAGAGAGAGATACAGAGATTCAGAGAGAGAGAGGTGATGTGGGACTCGTAAGAGCACGATTGCTCTGATCTTTCAAAAATAATTGTATGATGTATTAGAGTACTTCTTACAAAAGATACTTTCGTCAAGAATATGTTTTTCATAGTGAATATTGATTTTACTAATTTTATTAAATTTTACCACAATTTCATCATTTTATACCATTTCACTGTTGAAAATACCAAATAATGTATGTTGTTATAACAATAATATGAATCAAACTCAGCTTTTATTACTTTTACTATTATTTTAAGATCAATGCTTCCAAACTGCATTACTTTTAACTGAATTGTACCGTGGTTGAGTTCTGGTAATCTTAATATCGTATTAATATCCTTCGAATTAATATCATTGAAAATTGTCGAAAAAATGTAATATTAACTTTGTGCAAATGTTTAAGGCATAAGTAGGCGTGGTAGAGCCCTTAAAGTCGATTGAGCCATGTCCGAGACAAAAGATCTCAGCTATCATAAAAGCTAAAGACAACGAATTTGGTAAGTAGGTTCCTGAATATCATAGGCAAATGAAGTTTATTTCAAAGTCCAGGTGCCTCGCCCACTGCTTCTGCGCTTCGGCTATTTGCGATCATTAGGAAAAGTATTAAATTCCAAACATTCGGCCTCGGTGTACACATGGCTGAATGCGAGATGAACTTCCAAATCATCCAAATCCAATCGGATCAATAAAACAACCACAGTTATTCAAAACAACGTTTTCGGTGTATGAATATAGGTATATATACACTTGCCACACTTACCCAGAGAGTGTCTTTCAGCAGCGACTAAAACTGAAAACCTAAAGAGAAATCAGAGACAAACGTAACAAATTAAAATGTGTAGAACAGTTAAAAAGTCTCAGCGAGTAAGTGAAATATCTCATTTATTTGCAAACTGAATCTGTAACTCATTCGAATTATTTATTATTTATAGTTCGGGATTTACAATATTTCATTACGTTTACGTTTCAATTGCCACGGGGACGAATCTGCATCATTATTGTTTTGAGGGAGTAGAACCCAAAGCACCAATTAGAATCTTCCTTATCAACCTCCTGCTGATAGTACTCCCCATTTAGGTTGCTAAATAAAAACAAATCAGACTCAGTCAATTTGAAAGATACTTATTACAATCATCGATTACTTACCAATGGGCACAACTATAGAACCACCAGCCAGAATGTCTTCTTTGCGCGCAATTGCCAGCCCATGCATCGTTGTCACTGTCGAAAGTGGAGAATTGTCGATGTTCGCTACTTCTCATTCTGTCCCAGTTTGCATTCCCAGAGTAGTTTCCCAGACTGAGCAACCTGTACTTATCAACTTCTCCTGCAATCCTGAAGTTGTCGTAACGAGCATAGAAGCTTTTCATTTTCGAATCCCTTTCAACTTCCCCCCCATCAAATGCCTCCATATGTATATAGAGCTCGTGGGGAGTATCCCTGGTAAGACGATGAATCTGCTCCAGGCCCAAGAAGAAGTCGCCTGTGAAGTTACCGAAACCTTTCTTATAAGCTTCCCAGTTCCTGTAGAAATCCTCTTCTCCATTTATCCGTTGTTGAATTACAGTCCATCCTGGACCAGCAATATCACTATTACACAGTGCAGGAAAGGGATCGAAGTTGGGTAATATGACATTGCGGATGCCGTTAGACTCTCCGTTAGGGGTGCAATCAGTTGCTAACTTTGCATTCTCTTTTACTTGTTCTTCGAACTTGGATACTTCCTTAACCTTCTCTTGAATAATTTCTCTCTGTTTCGTCATTTCAACTTGACTCTCATTTAATATTTGATTATTTATGTTGAGTTCTGTTTTGAGTTGGGAAATCGTGGAAATATTTTCGGCAATGGTTTTATTCAGTGTCTCCGACTCAAGTTTATATTCACTCAGACTGGATTCGCATGTCTGAAGAGCTTCTTCTTTAGATTTCAGTTGTGCAGAAATTTGAGCAATAGTCTCGTTATTCTTCTGCAACTGTTCCTCACATAATCGCAAGTTGGAAACATTCGGATCGATTTTAAAGAGTTTCCTATCGAGCTCCTCTTTAATAAATGTTTCCAGATTAAATATTTTGCTGTTTACCGATTCAACATTCTGTTTGAGGACACGGTTGATATCCCGCAGTTCAGAAACAGTAGCTTGAAGGTCTTTTATATGGGTATCTTGTCTTGCTATTAGATCGTCTTTCAATTTAAGCTCAGCTTCCTTCACTTGCAGTAGTTGCGCTTTTTCACGCAAATCGTTGATTTCTTCCGTCTCTTTCTGCAGTTGATCAACGTATTTTAAAATGGGATTCACAGATTGGAACGTGTGTTCTCCACACAGATTGTTCAGATCCTTGGTTGGTCTGCACTGCTGATAGAGCAAGAAGACAATAAGAGAAGGAAAACTTATTGAAGAATGTGGTCTACTTAAGCCCTTGTAGCAGTACCTTATTAGTATTATTGAATAAATCATGTCACAAGTATAAAGTATTGTGAAGCTAAACAATGAATAGTTCCTTCAGTTTTAAATAGGTTCCAGGCAGTTATCAGTTTAATCAACATTAGAGTTTATAATTAGTTATACTCAGGGACGAGTACTTACCTTACTGACTTCT
Organism: Zaprionus inermis; assembly: GCA_018151445.1. Lineage (NCBI taxonomy): Eukaryota > Metazoa > Arthropoda > Insecta > Diptera > Drosophilidae > Zaprionus > Zaprionus inermis. The sequence continues at coordinate 4,831,344 of JAECXD010001696.1, forward strand.
GTTGCAGTAGCAGAAGAGTCGCCATAGAGGATGCATATCCACAAAAAGAGGATAGGAATATTCATATTGGCACCTTTAGTCGTACGAATGCACAGTATATAACCGAATCACACTCGCACTGATCAAAGACTGAACTCATATTCGGACAGCGCAAATGCGGAAGTATATTCATGTGAGAGAGAATGTATAAAACACTGAGAGGAAATTGCGAATAAGTCAAGATTAGTTTGATCAAATGACTCTCTAGCGTATTGTTTCGAAAGATTGACCTGGATGCTCTGCGTTATCAGCGAGATCACTTGCGCATAGCAGGCGTTATTTTAGAAATATTAGGTTATTGTTTGGGAATCGAAGAAAATATTCAACGTATTGTGAATACTGTGTATTTTCCACAGATGCGAGCAGCGTAGGCCATTTTGGAGAAGGGTATTATACTGTCGGGCATACTCGTATGTAGTTCTCGTTTATTATGTCGAATCTTAATTTCGTAGACAGCCAGACTGAATGGGGCCTGGTGGCGTGCACCAGTTGGTTGTACATTAAACTACATAGAACTTAAGAGCTACGATATTAATGTTAGCGCCTGTCAAGTATGTCACCTCGCATAAGTAGGCGTGGTAGACCCCTTAAAGTCGATTGATCCATGTCCGAGTCAAAAGATCTCAGCTATCATAAAAGCTAAAGACAACGAATTTGGTAAGTAGGTTCCTGAATATCATAGGCAAATGAAGTTTATTTCAAAGTCCAGGTGCCTCGCCCACTGCTTCTGCGCTTCGGCTATTTGCGATCATTAGGAAAAGTATTAAATTCCAAACATTCTGCCTCGGTGTACACATGGCTGAATGCGAGATGCACTTCCAAATCATCCAAATCCAATCGGATCAATAAAACAACCACAGTTATTCAACGTTTTCGGTGTATGAATATAGGTATATATACACTTGCCACACTTACTCAGAGAGTGTCTTCCAGCAGCGACTAAAACTGAAAACCTAAAGAGAAAATAAAGAAAATATATCAATATGTGTAGAAAAAATCTCAGCGAGTAAGTGAAATATCTCATTTATTTGCAAACTGAATCTGTAACTCATTCGAATTATTTATTATTTATAGTTCGAGATTTACAATATTTTTAATTATGATTGCGGTTCACTTGCCACGGGGACGAATCATCATCTTTACTGTTTTGAGGGAGAACCACTCGAGCCACCAATTAGAATCTGGCTCATCAACCTCCTTCTGATAGTACTTCCCATTTAAGTTGCTAAATAAAAACAAATCAGACTCAGTCAATTTGAAAGATAATTATTATAAAAAATCGATTACTTACCATGTGGCACAATCATCGAACCACCAGCCAGCGTGAAGGTTCTCCGCACAATTTCCATGTTCCCATGCATCGTTGTCACTGTCGAAAGTGGAGAAAACTTCATTTTCGCTATATCTCATTGCGTCCCAGCGTGCATTCCCAGAGTATGTTCCCAGACTGAGCAACCTGTACTTATCATATTCTCCTGCAATCCTGAAGTTCTCGTAACGAACATAGAAGCTTTTCATTTTCAAACGCCTTTCAATTTCCCCCCCATCAAATGCCTCCATATGTATATAGAGCTCGTGGGGAGTATTCCTAGTAAGACGATGGATCTTCTCCAGGCCCATGAAGAAGTCGCCTGTGAAGTTGCCGAAACCTTTCTTATAACCTTCCCAGTTCCTGTAGAAATCCTCTTTTCCATTTATCCGTTGTTGAATTACGATCCATCCGGGACCAGCAATATCACTATTACACAGTGCAGGAAAGGGATCGAAGTTGGGTAATATGACATTGCGGATGCCGTTAGACTCTCCGTTAGTGGTGCAATCAGTTGGTAACTTTGCATACTCTTTTACTTGTTCTTCTAACTTGGATACTTCCTTATCCTTCTCTTGAATAATTTCTTTCTGTTTTGATATTTCAATTTGACTATCATTCAGTATTTCATTTTTTTCGTTGAGTTCTGCTTTGAGTTGGGAAATCGTGGAAGTATTTTCGGCAATAATTTTATTCAGTGTCTCCGACTCAAGTTTATATTCACTCAGGCTTGATTCGCATGTCTGAAGAGCTTCTTCTTTAGATTTCAGTTGTGCAGAAATTTGAGAAATAGTCTTGTTATTCGTCTGCAACTGTTCCTCACATAATCGCAAGTTGGAAACATTCGAATCGATTTTAGTGAGTTTCCTATCGAGCTCCTCTTCAATAAATGTTTCCAGATTAAATATTTTGCTTTTAACCGGATCAACATTCTGCGAAAGGTTCTGATAGATATTAAACAGTTTCAAAATAGTAGCTTCAAGGTCCTTTATTTGACTATCTTTATGTGCAATTAGGTCGTCTTTAAGTTTACCCTCTGCTATTTTCAGTTCTAATTGATGCTCCATTTCACGCAAATCGTTGATTTCTTCCATCTCTCTCTGCAGTTGATCAACGTATTTTAAAATGGAAGGAAAACTGTGGTCTACTTACCCTTTAGCAGTACCTTATTAGTAAAATAAAGTAAATGATTTCACAAGTACAAAGTATTGTGGGGTTTAAAAATAAATAGTTCTATCACTTCTAGTAACATAATTTGACAAAATAATGAAAGAAGTGAAATATTAGATTATTGTTTATGAATCGAAAAAAATATTCAACGTATTGATACTGTAGTGAAGTTCTAGAGTTTCCTGAATAAAACTCAACCGACGATGCAGACATTTACAAATGTTTTCCATGTAAAACCTAGGGCGAAGCGAAAGGCGTCTCTGTTAATAATATATAATATATTTATATTATATATGTATATTATGTATATATGGCATAATTTTTGGCACGATTGCAAGGCAAATTTAAAGGCCAATTTTAAGTTCCTTTTTATGATTAACATCGAGTGAAAAGTTTTCCCTTGGCTGTAAACCGCATTCCCCACTTACATGTGTTGCAATGCACATACACACACACACACGCACACACACACAGCCGTTTGCATGCTTGTTGTGCCTCGTTAAAATTCCAACCAAATCACAGTAAAAGAAACGCGAAAAACGCGAGGGAAAACAAAAGAAAATAAATAAAAAAAACACAAACGAAAATTCGCAGAGACTTTACAGAGTCTTCTTCATGTTTTACGATTTTCCGTGCACATTTTCCGCACGTGTGTGTGTGTGTGTGATTGTTTATTTCGCTGTGTGTACTTTCCCGGCTCATTTTTGTATGCAACGGCCCCAATTGCTGCCAGCTCACGTCTCCAACTCTCAAGCCCCTCTGCTCCGCCCCCCGGCTCGACTACGCCCCGGCAGGATTGTTGGCTTTTTGTTCGTTTTATGCCTTTCTGCATACTTTATATACATATATATGTATTTGCGGAGAATTTATGTGCGCTATTGTTTTTATGGCATGCACCCATTTTTCCATATGCCTTCAGATCCGCATCCGATTCGGTTTGCTCTTCTTCGCATTTCCATTTCGAAATCCAAGGCTGAACCGATTTCGAATCCTTGCGGAACTGGTGTGAGTGCGTGTGTGTGTGTGTGTGCGCTGTGGCTGTTTGGCTGCAAATTATGGCACATGCTGCCACATGGGGCAATAGCGGAATAGAAGTATGTAGAGGCCTGTAGAAAGTAGCATATAATGCCTGATCCTTTCATGCTTGTGCGCACTGTCTCGTTGCCTGCCACTCTCCCACTCTATCTGTCCCCTTTCTCTCTCTGTCTCTCCTTCTCTCTCTCTCTCTCTCTCCTTCTCTCTGTGTTGCCACTTAAGCTGCTTATGTGGCAAATACATAAAATAAAAAGAAAATCCTCGCATAACGAGCGTTTCCTTCTGCCATATTTGCGTTATTTTATTATCATTTTTCTTCGTTGTCGTCATTCGGCTCACACACAACCACACACACACACACAGCGTATATACAAAATGGCGGCGCTTTTATATCTGCCAGATATGAGTTGCCATAAACTCGCACACATGAGTGTGTGTGTGTGTGTGTGCGTGTGTGTGTTATACAAATCCAATTTCACTGCGCCGCAATAAAACCTCAGCCCCATTGCTCAGCATTGTGGGCGGGACAGACGACGCCGCCGCTGCCGCTGCCGTCGCTGCCGATAAGCGGCCCAAAATGGCGAACTGCCTTATGAGGCGATTTAACGGGATTCCATGTGCTGATTATGGGCATAAACACAGTAGGCGAGTGTGAGCGAGAGCACACTGAAAGAAATTTAAATAAACCGATAAACGAATCCACGACTAAGCCCAAAACGTTGTCGTACTGGCAGACACAGACGCAGACGCAATTGTTCACTCCCTGCCCGCCCCTGCCTGTGCCCGCCTGCGTGTCCCGGCCAGCCCAGCCCCCAACCCCTGTCCACCCCGTTTCTACGCCTTGCAGATACAAAACTCAAGACAAGCCAAAGCGCTTTAATTAAGCTCGCAACAGAGACAACAAGCAGAGAGAGAGACAACAGCAGGAGAGGAAGAGTGTAGTCGGCGATGCCTTGCTCCATATCCATCGCTTGTTTATGACCTGCTGCGGGCACTGCGATCAGATACAATATCTTCACCTGACACGGACAAAGCAAACAAACCGCTGCGCCCTCCGCCTCTGCTGCTGCCTCTGCTGCTCTTCCGATCTCAGACGGCGCGTTGACAATTTATGACGTACAACGTCACGACGCGACAATGCAAATCCAGTCAGTTCAAGAGGAGCAGCAGCAGTGGCAGCACCAGAACCCCGCAACTGGAAGCTGCTGCCAGTTGCGAGCGGCATATGAAAATCATAAACAACGCGATGGCATTCGAGCAACGAATATGCATTTTAATAAAATATCCTAAAAGCCAGATAAATCACACAGTCGCTCTTCCTCTCTCGCTGCCTCTCTATCTCTCTCTCTCTCTCTCTCTCGCTCTCTTTCACTGTCTCTCTTTCCGCTTTACTCACTGCCCTTTCCTATCATTTGTTTATCTCGCAGCAGGTTTCATTTTCAGTGTGACCCGTCTCACACACGCTTGCCCACTGTGCCTCTTCATCTCCCCCCGCCCTCTCTCCCTCTCTCCATCAATATGCCTGCCCCACTCTGGCTCAAGCATTGTATAACGTGTTGTGAGCCACGATCGAACTGCTTTACCTCCCAAAACCTTGCTATAATTACGAGCAAAGCTAATCGCCTGCCACTTGAATATGGCACAATGGGCTGACATGGCATGTTTTGCCAGCAAAACTACAGATTTTTACACTTGAATTTTATGCATTATATGCAGCATATAGAACTCATTTTGTTGACAATCCATTACTATTACTATCTCTAGTCGACTATTTCTGATCCTCAATCGTTTGAAATAATAAAATGTCCCTACTTTTATTTCAACAATATTCTAAAAATATAAAAGCAAAATGGCAATGAGAACATGCATCATTCAATCATAATAATTGCATTCATATGAAATAAAACAATAAAAAATCGCATTAAATCTCGCCACAGCTTCTTTTCCATTTTAAAACAAATATTAACAAGTCGGAAAGGCTACAGTCGAGCTGACTCGACTGTGATATACCCGCTACAATTCTTCGGAAAAACACGTGCCAAATGTGAACAATGCTTTCTTGCTTTTTATTTCTTTCCGTCTCTAATTTGTTTTGCCTATGCAAAGTTCCACTCGATTCTTATTGGATGTTGCCCTTTGATTTTATTACTGTCGTACGACAGTATGTCGTATGTCGTGTCGTACGACAGTATGTCGTATGTCGTACGTCGTCAGTATGTCGTACGACAGATGTCGTATGTCGTACGTCGTTTCGTACGACAGTATGTCGTATGTCGTATGTCGTACGACAGTATGTCGTATGTCGTATGTCGTACGACAGTATGTCGTATGTCGTATGTCGTACGACAGTATGTCGTATGTCGTACGACAGTATGTCGTATGTCGTATGTCGTACGTCGACAGTATGTCGTACGACAGATGTCGTATGTCGTACGTCGTTTCGTACGACAGTATGTCGTATGTCGTATGTCGTACGACAGTATGTCATATATCGTACGTCGTTTCGTACGACAGTATGTCGTATGTCGTATGTCGTACGACAGTATGTCGTATGTCGTATGTCGTACGACAGTATGTCGTATGTCGTACGACAGTATGTCGTATGTCGTATGTCGTACGACAGTATGTCATGTCGAATATCCCAACATTTTACAGTTTTTTAGTTGTTTATTGTGCCATATATGTACCACTTGAATTTGATAGAATAATCTTAGCTAGATTTCATCGAAACAATCAGTTAAAACTGAGGGTATTTCATAGTTTTAAAGAACCGAAGAGACTTAAAAACGAAATGCACAATTCCATGCTTATTTTCAAAGTGTTCATAACACAAGTTGTTCGACCTATGGTCTGTCCCAATAGCCCCAGTCGCCAGTTCGCACATGTTGCGCCCCCCCCCAACTCCCCTATCGCTATCATTATCTTTTGGGGCAGGCAATGACCGTCAGGTGTCAACTGTTAAAAGATTCAAATCGGTCTAGACCCGAGTTGCCTTGGGCGCTTCATAATGCGCCAATTATCGGTAGATGGAGGCAAGCGTTGGCTATAATTATGACAGATGACGGACATGGCGAGAACCCTTGTCAAATGGGAAATACGCATGGTATGTGATGTTCGCTGTTCGCCCCGTCAAGGTCCCTGGAAATAACGATACTGATACATTCGGGTGCCAATTTAAAAGTCACACACATGCCGGACAAAAAGGGCGGAGTGTGAGGGAGATGGGCACATATATTTGTATATGTATGTGGTTGGGTACGGCAAAGGATACACAGAGTATAGTGCGATATGTCTAGTCAGCGCGCCGTGTCTGCGGCGCGTTTATCGGCCTCCCAATAAAATGAAATGTAAATACCAAAATTGAAACCATAATCAACGTGGCACAGTGTGTGCCGAGTGTCTTCATGCCACTGCTGCATTTCGCCAGGCAAACATTTAACGATAACACCCAAAGATATCAAAATCGAAATATCGTTAGACTTGCCCCCGGCCCTCGAACACCCCTTGGCGTGTGCAAACTGCTTGACAAGCATAACAAACACAAAGTACACGACGCTGCCGCAACTTGACTGGATGGATTTAGCCACCCACCCGTCTAACAACCCCACACCCCGCTTCCCAACCCACTACTCTGCCAGAGTCCCGTTCTTGAGCCAGCATTTTTATGACGCCCAACCGACGAAACCAACCCACCCCAGCCTAGACCAGCCCAGCCCAGTGCAAACGCTCGTTCAACATGGCGTCGCGCTCTGCGCTGTGTTCCCTTTTGTGTTCTTGTGCGATATAAACGAAGTTTAGCAAATAAATAAAAGCGTTGTGCCATGAAGCACCCCTCCCCGCTCCACAACCCCCTTGCACCCCCACCCCCCCTCACCATTCCCTATCCCCACCACGATTGGGTTGCAATATATCGCGTACGTGCTGGCATGCCATAAATACGTTACGATATGTATTTATGTGTATGTGCCCCAGTGTGTGTGTGTGTGTGCGCGAGGCAACAAAAATTATATTTCTGTTTGTATTTGCAACAATTTATCTGTCCTGCCCCGACACGCCCAGCCGCCCACAAGCCCAGCCCCAAAGCGGCTGCGATGCGGCGACTTGCCACCATACACATAGTATATCGAGATTATAATAACAATGGCATAAAATCGATAATGTGCTATCGACTGAGATGAGGTTTACACACATACAAGCAATGGAATCACAGAATATAAGATAATAGATACAAGCCCCACTACACACACAGCAATTTAAGCATGCTGTTCGATCAACTAGATCTCTTTACTAATCTATCTCCAAAATTGTACTTTTAATTAAAATTCATGCGGCACATAGGCTCAAACAATATTATATATTATATATCTTTGGCCAGTACGAGTGTCATTCGGTTATATATTGTGTATTTGTACGACTAAAGGTGCCAATATGAATATTCCTTTCCTCTTTTTGTGGATATGCATCCTCTATGGCGACTCTTCTGCTACTGCAACAAAAGTCAGTAAGGTAAGTACTCATCCCTGAGTATCACTGAGTATAAACTACACACACATGTATTGAATATTACGTCAGACGAGTCTTCTTTCACTATTTTGTCAAATTATGTAACTAGAAGTAATAGAACTATTCATTATTAAACCCCACAATACTTTATACTTGTGAAATCATTTACTTTATTTTACTAATAAGGTATTGCTAAAGGGTAAGTAGACCACATTCTTTAATTAGTTTTCCTTCTCTTATTGTCTTCTTGCTCTGACAGCAGTGCAGACCAACCAAGGATCTAAACAATCTGTGTGGAGAACACACGTTCCAATCTGTAAATCCCCTTTTTTAAAAACGTTTATCAACTGCAGAAAGAGATGGAAAAAATCAACAATTTGCGTAAAATGAAGCTTCAATTAGAACTGAAAACAGCAGAGGGTAAACTTAAAGACGTCCTAATTGAAAAAAAAGATAGTCAAATAAAGGACCTTAAAGCTATTATTTTCAAAATGTGGAATACCCATCAGAACCTTTCGCAGAATGTTGATCCGGTTAACAGCAAAATATTTAATATGGATACATTTATTAAAGAGGAGCTCTCTAAAATCAATTCGAATGTTTCCATCTTGCGATTATGTGAGGAACAGTTGCAGAAGAATAACGAGACTATTTCTCAAATTTCGGCACAACTGAAATCTAAAGAAGAAGCTCTTCAGACATGCGAATCCAGTCTGAGTGAATATAAACTTGAGTCGGAGACACTGAATAAAACCATTGCCGAAAATACTTCCACGATTTTCCAACTCAAAGCAGAACTCGACATAAATAATCAAACACTGAAAGAATCTCAAAAGAAACTGAATGAGAGTCAAGTTGAAATATCGAAACAGAAAGAAATAATTCAAGAGAAGGTTCAGGAAGTATCCAAGTTAGAAGAACAAATAAAAGAGACACAAGTCGGAAAGGCTACAGTCGAGCTGACTCGACTGTGATATACCCGCTACAACTCTAATTTGTTTTGCCTGTGCAAGTTCCACTCGATTCTTATTGGATGTTGCAGTTTGCTTTTATTTAAATTATGCATGTGTGAAAGAGACGCTTATACATACATACATATATGCTGCCTCACAATACATCTCAACATATATAATTAGATTTGTCGTTTGTTTTTTGCATTGCTGCTGTCTCTTTCGATTCTAAGTGGCTTTAAATATACTAAAAACTTATTTTATTATTATTGCAACACACTATAAAATAAATAAATACAAGATACGAAAAAAAATAAACATAAGTCGGTCGGTCGCACCCAGGAGTTGAACTCAGGACCTCTCGTTTAACAGTCAACTACCATCACCACTCGACCACTGCATTTCTTACGCAATGACCGATATGCATTATAAATATTTTCGGTGCACATAATTAAAAAAAAAAGTTGCCTGCTGCTGGAATTGAACTTGGGAACTAACATTAGGAAAAACCGACAAGCAAATGGCCACAGGGCAATACTATTACTTGAATATCTTCCTTATTTATCGGCCGATCTTATTGAAACTTTCGCAACACGCCCGCATGGTGGTTTGTATAATATGTATAATATGATTGCTGTAGAGCTGTATTTGCAGCTACAATCGACTTTTTTCTATTTGTGGGGGCGGATGGATGCGTGGCAAAAATCCAAAATAAACTTGATCTGCGGGCAGAATTAACACATATTGCCCCCAAATTTGGTTGCTCTAGCTCTTATAATAGCTGAGATCTAGGTTTTCACACGGACGGACAGACAGACAGACGGACAGACGGACAATCGGGCATGGCTATATCGACTCGGCTGTTCAGGCTGATTCAGAATATATATACACTATATTTATGGGGTCAGAGATGTATTCTTCTGCCTGTTACAAAGATTTTCGGCACCAAACTTCGATCCCTTTCCTGCACTGTGTAATAGTGATATTGCTGGGCCAGGATGGATCGTAATTCAACAACGGATAAATGGAAAGGAGGATTTCTTCAGGAACTGGGATACTTATAAACAAGTCGGAAAGGCTACAGTCGAGCTGACTCGACTGTGATATACCCGCTACAATTCTTCGGAAAAACACGTGCCAAATGTGAACAATGCGTTCTTGCTTTTTATTTCTTTCTGTCTCTAATTTGTTTTGCCTATGCAAGTTCCACTCGATTCTTATTGGATGTTGCCCATTGCTTTTATTACTTTGCAGTTATAAATTATATATGTTGCTGCTCAATGTCTCTTTCGATTCTAAGTGGCTTTAAATATACTAAAAATGTATTTTGAATTTTGTAACACACCATAAAATAAAAAAAAATATAAGATACAAAAAAAATAAATATAATTCGCCGCGGCACCCAGGAGTTGAACTCCGGACCTCTCGCTTAACAGTCAACTACCATCACCACTCGACCACTGCATTTCTAACGCAATGGCCAATAAAATTGCACTATGAATATTTTCGGTGCACATCATTAAAAAAAAAAAGTTGCCACATAATTTAAAAAAAAGTTGCCACATAATTAAAAAAAGTTGTCTGCTGCTGGTGTTGAACTCGGGTACTAACATTAGGAAAAACCGACACAGGCACATGGCCACAAGGCAATACTATTTCTTGAATATCTTCCTTATTTATCGGCCGATCTTATTGAAACTTTCGCAACACGCCCGGATGGTGGTTTTTATCACATGGATAAAAAATGAATGCTGTAGAGCTATATTTGCAGCTATTATCGATTTATTATCGATTTTTGGGGGCGGATGGAGGCGTGGCAAAAATCCAAAATAAACTTGATCTGCGGGCATAATTAACACATATTGTCTCCAAATTTGGTAGCTCTAGCTCTTATAATAGCTGAGATCTAGGTTTTCATACGGACAGACAGACGGACAGACGGACAGACGGACAGACGGACAGACGGACAGACGGACAGACGGACAGACGGACATGGCTATATCGACTCGGCTGTTCATGCTGATTCAGAATATATATACTTTATGGGGTCGGAGATGTCTCCTTCTGCCTGTTACAAACATTTTCGGTTGGCACAAAGTTATAATACCCTTATACTCTTCGAGTAGCGGGTATAAAAAGGTTTCGGCAACTTCACAGGCGACTTCTTCTTGGGCCTGGAGCAGATTCATCGTCTTACCAGGGATACTCCCCACGAGCTCTATATACATATGGAGTCATTTGATGGGGGGGAAGTTGAAAGGGATTCGAAAATGAAAAGCTTCTATGCTCGTTACGACAACTTCAGGATTGCAGGAGAAGATGATAAGTACAGATTGCTCAGTCTGGGAACATACTCTGGGAATGCAGACTGGGACGGAATGAGATATAGCGAACGACAACAATTCTCCACTTTCGACAGTGACAACGATGCATGGGCTGGCAATTGCGCGCAAAGAAGACATTCTGGCTGGTGGTTCTATAGTTGTGCCCATTGGTAAGTAATCGATGATTGTAATAAGTATCTCTCAAATTGATTGAGTCTGATTTGTTTTTATTTAGCAACCTAAATGGGGAGTACTATCAGCAGGAGGTTGATAAGGAAGATTCTAATTGGTGGTTTGGGTTCTACTCCCTCAAAACAATAATGATGCAGATTCGTCCCCGTGGCAATTGAAACGTAAACGTAATGAAATATTGTAAATCCCGAACTATAAATAATAAATAATAATTCGAATGAGTTACAGATTCAGTTTGCAAATAAATTAGATATTTCACTTACTCGCTGAGACTTTTTAACTTTTCTATACATATTCATATATTTTCTCTTGTTTCTCTTTAGGTTTTCAGTTTAAGCCGCTTCTGGAAGACACTCTCTGGGTAAGTGTATATATGTACCTATATTCATACCTGATGACGTCGACGTCAACTATTATCGGCAGCGCAGCTCGTTCATTTGGCCTAAAAACGTTGCTTTGAACTCATGTGTTATTTACGAATATGTAAGCACACTTATAATTGCAAACAGACGCGACGTCGTCGTCGACGCCAACCAACATAGCAGCGCGCAGGCTGCTGCTTTTTGTACGATTCTTATTAAAAATTCTTTTCTTTTTTCCCTTTTTTTGTGCAATAATTTTTTGCCTCTTTTATACATTGGTGCCCGTCAAAAACAGCTTTTTTATATTTAAGGCCACTTAGAATCGAACGAGATATTGAGCTGCAACACACAAAACAAACGACAAATCCATAGGCAATGTAAATTTGAAACGGAGAGAAAGAGATAAGCAAGAACGCCTTGTTCACATTTAACACGTGTTTTTTCGCTGAGTTGTAGCGGGTATATTACAGTCGAGTATACTCGACTGCAGCCCTTACAACTTGTTTCATTTGCAATTGCAGGCTTAAGGAAAAAATGTATTTCTATTGCTGAGAAATTTTCACATTTACAAGGCACTTGTATGAGCTTTTGGATCTTTTGCTCATTTTTCTAATAAATAACTTCCCCAGTTCTTTAAAATATATATAAATTAATAACAAATTAACTCCACAAAATTCTGATTGATTCTTGATTTAAATTAGTTTAAGTCGGTTATAGCGTCTGTTTGGCCGATGACCGAGGAGTGCAGTTGTTCGCGCTGATAACGCTTAAAATGCTAATATTTTAGATAAGATAACCTATATTCATATAATATTTTAGATAAGATAACATATATTCTTTAACACTCAAAAACAATTATACTTGTGCAATCCGAAACTGCATTCCGTCTTGATTTGATCGCGAGTGCGTACTGTACGATTCACATTGGGAATACGTTGATAAGTTAATCCAAAGTGGTATATTATGAGTAATCTACCTACTGTGACAACAACGGACAAGAGTGAGGACTTCGATCAATCTGGCATTGTATTATTTATTTTTTATTTTATTATATATTATTTGCTTTAATCAGCTTTGCTTGTCATTCTATTTACATGATCTGTCAGAATTGCCAAGGTTTAAAACCAATCAGTATTTCCCACACTGGAACTAGAAAAATCTTTTGCTACACAACACATGGATGTATCGCTCGAAACATCGATGAAATTCCAGCTCTATGCCCCACGAAAAGGTTTGTGGAACCCATCTCGGACAAGGTTAATCTGAAAGTACACAAAGAGCAGGCCGAGAATTAAGACAATTGTAAAGAGAGTATAGTGATTCGAATTGTTGGTCTTTTTATTACTCTCTCAAAACCATTAAGATGTTGTTTAGAACAAAGGCTATAAAAACTAATTCAATAATTTAACATTCAGAATGCAAATAAATTAACAATTTCACTTACCTGTTCTGAGATCTCAAATTTGTTGTGGATAGTACCTTAAAAAGTTGCATTGTTAAATCAGGCAGCTCATTGAAAGATACGCTTACTGAATATAAGTCTTCCTCGCCTCTACAGTATTTGTGCATTCGTTTTTGTTTTGTTTTTTGAAGAGTTGAGAATCGTTGAATTTTACCTGGAAATTATGCATACATGATATATAAACATTTTCAAAAGAATCGCAAGAAGCACTCGAGGCGTAAAAGGTTCGAAAAAAGCAACGTCCATATAGATTTGCGTTAAACGCAATGCAATCATTTTAATATTCTGGTTATGATCGCAATAATAATATTATTATATTCTAAAGTATATTCTATATCTGATTCTCAATATATAATCATCCTTAGAAGAAATCGTATCCTATCCATAAAGCTTCTATAGCAGCTGCTTAACTTTACATTCGTAAGGCGAAATTCATAAATCCAAGATAGATTCATTCTTTATACTGCATCGTACACGCACAAGCTGGGCAAAGATAAATCCGCGTGGGGCTGCCTCCCAATGATTTGTTTGAAGACGACTGGAGGAACGAGGAAGGAATGTGGCACCTGTCGCCTGGTCAAATGCAAATTTGATGCAAACTTCAAGCAGAGCAGGAACGGGAACAGGAACAGGAACGGGAACGGGAAGGGGAAGGGAATCGGGAGAGTAAAGTCGACGGCAGAGAACCGCAGCTGTCACTCAAAAGTTTCAACTGCAACTGCTAAATGTGTGTGTTGGAGAAGAATGAAGGAAAAGGGAAAGGGGAATGGGAATGGGAGAGAGGTGGACGGGTGTAAGCTGTAAATAACTAGTGTAGCCAAGGGCACTACAAATACCTGCCCATATTTGAGAAGACACCCAAGAAGCTGCAGTAGCCAAAATACTAAAAGAAATACAGAAAATAAAAAAAATAAAAATAAAATAAAATCAAAACAAATACAACTATTTAAAAATGTGAAAATGTCTATTAAACATGATGGTGTTTTTCATATATTTGCACGCTTGCGGTATTTTGGAATAAGGGCGTTGAACGTATAGAAAGAAATGTGGAGATCCAAGCTTATTGGTTATGTAAGAGTGTTTATATATTTGAATGCACTTACTATACAAGAAAAATTGTGTTCCTTTATGTTTTAATTTTCCAAAATGTTGAAATTTTATAGAGTTATAGAAACGATATTTTAAAAATAAAAGGGATACCATCAAAAACTCTCGATAAGTATCGAATCTAATCTTAACTAACTAGCATCTATCAAGGAAAAAAAAAAATCGATTGTGATGGACAATTACTTACGTCTACTTGTTGCAAATTGTTTTCAGTGTATGAACTCGGTAAATATGCCAAACTTGAGGTAAAACGCTGGAACAAGAAAAACACAAACAGAGGGCGGGGTGGGGAATAAAAAGCAAAGCAAAGCGTTGGGTGTGGGCGTGGGCGAGGGCGAGGGCGAGGGAGAGGGAGAGGCAAAGACAGTATGCTGGGCAGGGGAAGGCAGGTGGAAAAGCTGCCAGCGAACAAATTTAAAATGTGAAAACTTTTGCCAGTAGTTGCTGAAAATTGGAAAATGGGAGACGGCGAACCGAACGAACCGCAGCTAAAGAGAAAGAACAAAGTCGTCTGCGGCGTTGCCGTTACTCTCTTTGTCTGTGTGAGCGCGATGGGAGGAGTGAGGTGCGGAGAACACACATGTACGATATATACATGGGAGAGAGATAGAGAGACACGAGATACGGGCCCAGAAAATGTTGGATTTGATGATTTGTTATGGAGCTGCCAACTGCCGCTGAGATTTTCTTTGTGGTTTCGACTTCTTTTGATAGAGCAGCCTTCCGACCGCCCACTCACAACGACACACCCCCACCACCCGCCCAGCCCCATCCCTTCTGCAGGTGAAGGCGCCTGACAACCCTCGAGTGAAACTTCAAAGAACGAAAGAAGCAGAAATCCATCGCCATTTTGCCAGGCAGACCCACTGAGGTCGACGCCCACGCGGCAGGACAAGGGTGGAGCAGCACGAGGACACACACACACGCACACACAAGTTATGAAATATGATGAAATATGAAATAATATTCCAACCCCTGCGCCAATGTGCGCAATCGCAATGCAGACACACACACACACACACACACGCCCAACCCCTCCACACTCTGCTGATGCCAATGAAATTGCGTCTTGGCAAAATATTATTACAACAAGGCCGCAAAGCGATGTCAGTTCAGGTCAATCTCATCAATCAAACGCACTCTCCAGCATGCTCGAGAGCATCCATCGAATCATCATCCAATCACCGAATCATCCAATCGCTCAGCCGTAATGCCCGCCACACACGCCACTAGCCACAGCCACAGCCACAGCTGCACACCAAAGAGAAGAGAGGAGTAGAGAAGGGAGGCAGAGAAGAGAAACAGAAACAATTTTCCAATTAAGCGACCAAAAATTTGAGCATATGATGATTATTGACGATAAGAGGCCAAATGATGGAGCACACATACATTGTTCGGGACAGAATGACGGAGGCAGCGTCGCTTCTATCGCTCGTAAAATGTGCAAATAAATCGCACAATTGTTTTCCCTTCACCGCCGCCGCCTCCTCTTCCTCCTCATTCTCCTTCTCTCCCTCATTCCGAATGAAACTAAAAGTTATCTGCGGCCAAAGCCAAAACAAAGAAACTTTCATTTCCAATTTTCTTGATGTATTCAATTATTTACGCCCTCTTGAGCACAGGATTTCGTGTGTGCACACACACACACGCACACACACACATACACACGCGTGTACCAAATATGGTATATGGCGCTCTATATTGGGGTAGGGGCATACAAACCTCAAGGTTTGTCTATTTATCCGCTTTACTTGTCGCATCGATTAATGAAGAAGATTCCGGAATATAGACTTGGATATGGATGAGCAAACAGTGCCTAGCTGAAGATCAATTTGTAATTGTAAAAAAAATACTATTTAAACTTTTTTTTTGTTTTCTATAGAATATTGCAGAGAGAATTCTGTACTATAATAATATTATATGTATTACATACGGAAAATATTTTCGTACACATTAAATATTGCTTGTATTTGTCAGTTTACCAATATGTTCTATTCTCCCACTTTTAATTAATTTAAACACTAAAAGTTTCCGATTTAATCGACGCGCAACGCAGATTTTTATTGTTATCGATTAGTTAAATGTTGAACATCAATTATCGGTGTGAGCGGTAAACGTGACTGGCACTCACACACACATTTGAAATTATAAACACGGAATCTAAAACTGAAAACTAACAGACAAGCTTAAACTGGCGACTTTCTATAAATGAAGAATCTATTTTGTCTATATATTTATATATATATATATATTATAATAGTTGATCGCATTTCAGACCGGTGAAAACAATTCGGAATCTGTGGATCGTATCGCATGGAGTCGTCTATCCAGCGAATGCAGTCGAAAGTGTCTCCAACACTTTTCACCGCGAAAACAATAACACACAATCTCAGCTGTCGCCGATGCGTTTGCCAATCCTCCCGCATCCGCGTCTTCGTACACCCCCATCGTCATGTTTATACATTATTTGCAGCAGTTGCCGCTTTCATCGCTGCACAGACTCATGCGATAGTTTTCCATGCATGATTTTCACAGTCGCTGCGCAAGATGCCTCGGATGCTTCACGTGGTTTGGCCAGCGAAAAGAAAATTTTCGTAACTGTACTCAACTCAATTTCACCCAGTGGGCCACTGCACCAAATGTGCATGGGGAGTCAGTCGTCCGCCTAATCAATTTATGTGATCTATGCGAACAAGTAAGTACGTCCATAGGATGGATGGTGATAGTGCGGGGGGAATCATAATCACCTCATAGCATGCATCATTAAAATGTATTGTTTTTATTTTTTAGTTCTCGCCCGTTTCTGGGGGCATTACACCTAACATACACACATACTCGTAGATCAAATTCTGTTTGGCTCGCTCGAATATTACCGTTTTGATTTGCGGGCGCAGACAGACATTAGTTAGCCTTGGCTGACCATTTGTTTTGGGCCAAATCAGCGATAGTTCTACTGATCTCATTTCCTCTTCAAGTCTCCAAGCGTAATTGTCGAGGAATTGTGGTTTCCTTATGCGATGCAGAGCATTAATTAAGTAATTTGTTAATTAAATTAATCTCAATTCCCCTTACAACCAATAATAAACGTACGTATAACTATACTCTATTGCATATTAATTGTTTAATTAATTTTATCCGATTTGCGAAGACATAGGGAAGAGCTTTATAAAGTGTTTCTATGTAATTGTTTAATTTTTTAATTTGATTTTATACAGATATAGATATATATATTTATGCGTATCTATGTGAATTTACATATTCATTCAGTATATTTTCTAGCTGATAGAAAAGATTTTAAAGTTTTTTCTTTTAATTTTTCAAGATATTGCTGTCTTTTAAATTTCACTAAAATCGTAATACTATGAAGACCAGTATTGTTATATTGCTATACCACTGCGAGACTCTACCAATTTAAGTGTTTGAGAATCCCAGAAACACTTTCATTCCCAAGCTATTGAATGTCATGAGTACAAATAGTCGAAAATAACGATCATGCACATATGTATATGATATATATTTTGATCAGTTTAGACATATACTTATGATCGTATAGCTTACGACTGATCAGTGAAAACTATTGTGTAGTGTAAGACCAAGGGCATATGCGAAAGTACCTATTAAAACATGCTACTTGCAATAATTAAGATAAAATTAATTAATTACCTCAGGTTGTTTAAACTATTATTCAAAATAGAGCAAATACCCCGGGCAACAAAAAACAAAGAAATCCTTCGACAATTCTGCATACCCTGCTCCAACTTTGCACTTGTACGGCATAAACAGTTAAAGAAATTGAAAAATGGAACCTGCCGATGGCCACCCGACTCGGTAGTACCGTCTGAGCCAGTGCAGCATTACGAAGCCCCATGCGGGCATCAATGAGCAGCACCATTAGCAGCAGCATCCCACTCAGCATGGCTGAGTAGCTAACGAAAACATGTCAGCAGAGACTGGGCGAAAAGGCGTATAACAAAATGTGTCTAATTTATAATTGGCAGCCCGGTTCCCCTGCTCCGGGCCCAGCCCCTGCCTCAGCCCCTGCCCCTGCCGCAGCTCCTCGATCTCCATCCATCTAAAGCGAGTGCTGTTCGCATCTCATTGACGCACGCCAATTGTTTCCATTTGAGTGCTTCGATTCGTGCGTGGATCGCATTTTATAAAAGCATCGAGCGGGCAGCGATTTCGCTGCAGTAGCATCCGCAGATCGCTGAAGATCAGCACGCAGCACGTCGCGTCGCCAGTGCATTGTTTGGTTTAACAACGGGGATTCGAGTCAACCAAAGCCAAAGCTTCGCCAGCAGAATGACGCATCTCGAGTGGCTGCTGCTCCTGGCGTGCGCAATCAGCATTGGTGCCGGTACCGGTGCCGGTGTCGGCGTCGACGCCGCTTCAAGTCAAATTCAGCGCAGACGTCGTCAGAGCAACGTTGAGCCCACAGCCAGTGGCACAGACTATGCTGGTTACGGTCCAGAGTTGGCGCTGGTGCGACGTGTCTATGATGATTGTCGGGACAAAAACGATTTCATCTCGTGTCTCAAGCAGAAGGCATTGCATGCTCTGTCACGTGCCTTGGATCAGGATTCCATTAAGATTGTCGACGGTCTGGTGCTGGAGAAGCAGAACCAAAGTGACACCGATAGCGTCATTGGCTCCCTGACCGATGCACGTCAATTGGGCAGCATGACGCCTCTCGATCGAGCGCTGCTCGTCAAGGCCGACAAACTGATGCGCACGCACGCGCTCAAGATCGACATGGATCTGAATGCGGACGGGAATGTGAGTGTCGGGCGTGATCACAAGAAAAAGAAGCACAAGGACGGCGGACACATGAAGTATGTGGTCGCTGCCCTGCTCACGGCAATGGGCATAGCCGGTCCGTTGGGCCTGAAAGCGCTGGCCGCGATCGCCGGCAAGGCGCTGATCATAAGCAAGGTGGCGCTGACCATTGCCGGTATGATTGCGCTCAAGAAGCTCTTCTCGCACGATCACAGCGAAGAGAGCAGCTTCCAGGTGCACACCGGCGAGCACAACAGGTGAGTCAATTGACAGGCAGCCACGCTTGGAATCTGCTCACTGTCGTCCGAATCTCTTTGCAGGCGCAACACGTATGTCATCAGGCCCGTCTCGAAGACAAATGCCGGCGTGGGCGTAACTGCAGCCGGTGGCAGCAACTCGGTGGATCCATATCGCTACTACTATGAGTACCATCAGCAGTAATCAGACAGCTTCATCCTCAACTCCAGCTCCGTATCCTTATGTGTGTGCGTGTGTGTGTGTAAATGTGTGTCCGAAGCCGAAGAAGACAGCTAGACGACCAAAGATCATTGCCGCTCGCAGCGAGGTGACATCCTTGACAGGCGCTAACATTAATATCGTAGCTCTTAAGTTATATGTAGTTTAATGTACAACCAACGGATTGGACCAACTGGTGCACGCCACCAGGCCCCATTCAGTCTGGCTGTCTACGAAATTAAGATTCGACATAATAAACGAGAACTACATACGAGTATGCCCGACAGTATAATACCCTTCTCCAAAATGGCCTACGCTGCCTACGCTGCTCGCATCTGTGGAAAATACACAGTATTCACAATACGTTGAATATTTTCTTCGATTCCCAAACAATAACCTAATATTTCGCTATGCGTAAGAGATCTCGCTGATAACGCAGAGCATCCAGGTCAATCTTTCGAAACAATACGCTAGAGAGTCATTTGATCAAACTAATCTTGACTTATTCTCAATTTCCTCTCAGTGTTTTATACATTCTCTCTCACATGAATATACTTCCGCATTTGCGCTGTCCGAATATGAGTTCAGTCTTTGATCAGTGCGAGTGAGATTCGGTTATATACTGTGTATAATTCGTACGACTAAAGGTGCCAATATGAATATTCCTTTCCTCCTTTTGTGGATATGTTTTCTCTATGGCGACTCTTCTGCTACTGCAACAGAAGTCAGTAAGGTAAGTACTCGTCCCTGAGTATAACTGAGTATAACCTCTAATGTTGATTAAACTGATAACTGCCTGGAACCTATTTAAAAGTGAAGGAAATATTCATTGTTTAGCATCACAATACTTTGTACTTGTGACATGATTTATTCAATAATTCTAATAAGGTACTGCTACAAGGGCTTAAGTAGACCACATTCTTCAATAAGTTTTCCTTCTCTTATTGTCTTCTTGCTCTATCAGCAGTGCAGACCAACCAAGGATCTGAACAATCTGTGTGGAGAACACACGTTCCAATCTGTGAATCCCATTTTAAAATACGTTGATCAACTGCAGAAAGAGACGGAAGAAATCAACGATTTGCGTGAAAAAGCGCAACTACTGCAAGTGAAGGAAGCTGAGCTTAAATTGAAAGACGATCTAATAGCAAGACAAGATACCCATATAAAAGACCTTCAAGCTACTGTTTCTGAACTGCGGAAGATCAATCAAATCCTTTCGCATAATGTTGAATCGGTTAACAGCAAAATATTTAATCTGGAAACATTTATTAAAGAGGAGCTCGATAGGAAACTCCCTAAAATCGATTTGAATGTTTCCAACTTTCGATTATGTGAGGAACTGTTGCAGAAGAATAACAAGACTATTGCTCAAATTTCTGCACAACTGAAATCTAAAGAAGAAGCTCTTCAGACATGTGAATCAAGTCTGAGTGAATATAAACTTGAGTCGGAGACACTGAATAAAACCATTGCCGAAAATACTTCCACGATTTCCCAACTCAGAACAGAACTCGACATAAATAATCAAACACGGAAAAAATCTCAAAAGAAACTGGATGAGAGTCAAGTTGAAATATCGAAACAGAAAGAAATAATTCAAGAGAAGGTTCAGGAAGTATCCAAGTTCGAAGAACAAATAAAAGAGAATGCAAAGTTAGCAACTTATTGCACCCCTAACGGAGAGTCTAACGGCATCCGCAATGTCATATTACCCAACTTCGATCCCTTTCCTGCACTGTGTAATAGTGATATTGCTGGTCCAGGATGGATCGTAATTCAACAACGGATAAATGGAGAAGAGGATTTCTTCAGGAACTGGGAAACTTATAAGAATGGTTTCGGCAACTTTACAGGCGACTTCTTCTATATACATATGGAGGCATTTGATGGGGGGGAAGTTGAAAGGGATTCGAAGATGAAAAGCTTCTATGCTCGTTACGACAACTTCAGGATTGCAGGAGAAGATGATAAGTACAGGTTGCTCAGTCTGGGAAAATACTCTGGGAATGCAGACTGGGACGGAATGAGATATAGCGAATATGAAGTTTTCTCCACTTTCGACAGTAGGGATAGATGGACATATAGCAATTGCGCGCAAAGAAGACATTCCGGCTGGTGGTTCTATAATTGTGCAAATTGGTAAATAATCGATTTATTATAATAATTATCTTTCAAATTGACTGAGTCTGATTTGTCTTTATTCAGCAACCTAAATGGGGTGTACTATCAGCAGGAGGTTCATCGGGAAGATTCTAATTGGTGGCGTGTGTGGTTCTCCCTCAAAACAGTAAAGATGATGATTCGTCCCCGTGGCAAGTGAACCGCAATCATAATTAAAAATATTGTAAATCTCGAACTATAAATAATAAATAATTCGAATGAGTTACAGATTCAGTTTGCAAATAAATGAGATATTTCACTTACTCGCTGAGACTTTTTCTACACATATTGATATATTTTCTTTATTTTCTCTTTAGGTTTTCAGTTTAAGCCGCTGCTGGAAGACACTCTCTGGGTAAGTGTATATATGTACCTATATTCATACCTGACTTCGACGTCGACGTCAACTATTGCAAACAGGGAATTCTACACAAATGATTCTACGTAGTTGTTGGTTGTTTTATGACAGACATGGACAAGGCTCAATTGACTCGGCTAGTGTTCCTGAGCAAGAAAATATACACTTTGTGGGCTCCGCCTTGACTCCTTATACCTGAAACATTTTCACCAAGTTAGTATACCCTTTTTTAACATTTCCAATTGTCGAATGGTATACATAGTTCTAATTGTTACAATCAACGCTTTGGAAAGGCGTAACTCATTAGCCTTTTCTATATAATAGAATTAAAAAATGAATATACATATACGTTGAATAGCTTTTATTGTTAGGGACTTTGTAATTTTCAATTTTACTTATACTTAAACCCACTTTGTATTATTTGGGACAAAATCCGGATACAGTTCGTTTGTTTTCAATGACAGAAGTTGCTTAATATCCTTCGATGAAAGAGCAAATATTTACTATATATATTTTTGGAAAATTTTTTAAAGTACTCAGCATTTTTTATTTATTTATTTTTCAACGCGATGGGCACAAAGGAGATAGAAAGATAATAAATTATCTGTTTTCCTTTTTGTATAAAGGTATAGTAAAATAACTAAATAACACTCCAACTGAACAGAATAAAACAATTCATTGTAGCGCTATTCTAGCCTGCTATTTACACATTATTTAAGGAAAGAATGTTAATAGATATATAGTATACATTATTTGCTGCTTTGTACATACGAAGATTTAGATTGGTGCAATGATTTTGCTTGCAATCGTAATGAACCATTTACAAATTCAGAATTTGCGACAATCTCTTGGAGATACACGTTAAATATTGAAATGTTAGGAATGTTAGTATATATATAAAACGTAACGCTCAAACAAAAACTAATCAGAATCATCAGATATAACGTATGTCTTAGCGTTGCGTCCGCTGTTGAGGGCGCCTAGAAGCGTCTGTTGCCTGTTTGATGTGCGCTGTGAAAAATGGGTTTTCAAATCAGATATGTAAATGTATGTATAAAATAATGAACAGTGCCTACTGTTGTTGTTGCTGATGTATCCGCGGTTACGCGGCTGGTAGCTGCGCTGGTGGCAGCCGCACGTCCACGCCCTCGCGATCCTCGACTTCTTGCCGCACCGCGGCCATTGGGCACCTCTACCGCTGCCACAGACGAATTGGATTCATCTTTAACGGCTTTGCTATTAGTTGCACTACTATTCAGATCGGTCTTCAAGCCCGATGCATCTAGGGCCTTCAGAAGATCATCAGCCTTGTTGTGCAGACGAAAATTGTTTAACTCCTCATCGATATTCTCGTCGTTGGGCAGCTTTTCCATTAGATAATCGACTGCCTTATCGTTGTAGTATCTGCAAATAGGTGACATTAGTCACGATATAGTAGAATGTCCGATTCAATACTTACTTGAAAATACAATCGGCTGCATTATTATCGCAACGCTCTACCAGGCGGTAGGTAATCTCAGCCAAGGCCTTGGAGTGCATCAGTTTGAGCGGATTTTTATCCTTGACTTCTTCGAAATAACGATCCACCAATTCCTCAACGCGCACTGAGTTGTCTACTTCCATAGCGCGCTGCATGGCATCTTTATCGACACTGACCTTACCGCTCTTCATTGCCTTCTTAAACCTCTCAAACTTGACTACATCGGCCGCATTGGCTACACGTGAGCCAAACATCTGGCTGAAGCGGATGGTGTTGAACATGTGAGATTCCTCCGTAAAGTGAATACGCAATCGTATCAACGGGACTGTCGGCTGCTTTGGATGGCCGGTCAACAGCTTTTTAGCCTGCTCAATCATCGCTTCCACCCGCTCCTTAGCAAAGTTATAGACTTTTGTCGAAGCATCGCCGTCGTTTAGATTTAATTCGTCCGAGTAGTCAGCCAGATTAATTGAATCAAAGACAAATGGACGCACAGTTTGCAGTGGGAGCGGTTTCAGCTGAAATTTCGTCTTGTATATTTCCAGGAGTCCCACATGCTTTTTCAGCGATTCGCCCTTCGCCAGCGAGGTGGGTACTGAGGAGCCCGGTTGGGAAACATAGAAATCACGCACAGCATTCAACTCGGGCTCGATGCGACAATCGTGCTCGTGTCCCCAAATAACTAGATGCAGAAACGCCGGCAGCAATTCTTCGGGTAGATAATTCTTGGGTCCTCGGTCGGCACGATTCTGGTGCACCACCATCAGATGAAACCAGTCATCAGATTCCTCCGATTCGTTTGGGCAGTTGATAGTCACCTGAAAGTCCCTAAACATGCGCGCTAGTCGCGCGTCATGAATGTGACTCAATCCATACAAGGCTAGTTTGCTCTCACCCTTGCGTATTAAAATTGGACTTATTTCAACTTTGGTTAAATCTGTCCAGCGGCCAAAGTAGTTGACCAAGCCTGTTATACTGAGCAGATCCAACGAACTGAGACGACCGAAACCACTGGGATCATCATGATTACCATGAATCGAGAACACAGGTATGGAAATATTTAAATTCGGGTCCTCATAGTTAACCGATTGATTGACGGCATTGTGAAAGCTAACCGACTGGTCACTCAGTATCTCCAGCGACACGGGCTTATCCCCAAATGTATAGCGGCGCAGTAGCTCGATACATCTAAAAAAAAAATAAATAATAAGAAATTGGATCTCGAATTAAAGTCAAAATGAAATGCAATTCTAACACACTTAAAGATAGAATTTTGACTGGGAACTGCATCATGAAACAAGTCACCGCCAAGGAGTATCATATCCACATCTTCGGACACGGCCAGCTCCAGAATTTCCTCAAATGCCGTGAAGCTATCCTCGCCTCGAACTGCGTCCTTTTCTCCGTAGCCCAAGTGATTGTCAGTAGCGACTATTATACGTATTACGTTCTCAGCATCCTTATCAGCAGCGTCCATGTCCGTCATATTGATTAAAATATGTTTATTTATTTAATTAAGTCGCTGCAGTTTGCAGTTTATCAATTTCACAAGTCAATACGCGGGCTAGCATTTATCAATATGCCTTGAAACAGCTGCGTTGTGCGCAAAAATTTCTTAGGTGGCAACGCTGTCAATCGATTTTGTTGTATAACAACCCTAATCGAATTTATTTATTTAGTATTTTCTATTTACTTAACATTTTGTTATCGATATCTAAAACGCTAGTTATTAGTGTCCGATAAGTACGTTAAATATAAAAATATTGTGCAACTGGCTATTGGCATTCGAAAATATATTAAATTCTCAGAATACTCTGAAACAAACCCAAACTTTAAATGTATTCAATTAAATTAAAAAATATATAGAAGTCAATATTACAGAAATTTGCATCTAACTCGATCAACCAAACTATTGTATAAATCTAATTACACGCAAATATAGATTTTGTTGTATAACAACCCTAATCGAATTTATTTATTTAGTATTTTCTATTTACTTAACATTTTGTTATCGATATCTAAAACGCTAGTTATTAGTGTCCGATAAGTACGTTAAATATAAAAATATTGTGCAACTGGCTATTGGCATTCGAAAATATATTAAATTCTCAGAATACTCTGAAACAAACCCAAACTTTAAATGTATTCAATTAAATTAAAAAATATATAGAAGTCAATATTACAGAAATTTGCATCTAACTCGATCAACCAAACTATTGTATAAATCTAATTACACGCAAATATAGAATTTTTGTAGTCAGTGAAAATGTTTGCTTACAATATTTTAGGTATAAATTTGGATATTAAAATCTTTTCAAATTATTTACACGTTCAGTAAATCAGAATTTTTTGTTGGTTTCTATTTCCTGCTAATTATAAAGTTTGTTCTATTAGTATTCAGAAAATATAGCCCTTACATAAGAAATCTATAAATTTGTCTATTAGGGCAGATCATGACACACTCTGTGCTTTGTTGTACCTATGAGTACACAAGTATTTAAATCAGTTCATAAATGAATATTCCATCATTCCAATCACAGCCTTAATCGCGCTTAACATCTTAGTGTCCCCATCTAATCCAAATAAGGCATTATAACTTGATTGATAACATTCTTGCTGGTGTGCCAAGTGAGATGATGTACATGGGGTTTCACAATGATGATAAGTTTATCTGCTTCCAACAATGTTTTCAATCCAATTGAGTCAGCCATGTAGATTGGTCGCTCGTAAAAGGGAACCACGTCAAGTGATTCATTATAATAACTGAAATGACTGCATATTAAATTAGTACATATTCTGGATAGCTAATGAATTATATTGCAAGTTACCTGGATTGCCATGGGGTAATGACACCATCATTGGGTCCTCCGATAAGCACCAATCTCTTAAGACGCACCATGCCCATTTTAAATGATGTTGAATTGGAGCTTTTCTTTTCATTGTTAATTAAAGGCAAGAATTCACTATACTTCATGTACAGTTCCTGTTTATGTGGGTCGTTCCAGTAACCGCCAACCGATGTGCTTTGACCCACCCGAGAGTAAAATAGCTCAAAGGCCGTTTTCGCCGCAAGATCCGGAAATATCAAATGCAAAAAGCTTGCTAGATACAAAACAATAAATATCTCAATATTATAGAAATGCTTAAATAAATGTGGAGTAAGCTTACTTCCGTATTGCCCGGCCTGGGGAGACGATAACGATATGAAGGTCTTGACATTGTGATTGGGTAGACTTTGTATTGCCGCTCTAGCCAGCAGACCTCCCTGGGAGTAGCCTGGTCCGGAAAATATATATGTATAGTATGTACTTATAATTTATTTGGGTCCTCAACTTCGATGACTACTTACCCAAAACAATAATGCCGTCAGGATGCTTCTGTCCTATTTCATTTATATAATCCCTGACCTGCGCCACTTGCCACCAGGCATTTTCCAGGCTGTACCAACCACTGAACTTATCACAATTGTACACAACTGTGCCAGGATGCCTCTAAGGTAAAAATTCATGAGGTTGTTTCACGACTTTGAGCATGTCATTGCGGAAATAATAAACAATAACAAAGAACGGTGAAATACCTCTTCGATTTGACGCACCAAAAGGGTCATGGACTCAGCTCCCGAGAGTATGCCATGGAGAATAACTACAGGTTTGTATGCCAGAGATCCAATAATGTGTGTGCATAATAACAGCAAAGACTCTACTTTCATTCTTTTTCGAATCAATTAAATAATACGTCTCGAATGCTTTTTGCGACTGTTTTTAGAAATATTGATATGCGTATGTGTGTAGATGCAAGCGCTGTAATACAATAATGTTAAATGAGGAGCAGCTCTGTTATGTGTGGAGTACAGCTGGAAAATAATACATGATGCATAGACTAAGAAAGCCTATGTTATTTGTTTTAATAATATAATAAACAGTTTCTGGCCGAATGCAATTACTAAAAAATAAGATGAACAAAAATGATTATCATGTAAAACTCAGCATATTCCTTACTAACATATAAATTATTTCTATTAACCATTTCTTACGTTTAGTTTTGCCTGGATCGCAATGAGCAGCATATCCGGCTAGACAAAATTGCCATTCAAACAACTCTAACAAAATAACTGAATAATTATGTAGATTAGTTTGAATTTGTCTTGCTTGCATTGCCAGTAATACCTTCAAAATTGTTTTTGTTAGGTACTCCCTTTCATGGTTAATAGTACTGGACTGTGGTAGTTTTGCTGGCAGCGTCAGAGCTGAAACATTAAAATGAATAAAGTTAAAATTATGTTCGTTTATTCACTTTCAACTTACACGATTTTGTTTATGTACTTTGCACTATTGAATCTCTTCTTAAATTTAGATCTAGATGAGGCAACCATTTCTTAAAATAACTAAACTGTTGCATCTCATCGAATTACATTTTCTCTCAGTGTATATTGAGTTACAATTTCATGGTAATTTAACAATTTAGGCCAGTGGTGGTCTAGAACATACTCACATATACGGTATAAATGTATGCTTTTAAAAAGGGATTTACTTTTCATTTGTGTGTTGTTAATGTTTTTTGCAGCTGGTTTATAACATTATATCTAGTAATAGAAGTCCTCGGCCAGTCCGGGCGACGCTTCCCGATTAGCTGGCAGCAAATTTCATCCTGCTACCTCCTCGCTGACAAAATCCAGCTTAACAACCTCGGCGGGCAGGCACTCCTCCACATCGACCTCGTTCTCTTGGGCATTGATGCGGTTCAGTGTCATCGATACATCTGGGCCGCATTTCAGGCCCGCAACGGTTGTCGATGAAGGCGTCGAGGTGGTGCTGACCACGTCGTCGGCCACAACAACTGTCGTGGCACCAACAACCGCTCCAGTGCTTGGCGACAATACTGTGGTGGCGGCAGGCACAATGATCTGTTGTGTTGCAGTTGTTGCCACAACTTGTTGCTGCTGCTGCGTCTGCTGTTGCACAGCTACTGCTGTCGTTGATGTGGGCTGCTGTATGATGATGTTCTCTGTGATGGTTGGCGTGTTGGCTGTTGCAGCAGCTGCTGCCGCCGCCTGTGCAGCCGCCAAGGCTGCAGCTTTCTGTTGCTGCATCTGCTGAAACTGTTTGATTGTCACGGTTGTTGTTGTCGTCGTCGTTTGGGGCTGCAATATGATTTGCTTTGTCTGCTGCTGCGACTGCTGCTGAGGTTGTTGTTGTATGATGTGTGACTTAAATACGTGTTGTTGTTGCTGCTGCTGCGGGGGCTGTTGCTGCTGCACAATGGGCAATTGCTGGACTGTTTGTATGACGTGCTGCACCTGCTGAACGGGCAACTGTTTCGCCGGTATTCCGGCATCCTCAAATGCTTTCTTCTTGAGTGCTTGCCGGATTTGAGAGCTGCAGGAGGAGTAAAGTCACGAGATTATTTTCCTGTCCGCTTTGCGTTCTTTGTGTCATGTTCGCTCGCTATGAGCTGGACTTACACTGTGCGATTTTTAA
Source organism: Zaprionus inermis (assembly GCA_018151445.1). NCBI lineage: Eukaryota > Metazoa > Arthropoda > Insecta > Diptera > Drosophilidae > Zaprionus > Zaprionus inermis. Next base: position 4,860,507 of record JAECXD010001696.1, read on the forward strand.
TGCTTAGACTAATTTTGCTCAGATCGTCGGAGAAGCGCATTATGGACGAGTGCAACATGTTGATTTCCTCGTCCGTCCATTTACTACGAACGTCGGCATAGCGAGCGAACATGAAAACAATGCACAATTATTTAAAAATATTATTATGTCGGCAGAAAGCTTTCACACACTCAGGCAACACTTACCCCGACGGCGATTCGGCATTTGGATGCAATTGCATTGTCAAATCTCCAAGCCTGCTGAATGCCTGTCCCGCCGCCGTAAATATCTCCCCAACCTGCACATAGACAAGTGTAAAACGAAATTATTAAGTGATTGCACTGTCCACTGTTATTGTTCCCCCATTTGCATGCGTTGCAGATTCAAAACAAACGCGCCCTTTTCCCCCCATGAAGCAAACAAACAATTTTTGCTACCATTCGCAGTCGCAGGAGTGAGAGAAGCTGACTGAGAGTCGCTGCCGCCAATCTCCCGCGCAAATAGAAAACGTACAAATTGTCGGGTAACGCGTTTGAGGAGCGTTGCACTTGTAGCGATTGCATTAAACATACCTTTGTTGCCGAATTCATGGCCAACTTAAATAAAATTACTTTTTTAATACAAGATTTAATATGAGTGTGGTGGTCTGGCGATAGTCAAGCGATAATTCTGCAGTGCAACGCTTTCGATAAGGCTATTGCTTTCTGTTATTGTATTTATCGAAACAAGTCGATTACTGTCATAATCGGTCACGTACGCATATCAATAACCGACGATTATTATGAATTTAAAATTATGGATTTTAATTGCTGACTATCACATCCTAACATACTGGCACTTAAAAATAAAAAAATTTGTTTAAAAGCTAAAATAAAGTTTTTAAGGTTTCATCAATGATCCAAAAATATTAAATTATGTTATTTTATATATACAATATATTCCTAAGTAAACAGGACTTTTCCACCCGGCCAAATCGTTAATGCGGTATTCTACCTTGCAGTTTTGAAGCTCGGCCCGAATATCGCGACGATGGAAGTTGACGATCACGATCGACTCTTGTGGCCGATTATTTGACAAAAAATCACATTTTAACAATCAACCACTCCCCGTATTCACCTGATATGGCACCGTGCGACATCTACCTTTTCGGAAAAATGCCTTTGCCGATGGAAGGAAGGCGTTAGGCAGACGTGGAGGCAATTCCAAAGGCTTACACCGGGAAACTGGCGACCATACCGGGCAACGAGCTAAAATACTCGTTCGACATGCTTTTGGACTGTGCAAAAAGCTGTATTTAAGCAAAATGAGACTATTTTGAATAAAATTAATTGATTTTGCCTATATCGGCAAATGGTAGTAGTATGTAGTATGTAGTATGCCAAATGTAAAGCTTGACTTTTTCTGTTATAACTCACTTTTTGTTTGCTTGCCTTTACGGTTTATTATTAAAAGATCTGTGTATGGGTTGTACATTATTTTATAGGACATAGTCCTTTATTTAGTTCAATTAACACAACTTACAGCTGACTGTTAAGTACTAATTAAATATCGAAATACTTTTTATATAAATGTACAACTAAACATGATCAGATCAGATCACTCAACATATTAATACTAAACGAACGGGACTTATTTGGCGGATGCAGTGGGGTCGGCACCAGCGACGCGACGCAGCTCATCAATCTCATCCTTGCGTAGTTTGAGAGCCTTCTTGGCATACTCATACTTATTGGTAAGATTGTTTATCTCTTTTTTCTGCGTCTCCAATTTGGCCTGATAAAACAAATAAAATAATTTAAGACTAGTATTGGCAATTATAACATGATATACGATTAAAATTACCTTAAGCAAATTGATATGGCCAGTTGTAAGTGACGATATATTGGACGTATCGTTATTTTCATTCTGTTTAAGCTTCTCTTCCAGTTGCTTGATATGGTTGAAGCGATGTCGACATATTTGCAAACAATCTTGTAATTTATCATTTGTCTTTTTCAGTTCCTCTTCTATCACTGACTCAGTTTGCGTCTCAACAGTTGCTACCGGCTTTGAGGAATCTGGGGTGCTGTTGTTTGAGATGGCTGTGAAGGAGTTAATTTTGCTTATCAAATCCAGATTCTTGTGCTTGATTCGCTTGAGTTCTTCTCGCGCCCTTTGTTGCTCCTCCTGCAGGCGTTTCTTAAGTTGCGCATTCTCTTCTTTAAGCGGATGATTCTTTAGCTCAATATTAAGTGCAGTCACTTTACTCTCCCTTATGAATAGCTCGTATTGGCATTCCTTCAGCTTGCGATCCAGCTCCGCGCAGTTACAGTTGTTATCTTTAATAAAAAGGTAATTAATATTAAAAAAAAAAAAATAAGCTATTCTCTCAAATACTTGCACCTACCCACGGGATCTGTCATGCAGGACACATGTCGTGAATCGTTCCAATACGACTGACGTCTCCGCTCGTCGTGTGCGCTAATCCGCCTATTGCGTCGTACCTCAGACTCAACATTAAGAGATTTCTAAAAATTACAAAATTTCTATTTAACTTTTGCGGCAATATTGAATTAGTTTTGTAAATTACCCGCGGCTGTGGAAGCTCACGATCCTGGCTCTTTCTGGCACTTGGAGACGTGCTTGATGCATTCGATTCGAATGATAAATTACTATTGTTTCCCTTAGCTTTGACGTCTGCCTCCAGCTTCTTGACGATCTCGTTGGTTATACAAAGCTTCTCCTCCAAGTTGCGTTTATCCTCTAACAGACTAGAAATTGTGGCATCCAAGCGATCTCGACTAACTTCGAAATTTGCTTTATTCGTCTTCTGCAAAAGAATTGAGAACAAATAAGTCGATAGTATTCGATGTGTAGCGGTACGGAACCTACCAATTGAGATTTTAGCTGTTCAATGTCTGCTTGCAGCAATGTAACCTGATTACCTAGCTCAATACTCTTTTTACTGGCCTCTGCGGCAGCTGCAGATAGACTGGATTCGAACTCTTGTTGCAGTTTATCACATGCCTCCTCCTTGGACTTCAATTGCAACTGTAATTGAACTTTATCCTGGGCCAAGTTCGTGGTTTGTTCGCGCTCCTTGTCCAACAGATTCTGTAGATTTAGTTCGTTCTTAAGTTTGACCGTCAACTGATAATTAGTGTCCTCCAGCTCCAGTTTGTGTTTCAGCAAGGCGGTTAGCTTAAGATTAAGCTCTTCCTTGGAGCCTTGCAGCTCTTTCAGATGTCGGGCCTGATCAGACATTTCTGCTAAGATTCCAGCTGAATCCGATTGCAGTTTATTCATTTCAACTCTTTGCGTAGTTAGCTCTGTTTTAGTCAATAGTAATGTGTCCTGCAGTTGTTCCATATTCTTAGTCAAATTTTTATTGGCTTCTTCCGTCTCGGACAGATTCGCTTTGAGATTTTCACGTTCTGCAACAAGTTTTTCGTGGTTCTCAGCTTGTAGTTTGAGTTCGTGTTGGAGCTCGACTATCTTGGAGCTAAGGTTTTCACTTTCTTTTACCGATTTGCTTCTCAACTCATCGCTTTGTTTTCGGCACTTCTCTTGTTCCGCTTGCAGTTTCTGGTTTAAAAATTCTATTTGAGTATTTTGCTCTTTCACTAACGATTTTAGAGAGTCATTATCAAGTTTTAGCTTTTCTTTCTGTATGTTCATTTGTTTGCTTAGCCTTTTAACTTGCTTTAAGATATCAGACGTGGTTGCTGCCGCTTCGACAGTCAATATCTTACGCTCCTCTTCTTCCACTTGCAGTTCGAGTAATAATTGATCGATCATAGCTTGCAGGGTTTCACCGGAATGTTGATGTTTTTCTTTCAGTTCCACTAGCGAATCAATTAAGGTTTTCACTTGTTGGGAAAGTTCCACATTTGACTTCAATTCAATCGCCAGTTTGTCGCTTAGATTTATACACTCTTCTTGCTTCACTCTTAGCTGTTTTTTAAGGGAATCTATTGTGGATTGCAATGAGTTGGTTCCCAAGGATTCCATTTGTTGAACAAGTTTAAGATTAGCCGCGCTTTCAACTGCCAGTTTAGCAGAAACCTTCTCGCGCTGCTCCTGTTGCTCATCTAGCTGTAGTTTCAAACCATCCACAACGGACTGTAGTGAAGTATTTTTCATGCCTAACTCCGCATTCTGAGCATTCAATGCTTCTATCTGTTTCATCAATTCCGTCTTGACAGTGACTTCATCGGCTAGATGAGCAGAGCATTTACCAAGCTCCTCTCCGTTCTCTCTCAGCTCTTGTTTCAAAATATCTATAGTGGATTGCAAGGACTTGTTAAGCTCGTCTGGCTGCGAGTTTATTGCACTCTTTAAGGTTTCTATCTGTTCCACTAATTCAGCCTTTGCCGCGGCATAAGCTGTCAGTTTAACACATAGGTTATCACGCTCATCTTGCACCTCTTTCAGATCCTGTTTTAGACCATCTATAACATACTGCAGAGCAGTATTTTCCAAACTAAGCGCATCTTGTTGAGCCTTTAACGCATACTCCAAGGATTGCACATGCTTCTCAAGCTCAGCTTTTGCCGCAGCTTCGACCTTAACGTTGCCCTCAAGTTCGTGTCTTGTGTTACGGCATTTCTCCTGTTCCGCCTGCAGTTGTTCGCTTAGTCGCTCTAGTTCCATTTGCAATGAGTTTTGTCCCAAGTTTAGATCTTGTCTTTGGGATTCCAAATTGAGTTTCAAGGTTTCTACTTGTTTCAAGGCTTCATCCTTTGCTATGGCTTCAGTTGTGCACTGACTAGATGCGACTTGCAGTTGCTGATTCAAGCGTTCGATTTCCAGTTTGGATTCATCGATGGCGGACTGGCCCAACTGTAGCTGATCCTGTAGATTTCGCAATTTCGAATTTAAGTTATCGACCTTTTCACCAAATTCTATCTTAACACGAGCATCAACAGCAAGCTCATCGCGCAACTGTTGCATTTGATTCTGCTCTGACTTCAGCTGCTGATTTAATTGTTCTATAATCAAAGTGTTTTCATCAACAACTAACTGCAGGGCACTTTTCTCTAGCTTCAGCTTGTCCAGACTCTGCTCGTAGTCACGCTTGAGCTGCTCGTATTCGCGAACTTGTTGCTCGCACTTCTCTTGCAGGCCCTCAAGACGCCCTCCTGTCTCGTCTGCCAGTTGCTTTAAGCCCAACTGTTCTCGAAGTTGTTTCACCAGCTTTTCACTCTCATCATAAAGGGATTCCAGTTCGTGTTTCTCTCTAATTAATTCATGCACTTCCGATTTTTTTTCATCGCGTTCCTCCTCAGTTGTGGCCATTTGCGCTTGCAACTTGTCCGCCCATTCGCGATTATATTTGCGTAAAGTTTCGCGATTCTCATTCTCGCGCTCCTCAATTTTCTGCAAATAGTCAAGCTGCAGACTGTCGATTTGTTCCTTCTGCTGTTTATCTTTGAGTTCGAATTCTTTGTGAATGCTCTCCAGGCGCTCCTTGTAGTCTGCCTCGATTTTAGTACTGTGTTCGTTCAGCTGTGCGTTGTGCGCCTGCAGCTGATCAATTCGACTGGCGTCGTCCCTCAGTTTATCAGCCTGTCGATCGATCAGCTGTTGTTGTTGCTGAGCATTCGAACGCAGTTCCATCTGGTCCACATCCATCGAAATACAACGTACGTTGAACTCCTTGAGCTCGTCTTGGAGCTTTGCGATTAGTTCATCCTTTTGCTGCACCAGCGCCAATTGTTCCTTGACCTCAGCCTGCAGTCCAAGCACTTGTTTATCCAATTCTCCGATACGTTCTCTGAGTCTATTCATTTCTTGCAGCTGTTCATGCTCTTCATCACTGTCGCTAGGCATCAGCAGAGTACTTGTGCTGTATTGACTCTCGTTGAGGGTATTCTCCTTGACCTTTTCTTGCAGCTCTTCGCAAACTATGGTCAAGTCGGCATGTTGCTTCTCCAGCGTTTCGAGTTGACGCTGATAATCTTCAACTTTGTTGACTATAACCGACTTTTCTAGCAGCGCCGCCTCCAGGGATTCCATCTGCTTACGCCACTCCTGCACTTTGCGCTCCGTCGCTTCGATCAGTTGATTCTTCTCAGCTACCTCTGCTTCCAGTTGAGTGATGTAAGCTTTTTGAGGTGGATTTTTCAGTTGCTCGCACAGTTTATGGCACTCCTTACGTAAACTATCGCCATCCTGAACGCTCTCCATCAGCTGATTGGACAGAGCATCGTATTCGGCCTGCAGTTCACCGTATTTCTCTTTCATTTCCGTCAATTGTGTCATCACTTGCTCGTTGCTCGCCCTCAGCTGCAGCAACTGCTCCTGCTGCTCATCGGTGTCTGACGATTTCAACAGTTGTTTTTGCATCTCTTCCACCGTTTGCTTTAATGCTTTAATTTCCGCCTGCAAATTTTCGTTCTCCGCTTGCAACTTCTTTTGCTGTTCCTCGCTGGCAACTGTGGCCTGTTGAAGCAATTCATAATCCTGTTGCAGCCTCTGATATTTTTGCTGTATGAGATCGTATTCAGTTTGGATGCTGCTAATCATTAAGCCTTGTCGCTGCTCAAGATCCACATATTGCTCGCGAAGCGCAGCCTTTGCCTCCTCCGCCAAGATCACATCGCGGTTGAGGCGATCACAGAGCTCCGATTTCTCGCTAACATCACTCGAGATCTGCTGGTAGGCAGTCTGCACCTGCTCCAGCTGCTCACGTGCCCTGGCAATGTCCGCACGTAATTGTTCGCACTCACAATCGATTGCCTGCACATTGGATTTGTCCTTGTTGCTATATTCCTCGAGCAGACGCTCCAAATCAGCACATTTCTTGCAGATCTGCTCACAATTGTTCTCGATGCCAGGGCAAATTGAACGCATCAATTCCTCCTTGCTGTTCTGCAGCACCTCACGTGACAAATCATTGAGCTTCTTTTGCAGGTTCTCAAAGGCAATATCCTTCTCCGACAACGCTGTGAGTAGTTCCGTTTCGCGCCGTTTGGTTTTCGACTTGTGACTCTCGAATTGAAACTCCAATTCCACAGCAGCTCTATTCTCCATATCCATTCTTTGCACTGTCTCCTTCAACGTCTTCACCTCCTCCTCGTACTTTGCAATTTTCTCATCAGCCTCCTGTTTCGACACTGTCAGAGCATTCACTTGGGCTTCAAGTGTTTCCGATCTGCAAGGAATACAATGGTTTGTTAGTTTAATGTCATTATAAGTTATACAATAATTTTGAAGTATAATCAATTAAATACAAATAGCTAACATATAATATATATATATATACTTTGTTAACTAGTTGTGCCATAAAGTAAACTAAAACCTAATGAAAAACTAAAGACTATTCTGAAACTGATAAAGAATTGATACACATTTGTATGTAAATTAGAGTATTGCACTGTGAGCAAAGCAAAAGTCCACTGCCATGTAGGGCGTAATAGATAGTCTAATATGTATCTATGAGATACGCAGTTGCCCGTTGCATTCGGTTTCAATTTTTCCGTACCAAGTTTTTTGTCAATTATAGCCGGGCTTCCTAAAAATAGAGACTGCAGCTGCTGTAAGATGATCAAAAGACAACGTTCCAGTTGCGGCTGAACACACACACAAGCTCTCACACACTCTTTTGTTGTTGCATGCGTATTTTTACTCACACGTTGCGCCTGCTAATGGGGGCCAATCCAATATGCAGTTATTGGAATTACATCAGATACACGTCTTTAGCAGCAATTGACGTCACAACGCAACGACTGCTCGCTGGGATGGAACGAAGTTCGATCGCTGTCAAGCACTAATGAAAACTGAACCCTCCATTATTATGGCATAACTAACGTCGTCGACGTCGTTGTCGACAACGTCGTCATTCAACCAAGTAGATTGCAGATCGTTTGCTTATCGCGCAGGTTGCTATTCCGATTGTTGTTGTTGTGTTCGAGGTTGCCATTAAAGATCGTTAGGGCCAAATCGAAGCTCTCTATTCGCGAAACTGGCTCACACATAACATACAGCGAATTCTCATTCTTATGCCATCGCAACAGCAGCAGCAGCCGACGCAGTAATAACAATAACAACGATTATAATAATAAGCGCGTAGATATGTGAGTATTTTTTTAAAGCGTTTGTTTATCTTTCAGGTTTATTTTGACTTGCGCATTGCGTCGCGCTCGCTCACGTCGCGCCGTTCTCAGCGACTGAGACGGCGAGACGACGACAACAACGCATACCGAATTCTATTTAATAGAAGAGAGAAGAAACTCGGAGGTGAACTTGGTGTTGGTGACGCGCACCCGACGTGGTGAATTTACATTTTGAAATCAACGGACGGCAAAAGATATGGAAAACTTAACAGAGAAAATTTAACACATACATATGCAATGGTTATGAATAGTTTAAACTATTATTATTGAGAACTAAGGCCTAAATCGACTTAAATTCAAGTAACGAAATGATTAATGCATGTAAAAGATTAATACGATAGAGATATGAATGTGAAAATGTGTGTAGATTTTTCCGCTCTTCGACTCACCGCTGCAATGCATATTGTCGCTCGGCCTGCAGATCAGCAATCTGAGCAGTGGCCGCGGCAAACTTTTCATTTAGCTCGTTCCACTCGGTGTCAAAGTGCTGCTCCATTTTGGTGAATGTGTGCAGTTCGACGAGATCGCGTTCCAGCATTTCCTTACTGGTTGAGTGTGTGTGTGTGTGTTTGATGATCGGATGTAAGTATGAGTATGATTTTGAGTATGATTGGTAGGGTTGAAAGTGAACTCTCAAACTTACCTTTTAGCTCCAAGTTCTGCCAATCTTGGCGTCAGTGCAAGTGGAGGTAGAATTCTACTGGTGATCATGGCACTTGGCGGAGCCTGACCGAAATCATACTTTTCGGCTGGCTTAAATTCCTCCTCCTCGTCAACGCCCAGGGATTTCATAATGTTTATAGTCTTGGGTGCATTGATTGCCCGTTGACTTATGTGGCAACCTGCATTTGGATAGAAACTTGGCTTCGGCAAATTCGAGTGCTTTTGCTGGACTCTATTTGCTACATTCGAACCACTTGGCTCTGAGTTGGGCGTTTCTACCCCGCTAGTTGTCTCCGGATTCGATGTGGCAGGACACCAGGTGCGTCGACGATTCTTACGCTTGTCGGTTATTGTGGTGCTGGTTATGATCTTAAGAGTATCCGTTTTGATTCTCTGCTCCAACAGTCGCACCTTTAGCTGACTTTCATTGCGTGCCTGCTCCTCGGCCAAGCGATCTTTCAGATCTTTTATCTCACGTTCCAGGCGCTTCATCATCGTGGCATCCGAAACGATTTCATTGAGTTGCGGCTTTAGACGGATTTTCTTAGCCCGCATTGCAAAATTCAAAGTCGACTGAGATTCATCCATAATCGATGGTCGCACGTTGCAGATGATGGAGGTGAATGCATTACCACCCAAAGATGCCTGCAGAATGCGTGTGAGTTTCGAGTCGCGAAAGCTGACATATTTATTATCCTCATTTTCCGACAAGCTCTTGATGACATTGCTCAGGAAGTGAAGACTCTTGTTTATGTGACTGCCCTCCTTGAGACGTGCACCACGCGCTCCCGTCTGATCAGCTCGCTCGGATCCAGCCAGATCGACCAGATTCAATAAGCTCTGAATGACAGCATCATCTTCGCTACGATCGGCTTTGCGTGACTCAATTATCTGCGGAATAGTTCGAATTTAAGCAGGACTATTATTAGTGTAACAATATACTTTTTAACTCACAATACGAAATATTGCGTGAGATCTACTGGAGCGTTCGTTCATGTTGGTTTCGCCGACAGTGCGCTCTTTGTTGCCCAAGGTCAGAAATTTTAGTAAATCTTCCTCACTGGTTATAATACATTCCTCGCAGTTAACATTAACCATGCCGTTGCTTTCGTGTATCTTAAGGTCTTGATTCTTCTTGTTCAGCAGGTCGAAGATCTTCTCATTGTAGATCTCAATGTAGCCCACACGGAGCAGAAAGTCGCGATCGCTGTTCTTGGCAATCTGTTTGAATATCTCCTTTGCAGCCAGCACCATAACACCGGGATTCTCTCTGTCGCCCATCATTGTGTAGGTTTTACCTGGCAAATTGATAAAGTATTCATGAAAAAGAAGATGAAATATAAAATATTCATTGCTTATGTCTGCATGACAATAGAATTAACTGCAACTTATCACGAATATTTATAGTGCACAATATTATTGTGCTGTGCTATAAATAATTAAGGGACATACCTGAAGATGTTTGCCCGTAGGCGAAGATGGTGCCATTGAACCCTTTGATGCAGGCTTCCACAATGTGCTTGGCCATGCAGTCAAAAACCTCTTGATTGTTGCAATCCTGATCGAAGACATAATCTGCAAAATTATTTGCACATTTCGGCCATTTTTAATGTCATTCATTGCAATTGTTGGCATTGTTGTTGTTGCTTACCAAAAACACAGGGATCTGACTGACTGTCAATTAGTTGAATACTGTTTCGGTCCTTTACCTGCCATAGTGTTGATAGTTCAGGCTCACAGGGACGCAATTTGATGCAGACTTGAATTGCGCTTTTTGCTGACATATTTATACAATATACAAATAACACTGAACACTGAAGTAAATTGCTTTCACATACATATATTTTTTTTATACAGTTGTTCGAACAAATGCCGCTTTGCGGTGCTTCTTCTTTCAATTGAAACAGCCTGTCAAAAAAGTCAAGCATCTGAAATATTATCGATTACCATGGCAATGTGAATGGCGTGTTATCGAACTGTTGATCGAGAGACAGGGCCGACAAATGTATCGTACGGCGGCAGTCGATAACACGTTCTGTGTGCCATTTTGAGTAATGGATCTTCCGCAGGGCTGGCTAGCTGCAAGCAGTGTAAATTCAAACTGAAACGTTCATTTCAAATTGAAGCGTTAACACTCGAATTTAATTGAATTTTTTTTAACAAAATGGTTCAATTCAAAGACATTCAGATTGTTCATCATAACGGCGGCTTTATTGTAATTTCAATAAATATGTATAACTTTCTAAGCACATGGATCTCTACTTAAATTGCTTATGTAACGACTTGTATTTAACTAACTCATTTTATGCTATCGACTTAACTGAACTGAGTGTGTGTGCATGTGTGTGCGTGTGCGTGTTTGTGTGAGTAAATAAATGCATTTTCAGCTCTTGGAAGAATGCAAGAAAATTGCACTCGGAAGCAACAGAAATTGGCTTAATCGATTAAGTAATCTACGGCCGGACGCAATATGAAATGGGTAAACGGCAAATTAAACATTAATCATGATCTTTCATATACATGGATCGGTATCATTTATTGCTAAACACTTTTCAGATTCTGTTTGTTTTTTGTTTTCCTCAACGATATTCTCATTAAATTTACACTAAGTTAGTTGACTCGTAATAAAGAATACAAATACAAGTACAGGAAAATATAGTCATATATATATATATATATATATGCATATGTATGTATGTATATGTATAGTAAGTATATATATTTGAAAAATTGCGCGCTTAAATCATATGCAAGTAAATTACATTTAAATTAATTGAGGTAGAAAATTACTAAAGTAACACATATTCATGTTGTCATAAGGCAAGTTGTTCGGGGATTTTCAGACTCTTGTAGAGTCCGTGCTCGATCGTGTATATTGCAAACGATCGAATCTATGATAAACCTAGAATAAACATAGGGATTATATTCAAACTAAATGTACATACAGGAAATTGCGTGGAGAGAAAACTTTTTCAAATGCATCGGTGTGTGTGTGTGTGTGTGTGTGTGTGTGCGTGTGTGAGGTATTCGATAAATATCCCCAAGTATTATATCTAAACATACATACGATACATGCATGCGTGTGTGGGTTCGTGTGCGTGTGTGCCTATGAGTTGTATCTCGCTTTACTTAGTTAGATTGCGTTTAGTTTAAATATGAACTAAATGTACATTGCTTGGCGATTGAAATCGGAATTTGGGATGCCCAAAGACTATACTATGTACTGTATATCGTATGTATGCAGTATGCGTCGTGCGTGTCGTTACTGGAAGATACATTCAATGGGTATTACAATCATAGGATCATATAGTATGAGTACGAGTCGAGGTGTTTGTTTGCACAATTCATTCAATGCTGAGGTAGTTCGGTTGTTCCGGTTTGCGGTCGGATTGCTGTCGTACACGTGTAATTCCTATGGTATTCCTGAGATATGGTTAGTCCGAGAGCGACTGCAAAACTATCACAACTACTATCGCAGCACGCAATATTCTTTGCGCGATAGTAGCTACGATAGTTTCGAATTATTTAAGTTAGTTTAGGCGACTCATCGGCATCGGTAGTCGGTAAGTATCGTTATTGCAGTGCTTCATACTCGTGTCTCGTCTAACTGTGGCATGGCACATCTGAATTGTTTCATTCTGATAAAATTACATAAGTTATTATTTAAAAACTGAGACGGATCTAAGAGATAGGCTCGAGTATTTTAGCTTTCTGCTTCTTCTCTCTCTTTCATTCTTACACATATAATATATATTGTATATGTATTGGGTGCGTTCATTCTATATACTATTTACAGAGTTCTTTCTCTTGCCGCGGTTTCAACTCGTTTCCAAATGTTCTTAAGACTAGGCTTATACAATTAGTACTAGGTTTAGGTTTAGCTTTAGGTATTTTGGAGTATGAGTTGAGTTTCCTATACACACAGGTACACAGGTGTTGTATATAGCATAGAGTATACATAGGTATTTGAAGTATCTCTTTCTCTACTCTGCGTAGGTAGTTGATCAGGTTGTTCTTCATTCAAACTGTTCTCCAAGTTTCTATTTCTATTTCAGTTTTCCTTTGTTTTTGTTGTTGCTTGTTTTTTTTTTTTTAATTTTCAATATTCAAAGCACAACATAAATTCTACTACACATAACGGTACTGTTAGATAACTATCGTAACTATCGTATGGTATCGTATAGTACACGTAAACTGGTATACATGAGGATAAGGCTACGCGTTACAAATGTTCCATTTCATTTGGGGTATACAATTATGTTGACTCTCTCGCTTCTAATCTCTCTCTCTCTCTATCTCTTTTTATATATCTCTCTCTCCTCTCGCTTATGTGTTGTGCACACCCTCATCCTCTGAGTAATTGTCCTCGGCATCCGAGTGAACCATCTCGTTGTTATTGCTGCCCGATTGATTATTCTGTTCCATGCTCAGGCCCAAGTCCATTGGCTCGGAACTTTCGCGTCTGATCTCTGCATCTGCGCCATCGCCATCGGCATCGCCATCGGCATCCACATCAACCTCATCGATATCGCCATGTCCTCTGCCGCCGCCCATCAGATTGGCATGCAGATGCCCGACTGTGCTAAGCGCCAAGGCGCTGTTGCCGTCGGGCGACAGGCTGCTTGGCTGCTGCTGTTGATCCCGTCGCATGATCGGTTCTATGGTCAAGCCTGCTGCGCCAACGCCACCCTGTCCATAGCCAGCGGCCACCGGGCTGCCGCCCGTCAATTTGCTCAGATCGAACTGTCCTGGTAGCAGACTCGCCGGCAACTTGTCCAGACTGTGTCCCATCGCATTCAGCTGCGCCATCTTGGCATGCAGTGCCGCAGCAGCTGCGTGCTCCTGCGACATGCCCATGCCTAGAGTTGAAAAGAACCGAAATAGGTTAGTTGTGCCAGAAGATTCGCAACGAACTCCAGCCGAGCGGCCACTTACCGAATGTGTTCTCCGTGATGAACTGCAGATAGGTGTCCAGCAGCGATTGACCCGCGCTGCTACCGCTGCCAGGCACGCCGGCGCCCATCTCCTTCTGCTGTCCCATGGCAGCGGCGGCGGCTGCAGCGGCAGCTGCCTCGTTGCGCATACGCGATATGGTCGTGTTAGCGTGTCCGAAGTTGCTCAGCAGGCTCTCGTGATAGCGACTCAGATCGCTTGCGCTGCCACCCATACCGACGCCGTACAGGCCGTTGCCGGTCGTCAGATCCTCGGGATCATCGTCGGAGTCCTCAGCATCGTCCAGTGGGCCGCCGCTGGCATTGCTCAGCTCCAGTTTAAGCGAACCTCCGCCGTTGCCACCGTTGCCGGCACCGCCACCGCTGCTACCGCTACCGCCCGTCGGCGATGCACGTGCGCGCAGCTCGGCCGGGGAAATCTTCACTCCGGCCTTGGCCAGCAGCCGCGAGGCGAGATCAGGATCAAAGGCGCTTGGCATGGGCAGCACGGGCAGGTCCTTGGTGGAGATGCCGCGATGCTGACGCGACATGTGCGAATGCAGCGAGTTGCGCGACTTGGCCACGGTGCCGCACAGCACGCAACGATATCCGGGGCAGACGGTGTGCTTGTCCTCGAGATGGGTGCGTAGTGTGTGTGCCGAGCGATAGATCTTGCCGCACTTTGGGCACGGACGTGGATCTGTGGCACGAACACGCATCTCCAGCGAGCGACGGGAAACTGCGAAGCGAAGAGCAAGAGGAAAGCAAACAGTTTAGTAATCGGATTCATTACTTTGTAATCCTGCGGAAAAGTAAGCTTCAAAGCAATCGATATCACGGCCGATAACAAGCTATCGCGTTGGCGTCTTTGAAATTTAACTGATTGCAACGATTGGAAATCGAAATTGTGGAAACAGAACACTGAGAATGGGAACATTATTTGCTTTACAGGTTATAAAAATGCAATAAAGAAAAATAAATATAAAAGTCATAATATAATAAATAAGAAATCGATTGAAATAATATGCAATTCGATATGTTTGCAAATTGAATTCGATAACATAATCATAGGTTCATTTAAATTTAAATTTAAAATTAAGAACTGGAAACAGAATGACTAGAATCGGAACTAGTAGCTGGTTCCGAAACAGCTGAATATGAAGCTTAAAATCAGTTAAATTCAAGGAGATGTAGCAAATTTTGAATTCGATTCGATTGTTTTAAGGCTTTGATAAATCAGTGTAAAACCGCAAAAAAAAGAGGCACCAACATTGACTCGACTTTCATCGTTTGCTCTTTATTATTCATCAAAATATATTTGCCTCGTCGAGTCGTACATACATAAATTGCAGATACATTTTAATTTCTGTGTGTTTCGCTCTGTTCTGGCACTCCGCCGTCTTCCAAAACGATTGGCCAACCAAAATAATGCTCGTAAATCATACACAATGTCGTCGATACGAGTATGGATAATACATAAAAATAATCATAATAATTGTAATAATAATAATATAGTAATATAATAATATTATTTACGGGCTACACAAAACTGTAAAATTGTCCGTGTCGAAATTGGGGTATCGCAACGAATATTAAATTCGCATTGGAGTTCGATTTTGATTTCGATATCGATAGTTTTTCTCGGTATTGTTTTCTCTTTTTCGCTTGTTTTAGTTAGATTTTTAAATAATTTTTCATGTCGTTTTCAGTTTTGGTTTTTTTGATTAACATTATAGGAACATTTTTACGTATGTTTTCGCGCACTCTCTCTATCTTTTTCTCTTGCTCTATCTATCTCTCCCTCTGTCGCACTACGCTCTTTAGCATGAAATGAGAATAGAAAATTAAAATTACCATCGACAATTTTGAGCTTTTGTTTTTGTTATTTTTTTGGAATTTTCTCTAATAAAACTTTTGCAACTTTTCCCTTGTTACTATGTGGTCGTGTGTATGTGTGTGTGTGTGTTAGTTTCGTTTATATTTTCATTTTCTTTTGGCTAAAAATATATTACGCAGGCACATTCTATTTTGTAGTATCATTATCATTATTCATAATAACTAATCGTAATTGTTTCTGCTTGGTTTTCAGCTCATTATCTACAAATACAGACCCGCCCGTGCATTAATTGACGGGCTTACGTATAGCTATGTATATCATATAGTATCATATCATAAGGTTGTGTGTGTGTGTGTGTCCGAGTGTATAGAGTTAGCTTTTCCTATGTATAATACTGGAGTTACGAATTCAAGCGCCTCAACTGGAGTCTACTAGTAGCCAAATCATCTCAATCTCATCTCTTCTATTGTCCTACAGCTTTTCCAGTTTTCTCTAAATTACAGTTTACTTGCAGCTCAGCTACGCCTCATAAGTTGAAATGTTACGAGTAGTAGTAATACGCATACACACGTGTATAACGTGTCTATAACTATGTATCTAAATGTATAATTAGCATTATCATTTTTGGTTTCTTTACAGTAGTAGAATTTCGGGTCTATGCCCAGTTTGTCGTATAATGCCGTATAAAGTTGCACATACGCAGTAGTGGAAGTACGAATATGTACTATTTAATATAGTTAATACCAGTATATAACTATATTGAATATAGGAACGTAATAATTGTGTTTGTGTGTGTATAGCATCATATCTCATTTATCATGCTCATAATAATTGCTCTTCACCAGATACCGTCAGACAGGGAGAGGTTTGGGTTGAGTTCAAACTTTAAAATGGAAATATATAATACAACATATATTGGGAATGTTACGTGTAGATGAAGTTTGCAATTAATTGTTTCTAAGTTGTAAATTATTCATTATTTGGCTTAGAACTCAATAATGTCTAGGTAAAGTTGTGTAATCAGATACGTTTCTTTCTTAGCTGCGAGAAATGAAAACATTAATACTTTAAGGGGATTGCGAGTTCAGATATAATATATAGTACATAATTAATTAATTAATTCGAATATTGCAATTTGGCATAGAACTTGGGAATATCTCGGAAATTGAAGGAATTTTTCTGTTGCAAAATGAAACCTTCTCCTGAAACTATTCAGCTGTGTTTTCCTTAACTTTGTAACCCTGCTCCCCTCTCTCGCTCTCTCTCCCTCTCTGCACACGGTCTTCGATCTAGGCGAAATCGAGCTATATATGCTATGCTTGTTCTTTCTTCTTTGGCTATCTACGATAGATGCGAGTTTCTCGAGTTTGGATTTGGGTTTATTCTCCTCCCTATGCTGCTCCTTCCTCCCTGGATTTGGTTTAGAATTATTGTCGCCGGATTTGACTGTAAGCAGCAACCTCTATATGGTGTCTATGTGTAGCTAGAAGCCTCTACGGGATTCCCGTTGCTATTAGTGCGTGTATCTGCGGGGCGCCGGGGGCAACTAGTTGGCCGCTTCACTTTTGAATTTAAAATCGGGTCCGCCGGCAAAGGGGCCGCCCGAGGAGCGCATTGCCTTCATCTTGGCCCATTGCAGGGTGTGCTTGATCCGCATGTGATTCCGCACCGAGTTGGGGTGCGCAAAGCGGCGACCACACTCGATGACGGGACAGACGGGACTGTCGCGTGGATAGTGCCGATCCAGATGCTGGCGAAAGACGCGCTGCTCCAGTGGCGTCTCGCAGAGGGGGCAGGGCAGCATGTAGTTGCTGCTGGCGCTGCTGGCGTTGCAACTGTTGTTGCCGTTGCCAATGTTGTTGGCGCCGCTGTTGCTGCCGTTATTGTTGCTGACGTTGTTGTTGCCGTTCGGGTTACAACTGTTGCTCGGATTGTTGTGATTGGCGCCAGCACTGGCCGTGGCTGCTGCTGCTGCTGCGGCTGCAACTGCTGCCGCCGATGTGTTCTGGAAAAGCTCAGGGAAATCGCGAGAGCGACTCAGCGCAATGGTGCGCGCCATGAAGAGATTCGCCGTAAGCTGCTGCTGATGCGACACGGACACCGATTGCTGCAGTTCGTCCAGATACTGCTGCTGTTGTTGCTGGCGCGGATGCAGCTCGCTCTGTTGCTGTTGCTGCTGCTGTTGGAGTTGCTGCTGCTGGTGTTGATGCTGCTGCTGCTGTTGCTGCTGTTGCTGGTGTTGCTGCAGGGTCTGGTAGAGCGTGGATTCACTGGCCTGACGCGTACGCTTCATGGTCAGCGATATGGCTGACGAGGCCGAGCTGGAGCGATCGTCCTGATTGAAATCCTCCTGCTCGCCCTCCTCGCTGTCGTTCCACGAACGCGCCGATGGTGTTGGCGATGAGTTTGTCGAGCGATTCTTCTTATTGTTGTAGATGCTCGTTCGATTGTTGTTGTTGGCGTGACTAATGCTGTTGTTGTTGTTGTTGTTGCTGCTGTTGGTGTTGTTGTTGTTGGTGCTGCTGCTGCGCTGCTCGAAAAGCTGTGCCAGCTGGGGGCGCTGCATCAGCTTGGCCAGCTTGCAGGCCGTGGGCTGGCGATCTGCGGCGTGGGCCTCGTGCGGCTGCGGCTCAGGGACGGCGACGGCATCCAGTACCTCCTGCTTGATGACCGTTGGCTGTGTGCTTAGGAAGGTGCCTGGTGATAGGCGTGGCGGCAGGAGTTGGATTGGGATGTCAGGTTGGCAAAGAGTGCGGGGCGGAGGGTTCAATTTGAAATCAGAAATCAGTTATGGGTTGTGAGTCAACTTCAGTGTGGTGTGTGTGTGTGTGTGTGTGTCTTTATAGGTATTTGCTCGGTATTTTTTCGGTATTTATTCGGGATTTTTGTGCGCACTTATAACGCGCCAACTGAGCAACAGCAACAACAACAACAACACGCAGAACTGACTAGTTTATTTCAATTTCAATTTGTTTTTCTCCATCATTCAGTGCCAATTGTATTTTTTCAGTATTTTCTGGTATTTTCAATTTCAGTTCTAACAGTTTAAATTGCTCTTACTAGTCGTTGCTTTCGATACAATTACAGCCAATTTTGTTCTAACCAGTTTCCTCATTTACAATTTCAATTTGGAATAAATATTACTATAGTTGCATATTTTATTATTGTATAATTTTTTGACTGGAATAACTGTATTTAAAACACTCGAACTACATATAGAGTACAGGCAGGCAGGCACAAACATATGTAGTATGCGATATATGGGTGCAATTATTTATTGTATATGTATGTAAGGCGTATATAGAGAGTATAAACAATTATAATGTATTTAGTTTAATTCGAAAGTTCCACTCGACAAGTGTGTATTTTGTTTTTGGGATTAAAATTTATAGCAAAGTATACTATAGAATTTAGCGGCCAATTCATTAAGTGGAAATTAGAATAAACTAAATTAATGTACACAAATAACTTGCATAATAAATATTGTACTTTTTCGTCTAACAATTGTAGATTAATTACTTTTTTTGTTTTGCAGCGCAACGAAACTCACAAATATTGCAATAATGTACGTCATTTGAGATACCAGAAAAGAAACAGAACATAAAATTTTCAAACAGAAAACAAATGTGTTTTTATTGATTGATTGCATTGCTTAGTTATTTAATAAAATTAATTCATTTATTTGGTTATTTAGTTTCCTTGCAATTAATTCATTTAAATTAATTTTTACCAATGATTTGTTATTTTCATTATGATATTAAATAGTTTATTGACTTTTCATTTAATATGAATATTTCTTTTTAATTTTTCAAAGTCATATTTTCATTTTATTTATTTTTTGATTCTCCTTATTTTATATATTAATTATTAGAAACTTTATAAAAAGGCTTTTCCCCATCATTAGCAAAATATCTCGTCTATTGCGGGGATAAATTGCATATCGCATAGCACTCGAAAGCGTGGCTAAATCCGTGACGAAACCCATTCGCCCGAAAAATGGGAAGGGATAAGCGATAAACGCAGAAGGGATAAAGGTAACAAAACGGATAATGTGTAGTTTCGATGGAGTGTCGGAGTGGCGGGCGCGTCACATCGCGTGCTTGGGCATCATTCTCGCAGCGTACAACTCAATAGGATATGGATATAGTACGTATATCCATATATATTTCATATGCATGTGCGTGGGGTGTCTGACGTGCAGTGGCGCCATCTGACGTGCAGTTTCGCATTTGGATATCGTTTCAATATTCGATAATAATAAATATTTGGAAAATAAAACGCAATTAAATGTGGATAGGGGGATATAGAGGGCGGGTGGCCGGTTGGACGGGCCCCTCGAGGGCGTTTTAGTTTATTGAGTCATTTCGAGGGCTCAGAGATTTGCATTGCATACACACAGGGGCGTGTCGCCCCACACACACACGCACACACACACGCACACACACACACACACACACTCATGTATTTGTAGCTCTTTTTGGGCATGTCCTGCGCTGGCCATGACGCAAGAGTCTCGAGCTGCGAGAAATGAAATGAAATCAAATTAAACAATTTACTCGACTCTTTTGTGCGTGACAACTCAAGGGAGACGAAGGCAAACAAAAACGTTGCATAAATATCTCAAGTGAAAAATACAATAAAATGCGAGAGAATAAAATCTAGTATATGCTGCACATGTATATAAATTGGTATATGCCGCACACACACACACACATACGGCGTATATGTTAGTCTCATTTATATGCACTCATCATATATGCAACTAATAGTTGCACATAAAACATGCAACATGCGCCCCACATGCCACTCGATTGGCTGCAGACGAAGCTAGGGCAGGGGAAGAAAGAGTCTGCGACGGCAGCGGGGCTGCGGTAAAGGAATGCCCGACTTCTTTGACCAGTCAAGCAGATTTTGAATGTGTCGCAAGTGCAGGCTGCTCCAGAGACAGAGACAGAGAGAGAGAGAGAGAGAGTGAGAGAGAGAGTGTGTGTGTGTGTATGGACTGCAAATGACAAGCAAAAGAAGGCAGCTTTGTTCCGTGCTCGAGTTCGCATTTCGACCAAATCAGGCGTACGGTTTTAGACACCTACCTCTTCCCTGGCACCTACCGCAATGTGCTGCACTTTTTCCTGCCTCGTTTGGCACTCAAAAGATTTACCTGATTCTTGGAGAAGCGTTTAGGTCCTACCATTTCCCCACCCCCCTCGAGGCAGCTTCTGCAGTGTGCGTTGGCCTGTGCGTAATGCCACGCCCCCACTCTCGACCAAACTGCTGCGGATGCATAATTAATGAAATATAAAATGCAAGCTCAATTTGCTAAATAGTTGTGCACGTTGCCAGCTATTTTTGTCCACTTTCAACTGGTTGAGCAAAGTGAGCGAGACAACAGTGTGGGGCATCAGGGGGTTAAGGTATTTAGTTTTGGTCTCTGAGGATTTTATTTTTTAAATTTAGTTTGCAAATGTATAAAGAGGGAAAGGGAGAAAAAGGGTAGGGTGGGTATAAAACGCCCCGTGGCTCGAATTTTCTGTGGTAATAATTGAAATTCATCTACTTCGTTTTAGATCAGCCATGAAATACTATTATATATAATATACAGAGTCTTTAAATTTAGAATACAGAAATCCACATGCAAATTGAAAATATGTGTTAGGAAAATAATTAAATTACTTGAAAACTGCCTACAAAAAGTTTCTTTCTTTATGAATATTTGTAAGATTTTTATAATCATTTTCTTATGTAGCATACTATTAAAATATCAAAGCAATAAAGTATAATAAGGGTTTGTACTCTTTAATTTAATTTAACTATAAATAGATAATTTATTTTCTTTTATCTACACATTCTTTTGTCTCTTAATCGTTCCCTGCAATATGATACAATTATTTGTGGCTTGTAGTGTTGTTCAATATATGAATTCTTCTATCTATCTGTCTCCCAAGGTCTCTTAGCTTGACTTTACAATTATCAAGTTCCAGTATATATATATTTTCGAACCAATAAATACTTCAAATAGGTGATTCGTAAGACCAACTGTACATGAATCAAGTTGGCTAAATAAAGCTCTGCATATTGACCAAGCTAATGTAAAAAACTGGCTCAGACTGTGAGTATGTGGCAGTGTGTAGGAGTGTGTGTGCGTGTGTCTCACTTATAGCCAGTATCTGGGCCTAAACGACTTGGGCTTGGTGGCCTGAACTCATCAATTATAGCCGCATGCGAAGGCGAAGGCGCCGCTGCCTTTGCTTGAGGTGTCCCACAAACTTGACGTCGTCGTCGTCGTCGGCATTTATGTAAGACACTCATACTCACACTCGCACTCACACTCCCGCACCCACTCACACCTACTACACTCCGGGGCAGTGAAATGTAGAGCAATTGCATGGCGCGGCACCCTCGAGCTGCCTTAATGATTATTTAAACTCGCTTCGATTCGCATTCGCATTCAGATTCAGTATTCACTCTTGATTCATTCTTTTGCTTTGCATGTCGCGGTGCTGTTAGCGGTAAATAGAAATTAGTATTATTAAAGATAAACTTGCCCTGCTTCCTGTTCGCCCCCCTCCACCCGCTGCCCGATCCCATCCCCTTTGCATTTCGAAAATGAAGTTTGGCGCGCAAATAATGAATTTTTCCTATATAAATCACTCGTCGCGTCAATGGGCCTGGCCCATTGATACTATGGTGTGTGTTGAGGGGGCAGATAGCTGGAGGATGGCTGAAGGGGTGCAGAAGGGTGGGGTTGGGGGAGGGGGCGTGGCAATGTTAAAGGGTTGCAGCTGTGCTGGGTGTGGCCAGGTGTGTTTAATGGTCATTTTTCGATGTCTTGCGATCGTTATCACCTGCCCTTATTATTATTATAATGTCCGCGAGCGGGTTGGGGGTCTTTGTTCTTATTGGAATTTATTACTTAATAAGTTGAAATGTTTTTGTGCTCCGCCCCCATTGCTATTTGCATTTATTTTGTAGGCATTTTTACGAGCGCATTTTCAGCAGAAAAATTTGGTTGCTTTTTGCTTTGTTTTTTTTTTTCAGTTGGTCTCCAACTGGACCGCAGTAAGCTGCGGCTCTTAGCTCATCGGTAACCCTCACTTATGCGCTGCTTAAGCTCACTTTAACCCTCGCTCTTTGCGTCTCTTCCCCTTCCTCTCCCGCTGCGCTGATAAAACTATAAAAATTGCAAAGGCAAGTTTTATTAATTTTTATGCGCTGTTTTATCTCTGAATTTGCCATAAAACACGTAATACATGCGTTTGTCTCAAGTAGCAAGAGAAGAAGAGCAGTGGACAAGTTGGACAGAGGGGAGGCTGGGAGGGGGCGAGCAGAGGCTGCGGAAGATTCTGACAAATTGGCGATGCGCACTTTTACGAGCGTCTGCAAGTTCTGATTGAATTATTGATAAAGTGATTACACACTGACCGAGAGCTAGATGCTGCCCAAGCCCAACCCTAGCCCAGCTACACACTACACCCTCCCCCCTCCCCCTCCCCCATCGCTGTACTGCTTGTATTGTCATAAGCGCGAGCGCCGTAAAAATCGTTGACCGAATTCATTGGAACTCGACTTAATTAGTCGCGTGTGGGCAGGGGCGTAGAGGGTAAGAGGGGGTCGGTTTGGATTGAAATGCGCAGCATACACTCAAGATTTATCGAAAACCCATTTTAGATTGCCGCAGCTGTCGGGCGACACACACAATCCATCTACGTATTTGTTTATCTCAAGGCACATACGCAGTGCAGGCAAAAAAAGAAGAGATTAGGAAGGGGGGTCCATCGAGTCACCGGGCGGTCGGGGTCACAGGCTGTCCACGTACAGCGGCAACACAACGAAATGTTGTTTAAACTTTGACAACAACTTTTGCTTGTTTTTCTTTTGTGTTGCGTTTCTTTTCCTTTTTTTTATTCGTTGCCTTCTGCCTGTGCCTTCTCATAGATAGCATTCGAAATTGAAAGCGAAATTGCCGTTGAGCATGTGTGACGACAGCAGTGTAGGCTAAGGGGGGTGTCCAAGGGCGGGTCGCTGTGTGATATATGAACTGACATCGCTGAAGCTAAACTTGAAGACGCAGCGCGTTGTCCAAAAATTGTAAATGACGTTGAATGCACACAGCAGAGACTACACACAGACACATGCCCGCACACACACTCACACACACTCCACACTCACACACGTAATACAAACAGTAGGAAACATAAACAGACCACGTGCTGTGCGCCTTGTTGGATTAGTGGACTTTCGGGGGCGTATATACCCTGCCGAACATGGAGTCCATTAATTCTATTAACCATAGCCTATACTTTTTACTTTGCATAATGATTGAAAGTAGATGCACTGCTTCAAATGCAAAAAAAAGAAAATAAAAATTAAATGCTGCGCAAGAATGTAGGCAATATTAAAATAAATAAAATTCAAATACTGCGCTTAAAAGTAGGCAGCATAAAAATATACGCACGCACTGTGCGCTATTATATGCTGCGCTCATAAGTAGGCAATGATTCGTATTGATTGTGAGTTTTGCAGGTTAATTCAATTTGTTCTTTAGCCACACTGCCAATTTCCAAGCTATTTGAGGATCTTTCAAATATCTCTTCGCACTCCTTTAGCGTATGCACACTTCGTTGTATGCCGACAAATTCGTCATGTTCTAGTCGTTTGTTTGCCTTGGACACTTTGAGATTTGGCGCAGGTTTCGTTTCGGTTTTTTTTTGTTTTGGTGGTTTTTTTGCAAGCAAGTCGGGCAGGAGGATGGTGACGAATGGCGATAATGTTGTTTGTTGTTTTAACTTTGAAATGAGAAAAGTTTGCAACGGGGACGAACGATGGAACCAAGGAGAGAGGAACACAGGTCATAACGGGGGGAAGACAAACGATTGAAAAATTGCATATGTTGTTTATGGTTAGGTTAGAAAAATGAATGTAGTGCGGCATAAAAGGAAATTAGCTGGTAATACAGAAAGAGAGAGGGAGAGCGAGAAAGAGAGAGAGAGAGGGAGCGAGAAAGAGAGAGAGAGAGGGTGCGAGCGAGATACACCGATAGGTTGCATAGTTTAAAGCAAGCGAAGATGAGACTCGCTTGCGGTAATAAATTAGTGAGAGATGTGGGCCAAGACAGAACGTGAGAGAGAGAGAGAGCGAGCTTTGATAAAGCCAGAGCAAGCGAGAGCACACAAACAAACAACACAAGCGTCACACACACACGTGCAGTGGGTGGACAGCAAGAAGAGGAGCAAAGGAAAAAGTTAAAAAGGATAAATCGCTTGTGTTCATCGCTCTTCGCACATAATAAATGTATCTTTTACTTGCGCAGTTGCCCCCGCCTTGCAGCCCGAGCTCCCGACCCTCCTCCTCAGCCCGCCCCTGGCCACTTGCCACGCCCCTGCAGCTGCCTTTTCGCCTACTTTGTGTCCTTTCTAAGTAACTTGGGAAACCGAAGTGAAACAAGAGATAAAGCTGCCCAGGGAGAGCGTGAGTGCAAGAGAGAGCGAGAAAGAGAGACACAGATATGTGTGTGATCTGTGTGTGTGTGTGTGTGTGTTCGTGCGTGCGTGTGTGTAGTATATAAACTTAACAGCATTTGGCTATCTTTTTGCAATTGATGTATTACACATAAAAGTTTTCAGCTCCCATTTCCCTCCCTCCATCCCCCTCACACTACGGCCATGTACTCGCATTGCTATTCCAACTGCGTGAGTGTATATGTGTGTGTGTGTGTATGTACAAGACGTCGCTGTCGCCGTCGACGTCGTCCAAGACATTCACCACGTCCGCAAACAAAACGCACGCACACCGAGACACAACGCTTACACGTATGTATGTAGCAAAAGCTGCGGGTGCAGGGGGGCGTGGGGTCAGCACAACGGGTTGGCCCGGCTGTCTGTCTGCGTGTGTGTGTGTCTGGCTGTGTGTGTGTGTGCTGAGGAATATTGTTAACCGACTGCAAAATAAATACAAAAACTTTTAATGCCCTCCCCCGCTGCCGCAATCCCCCCTTTCAGCCCTGTGCCTGCCCCTGCCTCAGGCGTTGAAAAATGCTTTTGCTTTACACACACACACACACACACACATGGGAGTAGAGCAAGGGGAGAGGGAGAGGGGGTTGTGAGCTGCCGGACAGACATTGAACGTCTTCGGCTTCGCACTCATTGCCACTTGCGAAAGGCAACTACAGACACACGCACACACACACAAACAGAGCACACACACACATACATACTCGCACACAGCTGACACAGACATGTGCCAGGACATATGCATGTGAATCCTTGTACTCGACCCAACCCCACGCCCGCCACGCCTCGCCTCGCCTCCTCCTCACCATCGCCATCGCCTCCTTTGGCCCATAACTCATCTATCAATTTTCACGCTAGCTGGCACTGTGTCTGGTTTTGGGTCTGTGCTCGGGTTCTCGCACAGGTCTTGGTTCTCGAGCCTGGACCCGAGAACCTTGTGCGGGCGCGTCTTATTGCCGAAATGTTGCCTTTTTGAAGAGGCACAGTGGGGCCACATCGGGCGAAAACGTTGTTGAAACTAATGAGAATTAATTTTCTTAATTTATGCGAATGGATTCCAATTAATATTTGTAGTTGAGAGAAATTTATGTTTTTTGAAAGGGTTATTGAAATTTATTCAACTATGAGCTGAATATTCTGTAAATTCCACTGGAAAACTATTGTGTTATATTTTTGTATTCTAATTAAAAAACAAATATCAACATATTATGACGATTTTAAATGCAGAGAAAATTCAAATTCTCAAACTCAATACTATTTAATCTGCAAAATATGCAAAATCCTTAAAATGTTGTAATATTTTTTATATAAGTTTAATAATTAAAATAAACTTCTTCATTAATTTTAAATATTCAAATTTTGCATGATTTATACGCACTAGATCCTAATCAGTTTTATATTTTAAACATAGATTTCTGAGTAAATATACGTTAAAATTAAAAACAAGTTTTGAACAATATTCTTGCATTTAAAACGCAATACTTTTAAGTACAATAAGAATCGATCTGTATATTCGTATGAAGTTTCTAAACTTTTAAAATAATTCAAAATTATCTAAAGACTTATCATATTACAAGGTAATTCAATATGCTTATATAACCTTAAAATAAACCATGGCAACAGCTGTCGAATTTCCAACACGATATGGAAAACCCTTTTCAGCGTCAACTAATCTCCCCGTCCGACATCCACTGTGCATCCTATTGGGATGCTGCTTGAGTTGAATGTAAACCCGACTCCTTCTACTGCTCCTCCAAACGGGGCACTCTGCGTGTGTGTGTGTACTTAAAGTTTTCTTCATCACGTGTGTGTGTGTGTGTGTGTGTGTGTGTGTGTGTGTGTGGGCTGCACACACACGCAAAGCCGAACAAAAATACACAACACAATGAGAGCTGACAGCAGCCCCCAAAATGTCATTCTATCTTGGCGGTCATTAGAGGAAGCGAGCTCTGCCTCAGACTCAGTTTGGCAGTTTGTCGGCCCCCCGCTTGCTTTCTTCTCATCCTCCTCCCCGCCCCCTTCTCTATGGCACACACATGCAGGCAGTCGGACAAGTCGGTAAGGATGTTGGTTCCTGGCAAAGCGTTTGGCTCTTCGTCTTTTGGCCAAGATTATCTCCTTTACTTTTGGTGGCAACAACTTTGCGTAGCTTCCTCGCCCCGCCGGCTTGCCCCCTTACGCCGCTAGCTTGGAGCTGCCACTCGATTTGGTTCTGCATGAAGTACTAGTATTTTACTCTTTTTCTTTGTCTCACGCAGACACAGAGAGAGAGAGAGAGAGAGTGAGAGAGACACCCAATGCGAGCGAGAGAGAGCGAGCGGGGAGGATAGAGCAGGAGAGACCCCGGGACACATATTAACTTGGCTCATTGTATTTGTTGCTTTTATTTTAACACGCCGCATGCAACCCCACACACACGCACACCCCATGTAGCCTTGTGTGTGTGTGTGTGTGTGTGTGTGTGTGCTATTGATGCGGCTAGTTTGATGTATTACCCCAAAAAACGAAATGTCTGTATCGCTTATGCGGGGCCAACACAGAATAGAAATGGGCATTTTGGCATTTCGATTTAGTGGCACACACACACACAGGCACGCTCACACACACACACACATAGGCACACATACACACACTCTGACATACACTCAGTACATACTCACATGGAGAGACAAACGATGATTACGCCATCGGATGCTCTCATTCACACACAGTTCGCCCAGTTCTCCCTCTTCAGCCCCCCTCTACCCCTCTTCCCATCCATCTCTCTCTCTCAGTCTATCTCCCTCTCTCTCTATGCGACTGCCGTCTCGCTCATGCGGGCCTTTTTATGGGCATTTTGTATAATACATCATCGACAAACATGTTTGCAAAGTGTGTACGAATATTATATGGGAATATAACTGTTCTCCTTGCTGTTGTTGTTGTTGTTCCCTTTTGCGCACGCTTTCGCTCTAGCCTCGCCTGCTCTGGGTGGTGGCTTGTCCGCTGTGTGTGTGTAACGTGGAGGGGGGGTGTGGGTCGGTTGGGTAGATTGTCCGTAGCACAAGAACAATTGCAAGGACATGTGCGATGGATGCTGACGTTGACGCCAATGGTGTCGCTAATGGAACGGACATGAGGAGAGCGAAGAGGACGACGACGACGACGACGACGACGAGGAGGGCAGAACGGACGGACACATTGGACACGGGACATGGGACACGGGGCGCAGTTGGGCTCGACTGTGCACAGTGGCTCGAAGTGAATGTAATAAATTTAGTTATTCCAAATGAAAAGTTCTAAGGTCTAATTGAGTTATTCATTAAATTTGCTATAACTGAACAGTTTATAGCCCAATTCCGATCAAATTTATAGCAAGTGTAGCTAATGTTTATAAATTGTTATGTATGAAAATTGATTATAACATATATGTCTTATATTATATATTTAATTATAGCCTATGCAGAAGAGTTTGAAGAGTTTTTTGGCTGGTATTATTGAGGAAAACAGTTATGGGAAAACTAGATGACATGCTATAAAGAGGTAAAGTATAAATGAGACTCTACGCTAAAAGCTGCAGCTCTTTTTAAAAACGGAGTATTCGAAGCATCTAAAACACAAGCTCAGAGTATAGCTCACAGCCTTTCACTGTCTTTTAAGTATTCCATTAAAAATATTTTATGAAATTATTATTTTAATATAATAATAATTATAATCATTATTCATTAATTTTTGAATTACTATACTCTTTAATACTTATAATAATATTGTGCTAATTTCGCATATTAATCGTCTAAATCTTGAAATTGGTTCAACTATCTCGCTTTGTTTTTCGCACACTTTGGCCACACTGTGCCGGCCAGCTGCTGATGGGGTTGGCACGCCCCAAAATGTATTCGCTTTGAATTATACCCAAAAATATATACGGCATTCAGCCTAAGCGTCGCTGTCGCAGTCGGCGTCGCTGTTGACGCCGATGCCGAAGCCAAAGCCAAAGCCGTGGCTGATGCTGGCGCTGGCGTTGGCAGCGAAAAAGTTTGCCCAAAACTTGTTGTAGCTTTTGTTTGGTTCTCTATGTGTGTGTGTGTGTGTGTGTGTGTGTGTGTGTACGGGTGAGTGTGGGGTGTTGTATGAGCGAGTGTGTGCGCGCTTCGGTTAGTTTGGCGTACAGTTTTGTGAATTTGAATTAAATGTACATAGTTTTAGATTGCGTAATTCATTAGTACAGTCAGAGCAATGCGAGACGAACTAACCAACACCAGGCAGCACCCCCCTGCCATACACTCTTCCCCCCAACCTACCGCAGTTTCCCACAGCACACACACACACACACACACATGGGGCAATGATGAACGATGTGGTCGTATGTGGTTAGCATCGAGTTTGGGGTGATTAGAGAGGAGGTAGGGCCAGGCAGCAGCTAGAAAGGGTGCTACAGGGTGTTTGTGTGTGTGTCAGTGTTTGTGTGCTGCCTGGCCAGGGGGAGCCGGGCGTGACAAAAACAAATAAGCATAGTTTCCACTGGCTTTGCGACGTTGATCCCGGATTCCCTCTCGCTCTCCTGCCACGCTGCTCTTCGATACGAATACCCTTCCCCCACACTCCCGGCTCTGTTATGTGTAGGTGCGACTTGCAGGCAGTCAGTCGGCTGGACAGATGGATGGATTGCCATCCAGCCTGGCTTCATCCAGCTGGGCGCGCACTCAATTCGAGTGCAAAACGAAACGAAACGAAATGCCGAAGCCGAAGCTGAAGATGAATTGCTTCAAGGCGGCGCAGACTGTGGTGTGTCCGGAAAGGGGGTAAGGGGGTAAGGGGGATGCGGGGTTGAGGCTGAGGCTGAAAACGTGCGACCTTCTCTTTGTCGAACACTTGTGCCGTGCACTATTTATGGTACAATTTATTACTTTATGAGCGAAGAGAAAGGCAAACTAGTCGACAGATCCCTCTCGCAGCCAAACCCCTAGACCGAAACCCCTAGACCCAGCCCGCCTAGACCCTACCCGCTTAGACCCTCTTTGGGAGCGCCGCTTTGTTTACGGACCAGCGATTGTATTTAACTTTTGCATGGGCATAGGGAAGGGGGGAGGGATGAGAGAGAGAGAGAGAGCGAATGAGTGAGAGAGAGAGAAAGGGAGGGAGAGAGACGGAGAGTAACGGAATGAAATGCGATGGTAATGAATGTATGAATTTAGAACGCAACTGTAAACCCGGCGAGACACTCGGGCGAGATACTTTTTGCCCACCATGCACTGGCAGATAGAGTGGGCGGGGCGGGCCGAAAGCGGGGAAACTAGAGGTCAGAGGCAGGGACAGGGGCAGGGGCAGGGGCAGGGGCAGGAAATGGGGAAAGGAAGTTTTAGTTTCGCATTGAGCAGCGAGTGGGCGCGCGAGGAATGGGAAACAATGTTGCCAATGCGGTTGGCACCCTGTGCTACATAGTGCTCTCTCGCTCTTGCTGGCGCATCGCACGCTCCCTCTAAGTGTGCGTGCGTGTGCGTGTGCGTCTGCGTGTGTGTGTGTGTGTTAGAAAGTTTGAATTGTATTGAAATTGTATTTTGTTAAAATTCATGTTTGTTATTGCTGCCGACATCGTTGCTGTTGTTGTTGTTGCTGTTGTTGTTTAGACGTCGTTGGCCAACCATTTTGTCGGCCTGGCTCAGTGTGTGTGTGTGTGTGCTTGTGCTCTGTGAGCGTATGAGTAATTTCATGCGACTGTGTGTGTGTTTGCTGTGTTATTTTCTGGTAGCGCAACTAAAAACTCTTTTGCAGATATTTTCGTACATTGAAAGTGCCAACGCCTGTCGCTCTGTCCCTGTCTGTGTGCGTGTGTGTGTGCGTGCGTGTGTGTGTGTGTGTGTGTGTGAATTTGGCTGCTGTTTAGAATTTTATGTGTCTGTCCCTCTATTTGTGTGAGCTCCTGTGTATGCGTGTGTGCGGAGTGTCCAGCCAAATAAATCGCAGAGGCAAAATAAATACGGCAACAATAAATCAATAAGTACACTGGAAAACTTGCTTTATAGAGCGCTCAAATGGACCCGAGTAAATAGACGAAAACAGGCTATACATAGAGAATGGGCAAATACATATGTATGTATGATATTGTACAGTGTGCACTCGATAAGTGTCAAGAGAATAGTTTGCAAAAGAGGGAAAATCATTTTGTATTTAATTTTTCTTCTCAGCTTAAGTACCGCTGAAATTAGTTTGTGCCGATCTAGATCTAGATCTAGAGAAAATAAATATATTTCAAATTGTTAACTACAATTGTAATTTGCTAGAAATAGAGCACAACTACTATGAATGCATGTCAGACTGGCATGCGGTGCTTCTCTGCACCGCAAACACCGCATTTATGATTCAATCTTCATTTCGTATCCAATATGAGTGCGTAATTGATGTTGATCAATGGGACAGCTCTAGATGCAACCAGATATAGTTATTTACCTATTCAAAACTAATTTCTCATCTTTCTTTCGCAAACGTTTTCCTCTACTCTCTCAGCTCTCGCTATCGATTGCCAAGAAGTTGCTCAAGCTTATGCGAGCAAAACCTACTTCAGATAATACAGTTGGGGTATGCAACTAGTTCCGTTTCCCCCATCGTTCCAGCTCGGCTCCCGCGCCCTCTTTCCTCGAATCAAAACAGATACGACGAAAAATTATCGCGCACATAATTTGCACAATGTTTCATTTCCCGGTCCCGGTCAACTGGGTTCACATACGCCACCGTGTGGCGAGAGGGGGGTACGAGCAGGGGGAGTAGAGTGCGGTATAAACAGAATCGTTGCGGCAAATATATCATCGACACGTTAGATTCACGCACACACGCACACTCGCACACTCGCTGATTTGGCTGAGGGTGCACACAGGATTCGATCGCACAAATTGCTCATTGCTAAGGAAATATTTGCAATAAATTTAGTTTATGGCTTCGCCCTGACTGACGACACCTCCTCGGACCCCACAGCATCCCCTCCCCCCCCCACTGTGTCTGTGCCTACGCCAGTGCGTTGCGTAGGCTCGCGCTGTCAATGCTTGAATTATTTGCGAGAATGTGTGCGAGGATACTTAGAAATATTAAAATGCAGCGTCCGTCGATGGGGCAGGTTGGGACGGGGCCTAGGTGGGGTTTGGGTGGCTGGCACTGTGGCTAACGGCCATTTGCTTTATTGATGTAATATCCTTCAATTATTAAGGGAGGGGGGGAGGGGGTATGGTGGGGATATTTGACGCATTCCTGCGCATCCGAAAGGGGTTTGAGTGGGTCGAGTGGGTTGGGTTGTGTGACGCGCGTTCGCTTAATTAACTGACCCCAAAATGAAATCCACCCTGTGCAGATAGAGTGAGAGAAAGAGATAGAGAACGAGGGTCTCACGCTGGCCCCCTCAACCCATACCCCTCTTTTACTCTACGCACATGGTTTAGTTCTCGGAACTGGAAGGAAATGAAATGCAAACAAACGCGTGAGAGGCTGCCTCCCTCTCTCTCTCTCTCACTCTCTGTGTGAGTGTGTGTAAAGGGATAGCAAACGGGAACTTTCTCAAGTCGCTTCACTCTCAATGGAGCAGGGTCGTCGGCGGTCAGGGGTGGGGGGAGGGCAGCGGCAACTACTTTCGCATGTGCGGCAATAATTCATCCATTAAAAGGGATATCAATGCGTCAGTGCGAGCGTGTAGGTAGAGCGGCGAGGAAGGGGTGTGGCGTAGATGAAGGTTATGCATGGAAGGGGTAGAAGGGATAAGGGGGGTGGTGGGGGGGGGCTGGTAAATGCTGCGCAGGAAGACGAAGTGGGCAACGGGGTCAAATGGAAAAGGCCGAAAACGCTGCAAGAGAAGTAGAAGCGGAGGCAGCTTCCGTTTGAAAACCGCACGCACACACAGACAACAGACACACACACACACACACACAGGCACAAATGCACAACACACACGCACACACACACAGGCTCGGGCGCAACACACACACACACACACACACTTGGTAAGCAGCGGCGGAACTTGAAGCTTCTACGGTTTGCTCATCGTCTGCTTAGCGTGGCTATCAATGGGTTTGGCAGGGCAAGACGAGCTCACACACACGAACACATCACACACGCACACACTCGCAGCAGCAGCAGCTTTGTGTGATAAGCAAAAATACCGTAAGGTTGCATGTGGCACATTCGTTCGTTTCGTTTCATTTCGGCACGTGGCCAAAGACGCTGCCCAAGTCGGCTCAGGCCAGAGAGAGGGGTAGAGTGTGGGATTTGAGGGGGGCGAGTGTATGTAGAAGAACCCTCAGAAATGGACTCGGGCATCCATATGGATTTATGTAAATTCTTTGGCCCCAAAAATGACCTTTTTCCATGTGGCTTGAAGCATGTGTGTGATGTGAGCGAGCGAGCGAGCGTGTGAGTGTGTGAGTGCGAGTGTGTGTGCCTGTGTGTGTGTGTGTGTCTTTGACTTTTGTAATATTTTGTAGAAATAAATTCGCATTTGAAACGGATTCGTATTCGGATTCGGATTCGGTTTCGACAAAACGAAATCCTTAAGCAAAAACACCGACACGACACGTACACATAGATTACCCACACACACACACACACCCTTATAGTGTGTGTGTGTGTGACCACTTGAATTTAAAATACGACGTGGCAAAAAGGGCTGTGTCGCTGCCTTCAGCCTGCCCGAGTAGTCCCGGGACAAACCCGCGCAGGCAGCTGGAGGGAGAAACCAAATAGTTTTCAAAAGTTTTGCATTTGCCTGAGCGAAAGAGACAAAGCAAGCTAGATGCTGCTGCTGACTCTACTCTGTGTGTGTGTGTGTGTGTGTGTGTGTGTGTGTGTGTGGACATACCTATGTGTGTGCGTTAAGCTCAAGGGGCACAACAACTACAAATTCCGTTTAAATTTAATGTATTTTCTATGAGGAAAGCGTTCTCTATACATACACACACACACACACACACACACACACACACACACACACACACACACACACACACACACACACACACACACACACACACACACGCACACGCGCAAAGAAAATGTTAAGTATATGTGCTGAAATAATAATAATAATGAAATAGAATAAAAACAAGTAACTAGCACTACAATCGGTAAGTATACATATTACATTCATAATAATTAAAAGAAAAAAATAAATAATAAAAAAAATAATGAAATAATACTACATATGAATTAATACAAAAAAAAAAAAAATAATAATAAAATAATAATATTAACGATATAAAAATTAAAATAATGATATATAAATTCATTAAATTTAAATTTAAATAATAATACCATTTTCCCGCTTGCTCTCGTCTGCGGCTTGAACAAAAACCTTAGAAAATTTTCAAGTGCCTGCACTACCGGACTTTCCCAGTCAGTATGTGTGTGTGTGTGTGCCTGCCGCTCCTCCCACTTGTTGTTGTTGTTGTTGTTGCTGTGCGGCACACACAATGACATAATCCCTCATCTACATAAACATTAGAGCGAGAATTTAACTCAAAAGTTTTTAGTTTCGGTTTCGTTTTCGGTCCAGCTGCCTCCTGCTGCTACTCCTGCTTTCAACTGCCACGCCCCCAGCCCCTTTATGTGCACACCCACGCACACCGAAGTGTCCCTGGCACTTGGTTACAGTATAGAGACCATATATATCTTATATATTTCGCTCACACACGCTTGCATAAATTTCCATAGGCTGCGTAAGTGCGTTCCCCCTTTCGCTCTCTCTCTCTCTGTCTCGTCGTCTCCCTCTCATGCCCTCTCTCGCTCGCACTCGCTGCGTGTGTGACGTGCAGCAGATGCGAATTTTGGAAATTAATTTGATAACCTTATTTTTCTTTGCTACATTTTCAAAAGAAAGATTAAAATTTCTATCAGCTTACGAGAGTCTAAAATATTTTATAATCGAAGTGCAATCAATTCGTATTCAGAACCTAAAAACCTTGGTTAAATTTAAGCATAAACTCTTATGATTTGTTTATTGTTTTCTTGGGGCACTTGAAATTGTAAATAAATGCAGGCACTTTCTGCATTTGAAAATCGAATTCACACTTTTCTCTCAAGGACAATCACACTAAGCGGACAGGATACAAGCGTTGCGCGAGAGAGAGAGAGAGCGAGAGAGAGAGATAGAGAAAATGAGCAGGTCGAGGTAGGGGAAGAGGGTGTCAAATGGTTAGGGCGCACGCACTGAGAACGTATTTCCAATCATTTTACTCATTATCCTGGCAAAAGTTTCTACGCTTGTCCTGTGTGTGTGTCTTCTTTGCCCACATATTCATGTCCCGACGGGGGGAGGTGGACACAAGAGTGGGAGGCAAGTCAAGCTGGCCAAGTGTGTGAGTGTGTGTGTGAGGGGGCCCGGGGAGTGAGAGAGACAGGCAGGCTGGGCTGGGCAACTATAGGTGGCTCTGTAAGCGTGTTGGCGTTAATGGTTCTTGATGAAATGAAATAATGGGTGCGTTTATTCACGTAATGTATTTGTATTTGTTACAGCAACAGCAGCAACAACAACAACAGCAACAGCAGCAGCAGCAACTACCCCAACAACAATAGCAACAACTACAACAAAGTATTTACAACAATAACACAGCTCGTAAAGCTCGTGAATAACTCGTGAATGGAATGATTGAATGCCGCCCCGTAAGGAAAAAGCGAAAAGCGGCTAACTCCTCCACCCCCTGCGCTGCATGAAAGCAGCGCAGCGCAGCGCGGCGCAGTCAACGTCAACTGCGACGTCAACGTCTAACAAAACGCTTTTCGTTAGTTTTCATTATTTTCCGCATTTAAGCGTATTTATTCCGTTGTTAATCGAATTTATTAAATGCAAACACGCCAACATCCCAACCCCAGTACAGGGCATACACACACACACACACACGCACACCGAAACCCTCACACACAGATACACACACTTTCATACGTACTCGCACACGCACACTCACAGCCGAACTGGGCGCGTTTTGTTTGGCTAAGCTTGAGAAATGCTTTTCTCCTCGCATGATTATTGCCAGCTGCTAATTTTATGCCTTCCTCCCTGCCCGCGTCGCTCTCCTTCGAATGTCTCTATCCCAACGCAAACCCCAACCCAACGAGAGTCCAGGCAGTCCATATATCATCTAAAGTTCGAATTGTGCCTGGCAAATAGTTACGCTTTGCTCTCATTGTGCGCTTTCGAGTGGAGAGAACCGAAAGTTTTGGGTGTGGAGTGTACTCGAGGTGTCTAAGTTGGTTTGGGGCGGAATATGGAATTTTGAATAGGAAAAAGTATTTTTTGGGGGGTTTTTACAGTAACTCTTAAGTTCGTATTTAGATGTTAACTATGCGAACGAAGTATAATATAATTTTATAATTTATTAAGTATTCTGTAAGAGCTAATTTCACGCATTGATATATCTACGTTTTAAGCCCATACAGTAAAGATATGAGCATATTTAACAACATATAAACATGGTATATTTTGATTTAATGCTCTCTCTTTGTATCTACAGAATTATCAGATCTATTGCTAGAAAATGTGCCTTAAACATTTATGTATACCTTATCAAGATGCAGAATATTCTTAAGTCTTCAACTACTGCCTTTATCATAGTAAGCAAATACTTTAAAGACTTATAGCTAAGTTGCTCTGTAAGCTATATCAAAAAGACTTCAGATATGGCTAGCTCAATATACAATTTAGAGCTCCTATAAGTTTGTTTGAAATCGACACATTAATAAGGGGAAAAACCTAACGAATAAATGGGTTTAAGTGATATTTTGCTGAATTCCAGCTGATATTCCCTTACTCTCTCTTCAGAACTGCAAAGCTTAGTTAGCTTACATTGCCTAAATCGAATTTAGTTAGTTATTCTCTCGGTTATCTGTGGTAATTATCTGAAGACCTTATCCACGACATGTGCTGTCCCAACAAATCGCATCAGTGTGCCTCTTTTTTTTTTCAAGAGCAAATGAAATGAAGAAGCATCCGAAGCGTATCTGTGACAGTGCTGAATGCGATTTCAACAAATATGGCACAACATTTGTCAGTCTCTGTGTGTGTGTGTGTTGGAGAGTGTGTGTGTGGGTGTGTGCAAGAACAGCTGGCAAATAAAACTGATAGAAAACTTTGCGCATTAGCTGCAGCAGCGCCAGTCGGTCCAGCCAAGTCCAAGAGACTTACTATCCCTCCGTTTTCATCGCATTCTCCACCCACGCCTTGCCTTGCCGAACTTATGCATTTGGTCTGCACAAGAAATGGGCAACTGGCCTCATATGTCAATGATTTTTCAACTCCCACGACGTGCACAACGATGGCGCCAACTGCATTGGCCAAATGATGGGGAAAGCAAGAAAGAAAAGCGAGAAGAGACAGCAGAGACGGCAGGCAGAGAGACGGGCAAGGAGTAAGAATAGTGTGCTGGCTTTGACGCCTTGCACCTTGCAGCCAAGTTAGTCAGCCAGTCGGAAACTTGTTTTGTGAAATGAAATCACAGCAAATATGCTGAATTTGCTATAAGCATGGCAAGAAACACGTAAGGCACACGCCTACACGATAGAACTGTCGTTTCCGAAGGACTCTTTCGAGGAAAACTTCTTGGGAAATTTATTATAAAACGTATATTTAATAAATGCTTATATAGCAAAATAAATGTATATTCAAATGCTTTTCCAATGTTTTCACTTCAAAATTAAACTAAATTGGACATGAACCGCAGTAGGCGTGGCTTAAGTTGTGAAAAACGACCTATTTCTGGTTAACAGAGTAATGACGCTAACGAAATACTTAGAAGTGAAAAGTGGCTTAAAACATAAGAGAAAACATAAGATATTTGCCGATTCTTCTATCTACTCAATGTCAATTCGGTATATAAATTAAAAATTCGAATTATATAAAAATTAATATAGTTTTATTCAAAATACTGATACTCGGTAGAAGTTAAGTAAGAAATCTTTTAAAATACGGAATCATATAAAACTTGATTCAGGCTTTTTACATATTCCTTAAATATTTCAAGTTTGTTTCAAACAATTTTCTTAGGTTGTTTCATATAGATAACTATCTGTATCTAAAAAGAAATCGTGGCAGGATTCGAACTATATTTGAATTAGATATAAAGTTGCCTTTTCTTTCCGCACATTAATATCTCCAGCTACCTTTTGCCGCCGCCAGATGGCGTTGAGCTGGCACTTAGATCGTTGAGCTAAGGAAAAAAAAAAGAAACATGGCGAATTTTTCCTCTTGAATATCACCGTTTGCATAGTTTTTGCGCTCTTCTCCACCCACACACACTCACACACACATGAGTTGCACCTCCCTTTTGCTGTTATTATTTTGGCTGCCATTTATTTGCTGTCAATGTTTCGACTGTCCGCCAGCTACCAGTCCGACCAGCCCCCTTCCGCCCTCTTCGGCCCCTCCCTGCGCCGAGCATCCTATAAGTTTTTTCCTCCTGCGCTCTGCTATCATTTTCATTTTAAAATGTCGCTCAGCTGGCAACGCCTCCTACTTCCAGCAGGGTCAGCCTCGGTCTCAGCCTCAGCTTCGTCTTCGTCTTTGGACGCGTCTCCTACGCCTTGTTATTTTGCGTCCTTTTTTTGCGCTCCGGCCCAAAGCGACGCGACGTAACGACGCCCCTGCAGCCGGCTACGCGCCCCCGGCCCCTTCTTGGCTGCCGTGTCGTCCCGGTTCGAGACATTTCGGGGGCTTTGGCCACTTTATAAATGTTTCTGCAACGGATTTTTGCAAAGTAAACTTTTTCGCCTTTGTAGTTTTTCCTTTTCTCTCGCTCTCGCTCACTCACTCTCTGTCTCTGTCGCCCACTTGGCCCGCATCTGATTGCGAGTGTGTGACATTTGTGCAGGGGCGGAGTGCGGTATGTGTCGAGTGTGAAGGGGGTCGCAAATATATTAAAATGCAAACCCAACTCATATTACGAGAACTCAACTAAACTGGACAGTGGACGGGGGAGGCGCGCAAGGGGTAGGCGTGAGTGCCGGCAACGGCAGAGGTGTAGCCCAGCAGGCGGTAGGGGGGGGCAACTTCTCAAGTCCTTGCGCACACATGTGCGCAATTTCCAAGTCCGTTTTCGGCCATTTCGCAATGTCTCCACGAATAAATCGAATGCACAAAAAAGCAATAAAACGAAATAAAATCTAAATATGTATGTCCTTTTCTCATCGTCTTCTCTGTTTTTTTTGTTTTTTTCTTGTTGTCCTAACGAGGAAAAACAAAAAAACGGGAGAGAGAGAAAGAAAAGAAAAGGGAACTTATCATTTTTATCATTGCAGAAAACTTTATCCTTTTTAGCTTGGGCCGTTAATATTTTTCGATTCCGATTGCGAAACGTCTTCGAACTGCGAGTCCGTTACCGTTACCGTTACTTTTGCCGTTACGTTGTGCGGAATTTCAAATGACTTTTTCCTCCAGAAAGGGGGGGGGGGTGTAGGTGGTAGGTGGTCGGATGCTGGTCCGCCTTGAGGCGTGCCAGTCGAAGCTTATTGAATGTTTATGCTTTATTAAATTTGATTTCTCTGCCTCGCCTCGCAGCCAGCTGCGTCAAACGACAGCCTGAGCAAGCCTGACAGGCAGACGCGCTCGGTCCGCCTCGGTCCTGAACAGGTTCTGTGACCCATCGACCCAACGAGCGACCGTCTCGCTGTCCAGTCACTAGCTCGGTCAACATTTGTTGCAATGATCTATGTGCGCTGAATATTAAACGGTCTCGTCGGCTTAGCGACGGCCTAGCAACGATTCGTGCAGAGCGGCAACAGCGCAGCGCAGTGCGGCAACAGCGCCTTAGCCAATGGGCTTAGCGGGCACATGTTCCCCCTCTTTGCCTGCGCCCCCGCCCACACTGCTGGAGTTGTCTGCGTGTTGGCTAAACGAAAGACGTTATTTCTAGTGTATAAAAAGATAGTTGGCATCCTTGGGTGCTCTATGAATATATATGCATTTATACGATATATCAAACGATATACAGACGATGTAAATAGTATTCTAAGTCAGTTCTTCCAAGATTTTCAGGATTTACTTGTAGTACGCCATATTTTCATTATTTTGAGCGTAGATTGATTCAAGGCATACTTTTCTTTAATTAGTTTGAATAATATTTAGTATATTATGATTTCTTAAAGCTTTTTTCTCTGCTTTAATGATTTACGATAAATTAAGAAAAAACTTAAGACAAAATCCAAATAAAATAAGCCTTATTAAACCAAAACAAAAAACAACTTTTCGCGTCGTTTAAATGACAACTCAAAGAAACTATCGTCACGCGTATTGTACTTAGTTCGTGTCACGACTCGCGCACATCCCTAGTCCCATTATCATTTTAATGCGTCGATAAATGTGACATTTGTGATGCTATACAAAGTGCGTGTAATGTGCTCAGCAACACAAACAAGAAAGCTAGAGAAAACCCGATAGCAGGAGTGTGGCAAGAAGAGGAATACGAAGGAAAGGCAAGAGAAGAAAGCGCCTTGACTTCAATGCGGAACGAAACGGAACGAAACGATTCATATTTGTAAGGGGTTGTCCGGCCCGAGACACACAAACACTTGGGCACATCATATCGAATGGTAATCATAATCATAATAATAGTAATCGAAATAGTAATAATAATAATTTTTTGTGCGTTTATCGAGGCATTCGCACATACGTAAATGAACATTACGGTTCCCGAATCCGATTCCGCATACCGTTATCCCATTCCCCGCTCCCCGTTTCCCGTTCCCCGCATGCATCCGGAATATGTTTATAATCGCACTTCAGCCTGTTGTCCGGCCGGAACAGAGAAGAAAAAAAAAGCCCAAACTTTGTTCGTTGTCGTACCCTTAATGCGACACGTGGCCCACGCATATTTCTCGACACTCTCGGAACGATTTGGGCTACGTGAAATAAGTATAGGGATTCCCGTAATGGTTAGTGTCAGTCCTGGTGGGTTATGGGCCTAATGATTGCCTCGATTTTGGCGTGAAACGAGCGAGCATATGTGCATGTGCTTCTTAATTAGACCCTCAAATTGATTGTTTTACGTTTATCGATAGGCAATCGATAAGCGATTTACGATTTGTGAGTTTCGTTGCGTTTAAAATTAAATTGAATAAAATAACTATAGAACTACTTATATTTAATGTATATAGAGTATTTATATGGTATTTGTATTTATATTTTGGTTTTGTATGTGATGAAAATGCAAATTAAAGTTTACAATAAA
The DNA here is from genome assembly GCA_018151445.1 of Zaprionus inermis. Classification (NCBI taxonomy): domain Eukaryota; kingdom Metazoa; phylum Arthropoda; class Insecta; order Diptera; family Drosophilidae; genus Zaprionus; species Zaprionus inermis. Next base: position 4,901,691 of record JAECXD010001696.1, read on the forward strand.
CCGATAACAATCGATATACAGCGCACTTAACTATACTTATAAATAAGTTTTTTTGGTTTTGCTTTCTCGCTTTCTTACTTAGCGTAATTTTTGATATTCCTTGTTTTTGGTTGGCCAATTGTTTTGTCGAATTCATATGCCCTGCCGTTTATCGGTTTATCGATATGCTATCGATAGTTAGTAACTTGCCAAGCAACGAGCTTTCTAGCAAATGCAAATTATACGCAAATCGTACGCGACAATCGATAAATCATACACAAGAGGCAAATAGTACTCGATAATAATGTTTAGATCGATAACAATGTGTAAATGAAGCTCGAAGAGTTGGAAAATTTATTGTATAATAAAAACAAAGTTTGTTCAACTCACCGAAATCATTGCCACCCATGCCCGAGGGTCCGGGCAGCAGACCGGGAATACCCTGCAGACCGAGGAATGCATTGGGGAAGGAGTGCGATCGCTGATTGTCCAGACTATCGAGTGTGCCATCATGCTGGCCATCACCACGATCCGATGGCTCCGTATCGCTGCTGTTCGAGTCCTCGCCGGCGCTCTGACCGAGCTCGTGTTTCTGTTGAGGCGAACGATAAATGCGAATGAAAAAGTATTCGATTGGAATTATTCTCATCGATTCTCATCGTTAAAAATATAAATATTTCTCAAACTAATTCAGAAAATGCTAATTCCGAGCAAGATTCTATTATTTCATTAATGATATCTCAAGAATCGATTAGATATTCCTAATTGATAGCATATCCTTCAACTCACCGGATTAACCTGTTGCCCATTGCTGTTCTCTAGTGCCTGGCCGAGTAGGGATTCGCGTAGTTCCAGACTGCGATCTCGATCCTTGGACGTGTCACGACTGCGATTGCGCGTGAGTGGATGCTGTCCGGCAACGGGAAAGTCACGATCGATGAGCAGGCGCTCGGGGCTGATGCCATGCTGGGCACGGAATAGATCGGCGCTCTTGATGCGCTTCTGTGGCGGCGGTGTCAGGTGACTCTTGCGGCTGCCCTCGAGTTCGCTCAGATCCCAATGATTGCTGCTGGCCTGGCGTGGGATAAGAAAGAGAAGAACGAGGAAGGGTCGCTATTAGTCGCATGTTGCGCAGGGAGCGGCAGGGGCAAGCAAGGCAGATGGAACTGCACACTTTACTTTGCTCGGATTTGGATTTGGAGTGGAGTTTCTTACGGGCGACGCTGCTGAGGATGCCTTCAGCTCCTGTATGGCCGGTGTGATGCTGCTGCTGCTCGTACCGCTTCCGCTGCTGCTACTCTGCTGCTGCTGCTGCTGCTGCTGCTGTTGTGCCTGACTTAGTGGGGGCAAAGCGGCAGCAGCGGCTGCTGCAACGGCTGCGGTCAATGAGGCAGCAGCGGCGGCGGCGGCGGCGGCGGCTGCACTGGACGCCGGCAGCACGGGTGCCTGCGGCGTGCTGAACGTGGAGTTCTGGCTGTGGTTGTTGTTGTTGCTGCTGCTGCTGCTGCTGCGATTGTTGCTGCCGCTGCTGCTGCTGTTGTTGTGGCTGCTGTTGTTGTTGTTGCTGCTGCTGCTGCTGCTGCTCAGCGCGGTTGGCAAATAGTTGCTCATTTTGTTGTGATTGCTGCTGTCTGCATTGTTGTTGTTGTTGTTATTGCTGTTGCTATTGTTGTTGTTGTTGTTGTTGTTGTGACTGAGTGCCGCCGATAGCGCCTTGGCATAGGGATAACCTCCATTGACATCCGCCAGGCCGCGTATCTGCAGCAGATGCGCCGTCTTCAGGAAGTCAGGCAGTTGCTCGTGGCTCACGTTCACCTCGCCGTTGTACATAAAGCTGGATAGGGTGGAAGGAGGAGGAGGAGGAAGAGAGAGAGGGGGGCAGAAGGGTACATGATAAGTGAATATAGTTATAGCAACTTTTGGCTTATAAATAATTTAATTAATTCCCGTAAAAGCCTTACTAAAACCTTTAGTAATAAACAATTCGAATTTAAATCGCAAAACACAATCGAATATATCGATATTTTCGATACATCAATATTTGCTTTTGACTAATGATTATTTTCAAATATTTTCAACACGATGCAAAGGAATTTGCGATTGAAACACTTCAATTTAATAACCATAATTGAAATAGAATAAAACAAGAAATGAAATAATTAGTTCAGCCTATTAATCTTACATAATCGATAGTATCGATAGTTTCAACATTGGAAAATCGATAACTGACAAGTATTTTAACTGTACTGCATCTTGCTGTTTGTATACCCTCTAACATCAAAACAATTCTAAAACTAGTCAGTTCTCTTTCATTCCTAAGATTCTGTTTTTTTTTTTTCATATTCTATCTATTATAATCTTTCTGAATCTTAACATATTCTTTTTTTTTCATTCTCATTTTTGAGTTTCTGTATACTCAATACTTCCTATACTCATTATCCGATATATACATTACTTGTGAATCTTTTAAACAAATCACTTAAAAAATTCCACGATCAACTCAGTTCTTTCTCTTGGCTTGCTCTCTCCACTTCCCAATAGATCCACAATCGATCCCCACTCTAGTAAAGATCTAAGCGCACTCACCTCAGCAGATTCTCGACATCGTCGCTGCGCACATCGCGCAATATGACAATCGGATGCTCGCAGGGATTGGCCTTGAGCAGTTTGCGGAAATAGGGGCTGCAGGCGCTCAGGACGACCTTGTGGGCGGTAAAGGAACGTTCGTCGCAGGCGAGCGTGACATCGACAAAGTCCTCCTCGTCTCTGAGATGCCGGAACGAGTTGAGTATCGACGATTGGAAATCGTTCCATTTGAGTGCGTAATGTTGCTGCTGCTGCTGGGAGTGACCAAGCGGTGGCAGTGGCGGCGTTGCTGGCGATAGGGCCGACCCACCGGCGCCGACAGCGGCTGTTGCGGATGCCAGACCCGAATGCGTTATGTGACCGGCGGAGTGGCTCGAGGTGGCGGTGGCCAATGGCGGTGGTTCCATTTTGACCACGCCCGCGTTGTTATTCTCCGCCGTTTGCAGCTGGGTGGACTCGGTCATTTATGGTGCTCTCTTCGAGGGAGGGGAGGGCACTTACTCTCTCTCTCTCTCTCTATCACTCGCTCGGTCTCTCTGCTGTCTGTTTCTTCTTGCTTGTCTTGCTTGGCTTCTTCTTTGTGCTCGGCCCTAATGGATCGAGTCCTTTCTTTCTTTCTTTTGTTGCTAATGCGCTGTGGCCTTTTGTATTGCTGCGTCCTTGTTGCGTGTGTGTGTGTGTGAGTGTATGTGTATGCGTGTGTGTGTGTGTGTAGCTGGGTGTGTGGGTCTAGCAAATATTTACAGTTATCCTGCGTCGTCTACCCCCTGTGCTAATTGGGCGAAAGTTGTGGCAATCGCTGGCGGCCTTTGTCCATTTTCACCGGACTCGTGGTGCCACAACCATGGACGGAGACGGCAAGGGGGGTTGGGTTTGGGGTTTTGCCAGTAAGGGGGCACGCTATCTGTAAAAGAAGACCAAAAAAGAGAGGCGAAGATATGAGTAAACTAGAAATGAATTGTGGGTTTAGTTGAGCTACAATTGCCACCGTTACGACGGTCGCTTCAGCTCTATGGGGTCGGCAGGTGGTTCGAAAACTCCATCATAATGAACTATTACCAATTATTCATACTTAGGCAGCGACTCGACGCTGGCGGTACCCCTCCAAAATACCCAGCCCACCCCCCACGGTGTCTAATGGATCCATTAATTACGCGTGCGCACCGAGCGGGCCACTTGTCGGGGGCATTAGACGCAAATCAATTTAATTTAACCGTTTACAAGCAGCGAACACACCATGGGCCACGTAGAGGGTCTTGCCTGGGCCCCGGTCGATCATTCGATCATTGAGTTTTTTTTTATTTTTTTTCGTTTATTTTTCTCTTTCTCTACCCGATTTACAAGCCCACGAAACAATTGTCGAAGATCATTAAAAACACAGACAGGTTGCGTGCAGTGGCGTAGGCGAAGAGGGAGCGAATGTGAATGTCAAAATAGGTTCATGTGTTGGAATAAATATATCGCAAGCTAACATATGTGTGGCTCGCGTGGTACTTGTATTTTAATCAAATTTATAGCAAGTTTTTATTATTTTTATAACTCATAAAATAATACTAATAATAATATGCAAAAAATATATACAGCAACCTATTGAATATATTTGATGATTTTTTATGGTTTCCGTATATTTTATATTTTTGAATACTAAATTTATTTATTTTCGCTTTCAGTTCCTGAATTTTAAGTTGAATAATTTGACATATTGTAAAACAACCTATTGCTGTTTAACAGAGTGTGAGCAAACAGAGAGTGTAGGGTTATACACTCCTACTGCACAAATATATATAAAATATTTCTAAGTATCCCTTACATATATCTGCCTACGCCACTGCCTCGCAGTACACGCACTTGTGCCCCTTCGACCGTCTCCCAACTTCGTTTTGCCCACTCCCATCACTGTCTGATCTCTTCTCTCTTTGCGTCGGACTTGTCTGATCGATGTTCTGCCTTCAAAATATTTATAAGTCCATTCATCTGATCCACACTTGACCAGTGCGTCCAGGCATCCAACATATATCCCTTCCTTTCGTTTTTGGATCCATGCGTAACGCCCCCCGTAATCAAAGTAATCACGGAAGCCGATTGCAGCCCTGCGTGTCCAACTTGCAATTGGCGCCTGCATTTCTCTTTATTGCTCTTGCTGGTGGCAAGATTCATTATTCATCTTCAGACTGGAATTTCGGCTACGGATTCAGTTATTGTTGTGGCTAGTTTCCCGTCTTCGGCTGCTTCTTTCTACTTCTATTTGGGTCTCTGTTTACATCTTCGTTGTGCCGTGCGGCTGCCTCGAGGTATTTTGATTAATGATTGACCGCTTTAAATTCGATTATGACCATCGCTAGCGACTTGTCCCGTCTCGGGGATCGTCTCGGGAGTACTCGACCATTTGGGCTGGCTCCATTTCCATGCTTTCTCAATTGTAAAAGAGATTTGTTTGTAATTTGGGATTTGTTTTCCTTGCAGATTTCAATTGAAATCAGTTTTTCTTAGCCTCAAATTGCCATATTATTTAAATAGAGACATCAACTTTATTTAGAATGCAAATGTGGAACATAAAAGTCAATTTTAACTGGAAATTTCAGTTGCATTTCAAATTAAGATATGCTTGTTTTTAGCTGTTTTTCAGCTGCGTCAAAGGGGACAATCCTGTCTGTAACTACACACCAGGTAACTATGAAACGTCTCTCTCTCTCTATCTCTCTCTTGTCAGCCTTCTTCAGCCCTCTCCCTCTCCCTCTGTTTACTATTTGTGTGCGCTAATTTATGAAGTAACCCAAAACAATTTCATCATAACACACTCGCCGACAATTATTTCGTTTATTGAACAAACATTCACGTCGTATCGCATAAATTCGGAAAGAAGCAGCAGTAGGGAAAAGAAAAACAAAGCCAGGTTGGTTGCCAGAGAAAAATATGTAAATGAAAAAGGAAAAACGCAAAAGGAAAGCGTATTATGTACAGAGATAGTAGACTAGTGTGTCTGAGTGTGTGTGTGTGTGTGTGGCAGAGGGTCTGTATGAGGTGCAACGCAATTGCATTTCTCACGTTAGCGTAGAGTTTGAAATTGCAACTAAAAATGGCAAATCGCCTGTCGAAAAAAAAAACACAATCGAAAACAATCAAAAAATATTGCGTTGCTGTAGCATGTCAGAAAAATACAAAAAAGGCAAAACACACACGCAGAGACACGCTGTACGAGGGAGGGAGTCGCATATCATAATAACAAATAAATGTAAATGATAATAGTAAATAAAAAACGAATTACTAAACAACACACAAAGCGTTCTTCATATCCAATCACACACACACACGCACACTGGCACACATATACATATTAAGGGGTTGGGGGTAAGGGGTATCTATCTGGCAGGAAGTAACAACAGTTGTTGTTAAGACACCCGCGCACACACACAATTTACCCAGTTAAACAACAACTATTTGGGGGCAATTGATACGGCGCCTTGGTAAACGAACTAAAACGGCCCAAGGAGAATAATGTGTGGGCCATATAGAGGGGTAAAGATTGGGAAGGAGGTGAAAGAGTGAGACAGAGAGAGAAAGACAAGCAAACTCAACTGAATACTAAATATTTGAGTTCAGAACGGAGGGCGACTATATGATTATGATTATGATTACGATTATTGCGAGTATTCTGACAATTTGCATTTGAACATTATGTCCTATAAGTATCTCATTGTTCCATTAGTTTTACGCACTTGAGGAGAGTTTATGGGCTCACATGCTATAGGTATGGTATTATAATCTATGAGAATGTGAACTTTATAGCTGAAAAAGCGATTTGGTATCAGTTATGTTAGATAAAAGACAAACTAAACAGATTTCTGGTCTCAATCTTAATCGGAGCTTAGCTCCTTTTATAGGAGGGTAGATCATTATGTTCGAGTTTCATATATACCTATTATCTCTAAATTTTTTAGGCCCAATATCTCAAAGAAACTATGTAAAGTTTTAAAAATTGTATATATAGCTTATTTCAAGCGTAAACTTTAAAACTTTCTCTCTGAAATTGTTTCTGTACATGACTAGTGAAACTGTACGTAATCCTAACCAATTTTGCAGCTCTAGCTTGTAAATTTACCAGTTTATTTCAGTATTGCTTTCCTAACAATAAAAAAAAAATCTTTTATTTATTGCTCTAATAAAATTCCAGCTACATTTTCAGTTTGTTCGTGCTAAATAAAATTGATTAGAAAATGTCAAAATAAATCATTTACAATATGTAAATTTTATTAAAAGTCTGCAAAGCCACGCACACACGCATATTGAAAAAGGGGTGGGGCCAGAGGGCGGTGACCAACTGCAGGCAAATTAGTTAAAAACCAATTAAAATTGCTCATACGCCGCGTAGGCCGCAGATAGAGTGAGTAAGAGAGACAGAACTGAATGTAAACAGAAAGTTTAATCGCACATGCATACATCTGTGTATATAGCAGGCTGTACATAGCCAAATATATATGTATACGAAGAGATAAGGCTAGATAGAGACGCAGGTTGCCAAAATCTAAATTAGAGTGTCAATAAAATACAATTTTAATGAAATAATTAATTAGATTTTGCACATCAACAATCCGACGCGCTTTTGCTGACCGCATCGCATGGAGTACATAGTGAAGATATACATATATATATATGATAGATAGATGGGGATATGCTTTGGCCCGCTCTCTGGGATCCTCCACTTTTCATTTTGGATTTTCGTAGTTATTTTTTTTTTTTAACTTCCCTCCTGCCTGCCCCACTCGAATTGTTTTTTTGGCGCAATTCGCGATTTATTCGATTTTCAATTATTTAAATGGTTTTCATTCCGCTCCCACACACACACTCACACAGACACACATTTCTAATTTGCATTTCCCCTGGCCAGGTTGACCCCTCGGCCCCGGCCCTGGACATGCATCAAAGTGCCACTCAGCAGCGGCACAAAAACTAAAATGACTGAACAGATAGATAACAGCAACAACAACATGAGAACGTCGACAGAGACGACTTTCCTAATTGCCTCGGAGAATTTAAATTGAGACATGAAATTGAATAATTCAAAATAATTAGCCAGGCAAGAAGACGAAGAAGCAGAAGACGAGGCAGGGAGGCGTGGTGAGACGCAGCGACGGGTCGCGTAATTGCATTAATGATTTTGATAAATGACACAACGCCCACTTGCCCAGTCCAATCACCTTACTTACCCCCAAGTACACCCAACCAATGCTTCCACCTTGCGTTTCCTGCTTGACTTTGTCTCAAGTGTCTGCAGCGTGATATCGATAGATTACACCTAATTTAAGCTGAGGGTGCGAGAGAGCGAGCAAAAAAAAACTATAGCGCAATTTCATAATATAATTCCAATACAAAACATTTACTGGATTTACAGATTTATAGATTTATAAATTCCCAAAACGATCCCTACATATATCTACATGTATCTTATTCCGCTCTCAATAAGCTCCACTGAGAGCCGATCTATACGTCGATCACACGCTCCACTCGATTATTAACTTCATGTGCGCAATTCAGAAAGAGACGAAGAATAAAATTCCTAAACTGTTCGAAATATCAAATCGAAGATCGCTTCACACCAACTTTTGTGGTGAAAACTTGTCGATCGAGTTTTGAGAAAAACAAAAACAATATGTTAGTTGGATCATGTTCAAATTAAGGTGTTGTATGTATGTATATATCGAAATAGTATGCCAAGCAGTCTAGTCGTATACGATCCATTTCAATGGCCGTCATAGCCCAAATGACCGCAAATCAAGTCGAATCCAACTGCTAATTAAACTAATTGAGTAATTTCAAATTTCAAAAGTACGAAATACGAAATTATATAAGCAAATAGGCGAGCGATACGAGAGAGAGATACGAGCCAGCGCGACGAGAATAGGCCAGACTCTCGTAGACCAAGCCAGATTCCGAGGCGGAGTCGCAGCGAGAGACAAACGTAGGCTGTCCACACATTTGACAGGGCCCAAGCGATAAAGCCTACAGAAAAAAAAAGAAGATAAAGAAATAACTGAAACTGAAAAAACCAAAAAAAAAAAAAAAGCGCAGAGTAAAAAGAAAAACGGAATTCTGAAGCGCAATCGAAACCTGAATTCAAATTGCCCCAGTTGGGCGTCTGCAGGTGGCGTAGAAGGGCGAAGGGAGATTTGAGAGCTCCTACTCCGGGTCGCATCACTCATGTGTTAGCAGCTTGTCATTTGTGTGCTCTCTGTATGTGTGAGGGTGTGTGGGGATTTGTATCTGCAGCTGGGAATCGTTACACGCTGTCCAAGCGACTATAACGAGCGGCTCTGGTTTTATAGTGCATGGTTTAATTTTTTTTCAATACCCTGCCTGCTTTGTAAAGCGAAAGGGAGGCTTTGTTGTGGGGGGTAAGGAGGAATAGTTGAGGTAAGCACCTTTTAAGGGCTTTTAGCAATGGCTGCAAAGATTTTAGAGCAAACAGAACTTCAGTTGGGTATTTAGTATGCAAATATGCCTTCTATTCCAAGTATTCTTCTTTATTCTTCCTTATATTAAATTTCATTTTTAAAGTAAACTTAGGAATTCACAAGATATACAGAAACTTTGCATGGTATTCTATTCTGTTCAGGTTGTCAAGTGTATTTTGTATGTTATTCGAACTATATTGAGAGTTTTTAAAAGATTTAAATTCAACTTACGATATACTTAGGATATTATTTGAACTGCTTTACAGGGTATAACCCGATTGTGATGCATTTCAAGATTTTTTCTTTGGTTTTATGAGCACCCCCACACACGCACATAGCCTGCACACTCCGGTCCACTTAGATAGAGAGCGATACAGTGGCGCAGCGAAGTGCTCTGGTAACCTGTGCTAATTAATTTCCAACTTAAACCAAATGACGCTCTTAATGGGGCGGGCTCTGCTGATAGGCATCTAATGGGCCGTAATTAGCCGAAGCATTCGCATGGCCAAGAAATGTGGGCAAAAATATAAACAGAGATCTATGCAAATTCGGCATTGGCAGCAATCGCAGTCGCAAAACAAAGAGTTTCAAAAACTTTCTTTGGTCAAAACAACATTGGAGATACACATACAAAGATGGATAACAGAAAAAAAACATTCGCAAGATAAAGATACAGATTCAGATACAGACGAGCAAAAAGATGCGGAGACATTTGTTGTCGCTGCAAGCGATGTCATTGAACTCTAAAAAAGATAAAAAAAAAATATTGGTAATATTGAGAAATGGGAAAAATGTAGAAAATACGCGCAAGAAACCAGTCATAGATAAATATACATAAACGGAGAGAATGAGACAGAGACAGAGACAGAGAATAATAATAAATATGAGTGGACTAATACTAGCAACAACAATAACAACAATGGGCAAAAGAAACAACTGAATGGCATTAGAAATTTACATAAACCGACCATAAATTAAATTAGCCAAAGAGCGGCTAGAAAAAGTATCTGATAGATACATTCGTAGCAGCATCGTTATTCGAATACAATTAACGCCAGTCAGAGAGAAAGTGCACATGTGTGTGCCACATACATGTGTGTGTGCATCAACTATTACTACAAAAACAGCAACAACAACAACAACAACGTCGGGTGTATCTAAGTTAATTTGTTGCTTCACTCAGATTTTTCCCTTTTTGACGGCGGAAAAAGCTATAAAAAAAGTCCAAAATCTTCCAGTAAAATGAACTCACGATCACAGCTATAGCTTGCAGCTATTTTAGATGTACATTAAAGACACGATCGATAAAGATATTTGAGTATATGCAGGTTGTAACTAAAGATCAATTAAATATTTAAATTTTTTGTTAATTTACGTTTTATTTTATGGTAAAAGAAGCTACAAATTGTTGGTATTTTGGAATACCTTGAAAAAAGGTTTGAAATGCTTAGAATTTTCTAAAGTTTTATAATATATATAAATATACTTTTTTTAATAATATAAAACCTTATAAAAATCAGAATTTTTAAATCCATCAATACTTAATTTATTTTTCAAAGATTTTTAATCATTTATTTCAATTTTTTTTTTTATTTTTTTTTCCCTATTTAGAAATTTCTTAAATTTCGAGAATATTATTAGTATCTCAAAATAAAACAATTTTAAAAGTTTTTTTTATATTTTTTATGGTTTTTTGATATGACCGAAACATAGAATTTTAAAGCTTTATAACAAATAGATTATAGAAAAATATTTCTTTGGGCTCAAGAACCTTTGCGAATACCTATATATTTTTTTATGCTTTTACCATTTTATTTCTTTTCAAGTTTTTATGTAAATATTTTAATCGCGCGTTTATTCTATCTCGATTTTTGTATAGCTTTCCAGATTTAGTTCTGGCATAGACAAACTGTGCAAACTGCTAACTTATGCAGATTGATTTCGGATTGACTTCGAATTGTTTCACCGTAGTTTCTTCTGCTCTTCCAAAATGTAATAAAAAATGGTAGAGCTGTAAGTGTTATTGCCTTCGAGGCCCTGCCATCTCGCTCCGACATACGCGATAAATATACGTATCTCCATCTCTGTCTGCATATAGCTTATGGCATTTAATACAATGTTCGCTTTGGTCAGTCAGCTTGGTTGTTTTTTTTTAACCATTTTTTTATGTGTTTCTCATTTTGTAGTTTTCGTTTTGCCTTCTCTTCCCTCTTTGCCTTGATCTGCCCTTTATTGTCGCTGTCGCTGTCGCAGTCGACGCCGCTGTCGATCTCTCGCTTCAGCTACAGTTTTAGCTTTATTTAGCCTTTTTTGGCTTGTAACGAGCAATAACGTTGGCCAAGTTGTATTGGCCGCTCGCGTTTTTGTCATTAAATTTGCGTTTATTTCATTGGTTAACTCGTTTTTCTTTTCATTTCTATTTCTATTTGCTTGCGTGTGCGCCCCCTCTCTCTGTGTCTGTGTGTATCTATGTGTGTCTATGGTTTGGTGTGCTCTTTGTGGTTGTATTGTTTCGTTTTCTCAATGTTTAGTTTAACGATCGTGTTTACATACTTTGGGACCATCTACTTCGCCCACGGTATTTCGTTTAATTATTTTGATTTAATCAACGTGGTTGTTGTTTAAATTTATTTTTTTCTTATTGTCTCTTTTTGTCTACTTCTCTTCTTCTACAACTTTGGCTCAACCCAATTGCAGGTGATCTTGAAGCTATCAATCAGTTTGTAATCTGTTCTACTTTTGCATCGCAAAGAGTCGAGCCATATTTATCTCGTTGTTTAATTCGAATTTCGTTCGCAGTTCGTTCGCGATATCTTTCTTATCGCGACACTAATAGGTTCATTTCAACAGGTACCCAGTATGTCTGGTATTTTTTCTCAGGCTTTTTAGTGAACACTGATCTCAGCGTACTCAAACGAGATTATACATAGATATTTTCTCAGCTCAGCTTAAGGTGCTGTACCAGTTCCGGGTGCGTTGTTTAGAGACGCAAGCTCAGTTGATAAAATTATTTATATACATAATTTTTTCAAGATTTTCTTTTCATAATTAATTACGATTGACGTATTATGTGAAGTATCATTTAATTTTACATGACATGATCTTTAGCGACTTTTATTAAATTTATCATATTCACAAGTTTATTTAAAATAATTTTAATTTAAATTGTTTTTACATTTTTCAGATTAAATATCCTATATGAAACTTGTTAAATTCTGTAGTTACGTTATTATATAATACCATGCAATATAAACGTATTACACCCCATTTGCCTATCATATTTCATATTATAAGTTTCATATTTCTTGTGCATTTGAATATGTTAGCTTTCTCTCTCTCTCTTATTATTCCTTGCCCTCTCACTTTTTAAGTTTACACTCTTCCTACACAACACCCTTGCTTGCGAATTTAATATTCCTCAATTGGGGAGGACCTTCCACGTGGTTGATAATACCGAAATCGATAACCGAAAGTGCTTGACGCTGATATGTATCGACACCTTGCACGCTTTTGGCGTTGGCAGTAGGTTAATTATAAAATAAAATTAACATTAACCTGACTGACAACTGGTCAGCCAAGGTTCCACAGCACTCTCCAGCACCCCCTTCATCCTCTTCTACCATACTTTGCACGCCCCTGAACGTCGACACATGCGCTGATTTGTGAAGCGGAAGGTGTTCGTCGCATCCAAATATATATCGATTCCCCCCCTTAGCAGCCGCAACCCCGTTTTGCCACGCCTCTGGTACACATACTCGGTGTTTCGGGGGTACGATAAATTTCACATGACATTATTAGGTGACTCTTTTATTTGTTGTTGCTGCTGCTGCCGCGGCTGCTGTTGTGATTATGTCATAATTTTAGGAAAATGAAGCGCTCAACCAAAATAAATTAAAAATTGCTTTCATGCATGAATTGCTCGCGGATAGAACGAGTCGTGTGGGGGATTTGGGGACGGCAGAGGCAGAGGACGGGGTGAGGGGTGGGGGGTCCAGCACAAGTACGCTGCGATACTTTGTGTGCAGGGCAGGGTCGGGTAGGGTAGGTACATGCGTGTAGGGGCACTTCATTAACCGCAGTATCCAAATATAACGTGAGTACCTCAGATACCGCATCGATCTATCGACTCACTGACGTCTACATTCACACACACACACACACAAACCCCAAGCGACCCCAAGTGTTTATGGTCGATTGAAACTTTATAATGGATAATTCGCTCTTGCTCTCATTGCCCCACTTCAAATTGGTATTCAAAAATGCCATATTCAAATTCGATTCTAAATTCAAATTCGTTTCGAGATCGAGAAATGAATGAAGTGCGCAATATTCAATTAAAGTCGTAATTATTATTAGTAATTTCCTACGAATTGTAGACTGAACCGAAGAGGCAGAAGAGAAAGACTGCAGACTCTGTGTAGATTGATCTATCGTCCGATCTCGATCATTGATTGATCAGTTCAGATGCAGCTGTACTTATTGCGATCGCAGTTGTTCTATGCACACCGGATAAGTTCATCAATTTTCAATTTATGTGTATTAAGGCTAGTCACCTTCCCCTTCTCTATCTCCTCCCCCGCCCACTCCACCGCACGATCACTTGTCCGAGCTTGGGGAGCAACCCCTAATGAGCCATTATGCAAAATAATATTTTCGCTAATGAAGTGGAAATTTTCCACGCACGGACGTCTTTATTAAAAGTAATTAAGTCTCTCTGTAATTTTCATTTGTCCAGCATAACTGTAGGCTGGGTACCCGCTAGCGAATCGGGTGCAAATCCGGGAATGTAGGCCGTGTATGGAATGCATGAGCACATGATGAATATGTGATTGAAAACGGTTTGATCGGTAAAGTCAGCTAAGGTAAAATTTAGCTGTATAAGTTGGTTAAAATAGGAATACTATTTCAAGATATTCTTGAGAAAAATATCTCTGAGACCATAATAATAAACTAAGTAAGGGATGAGCTGGATCAACAGCTTAATATGATACTACAAGTTGCAGAAATGTATTTATATTATATTTGTATATTATGCAATATTATCAAACATTAAATTAAGTATACCGAATATACAGTTCATAATGTAATACCGAACTTATCAGAATATTTTTCAAAGGTTTCTCTAAGAGATTTTGAAGTGCAATACCCCATACCGTGATATTCTATTTGAGTTTCACTCTCCCCACTTCGAAAATCTAACGATTTCCCTGCGTTTAGAGGTATTTCAATCACGCTCTCTCTCCGCAAAGTAAGTAATAATTGTATCTAAATCTGTGCACAGTACATTTGTATCTTAATAAATTTCATAGTTATGACATTTACACGCGCATCTAAAAATATGACGAGGCGTCTACGTGCCTGCTTGTGTGTGTCTGTGTGTGTGACGAGTGAACTTTAAAAGCATTTGTACCCCGAAAATTCATTGGTTCTTCATTCTGTCGTAGTTGGGTATCTGTTTCTGTTTCTGATTTCGGAATAGAAACAGAAACAAAGGCAAAGGCAACGGCAACGGCAACAGAAATTGAACTCAAGTGCAGAAGCAATTGAAGAAACTGCTCAGAAAATCGGCGCGCCAGTCTTTAAGCAGGGGGGAGGGGTCTAAATACGGGGGGCGTATGTAGGGAATAGAGAGGCACCGCTTTGATGCGTAAAGAACTTTGCCAGTTGCCATTTAAAAAAAAAATCGTTTGAATACCCTGTAGCTTTGGCAAATATAAAGTCTTCAAATCGCAATCTTTAAGATCGAAACGGCAAGTATCTTTTATATTTTTAAAGATATATACTTTATAGTTGTCATACTAACAGATATATATTTAAGCTCATTTAACTCAAAATTTCATGTATGTGTGATAAAGAAGAAAAGAGATTTAGGCATATTTTAAAATTCTTTAATTTTTAATTTTTGATTTATCAAGCATATTTACAGGGTATACAACCAATCTTCCCATTTACTCTTGTATTTCTTTAGTTCTGATTTCGAATTTTGATTTTGATGATTTGTTTACGTTTTTTTTTCATTTTCTTTTTGCAAGCATTTATTAATCGAGTCGCTGGGACAGTCGAGTCGAGTACTCGCGACATTTGGTTAATTGATTTCAATATCTTTCGCTGCGATGGGTACACGACGAGCACCCTACTTGCGTTACTCGGCGCAGTTTGAGTCACAATTACGCCAAATTAAAACTCATATATAGTATTGCGTCGCTCTTTGATTCTATTAAGATGGTTAACCGACCAAGGGACCGACCGACAAGTAAACTTCTTTATTCGCATTTAACCATATTAAACAAGCATTTCCATTTCAATTTCAATTTCAATTAGCGATTTTATTTAACTAACTCAAGCTGTACTTACATCGAGTGCTACGCGGGCTGCTGATCCCAGACTGTGATCTGTAATGAGCAAAAGAGATAGAGAGAGAGAAACGTTTAGGAACATTGTATATCAAAAGATTAAATACAAGAGAGGGTCTTTTCGATGTCGAGAGTGTACCACAGTTCGTGATAAAAGTGTCGATTGCAATAAAATTTATTGCCGCCCTACGATTCGATACGAATTCGGAAAAGAAAAAATATCGTGTCGGAGGCCTTAGAAGATCGAAGATCGTCTACCTGCCGCCTACACGCTTCTACCCTCTCTAATTGAAGTCACTTAGCACTTGTCTAAAAGTCTCCCTCAGTTTCTTCTCGCCCTTCTCTCGATCTGATCTGCTGATGACCAACATCAAAGTACACAACAATTGTTGTTGATTTTTCTAAGATCTCTTCGTGATCCCAAAAATAAATTTCCTGCATGACAGCGCGGTCCTTTTTTTTGTTGGATCTACGAGGATCAGGCTAGCTAGGATCAGTCTGCAATTGTTTTGACTCGCCTCGCTTTGTTATTGTTTTGCTTTGGGCGAAATTTTAACAAAAGTCGAAGTACTTAAGGCTTACACAGTAATTGTAGGGTATACTAGACACTCATTGCACCTTATGCTTTGACTTGGCGACTTCTATTCTTCTGTTAAGAAGGAATAGATCTTCAGAGATCTTCACTTAATTGAATAAGAACAAGAAGAATGTACTACTTATAATTTTTAATTTATGTATTATCCAATAATAATCTCTGGTTATTCTAATGCCTTTTCAAGACTACTTTATTTAATGATATGTAGTTATTGTTATTAGATCTTAAGTTTAGAATCCGCTTTATTGAAAAAGGTAGATTAAAAGATACTGAGAAACAATTTTATAGACATATTAATTATAAATAAAGTTCTTTCTTTTCGATTATTATGAAAGTTGACATAATTGATATTTATAACATTCAATATTTATATTGATAATCATACAATTTTTAGATAACCCTAATAGCCCATTAAAATCTTTTAAAAGATTATTCTGTAATTTATAAAAAATCTTTTAAATCCTTTTCAGACTTGTTAAAAAAGATTTGCCCTAGTCGTAAAGGCAAAAGTCGTTCAATTGCACTTAGAGGTTGAGATAAAGTGTGACTGAAGATAATATATACATATATACTATATACACACACATAATACATTTTCTTTTTGAAGAGTTTAAGGGGCGGAAAAGCAGGAAAAACAATAAGCAAACTAATTACAAATACGCGTGGAAATTTCAAATATCTTGGTCAGTAAGATGGAAAAAAAAGGGTTCATTTTAGACTGTACAAAAGGGGAAGAAATGGGGCAATTGTCGTAGTAGAGGGGGTATGGAAGAAGAAAGGGGGTACTGCGAAGGCAGCTGAAAATTATGCGCTGCAATTTTTATTGCTTCATTGTTCTTTGCGGCCTGTCTGACTTCTGATAGCAGTGCAAAAGAGACAGAGAGAGAGAGAGAGAGAGAGAGAGAGAGCAGGGTACGGTCTGCATTGTTTGCGCTTTGTTTGGACGTTTTCGGGTTAATGTTAATTACCAAAACTGCTTTGGCACTTGGCTGACCGACAGCAAACCCAAAGCAATTAAAATTTTTATGACGCACTGAGTTATTACTTCAAATCCACAAACTTGAGTAATGCCACGCCTGACCTCCCCCCCCACAGCCGCCCCCACCTCCCACGCACTGAAACCCTCCTCCTCCTCCTACACGACGCGCTCAAAGGACGTGAGAAATTTTCGTGTACTGAAAGGGAAAATCTACGCCCAACGGCAAAAGAAAATGTGAAAAGAAGCCGCACAACGGGAGATATTAAAAAGATTTATTGTTTTATGATATCCAGCAGCAGTGGAAGACAACAACAAAAAAAGGTAGCCGCAACTGCAACTGTTTTCTACCTGAGGTCACAGGTCGCACCAAGCACCAAGCACTTCGATCCTAACTCGAATCGAATTCGATTCTGCGCTTTCCCCGTATCGCATGCAGTAATTAAAGTCCAACTGTCCCAAGATTCAGTAAATTATTCAACAAAACATTCGAAACATTTCATTTCTGATCACTGCGATCTACGCTCGCCTCGCGATCGTCTTCATCATTTGCATACAAAGCGATTCGAACTTAGTTTTAGCTGTATTTATCTATCTACGACTTTGTTTCGTCTTCGTCTACGACGCATGCATGCAAGTGAAAATCTCTTTTAACAAAATCCCACAGATTGTGAAAGTTTATTAATTAGACAACAACAACAAAAACCGATGTAGAAATCAAAGACAACTAAATGACCGAAAGCGAATGAGACAAATGCGAATAAATAGTTGGAAAATTAAACTTCACTTTTTTTTGAGGTAAAGTTTCTTGCGTAAGTCGTAAATAATATGACTTAATTTTCTAATACATGTAAAAATATATCAAAGCGTTATTTAATGTAGCTATAACTGGAATTTTTAACCAAATTTACATTATAATTCAATGTGTTTTATGTGTAGATTATATTCATTGCATATTTTTATATAATCTACAATTATAATGAAATATTTGTATTTTGGTATTGGAATTGGTAAAAAATGCAATTAAAATTCTTATTGAAAAACGTCGTTCAAATTTCCTACAAAATCTAGTAGTACAGAAAGTCTTCAAGATTTCTACGCATTTTCTAAGCAATTTATCGAATTCTATAACAAGTATTGAAGTATTACAGTCCCTACTAGCCAGTAATTGGGGCCTATGACAATGGGGCAGAGAACCCGAAACTGAAACTAAAACCAAAACTAAAAGTAAAACGGAAACTTTTTGGTTTGTGGTAGCGGGAGGTGGTAACAAAGGATTGCATGATAAGGAGGCATATCAATTACAGTTACACGAGTTTTCTCAGCCCGATTAACATAAAAGGGCAGCGATATCCCAACTACAACAACTAAAAGTAGTTAAAAAAAAGAATGTAATAGGCGTAATAAGAATAATTGGCGCTATGTCCAAACTGTGGGTGAGATCCAAAGGGAGTAGGGGAGCAGAAGCAGGAGCAGGAGCAGTAGCAGTGCGTGTTGTTAGACTGTCTAAGGGTTGTATTGCCGTTAACGGGGCAGGGCGGCAAGGGGAGGCAGGCGTCGACGAACGCGTTGACTTGTGACCATTTCATAAATACCGTTATAAACAAATTACGGCAACAATAATGACCCAACAACAACAACAAAAACAACAATGTAACTAACAACAACAGGGCTTGGAAAAAACCGAAGAGGAGCAGCGAAAAAAGGGCTAAAAAAAACAAGGGGCGGGGTAGGCATCGCAGCGGGGGCAACCGAAACCGAAACACAACATGAATTCGTTTTTTATTGCTCACAGTTGTACCACATGGACATGTACCAAGTGACAGCACCCACTCCTCCCGCTAGAGCCAAGGACCCTGCCACGCCCCGACAACCCTATTCCCCCCACACACCTACACACACACACTGAGTCAAATTATGAATTTCTAATGAAATTAAGCGTAATGACCAAACCGAAACACACGGAACGTACAGCGATTTCGTGCTAGCGATGGTACTTGCTGCGTGACACGAGCAGATGTGTTTTATTTTTAATACTAATTCTATCTGAAGATAGCTTTAATATAGCTATATTATTTCTAGTTAAATTTTGCATGTTTTTTTATGGAAATTCGCAGAAAACTCAAGCTAGCGATGACAATTGCCGCGTGACACGTTGCGTTTGAAATTTGTAGGTTATTTTAATATTCTCGGGGTGAATTTTTATTTTTTTGTATGCATGTAACATTTTTATGTTATTATTTATTTGCCGATGATCATTAAGACCCCTCTTCTGTATTAATATGCTAGGGTATTAGTAGATCTACAGCCATTCCAAGTGAACACGCAACCATCTCTGGTCCCCGACACATATGTAGGATTCGACCTAACCCCCTAAGCCCTGCAGGTAGCTAGGTGGATAGGGAAGGAAGCCAGCTGAGTTCCGCCGTCTATGCAGGGTGTTTATTTGACGACGGGTCGCACACACACACACACACACTAAGGCTACTGTTGAACCCCCTGTTAGACTCCATAGTCCAGCGTATGCCCCATTGACTTGGACCTGCAATTAACCGTTAGTTAGCCTGCGCCTTGCACCTTTTCGCTTGCATCGCACATTGTAATTTTTGGTAATAAAAAATTTTTTCCAACTCTTGTTTTCTACTTCATAATTTGGCAGGCTGTGCGGAGGCGTGTCGCGTGGCCAGAATAATTGCGACCATTTGAATATTCAGTAGTTGACCCCCCGCGCCGTGAAGGTACCACGAAGCACCCTCTCCCCCCTTCCCAGGCATCGCACTCACGATTTACTTGGAGTGCGCAAAACGTTTCCTTTGTGTGCGTGAATCACCCGCAAGCCGAGTCAACTGTCCAGTTAGGCTTAAGTAGGTATTAATTTCTCCCCAGCGACCTTACCGCGTACACCGACCCTACCCACCAATTTGCCCTCCCCCCTCCCCCCCCTCACCACTCTCTCGCTCACTCTCTTGCAGGAGCCAGAACCGATGTCGAATCGCGATTGCATTACCACAAAAACTTTTCGCGTGGCTCATCAATGCGCAAGTTTGAGGGGAGCCAAAGCGGGTTGTGAAGGGGAGAGGGGGAGCTGAGGACGTGGGCGGTTAGCGACCCCAGCTAAAGAAACGCTTAAGGTGGACACTGGCAGTGGCGTGGGAGAGTGTGGCTCAGGAGGGACTACGGGGGAGCAGTTAGTCACAAATACAATCGCGTAATTAATTAAGCGCGTCAGCTGGACACACTGGACAAGAGCAGGCCAGCATTGTGGTTCTCCCCCCAGGCACAGTGGTATGAAGTGTTCGGAAATGGCAACTCAAAGAAAAGAAGGTTGAGAATAATAAGATGAGGTGAATAGAAGAAAAACGCTAAAAGACTATAAATACATGATAATAAAGTACTAAAGAAATAAATAATAATTTAATTAAAATTTAATTTAAAATTAATTAGTCAGTTTTGGTTAGAGTAATTTCAAGATAAAAATAAAAAAACTAAATAAAAAATAAATTATAACCTAAAACTTAGGAAGGAATACAACAAAAACAAAACACTTACATATGTACAAATAAGAAAAATGCGTAAAATTTCACACAAAAGATTCGAACAAAAACATGTGAAATTCAAACTTTAGACAGACTGTAATTAATTAAAAAATTATAATCAAATAATCTACATGTAACCAATAAATTATATGCAAACAAAATGTTGAACCAAAAATTTGGTCTAAAATTCCAGCAATAAATCAACGAAAAAACGAAATACTTTACCCCAGCCGTATGCGTTCTGTCCCACTGTGCGACAGTTGTGGCTGTCAGTAAAGCCTCATGCTGGGCACGGGTTTTTAACCTGTCCAAGTAAATGAACGAAGGGAGCGGACTGTCGGGGACGGGGTGGCAGGAGGGGTCACGAAAGGGACACGCAGTGTATTGAACGCTGACGGCGACGGCGAAACACACCTCAAATCGCGTTTTGTCCTTTATCAGGTAATTCACTTTTTAACTTGCTCTTCGCATTTTATTCTGTAATTCCAGCTGGGGTCTACCTTTTATTTTGTACTTCTTCCTCTTCTTCTTTTTTGTAATTGTTTGCCATTAATTACAGCAACAAGAACAAGGCGAAGCAGAAGGAGACGCAAATATTTCCGCTCGTGCTTGTGTTTAATTTTATTTATAAGTCGCAATGACACACCTTCCATTTCGATTTACGATCTGCCGCATTAACGGTTAATGAACAGCTTACCAAGTTCTGGTCAAACAGAAGAGAGCGCAGTGCTGCCGGGTGGTGGAGAGAAGAGAGGGAGTCAAGTGCGTCAGTTAAAGCAATTGCCCGCAGACAATTCTCTTTATTTTTGCGCTCACTTGCAGTGCTTTTCTCGCTCATCGTAGTAGAGCGACGCGTCTCAATACAATTTCCTTCTATCTCTCTCTCTCTCTCTCTCTCACTCTTCGAACACGTTCGAAGCGACACGAAGTGCAACCACGACACACAACACGAAACCACTGTGCGTGTGTGGGTGAGCGAACACATTCATTCATTCTGCTTACTCCAACGATTCGCAAGCCGGCAAAACGGGCAAAGGAAAACAATAACAAACCTCAGCTGCGGAAACTGGGCGAAAACTTGAGAGTCAGCAGATAGCTAGAGCGAGAGCGAATGAGAGACAGGGAGAGCGAAAGACTGCAATCAACGATTGCACAATTGGACTAAAAGGGCAAGAGACGCGCAGACAGATCCCAATGGGAACTTCTTTTGGGATAAGACCGAACGTAGATGGAGATATTAGACGGAATGTTATATTATTTATACCGAAACAAACTGATTTTTAAATCGATTGCTTAAGATATTGAGTTTTACAGTTAGTTGTATACTTTTTGAAGTTTTGAAATTATTGCAACAAGTTTTCTATATTGTTATTATTGTTTTCTATTATAAAATATTTTTCAAATATTAGCTTGATTACTTGATTACTTTTTAAACCCTTTAAATTTCAATTATACACTATATTTACAATTAAAAATTTATACAATTATATATACAAATTTGCAAGAAATCAACAAAAGAGGAAGAAAATATAAGCATAGCATATTAAAAAAAAGCTAAACATTAACTTACAATATTGTTTAATAAAATAAAAGCAAAAAAAAAAATTATAATAATAAATAAACAGAAATTTTAATATTTTATTTTACCTATCTTTTAAGTAATTACATAAAATTACAGGTTTCTTATTAAAACTCTGTATAATTCAGTCCGAATTTTAAAAGTAGCGCTACCTATGATCGTATAATGTTAAGCTAACCGAAGTTAACTGTTTAAATACAACAACTTAACAAAAAAAGGACAATGATAGAGAATACTCAGACTATCGATTTTGTTAGTAAAACTATCGAGAATCTGTTTCCATCCCTCACACACACACACACACACGCGCGCATATTACTGCAAGTTGCAAATGTCTTGGGGAAATGCTTTCAGTGCGATTTGCCATCTTCTTGGGTTCTTCCGTTAACCAACTTTGCGCCAACTTGGCGTGCGGCCAAAAAACGTGGCAAGCGAATCAATAATTTCGCAATTGGTGCAAAGGCAAGGAAGCGATGGAGAGAGAGAGAGAGAGAGAGAAGGAGGGGGCTAAATTGCATTTCTTATTTCTGCAAGTTGCAACATATGCCACACGAAGACAGTGCGCAAAAAGCAGAAGGAAGAAGTAAACAAACAAAAAATACCAACAACATCATTATTATCATCATTTGGGGTATTCCCTTGCTTTGTCTCCTGTCTGCCTCAGCGACGGCAACAACAATAACAACAAAACACGAATCAAAAGGAAATTCGCAAGCATAAAAATCAAATCAAATAAAACAGCGCGTGAAAAGCAGCGCGCAAAGCAAAGCAAAGCAAAGCGAACGCAGCGAATTGACGGCCATGAAAAGGGACGCCGCGCGGCCGAGCCAAAGGAATGGAGCAGCAGCAGCCGTCGTCGCCGTCGCCGTCGCTGTCTCAGTCGCAGTCGCCGCGAAGCGCGTAGAAACCAAAACGCCATAAACCGAACTGGCGCAGACATTGACGTCGCGTCGCGTCGAGCCGCTGACTGCGCTGCCGACGACGCGTCGCTGGCAATGACGATGACACGTGCTTTTTTCAGCTGTTTTGTGGAAAACTGGCAAACAGTGCGAAAAAAAGGACAAAAACAAAAATCACAAATGCGCGCAGCGTGTGTGGGGGGAAGAGAGCGAAAAAAATACGAAGAGAGCGCCGCGACGAGTCAAACAGCAAAAATAAAAGCACTGGAGAAGCAGGAGAGGCGAAAGAGGAGAACGACGACGACGCCAAGCCTGCAGGTGGCAGCGCACAGTTGCACTACGCGTGTGTATGTGTGTGTGTGTGTAGCCGACAGACAGCGAAGCTGACGGCGACGTCGCAGTCTTTTTGGCGCGTGACGTCGTCGAACTGCGCTGCGTGCGTGTGTGTGTGTGAGTACGATGAGGGGGGAGGGCTTCAAAGGCAGCTGGGCAGCTGGCAAATTGCATTATTATGCGAGTGTCTGCAGACTGCAACGCACACAGACACACACACGCAGGCACAACAAAAACAAATTGCAACAAAATACGCAAAAACAAAAACAAACGTCGTCGTCGCAGTGAGAGAGAGAGAGAGAGAGTACGCCCCTTCTCATGCAGCAGCGGCGATTAGGAAATTGCAACCAGCAGCAAATAGTTGCGAAGCGGCAGAGGCAGCAGCCGAGGCAGTGGTAGTGGCAGCAGGAGAGTGTGAAGAGAGCGTAAGAGAGGAGTGTACTATGTGTGTATGGTGCGGTGGGAGGCGGGGGGCAGACATTACATGCAGTTTTGTTCAAACATTAATAGAATTTCATAAGCTTTTGGCTCTGTCTGTTCCATTCATGTGCGATGCGCTCTCTTTTCGATAGCTGCTCGCTCGCTCGCTCTCGCTAGCGTACGTAGACGGCACCCACACTCTTGAAGTGTGCGCTCTCTCTCTCTCTCTCTCGCTCACTCTCTGTGTCTCTCTCTCTCTCTGTCGCGCTCGCTTGCACAGTTTCGTTGCGCCTTGTCGCACTTTCAAATGTTAATTTGAATTTTTATTAGGTTTTAGGCTTTTATTGTTGTTGTTGTTGTTTTTATTTTGTGCTTTATTTTCACTTAAAACTTCAATTGTTGCTGCTGCCGCTGCTGCAGCGCTAGCGTTGGCATTGGCGTCGACGCCAGCAGCGCCGTTTGTCAACGTTGAAAGTGCGGCTGCGTTAGAAAATTGCATTTGACAATAGCCAGCCCCCCTCCCGACCCCTTTCCACCCACACACACTCACACTCGCACACACATGCGAGTTGCTTTTTAGGTCGTGGGTTTGGTTTTTGGCGTGCGCACAGGGGCGGACTGCGGTATGGTGCAGAAGGATGGGCCGCATCCAAAAAACAAAACAACATACTATGTACGCAAGTTTCGAAAATTTTCCTTTAGGTTTTATTGCATTTTATAGCTGCAACTTTTTCTGTGATTATTTTAGTTCTGTCTCACATATATTTATGAGAGTGTGTGCATGTAAATAGCTGTACACATAGCTATATAGAACTATTTAACTGAACATTTTTAGATATTCCTTAAGAGAAAACTCAACTTATGCGAAATAAAATTTATTATATTGGGTAAAATTGTACATCTTAAGAAAAAATTGTTAAAATTTAGTTTTTTATTGAGTAAATTTAAAAAATAAATATATATAAATTCAAAAACATAATTAATTTCATTAATTTGCAAAAACTTGAAATTCTCAAGAATATTACAGCTTATACTCAATTTTGGCAAATGCAGTGTGATAAAAAAATGTGAAACTTTTTATTGCATTGCCCACTCTTTTGAATTTACCAATATTCCATCCAGAAGTATCAAAAGATCTACTTATTTTCAGTATATTGAAAATATATTTTTGACTAATTGTGACTAAAGTGCTTTAAAAAAAAAAATCCAATTCAATTTTCTCTCCCTGCAATTATTCTCAAATTTCATAATTAATGTCTCAATTTCTTTGCTTTCAAATTGATTTTACTAAAAGATTTCGCCATAAATAATCATCTTTTTGATTGTAAACATTATAATAATGATGAGTAGCCATAACTTTTGATTGTAAACTTGGCTTGTCCTTGCACGTGTCGTGCGATGAGGTTCATCAATCAAATCGGAATCGTTGCAGATGATACTATCATGCTAAGAGATCGTCGCCTTCACGTGGAACCCCCAGCAGTAATTGCCCACAACTGTCAGTAGTTACAATTGTTGTTGTTGTTGTTGTTGTTGTTGGGGGGAATAATGGTAATGGCAGATAATGAATAGACGAACGATGTCGAAAACTGTATGCTCGAATGGATAACTGGACGGCTGGATGGATGTCTATATGGATAGATGGATGAATGGATGGATGCTGCGTAAGTGTAGTTTTCTCGCCCCGACTAATGTTGTTTTTTTCGTATTTTTTTTTTTTTTTTTGGGCCGAAAGCAAACACAAACAGCAAGAAAGCCGAAAAAGGCAAAGCGAGCTATACGAGAAATCCAGAGGAGTCGAACAATTAACGCTTTGCTGTAATTACAGCGACTGTTAAGACAAAAACCCCAACAATAAAAAAGCAACAACTAAAATAACAAAACTAAAGAAAATTAGAAATAATGTTTGGGAACACACAAACTACCAAAAAAAAACCAAAAATTAATAATCAATAACCTGCTAAAAGGTAGCGGGATGGCAGAGACAGAGAGAGAGACAAAGAGAGAGGGGTGAGAGAGTTAAAACCGAAGAGTTGAGGTAATTTTAACGGTCATTGAACGAGAAGAATCCAAGTCGAGTTTGGCAATAGGTGAAAAATTGGTTGAAAAGGTACTGCAAAAATCACACATGTTATACAAAACATAATACAACATACTAATAAAAGAGTTGAAAAGCAATAAATATCATAAAATAATGTAAGAAGGTACTGCCGGTAGTGCAATATTTCAAATAATTATAAAAATTAAAAAATTAAAAAAAAGATACTATATATATTAAACGATCGTAGAAAGATACTGCCGAAGCGCAATCATTCGTATGTCTAGTTTCTAACTTCTTTTTAGCTATTTCTTATAAGATTTATTAGTTTCACATATTGATATAAGATTTATGATCATTTCATACTTAGCTTCCATTGCAAACACCCTAACAAAACGAGTACCTTCACTACGAACAGTCGAATCAACCTGCTGCAGAGTTCAACTGGGTAAGCGAATTTCTTTCTAGAGGCAATGGGCGGGGCTGGTGTTGTTGTTGCTGCTGCCTGGTCATGTTGTAAGGCACGATCGGTTTTCGGTTAATTATGCACGAAAATCATTGGGCTTAGCCCCCGTTAAACGGGGCCCCCAAACCTGAGCAGTGGCTAATTACATGAAACAAATTTCGACTTCGACTCGACCGATGACTTCTATTTTTAAACTCTGGTACTTCAAGTGCTCGCCAGGTAATTTGCAACTCAGCAAGTAGCGGGGCTAATTAGTCAAAAGAAAAATGCAAATATAAAAAAGAATTCAGTTCCAGAAGACACTTTCTACAGACTATAGATCTATGTACGTGGGAGAATGGGCTAGCAGTTCGACCTGCGAGTGGCGCCTCAATTTATCATACAAAAAATAATAAATAAAAAAGTTTTCGTACTTTTTTCTTGCTTGCTCTCCCGAAATTCTCGCACTCTCTGCGGCCTCCTGCTGTGGTCAAGGACTTTTTTTTTGGGTGGGGAATGGGGCACATTCGTCGCCGCGTTCTAGATAAATAAGCATTCTTAATTATCCCATTTTTCGGCTGGCCAAAAGGGGAAAATGTGTTATAAACAATGGCAGAAACCGCGCACTTAATGCGTTTTCTGTTTTGCCAACAACAACAGTTGCAGAAGAAGAAGAAGAAGAGAAGGAGGCAGTAGAAGCCAAGTATTTTTCTTCATATTATTCATTATTTCATTTTTACGAAAGGAAAATGTTTTTATTGCCCGCGAAAAAAGGGTACAAAATGGGCTGGCGGCGACGGCGACGGCGACTTCTTTGTCGTCTTCATCGTTAGCCATTAGCCGCGAACCCCGCACCCACCCCCGCCCCCATCTAAGCTATGGCACAACCACAACTCGAAAATACTTATGAAAAATTCAAAATGACGACCAAAAAAATTGGCCACAAGTGCCCCTCGCTCCGCTCCCGTGCTCGCTGGCACCGCTGCTACTTGCCGTCGGTAAACGAGAGGCCAGATTTGAAATCGCCGCCATTTCGCCTGACAGCTCAATGACTTTTCCTTTTCCGTTTGCTCTTCTTCTTGCCTTCGCCCTTTTCCCTTCTTCCTTTTGCTAATGTGTAATTGCAGGGAATGCCTTGTACTTGTTTAAGGACAATTGTTTTCTTAGTGGCGCCTACTTTGCACCGATGACTTGGCGAAAATAAAACAAAAATGAAACCAAAATTCTCTTTGCACCCAAATCTTGAATCTGGCTGTAATTTCGGAATTGTATTTACCTCTCTTGATATAGTAAAAAGAAACAATTTCAGCGAACATGTGTGTTGTTTTTCTAGTCGAGTTGCCGTTACTCAAACAGAATGATATGCTAGTTTTGACTGATTCGGATTTAGAAGTTGATGAGTCAAAGTCTATTTGATTAGTTAAAAGGAAACAGGGGACAAGCTGCGAAATTATGGAGTAAATGTTTGCAAAAACAAACAAAAAACTATACAAATTTCAAAAAATTTAATTTAACTAAAAGTTTATTTTTGGAATTCCTGAACTTTATTTTTGAACGCGATTATTTATGATATTTGCATGCTTGTGTATTCATAGATACCATTTTAGTCGGGCTCTTAACAAAGAAGCAGAAGAACGAACATAAATAATCGAAATATACGCAATAAACTAATTTGTATTTATAAGTCTAATTTATAGCGCTGAAAGCACATTTAAAACTATTATGTTTCTATAGATTTGAACTTAACATTCGGTTTTCTATTGAAATAATTTGGATTTTGCCCACGAATTAGTTTTCAAAATCGTTTTCATAGTTTAACCCTTGTAGTTGAATTTTCTACAATCTCTAAAAACTCCTCCATAAATCACAAAAAAAAAACATAGAACTCCTTAAAATATATTTCATACTACCCTAACTATAAAAGATATCCATACTCTTGAAATATTAATTGCATAGTTATTTTCAAGTGAATAATACATTTGAAATTTATATAGTAAATATCTGGGTTTTTAAAAACTTACCAAATGCCGAGCTTATCTAAAGATCTCTTTGCTCTTCTTTGTTGATTTTCTGCTCACTTTTAGGTCTTTTAAGTTCGCTTAGAACTTTTGAATCGCACAAATTTTGTTTGTTTTTATTTTAAATCTTTTTGATGTGGGGGATAAATATCTTTTTCGATTTTGAATTTTTAATAAGTTATTTAGCTTTTTTTGCTTTGTTTTTGGGGAGTTGTGGCGTGGGGGAAGAAGATGCACCGAAAAACACCGCAAAATTGCAAGAGCTGCAAGCGAAAAACAAAACGAAACGTAACGAAATCAATGAGTAGCTGGTTCCACTGTGCAACACACTCGACGGCAATAAGAATAGCAACAACAACAATAACAAAGGCAGAAGATGACGTTTTAGTGCATTTTCTGTTTGTGTTGTGATTTTTTTTTTAGTTTTTTCGCTCTGTGTGTGTGTGATTTTTTGTCGCTTTTATTAATAAAATGCACAACTTCCGTTATTAATTTTGCAAGCAGCGGCAATTGCAGTGTGCGCTTTGTGTGTGTGTGTGTGTGCGAGTTACGCGACGACAGCAACAACAACAACGACGACGACGTGAAAAGCGTTGAGCGCGATGTGTCACCAAATCAAAGAGAGCGACACTGAATGGGAGAGGGAGAAGCGCGGGTGGCAGAGCAAACAAATCGAAATCGAAAGAAATCAAAATCGAATGCGATAAATGCGAAAATCGCAGCCGAATCGCACACATCGGTTAAGGGTTAAGGCGCGGGTGGCGCTGCTGCTGCGCTCCTGTGCACGCGACGCGTCGTTGTCGCTGTCGCGCTGCCGGCGTTGGCGCTGCATTCATTCATAAAAATCAGGTTGTAAAAAAGCAAAAGCAAACGCTGATTTTTTATTTATTTATGCCAATTTGCCGCTGCGCCGAGTCGATGCGACTGTGTGTGTGTCTGTGTGTGTGTGTGTGTGTCTGTGTGCCCGTTGTTATTGTTATTATTATTGTTATTGTTGTGTAGCCGCAGGAGGTGAATTGTCACTGAGTTTAGTTGCAGTAGTTATTGTTGTTGTTTATTTTGAACATTGTTTTCGCAATTGCAATTGAATTAATTTCACTTGAAATTCTGCATTGTTGTTTTTCATTCTTTGTTTATGCTATTATTAACACAGTTGCGTTTGCACTTTGAATTTAATTGTTGTCTGCGAAACTCGCGTGGAGTGTGTGGAAAATCAAAACCAAAACAAATCACAAAATGTTGAAAATCGCAAATTAGCCGCACTTGAACCACGACAGCTGCTGCCCGTCTGATTGCTGGAAATGTACTGAGAACGCCCGCGTAATTTGTTTTTTCACTACGCTCGGCGCTGCCGCTGCCGCTGCCGTCTGCTGCTGCTTCTGCTTGCGTCTTGTTGGACTCGCTACGCTGCGCTTCGGGTTCGGCTGTGACTTCGGCTACGTTTGAGACTTCGGCTTCGCCTGTTTCTGTTAACGAACGTGTTTTGTGTACGCGCTGTTCGTGTCGTCGCGAACCGAACGCGACGAGTGCCGCTGCTGCTGCTGAAGGTAAAAATATGTTGCATGTCCAACCGAACAAGCTGCGTAGCCGGCTGAGGCAGCGCTGCAGCGAGAACTGGTACGAAGGGCAGCGCAGTTGTTATTGCAATATGTAATGCGTAATTAGGTTATGTGCAATAAATTCAAAACAAAAATTAAATAGTCAAATAAACTATGCAATTCCATTGAGTTTTTTATTAATTTATGCTCTATTAACTTAACAAAATAAGAACAATTTTTAACAAAATATAACTAAATTAATATAAAATGTATTTAAAACTTATGTTTTTCTAATAAACAAATACTGCAAATCTAAATTTACAGGCAGCTCTGTTAACACACTGTTAACTGTCTGTTAGCCGTGGCACTCGAACATGTTCGATGCTCGCTGCGCCCCAGATAAGTGCGGAAAAGACGGTACAAAATGAAATGTACCCAAAACTTGTGTGTACATTCGCTTCATTACAATGCGAGCTTGGGAATTATCGAAATTTTCGACTCTTTTTTTGGGTTTCACCTGTGTCCAAGTCTAAAGATCAAGATCAGATAATGTGTTTAAATTTTTCTTTAAGTAAGTTCAATGTTTACCTTTAACTATGAGTCCGATCATAGATATAACCATTTTAATTATGTGTATATACGGTCTATAAGTGTATCGTGTCGACGTCAAACAAAATACACGAAATTAGCATAAGTATTTTGCTTTTAAATAAATTTATAATCACACAGATGGGTGTACTAATAAGCGCTATAAATGTTTATAAATAAAACAAGTGAGAAAGAAGAACAACATACATAAGTATTTTTTATTATACCATATGGTATATGGTACACATGTACATATGTTAGATCAGGTGTTTATATAAAAGTGACAAAAGAGAGGAATATATCAATTTCAATATATCGTGATACATAGTTTTAAAATTGTACTCATTGCTGCAAAAATAGAAAGACAGGAAAAAGTTGTACTCTAAAAACTTTGATTTATAATCGCATTTATAACCCAAAATTTTAAATAAACATTAGAGGCTTATGGTATACAGCAACCTTTATTCAAAATTTGGTGACTCTAGCTCTTATAATAGTTAAGATTTCGGCATTCGTACAGACGCAGGAGATTTGCACAAAGTCAGTATACCCATTTTGAAGGTCATACAAGAGTATGATGTACATATATCTATGCGTACATGGAAAATATGTTTTTAATGAGATTATACAATACCTTAGGGAGAAGTATTCAATGAGTAAGTCAATCAGGAAAAAATATGAGATATTTAGCAAACCTCAATCGCTTTAAAAAGCTTTTCATATTTTTTAGCTTGGTTTTCTTTCTAACAATAAATATACTATACTTAAGCTACGCTAAACAATGGGTATAACTCTAGACTTTGCACATAACTACCCCACATGGATGCATGTACATATAGGCAATAAAGAGTATAAAAAACGATCATGAGCAAGTTGAGGAACACCTCCCACGAACTGTGCGCAAATTTTCGACAATTTTCGACGAATTGAAACAAAAACAAACCGAAAATTGCCAAAGTGAAATGTTGTTTGTTCTTTTTTTTATATTTTTTAATCTTGCTATAAAAATATAAAAACAAAAGCAAAGCGTCAAAAGCAAATGAAGGCAAACACACGAATATTTTAATTAGAGTATAGATAAAAAATAACAAGAACAACAACAGCAACAAGAAACGCGTGAAAGCAACAACAACAACAACACGCATATTAACAACAATAATTATAGCCCAAAATACGAAGAGCAACAACAGCGACAACTACAGATACGTACGATACGTATTTCAATATAAATTTCGTCGAGCTTTCCACAATTTTTATAAAAATAAAATTCCATTCACACACACACATTCGCAGCGGCACACACACACACAGAGAGACCCTATCGAGAGGGTCTCCCTCCGGCTGATAAAAATAAATACAAATGTCGCCGGCATCAATAAGATATAAATTAAACGTGTACTACAATCCCAATGTTAATTAGGAACTCACGTTGCAAGCAGCCTGCGGCAGTGTGGCAGCTTCCCCCAGCTCCGCTACCCGCTACATCGATGCCTGCTGCCCTACCATGCCCCACACGCTTTCTGCTCGGCTGGTAGCGTTTGACATGCCGTCGTGTATCTATTAGATACATTAGCTGCTGCATGCGATCGCTGGAAAGTGAAACAAGGAAACGCAGAGAGAGAGAGAGAGCGCATCTCGTTGCAAAGCGTCTTGCAACGCCTTTATGGTCGACACTGTGGCGACAATTTCATGTAGTTTTATACCCTGTACACACCGTGAGAGGGGTATGCTAGATGTATGCACAAAAATTTACTAAAACCCCTTTGCATAGCCCAACAAACTTAAATTTATATATATTTGTTCTAATTCAAATATAAATTTACATAATCTACATAAAAGTTTAGATTATTTTGTTGAACAGTGTATATATTGCTGTGATCTTGGGAATAGTTGAAGCTGGGCAAGTGCTTTAAATATATACGAAATTTCATTGCAATCGATTTATAATTAAAGTTAATAATCAAAAATATATAAATGCATGTCTTACTTTTCAACTATGTTTTGTGCTTATTTTCTGCAACATTCATTTCTACAATTTACAGGGCATCTGCAAGTGCTGTCTGCCTCCCTTTTGCAGCCGTCTCACTTACTTTTCTTTTTCTGAAGATCATTTCTGGTTCACATTTTGTTTCGAGTGTTTCTACACGTAAATTTTATTTTGTTTTGTCGCATTCAATAATGTTTCGCTGCCTGTCACCTTGGCAGCTTTCTTTCGCTGCTCGGGGGGAGAGGAGGATCGGAGAAGAACTTTATTTATGCCACCTCATGAGCTTAATGACTTCCTGCAGTCGGAGCTGGAGCAGAAAATAGCCCGAATAGCTCCAAAGTGGAACAATTATTGTCAGCTGCAAATGCATCGCGACATAGAGGAGACCAAACTACCGATCTATACGAATTCCATGATACTTTTGGTAACGTATATGGTTTATTCGAATGAAGTAGGGATGCATACTTTTATTTCCAGAGGAATTTCGAAGCTTAAAGTAAAAATTCTTTATAAGAACGGGGTGGAGAATACGGGTCAACAAAATCCTTAAAAATCGTCGAAGACCTCGAACAATTTAAAGACGACTAAATAGTTTAATTACAAACTGCAACTTTAACTTAAGATTATCATATTAAAGATCTGCAAACTATGATTTCTAAACTCAAATCAAATTTCACTAAATTTTTCTTACTTTACGTGCAAAAACAGGAATCTATAAATCCTACCCGACGCATGCTTTTGCACACACTTAATTTACCCTTTGTTGGGGCTTATCGTTGATCGAAGGGTATACGCATTTTGTATGGTTTTTAAAAAGAAGAAGATTGCAAATGGAATATAACAAATACTTCGTTTCAACTCAAAGCCAAATACATTTCATAGCTGATCTTAGGTTTATAGTACTTGTTTAAGTAATTTTGTTAAATCTTGACTTTAATCAAGTGCGACTAACTGTTTTAATACACGAAACAAGTATTTCAAGATAATGGAATTATATGATGCTCTTGAAATGATATGACTCAGTCGATATGAGATATATGTATGTATGTATAAGTCTATAGTGCACATTGTTAGAAATTGCTGGCAAATTAGTCATCAAATAAGAAAAAATACTTAGTTTATTTTTTTTTTCTAGTATTATCTAGAAATATATATAAATTATACATATAAATATACAAATATATATTATTATAATTCCCTACTATTTGTGGCCAAAACTTCGTTTGTTTCCTTGGCCATATTCACGCTAACTATGGTAATATATTTAATTTACAAGGGGATTATTGTAAATATACCCAGAACAGATCGGGCGATCGGTAGACACGCTCTCCAAATGACATTTCATTTGTCTTCCAAAAAGAAAATGTTTACTCAATTCCTAAGAAAGTGGAGGCGTTTGCTCTCAAGACAAGCTGGTGATAATGAGCAGGAGGAGGAGGATGGGGAGGAGGGTAGAAAGAAGGATGAGCAGAGATAGCAGATGAGTTATTAATGTCAGACTGTGTTGAGCTTTCAGTTCCGGTGCGCTGGCGGAGTTATCAATGTGAAAAATAGAAACACGATTATGAAATTTAAAAAATGTTTGTACTCATATGTAGGTGCTTGTGTGGGTGTGTGTGTGTGTACAGTACAGTACAGTTAGCTGATGGCGCAGTTGCTCTTGAAAATGGGTGGCGCCTCTGGTCAAAGTGAAATTACGCCGCGCCATTAGATTGGATGAAATTATTATTATGCTCATGTGTATGCGAGCAATACACACACACACAGGTACACTCGCGCAATGCCAGCTGCCGTCTACCTACCTCCAGCTATATGTACAACAACCTGACGCTAACGCTCTGCCCACACAAGCAGCGGCAGCAACTGTGCTGCCGCTCTCGCGCGCTCTCTCTCTCTCTCTCTATTTCTCTCGCAATGTATGCGTGCATGGACAATAGAAACCGATCGAGGCACAGTCAAAAATACGAAAGAGCACATACTCACACATGCACACGTGCGCAAGCTGAAGACGACGCGACGTCGCTCACCTTGCATGTACACTACACACAGCGTGGGCAAAGTGTGCGTGCGAGCGAGACAAAACGTAAACTACTTAGCGCTGCTGAGAGCACGAGAACGCGCTGCTGCTGAGAGGGAGAGCGGGCAAGAGAGCAGCAGGGCCGCTTTTGATTTGCGCTCGTGAGTGAACCATGAATTTAATTATGATTAAATTTTGGTTTTTTCTTTACTTTTCGTTTAACGCACGCAAATAGACAATGACTGTGTGCGCGTGTGTGCGTGGGCTGGTGTGTGTGAGTGTACGCTTGTACCAATGTATGCGTTGTACATACCTGAGCTTATTATGTAAAACAAGCGACTGGAAAGATGTTCATAGCCAAAATGAGTACTCGCCGCAGCTACTCTGCATGTGTGTGTGTGTGTGTGTGCCACTATGGGCGAATTAAGTGCCGTTGGTTCGCTTAACACTCAAA
Organism: Zaprionus inermis; assembly: GCA_018151445.1. Classification (NCBI taxonomy): domain Eukaryota; kingdom Metazoa; phylum Arthropoda; class Insecta; order Diptera; family Drosophilidae; genus Zaprionus; species Zaprionus inermis. The sequence goes on from JAECXD010001696.1 coordinate 4,936,481, forward strand.
ATGGAGTCGATCATATGGTACAAGCTTGCGCAAACTGTACCGCGGTACAGCTGCGTGTGTGCCTCGATTGCTTGTTTCGATTTCTTTTCGGGTTTTACCGAATTTAAGAAAAATCGAGATTTTTTTTTGAAAAACACAACGATTCATATTTTCAGATTATTATTTTTTATTTAAGTGTGTGATTTAGAAATTTGTTTTTAATAATTTCTCATCAATTGCCACGGGGACGAATCATCATCTTTATTGTTTTGAGGGAGTACCACTCTAGCCACCAATTAGAATTTTTCTCATCAACCTCCCGCTGATAGTACTTCCCATTCAGGTTGCTAAATAAAAACAAATCAGACTCAGTCAATTTGAAAGATACTTATTGCAATCATCGATTACTTACCAATGGGCACAACCATTGAACCACCAGCCAGCGTGAAGGTGCTCCGCACAATTGCCATATTCCCATGCAGCGTTGTCACTGTCGAAAGTGGAGAAAACTTCATTTTCGCTATATCTCATTGCGTCCCAGTTTGCATTCCCAGAGTATGTTCCCATACTGAGCAACCTGTACCTATCATCTTCTCCTGCAATCCTGAAGTTGTCGTAACGAGCATAGAAGCTTTTCATTTTCAAACGCCTTTCAATTTCCCCCCCATCAAATGCCTCCATATGTATATAGAGCTCGTGGGGAGTATCCCTGGTAAGACGATGAATCTGCTCCAGGCCCAAGAAGAAGTCGCCTGTAAAGTTGCCGAAACCTTTCTTATAAGCTTCCCAGTTCCTGAAGAAATCCTCTTTTCCATTTATTCGTTGTTGAATTACGGTCCATCCTGGACCAGCAATATCCCCATTACATAGTACCAGAAAGGGTTCGAAGTTGGGTAATTGAATTTTGTAGGATCCATTGGATTTGCCGTAAGTAGTGCAACTAGTTGGCTTATTTTCAGAATTCTCTAACTTATCTTTATAATCGCCGGCAACACGTTGAGCCTCCGTCAAGCTTCCTTGGAAACTTTTCAGTTTAACTATTTCGCGGAGAATGGATTGGACATTTTGTTTAAGTTCAATATTGGTTTTCCGAATTTCAGAAATCACAACTTGCAGATCTACGTTATGTCTAACCGTACTGAAATTTAGTTGGTCCTTCGATCTCTCCAAGTCCTTGATGCGAGCATCTTGACTTGCTATTAGACCGTTCTTCACTTGGACTTCGTTTTCTTTTATTTTCAATTGTTGAGCCTTTTGACGCAAATCGTTGATATCTTCCTTCTCTTTTTGCAACTGATCCACGTAGATCAAGATGGGCTTCATTATTTGAAGAGTGTACGACTCACATACATTGCCTAGTTCCTAAAAGAGCAACAAAACAGATGAATAAACTGTGCAAAAATATAACATATAGTGTATAGCGAGTGACATGTGTTCCCTTGGTTAAGTTTCCGTGTAGCATTCAGAATTAGAACTAACACAGAAAACGCACTGAAAAACAAACCTTGGGTGTGCGTTATCAGGTCGGTCATGAGCATAGCAGTCGATCCGATAAGCCATTACTTATACTTTATTCTTAAAAAAAAAGCATACGATTTTCAAGAAATGTCTGCAATTCGGTCTGATTGTTTCAATAAAAGCTGCAGCATCTAGTAGCATCTTGATTTTGTTGCTTACAATAATACATGTTTTAACGCATGCACACCTCATTTAGACTATAAGGTTTTTAGGCAGATATATAGAATATATCTATAAATTTCAGATTGTGCCAAATTATTTATATATTTTCTTGACAGACCGAAAAACAGAATGGATTATGAATTGATTATTATTTCAAAAAAGTCTGCAGATTTATATGGTGCATATAATAGATACAGATCTATTTTTTTTTCTTTGGTACCCGTTTATATAATAAATATAATACTTACCTCACTATTGTTTGTCGCAGTAGCTCCAATGCCGACAATAAAGACGAAAGTCCATAAAATGAGAAACGGAATGTTCATAGTGATTTTTCACCGATCGTGTTATATATTTTATAATTTATTATATGTTTATGCAACTGAACCGCACCGGATCGGATTCGAAATATAACTGAGCTCTAATTCAGACTAACGTACATAGAAGGGAATGAAGGAACATTGAGAGTTATTTATGGCTCGAGATAAGAACGCGCATGGTAAAAATTCTGCTCTGCGTTGTTAGGCGACATCTGAGATTTGCGTATTATTGCCTGAATTTGTATTGAGTTTCTATACCCTAAGTTGAAAGTGATCAAAATAGGGTATACTGTGTGCCAATCGATTCTTCCGTTTAAATCTTGACTAATCAATAAGTATTAAGTATTAGTATTAATATTGAATTACATTTCACAAAATATATAAAAACTGCAATAGCAGGCATTTACTTGTTGAAATATTGCTGGAAAATGTTCAAAAAGAAAACTAAAACGATTAATAATAATAATATCTAAAATATAATAATTTATATCTGTACGCTATGCAGATAAAAAAATATATATTTTATATATAAAATATAAGTCTATCACATTAAGTCTGAATGCGCAAAAATTATATGGGGTATATTGCGAGTGATACTGTGAGTGAAATGGGCTTGCTCATTTTAAGTTCCCGTAGAACCTATGATTCAGAAATATATCTAAGACTTGAAATGCGCAAAAGAAACAACCCGAGCTCTGCGTTATAAGTGGCTGAGTCATTATCAAAAATCATTCCAATTTTTTTATGCGTACATAGGGTTTTTAAATTTTTAATTATTTATAATTTATGAATTGAAAACCTAACAAACGCTTTGGCAAACTTACTTTACAAACTTTACTTTTCGTTCGTAAGTTTTGGCTATAGATCAATTTGCTTTTATTATTTATTTATTAGTTAGTATTAATATTGAATTACATTTCAGAAAATATATAAAAACTGCAATGACAGGCATTGTTGAAATATTACTGGAAAATTTTCAAAACAGAAAACTATATTTAATAATAATAATATCTAAAATATAATAATTTAAATCTGTTCGCTATGTAGATAATTCTTATAAAATAAAATTGTAAGGGACACTAATATTCAATAAAAGTATTGAACATTTTTTTGCAGCCAGAGTTGCCAGGGCGGTTGAGCACAGTGCACAGTGGGGCACGGCGGGTCGAAAGTTGAATGAACCGTTGAGTGTGTGCCTAGGCGCCGTGCATGTGTGTGTATGTGCGTGTGTGTGTGTGTTAATTACCTCGACATAAACGTTGGCCAAAACGGGCTGAGCATAATAATGATTGCAAAAGTCAATCAATCATTTCGCCATTTGACCGAAAAGAGTTGCCAAAGTACGGCAAATTGTTTTGTTGTTGAGGTTGTGCGCTTTACCTGGCAGGCAGGTGCCAAGAAGGTTCCTTCCGAAGTTCCTCGTTCACCCCCTCCCCGCTCGTGTTGCCTACGGTAATCGCAAATGCAAATGCGACATTCCCTTGCCGCAGGGTTGCCAACACAGGGTTGTGCTGACACTGCAGCCTCAAAAAACTCAAAGATACAAAGATACAAAATCCACAGAGATGCGCAGATAACCGAGTGTTTGTGTGTGTGTACGTCTTCTATAGATACTCGACTGCTTTCAGATACATTTGAAGAACAATGCATTCTGTGCTCGGCGTCGCATTAAAATATCTGCAATCATTAAAATTGCGCACGCTGACATTGTTTGTTTTTGGATGCGGGGCCTTTGTTTAGAGGCCTATTTCTGCCTGCTCTGCCTATTGCGGCGCTTTCAATGAAAATTATGGCCAATGGCGCCTCAATGCAGCCCGTGGCGAACGAAGCCAACTGTAAATAACCAAAGACAAGGCAACCCTACCACTGCATCCTCGCCTAAATCCAACACAAAAGTGACTCAGTTACAGATACTGCGCGTGTTTGCACATCAGATTTGCGATAGTATTTATTGGGATTGGGATTTGTTATCCCATAGCCACATAACGCCCTATTTCTATCAGATCTTTAAGCTTAACTTTTGAAAAAATAATCTGTTTCTGTTCTTTCGAATATAGGCATACATCTTTATTATTAAACTCGCGACATAAACCTATTTTCAACCTATTCACTTTATTTTCACATATTGTACTTCTTTGATTTCAATAAAGTAGTTTTATTATTTATGGCAGTTTTATTATTTATGGCAGTTTTATTATTTATGGCAGCTATATGTTATAGTTAGTTTATGCTAGGCACATAACTAAAAAGCCGAAGTAGTCAGTTTGATTGCGATATCTTGAAAAATCAACAAAATCGGCGAATAGGTTAAATTGGCGAATAGGTTAGATTGCAACTTATTCACAGATAGCTCTAGAATTGTACGACTCGTACGATTTAGCAGCTAATTTAGAATACAATACGTGCTAATATACTTTATGGGGTTGGCTGATATGTATCTCCGTTGCAAAATAAATATGCCATAATTGCACGGGTTTCGAAATTAATTTGAACCCACTAAATTACATAACAGATTTTCATTTTCTGCATGATATCTTTACTTATTTGCAAGCAATATTTTTATCGTTTTCTCACATATAGTATTTCTTTGTTTTTTTTTTTTTTTTTTGGGCTGCATGGTGCCCATTACGTAGAAGAAAGCAGCCGAAGGACAGAGGGCATGGGCCCTACTCGAGTCTTTTCCAGGCTGCAATCAAAGTGGAGTTACTGTGTGTGTGTTGGCTGGTTTGTATGTGTGTGTGTGTGTGTTTTTGGTCTGACCCAGAAACCTATTTGTAGGACTAAAGTCAATAAAAACGTTTTTCAACTTCGGCTGCGGCATAGGCACGCACGGGGCAAGAGAATGAGAAGCGGAAGAGGAGGTAGAGCAGGAGAAGCGAGCGGATGATGCGAAGATGAGTGTAGATGTGCCCAGTTTAGATTGTTCAAGTTGCATTGCTGCATGCAGCTGGCCGTAATGCATTCAAGGAACATCGTCTATCGTTTATCGATAATTACCTATAGTTTATTGACAATAGTCTATCGATAATCGTAAATCGTAACTCCTCTATCGACAAACGTCTTTCGACAATCGTATATCCCCTATATGGACAATCATCTATCGTTATCGACCTTAGTCCATAGCTCACCGTAAATCGCGCATCGTTTATCGAAAATTGTCTATCGCTTAGCGACAATCGTCTATCGTTTATCGACGCGCTGTGGTCAAGCGTCATCGCGCTCTGATTTGAACGGCAGCAGGCGAGCAAGCTGCTTGCTGGCGTTGTTTGTGAAGGGGTGGTGGTTGGGGGAGGTGTGGGGGTGTTGGCAACTGGGGTCAGGGGTCGCCCAAGTGGGCTGCTGCCGCGTCGTGGCACGTGCTGTCGCATGCCGCACGCGCAGAATCAACACTGCGCAATGGAAGCGAAGCAAAAACAAAAAGCTTTCGCCTGCCGCTTGTGGCACGCAAGCTGCCGCTGAAGCTCCTGCCATGGGTTGTGGCTGCCACAGGGAGCCGCAGTTGCAGCCGTAGCCCGAGCCGGAGAACAGCAGGAAGCTTGAGCTTTGAGCGGGTTCACGACTCGACTAGAACCGCTGCTGCTGCTGGAAGTGGACTGCACTGGAAGTCAGTTGTGACCATGGTGGAACGCAAGACACCGCCCCGGCCACCCGCAACATGCCCCTGCGTCCAGCAGCAAACGCAGCAGCGGCCGCGGCAGCGGCAACTGTGGCAGCAGCTTGTGGCGCAGTTGACAGCGTCACCCAAATTAGTTGCCAGCGTTTCGCCATCGCGTTTGTATCTGCACATTTCTGTTTCTGCCTCGTGCCACGTCCTCGTCGCCGTCGTCGCAGCCAGCGCCAGCCCCCAGGGTCGACTTGGTGTGTGTTGTGAGAGTGTGTGTCTTTCTGTGTGTGCGTGTGAGTGTGTGTGTGTGGGTTGTGCGTGTAACGGCCCCAAAAAGAGCCTGTCGATACCGTTAGCTGTTGACCCCGTCTACGCAACGTGCAACGCGACGCGCCGTGGCGCTGCAAGTTGCAAGTGCCTGTGGTCGGAGCGGGGAGTAGCCTCTCCCTTTCACTCCATCCATCACTCTCCCTCTCTCTCTCTATCTGTCTCTCTCTTTCTTTCGGTGAGGCAAAGTAATGTGGTGATAAGTGAACCAACCAAGAAAGAAAAGCGAGTGGAAAAAGCGGAAAAGCCCCCGGGGAAATCATTAGCGAGTGCGGTGTATGTGTGTGTGTTGGTGTGTGTCCCGCTCGAGAAGTCACACAGTCCCGCTCGCAGCTCGTGCTCCGCTCTCGGCATCGTCTCTCTCGCTCGGTGCCTCTCAGTTCGAGTCCCGCTCGTGGTTCCGCTTAAAGCAGCGTTGCGGCGCGTGGACGACGCGTTTAATTATGTAAAAGCCACAAGGAACAACGCACACGACAACAACAACAGCAACAACCACAACAACAGCAAGAAAAGCAGTGACAACAACAACAACAATAACAATAACAACAACAACGACAGTTACACGCACATATTCAGCAAAGATACAAAAGTATCTGCTAGATACAACACATAGGGGACAACAACAAACAGCTAGGATGACATACACACGCAAATAGTCGAAAAAGATACAAAAGTATCTGTAAGATACAAAAGTATCTATAAGATACGAATTTATTTATAAGATAAAAACAATATCTGCAAGTCATAAAATTATCTGTGTGTTGCAAAAGTATTCAGAAGTTACTAAAAGTGTCTATAAGATACAAAAGTATCTGCAAGTCATAAAAGTATTTCAATGATATTTAAGAGTCTGCAAGAAACCAAAATCTCAATTGAATACAGTATACCGAAGCATCTGAAAGATACAAATTTATCTGAAAGTTGCAAGAGTATCTGTAAGAATATAAGTATCTGCCAGTTGCAAAAGTATCTGCAAGTTACAAAAGTATCTGCAAAAATACTTATTGTCGCACAGTTCGTCGACAAATCGAAATTTCATGCTTAATACAAATTGATTTTCTTCGGGTTTTTCATTTCGTTTTTGTTTTTCCCACATTTTTCTCACACAAACACACGCACACACACACACGCACACACGCACACTGTTTGACTTTGCTCAGTCCTTGCCCACCCCGTCGCCCCAGCCCCATCCCACTGGCTTGTGCTCACGTTCCTTGCGTTTTTCGGTTGAGCTTTGATTTATGCTGCGACCACTGGGGCGTATACGCAATGTCAGCCGCATCTCGATGCAGCCGCAGCAGCACAGTCTCTGCTCCTTCCTCATCTCTCTCTCTCTCTTTCTTTCTTTCTTTCTCCCCCCTCTCTCGCTCTCCTTCTGCTCTGCCCGCCCGCGCATAAAATTTACTGCAATTAAAACGAAATTGTTGTCAGTTTTTTTTCTGCCGGTTCCTGCCGCGTGCCTCGCGCTGTGGCACGCGACAGCAGCTGCTGAAAAGTGACAAACAACAACAACACGCACACACACACACATGGAGACATATATCCGATATAGGGTATATATGTATGTATATATATATTGCCATATACGATATGCGCATTCCTCTATGCAAATCGTGTCGCTTTGCATGCACGTGCTTGTCCGTTGCCAACAAAGCTGGCTCGGGCGCAGATGGTAGAGGGAAGCGAAAGAGGCAAGCAAGCGCAAAACGAAGAAGAAGAATAGGAAGTAGCAGCAGCGAGCAGTGCGAGTAGAAGAAAACGAGAAAGGAAAATGAAAAGAAAAATGAAAGAAAAATGAAAAATCAATGATGCTGTCACGATGCCGTAAGAGCCGAGAGCCATAAAGCTCGGGGAACCCATCTAATGTGGCCCCAGCAAACATACATATATATACACATATATATTTATACATATATTTGTGTGTGTATGTGTGTATTCGCAGGTGTTTGGCAACATTAAGATGCGCCCTGCTTGAGAGGTTTATTTACCTGCACAACTTGGCCGAGCAGGGCAAATAAACAAGAAACTTGCAAGCTAACAACTTCCTCGAGAATATATTTATAAGGACGAACATATAGCACATATGTACATACATATATTCTATATATATCATATAGGACTGTTTCCAGCTTAGATTGAAAAGTTTATTCATGCTCGCAGAGATACTTTCAGAATTAGTAAACGACAGCTTGGGATATACTTTATATATTATTGAAATTTTTTGAAACAAATTCCTGTCAAGTTTATGCTCTTGAAAATATTCGACTTTTTGAAAAATGCATTTAATTTTGTTAGCGAATATTTAAGTTTCTTGTGTCCACGTGATGCGAAAAGATCTTTAAATAAAACAGAAATTTATTACATCATGACGTTTTGCAAGCCTCCTTCTGGGTTTTACATGTATTTCCTTAAACTTGGTGTATAATTATAATAATAAATTGGACAGATTTCTTGTCAAAACTCAAAATATATTCAGGAAACAGTGGGAATTGCCAAAAATAAATGTATATGATATCTATAGGCATATATAAACTGTAAATATATCCAGTTACAACTGATGATTGCACGATAAAACAAAGCTATACCATAGATACTTCACGAGGCTGGCAAATGGTTTAGGGAAAAGAACTAGAAGAGTAGGAAGATGACGAGGTTGGGGTCAAAAAAGGGGCTGATGAGGCGTGAATTGATTTGAGGAGAATCGTGAAATTGCTGCCGCACGGGTCACTTGCCACATGCTACTGGCCGCTGGCGGCGTAGATAAACCAGGCCAGCGGCAAATTGGTGTTGCATGCCACACTCCGTGGCAACGACTTCTGGCTGCAGCTCTTGAGTGTGCGTGTGTGTGTGTGTGTGTGTGCGGTGGCGTGCAACATGGAGCAGCTCTTTGCTTGCCACACGAATTGAATGCGACCAGGAGTCGGGCGAGGCAGGCCGCCTCCTGCTCCGCTCCAGGTGCCTTGCAATGCGCAACTTTATTAACCCCATTCGCAGGTTGCACGTTGCACGTTGTGGGGCATCCTTTGTGCCCCATCTGGCGGCAGTCAGGTGGCAGATGCCTTAGCTGCCTCGTCTCAAGTGTGGTGCGCGCACAAAACCCCACCAACCTGCCACATTGCCAGACCCACTTCCACTCGGGTCGCTGCTTCACTTTGCTTTTTGCTTAAAAAGTTTTTAATTTCATTAGGCGCGAGTCGCAGAGTCAAGTGAGGTACAGCATGGAATCAGGTTAGAGGCGTGGCCACCCATTGTTACAGCCCCTCGCAGTGCCACTTTTCAGATCGTAGACCCCTCGGCTTGAAGGAATTTTTCCACCCAGCGATTTTCAAGTGCGATTTCGAAGCTCTTTTCGTAAAACTTTTGCGTAGGTTGTCTTTAGATTTGACTGCCAGTCAAAAGCTGCAAAGCTGCGCTTTATATTCAGTATATCTTTAATCTACAGATTAAAATGCTCTTCAATCTCTATTCTCTAATCTATCATTTGGTTTCGTGGTAGACACTCTAACTGCCGGTTAAGAAATATTCAGCATACGGAAAGTCCGTCTCATTCTTTTTGCTGTACGTTAAGCAAGATTTTCATATTAAGCACAGGTTAAACAAAACCAAATTTATCTATTTAATTTCAGTTTCAAGCAATAAAGCTTACATAAGCTGACTTTAACTTTAACCTGTAGTTAATACTTTACTAGGTTAGGGTTAGCTCCATGTTCTCTTAATTCAATGAATTTTCCTTGAAATACACTTTTATGGTTTAACTTATTTACTTTACGACATTTAATGTACACTTTTCTTTACTGTGTACTTTCATTTTCAGTTAACCCTCACCTTAACTTATGGTTAAATTTATTTATCCTTTATTTAACATGGATCAAAGTGGAAACTGCCAAAATGAACTGTGCAATTTGTAAGACTCTATTAGTTGCAGGCAAATATGTCTTTATCTTTATACTAAAGACATCTTAACTTCATATAATAGCATCTATGTAAATGAACTTTTACTTACTCGATTTGACACCTACTTCAACATTTTCCAACACTTTTTGTCGCCATTTGCAGGCCACACGATGCGCTCTACATGAATAAGTGAATATATGTGAATACAAGTGAATGAAAGTGAATACAAAGTGCGGCAACTCGCTTGCCCTATTCAAGTGCAACAACAAAGCAAAAGTTACCGATAAATAAATATAAATATATATAATATATAAAATAATAATAATAGTTTTATTGTGGCAAATGTAAGAAAAGCAAGCGAACGTTGTTGAAAAATTGCGTGTGTGATGAATGCGCGAAAATCACAGGAAAATTCCCTGTCCCATTTGGATGTGAATTACGTCAGTTTGGCGAATAGCCACGCCTACGACAACGACTTACAACAGAGTGAACTGGTGCCACAGCAACAGGTAAGACCGTAAGCCATAGCCGATCCCAACAAATATAAGATAGTTTTTATGTTCAGTTTCTGATCGACAATTTCGACAACTATAAGAGAATATAATCTATAGAATTATGAACCAATACTATATGTTCAGATCAGTTAGATTTTCTCAGAGTGTAAGCGAATAACAAATGTTCCTTATATAAAATTAAGCTAACTTATAGAAAGGAGAATAAATACTCTATATTGAAATTTGAATGAATCATGTTCATGTTCATGTTCATAATGTTCAGCGTTATTAAGGCAGACGATCTAATCTAGTTTCCTCTCTAATAAGGTAGTTTTATGTATTCTGAATAAGTATTTAGATTAAAATAATCAAAGAGATGAGACATCTTTACAATGCAAGAAACGTTGTATATAAAGCGTGAATATGGTTAAGTAAGGAATTTCTATTCTATCATGTATACGAGATATGGGAACTCTAAACTGAAAGCTAAAAGAGCAAGAAAATTACTTTTTCCGCAGTTAATTTCTCACAGTGTAGCCAAGTTATATATGTACTATATTCGAAATTCACCGGATTTCTATAAATCGTGTGACAAAAACCAAATTTATGCATGTGGAATCTTAATGAAGTTGGGCCAATAATCATTTTTAATAGATCTCACTATGCTACAACTAAGCAACGCAGACTGAGTGAGTCTCTTGAGTTGTGAATGCGAACCGCAATATTCAAATTTTATTGGTCTTATTTTGTTTTGTCATCAAATTCGCAACTAAACCGAGCGAAGCACTGAAAATGAGCACTCAAACTGAACAGAAACTACTTACTCTCTCTCTCTCTCGCTCCTTCCCTCTGTCTCTTTCGCACTATTTCTGTCTCTTTTCCCCGATTTGAGGCTGCTGTGCTCGAGTTGGCAACTGGCTACACCACCTCATGATATCATGATCTATTTATAATCTGCCGCCAACGGCTAATGGACTAAATAGGCCCCGTTTATTAGCATTTTCGGCTCTGATTGTAATTACGATTGAGTTAAGCGGGAGTTATGGCTTGTTTGGGGGTTACAGGATGTGCCAGAACTGAAATGGCCACAGACTGAAGGATCTCCAATGTGTACAATCACCAGCTTAATGTCTATTCTTAAGTAATAGTAAAATAAGAAATAGTATTATCATACTATATTTCAGCTTTCTATGTTTCCAAATACATATAGTACTACAAGTATTATGTTCTACTTAATATACAGTTAAAACCAACTGAGACTGCCTCTCCCAATTTTCTAATACTTCAGTTGATTTTTGGTAGAAAGAGTTCATCTCCTCGATCCCACCGAGTGCGATCGCTGCTGATCTCGACGATCGTGTAATACAGTTACGTGTTTGCCATTTATAAGACTGTTGAGAGCGCGATGACATCGTTAAGTGTCAAAAGCACATGAGATGATCCAAAAAGTGGCACTAACTAATGACGTTAACGATTGACGACGACGATGTCGATCTCAATGCTGATCTTGCTAATGGCGTGGCTGACGAGAACTGGTTCCGATCGTCCCACCCCGCACGTAATTGCGGGCGAATCGGGTTGCGGCCTGGTAGGGGCGTGACGAGCGCAAATAACACTTCCGTAAAAAACAACTGAAACAATGATGTTAAGTCTGTGTACGCAGAACGGAGGTAAACGAGGCGAGCAGAGCTGGCCAGATACTATATGAGTGTATTCGAAGTATTTTGATTTGCCAATAAACCAGTTTAGCTCATTGTTGGAATAATATTCGATTTAATTATTAAGTTTGATCTTGGCTTGCCTTGAGATCAAATTGAGTAATTTTTGATGACAATTCATGACAAATCCGAAAACTTAAATTCCTTAAGAATGGGGCCAAGCCCGATAGAGAAGAAACAACAGATGAAAATAGTCTGGCGAACGCTTAAGTCTTAGTTCTTCAACCTTATAAGGCATGTGTAACCGTCTCTCTCTCTCTCTTGCATTGTATCTGTATCTTTAAGTAACTTTGGCCATAAGGCCGCCGGCTGCGCGTTGAGTAATCGAATTAATAATGCCCCCAAAAATTACATTTCAAGTTATTTGAATAAATTATCAATTATATACCGAACTTGTATGTGATTGTGGAGGTTTTTTTGTCTCGTTTTGGGGGGATATATCTATCTCTAGTTATGTGTGTGCTGTTTACGCATGCACGGGCAAGTGAACGAGGTAAAGATTGTCGGATAGAAACTGTATCCAAGTCGGGGCACGATCATTAACGAGGGAAACGGCAGTTAGCTAATGCCTTTACTTCTATCTCTCTCTCGCTCTCGCTCTCTCTATCTCTATCTCTCTCACTCTAACTTTGGCTTGACCAACATTACTCGACTCTGGCATGTAAATATTTTTTTGTATTTTATTTTAGTTTCGGTATTTTTTTTTAGCCCGCAGACATCGAAAACCGTCAAAGATATTTTTGAACTGAGCAAATTAATTTGCTATTTGACGCTCGGCAAGGTTCATTTTTTGTGCGATCATAAATTCGATGTGTTAAAATGTTGAATTAAGATTGAAGATATAATGCTCAATTAATATTCAAATATGGTAGAAGTAACATAGTTGGACTAATTCAGAAATTGATTGATATCTCTTGCTTTTTGTAAGTATTTACTTTGTAAAGAAAACAAGGGATACTTGAAAAATAGTTTGTTTAAAATACTTTGGAAAACTGTATATGGTTTTCTAATTATGTAATAAATTAATTACTTTTTTTTTTTTTGCATATTCACTTTTTTAAGCGAATATTCTAATTTTATAATATATTTTAATTGAAAATAAACTAACTCCATGCAGCTTATGCTATTCTTTGATATAACGCTTTATAGACTTTTCCTCATAATATTTGAAGAATCTCTCAACTTCATAAACGTCTTTTATCTATGAATTGTCGAAATGAAAGTTGACAATTTCCAAATTTGCAATTGCCACGTGCGATGTAAATCAATTACGCGATTCTCTAGGGGGCATTTTGGGGTGTCTGTTGAGCCCTGCCGGGGTTTCTGGAAGGGACCTTCAAATGGCGCCCGACGGGCAGTTCAAGCGGAAGTTTCGACTTAATTGTCTAGACTAGACTTGGCTTACGGTAAACAAAAAGATTGATGAACTGAGCGCGTTCTGAGCGATTTTCGTGGCGTCGAATGCGAAGACAATTAAGTTGCAGTTGTCTGGCTGCCTGCCCTGCCCTGCCCTGCCCCGCCTGCCTGTTTGTGCCACATCATGGTCATGTGGCATGCTGCATGCCGCCCGCGCTCAAGCTGAAGTCCGGCTTCAAAAAGCCTGCAGCCGACGGTCAATTAATCTCTTTGCCAAAACGCCGACCGCAGCTTCAGCTCGAGACTCGAATCCGAATCCGAATCCGAGTCCGAGTCCGAGTCCATCTGCATTTGAGCCGCGCCACGTCACACTTCAATCAGACAATAAAAATATTGAAATGAGCCCCACGCTTTGCGTTTGCGCAGCGGCGAAAATGAATTGCGAATTTCGCAGAATCATTTTAAGTGAACTTCAGTTCGCAGTGCGTCTCGGTTCGGTTCGGTCTCTTCCCAGGTAATCTGGCAAATGAATAATTGATCGGGCTCTATAATTAACGGGCTCATCCAATTGCCAACTCTTGTCCCGACTCGGCGTGCCACATGCGTTTTCAGGGTCGTTGAATTCATGTGCAGTTCGCATTATTTTTATTTAATTGATACCCTGCAGATGCTGTTGGCGGGTATACCATATAGCCATGGCATATTCAATTTTAACTTAGTTCTCTGACAGCTTAGGCAGTATAAAAGTTTGTTAAGCTCAGCAAAGCTATGAATTGCAGCCTACGCGCCAGGGTATTTCCCCGTCGAGCCTACACTCGCCTTACTCAACGCTCGCTTTGCATTTCTGCATCTCACGGAAGTCATGAAGGTACACGTTAATGTTTTCGGCGAATCCATTTCAATATACACGGTATATTTCGGCGAACTGATTTTAGAAATTACTAGACCATAGTCTGGAAATTATATTTGGCATTGAAACTAGGTTAATTATGTTTTGGCAGTTTAGTTGAATTTTCAAAATTGCTGGTCTAATGCATAATGTTTTTTTTTCTATTCAAAAAATGAATGCCAAACAATTAAATAGCAAAGCGGTTGATTTGCATTACAAAATTTAAACTTAAAATAATAAATCTGTCTTTTCTGGAATACAATTATAGAATACAAAATTTTATATTATATGTATTACTATTAATTGTATTTAAAGTAGTACAAACCGACTTAGCATACAGATTTGTAATATTTGAAAATTTAAAAAGCTTCAAAACTCAGAAAAAAAATACAAGAAATACATAATTAATAACAACAATACTCAAAACTAAATAAATAAATTAGTAAAATATACTAAATAGATAATTAAATATAAATAATGCATTTATATGAAATATGTATGCTTAAACTACTTGAAATATACTGTAATATGAAATTTGAAAGATGAAATTCCAAAAATACTACTAAGCCGTAGGTGGCCCGCTCGTAATTGGCCAGGAAGATGCAACTGTAAATTAATTAGTCGGCCCATGTAAATGCCCTTAAATTGGCCGCAACGTGGGTCGCTCCGCTGACCTCGACTCGCTGGCGGTTGCGTTGCGAGCAGCAGCGGAAAAGTCAGCGGGCTGTGCGAACGCTTTTCACCTGCTGCTCGAGCAGAGCCGAGCGGCGCAGTGCAGACAAGACAAGAGCTAAAAATATGCCGATGACGTAGGCCACCACCGGCGCAGGTGAAAATCAAGCGACCATCCCCGAACCTGTCACACTCGCACCCCCCGCTCCTGTACGGTGCGTGTGAATTTTCCTTTGCTCTCGTTGTTCCTTTGCATTCAATTTTCGATTTCGTGTTCGAATTTCCACACACACACACACGCACAGGTGTTGATAGACACGCAGAAGTCAGGCAGGTTCAGGTAGAGGACATAGCCGCAAATGAAATCATCGAGCTCAGCTCTCGCTCTCTCTCCCTGTCTCTCTCTCTCTCTCTCTGCGGTCACGGCCGACGGGTGACAAAGCCACAGGTCGTCCTGGCCATGCGGACAGCCGCAATTGAATCGAAAATCGATCGGAAAAGGTCAACTGCATCATGTGCATTAGGGGGTAACCCGATATACGATAAGTGGGCAAATCTCTTATCCAAGTCCGATGCGCGCTGCATCCTTATGCAAACATCCTGCGGCAGAGAAGCAGAAGCAGCTGCCCAGCAAGTCGATCTGCCTCCCCCTCTCACAGACACATGCACACACACTCTCTACAATGCAGTGGGTGCGCGAGGCGGGAGTGGGAATTGTAATTAGTGGCACTTACCCAGTTCCTTTGTTTGCACTCACTTGACACAGCGATGATTGCGGCAGCCAGAGTCCACACACACACACACACACACATACAGAGACAGGAACAGGCTCCTCTCCTCTCATATCCGCTCTCACACATATCTGCGCTCGCTCACATTTGCTCTGCAAATATGCCCAGTGCACATGGGATTGAGTTCGCCCCGTTTGCCCAGTTGGCATATTTATTTTTCATATTTAAACAGAACCTATATTTTGCCCACAGTGCTGTGTCCTTGGGAATATTCTATTTAAAATTCACATAGATTTATTTGTGCCCAAAAATCTTGCACACAATCAAATTAAGCTGCTTCTATTGCGTGCTATAAATGCAAGTGCAAAGAGAGCAATGCAACAACAAGAAATTCATTTGCAAAGAGAGCAGTGCAACAACAACAACAGCAGCAGCAGTAAATAGCATAAGCTGCAGTTGAGCTCGCTCTCCCACTCTCTTGAATTCCACTCAATGCAACAATGCAGCTTGCATTGCTTTATGCTAAAGTCCGCCATGTTGTGTCGGAGAGCATTGCTGAAATGAACTAGCACTCTCCCACTTGCACTCTCTTCATCTAATTCGTCTAACACCAGCCAACAACAATAACAGGACGCAGACCGTAGCAGCAATGGCCTCCTTGCAGTTCGCATTCTTACTCTCAGCAAGCAACTCAGAGAGTGCAATGCTGAAAACAAAAACAAAGCTGGCGCACAGTGTGATAGGATGATTCGAAATCAAAGAAAGCTATGCTTGTACATTTTAAGGTAAATAAATGGTTGCTGTGTCTATTATATAATATCATTAGCTATTAAGAGTTTTCCAATTACGAATTCAAAAAATCGTAAAATACTTTAAATAAAATACTTACATTAAACTCACCAAAAGATGTATGACATCTTGCTCCTACTGTAAAATACATTTAAATGCCTTAAGCCTGACAAGCAAATTTTAAATAATGACTACGGAAACCCATTCCCAGCAAAAGAGTTATAAATATATTCTTCCCATGAAAGAAATAGTTTATAATTGATATGGGAACGAATTTTTTCAACTATTTGGTATAAAATGTTAAATATTATTCAATTTTCCACAATATATCAGAACAAAGCGTGTATAAGTCAAAGGAAAGTGTTAGAGATGTTATGCAGACACCTCACGTATGTATATAGTATACAAAAATTTCTTGGAGAAAAACATGTGCGATTTTTCATTGTTTTCGTTTTTGATACTTTCGTAATTTCGCCTCATTCGCGTCGTATTCATAAAATATATATATTCCTATTCAAATTATGCAAATTGCGTGTGCTGCGCACAACCCGAACTCATAACCGAACCCTAAGACTTTCGAAAACAAAACAGACAAAACCTTACTTGACCCTAAATCATCCAGCGTCTGACCCTGTCCAGCGGAAAAGGAAAAGAGCCAAAAACAAAATATACGAAACTATATTTGGAAAATTATCTGCTATTGTTTGTCGCAATTGTTGGAATTGTTGTTGCTTTCTTTGTTGCAGTCGCCTGTTTCCACCATAATTCTTTTAATTATATGATCTATTACATTAGATATAGCCCGATGCATACATATTTCTCGCACACTTGTAACACGTTTTAGCATATTTTATTAATTTAAATAATTCAACTCCGGACAGATCTGAGCGCTACGATAAACCCGCAGACGCGACTAAGACGCCAGAGAGAAACCACGAGGGTTTGGGTGAAGGGGGTGCACGCACTTTGCTCAGCGATGAGTGACGAAATGCCGGACAGCCGGTTGAAAGTCTTGGCGAGTGAAAATTTGTAGAAGAAAAACCCAGCGAAGCGTCCAAGCGACCGCATCCACCTCCGTTTACCAGCTCGACAGAGAGAGAGAGGTCGCTAATTAAATTCGCTGGAAAACCGGCATCATTTACCCACTGTTCAGTGCGTTGCCCAAGGTGACCATCATTTGTTATGAAATTATTTCGACTTTTTTACTGTTTGGCCGTAATTTGTTTATTATTTGTACCTGAAAATGTACTCGAGAAGAGCCCACGCCTCGCTGGTCCGCCTGCTCAATTGATTCGACCGGGTTCAACTTGAGTCCGGTTCTAGCCTAATTGCCCTGACGGATACGTCGACATGCACGTTGGCACATGAGTAATGGGTGTCTAAGTGACGATTACGCCCCACGGCATATAAATGACGGGAAGTGCGTATCGTAGACATGGGCGTGGGCTAAAGACAAGTAGTTTCCACATGATTCCAAATTAAGATCAGCTGAGGAATTGTTTAAGCCATTACCATCTGGAGCAAGGCAGTTTTAAAATGCAAATTAGAGAATGTATCTGCCACAAAAATTGAAATTATTTTCGTATAATAACTATATTTAAATGTAGTATTATTTAATGAGAACTATAAGTGAACTTCGGTAAAATTTGTAGATATAAAGACAATGGATTAGCTTAAAAACACACTAGGTTTCAATTTGATCAGATAGCTATTTATATACATATTAATGTATTAAATACATACAGTATTCAAAAAATTCAAAGTGACACCTAGAAATTTCACTGTATACAAAAAAAATCTTTTCGTAGCTTTATTTTTTTCAAAAAATTAAAAAACCACATACTATAATTACAATATTGTAATAGAATATTGCAAAACTGCCAATGAAAGTCTTTTGCATTCCTGCAAACATTTCGCCCTACACCGATTACACGATAACGCCCCCTACTCCGCATCCCCTCACATAGTCTAAGCTCATTAGCATGGGATCTATCACTCGGGAATTCCGGCTTTGGCGCCGCCACCGACGCGTCAAGTGTCGAGTGCACACAAATGGGAATTCCCCACGCTCGTGACGCCCCGTCAGTATTTGCCCGATGCACACACTCATACACACACAACGGATGATGCAGTGAATTGCGGTTAGTCTGCCGAGGTTATTAAATACAGCTAATCCTTCAAAGATGCAGCAGGTGGCGCGTGTCAAGTGGCTAATGGAGTGATCTGTGAGACAATGCGCTTTGAATAATGATATCGCGCTACCGAATGAGTGAATGAAAATTGAAAATAACCCAACCCTATACCAAAACTCGAGAGACCCAAACGAGCAGCACAACCACAACAAGTGTCTCGCTCCTGACTTTGACTGCGCCTCCAACTCCAGCTCCGACTTCGAGCCCTTTGCGATCCTCACGCGTGATCCGTCAAACGTTGAAATGTTGATGTTTTGACATCACAACGTCATTATCTACCCGCGACCTCTGTCTTTCTTTGACGGCAGCTGCCTAGACCGATGGGCCAAGACATCATTACACGTTGTGCCTCATCATCTTGTCTCGAACTGAATAGAAAATTCGTTCGTTTCTCTCTCTCATTTTCGTCGTCAGTTTTGTTTACGTTGATACCGATCCGCGTGGTAATTAGGGTTAAGAATGTGGTGCTCCGACAAAACTCTCGTTTCATTACATTTTGTTGATTTAATTGTTTCGAAATACTTTGAGATACAAGAACTTTTTGTTCTCTTAAATGGGGCTCAATTGAATAAGGCTAATCATAATTTCTATTTCATTTATTTTCTCAATTCACTTTGATCTCGAGCCAGCAAAAGCTATGTATCGCTTTTTACTCTATCAAATAAGATAGTTGGTTAGCTTATACTAAATTTAGGACATCGTAAGTTGGCTTATTGTTCCTCTAACTAGCCCTATACCATTTTTCGTTAGTCTATCTATCCTATTCATATAATATTGTTCAGAGTATCAAAAGTTTTTTTTAAGCTCTGCGGTTTCTTTATGAACATGGCAAACTCCTAGTAGAATCTTCCTCATTATCAAATTGCAGTCCTTCTCTAAGTTCTCAGCGCATTTGATAATCCCTCAATTGGGCCAATTAACTGGAGATTGGCCCAAACCCTTGGCCCGGAGCTGATGTCACCGACTCCGAGAGGGTAGTAAAGATTTAATCGCGCCTCCGCACTCGGGCACACTATGGGCCAAGGCCCTAAACTAATTCTGCCCGGCCGCGAAGATGGCATCGACATCTCGGACATCTCGGGCGTCTCTGGCATCTCGTGCGGGTGAATACATCGTGTTTTACAGCTAAAAAGGAAGTGTGAATCAATTAGCCTCGGCGCGAGGGTCGCTCAATTGTTTGTTTTGCCAAAAAGTAACAAAAAGTAAAACCAACCAACAATTACGAGAATTTTATTGCTCTTGATTTTACTACTCAAGCCCCGAGTACTTCGTCAGGCTGTTGCTGAGTGTTGGTGAGTGTGTTGTCAATGTCGTAAAACTGATTGGCGGCCTGGGTGAAAGGCTCGACGATAAAACCGTAAGTACACACACTCTACACCACACACTCCCCATACACACACAGTCCTCTCCACGCACTGCTGCTCTTAAGATGCGATGCGATAACCCGTCAGCCCGTGCCAGTACATCAATTACGGCACGCTCACTTGGTACAGATACTTTTGTATCTGCTATCTGCATCTGCATGCGAACATTCCAAAAACTGCAGCGCAGCTCAGAGATGGACGTACTTAACCTCACATTAAGTATATTAACCTGACTAACTAGAATATGGAGATGGAAATCAATTCAGACATGAATATTTTGAGTAGGTAGAAGGTTGTAGAGACTAGATGACAGCTAAATATCAGTATTTAATATATAATATATAGACTATCATACATAAATAAATGTGTATAAAGGTATACCATATATGCAACTAATAGATACTGATAGTACGTTCATAATTTCTAAACCATTTTTATAATTATGCATTTAAGATCCTGTATAGTTAGGCTTATTCCAAAATGGAATTTTCCTTTCTCGTGTCACGACACGCGCCCATCTCTCGTTCCTCGCCCTGCCCCTTTCGCCTCTTACAAGAGAATTTGTCAAAAATTGTTGCTAAACGAATGCGCTGCGTCATCGTCGAACCATCGCAACCGATCGCAGTCGGATCGCTAGCGTCATCGTCGGCGTCGTCACGCTCACGCTGTTTGGCACGCGTTTGCTGCGACGCTGGCTGTGACGCCGACAGCGACTGCGACGGCGACAGCGACGACGGCATCAACAATTGAAATGATTAGTTTGAGTTGTCAGATTCTGACATCAGTTGTCATCCAAGCTGTCAAACATTTCGCTCTGGCCGTGAAAAATAGACAAATTCGAGAATTTGTTGAATTCTGCCAGAAGAAGACTTCGGAGCAGTTTGTAGAGTTCTTTGGAACATGTGGATGGTTTTTTAGTAAAAATATAATAAATTGTAGCACATTATAAGCTAATAGATGAGACATTATATGCTTTATATTAAATATAGTTTAAAGAATTCGATTCCATACATTTTCGATTATGTGAAAAGAGAATTTTGATTTATATCTTAAATTATTTTTTTATGTTTAAAAAGTTATACAAAAGTACATTCAACAGCTATAAAGATCAATACAATTAGTATAGAACAATTTCGTAATTTTCAGGATTTTATATTTGAGACGATCATAAACCATCTTTCTATGTTTATCAGCTTTAAACAAAAATCTCACGATCACAACAACAGTGATCTACAAAGTTTAAAATCTCCCGGGATCCATTTTATAATTCCCACTTCATACACATTGTAAGTACACACTCATCTACCCAGCCTTTTATGATTGATGGCATTGAAAAAGAGTCGACATTTCTTAAAGAAAACGTCAAAAGCAATCAAACAATCTGGGAGAAAGAACTGGCGATCTCTGATCTTACCTACAAAATTGGTAATTAAATGTTTGCTCGTAATTCCAAAGCTTTACGTTTTCTGACAATAACTGGACTTTGAGCATAACTGAGCATAATTATAGTCTCTCGGGCTAAGATCTTCAAATAAGAATACTAATAAAACGAGCCCGAGATGAACGAGAAAAAGACAGAGAGATAGAGAGGGAGCTGCGATCGAGTTGGTGTACTACAATAAAAGTGCTTTATATAATTTTCCCATAGCGCAGACCGATGCACGGAACGAATCTTTATTTATGGCATAATGATCGTTGGGACTGACTCCCAATAGTTGTTGCCCTCTTTGCATGCGCCAGAGCGAGAGGGTGAAGCGGAGGCAGAGGGAAAGAGAGGCTGCCCGTCTGATCGCTTTACGATCAATGAACGTGAGCGTGTGTGTGTGTGAGTGTGTGTGTGTATTGGGCATCATCTGGAGACCCGTCGCTGAGACCCAGGGCTCTTCGATAATTCTTTATTATTTCTTTAAAACTTCACCTTTAATTAAACACGAAACGAAATTATAAAATTGTACCTGCTTTAGCAGACCCAAAGAGCGCAAGAAGCAAAGAAGCGAAGAGCCACGAAAAGAAGAAGAAGAAGCAGCAGCGAAGTAGTCGCAGTCAGAGACGGAGACGGAGACGGAGACGGAGAGTTTTGACTTCTTGCGGGGGAATTTCTACCTGAATCGAGTCGAGTCGAGTCGCTGCCGCGTGTGTCCCCAAATTCGATCAATTTAGATACAAACACCCATTTATGCATCAGTACCTTTTATTAAACTACACACAGGTGTGTGTGCGAGAGTCTCTCTGTGTGTGTGTGTGTGTGTGTGTGTGTGCGGGTCTCGATCTGTGCGCCTTAATAAGCCCGTTAATGGAATATTAGGCAATGGCAAAGAGTTTCAATTCGGCTCGCATCGCCGAGAGACAATCAATCCTCCTCCCTCTCTCGCCCTCTCTCTCTCACTCTCTTGCGCCACCTCGCTCTCTGTCTCACCTGGAGACACTGTGCGACACAAACGGAGAAAAATACAAAAAATTATTGGCTGTCTCTGCCGCTTCTTCCCTCCCCTCCTCTGCCTGCCCTGCCTCCACCTGCTCTCGTGTTTTTTAGACCAGCTCAGAGAGCATCACACGATCGGGAGATTTTTAGTGCTGGAATGCAATAAAATTTTTATTTTTCGTTGTTTTGTTCGATTTGATACAAGTTTTATAGTTGGTCCGCTTATTGTGTGTAGGAGATCCACACGCATACACACAAGTATACCACAGTACATACAGATGCGAGTAAAACAAGTCTATAAATGCTTAAGAAAAAAGTTACTTGCGCACATTTTATAATACACTGCCAGAAAAGAGCAGCTGAAAAGTCAAGTTATTTTAATTTATTATGCAAAAGTATCTATAAGCCGATTGCGATTTGATTGTATTATTTGCCTTTTTATTTTCGTTTCTTCTTGAATTTCAAGAAATATGTGTGTTATAAATATCTACAAAGTTATAAATATATGTATTTTTATTATTATTTTTTTAGTTTTTCTTGGCATAATATTATATTACAAGATAACTTAATGCATCAATTATTTAATATTTTATTTTATTTTCTTTTTATTCTCTTTCTTTTCTCTCAGTGCACTGGCGGGCTTCCGCCTCCGTGTATCTAATTCAAGTCTTTGTCATTGCACAAAGCATTAGTGACTGTTTTCTCCGATTGCTTTGTTGTGGCTGTACCCATCTCTCTCTCTCTCTCTCTCTCTCGCTCGCTCATATTATTGGCATCTCTCTCGCTCCTGCTCTGTCCGGAGCTCTCTTACCCCTTTTGTTGCTGTAATAAATATTTGATACTCGCACTAAACCCGAATTAACATAATTTGATCGAGCGGTTTGCCGTTGTGGCCGACACTGACAGAGGTGCGTTTATTACACACACACACACGCACACACACATTCGGACACACACACGCACATATACAGCTGCCCGCTGGACGCGTCGGAAAATTATTACATGGAAAACGATACCTTCTTCTGCCCCTGCCCCCTTGCACGACATAATGAAGAAGATGCTTTCTTTTTTAGCCCCTTCCCCTTTCACTATAGTCCCTTCTCTCTCTCTCTCTCTCCCTCTGGCTCTCGCGCTTGCTACTTATCTATCGGCTGGGAGGATCTACTCTATGTATTATGCACGATCAACTAGACAAATGTTATTACCAAAAAAAGAAAAATTCAAGAGGGAGAAACGAAAGAAAGACCGCGACAATGTAGACGATCTGTGACTAAAATTTATTCAAAGCGTCGCCATCGCTTGCCCCTTTCTCCACAGAGCTGTAGAGTGAGAAAGAGCGCGAGAGAGCGGGGAAAGGAGCAGAGACTCGTTAAGAATAGATGCTGTTCTTGGGTAATGCCTCTGACTGCCATTAGACCAAAGTACTTTGGAATAGTCGCCGATGCCGACAACATCGGCTCGTTCTACGTTTCTCTGTCCCCTATGCCCCGCCTCCTTTCTTTCTCCCACTTCTACCTACATACAGATACCCATAGAAATGCCCCCATCCCTGGTCCGATACGAATTCGATTCGAGAATCTCATTCCCGGCTTTCTTTCACCTACAAGATTTATCGCTTTGTATTTGTATTATTTTTAGTAGTTTTATGTCAGCTGCACTAGCTATCCCCCTTCCTTCCCTCTACCGAATACCTATGTATATAGTTAGCTTTTGTATTGAGTAAGAGAGAGATAGAGGGATAGATAGAGGTGGATAGGGAGAGGGAGTACAACCCGTGGGGACACTTTATTGATGTCGCCAGGCGGATCGCAGCCCGCATCAGTTCACTTCGCCCGAATACAATTCCAATGTACCATACTCAATGTAGAACTTTATGCAGCCCTCCACCTCCTACTCCCCCCTAATTGTGTTTCACTATTTCACTGGGTCTTTCTATTTCGAGAGTTCTACGCCGGGAGAGTGGGTGTTTTACAGCCAAACTACCTTAATGGATAAATACGTCTAATTAGTCCCAGAATCACGTTGAAAAATTGAAAAGTTTTTATCATAGAACTAAATAGTATAATATTATACTGCTTGATTTTTAGCTATAGATAGAACATCTGTCTTGCAATTTATTCAAACTTAAGTCAGAAGAATACTAATAAATATATTTCTTTAAATATTCAGATATATTATTACTCTTTCAATAATTTCATTTAATCTTTAACTAAGAGAAGTAGACATGTTAGACCAGTTAAGTCTTTCTTACCAATCAACAGTGTCTATACTTCTTCTCTCTCTCTCTTTCTTTGCCTTTTCACCTTCTCAACTCCTCAATGGGGTCACGACATTTTGTCAAAGGTTAAAGACATTGCCATGCCGGGTATATGCAAAATTCGCGCTGCCTACCGCTTACGTGCAACATTGTTTTTGAGCTTTAAGCCCAAGTAGAAGTGTTAGTTAGAAATACAAAAGAACCGTTAGCACTACCAATACAAATAGCAGCTCAATACACGCAAAAACCCAAGTCTATTCTTCATTCGGTTGCCATTTTTGGACAAAAAGTTGTGGACAAAAGCGCAGAACAGAACAGAAGAGCGTAAA
The DNA here is from genome assembly GCA_018151445.1 of Zaprionus inermis. Taxonomy (NCBI): domain Eukaryota; kingdom Metazoa; phylum Arthropoda; class Insecta; order Diptera; family Drosophilidae; genus Zaprionus; species Zaprionus inermis. The sequence goes on from JAECXD010001696.1 coordinate 4,961,498, forward strand.
TCGTAGGAGATACACTTCATATAGGTTACATATGTAGTATATCTATATGTATATGATACAGTAGATTGTGTGTATGGGTAAATAATGCCTTTTCGCTGGTTTCAAAGAAATTATTAATTAATGTACGATTCGAAGTTGAATTTGGCTCTTGGCACTCGCTCGCATCTCCCAACTCTCTTCCGTCGTCTTCTTCTTCAGTTCGAACTAGCCACGCCCCGTACCCCGCACCGTCCAGTTCCCTAGTACCCATCGTGCTTCTTCGGTCATTCCCATTTTGTATTCCAGTTCATGTTATGTTAATCGTTCCATAGTTAAGGCCATAGTTAGACGAAGCTCGGGTTGGCCTGGCTTTTCGAGACATGTTCTTCGTATAAAATTAAGTATCATTTGATTGCCTTTGTCCCCGAAGACGCCGCTTGAGAGGCATTTTGGTCGCACTCTGCTCTTACTTCCATTATGTTATGTGTATTTCTTTCGCTTCAGTTAATAAATAAGCACAAGAAATTTAAATAGAAACTTCTTCTACATCGACTGGGTTCATTGCACTTGTGCCCGCTGCCAATAGATACCCATATGGCTACGTTTGAGTGTACTCACTTGACCAATGTGAGTGTGGCATTCCCGGAATACGAAAGGATTTCAAAATTTCTTATCCTGCTACGTGATTTCACACTCGAGATAGGCGATGGTCCTATTCGATTCCGGGAACTGCCAAACGGGATTAGATTCGCACCTCGATTTCTCGATTTTTCTTGTTCGCCGCACGTTTCGCTGCAATTGAAACAGTTTTTACCCATTGTACATTTGTCATAGTATTGCACGTGTCCCGCATCTGAACGTGATTCTGCGCCCCGGTTGCGCCTCGTTTCTCCTTTGTTCTCGACCGGTCGCACTTCTGGGATCTTTCTCAAAGGGAATTACAAGAAATTGCAATAATGTGTCCTATTTATGTTGTCTAATTGATGTGGGGCGTTCGACGAGAAGGGATTGTCATGCGCGATGTGTGCAATATATGAATAGAATACTCAAAATTGGGAATGGAAAATGTTGTCAGATTTCGTAGAAAAAATTTGAATTTCATTAACAAGATAGGCTATTGGATAGGAAGATTATACATCTATTTGTTTAAAAAATCTGCTTCAAATTCGACTAAAGGTTACAAAACTTCGCTTACTTATAAAATATATAAAATATATCGAATATAAATATAAATATATATCTAATAGCTGTCATATAATCTAAGGATATCGAAGACTGATAAATTGTTCCTAATGCCCTTGTAGGATCTTTATATTTAATATTATATATATTTATGAAAGGAATTACAGCAAAGGTATAAATTCTGGTTTTCATTTTTACCTGTTTCTAATAAATGTGTATTAAAGCTATAGATAGTAAATTAAAAAAAAGAATACTGTTATTTAAATTAATTCTCCCTATCCTCTCTTTTACTCTTACAGGGTTCCTCGCCCACACTGACGTTGATCACCTCGAAGGTAAGTGCACAAACACAGGGAGACCCCGTCAAGGGGTGTCCGCATCAATTACAGTTTTTCTCGCTAACTTGCATGGCTCATTTAGCTCGCGCATTAGACAGGCCTTATAAGTGCATGTATTAGTTAGTTATTTGGTTATTATCGGGCCTGCTTGGTTAGTTAATGCGCGTCTGATTCACGTCGAGTTTGGGGCCCGGGCTGCAATTATGGCTGAGTCATGGCGCGATGAATGCGCGAGGAAAACCTGCGAACAATGGCAGGATTCGCTTGTGAGTCAGAACAGGAAATGGCAACGACAACAATGGAGCAGGGGGTAGGAGGAGCAAGGGGCGTGCCCTGCAGCGCGAAATGTTGCACCACGGCACAATTCCCACACACACACACACGCACACACACGTCTCATCTAGCTTTAAATTTTAGCTTTAATTTCAGCCTTTTTTCTGCACTCGTAAAAATTGCAGTTTATTTTTTGTCGTCGCTTGTAATGAGCTGGCAGGGGTGAAGCAGGAGGGGGGAGCAAGCTGAGATTACCTGGCAGCAGATTACAATATCGGGAGTAATCGCAAGTCGTTAGAGCCTTGAGAAATGGCCGCACACTCAGCGAATTCTGCAGAAATGAAGTCGCCGCCACTCGCGCAGAGCGTGTGAGAGCGCAGGCAGAAGAGAGCGTAAGGGAAGAGCGGCAGCGAAGAGTTGCGAAGTTGGAGTATGAGCACAGTTGGCGACCTTGAAAATGCAAACTATGCCGCGAGGGCGCTACCAACACACACATGCTCACACATGCAGACCTGCACACACACACACAGGCACGCACACTCTTAGCCTGAGAACATTGGCGCAGGGGCAACTGTTGCAGAGGAGCAATGGAAGTCAAGTGTTGCCGCTGCGTGTGTGTGTGTGTTTGTCCTATGGCAAAACGAGTTTCGCTGCAGTCTAACACATACGCAACGCGACTCGAATTCGCCCCGCGACGAAACGGCGACAGCAGAAAGAAACGAACGAAGCGAAGAAGAGCGCAAAGAAGGCAAAAGTCGGTCTTTGTGCCAATAGAGCTTAGAATGCGGTAGGACGACACTGTGCTCAGCCTCCTTTGCTGCTTCTGCCTTCATCTTTTACTCCTTCTTCCGCTGCTGCCTCCCTCCCCTCTTACCTTCTGTTGTGGCAGGAAACGCGACCATTTGCCCGAAAATGAAGACGACGCTTGATCTGCGTCTTCTAAACAAATTTCGCATATGGTTTGTTGTTTGTTGTTGTTCCTTCTGCTGCTGCTGCTGCTGCTGTTTGTCCCAGTTCCAGTTCCAGTGCCAATTCCCACTCTCACTCCGTTTCTCTTACCCCTCCGCCTACACCCCACCACTCCTTCAGCGTGTGTGTGTGAACTTTCGTTGAAGAAGGCGGCGATATGCAAGATTTCATTTTGACTCCATGAGTTCGCTTCTTGGGGCACATTAAAAATTTAATTAAATTCCATTTGTTTTGCGTACCGAAAATTTTGACACATCTCAAAAGCGACGCGAGAGAGACTCGGTACGGGTGGGCAGAGCGGAGCGACAGTTGGATGTGTGGGAACGCTAAGCTGTTAATTATGATCTTCATCAAAATGTATCAAATCAGAGCGCGAAATACTCTTTAATTGTATGAAAAAGAAAAAGGTACTTGATAATATTTTTGTATGAATTGTTATGATTTTTGGAATATTTTCTACGTCATCTGTGAAGACATGTGTATATATTTTATACAGTTTAAAAATAATCCAAATAAATATGTATATGTATGTAGAATATATATTTTTGTTATAATAATAGAATGTAACAACAGAAAAGTTAAAGTTAGCTAATTCCTTAGAGACTAATTAAAAGCTTTTGAATAATCGAAGAATGAAAGCTGCCACACAAAATACCAAGAAGTTCAAATTAAGAAAAAAACAATTTAAAACACATTAACTTAAATATCTTACAAAAACTTTACAATATTGCAAGTTTTACAATTCCCTTGAAGACTTTTTAAAAAAAGGCCACAAAACCACATTAAAATCACCTGAAAATGACTATTTTTTTTAATTTTAATTCAATGAAGATTGTTTCTTAAGTAACAGAAGCCTTATTCACGGACTATATTTCAAAAAGTAAATACTATCCAAGGTGTTCAAATACTCGAATCAAGTCCTACATCAGACGTATCAAGTAGTCTACTCGTAGCCCTAGGGCTATAAATGTATTTTCAAGTATTGCAATGCGATCGGTTTCGTCTTTCCAGGAATGCATTAACCGCGAATATTCGCACACGGTGCGATCTGGCCGGGGCTTTAGGATACCCAAGAGACCTTAAACCTATCCAACTTGCAGCCAATGACATAAATGCATTGGAGTGCTATACGCATACACACATATATATAAGTATATGTGCGATACGTATAAAGATCAACGTTTTATGCGTCCTTAACTTACACTCTATTTTAATTGCCAAGAAATGCACACAATCACAGTTGGTGCCACGGTGCGAACCAGAGAGAAAGAGAGCGAAAAGAACCGAATGAGCGAACCTGCGAGCGAGCGAACTTATGTGCAATTAAACGGCAAAACACTGTCAGGGATGGGGGTGGCCAGCTAAGGTAAAGGCGAAGGTAGAGAGCGAGCGGGAGAGCGTAAGAGGCCAAAGCAAATTTACGTTCGCTGTCAAAAGGCAGCGACGTTGCGTATTTAATATTTTTCAGCGTGTTTTACCTTTTCATGTTGTGTCATCATCATTGTCAGGTAGGCCACAGGCGGGAGAGAGTGGAGAGCGCGGATAGCGCGGAAAGCATGTCGAGTGGTCAATCCTGTTCCTGAGAGAGCGCGGTGGAGAGCGCGGGCACGAATGTGCTGTACGCTCAACTACAAACTAAAAAGTCTTAAAGCCTTAAAAGCATTTGCAGAAACGAAGGCAAAGAGTAAACACAATAAAGGCATAAAAATTGCGAGTGAGCAAACAAATAAAAGGAAACAAAACTGCCACAGCTAAGGCAGGGGGAGAAGAGTGGCAATGCGCGGGGGTGGGGGAGGGTCAACGGGTGTGTATATCTGTGCTGCTCATTTGCACTTGGAATACAAAAGATACATTTTCGTAAGACCATTTTGACATGACAAGATAACGACAAGCAATCCGACCGACCAGTCAGCCCAAGGAGCCGAGCACAGCAGTCCGAGGCAGCCAAAAGGTGCACGGGGCTGCTCATTGGCTCCTTGCCCCGCCGCCGACCTTTGTTGTGTGTGTGCGTGTGTGTGCGGTTCGTATTTTAATTTTCATTACGGCCACAGCGAAGGTTCTTGAGAAGCTGCGAAGCAGGAGGCGACGGTGGCGGCGACGGCAGCGCATAAAGTCAGCGCAAGCAGCGCAAAAGTGAGTATTTCTCAGAAATTGCAAATTATTTTTGAGCCGAGCGCCTGCGCCTGCGTCTGGAGTTGCCTCGTCACAGTTGCTTCGCGCAACTGGCGCAGCAGAAGCAGCAGCAGCCGTCGCTGCCGCCAAAATGAGTTAGCATCCCGATCCCAATCCGAATCCCTGCGCTCGAGTGTGTGTGTGTGTGCGTGTTTGTGTCTGTGCTAAGTGCGCGCGTATGTGTGTGGGACTCTGCTGAGTGCCTGCGCAAGCGAGCAAAACAAATGCGCAGAAATGCTCTTGCGCCATTGACGCACCCGCACCTCTCTCACATGCGCTGACCGCCGCTCTGCCGCTCTTGCTCGCTCTCTTCGCTGCGCACTGCCGCTGCCAACTTCAACTCCGATTCAGACTGTGAACCATCGGCCATCAAGTGCTGCCCCCCTCTCTCTCTCTCTCTCTTGCCTGCTCTCTTCCCGCTTCCATAAAGTCGTGTTTATGCACTCTCATAAACATTTTTATTTTAATGATTTTTATTATTGCGCACATTCGTTACTTTTTATGCGGCCGAGAGGATCAGAGCAGGCCCCAAGTGCTCTACACCTCTGCCTCAACCTGCTGCGCTTCGTCTCTCTCTCTCTTATCCTCTTCGGCTCGCTGAATTGTGTCCTGATCAGGGGCACTCAGTGCCAGGCAGGTTTGTCAACTACCGCGTTCTATAGCGTTGTTTATCTTTACGTATTACTTATCTGTAAGCTAAGAGAAAACTTGGGAAACTTTTCAAGTGCAGCAATTATTTTTACAATTATTTTAAAGATCAAGTTGAAATCATATTTGATTTAACCTATTCCTAATGTCTTCTGAAACTATATAAATAAACGTATAATATACATGTGCATATAAGATTAACTGCGTACATCACACAAAAATTTCTATATACATAAAATTAACTCGAATCTTCCACCGATATCTGCAAATGGTTGAGCCCATTATAAATTCGGGTTGACAAAAATCGCATATAGCACACTTAATAACCCAATCCGGCGAGTCCTGCCTGTGATTGCAACAACGTAGAGTGCATAATGGAGTCACCCCTTGTTGTTGTTGTTCTTGTTTTGTGGCATGTTGCTGGAGTCGCCACAGCATACCGAACCATAAAAATTAATTTACGTTCGATTGCAAAGTTTTCGCCTGGACACAGCGTGGACAAAGTGAACAACGCCGCCGCGTATGACACATAAAATTCCACATTTACGACCCCTTAAGACCCAACTTGTGTTTGTGTCGGGAGCTTATCCAGCAGTGGTTTCATTAAAAGAGCAAAAAAAAAAAAACCAAGTTAAATCTCATTAAAAAGTCTCATCGTTTTCCTCGTTTCCCTCCTGCCGAAAGTAAATAAAAAACGCTTGCATTACTTTTAATAGCTTCGATAGTCAGTCAAAACGATTGGCAGAAGTTAGAAATAAATATATATATCTTGACACACAATTTTTAAGAAATTGATAAGAAGGATCCGCATCTGCCCATCTTTCTTTGATAAAAAGTTCTCATTTTACTTGCTGAGATATTAACTAACCATATTTTATTAGTATAGCAATTCTTAGATAGTTCTTATGATCTATAAGCAATTGTATTATGCCACAACTTATAGGTAACATAGTAAATTCTCCATGGCTTAAGAGAAACAAGCGTAATTGTTTTATAAAACTATGATAAAAAACGCGATTAAGTACAACAATGTTAAATTATATTTATATCTATATATCTGTATTGGTGATAAATTCAACGACGAGACGCGGCTCCAAGTCGAGCAACTGTGCGACGCATTTTGAGAATATCGTCCTGAAGTTGACCGGTACTGTTGTCCACCGGCTTTCTGACACTTTGGGAGGGAGCTATAGCTGCTGCAGGGATTGCTGGTGCAGTTTTGCGGGGTAAGCCGCCTGCTACGCTGGCTATGCACAAGTTGGGGTGTATTTGAGGTGTGGTCACATGTGTAGAATTCGTATTTGCTGTAGACGTAAGATTGGAAGACGAAGCTGTTGCTGCTGCTGCTGAAGGCAACGCTGTAGCTTGTGGAATTGAAGTAGGTGGAAGAGTTGCAGCCGTGGCAGAAGTAACTGTAGTCTGCGGAGCGCCACGATGCGTTGCAATTAGCTTCTGCAGCTTTGCTGTGGCACTTTCGCGCTGTGAATCAAGCAACAGACGCATTGCCTCCTGATCTTCCGATTTGGCCTTCTCCATGGAATCGGAGCCTTCGTCGATGAACACATAATTGATGACATGAGCATGTGTGCCTGGCTTGATACGATAAACAGGCTGGCCCTCACCGGCGCCGACAGCGGCTGCCAGCGAGGGTATGTTAGACAGTCGGCCCATATCGCCGCCCACTTGAAAAATCGATGTCTTGCCATTGACCACCAACGGCTTGGGCATTATGTAGGGCGCAGTCACAAATTGCGAGCACTTGCGCTTGGTCACCTCGACATATTTGCTCACCCGGCATCCGCTGGTGCTGCAAGCTCGCAAAGGCGCGGCTGTCTCGGCGCCGGGGCTGCTTGTGACTGCGGCTGTGACGGTGTTTGTCGCTTGCATCTGTGGGAATCCAAGGAAAACAACAATAAGATTTAAGAAATTTATGTTGTAAATTAATGATATTTCTTATTTTTGTTTAATTTCCGCTTTTTATTTACTTTTTTCACGCGTCTTCAACTATTTATTAACAAGCAATTCAAGTGCAGTCTTTGGTCACACTGATTCAGTTCTCTATGAACAAAACCATTGTCTGTTCGTTCAAGTGAACTCAACAAGTTCGCGCCGCTTGTTGTGCGGTTTTACATGTTGATTTAACTCAACATAATTGTATATAAAAAATAAATAAATATTTACTAATAATAAATTAAAAAATTTGCTTGATAAATTTGTATAAATTATGTGTATACAATTTGTTTATATATTAAATTTCTTTGCGAATTCACAATGAACTAAATATGAGCTGAGCTCGAAATGAATGAGCGACTCGATGCGCATGTGCGCTTATCGATTGCTCTGCTGTCCGATAAGTCTGCGCGACATCGGTGTGGCGCGTAAACGAAAATTCAAACCAAGCAGGCAAAAGGAATGCAACTGAATAAAGTAAATGATGCGCAATAATAATAAAAGCAATGTTCGTGTATATGTTAATATGACTCTGCATACACGTAAGTAAATATATGTATTGCAATTTTAAGCTGCAACACTTCACGGTGCAGTGCAATGACCCAAAAGACCTCGAACATTAACATTGAAACAGCAAGAGCTTGTTGTGTGAGTGTGTGTATGAACGAGTGCCTGTGTGTGTTGTGTCCAGCGACAGACACCCGCTTCATTTACATTCCCGAGTACTTTAAAAATGGGCAGGCAGGCAGCGCCAAAGTTGAGTCGTTAAAAGCACTGAAAACGGTTATCATGAGGCGGTCGCGAGAGACCAAGGACGGTCCCGTCCTGTGACCGCAGCCGGCTGCTGCTGCCAGCTTCTTTAATTTCCACGTCCATCTCAGCAGCAGTCGCTCAAAGCGCTGCTGGACCTGGCCAAGACGGGACCAAGACTTGCAGCCTCATTGTTGGCTCAAATGAAATAATTACTTTAGCACACATTGACTGACTGGCTGACTGTAAATCTCTCACAGCGCAGCGCACACGCCTGTCTCTGAGCGTGCGTGTGTGCATCCTTAGTCATGGCCAATATATCGACTCGCATTAACAACAACAACAACAACAACAATGTGAGCCCGACCGCTGCTGCAATAAAATCCTCCGACACATCCACGTCGCGCCCAGTCCGCGAATAATAAGAAATGAAATGCCATTTATTAAGCATTAATAAGTGCGAGCCTCCATGTCCATCCATCCATTTGCGCTGCACTTGGCCCGGCTGTGGCAGCGACTCGGAAGACCCGAGCTGAGACTGAACCGGACCAGGCGGCAACCGCGACCGTCTCTGACTCAGTCAGTGCCCGCGGCCAGTTTCAGCGCGTCGTCTGTCTCGTCTGCCTTCTTCCCCTTTCGCCTGCTACCAGGCAGCTGTTTCAGCTGCACCTCCTCCTCCTGTTCTTTCTCCGAAACTGCTCGAGAACATTTGCAAAATAATTTCACGAAAAATAAAAGCTTATAACAACAAACATATATTCATTTCGAAGCATTTTCAATTGTTTTTACAATTATATTGCACGCAAATTAATATTATATAATATTACATACATATAAAGAACATGTACGACAAACCTGCTCGCCTTTATGACTAATCAAAATGCGCATCGAGTACCTGAGAATATAACCAAAAAAAAGGAGAAATAATTAAAAATTATTATTACTGCTGGCTTTGATCGGCGGTAACTTAATTAAATTCCATTGCGTATCGGCTTAAAAATGTGTGCAACATGCAACAAGCAGCATGCCGCAAATTGCCGTAGCTGCAATTATGAAATATGAAACAAATGGTGATTAAAATTCAGAAGCAACAGCGAAGAAAATGTTTCTTTTTTTTTTGGGGCTCTTTCTTACTCTTCTTCAAAGCCCCACGGGCAGAACTGGTGAAGGCAGACCAAGACTTTCAGCACAACTTTGAGAATAATATTTGAGATTGTGCTTCGGAAGCGAATTACTACAGGTAGTTTCTTTATAATCGTTGACCGCATCTAAAATAGAGCAAAAAAATTATTTGGAAAAATTCTACAGATTCCCAAAATTTCTTTAAAATAAAAAATATTATAAATTTGATTAACTTGCATGCGGGAAGGAAATCTAGTCTATTTTAAAAGAGTTCATAATATAATAATACATAGAATTTAATATTATGCATGCATAAAGTAGTGTATTAAATATTGTATATTTTTTAAGCAAATTGTAATAAACTTTCTAGCCCAAGACTTGATCGAATTTGCAACTAACTCAACTTATTTCGAATCAAATCTATACTGAGACTTTCATAAAATTTCGCAAACTGTGATTTCTGCACCATAATCATATGTATGTGCCACGTCATCCATTTTGGGACTTTTAGGAATTCCTTTGTCATTCGAGAACTGCCAGAGTTGCCCAAATCTGACGAGAGGGAGTCCATTGACCTGATGAGTTTCAGTTTGGGGATACAATGAAGGATTATGTTGATAGCAATAGAATTAACCGTAACCCGCGAAACCCTGTTACAACTCCAACTAGCAATTGTTGTTGTCCCGCTTGTTGATGCTGTTGTGTCTGGGGATCTGCATCTAATGAGCCTGCTGTCTGCTCCCTGTCTGCGCCTTGCACATTTACCAAAACCAAAACAAAAAAAAAATTTAACCGTGCATCGAAAGTAAAACAAGTCGCATACGTTTTTGGCAACTTGTTCTTAGACTTTGCGAACAGCAACTACAACAACAGCAGCAACAACTACTGTTGCCGCAGCAGCAACATCAACATTAACAACAAAAAGTCGGAATTCCTGAACGCGGCAGACACCAGCAACACATGGCACATTCATTTCCACAGTCTCGAAAGCTGCCACAAAAACCCCAAAGCGAAGAAAGCGCAGTTTGGTGCAGCATCAAAACGAAGAGGGAATACCCTATTGGAGACAGTTAATAAATTTTAATAACAAAATAAACTCGAAAATGCAATATATGTGGAATGTTACAAAATGCTTTCCAAAATCGCAATACCCCAACTGTAAGGGTATAAACGGAAAGTCAGCAAATATACTTGAGGCCCTGGGGCGCTGTACTTGTGCTTGATCAAGTGAACAGCAGACGGCAGACAGACAGACAGACAGACAGACAGACAGACGACGGGCAGACAGACAGACCGACCGCGCTGACGGCGGGCAGGACGCAGACGACGTCGTTGTCTTCGTCGGACCACGACAACAGCAACAACATTAACGCGAAGAGCAACAGCAACAAGTTGCGCATGCGTAGCTGTTAGAGGCTACAGATACAGATACAAAGAAACAGATACAAAGCACGTGCAGGGCCCCGCGGGAACGCTACTTTGCGCGAATGTAGAAGCAAAAGGGAAATGGCAAAAGCTGCAAAATGTACTCGGCAAGGGAAGCAGCAAATGTTTTAGACTGACCTTGACTTTGAAATTCTCATTGCAAGATCCCAAAAATGTACACTGCACACTCACACTCACACTCAAACACACTCTCTCAGATACAGATATATCTTTGCTACGCATTCTCTTCGTAGTTTCTTTAATTTTAATTTTTTTTTATTTGCTTTTTACTCGCTTTCATTGCGGCTTTTCTCACACTCATTTCGCTCAAGCTGAAGCTGATTCGCTTTGACTGTCACATTCAGCTTACTGTAGTCGCCATAGCCTAGTCCAGACTGTACCTCGCATCTGAATAATCCACGATTCGTTTTGTTTTTATTACCTTTTCAGATGCGCGCTGCCCCATTAAACGCCAATTTTACAGTTAGTGCCCGATTTTGAGGCGTATCTGTAGGCGATAACTCAATAGGCCCCATTTGAAACAAACGAAATATGCACACTACATGTGCATCTACTTCTATATAGACCATATAGTAGACACAATACGAGTACGCGTACACTACTACAACTTTGACCAACTGAGCAGAGCAGCAGCAGTTTTGTACCCCGAGAGAATTGCGGAACCAACAGGTACGCCCCACAAATACTCAACTTAAAGTTCTCATAGTATTGCTCTCATAATCTCATACGACACCAAGTTCCTAACATAACATCGGGACAAAAACTATTGAATTTATTCGAAAAACTTATTGGGCTCATTTAAAACTAGAAATTAATATTACTCAATCTGTTAACCTGAAATTATGTTGATCTTAAGTTTTGAAACCAAAAGTATTCTATGCACGTTATGCAGAAAAATAATATATCATGCTATTAATAAATACGTAAATATATTTAAATAATATTAATTAAATATGTTGTAAATATAAATATTCAATGCTATACAATCGAAGTAATTAAAAAAAAAACGAGACCTGTCATCAAGTTGTTATTAACATAAAAATAATTATAAATATACTTACATATAAACATATATTTATTTTATGTAAATACTTCGATTTAATGGTTTTATCTTTTTAATCAAATGAAGTGTGAAAATATATATACTTATTATTTTATTTTACTTTTTTTTTCATTTTACCATTCACATGGTTTTTATTCCATATTTATTTTTTATTCTTCCTAGTGCAATCTAATGAAGTTGGCTGCAGTGCACGCCAAAGTACTCGATTGATTTATCGATAAAACGAAATGCATTTGGAACGACTTTTTTAGATTCCGATTGCAAGTGCTTAAACAATTTGACCCAATTAAATGGCAGTTCATGATATCGAACTATCGATAGACCTTTTTGCCGTTAAATTAAGTTGCAAATTGCTTATGAGAAAACTCTTCCGTCTGGATAACCCCAATGTGCACACAGGGCGAATCTCGGCGCGGTCGCATTGTGCCGCTTCTGCTGCTGCGCGGCTGCAGCGATGTTGGCACAAAGAGTAATCGATAAAAATCTCAAGAAGGGCGGAAATTGCGCCTAAATGGCAATTGACACCGCAGCCCGCGCTAATGGGGCGCACTTACAACGCTGGCAACGCGACATAACGGCACACAGGATGCACAGCGGGGATGGAGAATGAAAAGGATACGCGAGGCGACGCTGTTCCCATTTCGCTGCCACAGCGTCGAACTGCAACGTAGGCGTTTTTGGAGCTGTTGCAGCTGCGTCTCGTTTGGCACACGACAACAAAGTTGCCTCAACCCCCTCCCTCTCTTTCTCTCTCTCCCTCTGTCTCTCTCGCTCTGGGCTTGTTAGACGCCTGATGCCACATGCCACACCGTGGCAAGGTGTTGCCGCAGACAATAAACTAATTAAATTTAATTTAAAGCAGACCGTGGCATTTCGTCAGGCGTCCCGCGGCCGAAAAAAATGTTTCATATTTAATTGGCCGGCTGCTTGTGGCAGGCACTGTGACGGAGCACAGTGAGTGCCAACGCATTGCGCGCCGCCTGCAAATTAGAAGCAATAAAAAATTGTTTGTCTTAGTTGGAGAACGGATCCTAGGGGGGCGGCGGAGCAGGATATAAACCATGTTTGGTGCCAAAGGGGTTAAGAGGCGACGGCCGGCAAAAAGGGGTTAACGGCGTGCAACAAGCGAACTAAGTACCGCGACATGTTTTTGTTGCTGCTGCTGCCTTTTCGGCTGCAGCTGCCGTTGCTGCCGAAGCTGCTACAACTTTGGGATTTTGTTTGCCTTTAAGCGACAGCGGCAGAGGCAGAGGCAGAGGCAGCGCGAGAGGCAGCTGCAACGGAATTCAGTTTGAATTTCAATTGGAATTCTCTCCCACTCTCTTTGCCACTAACTTTACCGATAGCGATATCGATATCTCTTTTTATCTCTTTGTATTCGTATCTCTCATCTTGCTCTAATCCACTCAGTCCTAACTCTTTCTTTCCCTCTCCATCCAATTATTTCCAATCATTTCATCTCCCTCGCACACACTCAAACAAGTTATTTGTTTACCGTTAGCGCTCGTGGGGCAATCAAAACGGAGTCAGAGCTGCTGTTTTTGTTGTCTCCGATGTTGTTGTTGTTGTTGTTGTGCCCGTGTCCCACTGCCAAGGCCAGGCACGCAACGAATTGGGCAACCCTATGATTATAATCGAAATTAGAGTTTCGCTGCTATCGAAAAGGGGCACGAGATCAGTTTTGGGATCGGATCTGCATGTGCGTAATTGCCGGTTTCGATCGCGTCGCATCCATCGATACCAGAACCGAATTAGAAATTTTATCCAATAGCAGAGCTACTTTTTTTCTTACCTGTCCGCCAAGTGCTGCAGGCCATATACGGGCTGAGTTTTATGTGGAGCAACTCTTTTTTTGAATACTTGCGGAAGATGGCAAGGGCAGGAGAAACATAACAAAACGAAACAAAACGAAGTTTACGATCAATTGCCTTTGCGGTTGAATTTTTATATTCAGAATGAAAGTCAGACCCGTAGACCAATTATACTTGTGTAGTTCCTCAAACAAATTATTCAAATCGATTGTCAATTACGACTGACAAATGCGATGCGATTTGCATTCCTTAGAAATTCTTTTAAATTTTGACTGATTGGAAACCGTTAGAAAGATATGAAACGAGACAGAGGGTTAACTAATTGGGTTTAGAAGATTATTTGTTATTATTATTATTTATTCAATAACTTCACAGGCAATTATTTTACTGCTATCTTTAATTTATAAATATGTTCTTAAATCATAATAGCTTTTTGTATCTAAATATTATATAACACTTACACATTTTGTTTATCTTTTATACCCTTCGTTCATTGAAAAGAAGGGTATTTTAACTCTGTGTGCAACGGGCAGCAGCCATAGCTAAACCCTGAAAAGAATTTAAAGAAGAATTCCCCAATAAATATTTAAATAAGTCAGTTAGATAGTATCAGTGAGTAAGTAAGAAATCTTTCATTTATTTGACAAACAGAACTTGTTAAATCATTTGAATTATTACATATGCATTTTTTATGTCAGTGATTTACAAATTGATCTATTACGATTACGATTTCAATTGCCACGAGGATGAATCAACATCTTTATTGTTTTGAGTGAAAAATGCGGCGTCCACCAATTAGAAACGTAGTTGTTAACCTCCTTCTGATAGTACTTTCCATTCAGATTGCTAAGAAAAAACAAACCACATTGAAACCATTTGAAATATACCTATTTAAATCAAGCAATAACTTACCAAGAGGAACATGTGCCGTACCAACCGCCCGCATTAAGCTCTTTCGCACAATTGAAAGGCCATTCATCGTTGTCGCTATCGAAGGTAGAGAACTGTTTATACTCGCTTGCTCTCATTCTGTCGCCATCCGCGCTTCCAGAGAATGTTCCCAAGCTGAGCAACCTGTATTTATCATCTTTTCCTGCAACTGTGAAGTTGTCGTAATGTGCAAAGAATGTGGTACCATTAAACCATTCCATATGTATAAAGAGCTTGTGAGGATTGCCCTGGGTTAGGCGATGAATCTTCTCCAGGCCGAGGAAGAAGTCGCCTGTAAAGTTGCCGAAACCATTCTTGAAAGTTTCCCAATTACTATTGAAGTCTTCTCCTCCCCTGATGCGCTGCTGAATAACGATCCATTCTGGACCTGCAATTTCGTTATTACGCAATACGGGAAAGGTTTCAAAGTTCTTAATGGTAACATTATAGATGTCGATATTTTGTTGCTCCTCATTCATTTTTATTTGTTCATTTTCGGTGGCCACTTGCAGCTCAGTTTCTTCAGTGATGATTTTATGTTGAATCTTAAGCTTATATTCGTTAAAATTATTTTGAGTCTCATTTAATCTTAAGTGACAACTCTGTAGTTCAGCGGTTTTTGATTGGAGCTGTGCAGTATTTTCCTCAATGGTTACGTTCTTTTGCCTCAACTGATCCTCACAATACCGCAATTTGGCAGCATTCGGATCGATGTATGAGAGTTCTTTACGCAACTCCTCCTTAATAAATGCTTTCAGATTAACTAGTTCGCTGCTAAAAAACGCATTATTTTGATTTAAGACATGGTTGATTTTCTGCAGTTCAGATATTGTAGCGTGCAGATCTTTGATATGGCTATCCTTACTTAAGGCAGCAGTTTCTAAAAATAATATTTGAAGGTCTTTCAAATTCATCTTGGCATCTCTTAGTTTCAACTGCAACAAAAGAAGGGAAGCCAAATTACCAGGGGTTGTCGTACCTTTCTAGTATTATTAAGCAATCGATCTGTTTTCACATACACTTCACGTTTGTAACTAGATCTTAGGGCGGAATACTTACTTCACTTTCATTGTTGTCCGTTGCCAAAGCCAAAACCAAAGCAGAAGAGCTCCCGCCGATAACGAGAATCCACACAACGAGGAGGAGAATTTTCATAGTGACACTTTTAGTTGTTCGTAGTATAGCTGAACCGCACTCACGCTGATCTAACTCGAAACTGAATTCATCTTCGAACAGCGCAAATAAGGAAATACTTTTAATTAAAAAAAAACACTGATACTAATTTGGAACCACGTCAGGATCAATGAGGTCAAGTCCGGCGCGTGCTATGTACAATTGGAGCAAATATTTCAAACAAACAAATTTCTAATGTTTGGATGCTCAGCGTTATCAGTGCAAATGTTGATTGACGCAAATAAAGTGTTTATATGTCGTTATCAGCAATTTTAAATAGTATTTTGACTAAAAATATGTGAAAACTTCCCCTTTTGCCATAAAAGTCGCACTACACTGGCGCCACTAGCGACAGAAAATTCAATTACTCGCGCTTATTATATTTTTATACCGCACAAAAGTATGCTACACAAATTATTGAAACGATTTAAGACCTGCTAAAATATTACGCTTCTAAAATCTTACAGATTTAAAATAATATAATAATATAATAATAATAAATAATAATAAAGTTCAATCAATATAAGAATAAATGTGAGTTAATTAATAAAGCATTTGCTTGAGCTGAAGAAGAAAGAATACAAAATATATGAATGCATAATTATTTGAATAAAAGTGAATAAATTAATAAATGCCTAACAAATTGTAAAAATTCAAATGAGTTAAAAACAAATAACAAGTCTCAGGCCCCCCGTCTAGCACACCCCACTCCCCAAAACACTCTTTGCATAGGGTGCTCAAATGACTATCAGTTATTTATTATTTATTTACCGAAATAATAATATTGTTTAATTACTATTAAGCTGGGCTATTGATTTTATTGATTAGCCAGCATTCTGTGGAAACTTTTTCCGAGAAAGCCCCAAAACCAGTTGAAAACCGAAAAGAATTCTCGAGCTCGGCACAAAAGTGCTTACACCTTTCCTATTGCTGTCTCTGACTCCCACACGCATACAGCCATACATATGTGTAATATTTATATAAAAATAATTTTACAACTTAATATATATTTTTCAATGTGTTGCAAAGTTATTTCGGCCGCAAGAAATGCGAGATTGCAGTTCTTTTTTCTTGGAGCTTATAAAAGGGGAGGCGCGGTTTAGGCTGGTTGTCAGTGCACGGTTCACTGCCAGAGAGAGAAAGGAGAGTGTGGGCGAGTAAGAGTGAGCGGAACCATGAAGCCTTGTATTGGATTTCTTATTGCGGCCCTCGCAGTCATCGCCAGCGCCACCTGTGCTAGCTCATCTTATGGAGCCGGGGGCGGAGCAGCAGGTGTTCCCTCCCCGCCATGTCCCAAGAACTATTTGTTCAGCTGTTCACCCAATCTGGTACCGGTGCCGTGCAGCGCGCCCTCATCTGGCTACGGATCTGCCGGCGCCTACAGCGAGCCATTGCCCTCGTACGCCTACTTTGCGGATAACACTGCAGCTCAATATTACCAATAGGTAGACCCAGAAAAAGAGAGACAGTGAGAGTCTACCCACCCGTTGACGACCCCAAGCAAGTGCACTACAGATGTCCGACACACGATTTCTTATCGTTTACACACATTTCTTTACCCCTTATAGTCTTTAGCGTAACTTAGGTATGTAGGTTGATGACACAAATTAGGTTAGGATCATAAAAATATATTGGCAAATACATAAAAATGGTACAAAAACTATTTCAACTTAAGGTTTTTACTTGGGTTGGGCGGGAACAACTGAAGCTGAAGTTATTTCGAGGTTTTTTTATTAGATCTACAAAAAACTCCTCCTTCAAATGATATCATATCGTATAGATTAATTTCTAGACTGCGAAGCACTAAATTTCAGAAGCATTTGCAAATACTAAACATATTTAAACAATGAGAGATAGAGTATGCATTAAAAATTCTGAAGAGTTCTATATGATCGCTCTCTCTCTCTCTTTCTCTCTCTCTCTTTCTTTTTGTCTCTTTGACTTTCCCTCGAACTGCAGACACATCTCTGTAGGCCTAATGACTTGCCGATCATCCAAGAGCATCACCATCAGCTGCGTCTGCGACCTCATACCGCACCCCTCTACTTCTCCTGCTCCCTCTCCCATTGTCTGCCTCGAGAAAGAGTCGCATTTATGCTTCGGCTGCCAAAAATAATGTCGCCGTGCGCCTCCGCAATCCGTCGACATCCACGGATCGACGATCACACACAGATCGTAGATCGTGGATCGTTTCCACTCAGCCGTCCCAGTCGGAATTGTTGTCTTTGCGTTTGTGGTCGGTCGCAGATCGTTTGTCGCTCGATCTATAAAAATCGGAAACCCAAATCGTGTGCTCAGTGCAAGTGCTGCCCAAATACAAATTTATACAGCATACTTATATATATATGCCCGATATAGATAAACATATATTCATACGATCTTCTTGTGCCCATTGTCATGTGCGAATCGTCTTCGTCTACGACCTGACCCGTTACGATTTGGCCGGAGAATCCGACGACGCTTTGTCTGCCCTTAAAATTGATTGATTGTGTGATGTGTCCGAGTGTGTGTGTTTGTGTGTGCGTTTTATGATGGCCATTTAGTCGTTCGGCCATTTCGCCTGAGTGTTTGTTTATGTTTTATTTTATTTATTTTTTGTTTCTTCGCTCGAAAATGATTGCATAATTGACCGCGGGGAGGTTTAGCGCCGTCAACCGCCAAGTGGTGCTCAGTGCCGCGATTAACCAGCTGCTACATCAATTCGCACTCGCGCGCACACACACACACGCGTAAAGAAATATCTCCATCTGCTCGTCTCGTCAGCCCCCTCCCCTTTCGAGCATCATGAAGAAGCTACATCTGGGCGCCAAGCACAAAGGGAAATCCTACAAACCCTTTCGGAATAAAAACCGTCGGGTAAGTTTAACTGGCATGCGGATCTAGCCCAGTTCCGATCAGATACATATATTCGTAAAAGGTCCCCAGACCTCCCTGGCGCCCTCTTGACAAAACCACTCGACGCGATCTGTCCGGCCCGGTTCGTTTATTTTTATACACTTTTCTCTCGAGCATTTTGGCGTCACTTGCTCGTTCTCTCCCTCTCTATCTCTTTCTCTATTTGAATTCCTTTCATATCTTTGCTCTTGCCATATTTATTCATATCGTTCAGATTAGTCAGATTTGTCAGATTCATTCTGGTTTTTCCCATAAAAATGAAATGCAAATAATGTTTGATGGGTATGTGCTGCAAAACATGTATGAACTGTTATTGTTAGATAAAACTAGTAAAGATGCTATAAAGTTGTCGATCAGCGTAGATTTCGGTGCATCGTACAAAATAGCTTATTTATTTTAATCCGGGATGTTGGTTCCTCAGTTGTATAAAACATCTATCTACATATCTCGTGTTTAAATTGTTCAAACTATTAGGTTTTTATTAAATTATTTGTGAATGAAGCCATACAATATTGATAACACGCTGTCAATATTTATATGTGACTTAAAATTTGTTTCTTAAAATTTTTAAGCTGGCAAAAATAATCTTGTTAAGCTTTAGATAAAAACAAACAATTAATACAAATAAATTAAATAATTTATGCATAAAAGAAAGATTAATTAAAAGCGACCCTATGCACGTGTCGCGCACTGTGTGTGAGAGGGCGACAAATTAGGTCGCCAGTAATCCACCAGTTGCCAGGCAGTAGCAGCGGCAGCGGCAGCGACAGCAGCAGCGACAGAGGCAGAAACAGAAACAGTGACTGCGGATCAGCTGCTGCAAGCGAGAAAGTTGAACGACTGCAGTGAAAAAACGCTGACAGAATAAGAGGCAATTGTTTTGGGTGGGAAGAGAGGCGCACGTCACAAAGGGTAAATAAACCGAGAGAGAGCAAGCATATGAGAGAGGCAGGCGGGAGTCAAAATTACAAAATGCAGTCGATAGCAGCAGCGAGGCAGCAACAACAACAACAACAGCAGCAGCAAAAGCAGGTGGTGAGTGAGGGCGGCCATCATTGTTATTGAGGCTGCGGTGGTGGTGAATAGGTAGACGGGCGCCTTGACAAGTTCATTACTCGCTGTGGTGTATTTGGCCCACATTGGGAATTAACGTAACTCGTAATGCGCAAAGTAAAAGGTAAACAATAATTCGCCACAGATATCGCAGTTGGCGACCCAATTGCTTATCGAGTGGGTGGGCAAAACGCACTGACATTCCCATACATCCATTTTCCCATTCTCCACCATTCGCAAATGGCATTCGCATTTGCCTTTGGCATTGCTTTACACACCACAAAACAATGGACCCACAAAGAGAATGAGCAAAACAGAAGAAGAAGCAGACGATAAAACAGAGCGCACTCTCCGTACAGAATGAAAAGCTGACGCCTGCGCCAACAAAAAGTGGAGAATTTTCCACTTGAGTTCCTGCGCTCTCTCCCTCTCTCTCTTCTACACTCTCTGTACCTGTCCGCTCCGGCTCTCTTAGTGTCTATGCGCTCATCTGGAAAACGCTTTCTCCTCTCTCGACCCTCTACTGACAATAGACAACGGAATGTTTACGTTAAACTGCACAGTATGCTGGCATTCGCAAACCGATGGACCAACATCTTCCAGTTCGGAAATAAGAAATATAATAATAATTATTCAATAATTCGATTCTAATTGGGAGATTTATACGTTTATCATTTTAAAAAATCAAAAAACCAAAACCAATCGAAAATAAAAATTAAATAAATTAAAAATATATTATTTTGGTATAAAATTTACATTGTAATGAATGGTAAACATTTTTTCTCCTAATACAAATGATTTAAAATTTGATTTGAGGTCGATTTGATGTAAGGTTTTCTTCTGAAGACATCCGCATATTAATTTTACTATGAAATCTTAAAGAATTATGCCATGGCGTCTAAAAGTTCCATTCTTTACAAGATGTATTCAATCAATGGACATTTAAATACCGAAATAAAAATTCAATATAGTTTTTAAATCTGCACACGTTTTTTTATTTAAATTTTGATTGTAAACTTTATCATTATATCTATAGAGTTGGCTAGCAACCCAGAGATAATATGATTGTTTTGTGTGGCAAGCGTGGCCGGCCAACAGGTGGACGACCTTAGTTTTATTTGGGCAATTATCGATTTTCCACAAGGCTCCAACGAACTCGACAACTCTGGGAGTTGTTTTTGCAGTGAGTTGTGTTAAATGTAGTACTCAAAAGACGGATGCATTAGCCGCTACACATGATTAAACATACTTGTATATGAGTATATGTGTGTTCGTATAAAATTCTCCATGAATTGCCAGTGTACAGTGGGACAAAGGCGATGGCAATGCACTTGAAATTCCAAGGTGGCCGCAGACCGATTTTGTTTACATTTCTCAGTCGTTATGGCCAAATGGGCTGACCAATTGCAATTGTATTCGAATTGTACTCGCAGGCGAGTGTCCCATTCAATCGTATTCATAATATCCCAAGTGGCAGAAGAGGGCGCAAGCTCTTGGACAAAAGAGAGTGCTCAACGTGGGGTCGAGCGGGTTACACGCGGAGCAACAACATTTACGCACTGGAATATGGTGGGAAACTCTACACAGATTCGGTTTTTTTTTCTCCGTTCCTTGCTCCGAAACGAAACAAAATTTTTCGTATTCCAAATACAGAAACGATTCAGTTTGCTTGCGGAATTGAGTTCGAGTGAATGTTGAATGCGAAAGCGAACGTGAATGCGAGGAGAAGACGGTGGGACGGCATATAAATCGAAATGTGAATCGAGTGAAACCAAGCCAAAATTCGATCTGTAACCAAGTGCGATAAAACCAAAAGGAAAATCATAGAAATTGAAATATAGAAAGCTGCATTTATTAAAGTAACCTTCCACCCGCCGAGCAATTGCACTACCCTCCCAAAAAAAATAAAATAAAAAAAAACAACGTGATAAAGCAAACAAAAACAGCCACGCAAACAGAAAAATAAAACACACACTGAAAAAAGCAAGAAAAGAAAGGAAACGGAAAGAGAGAAAATATTAAGTTGAAACTCTCCTTGTGGATGGCTCTACGAGGTTTTCCAACGATTTGCGTGCTGAAAAGTGAAATGAGCAGCGGTTCATCGGCTCATCCGCGGGCGAAGCGACTGACTGACCGACTGACTGACTGACTGACTGACTGAGTGACTGAGGGACTGACCGACTGCACAACCCATCGACTGATTGACCAAACCCGATACGAAATTCCTATTTATAGCCTCATCGAGCATCGGACAACAAAGGCGAACGCGAGGCGCCAATTCGCTGCTTTCGAATACATCGCAGAAACGCGTTGCAAAAAAATAAAGAAACTGATTTTTTTTTGGATTTTCTTGGGTCTATCGCGAACGTGTACGGGGGGAGCCCCCGCTAAAGAAGTCAGCAGAGGCGACGACGGAAGTTAACGTGCGCGTGTGTGCGTGCTAATAAGCGAGTGTGTGTGTGTGTGCGTGTGTGCCTTTCCAGTTATATTCTTAACATTTACCATTTACTACCATTCACCGTTAACATTTACTCGGTGTGCCACTGGCTTCCAGACAGCCCCCCTCTCTCTCTCTCGCTCTCGTTCCTCTCTCTCTCACTCGCTTACTCTCAGGCTCTATTACGCTCACGTCTCAGCGAATGCGGTCTGTGCAGATTGCGGCTTATTTTAGCAGCATTAACTATCACAACTATCGGCACTATCGCGAACTATCGCATACCGGAGAGCGATTGAAAAGTCCTGCCATTTTCCGCTAACGTCATCGCCCCTCGGCGTCGTCATCGTCATCGTCATCATTTGCCCATCTTGCCGGCCCCACCTCAAGCCATCAGCTGTGGCATTGCCAGCTGCGCCTGTTGTTATTGCACCGTGTGTGGAACATCGGCAAAATATCTTCATTCGAAGAAGATTACCGGGCTGACAGGCCCATGGTGCAGCGTGCATCATCCTCAGATGCTCCCTCCATTCAGGGCGGCCAACATCGAGAGTCTCGATTTGGCCTGGGATACACGTCGTACCAAAGCGGATACAACAAGCTCTTCACACAGGTGAAAACTAACTTTCGAGTCGATTAGCTTAGCTAAGGTCGCAAGAATAACAACATGTTGATCTCTGTTAAAAATATCCAAAAAGATATTCTAAAATATAATATAATTGTATAAGCCTATTGTGGTAGATAAATATATATTTCTATATATGTTAATATATTTATATATTTTATTTATAATTGATATATTTATTATATTTGTCTTTCGAGGGAGTTTATCGTGGGATATTAAGGAGATGATTTTTTAGAGCATTAATTAGTCTTATGACTGGATTATTTTTATAATGTAAAGCAATATTAATTGAGATAGATGAAGGGTTTTCGCAAGTATTTAAGGAACGAGAATCAATAAGCTTTAACTGCTGTTAATAAATCAACCACAGACAGCTTTAAAGTCAAGCCAATTTACCTTATACTCAATTTAAACTCAATATCTGGATAATTTTTCGCAATCTGCCATCTAAAAACAAGCACAATAAAAGCTCAATATACTAGATGCTTAAGTAAACACATGCCTTACGGCGCATTCCATTCTCAGTGTGTTCCCCGAAAATGGGGGGTACCCAAAAATTCTCTGACCTACAGCCCCTTGGCAGACATCCAATTAAATTGAAATGTACTTGCAACTAAATATACTAGATACAGGTTCTTGTTGAAAGGCGAGAACAATGCATTGTGTTCGGCAAATGTTGAAATGAATATGTGCATATATGTATATTAATTTCGGTATTACTTTCTTTTGCAGGGTTCTGCCGACTCGAACTACTCACAACCGTCATCCGATCTGTCGCTAGACGAGGAAAAGGAATCGCTTCGGCGAGAAAAGGAACGTCAGGCCTTAAGCCAGTTGGATAAAGCGAGGGTAAGTAGAATATGAAAATCATAGCACATAGATAGATCTATATCATTATCCATGTATTCCTCGTGTAGAGCAAACCAGTAGCGTTCGCTGTGCGAACCAACGTAGCATATGATGGCACCATCGACGACGATTCGCCCGTGCAGGGCGGGGCTGTTTCATTCGATATGCGGGAGTTTCTGCACATCAAGGAGAAGTACGACAATAACTGGTGGATCGGCAGACTGGTTAAGGAAGGCTGTGATGTGGGCTTCATACCCAGCCCCGCTAAGCTAGACAACATTCGCATGCAGGTTGGCGGCAACGAGAGTGCAATTGAGAGATTGCCATTTTCCCGATTCTCAATATATATACATATATTTATTAACCAATTCGCAATTGCAGAATCAAACTAGACCCTCAAGACTGTACGGCACAAAGGGCTCATCTAGTGGGAATTTAGGTGCGGGACAAGCAGGTGCGGAGCCATCACGAGGTAGCACACCCCCCACACCTGGTATGACACACATTTCATTCTCCTGATTTCTTTTGGGCGAGGTTTTATTTTGTATATCGTATCGTATCGTATCGTAAAACTAATATACCTATTTTCTGTTGTACGAGTGTTTCAATGTAATGTTTACTTTTTCGTATTTATGTATGTCGTATAACGAATTTATCTGACGAGCCTCTCGTACATATATACATATACACCCATGCATATGGATGTATATACTTATATATATATATATTCCTATTCAACATAAGTACAACAACTACTACTACATACCGATTTATATATATCTATATATATATATATATATATACAACACGTGAGTGCAGCTGAGTCTGTGAAACGATACTCCAACCCCATTGGCAACCGGATACCGAGAAAGGTTCTCTTCAATATATCTGGTCTTAATTTGATTCTCAATCCGATCCACAAGCAGCCAAGGCCAAGGTCCGACCGAACGTTGAACAAACCGCGTACCGTTTTTACAATTTTCATTTAGAGAAACTTCAATCTGGCTAATCAAAAAGAACTATCAAAACCAACAACAAAAGCATACAAAACTGGGCTACAAAATTCCTGTTATATCGTAAATTTTTATGTTCTTTAATTATATCATGTCACATCAAAAAAAAAAAACAACAACAACAAAACAAAACCGAAACTGCAATTAGGAAACTATTTTATCCACCTATTTGTAATACCTTTGGTCCAGTTCTGATAACTGACTGCGTAGATTCCAATTGAATTTCTTCATACCTTTCCTTCTGCATGATCGCAATACGCAACACACCCACTACTACGTTATAGAGCACGTTCTTAACTCATATCTGCCCGATTCATTTCCCAATACTACTTCAATCTAACTGAAAGTTTAGCAAAGACAGCAATAAAATCCTATTAACAGCACTCAACTCTCTTTTGCCTCACACTGTAACCAACAACAACAACAACTACAACTACAACAACAACTACACAATTTACTAACCACAACATCGACATCTACGATATATATAATCCGTATCAACTGTGTGGTAAAAACGTCTTCCAAAGACCCCTATAGCACGACACCACGCAAGAAACAAGGTTTGTCCATCGTTTCTCATATCTCTCACACGGCAATCAGATCGATAACATCTTTGCTCGAGTCATGCTTGTAACGCCCGATCGGATAGGCTAACTAGCTAGTTTTATTGGCTAAAACCAGTTTCATTCTTGGCTTGACGGAAAAAATACGAAACATTACAGTCAAATTATTGAAAACATGAATTAATTGAAATATTCAGAGCAAAATAACGCTTCGGATTCAAAGGTTTTATATATGATATATTGGAAATATCTCCTATTCATTCGGCTCTATCTGCGGACTTATTGTTACTCTAAGAAACCCATATAAATTTTACCATACATACCATAATCCAAAACTCTCAAATGTTCCAAATGTTCTGTCAAACAATCGTTATTCCTGCGATAGTAACTCCGATAGTTCCAAATTGTAGAAGTCTTCTGCTAGCAGATTTCCCACAGCCTTATACCAATTGCTTGCTCATCTCTAGACCGATCCACATCTCACGAATATCTTTAGACTTAAGTTCCTATATATCGCTTCGCTATTCAGGCGGATCTCATCCTCGAGCTGGCATTTCAACCGCATTTGGCGTCGCGTGATACGGTTGCGAAAATTGGAATCCGATCCCAGTATACACTCACACTCACACACAGATGCACACCGACACTCACTAGACCCCCAAAGACATGCACACACCGAAACGCACACTATAATGATTGCTTTCTCAAACTCTACTTCCGTAACAAATTGTAAATTCTCCTGTACATAAAGTGTAATCGAAAACAGAAATGCGAAAACTTCTTAATTAAAAGAATTTAGTTGTAAATTGGCTTGGCAACTCGTAGCGCTCGAACGTCGCTCGTAGAATTCATAATATCGCTCATTTGTTGCCATTATCTTCTTCTTTATCTGGCTGTGTTCGGCGATGATACTAACCAATCAGGTGACGAATCAGATTCCATGGGACCAGGACGACATGGCAAAACACCATTGGCCACGCCCCCAAACAAGGAGAAGCGAAAACCGTTCTTCAAAAAACAGGAGACAGCCAGCCCGTACGATGTGGTGCCATCGATGCGTCCCGTGGTACTAGTGGGTCCAAGCCTTAAGGGTTACGAGGTAACCGACATGATGCAGAAGGCCCTCTTCGACTTCCTCAAACGCAAATTCGAGGGTCGCATCATTATAACGCGCGTCATGGCCGACATTTCGCTGGCGAAGCGATCCATAATGAACAATCCATCGAAACGGGCCATCATGGAGCGCTCGAGCAGTCGCTCCGATTGCCTGGGCAAGGTGCAGGAGGAGATCGAACGCATCTTCGAGCTGGCGCGTTCGCTGCAGCTGGTCGTACTCGATTGTGATACAATCAATCATCCGTCACAATTAGCAAAAACTTCATTAGCGCCAACAATAGTTTACTTAAAGATTAGTAGTAGTAAGGTGAGTATGCCTCGACTCTATCCCACTCAAATAGATAAATATATCTACTGATATTTCCCTAATGCAGGTTTTACAGCGTTTAATCAAATCACGGGGCAAATCACAAGCCAAAAACTTGTCCGTACAAATGGTTGCCGCTGAAAAGTTAGCCCAATGTCCACCCGAAATGTTCGATGTTATCCTAGACGAGAACCAACTGGAAGACGCCTGCGAGCACATCGCCGAGTATCTGGAGGTGGGTGACCGCTTAAAACGTGGCAAAACTTAAATTTTATTTTAGTTTTTCTACCATTTATCGTTAACCGGAAAAGTATTAATATATTTTCTTTCCCAAACAGACGTACTGGAAGGCAACGCATCCGGATATTCGTACGGGTACCGTTCCGGCCATCGCCAGGCCGCTGCCCTCGCAGGAGGTATCGGCTTCGCCTTCTGCCGACCAGACGCGCATGGGTCCAACACCACCAGGTAAAGTCCGAGCGACCTTGCAGCGGGTTCATTCAGTGAGCGCATAGTCATTCTCATACGCGAACTCGTATCGTATCGTATTACGCCCCCCACCACCCCTTGTCCACCCAATCCTCCATAGCTCTCGTTGAAAGTCGTGCAAAATTACCAGAACCTTCCGATTACCCACTCTATCCGCCTTTATCTCTCTTTCATCCATGAAATTCCGTTTTGAAAAAAAAAAAAAAATGTAAAATAATGAGAAAAAATAACCCAAAAATCGAAGATGAAAATCACAAATCAGAGCAGATCTGTTCAAGAAGTTATATATGCATTTGGTTTGTTTCCTATTCAGTTTTCAACATTATACATATTCACATACATTAACATTTACATAGTCCACAATTGCAATACTATATACGATATACAATATACGATATATTTTCACAATCTTATATTCACATTAATTATACATCGTACAAAACAATACAATTCTAAAATTTGTCTTTCTCAAATTACAATTCCCATGACTGTACCGAAAAATCGTACCAATCGATGCTTCTTCTGGCTCTCTCTCCACATTCGCTTCTCTACGCCGGCTCCACAAACTGCGACATAGTCGACGGAGAGGAATTTGACGAGCTCGAGCCGCGCATGGCGAGTGTCGAGCGTGAGGGTAGTCGGGAGCGGGATAGAGATCGGGACAGGGAACGTGACCGGGAACGTGACAGTAGGGAACGGGAACGCGAGAACGAACGTGACTATTGGGATCGTGAATTCAATCGCGATCGTAGCTCGAAGGACAGAGAACGCGACCTGGAATGGGAGCGCGAGAGAGCACGTGAATGGGAAAGAGAGCGAGAAAGGGATTGGGATAGAGAGTTCGATTGGGACCAAGGTAAATTCAACTCTTTACTTTGTTATCGTTTCGGTTCTGTACTATATTCGCCTAAGTCAAACTAGTATTCCAAGTAATATCATTTTGAGAACACGATTAACCAGTTACTCTCGATTATTATTGAACAGCATTTGCCATAGAGTTCTAGATGTATTACTGATTTCAACAAACCATACTTAGTTAAACAATATCCTTTCACTAGATTTAACTTGGCTTTTTTTTCGTCACTTTCGTACTCGTACAATACGTTCCATTATGATTTCCCTCATGCTTCATGATGACTTAAACTTTCCTTCGATCTATAAACTTATTACTTATTTGGTTCATTAATTTTGGAGCTAGGTTCTGCCGTTCTGCTTATATTTTATGTAGAAATGTATTTATTTGAATCTTTTATTCAATCAACTTTACTTTTATATTTAATATACAATGGGGTTCAGACGAAATCTTAAAAATAATAGAAATTACAATTGTTATAGCTTTTCGAAATCAATCAGCAAACTGTGTTGCATATTTTCATAGTTTTCATTTTCGTTTTCGCTTATTGTCATTCTGAAAAATATGAATATTTTTTTAAGTACTCTAGATTATAGTCTTTTGTTTTTATGATTTATGATTTCTTATTTTTATTTTTTGTGCAAACACTTCACAGCATTCCCACAACGAGACATACCCGGTCCCTTTACAACAATGCTATAACTCAAAATCAATTGCCAAAGATCAATACAATACGCGATATCGACAGTACAAAGATAAAGACAATTAACTCGTGTATCCAAACTTATTTCAATCGATCGGAGTCTGTTCCAGTTTAGGTATCAAAAAATCAAACCTTCATCCTCGATGTTCTACACACATGTTTCTCAAAACTTGTCCTGACTCCGAATGAGGTCCAATGAAACTTTTGATTTGCTTTGTTTTTTGAGTAGCACCTTGAGGTGACCCACTAAAAACTGTTACTAACCTTAGTATTTAAGATAACCTTTTTTGCGAATGTATGCAGTTCTTTTATGAATTCAGTTTTGCAAATATTGTGAGAGTTCTACACTTGTATAGAACATTTTTTGAAAACTATGCTCATAACAGATCCGTCTACATTTGTTTTTATTCTGCTTGAGTTCTTGAGACTAACCCGATTAACCGGAACGAGCTTGAGCTCATCTTCCTTAGATAATTCCCGAAACGGTTTGCTTCTTCAATGTTCATTCAAACACATTTTCGTAAACTCCATCTCTTTCAAAATATGTACTTTGTAATCTGAGATTTTACCGTCTAAATGTGTCAATGCCACTGTTTGTACTCGTTTCTAGTTACACCTGGCGTCGTCCGCCTCTAGAGGACTCACGTCCTTCGTCCTTCTACATTTCTCGGGATTATAGTTACGATACCTTCCGTTCTTTCGATTTATATTTCAATGTCGCTCATTTCCAGTTAGCAAAAAAAAAAAAAAACCAAAAACAAAAACACAACTCAATCGAATTGTTATCTTAATTTATACACCTATCTATGTTGGCGTAGTGAGTATGTCTTCCCCAAAAACGGTGTTTAGTTTCGTTTCGTATTTGATTTGTTTATTTTGTTCGAAAATTCCCCGGACTTGTAATTGTTTTTTGGTTCATCTCCTCATTTCCCTTCCCTTCCGATTTCTAATGATTAACAACGCTTTTCAGTTAGCCTTATACTATTAAT
This sequence comes from Zaprionus inermis, assembly GCA_018151445.1. Taxonomy (NCBI): domain Eukaryota; kingdom Metazoa; phylum Arthropoda; class Insecta; order Diptera; family Drosophilidae; genus Zaprionus; species Zaprionus inermis. The sequence goes on from JAECXD010001696.1 coordinate 4,991,193, forward strand.
TCACTTTCCTCCGAGGCGGGATGGCAATTTAGATAGCTGTATTACTTAAAATACAGGAAAATATGCAAATAGTCAAACTGCTAAGAACCTCAAGAAAGTATTGGGTATCCTTCGAACGTTTATCAAATTGTATTTTATAATTAGAACTATTATTTCCCCAATAAATAAATGTTTCGTTTTACTTTCAGTATCAAAAGTCTCTTATGCAGCTTAAATATTTTATTTTTATTCAAAACTTTTATGTAGTTTTCGAGTGACGACTATATAAGTTATCTGCTTAAAAGTATTTTATGTATTTATTTTACGAGGATCTCAGTTTGCCGAAGACCTCGCTGCAATTGTATTACTTTTAATAACCCTATTCCTAATCCCTGTTCCCAATTCCCAAGTGAATAATTACTAATCCCACTGAGAGTTCCGTTTGTAAAAATATAAAAAATCAAACGAATAGCGTAGAGTACCACGCAAAATATATCTGCACTCCCGTGTTACTAAAACGACTATTGAGTTGGGCCTAGCAAAGTCATTGAATATGTATACTGAATCTATATGTGCATCTATCTAACTATTGTATACCAAATGTATTCTGAATATATGCTAAAGAAATATATTGAATGAGTTAATGCTGATCATAGACTGATTGAGAATATTTACTATATAAGCACAGTCTGAAAAGTGAAAATTCTTAGAAGCATATATCCCGAAAGTATGTATACATAGACCATATATATTGAGCATATGATGGGTATCCGTATTATATTCATTGTCTTGGACCTTGCGCCCGACCTTTTTGCCTATTTGATGCGTTCGAATGCTTTGCTTTTGTTTTGATTTCGTTTTGAGTTCGGTTCTTCGTTCGAATTGCGATCCAGTTCCATTCAATGTAATCTCTAATGTGTGTGTGTGTGTTGCCCGTATTGCAGGAGGTGCCTCATACCATCACAGCCGACGCCAGACCTCGGGACGCCATCAGGAGCGCAGCGTGGGCAGCGGTGGCGTTGGCGTCGGCATCCACGCGAGCGGCGGCTACGAGCGCGACAGAGAGCGCTACGAACGGCAGGAACGGGAACGATTGCACGCTCGCGATCGTGATCTCATGCACTACGATCTGAACAGCGACGAGATGCTGGACGAGCGCAACTTTGAGTACCCGGCGATGCGTAGCGGCCCCAGCGGCGCCTCGCATCATGGTCACCTGTCGCGTGGCGGCCGCCTGCTGGACGATGCGGACTTCGAGAGGGACGATCGACTGCTGGGCAGCGGGTCGGGGAGAACACGCTACGGCGCCGGGCCCTCGACCCGCATCGATGATCCGCGCGAGGTGGCACGCGCCGCTGCTGTCGTCGAGCGCGATCGCGATGAATACAGTCCGCACAGAGGTGGTGGGAGTAGTAGGAGAATGCTGAATGCCATGTAGGAATCGTGGATATAGGGGTGGGATCAGATCGATTCGAAAGCGCCAGGTTTGATGGAAGCACGTGACAATAGTTTTGATCTTGACATGATACACAACAAAGCCACGCCGACACCGACACCGACACCGAAACCGCATCCAATGCACAGACAGTACTCCATGCAGCAGCAGGCAAACCCACCACAGCTCCAGTCCCACTTCCACAGCCAGTTGCAATCCCGACAACCAGGTGCCGGGTATCATCTACCGCGCCAGCGTGCGTCGAGCGAGCACTGGCTCTCCTCATCGTCGTTCTCGCTGTCCACGCAGGGAACGCGGCCGGCGCGCGAACACTTCCCCCTGCGCCACCAGCCGCTCTCCTATCCACAGTCACGTCCCCACTCCCACGCATCTTCGTCAGCATTCTCTCGGCCTGCCGCCGCGTACAGTCACCACAGTCGCAGTCAGTCAGACACCGCCACAGCCACCACCTCATTTGCCACCCCGCCGAGCCGGCACCGAGCCCCACGCCCGGACTACGAGTGGTCGGCGTCCACTGCCCAAGCGAAGATCGATGCGGTCACGCACGCAATACGTAATAAGATCATTGTCGAGGAGGATGAGGAGGATATACTGAGCACGGATAGGTTCTATTGAAGAGATTTCAATGTGACACACCCCCACACTCACACCCCCACACGCTCACACACACACATACACAAACAGCGGGGCACAAAGCAAGAGCACGAACTATTTAGGTATTCCGTATAGAACAACATTAAAATAAAGCTAAGATTGCCGATCGTTCAGATATATAGTATACAAAGCATATAATCGTACTTCAGTCAGTGCCAAAGAATGAGACACACACACACACACACACAGCTACACAAATTTGTACATTTCCAGTTTGAGGTTAGGGCTGGAGAGAGGGAGTAGGAGAGTAACACTTTTTCGGGGTTTGTAGTGGAAGCCTAGCACAATGCTAAGTACAGCCTTATGTGTCTTAAATACTTACTAAAAAACTTGGCTAAGCGTAACGGGGGTTTATTGTTTATCGTATTAGGGAGCTAGAAAAAAGTCCCAGATCGAAGGAACACTGCAACCACAACTAGGCATAAGATTTACAACAACAACAAGAACAACAACAATTTGTTGATGCATTTCGCTACAGTACATGGAAAAGTTGGCTGGGATGGGTATGGGGGAGTTCTTTGTAGTTATGGTAAACCGTATCGATATATATATACATATATATATATACTTATATATACTATATAGTTTTTATGCAAAATAACGGTAAACTAAGTAATAAGTGGCAGCTTTAATAATTTAGTAAAAAATTTATTAAAAATAATCTAAGTAAAGCGCAGACATCAGGCACACTCTTCTAACACACAGATACGAGCACATACAAATAAACTAGCCAAAAATTTTGACTTGATCTACGATTGAAATCTCTTTAATAAAGCCAGCTGTGCTTAATCACATAGATTTGCTTCACGGAATACAATGATAGAAACCTTTTCGCATACTTATGCTGTGTTTCCACTTAAGCATAGATTGTAGTGCATATATTAAGTAAGCTTCCAAAGTCGTCATATCCTTCAAGGGATTTCACTTACATACTGCATATTTTGTCCCTATTTATGGTTAGATAAACTAAAATATTTTCCATCTGATAGAATTTTCAGATAATTTCATATATTAATCTCATATGTTGTTTGACTGAAATTGATTAAAAACCGTTATTTAATTTCATATATACAGATTTTTTTTTATAAATAATTTATTGATATATACTTTATAGATCATTTGACAGTATAGTAAATCTTTTGCTTTACAACCTATTAACCTATTAACCTATTAAATGATATGACGCTTAGAAGATCGTTTGCCAATGGAAACACAGCATTACTACACGTTAAAACTTTGCTTAGCTTCTGGAAGAATCCAGTTTAGAAATTGCACTTATACGCTACCCCTTTAGTTTCGACCCGCTCTATATACTATGATCTTAAATTTGCCCATTACTCCAGCTAATCTTCTATATATTTAAACGATACATTAGTTTATTTTTCTGCCTAGTTAGTTGCTTCAGTACAGCAATTAATACTACCAGTGCCTTAACAAAAGAGAGAAACCATAAAGGAAGTTCAACACGCCCACATTCACACACACACTCAATCTCACACAAAACCATTCTCGAGTTTATTTTCCAATTCTCCTGGCCCTCAGTGATAGAAAGACACAGAAAGAAAGAACAACTTATTACGTTTTGCGTATATCATCAAAGAAACATCAAATAATATGGAGAAACTATTGTAGGAATGTTCGTTGATCTGGTCCATTCCAAGCGAGCAATCTTTTTACAATTCCAACCACCTGTACGAATTGATCGACGATTTTCGAAACTGCAAAATAAACCAAATTAACATCGAAAGAGAAAGAGAATGAGTAGCAGACATGAGTAAAGAGTACAGCATATAAATGTAAACGCACTGAATTCAAATCGATCGCGACTTTTGAGTATCGAGGGAGAGTTCCTAACTCCCTACACTTCCAGGCGTTGGTTGGCTAGCGCTAAGTAAGTAGATACTTCCACACCTTAAGCATAAATCAGAAATCCAGGCTAACTACGTAATACACGAGCTTTGTTCGGATCGGCAAGATGAAGGCCTCGCAATAGACCCAAAAGTGGGGGGAAAGAGAGGAAGAAAGAAGAATATCCTACAAGTATTGATCGATCCTGCACTCCCTGTAAGTGTAGCAGCTGTTTATTGGGGTGGTTCACTTGTCGAATTTTGATTATTAATTTTGAAAATTAAAAACCATTTTGAATACTTTTGAATGATTTTTTTAAATAATTTTTTTCTCAACGACAAAAATTAGAACTGTAGAAAATTGTGATATATTTCATTTTCGAAATTTCTTTTGTGAGAATTTGAAAATATATTCGAAACATGGGCAACTCTTTAGAGCCACCTCTACAGCTCTACAGTCCGAGAATATTGAGAAAAATACATGAATACTATTTTAAAGAATTTTGAACATAGTATTGAAATATTGTAAAATTTCAAAGCGCGGCGAATATTAGTTAATCATAATCTAAGAAAACTGTATAAGCCTCTCCTCAAAGAAGAAAAAACTGAAGTTTTGATAAGTGAAATCGATTTAAATATACATATACAACTATGTGTGGGGAGGAAAATTGTTAAGTGTTCAGAAACCCATTAAAACTCGTAGACAAATGTGAAAATTGTATAAAATAAACACACACACACACAAATAAGAGAAACCATGAAAACCAAGAGATTAAACAAAATGTTAGATTTAAATATTGATTTTATATTCGATACATCTGGTACCGGGAAAATCATAAGTCATAAGTAAATCGAGAATGGAAAGGGAGAATTGTAGTAGAATTTTGGGATTATGCTCATTCGCATTTCGCATGCAGCTTATAAGGAAATCGAAACACAAACCCATAAGCATAGAAACATACCAACAGACCTAATAATAGACCTGCACGTTAAACGATTTTGTATCACTCGACTCGGGAGATTTTGGGAGAGTTCCGCCCTGATGCCACGACTGGGGTAATTGCTGGAGCCATATTAATAATAATTATATTAACATTAACATTAATATTAATAATAATGTTAACGATACGCAAAGATTTCTTGTATAAAGTGGCAACAAATTTATTTATTAGCTATACATTAAATATATATTGAATATTACTTTTTTAAACTAGCTTGGAAGTTGAGCCGAAAATATTTAAGAAAAACCAAAAACAAAAGAAAAAACCGATTTAAATGAAACTAAAACAGAAAGCAAATGAAAACATTGAAAAAAAAACCTATATACAAAACAATAAATTATACATACATGACATATACCGATTATGGTCATAGTGCATATATATGTATGTAAATTATACAAATATACTCAGTCGAGAATATATTTGATCGATTCACAGAACTGGTATTTCACAATAAAAGTAAATACAATATAAATATGTAAATGAACTATATCCTGCTATAAATAACAAAATTTAAATATGACCGTCAACTGGACAGAACTTTACCAAAATAGTAAACTAATAAATGATTAATACTAAAAATTATCTACAATGCAAAATTATTCGAAACCACATTGATTTCGTGAAGATATCGTGGGAAATAGATTTTCTAATTGAAATCCGAAGCCGAAAAACAAAATATTTATTTTGAATAATGCAATTATTTCTATCTAATCCAAAGAAAAACCCAAAAAAAAAATAAATAGATAACAATAAAAATATGTATTAAATTTTGTTGAATTACTAACACACACATACAGACACTCAGACACACACAAACAATTTTATAGCAAAAAGTCCTTCCTTTAATGGGATACTTCAGACATTTCATGTGACATAAAAACACAAAAAACAAAAAATACTTAAATACACTATGTAAAGACTCCGATTTGTTTTCAAGCCACTTTAATAAATGCAAGCATTATTTTAATTATTAACAAATATGCAAATAAACAAAAAAAAAAACAAAAGCGAAATGGCAAATATTTACGCACGCCTGAGATTCCGTATTCGAAAATTCTAATTCAAATACTATTATTATTATTATAATTAAAGCAAAATGGGTGAAAGAAATACCAAAAAGAATACTATTTGTGCAAATATCAATCCAAATTTACATAAAATATTTTTTACGTACACGCATACATACGCATATATTGTAAAAACCGATAACTTTACCATAATCATATGTAAATAGTTAACGTTATTTCAGTTATTATTTTTTGTCACGAAAATTGTTTTGTTTACCGTTATTTGTCGAATGGGACACAAGTTGCGAATTACAATTTCTGCCCTGGGTTTTGTGCGGTTTCCGTTGTTCTGTTTGATAACTTTAGAGATTTATTTAATATATGATTAAAACCAATACGAGTATGTAGTTAAATGAACGCTAAATTGCGAATAAAACCAATTAAAATAAATGAAAATTGAAAAATGCATTCTTCTTCTTTAGAGTGGGCGGAAAATTCTCCAATCATTTTACTTCTTAAAATAAGCGTGACAATGTGAGCCCCTGTGATGATGGACGGGTTAATGTTGTTTTGCACAGTCTGCCTTCATTCGCACATGTACAGTTTAGCCACGAGCCGGCGCGCACACATACACATGTAAAACAAATCGTATGATGTACTAGGTGTCTCTCTTTTAGATTTTTGCGGTTGCGTTGCGTGAGCAACCGCAAAGAGCGAGCTCGCATTATGTATTGCTTGCTGCGCTGATAATCAAATGCGATCAAAATTCTCTCTCTCTTGTTCGTTGTCCAGCCGGTTCGTTGGCCATTCGTTCTCTCACTCCACATCAGTTGTATTATCAAGCTCAAGCCGACAACAAGTGCAGTCCGTGTCTTTGTAAGTGTATACGTGCGTGTATTGTTATTGCTATGTTTCTTATGTACTCTGCACACATCGTTTACGAGTATATATAATTTGCGAAAATATGTTTAAAACAAGCCAAAGAAGCCGTGATTTGAAAAATCCATAATCTAGTGTCTGTCCGCAAATTATAAAAGACTATTAGAAAAACATATTTGCAACCAACACACACATCAATTATATTCGCTTTGACTGACTCGCCTAACTTCTACAAAAACGAATTCGCGATTCTCTCTAACACAACAAACTCTTTAGTAGAGGTGTATCAAATTTTCTTCAAGTATCAATGTTAATTTGATAGAATGCGTGCAATACGAGCGAACTATAAACATTTAAGTTATTTTTAACGTTTCGATTAAACATTTAACTACATTTAACTTACGGCGAAATATAACACAGTGCAAAATGGTGCAGGGTATTGAATAGCATGATTACAGAGTAGGTGTTTTTCCCAGAAGTAATCCTTTTTCCATAAGCTTTCGATTAAATAAAATCTATTTATTCTAATTGACACAAAATTGATTACTATTAGGTAAAATTTAACTGTTTCACTGTCCACAGTTATTCCATTTAAAAATGCCCCTGAAAATCGAAAAGGTTCTCGTGTGCGATGCAGTCGACAAGGCGTGTGTAGATCTGCTGCAAGAGAATGGCATCAATGTGAGTACAAATGTGACATATGCACAGACGTGTGCACCTATGCATGTGTGTGTCTCTGTTGGATAAAAATGCATGCACACACACACACACAAACTTATTTTGCTCTCTTTGCCGCTCTGTCTTTTACTCAGGTTACGTACAAGCTTAAACTGCCGCTCGAGGAGCTCTGCAAGGAAGTAAAGGTGAGTGTGAATCGGATTACATACAGAACTGAGCATAAAAACAGTTACTCTTATGGATGTGTGAGTATGTACGCGCAGAATAGATTCCTATGTATTGATTTGAGAACAGATTGTTTGTGAGCTAACACGTGTTATTGGTTTACAACAGTAAAAAATAAAGACATTGCGTTGCCAACGCACAGCACACAACATTGATAAACAACTTGTTGCCATGCCAACTGCATCTTTGGCCCTTCTCACTTTCCATTGCAAATCATGTCAATAATTGCAACATTTTAGGTACTATAATTGACAAACAACAAGTACTTATCAGCTGAGCGAAATGCACCTTATATTAATAACAAACAAGTTGTTTTTCGAGTTTTTTACAGAGGTACAGCACGCGCTATGTAATTAGAACCAGCGTCACATATTAAATGCCGAGTTTATCAAAACTCGAACTAATATATTTTGAATTAACTTTTTTGATTTATAAATTTCAAAGTCAAATAATAACGTTTTTCAGATTTTAATCAAATGAAAACAAATTAAAATTTCATGTTGTCTAGACTAAAGTTTAGGTAAACACATCCCATGTATTTTGAACACACGATTAACTGGCAGTGCTTTCTGTCTAGGCCGGAAATTGATAGGGCCACAAAATAGTTTAACTTGAAATAATCTTTAAGACTTTTTCTGGAAAAAACTTGTTTGGAGATATCAGAGAAAGCTTTAGCATTTTTGATAAGCATTGTTAGCAAATGATAACAAGCTAGTAAAACAATCAAAATATTCTCTTCTGTAGTACATCTAAAGATTCTAAAATACTGATAAGAATTACATAATCAATTTATAAAAGATCAATGAACTAACACAAGCTTTAACTGATAAATTGATTTCATCGTTTGATAATAAAATAAGCAGATTATCAAAATTGAAAGTTAAGACCAATTTTTAGGAGTCCACTTGAGACATTTCGGATCAATGCGTATAGTGCGCTTCTTCATCGCAGCCTCGTATTGCGCGATGGTATCCCGATTAATACAGATTATATGTTGACCCCTGAAATATTTGACAATATCAAGGGATTTCAATGTGGAAATAACATCTTCCGGCATTATCGATGTCAGTTGGCTGATATCGTTGATTGTTTTAGCAGACCGCTCCCCCTTTGTCGTGGGATCCTGTGATAACAAAACCTCAAGCACAGCATGTGCCCAATATGAGCGATAGGAGAGCAGTCCCAGATCGGAGAGAGGCTTCTCTGGCGTGCCAGCTTTACCCTCGATCTTGGACAAGGCATAACTAAACTCGATGAGCAGCGTGCCGTAACCCTTACGCTGATATTGCGGCAGGATGAGAATACAGGCCACATTGTAATCCTCAGTGCTGATCTTCTCCTTGGAGAAGTAACCGACAATATGAAATCCACGTGAATCGAACTCGGTCATCACATAGAAGATAAACGTTTCTATACCATAATCCAGAACCTTGTGGTCCAGAAACAGCTTGGCCAGAAGGCAAAGATTTTGGGCGTAGATCTTGTTTATGCGCCCATCGATCTCGAAGAATGATATGGTGTCCTTGCGATAGATCTCTTTGCCAGGCGGATGCTTTAGCTTGCACTTGCACAAGTGTCGTCCAAGGCACGCTTGACTTGGGCAATATTTCAGGCAGAACTCACATAAGTAAATGCAATTCAATTTGCACAGTTCCTGTGGGTAGGGCGAGAAGTACCAGCTCTTGATGCGATATCGACCCAGTTCAATCATTTCGACGTTCTTCAATACTTCTATTGCTTTCTTCTGCTCTGTAGCTTTTTTCGATTCTGCGCATTTCATCTTGCGATTATTGCGCTTTAGTGTCGAAGTGTCTTGTGGTGCCACCCGTGCAACCAGTTTCTGCACATTCTGAAAATGCAGATCCTCTTCGTCTACCCACTCGTCTAGGCGCCTATTAAATCCCACGTAGTGCACGTGGAACTTACGCTTGCCCAATTTGTTCGACTCCTGAATACGTAAAATCTCCGCCAATTGCCATTCTCCAGTCTTTTTCATACACACGTCCAGGCGGCATCCCTCAGTCAGAGTAGATACTGCAATTGCAGAGCACGACGTGGAGCTCATATTTGTTGCTTATTTATTATTTACTTTACGATTCTTTCAAATTTACTTTAGCAAAATGATATACATATTATTTAAATTTTAAACTCTCGCACCATTGCGCGAATCCGAGCAGCTTTTCCTTCGGAACCAGTTATTCATATGATAGAGCTGGTAACCATTCGATTTCTTATCGAATTGATCTTATTATTTTATTTTCTTCGATCGATGTTTTTTAAAAAAATTCATTAAGATTAAATCATTGATAACTAGAACTAATTATCTTCTGAGTAATTAAAGTGTTAATATATATATATATATCACTTTTTTTGTTTACTATTTTAAATATTTTCTCATGCTGCAATTGGAATAGTTAGGCAATCCTAACACATGGTTCACCGAAAAATTTGTTAGAAAAAGGGATTTTTTGAAAAGCTGCATCTTTAAACTAAAAGCATATTTTCAAACTCATGAAATACGCAATTGATTAATGCGAAATTGTGTGAAGCACTTTTATCTATCTATCAATAGTTTAGAAAGCCAAAAAAGAACAATATGAATATAGATTTTTGATGACTTAAATTTGCCTCACAGAATCGATTGTGAACCAGTTAGTAGAAATACCAAATACCACATAATTGCCTTTTATTAATTAATACCTATATCCTTAATTAATACTTGTAGATTTTTTTGCGTTTTAAAGTGACTGTCAAATAAAAGAAAAGAACGTTTACATGCACCTTGCGAGCGCTACACATGAACAATGTACATTGTGCATATACATATATTAATAAGCAAACAAAATATTTTCGTGTCAAAGGAAATGGAAAAATCCGTAAACATACAATATTCGGGCGTTCGCAAGAGCTTTTTATTGGTTGAAAAGCAATAAAAACCGTGTACAGTTATGCATCAGAAAACAAAATTGATTCGCATGGACAGTAAAATGAGACAGATATTTTCATTAAAAAGCTTTATTTGCATATAGGAAATTTTCAAAGTCGCAAACAATTGTCGCTTGTCTGACAACACAGGCGATGGGTTCAATGAACCTTTAAGCAGCGTAACATCTAGCCTGCACACACATTCATACATACATACACTAGAGTACATGCGTGTGCATACAGGTGTATTTTTCATGCAGTTTTCATCTTATGTAGCTTATCTGATTTCCATAATCAAATCTTGCAGAATTTTGATGCCGCGATTGTGCGCTCGGATACGAAAATAACAGCGGAAGTTCTTGCGGCTGGCGCGGGTAGTCTCAAGGTTGTGGGCCGAGCGGGCGCCGGTGTGGACAACATCGATGTAGCTGCAGCAACGTCCCATAATGTCGTTGTCCTTAAGTAAGTAAATTCCCTCTCGGAGACGCATACACCGACCGAACGTGCATTTTAGTGAGTAAACAGGAGAGAGAAGGGTGTGCGTGGCATATCAGAATAGAAAATACCCAAGCTTTTTTTATATGAGCTCCTTTATAAGTTGAAAATGAAAAAAATACTTCTTCCAACATATATAAATAATGAGATAAAGTGAAGCTTATATTGTATATTATTCGTATTCAATTAAATTTAATTTGAGAACTTTGTGAGCAGTTAAGCTTAAAAGGGTTTTAGGTTCTATAAGATTAAAATATTTTCCAAATTGTAATATATGTACATACATATTTAGATTAAAAGACATTGTAGATACAATTAAGGAAATCAATTTTATGTTACTTCTATAAATATTTTTCAATATGTTGGTTAACGAACCGATAAACCCTTTCAAAGGGTATTCAAAAAATATTTGTTTAGTGAAAAATGTGCACATTAAAATTATTGTATCGAAACCAATAGCTGATTGGTCGACATAGCGACGGGGTCAAATTCGTTGTCGCTTGACGCGCATAATTAGACGGCCCACAATTTTGGAAAATCCGAGAATGATGCCTGAAAGAGCCGCACAGTTTGGGAGTTGAATGTAGGTGGGGTGTCGTCGTGTTACTGTTGCCATTGAGCCTGTCGATTGGCAACAATACAACAGAAATACGCGGTGTATTTTGGCATTTGCATAATGCTGTCTAGTCACAACAAGTGCCTTCTTTCCCTGACCCCGTACTACTTTAGGGTAGTACCTTATCCCTGCCAGGCTGCCAGCCTGCCTGTGGGTTAAATCCTTGTTTTGGTTGGGTGTTTAACTAAAAACTCTGTTGATTTCAGCACTCCGGGCGGCAATTCCATTTCGGCGTGCGAACTGACGTGCATCCTAATTGGCGCTCTGGCGCGTCCCGTTGTGCCAGCTGGCCAGAGCATGAAGGAGGGTCGCTGGGACAGGAAACTGTATAGCGGTAGCGAGCTTTACGGCAAAACCCTGGCGGTACTCGGTCTGGGACGCATCGGACGTGAAGTGGCCATACGCATGAAGACCTGGGGCATGAGGGTAAGCGATATAGTGAAATTGAAGACCCACGAATAGTGGACTAGTGTAACTATAACTATAATATTCATTTCTTTTCTTTATATTGAAATATTTTCCGATTTTTTTCAATAGTTTCACATAGAAAAGATTTTGATTTAAGTTAAATTTAAATTTAGATTAAAATAATAAATAAAATCATATTATAGATCATTGGCTACGATCCCATTACCACTGAAGCTGAGGCAAAGGCGGCGGGCATTGAAAAGTTGACGCTGGAAGAGATTTGGCCATTGGCTGACTATATAACGGTGCACACGCCCCTGATACCGGCCACCAGAAGTGAGTTACACATCCTACTAAGTACTTTATAAATTTAGCTCATATTTATTTTCGAATTCCTACACAGATCTCATCTCCAAGGAGTCGCTGGCCAAGTGCAAGCAGGGCGTAAAGGTTGTCAATGTTGCGCGTGGCGGCATTGTCGATGAGCAGGCCGTATTGGACGCACTTGAGAGTGGCAAATGCGCTGGCGCTGCCTTCGATGTGTATGCCGAGGAACCACCCAAGTCGCCGGTTACCAAGACACTCATCAATCATCCCAAAGTCGTGGCCACGCCCCACTTGGGCGCTAGCACTGCCGAGGCTCAAGTCCGTGTCGCTGTCGAGGTGGCCGAGCAGTTTATTGCTCTCAATGGCACCTCTGCGAAATACACCAGCACCGTTGGTGTCATCAACAAGGAAGCCCTGGCCTATTACAAGTAATCCTCGAGTAAAATAATCACTATCCTGCTCTGTTTCTGTCTCATTCCAGCGCTCTAAGCGTGACATTCTGCATTTAATAAACACTGAAATACTGAACAATAACTAGAGTTATTATTTATTTTAGTTATTTTAAGCTTCACCCCCGCAAAACAGTCCCGAATTTTATAGATTTGTCTCGCCGATTCGTTTCACATTCAATTTGAATATTTCTTTATAAAAGCGTTGCAGAAACAACACAACATTTTGTACCCAAATTAAATTTTGATTAAATTATTATTGTCTAAGTCTATTTGATTCAATACCCATTGATTGAAAAGGGAGAAGAATTTGCAAGCTTGAAGGCTACGACTTGAAATTTTATTTTTTTTATGAAAAACATCATATAAATAAAATACCGCACAGATAAATTATTAATACAGTACCTTTTTTGGCACATTTAGTCTTTTTTAAAATGATATTAAATATTAAGAGTTTCGTTTCACAGACTCCTTCAGAATTAACATTATTTTTAAAGCTTTTCATTGCAAAATACCTACAGGGCATCTGTACGTCGAGTTGTCTCAGCATTGTTTGGCCGCAGACACAATGAGGACAAACGAATTTCAGGTAGTTTGATTAGGGGTAGTTACATAATTTCCTCGGAAGTCTCGATTGCCAGAGCTTGAAATAAAAAGCGGCCAGAAATACGAATATCATTAAGTGGAAGATGTCAAGGTAAGGACGGAAGGCGGAAAGGAACGCAACATGCTGCCGATATGATATAAAGCCATTAATTTGTTTGGCATGAGAGTTGAAACGAAATACATAAGAGAAAGTAATTAAATTCATTCCAGTTCCCAATGAAATTGAATTCTACACTCGACCTAGAATTTTTCGTAAATATCTGCAAACACGTATACGTATGCATTTGAAGTTAGACCACTCTTTCCTCTTGGGATAATGTTATTAACATTCACTTGCAATTTGCACATTCGAATTCCGAAATGGATGCAAATGCGATTATTGTGCACAGCTGGTTGAGTATTAATAAATCATAGACTAAATCAACTGGGAGTTCAACTCTCAATTGCATGATGCGTAGTTTAGTGTGCACTCGAAGATGAGAGCCCCAAAAACATATGCACAACTTAAGGAATTTTCGTTTGGTACTACGGCCCACGATATATAGTGTTCTGAAAAATATTAAAAATCATATGGTTTTATTCCTAGTATTTCTCTAGTTAGGTATAATTTCTCTGTACAAATAAAATGTAAAGAAATTCCAATATAATAGTTACATATTTCTTAAATTTAATGGGAACAAAATTTTTAAAATATAAATTAGTTCGAAAATAAACTACTAATTCCTTTATAATACCTAAGTAATATAGCATTATACAATTGTATATAGATTCAAATTGATGTAAAATTTTTTCAAGTATAATCCCAAATTTTACACAAAATTTCGATGCGAAGTACTGTAATCATTCATTAACGAACCTTCTGGGCTTAAAGAATTTTTTGAAAATGTAAAATAATTGAATATATTTGCCATATAAATGTAGATGTATTTTTATAAATAAAATTTCAAAAAATATTAAACAATTTTTTTTAATTATTTCAAATGCATCCCATTACATTCTGCTTTCGTAATGCCGTCTCTCATTGTGTTTCTGTAGGTGTATCAGTTTTAGGAACACTTTCAAGGCTAATCCCTACCATCATTGGCCTTGAACCTAAACCCATTGCAATACCCCAAAACAGAACCGAGTGGAGAATCCACGCCAAAGACGAAAGCACTCGGAATACTCTTTACTTAGGGCCAAATAATTAAAACGCAATATACATAGGGTCAATTAACTAATAGCAGAGGATTAAATGGGCACTGTAAGAAATCGAAACGAGTTCAAAAGTAAAATCCAGTTGCGGAGTTTTTTTTTCATTCTGGTATCGCGGAAAGAAAGAATTAGCATTATGTCAGTCTAAATTAAAAGATTGACAAGTCGACTCTTGTTTTCAGTTTGATCGGACAGACCCGATGAGATGTCCACTCGGGGTGGGCGGTCGAATTTAGCCGCAGCGTCCGCTCCGTCCATCACTCATACCGACATTTAATTTTGGCGCGCAGTGTGCCCACAACCACAGCCCCCGCATTGCGCCACCTCACCTCGTTTCGACGATGCCGAAACCGAGACGAAGCTGTCGCTGACGCCTTCGCCGCCGTCGCCGTCGCCGTCACCAGCTACGAAGGCTGCAGCCGTAAAAAGGACGCAGCAGCCGTGCGTCGAGTAGCAGTCTACGCAGGATCTACGACCGAGCAACAAGTAAAACGGTGCGCGTTCTCGCTCTGCAATCACAGTAAAAAGTCTCGGAAATTGTATCCCCGCGTCGAGCCAAGTGTTAATCAGGCCAAGACTAGGCTACGGCCCGGTCGGTCGCTCTGTCTGTCTGTGTCCCTCAAGCAGTCGCGCAAGGTGTCAGTGTTGCGGTTTTATTGACATTAACTTCTCATCTCGTCCTGTTTACGAGTCATGTGTTCGGTTAGCACGTCCACCAACGGCAGCAGCAGGAATATTCGCGGCATTCCGGATATGCGTATCATGTCTGCGACCATCGGCATCGACATGCTGCTACTGTTGTCCTGTCACACGCAGGCTGCAGCCGCAACTGCCTCGAGGGACACCATAAATATTGGATTCCTGGCCGAGTACAGCGAGATGCGGGTAAGCGTGAGATGCAGCAGACAGAAGACAATGGCCCCACAATATATCAACTATTGTTTTAGTAGTGCTATTTTTACCCGTACGAGCGTACTTACTCTCCGGTCTACCTAAGTGGACAGTTTTTTTTTGGAGTTTACGCTAATAACTCTTAATTTGCTCTCTTACTCAGCGTGTTATGCAAAACTTTTTCAAGTATATGTATGTACATTAAAACTTTTCGACTCCCTATCGCATTTAGTTCATGAAATTCATTCATTTTTAGCTTAGCTTAAATCATTTCCAGCTTATTGAAGAGTAAACTTAAAAGTTTTAATTTTCTTAAAATATGTTAATAAATTTTTGGAATAATTTTCATAACTCATAAGTTAGTACACATATTTTGCAAGCATATATTTCCAATTATTCGAATACAATAAGATATTCCATGAAATAGGAAAGCTGCAGTCGAGTGTTCTCGACTTTCCATTTTTTTAATTATTTTAAATAATTTCTTGTTGTTTAAATTCTATTTACAGTAGTTTATGTTGCATTCTTTCAAAAGGCGATTATATTTTAAATGTACTTATTAGAAATTCTTTGAGGATTATGCCAATAAGATTTCGTATAAAGTCGACTCTTCTACCGCCTTACAAATATATAGATCTTACATTAAAGGGTTTCGTTAAGTGCGCTACAAGCAACTGAGTAACATCAATATTCCCCCTGTAAGGGAATAAATGTCTACAAGTCTATAAAACTATTTTAATAATAATAATAAGCCAACAGAAATTTACACATGTGCTTATTTTTTTGAGGATATAATTTAAAAGAAAAGTACAACTGTTTTAAGTAAATTTTACACTGTATCGAGAAATGTCACGCCTTGTCGAACCCAAGGCAAGTGAGCATTCACAAATATTTTTTAACAAATTTGCATATGTTTGGGTTCGATTGCAAATTTACAGATAGATATTTACAGGCAAAAGCGGACGGTTTATGGCCTTTTAGCAATATATACGGGGTTTATTGAAAACCCGTATTAGAAAACCTCTCCGCATCATCAAATTAAGCTACGGAAAAATCACAGTCATCCTTTTGAAGTGCGTGTGGATTGTGCATTTTTTTTTTTTTTTTTTTTTTGTTGAGGTAAACTAGTCGACAGGATGTACTGCCATAACAACGTTGCGTATTCGTATTTGTACTTTAAACTGTTATGGTAGTAATTTATGTGAGTGCTTCGCTGCGTTGAGACTGGAAAAAAGAAAAGCCTTGTTAATGAGCAACATATGTAGATGCATACAGAACGTACCATTATCAAACAGGAATTTCTGTAATATATTCCTTAATAAGCGCAACTGAGGGGCTACTTTGTGCTGCCCTTGAGCACTGCTCGACGTTCCCTTTCGAGTTCAGTTCACAAAGATGTCGCAACTTGTTGCAGAAGTTCTGGCCAAGTTAGTCGCGAGGCTGAAAAACTACTAAAAGTTGGCAAATCAAATTGTGCGTAAATTTCAAATTATATTAATTGTTTTGACTTTTCATCAATAAACTGAAAAACGGAAGCGGGCTGTATTGAAAAAATCATGAAAGAGAAGAATTAAAGGTGTGCCTAATTTAATTATAATACTTTTATTCGACTTAAAAAAATTATAACACCTAATAGGTGTTGAAAATGTTTCTATTATACGTACTCTAAATCAAACAGTTTTTACTTTTGACAACTCTTCATAATTTCTTTTTCAATAATTAAATATTCAAATATATTTTACTGAGCACAATGGGACAATGATGGCTTATGAAATGTCGCGTTAAATGTTGCTATAGCATTTAAATTATTATACAAAAAATTACTGTTTTTATTTAAATAATTCTCTTCTCTTTAATGCATAGAATTAGATTTCCTTTTATTTAGTTTAACTTAAACATTGGATTGCAGGATATTTACAGCAGAAATTCAGTTAGAACTTTCGCCGTAAAATAACTATTAACTATACAAATCAATATCGATAGCATCAAATAGAAAGTAATTAGTAATCAATCAAAGTTTTCGATTATCTGTTTATATATAGTTGAAAACTTTTTCTGTATTCGCAATCAATCATAATCATGATCAAAATATTCGTATTTGGGCAGCTGTCACAAACAAATTTTCCCAACGAAGTGGCACTTCATTAGGCTTTCGAAAAATTTCACACAAATAACACTTTAAGCTTGTCAAAATTTATTTTTTCTTGATAGATGCGAATGCTATGAGCCTACTGGCCGAAAAATGCCCAATTTTGATTACTTTTCTACTCGAGACGACCCTGATATTGGGTATTCTGCAGCCTTTGAATGTGTTTGTTTACCATGAAATGGCATATAGTCTACTGTATTCTGGATTTGCACTGAGCTCTTTCATTTACGGATATGGAATAGTGCATATTCGATCGATTTGTGCTCTTAATGATTTCTTGAGTCGATTATGCGGCGTGAGTCTGCAAGTCTGGCAACGTTTGGGTTTTCTAACGCTTCTGCCTTGGATATTGAAAGCACTTGATAACCTTAAAGAGCATTCCCTTCGACTTCGAGAATACAGAGTAGAAGACGAAACATCTATTCTGTTTCTATGCTGTGAACTCCTCATCCTTACGGCACAACTAATATGCTTTAATATTTCATTATTTCTTGCCATCCACTATCGCAATAAATTGAAAAATAATCTGCGAATAACTGCGAATATGGATAATCTCGAGGGGCGTGCGTACGTTCAGGCACTGAATCAATCTTTTGGCTTTGAAATGATTCGCATTCGTTAGCATGGAAAATTTGGGAAATAAATTTAAATTTAATAATTTAATGGTTTTTAATAAATTTTGAAAAAGACAAGCTACCATGACAGACTTCGAGCTAGACGAAAAACTTGAATAAATCAAACAAATTTTCTTGCTTGTGCGAGACATTTTGTGAAACTTCGGATTAATGCACATACTTTTACGCACGTACACACGTAATCATTTGCATAAGCTTGTCAGTTTGACAGAAGAAGAGGTGAAATGAGAGCCAGTGATTGGCCACTTGCTCTGCGCACAGAATTGCAGGTCAAACCGCAGCAGCAGTTGATCTGTCTAAGTGGAAGAGAGGGAAAAACAAACGAACTCACTTTACTGCCATACGCATGCAACTGTGTGTGCATATGTATGTGTGGCAGCAGCTGCACTCATAATTGAAAGTTGAAGAGCGACACTTGGAGAGCACCGCAATGACATGACACTTGAATGTATGCTTGAATAGCTGCATACGTGTGTGCGTGTATTAAAAGAGCAGCTTTAGATTAGTAAATAGCTCTGCCCTCTTAAGACTGGCTTCATTTGCATTCGGCAGGAGAGAGAAGTTAAACGATTGATCGACTAGAATGTGCCATAATTGCTTTGTTTACTGCGTAAGAGATTTAACTCTTGATGCAGTGCAAAAGAGCTAGTAGTAAATTGCAATGTGTAAATAAATACATACATATATTTATTACTATAAATTACTACTTCGTCAGCACTTAATTCAATTACTTTCTGCGCAACCTTTTTATTCGCCATCTTGTAAACTTCTATTCGGGATCGCAGCTTCTTCGACTACATAAATTTGATCATTCTATTCGATACATAGAACATGTATATCTATATCGATATCTACTTTGTGCAGTATATAGAAATTTTATCGTCGATTTTAATCGTTTTAAGTTTTTTGGACACTTTTATTTATTTTATTTGCTTTGGTCCCTGTAAATCTAGGTAACACTTGGAGGACTACCACTGGCCGTAGAAGATGTCAATAAAAATGTTAATTTACTTCCCGGCAAAACACTGGCCTTTACGCCTTTCGACATAGGCAAAACGAGTGCATATCGAATCAAACCATTAAGGTAAAAATGTAATTACCCGCCGGGCTTGTTCTTTGTAAATGTAGTAAAAAATCTCGCATTCCCCATCTAATTAACTTTAGATTTATGACAGAAATGAGAGAGAAAAAGGTAAAGGCGTTTATTGGCCCAGACGAAAGCTGCACAACTGAAGCTCTACTTGCCTCCGCCTGGAACACCCCCATGCTCTCGTTTGTAAGTGCCTTAACCTACAAATGTATATTCATATACGTGTGCCCTAACCTATTATTTTTATGAATTACCCTTAGAAATGCTCCGACTCAGTTGTTTCCAATAAGAGCACGTTTGATACCTTTGCGCGCACTCTGGCTCCGGCTTCAAAGGTAAATAAAGACTTACTATGTTTATGTGTGCATAGGAGTTTATGCAATAATGGTGAAAATAAATATTTCTAAAGAGTTGTGTGATAGTTTTCAGATACTAAATAAATATTATTAATTACTCAATTTTATTTGAAAGGTATCTAAAAGCGTAATCAGTTTACTCAAAGCGTACGATTGGAATAAGTTTTCCATTATCGTAAGCTCAAAACCTGTTTGGGGCTCGGATGTGGCTAACGCTATTCAGGTATTAAACATGTAAAAAATATTTAAGAATTTACAATAAATAAATAATAAAATATTTGAATGCTGTATTAGGAATTGGCTGAAGCGAGAAATTTTACTATCACACATCTGAAACACATATCGGATTATATACCCATTAAGAAGACTCTATCGCATATTGAAAATATAATTGAGGAAACTTATGCTACCACACGCAGTATGTTCTACCAAAAGCTTTTATCCAAAAACCTTTTTTAATTGTGTAAATATTTTCAAAGTTTACGTATTTATTGGCGAACATATTGCCATGGTAGACTTTGTCCGCTGCCTACAAAATCGTAAGCTCCTCGAGAACGGAGAATATATAGTCATATCAGTGGACGATGAGATCTACAATGCCAATCGGCGTGTCAACATAATGGAGCGTAGTGAGTAAAGTTTACCAAATAGACTGAACCGGCATAGTACTATACAATATACATATATATCCCTAATGCATCTAATGCATGCACCATCTTATTGCAGATTACTTAGATCCTTATATTAGAAAAGAAAAGAGCAAATCACTGGATAAAATCTCATTTCGTTCAGTTATAAAAATAAGCATGACATATCCACAAAATCCCCATATTCGGTAATTTTAATCTCTTTCTGAATCGCCTGAACATTTCTTTTTGGATATTCTTTTTTTTTCGAATTTTCTGCTTTCTTAAGTATCAAAATCATATAGATATACCGCGCTTAGTTGAAAATATATCAATGATATTTACAGGGACATCTGCACCAAAATCAAAGAATATGCACGTAAAGCACCTTTTCTGGTGCCATATCATCAACGCGTCTACGAGAATATGTCGGTATGTAGACTGTAGAATATATCCAAACTAGGTAGATTAATAATACTTCGTGTAGGTGCCAATTTATGGCTTGCATCTCTACGATAGCGTGATGATCTATGCACGTGCTATCACCGAGATACTTCAGTTGGGAGGTGATATAAATGATGGAGCGCTGGTTATGAGTCATATATTCAATAGATCGTATCACTCCATACAGGGTTTTGATGTGAGTAAGCTAAATAAAATGCATTTCAAACTATTATATTCATATTTTTGAATACTGCTCTTTTAATTAACTCTTATTCAATATGTTTTACCAGGTTTTCATTGACTCGAATGGTGATGCAGAAGGAAACTATACCGTGATCACATTACAAAGCGATGCAAATGCAGGATCTGGAAATTCTCTAGCAAAAATGTCGATGCAACCAGTTGGATTTTTCGTTTACAAAAAGGACTCAGTAATACCGGTAAGTGAAATCTTCTCTCAAATCGACAAATAATACTAGGTAAATATTTTACACATTCGCTAGGAATTTCGTTATATCAAAAATGGCAGACCTATACATTGGTTAAATGGTCGTCCACCCCTGGCGGAGCCTACGTGCGGCTTTCATGGCGAACTGTGTCCACGCAAGAAGCTTGACTGGCGTTACCTAGTAACAGCTCCATTGTGTGCTTTTGTTCTGCTCGTTGCAATCGCTCTGCTGCTTAAGTAAATATACGTTTAATAATGAAGAACTGAAGACATATTCAAAGCATTTTAAGTTAATGTAGAGCGTGTAATTTATCAGTAAAACTCACACTGGAAAAACACACAAATAACACCAAATATTGTTCCTCTGGCTCTGCATTATCAGCGGTATCTTAAGCATAACAACTGAGCCGATAGATTAGTTTTGTTTAATACAAAAAATTCTAAAAATGTTCTGGATCGATCTGAAATTTGAGAAATTATTATCATAGCTTAACAAAAATATATTGATATGTATAATTTTATTTTAGGCACTACAGGTATGAACAGACCTTGGCTGGTCTGCTCTGGAAGGTCGACATGAAAGAGGTTACAGTCATTAACTTGGGAGAATATAACAATCCAAGCCATAAGAATATTGTAAGAGTATTGCTAATATAAATAGATATCAGATTTTTGTACATTCTTTAAAATTTAGGTGCAAATATGTCGACAAAGTATTCTGGTTGTTGGTGAACCAAACAAGAGATCTTTCACAAATATTGGTATGTCGAAAATACTGCTAATATATAAGGCTTTTACCTTATATCTTTATTTCACGAGCTAATTGTATTCAAAAATAATTATCAGCCTTATTTCGTGGTAATATTGTCGCAATGAAGAGGATTCATAAAAAAAATGTGGATATAACACGTTCGATTCGTAAGGAACTAAAACTAATGCGTGAGGTAAGCAGACATTTTGTTCTCTTTTGTACAACGTATTTCTCAAACTGATTTTAAGGTTCGTCACGAGAATATAATCAACTTTATCGGCGCCTCAATCGATCATGGATCTGTGATTATATTCACCACCTACTGTGCTCGTGGCAGTCTGGAGGATGTGCTTGCCAATGAGGACTTGCATCTGGATCATATGTTCATTTCATCACTGGTTTCCGATATACTTAAGGGACTAATATACCTACACGATTCGGAGATAATATCGCATGGCAATTTACGCTCGAGTAACTGTCTAATCGATTCTCGATGGGTTTGCCAAATCTCTGATTTTGGACTGCACGAACTGAAAGCGGGACAGGATGAGCCCAACAAGTACGAAGAGTACACAAAGGAAACTTTTTTTCTATATGTATTCTCTATTACTCATAGAACGGAATTGGAATTGAAAAGAGCACTAACTATGGCGCCGGAATTGTTACGAGACCCATATAGACCTGCTCGTGGTTCACAAAAGGGTGATATTTATTCTTTTGGAATTCTACTGTACGAAATGATTGGAAGAAAGGGATCCTGGGGTGAAACGGCATATACTAAAGAGGGTAACAACGTTTAATACAACATTGTATACACAATTTTTCTAAAAATGTATGTTTATAGAGATTATAGAATTCGTAAAATGTCCCGAACTACTGCAGCATGGTGTGTTTCGTCCAGCTCTTAACTTCTTGGATATACCCAACTATATAAGAAAGTGTCTACGTCTTTGCTGGGAAGAAGACCCCGAAGTGAGACCCGATATAAGACTTGTGAGGGTGCACCTTAAGGAACTGCAGGCTGGATTGTAAGCGCAGTCATAAATGCATATTTAATATATGGGTTACATCTTTTTTATCGAACAATATTATAAACAAACAATCCACAATATCTAGAAAGCCAAACATTTTTGACAACATGCTTGCAATTATGGAGAAATACGCTTATAATCTGGAGGGCTTGGTACAGGAAAGAACGAACTTGTTGTACGAGGAGAAAAAGAAGACAGACATGTTATTATATCAAATGCTGCCAAAGTAGGAAATTATATGTTATACATAAACAGTATATGAGAATGATATTTCATAAAATATTTGATTTTCAGAACTGTAGCTGAATTACTGAAGAGCGGGGATCCAGTTAAGGCAGAGTGCTTCGATTGTGTTACCATATTATTTAGTGATATTGTCGGTTTCACAGAACTATGCACTAAAAGCACTCCTTTTGAGGTTGTGGAAATGCTCAACGATTTGTACACTTGTTGTGACTCAATTATATCCAATTATGATGTCTATAAGGTACAAATAAGAGAAAATTAGGAAAAATCTCATGAAAGACTTTTCCATTTAGAAACGATCTACATTAAACTCATGTCAAATATTTGTAATCAGGTAGAGACAATAGGCGATGCCTATATGGTGGTGTCGGGACTTCCGCTGAAGAATGCGAATCGTCATGCTGGAGAAATAGCCTCGCTGGCTCTACATTTACTGGAAACAGTTGGGAATCTGAAGATTCGACATAAGCCCACCGAAACGATGAAATTTCGCATAGGTATACACTCCGGTCCGTGTGCAGCCGGTGTTGTTGGTCAAATGGTGGGTGAGACCTTGTAATCTATTACAAATTCCACGTATATAACTCAAGATGTCTTCAAGTAGATGCCCCGCTACTGCCTATTTGGAGACACTGTCAACACGGCCTCCCGTATGGAGAGCACTGGTGAAGCCATGAAGATTCACATTTCGGAACAGACTTACTTACTGTTGCAGGAGGTAGGCGGATATATATGTGTCGAGCGTGGCCTAACAAACATCAAGGTATACCAAAATCATCATGTTACCAATATCCGTAGTTGTCTAACCTATTTGAGCTGATCTCAACTTTCAGGGCAAGGGCGACATGCGCACCTTTTGGCTAACCAAGCGACTGCGTCCCGAAATCCGAGCCATGGTGATTAAGGAATGGGCACCGGATCTGATCAGTACGGTGGATGCCTCGAACGGATGCTGTGCGAAAGCCAGAGCAACGGACGAGGCTGCGCTGCATCAGTTCAAGAATATGCGAAGCGGTTCCTGTAACTGTGCCACCAAATCCATATATAGTCGGCGATCCGATGATAATGTTACCAGCTCTCACGATTCTTCGGTTCTGAAGAAGATCAACGAACCAGTTCAGATCAATTGCAACCAACTGTGCGTCTGTCGACTGAACGGATCGCAGCTACTCAACAACCGAAGCCCACGCTCGGCGCCGAGCATTACTTTTCGACTTTAGAATTGCGAATTACGAGCACCGTGCTATATTTACAATGATAGTTAAGAGATTTACGCAGCAATTATACAACTTTTAATGCACATTTTAATACATGTAAATTGGAAATCCATCTCAATTAATTATTGAGTTTGAAATTATTTTTGAGGGCCTGCCAGCATTCGTAGTACTTGGCATCCAGTTTCTGGCAAGTTTCCTCGCCCCATTTAGTTACGGCCAGACTGAGCGAGGACTCGAACATGAAGGCCTTAAGATAAAGGATATAAAATATTGAGATTTTGAATTTTCTGAGGAAACAATCATCACACTAACCTGAGTCCCATCGGCAATGCGTTCGGCCTTAAGTTCAGCTTTCGAAGCGCCCTCAAAGCATTTGAAATCGGGACCATGCGGCGTCATTATCGAGTGAAGCGTAGCGCCACCCGCAGCAAAACCATCTTCCTTAGCCTCGTAACGGCCCAAGATAAGGCCCATGAACTCACTCATACAGTTTCCTAATATACAAAATATAATTAATCTATATTATATATCCAATGGTGTACTCACTATGGTAATAGGGCGGTCGAAAGGTGTGCTCCTGCACGGACCAGCGTGGGGGAAATATTACGAAATCGGCTATAGCCGTGCCCGGTCTCAGACTCGGACAGGTAAGCACGGTGAAAATACTCGGATCACAGTGATCGAAACTAACCGAATTGATTACCATAAATTTGGCAAGATCATATTTATAAGGCACATAATTGCCATGCCAGGCGACGACATCGAAGACGGTGTGATCCTGTTGCGCAACAAATAAGCTGCCTTGAAATTTGGATATCACCTGGAATTCTAGTAGGGAACAATAAAGAATTGATATGAGTATGTCTTCAATTAAAGATCAACAATGAGTACCTTTGGTCTGTTTATCATCAAACCAGGCAACGGGCGTCTCAAAGTCTCTAGGATTGGCCAGTCCATTTGCACCAATTGGGCCTAGATCAGGCAGACAAAAGTGACCGTCATATACCTCCAATATATAGCCTCTATAAGTTCAAAAAGACTTCTATCTTTATTACTTTGTTTTGACTTTATCGTGGATAAAACTTACCGACTGGGTTCCTTGACGTTCACCGCAAAGCGTATACCCTGTGGAATGACGCAGATCTCATTGGGAGCCACTGTCATACGGCCCAGCTCAGTTATGACATCCAGAACTCCCTGTTGTGGCACTACAGAAATGCATCACATATTCAAGTTATAAATATCTAAGACATATCGAATCCATTTCATTCCCACCTATAAGAAAATCTCCATCGCTATTGTAGAATGCCGAATCCACCATTGAGACATTGCATAGATAAATGTGTATCGCCAGTCCGTGACGAGTTCTCGTATCGCCTGCACCGCAAACTGTATGAAGACCCTCGACAAAAGTAACGCTCTCTTTATATGCCCCAGGTATATCAAAGGGTTTCCAGCGCATCTGCAAGTGATTGTTATTATTATTATCTGGTTTGCAGAGAAGTCATTGAGTATAACTACCTGATTTGGATTCGGCGACTGTTCGTCCCAATTTTGGCTCAAATATTTGGAGCCCTCGTAGGACTGGAAAGGTTTATGCATCGCACTGGGCAGTTTTCTATAGAGCCAAGTGCGCACATTTTCCTTACGCGGTGCAGTAAATGCCGAGCCGGATAACTGTTCCGCGTAGAGTCCATACGGGCACTGTTGCGGCGAATTCTGTCCCAGCGGCAGCGAATTGGGACAGCGTTCGTCCTCCGATGAGAAATGCGAGCCGAAACCCGACGAGTACTAAAAATATTAAAATTTGCCTGCATTTTACTATGATACTTTATAAAAACATAGAAGCAGTATGCTAACAAGATCAGCAGAGGTGTATTATACTAAACAACGGCAAAAAACTGAAGAAATTACATATTTTTAAAGTTTATAGATTCTATAGTATTGAACCAAAAAGCTCTGATTATATAGCACGTATATAACACATGCACATTCGAAATTTAATTATATACACATTTAAAATTAATAGTATTAATACAAATAAGTACTATTAATAGTAAGAATATTACTAAAATATTATAAACATAACAATGTGCTTCCATTTTAAAATAGCGCACTACATGTTCATTTCAATCCGGTTAATATTTAAATAATCATTTTCGAAGCACGTTTTCACTTTAACCAGAAAAATTCTATATTTTATACGATGATATTTCATTATAATTTTAATTTTAGTGCATCTTAAATATTCATAATTGAAAATAAAATACTAATTGCACTATTCCCTAAATATTATTTATTTTTGTAGACTCTTTATTCCGCATTTTTACCTTGTACTGCGACATGTTTCGTTTTTTATCTTTGCGCGACGGGAGTTAAAAACAGACTTGAGTTTCTTGGTTGGCTAACTGGACTATTTATATGTTCGGGCCGAGCAGGTCACCTGTTTTCCGATATAACCTTTAGCGTAATTTGAACAAGGTATGCTAGATGGTAGAGTAATCGACGGTCAGATTCTTTGATACGTACTGGAAAAAAAAGAATAGAGCATATAATATTTTGCGTTATTATCTAAATTATAATTATACAAAATTGTATAGGCAATTGTTGTGGAATTATAGCTCAAAAGGCTAGTTCTGGCTAAGGATCTTCTAAACCAATAAAACTCTTAAAAATATAAAACAATTTCTTACCATTCATTTTGATATTTCTGAAGAAGTAAATGAAAAATATAAAATACCAATTTAGAGGGTAACTAATGATGCATCATTCTTCATGCTGTCTTTCTTGTTTGTCGCCATCATATGCTAGCGAAACTAAGCATCGCGATAAGCCGGTCGGTCCTCTCCCCAGCCTCGAGCCTCCAACAACGAAGGCTCGTAAACACCTGCCCCTAAGTGATTACCTATGCATCTTTTATCAGAGCCACGCTTCGCACAATTGTTATTGTTGTTGATCTCAAAAGCACAAGCAGTGCACAAACAAGATACTGGATATAGTATTTTGCATAGCAGTTCGGCTGGTTCGAGATCATAACAAAGTTGAACCGGTATTTTGTTTTTATATTTAACCGGTAAGAGGCAAAGCTCTTCATACGATCAGAGAATGGAATGAAATAGTTGTATTTATTAATTTTATTTCTCTTTACTATTCAGTATTGTAAACTAAGTAACTAGTTTATTTATATATATTTGTATTTTATTGCGGCAAAGTCAATTTGAAATTATTCAGTAGGTATTACACTTTATATATATATATATATATACCATATATGCATGCGTGTGTGTGTGTCTGTTGTTCTTGGTTTGTCTGCATTTGTGTACGTGTGTGTCTCAATGTCTGTATATACTATATTAAAATACTTAAAGTACCTTTGTGCAGTAACTAAACCTAAAATAGCAAATACATAGTATAAATAAAATGTTTAAGGACATCGATGCGTATGCGTAATAATTATCTACATTCTGTTTATATTGTAAGTATCTTAAATTTGTTACAATCATCAGCAATGCAGTGTGGATGTCATTTAGTATTATAGGCTGTTCCTCAACTTAACTCAATCAAGTTATCGCTCAATTTGCTTACATGTTTCGGGATCGAATCTATTCGAACCAAGTCGTCTCTCTATAGCGAATACTTTTTCTTTTTAGATTTTGTTTTTTACTTTTATTAGTTATGAAATTGTCTTGTGGCAAATACTGATTACGCTTCTCCAGTTTCCACACAATCAATTGCCGCACTTAAGAGATTTCTTTAAAAAATAGGGAATTATTTGTATGAAGACTTTCAGGGGGGGATTGTTGTGGAGGAGGAAGATAGATTCTCCTGACCTTATGCTGCATATAGGGATAGATACTGTTGAGGAAATACTGCGTTCACTGGTCCATACGCTCGATAGGCAAAGTGCCCGTATCGCCAATCCTAATCGTGCGACAGATTGAGTACATCGTCTCCCATATTGTTCTTGGGTATCTTTGCTGGCGGCGGCGCAGCCAAATCGGCCACCGATGCAAACTCCATACGCTTCTTGGGCAATGCGTTGGCCAGCAAAGCCCCAGGTGGTGCCAATTCGCCGTACAATCGACTCAAGTCCGGCGATGGTCGACGATGCGAAGAGCCGCTGCTACCGTCCGAGGGAGATGGCGATGGCGTGTTCGAGGGCACACTCGATATGGCCAAATCAACAGCACTAAAATTGTATTTGGCAGCTGAATTGGAATTGCCGCCACCTTGGCCACCGGCTCCACTAATCGACTTAGTGGGCGTAAGGCGCTCCAGGGCCGGCGACGCAGACGATTCTCGGGTACGCGCCGACGATGGCGTTGTCGACTTGGGTGGCTTCATCATCATAGCTGACAACGATTCCTGTTGGATTTTAAATAGCGCTGACGGCGACATGAACATGTTGTTGGCGGCCAACGTTGACTTCGAAAGTGGATCCGGTATGCCATATTTGCCGTGCTGTTGCTGAAAGAATGCGGCATAATCCTGCATCTTCTCCTGCGCCAGTGCATTGTAGTAAGCCGATGCCGAGTTGCTCAACGACGAAGGTGATGGCACACCGGTGGCAACTGCTGCAGCGGCGGCGGCTGCTGCTGCCGCTGAACTGCTGCCAGCTTTCGAGCCACCCGAGGGCGCCGCAAAAAGTGCATCCAGATCGGCTGCCTTATTCTGGCGATATAACAGTGCCTTAATCTCGGAATCCTGTTTCTCCAACTGAAGTAATTGATTCAGCATATCCGACTGTATGTCCTTCTGCTTCTGCTTGGAGCTACCACCAACGCCGACCCCAACGCCGCCAGCGCCAGCTGCCAACAGCGCGGTTAGCTCATTGTGTCCTCCACCCATATGCTTATTGCCTGTGGAGGCCATTGCGGCGGCAAACTGATTGTTCGGATCGAAAAGTTTTGTATAGGTCTGCAGCAGTGCCGTATAGTCTGCTTGGGCATTAGATTGTTGCTGCTGCTGCGCCTGGTGCTGGGCCTGTTGCTGTGCCTGCTGCAGCTGCTGCTGTTGTTGTTGCTGCTGCTTCTTGGAGCTGCTGCTACCGCTGCCAGCAGCAACAGGTGTTGGCGGCATTGAGGCCGCAGCTACTGCTGCCATCTGCTGTTGTAGGAACGCGTTTAGGTCATTGCTCTGCTTACTCTGCTGCTGCATGTAGGAATCATAGCCCAACAGCTTGGACGCCTGTATGAGATTGTTGTAGTCCGCATTGAGTGCTGCTGCTGCAGCCGACGATGTTGCTGCCGCCGCCGCTGCTGCGGCTGCTGTTGATTTCGATGATTTGCTGCTGCCACTGCTTGTGGGTGGATTTGTAGACGGTTGTCCGCCCGTTAGATAACTCAAATCGGTACCAAATCCCAGAGTGCCCAGTGTGGTGGCTCCCAATGCTTCCGCCTGCTGCAGCAAGAGCGCTGCATACTCTGGCGAGCGTATCAGTTCGCTCATCTTCAAGGGATCGTTTTTCAGCTCGTCCAATTCCTTCATTAGCTTCGTTTTATAGGAATTCGACGATGTGCTAGAATTGGATGACGATGACGAGGATGCTGACGATTTAGAGGATCGATCCTGTTTGGATTTGCTGCCGCTGTTGTTGTTACTGCTGACGCCACCACCGCTGCTGCTGCTAGCGACCGTAGGCAACGGCATGTTGAAGCTATTGGAATAAGCAGCCACAGCAGCTGCCACATTGGGATCACTTAGACCACCCGATTGTTTTGATCCGCCGACTTTAGCTGCCGCCGCTGCCAACTGATTGAGCGAAGAGCTGCCATAATCCTTACGCTGTTGCTGCTGGAAGAGCGCCGCCAGGTCAGCTTGCAAAAAGTTTGGTGGCAATTGGCCCGCCAGCTGAGCCAAACTGGCTGCCATCAAATCATTTGCAGTAGGCAAACAGGCAGCCGATGGCGGCACCAGTGGCGTCGAAAGCGTGTCATATTTGTTGGGCGTTAGGCTCGGACTATTGCGCGCAATGTCGCTGACACTGAACTTGCCCGGACTGGGAGCGGGCGAGTTTCGCGTGCGGGATGTGTGCGACGAGGTGTCCGATTTGGCTGGCGACGGAGAGGCACGCACCGGTAGTTCAAACTTGGCAGGACTGGCAGCATTCGATGCCAATTGCAAATTTGTGGGACTGTCACATGGCGAGGCTGCGGCTGCAACGGCAGCGGCTGTGACAGCCGGCACCTGTGGCGGCAGCAATTGGCTGGTAACCGGCATCGGTGGCGCCACAGTGCTGGCGGCAACAGCTACGGGAACTGGTGTATGATTTGTCGGATTTGGTGTGGCAAGTGGCGACAGCATTCGCACTGGATTCATATTCAGACCCGATGGCATGCATAATTGTTCCTGCAGCGACATCACTTTCAGCTCACTGGCCTTTTGTTCCGCTTGCAGCGTCGACTCCTCCTCCACTTTGCGTGCCGCCTCTGTCATATCCACAGTGTTTAATGCAATACTCTCACTCAAGATTGGCTCATCCTTCGGCTGTTGTTCCAGTTTAATATCGCTTATCGCATCCACGGGAGCCGGCGTCTCTGCTTTGACCAACAGCTCATCGCTGTCATTGTCAATGATCTTGATAGTCTTCGGTGGTATAAAATCATCCTCCTGCTCACAATCCAGGACAGCACACAACCAATTCCACAGCGCCTTGTCGCTCTGCTTCGATGGGAACTTCGGGTAGAGAGTATTCTTCAGTTTCTCGATGTACGTCACATCGTTATTGTAAATATTTCGAAACTTAACTATCTCTCCACGGTATTGAGTATAATAATCTACGCAGGACTGTATCTCGGAGCGCACCTCTTCGGGTATTTCCTTATCGGGCAGCACGGAATACTGCATTAGCATTGGTCGTCCGTATTCCATGCTCTGTTTGTTCTCGTTTGGCGGCACAATCCATATGCACTTGACGACCGATTCTAAGGTGGGATTTTCCTCATAATACGGTGCTATATGAACAGCAAAATGATTCAGTTAAAAAGGATAGCAAGTAATACTGGGTTCACTTACAAACAATTAGCGAAACACATGGCGTATATGTTAGATCACTGGCACCGCGCATGCGTATCTGATAGTCAAGCTGCGAGTCGCAATCGCGCAGTGTGGGCTCTGCCTGAAATTTCGGATGTGAATGATACCAACCGACGAGCAGCACCTGATCCTGTATCATCATTTTCTGTATGTCACGCTCCACTTCGCCCGCTCGTTGTCGATCGAAGCGTGTATTGCGACAAGGATATGTTTTTGTTATGTTTAAGGCTGCAAATCATAATCAATAGATTTAGCAATGAAATGCGCAAATTCAAAAGTATCTTAAGGCCGGACTCACTGTGCGTGTTCATGTCCCAAGTGCCACCCAAATAGCCGCACACCTCGCGCACCGTCAAATGACAGTGAAAGTCGGCCAGCAGCAGGGAGGACGAGCTGATTGTCAACAGAAACGGTTGCAATTTGCCAACTGATGTGAAGGGTATTGCCTCGATCAGCATATTGGCATCGCTGTTAAGTGTACATAGAATTCAATTAAACCAATTAAACAATATTGTATATATCAAAAACTTACTGAGTGATATTGCGATTAGCCACGGTGTTGTGTGGGAATACTGTGCGTTTTACAACCGGATCTGGAGAATCGGACTTTCGTTCGGCATCTATCAATAAAATGAAAGTTATTGATGATTATAAAACTGAATAATCTCCATGTTTAGAATTGTTTAACGAACTTATTGTTATAGAAGTCGAATAATAAAAGAAACGGATTTTACCTAAATCACCGTCTTCAGGTGTCGATTCCTTTTGCAGGGCACACTTTCGCAAATATGTATTCTTATAGGCATCCAGCTTTTTGCCTTTATATTTCACAGACGCCCAACCGCAACCGCTTTTTTTCTCTGGATTAATGATTCGCTTGCAGTGCATAGCCCAAGCGCTGGGCGTTAGAAATATGGTTTCAGTCTCTTGGGATTTGATTTTACCATCAGGCAATAAATCGCCCACAAATTTTTGCCCCAGATAATCTATTGTCATTAGAGATTTTCCCGGCTGCAAAACATTTGCAGCCATTAAAGTTTGCAGTGTGACAGTGCGACCAGTGCCATTGAATCCTTCGTAATTCTCCTTGGCCTGTTAACAACAAAACACAATTGATAAGTCTCGAAGACGTTTTGAGTTTTGCACTTTTTCACCCCTTACCTCATCATCATTTTCATCATCGGGTGCATCGCTGTCCACGTCCTTTTCGCACAGACTATCCTCGAGTATGGATATCTGACATGGAGCTGAATTTTCGGTTGGCGGTACTTCTGTTTCCGCCTCAGCTTCCGCCTCGGCCGCATCCGACACAGACATATCGCGTTCCCCATCCACATCGCCGTCACTTACATCGTCATTTGTTGTTTGCGGCGGCTGTGGCGTCGAGTCGCCGCCCTCGCCTTCACCCTCGCCGTCTGTGCTGCTGCCCATTTGGTTTTCACGAGCTTCTAGTTGATCGCCATCGGGCAATAAACCATTTTCCACACCGTTTTCCATGCGCTTATGTCTAGTCTTTAAACAACAAAAAAAACACCTTTTAAATTTTGCTATCCACGATTATGCCGCAGAGCAGCCGCAGAATTTATGTATGTGGTAGCAAATAGAGGTGCAAAAGTATCGATAACAAATTCAATGTCTTCGCTGACACAATCGATGAATTTGTGTATGTGGTAGCAAATAGTGGTGCAAATATCGATGCCTTAATTGTTATAAACAATTTTAATATTAATTGATTTAGAACATGGAATTTTTGACTAATTTAATTTGACTTTGAAAAATAATTATTTTTTTTAAGTAAAATATATATGAAATGCTTATTTCTTACCTCTCTACATTTATTGATGGGAATTCCCTTCGAAAAAGAAATCAAGCTTATCGATATTCTGTTTTAGTATGATTTGCTACTCTATCACCACCACAATTTGTATGTTTACGATTTACGAATATTAGGAGACAGCGAGTTGTGAAACTGTTATTGTAAACAAAAAACATATCAAACAATTACTTTGGCGCAAACATTAGCAAATGTTGCCAATAACTCGTGCTACAGTTGATAATTTCTGCTGTGTTTGTTTGCAACTTGTTGGAGAATCGAAAGACAAAAACATAATTCATCATGATATTAAAGAGGATCCGCAGCTTATGCGTGTTCTTCAAGCATTGGCTGATGAAAACCAATCTAGCTTGGCAATTCCAAAACAGTTATGTCAATCTTGCTTCACCAAGGTGACAATGTTGAGTAAATTTGCAGAAGTTTTAATATGCTCTAGTGTAGCTTTAAGTGAATTGATTGAAGAACAAAAGGAACTATATAACAACGGCAAGTTGAACATAATATGTGCAACATGTTTTAAAGTTAAGTCGGACTCAAGTAAGTCTACTGATTTACTAAATGAAGATGAACTGCAGAATTTGTTTCGGGTTATTTTAAGAGGAATACATAAACAGAATATCTGTTACGAAAATTTTCATCCCAGAATGTTATGTGGGGTTTGCTTTCAAAAATGCTGCACCTTTGTTGAATTTCAGAAGCTTATAAAAGAAAGTCATCAATATTTTATGTCTATATTTACAAATACACATGATAAAACAGTAATACAACCGTCCGATATTATAAATGTAAAAGAGGATGATACTGAAGTAAGTAGATAATCTTTGAAATATTTTTAAAAAAGTTTATAAATTTTACATTTAGCCCGCCAGCACACCAGGTGAAGAAAATGCTATCAATGACGACAGTGAACCTGAAATTGATAATATAATGTCAAAGCCACCCAGTGATAAGAGTGATCCAATTGAGTTATGTGACTTAAGTCCGATGGATTCAATTTCATGTAATGCAAACTATGAAGACTCAAAGATATGTTGCAGTAAAACTTTTAAAAAATCACCTTTTTATGAGGCCCATAAATGTACAAACCAAGTCATCGTTGAGTCAAGTCAAACTAGTCAATATGCAATTGAAGGTGTACCTGTTGATCAAATATACTGTCACCTTTGTGAAAAGCGTTTTCAGACCAAACTTCAGATGCGAAATCACAGCTATCGAGTGCACTGCAAAGCGGAAAATATATGTGCATATTGTCAACGGGAGTTCAAACGAAAGCATCATTTAAAAGATCATGTGAAAACAGTTCATGAGGGTATACGGCCATACCAGTGTACTTTCTGCGACCGTTCTTTTGGATTATCAAAAACTCTACGGGTACATTTAATGGGGCACACAAATGAACGTCCCTTCAGCTGTGACATTTGTCAGAAATCGTTTCGTCAGAAGGCAGAACTTAATCGTCATTTAAAGAACCACTCATCTGATATTCTGTTTCGATGCCCAATTTGTTCACAGGGTAAAACGAATCAAAAGGAGCTGGACGAACACCTGAGCAAACACAAAAACATAGAAGGGTATCAGTGTAGTAAATGTGGACGAAAGTTTACAAAGCTTTGCCATCTTAAAAATCACGATGATGCAGTGCATCTAAAGTTGCGGCCATTTAAATGCGAAATCATCGGTTGTGGAAAGGCATTTGCCGCGCGGAAAACCCTACAAACGCATCGACAGACGCATACTGGAAATGGCTCTAATACATGTGAAATTTGTAGTAAAGAGTTTAATAATAGGGCAAATTTATTGCGACATTCCTACATGCACAAAGTGCCTGTTATAAAGAAATGTGATGCATGAGATGCAAGGAAATAGTTAGTTGAAAACTGATTAAATGTTAAATATCTTTCTAAAAAAGAAATCTTAAAATAAATATATATTTTAATGCTATGCTTAACAATCACAAATGTGTCTTCGCAAACATTTGCGGTAATTAATTTAAACCGTGAAACTTTAACTTACAATCGATGTATTGAAGGAGCAACATCGATATCATATATGTGAAATAAATACTTTTTAGTATTTTCTAGAAATATCGGCATGAAATAGTACCAATCGATTGTGCCTACGCCGGCAACGTTTATTTTATCGTAAAAAAGCGCGCACTATAAGAAGCAGACGCAAAATATATAATTGCAAGTCCAAGTATTTTATGTGTAAGTAAGCGATCATGGCACTCTGGGTAGACAAATACCGACCGCGAGAATTTTCAAAATTGGATTATCACAAAGCAAGTATTAATAGGAGAAACTAAATACACCGACAATATTAAGTTTTCATATTTCTTTTTTTTAGGAGCAGGCCGAAAACCTGCGTAATCTATGCAAGCAAAGTGATTTCCCTCATCTAATGTTTTATGGCCCTTCTGGTGCCGGTAAAAAGACGCGCATAATGTGCCTGCTGCGTGAAATGTATGGTCCTGGCGTCGAGAGGCTGCGCAACGAGACAATGAGCTTCACAACTCCATCAAACCGGAAAATTGAGGTGATGACTGTAAGCAGCAATTACCACTTGGAGGTGAATCCTTCGGATGCGGGAATGTATGATCGAACTGTGGTAATTGACTTGATCAAACAAGTAGCACAGACGCATCAGATCGACATAAACGGTCAGAGAGAGTTCAAAGTGATTGTTATTTCCGAAGGAGATGAGTTAACTAAGGATGCTCAGCATGCACTCCGTCGCACCATGGAAAAATACGTTGCAACATGCCGCATAATACTGTCGGTAAATTCCACATCTCGCATCATTCCTGCTATACGATCCCGTTGTCTTGGCATTCGTGTGCCCGCTCCTAACGAAACTGAAATGACAGCTGTACTACAAAACACGTGCAAACGGGAGGGGCTCACTTTGCCACCCGAGTTAGCGAAGCGTGTGGTGGACAAATCTGAACGAAATCTACGACGTGCCCTGCTTATGTTAGAAGCCTCAAAAGTGCAACAGTATCCATTCACAGCGCAGCAGGAAATCGCCGAGCTGGACTGGCAAGTGTATCTGCGCGAGACAGCGAATCAGATTGTAAGCGAGCAAACGCCCGCCAAGCTGGAAAAGATACGCGATCGTTTGTACGAACTACTCTCGCAAGGCGTGCCACCCAATCTCATCTTTCGTGGCCTCGTCGAGCAACTGGTTAACAACTGTGATATGTCCATTAAAGCAAAGACCCTGGAGTTCGCCTCACAGTACGAGCATCGCATGCAGAACGGAGCCAAACACATATTCCATTTGGAAGCCTTTGTGGCACAATTTATGAATATCTACAAGAAGTTTCTCTCAGAGCTTGTGATGACAGATGATTTTTAATACTATTTCTTGTTTATTATTATCCTTAAACTTGCACATTAAATAAACAGTGCTTAACCAAATATTTGTTGTTGTTGGCGATTCTGCCTATCCGTTAGAATGGCCAATTTGACTTTGTCGTCTGTTGTTCGCTTTACAGTCTCCACATAGCGGGCCACCTCCTCTTCCAGTTTGAGATGCGCCTGCAGAAATTAGAAGGATTATTTGAGATACAAAATAAACAGCTCGCCAATTGCCATACCATTTCGTATTCGATATGCTGTTTCCCGTTAACCTGCAGGCCATGCAACAGCAGATCGATCGTATTGATGGGGAATGCGAGTTGGGGATTAGTGACATTCACCGAATGCTTAAAGTCAAAGTATTCACTGCCGGCTCCAAGCATAGCGCCAATCATTTCACAAGCCAGATCGGCGGCTTCTAGCAAACGATTGTGCTTAACGTACATGTGCAGCAGTTCTCGTGTGTTGGCCAACTTATAGGAATTGCAGAGCCATTGGGGCACAAAGGCATTCAACGTTAGGATACGGTTGACAACACTTTTTCGAATTAGAGTCGAATCTTTCAGTTCGTTATCCTCAACAAGCTTCTGAAGCAAGGACCAAGCCATGTCGGCAGCGTTGTTGCGATGTGCCAAATCTGAAAGAAAAATTGTATATAAAGCAATCATACCATGAACATTTTTAGATCTTTCTTTTACCAGCCAAATCATTGTTCTGCAGCCAAGCCCAGGCATCCATCGCCTTTTCCTCTGTTGTACTTACACACGCAGCCGCAAGACTCTCGAAAATGGGCAGCACAGAGAAGTCATGTCCACGGGCAAGTTTAAGTGCCGCCGTATAAAGTCCAGAGGTAGCCAAAATATAGGATAGTTCCTCTGCGCCGGCCAGTTCAAAAGCGGCCACATCTTTGCGATGATGCGACAATTCTCTAAGCGCTTCTGCCAGCAACAATTCCCGTCGTATGTCTTCTAGTTCAAGCACAACGACTTCTTGTGCACATCCTATTTTAGGTTCTGCTACTTCCTCGTTATTCTGTTCCATGTTTATCTTATCATCAGGAATTGTGGGCTTTGCAATCCATCTGTAACGTTTGTCCACCAAATGAAGACAATTGATGCACACCAGCAGCGAAGAGCAACGCTTTTGCAATGCATCAGGGCCATCGCTGTCCACCTGCAAACGCATGGCCTGCTCGTACATTACAGTCGCAGCTGCAAGCCAAGAGTAAATATATGAATAGACTAATAGAATAAAATATAGAATATATCATAAATTTACCTTTGCGCATGTTGCCTTTGTTGGCATGGAAAGAATATAGGAAATTGTAGACTTCATTTTGATCGATGCTCAGCGAGCGTGCACGCGATTCCACTATGCTCTCGAACTCTTCTTGAAGGCAATTGTATGGCAACTGCATGAGCAAATCGAATCGTCTGCACTCAAACAACATTATGACCAGTTGACGTAGGCAATCTTTACGTCTCGACGTATCCGCATTGTAGACGAGTGCATGATAGGCCTCCTCGTAGTGTTCCAATTGCAAATGATTGTTAAAAACAATCGATTGGAACATGGGCAACTGTGGATCCTCTACATGCAGCTTGCTCATGGCCATGTGAGCCAATTGAATAATGTAGTCCGATGCGGAATGCTGCTCAAAGAGCTGTATAACTTTCAGATAGTAATGCACCAACGCCAGTTTAGCATCCTCTTTTGTTATAACCACATTCTGCCTGCTCAGAATGCCCTGAAGCTTCGAGTAAAGTGACGTGTTTCGGAGCACTTGTTCAAAGAGAAACGGTTCTTTAAGCACACCTTCTGCGGTGCACTCAAAAAGCTCGATTGATTTTTCAGGCTCTCCGCAATCCAAAAGAGATATAGCCAGCATAAAATTGCCTGCAGGAAATAAACAAATTAAATAAAAACTTCTTTAAAGTCTTTACGAGTTGAAATTATTTCCATTCTTACGTGAATTTGACTTTTCCTCACACCAGCCAGACAATAAGCGCACGTAATCCTGAATGATAATGTGATGGCAAGTTCCAAACAACCACTCAACAAACACATCATTCCAAGCCTCGGGCCAGCTGCAAAAAATAAAAGTATTTGTTAAAAAAAATGTATACATTGAGCTACATCTATTCACTCACAGCATCTGATTGATAAAGCTAACCAAGAGAAGCAGTGTCTGGTGCATGGATTGTTGATTGTGCTCATCTTGATTGAATTCCTTTAGCAGCATCGAAAGAGCGCTAAATAGACCCTTCGATTGAAGGAACAAGCTCAGCAAAGTTGTTTGACTATTTAAGCGTATTTGACTCGAATAAGGGCGCGTATAGCCACTAAAAAGCTGAGCCCGAGCCAGCCGCTGTATAGAGACTTCACTGTAAGCAAATTA
This sequence comes from Zaprionus inermis, assembly GCA_018151445.1. NCBI lineage: Eukaryota > Metazoa > Arthropoda > Insecta > Diptera > Drosophilidae > Zaprionus > Zaprionus inermis. The sequence continues at coordinate 5,030,452 of JAECXD010001696.1, forward strand.
AATATTTAATTGATAGCCAGATTTAAAAAAAAATTTTCAACTTACAAGTTCACAGGCGTATTTAGAGATATTGGAGTATCTGCAATCCACACCAGGGTATAGTAGGAGTTAAGAAAATTGATATTGGTGACAATAGATGCTCGCTTGCGGGCATTGTGCCCATATACTATATACTGAAGAATCAACAAATTGCGGCAAATAGCAAAGCTGTAAAACAGGTAAGCCATTAAACCATTGAATATATAATTTCATTTAAACCACTTACCGTGTTGTTGCGATCTGTTTGACAGTCTCTGTGAGAATGGAAACGCCATATTCGCTGCCAAATAATGAACCAGTAGATTGTAGAAAACGCGTCGTCTTTGTTTGAGCACCTAAATAGAGTTAAAATTTGTTAATGCAATTAAAGTTGCGTCAATTAAGTTACCTACCCGAAGGATCTGGAAAGGCGTCTTGATCGACAATGGCAAGTAAATCGAGCAGCATGTTAATAGCAACATCCAGCTCGCTGATTGACTGTAAATTTTGCTGTATTTGTGCGATGCAACTGGTTGGAAGTGCAATAACATCGTTTCCATCACTGTCATTGTCAGTGGTAATATACTCTAGTAGACGATTAATTACAGCATCATCAAGCTGATACAGCTTCTTATCCATCTCGGTTTTAATATCTTCTGTTAAAGACTTCTCCAGCTGTCTAATGATTTTCATTAGTTCAATAAAACACAATGCGGCATTGCGATTATTTTGACAATGCGAGGACACAAAGTCGGTAACATCAATAGTATGTTCTTCGGCAAAGATCAAGTGTTCCAGCATTTCGCATGGCCGCAGTAGAGCAAACGATTGTCGTCGAACAACACAAACAGCATCCATGGCCCCGAGAGCGGACACTCCAATGGGCTCGGAGAATTTGATGTGATATTGCTCGCAGCAGGAATAGAAACGATCCCACAGCCTCGTCGCTATGTCGAGATACTCTTCGTCGCCAACCACAAACTCCTTCAGTTCATTCTGTATCTCATCCTCGACTGCTTGACACACCTGCTCCTTTAGCATGGTCACTGTTAGCTGCTTAATATCGAACTGCATGTTGATGCGTCTGAACATCTGTAAAGAGACAATATATAACTTAGTTTGGGATCTTAGATATCTAAAGAAATACCTACATAAAGCGCCTTGGCGATCACATTGCGATCGAATCGACCCGGGTGAAATATATAGGAACAATATGCCTCGCGCGGATCAACGCCCTGTTCTATGGCCAGACAATAATGATCTGGTGGAGGTTCCAAAGCTGCCGTCACCCATTTAATCGTTTTATCCGTGCCAAGGAATATGGCCGATATATTGAAATCGCCATCAGCGTTGCTCCACAGCGTCCAAATATGCGAGGCTGTAGCATCGAAATCGGACAAGTCCATTTGCGACGCTGGCACCCGATGCTGGACTACCAAGCTAACAGTTTTGGTATTTGTATCGCTTAAATTATTAACGACACTTAGAGAAATGAACTCGGCGAACTTCTCGTATGAGATAAAAACACAGAAATTACGATCATCAGTCTTACGCATCAAACTATTTTGAGCTGAAATAAAATAATAAAATCGTGAAATAAGTTGATGGGACAATAGTTTAGTTAAGACTTACGTCCTTGCTTCTCCTGAGAGTCCGAACAGTTGAGCGAGGCCACATTTTGTAAGGTATCAACCGACCACAAGCGCAGCTCGTTGTTCCTGTAGAGCACCAGAAGATACATATCGCTGTCAACATGACTGAAAGACATAGAAACAGCCATCTCCATGCTGTCGCCACGACCACTGTGAAACAAAATATATTAATACATCTTAGATGTACTTGTATTGTTCTTATAACTTTACATTAGAGCTCCCTTCAGATTGGACAGAAACCGGGGCATCAGGTGCGATTCCTTTACCTCGTGCGCAACGGTGTTACCGGTACGGCAGTTCATAACGTAAAGCATTAGCTTGGACTGATAGTCAACAGCAAAATAAGCCTCTAGGCTATCGGCAGACAGATCTGAGGCAGCCATTTGTGGCACATTGATGGCCATGCTGCCATCGAGCACGAAAAAGTTGCTGCGATCCTTAAGGTTAACGCTGATATCATAAAAAATAGAATTCTTCTGTGTGTCTAGCATTGCTGTTCCACCAACAGACGATGCATCTGTCTGCAGGGGAAACACTATGCGATGAACGCTGCTCACGGTGACCACAAGCAAGGTGACGCTGTTCGCCTGCTCCGACAACGAAACATTTAAAACGGCGGAATCCGTGAAGCGTAGGCGTAAATGATTTCGCACCAAAGAAATATCAAGACTGACTTCCGAGAGTTCGACGATGTCTTGGTATGTGCGCCTTAAAGTATAAGCAGTTTTGTCAGTTGAGTCTCTTGTCTCCCGACATAACAATAATTCTTACCAATATATAAAGCGGTTTCTATTCTGACTATTTCCAATGGGATTGTAACAAAAGCTGCCCGATTTACCAAAGGTTTTGATATCCTGCAACGTGCTTTGAGTACCTATTATATAGAAAGTTATGAATTGCTAATATTTTGTAAGGTCGAATGGCGCCCAGAACTCGGCACGATGTCATACCAGTATTTATTTCGACTTCAATCCATTCCTCTGGATTGAGGTTTCTGGGAATGACCTCGCGGTAACTCATATTCGCAGAAATGTTCATTTTGAAGAATATACTTTTTTGTTACAAATAGATAAACTAAATATATAAACATATAATGATGGACACCGGCGCAAAAAACACGCGCGTGTTATCGACTGTATTGGTATCGACTATGCTAGTGCCATTGCGAAACAAACTTATCGAATACATTCGTTAAGGCAGCGTACGCTGTTCACAACATAAGACGCCGAAACACATGGCGTTTGTTTTGTTTTTGCCAGGAGGAGTAAATTGTTTAGTGCTAAAATGACTGAAACATCTAATACATCCAATAAAAATGACGACGATATCATGATTTGCGTGCCTGGCGAGCGCTTGTGTCGTGTGGAAGATAATATTATTGTAGGGGAAGGTACATATGAGCAAGGCGGTTATATTTATGCGTCTAAATCCGGGGTAGTCAATATTGATGAATCCACAGAGAAAGTAGGTAATTTGCTATTCCATTTGGTTCTTACTAATCTACTCTCCATTTTAGTGTCAAGTTGTGAGTGTACATAAGCCGGGCTTCCACTTGACCATACCGGCAACTGGAGACGTTGTGACAGCCCGCATACTCGTGACAACACCAAAGTTTGCCAAATGTGCGATATTCTGTGTTCGAAACGTGCTACTTGAGAGTAGCTACCGTGGACTGCTGCGGAAGGAGGATGTACGCGAGACCGAAAAGGATCGAGTGGATATCTATAAGTCGTTCAAACCCGGAGACGTTATAGTGGCACGCGTGCTTAACCAAATGGAACAATCCTTCACCCTAAGCACAGCCGAGGCAGAACTGGGTGTAGTAATTGCCTATGCAAGCGATATTCGGAAAAATCGCATACCAATGGTACCCATCGGCTGGAGCGAAATGCAATGCCCGGTAACAACAATAAAGGAGCCACGGAAAGTTGCTAAAGTTTTACCCGAAAGTACAATTAAATTGGAAGTATAAAACATTTAATGCGATCATGTTAATCATTTGCGTGTTTCTCACATTATTGTCTTTATTCTAAGTGGAGTTTTAATCTACCTATTTACCCAGCGCATTAATAGTCTGATTCGTGCCATGCATAAAACGAATATTAAACGTTTGTCAATCGAATGTCAAAATCAACAAATATTGAATTATGTTGCCAGCCCATTCTGCGCTGGCATAGCGTGCAAAAATCCGGCTAGAGATGGGCGCATGTCACGAGAGAGCTGTGTGAGATTCGCGAACACGCAGTGCACAAAATTATAAGAGGAGGAGTCTACGTTACGGTGCGGTTGTCATTTCAAAAAAAAATTAAATTGTCAAACAAAATAGAATGAAGAAAAGAAAATTTGCATAAATAGGTTAAAAAGGTTTTTAGAATTTGTCTGGAATACGTGCTTTTATTAAAACGTAACGTAATAAAGGCTGTATGTCACTAAATATCCCATTAAGTAATACGGTTTTTCATCTGCTGTCACCGGACTTGCATTTTTAAAAAGACCCAGATGAGTCTATATGTCATTTCCCTTAATTTGTTCAATATAATTGGCACATTAATACCTACATATATGCAAATTTTTGTTTACTATCCTATTTATGTCGTGCCTCTGCGTGTAACGCCAATTTACTCACCTCCAGATTTGACGATATTTATATTTATTGCTACTGTAATGCAAATATGTGTGGGAGCTAGGTAACATATATCAGCGTATGTTATTATATAGGTCCGAGGGTCAATGACTAAGTTGATGCCACCAAAGTGGCAAGTGAGTGTTACAGGTGTGTGCACAGCTCAAAAAATGCCTGGTTTGCGTACGGGCACGTCTCAACCCCGTTCGGCGGGCAACCCACCCTGACGGCCGAGAAGGCCTAAGAAATAGAGTCCAATGCAGAGGGATGGACAGAGCTGGCGTCAGAGTCAGCCAGCCAATAACTGTTTGATCGATATGAAGCGCAACTCGTTTTGGGCGATTACAATGCCGGTTAATATTCAAATCAAAATAAATAAAACCAATATGATATTTGAACGTATCCCCTGGGTTGTATGCAGAGTCAAAGTAGTAGGCATTGTCTCAGCGTTCCCAATGTGAAAGTCAGCAATTGCTCATTCAGCACTTAACAACAGCGTGGGTAAGGACAACGTCGTCGGCTCGTCAAAAAAACTGTAGCGTAAAAATGGTGCAAATATCGCAGACCGAGGAGGATATTAAGATCTCTATTGAACTTAACAGACTGGTTACACGCAAACCGGACGTTGTCCTGCTGCCGCAATATATTAAATTCAACAATCCTCCAATATTTTTCGAACGGCATCTGACACACGAGATTGACGAGATGGCCAGCTTCTGCCGCATATTCAAGCACGAGGCACGCATTGTCCTTATCAAGAAACAGCAGGGCATTTGGCCCGAATTGTTTCAGAAGCTGAGCAAAGAGGAGCTACTTAAGAAGCGTCTCGAAATCGCCGAAATAATTGTGGAGCGCAATAAGAAGCGCGATGAAATGGCTCTGGAGCGTTATGAGCATAAGCGCCGTTTGGAAATCGAGAAGGAAGTTAAACGCGAAGGCGATATGAGGGATCGTGTTAAGAAATTTCAAAGAAGCTCCGTCGAGGAGGCGCTTATGGTAGGCGTACGCAAGGAGACCCATGTCAAGGCGCAAAACGCACAAAACACAAACAACAACAATGAAAACAAGCAGTCGACTGCGGAGTTCCGACAACCCACTCCGGTTGTGCGCTATCAACCCCCGACGGCATTAAACGCCGTTCGCAACAATGGCCGCATCACCGTGTCCTTCTCCAGCGACCATAAGCTTGATACACCGAAGCGTGAGTCCCAGGAGGGCATCCAAATGCCTTTCACCATACATGATAAAAACACGGGCGCTCCCTCCGTTGTCACTGAGAAGTTGCCAATGGAGACACTCGACGAGTGACCTACCAGAGTCGAACTATGCGGGTCTGCAGTCTGTGCGCGACATAACTAAAAAACACTCTTATTAAAAGTTAAGTTGTTTCATTTAAAACTAAATTTTAAAATTTTTTTATGCGGAATATAATTTTGGTATGACTACCGATTACGAGGAAGAACAGGAACAATTCTTTATAAGTAAGCTTAAGATAGTATAGATCTGCTTTCTGTCTATGATTCAAAGAATAACTACGGAATAGATTGGGTTCTTGGATAGTTCGTCAGTTTTTAATGATAAATTACTTTCAAACCGTATCTTAACTGAAAAGAAATATATAAACATGGTTTCTAATAAAGTTTTCAATTGGAATATTTTTATTTTTTAAATTAGATAAAATATACAACAATTATTACATATGTTCGTATGTTTAGACCCTTTAAGTATTTTATAAGCATTTATTTTTTTCTGGAAAACAAGAAAATAATACACAATATTGAAGCTACTTATAATACGCACGTAGTGGCGAGTACATAATTAGCAGAAGTGTTTAGTTATTAAGATAGATATTATTGTAGTATTTAGAATATATATAGTTTTTGCATATATATTGCTTTTGCATAAGCGGGCGAAAAATGCTAACTATTTCGCTCTCTCATTTATTTTTATTATTTATTTCTCTCTATTTACAAACTTCTCACATAACTCTGCTCATTGAGTTCCGTTTTTAGGCCATGGATTTTTTATGTATGTATGTATGTAATATGCATTTTTCATTGCATTCTTCCTTATAATCATTTTGTATTCGAGTTTATATGCGTTAAATATCGGGTTACATTTTAACTTTTAATATCCAAATACCAATAGCTGCATAATCCTGCATGTGTTCCGACCCATCTTCTACCAAACGGCAGAAGTAGAAGCGCATAAAAGAATAGCTGGTATTCTTCCTATTTTTAGTTGCATCAACGAGACGAGTATTGATTGCCTCATGAGGCTTAGGCTTAGCCATTCTACAAATACGAATACATATAATTACGATTGCTTAAGCGATTTCAAATTGTCGCAGTAGGCGCTCCTCAATTAGAAATCAGAATCGCAGAATAAAACATAACAATCCTTGTTTTTTTTTCATTAAATGCAAAAATTAAAGAAGTTTAAAATACTTTTGCAATATAAATCTAATTGAGGAGCAACAACTCTTCTAAGCCATAAATACGCTTGATGTGTATGCATATGCCTGTTTATATGTACAGTTGGTTAAATATTTTGATTTTCGGTTTAAGGTTTAGTGTGTGTTTGGATTGTTGTAGGTTTCCTTTATATGTGTAGGTATACTTCTTAATAAGTATGGTAAAAAAAAGCTTTGGCGCTTCGAAGTAATCCAATTGCATTCGATTTTCGTATATCTTTGGAATTACTTTTTCTTTTTGTTTTTCGCACTTTTATCGGGCTTAACCGAAGCCATCAGGGATCAAGCAGAGGTTTCATTGGTTTCAATCCAACCCTCGCTATCATCTTCGCTATCCGAATCTTCTGACTCTGACAGCTCAATGGCCACACGTCTTGCCAAAATCGAGGCCACATCCAGCATAGCCGTGTTGCGTTCATTTTCCTTCATCTCGGACTTTTCCACCTTGCGCAAACTGATACCTGAAAACGGAAATTATATATTAGAAATGAAAGGTTGAGAATGTGGAATCCCTCGTCTCTACTTACCATCTCGAATGGCTTTCATCAGATCGTTGCGTGGATCATGGTATGGTGGCTGAATCTTCTTTGCTGTGACAATGTGAGACCCACCATTCGGTTGGCATAGCTGCATTTCGCCGTTAACCAGCGCCTTGGGCAGAATTTGGTGTGGATGCTGCGGTATTTGCATGGCGTTCATGCCGTCTTCCACAGGCGGAGGTGGTGGCGGTGGCGGAGGAGCCACATTGGGTGGCGACATTTTTGGTGAGTGCTAAAGTAAAGATTCAAGAGATAAGATATAGAATTCAACATGACTCGCGGCATCTTACCTGATCGGGCACTGGCGGCGGCGGTGGCAAGTCGCTGAGCGAATTCAATTGATTATTGTTAGCCATGGTCATGCTGTTAAAGGTGACATTTAGCTGCGCCATGACCAGGTCGTTTGCATTTTGTGCACTGTTGCTGGGCGCCAGCTGCGGAGAGCCAGCTCGCGATGTGCTATTGGTGCGTCCCAGCAGCTTGGCCGCAATGTGGCCGCTGGTGGCTCCATTCATACCAGACAATGGCGATACCACGTCCGGTACTGGCGGTGGCGGAGGCAGGCCATCACGACTCGTCGACATGCTACGCCCACGGGTGGGCGTATTTGCATTTGATGCAGTGGGCGTGCCGCCACCACTACCATTCGACGGAGGCGCCGGAGGTGGCTGTGAAGGTCGTGGCTTGTTGCGCGACGGTGTACCCGGTCCATAAATCGGCTCTGGCGACATGGCGCCACTCTGTCCATAGATACCGTGCGACTGATGATACAGCGTGCTGTCGTACAGTTGTTGTTGTTGCTGTTGTTGTTGGTGATGCTGCTGCTGCATATGCAACTGAGGCGAAGCCGAGATGCCGTTCGTGCCATACGCGGCCGCGTACTGATTCATCGCACTCTGTCCAGGAGTAAGCGCCTCGTAGCCGGTGCCATCGATTTGCTCCGACTGGTAGCTACGCCGTAATTCAATCGAATTGGGCCGCAGTGGGCGTGTGTCGTAGATGCCCATGTCTACAAAAAGCGCAAAGAGATTTATTAAAAAATCGGAATTAATATCAAAGAACTGTTTATGTTACACAAAACAAAAAAACAAGATTTTCCAATTGAAGAGAACAAATAAGAGAACCAGAACGAAAAGAATTCACAAAATATGCAAAACAGGAAAAATATTATCGCAAGCAAAAACTGTAATCGTAATTATTGAATGATTTTCGCAGTATTGTTGCGTCGAAAATGTTAAACAAAATAACAAAGTATATGTTTATAAGCATGGCTCGGAATTGCTGCAGAAAGTCGGGAAGATTTCACATTTAAAAAAATTAAAGCCAATTATAATATATTTTTTTGTTATCAAGCTCCCTTTCAACGATCGATAAGCGTATATTATAAATTCATAAATTTACATGAGGTTCTCTAATTTTAAATTCCATCAAAAATTGTATATGAGTTTTAGTTATGTCTTCATGATTTGGTAATAATTATTATCTTAAGTTTTTTATATTTTATTGAACCAATTAAGGAGAAATCTCTATAAATTTCAATAGCAATTCCAAACCTTATTTATGAATCTTGAAATACAAAAGAGAAAACGATCAGATTGAAGACATGAAAATCTATAGACAGCCTTGTAAAGCCACCCATGGGTGGGGAGAGAGAGTGGGAATAGAAATCTGGTGGGAAATGCTGAAATCAAGTGTGTGGGTGGATCACACTAACACTAGGCAAACTATAGCTATAGTTACAGTTGCTTTGCTATAGAGGAGAGTTTCTACAACGTGTTGTGAGTGTTATAGGGAATAGGGTATATCAATATGAATTTCAATGCAATTTATCTCGTTTTTTCAGGCCAATTGTTTCGAATTAGTACATATAAAAGCATCTTGTGCAATAATACGAATTTAGAATTATAATTGATATAATTAGTATATCGTATATACAGATATATATTCGTAAATGTTCACATTGTGGTGCAGAATCATTTGAGAAGTTATCGAACATTTTTATTACATATACTAGATAGTTTGTAGTTGTAGGGGAACTAGAGTTGTGATAGAGTAGTAGATAACAAATATAGAAGTAGAATGAAGAGGAACATTTACATATAGTAAGTACAGACTCAATTACTGTTGCTCTGACCTGTAATCGCGATAGCCGTTTGCTTTGTTAGATTACTGTTTTTCTCCAAATGCGAAAGCATATTATAGGGCTTAACAGAATCTGGAAATGAGATGATCATGCGGTGTACGTTACGTTTAACGCTACTTTTCAAGAATGATATAGGTACACAAAACTAAATGATTTACAACAGATGACACACAAAACACAACAATACAACAATTGACTTCGAATTGCATCCGATATAATAAATAAAATAGATAGAATAAGGTAGTTTCTCTGTTAAGGCCAATCAGTTGGGTTACAATAAAGCTGAATTCAGTTTATACTTGAATTTAGAAAACTTTAATGTGTGCTAAAGGCGCTTCTCGAACACAATCCACAACACTTTGGAGCAGATCTACAGATCTATATGAATGGCGCGCGGTTACTATGACTACCTTAATGAGCTGTAACATTCTAACAGCTGAGAGTTATGTTATAGTTGAGCATGAATCTGGCGATGTGAAGTGCTTAAAAGTAGTACTCAAATGTAGGATTTATGTGATTATATATAGAAGAAATGTACAGATGAGCGAGCGAGCTTTTTGAAAAAAGCTGACGAACGATTGCGATGCAGGAATATTGCATGAAAGGTTGCTGGTTAAGGTACAGTAAAAATTTGAATAAACATTCCAATTGTTTGTTGTTTTTTAGAACCGAAAATGAAAAGCCAAGGAGGAGTACGCTCTGCTGCCGTACCTACGTCTTGGTCATCATTATCATCATCGATAAACGCCAGTTGTTGTATGCTTAAGGACAGCTGTACAGGATGTACGGGCTGCTGTACGGTCTGTTGTACATGCTGTGTGCGGACGTGTTCAGGTCTTCGGCGCCCCAGTGTTCCCAGCTGCAAATCGCTGTCAGCGATTACAGTTTGGATTTCGACTAGTTGCGCTAGATTAGCATACAGTACAGTACATGAATTGGGGTGTTAAAATAGTTGAGTGTGGATGTGTGTGTGTGCATTTTAGACAATTTGAAAATTAGTCTGAATTTTCTGCCTTACTGGAGACAATTGAGTGAAGAAATATTGCGACAAAGATTGCGTATATTCTTCGTTCAATTTGCATTCGCATATATGTACAACTTTTTGCGACATACTTTTATTATATGCTTTGCTGAAAGTTTACTTTCAGAAAACGAACAGCTATTATTTAACCCTTCATTTACTATAATTTGCAAGGTATATTTAATATTCTCTTTACGAATCTTGTTTCAAGCAATAATTTTTGGAAACTAATCTGCAAATCAGCAAACAGTATGTCTTTTTCTCAATTTTCTACTTTCTGTCCTGAATTAGCAAAATATTATAAACACAAGAAAACGAAATAAGGCAGCATTAGAAAAATAAATATGCTTTAAAAATGAAAACCAACTAATTATCTTGGAATTCCCCCGTCAAACTGTATAAACATTGCCGCAATTCATTTCCGAAGACAACTCGAAACAGCTTTGCCCCTATACTTTGCCACACAAACCACAAACCACAAACACTTACAGTACAATCTACAGTTGATAGCATACAATAAGAGATAGATGTACATAAATTTAGAAATAGTACTTACTACCATATCCGGCCTCTTCAATGGGCATGGCATTGGGCGTGCGATAGATTTGGTTATTGGGCATTAGGGTTTCGCCTAGTCCCAATGCGATTTGTCGCTGCTTTTCGCGTGTATTGTGTGGCGTACGGACACGTTTCTTGTGACGATTATTGGGACCACCGCCTCCACCGCCCGCACCTTCTTGTCGAGGTCTATGCAATTTCTTGCCCTTGTCATGCATGACACGCTCCGTGTCCTTGATCATCTCCTGACGCCAAAGCTCAAAGAAATAATTGGGATCTGTGTAGAACTTTAGGCCATCTTTTCCATCATCACGATACACGTTGAGTTTATCGAGTGGTGGCGGTTTGTCGCACTGTGCATATGTCTCCAGCATGGGAGCCGGCATTGTGGAGCGTGAAAAGATTTGCTGATCAAAGATTTTTGCCGATTTGAACGCCTTCTTGCGCGTTATATCAGTCAGCGGTACTTCCTCAACAGTACTATCCAGCTGGGTCACCTTGATTGCCAGCCGATCAATGCGTGCCTGCAGCGAATTCGCGCGATCCCCAATGTTGCCAACATCTCGCGCCAATTCGCCGAAAACATCTTCAGCATGCTTCGATAGCGATGATAGCTGCCTTATGATATTAGTGAGTGTTGTATTGGTCACGGTCTCCAATTCAACAGACTGTAGCTCATCCTGCTGATAAACAGAGCGTGCCACATGCACGGGCTCTATAGATCGCTTGGGCAACGGCATGGTTTTCTCTTAGATCCGTATGATCCTCCAACTAAGCACTTTTGTTGGGTTAATTGACTACTGAAAAATATAAGAAATTCCAATTGATTAGATAATTTGCATAAATAAATATTTCAATTTAGAGTAAAGTTCTTATCTAAATAGATAAGAAATATATATACATATATGTATGTTGGTTATAATTCATAGCCACTTTATTCTGATTCAAATTGCCACTACAATCTCCCTCGGAGTGATGACCTTGGCGAAAACAAACCCCTCTTTGTCTGTAGGCGAAACCGGTTTTGAATCGTTCCAAACTTCTGCAAGTTCGTTTCGCTCAATGCTTTTTACTAACAAGCCTGTTCCTAATTCTGGATTCGCATTAATTACGCAGAAATGTGCACTTCATGTGAAAGAGAACTCATGCATTGGAAACAAAGAACTAAGCCAGTGCACATGGAATTTTCTAACTTTTTTTGCGAGTTTCGATTTAGTGTTGCTTTTCCAAAAAGCAGTCTAAACATTCAGAGGTTTCGATAAGTCGATGTACATAATTTAAACGTCTGATTCATATCCGGAAGCGGGGAATGAAACAGTTCAGTTGAAGGAATTAGCAGAAACACACCAAATCATAAATGTATTGTATTGTACTTATTGTAAATATCAGCATTCTGGTCTCTGGTATGCATAACTTCACCACCCAAATTTTTTATTGTAAAGACCTGTTTACAGTTTCATATAGAATACGTTACTTTTTTTTTGTAAATAACTCACAAAGTATTTAACTTATCAACTTTCCCGGAATTTGAATCAGGTGCATTAATTTCATCGATTTATGAATCACGGATTCTTAGCAAAAGCCCGTATTATGTTCTAAATAAGCAAATCATCTATAGGAAATGCTATGAAATCCGCAGCTGCAAATATGTCAGTATCACATAGTAAACGTATAACAACGTAGCATTGTTTAGTGTTGTTGTTGTTATTACCGGCTCAAGGTGTTTCAATAAGGCCAACTCACCACCCTTTCGATATTGAATTTGCGAATGTGTCAATGTGTGTGCGCGGTTGTGAGCTTTAATATTATATGTATCTACATACATACATATGTATTAACTGGCAATTGGCCGTTGGTCTGGACCACACCCACAAGATATGTGCTATATTGGAGATAAGCAGCACATTAAGACGATAACTCACCCCCAGCACGACAGCTGGAGCACCATAAAGATCGAGAACAACTCTTGTATGACTCCTTAATTCCGTTAATTGTTCGACATTGTCACCAAATATTTGTTGCTTTTTTTTGCCAACTGGTGTCGCCTTACTCTGCATGTGTGCAATATATGCAAATGTATGTAAGATTGTGTGTATAGTATACAATATACATGCAAAGTTCTCCAACATAGGTTACCCCCCTCAATTCGTACAATTATTCATTTTAAATTTGCACGCACACACATTCACACTCGTGTATCACTTTCAAAATTATCAATTTACTTTGCGCAATACAACCAAGTGGTTAAACTAGATAGCACTGAGAATTTTATTTGGTCACCGTGGACACCCCCTCACAACTCACGTCGTCTAAACCATTCGTCGTCGCACGCACTTTTTTACACTCAAACAACAAATGTGATGCTCAACCCGTTTGGGTTAGATTTGCCACGAACATAACACAACCAATATGTTTTAGTATTTTAAGTGAAAGTTAATTACTTTACACTAAGCAATTGAAGTATATTTTTTGCGTTTTTTTTCGTGGAAACAAATTTCCACACCTTTATTGTAGTGGTGTACAATTGCACTAATATTGGGAGTTATCGAATAGATTAGACGAAATTTCAAGTTGGAATTTCAGAGTTGACTTCGATATTTTTTGAATATTCGATAAGCTTTTAAAATAAATTATTACTAGTTTGGAATTAAATTTTCTTTAAAAAAAAATAGGATATCAGAATGTTAAAGTAATTGTAATTAATTGAAATAGATAGATTATCAATTTATAATGTGATAGTTTTTGCCGTCTCTAATTGCTTATTGTGATATCGATAACTTGCCGCTCTCGTACACATAGTATATGTCGAACGACCCTGTTTCATTGCATATTACGGGGGTAAGGTTTTCACACATTTTTGTACTTATTTTGTGGCTGCGTAACATAAAGTTTATATATATTTGTAGACTCAAATACCATGGCAAGCGTAGCAACAAAAGGATCCGGTCTGATCAACAGTAAGATTTATATTTTTCTGCATTTTTTATGTAAATTTGCGATATTAAAATCATTGAAATTATGTAATGTTCAACTCTGACAGGGCTTCTTGTGCAAGCAAGACCACAACTGGATGTGTTCTTGAAATACGCCAAAGTGGAGCTGACTCCCCCAACACCTGCCGATATTCCAGCTATTCGTCAGGGTCTTGGTAACATTATCAAGAGTGCCAAGACTGGATCCTACAAGAACCTGTCGGTCAAGGAAGCCTGGCTAAACACACTTGTCACAGCTGAGGTTGTCTTCTGGTTCTACATCGGCGAGTGCATTGGCAAGCGTCATATTGTTGGCTACAATGTTTAAATTTACAATTACGAAAAGTTAGTGTCTCAATTCTATTGATCACACTGGCGATTATGTATGTGAACGAATAAAAATTCAAAATTAAATATATATTAAAAATGCTGTGTGTGATATAAAATGTATGTTGATTGAATGATATTTTCAAAATGAAAAACGTGAAAGTCAAGCTTAACGCTGGACTGTGGCAACATGTAAGTCAGGTTAAGTAAAACAAAATCCCATTTTTAAAGCACTAGTACAAGGAATTTAGGTTCTACATAATGTAAATGCTAGTTGTGTACATACAACTCTTTCAAGTGCAATTGAATCCTCTAATGTATTAAACAATAATGGTAAAATAACGTATTTTTATAAAAGTTGATAAATAGCCCGCAATTGGAAAATTGAAAAGCATAAGACTTTTTGGCCTGTCAAAAACTGAACAACAGGGATGCACAAAGTCTCCACAGCAGGGTTTCGAAATGTCAGGACACATTTCAATTGCAAACATAAAGAAAAAGATATTTTTGGATTAAGTTATAATGTACCCTACCATTCCAATAAATGAGCTGATTTGTATTTTTTTTTTTTTTAAACATTATTTCCAAATAGTATTAAAACCAATATGTGTGCCATAAATGAATATTGTAATCTAATTATACAAAATATTATATTAAAATTTGTGTAAGCAAGGCTCGTGCGACGGAGATATCGTTGCTTAACGAGAGCAAAACGAAAGAGAAACAAAAGTTCAGTAACTCATTTCAACAATTTGCGCATACCAGATCGCTATTATTTATTGCCATTATATACTTGAAGCTCCCCATCATTCAAATACATATTGCTCATATATTTACATATGACTTTCTGAAAGGTTTGATCATATAAAATTATAAAATGATTTCTTTAATTTTCAAATACTTATTCGATAATTTTTATACTTAATACAAATTGTACTCACTTTTGAGAATGAACAGTTTGCTCAATTAATGAGTTCTCAACTTTTTGTGTTTACTATCCAAAAGAAAAGGATTTGGTTATCTTTCCAAAGAGTTTTCTTAAGGCAATAAAAACAATAAAACATTCAGATATGTAAGATTCGCAAGTTTTAAATTGATGCACAAATGAAAAAGAAGAAAATTGTATGCAGATCCCTGTAGTCGTACTTTTTAAGTTGAAACAAAAATGCGATTATACGCAAACAGTGTCCTGAAATCATATTTAGTTTCTAAAACTACACTTATACTAAGTTGTTTTGTTTAGTAAGATGAAAATTCAAATTCTTAAAGATAATAGAACTTTTTCTCAAGCGCATTTTGGGGTATAGCATGTAAATTGGTCCCAACCAAAGTTGCCAACTTCTTGGCATATTGACAGACGGCCGGAACTCGCGTTGTTCCCGCCCAATTGTAATACAAATGACACATTTTGTATGTTAATTTTTGAATTTGGTCGGGACTGAGCCTAATGTTGCTATATATAACATTGTAACTTGTCGGCGAAACTGAACCTTGTCGCACCGTCTGCGACACCAAATAGAAGTCGTAACGTTCTGGTAATGTAACGACATCGTCGACAACAGTTCCAGGCGGTGGATTCTGATTATTACAAGTAAAGAAACGTGTATTCGATGACTTTGTGACCACAATATAGGCAAGCATCGGCGGAGCTGGTGCGTTAACGCGTTTGTACTCAATATCAAGTTTTTCCACAATGTCCTTGACCTCGTACTCATACAATTGTTTCAAGGAACCCGAACTCACACCATCACGATAAAATACTATACGTGTGGGTAACTTTTGGTGTTCCCGATGATATTGTCGCAGAGCCTTCAAAATCATTGGCCACAAATTATTGGCCAACACATCATGGGCGCTGCACTCGGCGACTGTACTGAAATACGTCGAATTGTTTTGCAAATCCATTGAAGCAACCAATGCCCCATAAGCTTTGCTTCGATCCCGAGAACATTTCGCTATGTCAAATCCAATTGTCATCAATCCAGATAATGGTAGCTCGATCATCCATGGGGTGTAACCCAATTTGCAGTTCAATTGTATAGCAATTTTGGTCGCAACACTTAATCCCTTTTGATTGGCTCTTGTGGTAACCACCTGCGTGGGAACGGCCTTATCCACACATCCGCGCTTCTTGATTGAAGAGTATCTACAGGAGTAAATTTATTTTATTGTAAAAAGCGGTTAATTTAAACCTTAATGCAAACTTTAGAACAGACCTCTCAGTATTGTTATTTGGTACAAGACAGAGAATTAATTTTGGATCGCTTCGAGTGCAGTCATCTATGGCTTGTATGTAGCTGCCTGTGCGGTCATCATAAATCGACACTCTACAAATAAAGTCAACACAATTGAAATATAGCAATATCCCTAAACTCTGACTCGACATACTCGCGTGGACGACCGATTTGAAAGCCCATTCCTCCAGCAGCGCGATTTAAATTCTGTAACAAGCTTCGCATGTCTCGTTCATTGCGTTTCGGAGCAATAATTGCCCAACGATCTAAGCCTTCCCGCGGTGTTGTCAACATTCGCTGATCATGGAAGTAACGCGACCAATCAGCTTGATCTCCGGCAGAAACTCTATATAGAAAAACAACAACACGGCATTAAGTAATAGTGGTTTAAAAATCGTTTTAAACAAAATATACCGATTGCTATTGAAAACAATCTTTTGTGGGGCAATTAGACGTCCCTGGACTTCAACAAGTTTTTCGTCCAGCTTCATATTCCAATCTGTCAAGACCTTGACACTTTCCGGGGTAGTCTGAAGTCGTTGATTGAAGGTGCGCAAACGATCGATGCGTCTGGATGGATTCATTCTCGTATGATCTGACATAGCACGCATGAGTCTGTATTTACAAGGATTTATGTCTTATAAGACTATATTGTATATTCTTATTTATTTTTTATCTTACTGAAAATTGGATCTCATGCTATCTGTGAGTCCTGTAACTCGGCATAATTCCGGAATCAGAATAACCAAATCATTGGCATTGGCATTCTGAGCCTTATCCCTATTTTTCGATATAAGCAGAGGCTGATTATGATCCCTTATGCGAATATTATATTTCTAGAATAGAATTTTAATATAAATTATTATATAAATATATATATAGGAAATATAATATGGGAATGAACTTACGGTTAAATAGTATTCGACGAAACTAACATCACGACCCTTGCAACTGAATGTGGCTCGCGGCGATTGGGTAAAGTCAACATCGTTAATACGATAGGTTTTATTATTATAGTCGGTTAAAACAATAAGACCCAGGACATTCAAACGAAACTCCTCCTGATGCCGCGCCGGATTCTGAGTGCCACGACGCAATATGTCGTACACAGTTTCAGTACGCATAACCTTATGCGTAATCTCGGCGCATAGCATAATTTCCCTTTCGTGTTGACGTATCGAAGTCTCATAGCCGGGCCACAGTTCCATGGCGAACTCACGTAGTGCCACCTAATAATCAAATTGAAAACTTAGCACATAAAATTAAAACTTCGTTGTTTCAACATACCCGGGCGTGTGGATCGAATAGATTGCGACCAACAAGCTCTAAATTGAGACCTTTCATGGAGCGACGTAAAATCAGATTTAACACTTGCAGAAACCTTGGCTCAGCTGCCGATATAAAGCCGACACATTTTATAGTTATTGTATAATCAATGTCCTGTTTTGATTTCCCTTGCAGCACAGTTACATCACTTTCAAATTTCTTCGTTGTGAACAATTGTTTGCCATCGAAGAGATAACCTTTACCCAGAATTGCGGCATGATTCGAAAGGACACCGCAACGCACCCGTAACACTTCAATATCTGGCTTGAAATCGACGTGGTAGTGTTCAATACGCCACTGCGGCTTGGTCTTCACTCGATAATAGTTTGACACCAATTTAATAGGTGCTCCATCTTTTCCCTGTTTGGAAACCACATCTGCAGGTCTTGTGTGGACGATATCGTAGCGTTCTCCTTTCCGTCTGCGATCATTTTCTCCACCTTCATCACCACCACGAGGTCTAGCACCAGGACCAGAACCAAGGCCACGAGCAGGGCCAACTGCACTACGGGATGTCGAAGGACCAGTGACATCAATACGGGATCCTGAAGAGGATGGATCCGATACTGGCCGATTAGTAACCACATAATCAACGGTTTGGCCTCGAAAAACTTTGGATCTCTATTCAAGTAAAAGTTTTAAAACTCGTTGAGCAAAAGCCAAGAATATTGCGTAACTATGTAAACTTAAAAAATAAGTCAGCATTAAAAATACATATGTACATACATAATTATGTGAAAAATAGGCTTAAATACATCGCTTAAGAAATACACATTGCGTATGGTACGAACTTTCATACCAAGTAGGCAACAATTTTGTAGATCACTTCCCAATTCATCGTAACATAACATTTTGATCGTGTTTATACATACATACATAAATTTATGTGTGTTAGTGTTATCCATTTTTTTAAGCGAGTCGACTTTCCTGCATTCAACATTGTAGGCAAAAAAAGCATCATCAGCAAAACAACACTCAAGTGGACTAACCCAAAACGACTCTCAAGTGCAGATAACGGCATCTAAGCTGAATATGTGCTCCTCACTAAGCAGAGCACAATTTGTGATACATGGGTTTGTATGTGTGCTTATGATTTTTTGATGTCTCAATACATGTATGTGGACATGTTTTTTTTTCGGAAGAAATATGAATATTTACCCATACATACGCAAATCTTAGCGTCTCTGGATTCCGTTACTTACTAATACAAAAACAAAAAAACACGAACAGATTAAAACGTGCTTCGCAATGTATTGATACTCAATTTCCATATTACATCATTATACGTGCATATGTATTGTATTTATTTCTTAAACACCGATGCAAATTTATTATAATGTCTCACAATTTTATTTGTAGCTTTTATTTTTGTTTTCTAGCTGTAACTTACCGGCCCTTGTCCTGAATCAGATGTTTCTCCACTTGAATCCAACGGTCGACGGCGTCCCCTTTCTTGATCTCCCATATTTCACGAGCTTAAAATCCTAATAATACGAAACTAAGAAAACGCGTCCCGCGTTCACGATGAGAAGGACCAGAATGAACAATGTTTAAAATTTAACAGATTATCGATATTTTCGATACTCTTAGAAGAGATGGATATACAGAACGATACATTCATGGTATAAGTTCGCATGCACAATATTTAATACATATTTAAAATATAACTTAATCGCAATACTATGTTTTCACTTTTTATGTAATTCAAAATTGTTATCAGATATATTTAATATATAAAATTCCCAATCAGTATTCTAAATAATCGTTGTTTCTACAGACTCACACACTGTTATTAACAGTTCTGCATAATGTAAAATTGACTCGTGACATGTCACGGTTATTTAATGATTGCTCATCCCTAGTTTTACAAGAAAAGCTAAAAGAAAACAACTTCAATGATGGAAGATATTAAAGTATTTCAAAATTTTCTGAATGATATTGAATATATAAAGGATTTCCGAGGATTGCAAAATATAAATACTTTTAAAAGCAGCAATCGTAGAAGAAGCCGCACCATCAATGTTAAGAGGAAAGCTACTCGTTTTAACCCTCTTGATCAAATGAATGAAATTGAATTTCGTAAAAAATACCGATACACAAAAGAAAATATGCGTCATATTATTGAAATTGTTCGCGATGATTTAGAAGTAGACCATTATGAGCCAATGAAGAGAAACCAAGTGCCGGTGGACTTACAGATTCTATCAGCCATTCGATTTTTCGGAGGAACTGAGGTAACAACCACTCCTTATACCCATTATATGTATATACACACACACACTAAGCTTTTTCTGCATCTCGTCACTTATCTTACAGCATCCCCAACTCACTGCTATGGTGCATGGGGTTAGTCCGCACACTATGGCTAAAATAACTCGCCGCGTTGCTTCTGTGCTGGCCTCAAAGGCGTCGCGGTATATTAGAATGCCAACAACTCTTTCGGAGAAGGAAAGAATGATGCGTTCTTTTCAGGCGCTATCAAACATGCCCCAAGTCATCGGTTCTGTTGTCCAAACCAGTGTGCGTTTGCAGCATGAGGCCTCTCGCAAAACTGGAATGGAATCTCCTATTGGAAATGAAGAACTTGTTCATCTGCAATTGGTCTCTGATGCTGAGCATAAAATCAGGGATCTGGATATACGTCTATCTGACGAATTAGAAACCAATGCGGCTGCAGAGATATTTTCTGTATCTCGAATTAAGGAACGTTTCGAACAAAATGAATTTCGCGGCCGCATACTTCTCGGAAACGATTCACTTTCATGCTCTTCATGCCTCTTTACGCCGGTGCAATACCCTCGAAATAAATCAGAGGAGCTTTATAATCATGCCCATGCAGCAACATTTGCTCCGGCTGTGAAATGTCTCAACGTATTGATGCGTCGCTTTGGTATTCTTAAAAGTGAACTTTTTGGAACATTTGCTTCGACCAAGCAAACAATTACTGCATTGGCCCTACTTCACAATATGGCCATGGAATGGAATGATCCTAGCATAGGTATGTGAATTCCCCGACACTAAAAATTCAACTATAATTTCTTACAAATTTCAGAAGCCGAGGGCAATGTATCATTCTACAAATCCAACTATTATAGTTGCCCGCAGGGTATCTCAGTCGTAGATGAGCAACGTAATCGAACGGATTTTATCAACTCTCATTTCGCATGTAAATAATCATAAATAAGTCATTTAGAAATTAATGGTTAAAATACTAAGATAATTAATTCTTCCCACACTTTATATATGACTACTAGTTATATGTACCATTATATATATTAATACCATTATAAGTAGTATAAGTTATTAATTGTATAAGTTAATAAGTTATTTAATTGCATTTTACACAATAAATTAAAAGTATAAATAAATATAAATATATAGAATGCTACCCCAGTTAAAATGATACTATCTGTTGGATACTTGTGGCAAATTTACAGCAGTCTGGCAAGTCTTGAGTGAATTCACTTAGTTCCAGTTTAATTGAACAAGTTCGTTTGTGAACTACACGTGTTGAGAGGTGCAGGCATTGTTTATGGTATCAAAAGTATGTGTGGTAGCTTAAAGTATGATAAAGTAAAATTGAATAATTTCTAAATTAATAAAAATTAAGTCTTAAATCACAGAAACAAGTAATCAATTTCAAAATGGGATCATCAGTCATAAAACATGAATTACTTTTACAATTGTGTTCTTGAGTTAAAAGTGGGCTTACTCAGTAATTGCTATAATTCCTTACAGCTCATGTTATTTAATTGAAACTTAATAAGAACATAATTGTTTTGGAACTTTATGTTTGTTAAATGAATAGATTTTAAATCTGCCATCAACAAATATGAGTTTTTATTTTTTCATTGTTGACAAGTGATAACAACATGCCTTCTTTTTAATAAAATATATGTGTATAGTAATTTCGACTAAAAGGTGTAACGGAATTTATGAGGACATTAACATAAACGTTGCTGTACAATGGATTAACAGTTGTGTTTGTGTTTTTAGCTAACAGCAATAAATGCAGCAGAAAACGCGGCTGCCATGTGTTTTGTGTTACAAACAAATAAATGTTCGCGTGGGTGTTGTTTGTATACATTGATATTTACATCAAGAACAGCATTAAAATTGTTTAAATATTTCAGTAACACGTTTGAAAAACACAATTTGTATACAAACGGATAAATTAAACACTTGTAAACAAGTTTATTATGTTATATATTCTTACAATTGGGTTTATTTGGATGGAGTATTGATTGTAAAAAAAAATATATACAAAAAGTGACTTAGAAGTAAATTAAACATTATTCTGCTCGATTAAAACTATTTTCTAAAGGGCTAAATTAAGTGGGCGGACGAGTATTCAATTTTCACGTTGCAAAAGGATAACATGTTTTTGACCTAAATTCACCTACCACCACTCACAGCTGATACACCTACATGCAAAAGTAGCACAAGCCATTACAAAAAGAAAAGTGAAGGTCACCTGAATTCAAACGCGCGGTAAGTAACTATTTAATTGAGCACTTGTGGTATTTAAAATAGATAAAATTAATTAGAGCATTGAATAACTATACATATTGTAGGCTATGTGTTTTCCACGAAATTAATTGTGTTAAGCTTGAGTTACGTAGGGATTTGTATTTATGTACATATATAAGAACATTATTAAATTTTCCATATAGATGCTAGAATTTATTATACCATTAAATTAAATTAGGCAGATTTGTTTAGTAATATCTGATCCCCTAAAATGCTTTGTCAAAGTGTTCTTGTGCATGCTAGAGAAAACATGTGATATTCACAAATTCATAAGTGGGAGAGTGAGAATGAATATGTCTTTACGTGTATAAGATGCGTGCTCTGGATGTGCATGTGTGTAGCTTTTATGACACTTAAGTCGCATATCGATAAACGATGAATGCTGAAGTTATCATAAAAGAGTTTTTTATTTTAAATGTGACTTATTTTTAAAAATTAAAATCAAATATTTTGTTAATGATATTTTCCTATTATTATAAGCTTAATTAGCAAAAATCATTTAGTTGAACCTTCAATTAAAAAAAAAAATTGTATATATATTTTTTTTATTTTTAGTATTTTAATATTTTATTTATGATTGAAATGTCTAATTGTTTTTAGAATATGAGCCTAAATTTAAAATCCTGTATTAGTTTTCAGTGTTTAATCAATTTAATGGAACTCAAGTGTAATTATATTCTAACTCATGTTTACCTCTATTCAGCAGGTGCATGTAACTATAAGGTTTCATGTGCGAACGTACCTAAACTTAACAATAATAATATGTTTATCTACACCCAGTCGGGGGTATATGGAAAAGATCCCGAAATGCGCCAAAGTCATGGTCGCACAAATAAGTTGACGGGTTCTCACAGCAACAACAACAACAGCAACAACCATAATGAACAAATGAATATACCCTTTTGCAATACTGAAACGGCATTTAATTATTGTACAAATGTAGGCGTAATTGGTTCACCGTGGAGCCTTTCAAATATCCCGGATCTTCGTTCATTCGCCAAATCGAGTCCATCGAAAACAAATACACCAAGGGCAGTTTTGTGTAGTCCTAAATATGCTGCAGTGCCTCTGACGGAACCACCTTTACAGTTTTTCGATCAAACATCAGTATATGTTCAGAGAAAGGGCGGTGTAACAACGGCACGGCGCAACAATAATGGTCTTATCTACCAACAATTACATCAGCATACGGATTACTATTCAGCCTCGAATGGTTTGCGACAATATGCCCACAGCAAAAGAGTACCTGCCTCACAGCCGGTCCCCCGAAATGACGATGGGCTGAAGCGACAAATGAAACCAGATCGAGATCACTGCGAATATGTAGATGAAGGCTCTGAGTATTCAATGCATCGCAGGGATCCAATAACGCAGAACTCGTGGAGCACAGTCATGTAAATTTGTGCCAAACTTAGTTGCAGCTTTATTCGTATTTAAGTTATTTTTATTAGTATATTTATAAGTATTATTATTTATATCCAAAAACCACTAAAGCACGCTAAACAATTTGATTAATTTACTTTTTATTAGCTTAATTAATATTCGATTTATTTCGTCGCATTAATTAATATAATACGTTTAATTATAGTTCCGATCGATCGCCACGTTTTCAATCCGCTGACCAGCACTACGACCACTATTTTTCATATTTTTACAATCGCGGAAAGCCACAGTTGCCCAAAAAGAAAGTACACAGTCCAGTGTGTAGCTTTAAACCAATGAGCTTATTGGAAGATACGTCGAGTCAACGCTCGCAAAATAACACCAATCAAAATCGAACCATATCCAATGATAATAATAACCAAAATGGTGAATACGAAAGCCCTTATGTGCTAAACGAGAATAATGAGATACCGTTTTGCTACAATGATAACGAATGGGTTGAACTGGATGATGTAGCCGATAAGCCGCATATTGGGTGTAACGATAAAATATTTAAACCAAATGACGATTATGTATACGAAGATGAATTCGATCCAAATATCAAGCAATCAAATCATCGCCGTTTCGTCCAGCAACATAGCGAAAATAATGAACAGAAACAGAAACCATCGATAGAGACTCTGACAGTGAGCAATGGTAACAACAGTAGTAATAATAATATTAGCTCAAGCAATGCCGGAAAGAAAGTGCACAAAGCCACCGAATCGCATTCTCAATCGCGTACGCATGCGGAGCAACACTCTTATCCACGTTTACCTTTAACACCGAAAAGGGTCCGGGGTGGACAACCAACTGCCAAAAAGATACTGCCCACTGTTCATAGAGTCCTTCTATATAATAATCAAAGTCCTCGTTTAACACGTAAGCATCATACAACTAATTCACGCAACCAAAACGTAAAAGCCCCGAATCCTAAAGGTCAGAGTGGGGGCCAAGATATAAGTGATCAGTTATCCAACCATCATTTAGATTATGTTATAGAAGGAAAGGAATTTCGCGATGTCGACTTTGATAATGATGACGATTTAGATAACAGTAAGTGAACACATTAAACATATTTTATTGTTACTGTAATTGTTTTTTTTTATCATAATACTTTTAGTATCGCATTTTGATGAAAGCGATACTGTTAGCCTGGGATCGGATACTGAAGATGGATATCGAGCGCATGCCTATAAGATGGCGCATTCTGCGGATCGTCTATCATCATCGCCGAAGAACTCGTTGAGCCTTCTATTGTCACAGTCTTCCAATGAAGATTTGAGGAATCCGGATTCTGTGCTAGTGCCGAGTCTATTTCCATACGTTCCGCCCTATCTATCATTTTCGACGAATGCCGCAAAAGGCCCCGATGTACCACCGGAACTGCATAGGGTGTTAAAATGGCGCGTTACTAGCATAATGCCAAAAGTCGTCCGTCTTATTTTAGCCAATAGCGGCATGCGCATGCTCAAGAGTAAGCAAGTTTCGGGTAACTCGATTAAAATATCGTTATATTAAAATACAATTTATTTTTATATTCACGTTCCTAGAAACCAACGACTGGATGGGTGTTTGGGGCAAACATTTAAAGTCGCCGTGTTTTAAGACGATACGTTCCTATCAAAAGATAAACCACTTACCTGGTTCATTTCGTATAGGTCGAAAAGATTCATGCTGGAAAAATCTTCAGCGACAAATGAAGAAGCACAGCAATAGGGAGTTTGGTTTCATGCCACGCACCTATGTTATACCAAATGATCTTGGTGCCCTTCGCAAACGGTGGCCAGCATATGCACAGCGCAATACGAAATGGATTATAAAACCACCAGCAAGTGCTCGCGGTGCAGGAATACGCGTTGTGAATCGTTGGGGTCAGATACCCAAGCGAAGACCACTTATCGTACAGAAGTGAGTGTTAGATGTGGATAAGCAGAGTACTGAAACTCTTAAAAACAACTTTGCTACTTTTTGTTTTCTCTATGAAATATTATAGCCTGTTTATTATTTTTTAAATTGTTTTTTAATAGATATATCGAGCGCCCACTGCTTATAAACGGCAGCAAATTCGACTTACGTCTGTACGTGCTAGTGACTTCGGTGAATCCACTGCGAGTGTTTATGTACCATAACGGTCTAGCCAGATTTGCATCAGGTAAGTATCGACCTCAACTTGACAAGAAGTTATGGTAAAATCTATGTATATTCTGTTTAACAGTCAAATATAGCGCCAAAATAGATACATTGAATGATCGCTGCATGCACCTGACCAACTATAGCATTAACAAGTTTTCGTCGAATTACTCGAAGAACGAGGATGTGAATGCCTGTCACGGTCACAAGTGGACCATTAAGTCGCTATGGACATATTTGGCTAATCGAGGTGTACGCACCGATGGTCTTTGGGAGGCTCTGCGAAGCCTTGTATTGCGTACCATATTGGCCGGTGAGAATGGCATTAATAGTATGATTCGTGCGAATGTCGAATCGAAGTACAGTTGCTTTGAGCTTTTCGGATTCGATGTTATACTTGACTCGGATTTGGTTCCTTGGCTATTGGAAGTCAATATATCGCCCAGCTTACACTCAGAACTGCCACTTGATGCACATGTTAAAGCACCTCTAGTTCAGGGTGTCTTAAACACAGCACTATATAACGTAAGTCGGCGGCTTAAAATATATATTTTATAAACCAGCTAAGTTACATTTCTATTGCAGATACCACCAAAGCTAACTACGGAAAAACAAAGGGAACTTGCCGCCGAGTTTTGTTTTCCACCCGGCACACAAATGTGTTACGATAAACGGCTTTACATTAACTATCTGTCACGCGATGAGAAGATAAAGCACCTAAATTTTACCAAAAAGAGTATGGAAAATCGAGAGGAGGTGAAGAGGCACATAAATTTACCGTATTATACATGTTTAATCATACAATTTCTATCTTTCAATATTTAGTACATAGATGCAATACTTCAAAATCTTACGCCTGATGATGTACGCTGCCTAATCGTAGCCGAAGATGAGTTAGCACGCTGTTCACCCCTTGAACGTATATTCCCCACAGATCAAACATACAAATACCTCAAATATAATGATACTCCACGCTATTACAATCGTCTATTGGACGCGTGGGAATCCCGTTTTGGAAATAATCGCACCGAGGGCATTGCACTTCTGCGGGATCTTTGTCAAAATAAATATCATCTACAGGTTCCAATTCCGCCTGCGAAAAAGGTAAGTTACTAATCTAATCAAAGACTGGCGAACAAAATAAAAAACAAAAACAAAACTCCATTGACACAACTCATACACAACCTACACACACAGTAACTGGGAAGAAGTTCTCTCTATGAGTTCCTCAATCAAATTAAAAACAGTAGAACTGTTTTATTTAAATATATACATTCATGTATTTATATATAATTACGTTCTTAACCTCCATTGACATTTTGAGGGCTGTTGGCGAGCTATACAATCATTTTATTGGCGCTGTCGTGCTCTTTATTGTCGTAAGTTCTATCTGTTGACCCCATAGTAAACTTCGTAGGCTCAAAATATGAACAGTTACAAAACATAAATAAGCGTAATTCTAGGTAGCATAACCTAATGTTTTCTATTGAATTTAATGTGTATGTAGAGGCATTTAATTGAGCGTATAAGTCGTAAATCGTGCTTAAGTATTGTAATATATATACATACGATATTATTAAAATACAACTAATATTACAAGTTGGGTTTGTTCGTTAAATGCGAATACATAACATATTAGGACATAGTTCGTTGCCAAAAAAATAAATGATATAACAAACGATAGACATTACGTTGACTAATTGGCCTTTGGTAAACAATTAATATACATATAATTTTCTAAGACTTATTTAATATATCTTGTACCTGAGTAAAATACAACATAAATTTAAATATGTTATAGTTCGGTTAAAAGGGACAACACAGTATTTGAAAAGTCCTTCTGTAGATCTACAAATATGAGTGGAGTCAGGTACAGGGTATTATCTAGTCGTACTCTCTCGACTGCACCAGTCTTGTTCTTTGTTACGTTGTGTGTATAGGTTAAAATACTTATTGATGTAAGAAAGTAATTCATTTGCAGATGTTTTCTAAGAAAATATAATAATACGAAATTGACACCTATTACAAGTATTAAATTGGAAATTGTTTCAAAATATTTAGACCCTTTAAATAATAAAGAAAGTAAACCTTAAGTGTAGTATCTTGTGTTCCTTATGTTCTTAAGTAGATATACATAGGTGTCGCGTAATTATACAAAGTACCTTACCAATTTAATTAGTTAGTAAGTATTTTAAGTTATTACTTCGAACAAAATAAAATAAATCAAACAACTCTTGTCGCAGGAATTGTGGGAACGGGTGCACAATAATAATAATTGTCTGTTATGGTAGGAAAGGGTATAACATATTTTAGATTTTAGATCCAATATTTTTTTATGTAGCAATTGCGATTAATTTACACACTTTAACACATAACACAAATTCAATGAAATCATTCAATTTAATTTAACCTTTAAAATCAAATTATAAGTGTTATGAGTTATTGTATAGTTCGGATTTTATTTTTTGTATCACTTTTTTTTTAATTAGTTCATCCCCATTAAAAAGATAATGCAAAAGCAAAACATATTTATAAAGATTTGTACAATAGAAGTTTTATAAATATGTAACTTGATATAAATAATAATAACAAGTCAGTAGGCTACAGTCGAGCCCGCCCGACAGTAAGATACCCTTCGCCCAATTGTGAAATTCCGTTATAAAGTTAATTTCGCACAATTTATTCTACCATCTAGTAGTTTAGTCTTTCTCACTCACACAAATTAAGAAAATACCATTTCACGTGACAATCTGATGATTTTTAATGAAGCAATGGATTTTCGAAGCCCTTTAGGAGTCTTAAAATATTGCAAGTAGAATGGTTAGTCCAAATTTTTAAAATGTTTGGATTCATCATATTTTGATGAAGAATCAATCTAAAGGTGAAATAATGAAGAAAATTCGAGCTCGCCCGACAGTAAGATACCTTTCGTTCATTTTTGAAACTCCGTTACAAACTTGTAACCACACTAATAATATGAAGCAGATAATTCTGCTCAAACTATTCTACCACCCATTGCATCGTTCTCACTTACACAAAAAGGCACACGCCTACAAAATGCAGCATCATCTCGCGATATCGACATCAACTACTAGCAGCGCGAAATTTCAGAATATTAAGACTTCAATACTTTACTTAATAATCACAAATTACCGATTTGTGTGGACAGTGGGCGTGGTATTTAAATGCTTATGATATATAGGAATCTCCAAAGGGTATAAAAATACAATCAAAAAGTTACATATTTATTCAGTAAAAGCACAAAATATTTTTAGATTTTCTTCCACATAACTATTATTTTTTACAATAATAAAAGTAATCTCAACCGATTTACAAATCAATGTTTTGTAATTGTAAAATTGCAGGACTACTTCATCAAATTGATGAGATGGATTTTAAAGTGATAACCGCTGCTATCGTAGTCGTATTGGTCATTTAGTAGTTAACTAGAAATTGTTTAGATTCAATTGCACGTGTTTATATGTACATTAACTACACAATAACATTTTACTAGTGATAAGTCAGCATAAATATGTACGTAATACACATTAAGTATTTATACATATTATTAAATATTTCTTTGTTTATATTATAATTAGATTAACAGCGAGCCCATATCAAAATGTACAATTGTTCTTAGGACTATTCAGTTAAAACTGTTAATTTGTTATATCGAGTATATTCAGTAATTATAAAATAAGAATGCGTACACAAACAGGGTGAAACTAATGAATATTATTGTTCAAATTGTTATAAACATAAGCAAACCTGTGATTTGGTTGTTAAGGTATTAATTATTTATCCTAAACATTAGTGAATGAAACCAACAATGGATATTTATCTTATGAGAAAGTTTAATCAGATCCTCAACTAGAAATCAACTGTTCGATTTATAATCAATTCCCATCGAACTGTTTCGTTTATATGTGTTTTGTCTTGGATTTTTGTAGAGATTGTTTTACTTTTTAAAAAGGTAATTCTTTCTCATGTTACATATTTATATTTAATTTAAAAGGGACGTAATGAAAAATGTGATGTTATTTAAGGGCTTTTCATTTATCTTTTTAGATATAGTGTTTAGCCACTAAAGCCCTAGAACATGACCACTTTACCAAATTCGTATACTGTTGTAAATCGATACATACAAAATCCTTAAGACATTTAAAGAAAAATGAATAACATTGATTTAACCGCTGCCTTTTTGTTGTTAACAGGGATTTAATTAAATTAGAAAATTAGATAAAATATATAAACTATTGGTTATTGTAAAATTATTAGTCCGGTTCTATAGGTCTAGTTGTACTGTTTTTGTTGTGTACATTAAGAAATCGAAAGGTAAAAATATATTATATTCAACTTGGCTGGTAGCGTTGATACTGAAATTAAACAAGAAATAAAAGCTCCATTCGGCTGGCCGAAGTTTGTATACACTTGCAGCTTTTGGTATAAGCCGATTATTTCTATGATTATTTTTTTAAATAGTGGAAAGTATTTTAACACTGTCCATATTTTCTCTGGCTTTTATGAAGTCGTTTAATTGTAGACATACAATATTTAAAACAATAATTTTCATTAATGACAGAGTGTTCCTATAAAAATTATACGAGTTAAGAGTTATTTAATACAATAATACATGTTTCCATGCTAAAACCTTCTCGGCCAATTGTTTCTATGGAGGCCTTGTGCAGTCCAATATTTATGACGTTTTAAGGATGTGCTCTGTGTATGTTTTATACTTTATCGGAGACGTTTCCTAAGGCGTGTTAGAAACACCTGGGAAAACATAATATACCCTCTGCAATGGTATATACAAAAACAGATGTCTTTATTATATTATAAAATATATATGTGTTTCTTATATATAGAAATCTTTTCCAAAATGTATAGTGTTACAACATACTAAAATTGTATAATCTATAATTGAACATTCCAGAAATATATTTCTAATGTAGATACACATAAGTCTTATATATTTACTTAGCACATATTAAAGAGTATACGTTTACTATATAAGTGTGAGCTCCCGCAGCATGTTAATTAACTGTACAAATCCATTTAACATTTGTTCAAGAGAAGAAACCACCAGAAAATAATTTTCACATGCGCTACTGGGACTTACCCAATAATTTTATATCATATACAAATAAATTACATACACATTACACAGTTTAATTAACTTATCGAAAGTTTTCGATGTCTCAGTTTTGTTTTTGTAGCAGAACTTTCAAGTTAAAACACATAAATAATTAAAGTAGAACATGTGAAGAGTTAATTATTCCTTATTAAAGTTAGCTATATGATACAAATCGCTTTTATTGATTGAACAATTTTTGAAATGGTGAAATCTGCGTAATCTGAAGTATGTATAAGTATGTATATATTTATATATACAATACAACAATATTTTAAGCAGACTTTGGCATTTGAAAAATTATAAAATTTACCAATAAGGAACTTCGTTTTATCGGACTATGTGTGTAAGGTAAAAACTTGACGAATTTACATGTATTTTGTGAAACCAGTTTTGTTCTGTTCCGTTTTTATCCGCTCTGCCTCCCCCATTCATGTTTATAATTATTAACGTGTTATATTCCTATGTGTACTAATCGAACTTCTAAAATATAGGACTCGAGCGCTAGCACCAATGATGATAACGTTAAAAAGACAGTTTGCAACCCCGAAGAAAATTCAGACACTAATATAAAAACATTGGATTCCGAAGATTGTAAAAAAACGCACACACAACATGAAGACAGTTATGGTAAGAACTAAACACATTGTCTTATGTAGCAAGTAATTACGGTGTTTTTTCTTTCACCCACAGATTCTCCCATTGTTCATCTGATTGTACAAAAGACTGAACAAAATGAATCGTTTGTTAATTGATCACACGCTGACGTAACTTGTCCTTAATAGATCGATGCCGGTCTTAGGTAACTTAGGTTTACTTTTAAGGCTCAAAACGTACTTAATATGTTCGAAAACCATGTAAAATTATATGTAAACAAAGAAAATAAGATCCAAATTTTAGTGTGCGAAAATAAACGTTTATATGAAGTTAATATGATCCAGAAAAACTAATAGTTATTATTAATTAAACAAATTGAACATGTTTTGGTAAGTTTTTTTGTGGATGCATCGCAAATGAAAAAAAATAAGGGTTGAGTCTACGAGGGACGATATAAAAGAATTATGATTAACGATAAAATAATTAACACATGTTACAAAATTTAGGAAAACCGATCTGAAGTGCAGCATCAGCAGCTTTAAGCATTTAAATTTGATTGTATTTTTCTTTTGGCGCGCCAGTGTTATGTTAGGGATGGTATTCACTGAGCAGCTGCTACTTTTAAAGTATCGATCAAGACAACAGACACAAATAAAAATCGATGATTTATTATATCTCTTTTGAACTTTCTGTCCTAGTTGGCGGTTGATGCTACTAGCTTCAGTCCACAATATTTGATTAATGAAAAGTTAAAAATGTATAATTTACCGGCAAATAACGGACGCTCGCGTGGTCACGGACGTGGAAATAAACCCAATGAGACGATTCGTGCAGCTGCACCTCAATTGGTATGTAAACTAGCCATAATTCGCACGTACACGTGTAAAATTTTTTTTGAATTATTGCATACCAAAACTACACTGGTCAATAAAGTTATTTCTCGATGTAATTTCCTATTTTACTAACTTCTCACAAATAAATTATAAATGTATTTTCAAGTTTGAATTTGCAAAATTCAAGAAAGAATATTTTTTAATCAAAATATTTCTTCGTTTATGTTTACTCCAATATGTGTGCTTTTTCCAACTATTTTTACAGTTGTAAATATGTGTGTGTGTGTTGTGTGCATGTTATGTGCATGTGTATTTAAAAAAAATACACGGAAAATCTGAATCGGCTGAAATGTTAATTCCTTTTTGCATTGTGTATATAAAGAACCTTTGTGGACATATTTCAAAGTAAGATTCAGCACACAAATATGTGCTTCAGTATGTATGTATAACACACATGCTTGGAAGCGTGTAGAATAAGACGACGAAGAAGCAAAGAAATATAACCGACAAAGAGTAACGGCAAAATGTGATTTCTTTGCCTTTGATGCTTTTATACCTACATATATATGTATATACAGACAACCGGATCTACATATATGCTGAAATAAAAGTAAAGTCAGCAAAACGCAAAAAAGATAAAAATATTTTAAAAATTTCTACTTTTTTTAGCGAACCGATTAATTAATTTTCTTATTATTAGAAACCTAATAGTAATTGTTGTTCAATGAAATTTTTTCACTTGTTTTTTGTTAATAACTACTAAACCAATTAAGTCACGTCTTCTCCGCCACCGGATTTGGATTCAGGAGATTTTTTTTTACAAAGAACCTTTGTGGACAGCATTGAAAGTAAGATTACCAATAGCTATTCAGCACACACATATGTGATTAAGTATGTATGTATAACACACATGCTTGGAAGCGTGTAGAATAAGACGACGAAGAAGCAAAGAAATATAACCGACAAAAAGTAACGGCAAAATGTGATTTCTTTGCTTTGATGCTTTTATACCTACATATGTATGTATGTACATACAACAGGATCTACATATATGTCTGAAATAAAAGTAAAGTCAGCAAAACGCAAAAAAATAAAAATATTTTAAAATGTTCTACTTTTTTAGCGTATCGATTAATAAATTTTCTTATTATTAGAAAATTAATGATAATTGTTGTTCAATGAAGTTTTTTCACTTGTTTTTTTGTTAATAACTTTTAAACCAATTAAGTTACGTCTTCTCCGCCACCGGATTTGGATTCAGGAGATTTTTTATATGTTATTGGTCAAATTTCGAATTTTTTACGTCGCGATTAACTAAGTGCCAAGATTAAAATCATTTATCTTTTATCGTAGGGACAACGAACTGCTCAGGCTCCCAATGTTATTCCGGATTCAACACGGTCATCGTCCCAATCCAGCGGGGGACAAAAAGGGATGGGTCCAAAAATAATTGCAACGAGTCAAGGCTCGCAGGAAGGTGCTGAGGGCAAGTATCAATGCAAACTATGCATATATATATATATATATATATATATATATATATATATATATATATATATATATATATATATATGTAGAGACATATATTCTGTTCATTATCAGGCCGTGGAACTTTCTTACGAAGTCTATATTGAATGCATATATATGTACATTTCTCATAAATCCGCAGGTGATCCTCGGGGCTCAGTGCGCGGTCGTCGTTTTATTACCGATGTTGTGTATTCACGGCCTTCTGGGATGGTTACCAAGACGGGAGAAAGCGGGAAAAGAATTACAGTGGAAACCAATTATTTTAAGATCAAGAAGCGACCAAACTGGACAATTTATCAGTATCGTGTTGATTTTGAGCCAGACATAGATAATACCAGGCTGCGTCGTGGCATGTTGAGTGAACACCGCAATCTTTTGGGGGGTTATATATTCGATGGCACAGTCCTCTTGTGCACTACTAAGTTCAAGGAAATTCCTAACAGTCCTTATGTTTTGGATCTGTTGACCAAAAGTCGTGCTGGGGAAAATTTTCAGATAAAAATCAGAGCTGTTGGTACGGTTGAAGCATCTGATAATCAACAGCTTCAGGTACTTAACTTGATCATTCGTCGTGCTATGGAGGGCCTTCAACTTCAATTAGTTTCCCGTAATTATTTTGATCCTCAAGCAAAGGTAAGAAAATAAATTTAGTGTCACTTGTACTTATGTTATATATTTACATAATTTAGGCTACTTTGGATAAATACCGTATTGAGCTGTGGCCTGGTTATATAACTTCCATCCGACAGCACGAGTCTGATATACTTCTTTGTACTGAGATCGCCCACAAGGTAATGCGGACGGATACATTATATCATATTTTAATGAAATCCATACGCGAAAGCGACAATAATAGAGCAGATTTCATGCGTAGTGTCGTTGGTAATTAATAAATACTTTCCATCGTATTTCAAAATAATAAACTCTTTATAATTGCTTTCATTCAGGGACGATCGTTTTAACCGATTACAACAATAAAACTTATCGCGTAGATGATGTTGACTTTTCGTCCACGCCATTGTCAAAATTCAGCACGAAAGATGGGGAGATCACATATGTTGAATATTATAAAAAAGTAAGTTCTTTTAAAAAAAAAATTTAATTCTTTATTTATTGAAATTAAACTTTTTAAAAGAGATACAATATATTTATTCGGGACCACAATCAACCGTTGCTTGTTTCCCGTCCTACGGAAAAGGATATTCGTGGGGGCGCCGATAGACTTATTATGTTGGTACCGGAACTAGCTCGCTCTACAGGATTGACTGATGATATGCGTAGAGATTTTCAGTAGGAAAACCAAATAAGATGTGAGTTATGAATTGTTTTATCATTTTGTTTTTCTTTTTTTTACAGATTAATGAGGGCAATGAGTGAGCACACCCAGTTGCCGCCTAATCGTCGTATTGAGCGCTTGCTCGTATTCAACCGTCGCCTGCAAACATGCGAGCCGAGCATGAATGTTTTGAAATCTTGGGATATTGAGCTGGACAAGTCATTGGTTGAAATACCCGGACGTGTACTGCCGCCAGAAAACATTATATTCGGCAATCAGAAGCTCTATAAGTGCGATGCACGAGCTGATTGGAGTTTCGAGTTCCGCCATTGCACCATGTATCGCCATGTGGATATCAAGCGTTGGTATGTGATCACACCGCGTCGCAATCTGAGGGAGACTCAGAATTTTGTAAAGCTCTGCCAGCAGGTAGCGGACAAAATGGGGATGAAAATAACCAATCCAAGATAGTATGCATTTTAACTGTAACTGTTTACTATACGATTAACCAATGTTTAATTTTTAGCGATGAAATGACAGATGATCGTAATGTCAACTATTCACAGTCGATTGATAATGCCGCTTCCAAGGATCCGCAAATTATTATGATTGTCATGAAGACGCAAAATGAGGAGAAGTAAGTATACAACAATATTAAAAGAAGTACAATTCAACAAGTAGTTTGTTTGTTTTCGAACCTATAGATATAGTTGCATCAAGAAACGCACTTGTGTGGACCGTCCAGTGCCATCTCAAGTGGTGACGCTTCGTATTATCGCTCCACGTCCAGAGAAGGCCAACGGTTTGATGTCGATAGCCACCAAAGTGGTTATTCAAATGAACGCCAAGCTAATGGGCGCACCATGGATGATTCATTTGCCGTTGAATGGCCTGATGACCGTCGGATTCGATGTCTGTCACTCATCCCATAATAAAAACAAATCATATGGCGCTTTGGTGGCCACAATGAATATAAAAGAGTCGACACGCTACTTCTCATCGGTTATGGAACATATGAAAGGCCAGGAGCTTTGCGAACAGATGTCTATGACCATGACATGTGCCCTAAAGGCCTACCGGGATCATCACGGAACATTGCCCGAGCGCATTTTATTTTACCGTGACGGCGTTGGTGATGGTCAGCTCTATCAGCTTGTTAATAGTGAGGTGAAATTCATGAAGGAGCAGTTGGATCAGATTTACAAGTCAGCTGGTAAAGGGGATGGATGTCGCATGGCGTTTATTGTTGTCTCCAAACGGATTAACACACGTTACTTTGTTAACAAACGGAATCCTGAACCGGGTACCGTTGTAGACGATGTCATCACATTGCCCGAACGCTATGACTTCTTCCTCGTTTCACAATCGGTAAAGCAGGGAACCGTTGCACCCACGAGCTACAATGTAGTTCACGATAATATGGGCTTAAATGCCGACAAAATTCAGATGTTGACCTACAAGATGACTCATATGTATTACAATTTGTCGAGTACGGGTCGTGTACCTGCTGTTTGCCAATATGCTCACAAATTAGCATTCCTGATTGCCGAAAGTGTTCACCGTGCACCTTCATCTGGATTGGAAAATCAGCTTTATTTTTTGTAAAGGTCTCTTGAAGAGATCAAATCTAAACAATATATTAACGAAAATACACAAAAGATCAAAGGATCCTATCGACTTTTTGACAAAACAATGATTTATTTTATTGACATGATTGTAATTGCAACAAATATAGTAATTGGTTTACAGTAAAGCGATTCTTTATACCAACCAAAGTAGTTTTTAGTTGATAGCGATTATTTTTAATGAACGAATTGAAAAGGTATTGAAATTTCACTGCTAATCTGAACTGGCAAAACATTTAATTTATCCCTGGGATCGTAGTCATTATAATTTGAGTGAAAATAAATATATTTGAATAAACAAAAATCAACCATAATTAGTTTTGAATAACCTGTAATGGATCGATAATTTAGTTTATTTTAAAGTTCACCGTAGCATACCATTGGGAGTCACAGACAATCGAAATTAATATACCTCCGTCAAGTAGAGTATAAATTCCAATCGCAACATCACAATGAAAAACACAAGGCACTTCATAGTTTAAAGTTTGTTACCAGCATTTACTTTTATTATTACAACTTTTAAATTGAAGCACAATGTATGACACTAAGCTTCAGTCTTCACAACGGTCGTCTTCTCCGACACGTACAGACCGTCCAAGAACTTACGGATATCCTTGTTCTTGACAGTGGTCGACTGTTGGATGAGAGCCGCTGAGCCGGACACAGCCTCAATATCATTGCCCTCAACGATAAGCTCGTCCTTCTGGGCGGTGGAGTTGACAACCGTCACACCGGAAGCCATCTCGACGCGGCGAATGTACTTCTCACCCAAGAAGTTACGGATCTCAATAACGGTGTTGTTTTCGGACGTCACGCAGTTAATGGGGAAATGGGCATACACAGCACGCATTTTATACTGGAAACCGAATGTAACACCTGTTGGAGAGATATAATTTAAATATTTTCATATATATATCTACAATAAAATACGTATATCCTTTATCACATGGTCAAGTTTATCGACTTGAGCAGGATGTGCTGTCCATGGAATAAACAGAGTACTTCATTGACTCATGTTTTCACTTACCCTTAATCATGTTCTCAATGTGGCTGCACACAGTGCGGACAGCGGCCAGCTCCTTCTTGGTGCCGAACCATTTCTCGACTTTCAGAGTGCGCTTGTCGGACATGTACATATCCAAAGCCAAATGCTTGAAACTGCGCTTCAGGGTACCTCGTGTGCCGGTTATCGTCACCACACGGGACTTCACCGAGGCTTTGATATCCTTGGGGATCTTGACACATTGATTCGAGTTGATCGTTCGCATTTTGACGACACTGCAAAATCACAAACAAACAATTCCTATTAGCAACAAGTTGATTTATTTAAGTTAATTCGTAAAATTATGCTACAAATTTCAGATCACTCTGTGCAAATTTTAATTTATTTTCACACCGCAGGCTTATAAAAATGTAAACAACAAACATTAATTTTGGTTTCTTCCTGAACTATAATATCGACCTTAAAGCCACTATGTGTAAAAATAAATACGAATTTGAGAAACTCAATATAATCTCACGCAATTAACACATTTAGCGGTCGATTAAACGTATCCACTTAGTTGATGTTTTTAAATTCATTTTGTACACAAATTTGTTTAGAAACTTACACACTGCAGACCGACCGGAAAGAGGCTGAAAAAAGAAAGGAAATATTTGACGTTTGCGATGGCGTTGCCACATAGGTAAGAAATTGGGAATTTATCAGGGTAATTTCTTAGTGCTGCCAACTTCTGGTCTTACGTCTGATGACAAATTTTATTAAAGGCGCCAAAGTAACTTGATCAAACAATTTTAAAAATATGATAAGTGTATGTTTTCAATCAATGTATTTGAATAACTGTTAGATAATATAGTAAATAATTGGTAAACCTAATTAAAACAATCCCAATACGATCGCAAATAATATCGATATATCGATACGATTTCTCATCACCACTTCAGATTAATGGCGGGAGTTGGACTCAATGGCGTGGGTCACACTCTTACCAGCCGGCGATAATTTGCAAATTTGTATGTGGTATTGCCGCAATTGTTGTAATTGTGATACTATTTAAATATTTGATTAGTCGACAAGTAAATGCCAAACACAATGAATAACACACCCTCGCCTCCAGACGTCCTACAGACAGCGGGAAACATGCTCGAGTACTATGACATCCGGGACCGAAACAAGCCAGAGCTCATAGAGGTAATTACAAGGACAATTTGATTATGCGTTTATGGCGAAAATTGAAACTTGATATTTCCTTATAGTTAACGGGCATAAGTCAGCATGGTAGGGCAACAATGAGTGGCCTGAATGATTTTGATTACCAAACTCTGGGACAGTTCACCTCCGGCGACACACATAACCTACAACAACTGCGGACACTCACAAAATCAGTTATACCCAAGGAGATCCTCGAACACTTTCAACGTAAGTATTAAGTTTATGTGTAACAATATTCAATGTTTAATATGCACTACCTTTTCAATCAGATATCAAATGCCACTGCATAATGGGTCTGTTTCCGGAGATCGGACGCGCCTGGTTAACAATCGATTCGGATATATATATTTGGACGTACGAGCAGACGAGAGATGTTGCTTACTACGACGGACTAAGTCATTTAATAGTCAGCGTTGGCCTGATTAAGTCAAAACCGGGAGTTTTAGTCGATGACGTGAAGTATCTGTTATTACTGACGACGCCCATTGAAGTGATTGCTTTGGGAGTAACATTTGGGGAAAGCAACGACCCGAGATTAGGAGATGGAGTCCCTTGTTTTAACAAGGGAATGCAGCTACTAAACAAACCAATTTTTGTCCTTGGAACCGACAATGTTTCCTTTAATGTCATACAGGGTACCGACGACGGACGCATTTTCATGGGCGGCCGGGATGGTTGTCTCTACGAAATTGACTATCATTCCGAGTCCAGTTGGTTTGGAAAAAGGTGCAAGAAGATAAACCATTCTCAAGGTCTTGTGTCTTATATAGTGCCAAGTTTTCTAAAAGTATTTTCCGTAAGTCCACACCAACGATTTTTTCAATACTTTTATTCTAAAAACAACAATTTTGCATTTCATAGGACGTGGATCCTATCGAGAATATCGTCGTTGACAATAATCGTAAGTTGCTATATACACTCACTGAAAAGAGTTCTATCGAAGCATGGCACAT
Source organism: Zaprionus inermis (assembly GCA_018151445.1). Taxonomy (NCBI): domain Eukaryota; kingdom Metazoa; phylum Arthropoda; class Insecta; order Diptera; family Drosophilidae; genus Zaprionus; species Zaprionus inermis. The sequence goes on from JAECXD010001696.1 coordinate 5,070,580, forward strand.
TGGCCAGAATTTAACGTATGTAAGAAGACTAGGCAGGATCACACAAAATGAAATTGCCAGCCAAGCAATCAACCTTATTAAGTAAGCATTCCTTAAATTCTTTAACTTTATGATTGCTATAATTGCTTTTTGATCCGTTACAGAACTGTTGATCCTTCCATATTCAAAAACGTAAAAGCAATATGCACGCTAAGCACAACAGATTCGAATGCTCTACACCTCGTCGCAGTAACGGAATGTGGTGTGCGGCTTTATTTCTCCACCACGAGTCTGAATGTGCAGCAGCAACCTATTAATAGTTTGCCAGAAATGTTTAACGCGAGATCGGTAAATAGTACATTACCGGTAAGTCCTGCGCGTGTGGAATCGGACACACCAAATGGTATTTTTCTACTACATGTGCGATTGCCGCCTGGTTACACGCCGAATGCCACAACGAATAAACCAAAACAGGTGCACGCTGCACATCAGAGTGAGGGCACCATGTTAATGATTACCACACAGCAACAGGAGCAGGACCTACTATGGTCTGTTACTTCGTCTCCGTTTGCAAGCTGCAGTTATCTAGTGGAATCAACTGCCCTGGAAGGTCTTGATGGTATCGTTTGGAGCATGGCAGAGCTAAGTGACTCGATCGACGCAAACACAACTTCTATGCTGTACAATGCACGCACTCCCCGCAAAGTCGTTTTACTCACCAATCAAGGCACACATATTGTAGAACTTTTAAAGGCGGTGCATTTTCTTCAGCAGTTACTGGTGACTTGCAAGGGTCCCCACCATGAGACAGTAAAAATGTTCTTTCAATCTCAAAATGAGCGAGAAGCTTGCTTTACTGCTTTACTGATAGCGACTTCAGATCAATTTCGAGGCACTGACATAGCCCTGTGGGCAACGCAGGCATTTATGTTACACGGTGGAGAACCATGCTATCTAAACAATCAAAACAATCGTAATTTTAATAACACCAGCATCGGGTCAACAACGGTTGGACCTGGTAGAGAACGATTACCGCCCATGTTTATGTCTACTCCCATGCCGGGCGGTCTAAACACAAGTGGGATGAGTGCGCCCTACAATCAACCAATTAGTCCAAGTAAGTGTTTGAATAGGCTTGAAATATACTATTATATATGGTAATCGTTTGAATGCAATTTTGATTTCAGTTGCTCAAACTATGCAACAACATCCCGTTATGCTAACCAACGAGAATTCCAGCTTAATATATTCGGCAAAACACGACAGCCTCTACTTGTTCGTGTCGCGCATGTTGCGATCCATTTGGAAACTACATTGCGTTGACTCGAATTTGTGCTCAATGCTGAGAATCTACGATTGCCAACTGTTGTTGGCCGAATTGCGTTCATTACGCTGTTTTTTGGATAAACATTCGGTTCATGATATTTCTGGTACGTCTATATAAAAGTAAAGTTGATTAACTTAATTTAATCACATTTTTTTATTGGATACTTTTAGCAAGCAAACGTATGCCATACGATAATCATTTGAACAGATCCAATGCTGTCATGATGAACAATAGTCAGATGCCTATGAATGAACACCGTAATCTCTCAGAGCAGGCTCAAATCGATGAGAAGCATTCGCTTTCTGCATTAAATCAGTTTATAAGTAAGTTGTGAGCTAAAAGTTTCAGCTATCATATCTAATATAATGTATTTTGTACTATTAATAGATCATGCCTGCGAAGTAATGTCATTATGGAGCATTCTTGTCGATCATCATTTCCAATTGCTGTGCGAACAACTGTCGCCGGAGCATCAGAAAATGTTGCGTTGCTGCACGTTTCGTGATCTGTTGATGACACGCTCGGAAGTGTGTGCCTTCCTTATAATTGCACTCATCAATCTTTACCTAAAGGATAAGGCGGATGTCACTGAAGTGTCCGATAATTTGCGGAAAGTGTGCCCCAATCTTTATAGACACGAAGATGAAGTAACGTACAAGGCTACCGAAATACTGATGAGTGTTAAGAACTGCAAATCGGCTGCAGAAAAGGAGCAAAAACTTTCCACAACCCTCCAAATGTGTTTGGATGCTGCACCCACATTGCCCTTGAACAGTATTTGCCAGCAATTTATTTCTCTCGATTTTTACGAAGGTGTTGTTGAACTAACAGCAACATGTGCGGGAAAAATCGATCCCGAGGAAATTGGCATTCATTATTATAATAACAACGAGCCAGCGGAAGATCGAGAGGGCTATACATTCTTTGTGACGCGGTAAGTCAAACAATAAAAACAATAGATTCCATGTACATACCATGTTTATTCATGTTTTCCCATTTCAAAACAGCATGAATTACTATAAGGAGGTACAGCTGATGCTGGACTATGTTTACCACTCGGCTCCCAGCAATCAAACGCAAGCAGATCAGAGACAATCGTTCTACATTAATTCCGATCGAACTGTGGACGAGCACGATATTGAAAACGGATCGAGACAAACGATTAGGAAAATTACGAACCAGGTGCTCCGCATGAAGGATCCTTTGATGCATGTCAAAATCTACGAATGGCTTCTTTCTCATGACATGAATAGTGAATTGTTGGAGCTGGTTGAGCCATCGTTGGGAGAGTTTTTGCGACGCAGTGTGAGTCGCAATCCAGAAAATGTTAAACTAATTGATCTTCTTTGGAAGTATTATGAGAAGAACGGCCATCATACGCAGGCAGCACAGATTCTTGATAACTTGGCCGTCACCCGCAGTGAAAATATAACGCTGGACGTTCGCATTGACTATTTGGTGCGTGCGGTTATGTGTATGCGCAACGAAACTGTTGGCTCATCCATAACCAATGGCATATTTTTGAAGGAGCTGGAGGATAAGGTATGGTTAAATTATTTACAATTTGTTTATATAACATGTGAAACGAGGATTTTATTTAAATTTTGCAGCTGGAAATTGCGCGAGTACAGAATTCCGTACTTGGAGCCATGAATTCTTTGGTGACCAATAATCCAAATGCTATACAGGCTGTAAAAGAATTGAACTTAGCTCTATATGATATTACGCAATTATATCAAAACTTTGCCGAAACTTTTGAGCTCTGGGAATGCCAGCTTTCCATACTTAACTGCTCGAATCATAACGATCCTTTGTTAATTGAGTCTGTTTGGGGAAACATCATCAATAGTGCTGTAGAAACTCCAGGATCTGTTCAGGAGCGCAGCATGAGACTTTTCACGAAAATAGAACTGTTGTTTCGAGAATTCGGTGAATCTGGACCATGTTTCCCATTTGCGTTTATAATTAGAGAACTGGAGATCAAAGCCTGTCAATTACATTTGCCCGAGGGAATAGTTCCAGAAAATCTGTTCGCCATGAAATTGGACATAGAGTTGCTGCTAGAATATTACTCAAGGTTGGTGTCGATTTCAAAAACAGTTTGAAATATAATATTAATTTTTCTGTTATTCTCTTAGGATGATCTCCATGAACGAACGTATTTGGGCAAACGAAGGCAACGAATGGCACTTGATACATTCAGCTATAAGAGTTGTAACGCTGTTGGCCGATAATGCCCAGGTCATATGGTACCGATCAAAGTAAGTAACATTTATGCACTATATATAAAATCTAATAATCATTTTAATTGTCAGACGACGAATATTGGGGAAGGCGCAAGACATTGTTGCGGCATGTTTGAACATTTGCTACCAGAAACCCGACACCAATCGCTTGCAGCACTCTCTCAAGGAGCTTCAATGCCGCTTGGAACGGCTGTTAGGTTAAATGGCGATTATTGTAGTTATTTTCAATTTTATAATTTTAGATAAAAAAAAATTTTCGTATAGCTGTTAAGTTTGACTGAGGTATATAAATTGTATGTGTTATTATTTAATTCAATATTTTGTAAGTTTAACAAGAAACAATTATGCAACTACGTGGTGTCCATCATCTTAAGATGCGCTTCTGTCAGTATACATTTAGTCATGTGGCAAGCGCAAGGCACGGGATGCTCTTCTACATTCGGGTCGAGTAGTTCCACTTCCAAATTATATTTTCGCGGATCGTTTGGGTTCCGTTTCATTAGTATTTTAAATGCTACCGGTGATTTTTCCTCGAGATTTTCACAGTTTTCTTCGGGCAATACTACGACGCATTGTTTCCAATGAGTTTCCGGTGCTTTCGGAGATGTGCCGAGTGTCAACTCGTCTTCTCCTGGGAAGCGTACATCGAACCATATGCAAAATCCCTGGTGTTTTCCCGCAACTTGTGTGGCAACAACTTCCTTGAAACTTATCTCGTCAAGATCCTTGGCGTCAACATCAAGCAAGCTCATCCAGTGAAACACGATGCCTTCATGTAGCAAATCTTTTGGCTCAAGTTGAATAATTTCCGGTCTAGTTGACTTTTGTAAACGCAGCTTGTTTGCAAATCTTTCCATGTTGACTCCATCAACATTTTGCCAGTAATCGAAGAGAGATGGTACGGAGCACGGTGCTAAGAAAATAGTGCACTCACTAGGAAACATAAGGCCATCTGGTTTAAGGAAATTATCTCGGGCAAATAGGACTGAGTCTAACATGCCCTCATGCAGCAAATAGAAGCCCATCCATTCAGAGACAATGATATCCACTTTCTCAGCCGTGGCTGGAAGTATAAATTCCTCTATTCGGGCATGAATTACTTTAACCACATTGGTCAGATTATTTTCTTCAATTAAATCTAGCGCCACTTTTGTCGCTAAGTTTGAGGCTTCTATGGCGTAAACCAAACGCGCGCCGGCTTGAGCACAAAACGCTGAAAGTATTCCCGTGCCAGCACCAACATCCATTACAACTTTGTCCTTAAATAGATCCTTGTTTTTCAATATAGCATTGTAATACGCTTCTTGTCGTGGTCGATCTTTTAGCATAAGCTCGTGTACCTGTTTGATTGGATGGAAAAATTAAAAATAAAATACAGCTATGCCAACCAAAAACAGGTTTCACCTCTAAATTTTCATATTCCGTAAAATAGTTATTCATTTTTAGTTTTATTTATTATTAACAATAAAACCAACAAGCTATAAAACGCAAGTGTTTTTTGTTAGGTTAAGCAGAACCTTGAACGCTACTGTTAGTTAGCATAGGCCCGATAGTAAATTTTACAGTTCATGTTCTCTTCTTCTCATACTTTATTATTAAAGTATTTGTTTATTTTTTATTATCCCGAAACATAAAAAAACTTTTGAAGTACAAAATTTTGTATAAATCTTATGGAGCTATTAATTATAATATTTATTGCAGAGGTAATATACAAGTGAATTTCACATTTTACATTGATAATAAACAAGCTTCACTGTATTTAAGAACAGCTGTTCTGTTAATCGGTTGTGAGCCGATATTTTGAAATGTATCGAAAGGTCTACATCTCCAATCGGCCACGTAAATTCCATAACAAACAAATATTTTAGCAAATATTAATGTATATCTTAAAACAACTTTTAATCTAAGTCAAAATGAATGATTTACATCTAAGTGAAATGATTGCTGGATGGGACATTAGTACAAGTGAAAAGGTTGATGAGGGTCTTATTCTTATTGCGGAGAAAGAGGTGAATATTATTAAAATTTATGGTTTTGCCCGAAGTATCTGATTTAATATTTTTTACTAAGGCCGAAGCAAATGCCAAACTTGAGGCCGTGTTGGCCAAACAATGTCAGATCGAGGCAAAATTGAGCGGGATCAGTCGAGCTATGGCCACGTTGCTAACTGTGGAGAATGATTCAAACAAATTAAATTTTCAAATTGTAAACACAGCACAACTTGCGGAGTCTGTAAGCGCTAAAGTTCGCCGACTGGATTTGGCACGATGTCGCGCTTCCGAATGTCAGCAACGTGTTCATGATCTTATCGATCTGCAATTGTGCAGTCAGGGTGTTGTTAAGGCAATTAATGATGAAGATTACGAGAAGGGGGCAGGACACATTGCTCGTTTTCTGGCCATGGATCAACACCTATTACAACGTACTGCAGACGATGTTCAGGGATCGATTACGTCAGTTAGCGATGCTGTGCATACCCTGGAGGATGCTACCGAAAAGATGCGAGATCTGATTTCGAAACGATTTGATGAGGCTGTTCAAAACGACGATTTGGCTTCTGTCGAGAGATTCTTTAAGATATTTCCATTGGTTGGCTGTCATCGCATTGGAATTGAAAAATTCTGTGGATATATTTGCCAAAAACTTTCGGCAAAAGCACAAAAGGAGCTTCGAAACACCCAAGATATTGCGAAAGCTGAGCGGCGCCTTCATTTGGCTTATGCAGATCGCTTGACGGCGATATTGGAGAATTTCGCTCGTGTTGTCGAAGTCAATCAACCTATTATTGAGACATTTTATGGCCAGGAGTACGTTAATCTAATTCGTAATTTCAATTGATCTATTTATATATATATTGTTATTTTTTAGATCCAAATCTTTGCTAGATATGGTTACCATTTTGCAAAGAGAATGTGATTTAGAAGTAAAAAATTTGTTGCTCGAATTCAATAAGAACCGACAAATTCAGTATCGCATGAGGCAGGTGAATGAGAGCGCCCAGCGACAAAGTGGTGCCGGAAATACCAACAGTATTCCGTCGCTAGGGCACTATCGCAAGCCATCTGGTGGATCTATAGACAAGTTAAACCCAAAGGACATAGATTCTATCATAGCTGAAATTACAGTCATGCATTCCAGGATTGAGTTATATTTTCGATTTATGCGTCGTCGCCTACAGGTAAACAATTCGGACCCTGCATAATTCAAAAGTTTTATAATTGTTTTTGACTTTATTATAGACAAACGCCGAAACGTGTTTGCAAGATAAGGAGGCACAAAAGATAATACTTAATGATTACGAACGAATTGTAAAGGATTGTGATTTGAGTCGGCAAATGCAAGAGATTCTTAGCACATATTTACTCTTCGAGAGGTTTGCTTTTGTTTCTTTTTACGAAATTAACATAATAGGTAAATTGATTTAATTTTTAGATACTTCATGGAGGAAAGCGTATTGAAAGCCATTGGACTAGATACCTTTGAAACAGGACAACAATGTTCATCTATTGTCGATGATGTATTCTTTATATTACGCAAGTCAATACGACGATCTTTGACTACCCAATCAATTAATGGCACATGTGCTGTCATCAACAACGTTGCATCCTGCTTGGATGGTGATTTTGTGACTGCTCTTAAGGCGCCTTTAAAAAATGGCTATCCTTCCGGATATATCGATTTGGCGCAAGCCTATAATGCTATACAGACGACCTTGCAGCAGGGAAAACTGCATTCAAGTGATGCAGATCGGGTTCGCACGAATTTTATTGTGCAGTTAAATAATGCCGATATGTCCACTGAATACATTGAGACGCTGTGGCAAACTATGGAGCAGGAGATAGCAGGCACATTTCCCAGCATTAGTTCAGTAGAGCGACAGCTTCTAGATAGCTGCTTAACCGAACTGAAAACTGTTCGAGATGCTTTGAAGGCCACCGTTGATTTTGGCATACAACAACTGAGGTCGAGCGCCATAAGGCCACGTCTAAATCCCTGGGTTGATGAGTTCCTGAACTATAGTCATCATCTGACAGAGGTAATCAAAATAATCTTAATATGATTCTAATAGCAATATGATAATTTCAAAAATTTATTTGCCTTGTAGGAAGAGTTAGCAACATACGAAGCTGGTGAAACATTTGTTCAGTATTTCATTGTGCAGTTGGATGGACTTTTAAATTCATTTAAAAATTCTCTTAGTCCTCGTAATTACGATGCACTAGTAAGCATATTGGCCACAGAAGTAACAAATCGTTTGGAACGAGCAATTAAAAAAAGTACATTCAATAGGGTGAGTACTCTGTTTTACATTGGATTAAGTATAACAATACATAACAAAATTCCATTTAAACTGTAGCTTGGTGGACTAGTTCTGGATCAAGAAGTGCGTGCACTGGGCACATATCTGACCGGTGCAACTTCCTGGTCTGTGCGTGATAAAATGACTCGTCTCTCTCAAATTGCAACGCTTCTCAATTTAGACAAAGTATCAGAACTTTCGGAGTATTGGAATCCTGAAAATAACGACATGCCCTCATGGCGACTGACCCCCAACGAAGTGCGCACCATTCTAGTGTTAAGGTACAAGTTAAAAACCATGTATTTTGTTTTCTTGAAATACTTCAATTCTATTAACATTTTTTAGAAGCGATTTTCGTATGGAGGATATCAAACGCTTGCAGCTTTAAGCGGAAAACATTAATATTTTCAACCTTCAAAATAGTTATGACTATTCCAAAGAAAGTCTTTTGGCACTGAACCAACGATTGTAATCCAGCCTTAACAGGAACTGCGATAATGGCCCGAAACTGGAAGCGTTTTTAATATTTCCCAATAATTTAATTAGGTCCAGTATTGATACGTTAAACCTAAAAAATGTAATTAAAAACCCCTAGATGCATATTTATTTCAATATAGCTTGTAAATTCAATTCAGCTTACCGTTCCTCGAGTATTTTGAACTCTTCCAAATCAGTACTTTCGGTACTATCAAAAAGACAAAATTTTTCGCATATACTGAAGATCTCCAATATTGTTCCATAAATCGAGTATTGGGACTCGCAATTGTTTTCTGAAATATTCAACTTTTTATCGACTGTATCGGCCAGTAAAAAGCATTGTGAGAGCACATTAGCAAGGAAAATTGAATGTGCCCTTTGAATTTCCTCGAAGTCATCTTTTGCCTTAATGAAATCCATTAGTATACTGAACTGACCTTAAAATACAATGTGCATATTTATTATATTATCACGCAATAACTTGTTATCTACTTACTTTCGAGAACATCTACTTGAATGTAATACTGCAAGTTGTCGAAAAAGAACGTTAAATGATTACGAAAATTCGAAATATTCAAGTGCACAGGAGTTGTTCTGGCGTTCCATTTGTGACGTGTCCATACAAGCTGTAGATCGTATTGAAGCTTTCGCACAGTTAACAGAAAGCGAAACACATGATTATATCGTTCAATGGACATTGGCGAAAACAATATGTTTAAAGGCCACTTATAAACATATTTTAAATGAAGATTTTGCAGCATACCGAACTCACAACTTTCTTCTAAATCGGTCTTGGATTTCAAAATGCTCAGTGAAAAGTTTTCCAGTTCATTAGTAATTCCCATCACGTTTGATGCAAGCTGCAAAACAGTTTAATTACCACCAAATACTTTAAATTATCCACAAGTTTACCTCGAAAGCGCGTGTATAGTTCTTTTCATTTGCATCTGTAGAAAGATCATCTGAGCTTCCATACAGATGACGCAAGAATTCTAAATAGAATTCCCCACGACCCAAAAGGTAAAAGTCCTTTACCAATTTCATTTGCTTGGTCATATCATCTTCGACATTTGATATTTCCGATAGGCGTTGACTAACGTATTTCTTCATTTTGTTAATAACACCTTCCATTTGAAAGATATCAATCATATCATCGTTGTTTAGATCCTCAATCAATTTGCAGAAGTTCGACTCTTTACCATCCCAGAGCTCACTAACGTCATCGTAAAATGCGTAGTATATTTTTTGTGCATCAACCTCACGCCGACTTCTATCCAGTTTGAAAATCAGAACTGTTTGACCGATAAATAGAATTTGTTCAGCCAAAACAGATGATATAAAACTTGGTAATTGGCAAAATTCGATTTCATATTGCCATATATCATCCTCATCGGATAAAATTGACTGAAAGTTAACAAATAGTTTTAGAGGTCATTTCTATAAAATGTATATTAATTACCAAATTAGTGTTGTTACTGGCGGACGATTTGTCAATGTTCTTAGAGCTACTTTCAACAGACTTTTTAAATCTTATAAAGAACTCTGAGTGCTGGTCGTCAATCGTGCCGAAAAGAAGCCAGTGAGTGAGATGGAAGAAGAAAGCCAGCTTAACTGGTTTGGAGACTCTAAAAATATTTAATAACGTTATTTTTGTACTGGAATCGAACATAATTCTTGGAAACATACTTGGAAATAATAGGGTCATTACGAACATCTCCATATTGCTTATGTAGATATTGTAACAGCCCACAGCCATGAAGTTTCTTAAAATATATAACGTCAATTGCTGTGTATGTATAAAGATATATTTCGTACCTGGATGCGGATGCTATTTATAAGCTTGCGCAAAACGAGTATAGTGGGTAATTGAAGTTGCAGCGCATTGTAAATGTATATGAGGGAATTAACTGAAGACTTCTCATGGAAGTACTCAAGACGTGCTATTTCACTATAATAATCCTCAAGGGCATTATCAATGCCTTTGGTAAAGTGCCGTAAATAATACCCAGATGAATATTCTGTAATCCAAATCCAAGTCAATATCTAAAGCCGTACTACACATTTCAATCTCACCATTTTCATTATTTGAGTCAGCAGCTTCGTTTGGTTGTACACTTTCAAAATGTTTTGCAAATCGACCAATTTCATTAACATAATTCAAAATGCCCAGGATGTCTATGAAAATCTTACGCTCGCAGGGATGTATAAATTGTTCAACTGCATTCGAGGTCTAAAAGCAATATAATAAAATATAATAAAGCCGTACAGATGTTATGAAAATCACGAATAATACTCACAAGGAAACTCCTAATGCTTAATCCTTGACGGCTCATGCTTAAGCATGATAATATAATATCACTAATCATTTTATTTCAGTTTGCATTTAACAATCATCTATGTAAATTAGTAATACAAAAATGCCCGGTGTCCGTTTTGCTTAGCTTCTATTGTTTCTTTTTTGTGAGAATGGCTAATAAACAAGAGGAACGTATGCGGGAATTGAAGGAATACACTTCATATAAGCTGCATTTGCAAACGGCCACACTAATTTGTGTCGCTTATCGATAACAGCAGAATTGAAGCGATAGTTCTTAACGTTTTTGCTGTTTCTTTTGAATTGCATTCCTGTTTTTAAGCTATATTAAAAGTCTAGTATAAAGTATAATATAAGAATTCCAAACTCAAACAAAGTTAAACTTCTATGTATATCAACACATTTAAATCTATTTTAACATATAAAATCCTATTAAATATTTTACAAGTCATTAACTATTGATTAAAAATCGTGAAGCAATTATAAGATAAAAGGTAAATTATTTGAAAGCTAAAACATTTCACGTTTACGTATTTATTGACAATTTTACTACCGAAGATTATTTCTTATGAATTGTTTCTAAATTTAGCACAAGTTGAAGTCATTAGTAAATTAACGAAGACAATGAAAATTGGTTGTAGGATATAAATTATCTCTTTGCCTGCGCATAGCTGCGAAGTTTATTGTCTTTAGTTGCGCCAGTGTTGAGAGCTTGCACCCTAGACAAAGTCGCAATAAATAATGTCTGTGTGCCTATGGCCGAGACTCGATAAGCTGACCAAAAATGCTAACAAATATATGTGTGTGCTGGCTTGTGTTAGGATGGCTTTTATTTGGAGCCTCTTTTTTCTAGCTGCAACACCGGGTTGTATCTATACAAAGAACCCAAGGAAAACACCTCACGACTGCTATAAAAAACCATGATGAAAACATAGGCTCCTCTTGGCCATGTTTGGCTGTTGGCTAAATTGCTGATGTGAGGAAAAAAGCAAGGCATGTTTGAACAAACATCGTGGTCGTTCCCTTAGATTTATGTATTTTTGTTGTTATTATCTTGCACATGCACTTGCAGGGATTCTTCTTTGATGCATTTCAAAAAGATAGCTTAAATTGAATTTTCTTAAAGGCGGTTGTGCACTGCAATCAGCGCCACACTGCATTACGAAACTTATTTGATTTCGAACAATTCCCAAAAGTGAACGGGCGGCTATTTTCATTTTAATTACGGTTTTGCTTAATAATTCAGCTAGATGAGCGGACCTCTAAGTGCAATATCCGGCCGGCCGCCTAAGCGGTAGCGCATGTTTGCAATTAGGAAGGGTGTCTTTCGGATTTATTGCGTTTTATTCTGTAACATGCATTTTTAATTTTGCTGCTACGTTAATTAAATTTAATTTTTCACTGCGCCAGTCCGAGAACTTGCAAGGGGAACTTCTTGTTCCAGTAAACTTTTCATTGCCTGCGCATTTTCGCACAATTTGAGGTCCCCATGTACTTCTATGGATGTATGTGTGTGTAGGTTCTGCAGGAATATATATATATATGTTGGGGTGTTTAGTGAGTTGCGAAATGAGTTTCAAAACTGATGTGTTTTCTTTCCCTTTTTGGTATATGAAAAAAGTTTGATTAAAACTGAATATTGCAAGGTTTAAGACCGAAATAAAAATATAGGGGAAAATAATAATAATAAATGGAGTTTATGAATCTTAAGAGTATATGAGTCTTTAATTTCTTTGAGAAATCAACCCATACTAAAAAATAAATTGATCGTATACACATTTTTCTAAGAAACATTTGTAAAATTTATTGATTTTCTTTAATATAATATTTATGTATGTATAATATATTGCACTTATGTGTATAATGTACGTAGTTCATATAAAATAATCTATTAAAGTTTTTATTGTATTATTATAACATTTCAGCTATTTTCATATACTTTATGGGGCACGAAATAGTTGTTGATTGCTTAATTATTAAAAGGGATATATCGCTCTGGCGAGCTGATTGGAACCTTTTCTCAATTCCGACAAGATTGTTAAGTGGTTCGCTTGATTTTCCCATATATTTATGAATTATATGGATGTACATATAACTAATTGTGTATAGAAAACTTGAAATTGTATTGCATGTCTTTTCAGCTCTTAAGTTAATAACATAATTTGATTGTTTCATTTTTTATTTATAATTTGATTTCGTATAACTTTGGATTTTTGGTGATTTACACCCAATTTTCTAATACCAATAAATTGTACTAAAAATACGAAAAATTTCTAAGTAAAGCAACAAAAGAATAATCTGTCAGCGCATTAATATAGTTGGTATAGTATGTATTTTATATATTTATTTACTTATGATTATACCAATTTGAAAGGCACGTTTTTATTAAATATGATATTTAGAATTTTCTTTATCAATTTTTACGATAATATATATTTGGTCAGTTTGTCTTTAGCTATATGCCCTTGTATATTTGTGTATATAGCTTGGTCATTTTTTATTGCACTGATTTAATTTTTGGTTCATCGGTTCTGATAAGTGAAGATTCCTTTTCTGATAGGATTTCCAATATTTGAAAATTTTTGTGTATGTAACGAGTAAAATTATGTTAATATAGTTAAGTATGAATTGATGTACTTAATTCACAACTTTATCTGAGGTTAAGTCGCTGTCCTCCCATTCTGCAAGAGCCCAATTGGGTAGTTCCGTTTCATACTCCCAGCCAGGTCCCTAGATAAATGCAATATTAATATTCAAATTTAAATTCACTTTGTGGATATTCTTACCTTATATTTCCAGGCATGCAAGTACATGACGAGATCCTTGGGCTTAGGATCACGATAGTGCACTTTGCACTCATAACAATGCTTATCGATAACTACTTTATCTGACGCCAAATCTTGGTCCACAGCCGAGCTTGTGTTAGGTAGCACTGTCGCCTCATCAGGCTTAACAGAGTATACTGGCGTGTTATTTGTACATTGTTGTTGTTGTTGCGGTTGGAGTTTAACCGATTCCGAAGTTTGTTGATTTTCTACACAAGGAGGCGTGGTCTCACGCGAGTTAACGCCAGCATCATCATCGCTGTGGTGTACGGCTGGAAAGGAAATGGAAATGAGTAACACAAAGATATACTTGTAAAACATTTCAATCATGGATTTACCAAAGGTTTGATCGCTGCTCAAGCTCTCGAGGTCGGTTTCATCTTTGGTGTTCTTGAACAATGATATGTCCGAGTCGCAATCGATTCCCAACCAGTTTTCAGCGTTGTGTATATTAATGAGATCTCTAATAAGCTCTTCGTCTGTTTTGCCACCAATATCGCCAGATCGACCCTTTAAAGGTCCGAAAACCTCATGATTGTATAACGGATCGTTAAGTATGGGATAACCTACAAATATCAAATTAAATATACCATTTTTATGCATTCGATCATTCGGAAATAAATATCGTTGTAAAACCTACCCAAATATTGCAAGTGCACGCGAATCTGATGCATGCGACCGGTGAGGGGCTTGCACAGCACCACGCTGGTGTTACCGTTCTGGGACAACTTTTGGAAGGTTGTGGTGCAATCTTTGCCCTTTTGAGATACCTTGCAAACGCCAATCTTGTAACTGACGACTTCAATGGGCTCCTTGCATTCCACAACACCACTTTAAATTGAAGAAAAAACATTTTTGGTAGGTCATGGAATCAATCTATTATGCCTCTGCTTACTCTGGGAATACTCCCTCGACGCGACAGATGTACTCCTTGTCCACCTGCCTGTTTCGGATCTGCTGTTCCATTTGACGCGCCTTCTTCGGACTTCGCCCGAACAGCAAAAGCCCCGAGGTGAGCCGGTCAAGACGATGAATCGTGCGTAGATTTTTCAGATTGAACTCCTTGGCAAGTATAAAGACGACAGTATTGTGCCTGTAGCGACCGCACGGATGAACCTGCGTATGCGAAACAATATCTTAGTACGCCTAAATTATAGACCATTTTCTGCACTTTAAGGGTTATATAGATATATATTAAGACTAGCGTTAGATTGGTTAGCTTGTAATATGGCGGTCGTTAAAGCCACTTACGGGTATAGAGGCCGGTTTATTAACAACCACAATGTCCTCATCCATATGCACAATTGTGATTGGTTGGCAAGTGACGGGTACTTCGTGTCTGCAAAGATATATTCATGAGTGAGTGCGCGTTTAGTTCGGTTATATGTCACATTTGGCGCTTTTGAATGAGCAGATATCCGTGTCACATCGGACCCTGATATCCCATATATAGTAATTAGTATAATTGTATGTATATGTACATTGATGATTGATCGACTCGCGAGATTTCAGGAAAAACAAATAAAACAAAATGAAAATATTACAGGTTTAGACATATGACTATCTATAGTTATCTTTTTAGTTTTTAGTCTCAGTTTAGATATTTAGGAAATTGTTCAAATAGGTATCAATTACAGTATCCTTTCCATTTTTGTAATTGCGACTTAGTCAGAGAACAGGCTCAGATATTCGCAGACAGAACATTTTCAATTGAAAAAAAAACACAGAATTACATACATCTCTAATTTTATTGTTACAAGAAATCGTAATATATATATATATGTACACATGAGTATGAGACTCGAACGAAGCTCTCGTGATTTATGCCACAGAGTTTGAATGAAACAGAAAGCGCCAGTAGTCGACTCTGAGATACTATAGAACCGGTTTCAAATAAATTACGTTAATAATGTGCCTTAGTATAGGCTCAAACCATAGAGCGGTTTTTATATTTTGTTTCAGAATAATTTTACATTTAAATTTGAGCTTATGACTATGAGAGATGTTTGTAAATTAAAAATAAATAAAAATCCGGATAATCGAATCAAAGGCATGTACCATGTAGTATGTAGTAGTATGTATTGGTGCCCATATTTATATGATAATGGTAATATTTACATGATATTTACCTGTGCACGATATTGGCCAGCAGATCGTTGTGTTTTAGCCGATAATCAATGGGCACCTTCTCGAAGTTAACGGTCAAAGTGCCGGACTGTATGCAGCGCTCGTATTCCTCAGCCGGATGGGCCCGAAACTCCTTAGAGAATATGTCGAGTATCTTTTCGCCAACCCAACGTCCTTTTGTGAAGGTTGTAAAGGTAAAATAATAGGGATAGACTTTCCGCAGACCTAAAACACAGTTCGTTATATATCTAAACGAAGTTCGCTTTGTTGTCTCCTATTTTTACCATTTTCAATATAGTATGAGGTCTCCTGATATCTCTCGTCGGTAAATCCAGGTCTTTTCGCCTTTAAGGCCTTCGTTTCCAATTTTGCCTACGCAAGAATATTTTATGAGGATTTATTAAGCATTTTTCCAGTCAGCTTTTGTTTACCTTTTTCAAATCTTTAATTTGCTCGGTATCCTCCGTTTTTCGCTTTTCGGGAATCTTCAATTTTTGTTTTTCCGACTCGCTTGTTGAAGTTAGCTGAAATTGTTGTTTTAAAGATAGAAGAAAAGTTCGATAAATTATGTGGGATATGGGGCAGAAATGTAGAGGTACTTAAAAGGATTATTGAAAATTATTTCGGGTTGAAGGCGCGCTCGACCGTAAAAATATCTCTATTGTTCCCAAGGTACGTTTCGGGATATCGCTTTTTCTCGAGAGATTTATGCTTTCAGCAAGAATTCGAATTGCGACTGACGTAGGAACCTCAAGTTTCGGATCGCATCAAGAATATTTTTATACTACATGGCGTTTCTGGCGTCTGGTCCGTTTTTATCTTTTCATAATTTGATCGCCGTGTTCCTTTGCCAAACTTGTTGTATTCTCAAGTGGACCGCTGAGTACTAATTCTTCGAAATACGACGGACATATAATGCACATATATTGCTATATATCAGAGAATGTGTGTGTTCTGCTCTGTGCCATGTGAGTGCGTTGCATTGTAAAGCGTAATTTGTAGATACATGCCGGCTACACAGGCAGAGATACAGATACGCATACAGATGTAGAAGCTGTGGCTGTTGCTGCACTGGCTGCAGTTGCAGTTGCAGATTATTTGGAATGGATGCAGATACTTGCAGTGCAGTTAGTCGCGCACTCCGTTGACTGACTGCTGCCGTCTCAGCCTCAGCCTCGACCGGCAGACTTTTGTCTTTGCTTTCATTGGCAGCGCGCCCAACGAATGATGCAAACATGCGGCATGCCCCGAAAAATCTTGCGCGGGAGGGCAAACGGGCCACGGGTTACGGGCCAGAGACCGCGGACAACTAGCAACGAGCTACACACGGCAGACTGCGACCGACAAGCGACATGGCCTGTCGGTCAATATGCCGCAAACAGTATTTGCTACACTAACCAAAAGGTATGTCAATTATTTAAAGCGATTTGCAAAAGTAAAACAACATATGAATATATATATGCAACTTTATAGGGATACCAAGTCTATGCGATTATTATAAGCTTAAATAACTTGTTATTGAATTCTTCGTAAGCCAACAGATTTCATTTATTTGATTAATTCGATATGTCTACTAAATTCGATATGTATATATCCCAGATATACATATACATTTATTGTTTAGAACAAATTAAATTAAAAAGCAAATTGAACATGACTTGGAAAAGTTTGTTTTAAAACATGTTCAGAAAGATATTTTACGTAAATTTGTCTCTAGATAAGTAAAGTCGTAAAAGATTTAAAAATTTCAAATATAACAATACCATATTTTAAATGCAACCAGATTTATTAGGATTTAAATCAAATGAGAATTTTAATTAGAATTAGCAAGCATATAGTATATTTTATATATATATATATATTTAAATATTTTGCATTATGCAGATTCCTGTGAGTATTTATTCATCGATATTCTGACTTGATTATTATTCTCGATTATTTTAAGGGTATTCCATGCTCGGCAATTCATCGAGCAGGCAACTTTCTTGTTACAATTACAAGCCGTCTTCGTCAAGGGGGAAGATCTCGACCAATGGACAAAAGACACGTGCGCAAGTCGGGGATATTTGAATATTGTATATTTAGCCATGATATCATTATGCAGACTGCAAGTGTCCGCGACTAACTTTATTATATTTACACTAAGCAGGCGATAGTTTTCAATTAATATTACACGCCATAATCATCGCAATAATTAATAATCAATAAACATTTATGTTTTGTTTCACAAAAAAGCTGAATGAATTGTTTGAACTCTGCCCACACACACGCACACACAACCAGAGCAGCATGCACATGTGTATATGTATATTCAACCATGATGATGTTCATATAAAAAGACTTGAGAAATTAATTGAATCATTCAACGGCGGCGACCTGTTGCCAGCGATCTTGGCAAGCGACCATTCATATATGTTTGCCAGTATTTCTATAGCTATAACTAGATTGCCGTATGTAATATATACGCATGTGAGTATCTGTATGTGTGTATCTCTATGATCCTCAGTATAGCGTGCGCTTTTATATTGTTCCGAAGCGAGCGACTGCTGACTGTGGACCTCAGCCCGTTCATAACGCCGCCGCAGGCAATATTTATGCGTATCCGCCCACATTGGATCAGACATGGACATGGACATACCTATATATATATATATATGAGCAGGCGACATTATCTTTCGGCACTCATTTGCGCAAGGTGCCACCGAATCGGGGGCGTAAGTGAGCGTGAGCGTTGCGTGTCTAACACATCTGGAAGGCGGCTGCCGCACGTGACCACGATTTGATTTAATTATCAGCAATTTGAAGAACACATCTCGATATCTCGAAATAGACCAGTTCTCAATGGATATGGATCCCCCCATTGCCATACCCCTCTCCCCAGCCAGTATTTCTCCTGTCAGATTAAGTGCTTGACTATCTTTTCTAGTGTGCAGAAGATATCTTTCATTCCGGACCATTAGACAGGCGCTGGAGATGGGAACCAGTTTGCTGCGAGGAATCCTGCTGTTAATTAGAACACTGTTTATGTCCACACAAGTTTGTACATGGCGCACTAAGTAGCCGACAACCATATCGGATTGACAGGTACCACTTGTCCACATGTAGTTCGTTGCGTTTTGGATAATACCATACCATACCATACTGTAAAATCGAGTTCGACTTGTGCCCGCAAAAGGAAAGCTGCGTCAGGTCGCTGAGATTCTTGCTCCCCCCATTGCGGCAGACCTAGTTACGTCTTGACGTCTTCAACAATTGGCTAGCCAGCTAATAAATAAATGTGTATTCCATTATAGTTTTCCGTTATGTACTATATAGTTAATGGGTCCAGCAAACCTGCGAGCGATCATTAAAGTTGTTCGCCCTGCACATTTTTCCTATTTGCCTTTTGTTTTGCATGTTGGAAAATTGATTTCGAAAAAGTAAATTGTTTACGAAACACTAGGATTCTATATAGCAGAAATACGATGATTACATTGCGTGTATTTCAACCGGGGAAGGAGGAGGTGTTTACACTAAAATGGATGTATTTTGAATTTGCCTTGAAAGCCCATATCATGTTGCACGTTTAATTGAAAGCAATTTGGAATGGTTTATTTCTATGATATAATTTAATTAGTCTCAAATACTGCTTTTGGTTAAGCTTTTAAATAGTAAAGTGTATCTATGAGTTTTCGAGGTGGGTTATTGGATTATAATATTCCGTATATTGGAAAGAAAGAATAACTTTATTTATTATACAGATTTTTCTGAATATTTGAAAATAGTGTTGTACATTTTGGATTATATTAGTATTCATGTACATATTTATGTTATGTGCATATGCTAGTTTGAAAATAGCGTCAAAATCTCCGACTTTAGCAATAAAAAATGATTCACTAATGCTAATGTATATGTATTTACATAATACTATTTGCTATAACTTTTATTGCGCGTCTCAAGATTTTGCAACTTGCACAGAGTCTTCACGGAAATTCATATCTTTATGCATTGTGTGGTAATTCCACATTTATTTTAACAGTGTGCAAAACTTTTATGGCGTCTCTGTCTAATTGGACATTAACTATGAATAATTTACATGTTGAGTGTTTAATTTTAAATAATGCTTTGAAATATTATAGAAAATGTGCTTGTTGAGTTTTCGCTAATTTGTCAAAAACAAATCGAATTTTGTGTGAGCATTTTTTCAATGTTTATAATAGTTGGATGAAGCAAATGGGAAACATACTTAGATAAACAAAATAATAATTAATTTTCAAGAAAAATGTATTTACTTTGAAACTTTGATTACTATTTATAATTCAAACTATTCCCATTGATCTTTTCTTTGATGTCTATTAAGTTTTTTATGATGAGCGAAAAACTGATTTAAACATTTTTACCTTCAGAATAAATAATTAAATTATGACTTAGCTTCGTTAAAGTCAAATTCGGAGTAATATTTATAAGAATAAGAGTCGAATTAAGCTGTACACTCATCAAGGATTTGCATTTCTTGACAGATGAATTGTTTATTAAAGACTTAAAGACAAGAATAAGAAATATTATTATTGTATAGTGAAGGAAGACAGTATTTAAGATTGTGTAGCTTATAGGCGTAGGGTATATCATATTAACTTGTTGCAGCTGAAAAGCCTCAACTTGTTTTCAAGGGCTGCTGCTCTTCAGCTCGTGTGTGTGTGTGTGTGTGTGTGTGAGTTATGTTTGTTGCCTTTTAACTACTGTATGTATAAAGAGCGATAGAGAAGGGACGCCGGAGAGGGGCAGCACGTTAAACATGCGTATTATGAATTTTTGTAAACGCAACAAAAAAAAAAAGAGAAGACAAAGAGCGCTTGGTCTCTGGCTTGGGCTGGGGCTGCGGGGCTCTAACTCAAAGTTGTGGCTACTTTATGGAGCTATGCGAGAAAACCTTGACCAACTCAGTCAACGCTTGACGCTCGCTTACACCGCACCACATCGTATCTCAACCAGCTGCGCTCCCCGCGCACCTCGTACCGTTCGTGAAATCGTTGCAGTTTCAAAAGACTCTGAAATCGTTGCAAACCCAACGACTACCGACAACCTGCGTAGCGATGCGGAAAATCTGAAAGGTCTTTATTTTTTTGTATTGTATTGTATTGTACGAAATCGCAAGGAGATTGCGGCTTAGTCAGTGTTTGAAAACACCATTAGTACTATTTGCAGTACGAGTAATGCCATATTATTGTATTTATTTATCAAGCACAAGGTACATAATTATAGCAAGTTTTCATGATATCATCTTGCCAAACACACACATACACCATCGCCATGCGCATTGGGCAATTATAGAAAACACCTAGACGGTCGAGAAAGACACGGCAGACGGACATACGGACGGACGAACAGACGAACAGACGGAACAGACAATAGAAATCGTAATAGGTAATTTCTGATTACGATCTCGAAGTGAATGTCCAGATATTACGCGTATGTAGACCCGACTGGCTGGCTCTCGGGTTTGCTCATGCTGCAGTTTTGTCATAATATTTTGTGTGTGTGTGCACCTCCAGAGTCAATTTGGAACCACTTAAGATTTCTACACTCTCAGACAGGCACACGCACACACGAGAAACACGATTACAATCGTGTATGTAAACACTCTGGATCGTATAAGTACTCGCACTCTCGTGTATCGACATATCTGACTCTTTCTGTTTAGTTTAGACATCCGCCAGAAATTCATTTCAACGATTTCACTGAGAAAATTTGTACAAATTTTCATCTAATTTTAAACAAATTACAGATGTATTTTTTTTTTTAGTATTACACCAAATTGAGTTTGTAATTGTTAGGGGCAATTAAAAACGGTTCATTTACAGCGTTAAACAGTTCTGAATTTATGTTATATCTCAATGAAATAGCTAAGATCTTATTCCGCAGTGGATTCTATAATTTCATTAGATAATTTAGACATTAAATAGCATTAATTTTTTTGAGTTCATAAATGTTTATATTCCTCCATAAAACTGATTGATTTGTTTACATATAGATACACTCGAGTGGATTGGATTGTTTTTAAAAAATATTGATTATTTTTCTAGTATTTCGTTTCTAAGTAATGAAGTTCTTTACGTACAGAACTTATTAATAGTTGCTGTAGACCTTTCAATCAGTTCAACTCAAAATGTTTCAAGAATTTATGCCAAAAGATTAGAAGATTAGAGAAGACAAGAAGCACTTGATCTTTCGATCTGGTTTTCAATTGGATTGTTTTACTTTTAAATAGAAAATGGACGATTTTCTTTTGGTTGCTTCCGAAAACACACAATACTAATGATATAAAGAAAAATGTTGCTATGGATTAGTTGCATGTTTTCAAATATATTAAAATATTTATTGTTTACTTATTTATTATTTATTTATATTTATGTTTATATTTATTGTTTACTTTTTTAGCTTGTTATAGGAACAAATTTCGATTTCTATTCACATTCTGTCTCATTTTCGATCTTTCATTTAGTTATGAACACTCACTGAATCATTGGCGCGATCAGGCCAAGTTTTTCGTAGGCGAATGTGGGCAAACCGGTTCCGAGGGTTTCTATTAGAGTGCGCAAGACTGAAGTACTGTAATTGATTTCTATACACTTATACATCCAACTTCTGGTTACGAATTATTGCTGCATCTAGCGGCGAGGCGCAATTAGGTGTTTCGCATGAATATCTCAGATGGGAGACAGCAGCGCATTGTTCGAATAGTTGTTTAAAAGTCGAATAGGTGTTTGGGTGTACGAAGATAATCAAGGTGTGTTTGTGTGCGTGTTAGTGTGTGTATAATGTAAACATCTATCGAACAACTCAACTTGAAAACACACGACAATTTAGCGTGGCTTTCAACTAACGATAAATCATTATCCGGGGGCTCATTGATGAGCTCACATGAATCTACATATTTATGTTCCACTGTCTATCTCTGTGCACGTATGCACACTTTACTTATGGTTCAAGAGCACGGCTCATTTCGACGTAAACAGCAGCTGGCTCAGTCGCAGTCGCAGTCTCAGTCGCAGTTGCCGTTGCAGTCGTCGCAGCAGCCTCCGCAACTGACATCAATTGTCTCTCGATGACCTTCGCCCAAGTGCTCGCTTGCAGGTGGCCGAGTCCGACTTAGAGACTGGGCCTGAGATTGGGACTTGTAGTGCGACGTAGACACGGAGATGTAGGTGAAGACGGTGGCAGCGGCCCGAAGAGGGTTTAAATCATGACATGCCGTTTAACAGGGGCATCATGGTAGCTGGAGACGGGGTACGGTTTGCGCTTGCGGCTAATTCGCATGTTGAAAATGTTTATTGGCCAGTTTTCCAATTGATAGAACTCGCTTTTATGCAAATCCGCCTCGTGCCGATGATGACGATGATTGCAGTGCAAGAACAATTTAACACATTGACAAGTTCGCATGCGTCTTCACTCAAGCCACGTCTCGGAGTTGCTGTTGATGCCTCATTTGGGCAATTTGCGACAGCATAAGCCATAATTTGGCGCAGTGCAGTGGGGGAAGCGATTAGTGGGTCAATAAGAAGGAGAGCAGGAAGGTAGACAAAAAATAGAGAGACAGAGGGTAAAGCAGGTTAAGAGGTAGAGCGGCAGATGGAACCCAGATCCTCTTACAATTGATATACAAAGCAGGCTGGCAATAGGGAACGGTTTTCTATTAAGAGACTCATAGAACAAACACTCCCTTCTTGGACTACCTCAAGTTCGAAAGAACAAGATGAAGTATAGAACGCAGTATAGAACGTGCATGCGGCGCTTGAGACTAAGGGATCAGGAAAGCACAGAGAACGAACAGATTCATGAGACATAGATCACTGATACGATAAAAAGCGAACGAGCGGAATACGAAAAGACGTGATAGAGAGAAACTGCGCTTTGATTAGAGATTGAAGAGAACTGCTGCTATAAATAGAGATTGAACTGTCGACCCGTAGGCATGAAAAACAATATTATATATGTTGATATTCAATTCAATATGTTGATATTCAATTCATTTGCATTCATTCAAGGCAGGCTGCCAATGCGAAATGGTCTATAAAAATAATTATTTTATTGCCATTCAGTTTATGATATTGAATTGCTCTGCCAATCTGTACATAATCAGCAATCTTTGAATTTACTTCGACATTAAATTAATTAACTTTTTGTGTATATTTTAATTTAATTGCATATTCCAACTGCACTTAAAGTCCATCGAATAGTCGAATTCAGCTTTTGCGATTATGATCAACTAAAACCGACAAGACAAAATACAATTTTAAATGCTTGTTAATTGCATCGCCCAACTACATTTAGATTTATAAATTACTCATATATGTTTATTTGTATAAAATCAAATAATCGAATACGATTAGTAGGATTACTCATCGATTAATGTCTCCATTTAAAGTGTCGCAGGCGATTATCGTTTATCGTTTAGTTTAATGATGATTGCGAATCGTGCGTAATCTTCGACTCACCTTACGGTTGATTGTCAGTGGGCCCGCACTTGGTAAGGACTTGAGGGCGCTAAGACCTGACGCTGCCGCATGATTGTGCAGAGCCATGACGCCGCCCAGATTGGAGAGATTGATGGAAGAGAGATGCTGCAGCTCCTGTGGCAGGCATGCCGTGTTCAGCGGTTGCACCAGCGAACATGCGGGCGGCTGCTGTGGAGGTGCTGGCCGTGTCACGGGCACCGGCACCGGCACCGGCACCGGTGAGGTCTGCTGCATGAGACCCGCCTGTGCGGACAACGAGACGCCACCGAAGGCGGCGGCGGCGTGATTGGCCCGTGCGGCTGCCTCGGCCGCTGCCGCCGCCACGGCTGCCGTGTAGTAACTGTTTAGCGAGAGCGGCGGGAACATTGCCGACTGCAGCAGCTGCGTCTGCTGCGCGTGCGGATGGGTGTGCGTAAGCGTGCTCTGCGCTAGCTGGCCGGCATAGCTGGGCGCCGTCTGTAGCGGCTGGGGGAAATTGAAGCCCGGCGCCAAGGGGTAGTGGGTGCCGGCACTGGGATGCAGTGTGGGCTGCTGAAAGTTTGTGGGTGGCGCTGCTGCCGTATTGGGCGAATGCTGCTGCTGTGGTTGTTGCTGCTGCTGCTGCTGCTGTTGATGCTGCTGTTGCAGTTGTTGCTGTTGCAGTTGCTGCTGCTGCAGTTGCTGCTGTTGCAGTTGCTGCTGTAGTTGCTGTTGCGCCTGCTGCTGCTGTTGCTGCTGCGACGCCGTCAACTGTTGCTGCTGCTGCGCTGCGTAAAGCGCGCCGGGTGTGGTCACGCCCAGCTTGTCCGCGAAAGGCGTCTGCATGGTCAGCAGCTTGTGCTGATGCTGCTGCGCCGCCAGGGGCCATGGCAAGTACCAGGCGCATGAAGACGCTGAGTTCTGCATTGTTTTTATTGTTTTCTCTTTTTTAATTTACTATTTATTTGTTATCACTCACAAGCTACATAAAGTTAATAAACAAATAAACTCGCATTAATTACATTTTTTATTCTTGAATTGAATTTATTTTTGATTTTCTCGATTTTAGCACTCGTTTTTCACGTGTTTCGTTTGCTTTTCCAACCGCATCTTCATTGTTTACGTTGGCTGCGCGATTTTTTTACGTTTATGGAGGTTGAAGCTGTGATCTTACACGCATATACTATAAAGCAGGTAGTCTGATGCTATATATATATATGTACTTGTTTGTATATAATCGCTTCAACTATATACAGTTCAGTTTAGACGCGTTTATTTGAAATTCGGATTTCGAATTTACTTTGCCTGCTTTTGTTTGGTTTATCTATTAGCAAATCGTTGAGATTTTATGCCCCCGCCCGCACAATGGGATAAATTCTAACATTCGGTCTAAAAAAGTTAAATAAACAAATAGAAACAAATAAATACGCGATAAGGGCGAAAATTAATGACGTATTTTAGATCGAAATACAATTTCGAAAAATCTTAATTGTATAGCTCTTAGTTATACAAGTGCAGAAATATTTTAAATACAAAATGTGAGGTTATGAAGTATACGTTCACATTCTATATCGTCAGGTTTTACTATGTAATTCCTGCACTTAACGTTAAACTCTCTCGCTGCGCAGTTCATAACAAATTTGCAAATATTGTATCTGACTCAAGGTATTACGTACTTCATTTATTTTTATAAGGTATTTGTTTTTAATTTGACAGGTATCTGCTAATGCGACAATGGCAAAGTGACGCTAAAATATTCAATTTGTGAAAGTCAGATAACTCAAAAGCTAAAAAGTAAATCCGTCTTCTTAAAAAGATTAAAACGATTTGAAAATAACATTGTCATTTGATAAGCATATTCAGAAAAACAGAGAATTTTTAATTTTTCAACATTTTAGACATGAGAAACAATCAGTTTTTAAATTGAACCTTTTCCGGATAGAGTACGTTGTTAATTTCTCTTGTTTCGAGGGGGAAATATAGGGTTTTTTGGTTTACGTAACAATAACTCATTCCACATTTTAGCCAAGGGTTACCTCGGTTTTTTCTAAAAAACTTCGAGTTGTCTGACTTTTCTTGCATTTGTTCAGCCGAAAGGTATAAATAGAAGTATGTGGGATAAGTTTTGGAAGTTCATTTCATTTCTTGGGTTCATTTAAAGATTTTTTCTTCTTTGTTGTTGTTGTTGTTAGCGACGCACTGTCAAAATCCAACCGAAACACAAACAGAAAAACTCGAACACTTACACACACACACACACACACATACCAGGAGAGGCGTCGCACCCATACACGGATGGGTTGCGCCACAAACGCGGCCAACGTGGTCGGACTGGCACAACTACCTGTCTTGGCGGTGTGTGCGCGCCTCGTGCACTTGTTTATCGTCCAATAAATGAGAATGGAATGGAACAATGGCAAGAAAAGCCACTAAATATAGCGTAATGGATTTTAAATGCACATTCGACATCTGACGGCTGATGGGATGGCTTTTTCGGTCTGACGGACTGCCTGACGTGTAAATAGAATCTAATGTCTATCCCACACACAGACACCCGCATACAGCACTATAAAATGTACCATAGACATAGACTGGGTTACTACTCGGGAGCGTCGTTGAAGAGATATGGGCGATACCAACGGGGAACTGGGTTTATTTTCGGGGCCACAGATGTGCACGTCACACGCCAGGCAAGTCTTGGGTTATTGGCGAAATAAATCGGCTGAAACGAAGATAATTAAGTCGCCGAGTGGAGGAATAATGGCAGGGCCAACATCGCGTATGCGTAATATTCGTTGTGCTTTCATTCTTTCAACAAATTGGGCGTTACTGCATGGAATCCTATTCTGAAACAAAGTTGTGGGTCTAAAAATAGGATTGACTTAATTATGATTTATGAATTAGTTTCAGCTGCTTTTTAGTTGGTTAGGTGGGGCTGTGAAACTCGCGAAAGTTCTCTCCTCGGTTTCTTTTATTAAGTTTTCTTTGCTCCGAAGTAATTGCAATCATTATTATTCGATTAAGGAAGTGTTGATTTGCAATTGTTGGTATTAAAATCGATATGTTATATTAATACCAAATATATTTATACATGATAATAATTATCGATACACAAACGGCAATGATTTGCACCTAGGACAAGAAAGTATTTTAATTTCCCCTGTTGCATAGTTATCGATAACAGTATAGTTGGCTTAATTAAAAAATTCACAATAGATTAATTTCATAATCATAATTTCTTATGCAAACAGGGTATTTTCGCTTCTAGATTCAGGGCTAACTACTTTCTCTATTGAATTTTTCAGTGACATATTTAAACCCCATTTGCAATTAGAATTATATCGTTCATGGCACATAAAATGTGGTTCTCACTCTCCTGCTGCCGTTGTTCTACCCCACACCCCCACCACATGCCTGGGTCTGGGTGATCGTCCAACATTGAGTTAAAACGTGGAGCTTCCCGCCGACCACAGTGCGTGCACCCACTCCCCCTTCAACCACTCCTGCGCCCAGTCTGCACCCCCTCTCTTCACTCCCGCGCGCAGCTGCTGCTATCTTTTCTGGCCACGCGTGTGTGTGTGTCTGTGCGAGGCTACAAATTTATTTACTTATGTATTTATTTTTTTTTTCAGGGGCTTTGTGCTAAAATAAGTCTGATGTATTACTAGGTTTGCCCGCGCACACAAAGAAATTTCAACAAATTATTTCAAATTTTCATTTCGCCTATATAGTGGTTCCTCTGTGTGTAAGTGAGTGTGTGTGTGCGCTAATGTGTTGTGATCTTTTCGCTGTTTTCTTTTTGTTTGATCATACAATGACAAGAATATGTCTGTTTTACGAGTATTTTTAATCGGCTATCTGCGCCGAGGCTGATCCCAAATTATATAATTATGCACATACACATATGGTACATGCATACTTATGGGGAAAGTGGCAAAAAGGATTTGATAGTGAAAAAAAAAAGAAAACAAAACTCAACTCAATTCAAAATAAAATGTGTCACATTTCACATTCCATTTTTCACGATTGCTATAGCGATGACTATGGGTAAATTTTGAAATTCAAAATAAAAATGAAAGTATTTTTTTTTTTTGCCTCGCAACGCGTCGTCGGTTTTTATCCTATCGCAAGTAATGTGGCATGTGCGCGACACTTTGACGTTTTGTCGGTGATTAAAGGCCATTCCGTGCGTAGGGCTACGGAAATATCGAAGCGCCGAAATTACTTGATATATTTCAAAACGTCACCTCTAACTAAGTCTTGGCAAGACGAGACGAAAATTCTCTCAGTTTTCGGGGTTTTCTTTTTTTTTTCTATAGAAAATATACAATTTTTCAGAACAAAAACTATTTGCGTACGTAAAAATGGACGATGTTAGACTACGGCAATGGCGCATATTTTTGGTACAGAGCCATGCACGGGCACACACACACACACATAGAGAGTGAGAGGCACACAGATACACAAGCAAAGGAAATATTCTAAAAACGTCGTCCTCAAATAGCTTTACTCATACACACTCCTACTATTTAGTCTCTTGTCAAATGTCTAAGCAGACTGATTATAATTATAATGGCAACTACACAGAGGCCGCAACGCATAGCGCACCGCGCAATGGGATCTGGGATCGGGGATCAGGTGTCGGTGCCAAGCTGAAGACGCAACGCAAAGTTCGGAAAACCCCAAAACAAATGAAGTCATCGATAGTGATTTTCAATAAAGTTTTCTTTAAATGAATACATTAATGATAATATATGAAATTGACAGATCACTTGTTTGTAGGGCTTACAACATGTATTGCCAAATATTGAATTTCTTAAATCACGCTCGATAAGCATTGTTTGCAGCACGCGCCAACAATGAAGATCCAAAGCGAAAAGGCAAAGCAAAACGGCCGGCGTAAAGTTTGCGCGGCATAGAAATCACTTCATATCACTTTTGACATCGTATCGACTTGCATTACATACGGAGTATTTTGATTTTGATTGATTTGATAACGAATCGCTATCCCGGCGCCGGAATGTTAGTTATTAA
The DNA here is from genome assembly GCA_018151445.1 of Zaprionus inermis. Lineage (NCBI taxonomy): Eukaryota > Metazoa > Arthropoda > Insecta > Diptera > Drosophilidae > Zaprionus > Zaprionus inermis. Next base: position 5,099,662 of record JAECXD010001696.1, read on the forward strand.
CACGCAGAAAACAAACGGGTTTTATATATATAGATATAGACGTACACAATATATACGACACGCCCCCGCACACACTGACTACCCCGTTTATTAGCCACCCAGATTGTAAGCCGTCCGTCCGTACGGCGTCAGGTGTTCCAAGCGTCGGCGTTGACGGCGGCGTCTTTACAAGTCGTTCGTCGTCTTCAACACGTTTCAACAAGTCTTCGGCGATGGCATTCACGCGACACAACCTCCGCACTGGCTGAAAGCAAATTGCCGACTGACTGCAGGTGCACAACGCGTCGCTCGACGCTCGTTGCGAGCCGAAGAGTAAAAATTATCGAACATTTGAATTGCGCGCTCTGTCCGAGCGAAGTTATCGGTTGCGTTCGACGTTGCGTATAAGTTCGTTCCAGCTGATGCGTCGTTAGGCTGCTCTCTTCGAAATTGTGTTGTGATAAACGGAATTGCCTATTGATAAATACGCTTATTGATAAAAAAGAAAAAAACATAAAACGAACACAAATTGCTTGTGTGCAATGTGTTTCAATTAAGAGCGCGTTGTGTTAAGATATTTTAATGGGATTATGTTGTAATTACAGGATTATTAGCTTTACTTACCGACGCGTTGCAACATGTTTGATATGTATATAGTACAGCGCAAATGCTGCAATTAGATACCAGAGTTAAGACCGCTGAAATAAATATTTATGTTTGCCAGATTTAATATTCATCGGCTTCAATAAACTGAACTTGTTTTTGGCGGTTCGTTACGTATTTGTTTGTTTCTGTTATCGCTTAATACTTTTCTATCAAGTGCATTTTTAATGGATTTTAAAAGCTACGTTTTTGATTTACACAAGATGGCTCTGCACTTTATATATAGCATGGTTATTTTCAAGGATATATGCGAATTTTTATAGTATATAGGTATATCTCTTGATTAATGCGAAAAGCAGTGAATTTTAATGTTTTGAAAAAAACTGTTTTTCTTGATGTTTTTTCGGTATTCGGTGACAGAGCATAAAATGTATATTATAAGAAATTCCCAGCCTATGCCCATAAATAAGAATTACTCGCATGACACATAGATACACGTGCCGTAACTTATTTACTACATAAGTATATACTATATATATAAATATATATGTATATACTGTGCAGCTACGGCATAGACTACATATCAATGTTGAATTTTGATGAAACGTTCATATTGTTACGTGAAACAAAAGAATATTTTCTTGGCGTAGGCCCAACAAAAATAAAATTCCTCGTCATTTAGTTGAGCAGGGCGAGCGACCATCCCGACCATGCCCCGTGCGGGATCGACCCGAAACAGTGAGATGTGTCTTTAGCTAAGCTAACTAAATACATAATACAAGTGTGCAAGACGAGAGAATACGGTATGGGGTGTACATATGTGTAAAGGTATACTATACAGATATACTACATAAAATATACACATACTTAGCCATAGACACGTCGTGTTAGTCATACACATAAGTTGCGGTTTTTTCGCTGCTTGCTAATGCGATCAATATAAGAGTTATCCATGCAGCCTTATACCCGCCTTATACGCCGTACTCATCGCGTATCGCAGATACATAGACACTTGCGTCCAGGCAAATACGAGTATGCATGTTAGCAAACGTATAATTTATGTATGTGCAGCGCACCCGGCACGCGGGGAATACGAGTACGACGAGTTGCTTTATGCTGACCTACATTCGCATAGTAATTATATCGCAATTATTTTCCGTCGGCGTAGCTTCGCAACGCCAGCAACTGGGATTGGGATCGGGACAGGGACAGGGACAGTCTATAAAGAGAGTGGGACGACCTTCGTTAGGGTTGACATTGAAATCTCTTTGAAATTCCTTGCCAAGTTGAAACAGGTTCAAGATTTTGTTAAAGTTTTTTCTCTCTCTCTCTCTCTCTCTCTCTCTTAGGTTTCTTGCTTTATTTCCAGTTTTTTTTCCAGTTTAAATGTTTTTCAATGATTACTTCATAACTCGCGGCAATATTCATTTTCGTAATGCTCTGACGTAACCCAGATGGTTTTTGATTACCGTCTAAGGGGAGGGGTCGTCAGGCTAGGAAAATGTCTCCTGGAATCAAGCCGAAATTATCGTGCGGCGGCATATAGAGGAGCGCGACCATTGCATGTCCGACTGCGTGACTAGTTTAGCACACCAGCACTCTCACTCGCTTGCGCTCAGCTGCTGCTCTCTCTCTCTCTCTCTGTCTCTGTCTCTGTCTCCCTTTCTCTCTCTGTCTTTCTCTCTCGCGCAGTGTTCTCCTTGAAAAGCACTCGGTCACGAAACTACCATAGAACATCCTTCTGTAAACCCGCAACTCACAGGTTAAGGCGAGCGACGAAAAAGGCTTGCCCCTTATTTAGGGCAACATTTAATGGCCATTGGCCATAAGGCTCTCGGTTAGCCAAGGTGGTCGCTTGCTTGCTCCACAGGCGGGCGAGCGGGCGGTCGGGGAGACGGAAGAGGGTGCCCTGGAGCGGGGCACCGGGTGGGGGCGTGTGTGCGTGTGGACGAGAGTAAAAGTTGGCATTTGCTGCTGCTGGTGCCGACGAAGAAAGTGATTAAATCAGCACGATATTTTGTAGGTGTGCGCACTCACCGATTACTTTTTTTCGCTCCATTCTTTCTTCCCCTTGTGTGACTGTTTGTGTGTGTGTGTGTGTAAATTGACTTTTTGCCTGGACAAAAAGCCAGAGAAATGACGACATCACGCTTCCTCATCAAAAATTATACAAACTGTAAAACCTACCCAGCTACAACTGCGTGTTTACAAACAATATTGTGTGCGGAATCTTATATATATACATTTATATACCACCATATATGTATGAAAAACTATATAAATATAAAGTATATAGCCTAGAACCTACGGAACGTTTTGTTTACATAGGCCTCAGCTAGGTGTGTTCGTTCCTTCACGCGACCGCCATAGTGCCCATTCTAGAGAGTCCGATATTTCAACTAACTATAAATTAATTGAAACTGACATAAGTTTACCATAAATGTACGAATATATTTATTTCTGCATGTTTATATCTGCTGTCCGCTGCTCGTTTGTTTTACTGTAGAGTTCTTATGAAGCACACTATACTAAAAATACATACATATGTATATAGGGGCAGGAATGATTTGGTGTTGATTAACGAAGAAGCTATTTCCTGTGGTTGATTCAAATAACAATATTATGACAACAATATCCCGTCCCAAATCCATTGGCAATGTGTTCATTATGTTGAACACACGGATTGCTCATAAAGGGTTATTGTATACAAAACAAAAAGCTAACATCACAAAATATGTCATCAAATAAATACAAAATTTAAATATATATATTTGAATTGTTATATACGTAGAAAGATATAAAGAAATTAATTTTATATGTAATTTAATTTAGTTTAATATGTTCCAACAAATAGCATACATTCTTATTTACTGCATTATATTTATTTCTATCTATTATTATTTATTATTATTATTATTATTTAAATCAAATTGTCTAATCTGTTATATTATATTCAGGTTATATTTATATAAATGTTACATAATTACTTTCATAATAGTAATTAATAGTTTTCCTATTTTATCAAAAACATTTAATAATTAGATTATTAATATATATAAGATACAACCCAACTGAAGCGTTAATATGCCCAATCAGCACCATTTGTTTACATGGTATGCAATTTGAGCTGTTTGAGCTGATGAACCGATTTCTGTAGTTCAATTAGTTCGATAGCAAGACGAGTTCACGAAGTAATCGAACCAATTTAACCGCATTTGCTTTGCACATTGCACAAGTTAACATTAAACAAATAAAAAGTATTTCATTTAAATTACTCTATGAAGTATTTTCGGCGCGCTGAGAATCATATTCGACTGGCAAGTGTTAAGTGTGTAACAATTTGTCATTGATCACTTATTCATTATACTTCAAGTATTCATGCATTTAATCGTCTGGCCGGCGCACACGTGTTGATGGTTTTGTTTTTGTTCGTTTTGCTTGTGTTTTGCAGTTGTTTAATTGTTTCCTTACGAGACGCCTAATAAACGCGCAAATCAAAGTTAAAAGTGCTGATAAATCCTGCTCTTTGTGTTGGCCAAAAATGACACTGCCTAAGGCAGTGCGCCATGTGCAAACCCAGCACGGTGACGCGTCGGTGGACGTGGAAAACATTTTCCTGTTCCCCGCCAACTTGAACTGCACAAGCAATGCCGCCGGCAGCGTTGCAACTGAGACTGTAGCAGAAACCGCGACTACTTCAACGACGAATGCAATTGCGACGGCGGGCGAGACAAAAGGCAAAGATGATAATGAAACTGGAAGTAGACCCAAGTCGGAAGAGGCGAATTCGAATACCTTAAACGGAGTGTGGACTTATGAGGCGAATGAAGATGCCGGTATTCAAGTGAGTTTAAGCCCTGTTATCTTAAGAAATATTAGAATTTACAGCTATGTTATTCTTTGTCCTTGAACAACAGTCTTTATTGCATTCATCTGATTTTACTCACAAGGCTTATATACTTATTTATATTTTAGAAATGTATTTAATGTGTCTGTAGTCACTTTCCACTCTCTATTTTATATTCTGCCCGAGCTTTGCATAATACACAGTTCTATAGATTAGAAGAGCATAATGAAAGCAGCGCGTTAATTAGTTTTTCTTATTCATGCGCTAACAATGACATTCAGCCAAAGCTCAGGGGAACTCAACTTTATCGTGCTCGATGTCATTTGCATTCATCTACATAAATATGAATATGAATATGAGTATGTATGTATGTGGATATTATTAACCACACCGGGATTGAATACAAAAGGTGCCGAGTGTAGTTGATTCTAAAGCAATTGAAATGGGGAAATAAAATGTTCTTAAATTGTTTAAAATCGAGTGCAGCTTATACGTTAGAGAGTATACATTTTTCATCTTGCATTTGATCCGGAGGATTTCTATATCCTTAAATTTTAAAACTGATTTGCCATGCACTTCCTTGCCAACCAAATCCGATGAGTGCTTTATGAATTGAATATGAGTTGTGCCGCTAGCGAAATAGTTGAACCATTTCGACTTATATAGTATGTACTACATGCATTCATGTGTGCCACTTGCATCTCTGTCAATAGATACGATTTGCGTTGAGGAAAGTTTAAAGTGGGCGAGCGGGATGCGGCCTTCCTCCTCACCTGCGCGGTCGGGTAGTTGCGTTGTTTGTCACGTATATCTTTATGTGTGTATTACTGCCAGGACTAAGCACGTAGCTTACGTTGCTAACCGCCACTAAATAAACGCATACTCATTTGTCTACCGCAGCAGGCAGTTTAGTTTCGACATAACTAACCTTTGTTTGGCTTTGGCTTCGCATCCTCTCGAGCAACACAGCAAGCGAGCGGCCGACCGAGCTTATGGCTCTTTGAGTTGGTCTGGTCGTTTCGTTTTACCTTCATATTTTAAGCGCGGATTTGGCATAATTATTTCTCATTTTGCTTTTCCTTTCTGCACCCTTGAAGTGTGTGCTTTGCCCGCCACTTAGTATACCCAGTGTGTCTTGAGTGGGCAAAAGATTTCTGAACGAAATATAAAACAACAAATTAATGAACTAATTAAAATTGTGTGTGATCAAATTGAAACATGATTTTCATTTGATGAATTTAAGTGGCCAAGTTAGTTAAATGTTTCGCCAATACACGAAGCATTAGATATGCACTTAGTGAGACACCCTGCAGTCCCTTTGTTATTATCACTTTAAATATACTAAGTAATAGGTAAAATTTATTTTTCAAAACTCAATGTTCTCGTGAAATACATGTCTTAGCAGTGACCTTATTGAGCCAAAGCACGGGGTATCTGCTAGTCGCATCAATCTAACTGAAGGCTGCTTTTCTTACGTGTCTTTGCTTGTTTGTTTTTTCTGACGAGCTGCTCCTTGTCAAGTTGGCCAACCTGACGCTTCCGCAATTATCAGCGGCGGTAGCAACGGTGCTCGGCGGTCGGGTCTATCCTTTTTAAGTAGGTATCGTTGCATGCTCCTTAAAAGTAAATTGCTCTAAATGTTTTTGTCTCCCATTATGCGCCTATTGTGTCACTTGCATTTAAAGTTGCCACAATAAGTATACTCACACGACGAGTCTCGGTCTGTATGCAAGTGGAGTGTACGGCTTTCGGTCCGCCTGTCTGTCTCTCACTCTGTATGAGGCTATTGAAATAAGGAATGAGTCTCGGCATTAAAATAGAGGATGTCAAATCTGCGAATGTATTGGTGCTCTAAACAGCACACTTTTATTATTCAGGCTTCTTGCTCTTGTTCTGGTGCTTCTTCTTTGTTTTGAATGCAGTTTCACTCACTCTCACGGGCACTCATTCCCTTGGGTACTCGGTGGTACTGTGGTACTGTGGCCAAACGTGATTGTGTCCGCCTTCGTCGGAGATACGAAGGCGTCCCGCCAGTGTTTTATTATGACAATTTGGGTTTGTTACGGCCCTCTATTACTTTTCCTGCAGTTATACTACATGGCTTTCTTCGTTTCGTTTTCTTTTCGTGTGCGCTTTCCTAGTTCCTTGAACCTACAGTTGGATAAAGTTAGAAGAACTTGAAAAAGGTTAATAAAAAGCTAAATTACTGTATTTTCAGCTGGCCACACTTGCCGAAGAAACTCCCGTTCACTTGCCAGAGAAACGAAAAGCATCTCCAGATAGCGAAGAAATTGTGGAACCTAAGAAACCGAAATTAAACCCGAAAGATCTGAAGGCTACGAGACCGGGATTTAGTGAAGAGAGATACGAAGAGACATCGTATTACATAGAAAATGGTAAGCAACTAGATTGCACTTTAATTCGATCAGCTTAGTCAAGCGCAACTTAAGGTTTACGTAAGGTATATCCTTACTTTTTTACATTTACAACCTTCACCAAGGGTCGCTGGGTCGGTGACAAAATCTTGGACGTGTTTGCACGTGAGTTTCGTGCGCATCCCCCAGAGGAGTACAAGCGAAGCATCGAAGCCGGTACGCTGCAAGTCAACAATGAAAAGGTTCCCATCGACTACAGGCTGAAACACAACGATCTACTTGCCAATACTGTTCATAGGTATAAGTATAACCTTGATAAATCTATAGCTTTAAAGAAACTGATGTATCGTTTTACAGACATGAAGTTCCGGTCACTTCGCAGCCCATCAAGATTGTACATATCGACGAGGATATTTTAGTTGTCAACAAGCCAGCCTCGATTCCGGTAATTTCAAAATGATTATAGGGCCACTAATATAACTAATTATTTTCCTCATACTCAGGTACATCCCTGCGGTCGATACAGACATAATACTGTAATCTTTATACTAGCCAAGGAATACAATATGAAGAATCTACGCACTATACATCGCTTGGATCGATTGACGTCGGGGCTACTGCTCTTTGGACGCACTTCGGAGAAGGCGCGCCAAATGGAACAACAGATACGCAATAGAGAAGTACATAAGGAATATGTATGCTGTGTGGAAGGAAACTTTCCCGAGTAGGTGTAAAGCCTAACCCAACGGCAACTTGTCTTTAACTTATAATAGTTTATTAAACTCAAGCTGAATCCTTTCTTTATCCATTAAGTGGTACTATTGAGTGCAATGAGCCGATTGAAGTGGTTAGCTATAAGATTGGAGTCTGCAAGGTTTCGAAAAAGGGCAAAGACTGTCAAACTACATTTAAGAAAATCTCGCAAGCTGGAAAATATAGCATAGTACACTGTAAACCCCTCACGGGTCGAATGCATCAGATCAGAGTGCATTTGCAATATCTTGGTGAGCAGCAAAGCTTAATGACTTTTATAATAATTACAATTAGTTTAATGTTTCTCTAGGCTATCCGATTGTTAATGATCCTTTGTATAACCACGAGGTGTTCGGTCCACTTAAGGGCAAAGGTGGTGATATTGGAGGCAAAACTGACGAACAGTTAATAAACGATTTAATTTCAATACACAATGCCGAAAACTGGTTGGGTATTGATGGCGAACCAAGTGCGCCATTGAATAGTACTTCTGATGATACTGCAACCAATACAGTTACCAGCGGCACTTCCCATGAGGTAGCCGTTAATAAGGCAATACCTGAAGCTAAGGTAGTATGTGAATATGAGATATACTTCAATATTTTAACGAATTACTCTATCTTTCATTAGACAACAGCTTTTACCCAAACTAGTTATGAATCGCCGGATTGCAGCTTTGACCCCAGTAAAATGACAACAGATCCTTATTGCCTTGAATGTAAATTGAACTTTCGGGATCCAAAAACAGAGGATCTTGTGATGTATCTGCATGCATGGAAATATAAAGTATGGTTTATACAATGGACTACAATCTGAATAGCTTAAATCTCAATATCTTTCTTTTCAGGGTTGCGACTGGGAATTTACTACGGAGCTACCAATCTGGGCTTCAATGAAGAGCGATAATATTGAATTAAATTTAAGAGATAAATAATGTCATATATACTAGAGCTATATACAAGTTTATCTTCGGTAATTCGGGTTTTTTGTGAATATAACGACGATTTATAAACTGAAAGTTTGTTAAAGAAATTGTATCACAATGATTGATTTCATTTGAAGTAGCAATCTATCTTTTTTAAAACTACATACCGCTAGCAAGCAATCGTGTTTTTATTTAAGTTATTTTATTCGTAATATTTCTGAAGAAACTTGAATCGTACAAAAATGTCAAAGACATTAGCCTGGATTCACATGCTACTTGGCTAAATACACAACAAATGTCCGAATCTCCATAGCACCCAACTCAATTAGATATTTTGCACGATCATTTGAATCTAGTGGCGATATGCTTTCCTGCATATTTTGTCTCTGCATCCTGAAGCGTTTGGAACGCTTAATTCTGTTGCTTTCAGCTCCCAATTGCTCCGTTTTCAAACTCTCAGAAGAATATTTGGCACCAAGTAGAGGCTTGTCGGCATTAAGCAAGTGAACGCTCTTTGAATTTTTCGAGAAAGTGGCATATGAGTTGTAATCTTCGCCATCGGCATCGGGGACAAACTCCATGCGCTGATGCTCGTCTAACCATGCGTTTCCGTCCAGAGTAGTCTCACGCATGTCCACAATGTTAAAGTTCTCAAGAACATCCCGCACATTAAACTGAACGTACTTCGAGTAGCGAGTGTCTTCATTCTTTTCGAGAATATGCTCGAATCGCACGAGCAGTTCATTCTCATGCCAAGGCTCCAGAGTAAGCAGATGTACATTCTTCGGTAGGGGCAATGAAATACCAGTGTACTATGAAAAATAAAATAAATATTAAAAATTTCACATCGAGTGGAGATAAAAGAGCTCGCAACTCACGCTGTTCTTGAATGAATGTATCCACTGATCGATGCTGTACGATTCCATAGAGCTGAAGAACTTCCATGAGGGCAGCAGTGTCTCCAGCTGCGCAATGCGTTCGAGAGCCTGAAGGGACACATCTGGACGCAACAAGGATTGTCCAACGAACAGATGGGTTTTACCCCGAGCAATTAATCCTTCGCCATATTCGGTTTCGTTCAGGGCTTCGCCCACACCAAAGGCATCATCGTGCAGCAGTCGCCGGTGAACCATCAATTCTAGAGCTCCATCGTGCAGAGAGCTACCACCCTGAGCACGGTCCGTTAGGATCGCCATGCGTGCCGTTGAATCCTGCAAAGCGATTTTTGTGGTGATTGGATAGTAATTTCCCGAGACACTCTCGTGAATTTGTACGTTCCAGGTCTCACGATGATTGCGTTTGCGCTTCAACATTTCGCGACCTTAAGAGAATATGATAATATTCGTGGATAATCTATTAAGCCAATCATGTTTATAGCTTACCATTGGAGTCAGTGTAGAAAATACCATCTGAGTCAATGTCGGAGGAAAAGCGTGTTATCACCTCTTTGCTGTTATCATCATCGATGGGAATGGGACCCACGAGCCATTCGAACTCGGCATAGTTGTTCTGCTTATAGACCCGGACGACTTGACTAATCCAATCGTTGAATTTCTGATGCACTTCATCGACAATGGCACCCGTATACGTCTCGATAGTCACTTGATCAGTGGCAAAATGCAATTTGTTCTCCTTGGGGCGGAATATATAAGCTCCTGACGAGCGATTTTTATATTCCCTGTTGTTTCCAATATAACCCTCGTAGTACAAGAATTCCTGGGAAATCAGACGTGTCATTCCATCGGCAGTAACCTCGGAGAGGAAGCCATTCGTATCGAACGTTAACTTTATCTTCTATACATTAAAAGAAGAATAAGATTATAATATTGTAGTAATTGTAGGTCATAATGTAGACATGGTACTCACATCATTTCCAATGGTTGTTTCGCTCGATGTCCGTTTTGGTTTAGGAATTGGTTTTAAAATGGTATCATCATCATCTGATCTTGAAATGTAGAAGGTCTTGTAACCCACGGCAGGTAATTTAGAGGCCAAGAACACCAGTTCGTATGTGGCAGTCGAATTTCTGAATTTCAGTTCAGTCACAGGTTTTGCGATAGGAACCACTTGACTTGCAAGGGTTTGTCCTAAACATGAATAAATCTTTGTATTTATCCTGAAGCTATCTCTCAAATTTCTTACCTGATGGATCAGTGACAGTGTATTTGTAACCCTTGACGGGGATACGCACATATTCATCGGTGGAGTGCGCCAATGGATTGTAGAGTGTCAGGGCAAACTGAGCGTTCGATTCGGATGTTGCACAACTGCTGATATTTAACAGGGAGCAAGTCTTTAACTCAAGTGGATAGTTAACTGAGGTTACCTCCCCAGAATTAGCTGCGAATTGATTCAGAACATTTCTGATGTTTGTCGAGCAGGCGCGGAATGCGACACTCATGCGTTTGGCATAATCCTGGGCAACCTTCTCCTTCTCTGTGCCCGTAACCGCATCGTGATGCTGCATAATGCCCATGGTCTCACGCATAAAGTTCAAATGGGGATCAAATTCATCCGAACGATTGGGCGCAAGGGCACTCAACTGCTTGCAGACCTGCAGGAAATGGTTACCGTCCCGTTCGTAACGCTTCAGAGTTGGCCTCGAGGTGAAGTAGCCGGTCCAATACGCATGTGGATCCGATGCATACGGGAAGAAATCGTCGGTCTTTGTGGGCCACGTACTGCCGGCATCGTGCAGGGCCTTCAGGTAACACGATGGAGTGGAGTACAACAGGTTTATCTTAGATCCAGTCTCCTGACGCTTATTTGCATATCTGTATGATTATAGCGAAAGAAGTTATAGGGTTGCCAACGTTGCTTACATTGTGTTTCCACATCACAAAGGCCAATGGAAACATATCGTTATTAGCTGACTGAGCTAAGGAAAGCCTCGATCGCTACTCACTTAATTAGCTTATCCAGATTTTTAAACCACATATCTGCATTCTGGTAATGGAAATCCTCACCCATTGTTAAAAGTAAATTGGGCGTGCGATAACCGGCTGCCATCTTATTGACAAACTCAAAGAACAAGTCGATCTAAACACAAAAAGCACTAACTCTTATAATAAACGATATACGAAGTATGTAAACAAAACTAAATTTATGGAACGGAAACAAATGTGGGCGAGAGGCTTTCGTTAACAGTTTGCCAAATGTATAAACACAACTAACATATAGGAACAACAATTAAAAGCATATAAAATGTGTACAATTACCGTATCAATTTGTCGAGATTCTTGTAATAAACTTGGGCAGCTTGATAATTAAAATCGCCACCCATGGTTATGATGACATTGTTCGTGCGATAATATTTGCTTTGTGTTGTTGCAAAGTCCAAAAAACTATCAACCTGACGTGGTACGAGATGAGGTTGCGATAGATAGACAGAACAAGGACAGAATTTCAAAAAATGAAAGGATTATAGGACTGTAGACTATGGAACAGAACAGGATAATAGTGTTTAGGTATCATATCTTACTTTCTCCTTCACATTATTATCGGGACTATGCTTGCCATCTATAATTGGCTGGTCATTGCAGAGTATGTCGAAACAGAAACCATCTGGAGCTTGGTAATTGTTGTAGAGAGCTCCACTAAACAAATCTGCTTTCTCACCTGAAATAATAAAGAATAAAATGATATAATTTTCCGGAATGCAACTCTATTAGACTCACCCAAATTAGCAGAACCGTGCCATATCATTTCAGGTTTTTGCGTCATCAAGCGCTCATCTTTGTCCTGATAGTCCAAACGGCCAAAGAACATCCCGTCGAAGCCCATCTGTGCGAACATTGACGCCATTTCGCGCGAGTGACCAAACGGATCGATCTGCCAGCCCACACGTGGACGACCACATTCTCCAAATGTATCATTCAGAAGTCTACAAGAAATTAATATTTTATATAAACTTCAAATAGCATATAATATATACTCACTTTAATCCCCAGGCAAACTGATCAATGACACTTTGATAATGCGTTGTGGCCTCATCGTTCATACTCCAGGCACCGCCAATGAACTCCAATCTGCCCTCATCCACCAGCATTTTCACCTGCTCTTGCTTCTCTGCGGTTTGTTCCTTCCACCATTTAAAGAAGAAAGCCGATTCGACGTAAATGAATCGTTTCTCCGGATCCCTCAGCAGAGACTCCACAACCGAATCAATAATGTACTGGACTCCAGCTTTCTGAATTTTTGTCTCACTTCCATAGTAATATTGATCCACGGTCTTTAGCCAGCCGACATCGTCGTGGGTGTGTGCAACTAGATGTACATTTAGCATGTTAGGCTTAATCGGATGACAGCTCTAAACAATTTATTCAAAATTGAACAAAAATAAATAAACTAATTATTATATTTGTGACGATTCAGAATTACTTTAAAAGCGGAAGATTTTTGGCAAATAAAATTCATATTATTAACTTAAAAGAAACCTATTAAACAATTGAAAAGCATTTCTTTTAATAAATATAGAGAAAGAGTATCCAATTATCGACGCTGTTCTATTTAAGCTCAAACTAAACAAAACAATAAAGCTTGGGTTACAAACATACATATGCACATTCAATCAATTCTATATAACACATATATATATTTCATACATATGAGTGTTTTCTTCATACCATTTTTTTAAATTACTGATAAGAGATAATAAAAAACAAAGTCAAAGTCTAAGCAACGAAACACTGTTTTACATACATATATGCATACAAATTTACATGCACTCATACTTGCACACAAATATATCTATATATATGTATGTGTAATGCCCGTAGAGGCTTGTTTAGCCGGCACTTATAATTCTTCAACCACTAACAAAAAGTGCATATATATATATATATGTATGGCATTTGCATATATGTATACTATATATGTATAAACCTTACCTGATAGCCACATTGTGTAGCCTTCTCCCTGTTTGGTACTTTGCCGATATTCCTCAGCTCGACCAGATCAAAGAGAGAGCTGAAAATGACAAGGACGGCAAGCCAAGCGCCTATTTTGCGGAGCATTGCAACTAGATTTAGTAGCAATCACTAAACTAAGCGCGTCCAACTTTCGAATCTTGCTTTTATAGGCCGCTCCAATTGATTGTCACGTATGTGTGTGTGTATGTCAGTGTGTACGTACAAATATTTCTGTTTCGATAAGAGAAAACACAAATTCACGCATTAAGTTCAACTGAAGTGCCCTTATGCGAGTCTGGTGATATGTGCGCGTATTTATTACCAGGCGCGATCAACAGTAACCGGACTCGTGTACAATTCAAAACGTACTCCGCTCGCCGGGAAGAGCGCTTACACTAGGAAGCCGCTGAGCATGCAACAGTGAGGGAATTTGTATGAGCCTTGCAGGTTGCTCAAAAGCAACGACACCAGTGACGTCACAGATCACATACCTAAGACCATAAAATATGAGCCAACATTGCAAAGCATGATTTATTAAAATGTAATTACATTTCAAAATAGCATCACTTTATTTAAATGACGAAACAATTTTTTTTCAAAATTCTACATAACAGGTTTCATTGTAGTTTATTTCAATTGCTGCAACCTTCATTGCACTTAACCATACTCTCATTCTGTGCTCAGCTTGAGAACAGCAGCTTGAACTCTCTTCTCTCTCAGCGTACAATGTGCTGACAGAGAACGTTAGTGAGTGTTTTTTCCATTGTTTTAGGGTCGCTCTGCGAATAAATTGCAATCAGTTTGGCGCTGCTTATAAATACGATTTTTTTCTTTTTGAGTACGAATTAAAAAGAAAGTGTGCACACTGGTGCGAAAGTCAAATTATTAATTTTTATGCAGAATCTTTCTGAATAATGTTTTGTTTAGCAAAAATAATAATGTTTAGTACTTTGTTGATATACTTCTACTTAAAGCGATAAGCAAAACAACGTTAAGTACTTCTTGTACTATACTACTATACTTTTTGTACCCTAATAGCACCTATTTTCGACTGAAACTTGATAACAGCTAATTTAATTACCACACAGTAACTATACATTTCAAAAGTTATCATTTCGAGTACTAGCTTTCCTAATCCCATAGATTTGTCTAGGTAATTGAAATATAATCGTACCGATTTAATCTTTATAAAAAGTGAATTTCCTCATTGAAACGATAAGGGATTCTAGTTATATGAGTTTTGGCTTTAGAGTTTTAATGACAGAAATAAATAGCTTGGAAGTATTTTTAAATTAGGCCTAAGAATTTAAGATATTACATATATAGTGAGCCCACAATTTAACATAATTTATTCGAAACAATTTCAATCCAATATTGAGTTATAAACATTTCTTTTAAAATCTTGTTGAGTTTTTCTTTGTTTTCAAATATTCCCACAATTACTCCGTGTCCTTTTACAACTATTACATGAAGTGTTGCTTGTGCGAGTTCCAGAAATGATCACCATTCCTTTTCTCCTACAACATTTAGGTTCTTGCATTTTTTCAATAATTCGCTGACAAAGCAAACAGCTGGCAATGCATAATATAAGAAATGATCCACATAGGAGCAAAACTACAGGAATCTTCCACCAAATATCATCGGTCAAGAAACCGTGGCTCCCGTGTGACGCAGCACTTCGCTTAATCCTTGCATAGCATTCTTCGGCACTTATCAACCCATTATCCGATTTCAGCATCGGTTCATTCGAGTGTTGTTCAACGCGGCTGGGGAACCGTGCGCGACAGTCGCGGCAAACTCTATTGAACCAGGTTAAACAATGCTTGCTTTTTGGTTTATATTGGCAAATTTGTCTCATATTTATATCGACTTAGGTAACACTTATGAAGTATAAGTCTGGGGAAGTCATATAGTTTAAATATAATTTAGAAGTTGGTACTCAACTAACTATTCCAATATTTGGAACGTTATTTCAGATTCAATATTTATTGGGTTATGGTTTTAGTAAATGGTTTATTTATTTTTTACGTATTGTCGCTCTTAAGTTGTATATATTAATAGATGTAAATGCGCTCGTAAAGTATGTATAACTTTTGGAATCCATACTGAGAATTTGCAGCTAGGTAAATTGTATCCTTAATATGTATATGGATATAGTATGTATGTATATGTATTGGTATGCGTGCATGTATATATCTACTAATGAACATTTATAGGTAAATGTAAGATTTTTGCTTCAAGATCACGAATATCGGTTTTTTTTTTGCAACAAATAAAGCTTAATTTTTCCCATCTTCCTTGTTGCATGGAGCTCGTTATCAATATTTGCCTTATGGGCTCTTTGTGCAGGAAATGCAGCAATTCTCCCGATAATAATCATAACCGCAAAGCTTGGCCTGTGAGGCCCAACCACAGTTGGGGACATTATCCACACAATTCCCAGCTTGATCGTTTTGGAGCAGTTCGTTGGTTAATTCTGTTCAGATTGGAAAAGTAAAGTGTTCAAATTATTTTATATTTGTTTGTTAATATTAATGTATTCCTTTGGTTATACCTTCGCACTTCTTGGTATTACAATTACGATAGATGGGTTCTCTTAGGGCGTATCTGCATTTATTGGATTCGCGTAGCGCATTCTGTTTGTCATCGTATTCCAGACACTTGACGCTGCGGCGTTGTGTGCCGCCGTCACAGGTCCTGGTGCACTATGAGGTATAAAAACAGTATGTGTTACTTAGATATGGGATAAGGCTTGATGTCGACTAACCTCTGACCACTCGGAGTAATGCCACCGAGGAGAGCAATACTGGACCTCATCGTGCGAGCAATTCTCCATCTGCTGCGGCTTTATATCCGCCTTGCACTCCTCGTATTCCGTAATAAGTTGAGATTTGATGCAGAGCACAGTACGGCTACGTGTCAGGTTAAAGCAGTCCCCACTACAAGGTGACCAGGGTCCCGCGAACCATTCGCCCTGCTCGCAAGCATTTTGCTCACAAGGTCTTCGGTTTTCGGGTATATCGCGAGGCTCGCAACGTTCTGCTTTGTTCTTGGGACGATCGCAGAATATCGTTCGATACTGCACGCCAGGCCCGCATGATGTCGAACAGTATTGATTCCAATCAGACATCAACCACACGGCATCGCCTACAGTCTTATGCCCACGATGACGAACAATATGTGATCCATTTGCGCCCTCCAGATGGGGATGCATGCGGAAACGGGCTGAATTGCGGCGACGAGCTTTCGGGCAGTCACATGGCTTTTCATTGGGTGGCTGCTCCTCCATGCAGGCTGCCTTGTCGACGTGTATGACAATGCCGGAAGCAAGTTCTTGCACACAGCTCAATTCTCGACGCCGTACAGATTCACCGAACTGGCAACGACAGTCACCCCATTCATCTTGCCGCCAATAAGCCGGGCAGGGTTGTGTGTTGCAGTGCAGCAAGTTCTCATTTAACACGGGTTTGTCTGTGTGGGCGCAACGGCGCTGGGAGTAGTATCGTATGGGATTTTCACGAGCGCAGCGCACAATCGGTGTCTGTGTTCCTCCGCCACAGGACTTGGTGCACGGGCTGAATCCCACTACTTTCCAATTAAACTTTCGTCTGCGTCCGGTGCGCGAGCTGCTTGCAGAGGTGCTGTCCTCGAAACCACCACCCGATCTCAAGAAGCCATCACTGCTCTCCAGCGACAATTCATTCTCTTCCGAGTCCGAAATAATGGGCAGCAGATATTCATATTTTATGCCCGGATTAAGAATGTTACTATAGACCTGGGCAGACCGTAAAAATATAAAAAATTCTAATATGTTACACTCTAAAGGTTAGCTACTTACTAATAGTTCTATAGCATCCTTAA
This sequence comes from Zaprionus inermis, assembly GCA_018151445.1. NCBI lineage: Eukaryota > Metazoa > Arthropoda > Insecta > Diptera > Drosophilidae > Zaprionus > Zaprionus inermis. Next base: position 5,116,915 of record JAECXD010001696.1, read on the forward strand.
TGGGGCCTGTGCTTGTGATCCACTCTGTAACACCCTCCCCCTGTTGAACGCCATCGATACGATGATAGTCGAATGTCGTGCCGACGGCCTCGTACGAACCACTTTCGGATATCTCGTTATCTCCATTGAAAATGCTTCTCTGTTCGCTTGTACGCAGCACTGCAGATCGCATAAATATAAATATACAGATGAATTTGTTTTTACAAGATTATGGAATCTTACCAAGTAGATTTGCACTATTCTTAAGTTCGGTTATGGAAATATTTGAGGCGCCAGCTGGTATAGTAGCCACATGAACGTACGCGTCCTCGGGCAGCGGATCGCGAGTGAATATTCCAGTTACCGGGCGACAAAGAAGACCTCCGCAGCTGACAGAACCACTATTTGCGTATAATCCCTTAATGGAGCCGCTGGCAAGAACGGCCTAGAAGAATCAAATAAAAAACATCTCAAACATAGTGTCTTTTTTTGTAAGTATTACAACGATCGCTTAGGGGTGGGAGCCGGAAGTAAACAAGAGCTGAGCGACTGTCGAGACAGCGTGACACGGCATGTGGAAGTTATCGATTTGTAGCAAAAGCACTTGTTTGTGTTCCGATTGAAATCGGATTTGCACAGGCAGTTGAATTGAGTTTTTTTGCTCTAACAATTTTCAGCGACGACTTAATAAGAAATATATTGTTATAATTTTTAATTGTTAGTCGATTTGTCAAAATACAAAAATTAAATATATAACTGAACAATTAAATAAATGAGTAAATTCAACATATGCAAACTGTTGTCGTGTCACGCGGCCTTCACTGAAAAACGCAAGCATTCACCTACAACATTGACTCACCAGACAGCAGGTTAGCGCCAATTGCCAGACGCCCGTCATAGTGCCCGATTTGTGGTTATAAAATTTATGTATAAGATGATTTTTTGCACTAAATCGTTTATTAATTCACTCTTAAATTTTCGATATTTACGGCCTGAATTCACTTAGTGTTTACCGCACAGGTAAACATGCATAGTAATAGCTATCGAATTCCCAAAATAACATTGTTAATACCAAAAACGAATACGAAAGTAGACGAAATTTATGCGTTCAAAAGTTTTGATCGCTTCCGGACTGAGTGCAAATTGCCCAATTTACAAATACAGATACATGTATATGTTCATAGTACATATGTTTATTTTCAAAGCATATGCATATCTTTTTGCCAACTTAAATATTGGAAGTTGGTAGTTTGTGATAAGCTCATAAATAGCCGATCGCTGAGTGCTACAGGAGACCATTACGAGGCGGCAGATAAGTCTCTTTTAATGGCATTCGCACTTTTACATATTTACGATCTGCACATTTCACTCGGTTGTTTACGACGTGACCAATGCGAGATTAAAGTGCTTTTTCCATACCCTCTAACGGATTATGGCAGCAGGGTATGCCAATATCCTGGCATTGCAATTAGAGGGGTTATGGATAAAGAATTAACCCCAAAAAGACAAATATCTTTTCTAATCTAATCTATATCTAATTTTCAAAATTTAATCATTTATAGGAACATACATTTCCTGAATCCTAAGCTTTTAAAGTAGCTGAAAACTTCGAAAAAAGCTGATACTAATTATTTACCATAACTGTTTCAATTGCTTTAATTGCCTAGCAATAACTGTGTTGCATACTTTAAGGGAAGCAATTAATCATTGAGTTTATTAGAATTTGAAAAAATAAGAAGTATCTGATAGCTTAACATTAAAACAATTGCTTTCGCTCAATTCAGCGCCTTGTCTTCCTTTCCACAATTTCTTCTACAATGCAGAGGTATATTAGCAACACGTGTATATCAGTCGGTTAGCCAGGCCTTGTCAGCTCCTATCATTTTTGAACTTTATTTGCCTCTTATTCAAGGCAAAAGCAAAAGTGACAAAAGCTTAGCTTAGCTGGTCGAGTATTGAATACACTTTTTGCAATTTAAGATACTCACTTAAATAAATAAATAATCTAAAATTATCCCATCTAGATTAAATTAATTAAATGAATCCAACAAATAATACTCTAAAGGCTTATCTGATATATAAATTATGATTTGTTTGAATGAAAGATTATACCACTTGAGGATAATTAAACTTGTTAGTTAGAGTGCCAAAAACAAAAAAAAATGTCGATAAGCCTTTCGAACGTTTTCATTGACCCAAAATCCAGAAAAAAATTTGTATAAGCAGAAAAAAATATATACGAACTATGTAAACTATGAATTTGATTTAACAAATCAAAAGTATTTTTATCAACCCATATATCAAACGATTTAAGACTCTGACAAAACATTTGCAATGCCAAATGGAATAAAAGAATACTGCACATCGGGGATACACACAAATGGACCAATTTCATTAAAATAGCCATAAAACTAAAAGCTCCAATGAATCGAGAGCTGAACATGACATTACAATAGACAAGTATAAAACCGAAAAAGTATATATCTATTGTATATGTATAATCTCTGGTATTACGAAATTGCAGCATCATAAAAAACTATCAGCGGATGGCAAAAGGTCATGTTGGGATAGAATTGATTGATGATGACGCAGGCTTTCAGTTTTGCGGATATGCGAAGAATTCTGTGAATTTTCCGCGTCAGGAATGCAAAAGCCAAATGGATCTAATTAAAGACTTTGTACAATTAAAGCTTGTTAGTACATTACGCAAATGCATATTACGGGTACATATATATTAAATGTAGGCCTAATGAATGCGTGTGGGGATTCAAGTGTAAATCTCAAGTGCTTTGCAAAAAATATCGAAAATATCTGAGAATTTCTGTGAATTTCCTTAATTTGTAGAACAGAAAAAGAGAATATTGCAATTTTTCAGGAAAACAGCCAGATATCTTTAAAAGCTCGGGTAATAATATTAAAACTTCTTTTTGCTATCAATATGCTACACACAGTATATATATTATTCAGTTATTTCTGATTCCGTCAGTCTTATCAGATCACAATTAAAACTGACATAATTGTCGCATTTAATCGAATATAATTAGTTTATAAAGTATTCAAAGGGCCGCACTCTGTCACCGATCGGTCGTAATTTATTCGAAAACCCTTCGGTTTGAACCAGTTTGATCAGCGATTGTTCGATTCGATGGCGACGTGCGCGATTTTTACGATCAGATACCGATATTGGGGGATACACCGATAGGCGTGTGTTGCGCGCTGCGATTCGCGCTGCTTACTAAATATTCGGCAATGCGATCCATTTATTTCTAAAGACTTTTCATAACTCACAGTACGCGGGTGTCTCTGTGTGAGTGTCTGTGTTCGTACGCACAATCGGCACTCTTGTTGTGCCGAAGCGCCCGCAAGAGTATGCACAGTTTAGTCGGCTCTCGGCTGGCTTTGTTTTCGTATTGAAAGAAGCGAAAAAGAGTCGACTGACCAAAAAGAATATATCACTACGTATGGGAAGCGCACTCGACTGTTAAATACCCAGCAAACAGCACTGAATATCGTATTGTGGCAAACACATCAATTTCTTTGATTATTTCGTGAATTCGCCCAAAAATAAATGCCTTTCTATTCAATTTAAGAAAATACTGCATCTGTGTATAGTTAAAAGAATTTCTGTTCAAATAATTATAGCTTCATATCGTTTTCACAAACAGACAATCAAGTTCCCAACCTTCAGTAACAGATAAAGTCAGACACAATGTACGGACAGATAAAAAAAATGAGTGTATCATAGGTTTATCTGCCTTGTACACTTACTGCAACTAATATAACCTTCTTCAGACTCACACTTCACTTTAAAGGGTATACAAAAATCCCAATTCTCTTGCATACTCTAATGAAGAACAGCCACATTGAAGAGCTGTAATTGAGATTGTTTTTCGATTCGATTCGTACAGCGAATAATGATCATTTTGGCATTCATTTGCATTCAAGCAAGCTGTAAGCGAATAGAACGAGTGCAGAGTTGGGCCGACTCGATGATTAATTACGTTGCTCTGCAGTATCTATAGATCTATCTTGGTATTGTTCGCCTATATCAATATATGACCAAGTGTGAGTACACTCATAATCGAGTTGAGTTTTAGCTAACATTCACCTTGCAAATGCCGTCGACACACATTGCACGGCTCGCGTAAGTGGACTTGGATCGATAATACTCCGCCGGACGTTGGCAAGGTGTTCCATCAATAACGGTATCGTTCAGCGTGGCGAAGTATTTCATGCCCAATGGCTTGCAGTTTAGCTCGCACTCGGCATCGTCTTTAGGGGAGGAAAAATTATAAACATTTTTGTTAGCAGATAGAGGAGACTCGAAATATCGTATTTTATATCGTAAGCACACATACCTTTTATATAGGGCTCCCAACTATACTGTTCGCCCTGAAAATCAACTTTATCGTATGCTGAGCATTGATTGGCACGAATATCGTAATCGTTCGTCTCGCACGGAAGGTCATTGCACACTAGATAGCGCTTGGATAGGCCAACGCAGGTGTCGCTCGCATAGGTTCTACCTGTAGTAGAGTCGCTGCAGGCGATACAATATATAATAAGTGAGATTTTTATCAATATTCCGGGCATAAATAAAGCACAGCTATGATATAAAATAAAATAAATAATAAGCAATATCTATGTATTGTAAGTTTAACAAATTGCAAATTTGACTAATTAAATGATATCAAAAATAAACAACACAATATTTGATTTGTTAATTAATATATTTAGGTCAGGCCGATGATTTGCTCAAGTTTTTTCATTGCTTTTCTAGCGGGTTTGCAAGTTTCTCTTTTTTAAAAACTTTATAAGGTCCGCAAAATAAAATTTCATCTGAAGGTAGTTCCTTATCTGTTGTATAATCGCAGTTTTCAAATACTTAATTTATTTATTATTAATATTCCAACAGATAATCATGCATAAATACACAGTTGTATATCCTATATGCAGTATTAATATACCAAATCGAAAGTCATTCTTCCATTTGCCTAATTATTTATCCAAGCCGAAATGTTTATTGATTTTAGAATTAAGGTTTCATTAGTCGATTGCCGACTATTATTGAAATTTCGCTGACGAATTCAAAAAGTTTCCATAGATAAGATTCTCGCTCACGCCAGACGCAATACGATCGTACCCGATTTTCGTTTCTACATTTATTTTATTATAATTATCGGAATGACAGTGATAAAGTTTATTTTTGCGATGGTATCAGAGTTTAGTTGTGCTCGACGAACTTCTTCTGCAGGAACTCAGTCAGGGAAGGGTTGTTGGGGTTGGTGATCTCGAAGAGGGTCTTCTGCTTCTCTTCGATGGAGACGCTGTCGGCGAGAGCAGCCTCAGCCTTAGCCTTCAAGGTCTCGATTTCGCTGGCGAACTCCTCTAGTTTGCTGGCCTGGACCTTGTTGAAGAAATCGACGGCGCTCTGCAGATCGTGGTTGACCTTGGGCAGAGAGTCCTCCTTCAGGAAGGTGATGAACTCGGCGCTGAAAGTCTTCTCCAGGTTGACGAAGCCATTCTTCTTAGCCTCGAAGTCAGTCTCCTTCTGCAGACCCTCCAGCTCGGCGACAGCCTTCTCAATATCGGCCTTGTATGCATCACTGTTGGGCAGACCCTTGTAAAAAGCGATCGCGGCAACGATATCCTGAGAAACTTGATCCTCCTGCAATTTTCCTTGAACGTAGGCACCGAATTCTGCAGAGAACTGCTCGGTGACGCTCTTGACAATCTTTTGCTTCTCCTCGTAGTTCTCGACCTTCAGTGCGGACTCATAGAGCGAAATCAATTTTTGCAGATCCTCCTTGTGGGCACCATCGTCCTGCGACAGGTATTTCTCGTACTGTTGCAGCTGGCCACGAATGTGGTTGTTCAAGGCCTCAGCGGGATCCTCAGAGCGAACGCACTTCAAAGAGAGTACGCCAAGAGTTAGGTACTTTCTCAGAGACTCGACTCACTTGACATTTATCGACTTACCTGGACGAGGGCCAGAGCCAGAAGGCAGATTTGCAAAAACTTCATTATTACGGGATAGAAAACTTCGAGGCACAACTAGCCGAGAGCGCTGATTGCCGGAAACTCACGATGTTTCGAAACTTGGCTCTCGTATTTATAGCAAAATCTGTTCTCGGTATCGAGGGGAATTTTTCTGTTTTTCTGTTTTTCTGCTTTGCTGTTTTTTCGGTCGATCATCAACACGAGCGCATACAAAGTCTGGCATTGTTCGGATTAAGCCTTCTGTTTGTTGCTTTTTTTCGCCTTGTTGAGATTTCTCTTTAACTCAAAACAAGTCCGAAAAGTAGAGTGAGACAAGTATGACAAGTAAGCGATAGGTAGGCGCCACAGCCAGGCGAAAAGATACCCTAGAAGCAGTTTGAATTTCCATCCGCATAATACCCAGTCTACATGAAATTTTCCGACAATTCCAAATCAAAAACGATCTATATGCATTGAATTCCAACTTCTTCAATCTAGATAATATATGAATATATTCCTATACAAATCTATCATATACACGTACGAAATACCCGGCACACGCGCATTTAAAATCATATTCATATGTATTTGGGTTTTGTTTAAATATTCAGTTATTCCCTCATTAAGGAAGAACAATCGTCGCGTCGTCAAGTTAAGGCTTAATTTCTTCTATTTTATCTAACGGAAAAAAATATACATATAATTTCTTTTGCCCACATCTCATACAGGTTTGTCTCTCGATTTATGCGACAAAGTCGAAATCGACGAAACTAACGTTTTGGGCAACGAAGTGGATTAGTTAAGTCAATAATTATCTATTTCGGAGTTGGATAAATAAAAACACAACAAATTGATTATTTATGTACATGAGTTGAAAAAAAAACAAACAGACTATTTGCCATCCACACCACAGTCGACGCGACCGCAAAATACCCTGTAGCCGCAGGCTAAGGTCATGCAGTATCTCTCTCTCAATGTGGGCTTGGCTGCCAGATTCTGGTCCGGAATCAATTGCAACGAGAACGCAGTTACACTGATTAACAGAATTTTGACCCAAGTCAAAAGCAAATAATAAAGTGTCTTATTCTTAGCACGGGTATTTGAAAGGCATACACTCATCATGAATCGGTGAAGCTATATGTACATATATCATGTATGTTGACAAAATAATTAGCGCGAATTACTTTTTGCTAAGATGACGCTAGACGCTTGTCGAAAGCCATAAAAAGTAAGCAGCCCGGGATTAGTATACACCCGCAGCTGCATAATGCCGAAGCAGGAATACCCTCAATGGGAAATTAAAGGTATAACGAGTACAAATAATAAAATATATAAAAATAAAGAACCATTTTTTGAGTTTCTACCATGATTCATAAATGAAAAGATCTACAGAGTTGTTTATCATTCTACTCAAATATTCGAAATATATAGTAAGTGTGTATGAATGCATATGATAATAATCCGTCGAATAGAGAGACGAGTGCCTAATGTTCTCGATTAATGCACATTTCGTGATAAAATTTTGATACATTCTGTATAAGGGTATAAAAAAAACCCAAGACTGAAGGCACAAACCAGTTTGCAATTGACTCGGATGACTAAAAGTCAACAGTTTCTGGGTCTACTATCATGATACATATGCATATACATAAGCCATATACTATAGTGCCCCCTAGATTCAGTCAGCAATTTAGAAGTATCCAATAAGATCAACTGGCTACTTGAGCAATAACACTAGTCGAGCTTAAGTCCTAATTAGGCTAACAAATTCGTACAGGAAATAAACTCTAAAGCAATAGAGTTGTAATCGAGTCAGGGTTATTACACATAGATTTATACGAAACTCTGCCATATTGAAAGAAACTTGGTTTTTATTGTTGACAAAATGGTTTGAGTAACGTAACGTTCTCAACGGCACGCAGATCTTGATAAGCCGATCACAGACCCGTGTTCGGGGTCTTAAATGTTGCTTGAGTAGTCGACTTACAAAATATGAGTAGATAGTACGTATATACCATACTAGAGCGTGGTCTGGCTTGCTCGCTCGGTTTGCATAAGCTTCGACAATGACGTCGTTAAATTAGAATTGCTAATTAAACGCGACGGCAAGAACTACTTAATTACTCGTCCCCGGCGAAGGTTAAGTATATATATACCCTATAAAAACAAATACCCTAAGATACTAAGCCACCTACCGGTCTATACACTTGCGTATCTGATGCTTTACGCCGCCTCCGCACGTTCGCGAACATTCGCTCCAGGCAGTCCAATTGGCCCATCTCGGAAAGGGTCGCATCTTCGGCTTTGGTCGGCGTGTCGAGGTGCTCGCTGTCGTCGTAGTTGTTGATGTGGTTGTGCTGGGTATATCCTCAGTTGTTGTCGGAAGAGTTGGCTCTTCAGCTATGAGGGATTTCAGCTCGGGAGCTATCGTTGTAGTCGACGTAGTCGTTGTCGTTGAAGTCGGAGTCGATTCGGGTATCGCACTTTCAAAACGAATCCCTTGCTGTGCTTTACTTGGACCTGACACGGGACGCAATTGAGTAGCCATCGTCGGCTCCAACTTGTCGTTTCCATCACCAATTATATTGGCATTAATCGAGCTAGTCTCATTCTCCGCGTAGACCTCGTTTATGCTCGAATTATTTTTTCCTTCGACTGTTTTATTTATTCGCCATAAATTCGGTAGCTCAAAATTTGATTTCCATTTTGTGTATTTCACCCCGTCCGTTTTGTGTTTATTATGAAGTTTTAGCCATTCTTGATGTTTCTGCAAATAAACAAACAAAATATTAAGTTTACTAGCTGCCCCCAAGTATTTCTAATTTTACGCATAGTTTACCTTGATGCGCTCTAGAGTTGATCTATCAGCTGCGACCAATTGTGCTAGGGTTGCAACAACTAGGCAAATACTGAAAAAGTAGAATAAAGCACAAACTCTTCCAATTAAATCTACATACATTCTAATTTTTAGTTTTTATTAATTTTTTATTTTAACAGTTTAACTGTAGTTTGTGTAAATAAAATAAGGTAAATACGTTGTGAAATGTTTTTAAATAAATAAACAATTAAGAAACAAAAATAAACTATTTTGTTAATTTAGGGAACCGAAATACCCATTCAATCGATGCTCAATTATTGTTTATTCTTTAATATTATACGCTTCAGCAACTTACGTGAATATATAAATATAATTTGCCATTGTATTGCAATCAACAAACACTCGGACTACATAGGAAGGTAATTAAACTCTGAAAGAAAGAAACAGGAAATAGAAATTATAAAGAGGTTCGAAAAAGCCAAACAGAAACGATGCGCTTTGTTTCACACCTTAATCATTAAAATAAATTGTTGATGTGCTAAAGAGATAATTGTACGATAGGAAATCATTTAAAATGCTATGAATTTGTATAGGAAGAACGCTTGCACTGAAATTGTGTAGAAGACCGTGAGAGGTTCCTCCCCTTATTTATGTCATGTGGGAGCTTTCACTCTCATGCAATATCGCAATATTACAGCATTTACTGTAATCTAAAAGGTAACTGAGGGAATACAGCAATTCAACTTAATTGCGATATATACATATATATATATATCTATCTGCAAATATATTCTTTCTTAACGAGCCTTTCACAGGCAACTTATTCCCCCGAGCAATGCCAGCGATAACAGAAAATCGATTAGGTCAATTAAAGCTTAAAGAGCCACAAACAATTAAATTTAAAATGCCAAGGGAAAGAGAGAACTCTATAAGCTTAAAATATATGTACTAGGTCTAAAATTTGTTCGACACTAATGGAGTACGGTTTTCAGTCGATAATTCAGTTAGAAAAGCTACCTATAATACGATATATTCGATTCATTCATGCAACTCAATTGAGATGAGCACAAGCTGATTTCTCTGGCGGCTGCTTTTACGCATTGCTGAGCTTAACGAAAGCTCACAAAATGATCGAAAACTGAACGAAGAAAGAACGCATTGAAACATGTGATCATTAATCTGCTCGTAATTTGCGCCGACTGCGACAGAGTTCGACACGCCCATCCCTCATTTATAATGAGCTCAGCTTCGGCTTCGGATTTTGCTTATGCTGCTGCTCCGGCTACGGCTGCGGCTCAGCTCGGCTCATTCCAGTTTACATCGGCAAATTGTCTATGTACTCTTGCCGTACTCTTTCTGCACTCTTCCATTCCGATCCGCACGCCGGGTGCGACCGAATTAACTGCGTAGATTGACTTTTTGCGATAGCATCACAAATTTTCGGGATGAAAAGAGAATATTATCGCCGGCACATCGGAAGTCGTTAGAACGAATAGAAGGGGCAAGCATGTGTGAGTGTGCGTTCGTATAAGTAATTATAAGTACACTGAGAGATATGGTCTAGCTCTTAAGTAGTTTTTATACAACTCTTATAAATAAAAAAAGAAACTGATTAAGTGTGTATATAATATATCAAAATATTTAAGGAACTAAAATAATTGTGACAAGCAGAAACATTTTTGTATATTCCTATTAATTAAGCTAAACTCCCCATAATTTATTCTCCGTTATTCTCTCTGTAGCCACGTTCGGATGAGGATTGAGCTTTAGTGTCAGGCTCAGTCTGAGGCGCAGCCAACTTAACGTCGTTAGTATGAAATATGTGAAATTCTGCAAATTCCGCATACATTCTTGAATAAACCCAAATATATTCCAGCTAAAAATGTCAAATAAAATCAAAAGTAAAAGGAAACTATTCGTATATGCTTTTTGCTTCCATACACGAGTTCCTGTAGCATACACTCAAACGATTACTATATCTATTCGTAGCGCCCAGTATGATATAATACGCATTGTGGGGCTTAGCAAATCGCCCGTGACCGTGCTACAAAAACTAAAACTAAAACCGAAACTGAGGCAGAAACAAATGCGATAGTACAACGGCCTCCGTAGTTTGTTGGTAGCGACAAATAAATTGGACAGTTTTTGAGTAATACTACAAAACGCACACTCCCAAGCAAACACTCACACACTCACATGCATCCACAAAGTCGTTCACACGAGCAGGGTGTGTTCGCACAGTAAGCTCCCATAGAACTTCGCCCAGCTGCTGTTGCTGTACTTATGCATAGGTGATTTATATAGTCTCTGTATCTGTGTGTGCATATCTCTCAGTCCGTTTGGTAATCGGTTAGATGATGCGCTCCCAATCGCCGTCATAGTATTGACCTTCATGCTGAGTAATTTTCAAAGTGAATGTTTCAAAATTGGGTTTGTTTCTCGCTGTCCCAAAATGGAAATTCTGTCAAATTCTTCGCATTTTGTTGCAGTTACGTGAGAAGGTTTTTGATTTTGTTATTGTTTTGTATTATTTTTGGGAGCCACCGATCAAGTGGAACCATCTTGCGTTTTGTACTAGGAGTATTTAGAGCATAACCAATAACCTTTGCGGCTTGCAAATCACTTGAAGATCAGCCAGTCCGGATCTCAACTAGCTCAAAAGCAATGAAAGCTGTTCAAACATTGAAAATAATTAAACAAATAATGGTAGAGGACTTCTTAACTATGATATTCTTCATAAACTTTAGTTTGCATATGATTAAAAATCAATCTACTATATTTCTATTCGGTATTGATTGAATTAAACCAAACCTGGGAGACTTCTGCTTTTGCACGAAGTAAACAGAACGTAATCCTATTGTAATTCATCTATCTGATAAGTAGCGAAGCAGATATTACTATTATAAACAACAGAGTCAGCATACCATATATATACATATATATTTTAAGAATTTGACTTATTTGATATACTACTTTAGAATATCACATTGTTTATGTTTAAATCATAATGACTTTAGCTAATTGCCAACTATTCCAAGTTCAAACAATTCTCTGGACATGGAATATGTTTCAAGGCCCCACAAGGCGATAAATTTTAATGAAATAATGGCTTAAATAGCTCAAATTTATATGCGTATGCCTAGAACGTTTTCAACAGCTATACAGATGGGTATGTGTGTTTGTATGGGTTTTAAATGAGATGCAGAGAGTGCAACAGCGTTAGGAAACTTTAATGAACCGGCGCACTTCTCAAATATGTGTCAATCGGGCCATTCCCATTCCATGCATTTGTCAATAGACGGCGTGACTGACGGGCAGACGGACAGAGCGATGTGTAGTCATATATTCGTACTCAAATACGTATTCATATTTACAATGTTTACAAACAAACACTTGAAGCTGCCAAGAGTTCTAAATACTCCACAAGTGGCGACTTAACTCCGAATTTATATATTGTATATAGAGATCGAGAGAGAGAGAGAGAGAGTTGTACGTATCTATTAGATACATTTCTACACTTGTACTTCAATGAAAGCGACAAATGAATCGTATCGGATGCAAAGTGAATCCAGACGGAAGCACAAACACTTGAGAACATAATTCGCATGCGGAACAAATGCTTTGGCATCGGCATCGGAGTGTGAGTGTGAATGAGTGGGTGGGGCGAAGAGGAGTGTAAGTGGGCGAAGTTTTATGTTCATCTTTAAGCATATGTGCACAAACCGCACACAGACATCTTCCCGCAACAAAAACCCGCACATCTCTGCGAATAATTTGTGAATGACCCAAATATAGAACTCTTTATTCTACTATAACCGATCTCAGGCAAAACATTTAGAATAATAACAAAGAAAAACAAACAAAACAGCCGCCGATCGTGCATCAACGTATGCGCCCCTCATTATGAAATATCACAATTTATTGATGTAAATACTAGTGTGTAATGCATAGTGTATCCGGGGTGTATTCGAACGCGATTCGTTTCATTCAAAAAAAATATAAAAGTTCTCGACGCTTTTTGTTAGACGTTTTCTTTTCAGATACGAGTTTTGAGAGGTTACGAACAATAGAAACGCAGTCAATAGTAAGTCAATATTGGTAAGTGGGTAAAAGCAGTTAGAGAATTACGAGTGTGACTGAGAGACGTATGAATACCCTCTAAATGCGCAAAGCTATTCATTTAGTAAACCTTGACGACCCCAGTAACTGAGTTCGACTCGATTCCCCGGGAAGGGTGAGTTGTTTCTAAAAACATTATGGTAAAATTAAATGAAATGTAGTATATTTTTTTTAGTTTGCACAGATTCTAAAAAATTATACGCAAAAATTAAGAAATTAAGGGGTTCAGCATAGATTATTTTTAACTCGAAAGGATTTAAAATGATAAGAGGAAAAACATTAATTACCTTGTTTACGAATTTTAAAGAATAAATAAACTATATTATAACTATAAATCATATTTTTTTTTTATCGGTATGACCAGTGCTTATTTAACTGACTACTGAGTATTTCTATAAAAAAGGTCTTATGCTACCTACAAAACTTAATGTCTTCATTTTGTATGATTGTGTATCCGCATCGATCTGGGGCCCTCTTTGTCTTGGCGAAGACAATAAACTTGCCAGATTGATTGATGCACTCGAAAACGTTGGCAGGAGGCCGTGCACTGTCGTTGGGCCTGGTAAGTGCATTTTGTAATTGTGACGTTGCGATGAAATGTCTATAGCTATCAAATATATTCGAATCGCTTTTTTACGATTACGATGTGACTTGGCTCGGCAGCACTTTCCATGTCGCTTAGCCAAGTACTCGCTGTGCCCCCGTCCATTTATACAAAATATGAATACATTTATGAATACTTGTGTGTTCGAAAGGGCAAACGCGTGGAAATGCTTATAACCCATAAATCTCGAACTTTTCGTCACACACTATAAATTCATTTTGATAATGGGTTTATTAGTGCAATTCCGATTGTAAGTAGAAAAACATTTTGGTATTTTAAATACAATTTTTTATGGAAAAGTTAAAGTTTTTTGAATATTTAATGAGATTGTAATTTTAACATTGCAGTTGATGTAGCTATAAAGAGGTGTACGATACATTACAATATCAACAACTATAAAATGTACTTTAGTACCTTTAAAATTAATTTATGTACGCCTAAGTTTTTTATTTAATATTACGCACCTTGACTTGAAGGTTAGGCTTAAATATTTTCAAAAATATATACTCATTTCAAGATGTAAATTATTTTATTTCGCTTTATTCCGAATTTTATGAAAATCTAAAAAAAACGGTTATTTTTGAAAAGAAATTTTAAAGAATAATTTTAAATTTGAAAATAATTCAACTGAAATTTTTAAACAAAGAAAATAAACCATCCAAGAGACTTAACTAGGTTATACATAGTCTATATTCCCCGAAAATATTCTTAACGCATTTCCAAATCAACTTGTATTGTTATTATACTTTCTATGAGGTTTCAACATTCCCAATTAAGCTATATTATATATTCCAATTAGTAGTTTGGTGTTAATCAGCTTATAGTTCGTTGAGGTCGTAGTATGTTTCAGTTCGAGCTTACCCTTAAACTGTTGATAAATAGTGTAGTATAATTAAGTTGAACTTTATATAAATTTAATGCTTCAGCTAGGCGTCACGACACTCATACAAACATTATGCACATGCACAGCTCGATGAAAAGCTTTTCGATTTTGTACTAATCGCATAACTTATAGATCTCTTATCAATGGGTCCATCCGTTTCCAAAGCGACACACGACAATTAATCATAACATAATTTGAAGCAGTAATTTACACTAAACTCGCGACAGACGAGCGACGGGAGGTGTATGGGGTAAGATGGCTGGATTGATAGCTGGCGGATTATTTTCGAAAAACCGCCTACAAAATTTTCAAAATACGCAAAGTTCCCGATGATATTTCGTTTCAATTAAAGCCGCCGTCATCATCGCGTGGTACGCAAATCCAAACTGAAATCGCTGGAAAATCGTTTTGGGAATTGAAGCGCGATGAAGACAGCCTCAGCGTCAGCCTCAGCCTCGGTCGACGCAGACGCCAGTAGCAGCAGCAGCAGCAGCAGAGGCGGCAGCAACACCAACAGCAACATCAGCCCCGTCCACTAAAGGCGGGGGAGGTGTGGCACAGGCACTGGCGGTGGCGGTGGCAGTGTCGTTTCTCAGTGTCGCTGTCGGGTCCCAAAAAAAAAAAAAACTCTGGATGCGAGTGCGAGTCTGATTCCAAGTGTGAGTGCGAGTGCGAATGTGAGTGCTTGAATAGAAGGAACCAAACGAAACGAAACGTTTGTCGTTACGCACTCACAAAATCACAACTACACGCACATACATTTTCGTATTCGTATTCGTACTGGCATTCATATTCGTTTTCGTACTCGTAATCCTACACGCACTCGTAGCACATGTAAATAGAATACACATTGTTTTATCGCCAGCGGAAATGTTGACCAAACAGAATTCTACGCAACAGAGACAGTCAGGTGCATTCAGAACACACTCACAGTCGCATTCACAGCATTCATTGTGAGTTTACTCGGTATTACACCCACAATTCAAATTCGGGTAGTCAGCTCAAATATTTGTTATGCTAATCGCGTGGCTAGACAGCGGTAATGCCATCAGTCTACTCCATACTCCCCCACGCACTACCAATCCACCCCCTCCCCCTAGAGCAGAAGCACTCTTCTTACATCTGAAATTTATTTGTTTTCAAGTGAAATAACGGAAAACAATCTTAAGCTCATCTGAAGTACTCAAGTTTAACAGTTATGTCATGCAAAGAAATATATTTCGCAAATATGCTCGGGTTGGGGTTCGACCCCAGCATTATCAATGTCACTGTGAGTCAGTTAATGATGATTTGACGAAATACTGAACATCATCATTCACATCGCATCATAACTCAACAGATGGCATAATTTTCGCTTGAGCAAATTTGAAAGAATGTCGCACAATTATTCAACATTTTTAGGGCTCTCTGAATTGACTCAGAATTTGGCAAGCTCAGCAAGGCAAGTGTACGACAAATTCCGATCACAACCGGAACAGATCAGCAATTCGATTATTGACAGCGCTTGTCGAAAGTGACAACTGTGGAGAGATTGTGTTTGAATTATTTCATCAAGAATTATGTGCGGTAAAAATGCCGCAAATGATCAGGGGAAAAAGAAAGTAAACTGATTAAAATATGAAACGTAGAATTATGTTCAATTTCAATGCAAAATTTATTCAAATGTCATGACGAAAGCATTTTAAATACACTTGTAAAGATATGCAACTGCATGGTGCATTCAATTACTTATTGCACGCATCGCTAAGCACACGATTCGCATAATTATTCATTTATATTCAATCGGGATATACGACTTATTCGCAATACAAATTATGGCGCCAGTTTGATATCGCTTGTTTAGCCTTTAGAATTTTTAATAATTTGCGTTTAAAGTTACTTTCTATTTGAAAAGAGGTCATAAATTGATAAAGTTATAGTACAAAATTACTTTCACCTTTAAAAAGCTTTGGGACTGCTTCCCAAAAGATCTGGAAGATAGTAAAATCTATTTCTAATTGGCAGTATGGTTATCTTTCTTATTTTGATGTTAAAACAATTATAGCGTCTACTTTACTGCTTTTTAAGATCTTCGTATCATACCCATAATGTTAATGGGCAGAGGGTGTTACATTGTGAATTATGTACAGCAAAGTTAGTTGGCAAGCCATAAAACTGGGGAGCATAATTGGATAGCTTGGGCAGGCAACTGCCTAAACTGGCAGATAAAAGCATAAATTGAATATTTTCATTTGATTTCGGCATTAATTAAAAGTGTTCTTTAATTGATTTGATATTCTCTATTGCGGGCAATTGAAAACTGAAAGAACGAAGTAGCCTCAAGCTGCCTCGCCATTGTGGGTCATTAATTGTGGAGCGAAGTCATAGATTTTAAATGGATAATCGTCTTTATTACTGACCCTTTCTCTGACTTCTGTGCAATATTTTAAGCTTGTCTTTTGAGCTCCCTACTGGCACACTTTATTGACAGCTATTACATCACTGATTAGCGGATAGCTAAGCATTGATAATTAATTGTTTCGTATGAAAAAAATTATAGTCGTTGTGTAATCTATGAATCGCAGTTTAGACTTCCTGTTTAGTACTTTCACAACGACAGGACTCAGCAATCTCCTCTCGTACGGCACATAAGCGATCGGGCACCTGGATAACATTTCCTTTGATCTGCTCCTGCATGCACTCAAAGCGACGCTTACGCTGACCCATTTTCTGACCCTCCGCACATTCACAATCACTAAAGGTGCTAGGCCTCCAGAAGGCCGGACAGAGACCACGATTACAGTTGTAGATATCATCGTTGAAGGTCGGTTTTTCGATAGATGCACAGTTTCTGGGCGAATAATAACGTGTCTGTGACTCCCGGGCGGAAACGCAACGAAATATCGGTGTCTGTGTACCAGGACCACATGATCGATTGCATTCACCGAATCGCAATAATTTCCAGCTAAAGCGACGACGTTTGCGTTCCCTCAGACGTTGTAAATATCCTGTATCCGTATTGTTTATAAGACGACCGGCCGCATCCCACACAGCCTGCAGTTCCTCTTCCTCAATAATCGATGCAGACGATATGGGTATGGTATAGTTATATTCTACTTTGTTTTCCGTACTTTTTGAATCGTTTAAGAAATACTAAGACAAAACAAAATCGATTAGATGTGTTGGCACATTTAATTGATCTTCTATTTACCATCAGACTGACTGCCTTAGCGAGTGGTCCCCTGGAGGTTAACAAGCCATTTTCCAGACTATAATCAAACGTTTCATTATTAAAACTAAACAAACCATTTTCCGGTATTCTATTCTTATCATTATTCAGCAGAAAAGTTTCATTTTGAGTTTTAAGAGCTGCAAAAAATAAATTTATTAACAGTAATTACCAATTCGAATTTATTATTAAACTCACCCAACGAATTCGTATTATTTTTCATTAATTTTTTGATAGACAAATTCATGGCGCCAATCGGTAAAGTTGCAATATAATTATAGTTTTTCGTTAGATTATTCTTATTGTATACTTCCGCTATATGTTTACACAGCACCGAACCACATTTCAGCTGACTATCGCGAGTTGTCACAGGTCGAATCAAGCCGCTGCTATGCACAGCCTGAAACAATTTTGAAAATCTTTTAGGGCCTCTTGTTATAAATAGGAATAGCTTTAGGAGTTTCCCAACTTGCTAAATATTTCATGCTCTTCATTGTCAGAGCTTTACTTATAAGCAAAACCGTACAAAATACTTTGATCTCATTTTCGTAACTCACTCGGTTTCGTTACGTCTCAGCGAAAATTTCACAATTGATAATCTAATGCACCTAAGAGGCACTTGAGAAGTTTTGACATAGTTTTTCATTTTTTTCGGCTCGGTTTTTCGGTTCTCTTTGGACAACAGCACCGGGGAGTCTGGAGTGTTGAGCCGCATAGGCGCATCGGGCCATAAAAACAATGCAAAGGCTTTGTAACTGGGCTAATTACATATGTATGTAAGTATTTGTAATTATCAGGCGATAATGGGGTCATGTCAACAGAAGGCCCATGGAAACGTAGCCCCATTATCTATACGTTTCTTCCCCCACTTCCTACACATCGTCGCCCTCAGTGACTTACCCCAAACGAAAACTAATTAAATTATACATTGGAGAGAAAGGGATAGTGAGAGATAGAGAGAGAGAGAGAGTGAGACAGGGGACTCCAGCTTAATATATGGAAATCATTGGCAAACGATATTAATTAAGATTTATTACATTTGGCAGCATTTCAAGCACCAGTTGCATTGTGTGTGTGGCCCCCATGGTGCACAAGGTGGGAGGGGACGACTTATACGAACCGTTAGCCCCGCAGCGGGCACCTATGGGAGGCGAGTACGGATTGGCAATTTGCATGCTTATGGTGAAAATTGTCTTTGGCCAATTTAACCCGGCCATAAAGGGAAACCGAATGCATCGCGCACATTGAGCATTGAATTGTGGCTGCCCTTGGCTGTGCATGGCATCATTAGGCGCCAAATACGCTCTCTGAGATACCCTGTATTTAGTGTGACACCCTATCATTATGTGTTGTTGTTCTTTCTGTTGTTATTGTCTTTTCACTTCAACTTCAACTTCGTTTACAATGTCAGTCAAATTCGCCTATTGGGACAGGGGGTCGGGCATGACATCACTACGCTAGGATAGGCATAGACACATAAACTGTCGGTCTAACGAGACGAAATGAAATGAAATTTTATTGAGTTGCCCATTCGAGTGCGAAGAATTCAATTTGCAATTGGTATAAATTTACGCAATTAAAATCCCACCACAAAGTCCGGAAGAGGCGAAGTTGTTTTTTACAGATGGTGTAAAGATCCATCGAGACATAATTGTGTATAGTCGGAGCAAATCTAGGTATAGTTTTTCTCAATATCTTTTAAACGACAAACAATTTTACTTTTTTACTTCAGTACATATGTTAATAATAATAAATATACCATATATGTATAACATTAATTTAGTCTAATTCGAAATTAAATATGACTGTATAATGTTCACAATGACTCACTCACCCGACAAATTCCCTCGACACAAACGGCTTGGCGCCTATAGAAGAGCGTATAGTAAACGGCCGGGCGATTGCACGGCGTGCCATCGGTGACAGATTGGTTCATACTAATGAATAAATCAGAATTGACTGCGCGACAGAACAGCATGCACTCGTCGTGCTCCTTCTCGTATCCGACCCAGTTATAGAATGCCTCGCGATATGGCACGCTGTTAAATTTCTCGCACTGCTCGTCGCGCAGCCTCTGATTGCCGGCCTTGCAGCGTTCCTCCTTGCACGGACGGTAACGCTTGAGTATGCCCGAACAGCCGATAGTGGCATTACTGGGATAGAAACGTCTCTCGATAGTAGCTGCTTCCGTAGAGTTTTTGGAACTAAATTAGGAATCGTTTTGTCAGAATGTATTATAAATTATAGTTAGTGAGCTGGCACCGTTCTATACACTTGCGCTTCTTGATCTGCACACAAGTTGTCGCACATTTGCTCCACTTCTCCCAGCGATCCCACGAATAGTATGTGCCTAGCCTATCAACCGAGCTCTGATTGCGCTGACGTGTCTGCTTGTTGACTTCAGTATCGTCGCCATAGTCGCTGTAATCATCCTCAACATCCTCAGCAAGATCGGATTTAGTTAGCAGACTCGTTATGTTGCCATTATCTAACTGGGGTTTTGATGCAGAGGCTCGACACAGCTTGATATGCCAGCACAACAGAGTGGTCGAGCAGAGGAGTAGACTGAAATATTGAGTGAAAATCGAAACAATATTTTTAATTCATTACTCAAAAATTATTCTCATTGAATACAAATTTGCCGGAATGTGCCTTAATTTGTGACAGTGATTAAATTATGAATGCGGAGACCTTTGAACTCTCATAACATAATTTCAAAACTACTCATACTCTTCATTCAGACACTTTATTTGTTATCAAACAGTCGTTTTTATTACAAATATATTTTGTCTATTTTTATGTACTTTTGTTTGAATGGATTTGCTTATCTCAATAGAACTTATAAGAGTATAATTTTTTCTTAATTGTTCGTACGTTCACTGACCTTATCAATTTCATTCTGTTGTCGTATTCACTTGATTTTTAATATTTATTCAAGCAGTGCGCGTGGATGTTTCTACCAAATAGCCGAAACACAACTGAAACGTACCGAAAATTTTAAATTGAAAGCCATAAAACGTTTGTGTCATTAGTGTTGTATTTATTTTCTAGCGACTTTTCTTAAGCGAGAGGTGTTTAACAAGTGCTTTGAATATATTAATTATTAAGTTAATTAATTACATATGTTTATTTTATTTCTTCTAATTATCCAAATCTACGTTTTTCAATAGCGGTTCCTTGATCTTATAGTGTTTAATATATCTCTAGAAAGAAGAAGTTGAAATTTATTTATATTTCAAATTCAATTACAGTATTAAATTCAATTTACCTCACAAAGCTCAACATCTAAGCCACATATTGCTTGATTGGAGTCCTCTGACACGGTCTCCACTTGACTACTGGTCACTCTAATTTGTGGTAAATTATCTTCACCCTTTTCCAGTGAAATCAAGTTTTCTTTAAGAAGAAACGAGACTATTAACGCGTTCTGCACGCTCTCCATAAAATTATGCGGATTACAGATGAGTTTGTAATATGGTATGGGTTGATCATTGCTAGAACGGTAGATGTTCTTAATTTGCTTCATAACATGATTAACAGCTGCAGAGCCTTCACCCTTGCGCTCTAGTTTGTCACTTTGTTTGGGGCGCTTTTCTTCAACCTAAGAAATAAATGTTTTAGTAGTCATACTCATATGTGTATGTTATGGGGAAGTACACTTACATGTTGTGTAGTTTTTCGGGCAGCCCGTTGTTTGGGGACGTGCTCCTTTAATTTCACATCTATGAATGGTAACATGCTGGCGTTTGTAAATAATGGAGTTCCATAATGGCAAGCGAGATCACACAATGTGTCCCAATTTTCGGAATCATCCTTTAATACGTGATTGTTCTAAAAGAAAGTGGAAGACGATTTTTAAATAACTGCAAATTCCATATAAGATGTTAATCTACACCTACGATTGCATTGCAGAACATTCTGTCTGTGAAATTCGAATTGTATTGAATAGCCTTGCCGACAACTTCATGATTACGACGGAGTAGTTCCGTATCCAGTACAAGTTCAGCGGAATTTGTTTTGCGTTCTTCATATCCTTTAACTATGTTGTTTGCCTTATTCAAAATATCCTGTACGGCTAATATGGATTCACCAAATGAGCTGGACTCAATCTGCTGTTCTGATAAAAATGTAGGTAATAAGTAATGCTCAATATTGTATTTTATCTACTTACCTATTTTTATGTTCTTTTCAATCAGGTCTTGTAGCTCGATTATGCGTTCGCTTTCCATTGCGATCGCATTATTTTGCGTAAGTTCCATATCTTCAGTGGTGTTCATTATTAGATTTTGGAAATTATATATTGCATTATTAAACGCTTCTAAAACAACGCGCTAGCCTAGCGATAATTTGATAGAATGTATTTCACCATTTTGTTTATTTCGATATATCGTATTTAAAATTGCTTATCGATAATGATCAAAAGCAAAACTACACATGTACTTTAATTCCAGAACCAGTAACTCAGTAATAGAAAATAATGAAGATCTCAATTTTAATTGTACATAACGTAGACTATGATTGGTTACATTATATTCATTATTTCCTAAGCTTGTTTCCTTGTGTGGGTGGCCGATTCCCTTGTCCTGAATTGCCGGAACGCATGCCTCCATTCCCTAATCCTCCACCACTAGGACCACTGCGAACACTGAAATTATTCCTATTACCACTGCGGGGAGCTCTCTGATTTTGATTTTGTGAGTTATTGCCGCCGCGATTTTTATTCAGTTCAGCACGGTTACGCGATTTGGCCTGAGCGTCCTCCTTTACCATATCAATAACTTCATCGGGAATACGTAGATACTTAATTGTGCTTCCTCGTATGTAACATTCTGGCATACGCCAAAATCTATCTCCGTCCTAAAAAAATCGAGAAATATATATAATTTTTTGCCTGGACCATTTTTGAATTATGCAGGGATAATGACAAAGACACTACCTTTGAAGTACAAATAACATCTCGAAGGTTAATATTCATCCAGGAGTCACAGCTTACTAAGTGTCCATTGTACGTTTCGCCATTTTTTAACTCCACGAGCTTAAATAAGAAATTAAAAAATACAATAACTTTCTACTGTGGTAACATGGTCTTTTCGTTACTTACCATAGGATGACTTTGTGCTGTTTTTAAAAGTGACAACGGCAACTGAAAATATATTTAAAAACGTTAATACAACTTTTTTGTCTATTTTTATTATATTATTATTATTTAGAAAACTACCATTGCACTTTATTTTAATTAAAACATGCGAAATTATCAGTGATGGCCAACTGAGATGTCTTATCCTAGTATTTCTTATCGATATTTATCGTATTTTCAGTATTGGAAATCGATAATCTTAATCATATAAATTTGATTTAAAATAAACAAATTATAAAAAATGATATTCATGGCATTTTAATTTGTTGTGTGATAACTATAATATGTTCTAACTCGTAAAGTTATTGATTTCTCTTACAAAAAATCGAGAAAAGAATCAACAGCAATAAAAAGACGGAAAGTTGTTGAAATAACACATTTTCATTCACTTCTCTTTCTTTTTTTTATACATTTGTCCTTGACAACTTCGGGCTTATACTTAAATGAACTCTTTTCACGATGCTGTTTCTGATGTTCTTTAAATTGTTTGTCCAACATCTTAACATGATCTTCAGACAAAGTCCATTCGTAAATACTAGAATCTTTTGTAGGGTCACACTCCTCTGAGTAATCTGGAATTTCTACTCCAAGGCGTTTGCAAACTTTTTCTAATATTACATCTATATAGCTTGATATATTCAAATAAGCCTTTCTGTCCTATAATAAAAATAATAAACTTTCAATAATTAATTGCTTGCTTGTACCACATATTGTAAATATGATGACTCTTACGTGTTTTGTCGGTTGTAAGTTACAGATGACTAGTTTGCCATCGTGTTTAAGATTCTTAAGAGGTAAATTTCCACTAGGAACAATTTGCAGTGTAGTTCCCAACGCTATATTCAAGTCCGCCATCCTAGTAATGAAAAAATGTTCTTTCAGTAAAAAAATTTAAAAAAAAAATGTTAAATTCTTTGTATTACGTGGAATTCATAAATGCCATATCGAGGTCTCGCTCTGGCAGATCGTGTTCCCAATCCAACACCGTATCATGCATTACACCACGTCGACAATTACGGCTATTACTAAGTTCAACAGATTTGCATGGTAGACCCAAAAGCTTTTGACCTACTGTCGTTACGGCTGTTGTACGCACAAATTGTCGACGACACTTTTGGCATTGCTCAATAAACATATTTCCATGCAGCTCAGCTAAGTATTTTCTATTTAGTCCTGACTTTAAATGCAAGCCATCAATATTTTGTGAAACTATATAGTGGACATAGCCTTTCTCGACCAGAGAGCGGAGTGCCATATGTGACTTGGTTGGTTTCGCCTCATTAAAAGATGTGTTAAAAGTTGGCTTCTCGCCCTTTTGCTCTAACGTCCATACCCCTTTGGGACCCCTACATCGAGATGATTAAAAAAGAGGTATGAGTTAATCATTTTCTGAGCTAAGCTAAAGTTTTTATGTATACCTGAAATCAGGAATGCCAGCTGATGTACTTATTCCTGCGCCTGTGTGCAGCACAACGTGTTTTGAATCCTTTATTAAATCTGCAAGTTCCTTGCATTTTTGATTAACCACCTCATCGCTATCAAAATTCTAGGGAATAACAATTGTTTTCAGAATATTAACTATGCTGAATAAAATGTGATGTTTTCACCTCTGGAATGCCTAAAACTCCTTTATTTTCGTATGCAGAAAGTCCTTCTGCGTAGTTACAACTCATTTTAAATTATTTTACTTGGATTTACTTCAATTAAAAATGTTTACATGTTTATCGATGTCCCATACAAATCAATGTTGCTTATCGATAGCTTAAAAAGTCTGCAGAAATCAGCTGTACAGTGATCAGCTGTTCGTGGACTGTATTTAGTTTATTTAGAACAATATGCAGTACGGAGTGTCAAGAAGTGCATGGAATGGGGTTAATTATTGTAAACAATATATAAAACGAAATTTTTTTCAATTAAGGAATAGGTAAATTTTTATCTAAATTATGTTGAAAGCGATAGATTGTGAATTGATCTATCAGTTAGGAATAACAATTTTATTCATTATTCTTGTGTAATACTTATAATTTTACTTATTGATATTATATATTAAAACAATATTAGTGAGTGTGTCAGAAACATTTCAGGCTGATAAATGTAGAAAAATTGTCTAATCAAAATTTTATATTTGCTTGTAATTTAAAATTCACTTCCCTTGATAACTGAAAGGAACCGTTAGGAGGATTTAAAAATGCTAAATAATTTAAGGTTCCCCAATATTAAAATGATTAAAATGTTGAATAACTACAACGGCATCTATTATTACAGAGATAAGGGACAATGGGAAGTCATAAGCGCTGCTGGAAAAGTATCGCAAGAGCGAGCAGTGCCGGATCACATACAAAAGCCTCCGTATTATTTTGAGAGGATGAGACCAGGGCATACACTTGGAACTCCCGAAATCAAATCGGTTGAACAATTGCAGCACATGCGTGCCAGTGGAAAACTGGCTGCAAAAATTTTGCGAGAATGTGGAAAAATGGCGCAAGTTGGTGTAACCACTGACGAAATCGATGAATTTGCCCACAACCAGATAATTGCCGAAAACGCCTATCCCTCACCATTGCGATATGCTGGGTTCCCAAAGTCATTGTGTACATCTATTAACAACGTAGCTTGTCATGGTATACCTGACGATCGTCCGCTAGCCAATGGTGATATTATCAATATTGATATCACAGTCTATCTTAATGGTTATCATGGTGATTGCTCAAAGACATTTCTCGTTGGGGATGTAGACGAACGAGGATGCTATCTTGTTGAATCAACTAACGAGTGTCTCAACCAGTGTATTGCGCTCTGTGGTCCTGATGTACCCTTCTATAAAATAGGCAAACACATTCAACAATTCTGCGACCAGCGAAAATTATCGTCGGTTGCAGCATTTATTGGGCATGGCATCGGCAGCTATTTTCACGGTCCTCCGGAGATTTATCACTATGGTAAGAACGAGCCAGTCGTTGAACTTTAACTACTTTACAGTAATGTCTCATACTATTCAGACAACGAAATTCCTGGCGTAATGAGACCTGGCATGACATTTACCATCGAACCTATCCTAGCACTTGGCGGCAGCGACATCGGAATATTGGAAGACGGCTGGACGGCAATAAGTCTCGATAATTCGCGTAGCGCTCAATTCGAGCACACGATATTGATTACCGATTCGGGCGTTGAAATTCTCACAAAGGGCGATTAAATAATAAAATGAATAGAACTTCAAGACGTGTTGAAATTTATTTTAGAAATTCAGTGGTGCGTGTAAGTGACATGAGTTGGCGGGAAATCTCTTTACCGGCTTGCATGTTCAAGTGATTGATTTGTGGTTAAATAAAATTTTGCCGCTCTTTATAATTTATTTCGCTTGTAAATTTTGTGGCTAAGTGGTTAACTGCAGAGAGCATTCGATTTTTGTGCAGGCTTCTGTATCGGCAGGAACAATTTGAATTCCGGCGGTAATTCATCCTCCGAATATAAGCGATCTGAAAAATAAACTCGGCGAATTCTACAGTTAGCGTGTATTTGCACACGCAAAGTTTCCACGTAGTTTGTGCCGTAAGCACGTCGAGTAAAATCAGATAGATTAAACTGGATCTGATTCCAACCCTCATCCAAACGCATTGGCATTGTACATATGAAAGGTTTCACCCTTGTGGTGGATTGATAATTGCTTGCGCGAAAGCGTCGTCGCACATTCTTATCGTCAAGAACCTGTTTCAAAAAATAAAAACTATTATATTTTTGTGAAAAACCACTGATTGACTTCATGATCACTCACTTGTACTTCAAATGTGAAATATTTCTTCATATTCTTGATAATCATCACCAGAAACGGGAGTTTAATGCCCAACGTTTTTTTTGGATCAGCAGGACATGTGATAAAAGTTGTACTAACATTAGTACCAACAATCTCAAGAACTAGACTTTGTATGTCATTATCTGTAATGCGTTTAATATGACCATTGCGAACTTTTTTGTCCCACAGCTGCAACGGTTTCGAGCCAATACTATAAAGTATCGACAAAAAGCCGGACTGGAACGTGTTTTTAAACATTTCGCTCTTTTAGGTTTGTGCTGAAGACAATGTATTCTAGCTTGGCAATTTTTCATATGACCAGTTGAAGCTGGTCGATAAATTTTGCACAGCCGGAATTTGAAAAACTACGAACACAATGAACAAAATGTGTATAATTTTCATATGTCAATAAGATGTAAACAACAATGTGTTGCTATTAGCAACAGAGGTGATAAGGAATTTCATCGTATTTAAATTTATCGTCCACCACCACAATTTATCGTGGTAAAAAAACTGTTTTGATTTCAAGCATTTTTTTTTTTATTTGTTAATATGTATCATTATACGCATAGTAAGTATGCGGCAATATGGCAGAATACTAATGTGGCGACTAATCTGACGACTGTTTCTCATAGAACTCGCCGAAATAAGACGAAACAAAAAGTAACTGAAATAAGCATTACTGGTTTCATGCACCAACTGTCAACAAACACAGCTGATTAACAGTGAGACCATAGACATGCAAATTCGCGTGGTATAAATTTGAGTGATTAAACTTTTTGAGATCTGGTCATACTGGTTAATGTAATCTGTAATATGGATAGAAATCGATGAATTATCGGAGGCTATATCTCCTAAAAGCCAAAATTAAAAATTTGTACTGGACATTTTCGCCTTATTTTGTCAAACTCTATAAGAATCAGTTTTCAGAATTCAGCGACACAGTACCCGCAGTACTGTCCACTTATAAGAAAAATGTTTCTCGATAATGCCGGCGATAACATTTTATGCCTATCGTGATTCAACAGCTGTTGTAAGCGACGGCAAATTGTTTTCTAAGTTGTATGTGCACAATTACCTAATCATAAATTAAATCTTTTCAGAAGAGATGTCGTGGCTTAGTAAAACATTTCAAAAACTGTGCAGCACTAGATTGCTTTCGGTAAAATCGAAGTCGTTAGAGTTAACCAGTTCAACATTAGTGCGAAAACTTTCGCATGAGGAACGACGGGCACGCGGTCCCACAGTACGACGATACGGATACAAAGAGAAATTGTTCCAAAGTGGCTTACTGCCACATTTGGATAATGGACACAAGCTGCCAATGCCGGTATACAGGCCTAAGAATGCTTGGTCAGAGAAACGTGCACTCTTTGGCCAGAATGATTACATAGATATATTGGGAAACGATCGGCTGCATCCCACACGTGTGCTGTATTCCGTGCCCTCCTGGTTACGCGGTGTCTCTGGCAATGAGTATCAGGTATTGCTGCGTAAGCGTCGACTGCTGGAGAAAACCAAATATCCTATTGCTCGGCCGACTAAGTGGAGAGACATGGAAAAACGTATTCTTTACCTATATCGATTCTTGAATAGAAAAACAAAAACCGGCTACTCTAAGCAATAATCTAACGTGATCTTAAGTTGAATAAAATGTTTCTTTTTATTGTATAATGCTTATTTTGTTTATTCTAGTAGTATACGAGCCTCTTCCCCATCAATCATGATCTTCTGCCCATGGAAAAGGCAGAATTCTCGTTTTACGTGTGCAAAAAGTAAATCTGTAATAAGAAATATTTGACCGGTACAGAAGGCAAGCGTTGCTCCAAAATAAAAGTTTGCATTCGCTGAGCCCGCATAAATCCACAGATGCCACAGTGCTCCCATCATTGATAATGTGATGAGAAAGAAAGTGAACACAACAAAACCATGCGCCATGACTAAAAAAAATAAGATCAATGAATCGGGAACCGTTAAAGCATTTTAGGTATCAGGCTTTTACTTACATTTCCAGCAGCGCCGCCATAACGGCAATAAAGCCAGATAAAATCCAACATCACCGAGACTGGGATACGCACGAAATACGGTCATGAGCGCAATGAGCACTGTGGCCAGTAGCATTGGCTCTTTGCGCAGCTTTAAGGACAACGGCACCAGATATAGGACGGTAGCGTTAAGTTGGAATGTAATTAAAAACATGGTGCGGAAATGCTCAAACATTTCGGTAAAAAAGTACCAAAACAATCCAATATTTGGTTGCAGATCCCGAAAATAGAAACTGAAAATAGATAATGAATTAATATGCATATCAATAAATTGAAGACAGTCTTATTCAGATACATACATAAAACCCAGAGTGCCATCTAAGAAATTCCAGCTATTCATGACTAGAAAGTTAGCACCTGCTATGGCCATGCAGCAGGTGACGAATATAATGAATATAGTGATGCTAAGGGCCACCGAACGTTTTGCGAAGATTATCAGTAACGGCGCAATGAGCACGACAGGATAAAGGCTCCTGACGGTCTCGAAGGCCAGAAGCACAAGGCAAACCAAAAGCTGGCGTTTGATTAATGCATATAGAAAGGTTGCCAATAAAAAATTGCTCAGTACTGTGGAGGTCAATCCGATGCAGCTCATCAAAGCGAGGGGATTGAATAAATATGCAATAAGGACAAGTTTCGAGATGTCATAGGTATCATTTTCATTGTATTGCAGCTCTACTGTGTCCTCGGCGTAATTTTTACTTTCCAGTTTCTGTTCCTTAAGTGTCTGCTTCACGAAATGATTACTCATCGCATGTAAAAGGCAGGCAGTGCACAAATCGAATAGTATATAGAGCAGAGGTAGGAATCCCGCATATCCAATAAAAACGCCAGAGAATGCCTTAAGAAGCAACGGAGTCTCATGCACAAGATCTCCTTTATATGGATCAATTCCTTGTTGTAGAAGAAAGACCCCCTCTTGCACTGAGAAGTACATATTTTTAAAGAGAAGTTTTTAGTGAATAGTGCGTGCTTACTGCGTTTGAATGAGTTTAGAGGTGTTGCAAACTCAACCCGGTTTCCAATGAGGGACGCCAAAGGAGTGTGACTGAAATATAGGCGCACAGCGCCGCCCAATAACAGCAGCTTTATGCATTTGAAATCCATTATTTCCAATTTGTTGAGATCAATTGCTTATAGGTAGTAATTTCAAGCAATTTGCATAATACTTTATAAACAAATATTTTCATTGAATACTGCTCTTTCAGAACATATGTTTGGTAATCGGACTTATCGATAAGTATAGTACACAAAACTGTAAGCTGAGCAATTTGTAAATCTAGACATTAAATAAATAAAAAATTTTTTTAATAAGAATCGAAAGTCAAATTACACATCAGTAACACAGTAATATAATTATTACCAAAATATTAGAAACAACGCACTAATCGATTGGTCAATGAAATACAATCAAACAGTTCAACTAGTTCGATTTCAGTTCATGATTTTTTTTATTTTACAAGTTCGTTTTATTCTTTGAATACAAGTGTGGTTTGTTATATGTTCGTTTATGCCCGTTTGTTTTTAATATTTCGGGTCAATATACAAAATGGCAAGAAATACCAAGTCAAAAAAAATCGAACCGAAAGCTAACATATTTAAGGATATCTTAGACAACTTCGGAAAGTTGGTGGACCATGCCGAACAGTTTTTAAAGTTTGTTGTTGCTTTCTCTCAACTGTGCACGTGTTTGTCCATACTAAACTGTTTTGTTTTACTTATAGACCTCAGCCGGAAAAGATTGATGATATACATAAGCTTATACAGCAAACGTACGGCGTCGCCATCAGCAATGATGTGGATAATAAAAATGATATCTTACCTGAACTTGTTTTTGACCAAATGGATGAAGAACAAATTTGGCAGCAGCTAGAAATTCGCAATGAGTTGGTCTTGAATCAGCTTATTAAGCAGACTGCCCAACTTACATCAATAAAGGTGGAAAACTTAGGTATTGAACTAGACGAAGATCATGACGAAGAGAAGGAATTGTCACACGATGAGGACGATAAAAATGATGACGAAGACGACGAAAATCTTGATTTAATGCCGATATTAGAAAAATCAAACAAACCCACCAAATCGAAGCAAATCAAACCGAAAAGAACCCGAAGATCTGTGGTTGATGATAAATTCTTTAAGCTAGATGAGATGAAATTGTTTTTAGAGCAGGAGGATGCTAAAGAGATGCAAAAACAAAAAAAAAAGTATTTAACAGACAATGCTGATGCTATCAATTATTTCGCAGAAGATTTTGGTGTGGGCGAAATGTCAGATAGTGATGAGAATAATGGTAATGTTAACTATGCCGACTTCTTTGATATGGATGAGGACCTACTGAATGAGGCACAAAATGTTCAAGCAAAGGATTTTTTTAATGAGAGTGAAAGCGAGCAAGTGGGAGAAGACGAAGAAACGAAAGAAAAGGAAAACGACTCGGAAGAAGAACAAGTCGAGGACGTGGAAAGTGAAATTGATAAAAGTGAATATGTAGCCCAAAGTGGAGTGCAGCCAGGTAGTGATTCGTCTGACCAGGAAGATTATGACAGTAAAGATGATGATGAAGATAATAATATTGAGGAGGAACAAGCAAAAATACAGTCTTCCAATGAATTGCGTGAGGCACGTCTGTTACAACGTATACGTGACTATGAGCAGGTCGTGCTCGGTGAGAAGCCCTGGCAGCTAAAGGGTGAAGTCCAGGCAGGAAATCGACCACAGAATTCACTACTAGAAGAGATTCTTGAATTCGATTCGACCACACGACCGGCTGCTCCAATAACCGAAGAACAAAATCAGACTATTGAAGACCTTATCAAGCAACGCATACGCGATAAGGCTTGGGATGATGTGGTGCGTACGGTGAAGCCTGTGCAGACGCCACAGGAATTTCGCAAACAACTGGTATTGGATCAAGAGAAGTCTAAACAGTCGTTAGCCCAAATATACGAGAAGGAATATCAACGGGAGCTAGATAAGCTAGATCCCAATCGTGGCGAAGATACTTTAGTTTCCGAATCAAAGGAGCATCAGGAAATAAAACGTGATATGCGCACGCTATTCCTTAAGCTAGATGCGCTCTCCAATTTCCATTTCACACCCAAACCGGTTGCACCAGAAATTAAGATTATAACCAATACGCCTGCCGTTAATATGGAAGAGGTCGCTCCAGTTGCCGTCAGCGATGCCAAACTTCTGGCCCCGGAGGAGGTATTTCGTGGTCCAAAACATGCTCCGCTGGGTAAGTCGGAGCGCACACGCACAGATAAAAACCGTGAGCGTCGCAAGAAGAAGCAAAAGCAACGTGCCATCAATGCCGCCTTGCAAGAACGTGATCTGGAGCGGGCCAAGCAGGGCAAGGCGCCTACACAGAAAAATGCAAATGCCAAATTGCTTAAGTCGATCACCAAAAGTCGCAATGTACAAACGGTTCGTAAACCTTTAATTAGAGTTTAAACATTCTGATATAAATTTGATTTTTTGTCTTACAGATTACTAGCAGTAATGACCAGGGCGCACTGAAATCATCAAAGTCATTTTTCAATAAGCTACAAGATACCACGACAAGCGCAGCGGCAACTGCAGGCAACAAACGTCCGAAAAAAGACGTTTCTAAGGCGAACGCCAAAAAGCTTAAATTGTAACTATAGGGCCTTTAATAAAAATTAATTATATTTGAAGTTCATTCTGTTTTGGTCTCTATGACGTATGTGCAGTATGAGCTGTGTAGTCTCAATCACGTGTTGCCAAATGGTTGCCTCCTGAGTAATGCCCCAAGTTTCTCAAGAAAACTTTAATTTTCGTCACCATGGGGGCCAGCCACGCGTCAGCCGGGTTCCATACATGTGGGTGTGCAAGGACATTTGTCCTGTTTACTCATATTAGGCACGCGTGCCATCTAAAATTGAGTTATTTTTGGCATGCACGTAGTTAAAATAAAAATATTGCGGCTTTAAGTAGCAAAATATGAATTATGTTAAAAATATACAGAGAAAACCTTTCAGGGAATTATAGGATTGTTCAAATTAAACATACTTTTGTATAAATAACTGTACGTGTTTTCATGAATGTATTCTATACTTTAAAAACAAAGATTTACCTCATGATTACGTTTTTTTTTTTTTTTTTTTTTAGACCAATTTGAGATTTTTCAAATAGTTCTGAGATCAATAAAACAAAACACATTTTTAAAGCAATTTTCTTAGCGCCTAAAATGAATACTTTCCAACACTAATTTCCGACATTAACTGAAATATCGATTTCCTAGATTACCAAACGATAACTTAGACGCGCTAAAAACGATAATTTTATTCATTCGCACGTGTAGCTTGACGTGTGTAGTATTCAAGTTGCCTATACAATTGAAAGAAAACAAAAATGGCTAAATTACAAAAACCGCAGCCTAAATCTTTAAACAAAACCAAGAAGATTGAAGGTTTGTCCAAGGAGAAACTAAAAGTCAATAAAAGTAAAAAATTGGCAGTCAAAGCTGGCATCGTCGAAGCAGTTGCTGAATTAAAAAAGAAGAATGGACCAACAAAGCCGGAAAAGAAAAAGATTACTGCTGTCGCAGAGCCAACACCAAAGTCAAAGCCGTCAAAACAACCATTGGTCCTGGCGCCACCTGAGTCACCAGTTATTCTACCTCCCAAAAACGCTAACAGGTCTGGTTCCAAACAGACTAAACCGGCTGGTCCTACTGTAGCACCTGTTCCAAAAACCACAAAAAAGTCTGCTTTGGTCGCCGAATCTGATCCAAAATCAGCCAAAAAGAAAGCAGATCCACCTTCCACCATCAACAAAGCATCTTCTGAAGACATACCTGCAGCAAAAGCCAAAAAATCCGCTGGTTCCTCAAAATCAGCCAAAGGGGCTATAGCCCCAAGCGATGCAAAAACAGTAGTTGTTCCCAAAGGAACAAAAAGACCTCATCCCAAACTTGTACCTTCAGAGGAAAAAGTGTCTAAAAAGAGCAAAGAAAATATAGAAAAAACAACACAAGCCGAAGGTAATGGAAAAATACCGAAAGATCAATCGAATATTGAAAAGAAAGCAGAGAAGATTGAAAAGCCGAAGAGTAATAATAAACCTGGAAAGAAAAACAAACCCGTACAAAACGAAGCAACGGACCTAAACCTGAAAAATCAATCGAATGTTGAAAAGAAAGCAGAGAAGATTGAAAAGCCGAAGAGTAATAATAAACCTGGAAAGAAAAACAAACCCGTAAAAAACGAAGCAACGGACCTAAACCTAGACTCGGATCAATTGGTTAAAGGGACAAAGAAGATTACAAAAAACGGAACAAATGCAGCCGCTAAGAAGGGTGCAAAGGCAGCTCCTAACAAGGCTAAATCTAAGGGCAAGAAGGAAGCAACACAGAAGCCGAAAACAAAGAACCTGGAACTCAAGTTTGAGCTCAAGCCCTTCGACGAGGATAAGTTCTATGAGATTTTAAGCCTACCCAGCGTGCTGAAAGTATGTGATGCAGTCAAAGCTGTAGCTGCCGAAGAGTTAAAGCGGAAGAAATTAATGTCACTCTTTAGTGACTACAAGATCATCCTACAAGTGTGTTGCTACAAGATACCAAGTGCGCCCAAGCGCATGGTGAAACTAAGTCTTAAGAATTCGTTGTTTGGTAGCAATGACGACGGGGCCATCATTGTGACAGACTTGCAGCGCGGGGCGCGTTTCGACTATGAGCCTACCGTGCAGCATTATGAAGATTTGTTCCGCGAAGCTGGCGTCGAACAACGGCTGACGGTGGTGCCGTTCAACAGACTGCGAAACGACTTGGGCAGCTTTGAAGCCAAGCGAAAGTTCCTCAACAGCTTCGACTATTTGCTCTGCGATGGCCGCATTTCGGGTCAGGCCACCGCTTTCTTCGGAACAGTAAGTATACCTGAACTATATCTTTTCAAGTTTCACCTTAAACAATATCTTTGCATTCTCCACAGGCAACTCAGAGGCCCCGAAATGTGCTTCATGCTGTTCGCCTGAGCAAAAAGGATAATAATATAGCATCAGAGATTTCACGTGCTCTTAAGCGCACTGCCTATAGACAGTTACGCAAGGGCGATCTTACTTCCATTCCAGTGGGTAATCATGAGCACAGCAGCGAGGAGGTGTCTGAGAACATTCTTACCGTTGTCAAGCAGCTGGAACAGCATTATCCTGGTGGACTTGCCAACATTCGCTCGATCTACCTAAAAATCGGTATTGTGGGCACGTCCGCGTTGCCTCTGTACATCAGCATGTGCTCCCCGCCAGCGGATGCGCCATATGTGGTAGGTCCACGCGAGCAACGTATGCTCAAGCTGAAGAAACAGGCCAACGAAGCACTGACTCGATTCGCGCTCACTAAGGATGTAGAGTTTGTTAAATTGACTGTTGCTCAGGTGAAGCGTAAGGCGGAGCTGAAGGAAAAACGCAATGCGCTTAAGGCTGAAGATGCCAAGGATGCGGTTAACGGTAACGGAGAGGAAAAAGAGCCAGCAAAGAAAAAAGGCAAAAAGGCAGAAGAGAATGAGGATGACGAGGATGAATACAATGACGAAGATGATGTGGAAGATCAGGAGGAAGAGAATGACGACAATGATGATGATGATGGCGATGACGATGACGATGACGTTGACGTTGATGATGATGATGATGATGATGATGAGGAAGATTAACTGGGCTCGGGCAAATGTTTAGTCTTTCATTGATCATATTATGTATTGCCAATACATATTTAAACATTTTACAGTTATAGTTCAAATGTTTTATGTAATGGTTTTTTCGGACACCGATTATATTCAGTTGTGTTTAATAAAAACTTAATGCACAAAACATCTATAGAAATACCTATAAAATAA
Organism: Zaprionus inermis; assembly: GCA_018151445.1. Classification (NCBI taxonomy): domain Eukaryota; kingdom Metazoa; phylum Arthropoda; class Insecta; order Diptera; family Drosophilidae; genus Zaprionus; species Zaprionus inermis. The sequence continues at coordinate 5,152,334 of JAECXD010001696.1, forward strand.
AAGCTTATTGCTTCTGCGGCTCGATTGAACATAAACCATTATAGTCTAATGGACAATGGCAAATTGATAATGTCACATATGCGTAAATATCTGCGACAATAGCACGAGTTGGAGTTACTTCTAGTTAAATGCGCTGTAATTGCTTTGATGTCATCATGTAAATGACATACTTATATAAGGGTTTGTTTTGAATATGCATAACTGAGTTGCATATAATTATAAATGCCTATTCTTTGCATAGTAATTTGTTTAATATTATTCAGAATATACATACTTCTGTAATAAGTACCTATATGTACATGCATGTTTTACAAGCCGTTTAAATGTGCTTGGCACGATTTTAACTTGTCCACATAGTTATGTTAGAAATTTAAAGGAAGCATGCATGGTAACAAACATAACATGCTTGGGCTTGTGCTCGTGGCCTTTGCCTCTGCGTTCAAAATCAAAATATGCACATATGGGCATCGTTCTTATAGCATACATAAATAACTGTATACTATGTATGAAATACGGGCAAGTACTAGTAAAATTATGCCAAGAATCTCGCAACGGGTGTTCCGTGTCGCGGATAAAGTGAAATGCACTCGAGTGCACGACAAAATCAGGAATGGGAAATGGGAATGGATTCGACTAACGCGTGCGTGATAATACAATATTAATAATAAGTACTAAATCTAATACATAAATTAGCTAGTTGGACACAGCATCCCAAGTGCATACGCAGAACGAATCGAAGTCTTTGAAGTTTTTTGTTTTTGATGGATGAGCATATCTAAAGCGTGCCAAAAGGTTGAAAGCTCAAGCCGACGAGCCGAACACTTAACATTTGACTACCTACTTGCAACGTAATTAACTTCCCAGCATAATTACATATGTGTACATATGTAAGCGGACACATGTATATGTGTTTGTGTGCGGGAGTGGGTAAGGACACTCTGTAGAGATTAAATCACGTTCCATTCATTCGCTGGCCACGTCTAACAAAAACATTGTTAAGCTTTTATCATGCGCATTATCATCAGAGGGTCGCCAACTCCCAACAACAGTCCTAAAAAAAATTGTAATTCGCCTCCGCGGCCACTTTTGCCGTTTATGGGTATGACATTCTAGCATTAATTTATTCGAAGCTGAACGGAAGATAACGGAATTCATTAAGTAAAACCGGAAATAATAATATGATTTCAGAATTAGCCACTAAGATCGATCCAGTTCGATTTTTAATCAGTTTTAATTCTTTGGTACCTTTAATATTTTTACAGAAAAGTTATGAAAATTGTACATAGTATGTATGTGAATATAAATATACAATTTACATCATATATACATAAGTATATGCATATATATACAACCGTTTAAAATTTCAATAATCTTTCAATTGTTTTATTCTCATAAGCCAAGCAAGCTAATAAGATTTCAAAATAACGGAAGATAATTTATTAAAGAATAGAAATAGAATAGAATACAAAATATTTGATTATTTTGATTTGCTATAGTGTTGGGAAACGAATGATAACAGCTGACAAATTGAGTAAATTAATCGATTTGTTGGCTTTGTACCAGTTTTAGAAATGAGAACAGCTGTTTTTTGTTTTCTGCTAGACAAATATTTTTCTGCGAAAGTTTACAATTGAAAATGCCGCGGCGCAGGTCTAACCTGTCTAATCGAAGCCGAAATGCAGTGAGACTGCGAAAGATGCGAAACCAATACACAGCAGAACAACTGGCCAATGAACGAAAAAACAATCGTCTTCGAATAGCAAGAATTCGGGCTTCTCTAACAGATGAGCAAAGAGAGGTAGCCCGGAAAATCTCACGGTTGGATACCAGGAATCGTCGAGCTCGCCAGAAGAAGAAAATTAAAAACAAAACAAAATCAGTAATTGCCGGTCGTTCAAAGAAAACTTTGAAAGTAAAAACCAGGTTAAAGACTAAACAAGAAACAGGCGAAGCTGTAATAATAAAAACCGAATTAGAAAATGAAAACCAATATTATGCTGATATAATGGCAGAAGTTCAATGCAGTTCACAGATAACGCTGGCGACTGTGATTAAGTCAGAAATTGACATTGAGCCTACAATAATGGTAGAACCAAGGCAACTATATGAATTTGAACAATCATTTGATGAATCGGACGAGTGCTGGAGAGTCACAGAAAACAGTGAAGATCGCCTACTCTGAGAAGTGAAAAGTCACTGTGGACTTCTGTTATATTATATGAATAAACCTTTAATTATTATAATTTAAAGTGATATATTCTTGAGAATGGTACAAAATGAGACATCTCAGAACCCATAATATATTCTTTTCTCTGTCAGCGTTGCCTATTTTCAATATGATTTTTGATTGGCTGCGAGCTAGCTGCCCTTCTCATGGCCTGGCCCTTGCAATTTGCTAGGAAGAGGCACTCTTAGTGCAAAATATGCATAAGGGTATTATGGCCGGCGAACTAAATTATTTTATTTATTTATTTCAGTTTTTGGGTTCAGCATTTTAAGCTATTCAGATAAAAACAACTATATTTTCTTTCATATTTGTCCATAACATACATACATACATGCGTAAATCTATATCTGTAGGTTTTGTATGTAAATAATGACAACCACAATATATAATAGTGAGTATTATTAAAAAAGTATAGGAATATATACATTCATACATATGGAAATATCTACGTTTAAGTTATTCATTGCGGTGTCGATGCTCATGCATATAAAAGAAACATTTTTATACAGCCCGTTTTGTTAAACCTTTTTTATTATATTCTCAAATGTGACACTGTGCACAGTTCATTCGAGTAATTTTTTGTTATTCATTATTTTTATTGAATTAATATACAATAATATTTCGGGTTTAAAATGGAAAATATTGTCATTCGTTCACATGGTCGGTGAGTAATTTTGACTTTTTATGTTAGGATCAATTGCTATACAATATATTTAAATTTAAGTTTCAAGGATCATCTGCAATATTCTCATAAAGTTTGGAAAAAGTTATGAGAACTTAATTTATAATAATATTTAATAGAAAATGTGTTGTAAATTGTGCTTTAAGGACAAAGGAATCGAAGTTTAATTGTTAACTTTTTAAAATACGTTGATCGATTTGATATGAAATAAGAAAATAGAGAAAAGTGCAATACTTTTAACACAATTATTTGTAACGCTGTTTTTATGTAAATAAATGTATGCATAAAAGCACTCCAATCACTCTGTATTGTTTTAATTACTTACATAAATAGAAGATCTTAATATGATAAAGAATCCGTTTGTGCAGTGCATTTATTTATCAGAAAAGCACACACTTTCAGACTTTGACATGCGTAATCCCATGCGTGCCCTTTGTTGGATAGCGTGAAATAAGACCCAATACTTTTACGCATACTACCATTGATGTCCACTATCAGCAACAGTTAGAACATATGTATTGTTAGATATATATATATATATATATATATATATATATATATATATAATAATATATATATATATGAGTTGGCATTAGTTTAAGCGAGTAATTATGACTCTTGAAAAGAATTGGATCGCACAGTGTGTATTACTATGAGTTTCGCCTGGTTGCGGGTATGGTCGCTAAAAGTACAGGAAAATCCGGTAGGGGGATGCTTGATATTAAACATATTGTACGTGTAGAATGTCAATAAGATAAGGCAAGAGGATAATAATACGCAGGGCCGAAAGAATTAATAAGCCCAATTGAGCCTGGGATTTATATTGGATTTTGGTGGACGGCTGCCTAATGTGCAACTAATTGAAAATAATCTGCTGCTGATTAGATGATAAGATCAGGTTTTGGGCTTGTATCCGATAATTGACGTAATTGGTGACTGATAAGCAGATAAAGAAACTCGCGCACATCCCAAAATTACCAAAATATTTAGGGGTTTCCAGTTTGGCAGAGTCCGCATATCACTTACCACGTGTTGCATATTACTCATACGCTCTGTGACCATACTAACACACAAGCAGCTGCGTAGCCGAGACGGCCACACAAACTCATCGATGACTGCGCACAATCTCACATAGGCAACGTATTCGTCGAGGGCGTTCGTTTCGACACTCGTGCCCCACTGTTACCTGACTGTCGCACATACACACCCATGTGTACACCCCCACACAGGCGCAGCGTTGAAATCTTTCGAATCCTCGTCCACTTTGATACGAACTCAGGCAGGCACGAACTCATCGCACTCGACACTCGTATAAATTGAGTGCTCCTTTCGCTGCCGATTTCACTTACGTTTCAGTTACAAAGCGGTGCAGTTCCAAAGCAGCGGCAACCGAACGAGCCCCATCGAGCCTGAATTTACCATCTGTGGACATAACAGCGACGGTGAATCTCTTCTTCGCTCATTAGTTCTGGAGCCTATCTGCAGTTTTGAAAGTGACTCACGATTTCAAATTTTTTGTGTATATATCCCAGTGTAGTTTCTGAAAGTATTCAAACGTGATTATCAAGACTCTTAAGAACCTCGAAAGTGAATTTAAAATTTTCTTCGATTTCTGAATAACATTTATTTTTGCATTTTCGAAAAAAAAGGTAAGTCTTGTACAAAATATAATATATTATTTTTCCCGATTTAAAAACTTATATTTTATATTCATACATGTATTATATTGTTAGTTGAGTAGATCAGGAGGTGATTTTATTATATTGATTTGTTTAATAATTTTATTACGTTATAAGGCCGGCAGAGGTGCCTTTGTAGAGCCTTCGAATTTGTCAATCTTTCATATTATTTTGTGGATTTAAAATTATATCATTTTAGTCCTTTGCAATTTAGTACAATGTTAAATAAATGTTTGTTTTCAACGTTAGGAGTTAGTTCATATGTTTTTCCACCGTACGTATATAATTATTAAAAAGTTATCATGTTTGGGTTAATTTCAGAAACAAATTGAAAATAATTAATTATTGTATTTCGTTTTCACATTGTTCTCTTTTTATATAAAACAATATCTATCTTATTAACTTGTGGGCACATATGTATGAACGTGTATAAGTTTCTCATTATTATTCCTCTATCCCAACCCTCCTTAATCATTTTCGATAAATACAAATTCTGCTCCCTCTTTGAGCAGTTTTTTCAATGAGCACACATCAAGCCATTTGTTGTTATGTTGCCCATTTCGACGCCCCGTCAAAGCTCCCCAATGCGACCTTTTTCTAATATCATACAAAATCTACACTTAATAATGTGAAATTAAGGCCGCTGTGTACCTTTACTGCCTTATTTTGAACCCTCCGCGGCGTACATAATGCGAAGATCTTTGGGATTTTCGTTCGAATTGCTGGCCTCAATAAACTATAAACTCGTAATGCGCATATATTGCGGTTGTTCTCTTTAATGCTCAAGCTATGATTATGTGTGTTTTTCAAGCTTCTAAGATAGCTCTGCTGTTGACATATACATCATACAAAATCTACACTTAATAATGTGAAATTAAGGCCGCTGTGTACCTTTACTGCCTTATTTTGAACCCTCCGCGGCGTACATAATGCGAAGATCTTTGGGATTTTCGTTCGAATTGCTGGCCTCAATAAACTATAAACTCGTAATGCGCATATATTGCGGTTGTTCTCTTTAATGCTCAAGCTATGATTATGTGTGTTTTTCAAGCTTCTAAGATAGCTCTGCTGTTGACATATAATCTTACTCTATTAGCACAAATGGATGGTTTCCCTTTAAAGAAGTCTATCTTATGGTATTAAATATTTTTCTCGTATCATTTATTTATATCATTCTCTTTACAACCACCCAACTACTCAAATATTAAAGTCTTTATTAATCCAAGTGGAGTTCCTTGAGTTGTGTTCACTTGTTTGCTCGGTCAGGCGAACGAATGATTCGACATTAAAACTTATCAATCAACAAATGTCGCACTTCAGCGTACAGTCTAAGCGTCTAATGTGACAAGAGAAGTAATAAAAGTTAATTTCTCAAATATATATATATATACAAATTATAAATATATACAAATTATAAATTTAGTTTCTCGACCTATTTAAAAATTCTTTAGTTTAGGCCTTGTCTAGAAACATAAAATAAATGATAAATGATAGTCGAGCATGTTATCTTACGATATATTTTTCAATTTTGACAAACATAGTAAAGAATTCTGAATCAAAAAGTTCAGATTCCCATTTTTATGTACATTTTTAATGCTTGAAGAGTATACAAACTATTTAGTTTGTTTCTGTTATCCGATTTCTTACCCCTATCAATTCTTACCAATTTTTGTTGCCTACTTATAGGGCTATCTTGTAAACTGTCCATGCTATGGCACAGTCGTGAGATAATCGAAAGCAAAGACTGTTACTTATAATAATAATAAAAATTGTTTATATAGCCTTGCTGAGGATTTACCAAATTTTGTGTAAGGTAACATTTCTTTCTTGTGTTGTTTGTCCCGCTTTGTTATCTTTAAATTTACCAAACATAAACAAGCTCAAAATATGGGGACAATGCTACAAGTTCTTTCTGAGTTCTGTTTTGTTTTAGACAGTTTCGGTTTCCGTTCCGTTTAGTTAAATTCGGTCTGGGCCGTACAGGAGACAAGACTGGACTGCGCATCTGCTTTTCTTCCGAAACTTTTTCAAACGCAATTAAGACCTCTCCGTAAAGTTTTTTTTATTGTGTGGGTGTCTTTTTTGTTGTGCTTTACCTGAGCATCAATTAAAAAAACATCAATTTACAAAGTTTAAGCAGTGCAGCAGGATACAGGATACAAACAGAACTACTCAGGATCCTAAATAATCTTAAATTGCGGATAAAAGGAAACCCGCTTTCCGCCTGCCGTTTGCCAGTATTGCGTTTGCTCCTCTAATTAAATTTACATATTTTTTATTATTAATTAAATTGTATGCGCAGTGTTTGCCCGCAGAACTTGAACGCTTTTGGGTCGGGTTGCCGCACACCCACACACGCGCTGGAACGCATGCAGGCCCATTAGGGAACTGAAAATCTAAAACAAAAGCTGTTTCATTCGAGTTTATCCATTCTGTTTGGAAATTAACATATCTCTAGTATTTTTTAAAACCAAACGCCGAGCGCAATTGTAATTTTTGAGCATGCAGGCAACTCTGTAACCCGCTTCCTCCTTCCCTACTCAGACCACTGCTCGTCTCGTGGGCTGCAATACAACTTCTGCTTAGGGTTCTCTTCATTAACGCGGTGGCCCCTCGTTGTTCGTCCTGCGCATATTATTGTTATGGTTTTATTACGATGCTGGTTCAGAAAAATGTCTGTACAATGTTCCCCGAAATTGGACACGAACTTCAAGCCGAAAATGTTTATGTCTAATTAGGCGAGTTTACAGGATTAAAATGTAAATTTACATCCAACATCCAGTGCCGAGAGTTCATAAGGGGATTTATGGTTCATTTCGGAATATAAAGTTGTTAATTTGTGTTTGCGTTAAGTGTCGTAAATTGTTCCTTCCTGGAACAGGGACTAGAACCGTTAATGACAAAATTGGAACTAAAATAAATCATCTTCAGAATCTATATTTTCTAGTGTCGTATAAGTTTATAGATAAGATCTGTAAATTTTAGAAGTCTTTTGTTAGGTATTTCCAGAAAGAATCAATGCTTACAATATCGTTGGAGTGCTTCCATTAAATTGTTATGACTACTCAACGACATGTGAAAATTTCACATCATTTCCTTATTGTTTTTCCGCTTCTTAAATAAACAAAACCATATTGCGTCGTTTGTATGTAACACCGTACAGGTTCTTCTTAGTTCGAAAGAATTTGCTTGGTATTTCATTTGAGAATAAGCAGCAAAGGCTACGTTCCACATGCTGAAGTTGTATACCCTCTCATGGAATTTGTACTTATACTATATATATATTTTATATATATATTATGCAAACTTTCCTAAATATATTAATAGTTATATCAATAGGACAATTTGGTACTGATATCTTTATTGACGAATTGTACCATTTAAGATATTTGTGTTATTTGAACTCAATTTTATTGTACTGAAAAGTACCACATATGACAAACATTTATATACCCACTACAAAGGTATTAAAAGAAGTATTTAATTTGAATTCCGACCAAATAATTGTAAAAATATTTTTTAAAACAAATTTATCATAAAATGCAAACTCTGTCACACAAACAATTTTGGAGCCTTTAAGCAAACACGAAGCAGCTTCCATAAAACCGACGCCATTGCTAGCCTGCGTCAGGAGGCGACAGGGGTCTGGGAGCTGTGGCTGAGAGGCGAATGAATGCATGTCTTATCACCGTTGCCTGGCATTTTACTTATACCACTCAGAGGCGAAAATTCACATGACGGTGGTAAAGAATTGCTTATGGAAAATGCAACATAAAATACTTTTTAAATGCGGATAAATATTTTCGAGCTTAAAAAGCTGGAGTCCGGTGAGGGGGAAAGGTGAAGACGGAACAAGGGCATATGCATATGAAAGCGATTACGTTGAGTATAGAATGTTTGTGTCAGTACGAAGATATTTAAAATGATCACAAATGCTTATTTGACAGACACAAAGTTATGTAGAGCGTTAGCAAACTGTCAATAAATAATATTTTTAAAAATATAATACAATATAAAAATGATTAGCTAAGTATGTTCTCGAAACGGACTTATCAGGTATTTTATTTTATTTTCAAAATCTGCTTTTGAGCTGTGAATAATTGTACACAAATATGTGCATTTAAATTTAAACATGCAAATGTGAATTGTTGATTATTTCATCTTGTATTATACATTCATTTTACTAATTAATGTTTTAATTGAATATTTATTATTCCCCTCTCCTATATAAATGAATATGATAAACAATATTAATTACAATTTAAATGACTTTTCGAGCTTCATTTAATTTTCTGCATCAAAAATCACACTTCATTCAATTGTTATTATTCTCTGCAACCACATACTATATATAATTCGAGAAGCTTACACGTTGCCGACATTCAATTGGGTTGGAAATCTGCGAAAACCCTTTTAAACGTGTCTTGCCTACAAAGTTCGAATGGGAAACTATCGCACAATGCAAGTGGGAATCAGGGTACGCTACTCGAGGCAATGTCGTAATCGAGGCCTCACACCAAGTTCGTTAAATGAAAAACATTTACATTTTAAACAGAAACTGAAACACTAAGAGGGAGAGAAAGATGACGATGAAGAGAAAGAGGGGGTGCAAGAGAAAATGAAACAGAAATTGAATGCAAAAAGTTGGCGACTCGCGTCATTCAAAAAGGTCTCGATTCGAGGCGAGCTTTCAGTTGAGCTGGGGCAAAGTTGCGGCAACAATGGTCATAAAACATAAACAAACAAATGTCAACGCCATGTGGCATACAACACAACTGAGCAGGGATACGGGGCAGCGTGCAGGGTGTAGGGGGCACAGAGAGTCTATGAGGTTTATCAACAGAGCGCTTGATGCCTGACGGCAATGCAATGAAGCGAAAGTGAAGGAACTAGGGACAACAGACGGCAACAGAGCTGTCATCGATATGTATGTATAATGGGGGAATAGAAGGGTATTTGAGTTCGACGCTAAGGTAGATCGAAATTCCCCACACACTCAAGTGAACGACAATTACGTGTGTTGAAAATTCTCGTGAGGGCTGCAAAAACTTTGCCATCATATTTTTCAGTTTCTCGTTCATTTTGTTTTCCAGTTCTCTTTTATTTTCTTTCTATTTCGTTCTATTTGACTTGCTTCATTTTTGCACCATTTGCCTTTTGTAGCCCCTTAAGCATAGTTTGCATGGCATTTAAATATTTTGCCACCTCGTGACGCAGTTTGCGGCGAAGCTACTTTCATGTGCAGAATAAATGGTTTGTAGCGTTCGTTTCCTTATGCAGTTTCTGCTACCTCCCCCCCCATTCATCTACAAAAGTTACTCAATTTTGTTTTTAACACCTTTTCGCTGCTGAAAGTATTCGAAAGTTTTGTGAACTATTATACGTGCCCCGTAAAACGAATCGTAAACTCTACCCTCTAACGGCAACAAAGGAATGTGAGTGTGTTAACATTTTATGAACGATGGGGAAGGTGATTAGCAGACTGCGGGAGAGTTATTATTAGGCAGATTCTCAATCACACGGAAAATATCTTTTGATGATGCTACAAATCCGTTGTGATTGCTGAGGGCGTTAATGTTTTATACCCTGCAGACAGTACCTCGGTGAGGTGAGGGATATAAATCATAAGAAATTCATTTATAGGAAATGTTTGATTTCGTATTACTATAAAATCTATTTATATCATATCTTTACTAATAACGTAGGAATAACGTTAAAGGTCTCTTTCTGCCGGTACAGCATAACTCGCAGTCGTGGACACCCTAACCTGTACACACCTTTTGCAATATATTCAACGCATTCATATTTCAATTGTATTTCCACATTAATTTTGAATACGCTGCTTTTGTTGCCGGGACGCGAGATGCCTCGTGGCGCAATCAAACGCTGAAAACATGCGAAACAAATTTAACAATTTGAAATTCGAATCACCTGAGGCTAATTCACCGAATGCTCACTTAAAACAAATACATAAACAGTTCAGCAGAGCGCATTCCCCAATGGATAAAGACGAGCGACCAAAATGGATACATAGCCGAAACCACAAGCAAATCCAAGAACTGAAGAGCCGACGAACCTGTTGGTTTGTCTACAAATTGCGATTTGCAGCGCGTTATAAAACCCTCATACAATTATTTTAATCTGTGGCCGACATTTCTCGCATAATTTTCCATTTTGCCGAAGCAGTTGCCAAGGGTATGACAGAAGGGGTTTCAGTAGGAGGGGCACACGGAAAGAAAGTTAAAGTGAAAGCAAACCGCGAGTAAAGCTAAATAAAAGTATTCCTCGGGTCCCAATGAATTTTTAAGTTAATGTAAAGAGCGCCCAGGTAGTGCTGCTGCTCACCTTGACGTCGGTTCATGCCAGGCTTGACTCCTGTGCCAGCTCGGCTTCCCCATACCACACATCAGTGGGCTTCGGCTCTAAGAAGTGACGACTCCCAAAGGATGCGGCTACGGTTGCTGTTGGGGCTGTTGCTGTGATGCTTTTAGCCTCAAACGCTAAATGTTGCCACATTGTCTCTGCCTGCCTCACGCGAGTCTGTCCCCATCATCTCGTTGCCCACCGTTGCTCTTTGATCCACTTTCCTAGCCCGCATCCACCCCGGAATGCCACAACTGAGTTAGGTCAACAATTTTTACATTGTTTTCGGCAGTCAAGCAGCGCGTGCTTATGTGAATGATGACGTTGTTGCTGCTCCTCGTTCTTCCGCTTGGCATTCTCTTAAGTAACAGGCTCGTAATGTCATGTAACACAACTTTGGTTTCCCCCGAGACTAGCGAAAAATGTTGTCCCTACGAAGCAATTAGGAGTTGCACTTTCGAGACGTGCTTGTCGCGCTAACTTGTCTAGAAGTGTACGTGTTTATCTTCTTGTACGATTCAATGTCGGGAAACTATCTATGCAACTTTTCGTCAACTTCATAAATATTTTGTTATTAAACTTTTAATAAAATACGATACTTCAAAAGTCAATTATCAAGAAAGCGCCCCCATTGCCTGTTTAGTTAGTGATCGAACTTATCGAAAACTTTTTCTTATCGATTTCAAAACAGTGTTGGTTACCGCGGCCACCACAAAAGCATTGCCCAACACATTTAGTAGACTGCAAACGACCTTAATCGGGCAATTCAGTTTCAATTAGTTAAGCAATCAGTTAACTTTGAGTAAGTTGATTTATTATGCAGTCCCATTACTCATATTGCTGGCTGTAGCTTTATTTTGGCCTAATTATGCATGCTATTAGCAGAGCTTCCACAGGTGGATAAAAGACGTCACCTTGGGCTGCGAGATTAGTGGATGTCAGACAGTTCTGGGAGATACCAGCTGAACATGGCTAATGATGAAACGGCAATCAGTTGGGACTGTCTCGAGTTTGATTGAGGGATGCATAGACAAATCAGGAAAACAAAATGCGTGTGGCTTTGCGACTGGCCGACTTCGATTTAGTCCTACGTCTGTCCGACGGATCCAAATCAATCTTGTGGCTGTGGCTGCAGCGAGTTGTTGGGCAAGATGTTTGCTTAATTTGACAAACGGAATAATTTGATGAATGCTATATACATAGTATCTAAATGTCGGGAAAGACGCAGCGGGTGTGCAACTTCGTCTTTGTCGCTAATTCAATAAGCATCCAATTACAGCGCGGCATGAGGCAGCTCTGGCTTGGTTTCCTCTTACTCCATCTCTGCTTTTGTGGGCTACTGTGGCAACTCTGTCGCATACGCAATTTTCATTTGGTCTATATGAAAATTTAATGCGGCTTGAGTGTTGTTTGTGCGTGTTAATAATTTCCACGATTATCTTGGACATTTCTGAATTGGCCTATTTATGGTCATTGGCCTCAATTAAAGCCGAAAGCTGCTTTGAGCTGATTTCGAGTGGGGTTCTGTACTACATACATACATCCCTCGTATCGTATCACGTGCAAATCTCATATTTGGACTTTCGACTTGACTCCTCCCAACCAATCCGCATTGGAATGACCCAAATTCAATTTCAGACTTGGAGCACCGCTCCCTGCAGCCGCACCTCACGTCGCAGAGTCATAAGTACGTTTTCAGTTACCAGCTCAGCAGGTGACCATCCACAACAAGCGGCTGCAGCAGCGTCAGGAGGAGTGGGCAAGAAACTGCCGCAGGAGCACAGAGTCTAGGACTCGACTGAGACTCGACTCGAGTCAAGTCAGGCCAAGTCGAGACGAGGTGCTGTCCCCGTAATCAACGCAATGCAATTTCAATGTCTGCGTCTCGTGTTTCACCCCGGCTCGGCCCCACTCAAAGTTCAATTTCCCTCGCTCCTGCTACTCTCCCTCCCGCTGCTCTGGCCATGTAACTGAAGCAATTTATAATTTATATAGAAGTATTTAGATAAACAAGATTTCTCGCACATGCTTGGAAATTAAAGAGACAATACGTGAACTTGTCCATGTGGTTGCCTCCTGCTGCCAACTAGCTCCGATTGTTCCACCAACTCTGCATGTGTGTGTGCTGAGCAAGGAAATTGTGGTGGTGTCAGTAAATTGACATTCAGTTGGGTTCGTGTCCGCAGGACAATTTGAATGAACTTTCCAATGTGTCGGCCAGGCAGGAAAATTTGTTTTTAACCTAATTTTTTGTGCAATTTTTTAACTCACTTAAGGTCCAAGTTTGTGCATATTAAAGTACCCATTAATGGGTAAAAATAACCAAACATAATTTAGGTACGGCAAATATAAATGAAAGAGACATATACAAGAAAAATTATGGAAACTTTAAAAGGATCTACGCTGGAATGGCATAAAGAATGGCTAGATCAGAGCAATATTCACATAGATTAATTAACTAAATCGTCACACAATAAATCAAGATCAAATAGTGGAATTAACCGACGTATAGTATAATGGAAAAAGTCTTAAACCCCTGGAAAGCATTTACCCAGTCCAAGTCCAGAAGTGTGTCTGTTGCACTCGTTACTCATCATTAGTTTCACTGTAGTTTACCGTTAATCGCCTGGCACTCGGCTGACTCGGTGTATAAAATGCAAGTGAGTGAATCCCGTCGAGTGTGAATCTGAATGATTCACGCCGAGAACAGCTTCGGATGCTGCACCCGATGGCAGCGATAGGAGATGGCGCAGAAGTTGCAGCCAAGTGTGAAGCTTGAATCATGTGAAAGACTGATGGGTGTGGGGAAGCGCGGCAACAGGAAAACAACATGGGTTACCCAGGGCAAACATTATAAATATTTAGTTATGCGCAGATCGAGCGCAAAACGAATTGTGCACTGACCGAGCAATTGTTGATTATTTTCTGCTATTTGCACGCGCAAATATTATTTATTTGTATATGATTTTCAGATCACTTTTATTTGCATGCCCGCTTAGCCTTTAAGCCATATATGTAGTGCAAACATTAAATGCGTATCGTAGATGGGTATGGTGTGTGTGAGGGTGCGGGTTTAGGTGCGAGTGTGAGCGGCCGGCGGACGAACCAGGCAGTGGTGCTTGCTTATCGGCCGCACAAGCAAATAAATAAATAAAAAATCATATTAATCGAAATTTATGTGCTTCACGCTTTACACTTCGCTGGGCAGACGTGGCGTATGCGTTATATACATATGTAGTGTATCGTATGTAGTGCATATTTACCGTACGTAATGCCCACTCATTATAGCTGGCAATAAATCAAACGCGAAAATGATTGATAAACGGTTTATGCGACAGGTCCACTCGATAGCCTTGGCCAACTGTCGCGAGTCCTGCCTGTTGAGTGCGAGCCTGGAGTCCGGTGTGGAGTCAGCAATCATACGCACCGTTGTACAAATAAAACATAAAGCGAGAGCGAAACGAAGATGAACGGAAATTGCTTGGCGTTGCGTAAAATCCGTTGATTACTTTATTTGTACAAAGTGCGCGACGCGTTCGTCCGTGGGTTTCCCTTTGTCTCACCCGCGTTAGGCGCTTTTCCAGGCCCTTGATGGGGCGAGACCTCCGCTTGTTGTGTGGTCTGATAAGCGGACCGCACAGACACACACGCACAATCCCATCCTGTCAACAACCTGTGGCTTTTCTCATCCCCCTCCGTCGCCTTCCGGGCCGAAGGGGAGCAGGCCAAATGTTCATGTAATAAAACGCAATCACACATTGATCTCATTGTGCTGCGACTTCGTTTGCTCAGCTCTTCGAATTGTGGACGATTTTATTCGGTTTTAAATCCGCCCTCAATAACGGCTTAAGCAGTTCGGCCCTCAACCTGCGTGTGCTTTTATCTGTCTCGTACCACATACGTACATTCATATATACCCTATGCGTACGTATGGATTTTTATGGCTCAATAACTCTGCTGTTTCCTATGAAATTTTGAGCATTCTTGCCCTAATGACAATTATGCTCCTTGGGTCAGCACCAATTGGATTTCTTTTGGCCGAGTATCGTAATTGCATCCATGGCATTCATTTGATGTTGAACAGGTCCAGTGCTTGTTTAATCCGTTTAATTGGTATCAGTTAAAGCCTTCTGTCTTTTGATTTTCTTCACTGGTTTAAGTGGAAGACAAGTCGAGTCATTCGAGTTTAAATGTATCTACAATGTGAATCTGCGCATATTTCAACTGCTGCAATTGCTAAATGTATACATTATCCTGAAAGCAAATGCATTATTAATTGAAATCATGAGTAAACCGCTAAATTTACTCTTCATATTTCGATTAGGTGTTCTTTTGAATAATCAATTAAGCACAGCGTCTATTTGCGACACACTTAATTTATATTTGATTGGACATTTCAGCTTTTAAAATTCGCTCACAATTTGAGAGCTACGAGCTTCTGCTGAAAAATAAAACTAGAAACTGGAAATATTATCTAAAGCTTCTTGGTAATTGCATTTAATGGATTTTACTCGGTAGTTATATATGTGTACAGTTATTTCTGTACTACACACATTTCAATAATCTTATTTATACAGCGATTCGAGCCATGCCTAATTTATATATTGCAGCAATTTTGCGGTCTCGATAAGAAACTGCCGAGTCGTCTATCAATGAGAAGCAATTCTCCAGTGTACACATAAATATCCCTGGGCGTATTCTGGCAAGTGTCCATAGTGCCATATGAGTAAGTGATGCAGCTGTGACGTCTCTCATCTCTCCCTGCAGCAGTCAGTGTTAGCTCGCCTAGAAAAACGTCACAGTCCGAGTCAACTCACTTGTACGACTTCTTGGCCAAGCAGCTCATGGAGGTGTCTTGGGGTGTATATTCTACTGCTACTGCTACTACTACTGCTACTACTACTGTTACCGCTGATGTCAGAGAAGTGTCGCAAAGCTGCTAAGTTTCGCAACTGTAAACATAAAAGTGACAACGTCGTTTAGGGGCACGGCAGTAGCAGGAAGTGCAGGAATGCACAGTCCGGTTCGTTCAAATTGCCGCCGTCAGCGAGCGGCCAACGCAAATGACTTTGTGACATTCAAATGGACATGTAATCATGGCACTGCCACCTCGTCGGGCAGTGGTAACTGCCGCCTTTGCTTCGTTGGGCAGTTAATGAATCACTTAATGGAAAACGCTATACCTGACTTCCGTTTTGTGTGTCCATGGCTTGCTCTGAGCCAGGGGTTTATGTCCGCACTGGTGGCCACCTCGCCCTTTCGATCGATTTTAAACTGTTGCCACATCTTCGCCTTGGGCATTGGCTTTTTATTGGCCACACGCAATGTGTGCTCAGATGGTGTATTGGCTGCCGATAAGCCGCTTAACCGAAATTACTTTAATACTCGTATGTTGACCAAGAGTTTCCATGATATTTCTCTCTAATTTGAATATTTCGCTTTCTTTTGTTTTTTGTCTTTCAGCATACAAAGCGCAACACAATGATGACTAACAAATTCGCTCTCTTTGGCCTGGCCCTTCTTACCATTTCTCTGCTGGCTATTTCAAGGACCGATGCTGCGCCCATGCCCAGGTAGTTGTATAATCGCCTCAATTTCAGAGATAATACGACATAGATGGCACACAGTAAACTTAAAATTTGAATTAGAGCTGCTATTCTTAGGGTAGAAGAGTATTCTAATTGGATTATATATATATTCTTGATTATTATCAGCAATCGATTTCTTATAGCCATACAGATACACACATTTGTTTGCTAGTACGTTTGTGAGTAGAGCGTGATTTAGTTTTTTAACATCACGAGCACGTAGAAAGTCGTGTGGACTGTGCCAATTTTTTATCATTTTCCTCGCATTTTCCTGTACACGCTGCACACATAAGCTAATTAATTTCTGGCACTTTTGCTGAGCACTTGTGAAATTCGTATTAAAAATATTTGCGCAAACCAATTACCTGAGTGTGCTTAGAGTGTGCGAGTAGCGGCACATTTGCCAGTCATTGTTCGACTCGAGACTTGGGAGCAGGCACCAAGTGAGTGGAGTACAAACGATGGAGGCGGAGCATCTCCACCAGTTTCACATGTAGATGCTTCGCTTGTCAGTCTTCCCCTGTGTCTGTCTGTCTGTCTTTTTGTGGTCTATAAGCCCTTAGCTAAATTTCACACATTTACTGCAACCTTTTTGAATACTTCGTTTTTCCAAACACCTCGACGAAATTTAAATTAATTAAATGCAAACTCGGCCAAAGATGAGAGCTAAATATGCCAACGTTTTTAATATTTTATCAGCAAACTTTGTAGACACTTCAGGTAATTAAATTTGAGTGGAAAATGTGTCGGCTCGTGGGATAAGAATTAAAATTGCGAATTTTGAAAATCTTTGCCGTACATACATAGCAATTAAAGTATATTAAATTATATAGCAATCCTTGATATTTATTCTGGCTAAAGGCAATTTCCGGCAGCCCTGAGTTTCTGTAAGTTTCCCCATTTACATTTTGGTATTATTTTGACCTAAACATGCATAGAAATAGGGTCCATTGTGGCTCTCTTAATTTCAACAACAGCTCAATCGGAAAATTACGTTAATGTTTATTATTTTCATTTTCCCCTTGTTGGCAAATACACAGTACAATGGCAGATTTGTTTTCAAAGCAAATCGCAGGCGAAAGTAATTAGCTCTCCTCTTGATTCGGGATTATTAGTTCTGCGTTGAGATTTTCAAATTTAAATGTTAATTATTTATATGGAAAACTCTCTAATATTTCGCTTCACTGAACAGCCAAAGCGCCAATGGTGGCTACGGTAGCTACAACGAGCTGGAGGGGGTACCGGACGACCTTCTCATGGAGTTGATGACTCGCTTCGGACGCACCATAATACGGGCTCGTAACGACTTAGAGAAGTAAGTATAGTTAGGATGAAACTATGGAATGTATGTCTCTTACGTATAATAGCCCGGTCTTAAACAGCTCGAAGCGTACTGTCGACTTTGGACTAGCTCGTGGATATTCCGGAACTCAGGAGGCGAAACATCGCATGGGACTGGCCGCAGCTAATTTCCCCGGCGGACCCGGACGAAGGCGACGCTCGGAAACCGATGCTTAAATTGGCCCACTCTGATCACGATAATGTTCTTTGAACCGATTGCGGAAATCTCTATTAAAAATAATGCATTTTCATGGTAATCAGATTTACATTTTTTTTTGTTCCTATGTTTACCAAAGATTTACTGGCATTTTTTTGTGGACATGATTTTTACATTGTATATACAAATTTATTGAGATTTCTATGCATTACTTATCTGCAAAAACTAGAGAAACTCATAACGTCTTAAGCACGCTGTTAAATGCAAAAAGAAAGCATATATTAAAACAATTACCAACGCACGGAATACTGAAAAAAAAACATTAAACTGTTGCTCCAAAGTTAAAAAAAAAAGAGTTTCAAAAAAATAACGTTATATGTACCTAGATAATGATCCCCTCTCGCTCTCTCGCTCGTCTAAATGTTTGAAAACAAAATGAAAGTATTACAAATTATCCAAATATCGAGTATTATTTAAGAAGAGGTACAATACCATATGGAATATTCAAGTGTAATTAAACTCGCGCAAAAAATCTTTAAATAGGTATGCCTTAATATTAACCCACAACCACGCCGACACACACACACAAACGAATTGGGACATACACACACACAACACATAAATATCTTTCGAAAAAAGAATCACTTAAGTTTGGTCTTTGGAACAGAATTAACCCATTAAAGCCGTAACAAGTTTGCTAAACTCGACTTTGCTATTTGCTTTCTCTCATTTTTGAATAGATACATATGTTATATACAGATGTATTCAGCCAGCCCACCTTTGAGCATGCTTAGCCGCTTTGAGCGGTTCTCGAAGTATTTCATGTAAATATATATTTATTTATTCTACAACTAACACAAAACTGAAACAAATACACGTGCAAGTATTTGCTATATACACAAAAAGCCAAAAATCATATTGTATCTGCAACGTACAGCTAAATACATATGCATATTCATATACTATATATGCAATATTGTGTCTATTGAAAACAAACATAAATACATGAATATCGTAACACTGATTAAATAAATTTACATTAAGAGAAACTCTACATACTCGATTGTTTCATTTTCGCCTGCAACTGATTGGGGTTTTTGCTGGGTTTTTCGATGACATTAAGTCGGAATACTATACAGATAGAAATAAATTCCGAAGTGCAGCGAATATATCTTTTAGTTACCATACAGCCCGTGTGATTGAGGGCTTAATTTACTGAGCTGATACATCAATATTTACACGATAATTGAGTGCATCTACACGCAAGTGGAGTGCGAGTCTGCGATAGATAAGTGTACCAGGTGGTGCCATAAATGTCTGTCCGTCTAAAGTTATGTGCATTACGGTAATTATGGTTCGATTTCGATATCGCAAATGCACAGTTAATAAGTGGCGAGGGATCCATAAGCAAACACCATGTAGTAAACCAATAAATGCCCTAATAAATGAGCGCATAGAGCCCAAAGGGAGATTAGCCTTAGTTAATTCGAATATGCGTAGTTACTTCGTATATTGGCACTGAATTTTCTTAGTGTATATTTCAAATATGTAATCACTAAGCTGTGGTTAAATTGTTATGTTCGATTGAAACTCATTGCGTCACCTGGAAGTGTTTGAGTAATTTAATGAAACTCGATAAAACCAGAGAAACCCTTGACATTATACACAGTGTGATACAAAGTCTCGCGGACTGCACTACGCTTAAAATGTTAAGGCAAGTTTTCACTCGAAGCTTTTGCTTCATAATACTCATATCGGTATTAGGTAGCGCGATCGAACGAACCGAACAAATGAGCACGGAATTACTGGAAGGTAACCGTAGTGAATATATTTCTGCAGAAGTGGATATTATTAAAAACCATATGTGTGTATATATAATTCAGGTTTACACACGATCGACAAAGTTGGTAACGGCACGTTGGAGGAATTTAATCTCGAAATAGAAAAACCATTTGAGAGAATTGGTTCCAATTATTTCTATATACACAATGAGAGTATGACCAATTGGTTTGGTGCCGTGGAAATGTGTCGTGAATTCAATGGACATCTGGTTAATCTTCAGAACGATTTGGAGATAACTAAAATTGCAACGAGATTAAACAAATCCTTGGCATATTGGACTGATTTGAATAATCTGGCTGATTCTACTCGGTTCTATTCTTTGACAACGGGCTATGAGAGTGAGTTCTACAATCAGCCGGCGCACGGTCATAATCAATGCGGATATATGCATTTCGATGAGTCCGCACAGAAGTTTGTACTAAGCAC
The DNA here is from genome assembly GCA_018151445.1 of Zaprionus inermis. Lineage (NCBI taxonomy): Eukaryota > Metazoa > Arthropoda > Insecta > Diptera > Drosophilidae > Zaprionus > Zaprionus inermis. The sequence goes on from JAECXD010001696.1 coordinate 5,172,639, forward strand.
GCAGCACTGTATCTCTACGCTTGCTTATCCCATTTGCCAGACTATCAAACCAATCAAGCTTGACTTTATTTTTTGGTAGTACCACAAAATAAGATAGACTCAGTATTATGTTTAGATAGTTAATGCTCGGAATGGAATGTTTAATTACAAAGACATCGATGTATATCAAAATGGCTTATCTACATATGTCTAATTTGACAGGGAATCTTCTCAGAAAACCTGGATTTCTTATCGCACATTCACACATGACTTTAACATGAACTTGGAATCGTAGTACATATATAATGCGCGGTTTAATGTAAATAGATTGGCATGTGAAAACTTAAGGTCGTAAATCTTATATTTCTATAATGAATGTGTGTGTTTATGTGTAACTTAAGCGAAAATGTAAAAATAAAATAGAACGCTAAGCCGCAGATTCCTTCTGCTTGTGGATACTGATTCATTCGTATGATTCTCTTGAATCATCGCATGTATTTGCCACAGAAATACTAATCTCATGTGTGTGCTGGTATTTTTATGGTATTTACTTACAAGTACTTACTATACTAACATGTAACTTTCTGCTAAATTGGAAGAACTCAATTGATTGGCACTGAAACTACAACCTATGTAGTGTTATTATTAATACGGAGTCAGCTTCGATCCCCGCTCTATAGGGTATTTACACTCGAAGATGCCCGATCAGATCTTGACCCCATTACTGGCCGAGGTGGGCGGGAGATTGGCGGCGACTGCAGCGGCGGCTGCAAGCGTCTGGCTGCTCAGCTCCATGTACTGAAAGGGCACGTGATAGCTCTGGCCTTTGTGCTCGACAATCAGATGCCCACGCACACTGGAGGCGCCGACCACCGTGACGGTTTCTCCCTTCTTCAGCTGCTGCTGTTGCTGCAGTTCGACGTTGGCTGCAGCGGGCTGCAGAGCGGAGGCAGGATTAGCTAGTGCATCCTCTGGAAAATTCATTTTCATGATGCGACTTTGCGGGTAGCCGAGCTTCTTCGAATTGCCGGTTATGGTGTAGGCACGCGATGCCGGCACGGGTGGAGGGCGTTCCTGCAACAACAACAACAACAACAACAGTAACATCAATGGCAACATAATCCAAACAAGCGGAATAGTTTGCATGACAAAAGAGAAAAGAAGAGAAAATATGAGCGCAAACTCAACTGGTAAGAAGAGAAGAAGAGTGCAGGACACAGTGGAACAAGTGTGTTTAAAAAATTGTACAACTTTGCAGAAAAAGGGACTCGAAAAGTAGGATAGTACTTTAAAATAAATAAGATTTTATTCTTGATTATGTAAGTCAGGGTTGCCGTAGTCCGTTTTTGAAAAGGTCTGTAAGACTTACTGTCCGGGAATCTGTGCAATATATCTTCACATAATTTGTACTATTATTATTAAACTGTTTATAAGATCGACAGACAGCAAAGTTCATTGTTCGATTATTATTGTATTATTTGTATGCCTGATATACCATTGTTTTTTAATAAGGTTTGAAACTAAGAGAAGTGTACGAGAGTCGTGGATTTCCCAAAATCATTTCTATATACATTTGTCCCACTGTACCTCGCCTAATCGCCGGAAGCTGTGGCTCATGTCGCAATAACAAAATCGGGCTACTTACCAAATCTAAGCCGAAAAGACTACATGTTTGCTGTATAATCTTCTGGTCGCATTTCTCGTGCGGATCCGGCGGCGGGGTGCCGGCGATGGGCTGAGGTCTCGGCCGGTTCACTGTGCCGCCTATGCCGAGATTCGGATTTGTCGACTTGGCCGACAAGCGGGGAACTGCGGCGGGAAAAGAGACAGAGAGAGGGAGTCACATTTATAAATAAAAAACATTTCATCCTTCGTCTATAGTACGCACCCGTATTAGGAGCAGCTGCAGCCACTGCCGCCAGTGCAGCCATGGCCGCTGAGGTGGCCTTTCCGTTGGGATTGTTGTGCGCGCTGGCCAGCTTGGCGCACGAACTGGCTATGGCGGGCAGGGCAGAGATCAGGCCGCTATCGTTGCCCACGGAACGCTGCTGCTGCTGCTGTTGCTGGAGCTGGTGATGTTGCTGCTGCTGGTGTAGCTGCTGCCTTAGGCCGCTGCTGGCCATTTTCTTGCGCCACCACCAGCCTCGCCAGGTGGCCTGCATGCGTGTGGCGCTCTTGTTCCTGATCTCATTACGCAAATGCTCCAAATGCTGCCGTATGCCCTCGCTGATGAAGACATGCCGCTTGCCCGGCGCCCAAGCCAGCGTAACGGAGCCATCCAGCACAGGTGGCTGCTCCATGTCCATGGCATACTGCAATATTAGCTGGCAATCCTCAAGAGCTTTATCCTCGCTGCGCCGCAGCAGGCGGAACGGTGCCAACATGCGATAGCGCGCATTAAACTGCTTGAAGCGCATCCGATGCGGAAACCCGGAGGCCATCAGGTTCACCGTCTCCAGCACTTGCAGCGAGCGAATCTGTCGCACCACAGTGGCCCGCTCGAAACGCCCGGCCTGCTCCGACGCATTGCTGCGGATGCAGCGCACGAAATGTGGTCGTGCATGGACCAAGGTGCGCAGCAGATTATCCAGACGTGTGTGGAAGTCCTGGGTGAGTGTGGAGACAGGCTCGTCGCCATTCAGCAGATCCGAGTGCGAGGTGGGCGATATGCGAAAGCTTAGGCCACGCGGTGCCTGCTGTTGGGCATACAAAGCCTTCAGCTCGGAGCCAAAGAGATGCGTGGCAAAGCCAAAGTTGCAGCTGTGCTTGTAGAACACGGCGACCAGGTCATCGGGCACCACATCCCGATTGGTGTCCAGGAAATCGGTGGTATCATACTCAACACGTCCGGCGAAATGGCGTATGGCAAAAAGACGTGGATCGTCCGGCTCCGTGGAGGTTCTCGTCTCCAAACGCGTAGAGCAGCGATGTTGCACCCTCAGCTTGGTCACATAGCTCTCGGCTGTGCCACGCACCGAGCACTCCATGTCCAGCAGACTGAGCAATCCGGTGCGCAGCGATGATATCAGATCGATGCATGGCACATTGTCTACATAGTCCACCTCAGTGTCGCACACGATGCCCTCGTCGCGGCAAGACTCCACCGACGACTTGAAGATGTGTGTGTTGTAAAAATGCTGCATTGTCTCGGCGCACAGATTGATGCACAAATGCTCAAGCTGGGCATGGGGCGATGGCTCCTCAAAGCCGAACATGTCCAGTATGCCGATGAAGCCATCGGTGGCATGACGCACTGCATTGTTGAGCGCGGCCATGGACTTGGAACCGGCATTGCCGCCACCAATAGTCGATGCATGCTGCGATGCGGCATCTGCCTGATTGTGCACCGACTCGTTCGAGTCCGAGCTAAGCGTGCCCAGCGTCGAGCCGAGTCTCTTCAGGCTGTTCGCTCGCCGCACAATCGTCGCCACCAGGCGGCAGTACAATGCCTTGGCCAGGCAATCCCTGGTCATGTTCGCATCGCCGTCGCCGCACACCGACTTCACCAGCTGCCCGCGCACATTGTGGGTGCGCGTCGTCAGGCCACGGAACAGCGCAGCCGGTGGCACGCCCAACAGACTGGCCACCGAGTTCAGCTCCGTTTCACCCTTGACATCCACCTCGCGACCCTGAGAGAGAGGAAGAGAAATCTCTGTAGAATTTCCTTAAATTGTGTTCAATTTAAAATTATTGCTGAATAAACAATTTTCATAAATTTGAATGGCGAATAATAATTAATTAACGATTCATCGATTACTTTTTTTTTTTAATTTTAATTGGCAAAAATTTCTCGCTCAGAATGTATATTTGGTTATCGAACATAAAAATTCAGACGTAAATTACCCATACAAGCATCAGCGCAAGAAATTCAATTTGCCCCTAGGATTCGAACTCGGACTTTTCGTTTGTGAGTGCGACGCATTAACCAAAGCACCATGGCAGCATCACGAAAACGTTTGCCAAAAAGCAAACAAATAATCGAACAAAATCAACAGACTAGATGGCGCCACTAGCAATACAAGTATTAAAACAAAAGGTGGCGCTTTACCCTGCATCAGTGGAGACATGAACCAGAAGGGCAATTTTTACTCACTTCAGTGCTGCCAACTAAAGAAAAGCCAATCTGATTTTAGCAGGTATCTATGCAATAAAAAGCTAAGAGCGTATAACAGCTAACATTAAGCAAATATTAATTTTCAGCGCATCCAAAAGTATGCAAGCAATAGCTTAGTAAGGACGTTGCAATTGTTAGATTCTTGTAATAATTGCATTAGTTTCAAGTGATGTGAATAAAAGGGAAATTTAATTAATAATTACCCCTCCATCGATGAACTGCACATTGCCAAGCAGTAGAACCGCAGCCAGCACACGTACCACATCCAGAAATGGTATACCGAGTATGCCCAGGCACGTCTTCCAGGCCTGAAAGCGCTGTGCATCCTCCTGTTCGTTCTGGGAAATGTCGCCGCGCAGATAACGCAAATTTGCCGGCGAATAGCCCTCGAGGTGCAGCTTCTGGCGCTCGTCCCGGTTCAGTCCGGCCAGCAGCTGATAGAAAATGTGATAGTTCTTTTCCTTGGGCAACGGACGTATCACTCGCGTTTGATCCAGAAAATAGCAATGTATCTTGGTGCGATACAAAGCTCCATCGGTGACCTGCACCTCGATGAACTGACCAATCCGACTCGACTCTGAGTTGGTTGTGGTCTTCGCCGATCCCAGCGAGCGTAGCACCGTAAAGGCGGCGGCCAGATGCTTGAACGCATCCGTCTCCGGTCCACCACCGGCAATGGCAAAGAGTTGGCGCAGCATTAACATGGCATTCGCCGTTTTGCCGGCGCCACTTGTGCCCGACAATATGATGGCCTGCGGATAGCCTGTTTCGCTCTGCTGACGCACTGCCTCCTGCACGATCTTCTGCAACTGCGGGGCCAGCGGCAGGTCGCGCGTCGAAGACAGTGTCAGCGGATTACCCACATCCAGGTATGGATTAATCGACAGCAGAATGGGTCCCACATTTGTCTGGCGGATGAAAATAAGAAATATGATTAGTTGCGGCTTCTTATTCCGCCAAAAGAGTCGAGTCACTTGAAGTGCTGCACAAGATCGACTACAAAAAAAGGAATCGACTTGAAATAAATAGATGACAAGATCGAATCTTTTTCAGCTCTACTCTAGTGTATCTACGATATAACTAATAATGTATTTAAAGTTAAATACATTTTCTTATATAGTTCATCGGGACTTGGGGCAATTCCAGCTCGTTATTGCTCTGTCTAATCATCGAATCAGCTAAAGACCGCGGCTACACCTCTTCGTCGCCATCGCGGATCTGCCTACTCGGGTGAAGCGCATAGGAATAGGTAACCCCTCGCCAAGCAGACCAGGTATATAATTGTCGAAATTAACAGTTAATCTGAGGCGAGTGCAAGCGGAAATTTAATTTAATGACAAGCTATTAGAGTAATTTCTCTGGATGCGAGTGACCACAGTGCGCTCACTCCAATCACTCCGAGGGGTGTGTAGTAGAGTGGGGGGGGGTTCGGTTAGCTAACTGTGAACGGGTTATGTTAAACGAAAGGAAAGACGACCGGAAAAAGAGAGAGAGAGAGAGAGAGAGAGAGAGAGAGAGAGAGAGAGAGAGAGAGCGAGAGAGAGAGCGAGAGAGAGAGAACACTCACAAAGTAGCGTTGATCATTGAAGCGCGCCTGCAGGGTATGCATGACGGCATGCTCAGTCAGCGGTCCGGCCAGATGTATCAAATCCTGCATGTCCTTGGGCGGTCGACTCGCCGGCATTGGCTTAACCCCCCCTCCGGGGGCAATGCCAAAGCCGAACGGCAGCGTCTTCACACTCTGGCAGGGATTCGCATGCTTCGCCACGGGATACGGCAGCTGGCCATGTTGTTGGCTGGCCGCATTCGCAGCCAAAGCGGTTGCTGTCGAGGATCGCATGGGCAGCGTATTGCAGTTGGACTGCGACAAGTGAGACAGGACTGGAGGCAAGCCTGCGGTACCGCCCAGGTTCGCTGCGCTGCTCTTGTGATGTGCCAACAATGACTTCTCGCCCAGTTGATGCGGCAACGGATGCGGTATCGATGTGTTGCGTGCCGAGATTACAGTCCCGGCGGCGCCGGCGCCACCATTTGCATTGCTGGGTAACGTCTGGCTAAAGTTATAGGCAGCGTGCTGGAATTGGAGCCGTTATTGATTGTGGGAATGGACGCGGCTTTGCCCCGACTCGAACTCACCTTGGGCAGCGTGTGCTGCCCGCCAACTCCGCCTCCGTTCACATGCTGCTGCAGTGTATTTGCCGAGAGAGCCGCCGCCGCAGCACCGAGATTCAAATTCGGACTGGATGCGTTCAAGTCAAAATTGGATGTCTTCGCTCCGCCCCCGCCGACGCCAGGCGGAATGCCAGTTCCAACGCCAACGCCGACTCCGACACCAATGCTGTGATGCGGCTGGGCATCGCTCCCAGTCCGTCCCTGAACCTGACCCTCCACATGAAGGCGATTGCGCATGACCAGCAGCTCGGTGCTCAGGCTCTTGAGGCGCTGCTGAAGATGCACTGCCTCATTTGATGACGAAGCATCTGAAATGTGGAAAATAATGTAATAAAGTAATTATCATTATGCTTTACTATCTCTTTATTATATTAAGTATTATATATCTATTATACAAAGTATTATATCTCTATTATATTATATCTCTATTATATAAAGTATTATATAAAGTACTTACATAAACTATAAAACAAACTCAAAACTATTCTATTATTTTGAAACCCAATAACGTAAAGCACGCCCACCAATATTCTAAGCCAGACAACACCAAAACATAACGGAGGTTCCCGAGATCTAAGTTAGTATTCACTTGGCTTGCGCTTCCAATTTACAACATACAAAATCAAGTCACCGAAACAACAAATTAACATAAAATTTTAATGAACCAATTTCGCGAGTTAATCGAAAGACAACGCGCGCGCCAAGATAAAACAAAACAAAAAGAAACAAAAAGAAAACTGGCGGCAGGTGCCAACGAAAAGAGAGGAACAAAACCACAGGAGGACAAGACAACATATCAATGAATTAGGTTCCCATGTCGATGACCAAAGAGTATTTTAAGATTGCTACCAGATAAATTCAAACTTTCGAATACTGATGATTTAAGAAAACCAAAAAGATTTAGTAGCGTATTGCAGAGAACTGATTAATATAATCCACTTATAATCCGATTCTATTACAAGTTGGTAAAAAAAAAGATATTGTATATATACAAGATAATTGGTCTAGAATATCTTATATGCTTTGTGGAGCACGGGCAAAGTTTCCTTCAGCTGCTGCCAGTTTATTAAGTCTTTATTCTACCTGAATAGAGTTTAAGCCTTAAACTATCTAACTACTAAATAATGAATAGGCAGTAGCCGAAGATATTTTATATATATTTCGGCTGTAAGCCACACAGCCCAATTACCTAGTTCCAGCATTTGGAATAAGGAATGAAAAGGAAATAGGGGAGACAAGAAAGAGAAAAGCGAACGTCGGTCGGTAAAAGTACTAAGCTAATTGGCATTTTAAAACTTTACCCGACGAAAAGCTGTTTCCAAAAATTATTTGGATTCGGAATAGAGGCAAACGGAGGCGATGCAAACGATGCCAACACACACTCAGACAGTTTTCAGAGCCAACGGGCGAATGGGTCGACCAAAATCCGATATCATTGATGGCGGAAAACCAGTTTGGGTCTTAGTTGGGTCGTCCGTCGCGCACGAGAAATGGCAGCTAAAGACAAAGTTGAGCAACATCAAACAAAAGTTTGTTTCGATTTTTATACCCTTTCCGTGGCAGTGATTTCAATAAGAACGACTGCACAATTTGAATCGATTGTTATAATATAAATAATAAGATTTGAATACCATTTATTCAATTGTTTTCTATATTTCCCTTTCTTTGTTCTTTATCTACATTTATAATCGTTTTATTAACGATTCAATATCATGTCGATCATATATAATGTTGATTAATTTATATTTGTAATACTCTTTGGTTCTTTTTGCTTAATATTTACATAAATTGTTATATTGTTTAGCAACACTAGACTAAATATTTAGATATTACGCATATTTTTTAGAGCATACACTGCTCGACCTTATAGATGTTTCCAACTTTCTTTTCTTGTTGTCGATTTAATTTTTGTTTTGTTTTTTATCTTCTGATTTTTTTTTTGCATGTAGAAGTTAAAGCCGAATTGGCCGCAGTTAAGAAAATTTCTTAGAAGCTGAAATCAGCGTGCAGCTCCAAAGAGGCTGCTACTACCACCGAGCAGACGGCAGCAACAACAACAGCAACAGCAACAACAAGGCAGCCAGATCTGATCGTCTGTGTTGGCGGCAATGCTGGAGACCAAAACTGGTACCAATGGGGCTGGCGGAGAAGGCAGCGGGACAGGCAGGAGGCGAAGCTTGAGGTGGGTAAATGTTGCAAGCAAGATAAGGGACCCATATAAGTACAGACATAAGTATTGGTGAGTGTATGAGTGCAGGTATGAGTATGAGTGTATTGAGCTGGAAACGAATATGAATGCGTTTATGGGAAAACAACTTATTGTCGTAGAAGTAAACAAAAAAAAAATCACATACATTTGGAAATGAATCTAAAAATAGCACAGTAACTGTGCGTCGAAATATTATATAAAACTATTAAGTTATATTTGAGTAATAATATTTATTTATTAAATAAATAAATACACCAAAAAATACCATTTAAAAGGATATTAATTTCGTTTTGTATGACAAATTTTAAGACGAATAATGTAAACAGACCATTTCTTTTATTTTTGTGAGAGCACTAAAGAAATCCATTAGCAATTAATAATACATATTAAAAACCCCTCACGAATTTGTGTTACTTAGCTAAACTAAGTTCAAAGAACTCGCAGCAAAGGTTTTTGAATAACAAAACCAAACGGAAAACTATTTCTGTGCCAGACAATGTCAAAAGAGAAACACAACTCGATTATTGTGCCATAATACCATTGTGTTTCCCTATATACAATAGTAGGCGTGTCCTTTTAATTCCGAGACGTAGACTTACCCTGCAGCTTCTTCTCGGTCTCCCAAAATTTCTGCAATTCCGTAAAGTATTTATCCAGTATGAAGACTTTTGACAGGCCCAATGTGGCCATCGTTGATGAACATTTGTGTGGCCGAGCTCAGAACGAAACCAGATAATACGTTCGTGCGCTCGCCGAAAAAAGAAACGAGTTTTGATTTCAAATGCGAAAAACAACAAAAAAAAAAGGACGACGAAGGAAGGAGGCAACGCGACGTCGACGATTTTCTTATTTGAATAATTTCGTATAGAGACACAGCGCATAAAACACGCCCGAGCGAACAGGTTTTCCGCACAGGCACATGCCGGGCAGCGCGACCAGGCTTGTGTATCTGTATCTGTATTTGTATCTGTATCTGCAGTTGTCGCGCTGTCAGTGTGGTTGTGCTTGTATCTATGGCAAGCCTGGATCTCTCGTCTCGACCGTCTGCAGCTGCGTCCACTTTTTGGGCTACGCAACAAGTGAAAAACAAAATAAACAAGCAAAAAGAATGCAGAAGGGCAGCCTCTTCCTCTGCTTCTCTTTGTCGTATGCGCCAGGTACGTTTTCGTACCACTGTAGTATTGGTTCTTTTGCCACTGCTGCTTATTCTACCTCCACTTCTTGTTATTATTTTTTACTTTTATTTTTATTATTTGATTATTTTTCGTAGCTCTCTCGCGAGCGCACGCGTTCGCCTCTTTTTGTTGTATTGCAGACTTTTGTTGTTGTTTTTGTTTCTTCTTTTTCTCTTCTTTTTGAAAAACGAGTTACCAACTCCAGAGCGCAGACAAGCACACGCGAAGTTTTAAATGTGGCCGTGCTCCAAGTCGGATGCTTAGATACCTTCAAGGTATCTTTTTCACACGCACACGCACACACTCGCACACAGATCTCTTCTGGAGAGCTATATATGAAATATGCACACATATATGTGAATTTCCTTTCGTATTTTCAGAATAATTTCACATAAACAATTCAAACACTTGATTATTTCCTTTATTTTTGTGCAGTATCTTAATTTATTCGATTTTCTTTTGTTAGCACCGACGCGTTTCGAGACTTGCACAGACTTGCACGCTCGCAGTCCAATCCGCAGACTGAGCTCCAACTTTGTCGTCGCAGACTCAGACGCCGAGTTCGCCTCGGCAGACAAACGATCATTTTGTCGCTCTCTAATAAATCGCTGAGAGAGTATACTCCCAGTGCTCGCTCTCTCTCTCTCACTCTCTCTCTGGGTGCAGGTAAAAATTTGTTTTATTTTTTCCCAACAGGTAAAAGGCCTGTTCTCCGCATGCTCAGATACGAGGTCAAGTGTTTGAACTATGCGAGTTAGGAGTCGCGTCTCCTACATCTCGTGAACGCTCTCTCTCTCTCTCTCTCTCCTCATTCTCTCTGTCTCTTTGTCAGCTGGTCGCGAGTTAATTAGCGCTGATTGTTTATTGTTTATTGTTAATTGTTAATTCTCACACGATTTCCCATTGCACTTTGCCACTCACAGAATAATTTATGCAACATATTTATATAAGCACGATTTTTTTAACTTCTCCAACGTAATAACAAAATAATGATAACTAATTATTTATAATTAAATTAAATTAAAATCTACAGTTTGAAATTCAACACAATAGCTGAGCGGATGCATGAACCAGTTGCAGCTAAGACACAAACCTCATCGGCTGCCACACAAACAGAGATGGTCACCCTGCATTCTACATTCGGTTATTTTTCACTGCACCACAACCTCCATTCAATATAGATCGATAACACGATTTTTCCGTTGTTTGATATTAATTTAAAATTGTGTATTAAATATTGGCGACTAACTATTTACATTTTTATTGAATTTTATTGCATTTCACTCGTACCTGTGATATTTCCCGCTGTCTTAATGCAAGTCTTTTTGCGCTTTGCCACCGGCAGTGTATAAATGGCAGAGAACTTGCTGAAGCGCTCCATCGCAGCGGTTACCTTGGGCAGAGACTGCGTGGTAGAAGAGAGGGGCTGCTCCTTCCCAGCCGGCGCGGTCTTGTCCACGAGAAGCGACGCTTTGATTTGCCGCGGCGATGGCGTAGACGAACTGCTGAGGAAAAGAGAAAGAGAACGGCAAGAATTCACTCAAAACTGTTCCACAACGGTTGTGACAAATGAACTCACCTGACCGCCTTGTGATATTGGCAGAAAAAATCTGGACGCATGCGATGCCGGCAGAGAAAGTCCTCGCAGAGCCGTAGCATATCGTCGCAAGTTTCGCTCTCGCTAAAAATCTCTTGCTCCGGTTCTCGATTCGGCTCTGCTGCTCCAGCTGCACCGGCACTGGCGCTGGACGTGCACGCTGATTCGCTGACCTCGGGCAACTCATCGGCTGGCGTTGTCTTTGCTTGGGGCGTGTAGAGAAAGGTCGGCAACGCGGCGCCCACAAAGTCAGGTATATTCTCGAAGAAGTCGGCGGTGCGTGCGTAGCTGCTGTTGCTGCCGCCACTGGAGGCACCACTCTTCTCGCCTGCCTGCGTTATATGTCGGGCTACGTAGTCGGCGTAGGTCTGATCCGGCAGCAACATAGTTGTGGCAACAGGAGCAACAACGGCGACAGCGACATCAACATCTTGCGTGACCCATTAACCGTGGATTGGAGTGTCTGCGAAATCAATCGCGACATCAATTCGCATTTTAATTGCTTTTAAATCAAGTGTCCAAGCAGCCGTCCAAGCCGAGCGAAGCGAGCGGCCATCAACTGCGGTGGCTTCCGCGTCCGCAGCCTTACGCCCATAAACCTGTCAGTTTATTGGCGCAGGCGATTACCACGATTAGCGTGACCATGACGAAGGTGACAGACACACGGACACTAATGCCTTTTACTGCAGCTGATGGCGACTCCAGCTCCGACTCCAACTCGAAGTCGCAGTCGCAGTCGCAGCTACATATGTAGCCGGAGGAGCAGACTGCAGCTCAGCTGTTTGCCTTGTAGATAGATGAGTTGCCAATCGAAATGAGACACAATATTTATGCCACACTTTGCTCATGCTACGCACCGTGTGGTCCCTCAGCGAGAGAAAGGGAAAGAGAGAGAGAGAGAGAGAGAGAGGGGGAGAATTTGCTGTTTGCAATTAACTCAAATGATTGTCATAAAACGTTGCAAGTGTGGATGCGCTGCTGACCACCAGCAACCAAGTGGCCACCACTACAGTTCGCAGTTGCAGTTGCAGTTGCCGCCGGCATTGGCATCTTTCAGTGTCAACACAGCGGGCGGCACCGTTTGAGTACTCGTAGAATGCTCGGCTCGGCGATATCTGAGTCACTGCTACATACTTCATGGTTTATTATGGCGATTACCTAACATGGACAGATGTCCCTCTATCCCTCTGACCCCCCACCCCGCTAAGACAAACACGTTCCATGATATTCTCAGGCCAATTCCAGAACGGGCGTTGGCAATAAACATAAATATGAATATGATATGTTCTAATACGTTACCCAGATCATGTTGCTTGGAGCTTCCAAAAGTGGAAACATATTGCTTCGAGAGCTTTGTTGCTTTACTGTGACTACATTTTGGAATCTGTGAGCTTGTGAGGAAGGCTGTTATTCATTAACTGACTTGATCATTAACTCGACTTGAAGCTAATCTTGAGGCTAATTTAACTGCGCCATCACATAGTTTGGCCCGTTCGCAGATAAGCGTGGATAAGGATTTATGAGCACATATTAGTCCAGACTCAAATCGGCTTAGCTCACATTCGTTTATCCGTGCGGACAGTTCCATTGCAACGGCAATGGGTACGACGACGGCAACCTTTCGTGAGCCACAAAATATGCCGTCTAATAAACGATCAGAGAATCTGGCAGAATCAGGTAGCGACATCGCATAAACTAAAATAAATCTCATAAATATGCAGTCGTCAACAACCCGCTCGCCCGTGCCATGTGCCATGGTGACTTGGCTACCTGAGGAAATGGAGCCTAATACATGTCCGCCAGATAGTTTCGTGGCATGCGGCCATTGGTGCCAGAGCCACAGGGCCACAGGAAGCCGCTGGCGATTGCCTTTGCCGAGCTAAGTCTAAAGTTATTTATTCTAACTGCGAGATACGCGATACACTCGAGTCTAAAACGCAAACGCTGTTGTGGGTCGGCACGGTCCGTTCGAGCGAAGGCAAAGCTAAAGTTGAATCGCGCAGAGAGTGAGTGTCTGGGGGTCCCAGAGCACAGTGGTCCATATTAGAAACTGCTAACATGCACACTCAAATATTTATAAAAAAAATAACGATACGACTTCGATTATACAAATAGACTCCTAGACTAGACTAGACCAGACTTCTAATACTTCTAATTTATCGTACATTTTTATTCTGAAAATTCAAGTTAATTCGTTGTGATCCTTCCTTTTAGCTAATAGAAGTTGGCTAAACCGAATTCTTTTGTTTACAACTATTCAATAAGCGGTAGGGCTTATTTCCCCACTGTGCAACTTTGGCCTAGGCCGTGGCCCCGCCCCACAGTCTGCTCACTCATTTGCATTTGCTGCTAACGCTGTCCAACAACAACAAGCGGAATCTGAAGAGCAACAAGTCACAGCAGTGTCAGTATGTACATATATGAATTAATTAGCAGAAGACCTTAAGATTCCGCAAAAGAAAGGTAGCCCCACTAGCAAGTACCAAAGTATTTAGTGCGCTTCGGTAAACATTTGCAATCAATTTGAGGGCAAGATTTCGTTCCCAGGAAGAAAATCACTGATCACAGGGTACACTGGGTACACTGGGTAGCGGGTAGCGAGTGGAGAGTGCATGCAACGCATACAGCGTTGCCCCTGAAGCGTACCCCTAATCTCTAGTAAAGCCATCATTATCTTCAGCAGCGTGGCCTAGCAGACCTTGGTCCGTCTTGGTCCTGGGCGATGGCGATTCATTGCACTTTTGACTTGCAACATGGAAATTACATGATTTAACTTAATTTAATAAAGAGCCGAAGGGCCCAGCAATCCGCCTGGACTCGGCACATCGCACAGGCATCGCTTGTTTTGATGCTGCTGTTGCTGCAATTGTTGTTTTTGGCGGCCAGTTCGTGTCTGGCTTTTGTGATTTACCGCGATTTGCCCCCAGTATCCTCCCCACAGTTGTTCAACAATACCTACAACCTACTACCCACAGCACAGAGCGCCTCCTAATTCGAGTAGAAGAGGAAACAACTAAGCTGAGCATCGATACCGAGTGGCATGGGATCGTTCATCAATGTGGTGGGTTGCCGCCAACGCCACACTTGTCGAAATGATCCCTGACCCAATTAGGATGAGTTCGATGTGTATTTATTATGACTATGAGTTTTTCTCTCAGTGTAGGCATTTGCGCAGATCAAGAGATTTTGATTAATAGCTGGTTGTTTCGCCTGAGCCGGCTATTTGCCCGCCTCTCCATCCCTACTCGCCATCAAACCATCCTGGCCCTGGTGGCCGCAGGCGCAGATAGACATTGAGAAATATTTTTGCAAATCGAGTCGACAGACGAAGGCACTCGAAACTCAATGAAATTTTGTTCCTTCTGCTTATTATTGTTGCTCTCTCTCGCTCTCTCTCTCTCTCTTCTTCTGTGTGCTTGCGTTAACTGAAAGCCTCTCATTACCTCTCCAGTGCATGACTGATGATTAATTTAATAAAAAACTATTAATTGTTGATATGCTAGCTGATTATGCCAGAGCATGTGAATAACTGTTGATGTGTGGTAGATATGGATAGGGTAGATAGGTGAGTTTCCTTTCTTAGTGTTTAGGCTGTAGACCTTTGAATACACCATGATCAACGGGTTGTTTCAGGCTGATTATTTTCGACCAGAACTGTGCCAGCTAGCCCAGCTGCACACGGCGAGGGGCAGACGTTGCCACTATAAGAACAGATAATAGTTTTAAAGTCGATATTTTCCTTATTTCCGACAACTTTCATTAATAAATCATCTGCATTCCACAAAAAAGAGGGTTTGTTGTAAGAACCTGGGTCAAAGGTAAAGGTCAACAATTTGCTTAGAGCCAATAGCGGCTAGTGCTGATGATGGACGCCGCAGTTGACGTTGAATTCCGCAATCTTGGAGTTGTGCAAATCACAGAGAGAACATAGGGAGAAGCGGCGGTGCGAGAGGCGGAGATGCGAGATCGTTTTGACATGCATCTAATTGTTTGATGCCTTTTACTGCTAACTGATTCAGTGCCAACGTAGATGGTGTGGACAAGTTTTTCTCGGCTGCTGAATCTCCTTAGCGGATTGGCTGTTGCACGTGCAGACATCCAACTGGTTCGATACGGGTCCATCACAGCGAATCACATCACATCGCATCATATTGCATAACCCACACGCGACAAGAAATTTAACGCAGTGTCTATAGCTGGATGGATGGATGGATGGATGGTCAAAGCATGGATGAACGTTGGAGTGGCTCAGACTGAGCTGCATGCACGGATTGAATGGCGGCTCGAATCGAATTGGATCGTAAGTGCATCGCTGCTGTCAGCCTTCTTTGGGCTAATGCAATTAAAAGCCCATTAAAAGTTTTCACACACCTCAGGCCGATGCGCAGTTTCCGCCATGTGGTGGAAAAACTCCCACATAAATTAGCACTCTACTTTGGGTGTTGATAACGCCGCAGTTTCCGTTTCCTGTGCTTGCCCCGATCGCTGAAGTGTTAAGATTCTTTTCTGTTAACAAATGTAGGCTTAAATATGCATTGCACACATTCACCACATTCGTGACCTTTTCGTCATCAATTCGAGAAATTCTTCTCAAACGCGCAGGTTTTTGCCCACTTTTCGGCTACTTCTGCTTTTTTTGGCTTTTCCTCTTTCGCCTCGGATTCTCTCACGTAATTATCCTTAAAGCCAAAAACGTGACGATATTTGACGATGTTCTTGCAGTATTGCGAATGCGAACATAAATAATGATGACAATGATGCCAGATGCTAGCAATTTTCAGCTTTATTCCAGTCAGAAAATTCAGTCAAAAAGTTCTCTATAAAAATAGTTTTATAACTCTGGTTATATGTGAATAAGTTAAGCACGAATTCACCTGACATTTTTTAAAGCTTCCTTTTTTGTATATAACATACATATATATAGTAATAACTAGTGAACTTAATAAAGTTATAATAGCAAAAGTAATAAATTGAATAGTCCTTACATGGACTCCTGTGGAAAGTCGTGACAAGCGAGTGAATAGCACAGGTACCCCACAGTCTACCCATATGAACAGGGAACACCACACATAGAGGTCTGGTCTTGGGTTCAACATGTCCATAGTTAGATCTTGGTCTTGGGCCAACGTGTATCTCAAAGGGATGCAGTGAAATACGTTTGTAATTTGTGCAGATGCAATAACGATAATCCAATCGATAATAAGTATGGGCGAGCTAGCATATTGAAATAAGTGTGAGTGCGAGTGTGGTTGTGGCTGTGGTTGTGTGTTTGCTGCACACCCACAACACTTGAGCTCAAATTTAGAGGTGGATGTGACGAGGCGGAGGTGGTATCACTAGATGTGCAATGCCCTCGGGCCGAACATCACTTGCGCATCTTTGGAGCTGAGTTGCTTTTCAACTCTGTGGCCGTCTTTCTCTCCCCCTCTATCTCGGTTCTTCTTCTCTTTCCCACAAAACCATTTCCATTCCCATTGCCATTCACATTCACGTTCACATTCACGATCACATCCGAGTCGCAGTTGGCAGTCGAAGCTGAAATTACATGTAGGAATTTACTTCAAAGCCTTGGGATGCACACACAGAGAGTTCACTAATTTTTAGCTCGTCCTCCATGTCAGCCACGATCGGACCGTTTCGCATTTACGCGAAAAACAAAAGGAATTTTTCAATGTCGAAATCGAGGATCCAACGAGCAATTGGAACAATTATGGAAATCATTCTGTGAATCAACTTCTAACTTTACGGAAAGGAATCTTTAAAAATGATATACGATTTCTATAAAACCTTTCCCGAAACTAACTGTCAAGTACTCAAGGTACCAGCAACTTCTTCAATCGAGCGCCCACATACATACATAATTAATCAATCTCGGTGCAGAAATCTTGCCTTGTAATGATCTCTTATGATGCTATGCGAGAATTCTTGTAATTAAACGCAGTGGAATGCTGAGCATGCTTAGATCGCATTATTTGTGCTTTATTTAATCTGCAGGTTGAGTGTGTTTGCGTGTGTGTGTGTGTGTGTGCTCCTATTGGTGTCAAAGGGAGATTACACTTGCGGGCATATAATTAGTGCCAGTTGTAGTCGTTATCTTATCGTTAGCAGTTGCCAGCGTAATTCCAGACTAAACGCAGCAAAGATGCTGCGATGTACATATGTCTATCCACCCACAATTGGCACCCGGTTCCCATATAAATCATTAACGGCTATTCCTACTTACTGCAGGAAGAGAGCGCAAAACAAAAAAAAAGAGGGAGAGAGAGAGACGGATGGCAAGAGCTAATTAACACTTCCAGCTACATCCACGCCTACCCAAGCGACTAACCGTTTGCCGACTGAATTAATGAACGGATTGAAGTTCGCGTGACGACATGAAGCGAGTCGCGGCGACAGTCGACAAAGAGACGCAGGGATACACGAGAGAGAAGAGAGGGAGACTGAGAGAGACTTGGAACGCAGATATGGAGTCCAGTGTCTGCATCTTTTCGGGGTACAGGAACAAATGTCGTGCTGGGCAAAATACCTCAAGAAATCACAGCGAACAGGTTTGCGGAGCGACACAGAGGGAGAGAGAGAGCGCGAGAAACAATAACAACAGCAGAAAAAATAAATAACAAAACACAGAAAAAAACATATGCATAAATGTTTATGATACAGTAAACGGATGACGACGTCGACATCGTCTACTAACTACGCTGATGATGGAAAGCCATGGAACGTTCGTATTATCTACATATGTATATCTCTATTGTCTGCAAATGCGGAGTGAATACTCGTATTAGCGTAAAGAAATGCACCCGAATGCAAAGAAAGTGAATTGAAATCCAAGTGAAACGGATGTGAGACAAATTTCCCACATTTCCCACCGAGATCACAGTACACGCTACACATTTTTTCTTTGTATGCTACAACAAATGGCGAAAGATTCGACAAACAACACAGCGCCAATTGTTTCGAGTACCCGTTCGAGTACACTCGATTGTCGCTGACATCTGTAAAGTGTTGTTGTGTCAGTCGCTGACATTGACGTATTCGATCAACGGTTCACAATTACCATAAACAATGTCGACAATACAAGTTGGATCTTTATCTGAAGACTTAACTTGCTGCTGTAAGTCTCTACCAAGAGATTTCTCCCTGAAAATTGTTGTTTCACTCAGAAATTCATGATGGAAATTTTCTAAGCTCTATATGTTTGAATTTTCGTGAGCTTATTCTTTATTCATTCAGTCATCATACCTAATCAATGAAGTAAGTAATGCTGTCATAACATTAAATTAACTAAAAAGACAAAGTGTCAGCGCGGGTTTATGTTAAAGTCAAGCTTAGAAAACCTGCCCGAGAATTGCACTAATTCCCGTTGGAATTCGAGTTCTTGAGTGACACAATCTGTAGTCCACTTGGAATGCTTTTGAGAATATTAATATTGCTATTAGTAACACTTAATTAAATTCAGGGTACTTTAAACTTGATTAAATTTTCAAAAGTTTAAAAAAGGTCTTAAAAAGTATTACATAAAGCAAAAAATATATAATATAATATATATATTATATATTATATAGACCCAGCGAGTACCCTACGCCATATGGTATTATAAATCCTTTTGATTTATACACTTGGTTGCGTGTGGCGCCAAGGCCCCGTTTGAAATAGACAGCGCCACAGGTAGCATGCAACACCTGGTCTCAAATAAGGTGTTATATCGTTAACTATTTAATATCCACTGCCTTATGACACATCTTCGCCAGTCAGCACTCGAGTTCTAACTTCCAAGCCCAAGGAAGTTGCATTGCGTGTTCGCATGATTCAAGCATCTGATTTAGCCATAAATATAATATCTCGTTTTTGGGAGAACTACTTGCACTTTACTCTTTCTTATTATTGTTGATAAAAATATGTAGACTTCTTAAACGATTCACTTACTTTAACTTGGTTTTTTATATCAATTAGAAAATGTACGACTTTTTCATTTTATTTATATTATACAACTTTTAAGCATTCTTTTTATATGTACGCATATATAAAGCACTTATAACACACTTTTTATTTTCTAAAAATAAGGTAAAGTTTAGTTATAGTTTGCACTTTGTTTCTCATCTTTGTATTCTTTTAATTAAACAGCAAATAAATGCCATTTGCATAGATTTCTTTTTGTTGCAAACGTAAACAAGCTCGAGACGCGTATGCGAATCGCGTGTGCGCGGAACCTCGCGTAAAATTCGCGTGTGTCTTCCCTCGTCGCGCTTTGCTCGGCAACTGATCGCCTGCAGATCGAAGCGACCGAAACCATGGAACCGGTGCGGCCACAAAAGGCAGGTGAGCTTCAGCTGCAACAGCTGCTGCGGCGGAGCGTCGCTATGCGTCGATAATAATGCGACAGACGAAAGAAGCTTTCGAAGAGGTTAAAGGGGGGATAGGACGGGAATTAAAGAGCAATTGAGTTGTTTGGGGCGTGGGCATTGCGGCCTGACATAGAAGGCAACTCCCTGAACATAGATCAGGGTTGAACAATTTTAAGGGGGACCTAGCCGAACTTGGATTAATCGTCCATGCATTATGTAATGCATTGTTTATAGCGTTTTGTGCACTGCAAAAAAAGCCGCGCATTGAATGTAGTAACGTTTAGTACACTAAAAAAAAACTAAGTTTATTACCAAGTACTAGTTATGGGAACTAAGTTTGCGGTGTCTTCGTAACCATAACCACACATTAACATATATGAACATTACAGCTATACCCGAGTGTCTGTCCGACGCAAGCTGGTTTATATAAAAAGTAAAAGGTTTTTCGTTTGAATATCTGAGATAAGTTTACTTAGTCAATATTTCATTATATATTGGATTAATTTTGTATTTTGTATATCAATTTACATGTTTGTTGCTTCCGGTAGTTATACTTTTAATACAAAAATCTTTTCACATTTGGAAATGATCAGTCAACTTACAGGCCGACTATTGACGATAAACAACATTTCAGATGATACATTATTCTTTCATTCAGCAAAGTACACTACCCGCTCAGATTCCGTTGCGTTCCTCAGGACGCGTTTCGCTGTAGAAGCCCAGATTCATGGTTGGAATCATGTTGCTATAGAAGGACATCTCGGCAGCGGTAGGTCTCAGCTGTGCCGGTTCCTGTGTAACGGTTGGAGGATGGTTAGCTACAATTTTCGCCTGATCACCCACGACATGCGTCGCAGGCATCTGTCCCACTGGCATTACTGCTCCGCTAGCGTTTAATGCTTCCTTCGTGCTCTTAGCTACGCTGTGTTGCAACTCATGCACCTTCAGATGAGTTTCGAGCTCAGACTGTTGGAGGAAAGTTATGCAGCAAATTGCACACGTGAAGCTTGGTCCGTGGGCCTCAAGTTCATGCCGCTGCAGTTGCTCGCTTCGATTAAAGCCCTGTCCACAGAGCTTGCAGGCGAATAGCGTGTCCATGTGCAGGGCTAGATGTCGTTGTAGATCTCTATCGCGCTGGAAACTTTTATCGCAGACATTGCAACGGAAATTGCGAGCGGGTTTAGAAGATTGCTTCAATTTGGTCTGCCCAGACGGAAGCTGGGGCTGCGGTTGGTATGGATAGGAGGCCAGTTGTTGAGGTGCAACACTAGCTGGAGCATCGGTGTCTACATAGGGATGCAGTGGCAGTTGCATTTGATCCGCCGTTGGCGCATTCAATCCTGCCCGCACGTTTAACTGCTGCTGTAGCTCCACGTCGCGTTTGTTGTGTACCTGTTGATGCATCAGCAGCTTATCCTTACGTGCAAAGGAGGCCGGACAGCGGCCGCACTGATATGGCTTAACCTCGGAATGGGAACGTGTGTGTTTCATCAGCTCCAGTGCCGTCTGGAAGGAGCGTGGACACTTCTGACAGACAAATGGTTTGACACTGCTGTGAATCCGCAAATGTTTGGTGAGATTTGTGTTGCGCGAGAAACTCTTGGAGCAGACATTGCACGAGAAGGGACGCACACCCGTATGAACGATTGTGTGCTTCTTCAGATCCGAACGTCGTACAAATCCCTTGTTGCAGTGTGCACAAACATAAGGACGCTCCGCATCATGGAATTCCTTAATGTGAGCTATTAAAGCTGGACGTGTGGTTAGCCGCAGCTGACAGAAGTTGCAGCTATAGGGCGCTGATGGATCATGTAAGGCTAGCTCATGCTGCTGGCAATCAGGCTGTAGTGTAAAAGCCAAGTCACAGTATTGACAGAGAAATGCGCTCTTGGGATGCGCATTAGCATTAGAGCTGTTCGGGTCGGCCGATGTTTGATGTGCTTGCATCAGTGCCATTTGTGCCGCATCCATGCCCAACGGCATTTCAACATCTTCGTCATTTTGTTGTTCTTCCTCGTCCTCGTCATCCCACTCTGCATCTTCCAGTTCACCTTCACCATCTGAGCAAAGAAACTCATCGTCGCTTGTCTCACATAACTGATCTGGATCTACGTCTACTATGACGCAACCTTCTTCGTCTGCTCCGAACTCAAATACCCCGGGATTGCCATTCAATCCAGGCCGATACTTGGCATCTAGTGCGATAACACTTTTTAAGTCCTGCTGAAGTTCCTTTTCTCTCTGTTGCATGCCGTGGCGCTGCACATAGAAGTCCTGCAGCATTTCCAGACAGCGTGTGCAAATGCGCTCTGGTAAGAATTCGTGACGTTCGTACTTTATGCTCCAAATACTTTCGCAGACATCGACAATCAAGAATTTTTCGTTTAGATAATCTTCTTGTGCAAAGTCAACATTTGATTCAAAAATATTGGGCGAATCGGTGTCCAAATGTGTGGCAGCGTGGCAAAGACGACATCTTAAGGACCCCGTACTTGTTTCCGATTTATTTTTGTTACTGTTGTCACAATTTGCAACGGCTTCCGTTTCATCAGTACTCAAATTTAGCATGTTTACTGAATTTCTGCAGATTATACAAAGCAATTAGCGGCAACGCAACTATAAAATTGCAAAATGTTGTAAATAAATACATCGATATCGAAAATTAATATCGATATATTCAAAGACTTTTAAATAACGTAACAGCATAACGTGATATATGGCAACGCCAAAAAGGTTTAAGTTATTCTGTTGTTTAACATTAGAGATGTTTTTTATTTAAAATATCGATACTATCGTACAACGCAATTTTTATTCTTAATGGACACATTTTACGATGATTCCCGATGGACCCACCACCAATTGATATTTCTGTCATAACTAGAAATTAAAGTACCGTTGGAATTACAATTTAAACATAAACTTATAAACATTATAAAATACTTTATTATCTGTCATAACTTAATCGTAATGAAAAATCATTAAAATATATGGCAATTTTATGTTAGCCTAGACACTTATATCCTCCTTTAATTTTTTTATCTACCTCTCTTCTACAGGTTTGTGTTGGGGTTGGCGTTAGCATAGGACACGGCTGAGTCCGCTTATCTTTTCTTGCCGCATAAAAGTTTAAATGAACATGTATGTGTGTGTTATTCACTGCTTGTTCGCTTTAGAGATGGCAACGTGACTAACATGCATATGTGAAGCAAAATGGACCGCAATACTTGTTGCTTCCTTTCATAGTTAAATGATTTGACATAAAGTCTTTTTTTAAAATAATGTAGTTGACTTGAATTTTTGGGTTACTAGATGTGCTATTACATTGAAAAAGCTTAGCCTTTCTTATTCCTGAAAGTAGCATACCTACACGAATTACAAGGCACAAGCACGACACATACGCACGTACACTCCACTAATTCAAACAATTGCGCGCGCACGCACACATTGAAGTAAAACGTAGAGCATGCGAAAGCTCATTCAATTCAGTAGTTGCCTACTGGCATTTGTACCAAGCGAACGCTGATGTCCCCTTCTATCGTTTTATAGTGTGGTCGCAATTGTCCGGTCAAACTAATTACCTTTAAATTCATACGGTCCCAAACGATTTAACTGAACAAGCAAACAAATATGTAACACTGTATTCAAGTGGTTTACATGATTAAATGCTCATTGGGTTCCAAAATTAAATAATACCGGCTGGCGCCTAAACGTATTTCTGTGTATATACTCCGACACCAAGTGTTACACATCAAAAAAAAAAACAACAACAGAAGAGTAAAGAAAGAGTGCAAAAAATATTCATTAATTGGTTCAGCGAGAACTGAGTGAGTGAGAATAACGGAGCTATGTGTCTGTGTCAAGTCCTCCTAACAAACCTTACATGTTTATTCCTCCGTACTTTGTATGTAAACTTATATTTTACTGCGTATTCGTTTTGTCTTCATTATGTTTTTTTCCCGCATGAACTACCCTATTCCCGTTACTGTCTCGCCTCTCACCCGTGATGCCTCCCTGGCCCTGTCACAGGTTTACGGTGTGTTCGGGTGACCTACCTATTGCTCCGCTTCTTCTTCGCAGCAAAGCAGCGACATGTTGCGCCCATCTCCTGTTGCTATCGCGTAATTTACTCGTTTAAGGGTTCTCTCTGTCCGCATTTTCCCACAATTCAGTCATTTTTGTCATTAATTATTTCCTTTGCGTGACAAAAAAGTGACAGTTTAATTTCTTTTAGAAGAAAAATGTAATTGACTTTGAATTATAAAATAATTATTACTTATTATAAATTCAATGAAGTTAGAATATCAAACATACATACAACACACATTTGTATGTATATAAATTCACATGAAATCAATCTGTTTAACCGCTCAGTATACTAATCTCAGCGTAAACACACTTTGCTCAGACACAACAGCGGCACTTAAAAGTCATTCGATTTCAAATTGCCCGATCATCAGATTATTCAAATGAATGAAGTCTGATTTCGCGTATGTTCCATGCTTCATAGTAAATTGTATTAAACTACATATGTATAAGTAAACTGCAGACAAGTGACTTTGAACTTGAAACTGCTCGGAAAATTGACGCTTCCACCTTACTCATGGCACGCCCACTTAAATCACTTAAACGACGAGTCATACATACATGTGTACAAATGAAAACACGAAAATTCGTATGAATGCAGATAGAACATACAAACAAACATGCATGAATACTACACTTTGGAATAATACCATAGTCTTATCGATACGGAGAACACCACGCGAATGAAATTGTAGGCGATCGGAAGCAATGATAGAGCAAATCAACTTTTAATATTGAGGAAACAGTGTTTACAATAACAAATTCTACAACAGGGGACAAATAGTAAAGGGTCATAAATAGTTTTATGAGTGCTATCGCAACAATGTTTCGGGATCAATGACCATAGAAAATTATAGAAAATTTTAGAAGCTGTAAATTAAATGAAAACGTTTTTAAAAAGTGTAAACACTGACAATTCATTAATTGCTTCAATACAACATAACATGTATACATGTACATACGCTTCCAATGACACATTGGCTTAGGTTTCACATTAGTTTGCAATTCCGATTACAAATAAATGAAATCGAATTAAAAGTTTTCTATAAATAAACTTTGTTTGATATCGAAGGCTGATTAGATGTTTTACGTCGATATAATTGTTATGTGAGTATTCAAAATAAAGAAAAACACTTCTAAAATTCACATGAGCTAAAAAAAATGTACTGATAGTCCAAACAAGCACCAGAAGTTATAGTCCAATTTGAAGGTGACGTTTTCAAGCTCTTGAGCGAAAAGCAATTACCACTGAAAACATTTTTGTTACTGGGTCCACCATTTTTGTGCAATAAAATGTATGAGTATTATATCAAGGTTCAGTTGGAAAACTTGGAACTTTATATTCGATAAGCTTTTTGCCCGCAGCATTTATAGCCAGAATCGCACTTCTGATCGTTCTACGCGGTGCTTCATTGATATTTATAGCAGCGACTGTGCGACAAGTAATATAGCATTAGCACTAGTTAATTAAACACTAAATGTGAGTGGTATCTCTAATACAGACGTTTAACAAACTTAGGTTACCAATTAATAGAACAGTAGAGCAACTAACTAGGTGCAGTCTTTTTTGACTTAGATTTGCATTGCCTGTTTGTTTCTCTATAGTGCTTGTATTTACCTATAAAGTTAGTTATCGGATACCCTGACTTCCATTGAACAATATGTGTTGTTTACACTTGTTACAGATGTACACATATAGATGAATATTTTGCTTAACGCTTAATTAACACAAATTCTACTTTTGAAGCTATTCCAATATTTTACAGTTTCATAGTTAACATTGATTTTTAATCACAGATTACAGTAAACCTTTCTATTTTTTCCCCTTAAACGATATAGAATCGCCACTGGGTACAGCAAAGGTCCGTTAAAGAAAACATGGCGTGCACTTGCGAGGTAATCGGTCTTGCCTGTGTCGTTGCGCTTATTCTGAGCATCTCGGCGAAGGCTCCATATCAGATGAGGTTGATTATTGTGCTGTTCGGAGCGGGTTTTATTGTGATGATGTGCATTCCCTTCATGATTCTGCGACCAAGGGACTACCGCAATGGACTGTAAGTGTATTAAATATAATATAGATTGATACATTTTGTTATTTGCGAGTTTTATGTACTAATGGTCGCATACTTATTGCAGCGTGCCATCCTGGTTATTCATTCAGTTATGTAAGCTGATGGGTATTACAATGGAGGTTCGGGGAATGGAGAACGTGAAGAGGGAACATGGCAGCGTAGTCCTAATGAATCATCAGAGCGCTCTCGACTTGTGCGTCTTGGCCTACCTGTGGCCCGTTATTGGAAAGCCAACTGTTGTCGCCAAAAAGGAAATTCTGTATATGCCTTTCTTTGGGGTTGGCGCCTGGCTGTGGGGCACCCTTTACATTAATCGATCGCGAAAAACAGATTCGATTAATTCGCTACAAAAGGAGGCTGTGGCCATTAAAGAGCGTAATTGCAAAATTTTAGTTTTCCCTGAGGGCACACGCAACTCCAAGGATACACTATTACCGTTCAAGAAAGGATCCTTTCATATTGCCCTTCAAAGCAAGTGCACCATCCAGCCTGTAGTTATTTCAAAATATTCATTTTTTGACGAGGAGAAAAAAGCCTTCCGCCCAGGACATGCTCTGATACAGATCTTGCCCGAAATCTCAACCGATGGCTACGAAAAGGACGATATGGAGAAGCTTATTGATCATTGCCACACGACCATGCAGCATGAATACACGAGGCTGACTAAAGAGGCATTAAGTTTGGCCTCTAAAAAACAGTCATAAAACTCGATAGAATAAGATTAAACTCAGGTTATACAAATATTCGGTATTTCTTTTTTTAACAGTCAGCGATACAATATTGTATTCACTTAAATATTGTGGAAAAAAGACAAAAACGTTATATGTATGTATAAAGAAAATTTGGAATTATTTAATAGCGTTAAGTTTATGAAATTACGTTACTATATTTTTTGATTAATTGTAACAATTAAAGCCTTTTACATATGTAACTTGTTTTACATGTGCGGGTATTTAAAACTATATGCTAAAGCCACCAATAAAAAAGCATAATACTAAAGCTGTATTTTTAAATGTCTTAATTGTATTTGATAAATATTTACCATATATTTACCGCGGAAGTCATTCGAGTCTTAATTAAATAAATAACTACTGAGAGCGAGCACAATTTATAATTGTAGGCACACTTAATCTAAGCTCACTACCGCGCGATTGTTATTTCAAATGTTATCGATATTTTTTTATTGTCTTTGAATACATATCGATTCATCGTAGTGATGTGCAAAACCATTGGATAGATGCAAGCAACCACTTGCTAAAGCAAATGAGTCCAAAAGAATAATACTATTTGTTGTGTTTTTAAAACCAAACTAGATTAATATAGGTCGATTGCTTAAAGTGAGAGTAAAAAGATAATTGAATAAGAAAATATCGCTTATTTGATGATAATGGAAAATGAGGAGTTTAAAGTGGAACACGAAGAAATTGATATAAAGACAGAGCCAATAGATGACTGCGAAGTATCAGAAATAAACACAAATTTGGAAAATGTTAACCAATTTGATCCAAACATAGAAGTAGATCAAATCGCGAATCCTACAAATGTGGAGGAGCCAAGGCCATTATATGAATTTAAGGAAACATGTGATGTACCGGTTACCATTACTGGTGGCGAGTCAAAGAAAATCCTAAAGATCGTGTACTCTGTCAAGTCAAAAGATGATGTAAATTCTCAGCTTATTGTGGATTCTCCTCGTAGAAAGCTATACGATATGGACCGATTGCGTGAATTCGGAGATGTGCCTTTTGTGATTAAGCGAATGGAACCCCAGGACCTAACAATTACCTATAGCAAGGCTGTTAGCAGCGTGGAGACGATCTTGGAACGACTACGTCGTAACCATGTACCTAGTGGAATTGGTATTGCATTTCGTATTGCAAATCATACGCCCTCGACGTGCATACTGACTTTAGCGTGAGTAGAATACCGAATAGTAATTAGCGAATTACGAAACAAAGAGGTAATTATTGTTACTATAAATCTATTGCAGTATACTCAATCACAGTTGTCATTTCTACAGCAACGATAAGATGATTTTGTCGAAGGCACTACATGCTCAGATGTGTCGTGCTGGAATTGATTACCTTATTGTAAATGGGTATATGCCCGTTGGTGCCGACTACTATGCTTGCCTCGATAGCTTTTTAGTATTCAATGAGGAGTACAAACTCTTTAAACTCAAACATACCAACAAGGATACCCTGCCCGATGCAAAGGCTCCGTTACCACCCAACATGTGCTATACAATCACGACTACCGGAACCACAGGCAATCCAAAGCTTGTCCATGTACCCTACGAATGCATCGCGCCAAACATTGTGGCGCTTAGGTATGTTTGTTACATAATTCAGTAAGATGTTAGTTCTCCCATTCTGTTATGGAATATAACAAGACCTTAGATCACAATTCATAATTGCCTGTTATCTCAGGGTGCACTAAAGATTAATTGAAAGTGTATATAAGCTTTGCTCTCTTTTGGATTATACGTTTTTTTTATTGGGTGTCTTGTTAAGTAGTTTTCTATATATTTATACATTTCTATACATTTAATAGCCAAAAACTGAATATTTCAATGGCAGATATTATATATCTGGGCACACCGTGCACATTTGATCCGTCCGTTGTGGAACTATTTCTGGCTCTTCAAAATGGAGCTGCTGTACTTATTAGCCACTACACGATGCGAGAATCGCCCAAGCGCGTGTTAAATGCCCTCTTCCCGACCATTGTGACTACGCCAGGAATAACTTTTCTACAAATGACACCATCCTTGTTCCGACAGTTTGGTGCTAACGCCATACGGAAGCGGATACTGAACAGTGCGAGCACGTTGAGGTAAGTGTGAATTATAAGATAACACCGCAAGTGATTAAATTTTCGTTATCAGAGTTTTACTTCTAGGTGGCGAAACGTTTCCATCTAATGTCGAGCTTGCCACGTGGATAGAACCACAGGTTTTGCTTCAAAAGCATATATGCAATATTTATGGTATTACAGAGATCTCCTGCTGGAGTTTGATGCATGTGCTCAAGTCGTTGCATTCACGAGTGCCACTCGGCACACCCATTGATGATCAAACCGTGTTGGCCATTCACTATCAGGACAAGCAGAAAGAAGATTGCGGTGAACTTTGGTTGGGCAGTGGAAAGCGTCGTTGTTACATACCTGAAATCGATGATATTTCCACGAAAGATTATACGATATGTTATCGCGCAACGGGAGATTTGGTGCGGCGCATCGATGATACTACGATATTTTACGAGGAACGCACCAACGATGTGGTTAAACGAGCGGGAAACCGCATAAGCCTGGGTATGTGTTTCATTGATTGAGGCTTGAACAGCACTAACCGACTCCCATTAACAGGGCTTATAAATCGCAAAATTGAAAAGTGTTTGCATAGCAGTGAACTGGCCACTTGCCTTTGGCAAGAAGATCTGCAGAAGCTCATCTGCTGCATTCGCAGTATTGAGCCAAAGACAAAGGTGCAACAGCGGGCACAAACCTTCGACATTTTAACTAAGTTGTCGATGGCCGAGCAGCCCGACAGATTTGTATACCTTCAGCATTTTCCGTGCGATGCACACGGAAAGCTGGACAAGCAGCTGCTTCTTAAGGAGTGCACATTGTTGGCTCAACCTGCCCAGGATATACTGAAGAACTTTCTGCATGATCGTTTGGAGTGTGTCGAATCGCCTAACGAAAGGTCATTAAAAAAAAAAAAGAAACTGGAGTTTGTCAATCCAACCAGTTATCCTTGCGGTTTTGAACTGAGCTTCCGCCAAGCTGGCGGCACTTCTTTTCATGCGATAACGTTGTGTCGTGAAATTGGTCTGCAGATGTGCATCGATGACGAGCAGCGTCATCTGTTTGAGCTGCTGTTGGATGAGAATGTGCCGCTACGAGTTGTCTTAAGCTTTTTGGATACAGCCAAGTTAGTGGCACACAATACAAAACTGAAGCCAGTGGAACCACTGATGGGCGATGTTGCTGTAAAGACCATGGAACCATCAACATGCATTAGCAACAGCCCCAGCTGCAGCGGACTTGTTATAACTCGCGTCGAGCAGACGGCGATGAACTTTCAGTTCCACTGGAAAGTAAATTTCAGCAAATGTGTTGATTCTCCCGTGGCCCAATACGAGGGACGGTACGTTGCAGTCGGCTCACATTCCAAGCTATTGCGCACTCTGGATGCAGTGACGGGGCAGGAATTAAGCACATTGAAACTGCCTGATCGAATAGAGTGCAAAGTTACATTTCTAAGTGAAAAATTAGCCGTAGTGGGTTGCTACGATGGTTGTCTTTATGGCTTCAATCCTTTAACCGGTGAAATGCAATGGTCTGTGGAAATTGGTGGCATGATCAAAGCACAGCCTTTTCTGTCATCAGACGGTGCTCGTATGGTAATCTGCAGCTACGCGGAGGACTATAATGTTATGTGCCTGTCTACGGAACGGCAGCAGGTACTTTGGTGCATGAGAATTGGCGAGAAGGCAATTTTTGCTACGCCTGTGGAGGTGCCTAGGCAACAAGCAGTTATCATCTGTACGCTGGATGGAGGCTATACGTCTGTCTCCCTATTGGACGGCACCGTACAGTGGGCACAGAAATGCAAGCAACCTCTTTTTGCATCGCCTGTTCTTATGGATATCAATACATTTGCATGTGCCGAGGTGAACGGAAAGGTTCACGCTTGCAATGTAAACAGCGGAAAAATTGTAAGCTACTCTTAAAATGTATGGGACTTTGTTTATTCATGCTATTTTTCTCTTGCAGCTTTCCACATATACCGCGGATGGTAATATATTCTCCTCATTGGTTGTAAAATCGCCGCCGACACACATGGGACACATTTTTTTACTATTTGGCTGCATTGATCATAATGTTTATTGCCTGCGCTGCAAGACAACGGGAGGTAAAAGTGCATCCTTTGATCTGCACTGGAAATTGGATATGGGTTGTTCTGTTTACGCCACACCCACAATACTACCGGTTGAGCCAAACGGAAATTTTGTATTATGTTGCGCCACAGATGGACGCATTGTTGTGGCCAATCTGGGTACTGGTCAGACACAGTGCTCGGAAAAACTGTCTGGCGAACTATTTTCCAGTCCTTGCTACATTCCGAGCTTGAGGCGCATCTATTTGGGCTGTCGTGATAATTATTTGTACTGTTTAGGCATCTAGTGAGAAAAATTATAGATTTAGTTAAAGTTGAATAAATCGAAATGGAATCAAGGTGAAAGACTGTAACAAAATGATAACCTCATGAATAGTAACAGTTGTTGTTATAAAATATCTTCCTGCATACGATGTAATTTATCAAGGGCTGTATCTGATTGCACTTCTTCCTGTAAACACCTGCATTTACTGCAACAACTTCTCCAGGATATACAATCTTCAAAGGAATCAGCCATGTCCTCAGTAGGCTCTACAATATCCTCTAATGCGTCTTCAAAAACTGGACTTTCACACATGAAATTCGGTTGTATGCATTCGGCGTTTTCGGCCAGTCGTTTTTGGGCCTCACGTAATCGATGGGTGACACGGGGTGCGGTATAAAGGGATATGATGCGTTGCATGGCCTCTTGGCACTTGCGCCTTCGCAATTGTCTCATCTTACGCCTGTTTTCTTTTTTCTTAGCCGCTTGCTTCTCCTTTTCCTTTTTTTCCTCGTCGAGCTTCTGCTGTACGGAGCTCTTTTCCTGTGTGGCAAAATACTTAGCCCACTTGGCTCGCTCCGTTTTAAAGAAGTTGTCACTGAAAATATTTGTCCCATAATCTTTTAACCCGATGTTTTGTTCTGACGATTTAATTTTAAAAGCACTCGACAAATTGCGTCTGGTTGTCTGCATACTCAACCGCATTTTTTCCTGGCGTTTCCTACGGGCCATTATATTCATCATTTCTGCAAAGTTCGACTCGATTATAGCTAATACATTTTTGTCGTTAGGTTTGCCAACATTCTGGTGGAATATTTGGGAGTTATAAAAGTGCGTATTTTGCATGTACTGCATGATTAAATTGATATCGCTATTCGATTTGGGAACGTCCTTCGACATGATAACTTTGTACATCCTCTTAAGATTGACATTCTTGGATTCCATTCTCAATTTCTGTAAATCCGATTGTGAGTTGTTTTTATCCGATTGCTTTTTTGATAATCTTGAGGTATTTTCAAATTCGTTTTTCACTACACTTTTTCGATTATACTTTTGTAAATCTATTAAAAAGCTCCGAACTGTTTTAAATAAATCTTCACTTTTGACTTCTTTCTGGTTGTTTTCGAAAACGTTTACATTAGAAGTTGGCTGGGAATACATAAATTCATTGACATTTTGTGATTTTAAGGGGTTTTCGTTGTGATTTAGTGATTTCCCTTTATCTGATTCTATTTCATTTATTTCAAATTCATTCTGCAAACCATTTTTACCATCTTCTTCGTGAGACTGCTCTGGTTCCTCCAATTTGTTCGTAATATAATTTTCATTGAATACGTTTCGCGAATGAGTTCCTGCAAATTTATTGTTATGTGTTTTAGATGTTGAACTGATTTTTTCAATCTCTTCATGAGACTGCACTGGTTCCTCTAATTTATTTGTAATATCATTTTTATTGGATACGTTCTGCGTATGAGTACCCGCAAATTTATCGTTATGTTTTTCTGATATGTTTGCGCCTATTGACTTTTCCTTTGATTTTATATGAGAACCTTGTATTTGATTTGATGAATTGGAGATCTAAATCAATTTAGGACAAGAAATTTATAAGGCTGAAATGTATGATCATTATTCTTACCGTTAGATTTGAGTATTGACTGGTTGAAAATAACATCCCATAATCCTCATCAAACTAAAAATTTAAAAAATTGTATCTTACAAAGATAAAATGAATATTTACTGCTCTTGCCGCCTTAAACATTCTATATCTTAAAGGGGCAAGAGAGGGGTCATCAGGTGTCTAAGCAATTAAAGACAAAACTTAAGCTGTTAAATAAATGTTTATTGTGCTCACCTTTTTTGGTTTTTTTGGTATGCCACCCTTCTAAAAAGTTACGGACAAATTTAAAGAATACTCGTATGTATTTACATATATATATAAGTAATTATTATGCTTACCGAAATGGGTCTTTTTTTTGTTATGATAACGGAAGACTCAACAGATAGATCATTTATCTAAACAGGTGACCTAGAAGAACAATCTAATTATATTGAGACGAATATTTACAGTTCTTACCGAAGGCAATTCGAAACCTTTAACATGTTTTAGCATGTTTCTTTTTTTCTTTTGTCGAGATTTCAAAAGTCTAGTCTTACTCAAATTTTCGCCCTCTTGTTGAAAACGGGTTTTTTTTCTCCATTTTTTTGGCAGTTTTGTTAAAGAGTTGCATAATTTGAATAGCAAGATCAATAATCGCAACATTTTCTTTTAGTTCGTATTTCAAATTACTTTTGAAAACTCGTTTCTGTCTTGATAGGACTTGAATAGAAGTCTGGTATTCCATATAATTTCGCAAGTGGCTTTTAATAATACTTATATAATTTTTGAATCTTTTGTCTTCAAAATAGAAGTTTTTCCATTTAAATAAAAGTACAGAAAGATGACCGTCTTGTATAAAATTTAACCAATCGACTAGCCATTCTCTACAACGCTTTAAAGAAGTTTGAATTTGGTTTCCTATGACCCGATGTGGTTGGGCTTCCATGTTCACGAACAACTTCCATATTGATTCCAACAAAATGAGGCGCACATTTTTAAATCGTTTTACTCGCCGATATCCCTGCGAAGGTAGAATTGTCTTATGTCTCATTATAGCTTAGCCTAATTCTTTTGAACCGTTTTAAGATTGGCACAATAAATTTTAAATCGTTGAGGTGAATAGTCGGTGTTTGAGGTAAAATTCAAATCGAATACTAAGTAAATTTTTTAATATGCCTTCTCAAGTCAAAAGGATAACATGGCAAATTGGATAAGCTCCAATACAACATACAACTTAAATAAAGAGGAAGTATTTCAAAAGTATTTTGTAAATAATTTTTCATTAAATCATTTTCAAATGACTAGAACGGAATAACCTCTTCACTTAAAAGTTTTCCCTTTGGTACTGGCCTTCAAGATCTCTGCTGCCTTTACCTTGTTCTGTCGTATTTGCTCAAAGTCACGTTCCCTTTGTGGTATTATTTCTCTGGTATTGGGAATGCATGCAGTTTTTGCCAGTTTTGGTGTAACTATAGATGTGGGAGCTTCTTCAAATGAACCTTTTAATGTAGTTACTGCTGCTTTTCGTTTACCCCGCTGTGGGCGTGAAACTAATGCTTCATCTGATTCTTCCTCCTTTGGTTTTTTGCGAGTACGACGGACTACCCGTTTTAGTTTCTCTGGTGTTTCTTCCTCTGCTCCGCCAGACAATTTATCTATTGCTTTTTGGACACGCTTACTAACTTGTGGCTGCTGCACTCTTAGTGCACTCTTAGACGAAAAATAATTTCTTATAGAGCCTTGTATCTTCTTCTCGTTAATTTTCTTTATGACCGGCATTAAAATGTCATCAGTTTTTGAAGTGGTCCAACCAAAAGATTTACGCGTGAATTCACGTATTGATTCTACATCGGGTGATCCCCAGCTAAAGGAATCGCTATTGTCATCCACCTTAGGAGTCATGTAAGCCTCAATGACAGACATACTAGGAAAACCATCATGTAAATCAATATTCTTGAGCTTCTTGAGCAGCGCGAGGCGGGCAGAGCTACCAATTGGTAAGTTTGAAGTTTTATGCGCCTGCCACCAGTCACGGAACTTTACAAGAGTTGAGAGCACAGCTGAAGAATTGGAATCCGTCTGCTGTGAGGTTGAAAACGAGGCCAATATTTCAAGAGCTGTCACCGTGCCAACTCCGTGTATGCCTGCAAAGAATGCGATTCCCGTTATTTACAATATATTCTGCATAACGTAGCCCATACTGACCTGTAGTGTAATCGCTTCCTACGAGGCAGGCTAACTGGATAAGCTTGCCGCGATTACAGTTGAATGTCTTCTCAATCTGTTCGGCGCGATACTCAAGCACATGTTTGTTTTGGGCGAAGAAATTTTTGTAGACAGTACGCCCGCCAAATAGCCAAATATCGCTATCATCAGTTATGGTACCGTTGGTAAGATCAATAGCATTGAGAAACGCACACTGTGCTTCCGCTTCCATGGGCGCCACAATGTATGGGATGCCAAAGAGACGCAGTAACTCCTGACAATCGTTGCTCATCCGTTGACTTATTGACATACCCATGCGGTCCTGTCGATTGCGTTCGGACTCCAATTCCCGACGCTCCTTCGCCAGATTGCTGGCTATGTTCTGCAGTTCCTCGGTTGTTTTTTGCGCTTTTAAGGTATTAGCTGCATTTTGAATAACTTCCTGAAAAAATACTGATTAGATATGGTTACTGCAGTTCAATTGTATTTGGAGTACCTCACTGTTCAATGGCTTTGGGTTTTCGGGTTTCATAGCTTGAAAGAGTGACTTGGCTGCTTTGCTGGATTTTTTATTAGGAGAAGGACCTTCATCACTATGATCTTCGCTATCATGTTTGCGCCCAGATTTCGGTGTGCGCTTCACATAGAACGGTTGTGTAATTTTTGGAGTTGTCGGTGCCGAGGTTGCGTTGTCCTCGGGTGCTTTATCTGGTGTGCGTTTAATTTTATAACTGGTCTCAAAGTAATCCGTAATAGTTTTGCTCGTTTTATTGGGTGAAATTTTTTGTCGTTTTTCATTATCGCTATCGTAGAGCTCAATTATATCCATAGAAGAAACTGCTTTATTTACTTTTGAGGTCCCATCATCGGAGGATAATTCGACAAATGAACTAGGCTTAATTGATTCTACATTCATTTTTTTAACCCCACTAGTCTGTTTTTTGAGTTCATCGAGGATTGTGCTCAGTTCACATTCATCATCCTTCTCTTCCTTAATATCCAATTTAATATTTTTAACATCTTTGATTTGTTTTTTGAGATCATTAAGCATGGAATCGAGTGGTATAGGGGGGCTAGCACTTGTTTTATTTAACCCTGATTGATTTAAACTAGTTTTGCATTCATCTTCATTGGAGTGCTCTTGCTCTTCGCTGTCGCTTATTAGTATAACTTTATTAGCATTCCTCTTTTTCGATTCGGACTCATTAGGCTGCTTAGTTTTTTCACTTAATATTTCTTTTTGTTTATTTTCATGGATCTCAACAATTTCATCTGCCACGGTTTCCCTGTCTTTGCTTAATGATGTTTCCGTTTTCCCGATATTTGTTTTATTTTGCAATTCATTTTCACATTGAAAAATATCCGCAAATATATCATCATCTGTTTCTAACTGTTTCACGAGGTCTACACAAATTTGAAGACTCTTTTTTGTAGGTGGTTCGCTTGCGTCAAGAACTTCTTCCAAGTCGGAGTCTGTACCGCTATCAATTGTTTGTATTTCTTCAGAGCTTATTAAGTCTTTCTTACTTTCCTCAATTGCCAAGGAGATTTGCTTAGCTTCCTCAATTGAAATATCTGAAATATCGCTTTGTGCATACTTATCATTGAGTTGTTGCGTTGTCTCAATGATATTCTCCACCTCCTCATCATTCATACCACCGTATTCAATCATATAGTTGCGCGCTGGACCCTTGGCTGCATTGCGCAATTGTTTGCTTTGCTCTCGATTAAGTCGCAGATCTTGATCCGAATCATAATCATAGTCTTTTTCGTCGTATACCTTCCCCGTTTCCTCGAGCGAAAGTGCTAATGCCAGCGCTAAGTCCGTATCATATTCTTTTCCCAATTCTTTCTTATGACCGTCGATTGACTCAGTGCGTAACTTCGCAATTTTTGAGGAGCTGCAAGGCTTTTCATCTGTTTCGTCTTCTTCCATAACGGTCTCAAACTTTATTAATGTTTTTCTTTGGGTTTCCTCTAACGATTTTTTTTTAAGATCACGTACTAAGAGAAATCGTGTATGCTCGTCGGAGCTTATTTGACGCGTACTCTCCTCAATGGCAGTAGGCGTTACAATGCCTTCCTCGCTGAAAAACTGCGATAGTTCTGAATAAGTTAGTGTATGTCCACCCATTTCTTGTTCTGCTTCCTCCAAGCTTTCCTGAACGGCTCGTCGTTTCAGCAAACGCTTCATTTGAAAGGAGCAGAAGTCATCACTACGCGCGGGAAGCTCGTGTAGACGACCCCAAGAGGACTGCTTCCGTGTCTCCTTTATGTCAGTAAGTATCTCATGCCGGACATCAGCCGGCAGGCTCTTAAAATGCTGACTTCGCACGTCTATCGCCTGCAAACTAGCGTTATATGAATGACGCGCTGTTGACTCGTCAAAAGACGAGTCGGATGTGGCACTCGCAAAGTCCTGATCCTCCAATTCACTGTCAGCTTCGCTAAGTTGAGTTGTACTAGCAGCCGGCAGATCCGGCAACTTGAAAATGTCATCATCATTTTTGCTTAAATTTACTACTGCTGGTCGCTTGCCTGGAGATTTCAGCAACAATTCTGCATTTGTTCCTAACGCTTGCTGCACCACCTTCTCTTTAGCCAGCGACTGTAGCAAAAGTGCCTGGATGCGGTCAGCCTCGTTGCTTAGCTTACTCCGTTGCTGTTGTCGGCGTGCCTGTATTAAAAAGAAAACACTATTGTATACTTCAAAATAAACAAATCCTTTATTTCTACTGACAATGGTATCACGCTTCAGTTGCGGCGTGCAACCATCAAATATGAAAACAGGACGCACTCTATAATAAAGCAACTTGCACAGACGATGAAAGAGACCCAAAAGGTGTGCATTGTTCAGTGCAGAACCTTTGCTGTCCTGGAAGCCTTTCACCACCTGATGCAGCCATATGGATATATCTATGAGATATAACGTAAAATATTTATAATTTCACCACATTACAAACTACTGTATATGCTGCTTACCGACAGCTAGCACTTTTCCCTCCAACGTTTCCACAGGCACAGGTTTTCCACATGGTTCTATTAGTTTCCACAGACCAGTTACACCCATTTGGTTTCGCTAAGCACATGCAAAAATTAATTTATTCTAAAATTAAAATCTTGGGAATCAAAAACCCAAAACAAATCAAATGCAATAAAGCAGATACAGTGTTGCCAGTCACGTAAATTTGAGGAATACTTTGAGTGTTGAAAAATTCACAAAGTGATCGAAGTTTTCCCTTGATTTACGCTAATTACTATTATTGTGTATATTTGTAGCCAAATGTTCGTGACTTTGTCAAATCAGTGTGTACCTATACAGCAAATATATGTAATCGCTTACACACAAATTTTGCCTGAATGCATAAAATATTACTTAAATAAGGTGGCAACACCGAGCGTAAAATGTAAACCAATGTCAATAAAATCAAAATCAGCCAGTTACAGTAAATAAAGACCCAGCGACATTGGAAATAAGCTTTTCTGTTCCCTTATAATGATTATCCATATTTGGGTCTTCTCTTATATTTTGTTTATGTTGGAGTGATACATGAATTTTAAAATACATGAAATGTTTATAAGAAAACAAAATGCATATTATATTTTCTGCTATTTACGAAGATAACAAGATTCGTAACAGAGAAAACTAACTTCAATCAATTTTCCAAGGAGTTGTCAAAGGGCGAAACTCCACACGTGTGTACATTTCATAGACACTCTTCAAAGGGAGTGGGCGGAAAGAAATCTCTAATTTTGGATGTCTGAAGTTTGTCTCGATCTGCAAGAAATAATTGAAATTTCTAGTAAATAACGTATATGAGCGACAAACACCATATATTACTTACAAGATTTCTGTTTCTGCCAGTATCGTGGCAATAAAGTTTCAGTGGTACAGAGCGAGTCTGCAGTGCTTGCTTCATATAGTGCCTGCTTTGCTCGAAAAAATCCTTCTTTAGTAACATTCCGTCTATGTTTAATATCTTCAGAGATGGACATGCGCCGATTACTTTCCACAGGTGTATTTCAGTTAAAAATAATGGGGAACGAACTAGGTCAAGATGTTCTAGCAATGGTAACCTAAAGACTATAGTTTTCAAATCATCGACCGTTAAGTTTTCTTCTTCTATCAACGTGAGTCGCATTAAATTCTTAATGGACAGAAGAATTGTTAGACTGTAAGCCCAAATGCAGTTGTAACAACTTAATTCAGTTATATCGTTGCAACGCAGCTTAAGTATATCATGCATAGTACTTTCCGAGCTTGAATCATCGTGTGACATATCTAGTGATCGAAGCTTAGGAAAACTATCCAGTACTTCAACATAAAAAACATTTTCATTAACACCCATATCAATTATCAGTTCTTCTACAGATTCGCTCCCAGTTAAATAATCATAATAGTGACATTCCCAAAGATCTAGTTTACGTAAATATTTGAATTTCCCGATATTCAAGGACTTCATGTCAACATTTATCAACTTTAACGAGATGAGTGATGGAAATAGTTGAAGTAGTAGTTCAAACTTATCTTCAATTGGCTCATGCGTAGACTGGGTACAGTGTGCATACGGAATTTCGAATTCCAGCTCACGCATGTTGGGAAACTTATACTTATTCAATATTTGCAAACTATTACCCCTATCATAAAAATACAGTGACTGCACTTTTTCACAAATGGCAGATTAAAATATGTCTATCATTTGAGGTTCAACCGCAAAGAAATCAAAATCCAAATGATGTTTTTTATGTTGCCAAGCCTGATAGATGTTTGCTGTCAATCGTTCCGATGTGTTTTTACTTGCTTTCCACAGCGCTAGCTGGTTTTTTAGATTCAGATAATGTATTATGCGCAATTGGCAGTCGTCGTTAAGTTTTTCTAACATCTTGCTTGATTCATTTACAATTTATAGAAATCTTTTATTGTTATCAATTCTCTGAATAGTGACTGACTATTTTACTAAACTGTGAAATTCAGCATGGAATACATAAAGTTGCATTTAAGAGTATAATAAATAGAGCGTAAAACCATCGTCGCTAGTATCGATTGTAGACGTCTATCGGGAATCATCGATGGTGTTCGTATATTATATTTAATATAAATTCTTATTTTTATTATTTAATTTAGAAATTTGCAAAAATTACATGTATTTTGTTGATGACCAGTGACCATTATTCATTAGCGTCTTCATTTTCGGCAGCGGCTGCAGCTGTTGTGGCACCATTTGTTGTATCTCCGGCATCTTTTTTGCTATTGGCTTTGCTTTCCTTTTTATCTTTGACCATCTTACGGTAAATTTCCAGGTCTTTTGTTAATGGTGGAACAAAACTCTCAAAGTCCAATTCGTTGAGAGTTTGCAGTATATCCTTGGCAGCAATTGTTCTGTGATTTTGTTTGTGTGCCAATGCTGTAGAGGACGACGTCACAAAGATGGCAAAGACGGATGCAGCTTTCGCAATTGCGGCACGCGCCTCTTTGCTTACGCTGGAGCCTTCAGGTAACGCTTCCTTGATTAAACGTGCAATTACCGCATTGGGCAGATTTAAATCTTCAATGCGATCGACCATTCTGAAATATATATTTACTTATCAGCTAATATTGTTATGTTAAATTTTGATGCTTAGCACAATTGAGTGTTTGCAATATCTTTCCCGCGTTAAGACAGATGACAGTGTTTGTTAACGCTACTCGCATGCTTATCGATTTTGAGATATGTTCCACTTATCTTTTAAATATTTTAGCACAAATTAGTAAAAATAGCTTCATGTTGTTTTATGAAATTAGAAAGAATATTTTATGTTTCTTTTGTTATGATTTTAATCATGAATATCAACCATCTAACACATTAATTCATATATCATATAATATATTTTAATTGAATATATTTCCATATCGATATATTATATATCGATCTTTCGATAAACTATCAATACATTTGGCTTAACAACACAAACATTTGTGTGCAAGTAATTTATAGATTGGTAATTTGTAGTTTAACTAACAACAACATAAATGAACAATAAACAGTGTCAAGTTGTTGTTCAGTTGTTTCCTTTAGAGGCCAGGTAATTCGAGCCTCGTGGCTGTGCCACTAACACAAACGATTGTTTTTGCACGCACATGGAGAACTCGACGGCGTCGCCGTCAAAGACACAAACAACGCCAAAGAAACGTAGACATAGTGAGTACCATGATCCGGATTATGGATACGGACCAAATGTTTCAAAGGAGAAACGCATCAAACAAGAGCAAGACACGGGTGAAGAAATTTCCGTTCAATCGGCAGCAACGGTTCAACCAGCAATTGACAGCGTGGCGCAAAGAAATCGCATTGAGGAAATTGTGCGCGCTGAATTTCAAAAGGAGTTGACTGCAAAGGAAAATCAACTGGGCGAGATTGATTCACGTCTATTGCAGGCACGCCACTTGTTAGATAAACTGCGATATCATGTTGTCAGCGAATACTATAGGAAACAGCAGGTCCCGTTGACGGCTGCCGATGTGGCCAAGGTTCGTTCTGCTGAAACACTATTCGGCGATGGAGTGGAATCTACTGGCGCACAGCTTCCATTACATCCAGCGGTTAAAAAGATTGTGGGAAAGCGACCGGCTTCGATACAACTACATTTGCCGGAACGAACTGCAGCAACATTGGCCAAGCAGACAATACGTCTGCGGAATCCAGCCCATCGACGCGCCGAACGTCGACGACAGCAAAAAATACGTGAGCAGGGAATTGTTACAGATCACTCGCAAGAGCATCAAAAGCAATCGGATGTCTGTCGGCTAAGGGAAGATGAGCAACCAAGCACAAGCAAACAGGCAGCTAACAAGCGTCAACTGGAGCAGGAGGCGACTGTCGCATCACTTAATGCCTCACGGCTAAACAACAAAAATAAGTTTCACTTTGTAGTAGGTAACACCTCCAAGTACGTAGGTTGCGGATCTGATCCTGATGTTCACGGTGCCAACCAAGCTTTGGCTTACAAATGGCTGGTGTACGTGCAAGGAAAGAATCTGCCACAGCCGCCTGAGGCGTATCTTAAAAAGGTAAGTCCGGTATGATTAGTTGAATTCTCCAATGCTTTCATACTAATCTCTTTTTAGGTACGCTTTCAACTGCATCACTCGTATCGGCCCAACGACGTTGTGGACGTGCACTCTCCGCCATTTCAGTTAACGCGAAGAGGCTGGGGGGAGTTCCCTTTGCGCATACAACTTTTCTTCCAAGATCATCTACAGCAAAAGCC
Source organism: Zaprionus inermis (assembly GCA_018151445.1). Taxonomy (NCBI): domain Eukaryota; kingdom Metazoa; phylum Arthropoda; class Insecta; order Diptera; family Drosophilidae; genus Zaprionus; species Zaprionus inermis. The sequence continues at coordinate 5,214,600 of JAECXD010001696.1, forward strand.
GGTCCAGCTTATGCATAACATTGTTCTGGACAAAACAATGTGCGGACTGCATACAATGGGTGGTGAAACCACAATAGAGGTTTGGTTGCGAGCTGATTCCACACTCGCCGTTTTGCCTGAGCCGCCAGACCCTGCACCCAAAGACCGCCTTATTTCACCGACCGACAACTGCAAACCACGGACAATATCAATAACTCAAAATAAGGAGGACCTAGATGATAATCTCTTCGCCTGCATTAGCAAGATTGAGTTAAGCGATGACATTGAGCAGATTGAACCTACACTTCGTGTCTCAGAACCTCTGAAGCTTAGCAGTCCCAAGAAGCTGTTACCCGCCTCAGTGACACTCATAAAGACTCAACAGTTCAACTTAAATTCGTTGGACACAGTTCCCGCTGCACCCGCTTCTCAAACATCTAGACCGATCCTCAATGGGTATGAAATCAGTCAAAGGCAACCACATATGCATAATGGTCACGCCAAGCTGCCAGTTAAGAACATGGTTTTCCAAAAGGAAGGCAAACTCTACATTATCGATCCATTGCAATCAAAATTAAAGCAGGCGGCCAAACAACAGCAGTCGCTACTTAAGCCACAGGTCAGTCTGCTGAAGCAACCGAAACAACTGTTATCTAGGCGTTGGCATATGCTGCAGTGCATCCAAAACGATCATGGTTATGCCAACATGAGTACTCAGGAGCTATCTCTAGCGCCAGTGGTTCAGCAAAGTCAGCGACTATTATTTGAACAGCTCTTCAATAGTATTCAGTTTCAAAGTATGCGTAGTGCTGTGGAGTTTTTATTACGTCGTCTTTCTCTGACAAGCTGTGCGTTAGGCAAGGAATTTGCTTTTGGCAGTCATACAATGTCGTCATTCCTGGCCCAGCCTGCGTTGAGGCAACGGTTCTTCGAGTATATGCGTGGACGCGCCTTGCTGCGCTGCATGCGTCAGCATCGATTACTACAACATCTGCACGCAAGTGGAAAGGAGAATTTCTGGAGCGTGCGTGAGATTATGACCTTTGCACGTCTGCATGGATACACGCCACCACTGAAGTTTCTTTCGGTTAGTCGAGAAAAAGCCAACTACACCCTGGCTTCCTTGTCGGAGCGTGTTCAACAGGAACTTAAGGAGGATCCTCATCCACAACATTTGGCGTATTGCAGTCTTAGTCCTCGGCTTCATGTAGATAATTGGTTATCGGAACAAATGTTGCGTTTGCAGGGTCGTGAGCAAAAGCTGGAAAATCAGCAAATAATCGATATACTTACTGTGGATGCACCCAAGTCAGGGCTCCGACGACCATTTTTCAACTCTGAAAAAAGTCACAAATATCAACAACAGACTCTTTATTTGCCGCCACCGGAAGAGCTCGAAGCTGCCACGCAGTTGGTGCGTGATATGTGTAAAGATGTAGGAATCGTCCTGGATACAGAACAGTGTGTGCCGGGTGTATCGCAGTCTCTGGCGCTTACCCTGCTGGCCCATGTACTCCGCATGTTTGTTGAGAAACTGATGCGTCGTGCTGTCGCAACAAAGCTGCATCGGCAGCAGCAGCAACAGAATCATCCCATAGATACTCTGCCTCCTGCCGCAGCCAATATGGAATTTGCCCTGCTACCCTACGACATTGGCTGTGTCATTGCTAAGACTACAGAACTTGATTTTCTCGGCAATTGCTATCTTGCCGTGCCACAGTCGAATACCAGCTAATCCTAGGGTAGGGTTAACACGACCCATTGAATATTGAATTTACTCGATTAGTTCCGAATTTTTTGGAATATCTGATCAATATAATAAAATATTTTTAGGCAGAATTGTGTATATTTTAGTCGATATTAATTATATATGTATATGTATATATCAAATAAATTATGTTTTTCATATTTGACATCGTATGTGAAAAAGAAAGCTTTTTTTTAGATATTCGGCCACTTCAAATAACTTTTATATTAAGTATACTGGGTTGCATTCTTTTGAGTGTTGCCATTAAACTTAATTTCTATGTTTATTATTCGGTACCAGAAATCATATTGGTTGTAAAAAATGAATACTATACTATAATAGGAGTTCTAGGATTTAATACAGACAGACTTCGCTACATCGGCTGTTGATGCTGATCAAAAATAAAAATAATTTGTTTATTTTTAATTACGAAGATGAATATATTCCGTTTATTACATAGATTTCCGGTTAGAATCTGTACTTTTTTTTTTGCTTATGATATACAGAAATCTCTATGCAAAATTTGGTGTCTCCAGCTTTTATAATAGCTGCGATCTGCGCGTTCACACGTTCGCGTTCCTTGGGATGAAGTTATTATATAGTAGGGCCAGAACTACAAACAAGATACCTTTTCTTTGGGTTTAAAGTCAAATTATTAAAATGAAATATTTCTATTGGTGTTAATTAGTAGAGTATTCAACTCACCTTTGTTCGAAGTTAAAAACATTTATTTGTAGGTAAATATACATTTATTTCTTTAATGTTTTTTGCATTTTAACAATGTAAATATTCAGCTAAGATTGCTAGTTTTTTTTTAACGTACACTAATGTTATTGCATTTTTTTTATAATTGTTATATTGTTCTCTATAGAAACGATTTACATACAAATGGGGTAAATAGTTTACAACAATTTTTTGATACCAATAGGTTTTAACTGTTGTGTCGACATGACAATCTAATAGGGAAATATTTTTTAGTAATACTTGAAATGATCAAACTAAATGAAATAATTATGTATGCAAATTGTTTTCTTCTGCTTATATATAGATATACTTCTCATGAGTGTATAATCACAGCCTTTTCACGAACATTAAACACTGAAGTTCTGTTAGTTTGAATTGTCCAGTATTAAAAGTAATCGTTTGATTTGTTAAATTGTGATATATGTATGTATTTACATATATATGTGCGGTTTTTTTAATAATCTATAAACAGATTGTACGCACACATATACAAGTAATTCTATTATGTTTGTTTTATAATAATTGCGTCGCAAGTAATATGATTATTAATCTAGATTAGGTAGCTGGCTATATGCACTAAATATACGTAGGAAAATACATAAACACTTACGTAATTTAACTGATACTTATATACAAATAAATATTCATAAATTATGACAGATTTACAATTGTCTCCCATTGACGTTTTTTAATCATTCAGACAGGTAATTTAACTAAATTATAATAGGAAGCCACTGATGGCCCAAACAAAATAGTATTAAAATTGCGTTTAATCTAAAATTCAACTACGTATGTATGTGTAACTATTCTTATTGAATTTCAGAAACTAGAGAGCTTGCTTGGTTATTCTTGAGAGTAACCACAACCAAATATAACTAAATTACAAATTAATTGGTGTCAAAGGCCACGTATGTAAACATAAAGCACATTTTTTATCATAGGCTTTTGGTTATGAAGTATTTGCTGCTGCAGTTTAGTGCTGGATCAGGTAATTGTTGTTATAATCTGATTCTTAGACCCATAATCGGTGATTCTGTAAGAGAAATTTTTAGTCAGAAAAGAACTTAAACAAAACGAAAATCAAATACTAATGCAATGTATAAATAAAAGGACACAAAGTTATAAGAAAAGTTTTATAATGCAATGTATAAATAAAAGGTCACACAATTATAAGAAATTATAAATTTGATTGACTTGTATGCTGCATGCATAGTCAAAAGAATAGTTCAAAATTATATTAAAAATCGTGCAATAGATCAACTTGATATATATTTTGTGCCTTTTACCTATAGATTGATGAGGCTGACGTGGAACGCGACCATGTTACTAACAAACCCTCACCTCTGCTGCGCTCGCGTTTGCTCTGAAGTATAACATTCGTGCTGTCATCGGGACAGATTGAGGTACGTAGTGTTGTCAACAACAAGCTATAGGATAAATGAGGTAAGTAAGAAGACCAAATTTAAAGTATGTACCGACAACTCACCGAGGCAGCACCGCGACTACTGTGGACAGCAATATGACCAGCCAGTGCACCGCAGAGCCAAAGCATCTGAAGATCACCCAATAGGTAGAGGGCAGGCCGAAGCAATTGACGCACATAGAATTGTATACAATGGAGAAGAGATAAAACGAACCCAGGCTAAGCACTATAGAGATAACATGCAGCACCGTCTTAGAAAAGTGAGAGAGAGACAAACAATTAGAACATAGGAATACCCAAATTTAAAGGCAATTTCCCTCTTACCCAGGAACGTATTTCAATGGCACCGTGTACTAAATTCGTAAAGAGGCAACTTGCTGTAATGGTTGTACCAAATTCCCATATTCCGACATCGCTTTCCGCGTAGGCGAAGAGGGCAACAAAAAAGACGACAAGAGATTGGTAGAGTGAGTCCAATAATATCAGCCAAAAGTCGTGTGGTCTGTAGACAAGACCTAAGCGACCCTGAAAATGTATTTTAATTGGTTAGGATGGCGATTATAATAATATTTTCGATATATTTACATTTTTATAAAGATACGGATTTTTCAATAACAAATCCTCTGGCACTCTATTATCGTAAACACCAATAGCTAAGGGCGGCAGTGAGGTGAAAAGTAGGTTATAAAGCATCAGATACATTTGATCCATCATCACAGAGCCGGAAAATCCACAGTATAATTGATACCAGAATATCAGAAAAACAAATGCCTGCATCAAAAGGATAATAGGTTAAGAGAAACTTATTATATGTTTGTCTGAAAAAAATGAAAATATCCTTCTTTACCGCATTCTTATAGAAAAAATAAAGTATCATGCGTGCCAGGCGATCATAGCACCAGTAGCCATGCGATAACAGTAGCCGTTCCAGGTATCGAAACCGCGACAGCGTAAAATCTGCAGCCATAACCGCTTGCATGCCCTCCTGGCCCGAGATGCCAACACCAACATCAGCCATCTGTATCATGGACACATCGTTGGCACCATCACCAATTGCCAGAGTGCGCAAATTAAGTTCCTCTTTTACTACCTTGACCAAGTAGGCCTTTTGCAGTGGCGTCGAACGACAGCAAAGTACGGATGCGCAACCCTTGGCGAGCTTAAGAAATGGCAGAATCAGCTTTGATCTAAGAAAACCAATATTTAGTATCTACGTTCGATATAGATATATGCAATGGTGGGTAACCTACTTGGGATCAAGTATAAAAGTAAGAGTTTTGCCATCCACGACCAAAGCTCGTGGTTTGCTGCGCGGCGTCAGACTGTAGCCTGTCGAGGTTGTCGCCTTGGCGTTGCGCAGGTCTGTCAAGAAGAAATTAATAGCAGTCTCGGCAGCATCTCGGGAGCGTGCAGTTAGCCTACATGGAAAGAAATTAGATTATTCGCCATTTAGAGAGTGTGACATTCATGCACTCACTTAATAAGCTCCATTTGTTGCGTGAAAAGCTTTGCTGAGTAGGCAATATTGATAGCCGTCTCTGGTTTGTCACCAGTTAGCACCCAAACGGATATTCCCGCGGAGAGTAATGAAGCTATCGTCTCTGGGACTCCATCCTGTAGCCGATCCTCAATTCCTGTTGCACCCAACAGCGTCAGATTACTTTCCAGCTTGGCGAATGAGTCGCGCAGTCGTCGCTCGCGATTCTCCTGGGATATTTCAATATCTTGATGACGCGCCCACCAATCGGTATAGTCGGCTGCATTCAAAGTGCGCTTTGCCATGACAAGAATCCGAAGACCCTCCCGAGCATAGCGATCCAGTTGCTGTTGCGTTTGCTCGCGCAACACACCTGATGAAGAAGTGATGGGAGATATTAGTTTGAATAGAGGTTTTTGTGCGAATTCTTTGCCATGGCTGACCCACCCTCAGGACTGTTGTGCGCACAGGGTGCTAGCACAGGCATTATCGAGCTATCCGCGCCCTTAGTGTACAGCGTTATCTCCTGGGTGCCAGTCTTTCGCACCACAATCGACATGCACTTGCGACTGGAGTCAAAGGGTAATATCTTGAGTATCTCGTACTCTGCAGTGGACGCCGTCGTGGGCATGCTGACCAGAATGTGATTGGGACTGCGATTGAGTAGACAGCAGTCGTAGCTGTATGCGGCATTGACTAGCGCCAGCTCATCCGGACTCTCCGCCTCGTACAAAGGACGCCCGTCAGCGTTTCTGTAAATGGTCTGCGCTTTGGTGGGGCTATAAAAAACAAGTTTAGTAACTACGTGTATACAGGTTTCTGTAAATCCGGCAACTTACTTCAACTTCAGACGCTTGCCCTGCGTCTTTGCATTCAGAAACGTGGCTATGCTCGTGATCTTCGAGTTGATGACTGCCTTAGCACGTCCGGTGGGTGAAATATTGTTGGACAGAGCCTTGCTCTTCATGGGCGGCGATGGCGACTCCGAGTTGGGCGTCGACTCGGGTGAACTACTAATAGGCGATAGTGTGGGCTGATGGCTCTGCGCCGGCATTGCGAACAGTAGATTTGGTGGAGGCGAAGGCGTCACAGAGCGCGACTCAGTCAGCCGTGTATATCGATCCGCAGGCACTGCCATGGCTGCGTTAGGCGCTGCACCACTATTAAGTATAGTCGTGGTTGTCGTGGTGGTTGTGGTGGACAACAGATTACCACGCGGCCGCACATGTTTCAGGCCGGCAGTTGAGGTAACAGCAGCAGTGCTACTGCTCTGATGCAGCTCAATGATGCCGCTGGCATTCATGAGATCACGATGCGGCGCTGCGCCGACAATGACTGTATTGCAGATGGCCATCACCACAAGGAACTCCTGTATGCGCTGAGCATTTGGAGTCAAATACGCAGTTGCCCCGACGCCATTGAGACGCGTCAAATCATCGATGAGAGTCTCGTTTGGCAACAACGGTGGCGCCGGTGCACCAGGTTTTGCATAAAGCTTCTCCAGCTCTGACGGCGGATGATTGTAGTCTGTTCCGTTGACCACACAACGTCGAAAAATCATCTTATTCTCAGTTAGTGTGCCTGTTTTGTCCGAGAAGATGTGCTGTATCTGACCGAGTTCCTCGGTTATGTTCATGGCACGGCATTCCGTTTGTTTGTTTGTGTCCGCGTCATACAGATCAATATTGTTGTGTATGTGAAACACCTGCAGTATCTTGCATAGTTCAATAGTCACGTACAGCGAGAGGGGTATCATCACTTGCAATATTATTATGTATGTCCAGAAGGTTAACATGCCCTCATATGCAGCGTCCACGGGAAACGGTAGGTAGGGCACGGGGAAGTTAACAAACGAGCGCAACCACATGGTGCAACCGATTGCGCCAACAACGCAAAGAATCAACAATATTATCACACACCTACAATGGGGAAAAAATAAATGAATAGCGTTAGCTAAATTCGGTTTTAAAGGTAAAAAGGACACTCTATAACATACCAAAAAGATTTCAAATATTGTTTTCACAGGAAGATCGGTTTCAATAAACTAAGAACACTTTTATCTAAAACTATATATTGGAATGCATACTTTTTTTGTTCAATTGTAGTCAAAATTGTAATCTATAATTTTTTAATCGCTCTAAGTAATAATTTTTAAGTGTTTAATGACATATCTTATCTTTCAAGAGGGCCAATAATATAAATACTTTATATGTATATATAGTAGTATATAGTAGTTTATATGTATGAATATATGTTTGAATTTGAAAAACAAACGAATTTTATTAATTTTTAAGTTCGGTATTTTGTAAAAGTTAAAAGATATTTGTTGTTCTTGAAATGCTCTCTTATCTCTGGCATTTCAAACTGAGGCATTTCACTCGAGTTATCATAACGTACATGTATGCAGTTTCCGGTGTGCTGATACCTACCATATCACATCAATATTCATCTGCTGTTCCACCTGGGAGCGCTTGTACCTTGGACCACTATTATTCAGCATGGACTTCGTCTCATGTCCGGCATAGACAACGATGCCTTCAATGTAGTCCGTATTCTGGAGTTGTGTAAAAATACATAATTATATTGTTCATTATAGTTCGATATAAATTTGCATTACCTTCAGTCTGCTCTCTCTTAACAAAAGGCACTCGGTCGATATGGGTACACGCTCCCCGGTGGGATGTACTAAGGCCCCATGGAATCTATAAAGCTTCGTTGTTGGCGCATCCGCTTCCACGCAGCTCATAAACTTGCTGGGTACAAAAATATTCTGCATTTCCGTAAAGCCACGTACAACCTGTAATAAATGAACCACAAAATTCCATTGGAAATAGAATCAACGTATCGCTCACGTAGACCACTGGCTCTTCAGAGATAACCTCCCAGCCGAGAGTGGTCTCTCACAATTATACATACATATATGAGTGTATGTTTTACTTACCTCACGACGTTTCAGATTCGTTTCGCCATCCAAGTCGCATGTGTCTATGTAGCAAACCCCATGGGGATCACTTGTGCGCAGCAAGAGAATATCGGCAGGAACGGTCTCGTTATTGGACAAATGGACTATATCGCCGACACGCAAATCTTGCCATTTGATTCTTTTATATCTCTCCGTTTCACTGCAAGGAAAAAGCATGGATACAAAAATAAAAAATATTAAATTATATTCTGCAATCCTTGAGTTTGGTATAGAGTGAATCAATCAAAAATCATCTACACTATATCTGACGCACAGGTCTCGAGAGAGAGAGAATAGCGTTTTACGGATAGTTAGATAATAGATAATACCTTGTCATGCGCAACCTTAATGAATATCCAATTCAGCTGTCAACTACATGGATATTGTCACATGTGGCCCACGCAAAGCAATTTACATGACACAAGCGAAGTAAGCCCCGTCTGGGACATTCGAACTTCTGTTTTCTGCCTCTTGTGCTGCACACACTGCTGTCCATGTTACCGTCCGCACAGTCCGCAGACTTGACGGACATTTGTGTAAACAGCGAGTCAAGGCCAACCCCATTAGAGATAGTGAACTGAAGTGCTTGGTAAAGTAACAAGAAAATTGCAAACTAATAGGACAGACAAAGGAAAAGCAAAGTAAAGCAAGGCAACTATCGCGCCCACCTGGACAGTGCATCAACTGTGGGTCTGTCACATGTTTTCTCATTATTAACCGCCGCCGCTCCTGCTGACCTTGAATCATACTAAAAGCATACACCGACTGCTGGCGTCATGCAGTATGTATGAATGAAGCGTCACTGGGCCAGTCGAGTCGGCGAAGTTGATTCGCTTTCACTGAACTTTACTTTGTAAAATTATTACAGAAAATTGCGTAGCAATGCTAGACTTACGAATACCCTTTAGTTGTCTAGGACTATACTTATTATGAATTTAGGGCCGATAAGTGTGCTTATACACTAAATACTGCTTATACTAAATACTAAATACTAAATTCTTATACTAAATTTCTGATCATATTTATTTTTCAAGTTACTAACAGCCTAAAATCGATATACACTATACGGAAGTATAGTTATGCCTGTTTCTGTAGATAGATATAATAATACAAACATACAGTTTTAAACTGGAAAATATTTTAAATTTAGCAATATGGATTAATTCTTATTGAATTCAGTATTTATTAAAAAGAAAAGTTATACAATAAAGTTTTCGATTTTATTGACTTACTGATTTAAATGTAACTACAATATTGCCCCAAGTATATTCTCTTCTTTTTCACGATTTAAAATATCTACAGGATATACGAAAAATATGTAATTTTTTACACGATTTGCGTGTCAAAAGTTGACTGATCCGTTCTCTAGCTTAGTGATGTTAGTGTGGAACATGTCCTTGCATTGCTTAAATTTCCGATTGCGTTCTACTCGACGCCCCCCATTTCCCAGTCTCTACTTTTCGCTCCCATTTAATAAGTGCAACAGTATTACATTAAAGGTATATTGGTTGGCTCCCGCTGAAAGTCCTTTGACATCATTTTAATTGGATCATTAACGAGATTGCATATTCCAACACATTATAAAACGCACACGCACATATATGCACTAGTTATGCCTTTCTTACTGTATTCATATAATATTTCCTTATATGTTGTTGCTGTGTTCTGTGCCAATTGGTCACTTGCCACTTATCTTGCACCATTTTCCCAGTCATTTAACTGCAATTTTCTTATGGGAAGTGACGCAGATTTTTCTATTATATGTTGTGTTAAACAAACATCATTGTTCTTATTTTCAAAGAATTTTAGTATGAAAGAATTTCAGTTTGTTTCTGCTGTTGTTTTGTCTTTATCTGAGAGGCAATAAATGATAAGATATTGAATTGAGGCTTCTCATGCTCAAGCAGTCTATTCCTGTATGTGACCGTGTTTCCATTTATTAAAGAAAAGCTGCACCCGCCCAATAATCAAAATAATATTTATTATTATAGCTCTATACAATGTGAGATAATTTATAGCCGCTTGAGAGGGAGGTCGGAAAGGTAGGTTTATACTTTGAGAATTGGAGCACGATGGACATGGAAATCTTTAATACTGATGTGGATAAAGAGCTTCATTACAATTTTAACATTGAGTATGGATTGCTTGATATGTGTTTTTAAGTATTCTTTCGCAAATGAACTTCAGGATAAAATTGCGCAATCTTAAGAATATTGAATAGCTTAAACTACTTTAAATTGAATAATAGGCTAGCTTAAATATCTATAGTTATCACAACATTAATTTTCGCTTTGAAATCATCTTCATTTCAGATTCTTTGCCCATGACTCAAGCTCAAGTTTACACAGTTGGCATGAGTCTTTCACTTTCACTTCCACAGATTTGGGTCAAGCAACCGCGCAATACCAGGCTACATGCACATATACATACACTCATATCTATGTATGTATGCTGTTCAAAATGGTAACAGACAAAAAAGCGTCGGTGGGAGTGGCAATTGGCTAGGCGGAAGGGAGTTCAGGTCTTATAATCAAGGTGACAATAACTGACGGCGCGTGACAAACAATTTGTAAGTGTAAAGACGATTAACAAGGCAGACAATCCGCCCACAAAATATATATAAAGCTTATAGAATATACAAGTACCAGAGTTGGTAAGGATATAACTTTGGCAAAGTTCCTCGACGCGAGTCTTGCATGTCATCTAATTGGCCGCGAATGCGACGCCAAAATTGTTGAATATTCAATTATTAATGATTTGCTATGAGGTCGCGGCGCCAGGATGTGAGCGGAGTAGGACAGAGGAACCTTCTCAATTTATTGGGCGTTTTAGCGAGCTGCAAAATTAATGCGATGATTAGGGCCTGATTGTGTTATTATTTAGCCAACAAACGCGAAACGGAAACAAAACGCAAATAATCGAAAATGGTAACAGCGTTTACAGGTTTTCCCATAGTACTATGTAAATCGGAATGGCTCTCAGCAACAAAGCAGATGGTGTAACTAGCTGCCATTTCGAGAATTTCATTATGCGCAGGCATTGGGTTTTACCTATTCAAAATATATTCAACAATTTTGGGGGGATATTTTTTTGCTGGGAGTTCTGTAATGTTTTTACCCTCTATTTGAGTGTAGTTTTAAAGCTTACATACTATATAATTATATCCTAGTCGAAATGGAATGGTGGCATTCGCAACATACGAAATTGCCCCCAGGCACGCAGTGGCGCGCTTTTCGTGGTCTTGGTTTTTGGCTAGCAAGTCCCCTTTGGAATATGCAGTATATGTAGGACAATTTATGCATACGAGAATTGGGTCATATGGGCTGGATACTGGTTTATTGCCTCGATACCCACGGCAAGTTTACTTAAGCTTCATTAAGCGTGGCCAGAAGTAAGTAAACATACGCATGGCTCACGGCACAAGTCAATAAACGAATCATGGGAGCTGCCCAGTCGGTACTAGCCAACCGCCGGGGATTTTATCCAAATAATAAGTGAGTATGCTCAATATTTATATTGTGTGCTCAATTCCCTGGCCAGACAGCAGACAGATAAGGTTGGGGAGACGTGGTAGACGCACAAAGAGGTCTCACTCTGCGATCTAATGATAGCGGTGTCTGCAGAACATAGATAACTACCAAAATGTACGCGTGCAGTTTTCGTTAAAAGCCATAGGCAATAGCAAGTCACACTGGCAATAAGAGTTACAGTAGTAAAATTAGCAGTAGTAGAAATTGTAGAAGTAAAAGTAGCAGGAGTTAAAGTAGCTGTGAAGGAAAAACAAAGAAATAGAAAAATAGTATAATGTTATATGCTATGAATAGTAAATACACTTCAGTTATGCCAGATGCCATTTGTGGTTTCGTCTGCGCCGATGGCGCTGGCAAATCTCCTTGGACGTCAGACTCGAAAATCATAAGTTTTTAATTAAGGAATAACGAGTGCACGAGCGAATGAATTTTTTAATCAATTTTTTAACTCTGTTTACAGTCGCACACGCACATATACATACATGTGTAATTGTGGTGCTTCATTAACTTGGCCAAAAGCGAGCGCACACGAATCAATCATGTAAACGCCAATAAAGTACTTGCTCTTTAGCGTCCACCCCTCCCTCCCTCCACACGCCCACATGGGGCAACAGTGGGTGGTACGGTGCGGTTCGGTGAAGCACAAACTGCCGCTATCTGACCGCCACGCCTTCTCTCCTTTCCTACTTCTCAAGGCGGACGCGTGCTCAATGAAAAGACAATTGTGCCATGTAATTAGCTCGATGCACGCAACGTGGGAGCAAGACAAACGAGCCGATCCGGGCAGAGACTGAGGCGGGCAGTTGCAGACGGCATTTCACATATGGAGACAGTTGTTGAGCCTTTCATTTCGCTCCATTGTGCGCCTAAATTAATAATTAATAACGCAGTCGTCTCCCATGTCGTATTGCTGTTGCAACGGAATGTTGCCACAACCTAAACGCAATTACCGCAGCAACAACAACAACACTAGCAGCAGCAACAAACTAAGGTCAATTATTGGGAAAGGCCAACACAGTCTGTGTTTCCTTCAGTGTTTGCTCGCAATAAGTGAATGTCCAATGACTTATTTCTTATTAGCGGCCTCTAGAGCTATGCCTACCCACACCCAGACCCAGCGACAGACCACGACCCGAAGGAAATACCCAAAATATTGTAGCTAGAACTTCTTTCATGACTTTTGCCAGGCACCTGGCGAGTGCATGTTGAATGTCAGGGGAAATTCCATTGCCTCACAATGTAAGAATGGGTGGCATTACTAAAATATTGATTATATCTATAAGACTTAAAATCACTATACTTTTTTAACGAAAAGTTGCAACAACTGGAAGGTTTGATGAAAGATGAACAATCTTGGGTGCTTTAGTTTCTTGAATATTTCAGAAATACAAATTTCTCTAAATAGGTCATAAATCCTAACACCCTCCAGCTGAAACTGAAACTCAATTGTTGCTTGTCAGAGGTCAACAAAATAATTTCATTAAAAGATTTGCATACGACTTTTGTTGACAGTGTAAACCTATATACCATACATATACATATATATATATATATATATTTTGTGTGTTAGCATGTCTAATGTCGATTGAGACAGAGGGAGATACCAAAAGACGACAGAAAAAGAGAGAGAGGGCAAAAATTGAAAATGTGTGCACATAACAAACAGTGCTCTTTGTCCATCCATGTTTAAGTATCCAGGTTCAAACTAACAACCTAACAATTCAAGTCATTCAAGTGCTGCATATTACGCGTGATTCTCGGAAATCGTGAATCGCTTTAAGTAATTATTAAAGAGGTTACAAAAGTATTCGGAAAAATTGAATAGATGTCTCAATATATTTGCCAAGAGAGTGTGCAGATTGTTGAACGATGATAAAAATAAAAATCAATCTATATAGATAGATTGTCATAATGGAATTTTTTGATCTAAAAACTAACTTATCTTTCTTTTTAAATAGGAAAACACTCATAGAACTTACACAAAGTTCTTTGTAAAATAAATAAATCCAAATCCTAATTTAATTGATTTAATATGTAGGCACAATTGACAAATGCATTATATAATAGTATCTGTTCATCACATGAAAACGTTTCGCTTGCATAGAGTCTATTTCTATTTCATGTATTACGAATTCATGTATTTACGAATTCTCGTCGTACAAACGTAGTAATATTACAGTCGGCACAAATCAAACACCTTTATTTCCTTATCTCTCAGTAATTTAACTATACTTTTATTTGGGCGTGGCCGTAATTATTATCACAACTGTCTGAGGTTGACACTTGTGATAGAATACGGTAGAATGACTTGGAGTGACACTTGTCGCCTGGCCTGACAACAAGCCGAGAAACGTCGACTATTTGCACATATGTAAAGACGAGATAATCATGAATGTAAGTAGATTTCATTTGAAGCACTGCTTCCAATAGAGTGAAAGGTATCTCAGCTATGTAGAAAATCAAATTAAAAACAGGCCTCTCCAAAGTATATGTATTCGTGATCAAAGTCAAAAGTCGGGTCAATGTATTGGGTATAATTTACCGCAACTTTCCTTGTTCTCTCCTATTTAGAGCTCTACGAGAGATACGAATTATGGTTAAAAGTGTTAATGGTCTCGGAATTGTTAACATGGCCTTTTGATAGCCGACTCAAGTAAATGAAATATAACTAAGGCATCAGTAGCAACATCAACTACAGCTGACATCACAGCGTCGAGTTTCGAGTCGAAGCTAAAGCTGATCTGACTTGGCTGCCCGTTGGCGATTCTTTCCAGACAACATCTGGGAGAAGCAGTCAGCACATTGAAGTACGTTGATTGCTAACCGGTTTGCAAGACGCCGGTGGCCGTCAGGCAATGCAATATACAAATCAGAAGACGTACTAGTAGAATACCCTATAAATATAATTATGAAGTAGGTTCAAAAAGTTTTTTAAACAACTTTTGTAACAAGAAATAATAGCTATATCAATGAATTTTAGTTTTTAATACACAAATAATTATGTATTATTTGGTGCTTGGAAGATTTTTGGGTATTATTATCAACATTTTGTACGCTCTTCGTCTACTTGTACTTCTTTCACCGTATGCTTCTGCTCCACAATTTACTTGTAGTAATATTTCGGCTTACTAAGCAATACCCAAACATATTCCATCCCACTTCGCTTCTATACAGCTTACAGGGTAGGGAGGAAAAACCCGTTTTCTCTATCGCTACATTGAGGCATTTTCAATGTCATGTGTTGACTCTGTGTGTGAACTGGTATGGCCTGGCCGCAGCAGACAGGCCTTTCATCGGGGGACAAGACAAAACAAGATCATCCAGTTATTAACCCAAATGCGTAGGAAATCTAGACTTCAAATTGTTGTGCATATGTTGTGATGTATCCGTAGTGTAGAGGGCGTTTAGCCAAATTGTCATTTTCAAGTGAGATGCGATGGCTATCATATCGTATGCCATGATGGCAAGTCACAGTATGCCATCCATTGTGTATTGTGCTCAAAGAAGGCCGAACCTAATACTAGCTGGTTTTATAGCTGTATCGCATGCTTTTCAAGGTTAACCAATTTTTTTTTCTGTCTTTTCGTTCGTTTTGGGCTTTTTAGTGGTTTAGTTTCGGCTTCTGTTGGTTTTGCTTAAGTGTTGCGTTTTACGTCAAAGTATTGTTAGACGTAAAATTCCCACAGCCCTGTACGATTCTTTTGCCATTCTAACGCGCTTGGGTGCTGCGATTAACCACGCCCTGCGTCTGCCCGCGCCCTGCATTAATACAAGTGTGACCTTGTCACCGG
This sequence comes from Zaprionus inermis, assembly GCA_018151445.1. Classification (NCBI taxonomy): domain Eukaryota; kingdom Metazoa; phylum Arthropoda; class Insecta; order Diptera; family Drosophilidae; genus Zaprionus; species Zaprionus inermis. Next base: position 5,230,253 of record JAECXD010001696.1, read on the forward strand.
GTGACGCCCAAGTATATAGAATATTAATGCGATTTTGGTGAAAGTGCACACTTGGGGCAATTGACGTGTCTGGGAGAGAAGACAGCTGGCAGACAGACGTACATATGTACATCATCATCATGAAATCAGACACAACATTGAAATGTCACTTGAATAAGTAATATACCTGTACATTTCAAATACTTATATTAAAGTTACGAGTAAGAAATAACCAAACTTTGCGAGACGATTTGAGAAGCGAGCATGTGTTTTAATAATTTTTTAAATCTCTCAAAAGAGTTAGTAGTGAATTAAATAAAAGAAACCATCTACGGATATACACATCCGTAGTGCACTGCACTTTTACTGGTTTCATATTCACACTTTTTTTGCCGGTTTCCTCAATGGGTATTAACCATTTGCTTGCTTTTCTTCTTAACTGATTAAGTCGCAGTCCAACCCAGTATTCAAATTAAAAAAAAACGGCATCAAAATCTGAATGGAAAGTTTAGCTACCGCCAAAAATAAACCAATTGAAGGAACGAGTAAGAAAAAACACCGCATCGCTTTTTTACGCGGTCTGAAGTTGCGTCGAGTTTTATACAAAACTGGTTGAAAACATGTGGGGAGAAAACTGATATGCATGCAATAATATGATTCATCTACCATTATTATAAGAAAATCCTTCAGATCTTTAATTAATAGACATTGCATCTATAGATCAACATTGTTCTCTTAATGCGCACTTGATTCCAGCGATTTCTCGCAGAATCTAAAATTATAAACATTGCATTTACGAACAAGTTCAATCGATTGTTCAATTATTACGCCTATGGGGAGAGCCCCTTCGATTTACATATACGTATATATAATCTCGGACATATTGAAACGGGATTTTCCTATACGCCAATATTCTTATTGTTTGTGCTAGTTCAAAATGAACTGTTGCGACGAGGCGACAGTTTGTTTATTATTATTATAGCATTTTCCACAACAACGAGTCATGCATGCAATCTTGCAGCCACGTCGATAACGATATTAAAAACAACAACAACAACAGCAGTTGTAGCAGCTCCAGAAAACCAGTAGAACTTCATGACATGCGATTGCGTCAGTAGGCGTGCAATTGCCACGTCGGAACTTAACTCAAACCCAATTGAGTTGAACTGCAATCCGATTCGACTGAGACTCGTGGCATAAATAATATTGATAATGAAGTTTAATAAAAATAGAAACTAGTTTTTGCACTTTCATAGGTCATACATATGTATGTATACGTAGATGCCATCTTTAGACTATAATCAGGCAGTTCTCATTAATTTTTCTCTGAATAAAATTTAAGATAAATTTATAATAGATTATTGAGCTTAGTTTATAGTTTCAGTTCTCGCTTTACTTCGAGTTCCCGAATGATTTTTGAAATATTTCACTATATTCCCGCATCAGTTCATTCGTTTTTAGCACTAATGAATCATGTTGCTAATAATATTGCAAGGTTACACCCGTTTACTTTAAATGAATCAACTTTGATCCAGACATTGCGGCACTTTTATAATCCATCTAAACTTGTTAAATTAGCAAATATATGCAAAAATAATATATGTATATTTAAAGTCGAAGAGAATAAACACTACTAAAGAGTGATTTGATTGAAGGAAATTTAAAAATCATGAGCCCTGTTTCTCTAGTGATTCACCAGATCAGGACTGGGATCAATATACTTTATCATAAGAAACAGTTGCTCTTATCGCAAAAGTCATTCCCCAATCAAAGCTGACAAATTGCGTGTCAACGGTTGACTCTTAATACAACTGCAACAAGAGGGAAATATGAGACACACATGATTCATATAGACTCGTATTTTAACTATTGCACATGGTCGTGAATTCAAATTGAATAACAAAAGAGCGTGAGATGGTCAGGGCCGATTTTGGACGTTGGTTGAATAGCCCTCAGGTGGGTGTTTGTGTGTGTGGAAGTGTGTGTGTGCGTGTATGTGTGACTGATTGTACTTTTTTTAATGGGCCTGTTGCTTGTTGCCTGTTGCCGGCTCTTAAAACTTGCGCCGCGTCAGTCAGGGTTGAATTCCCCCAGGTAGTCATAGAGAGCCATATGCGTCTCATTTGCATTCAACTGTCGCCAACAACAATAGCAAGAGTAGAGTCACGGAAGCCCGCGTGGCGAAGAACAACGGTATAAGTGGGCGTATTTGCACATTGCAACAAAATCTATTTACTAGTAAACTGCAACATCTCAAATGTGGTTAAGTTATAGATTCGCAATACATATTTCTGTATAAAAATATATACAAATTTTAATATTGAATATTTCGGATTGATAGATGTTTTTAATTTCAATAAGACAATACAAATTCAACTTTATCCGATTTACAATTGTTGAGCATTAAATATTTGTAAGCCAAATTTTGTTCTTTTAGAAATATTATTTAATATATATGATATGATATTAACCACCATTATACGAATTTAATTTAATTCATAATCATACTATACACTCGTATTTTACATATGTTTAATTTTTGCAAATTATCCATAAGTTATTAGATCACTGTGCCTGCTTCAGCTGCAAAAGACTCTTAGGCTTATCATAATTTGTGCATTCACCATAAAACCAAATTACCAAATGCATTTGTAATTGTAAATAACAATGCCTAAGTTCATTGGTTAACAAACCAACTAGACTAGAGGGGGACAGCCACAAGTAGGGCCATAAATATAAATGCACTAATAACAAAACCAGCAGTTTATTGCCAGTTAGAAAAGTAAATCTAAAACTGGAAGCCGCAACTTCAGTTTCAATCAGCGTGCATAACCAGAAGAAGGGCATGATTGTGTGTGTGTGTGGTGGGAGGGGGAGGGGGGAAGTACATCTGCACTTCAACTAAGTAAATTGTCACCGGGTTGGAAAGTTGGTTGACGCGTGCAGAGCAAATAAACAAACGGAACTCTAGAGGCGAGCGTCGCGACGCGTCGACACAAATATGTAGGACAGCCGCAACCCGCAAACTAGGTAAGAGGAAGGTAAAAAGCTCTAGAGGTAGTCCGAGCAAAAGAAGAGTAGAAAAGTGGGAGAAGAGAAGCGTGCAGACGGCTCAGACATTCGAAATGACTTCAAAGGGAAAGTTTTACAACTTTGTTTTGCTTGTTATACCCTGTAGAGGAAAAGCTTTTTGAATAGGGTATTCTTCGATCTACAAATGTAATATTATATTGATAAGTTTTTAATTAATATTATAAACACGCATATTAAAATCATGAATTCCAAAAACTATTAAATGTCTTACACTTAAGTGAGTAGCCAATATATTTTAACATTTTAGAAAATAATATAAGCTTAACTTGAAGTCAAATTTATTTGCCTATGATATACTGGTATTTGAATGCTAAATTTGGTTTATCTATGCTGAGATCCATGCTTTCTGATCCTGAACAAGTAATACGTCTCCACGTGGGAATAAATCATTAAATTAAAAATATCTGCATGGGTATAAAAAATATAATTTTTTGACTTACCCATCGTAGACGCGACACGTCGTGTTATTGATCCGCTTATCGGACGCTCTGCGTCGGCGATCCTCGAAGAGATCCTTGACAGCCGTAACACCCAGAACGAAGAGCACAGGAATCATGGCAACCTCTTTGCCAAAGGCATTTATGGCAGGCACCCAATTGAGGAGAACGATGAAAATAAAATACAAATTGGCGACGCGATGGAACTGTTCCAGCAGATTCTTCGGTATGAACGAGAGCAACGTGTATTTGGTTGTCCGAATCTTGTTACCCACAAACTGGCCATTGGGATGTTCCCGTTTGGGGGTCTTTGGTGGTACCGTGTGATTGGGCACCACCATGCGATTGATGCGCTCCTCGAACTTGTCGTTGTTGGTGTTGTAATTGCAGAATGTGAAACGTTTCCACCACGGTGGTGCCTCCGTACGACGTAGGGTGTAGATGGACTCGGAACGCGATGCCTGACGGCTGTGGCCACGTCCACCCGTTGCCGAACTCGGCGCCGATGGACCAAACTCACGCTCCCTAACCGGTTCATCTTTATGCCCCGGCGGCAGTATGAAATCCGTTTTCGAGCCAACCCGACTGTGACCACGACCCGATGGAGCATTTGCGCTACCCGGCGGCGAGTCCGTTATCTGTCCCTGTGAGAAGGCACGCTGATGACCCTTCATTGCTGATTTAATCGGTCGTCCGCCAGCGCCAACAGCAACAATTGCGCCACCGCCATGACTGACGGAGCGCGCGTGTCCGCCACGTGTTTGTCCGCCAGGATGAAGGGTCGAGACGGTGCTGCTGTTGCTGTTGATGATGGCAACGCCCGGTATACCCGGTCCACTGGGTGGCGGCATGCTACCTACAGCCGCATTGCCCAGCTGATGTGTTCCCGGAAATACATAGGTGCGCTCCGGTTCGCCGCTTCCCGCAATTGTCAGCAAATTGGGCTGGGCCTGTGCTAAACCCTGGGCTTGTGCCAGCGTCTCGCTGGCCAAATTTGGTGGTGCAGAGCGTTGCTGCTGCACAACTAGAAACTTTCGCCGCAAATCTTCGGTGTTCGCTGAAGGCATCTTCGCGGCCAATTAACACCATGAGGTTCAGTTTTTTTCGGGCGTGATGTACGCTTGTTGAGTTGTGTGTTTTTTGTAGGTGGATTTGCTCGATTGCAGCGAGGAGAGGGCGAAAGAGTGCTGCAATTAGCAGCAACCAGCTGCCGTTCCCGTCGTCCACATTAATCCAACACTTCTCACTGCCATGATCTCAGCTAGAACGAGAGAGAGAGAAAGGAGAGTGAGAGGGAGTTTTTGTGACTGAGTAAGGTTTGTCGAACCCGCAGCGCGCTCGAAAAGTTGTGCGCCCTTGATTTCAAGCTCTTGATAAGCTGTACCAAAGCGTTAAATATCACGAAAGCGACAAAAATATATATAATACATAGGGAAATAAAAATAAACAACGCTCCAGCAAGGTCAGAGAGCAAAGCGAGGTCATGCAGAGTCTACGAGTGTAGATTGTATTGTGTCGACGAAGAGCAGGAGGAGAGAGAAGAACGGAAGAGTGAAATAAATGGATGGATGGCTGATTCATACATGATAGCGAGTATTCACGTTCTCAAGTGTCACAGTGATCGATTGCAGTACAATAAAGTTCACGGCGTGTCAACCTGGATCTAAATGAACGAACAATATGTTATAGATTCTCTAGCTAGTTCAAGCAACCCTAGAATAAAGCTAGGGTATCCATCACACTATTATACCCATCAACTCTTGAATTTTCAATAAGACAATATAAATCGAAGCCTAAGAAAATACTTATTACACTCAAGGAGCTCACAAATAATATTGCTGATGGTTTATATAAAATTATGTTCAACTGTTTCACATTATTTTAAAATATTTGTCATATTTTCATATATTTTTATTTTTTAGAGTTCAGAACTTTAAAGAACCCAAGTTATCATATTTCCCATCTTTATGTCTCGCATAGTTCAAAAGTCCTTAGTCTGACCCTGAGTAAATAATCGAAGCGAATAAACGCCATATTTATGCAATAAATAAAACCGGTCATGAGCTTCATTTAGATTTTGGAAAAACGATTCAAACGTGCGGTAGAGCATGAAAATTCGATTTTAAATATCAAAACGAAATTTTAAAGTCGCAAATGGAAACGCAATTGTCTGAAATACACAAAATAATATTATTTCAACGTGATTATAAATAAATTTCCCTATGGAACAAATGAAAGCTATTGTCGAGTGGGTACAACAGTAAGATACCCTTATCAGGGCAGCTATTTTGAACATATATGAATTCCGATTTTTTTTTGACCAAAATCATCGATACTATCGATTATATCGGATGATCGTTGATATCCAAATAGAACTGAATTGTGGTTGGAGTTTGAAACGACTAAATCGATTATTTTTGTTTACTAATTTAGGTTCGCTGGTAGAACCTAATAGATTTATATCAATGTGTTTAAGGGGCAAACTTTTTAAACAAGGCTGAAAAATCGTTGAAAACAACCGATGTGCGATGAGCGATAGAAACAAATACGCTAAAAAAAAAAATAAGCTTAGTATCGTCGGATAAATTCCACAAAGGAAATCAAACGCGAAATAGAAAGAAATAAAGAAAACGCAGAAATAAAGAAGAATTCCAATGTATGAAATGCAACAATAAATTTATAGATTTGGCAAATAAAGCCAATCTATAATAGTACAACGATTCTTTGCTAACAACAGGAAAAACAACACTTCGATATACATTCTTAAATTTACCGTTTTGGCAATTCTTGTTTAATTTCATTAAGTGATGAACTTATTTCATGTGGTATTAAAACCAAAATAGACGTTTCTGTATAGCATAACTTGTGTACGGGTATGTGTATTTGTTTTCGAATATGCACAAATAACGAAAGCTCCAGTCGAGCCCACCCAATAGTAGAATACCCTTTGTACAATTAAAAAAATTATTATTACAACAGAAATTTTAAAAGTTTAAGCGATGAGAATAAAGAAAGACGGAAAGTGCAAGCTCATTTTCCAATGATTAAATATGTAGTTGGGTAAAATAAGACTGTAACTTAAGGAACTTCCATCGTTGCCAGCTTAACGTTAGAAATATACAACTCTGATACAGCCACCTGTGCCGCCTATTAAGATAACGCTGCCAGTGTATGTGTACACCTAAATATACTCTTTTTTGGACATTTACAGGGTAAAACAAATAAACAAGATGCGTGCCGACACGATAATCTAAATTTAAATGTGCCACACGCCAATTTTTGTTCTTCTATACTTGAAAATTATTGTAAATTTGCTAAGGGTGTTTAAGAATTGGCAGCAATACGAAAGGCAAAAAGAAATTTATTTTTCTGAAATAAAGTATAAGTATAACTGGATATGTAGCTATGTACTGTTATATGTTATAACTGTAAAAGTAACAATCAATGAAGAGAGAACACTGATTTTACATTATTCTTAGGGAAAACCGCTTAGTGGGAAATATTGAAATTTGGTCGGTCTCGTTTCTAAAAAATCAAGATCCCCCGGATCGGTTTCTATTTTCAAAGTGATTTAGAGCACAATGACCTTGCTAACTCACATTTAAACTAAGTCACAAAAATAAATTGCACTTTATTTAACTAAGTTCACATTTAACAAATCAAAATCAAAGCATGGACGAGTCAAACGAAGTTTGAATAACATCGAACAATACAACACAAACATTTTATTTTTTATTTTTTTTCGGGTATTTCTTGAAAAAAAGGCAAGTCAAACAATTATATTATTTTATTGTCCATTTCTAGCTAATCGGATCTTTTACATTGTCGTGCCAAAAATCATTAAAAAAAAAACTAAACCAAAGCAAAGTCTGCCGGGACAAGCTTAAAAAGCATTACGATAAAATGAAAAGAGCAAACAAGGCAAATTGGAATTGAAAGGTAGAAAGAAAAGGGCAGAAACAACAATGAACATATAGATTTGTATATACCCTGTATTGATATACTATATCTTTTATCCAATGATAAGTTCCTGAAAACACCACCACTTCTTACACAGTAAATAATTAGTACAAACCACTTAACTTAGTTCAGTGTTAAAATGTGCGGGTTTGGCTGAATTTCGGTTCTTCGACTTTATTTATAGCTGGTGCAGAAGGGGAATATGCGAAATAAACGCAAAAGATAAACAATGCCAAGCCCCGATGAAAATACGAGTTGGTTATCGAAGAATATGGACAAATCGAATGAAATGAAATCGACAATAAGGGAAGAGATGGGAGAAGGCATAAAAATAAATGTGCGTTCTTGTAAGGTTTGTTTTATTTATGTATGTGTGTGTGATTGTTCACTTGTAGTTACACAGATACAGATAGAGTATATTTAGATGCATCGGCATCTGGCAAATAAATGCGGTATTTCCAATCATTTTTCGTGTTCTCTCTCGCATGAAAAATAAGCGGTTTTCTAAATACTATATCGCGGTATCTTAACTATTTTCATAATTGTGGCGATTAGTAATTATGTTATTTTCAACACGCTAAAATGCACAATTCAAATCAGGCGAATCGATCTCGCATTGAAAACATATTTATAAGCATTGTAATTATAAAACCTATTAAATTGAAGAACCGATTATGTCTTAAACAATAATTAAACATGAAATAAAAGGTAAGCATAACAATATAGAATAATTTTACAATATTTTTACATGTTTCGTTTTGCGAACTTTTCGAATAAAATAATAAATACAGTTGCCGCAGTGGGCTTTGCCAAGGTTGGAAATATCAGGTTTGTTTATAAAATGTATCATTGCCCCAGTAACTGCGCACATTCTAAAGAGTTCAAATTATTTTTTTAATTTCGCACAATTTTACATTTTAAAATGTCAGATCTTTTTGTTTGGTTGACTGAATATATTGCAATCCTTTTTATCAGTTCATATACATATATTTGTATGTATATGATGTATTTAAATACATACACACACCGCATAGATATGTATGTATGTAATACTTTGAAGCACTTGAGCTTTGCCAGCTGTTGCCATTTCACGGTTAAGAGATTAATTTTCCATATCAACAAATGTTGCTATTTTGTTGTTGTGTTTCACGGCGATCAGTAATGAGTAATGATAATTGAAATATATAGTCTATTAATATATATGCATAAATACGAGTGGTCTCCGCCCCCTTCCCCACTTATTACATTCATTCTGCCTCCCATTTATTCCATAATTACACTCGCTAAGCTCTTTCCGGCTTCCCCATTCTAAACCCAATTGACCTTTTCTAGTTGTACGAAAATAAGTGTTCATTACTGACATTTTATGCTTAGAGTCTGACGAGAACCGATCACATTACATATTACTACACTATATACTTGCAGTAGAATATAAAATGAGATGGCGGTGACAAAAAACTATAAAAAACATATATAAAAACATATATAGAAAAACATAAAAAAACAAGAAATTAATATTACCTATCGGTTGTGAAAAGTACATTGTTGGTAAAAAAATAAAAAATCAACTACATTCGATTAATACTATACTAAATATTTCTTTTATCATGAAAAACATGAACACTTGTGAGATATCGCATGTCACACCGCATGGGAAATATTTCTTGAGCGCGTGAGAGTCTCTCAGCAGATTATAAGTTACACGACTAAATAGTAATCGTTGACAGGTGGCGTGGATATGGCTTTATTAAATTTCCTCTGTGCTGAATAAAATCAAACGTATAAAGACGCAGGTTTTTCATGGGGGTGTTTGGGTTCAAAATAGGACCCAGTAGACCCAGAAGTTGAGCTCAATTCGAATTAGCATAGAAATTAATTCAATTAATCTCATTTTATTGCGGTCTGATTCACCCACAGATGATTTATGATTTAAATTCAAATTTATGTACGAAAGTAATTGGAATCAAACAAAAAAGTGTTTTGGCAATTTATCACTTAATGAAATTTTAACTTTAAGCTTATTTGTTTGGAAGGTACAGGTTCTTTCTAAGACATTAAAAATACAAGTGGTAAAACTATAAAATTGTTTAGGAATTTTTGGGTAAGTTTTTTTTCGATGTCTCAGAGAAATATATATTTTTGTGTCATTTTTATTTTATTCGCCCCACTGTGCATCGTAAAGCATTGCCTATTCATTCACTTGTACTGCTTAGTGTGCAAGCAATATAAACTTACGTTTCGAAGTAATTAAAGTTCATGAAGAGGCACAGACTAAGAGGGAGAGAGAGACAGAAAGAGATGAAAAAACAGCGAAAAAGAACTAAAGACTTCAAGATAGAGCAAAGCAGACCGCAGACCGGAAAAATAGTAAAGCCGAAGCAAATCTAAAACGGATAACCAAATTTTACTCAAGATTTGCAAAGTGAGCGAAACCGGAATGTGCTTAAAAATAAATTAAAAAAACAAAAATGAAAAAGCAAATACAACGCATTTACTTGGGAAGTTTGACAGCGAACAATTCTTGAATCTAATTTGATAAGAACAACAAATTAAAATGCTGATTTTGTTTCACTTTACTTATGGATTATTCCCATTTAAAAATTGATAGCGAATAGAATACATGCGTATTACAATCCACGTACAAATCCAAATCACTCAGTTGAATACCCTTACTAAATTATCACATTAGCCATAAACATTTTACCACAACCATGCTTGTCGACCAGGAGGAAAATATCATTTATTAGCTTAGGCAGGAATGATACGATTGGCATAGCGTCATGAAGACGACAGGGAACGACAAATGATGGGTTAAATGTTAAATTATATACGATACACACATACATGTTTGTGTTCCACTTGAATGTTGTTGAACTACGAATTGATAAGGGAATTCGCTAGAAATTTTTGCTACGCCGCATGCAGTGCGCTTAGTGCGTAGTACCCTGTACCTAAAATGCTTTTCCACGATTGAGTCGCTTGTTTTTTGACCCAAAATTTTGTACATTTCAATTGAAAACTCATTTTCAAGAGCCTTTTATACTACAATATATTACACTGATATATAATAATAATATATAATAAATAATGTGACATTATGCGGAATTAAACCAAAACTCGTCATATTGGTATTATAATAATATTTTGAATTCCATAGAACTAAAATTTATTTATTTGCAATTTAATGCAGAAGAAAACAAAAATAAAATTGTAAAATATACAGTAGTTCGCAAATGGTACAAATGATGATAAGCGCCTCGATATACATAAATGTAGACTATATAAAATATGTAGCTTTAAGCTCATGAACAATATTGTCTATGATAGTAGTACGCAAATGCGGTCATTAAAATAGACAAATACGGGAAATAATTGCAGTCGTAAAACCAACCGACAGCGACTCTAAAAGCCAACTAAATGGAACGAGTCGATGAGGGGGGATCTCGGTGAAGATTAGACGCGGCGGTTCGGTGTTCGGGGCTGTTGCTTCCGCCTGATGCGTACTGCAATCGGAATTGGAGTCAATTGGCTGCGTCACGTTAACGGTAACTGAGGCCACGCGAACAAGACAGAACAAAACTAAGAGACAAAAGAGATCGAAGAGACGCGATGAAGTCTAATAGATTGCATGGGCAAACTGAAGGAAATTCTACGACACAAGCGAATACAGTTGGCAGACACTCTCTGTGCACAATGAGAGTTCACTTGTAAAAAACTTGGGTAAAAACAAAATTGATAATAAAAATTGAATTGAACCGATTTAATTAATAAGTCGTACAAATGGAATATACAGATGCTGCTGATTCCGCTTTTTATTTGCCATTTCTTCCACTACAATATGATATGATAAATTGTCTTCATAGTACATTTTTTGTGTACTTTTCTAATTATGCTCGTGGTAAATTCTCTCAGTGTTGTCACGGATGCAATAAGCGTTGAAATAAATTGAGAAGAGACAGCGACGCGCAGAAGAATTACATAGTATGTGGCACTAGAAAAAGAAAGAAACACACAAACACACAGAGAGAGAGAGAGAGAGAGAGAGAGAGAGAGAGAAAGAGAAATAGAGAGAGGATGACAGAGAGAGAAATAGAGAGAGAGAGAAAGAGAGAGAGAGAGAGAGAGAGAGAGAGAGAGAGAGAGAGAGAGAGAGAGAGAGAGAGAAAAACGACCGAATGTTGTCTCAGTTTTCGTGGTTTAGTTAAAAAAGAATCTGTTGAATATGTGATTTTCAATCTAGTACAATGCAACTACATAAACTGCCTTATAAGTACAACGGGTAAGTACTTTTCGGTATTATGTACCTATACACATATACTATGTTAAACGCACTGGATTAATTAATAGTCAGGGTGACAAACCGATAGATGAGGTTTCTTCGGGAGTGATATGGTTGTTTTATGATGCTGATAAAGCTTAATAATTTTGTTATTGACTGTACATTTGTCTACGTGTGTCACATTATGTCGTAATTTCTTTTATTCAGATTAGTTTCTGTTTTTATATTTACTTGTATAAATGTGCGATGTGGCAACAATGTGCATCTGTACCAGAAACCACAAAAACAAACCGAATAAGAAGTATATGCTCAACTGTTGGATACCCTGAAAATATTTTATTTTTTAATAAAAACAATGCATTTATTATAAAACAAGAAGTAAAAATACCAAAATTTATACAAGTGCACAAATTAGTCAAAATCGTATGTGTGTGTGTTTACCGCATGCCGGCATTGAGCCAGACACATACGGGAGAGTATGAGAAAGAGAGACTGAGAGTGGAAGATGCTGAGAGATTCAGACACAGCCTCAGCTTAGGTAAAGACCGCGACTCGTTTGTTTGGGGGAGTAGACAGGCAAAGGCAGAGGCCGAGGAGAAGCGTATGTCGCTCTGGGTAACTGAGCAACTGGTTCTTGGCAAGGGGACTTAACTCGTTTTGAAACGTCTGAGACTCAACACTGCAACAAAAAAATAAAAAGGCAATCGGCAACTTGGTGCAAAAACATGTTTTTTGAAACTTACCAAATGGAGAAAAAATTATTCAAGAGGATTCTTCGTTCTTGGTAAACTCCGATTGATATGTGAATTAATTCTGCAGCACTTTTTATTATTTATTAATTCTTTTCGAAATTTTTTGTCACTCACAATTATTAGCATATGTACATAGTCGTATATATTAAGCTATATATTATTTCGCTATTTTTAAAGAATAAACGAGACGAGATCGTTGAGTTGAGGATGGCAACTGAGGAGAATAGAACTCATAAGCGAGGTCAACAAGCAGAGAAGAACTCGCAACAGAACGTAAACAGCAACTAATGAAAATTGCATTTTAGATGACGATGACGACTTCTGCAAATTGGCGTTCAATTTCATTCGAAGCAATTTTCACAATTAATAAATTTAATTATGTTTTGCCTTCCTAATACTTTCGCACCGCAAATAACACGCAACAACAACGGCAACAAGAGACAAACAGCAACAAAAACAAACGAACGAACGAAACGAAACAAACCGCTCACTTTTTCCCCGTTCCCGTTTCTGTTTTGTATCGCGTCACGTCTTATAGCACGTACGTATGTATTTGTATTTCTTTTTGTGGCTTGGAACTCTTAAAAATTTGCCACGAATTTGCTGTTGCTGCGCTGCGCTGCTGTTGTTGTCGTTAAGAATTTCAATACATTTTTGGCCTAAATTACATTTTCACTTTTCACACACTTACTCACACACACACACACACCTTCTCTACTCACACACTTAAAGACAAGCTGTTTTATTTTTTTCGATTTTATGTTTTATTATGAATTAAACATGAAAACATATTCATTGCAACGTGTTCTTTACCCGCAGCGTAACAAACCAATGCAAATTATCTATTTCTTCGGCAACACAAGGAAATAACAACAACAAACGTCGACACAAAGGTAATAACCAAATAATAACAATCGCGTCCGACTCGTTCAGTGTTTTTTTTACGACTGAACAAAATTTCCTTCGGCTATCGATGTCCATATCGTTGTCAGTGCTTATCGATGTATCGATGACTGGAGAATTTCGCTACCCGCCAATATTTTCTGTTAGACCCACATGCATAGCTTCTGTTAATTACCTGGCTATGTACAATATAAAGGTGTCACACGATAACTTACCATTAGAGCTCATAGACAAATAAAATTGTTTTATTCGTCTATGATTAGCATTAATTTGCAATCAACGTGTTACAATTTACAAGTTAGTTCCTAAGCCATATATTCTATTTCAAATCAAACTACTAAGTTTAAATTATTTATCCTTAAGAAAATAATCTACAATCTACATGTCATTTAATTTTGGGTCTCTAGTCAAAATGTGCCTTACTTAAAATCAACATAATGCGACATTGTATTTAAAATTGTTGTGTTTTGTGTCGTGTTTAAATAATTGCTTTTGGATTTTTTAAATGTTTTTAAAAGCGCGTTGTTGTTTATGAATATGTCGTTAAGTTGTCTGCTATAAACCAGCTGATGTCCAGCGATTGGCAAATTTCGCTAATTTAGCAGCTGTTTTGTTAAGTGTGACCAGAGGAACCTCTGCCAAAAATCCATAACTAGAAAACTCGGAATGTTGGCATTTTCGAGCGAGTAGAGAAAATTGCATTCAACGAAAAAACGCAAAAACGTCGACAACGTCGCAAGTGAAAAACTTTGGACTAACAAGAAAGTTAGCTGGTGCATACTAGTAACAAAACTAAAAAAGAGTTAAAATGAATGAAGAATACGATGCGATAGTTCTGGGCACCGGCTTGAAGGAGTGCATATTGAGCGGCATGCTCTCCGTTTCGGGCAAGAAAGTCCTGCATATTGATCGCAACAAATACTATGGCGGCGAGTCGGCCTCTATTACACCGCTGGAGGAGCTGTTCCAGCGCTATGGCCTGGAGGCGCCTGGCGAGAAATTCGGGCGTGGTCGCGATTGGAATGTGGATTTGATTCCCAAGTTTCTAATGGCTAATGGACAATTGGTGAAATTGTTGATACATACGGGCGTTACCCGTTATCTAGAATTCAAGTCAATTGAGGGCAGTTACGTTTATAAGGGTGGAAAAATCGCCAAAGTGCCGGTGGATCAAAAGGAGGCGCTGGCATCTGATCTCATGGGTAAGTTTTCAGGAATGATAAAATCATGTACCATGTACGATTGCAAATACTTTTACCATCAACTGTGAAAGCCAAAAGGTACATGCGAAAATTGTATGTACATACATATTTCGCTCTTATCTACGCTCCCCCTTTTTGCGTTTTCTCCATATTTCTTTGTCTCGGCTTACACATTCGGCGATTCGTACTCGCTGATGTTGTTTTTGCCTTTGACTGTGACACGTATTTGTAGTTGCCCCTGCTGTGTTCATTTTTATGTGTGAGAGTTTCTGTGCCTATGTGTGTGCGTGTTTGTTTGTGTGAGTGGCTACTTAAAGCCGCTTTGTTTCGTAGCTATTCGGCAATGTTTGCATATTTTCTAATACCTTTTGATGCTGTTCTCTCTTTTCTATATCTAAAGAATGTTAAATGAAATAATAAGATTAATAAGCGCAACAGTTTCATGCCTTCTTTGAGCATATTTTACATGAACGCATACGAACACATGTATTATTTAGTTCCAATTAGAATGTCGGAGTTGCCAGCTGTTAGACTTTCAATGCTCGATGTGGCAACCCTGTGCTAACATTTCAACTAATTAACCGTTGCGCTGATTCATACAGTTGCCTATTGTTGTTATTGTTGCACAAAATGTTTAAACAATTTCAACGTGCTGTTATTACCAAACGCAATTAGCCACTATATGCATTTATAATTGTTTTAGCCATGTTTATATCGTTTCTTTTTTGCGAATTTCTCCTCTGCTGTTGTTGCCAATTTACTAAAACGCGAAAAAAAAGTGGGCACACGCAAGGCGCATTGAACCCTTTCACACCGCGCTGTTATTTGTAGATATGTATGTACGTATGGCCAAACGAACAACTGACAGACAAACCGACCGACCATATGACGTCATTGAATTGCTGCCGGTGGTGGTTTAGTTAGAAATTTGTGGTTACAAAATGTCCTGCCCTGTTACCAAGAGAAGTGCAGTAAAATATGCCAAGAAGGTTCGGGGAATATACGTGGTATATTCCCTATCCCAAAACTGTACGAGGCAATAGACTTCTGTATCTGATATAGCCTTTCTTTTCTATATAACTTGCGGTTGATTAAAATAGGATAGAACTTTAAATTTTATGCTAAAAACATGGTCATGTTTTCATGTCTTTATTTACGCCTTATTGTTCATCTAGCGAGGTAATCAAATTTTAGCCAAATTCCTTTCATATATCATGATAATACCAATATCTAATCTGCATCTTGTTCTTTCCTCCTTAGGTATGTTCGAAAAGCGGCGTTTCCGCAATTTCTTGATCTATGTGCAGGACTTTAGAGAGGACGACCCAAAGACCTGGAAGGACTTCGATCCTACCAAGTCCAACATGCAGGGATTGTACGACAAGTTCGGCTTGGACAAGAATACGCAGGATTTCACTGGTCACGCGCTAGCGCTATTCCGTGACGATGAGTATCTCAATGAGCCGGCTGTAAATACCATTCGACGTATTAAACTGTATTCGGATTCGCTGGCAAGATATGGCAAATCGCCGTATCTGTATCCTATGTACGGACTGGGAGAGCTGCCGCAGGGCTTTGCACGCCTCTCGGCAATCTACGGCGGCACCTACATGCTGGACAAGCCCATCGATGAGATTGTGCTAGGCGAGGGCGGCAAGGTGGTGGGTGTGCGTTCGGGTGATGAAATCGCCAAGTGCAAGCAGGTCTACTGCGATCCGAGCTATGTGCCCGATAAGGTAGGCCAATCAAATACTTTTCTATATAGTAGCGTTTTAAAATTGAAATTGTTTTATTGTTGACTCTACCAGGTTCGCAAGCGTGGCAAGGTCATTCGGTGCATTTGCATTTTGGATCATCCGGTGGCTAGCACCAAGGATGGACTTTCTACTCAAATCATCATTCCACAGAAGCAAGTTGGTCGCAAATCAGACATCTATGTCTCGTTGGTTAGCTCAACCCATCAGGTTTCGGCCAAGGGATGGTTTGTGGGCATGGTCTCGACTACGGTGGAGACTGAGAATCCAGAAGCTGAGATCAAGCCCGGTCTGGACTTGCTCGAACCGATTGCACAAAAGTTTGTCACAATTTCTGACTATTTGGAGCCTGTGGACGATGGACTTGAGTCCCAGATCTTCATTTCGGAATCGTATGATGCGACCACGCATTTTGAGACAACTTGTCTAGATGTTTTGAACATTTTCAAGCGCGGTACCGGCGAGACATTCGATTTCTCGAAGATTAAGCATGAACTCGGGGATGAGGATCAGTAAATGGGAAGGTTTGTGGCAGGCATGGGATAAGTCGACAAGGCAACTTGCAGATTGCTCAACAACAACAACAGCAACAACAACATCTGGAACATCTACGATAACGCTGATATTTGCCTAACGAAAGAAAAGAAACCAAAAGCGATTACTGAAAAAAATTATTTAATAAATCATAAAAAATTAACAAGAAAATGTGGGAAAGTTGTCGTTGATTAGTAACGCGATAAATTGATATCTTTAGAGATTATATAGCATGTCTGAAGTGGCAGATAAATGTGTGTATTTCATGCAGATCTTTGCCTCATTAAAATCTCATTAGCTTATCGCGTTATCTCGCCAGCGTGAACTCACTCACTTAAGCATGCTTTTTGTGTGAAATGAAATTCTAGATATGTAATAAGTGGTAAATTGAATACGAAATTGCTTGCTTATCGCAATATTGGGTATGGCTAGAGAATATATATAAATATATATACTTCAGATACACTTTAATGAAATAAATCAATATACGAAATCCAAGGCATTACTAATGCGTTACACAACGTTACTCACCATGCTCATGTATTAGCCAAAATTGATTGTTGTGAAGTAAACAAATGAAAAAACAAGCATAATTTGTCGATATGTACTCAATATACCCCACACCTCCCATACCCTTAGCCCTAACTCATTCGCAATCATCGCACCATCACTTTCCTGCTTGGATAATTGAAAGAGAATACATAAAACTCTCCCAACATTTTACTACACTCGATGTGCTTGCAATCCAGACGGAATATCCAGATAAATATACATATAAATCGAATTATATATGTCTGTGCTGATATCGCTATCAATAGTTGCTTGATTCTGTTTTGTGATTGGAAAGTTGTGCATGTGGAACCGCAAAGACATCTATGATATAATAAACATGAAATGGAAAACCAAGATAATCTGTATTATGTAATTTCATTATGCAATAATAAAATTTTGTAATCCCCAAATTAAGCTAAACGGTAATAACAAAATAAAAAGACAAAGTTAAATAATACAAATCAGCGAAAAATGTAAAGAGAAAATCAATTGAGAATAAAATATGTATGTATTTAATTTGTGCATCGCCCATATGAAGAAAATACACGATGAATACGAAGAGAACAGGTCTATGAAAACCATGGTATTCCGCATTTTCAGAATTTACATTTTTAATAAAAATTAAAGAAAAAAAATGAATATATAAATGTATACTGAATGAAACTTTTATGAAAGGGAGAGGGATATTTTTAGTAATTTCTTGATGTTAGTTTCGATATGAATATGAAGATTTAAGAATACATCAAACATATACTTATGAAGTTCCAGAATTGTCGGCAAGTGTGGGGAAGAAACACCTAAGACTGTCTGCCCCTTTAACAGTCAATAAAAAAATGTAATAAGAAAATGTATGTGACCAACACAAGTTAAACTCGGCTTATAGCCCCCATTCTCCCATCCATAATTTGAAAGGAAGTCTGCGTAGAACACTTTTTCTCCTTACCATTACCCTTCGTCAACAGCAACTTGTTAGCTTTCAGTTTTAATGCTGTCGTTGACAGTCTCTTACAGAACTGTCTAACAAAATGCCGACTGCATTTTTTTCGATTTCCGGCCAAGCAGGAATAACAAGAATAAAGGGGAAAATTTTATTAATGCCAAAGAGTTTTGAAACGCCCGTCAAATACGGTTATTGGGATTAAGCGAACGAATCGAAGGAAGCGTCCTTCGACAGTGAATAAATAAAAAGGCAGTTCACTAAGTCGCGTAAATACGACAATCTAGGTACTTAGACTTCGTCTCATCAGATTAGCGCCGCGCGGAAAAATATACATTGTATGGTATTTGCAATTAGTTATATCCAAAGATTTAAAACTTATTTCCAAATACTTTCAATCGCTTTATTGTTCCTATTATTTATTTATAATCATCTAACGTACGTATAAAGAAATAAAGTATTTAATTATCGTTTTTAGTGAAGAGGTAAAGTGAAATCTTTCCGGAGCAGTCAAAATCACTCAAAATCGATGCTGCGCTAGGGGTCTTACTGAAAGAATATTGCGTATATGAGATATTTTGTTATTGCTTATAAAACATATCCGAATTAATATTATGAGAGAACTATGTTTTGGAAGGTTCTAGTTGGCGAAATGAAAGAAGTGAGCTTATGAAAAATTCAGGACCGGTTCAACGTGCCAATTTCAAATCGTGTTATGTAGGATTCGAACTCAGCTAGTTATAAAGTTTTTTATTTAAAGTTTAAGCTATGGAAGAGTGTTCTAGCAAAACTTTATTTATTTCCAGCCAGCTATCTACTCGTACATCTATATCTCCGTGAGTCCCAAAGAGACTCATGTCGATTTTATCTATGTATTTCTACATATTTCCTTGGGCATTTGGTTTGTATTAATCATTTTGCCGTTTCCACTGCAGCTGGATGATTGCAGGCGACGCAGCGCACAGACCAGCGCATTGCCCTGCGCAACGGAGCACGTGCCACAAAATGTGGCCAAGTCTTTGCCACAGTCTATTTTATGTCTGCCTCTGCGTTTCCATTTTTGCCTCTTATATTTTTTGTTTTTGTTGCAAAATTTGTTACTGGGCAAATTGAAGTCAAAAGTTTGACGACCACGCAGTGCGCATGCAGGTCACATACAGCGGTCGGTTGAAGGGGGGAGAGAGGGATTGGCAGAGAACCCCCCCCCCCAGCATGTCTAAGCTCCTTGTCAGACAGACGAACGTTTGGACTGCGGAACCTTGTTATACTCGTTGCCGGTCAGCTAATGCTAACGAGCGTGCAACGGACTGACGTGTGACGCAGCGTAGCCTCAGTATAAAAGCGTTCCTAACAATCGAAAAGAGCTGTACATTTTTTTATTTTCGACAGCTTGTGGCTATGAGATCTATATGCTATAGCAGCAATACGATTCCGATGAGAAAGAAGAATAAAACAGAATATAAAATAATATAAAATCAAATTATTAGATAAAATTAAGTGAGGCATTTCGTAAATCCATATAGTTTTTAATTTTTCATTCGAAAACGTGTTAAATATTATTGGCATAGTTAATTTTTGAAGCTGAAGTATTCCTTTTTGGTGTATATAATAATTATTACCCGTCAAATTGAGCTGCAATAGGCTAAACAAGTTATTTAATGAATTAATTTCGTGGTTTTAGTAGCAGCAAATTAGCATAGCAGTAATGTGTGGTGAGATACTTTCCAACATTCATTTAGATAATTGAGATTGGATTCAGTTGGAAGCGCGATTAGCTGACAGACATGCATCATATGAGTCTTTGGCGGCGCCACCGCGCAGCTGTTGCATAAACAAATTAAGTATCCGAGGCTTGACAGTCTTGGCGACGCGCTGTAACGCCATTAAATAATATATATAATTATAGAGAAAGCAAGGCATAACGCATACGACACGTTGCCTGGGCAAAAATGCCTTTATATCCTTTTGTGGCACCGCCCTCCTGGGCCACACTTGAAGCTGTTGCAGCTGCATCAAGCCGCATCTACTTGAGCCTGCCACTGTCTTTCTATCTGTATGGGTGAGTGTGTGTGTGTGGAGATGCCTCTGTCGTTGTTGTTGTTGTTGCAGCTGTTGCTTTTGCTGCTTTTCAATTACTTGCACTTCTCTGTCTCATTCTCTTCGTCTCCGAGCCCGCGCTTTGTGTGCGTGTGTGTGTTGTTATTTGTTGTTGTTTGCAGTTTCTTTCGCCCAAGAGCTTGTCAACAACTTCATTATCGTTTGCGGCGCTGTGCAACATCATCAAGCAGCCACGCCCCTGAAGTATACTCTCTCTCTTTGCCTCGACCACTTGCTGTGTCCCACTAGACAAGCAAATTTAAATCAATTAAGTAATCTTATTGCTGCTTGTGCTCTGCCTTTTGCTGCCGTTGTCTACTCTTAGTCCGCCCACACACGCACACACCCAAGCACGCACTCTTCTCTTCCCGCACACTTTCTGTGTCAAGCATGTGTACGTTTGTTCGCCTCTGCTCATGTGTGTGCATGTGTGTGAGTGTGCGTGTGTCTGTTTGTCTGGCAAACTTTTGCAACGTTGCATACTCTGTGCGGATTAATTAAATTGGAGGCACGGAATTGCTTGCAACTCGTCACGCCTAGTCGGAAATATTTTGGGGCAACTTTGCGAAGAACCAAGTGTGTTTTATTAAATGGTTACTTTTTCATAATTTAATGCGTAAGCTCCTAAGCGCCGATGGCTTAACGATTTGCTTTAATTGCTCGAAATGTATGAGAAATAGATGTTTGGGTTGGCTTATTACAGCAAGTAATATATACGTCATTTTATAATTTAAGCATTACATTTCCGCTGTGTTTTAATTCAATTAAATTTATCTGTGCATTTATTTAAAATGTGATAAATACTTAATTGTTAGATCGTGTTTGCCATTGCTTGTATGAATAGCTGGGTTGAGGTTCAGGTCTGTAAGCTTAACACATAGTACTGTTAAAAGGCACGCTAAACGCGGTAGCTTAGCAAATGCCGTTAGCAGCTTAAGAGAAATGACGAAAACTCTGTCTGAATATAACTGACTTTCCCCTGCGACCAATGTTAATGCACAATTTTGCCGTTAGAAAACCGTGTCTGCATAAGAAGTCGCTCTTACGCTGCTAAGTGCCTTTGAGGTACACTGTTACTGTTATTTGAATTTAAATTATGTTAGCATACTGTTGGGCGCATAACAGGTAGATGTTAACCATGCAGTGTAGTTCGTTTTTACAGAGAGGCACTCATGTTGCTTACAGGCAGCTTTAAACAATTAACAGAAACCGAAAGCTTTGCTTTAGCTTACCAAAATTAAGAGAATAAACTGCAAATCACAGACTTTCCCCAATGTTAACGAACGGACTACTGTTAGACAACAGTAACAGCCACAGACTTCGCTCTTAAGCTGCAGTTAAAGTTCAACTAAAGTTCACAGACTTTCCCCAATGTTAATGAACGGACTGCTGTTAGACAACAGTAACAGCCACAGACTTCGCTCTTAAGCTGCGGGTAAAGTTCACAGACTTTCCCCAATGTTAACGAACGAACTGCTGTTAGACAACAGTAACAGCCACAGACTTCGCTCTTAAGCTGCGGGTAAAGTTCACAGACTTTCCCCAATGTTAACGAACGGACTGCTGTTAGACAACAGTAACAGCCACAGACTTCGCTCTTAAGCTGCGGGTAAAGTTCACAGACTTTCCCCAATGTTAACGAACGGACTGCTGTTAGACAACAGTAACAGCCACAGACTTCGCTCTTAAGCTGCAGGTAAAGTTCACAGACTTTCTCCAATGTTAACGAACGGACTGCTGTTAGACAACAGTAACAGCCACAGACTTCGCTCTTAAGCTGCAGGTAAAGTTCACAGACTTTCTCCAATGTTAACGAACGGACTGCTGTTAGACAACAGTAACAGCCACAGACTTCGCTCTTAAGCTGCAGTTAAAGTTCAACTAAAGATCACAGACTTTCCCCAATGTTAACGAACGGACTACTGTTAGACAACAGTAACAGCCACAGACTTCGCTCTTAAGCTGCAGTTAAAGTTCAACTAAAGTTCACAGACTTTCCCCAATGTTAATGAACGGACTGCTGTTAGACAACAGTAACAGCCACAGACTGCGCTCTTAAGCTGTAGTCAAAGTTCAGCTGTTACTTGAGTATACATTATGTTGGCATACTGATGGGCGCATAACAGGTAGATGTTAACCAGACAGTGTAGTTCGCTTTTACAGCTAACTAAAATTTGCAGCTTAAGAGAAATTAATGAAAATCCCAGACTTTCCCCAATGTTAACGAACGGACTGCTGTTTGAAAACAGTAACATTAAATTATGTTAGCATATTGTCGGGCACATAACAGATGGCAAGAATACAGTTAACTTAACAGCTTTAAGCAGTTGAACTTCAAATCTGTTAGCATATTGTTGGGCGCATAAAATTAGATGTTAACTGGACAGTGAGGTAGTTATTTTGCTTATAGGCAGCTGTAAGTAGTTAACAGTTCTTGCATTTCCATTCTTTTGGCACATTAATGGGCGCTTAACAGAGTGTCAGCCATGTTGTTAACAGACAGTATGCAGTTAACATTAGTCATTTAAATAAAGTTCCATTCAAATTTAAATTTGCTTTATTTTATTTCTCTGATTTCTAAATTATTACATCAAATAGTGATTCATATTTTTGACTAGTCTGTTCTTCGGTGAATTTAAATAAATTATTAAATGAGGTTTATGAACTGAGAACTATTACATTAATTCTTGTTAGCCCCTCATAGTTATCGTGGCTAATTGCACTAGCTGCTGCACACTGGCATCATTGCTTTCCTCCTAATTGTGACCTACAAAATGCTCGCCCCGCATGTCCCCGCTCTCCTCGCCCCGACCAATCCCACCAACATTTATCCCCATCTTATGTGGCATTATTATTTTAATGTGTAGTGCAATGCACACAGGCGCCAATTGTCTCGCCTTTGGCGTTGGCCTGTTAGCAATTAAATGTTTGCACTTCACGTCACATTTTACACTATTCCCATTCCCATTCACGTGCCTGCTAAGCGCCCTCTCTTGGTCACCTGAGAACTACAACAGACACGGCAGGAACAGTGGGCTTAACAGTTGGCTTACTTAAAGGTTTCTCTGTACAAAACAAAATTTTGTTTTGCTCAAAAACTTTTGTCGCAAAAAACTGATTATTTTCTAATTAAATTCTGTTCTGTTTTGACGTTTTTTGGTTTGTTATTGATTTGTGTAAATTTAAGCTCCAAGCTTAAATTACTTAATATTTTAAAATGGTTAAAAAGAATAATATCATCATAATAAATAAGTAAATAATAAATAGTAAATCATTTAAAAAATAATTGCAAACGTTGCTAAAATTAGTTTTCTTTAGTTTTATTCACAAAATAAAAGTAGAGAAATAAATAAATAAATAATATTCGTAGGCTTGTAAAGAGATTTGTATGTTATTAAATTTAAAGTGAATTACTTATTTCCTTAGTTTGCTGATTTTTTGGTTTTTCAATCTTTATTTGGTTTAATACTTTATATACATAAAATTAATCATATATGTAGACGTATAAATAATAAATAAGTAATAAATAATATAACTAATAAGTAATAAAAAAATATATATAAATATGATTTCTAAAAAAACATTCTAAGTTAAGTTTGTTATATGCTATGGTAGATAGTTCTCGAAACTGCGTTATATTGTTGGCCTACATATTGTGTTCTCCTCAGTCCAATCAAGATAGTATGTGCGTCGCCTAAAGATGCTTTTTGTTTTCCTCGGTTTCTGCTTGGCACGCTGACTTGCATTTTTAGCTGTTCAACCCTGTGCAGCCAATAAATTCATCAGATCACCAAGTGTTTCATTGGGCCATTCTTGCTTCCGCTGGCGCTGCATGTTTTCGGTGCCAGCCCATAAGTATGCTACGATTTCTCGCCGCTGGCCTGTGGGGCAAACTGTTGCTTACAGACCGAAATTATGGGTGTCTGCTGCGACACTCTGTAAATTACACACACACACAGCATGGGGCACATAAATAGGAGCAGGCTTAATTGCTGAAGACGCGATGCCAGAGACGTGATAATGCCGTGCAGAAAAAAATTGCCAAGGGATACGACACGGAGACGACAACGTGTTAAAGCCAAGAGAAAATTTGTCATTTGTGAGGAAAATCGCTTCGCTTGGCAGCTTAGACAAACAAAGGAGACGCTGGCTACGGATGTAGCTTCAGCTCCATCTGCAGATCGAGCTGCAGCTGTGTTTACCTTGAAATTTTGCGTTTTCAATAATATTTGCATTGGATTTTGTTTGTGTGTGCGCTGCTTGTCTACATGTCTTTTGCAAAAATGCAAATGCATAACTGTAGTTACACACACACACACATAGTCGCACAGTGACATGACCACGCCTCCAGACACCCCTCCCTTCTCTGTTTTGAAAGAAGGCAAAAGTTGAGCGGCGTTAGTCTTATCTCTGCCACGACAGCCATATTTACCTGCCAGCCAAAAATGCTTATACTCATACTACATATATGTATGTGTGCATATAGAGAGATATATGATAGCTACTTGAGTCGAACGTGAAAAACTCTTGCATTTCCCATTTTTCTTCCTGGCATACCGTGTGTTTGCGTGTGTCTGTGTGCAGTCAGGCAGCTGCAAGAATTTGATACAATTCCCGGCGCATTCCGTGTGCGTGACACCCCTTATGCGGTGGGCCCGGGCGTCGGCTGGTCGCACATATATTCATATATCGGAATTTAAAGACAATAATTGAAATGAATTTAATCAGTTTGTGCAGTAAAATGAATTGCAAATTATTTTAAAATATGCTCAAATTTCATTTTCATAAACACCTTCACTTCTCAGCTACAATAAATACGTATGCAAAGAGGAATTTAATTTAAAATGTGTTGAAAAGTACAAAAAATACATAAAATGATTTTAAATGCAAACAGCATTTTGATTTATTAAATGTTTTAGTAGTGTCTTTTAATTTAATTCATTTTAATTGGCATTTTACCACTGTAAATCCCTGCTTATTAGCACTCTATAAAACACAGTGATATATATTCACATGAATAATTCAGTTTTTAAAATAATTTTAGTAGCAAGTGTGAAGACGACATATGATATGATATGAGCAATTGAATTCTTATACTCGAGTTCATGAATACGCAATTAAAATATTCCCTGCTTATGCAATGAAATTAACAAAAATGTTAATTAAATCTTTTACAATAATTATTAATTCATTATTAAAATTTTAATCAATAGTTTATTGACTAAAAGTGAACTGGAAAATATGTTGACTTTTGCGTGCGTTGCGCTGCCACCTTATTTATTTCAGCTAAGCTGAAAATTCATAATGAAAATTCGAGGGACAATTGTTATATTTAAGAAAAACATATTGCGAACTACTGTCTAGAGTAATAATATCGGAAACCACTTCAAATTACTCCCTTGATACCCAATCTCTTTTTTATGCGCACTCGCATTCAACAGTTTTTAAATTGTGATCTTTAGCCAAGTTTCGGCTGCAATTAGCGTTTGGGCCATTAGCGCAGCGATTCTGGTTTGAGTCGCGTTTGAGCCGGTCTGCCAAAGGCCGCATTAGCCGCTGTTGCCATTCGCAGCTTTTGTTCTGGCCACAATTTGGTTTGATCTCTGTCTCCCTCTATTTCCCTCTCTCGCTCTATATGAGCGCGTGTGTGTTGCTGCGCGTATGCTGCAGCTATTTTTATACGATTTGCTATTTTTTCCGGATTTTTGTTTGTCATTGTTGCATCCCCGTCGCCCGTCAACCCTCACCCATTGGCTTTACCTTTTTTGTACGAGCTGCTTGCGCATAAAACTGACGCCAAATTTCTTTGGCGTCAGCCAATGCACAACACACACACGCACACACACACACGCACAGCAAGCTGACTCCCACACACAGCTGTGGTTGTTGTTTTTGCAACTGCTGCTGGTTGTGTGTCATGTCTGTGACTCTTTTCATAGTTCGATTTTTCGGGGCTTTCTTTTTGCGCAAAAAATATCAAAAAATAATAAATGCGTTCGTCTGCGTATGCGTATGCCTGTGCCACCGTGTACGTATGTGTGTGTGTTTGTGCAGTTTGTCAGTTTCGCACAGCTTCTGGCCAACACCCTCCCCCCCCACCACCTGCTCTGCGTCGCGCTGTATGCAACAAAAGTTTTGCCTTCGTGCATATTGGTAATTTATTAGCATAAAATGCCAGCTACGCGTAAATAATGCACACAAATTTGTTGCCCTCCTTGGCTAGCTAACGGTTACATGCATGCGCAAACAAATATATACACCCATATGCGTATATGTAGGTGCAGGTAACCATCAGTGCTGGCGATTCTGCTTTTTTTCACCATCAAATCTGGCTTCAATTGCAAACAAAAATTTCCGTTAAATTCGGGATTTGTGTATACCCCCTACTCATAGAGTAAAAGGGTTTTCCAAGTTGATGCCAACTTGATTTTAAACCAAATCAATTACCATTGCATAATATTGGGCTTGTCATTAAATCTCAAAGTTGAATAGAAAGTAATTTCTGCATATTACACAGAACTCGAATCAATAATATTCTAAAGTTTTGAAAAATGTATGAGAAATTTCAGTAAATTAATGAATAGCGCTTAAACCAGCAGTCTGATTAAAAAATGTCTTGACTAGTTATTATAGTAATTTTACTCAGCTTTAATTTGCATAAACTAAAATCAGCACTTGTTTTTAGCTTGTTTTAGGTTTTTTTTTAAGGGCTTTAGCTATTTTACGCTTTTTTTGGCAAATAATTTGATGGCTTATTTTTTTTGTACAACTTCCCTTAAAAAAACTACAATTTTTCTGTTCTCAAAAGTTGACAGCACTGGAAATCATACAGATCTGCATATGTGCATGTCTGTGACTGAGTGTGCGGTGCTGTTTATGCCCAACTCTAGTCACAATTTTTATTAGTGCTACGCTCTTTGGCACCTCAGCATAAAATTCATTTCCGTTACGTTTGAATGTCGCTCAAATGTCAGTGTGGCAGCCATGGCAAGTGTTTTTTGCACGTCGCCACAGCGACTCGACATGTCCTGGCTACCGCCTCTCCCCCCTGCCCATCCCCCACACCTCACATTCTCCACACTGCTGTCGATAAAAGGCAACCACAGAGTTTATGCTCTCTCACCATTTCCACAGTGCAAGCTCAATATTTCCGTTAAATGTGCGACATGTTGTTCGTCCGGCGATTTCCGTCTGCAACTTCTCGCCGAGCATCGTTATGCCACGTTATATAGGAGGCACCCAAACCCCAAAAACCTGATGAAATGATGTGATTTTTGTTACTTTCCCGCCGCTCCGATTTTTAGCAGCAACCAAAACATCGTTGGCTTAACCCTCGACAATTTTAAAGCGATTGAAAATCGGCATACTCTGCGTTTCATTACTAAAGTTTGCGAATGAGAATGATAGGTTGGCTTACGATTTTCGGAATTTTCGATAGACAGATGGAAATAGTTTGAGATAAATTTCATTAGATATCCATAGATTAGAGAGCTTGATTCGATGCCCGATGTACGTTACTTCTATACGTCTAATTTCTAAAAAATCATTGCATTCCCATGAACATTTTGAAAATCTTTTGAACTACATAAATCTGTGGTTTATGATATATTTCTAAGATGTGTTATTTACTTTGCAACATTTGAAAATTTAACAATTGCATTTAATGTACATCCTTATACCAATTTTATGTCTCTGCCTTTTATTAAATAAAGATCCCGACGTTCAAACAATGTGTAACAATATTTCGATGTATTTAGTTTTATCGAAGTTCCAACATATTAGGTTCAAAATAAAAAGTCTTAACAACGAGCATGTATAATATTATATATAATACAATCGGCTTTACCGACAAATCCTACAAAATTCGGATTGCTGCGAAATTCGTTTATGTTGAATATTAGTTAAATAAGCTTTTTTTTTATAAAAAATAAATGAGTCTTTCGGAGAGCTTACTTCCATTTGCAATTATGAATGCACTGAATCGAGTGCAAGTTATTCATTTGCTTGAAATGTAAATACAACGGGCTATTATGCAAAGGAAAATTAGTTGACAAAAAGCCAAAAAATCGTCAGACAAGATCAGGCAACAGACATGGCCAACAAGCTCCACACGAATACAAATCAACTCAGGCAGTGGCCCAAAAAAGCCCAGAACAAATGAGTGAATGAGCGATGGCAAAGGGGAATGAGTAAGCGGGAGGGATAGAGAGCGAGAGAGACAGTGTTTTGGACTAGTTTCGCTCGAATGTGGCCAACAGAGAGGTCTACCAATGACTAGGTCTATAAATAATTAGCCACAACACACAGGCAGACACACACACGCACACAAATACTAACACACGGGCTAGCGGTACTTGCGCCATTTGCATGCACTAAAAAGCATCGCACACAAAAAGCATTGCCTACTTAATGGCGCTCGAAAGGCGTGGCAATAAACGCTTGTTGCGGGGCTGCTGTGGGGCGTGGCGTAGAGCGTGGGGCGCGGTCGTGGCGCTTGCAGTCGAAATTGTTTTAATTGAAATGGAAAACGCGTAAATTTAAGTGCAGTGCGTGCGTGTGTGTGTGTTTCTCTATTTGTATTCAATTTCAGCTGTGCAACAAAACCCAAATTGCCAAAAGGGCTAACGAGGAGGATGGGGCGGGGAGGGGAGTGGGTGGTGCCTGGGCACAATGAGCATAGTGTTTATTAACTTTGGCTGTTTGATCCACTTTGCGTGCCAGATCCACAGCCATTGTTGTTTGTCTGTTCAAGGATGTTTGCCAGCTGCCATGTGGCAGTGCCATAAAAATCGCAGCACACTGACAGAGAGCGGGAAAGGCAAGGAAAGAGGTGGGGGAAGAGATAGAGAGAGAGAGAGAGAGACGGAGAGCGAGGAGTGCGAAGCACAAGCAACGAGCTGAGCGGATAATTCAAATGTAATTTACAAAAGGACTCGTTTGATTTGTTACTCCTCCCATGGCAGGCTGCAGCTGCAGCTTCAGACACAAACCGAAAGGAGGTGAAGGGAGCGCGGAAGGGTTTGCCGGGGTGCCAGCTTGTAAATTAGTTACAATCAAAAGCGCAAACAAAGGCAACAAAAGCAATGGGGAAATGAAAGATAGACTAACAAAAAAAAAAAATGGAAGCCCCAAGTAGATAATTTTTATTTATTTTTATTTCATTTCCTTTTTAATGCTAGCCGGTTTTCCCCCTTTTTGACTTTTCCATGCATTCGTACCACTTTATGCTCAACTAATTGCATTCAGACGCTACCCGAAATCTCCACTAATTATGCACAACAAATTGTAATAATTTCAACGTAACGCCTAGGCTTACTTTAATCATCGGATAGCTTAATTTAATGCCGAGCGCATCGATATAGCCTTTAGAAATGTATTTATTGTTCTTCTTCGTTTGGTTCTGGAACTTTTTGCCTCACACGACACGTACTGCGAATTTTCTTAATTAACCGCATTTATGTTGGTGTCGACCAAAACAAACCTCACATCGAACATAACGAATCCTGATTGATGCCAATTACGAACGCGCAGCCAAGGTAAATGGCGTTGCAAAGCGTTACCAGCGTAATTTTCTTTCTTCTTGAAAGTATTCAGGTTTTTGATTATAAACACACAAATTATAGATTTACATGGGCGATAGGCGTGGCATATAAAATGTAATACACAACCTCTATGCGTAGGGTACACAAAACTGTGCAAACTTAGTTTGGTTTCTCTAACACTTTTAGTTGCTGAGATCTCGACGTTCATACAGGCATCGACACGATAATTACCTCTACCCAAAAAATGCCGCATGCAAGTAGTTTTAGCTGGGGAACAATTGCTAAAGACAATTTGACTAAAACGATCCACTTAGTGCTCTCCGCAAGGCACAAGCATTTCTATCAATTATTTATTATGAGAAAGCTTCACGCTGGGCACCAAGTTTGTGTGTAAGATGGGGGGCGATGGGGAATGGGGAAGGTGCGAGAAGTTAGAAAAATAGTAGAAAATGGAAAAAAACAAAACAAGAGAAGGTACACAGAAATGGGACAACACCTGTCAGCATGAAACATGAAGGCAACAAGCATTATCCCCGACCGCGAACACAAGCTGTGGGTGGAGTGCGAGGACTGTGTTGCGTAGTACTGGGGCAAATTCCCTACTTATAAGTAAAGGGTGCAAGGGATGCAAGGCAGGATGTAGGGTATGCAGTTGCCGAGTGCTCAAGTGCTGGAAGACGCTTGGCAGCAACTTTGCCATACGCAGTCTCTCTGGCTCACTGTCGGTCTGTCGGTCTGACTGACTGACTTACCGAGTGACTGACATTTGAATTACAAGCTGAGGTAGGAGAAGAGACAGACAGTGGGAAGGGCGGAGAGGGGGTTAAGCAGTGGCAACTCGGCAACTCTCAACACAAACTCAACAAAATGACACGACTTGAATTGGCTGCCAAGCGTGAACGCATACAAGTTGAGGAAGAAGAGAGAGAGAGAGAGAGAGAGAGTTGGTCGAGCTACAACTTGGCCAAGACGAAGGTACAGAACAATCCGCGGCGAAGAAGGAGGAGCTAGAAATTACCAAGTGAAGTTAAAGTTCTTTAGCCAGATTCGCAAGCGGACCGAAAAGAAGTGAAGCGCAACGCCGATGCCTCCAATCAAATTGCAGTCCAAACAAGGCATAATTTATGTGCCACATTGGCCCCCAAAAAAACTCTAACTGCAACAGATTACATTTTTCAAATTAGAACTACATCTGCACTTACCCTAAGGGCAACTACAATAAGCCAACTGACAACAAGAGCAATGCGTGTCTATAAACAAGGAACTTCCTTGTTAAATATTTTCTGTTGCATACAAAACCACTAAACCTATTATTAAAATTATATATATTCAATAAGTTTTGTATTAATCATTCAATAACCATTAGTAAACAGACCAAAACCGCATACCTTAGCCGTAAAATTAAGGGGGCGTGGCTAAATTTCAAATTCAATCAAGAATCTGGGTCCCAATGAGTGGCGGGCATAAAAACAATGCATCAGAGTGCTTAACTTGGCCGACAAGTTGGCGACACAGGGGCCAAACAAAACTCGTATCCAGCTTGACTGGTAATTGCGGATTTATGACCCGAAACATGTGGGCAACGCGCACCCTTGTGAACCCTTTGGCTAGTCTCATCCCTCTTGTTCCTCAACTTGTCCTTTTTTTTAAAGGGACCGAAAGTTTGTCGCGAAATTTCTGAACGTTTGTGCATAATAAATTTGAAAAAGTCGATTAAAATGGAACAAAAAAATGTCGATTCTTGTTGCTGTCGCACTCACACATACACAATCCCTCCATTCCTCTCGCACACACGCACGATCCTTTCCTTTTTTAGGCCGTGAACAAAATGATTGCTATAACATATTTTTCTAGGCGTATGGCAACCTTCGGAATGTGGCTGAAATTTTGAAGTGGAAGTGCCAAATACGGCCAAAAGCAAAATATGTGATATTTCATGGGATAACCTCTGTCCCCTCTCTTCACACGTTCCATACCAATTCCCCGCCAACAGCTGGGCTTTCCCTTTCGCAGTGCTCTGATTTCGATTCTTTTTTAACTGTCTGACATTTTGACATTTGTCGCTGTCAGACATAACAATCGAAAAATTGCAAAAATGGTAACAACAACAACACACACACACACACACACACACACTTGGATGCTGTGAATGCGCGTGTATACAAATGGCAAATAAAATTAGACCCAAATTGCCATTGAAGGCTGCCATGCAAATTGTGATAAATTCACATAAATGGACTAACAAGCCCAACCAAATTAATGCTTCCTCTTCCATCTCGTAACATCAATACATCTGGTATATGTTCATATGTAAATCAACCTTGCTCTCCTCGTACAGCTCTTCTGTTAAATGGAAAATATGTTTTATACACTCATCAGCCAAGCTACATTTAAAAAATCGTTAGAAATGCATTGACAGCTGGCGAATAATTTATAATTAAGAATAAAAAATAAACTCTTTCTGTGATTTATTGTCGTACATCTCCAATCACACAAATACATATTCTTGAAAAACGTTAACAACAGAAGGTATTGATGAACATGTCTGTTTAATTTCAATTACATATCAAAGCAAATCAGCTAACAAGAATTAAACTAATAATCGCTAATTATTAATTTTCTGAAGTGTAGGGGCGTGGCATACAAGATTTGTAATATGCTTAAAGAGCAATAAGCTTATAGCAACTTTCATACCGAATTCGATGTCTCTAGCTTTAATAATGGCCGACATTTGTGTGTTCATACAGACAAACAAACAGACAATCGAATCGACTTGTGATTCTGAGCAACAATAAAAATACTGTGTGGCGCCGCAACTTCGTTCCACCTGTTTTACATATTTGCACAAACTTAGTATGAGGTTTTTTTTTAAATAATTTCCTTG
Source organism: Zaprionus inermis (assembly GCA_018151445.1). Classification (NCBI taxonomy): domain Eukaryota; kingdom Metazoa; phylum Arthropoda; class Insecta; order Diptera; family Drosophilidae; genus Zaprionus; species Zaprionus inermis. The sequence goes on from JAECXD010001696.1 coordinate 5,263,158, forward strand.
ACAAATTTTAAATTGAGGCGAGAATTTCCGCTCAAAATAAGAACTTTGTAAAGAGCAGCAGCAGGTGTAGTCCCTTTCCGGTTGCCCGTTCTACCGGGCGGTAGAAGTATTTACAGCTCGAGCTTAGGAATTTGTAGGCCCCAAGTCGAGGCTTTTGGGCTTATAAATTTCAAGAGGTGCGTCGGGCATAGTTGCTGGAGAAGTGAAGTGGAACGGGGGTAAAGAAAGAGCAATTTATGCAATTGCAATTGCAATTACGTGCCGTCCAGTCGGCTGGCGGCATTACGTTCATAAGGGTTGTCTGTGAGTTTGTCGATCGAGGAGGCAGAGTACGCCAGATATGCATATATACTATTCAACAGTTTTGAGTTGCTCTGTTTTGCGCTGAAACGACTCCGTCGGGACACAAAGTTTTAATTAAGAATTGCAGCTGAGGCTTGCGCTAATAACTTCAGCTGGTCTTATGACAATTGCCAGCGGTGTTGGTTTTCGATCGATTTATGTTTGCACACATACACACAGCCAGCTTGAAAAGGAAAACAAACGCAGCCACACCCAAACTCATCTACAAATCAATCTGCATATCGAAAAAAAAGCTAGAAAAACAGTCGAAAATATGCACATAACTTGTCCCGTTTTGCTCGTAGAAGGGGGCGCACGGCGGGGTCGGGCGAGTGGCCTGGACTCTGCTTGAGGAAGGACAGTGTTCTTGTCGGCGAGAAAACTTTTGACTATTGCCTGGGTTTCTTCAACTTGAATACCCCGTAAAAATACTGAGAGGACTCTTTTATTATTATTGACATATTTTCGAATAATATTTTGCATACTTTTAAAACTACGATTGTGTATAAAAATAGGTTTAGGAAAATCGATAGTATGAATTGATTTTAATTCTGTCTGCTTGGAAGCATAAATCTTAGTTTTAATTAAAGCTAATGACACTAAACTTGCCATGAAGGTTCCTTAACAAATACATTTTATTTTCAATGTTAGTTGTCTCGCTTTAACTATAAGCTGTAGGGTATCTTAAAGCAGTATATTTCACACTTATTTATTTCGACTTGTTTCTTGCTGCTTGCTGCATGCGATAGGAAATTGAAAAACTAATTTTCAACAATAAAATCAATGCAGGCGCTGCTCAAAAAATGCTTTGCATAAAATTTCCATAATGCAATTTCGATAAATTCTGAAGTCACAACAGAAGCGCCAAAACATGCAGTACCTCTTGCAGCTGACGCTTGTCAGCAAAAAATAAACCTTGGGAAATATTCACCATCCAATCTCCCCGATTCCCCTTACGTCCAGTCGTGGGACCTTGGCTCTGTGCTAGGCCTCACGCTAATATATTAAATTGGAGTTAGTGCACAATGAGTACACTAATAATGAGTACAGTATACGGCTCCAAAATTAATGCATGCATGCAGATGCCTACACTCTGTGCAAATCATAATGCCCTAAAGCATCTTCCGGGTTCGAATTGTTATATTCGTAGAGCCAAAAAATCAGTAACGCCTTCAAGACTTACAACATCAACATAAGCATCGTTGCTGTGAAAGTGTTTGCTCAAGAAATGGAACTGCAGCCGGGATATTTCGGGAGGTAGGACAAAAAGTTGAACTTATCCCATGCACGTTCAGATTGCACTGTCAGCAATTTTTCCGTAAACTTTTGCCACATGCCAACTTGCAGTTCGCTTTGTTTTCCTTCCCGACAAATGACAAATGATGTCAACGCTTCCTATTTTCACAGACAGACACCGATGCGACAGAGTTCGGTCGAGTTCGTGGACTACACTCCTACACTGCCGACATTCCCCAAGCCCCGGCGACTTCCAAGGACTTTCGCCAAAAATGCAACTCACACGAGTCTTGCGCGACTGTTGCTCGACTATATGCCGAGCTTGAGGAACTTTTGATCGATGATTATCATAATTGAACCGCGCGTAAATGGTCCAAAGTTAAACATTTACCGCAATGCAGTTGAACTTGCATATTCAAAAATGTCTGATTAGGAATTTAAAATTTTTAAAATTATTAAATAACATTAAAGAGTCTTATATAAATCTGCTTTTTGCATGCTGTGGCTTGCGTTACTTGTCTTTTTTCTAACTGTCTATCGTTATCGAAGTATGTAAAAGAAAGCAAACCCAGCAGACTATCGAATTAGTGGGAATGCAATGTCTAGTCCATGGATTCACGACAGTGGACAACGGATTTCATTATCACATGAGCCCCGCGGCGACTTGTGCGCAGTGCAGGACACCTTAAAGTTCCAAATCGACCGCGGGACTGGCTAATGAGCATGGAAGGAGGTTTGAGGAGAATCGACTGGTTGAGGTGGAGTAGCTACTGGTTTCAAGCAAATGTCAATTGTAGCATGCCTCTTGGCCAAGTAATTATGTTTGACGACTTGACGGTTGCGATGGAGATCGTTGCAGGGGTAAAGCGAATGTGCCAGAAGCAGAAATTTGAGATTAAAGCAAACGTGGAGCAAATGCTACAAACATGGAACTTATCAAGATAATTTAGGAACGAATCGAAGTATCCTTGGCTGGACAAGAAAAGCATATTCGCATTCCCACGACTGCGGTAATCAATCATTTTCTATACCCTTTGAACTTTAAAAAAGGTTTAAAAAGGATATACAAAGTATTATAATGCAGCCACCTATCGGTAGGTAATAGAACATAAGCTCGTCGTGCAGCAATGTACTAAAACTTTCTATGTTTTATGGCAAGATTCATAGATTACGGAAAACATCGACCATCGATGCAGACATCGCGGAACGTGAAATAATGAAACAAGTTCTGCATATTCCAAATGAACTGCGGTTACAAGGAATTGAAACTGCTGCACTGCTTGCGGGACAAGAAAAATTGCAGCAAGCAGTTCATTGAAAAACCCTAAGGTTCGTGTCTCAGCTAAAACACATTTGCGAAGGTTTAAATTAAATAAATCCAATGTAAGTTGTACATAAAAGTTCTTGCAGCCAACTTCACGTCGTATGAACTTAAGCAGAGACATGCGCCCAAACGGGTAAATACCACAGCTGAGACACAACCCCTAAGCAAAGACACAATCTCTACATCTGTGTAGAGTTTGAGCCATAACTCGAAAAATGCTTTTAGCCATGTTCTGTTTTACCCATTTTCCAATCGTCCGAAAACCAACTTCATGCAACTGTCAGCAATGTAATCAACTTTTGTTTCAAATTTGACTAAATTATTCGCCTAACAGCTGTTCAAAGTAGCGTAGCCACCTAGCGTATACAGAAACAAGTATTCTGGCAGCACTGGCAGAAGCAACTCTTTTGCAGTGATGTGGCAACACCGCCAAAAACAAAGCGCGTAAATTGAAAATGATTCCTGCAATTATAAATGTTTGCATTTTGTTTTTCTGCTGCATTTTTTCAATATTAATGAATTTTCCAAGCGCCCTTCCTATTCTTATGTAATGAATAAACGCATACATTTTAGTAAGTCCCATAAGCTGCAAAAAGTTGTAAAATCCCGAAGCCAAAACAAAGTTTTCGCAACAGCTAAATGGCAAATAATTAAACAAGCTCGTCGGGCCACTCGTCTGTCGTGGCAGCTTCCGAGCCACAGCGAAATTGTTTTTACGTAAACTTTGCACGTATTATAGTTTTGTACGAATTTGTTTTGCTGCACTGCTGTCCGGTTACGGTTGCCACCACCAGCCTCCTGCTCTTCCTTCTTCTGCGCCTTCTTGTTACACACACTCGCGTTCGTGTGTGTGCCCGTGAAATGGTCCGAAAACAAAACTGCACACATGCCACAAATGCACCAAACCAACGGGGTGACCATTCTACCCCCTTCACCTACCCACTCATTCAGCTAAGCCACGCCCATTGGTCGCAGCCTGCGTTCATTTAAGCGTACCGAAAAGCGGAAGTTTGTCATGCACGTTTGCCTCGTGTCCTGTGTCGTCCTGCTGAATAGCTCCTAATTAATTGAATGTGATTTTTTTTGTATTCCGGCTCGTTCGTACGTACGTTACGTATCGCACAGAGGAAAACATGTTTTAGCTACAGGTAAGATTTGCACAATTGCTTGCAAATTCCTTGCAACTCTAGTGCATTTCAAATGGAATTTACCGTTGACTATTTATCTGCCTCTGCATGTTTATATTCATTAATCAAAATTCCAAGGCCCAAAGTGTCCCTAATTGCATGGACAATTGTGCTGTATTCGGACACACGCACACATACACATACGTATATACATATATAGTTTAGTTTGTTTCCCTCTCAGGCTCTCTCTATCTCTCGGGGACAACCTGGCTGATTGAATAATGCAATTTGAATGCGGTTTGATTTTGTGCAGTCTCGAGTGTAATTAAATGTGCAAATGAATATGCAAGACGAATAAGCTTGTTTTTGTTTTTGTTGTTGTTATGCATCGAAAAGCACAGTTAATTTGATAAAGAATCTTGCTGGGCACCTTTAAGCAGGCCTCGGACTCGCTCTCAGCCTTGGCCGAATGCAAATAAACTTATGAAAATTTAAATCTTTTCAGAAATATACAAGCCCATAAAATTCACAACAAAACTCTGCGGAACGTGCATGTAATTTTAAAATTGTACACAAACAGCAACAAAGTCTGCGCCAACATATTTTGAATATTTTATTTTAAATACGCCACGGCACGTGCTCCACATTTTACTCCCTGCAGTGGAGTGGGTTTGCGAGAGGAGGGTAAAGAGGATCCTTTAATGCCAAATCCTTGACTAATTAGTGACGGCTGCGGCCGCCTCTAAAGTGGCAAAAGGCCGCGAGGCGTGGTCCAACGCGCCTGTTAGCCACATCAAAAAACACAACATTTTTTTTATGAACTTTCAAGTCTCTCGCATAAAAAGAAATGACTGTAGTTGGGGGTTGTATGCGGGGTGCGAGCCGTGTGCTTGCCTGAGTGTGAAGATGTTGCTGGTTGCGTGAACGCAAATTCATTAAAAGTATCCGCTTTACTGAGGCGAGATGTGAAATGTTAATGCGGATTATGTATTAAACATCTGCTAGGTTTCTATGCCTGCAGCTTCACAGTTTGAAGATGTTTTCCTAGTAATATTCAAGAAAAAACAGTTAATGAGAGTGTTACTCTAATTAATTCTCTTACGTATAAACTCCTATTCTGTCTGTCTGCCCGTTGCCCCCATGATAAACTTGGTTAATCCTAACATTTCTGTACGGACTTCTCTGTAATGTAACATTAACAGTTTGACATGCTGAGAAAAGGGTTTTGTTTGCACTGTGGATCATTGAGTGGGAGTCTGTGAAAAGAGAAGAGCACATGTAAAGATGGCGGACTGCAATGCTCTCCTTACATGCATATATACTCAAATGTATGCGTGTGCAGCGCGTTTAGCATAGTCAGTTCATTGCATAAGAGCGTGAAATCCATATGTCGCTTATAGGCAATTCTGCAATTTAATTCGAAATGCAAAGGAATTATTGTTATTGTTTTAAAAGACACTCCGACACACCGCAGCAAATCACAAATGCTTGCAATCGTACAACTTTATAATGGCTAATGCAACTTTTCATGACTTTTTCGCTCATTTAAAATGCTTTCAAAATGACCGAAAATACCGTATGGAGAGAGAGGGAGAGAGAAAAAGCGAGGAATGTGCTAAATGCGGCCAGGGGACTGCTCACCTGTGGCAGGAAGCAGCTTTAGAATTTAGCCAATTGTGCGTAAAAACTCGCCAAGCGATATTTGTCGCACGCATGATTTATGTCCGTCCATTTGTGGCACGCACAAATTTGTGCCACAACCGAATCAACAAATGTGCGACCGGTGCTGCAGTTGCCCTGCTCGAACGAGCTGCTACGCTCCAAATCTCTCTGTGCGGCCATCTCAGGCGTCACGTGCAGCGAATTTATTCAGCTTTCGCATAAAAATATACGAATTTCCAAAATGCTATTTCAAATTCACGAAATAATTGCGCAATCAGTTGGACGAGTATTGTGAATGTCGAGATTTGCCAAATACTGAAAAATTGGTTTTGATTTTGCGGGCAGTTTGAATTAAGAACAAGGAAGAACGGCAGCTATCCAGTTTGGCCATGTAATACATTAAGAACGTAAAAAATATCATATAAATGTTTAAATATTTTTCTCCATTATCCTTCTCCTCCTTCATACTCCAGTTCGCACCTCACCCAATCAAAATAAATTCAATAGATTACGTCTAGACGCAATTTAAGTGTATAAATCACCTATAATTCCGTCACATACTAATGCAGCCACAAGAAGTCATCTTCGGTTACGTTTCTGGCCCATTTGAGTTGGGTAAAAACTACAAGTGAGCCATTTGAACGTGACCCACAATGAGAAAAGGCAATCTGAGCTCCAACCCCCATTGAAGGACAACAATAATCCCATAATGGGACCAAGCAAAGACGTCTTAGCCTCGCTGATTAATCGGCCGAACACTTTGACTAACGTGGCTTTCATTAATTATGCCACAATGAATAAAGCTGAGCGAAAGCAAAAAAAAAAAACGTTTCTACTGGTCGCATGTTCTCATTAGTTGACATGCCACGCCCACTGCGATGAAGTTGTAACGATAAGTAGCCAATATTGTGGGGTACAGCGAATTCGAACTAAGAACTGGCCGAGGGGATCCGACCGGGAATCGACTGCGAAACTTGCACAAAAGGTTAAAAACTTTGCTCGTTAATTATGGCCAGCAGCATGAAAATACCCTTAGCCAAATGGCCAAAGGGAATTCTGTGAAGAGGGACGTCGTCAACATTGAGAATTGGCTATTTGTAATTTATGCTGCATTAATTTTTATTTACCAATTTATTAACCTTCAGTGGGTAGCAGCAACAACAACAACAACGAAATAACAAGCTCGCGATGCCATTAGCGATAAGAAGGACATTTTTTTTGTATACGAATAGACCCGGTTTTGGGGGAGGTGAGATTTGGTGAGTGTAAGGAAGTAACGCCCCCCAGCCAGTCATTTATCACAGACACCGCCAGCGTATGCCGTAAAAACCAATTTAAAGTAAATTAGCGCAACGCAGTCGCCGACATCGGCTGCCAAACTGTGCAGCCACACACGCACAGTGCCCCTAAAACCGCAAGGGAAGTGTCAGCAGTTGGGCACAGTGGGCGCTGTGAGCAGTTTAACAGAGTACAAATCTGAGCTATTATTAACTTTAACATAACTGATTGTACTACACAAACACATGGTATTTAAATATATAAATATCCTATATTACAGAATATATCGAAATGCATGTATTGAATTAAATATCTTAAGTCTTATTAATCTAATCTTAATCTTTTAAGTCTCCGAATATATTATGTAAGCTGCTTGCCATTATCTTTTGAACCTAAATTTATTAAATAATGCTAAAATTGAACAAATAAAAACCTAACCTCAAAATGTAACATATATTATTACTCTTTTGAAAATGATTTAATCAACCTGTTGATGCATATTTTAGTTTGTAGCTAATTTATAATGTATGTTCTACGGATTAAAATACCATAGTGCTAAACAATGTTTAAATTTATGTTTAAATCTTTTATTTCTTTGCGTTGATTCCCACTGTACCGGCTGCGTGGGGCGAGGGGTTTGTAATGCGTTTGCCTTTGGGCTCAAGCGAATGCGACGCGTTTTCGGCCAACTTTACACATGTCGGTTGCCGTCTTGGCTTTAATTCCCTATCAGATCACGTACACAGCGCGTGTTTAGCTGTGAGAGAACTACTCCCCCTCGAGCTCACCCTTGCCCTCTTGCTGACAATCCCAGCACCTTTAGGGATGAGTCAGTCCACAGACTTGGGACCAGACCACAAATAGTGCAGACACTGCGCCTTGGAATTTATTGCACGTGGCAACTTGCTGCGGATGGGTTCGTTCAGTTATTCAGTTGGGCTGCGTTTGCTGCACGGACTGCAGATTAGACGTCCTGATAGACACAAAATGGTTTTTTCCTCCAGTTAAACTTTAGACATGGACGTGGAATTTATTGCCGGTTAACCACAGTGCAGGCAAGCGGGTGCTGCCTTGGCAGTTGCCTACATACTTCGAGGCGCACTAACTTGATCCAAATGGATTCGGGTCTCGTTTCAGTTTGTGTTTTGTGGCTGCGAAATGCCTTGCAGCGATTCGCAAATTTCTCAAACTTTTAGACTGATGAATGAATGAAACACTAGAAGGTCGAGGAATAAGCCGAAAAGCACACAAGTCCTTGCGACCCGCCCACCTCGCTGCCCTGTCTCGTTGGGTTTGCAGAACAAGTTTCTGTCAAAGATACGAATCGGACGATTAGTGGTTTTGTTGAGGCAGCAAATATAATGAGATCCCTAATATGTTGGCTGTACTCCTTCTTAGACGAGTTTCTTTGCAAATTGAGTAATTTGTGTAAATGATATTCAATATTGATAATATTAACTAACTTCCCTATTGACACTGAAACATCGAGGGGCTTCTTCTTCCGACTACCAAATATATTCAAGCCAATCGATTGAGAACATTTAAAATTGAAATATATTATTAAAATCGAGTTGTGACGAACTAACCAAATGATTGCTATACACTTTGCTACGCCATTAAGCTTCACGACAATCCTGCATCGGAAGAAGAAAAATTTACATTCAATTTCAATTTCAATTGCAAGTCGAGGTGAGATGAGGAGCATCTTCAACCGCATCGCTTACAATTTTCAGCATTTTCAATGGCCTTTCGCACCTTTCACTTACTTAAACCTCATTAAATGTAAATTTCGAGCAAGGAGCGTGCTCCTCGAATGGCAGCGGGTCTAGGTGTGAACGTAAAGTGGGCAGGTGTGGAAGATGGGGTCATCAACAGTTTACGCTCCAGTGGATTTATCGAGTGGTTTATCCGTCGTTGAACTGAATCCAACTCATCTCAAATGAATTGAAGTATGCATCTATCAGATACTCTCGGCGATAAACAAACAAAGCGTTTCATTTAGCTCTATCCATATCGCCGTACTGTGCCCATAGACACCCCATAGGCACCTCCACTACCAGCGTAGCATGCAGCATACTTCACTGAAGCCGTCGCAGCAAGTGCATCTATTATTCAGGCACGGCAATCAATACTTTACGCAAGTCGTCCATTGAGTGGACCGAATTACTGTGCGACTCTCCTAAATAGGTGAAAACAATGTGTCACCTTATACGATTCACGTTGACAGTTGTAATTGCCCGAGGCTTTAATTATTAAACGACTCCCCGATGAAAGTTTTGCTCTTATTCCTCCAGTCTCGCCATTTAAGCACATTTATTTATGCTACGTCTCCCTCTTTATTCGTATATGTTTGTCTATTTGTATTAAATTAAGGCCATGCTCTTAATTATGCTCGCCCTCACTAGCGTCGAGAAGGGGCACAGGCGAGATCTTAACTTACCCTGGAAAGTAGGTTAGTATAAACTCGCTGATTTGATGAGCTAATTCGATTGTCATTCAAAACGGTTTCTTGAGAATTTCAATTTAATTCGTTCAGCTAAGATATATGTTTTGTGAGATATATAGTATTTTTGTAGCTGTGTCGACATACAAAATCCATTGAAGCTTCTGTTTATTTCAGAAACAATTACTTTTCTTCAATGAAAATTGGTTCTATAGAAATACCACCATAATATGATACATTTTCAAGCGATATTTGCTGAAGAAGATATGGTTTATATTATAATATTTTCAGAGTATTTCATATAATACATTGAAGATAAGAAAATCATGTCTAAATTACATTTGAGTCCATTCACATGTTAAGCGCATATTTAAAACTTGCAGCCATTTTCTGTTAGGGTATTTCCTAGTCGAGTCTTGACAATCTTTACTCTTCTTCCTCCCCATCGCCTGCCACATAATCTGCTGTTTATTTGCTCTACTTGGTTCTCCGCCTGACTGGCAGCGCGACACTCGACTTGCTTATCTCTCTCGACTTGCTGAGCTGCTGCACAGCCCGAGCCAGTGAACACGGCAGGCAGACATCGCCACACATCCGGCGCCGTGCGACCATACTCCTTGTCTACGCTCTGCTTCCTTCTCCGGTTCGTGTCCTAATTAGTTGCGGATTTTTCAATGAATGCAAGGCAAACGCCGCATTCCGCAAGCAGCCACTGCGACAAGTTGAATTCCAAGTGAATTTAATTACCAACCCGGTTGCAGTTAAATAAACGCTACACATGTAACCTGATCTACCAGTTCCATATCTACTTATGCAATGGAAATGGAAATGTATAGGTAGTTTTTATTTTCATTAACGCCATTCGTATTCAACCTCCTCGGACTCCGCATAATCAACTGGTTCGCTGTCGTCGTCGTCGTCGGCGTACTCATTGCCATCATTGAGGTAACCATCTTCGTCCACTTCCCAGGACGTTGCCTGTCTGGGACCCACAAAACTGATGGCATTCTGAGGCAGCAACTGTATTTTGGCCAAGTTGCGTTGCTTTTGGCTCTTGTAGAGCTGGAATAATGCGGGTTCCATGGGATCGCTTGAACTCCAGGGTAGCGCTTCCGCATTCAGTGCGCTCAGCGAGAGAACTTCAAGGGTTCAAGAAGTAAGAAAAAAATATTTAAATTAAATAAATTTTAAATAATTTAAGTCATCTCTATAACAATGTTATATTATTAACCGACAAAAAGACAATGATTATTTATTATTTCAAAGTGTAGAGAAAACTAGGAGCACATCAATAATGGTGAAATTTTTGTCCCTAAATAAAGTCAAGCTTTTCAACATTAGAGGAATGACTGATCTGCGGTATTCTATAAATAAACCCATGCTATTGTATCTTGTATCAAGTTCAAAATCCACACAATTTTTACCAAAGAAAATACTGTAGATATAATAGTAGTCTACTATATCCTTGACTTTTTCTCACCGAAACAAATTAAGAGAACTGTCAGCTGCATTTTCGAATTCTCAACTGCGGCAGCTTCTCAAATGCGTTTCAGGTTTTATAGCACGCTCTGCAAATGGAGCTCATTTGGAAGCTCTTTCTTTTATGATTAAATTGATGTTTATTTTTCTAGAAAGTAAAAGGAAACCGGCATAACTTATGCTGGAAGCTGATAGAGAAATTGGAAATTTCTTTGGATTTTTTATAGAACTTTTTTAACTGTTAATCAACCTTGGCATTTTATGACTCATGTCTCACAAATCTTGATACACAGTTCAGTTTAGTGCATTTTTTAGACTACCCCTCCTGCCACACCTTGACTTCTCGTGTCGTTTCACTTTTGTTACTTCTCTGTCATCTGCAAAATACATAAAAAGAAACGAAAACTCTGGGAAAATGTCAAAAATTGTTCACATTATCTTGAGAATTTCATGCAGCATTTTCTTTTGCATAAAATTACAGTTTTCTCCCTTGCCAGGGTAACGACCAACAACAACAACAACACACACAAGCGGATATATATATATATATATATATATATATATATATGTATGTATAATAGAGTAGAGATTACAGGGACATGGGTGTTGCTTGTGGCCACTCGAAAGTAGATTATACGCAACACGCACAACGTCACGTCGGAAAAGGTCCAGCAGGGTAGTGGGCGGGGCTGGGTGTGTGAAATCCTGGCGTTAATCTTACTGCAAACATCAAAAAGTTGAGCCACAGCTAAATTTAAGTAACCCAACTTGCCCACTCTCCCTCGCCCGCTCCCCCTTCATGCCTCTCTGCCCCACAAGACAGGCAACCCAATGAAGCATGAAGAGAAATTGTTTAAAAAGATTTTCCTCATACAATGTGCAACAAAATCCTTGGCGATTTCGCAAACAGTTTGTGACGAGATCTTGAGGGGATTGGCAGCCGGGATTGGGACTGGAGTATTTGACGCCTCTGGACCTTGTGTGTTGTGCCACTGAGCAGTGAGCTTCGCTCTGATTCCCAGTTGCAACTGACTCAATTGTTTTACTTTGAATATTGCATTTCTGGAATTTAGCTGGAAAACTTTTTGATATATTTGTGAGTGGTTTGCATGCTAAAGAAGCCAGATAGATTTACTTGCTTCAACTTTAATTGACAATTGTAAAAAATACTTTTTCCACTTTAATTTGCCACTACTATTTCCAACAACAACAATTACAGACGATTTTCTACATCATTTCATCCTTTAATTTTGCAATAAAATAATTTAATCACGTTAAATTAATTTAGCATTTCTTTATTTTTACATTTTTCTAAAGATAATCAAGCTACATAATATACAATTTGACTAATAATTTAAATTAACATATTTCACAGAAAATCAAGTTTTTAAAGTAACTTATATCTCAAAAAAGCTTATTCCATTGAAATAAATGCATTTCATTTAAATATAGCTTTGAAAACACATTGTAAATTTAAAAACAGATTTTATTTTACATTTCTCTCAGAAAAATCAACTCTAAAACGTTCAATATGCCCCAAAAGAACTCTATTCCAGGCAAGCATTAACTGCATTTTACTTAAAGGTTGATATGACTTATCATTCATTAACATATCTTTATTATCTCTCCATGGCTTATTTGAAATTTTTCAGTTACAAAACGTTTTCTTAATCTGAAACGATAAAATTAGGTAAATTTAAAAGAACATGTTAATTATTTAATTACATTATTTCTACAATTATTTTATTATACCAACAATTTTATAGAAATTTTCAATTATTAAGTGACATTATTTAAAGACCTTAAGAAACTGTTTTTAAAGTTTTATATTCGATTTCGATTTCCTGTTTATATACAAATCTCAAGGTAGGTTTAGAAATAGAACTCCATAGTAATCACGCAAGTTTTGCAATTTTTTTCAGGATTTGCTGAAAATTCGTTTAGATCATCCAATCATCATCGATTGCCCACATTTTTGAATTGTATATATTAAATCTACGAAATCGTTTTATTTATTTAAGCGCAACTTATGATGAGCCACGTCAACCGAAATCAAAACCGACTTAAACACCCCCTCCGACTCCGCCTTGGCTCTGGGTCTAGCTCGGAATCTGACTCTGGTTGTGGCACATTTCTCGCGCCGCAGTCGCAAATCGCAACCACATTTAAGCAGTTTCACTAATTAAAGTGACACAAAAGCCACAATACACTCACACCCACATACACTCACACACACGCAGCAAGGAAAACACCTTTGACAACGCGAAACTGGTAAAGTTTTGGCTCCATAGAAAATGCGAGAGGGGGAGAGGAGGTCGGTTTGGAGAAGCGTAATTCGTGTGCTTGGCAGCTGCAGCTGCGACCTGAGAACAGATTGGAACGTCCGACTTTGTGGACTGCGGCTTTGCGGTGACAGCATTTGTCCAGCTGTCATTCCCAGCGACTTTTTGAATTCTCAATTTGTTGTTGCTTTTAATTACTGTGCAAATTTAATTTGGAAAAAGAAATTCTCTGATTTTGCTGATATTAGATATTCCATATGGAATAGGCATCACTTACCTGGCAGCTAAAGATCCAGATGCTTTGCTGCACGTGCCTCCAGTGCCGACGCCATGTTGGCCAACTGCAGCAGCATCCGATGGTTCTGCAGCTGGGGTGGATTCGTTGCTGCCTGATGCGGATGATGCTTGGCAATTGAACTGGCATTGCCCTGGGCGCCGCCTAGCCAGCGCCTGTAGGTGTGCTCCGGCGTGGTGTTCTGATATTTGTGAAACGAAATCGGCGCATTCAGTTGCAACAACTCCGGTGCATAGTCCTGGGGCCGCGCCTGGTGCAGTCCCGGAGCATGAAGCGCCGGCACGCCCAGTGCTTGCAAACAGTAGCCGAGTATCATGTCATCCGGCGCATTGGCAGCGGGGCAACTGCAGCGTTGCACCGCTAGGCGCAGCAGCGGCACACTGAGCACAATACCCGCGCCGCCCGTGTGATAATTGAAGCCATCCGGCGCGTACAGCCGATAGCCGTAGCGCTCGCCCAGATAGATGTGCGCCGAGTGATTATGGCAGCTCAGCAGAGCACTCAGTCGGGGCACGCTGCAGGGATTAATACAATATATATGTATATATAGTATATATTGATGCGATATCCAAGTGGAGCGCAAAAAAACAATGATAATTTAAATTGAATGCGCTGCGAGGCGTGTAAGCTGCATAAAAATCGCAGCTTACACGACGCCTACAAACAATCGCACACACACACACTCACACACACACCTCAACAACGTATCGTCATCGACGAGCATCAGCCATCGTATGTGGCTTAACTTATCGATATCCTTGAGGGATAATTGCAATATTGCCAATGTTTTGGCGCAGTGTCCAGTGGCAACATTCGGCAGCCCCGTGCTGATTGTTGGTATCTCCGCATCTGTTGTGGTTACAGTTGTTGTTGTGGTTATTCCAGTTGTTGTTATTATTGTAGTTGTGGAAGATCACAGAGACAAATCAATGAATATTCAATATGTTAGCCTATGCTTCAGTCTGTGCGGCAACCCTGCTGCGGCTGCTGTTGTTTAGAGATGGACTCGTGACAAGGTGTGGAAATGCACAAGAAATAGGCACGGCTTTTGTTGATATGATTGCACATTGTGTATATAGTAATAGTATGGCTTAGAAAAACTTTTATGTTTAAATTTAACCTGTCTTCGTGATAAGAAAAAATTGTGTGATATAGAAGCAAATAGCTATTTTTAAAATTTATAATACTGAATTTAAAACAATCTTGGAAATTAAGAGGAACAAACACAATTGTAAATAAATTTCAAATCATGAAAAAACAGTTTTTACATATTTTTATAAGTCTACTCACAATTTTAGTAATCGGTTATTAGGTTTTATCGTAGAAATACAAATATATTTTAAGATTCTTATTAAAACAATACATAACATCAGATCATTAATTCCTGACACACCGGTCGTGACACGAATAGAAGCACGAGTCACGTATCCAGCTCAAACAGGGAGTCCCTGGTGTTTCATGTTGCATATTGAATGTATACGTATGTGTGTGTGTGTGTGTGTTTGGAGTGCATGTGCGTGAGCGTGTTTAGTTTAGCTCTTGTTTTTGTTAATGTGCGTGTGTGCATATCCATTTAGTGCCTGCCCCTTGCCTCCATAGCAGCAACAGCCCAGCCGTAGCAGCAGCCACTCATTTGCTTTAATTGCGCTCAGTGTTGTGTCGCTTACCTGCCACATCGCTGTAGTATTTGCGCTGCTGCCTGGCGCCAGCATCGGGCGCCCAGGTGCGTTCGATGATTGGTATACGCTCCTTATGGAATTTTGCACAGGTTTTGATTGCGAAATAGATGTGCGCCCCGCTTGTGTGCACCTGTTGTGGGCGAGAGAATGATTGCAGTTGCCTACCGATTTCAGTTTGAGTTTCAGTTTGCATTTGCGTTCTGCCTGCGCCTCTTTGTTTGACCATTGTCAGAGAATTTATGGTTATAGGTTTCAGATGCTAATTGCCAAAATGGCCTATGGAACCGAGCCGAGATACAACCACAGTTTGCTTTAAGCCGACAACATGGCTTTATAGAACTTGTGATCTTAATTGGTTTTCAAACAAATTCAAACTGTTTAACAACTTCTACTTTGCACTTCGTTGCGCATACGACATGTTGCTCGTGTCAATGCGGCGTATGTGCAATATTATGTGCTGTTTGATTAAAGAGGCAGGAAATATAGACGACTTGGAGATTATTCCTAGGCAAGATGATAAAGAGTTGCTTTATATCCGTCAATCGATTTAAATAACATTTCTATACGTCGAAAATTATTTAATGAAATTATCTTTCATTTTGTATCTCTTCCTATGACTTTTAACACTCGAAACTGGATTAAAACGTTTATCGAATTTGTTAATGTAGCCAGCACAACAAATTCATATTTAATCGAAATTGGACTCTAATGAGCCACGATGGCACAAAATTAAACGAATTAAGCACAAATTTAATATCAATTTTTCCTTATACATAAAAGCAAATGCTAATGATATTAAATAAAAGGGGTGAATACTGACTAAATAAATATTGTATTGAACAATAGAGATTCAGGAACACTTCCTGACAAAGAAATATTATCAAATTCGTTGCAGATTAATTCAAGACTTCGCCGACACTTCAACCACATCAATTATTGGCGACCTTTGGTGGCTGCACACGGCTCTGCTAGTTCATAAATCAACTCACACAGTGTTCACTGCTCCCGGTGGACGCTTCGGACTTTGCATGCAGCAAACAAGACACAGTCTCCGCCTCCTTTGGCCTCTCCAGTCTCTCTTTTGGCTGCAGTTCAGCCTCACTCTCAGGAATTCCCGAGGGCACCAACTTGCTGGCTGGCGACAAGTTCGCTGAGGGACAAATGTAGGCAGCACTTTTCAAAATTATTTTACCCTGCAACATGTTGGGCGAATCCTCGACGGTTCTGTTGCCATTGCTGGCTTCATCATCATTTGGCATGGCAGGTGTTAAATTATCGAAAATGAAACGGGCCAACTCGTGGGCGGCGTCTATGGCAAACTCGCTATGCCTGCTGCTGATGCCGCTGCCGTTGGACGTATTAGCAGCAACAAGTTCGGCCAGCCTGTAAATGCAAATGCATGTTCCATGATGAATTATGGCCACGACTGCTCCTGGGAGTCGCTCCCTTTGCCCTGCACATTTACTTACCTGCGCAGCAATTCACCTGTAAATACAACGCCCGCACTTAGCATGGGATACGGAAACCATGTTGGATTCTTGTAGTGCGCAAAGTGATGTACAATGGTTGCCTCCGCATCGTACAAGGCATGGCCGTAGTATGCCATCTGAAACAGGTACCGAAATGGGTAATTCATGAGTTGTTGACGTGGTGCATTAGCTATAGCAATATACAACAATAGTATCAGTTTTATGGGGAAACTAAACTGACTATGGGTCAAACAACTCTTTCTGTAAATTGCAACCTATCTAAAATTTATAAAACTAAACTAAAACTAACTAAGCAAGACCTTGTTTTACATGAAAATATAAATTATACCCTCGGTTCGAGTTTTGTGACTGCCAAGAGTTCACGCCGTAAAATCGGTTGTTCATAAATTCCCATTTCCGATTTTTTTCAAAATATCAAAAATAGTTTTTTATATAAATTAATTTACGTCGGTGAACGCACCTCTTGAGCATCACGATGCCGTAGCTGGTCGAGCAGGGCACGCAGCGAGGACACGTGCGTGTTGTGCTGGCACCAAATAATCCAATCGGTTTGCGAGTTTAGCAGACGTGTCTTGCCTCGCAAATGTGGCAGCGAGTCCAGCAGGGTCCAGTAATTGAATAGTTCATGCATAATGTGCACCTTAATGGCATAATCATAATCCCATGGGATCGGACCCAGTGATATTTGTTGCTGCCGCAGATTATCGTGCAAGCTGCGGCAGCTGTTGACGGCGTGGTAAGGGCAAGAAATGACGAAAAGAATTTCACTGCCAAAAGTAACGCGGCATGGACACAATAAAAGCAAAACAAATAATAAGCCTGGCTTTGCATGCATCTTTCGTTAAACACACTGTATTGCACAATTGATTCACTTAATTAATTTAATTAATTTTTCACATTGTATGTAGTTTGTTTTTATCCCTAAATCACAAAGAACCGTGCTAAGCCGAGCTTAGTAGGCATCGGATTTATAGCTTCGCGTTGCCAATCAAAGCAAAAAAGTACCGCACTGCAGACCGCTTTGAATGCGACCACGCTAATGAACGTGCGAAAACGTACTGAGCCAACTGTGATTGTGACATTAATTTTGGCGCAAAAGAACGAAAAATCGCTGCGTCTCGCATGGAAAGGCAACGGCGCAGGCGTCAAAGTGCCGCAAGTTTTATGAATGAAAACGCAACAGTTGGCAACGTTTACTGACAATGACAATGAATTGTGTGTGTGTGTGTGAGTGTGCGAAAGGGGGTGCGTAAATACTTGTGTGAATGGGCATCAAACATGGGTCACCCTGTTTTTACTGATGGTATTGGCAAAGTACTTGCTTGCATGATTAATCAATGTTATTATTTAATTTTTATACTCACCGAAGCCCTCATATGTACATATATAGGCAATACATATGAAGTTCAATTCATTATATTAGGGGATTGTTATTTATAAATTACTTTACTTCGTTTAGCAATTCGATTATTTAATCACTTATTGTTAAATCACTTGTTTATTATTCGATTGATTATGTTTCTATCTGCATACATATGTTATTAAGTCAGTGCTTATCACATAAAAACATATGTAAGTACTTAAAGCTGGTTCTAAATTTCAGTTCTGCAGTTACGTCGATATCTGTTGCCCCAGGGCGCACTGCTATAAATAATCAGTGGTAAATTAAGATTTCCGTACCACATATCTGCCCTATTTATAATACTTATTGGATTTAAAAATTGTATTTTAATTTAATTGTCATTTATTAATTATGTTCCGTATATATCAAGAGAATAAGGCGTCCGGCATGCCGAAGGCAACATTTCTTACTGTTTTTTTTTAGTTTTAAATAGCTGTTTGTATAATTGTCGTTAATCGATTAGGGAATTAATAAAAAGAAGAAAATACTATGTAGGTTAGTGCATTGGAGACGCTAGGCGAGTCGTAGTCTGCATGTTGGTGCTGCGACTTGTTTGCTTCAGCCGCAGCTCGTTGAAGAGTTGGTCCTGCTTGGCGAGTAGCTCTTTGGTGCGCTGGCAGCCATGTTGGGGCGCACACAGACCTGGGTTCCAGCGACAGTAGAGTCCCTTCCAGAGTCGCATGGCACGCACGCTGGCAATGGGACGCAACACGAGCTCAGGGCCGTGGGTAAAAGAGGGGAATAACGGATTCAGATACTGGTCTAACGAAGAGTTAATGTGCGTCCACAGGGATATAGTCTTGCGCTTGAGATCTGAAAGATGATAAGCATTCATAATTACATCACGGAAAATAATCAGAAAGTCCACTTACCCTCCGCCACACGCTCCGCCTCGGTGTTACAGAGGAAGGTGCCAAAGCGACACGAATACAGATGATCAACAATTGTGATGAGGAAATTCTCGTTGAACTCAAATGCATTGGTAAACTGTTGACTCACTTGCCAGACGCTATCAATGAACTGCAGAAAGACTGGCGAGCGATCCGCATCCGAGTGTTTATTGTCGCCATGTCCAATGCGCTGCTGAAACTTGTGGCCAAACGATAACCACTCCTTTTCTATGAGCACCTCGAAACCGCGCACGGTGCGATAATGCGGATCCAGCAGGAGCATAGACAATGCTGTCAGCTGGGCTGTACGATCCCAGCCATCGGAGCAGTGCACCACAACAGAAGTACTCATCGTTTCCAGCTTGTCAACAATGCGCACAGCTCCCGCCAGTATGCAGCGTATATGCTTTAACCACAGTGTGCTTTCTATGGCCGTCTGCCACTTGGAGTCATCGCTGGTCGGGTAACAGGCTTCCTTCACCTTGCGTAGACTTTCACGCATTACATGGATGTTGTGTATGTCCAGGAAGTTTATCTCAACATTTTTGTAGGCATCCTCTGACTCGTAACCTCCGCCCTTTGCCTTGTTGGCAATGGCATTCGCACTGGGTCGAGCATCCATTATGGTCAGTTTATCGGACTGTGCATTTGCTTCCATTATGTAACTCAAATATGTCTCATCATCTGCATTCCGTTTGCCACTTACGCCAACTAACGGCTGCGAGCAGCGAGTAATTGTAGCCTGGGTACGAGGATTCATCCAAGACAGAACAGGCAGACGGCTGCGCGAACGAAACTGAGCGACGCGGCGCAAGAAGTCATCAGAAGCTGCCTTCGGCACGGCCCACACAGCCGGATAGCTGTCGCAGATAGAATAGGACTCGTTCAGTTTCGTAATGCGCCACATATCGTTGGGCACGCCTTGACGTCGAAGTTCCGCCAGCGGCTCGTACACTGCCCAGCCGTCCCAGCTGGCACTCGTCTGTGCCGCAGCGGCATGCGCAAAAGCAAACAATTTACCGCTGTAAGAGAGTGGAAATGCATTCGCTTGCAGTTTCTCGAAGACCGTACGCCGGGAATGATTTTGTTGCTTGTGGGCGAAACGTAAGTTACGCATATCCTTGCAAAATATCTCAATGCCGTAGCTATTCTCGCCGCGTGACGTGGCACCACCAATTTTTTCCACACGCCCGATTACGCCCAGCGGCACGTCGACGACAACCGGTGGCTCTTGATCTCGCAGCGGATGTACAGTACGAAAGTACAGACGAAAATTAGTTATAGTCAAAGCCCCGAACACTGGACCGCGATAAGGACACACATACGTCACATCGTTTTTTTGGTCTTGATCTTCCTCTCCTTCCAAGTAAACAAAGGGCGTGTCCCTCAATACTCCATTCTCGGCTCCGTGTTTCGAGCCCAGCGAACTGGACTTAGAGCTGCTGTCTAGAGAGTTGCTGCTCGCCGTCTTTGATGCCAACTTGTCGGCTAAGCTTGATGAGGCATCCATTGCATCAATTTAAATACTAGACTGCTCTTGCAAGATTGCTGTATAGTACAGTTTAGCATAAACAAATTTTGTGCTTAGTAAAAATTCTTTGTTTTTCTTTTTTTTTTATTGTTACTAGTAGAGTTGATTCCAATCGAAGAATATCGAATCTATCGGCTGTGGTCGATTGCCTGCCAGTTGGAAATTCAATTCGTTCGCGGTAGATTCGATTAAATTAATTTTTTAAGAAAATTATTTATAATTTCTTAACATAGATGATTAAATATTTTGAATTATAGAATATTTATTTTAGCCGAAAACTTTGTGACTTTGATATAAAAAATGATTTAAATTAACATTATTAAGAAAGATAAATAAGAATGATAATCGCTTGTGGTGGCTTGTCGATTTCTTTTTATATCGTTATCGATTTATTATTCATAAAAACAGCTGACTAGAACTACCGTAAACAACGAATTCGCACGTGCCGCATCTATTTTTATTTATTAATTACAGTTATTTAAAAAAAAATGTCCGGTCGTTTAGAGCTGCTAAGTGAGCAGGGCTTACGCCTGGATGGCCGAAGGCCCCACGAGCTGCGCCACATAAAATGCAAATTAGGAGTATTTGAACAGCCTGATGGCAGCGCGTACATGGAACAAGGTAATACAAAGGTGCTGGCTGCGGTCTATGGACCACATCAGGCCAAGTCAAAGAAAACGGAAGGCAACGATTTGATCATCAATTGTCAATACAGTCAGGCCACGTTCTCCACATCGGAGCGCAAGAATCGACCACGCGGTGATCGCAAGTCACAAGAATTTAAAATGTATCTGCAGCAAGCTTTGAGTGCAGCCATTAAATCCGAGCTCTATCCACGCTCCCAGATCGACATCTATGTGGAAGTGCTGCAGGCAGACGGTGCCAACTATGCTGTGGCCTTAAATGCCGCCACATTGGCCCTCATCGATGCCGGAATATGTTTAACCGAATTTGTTGTCGCCTGCACAGCGTCTTTAAGTAAAATGAATATACCCCTCACTGATATATCCCACGTCGAAGAAGTTTCTGGCGGACCCAAGCTAACCATAGCGGCATTGCCCACTGCCGAGAAAATTGCATTCATGGAGATGAGCGAACGGTTTCACATCGATCAATTGGAGACTGTTATTGAGACGGCGATGGCGGGTTGCCGTGAAATTCGTGACATTCTGGAGGCGACAGTCAAAGAGCACCTCATACATATTGGCAGCGCAGCCGACTGGGCACGTGTTTGCTAAGAATAAAAATAGGATTTATACAAACTCTTGTGTTTTCATTAAGTTAAACCTTAAATGGAATCTTTTTAATTTGGAGAAAAGCCACGCCAAATTAATTTAAGTATATCTTGAAGACAAAACGAATTCTTTACGGGAAAGCTTTATTCAGTTATTATGGGCCACCTCTTTGGGTGGCTGCCACGTCTCGAGCAACTGCAGCAGTGTGGATTTCCGCTGCTCCTGCTGCAGACGCTCGATAAGTCCGCTCAGTTGTTGACCGCCTTCTAGGAAACCGC
This sequence comes from Zaprionus inermis, assembly GCA_018151445.1. Taxonomy (NCBI): domain Eukaryota; kingdom Metazoa; phylum Arthropoda; class Insecta; order Diptera; family Drosophilidae; genus Zaprionus; species Zaprionus inermis. Next base: position 5,285,131 of record JAECXD010001696.1, read on the forward strand.
TCAGATTGTGCATTGTTCCGCCCTGCTGCACTCGATGATCTGTAATACGATCCTGAACGAAATTGTAGGTACGAATCTTTTCGTTGCGGTTGAGGTTGCCCTGCTGGGATTTGCGCGTGGCCTGCTTAGACGCCTCAATTGTCTCCAGCTGTTGTTGCATTAGTTTGGCTTGCAGGCGCTTAAGCGCTAGATCCCGATTCTTCATCTGAGATCGCTCCGATTGGGATTCAACGGCCAACCCCGTTGGCAGATGAACAATACGTACAGCAGAATCGGTGGTGTTTACATGTTGACCGCCTGCACCGCTGGCTCGTTTTGTCTCAATCTTAAGATCGCGTTCGGAAATGTTCACCTGCACATCAGCTGGGCGAGGAATCACCGTTATTGATGCCGTGCTGGTATGAATCCGACCGGCTTTCTCTGTTGCAGGCACCCGTTGTACCCGATGGACGCCAGCTTCATAACGCAACCAATTGTAGGCTTCACTATCGTTGACCAATAAATTGGCATGACGTATGCCACCAATGTCGGTGGTTTCGTATGCGAATTGCTCGTAATCCCATCCCATGTGCTCAAAGTAGCTCGTGTACATGTCGTAAAGTTTCTGGGCAAACAACATGGCCTCCTGCCCACCGGCACCGGCATTGACTTCAAATATTAATGCAGGATATATTTCGTCATCGGACAGAGTGAGCAACTCCTGCAACATTGTTTGCTCCTGTTTGGCCTGCAAGTTCTTATATACATCGTTCTCCTCCTGCATTAGCGTGCGCATTTCCTCATCTTTCTCCGCGGCTATATCTTGCTCTGATGATATGTTCTTTTGCAGAGCGCGGTACTGCTCCAGTGCGTTTACCACACCATCAAGGCGTGTGAGTCGAGCATAATGATTGCTGTTACCGGCTGCACTTACACGAAGCGCGTAGTATTCCTGCCGCAGGGATTCCAAGTAGCTCTGTAATTTATCATTTTGAAAACTTAATGGATCTGTGCTAGCCCAGCGACGCAGCAAGAAATGGGAGCGCACATTTAACAATTTGCGTACTAACATTATTAACAAAAAACAATAACAAGATTGGGAATTTGGTTAAATAATAGCATTAATGTGGACTCCAGCTAATTGATATGAAATTTCGATAACAATGATGTTATTCATTTTAATGATGTTATCGACACCATTCATATTGTAAAAGTCAATTTGATGGAATCAATTTCATGGATATGAAATGGCCATAGCAAAAAGGCTAGTAACGCTAGGTTAACATATGTACAAGCTCGCCAGTATGAAATATCATTAACAAAAAAATATAGAAATTATCAACACAGTCAGCTGTTCATATAACATTCTGAAACTGTCAGCTAACAATAAGCTTAAGCTTATCGATTTCAATCGGTATTTACGATATTGCCATCGCTTGTCTTTGCAACACTAACGGCACACAGCAGAGATCATGTTCGCGTATAATTATTTAGCTAATTCATAATATACAATCATATCAGTGTAATAAATGACAGAACTAAGCCAATGAGAGTGCCCACACCATTAGCAGCACAAATAAAAATACCAAAGAAAACCTATGCAATACATACAATGCTATATGCATAGTTATTTTCAGCCTTGCTTGTGTGGGTGTGTTGGCCTGTGTACGTGTGCGTGTATATGTTCGTGGTGTGCTTGATTAACGAAAACAGTTGTGTTGCGTTCGTAGTGGTGCAAAGTGCAGCAATAGCAATTAAGTTTAATTAACTCGTAAATTGAATGTGAAAACATCTGCCAGAGTGCATTTAAATACGGATAGAGTCTGCAGAAGTCGCAATGCCACCGCTGAAAAGCTATTCCATACACCACGAATTCAATGCAAATGCAAATTGTCACAACGGCAATGACAACACCACCACCGATAACGATAACGATTACTTCAGTCAGCCTGCAGCTGCTGCTGCTGCCAGTACACAACGCACAAATCTGCCCTCGTACTGCAACGCCCAATATCCATTTAAAGTGTTGGCCAACCTAAATCAGCTACGGGAACAATCGCGCTTTTGCGACGTCGAAATTATTGCAGGTGATGCCACTGTTAATGCACATCGCGCCGTTCTCAGTGCAGCCAGTGCATATTTCGAGGCAATGTTTCGACCTGAACTGGGCCTCAATGAAGTTAAACAAAAGTCGGTGGTATTACATACAATTGATGGCGATATATTACACATTCTCCTGGACTTTATCTACACAGGACGTTGCGAGATAACGCAGGTGAATAAGAACAATCCACTGTCACTTGGACTATTAATTTATTTTCAAATATTTGTATTTTCAGTCCAATGTGCAAGAATTGCTCGCAGCTGCGGATATGCTGCAATTGAACGAAGTGGTTGATGGCTGTTGTGAGTTTCTCTGCCGGGAACTACACGCTACAAATGCTTTAGGAATTTTACGCTTCGCAGAAGCGCACAATTGCGAATCTTTGGCTACAAGTGCAATGAACTTTGTGCAAGCCAATTTCCCAGCGGTAAATATTAAATACTTAAATCCAAATATTAAAAAAAAATATAGACTTGTTCCCGCCCGGGTTCGAACCGGGGACCTTGTGCGTGTGAAGCACACGTGATAACCGCTACACTACGGAAACTACAAAATAAAGTCCGCCAAAAGGCGAGTGGAAGTTTCGGTCAGTTTGTAGCACAAATTATGTCTATTTAGTTACCATGAAAAAAGTTGTAATATATTTAATCTTGACGAGTTAATAGTTAATGCTAAATCAATTGTTTTGCCTAAATATCTTTAGGTATAATATTTATATGTATATCAAAGCACTTTTTAGAAGAAATTTACCCAATGAAGAGACAAATAGGCTCTTATTAAGAACTTATCAAATTTTGGTGTGTATCTTGCCGTATTAGCCATAATTACTTATAAACATTTGTAATGTATGTAAAATGACCCGAGGTAAACCTCAGGTACAACTAAAAATTGAGTTTAGACTCATTAGAGTGCTCCTCTCCACGGAAATCTTTAGTAAAAGGCGAAAGATTTATTCGACAACTGAAGAGAAGCCAGAGTAATTTGAGATATGCATTTGCTTACGTGTATAACAAAAATGATCTACAACTGATTGAGAATTACAATGCTTTGTAAAAAAAATCGTCATAACTACCACTGTATATTTTGATTTCCTCCCTCTATTGGTTCTTACTTGCTGGCACGGCAAGTTTGACGGTTCATGAATTCATTTTGTTCGTTTGCGTGCTTATAATTCCCAAACGGTTCTTGTACGAGAAATACCTAGTGGGTTGATGTGGCGATGAAAATTTAAGACTATACTTCACAGGATCATTTCTGTAGTCAGTCTTCACTTACTTTCACACAAACTGAAAGCAACGAACACCAACGTTGATGAGTTGCATCGGTTTATTCGACAGCGTGAGGTTTTGTGTTGCGCCTCATTTGGTGGTGCATCACTTCGATGATCGCTCGGTAAAATCGAATAGACCGAACTCTGAGTGGGGTGTTAATTTTTAATGAATACATTATATATTTTTTTTATACATTTTGCGTCATCCAGCTGGTGGTGTTGGATTCATATAAACAGAACCAACCCTTGAGAATACAACTTATGACCTATGAATTATATATTGTGAACTTGACTTATTACTTTCATTAAGCTAATTGCTAATATGCCTGGTTTGGCAATTTTTAAATAAAATGTTCTTCATTTCTTAAAACCATATTAATTTTGGTCACATACATAAATTTGTACAATTAATCATGAATGTTCTTGTTGTAATTTTACCGCAAATGAATAAAAATTATTCTACTTCAGATAACGCTTGAAGATGAATTTCTGGAAACACCACAGACTCTTTTGTCGCAGCTGCTTAATTCAGAGCTATTGCGTGTCGACTCCGAATCGCAAGTATTCCAGGCAGCTCTGCGATGGATTAAGCACGATGTCACTCAACGTCGTTGTTATGTCTTCGATATACTCTCGCATGTGCGCATGGCACTGGTTCCCGTTAAGGTAATAGATAAGGCGCTAAAAGACGACTGCCGGGACATGTCGGTGAAGATCGCACTACGCTCCATTTGCCGGGACATTGCCTCAAAACGTGGTCAACTGGTACCGTTGCGCGTCTGTCCGCGTCAACTGGCCAAAAAAAATATCTATATAATAGGCGGGTCGCACCGGGATACGCCCCGCACTTGGAACTCGGCAGACTGCACCTTCGAGACGGTGGCCAAATTCGATATCTTTCGACGTGAATGGACTGAAACAGCGCCAATGGAGGTGGGGCGCATATTGCCGGGAGTTTCGGCCCTAAATGGCAAGATCTACGTAGTTGGTGGGGAACGTGGCTCTCAGATACTGGCCAATGGTGAGGTCTACGATCCACAGAACGATGTCTGGCAGCCGATCGCACCCATGATTGTACCTCGCTGTGAGTTTGGCCTGTGCACCATGGGAGGAAATCTCTTTGCGGTGGGCGGTTGGATTGGCGACGACATTGGCGGTACTATGGAATGCTATGATCCTGAAAAAGATCTCTGGAAACTTATCGGCAGTATGCCACAGCCACGCTTTAGCATGGGAGTGGTCAGTTTCGAAGGACTTATCTATATTGTAGGCGGTTGCACCACAACAACTCGGCATTTACCGGATTTAATAAGGTTAAAGCTATACAAAATCTAAGAAATAAATAAATGATGTATTATTATAACATATCATTGTTTCTTACAGCTACAATCCCGTGACCAAAGAATGGACGCAACTTGCGCGCATGCAAACAGCACGCTGTCAAATGGGTGTGGCTGTGCTTGATCGTTATCTGTATGTAGTGGGCGGTAGCAGCATTAGTCAGGATATACTCAGCTCCGTCGAACGCTACAACTTCGATGATGACAAATGGTCAACGGTCTGTGCACTGAACGTGCCACGCGCCATACCCGCTGTAGCCGCCGCGGATGGTCTGCTTTATGTGGCCGGTGGAGATCAGGTTAATATAGTTCGATATATGCATCAGTAACATTTAATTGCAATTAATATTTAAAATTGTATTGAACAGCCCTGTGAAGTGAACTTTTATCGCGCCCAGGTTACCATTTGTGCCGTCGAATGTTATGATCCACTTTCGGATACCTGGAAGAATTGTCCCGACTTGCCGGTTAGCCGCTCCGAGGCAGGGGCTGTGGTGGTATAAGATATACCGTCGACTTTATAAAGTTCGCATGCCTAACGTTCTCACGTCCGAAAACTTGTTTTAAGTACTCTCAGTATACCCAAAATCTAAACACATATACACACTTACTTATTGTATACGTTAGACACAAACACACATACACTCACATAAACAAACGAATCACGAAGAAAAATCTCGTTTTTCTATATCAAAGTTTAACGGTAGTGCTATCTTTGAACTAAAGCTAGACAAAACTCTATAACGGTTAACGTATTCAAAATGTAGCTCAGCTATTCTCACCCAATTTAGTATTATTATTATCTAGTAGTTAGTTTGGAAAGAAGTAATAAGCAAACAGCAGCAACAAAAACAGCCGGCCTCTGATTGTTCTACTATAGTTGATGTTGAAATTGAAGGCGTTTATAAAATCTAAAAAACAAAAGTAAATTCAAATAGCAAAAATGTATATCGAATCGTATCGTAATTGCTGAAAATTGCTTAACTCGAGCCTCTTAATAGTCTATGTTTAATCAATTTATCATGAAGATACATATGTAAAATCAAACTAATAATCGCCAGCATTGATTATTTTTTTTTAATACTTTACAATAAAGCATTTTAAAAATGATGAAATGTAAAAGCTATTGATCAGAACATACACCAAAAAGGAACTGCACAAAAAACTGCATCTAGTGCGTAAATGGGCTGTGTACTGCTCTGCTTTTGTCATAGCTCTGATTCTAATACGCTCTTATGAAGAGCACGCCGCATAACTTCGTAACTGTATGCATTAAAGGTACCAATAAAAGGAATAATCAAACAAACATTCAAAAGAAACCAACTGCATTAATATTAGCTGTATTTACGAATAATAAATGTACAACCTATTAACAAGATGGCTTTGTTTACTGTATTCAAAAAAAGATCTTAATAATTTGGCAAAAATCGGAAAAATGGGTTCATAATTCCACTTTGAAACCGCCGAAAAATTGGCTCTATGGTGTACCCGTTAGAGGTGAGATTCCCAAGCAGAAGTCCTGAGTTCAAATCCCGATGGGGGCAGTACAATTTTCTTGTTTGGTTGATTGTTTTTTTTTTTGTTTTAGTTATTTTAATCGCGTCGAGATTATTTTTAAGTTTTATGTTTTTATGTTACGTTTAGGAAGGGATCGAGAGAAACAATATACAGCAAAATTTATCTACATTTCCTATTGAGAATAATTAAGCAAGTGCGTTCAAAAATGAGCTACCGGTCAGCCTCGACGACTGCTAGTCCAATCTTCTATTAAATTTATTTTTAAAACATTAACACCCCACTCAGAGTTCGGTCTATTCGATTTTACCGAGCGATCATCGAAGTGATGCACCACCAAATGAGGCGCAACACAAAACCTCACGCTGTCGAATAAACCGATGCAACTCATCAACGTTGGTGTTCGTTGCTTTCAGTTTGTGTGAAAGTAAGTGAAGACTGACTACAGAAATGATCCTGTGAAGTATAGTCTTAAATTTTCATCGCCACATCAACCCACTAGGTATTTCTCGTACAAGAACCGTTTGGGAATTATAAGCACGCAAACGAACAAAATGAATTCATGAACCGTCCGTCAAACTTGCCGTGCAAGCAAGTAAGAACCAATAGAGGGAGGAAATCAAAATATACAGTGGTAGTTATGACGATTTTTTTTACAAAGCGTTGTAATTCTCAATCAGTTGTAGATCATTTTTGTTATAGACGTAAGCAAATGCATATTTCAAATTACTCTGGCTTCTCTTCAGTTGTCGAATAAATCTTTCGCCTTTTACTAAAGATTTCCGTGGAGAGGAGCACTCTAATGAGTCTAAACTCAATTTTTAATTGTACCTGAGGTTTACCTCGGGTCATTTTTCATACATATAATACAAATCAAAATGAGATACAGTGAACGTTTACTATTCTTCCTGCTCTGAGCTGCAGAATGCGTCTGTTTCATTTGGCTATTCCAGCCAGCCCCATATTTGGCATAAGGTACCTTCATATGGATGCTATAGTTTGCTTATGAGTTGAATGGTTTAGGGTAGGGTATTCAACGATCGGTCGACTGTTGCTTTCATAACTTGTTTATACAAAGAATGGGAAATTTGAGCATCAGTTACGTAATACCTAATTACATTTTACGTATGATTGTTACAGACAGGATTTTATTGATGATACAATAAAACCTTTTAAAAAACATTCTGAAACGTATACCCTCTCCATCCAATTCCATGCCGTTAAATACAGCTATTTTCATTTATTGGTAGGCAAAGGAGTTAACAAATACAGCTCTGTTATTCAGTGTTACATAATACTACACAAAACAGTGTTACGTAACGGCGTAGACTTTTAGAGTTGTTTTTGGCGGCAAAATGACAGGCAAATTTTAACAAATTCATTTTTGGAATAAATTCAATTTAACACTTAATTTTCGATTTAAATTTAAATTTCGTCTTTTGTTTAAAGAAAATGCTATCAAAATTTATTAAATGTGAGATTTGTCTTTGACCATGCAGCCCGAACAGGAGGAAAAACTACAGTCCAGGAATGAAAAGCGACGTCGCCGACTAGAGAAACGCCAGAAACGATTAGAGCAGGCAAGACTGTGTGAATATACCCGACCCTTCTCTAACTTCCGCTTGCCCGTTCCTGTGCCCTCAACTAATCTGAACCTACTACAATTGACTCGCCATGAATCCATTTTGGATAGTGAACGCCATCCGCCGCTGTATGTGGTGCCGGATCAAAAATCACGATGGGCTCGCCTACGCATGGTCACATGTCCAGTACATGGTTGCGGCTGTACGCTAGATCCAAACTTTTTGTTGGCTCACTACCTGACCAAACATATGCGCGATTTGGACACGTCGTTTAAAGAGATTCCCATACCTATCGAGACTCATATAATGCGCGCCACTTGCGGTGTAGATGGTCTCGAAAACGATTTCAATAAACTACTCGGGGTTTTTGGCTATCAGCGTGTTGGACTGAATCCGCTGATTTGTTCAAGAAATACGATGCTGCCTAGAGATTATCGCAAATATTCACAGCATGGCGTTCTGATGCTCTTCGCATGCCGAACACATCACGCTCAGCTCTGGCAACGCCAACAAATGGATGAGGTGATTGTAATTTGGGTATCAACTCCGCTCGATGACGTATCTATATCCTTGCGATGCATTGTGCAACCAGCTGAATCCACCCGATACTTTTCTAAGGTTATAAAGGCACGACCAATACCAAAATCCTCTGCACCAGTTCCACCTTGTCGGGAATTCATCAAGACTGATCGCAACGTCATGGTCATAAGCCATCGAGATTTGTGGCCGCAAACACCTCTCAGTGAGGGTAAACAGCTGCTCAACGTGCAACTGCAAGTGACGAGTGAACAAAAAATCTAAATTCCATTGTAGTTCAGGCAAATAAAAAGACAATCTCACAATTACACAATTGAGTAGGCTTTAAATAACTTTAATTTCGGGTTTTTTTGGCAATAATTATAATACACATAAGTGTGCAATTTTTAACAAACTAAGCACGGGAGACGTATAAGTAGATTTTCACTAGGAAATTAAACATGTTTAACAATTGAACATAATTCTGGAGATTACATAGGATTTATCCAATGGACATGGTATGTATGTCCATCATAATTAGCAACACGTACAAATAAGTTGGCGGGGTTTGTGATGGGGATTGATTACATTTGCATTAGCCTTATATATATGTATATATACATAGAATTTAGACTTTAAAACGTACTACTATAGATTATATGTATACGTGGTGTATGTATATAATCTATATACTTATATAGACTTATATAGGTGTGGATGGTGCATCCCGCAGCAATATAAGCTGCTTAACTCGGATATTAAAATGCAAAATGCAAAAGAACCGATAAACGATTTGGGAAATAAAATTACAACACGAAACGAAACAAACTAAACGAGAAAGTGGCATAAACTTAAAAGAACATTGTCTAAATATGGGTTAAAATGAAAAGTCGTATCTAGCCCGCCTTTTGCGTTTGCTTTTGCCGCTGCAATGCTTCAAATGCTTCAATTTCCTTCTTTTCTTTGGCTTGGTTACGGCGCTCATACTCTAGACGATGCGAGATAATGCGCTCCACAATGCGCTCTGTGGTCATATCGTTCCCCGAGTCTAGCAGCTCAAAAATGGCCCGCGTCTTGGGCACTGCGTAGGGATCGATTTTGCCATCCTCCAGGGCAATCGGAGTGCGTCCATGGCAAACAACGTCGATTTTAAAATGATCCAGCAGCTCCTTGGTGACACAGTAGGGTGCTCCAATGACCACCTCATTGACAAACTGCAAGTTGTAAGAAATGCATAAGCATAAACTTCAAATCAAGTATTTACATGTAACCACTTACCTTGCAGGCTAATACGCTGAGGACACGTTCGTGCAGATTCATAATGGGATAATTGCTTCCCTTGTATGAGTTAACAACAGGATCCGTGTGAAGCCCCACAATCAGATAATCGCCAAGTTTGCTGGCCTTCTCCAGGAAATCCAAATGTCCCACATGGAAGAGATCGAAAGCGCCGGCGACATAAACCTGTTAATTAAATAATAGTTAGCAAAATGTTTCTCTTTGAATCAGAAAAGGGATGCCATTTTATTTACAATTTTGTCACTGGGGTTTGGTGATTTGCCATCGCTGAACTGAATTATCTTCTGTGTTGTAGGCAAAAACTGACTGCAGCCGGTCCAGGGACTTTTGGCTGACGAGTCCTGACCCATGTTCGAAGAACCTAAACGGGATTGCAGTTGTTGAATTTTTAATAGTTTTTCTGTTGTGCGTGAAATTGGTTTGGTATTTTTTTTTCGGCAACATATATATACATATATTAGCATAATATTATAGAGCGCAATTTACAGTTAGGTTCGATTAAGAGATATTTCGTTTTCATATTATTTGATTGCAGTTTTCATTTGGGTTTGATTCGTTCATTATGTTTCAGCAACACGCACGGGAGTTTTGATATTGTTGATATTGATATTTAGTTCATAGGTTTTTGGTATTGTTTTTAATTTGGTTAGTAGTAAACAGTGCGTACATAGAAATAAAAAGAAGAGAAATAGTAAAGATGTAGAGAGCAAAAATAAAACAAATGTTTTCGTTACGTTACTGTATAGGTTGGAAAACAAGTGTAACGAAAAGCATAGAAAATTCGAGAAACTGAACTAAAAACTAAGCGTGCGTTTAGCCCTAAAGTTCGGTTTTAAGTAGCTATAACTAAAAAGAGAAGTTTGAACTATGCCTCGATCCGCGTACTAGGAACTGTTTGTGCATGCGCATGCAGGGCAATTAAAGAGGAAAAAACAAAACAGACAAATTACAAAGGAAAAGTTAATTTTACAAAAGTAGCGTGATAAGACGAGGTTCGAATTGTAAACTGGGCAAATAGAGAGTAGGGAAGGGAATTGATGAAAATGCAACTTAAAGATAGGAAAAAAGTCTTTTAAATAAATTATTAAACTGAGAAAGCTACCTTCTTTTTCGATATCATATTCGGCGGATCCCTGACGAAAATGATTGCGTGTCAGCAACAACATGCGACCCACAAGGTCTGTGGTTGAGACGCCGTCGGTGCGCTTGACTTCCCTACAAGTTGGAGAAAGATGAGAAACAAAGAGAAAGATTAGCACCTTGACATACATTCATGTTAAACTTGAACTTACTTGTAACGATTCGCTGATTTGACAAGGTGGTAAGTGTCGACACCTTCTGCCGTCATTGTGATGTCATCTGTAAAAATCAGAGAGTATATAGTTATTTTGTCGAGAACAATTTACTTAGTTAATGAACTGTGACCGTTAAACAAGCACCAACTACCAATTATATTGATTTGACATAGACTTGGGGAAATTTTGGAGTCTGATATAACGTTTGACAAGCTTAATAATACTGACATTATTTGGATCATTACAATGCAATTTGTACATAATAACTATCGATACTATACAGCGTAATTTTTGGATTTTTAATATATTCTATATTCCTCGTACACTTACCACCATGCACACAGAAATCACAGTTATTTTGATCGAGAACCTCGAGTGTGGTGACGTAGGGCGCACCGAGAACCACCTCGTCCACCCATTTGATGCCCTTGACCATCTTTACGCGCTCCTCCTCGGTGAAGACAGGCGGGCCCTTGTGTTTGGTGATTTCCTCGTCGGTGTGTATACCCACAATTACCTTATCGCCAAGTGCTTTGGCTTGTCTAAGAGAATTGGCATGCCCGAAGTGTACCATGTCGTAGCTATTGAGAACGACACAAAAAGAAGAGAGAGAGGAGAAAAGAGAATTTTGGGCTAATTTGATTATTTCGTATCTATACATTCAAATCAATACACAGAACTGTTTGAGTACTCAAAGGGAAACATGGAAGAAAGATAATATTATAAACAGCAATATATGCTAGACTCTTATCACATGTAGCGCGTGCTGTTCGAATACAACCCAACAAATTCATAATTAGTTTGACAAGCGAAACAATGAAAAAGTAACAAGTAATATTCATTTGGCCGTTTTTAAAGGAAGTTGTCAATAACCCATTACACAACTTATTAAATAAGAACATTTAACAATTATTACTTAAATTCAAAAAGAACATTCACGAACTAAAATTATCAGAAGTCTATTACTATGAATATCCTGATTAATACAATATGCGCTTGTCAACACTTTATAGCTATTTTATAATATAATTTGCCACATCTTTGTAACCCCCAAGTGTGCAGTGACCTTGTCGATTAAGTGCATTTGTAATCCCTGGCTCTGATTCACTGTACCCATTAGTAAGTTTTGCCCGATAACCCTGACAGATTCCAATATGAAAACACTATCTGACCGTGTTCTACTTATAGCAACCAAATTATCACTTGTTTCACTGAGAATTTACGCGAAAGTTTTCCATTCATTTGAGCTGAGAATCGCATCTACTTGTACATGTAGCCGGGTTTAATATACCCCGCGTGAAATTGTTTGAAAATTTACAGACAGCAACAAGCGGGGTAAAATCAATGAATGCGCGTGCTTGACTTCTAACATCGATGGCTGCTTTGAATAGACAGCATTCAGAGAGGGTTAATTGATAGTCAAAGCGCCGACAGTTGTGTAAAAATAAATTGAATATTTTGCGCAGTTTCCAATACAAACATATCCTATGCATAGCATGTGCAATTGTATATGATGTCAAACATACAAACAACATAACATGTAGTTCAGCTATCTATAAAATTTGCGATAAGAACAATGTTTGTCTGATAATTAAGTTCTCAGAATGGGTGTTAGTTACAATTGTGCAGATTTGTTATTTTAATGAATGAATCACTAATAATAATATTGACAGTATATATATAGACAAGTCAATATTAGCAATCAAGCTGACTATCGATAGATTTGCATCACAAGTAATTGTATAATCGATTAGCTATGTAAGCGCAATTACCTAACGGTACTTGTGTCTACAAACGAACTAAGTAAGACGCATTTAATTAACATAATTTTACTTGGAGATCCAACAATGTCACTTCTCATTGTCTGAATGTAGCGCGACTTGACTGAACCCCCTCTCCACCACTACCACTGCCCTCCTCATGGTTTGTCCTACTTTTCCTTTGTGGCGTCGAACTTTGGACATGATCATCAGTTGCGAATATTGTCACACAGAGAGAGAAAAGAGAGACTGGGAGAGTGACGATGTGTTGATGCTTTCGTTGATTTGTCTTTGCCGATTGCATTTCCATATAAACAACACACATTTTCGAATATTATTCACATATATTCACATACGTATTCATAGTCATTTATGTAGTATTTACATTTAAAAGTGTGCCTATGGAATGTTATAATTGCAAGTCCCATTCTAGTTTCAACACGCGCCAAGCTCTGCTCATCTGTCATTCGACGTGACGAGAGACCGCCGAACAAATGGTTTATATACTATATATGAGTATTATTATGCCTTCTTTTGTGAAGCGTGATGAATGTATTAAAATGTACGAAATATGCGAAAATTGTCAACTTTTTATAGCAAATGAAAGTATGATTAATTAGTCATGTTCGGCTAAGTAAACTTGAAAATATGCAAAGTACTGACTGTAGTAGTTGCCACTTGCATTGACATCGACATCTACTATAGTCAGAATAGTGTATTAATATATTAATACAAGAATGGTTTAATGAGATTCTTGTATTAATATATTAATACACTATAGTCAGAAACAAAATAATATATTGATACAAGAATTGTTTATTGGGTTTCTTGTATATAAGCAAATTCTGATATTAACTCAAGATTCGCGGCACGGCGAATGTGGGTACCTTTTAAAAGCTACTAAGCTGCAAAATATTATGATAAGTCACCCACACGCGGCATTGCAATCGTTGTTTAATTATTCAATTTCCAATGAACACGATAACAGGTTAAAACGTCATCAAATTCATATCGCTAGACAAGCTAGCCGAAAACCGATTGCTAAATTAACGACAAATATAGGCCAACATATTATGTAAGCCTACTACTGTATATGTATATAAATAGACGAGGCGAAAAAAGTATTTTTAGTTGTCCTAAAGACAGTCGAATTAGTTGTATAAAGTTGGACACGTAACGAGTATTTTTCGCATTCTATAAAGCCACTAAAAGTTTTATAAAGTTTGTCGAGTGGTTTATTATGGAATGTTGAAAGAATGAATTGTGAATTACTGAATTAGATAAATCTGAACATGTTTGACTACGAATATTTTGCATGCAAAATATGAATTCTATTCATCTCTTTTCGATTCATCATAGACGTCATTAAATCAGCATCTTTTGCTAAATACCGAAAAGTCAAACGAAATTATTGATATAATTATGAAATTCTATAGAGCTAATAATGTACGCATACAAGGCCCTAACAACAAACCATAGTCACTCTAGAGAATAAGATCGAGATATACTAGTACAAGAACTGAGACCATTCATTAAAACGACCACAGCAAGAGCTGAGAACCTTTGCTCCCGGAGATTTTGCGACACGCAAGAAATCTGTGCCAAGTGGGAAATATTCATCCATATGTTGATTATAGATGATATATGTATATAGTACGTATGTATGTATACAGTACATTGTAGACACACAAGTCGTATGCGTGCAAGCATTAAGTGTAGGGGTCTTAATCAATTGAGTTAACGCCGACGTCGCGCTGCTGATTATAAAAAAATATCACGCGATTCAGGGCAGAATTTGCGCTCTCGAGATAGCTGAGAATGTTAGGGCGACAAAGCTTAGGCGCTTGCATACATACTCGTTTGCTATGCATATACATACATACATATATGAATTATATAGTACTCGAAGGCAGCGATTGATTACCCTATGAGTTTACAATTTACTGGGTTTCAAGTTCATTGACTTAATGGAAACGAAATTCTTTTCTGGAACTACGATGCGCGACATTCGGCTTACGTCAATGATCTTTGCTATTGATAGAAACCGGAAAAAACGGAAGGGGCTTTCTGAGGGCAGATTTATATTCCAACCAGCCTTATCTCTTCTCTCTCTTCCCCTCGCTTTAACTCTGTTTATAAACCAGTGTGCAAGCATATTTTTAGTAATAATCCGAAGCATGCCCGAGACAACCAGCTGGATGCCGCGAGGCTGTTGGAACTGTTGAATGGATTTTGCGGGATTTGATTCTGTCCGAATCTACGCTTATCAGAACAATTTTTTTTTCCTCTGCTACGACCATTGACCCACTGCTCTAAGCAACGATGCTGGTGCTGCTTAGCCATAATTATTTAAATCCACCCGGAAATAGATTTTAATTATTTCAAAAACGATACAATCACAAGTTGTACATGTACCTAAACAAACTTCTCAAATATTAATTTTCTTACTTTAATGATCTTCCCAAGTTTTAATATCGCTAAAAAATAAACTAATCCAGATTTTTGTACATTTCATTATCATTAAGGTTTTAAACAAACCAATACTCAAATATGTATGATCCAAGATCAAAGTAAAAAGAAAGTAGAGTGCGTGATAATATAGAAAAATATCGTAATATGTGCGTTCACACATATGGAATATTTTCAACATTTTTTTTAGTGAACTCGTTATATTATTACGATGATATTTAAAATTGCCTTGCGGCCGGCCGGCCGGTCTTTCCCCAAGCCGCAGTAAAAGCCGCTTTTAACTGCGCTGACCTCCAATACAAAATGTCAATTTAATTATGCAAGTGCAGACAAGGGAAATTGTCTAAACTCAAATAAACGCAGTACGGAAAGTATGACGGCGTCTCTGGCAGTGGCAATGACGTCGTCAACTGGGCAGAAGTTGGGTCAATGGCGCAAGTGGGGCATCGTCTGGCTTTGGGGCATGCGCGAAAAACGAAAACACGTGATGTTTCACAGACCGGGCCCACAGTCAACAAGGCCCACGTCGCCGCGTTTGTGGCGACCGAAGCGACAAAACGTGCAGCGCAAGAGAACACAAAGAAGCGGACGCACTACATTCAAAGCGTGTGGGAAGAGGGGCGAGGAGGAAATATGCCGCTATGTTGGCGCGCATATTGTACAATACATACATACAGAGAATCACGCGATGCTGTCTGGTTTTGGGCGTGTGCATCTCACAAAAGGAGAGAACGGGTCGACGAGGGAGAAAAAACAAACGAGAGAGCATATAAACAATTGTTATTTTTACATGCTGTTGCTACAAACATACACACACTCTTAGATTCTTTTGGATTTGTTTGGCAGTTGAGGAAGTCTTTTCTGATTAATGCATGCTTGTATGAGTCTATGTGTTTGCTTGAGTCATGATTTGTCTAGTTTGATCAATCGATAAACCGGTCAGGTGCGCTGCAATATAAATCAAATGACGGCAATCGACCAAATTATATGCATGCACACACAATATATATTAAAACATTAATTTTGATTTATCAAATGCAAAATAACACTGTAATTGTGTAAATATTTACTCAACTAAACGTTTGCTTTTATTTGGGCTTGACCCTGAACTGTACAAGCAAACACACAATCTAATAAAAACATATGTAAATATATTTTTACGCATAACCATTTGCGCTGAGACCGTGCTAAAATCAATCTGCGCTTTCTGCTAAATGTCAAGCCTTGATTAGCAAAGAAAGATGATGGAAATGAATGACGCAATGGAAATTAAACAACTACCGCTAGGCAGGGACAGAATCAACCTGATACACACATGCATGTGTTTGTGCGGTATAAGAACGTTTATGTTACCCTTTTTCTATGCCAATATACAGCATTAATAAAATATAACAAACATACAGTAATGCGATGATAGATTTATATATTATATATTCCCACTGACTCACCAGCCATCGCACCATACGCGTATTTCCTTTATGCCATTGCATTTGTTGCTACTACCATCATCGCCGTTGCCATTGCAAGTACCATTCACTTGTTTCTCACTCATATTTATAAAAATTACTCTTTACAATTTTTTCTTTTTTGACTATAGAAGAATCACAAACGATGCATATAAAAGAATATACGCTAAATTTCCGATTTATACATATATGTACACTGAATACGCCGAACAAATTAATAGCACATTGATTATTGTAGACGAAAAAGTTAGTTGCTAAGTTGAACGTCGACGTTCACAGCCCGAGTGCCGAATGTTGTTTGTGACGAGTTTTGAATGCGTTCAATATTTTTATTTTGACAGCATAATACAGCAGCTACTTAGTTGCTTATTCTGTGTATATGTGTGCTTATCAGCGCGCGCTAACGCCACGGAAATGTTTCTCAAATGTGTGCGTGTCTGTGTATAATTGTAATATTTCTAGTCGCGCCTGTAAAGATGTGTTGCTCAATTGGCGAACCCTTAAAACAAAACTGAACAGCTGCTCGACAGTGTGACCGCAGCACTGCAAGCAGTTAAATACCAATTGGCCATTCGCCCAAAATGCTTACATACTTACTGGCAATTTAATTTTCATAATATATTGCCAAAGTGCTTGGTCAAGAGAGCGGTTATAAAAACCCAAATATAAATAAAACATATTGCGATGCTTTATAAATTTGTGTATAAATATAAAATTAAAATGTATTAAATTATAGAATTTTATTGAAGCAGTGTCACGATAAAGGAACCGCATAAACGATAGTCAATGCTTCTTCTTAACATACCGACAAGTGCCGCGATTTGTTGCTCCGCAGAAGAAATTTGTTTTTCGTATTGTAAAAAGGACAAATAAAATATTTACAAATTTATGTAAAATGCTCAAAAACAACAAAGGCTGCGGTAATCATGTCAGAATTTTTTTTGACATTGTTAAGTAGAGAATATTCCAGAGATTGACATATATTCTTATTTAAATTTCACGTGCTAAATTCTCAAAAAACCTTCAACTTGGTAATTTGTTGCAATAGCAATTCTCTTTCTCGTTTGTTTTTAACTCTGCACCGCCAGTCGTTCCGACTGACTTACGCATTTCGGTGTCCCTTAAATGCTAAGCGATAATAATAATACAAATTAATATAAATGATAAAATGTCGAACCAACTAACAACGACAACGGCGACAGCAGAACCTGAAACTTCAACATTGAGTGAATATGCGGCTGCCGAAGAACGATTGCTCGACTTCTTTTCGCCAAGCACAGCCGCGAGTGTGAATGATGCTGGCGTGGTAGATCCCTCCAGGGACAATATAGTGCCCTTCATATCGGAGAGTAGCGATATTCTCAGTCTGCTGTCCACTCCAGAAGACAGCTTTAAGGGGTTTGACGTAGAAAACAATGAGGGAGAGAATAATGAGAACAACTGTGCAGGAGGAGATCAGGCATTAGTATTTGGCGTTCATCTAAGTGCTGAAAATCATCTGAGCTGCAGAACAGCGAAATCTCAGCTTTCACGTAAGTAGTGTAAATTTCCAATATTGAAAGCATTATGTCTCTAGCTCACTCTGCTTGTCTACCTTAAAGCTGAACCTCTTGCATTATTGGATAACAGCGCAACTATGGGCTATATACTCACCAATGGTAACGAGACGCACGAAGAACAAGAAGATCAGAATGCACAATGTGTTATCTATGAGGAAAATGTAATGCTATTAGATGATGATCAATGCTGTGAAATAATTTTGCACACTGATCAGGATATTGAACGTTCCTATCTCTTGGGAATGCAATCACAGCAGGAACAGCAAGAACAGCATCAGCTGCGCCAGCAGCAGCTCAATGGTGGCAGCTATAACTGTGAATTGTTGCCAGCTGAGGAAGAGGAAGAACATGAGCTACATGCGTCGCATGTTTATTTAAGCGATGCGGCTCTGGTTCCACAACAACAGCGATTACTGCTTAATGCCTCCGCCGAAGAGGAGGAGGCACAACAGATAAGTGACCCCTATGTAGATGAACGACCAGACATTTGTGAGGTAAATGATGACGAGCTGGAGGAACACGATGTGGATCATCAGCCGGCGGATGAAGAGGCGCAGGCTTTAGCAGCAAAACCCGTTGCTGCCGTTCCCATTCCCCGCAGCAGCACCACCGAATTTCCAGTAAGCTCTACGTCGATGCCAAACGGTAGCGACAACGATGACTACGATGATGAAATGGGCACAGCACCGACTGAAGAACATTCCCCTCTACAACGGCGAAAATTCGTAGGGCTTCTGAAGAATACCCTTGCCGCGGACGCAATGGATCGCCGGCTGGCAAACATTTCTCAGTCGCAACCACAAATGAGTGTCAACGAGAAATTGGCCAATTGGAATTGTGACCATCATTGTGATGTTGTCGAGGATGTAGAGAATTTTGAGGCAGAATTCGAGCGACACGAAGCCGAGCCTGCAATTCAACCAAAGTTCAATGAGTTTTACGATGCACTGCGGCAAGAGTTTACAAAGTTGACAAATGAATTTAATCAAAATACACAGAACGAGAATTTGACTGTGCATAAGAGACCCAACAATAGACGCCTGCTGCAGCATCCAACACCAGTTGAGACCGTTGAGGTGGAGATGGAACCTGAGCCCATTCTGTTGGATGACGACGATGATGATGATGATTGCTTTGAAGTTCAGGTTACGCCATCTGCAGCAACATTAGTAGAAGAAAAGACTCCCATGAATAATCAGGAAACACAAACTGTATTTGAATTAACGCAATCTAAGGAAACGTCTACCACAGATCTGGCCAATGATAATATAACACAAAGTGTTTTGCCCGCAATTGCGGAGAACTTGCAAAATTCCCATGGGGAAACATTGATGATCGAAGAGCAGCACATGGAAATGGAAGAACAAATGGAGGAAATGGAGCAGGAAGTACCGCCAGAAGTGATAGGTATGTTCATGAATTTCACGTTCATCTTTCCACCTTATATAATGTCTTTTTTTCTCGCTCTCTCTCTCTCTCTCTCTTTTTTCTTACTGGTTGGCTCTCTTTCATATAGTGCGCTCCGATAGTACGGAAGACATTCAGAGGCACGTCCATCTTTATCAGCAGCAGGAATTCTGCAACTATCTAGGCCTTACAGAGTTGGCAACTGCCAATGCGGTGGCTACCGCCATGCGGGAGCTGGCCAATAGTACTGTGGCGCGACGCTCGTTGCGAGTTCGCACGCAGCAGCAGATGGACAGGATGCGCAGCGATGTGCGTGGAAAGCGTCGACAGAGGCAGCAGCAGCAACATGATGACCAGCCCGATCACGGAAAACAACAACAAATGGAAGAGCAGCAATATAATCACACCGACGAGGAGGCAAAGCGGTCAATACCTAGCGATAATAGTAGTAACGATGGCAATAGCAATAGTAACAGCAGCAGCAGTAGTCGAACCAGCCTCAGCGTTAATCAGGAGCATTCTTCACTGCATACTAATGAATATTCAATGGCAGAGAAAATCGATTTTATTTATTACCCACAAAAAAATGATGCGAATATATCACTGCAAACGGCATTTGCAAAAGCCTATGCTGCAGCAGCGCCAACCCATTGTAATTTGCACGAGTCAATCCAGGATCGATTGCGTCAAGCGCGCGAATCGAAGCCTTCCATTTACATTGTGAAGACGGTGGCAAACAACGACCAGCCAAAAGCTCGCCAGTCTCCGGTAATGGAGGCTCCGCCGTCAGATAAAAATACGCCAGAAAAAAACAATGGCAACCCAGAAGTGGTAAAAAAGACGGCGCGCAAGCTACCAAAGAAAACGGCGAAACGTCGACGCACCACAGCGGGAGGGGCGACAGCTTCTACGAGTGCTGCAACAGTGCCAGAACGTGAGCTAATAACTCGCTCTATGAACTCCAAAATGCTGCGCAATCGCAAAGTGAACATGCTCAAGACGTACGAACTATCCGATGTGCCAGTCCTAGGACGTGGCAAACAACGACTCTCGGGCGGCACAAACACAAATAACAGCAAACGGCTTAAAGGCGGCAAGAAAACGCCAAAGAAGCTAGATCTAAAGGAGCATGATCTGGACCTTCTGCGGCAGCAGCATCAAAATCGAATAAAAGAAACGAATCAGCTTCAGAAACAAGAGGAACAGCAACTGCTAGATGCGTCAAAAGCTATATATAAGACTGAAATAGAAAAAAGTCATCGTGCCAAGTCACTACCACCCGCTTTGAATATCAGCTCCGACCTGCCACAGACCGAAGGTGACTCTGCTGCAGACGTGGACAGTCCCATGAAACAATATACAAGGATAAACACCAATAAGGTAATGGTTGCTCCGCCTTCAAATTTAAATACAGTACGTGATTGTTTGAATTTGGTGCTTAAGACGAGAGACAAAGCACCGCAAAATGCAATTCCTTGGAATCCTTCCGAATCCGTTATGGAGCTAGCGCCCAATTCTCCATCGCCATCACAACGTGTTCCACACTTTTCACGACGTCCACAACGATCGAAGAGCACGGAAGAGAAGGAGAGAATAAAAAACAGCATTCACATGGTACCACCCGGTGGCTTACTATCACTGACGACGTCCTCAACGACGCTGCGTAACCCGCTGGCGGGCAAATATGGTAAAGTGCTTCATGTGTACTATGAACTGGATCACCTGATAGTGGCGCAGGAGCGGTTTGTGTCGTTTTGGAAGTATTCAAAGATTTTCGATTTACTGCAAAGTAAAGCCACAGGATCAGAAGATTCAGCAGCTGCAGCGACAGCAAAATCAGTTGGAGAAACAGAAACATCCGAACAGCGTTGGGTTTTCTTGGGTGGCCTGCGGCGGACATCGAACGGTGGGAATTCTTATACCATGTTCTAACATCGATATATTGACTTTTACCATTAATTTTTTAAGATATTGAAATACCTACGCCCTTTGTAAATCGTCTGTGCGCTCACAATTCAACGCCCATCTATATTGAGATGTACTCGCATCCGTTGGACCACCACAGACGCGAATCAAACCTGTTGTCACTCTATGTGAAGGTCTACTACTACTGTGAGGAGGAAATGCGTCCCAAAATGCACTCGGTACACCTAGATGCGGTTAATTGGTAAGACCATAGCCGAGATATTGCGATGCAATGTATATCTATATTTTAAAAATCTTTAATCATCTATTGCAGCGAGCCCCATAATGTTATCTACACATGCATCGCAGAGTCGCGGTACTTTGTAATGGCTTTTCATCAGGACACAATGATGGGAAAATCACGTACGGGCATCTGCAAATACTCGTTGACGCCAACACTGGATACGCTGGCCAGCATAAGGGAGTTCAAACAGCTACGACACGAACTGTGGCATATCGAATGCCTGACAGAGGATCGCCTTATCGGATATGGCAAGACACGCATTACTATTTGGGATCATCGTAGCGGTGACACGCTAATGAATTATGATTTTGGTTTTCCGCTTGGTTGCAATTTGGGTGTGATGCACTTGCCTAACTTTGAAATGGATCAGAATAGTTTGTTGGTGCTGTATCAGCATAACGTGGAAACCAAAGGATCTCCGGAATTGCGAATAATTGCATGCGAGTTGTCGCATACTAATCCATCTCATCGTGTGCTACACGTACATCATTTGCCCTCTCCTCATTTTGATAGTCAACTGATTGCTATTAATACGGGTGATCATCTGATATTGAAATCACGATCAGATGCTGAAATCTGGATTAGTACATCGGATCTACGCCAGTTAACCTATGTTGCACCGCAGCATACACAGAGGTTTTATAGCCATCAAAAATCACAGATTATTACCTTGACCCCAGAGACGCTCAACGTGGATAGCATCACAAATCATATACTGAAAATAGCCACAAAGCAACAGCAATCTAGGATGCACATAGCCTCAGGACAATTACCCGCATGCCCATAGACCAAATTGTTCCAAATTATATATCAAATATGCAATAGAAATACTTTCCGTCTT
Source organism: Zaprionus inermis (assembly GCA_018151445.1). Classification (NCBI taxonomy): domain Eukaryota; kingdom Metazoa; phylum Arthropoda; class Insecta; order Diptera; family Drosophilidae; genus Zaprionus; species Zaprionus inermis. Next base: position 5,307,743 of record JAECXD010001696.1, read on the forward strand.
TTTCTGTAATCTCTGTAATTGCAGATCAAATTTTGGTTTTCATAATTTGTAACAACATTGTTTCGACCGTTTATAAATAAAATATAATATATGTTAATTAAGTTGATTAGCAAATAAACGTATGTATATTATATATATATATCTTTATAGTTGTTGTTAAGAAAGGAAATCAAGTAATAGTACGTATTTTATGTAACATAGTATATCAATCGTTGTCTCTAAAGAACAAGAAACAAATAGTTGTAAAGACCAGTTGAATTATATTCATTATTTTTAGAATTACGATTTTTGAAGTCAAGCTTTACGTCAATCGATATCATTTTATTTGTTTTTTAAAAGCATTAAAAGCTTTCGGCTTATAAACTCTGGCATAAAGCTAGGCAATGTACCATACGAGCTCTAAACCCCGCTATGGAGCGTGTCATATTATTTAGTTACGAATTTGAAACACCAAAACGTAAATATAAAAGAACGTAAATAAATAATGATTTCTACATTATATTTTAAAGAGACTTTGTAGTTTTTCAGCGCCAAAGGAAAGTGATATGAATTCAAGTCGGCAAAGTTGTTTTTTTATCATATATTTAAACGTAATTTGGTATATGACCTATTAAATTTCAACTACACATTCGTTCAATCGTTACAAATACATTATCAGCTATAAAATTATAATTATCATTATATCTTTATCTTTATTTTTTAACTAAACGCTAATTTATGTACATAAGATTTACTTACATGAAAGTAAATTTATTGTATAAAAATTGTGAAAATGGTTAATAGACTAAGAAGTACGAATTATGCGTAGAATAACAGATAAAAACCTGGACTATACACATGGTTGCATATATCTTTATATATGTAGAGTATAGTATATAGCCTGGTGATCGCATAGTCGCTGTTGCTAAGATGCCGATAACTTGCCTGAATGTTATGCTAGGAATCCAAATAAAATTTCGAAAGTGGAAGTACAAACTAAGACTACTAAAATATTTGTGTATGTGTATGTATATATTATATAAACTTATATAAATACATACATACACAAATGTTAATGTAAGTTAAATTAGTGAAATGTTTATCGAAAAGCATTTTAGAGCTTAAGAAGGCCGTGAAGCGTTGTAGTGATCAGCCAGATGATCTTTGAGCAATCACTACAATTCCTTGTCTGGCTTTTTCTTTGGCATCGCCGTCGCCGTCGACGACCCCGCTGCCGTCGCCGACGCAGCAGCAGCTGCTGCTGCTGTTTCATTCAAATGCGCTTCTTTGGCAAGCTGCCAGCGCTTAAACTCCACCATTTGCATGATGCGTACTCGCAACTGCGGCCGCCGCACGATCGCCGCAGATAGTTTGGAAAACTCTAGGCTATACATGAAGACAACGGGTATGACAACATCATCAGTGCCATCGCCTGACATGGCGAACATCGGTTGAGTCTCGCCGGAAGAACCAGATACATTATCACAGACAATCAACGCCTTAGCGCCAGCCTTTTGTGCCAATCGCGCCTTGCTTACAAACGTGCAATCTCCTCGCTCCGCCACCAGAATCTTGCCGGCCACATCTTTTAAGTTGTGCAGCTGCTCATCGCAGGCGCGTAACGGATTGGCCAGCACAATGTCGCCTTCAACGAACTGTTCGCCAATCAGCTCTGGACTAAAATGCGATGGACCGGCCATCAGAGCCGTCCAGTCCTGTAACTTATCATCAAGTGCGAAAGCAACAGCCTAAAAACATTTGAAGAAATAATAGGTTACAAAATATATAATATATAAAGGAACATTAATATGTTTCTAGAATTCTACTTATATAGTTTGAATCTAATCGACTATAATCTAAAATTGCTAAATACGGTACTGCAGTTTACGTTTTTATAGTGGAAAATTTACATACTTCTTTCAACTTGTGATTTCTACAGTATTAAGTCCCGTTTTTTTATAGTCAAGTCAAAAACAATTCTACGTAAAAAGATTTTAGAATTTCCTTTTAATCTCACCATTAATCGATTCTTCGCCCAATTCTCTTCAAAACTACGCACCTGCAGCTGTGCCAGCTGATTTATGCTCTGCATTTTGGTAAGCTCCAGCATTTCCTGCATGAACTGCAGACCCATTTCGCCTTCCTCTTGACTTTTGGCCTGTCGGGGTTTAAATAGAAATGGTATGAATAGTAAAATTATTGAACATTTTGTACAATTCGTACTGCAAAAGCTGTGCTCGTTAGTTCAATTCATTATTAATTTCTATGTGTGATAAAAACTATTAATGTTTGTTGGTTAGCTAATAATTAATATGCAATTTTTTAATCTTGTGATATCGAATTGAAAAGGAAGTTTTCCGCTATGTTTTTGCAGAAAATACAATAAAATATTATAAAAGAAAGAAATGCAAACGCAAATAAAACTTACATTATAGAAACTATGAAACAGCCGCACCTTGCCTTGGCTACGGTCGCCTACCGAAACCATGGTGATGCCCATGTCGTAAACAGCTCGCAGATGATCCGCATTGCTTGCTTGAAAATCCAAGGCGCTGAGACGTTTTCCACTCGTGGTCCTTGGGCACGAACCCGTAATGAAGTTGCGCAATGGTTTGCGTACTTTTTCAGGAAAAAGCTTATTGGAACTGGGGCAGGTGCGCATGAAGTCGAGTACATTGTGCTCGTCCGATTGCCGAAAGCCTGAAAAAATTATTGGAAAATATTTATTAAAATATATGAAAATTTGGAGTATGTTGACGATACTCACTAAACGTGGAATTCCCTAGTTGTGCAATGGAAAGTGGCAGAAGATGAGCTTCTGTGGTGAACACAAACTCATCTACATTAATGATGAGATCTTGTGGCTCAGAGAACAGCAAAAACAGATACTTAAAGGTCTCGGATAGCACAAACGAGTCCATGCGATCCTCATGTTTGCCTGTACGCACATCATTGACAGCCGCGTAGCCGCACGAGACCTTGGCATATTGTTGTAATGTTTTCAGCGCTCGCTTGCCCACCTGAAGGTAATGATGATCACCTGTGGCGCGATACAGGAAGTACGTGGATTCAATGAACTCGGGTCGCAAATGATGCTGACCCCAGTGAATTTGAAAATCAACTGTCCATGCTTCTGGAATGAGTGTGTGCATTTGCATCACCTGGTAGAGCATCTCGTGCGTCTGCACAGCTGGTTTGAGGTCGCCGGAGAGCACCTGCAATCCCGGCCAGAATGCTAGCAATGAGTCCATAAAGTTTCTCGACTTAGCATGGGGCCGATGCATCAATACGTCGAGGAGCATTGGTCCTTCGCTGACATACTTCATAACAGCATTGTAGTGTCGATTAAAACGCGCTAGATACTTGTCATCTCCCAGTAGGACATACGACTTGAACAAATACTCGTAGTAGCTATCGATGCCAGCGCCAACTCCAGAATCGCGGCGAATCCAATCGCCGGAATGCACATTAAGAACTGTGCCCATTAGATCGGAACCGCGATGCCGCAACTTCCACAATGCGTCCATAGCGGCATGGGCACGGGCTTCAAAAATGGGATCACCAGTTAATCGCGATAGTGCGGCAAACTCCAGCAGTATGGTGCCAGCACAGGCGGTGCACGTTTCTCGTGATTTCTTTAATTGAGGATCCTTCATGCCAAGCCGCATGTTGACCCGCGCATGTGGTATGCCAGTTGTGGTGTTGAATGCCGGCAGCAGACGATAGCCCAAATCGCGTGCCATCTCAAGCATCTCCCCCTTATACCAGTGCATAACATCCGCCTGCTTCTGTAAGTACTCGGCCAGAATGTGTGCTGACAGCAGTCCGCCCACCATGCGTATGTTTGTCTCAAATACAGACACAATGATGTCGCTGTCAAACTGCACGTCGCGTATCACCAGCTTAACGGCATGTTCGAATTCCGCAAAATCGCCGAGTAGCACCAGCGTGTCGAGTGTATCCACCAGTGTCATGGAAAAACTGGAAAAAACAAATTTTAGTCATGTTCAACTTCAATAAAGAAAAGCAAAGTGCATTAAAAACCCCTTGAAACTTAACATAACAATTGATAATGCGGGATTAACATTGACCTACTTAGCGCATAAACTGTTAATTAACAGAGAGAGTTATAGCAAACAAGATTTGCTGTTGTTAGTGACCGTATGAAATTGAGGCTCAGATAAGGTTATTAAAAATACTTAGTGTAATAAACAATAAATAACACACTTCTTATAATAAAATAAATTAAGTTTTTTTTTTTTCAATTTGTAAACTTTTGAACTAGTTATTAACCAAACTGCTCACTATACTCACTTGCCCAATATATCGTCCATGTCACCACGCGAGGGTGTCACTCCGCGATAGCGTCCCTTGCATGAGAGCGGCATCAACTCATCGGCAGGATATGCGTTTTCCATGTATGCGTTATATGCATGATAGAACATATCGCGTGACTCCTCACTGTAAGGGACAAAGACAAGACAGTTTAGGATTTCCTGAAGAACCGAAGTTAATGTAGTTAATTACCGCAGCTCAGCGCGTTCCTTGTGCGACATGTTCTGTGTGGGAATCGTGCTCGCATCATCGCTGAGCGCACAGATAATTAGCAGAAGCAGGGACAATAGTGACGACAACAGTAGCCGCTGTGGCACTAGCAAAGACAGTTGCACCGAACTCATTTCACAAACTCCTGCGGAACTGCAACTGGAACTAATGCTAAATTCGCTAGCTCCAATTCCAAGTAGCTGGCGCAGTTGGTGATTTGCTTTTGGCAGCCACAGTTGCCGTTACTTATGACTTTGCTGCTGTTGTTGATGTTGGTATTGATATTGTTGTTGTTGTAGCTGCTGTTGGTTGACCTTCACTTTGAACGTGTTATTTGCTGTTGTTGCTGTTGGTTATTTGATTGAATCGAGTTCTTCGTTTTCGTTGTGTTTCGCTAGGTTTTCTTTAATTTAAATCAACGCTTTAATTAACACAGCTATAAAGAAAGAGAGAAGACCGTTTGAATAATATATGTACATAACTATAACATATTATAAGTTACAAGTTTACCCGACAAATAATTTACTCGCACTTTTTCTTGCGTTTGTGCGTTTGAAAAGTATTCGGCAACCTGCTCTGCATTTTCTTTCTCCCATAAAAGTTATTACATATCGAAATAAATATGTTTATTTTTAATCTTGTTTGCTGCTGCTGCTACTGCTGCTCCAATAACAAAACACCACGACTGCAAATCGCCGAAATCGCCCGAGCTGCGACCGCCAGCCCTCTGCCAAGATATACAGTACGATAATCAGCTACTTAATATGCGCACATTGTATATAGTTGAAATGTGTCAAGTGTGTAAAAGTTTAGTGAAATTAATTGCGCTTTGCTGGCAGTTTCTAAATTAGTTAAATGACCAGTTCTTATCAATTCTATCGAGTAAAGAAATTATTGCAAAAAAGCAATAGTGTTGTAAAACAGACTAATATATCGCTAGATTTCTAATTATATGGTCACCCATACAAATTAATCACACAGGAATGACACTCTCCGTTTTAGTGTTACGAATATATTTTACAATATCTTTTTAAAATGTAAATTTTTGGTTACTATGTATTAATAATTAATTAATAACGAAATTCATGTAGAAAGTATTTCTAGGATTAGTAAAAAGTGTTGTTCAATAAAGTTATTTGTCAATAACTTTTAAACCACTTCTCCGCAGCCGGATTCGGATACATTTTATAGGACAAATCGCTATTAACTATGAACCCAGTCTTTATATAATTACCAAAAATTTAACTAGTATATTTGTTATATACAAAAGTTCAATTGATATATATTGATGTTTGACAGTGTTGCCAAATATCTTATCTAAATTGTTTATAATTGTCAACGGCAATATTTAATGTCATCCCAGTATAATTCGACAGCGAAGTGCTGCCAAGTAAAAGTGGTGCCAAGTATCTAAATAACAGCTGATTTCGCGGCGGCTTAGGAGGTTTCGCGCATTTTATTTAAACTAATTGAGAATGGTAAATAAACCAACCCAAATGTAAAGTTAATGTTAAATAAATTATGTTTGTACTTATAGCGTCGCAGCCTGGCGCCAAGTCAAAGGTTGGGTGTACACATCAAGGCAAAAGACGCATTTACACCACCATTACTCAAGAAAAACAAACGCACTTGCCAGCAAGATCTGGAAAATCGACAAAGTGCTCTACGGGTGGCAGCCAACAATGTGGAAATACCACTGCCTATACGTTTTACTGCGCATAGTGAATATGAACAGGCGATTGCCAAGGTATTAGCACGCAAGTTCAAAGTGCCGATAGCCAATTATGTGCCAGACTACGGTGGCAATCGATCGCTGGGCGTACGGCGATCGATTATTCGACGAGCTCTACACGATCCTCAGGCCTGCAACGCTCTCGTACTATATACACCACCTGCCTACACAGAACATGAACGCATGTCGATGGATCCGAGCAAATTGCAAGTACATGTCGTCGTAGATCCCCTGCTAAGCAATGTATTACGTCCACATCAGCGAGAGGGGGTTCGTTTTATGTACGAATGCGTGGAGGGAAAACGCGGCAACTTCAATGGTTGTATTATGGCCGATGAGATGGGACTTGGCAAGACATTGCAATGTGTGACACTGACATGGACGCTTCTCCGTCAAAGTCCCGACTGCAAGCCAACCATTTCGAAAGCAATTATAGTGTCGCCTTCTTCACTTGTTAAGAACTGGGAGAAAGAGTTTACTAAATGGCTGCATGGTCGCATGCACTGCCTGGCAATGGAGGGCGGTTCCAAGGAAGATACAACACGCGCTCTTGAACAGTTTGCCATGAACACGGCAACGCGTTGCGGTACACCTGTACTTCTTATTAGTTACGAAACCTTTCGGTTGTATGCGCACATTCTGTGCAAAACTGAGGTTGGCATGGTCATTTGTGACGAGGGGCATCGTCTCAAGAATAGCGACAATCTCACCTATCAAGCGCTAATGGGTCTGAAGACCAAAAGGCGTGTTTTACTCTCCGGCACGCCAATTCAAAACGATCTGACAGAGTACTTCAGTTTAGTGAACTTTGTCAATCCAGAGATGCTAGGCTCTGCATCTGAATTCAAGCGTACATTTGAGAATGCCATTCTGCGCGGTCAAAATGCTGATTCCACAGACGCAGAACGTCAACGGGCACTTGAAAAGACCCAGGAGCTTGTCAGCTTGGTAAATCAGTGCATCATCAGACGCACCAATCAAATTCTTACTAAATATCTTCCCGTCAAATTCGAAATGGTTGTCTGTGCCAAGCTCACGTCCGTGCAGCTGCAGATATATGAGAACTTCCTGAAGTCGGATCAGGTGCGACGTAACTTGGCAGGTGAGTCATAAGCTATATTCAACTTAAATAAACTGTCTTTAACAAAGTGAACTTTACACATTCAGATTGCAATGAGAAGGCCTCGCTGACGGCTTTATCTGACATAACAACGCTGAAAAAGCTATGCAATCATCCGGATCTCATTTACGAAAAGTTGGCCGCACGCGAAAAAGGCTTCGAAAAGTCACAGAATATTCTTCCCGTCAACTATAAACCGAAGTAAGTCTTAAAAATTTGCCGATAATAAAACATAAACCATGCAATTTTCTGTTATAGAGACGTGAATCCAGAGCTAAGTGGCAAATTTATGCTACTGGACTTTATGTTAGCTTCGATTCGAGCAAACAGTGATGATAAGGTTGTACTCATCTCAAACTATACCCAGACGCTGGATCTATTCGAGCAGTTGGCACGCAAACGCAGATACACTTACGTACGCTTAGATGGAACAATGACTATCAAGAAGCGATCCAAAGTTGTTGACAGATTTAACGATCCAAGCACAGACTGTTTTCTCTTTATGCTCAGCAGCAAGGCAGGCGGTTGTGGTCTTAATTTAATTGGTGCCAATCGTTTGTTCATGTTTGATCCCGATTGGAATCCTGCCAACGATGAACAAGCAATGGCTCGTGTCTGGCGTGACGGACAGAAGAAACCCTGCTACATCTACCGCCTGGTGGCCGTAAGTCCGATTGAGTCTTGATTTTCAGTTATTAATCCTATTGATTGTTTCTAGAGCGGCTCCATCGAGGAGAAGATTCTGCAGCGACAAACGCATAAGAAATCATTGTCCAGCACCATTATAGACAATAATGAGTCGGCGGAAAAGCACTTCACTAGAGAAGACCTTAAAGATTTGTTTAGCTTTGAGGCCAACGTGTTGTCTGACACACACAACAAGTGAGCTGTTTAAGGAGCTCTTTAGCATATAAATGAAATATCTTGAATTTTTAGGCTCAAGTGCAAACGATGCTTCCAAGATGTACAACGCCAGCCCCCTCCGGAGAACACGGACTGCACTTCGCATTTGTCGCAATGGTTTCACTGCTCTAATAATCGCGGGCTGCCCGACAGCGTACTCTCTGAGGCGTGGACAGCGAGTAAATGTGTTTCGTTTGTGTTTCACCATAGATCGCAAGGCGAAGCAAAGAAGTCCAGTGTTGCCATTCCATGTGAAGAGGAATCATCTGAGAATCTACAGCCATCGCCGAAGAAACGAAAAGCTAAAAAGGATAAAGACGCTGAGGACTCTGATTGTGAACTGGATGACAGTGCAGATGGAGATTTTATGGGCTTCTAGCCGGCAGTCCGTTTAAGTATAATTTATTGTTTTTTTTTTTGTTGCATATGCGGAACCTGATTTAGATTTAAGGCTAACCTAAAGCTATAATTCATTCGTTAGTTGTTAACAATTAGCCTAACATAAGTATCAGTAGTTTAACATTTAAAATATGGAACCCTTGGCGCACTAAGAATGTTCTCTCTAAACACAACTATAAGCGCCTAAAAACAGCTTAGCCTAATACATAATGCAGATTTCATGTACATGATTTCACATACATATATGTGTAGTAGACGCAGAGCTAACACAGTCAATAGAACACTTTTGTGTGTATGTGTAGAGTTCCAGTTAAACATCTATAATTTTATGTTCCAGTTCTACCCAAACGTTGCTCTTTTCTGGCGGCTTTTGGAGTGGCGATGGCTGCTGCTGCAGCTCAAATAAAAATGTTCCGATGCTTTGGTAATAACTGTAAATATAAATAAAATTATATATACATACATATATAAGAATGGTATTAGTCAATTTACCCATCAACTATCCAGGTATCGTTGTGTGATCCTCCCGCGAATTCCAGCATACGCTTCTGTTCACTACCGCAATTTGTATACAAGGCACGCATCATGCGCGGTGGCACTAGGTTATCCGCAAGACCCGATATAAATAGAAAAGGCACCGAGCACTTGCTTATTTTGCTGAGTGAATTATACTGCAGCAAGACAAAAATTCGCCATATACACTCATTAATAGGCGGCTCATAGCAAATGCACATCATTTAATGGCTCACCTTATTTTTATACAACAGATTTGGTATGTATTTCACAGACGGATGCACCAGCTCGACTGCCATGTCCCGAATGCTGGTAAAGGTGTTCTCCACAATGGCGCACATTAATTTTTGGCCATACACTGTGTCGGAAGCCACATCGACAACCACTGCACCACCTAACGAGCGACCAAAGAGAATAAGTTGTGTGTGATCCAGATCATGACGAGTATGCAAATAATCAATAGCAGCACGGGCATCTGTGACCAAGCCACGCTCCGAGGGTACACCCGTTGAGAGTCCATATCCGCGATATTCGACCATCAGAATATTGCAGTGCAGATGATTATAGATGCCCCAAACCTTGCGAAAACGGGCAAAAGAGAGAATTAAAATATTAAACAATAAATAACAAGGGCACTTTCTACTTACGTTCTGCATGCGGTGACCCATGTTTCCGGCATTACCATGAAAGTAGAGCAATGTTGGCACTGTTTTACAACGTTCTTCGGGCTGGCTTATCCAAAAGGCGTGCAATGTCACGTCATCTGGCGTCTTAATGCTAACGGTTAAATGTGGCAGGTTGTGCATGGTCGGGATGGGTATATAAATGCGTGAGTTCGTTGGCAAGTCGGGATGATAAAGCAGCAAATCCTGTGCATTGTAAAATATCACTGAAAGCAAATATTTACTTTTGATTTGATTTAAATATGCATATATTTTACGTACACAATATTATTGCTCCGAAGAGCGTCAGCGTCATATAACCCCCATAAAAGTAATAGAAAATAAAGAATAGCAGAAATGTCCCCAGAATACCGACGCCCACGCCACGAGACTTGGGCAGCGCAATGCCCACTTCTTTCATATTTAACTCTTGCGTATCACTCCTCAAGTGCTACATTCTGCTATTCTGACATTTTAAAATGCAAAGAAAAAACAAATATTAGCGAAAGAACGTAGACGTAGTTAGTGTAATTGTGGCAGAGCTGCCAACTTTTTTGAATTCTAATCAAGCAATTGTGTGTAATCAGCTGATTTTGATCGATTTGTTTTTTTATTGACAATCGATTTTTTTCTAACCCAAATAACGAGTTGTTTTGCCGATAGTCGGTTTCGAATAAATGGCTATTAAGAAATATGGTCACTTATGGAGTACATATAAATTTGTAATATAATATTAATATTTATTAAAGTTTATATATTTTAAGTATAATGTGTAATTCTATATCGTTTAGCTAATATTTCTTGATATAAAAACAGGGTTACTTATAAGAAAAATTCCAAAAAATAAATTCAAATAATTTAGGAGTGCTCTTATGTGCAGCGTGTCATGTCTGTATGGATGTTAATTTTCTTCTTTTCAAATAATTATATGCGGCTTTTATAATAAAGTAAATGTCATTGTTATTATATATGTTATAACATTTCGATTTTATTTCCATTACTGTTGATAATCGGCCAATAGGTTTTGTAAAAATTAAATAAAGAGCGAATCTCGATGTCGACTAATTACGGCAGCGTACACGTAACGAAGTTCCTATATTAGTACTGAAATTTGTTAACCCGAATATAGTCTGTTTTCTAATTTGTCTGATCGGAAATCAATTAGAAGAATCATACCACTAGCTTTTATAAAGCTGAAATCTCTTGTTATATACAGACAGACATAGCCCAGTCGACTCGGCTAGTAATATTCAACAAGAATAAAAAAAACCTTGTAGGGTCTGCCCCACATGTATGTGAATATAACTGGGTAGCTGGGAAAAAGCTAAATTGGCAACACTCTTATAGAATGTAGGGACCCACATCGATATTAGACTAAAAACAATCGAAATAGCATCTTTGTACTTATCGATAGCTTCCAATACAACACTGCTTAAAACAAAATGGCGTATTTTTTACTATAGACCCAAGACGACGTGAACATCTTTTGTGTGGTTGGTTGAAAACTGCATTTAAAAACAAGTGTTTCGCATATAAAACACAATATAAACATTTCCCAATTGCCGTTAACAAGTGTATTGCATGTTTAATGAGCTCTACAAGGCTACCACGAAAATATAATGAGCCAGGTAAGTAGGCCTTGAAAAAGTTGTGACAGTGAACGTCGTGTAAGAGAGAACATAAAAATAACAAGAAAACTATGAATTTTTTCTATCACTCGAAACAAGGCGATATCAATCAGTTGAATTCTAGTCGCCGTGTGAGTATTATTCTAAAAAATTGTGTTTTATCAAATTTCTACGCCAGTTTTGTGGGTGTGGCAAGTACCAGTCACGAAACAGAGGTACCCCAAAGAGGTGTCTCCCCCCGTTTTAGACTCTCCGTCACTTAAAACGGCAATTGAATGTGCTAGCCATAGCGGAACTTTTGCTTAAAAGTGCCAAACTATCCTGGAATAATACAGTGTTTCATATTTTTCACAACGTCAAACGATGCCCGAGGATTCTACGTGGCAGCAAGTGTTAAAATTTCCAAAATCCATTGGGTACCCATTTTCATAAATTTCGTTTGAAATTGGGTATTTCGGTTTGTTTTTGTTCGATGCTGCATTAAAAATGCATTAAAATTCATCAAATTCATGTAAATCCAGGGCCAATTGAAAATTTTCATCGATTACGTAATCACATTTTGTCAGGTGCAAAGTTTTTCTCGTGTCCAAAGCCATGGAATTTTGGCCAATTTCCATAGATTTCCAGCGCGCCAAAAGCATTTATCTAAGAATTTAGCCTATTTTCATAAAAATTTTGTATACAAATTATTTTCAAATAGTTCTTACTTTACCAATTTAATCGAATTCATGTTTTTGAAAAGGAAAATTGCAGCAGAAGCTTCTAATCCTCCCATTTTAAAGAAAACTCCTGATATTTCTGGACAGGATCCTTTAAGTAGTGTACTATCGCTCGTTTCCTTGTGGTGCGCCTGCGTACCGTTAGCAAACTACTGATTCAGTGTTCAATTTTGAATAAAACCAACAGAATCGCCTTTTTTTAAGCGTCTTGATCTCTATTTCTGGAGAGGATTGGCTTCGTATTGAAGATATATTGGTTCGTTCAGTGTTTCAGACATTTGCATTCGGTTTGTGGATCATTACCGCGGAGCTATTATGTGTTTAGATCACAAAAAGTGGATTCTAGTAATTTGTTAACTAATTTTATTGCTGGTGAGGATTAATAGCATTCCTTATACATAAATTGTTAAAAAACTAGTTTGAAACTGAAATTTATTTTGCAGACTTAAGTCTGAAATGTGATTAAGTAATTGGAAATTTAATATGCAGTTTACAAAGACAAACCCTAGTTTGACCAACAACTTTGACTGCAGAAATCTGGCCAGGATCTGGTCACAACTGAGCCATACTGGTAGATTTACTTTCCGCTTTATATTCATCTCCGTCGATGAATGTTCTAATCTAACTATAATACAAGATAAACTAAGGAAAAACGATGTCGAAAACAAAACATTTCTCGCCAGGATTGCCCTATCTCTATGTACCTAAACCCTGCTATCCGCTTATTATAAGCTGAATGTAGTAAGTTTCTGGCAACTCAACACCAGGGGTTGGTTTACATTTTGCATTCCTTTAATATGTCGACTGTATTTGGTAATTGTTGTTGTTTAACTGTTATAGGCACTCAATGAATCGTCACATAGTATAGGCTCAGACGAACAAGATGACACACGAGAAGAGGCCAGTGGAAGTGGCAGCGGTAGCGGAAGTGGCTCCTCCGGTTCTGATTCCGATTCGGACAGTTCCTCAGGCAATTCTAGCGATGGACGCAGCTCACCAGAGCCAACAACAGTTGCCAAATCGTTGCCGTCGGTACCGGTTGCCGGCTTTCCACCAACTGCAGCAGCCGCTCAAGCGGACACAAAAACAAATGGCTTTACAGATGGGAACGAGGACGATAGCTCCAGTGGTTCCAGTGACAGTGACTCTGATTCAGAACCAGAGACTGAAAGTCAACCAGACAGAACAAACAACAATAACAACAGCAAGTTACACACCAGTAGCAGTAGCAGCTCCTCAGGCACATCTGCTGCAAGGCTTCCGGAGGCATCGTTGGAGGCGGATGGCGATGATAACGATGACGACGACGATGAGGACGATGAGGGTGTGCAACAACCACAACAAACACAGGCCACCAGCGATGCCAGCGCCGACGAAGATGATGATGCCAGTGACAGCTCAGGCAATGCCTCACCCACATCTTCAAGCAGTAGCAGTAGCAGCAGCGTAAGTCCATTACCATAGCTGACTGCTCCAGTTGCATCTTAAAGATTTGCTCTCACATTTCGACAACTCGGTAGGAGGATGAAGAGGATGATTACAGACCTAAGCGATCCACCCGACAGCCGCGCAAAGCGGCGCCAACTGCTGCTGACAAAGCGAAGCGATCACAGGTCAAAAAGAAAAGCAAGCAAACGTAAGTTTAATTTAAATTTAATTTAAAATAGAATTAATATTTATTTAGTGGCCTTAATTAACTTCAACATTGGCAAATTCATGTTAAATTTTCTTCTATTTCACGAACATTACTTCAGTTGGGACTCCGAAGAGAGCGATGAAAGCGACGACGCTGACAGTGATGAGGCACCATTTGGGGCACAGCAGAAGCGCAAGAGCAACGTGCGATCCAGCAAACAGTCCCAACAGCAACAACATCAGCAGCAGAGACGCCGCGTGAAGTCATTTAGCTCGGAGGAGAGCGACGATGATGATGCCAGCAAACGGTAGATCAACTGTGACAATGTGTCTTAGTCAGCCAATAACTAAATAATTATTTTGTTTTAGCTGCGCTACTCGTCGCACCGCCGCCGCTGTTAGTTATAAGGAAGCCTCAGAGGATGAAGCCACAGATTCAGAAGATCTTCTGGAGTGTGAGTACGATGAGAGTCAGGCAGCAGCAAATGCAGCAGCAGCCGAGGAAGATGAGAAGTGTGAGACCATTGAACGTATTCTGGAGCAACGTGTGGGCAAGAAAGGGTGCACTGGAAATCAGACAACGATCTATGCCATTGAGGAAAATGGCTGTGATCCGAATGCGGACTTTAATGATGCCACTGACGAAAAATCGTCGTTCGCTGAGGTGCAATATCTTATCAAATGGAAGGGATGGAGCTACATACACAATACCTGGGAATCGGAGGCAACACTGCGCGATATGAAGGCCAAAGGCATGAAAAAACTGGAAAACTTTATAAAAAAGGAACAGGAGTCAGCATGTTGGCGTCGTCACGCCGGTCCAGAGGATATAGATTACTTTGAGTGCCAGCAAGAGTTACAGCATGATCTGCGTAAATCATATAACAATGTGGATAGGATAATTGCATGCGGAAAGAAACCTGATGATGGCAGCGAGGAATACCTGTGCAAATGGCAATCGTTGCCTTATGCAGAATCAACATGGGAAGATGCCAATTTAGTGCTTCGCAAATGGAAGCGTTGCGTGGAGCAATTCAACGAGAGAGAGAACTCTAAGTGCACCCCATCACGACATTGTCGCTTAATCAAATATCGTCCAAAATTTTCACGCATCAAGTTGCAACCAGAATTTCTAGGCGACGGTCTCACATTGCGTGACTATCAAATGGACGGGCTCAATTGGTTGCTACACTCGTGGTGCAAAGAGAATTCGGTCATATTGGCCGATGAAATGGGTCTAGGCAAGACGATACAAACGATATGCTTCCTCTATGCGCTGTTCAAGCTACATCATTTATATGGACCTTTCCTTTGTGTCGTCCCACTCAGCACAATGACCGCCTGGCAGCGGGAATTTGATTTGTGGGCACCGGACATGAATGTGGTCACATATTTGGGTGATGTTAAGTCCCGTGAGCTTATACAGCAATATGAGTGGCAGTTTGACGGCTCAAAAAGACTGAAATTCAATTGCATCCTAACCACCTATGAGATTGTTCTTAAAGATAAACAATTTCTTGGTACATTACAGTGGGCAGCGCTGTTGGTGGACGAGGCGCATCGTTTGAAGAATGACGATTCACTGCTTTATAAATCTCTTAAGGAATTCGAAACAAATCATCGATTACTAATAACAGGTACACCGTTGCAGAATTCCCTAAAGGAGCTGTGGGCCCTATTACACTTCATCATGCCAGATAAGTTTGATACATGGGAGAATTTCGAACTGCAGCATGGTAATTCCGAGGATAAGGGATACAGCCGATTACATCAGCAGCTAGAGCCGTATATATTACGACGTGTGAAAAAGGATGTGGAGAAATCGTTGCCCGCCAAAGTGGAGCAAATCTTGCGCGTCGAGATGACATCGCTCCAGAAGCAATATTACAAATGGATCTTAACAAAAAATTTTGACGCATTGCGCAAGGGTAAACGTGGTTCGACTTCGACGTTCCTTAACATTGTCATCGAGCTAAAGAAATGCTGTAAT
Source organism: Zaprionus inermis (assembly GCA_018151445.1). Taxonomy (NCBI): domain Eukaryota; kingdom Metazoa; phylum Arthropoda; class Insecta; order Diptera; family Drosophilidae; genus Zaprionus; species Zaprionus inermis. The sequence continues at coordinate 5,323,568 of JAECXD010001696.1, forward strand.
CATGCTGCTCTCATACGACCTTCAGAATTTGAGTTGCTTGGCCTGCAACAGGATGAGGCACTGCAGACGCTGCTTAAGGGTTCCGGCAAGCTAGTGCTGTTGGATAAACTCTTGTGTCGACTTAAAGAAACGGGACATCGTGTGCTTATCTTCTCTCAAATGGTGCGCATGCTCGACGTCCTCGCCGATTATCTACAGAAACGACATTTTTCGTTTCAACGTTTAGATGGTAGCATTAAAGGCGAGATGCGTCGTCAGGCATTGGATCATTTCAATGCGGAGGGTAGCCAAGATTTCTGTTTTTTGCTGTCTACACGCGCCGGCGGCTTGGGTATTAATCTGGCCACTGCGGATACAGTTATAATATTCGATTCGGATTGGAATCCTCAAAATGATTTGCAGGCGCAGGCGCGTGCCCATCGCATTGGCCAAAAGAATCAGGTTAACATTTATCGCCTGGTCACCGCACGTTCGGTTGAGGAGCAAATTGTTGAGCGTGCCAAGCAAAAAATGGTGCTGGATCATTTGGTTATTCAACGGATGGATACTACAGGTCGCACAGTGTTGGATAAAAGCGGCAATGGTCATTCATCTAATTCAAATCCCTTCAACAAAGATGACCTGTCAGCAATACTTAAATTTGGTGCCGAAGAGCTTTTTAAGGACGAACAGGAACACGAGGAAGAGCTTGTCTGCGATATTGATGAAATTTTGCGCCGTGCTGAGACACGAAACGAGGATCCTGAAATGCCAGGCGATGATTTACTTTCCGCTTTTAAGGTGGCTAGTATTGCAGCATTTCAGGAGGAGGAGCCAAATGATATGAGCAAAGATCATCATGCCAATGACGATGAGGATGATAGTAAAGACTGGGATGATATAATACCTGAAGACTTTCGCAAAGTTATAGAGGATCAGGAGCGTGCCAAGGAAATGGAAGATTTGTACCTGCCGCCACGACGCAAAACCGCCGCGGCAAACAAAAGCGAAACAGGAAAGCGAGGTAGTGGCTTTTCTAAGGGAGCAGCTCGTTCTACTAAGCAAGGCGATGATTCAGCCGATTCCGACTATGAGCTGGGCTCGGATGCTAGTGGCAATGGCGGTGACGATAATGGGCGGCAACGAAAACGTGGTCGTCCTGCAATGAAGGAGAAAATTAATGGATTCACCGATGCGGAACTTCGTCGCTTCATTCGCAGCTACAAGAAGTTTCCGACGCCCTTACAACGTTTGGAAGCAATTGCCTGCGATGCAGAGTTGCAGGAGAAACCACTGTCTGAGCTAAAGCGGATTGGACAGATGCTGCACGATCGTTGTGTGCAGTTTCTGGACGAGCACAAGGAGGAAGAAACCAAGACTGTTAAGGAAGAACAACAACAGCAGGAAGGCGGCAAACAACGACGTCCGCGCGCCACTTACTCGGTTAAGCTTGGAGGCGTCTCGTTTAATGCCAAAACCCTGCTGGCCTGTGAGGAGGAATTGCAACCTCTCAATGAGCTAATGCCTAGCACAGAACAAGCACGGGAACAATGGATATTTAATATTAAAACACGTTCACCCAACTTCGATGTGGATTGGGGCACGGAAGAGGACACCAATTTGTTACGTGGCATTTATCAGTATGGCATTGGCTCCTGGGAGCAAATGAAGCTGGATCCGCGACTTAAACTGGGCGAGAAGATACTTCTCAACGACACACGAAAGCCGCAGGCCAAGCATTTACAATCCCGTGCCGAATACCTGCTCAAGATAATCAAAAAGAACGTGGAGCTGACAAAAGGCGATCAGCGACGCCAGCGTCGTCCGCGTAAGCAGAAACTGAGCACGACAGCTGTGAGTACGCCGGAACGCCGTGACGGTGCAGTCGCGGAAGATGGCATCAATTCCACACCAACGGCTGATGGCAGTACAGCTCGGCAGGCGACAGATGCTAGTCATGTTACCGCTTCGCCAGCGGCTTCGGCCGCAATGGCATCAGCAGCAACAGATAATGTCGGCTCGGGTCAAAAAAAGAAGAAATCCAAGTCAACAAAGAGTAAGAAGTCGAGCGCCTCAGATAACAATGGCAACAAGCCGATGCACTTTACTGCTAACAATGAGCCGCGCGCTCTTGAAGTTCTTGGCGATCTGGATCCCAGTATCTTTAACGAATGCAAGGAGAAGATGCGTCCTGTGAAAAAGGCTTTGAAAGCGCTGGATCAACCCGATCTCAGTTTATCCGATCAGGATCAATTGCAGCACACCAGGGACTGCTTGCTGCAAATCGGGCGACAGATTGATGTTTGCTTACAGCCGTACGGAGAGTTAGAAAAGAAGGAATGGCGTAGTAATCTTTGGTATTTTGTCTCCAAGTTTACAGAACTAGATGCCAAGCGTCTTTTCAAAATCTACAAACATGCGCTCAAACAGCAGACGGAGGCCGTCGACGGTAAGAATCCAGCATCTGGCGAAGGCAGTTCCAAATCAAAAAGATCTCGTCTTGAAAACGGCGCTACTGATGAAAAGGATAAGGAACGAGACAAGAGTGGGAAAAAGAAGAAAAAGGACAAGGATAAGGAGCGGGAGGCACGCTTCTCCGCTGGCGGTGCTGCTTCTGATGAAAAGTCCGCGCGCCGTCAATTTGCCAACGATTCGCCCATGAAGCGAAAACGTGATGAAAATGATGCGGAAGCTGGAAGTGGATTGGGCATGCCTAACGCTATCAGTGATAATCTTAAATCCATGTCCTTTAAGCGACTCAACACGGATAACTCGCGCCACGGCAATCACGAAGATCAACTGCGCAAGAAGCATCACCGTCCCGCCGATGATTACTACGCTGGCGGTGCTGGAGGTCCTCCAGGCGGATACGAGAGTAGCTCGCGCCGTCCCGGTCTCAACTCACCATCCACAAGGCGCTTCGAACCGCCACCCGCATCTTCTGCCTATGCAGCAGACATGGATCGATGGCATGCTCGTGACCGGTAAGTGAATTCAAGTGATAAATATAATTTGATCAACTTTTATTATGTTAAAAATTTATCTCTTTAGCTACAGCTTTGATTATAAGCGCGATCGTTACGATCCAGTTTATGCTCGTAGTGGAGGTGGTGGCGGTGCGCCTCCCGGAAGCTATCATCGTGATCATCGCGAACGTGATCGTGAGAGACGGCCAGACAAACGAAGGTAACTGAAGTGAAATCATAAATGTATGCATAAATAAGTAAACATGGCCTCTTATTTTACAGATACCCTTCCGCCATGCCGGCACATGCCTATCCGAACCACTACCTGGGCCCCAGTTACTATTTGCAAAATGGCATGGTACCTGGCTTACCGCCACCGCAAGCGGGCTATAGGGGCGAACCGAGAAGTTACTCAGTGATGCCGCGAGACTATCCCGCTGACTATAGACGCAGCGAGTACGAGCGACGCACGCAGACATGAGGAGTGTCGCCAGATTCAGTTCTTGTATATACTATATATATGTTATATATAGGCTAGTTTTAAGCATGGCTGTGGTGTCTGTGTCGGGCGCTGCTAATTGATTAATTAAGTTCCGTAACGATCTTGACACAACGTATGAATAACAACAAACACACACAAGCCACTCACAGATACACATTAGGGTACCATACATAGCTAAACATATGTACAACTAATATATAGCAGCTATTTATAAATTGTACTGTAAATTAGATTATATAATTATATTTATATTTGTGTATATGTATGCATATATACATATATATTTAGATATATATATATATATATTTGTATATATACATATATGTATATGATAATATGAATAAACCGCAAATTATGTGCATGGCGGTGTTTCAGGCTAAATAAAAGCAAACGAAATAAAATAAATCGCGTAGATTAGCTATTTTAAGAATTTCCCTCTTGTATAAAGCATAGGCTTTAAGTTCTGTTCAATACAATTTTTATACTGTACAGTAAATTACGGGCCAATGCCAATTTATCAAGTCTTTTGAAAGCTTTTAATATAACAAATTCTCACTATACATATATTAAAAAACACAAAATGAATCATTTGATTATAGTATGATTATATAAAAGAACAAATACAAAAGAACGAAAATTATGGGACTTTTTGTGTTTTTCTAAACAAATCGAATTGATTTGAGACAGCTTGGGTTGACGGTTACAACTATCACAAAAATTAATTGAAATTGAAAGTATTAACAAGTTTTAAATTAAAACGTACTTTTTGAAAGTTTATGAAAGAGTAGAAGGGAATTTTATTCTCACATTCACCATTTTAAGTCAAAATTTTTCATCAAATGGGTATTTTCAGTTAATTGTCAATATGATTTCTACTACGTCCTTGAATTTTGTTAAAGTGGAATCTTGACTCTCCAAACCAATCAGTGCTTAGTTATATTCAATGCTTCTCTCTTGGCCACATTTTACTTAAGAAATGTGTATGTTTCACATTATTTAATACATATTACCAATAATTTAATTTTTTTGTTTTACTAATTCTAATAATAATCTTAATTTTAATATATGTTAATTATTCTCTAGAGACTGCCTTTCGTTTCATAAAGTTTATTTTATGAAAATTGGGAGAGGCGAAGATCCTCCTCAACATTGCCACTCTAGGAATCAGGAATGGAGTCTGAAAAATTAAAGAGAAATATGAATAATATTAATAAATGGTTCTAAAACGATTTCTTGAATACATTACCAAGAAGCGCTCGGTAGAAATTGGGCAATGAATTAAATCCTTTTTTTTTTATTTAACACCATGTATATTGTAAAGACCTATTATGGTGTCGGATAATATTCAAGACAATCCCTTTCTTACACCTATCGGTGCCAGCATTGCCTTCATTGCAGCAACCTACCAACTTATGTACTTGTCTACATCTAATTTATTTTAGCTACTTAACTCACATATATGTGACGTGTATCTCGGTTAATAGCTTCCTCTAGATTACTTACTTCCTTTTACTTACTACCTGTGATTCCATTTTCTCATTAATGAGTTGACGAATGTAAACATTTTGATCAGCAATTCGTTCTGCCAGCATCTCAATTTGGGTCTCATGTTGGGTGTGTATGGTTTTTAACAATTCTGAAAACTGCACAAGTTAATTATGTTAAAATGTTGTTTGAAAATGTTTGAAATTACCAGGCTGCAAATTTCGCAAAATGGTACAGCTGCAGCTGCTGCAAGAATTATTAAAAAAAAAAAATAATAATTAACGGAAAACAAAAATTATAGAGAATAATTCAATGATGTTCAATTTACTCACGCAAAGATCAATAGTGATATCCCGTCTCATACCAATGATATAGCTAAATTCCGTTAAGTCGAGGTCCACGCCGACTTGCATTTAATAAAATTTGTTAAAAATAAAAAATTAAAATATTTTGCGAAAAAGGGTATTTGTAATTAATGACTGTTTTCATGATGTTCACACTTGCCTAGCAATATGGCGTTGCCAGATATAAGTTGATACAACTTTCATTGCCCAGCCCTGCAAATGAATAATAAGGTGAACACTGTAAGTACTTATAAAATCACGACTTTAAAATCACGAAATCGAAAAGAAATCGGAAAACGACTGACTGGCAGCTGATACCAATTCCAACGTATTATAAAACTAAGTCGATTTATAATTTGCTTTTTTCTCACACGCATGTTAATTAAAATAAATATGGAGCAATACGATACTATCGATGATCATATAACACCATCGATGGTTCCCGATGGATGACACTCATCGATATTATACATATAAAAATGCTTAAAAACCCCACTATAAATTTAGATGAAATCCGGCTAAGTTTTTGACATCATGTTGTGTATGGAAAGAAAACGATTTTCGTTTTCCCGCAATAATTATTATTTATTTAGAAAAGAAAAGTTGCATAAATATGCACATATATGGAGCAATTGCTCCTGCAGATTTCATCGTGGAAGGTTGATTTCGGGAAAACATACTGCCGGCTATTAACTGAGCATGAAACCCGAATCCAATATTACCGAAACGAGAATAGAATGAGTGCTCGGACCACAACCAGCATGAGTGATCCGAACCGATCAAGGGAGAGTTCACCAGATGAGCTAGAGTTTGTAATTATTACTTGAATTAGATTGTACGCGTTTATTTATTATATTGATTTATAAGAAATTAAACCTATAATGATGGTCTCGGAGATTGAAATACAAGTTGTGCAGCCCAAAACAAAACAACAACAAGTAGATTTTTATGCTGACTGCAGCTAGCAACAAGTAGAAGAGATTACATAAAGTTAAATTACATAGGTACATACGTATTCGTACTAATATTATACAAATTACAAGCTAACGAAAAGCTAGATGGCTCTTCACTTGGCTGTGAGCCGCTTTGGAAATGTTTCGTTACAAATTCGATATTGAGTTTGTGTCATATTCGGGTTTCTTCTCATTCAATTTCTATAAATAAATCGTTGGAAGCACTCGAGCTGGTTACCCGAGCCGGTGGTTCATTTAAATTGGTCTGGTTGTCATCGTGTGTGAAGCTGGTGAAGTATGGCAATTGATGTACCCCAGGAATTGACTGAATTTCACTTGAATCGGGCGTTTGAACATCTATAAAAAAATCTGCAACGCAGTAAAACACTTGTAGAGCAATTTTTAGAAAATCAATTAAAATAAATTTAAAAAATTGAAACCAGAACAAAATCTGATGCATTATTTGATCGACGTAAGTAATGAAGCTTATGTGTACCTGATAATGATATGATAATAATGTTTATGAATATACCAGTTTTCAACTAATGAGTGTGTGCTTGTGAGTTTTCTAAAAGGCGACATCGTGTAATTCAGGTGTAGTGGGCATTATTTGAACTGTAAAATACGGTGAACATGTTTTGTGTTCGATGAAAACCAATGATTTGATATGGGGGTATACGGTAGATAATCGATAGTTTGATACTAACCGGACTCGACCCCATTCCACTCACTGACAACAGCGTTGTGCGAGTGTTGCTGACGCGGATTGGGATGATCCTCGACAGAACCCTCGTAAAGTTGTAGATCTGTTACCAATTCACCGTGTTCTGTCATCTCATCGAAGTCAAAGATCTCGGTCACTTTGACATGATTTGTGCTGTTATCCGTGTAATAGTACGCATACAAGGCATCATTGTGCGTACTCATTTTAAGGACATGTTCGAAATTATCAACATCCACATTAAGTGGAGTGGCACCGCTGTAAGAACAAATTAATTTTGATATAATACGTCGCATGATCAAGGAGTGAATTCAAACCATACTGACCATTCATCAACCAATATGGAAACACGGGGTCCATACAGACGACTTGAGTGTAGAAGTCCCGTCGCGTCGAAGTGTGGCTGATCATACAGCGTAAATTTGCTGAAGAGCCGCATCTGTATTGCATTGTTGAACTGGACAACCAGTTGACGCATCTGTTTGGTCAGTTTGGGTGTCAAACTGGTTATCTTATAGACTGTCGCGAGAAGAAAGTCCATCGGAACAGTGGCTGGAAGCGAGAGCAATTTGATGCCACGATGCTTGAATATCCAGTTGGCCAATCCTTTGTTGGCCTGCTCAATGTAATCCTGGATAACGTCCAACACAGTCTGTGGCATATTAGAGCTTAAAGCGTCCTGTCGGATAGGTATCAATATTTATTATGTTATCCATAAATTGTTCCAGCTTACCTTTCTATGCTTTTTACATTCATGGCACTCGGGATCGAATTCTGGCGGTTGTGCCACAGCTTCGGATACCACAAATGTGGACTGTACCGCAACACAACGTCTGCAGTTTATAAGATTATTCCGGTGAAGAAATTGCAGTGCGTCATCAAATCCCTGTTGACAGAACTTCGAAAGGAACTCGGGACGTGGCGGGAAAAGAATGCGCACAAAACGATTGACATTTTGACGCGAGATTTCGATACTTGTGTTGGCCCAATTAAAGTGAAAGAGCTGCGAGCTCTGATCGCGCGGACAGATGTCGCTTTCGCCACAAAATGGACTGACTGTGATAGTGTTCTCGTCCAGAATGGGTAGATTGTTTGAAAAGGCACCGTCCATGTAGCGAACACCACGAAAACGTGGAGGCAAAATGCCTGAGAAACCTGGTATAAAGCAGGCACAGAGCAACGCCTGCAGTACTTCCTCTCGAGATTCAAATTCGGAGATAATTACGTTCTGGCCATCGTAGACACTGGTCAGTGAGATGTGTAGTCGACCGTTGACACGCTTATGCGCATCCTCGGGCAGATGCTTTTGTAGACCTTCCAGCAAGCAGGTCTGTATATTAAATGAGGGACTAAACGGACCCAACGAGTGACGTCGTGCCTCATTGACAACTCGGAAGAAATCCGATGTCATACTACCGAGCGGCAAATCGCAAAGTAGACAACATGCGGCTAACGAGCCTGCCGATGCGCCGCCAATCTTTTCCAGCAGCAGATGCGGAGCATAATTTTTAAAACAAACGGCAACACCGACATGATAAATGCCTAAGAAGCCGCAGCCAGCGAAGGATAAATTCATAATTTATCTTCGATTTCTTTTGTTTTAAACTCTTCTCTTCTATTATTTTTGTATTGTCAAAGTCTAGCCTACCACTTAGCTTGTTAAATTATCTTATTTTGTTCTTTTCTAATCACTATTGTTTTTTTCGCAACGTTAATTGTTCTGATTCTTTGTTTGGGAACAGCTGTTGTAAAATCAGTTTCAATAATTATCGATGCAAATGCATAAAACATCGCACGCACAAAAAGATATCGATATACCGAGAGCGTTTAAAAATCTACAATTATTTATTAAAATTGGTCTCAGTGTATAAAATATATAATTAAGTTTACGTATTAACTAAGTCTCAATTTGCAGATATAACAAATATAAAAAGGTCTAAAAATATCGACATATGTAAAATTCAAGGTTCCATGCAAAATTCAAAGAAGTTTTTGCTACTGGCCGCCAAGCGGTACAACTTGATCGAACGGAATGGCCTGCTCCTCAGCGAACGCGAGAAAGTCTACACCATAATGTTGCATAAGCTTGGTTAGCATTATAACATCCCCTTCAGCTCGATGTGCGTCCAAAGCAGGTTGCAGAAATATGCGCTCAAACAAATGACCCAGCTTATATTGTCCTCGTGGAGGATATCGTTTGGTTTCTGCACATTTTAGACCGGAGAACAGCTGTCGGCGAGCATGTAATTTATGTGGCCGCTTGGCTTCGGAACTCAGCTCCTCTTCATTACCGTCTTCATCTTCATAGCCGTCGTTAATTATTTTACGCTTCCGGGCTGCGTCTTTAGGCAACAGAGTTGGGCGCTTGGGTGTCGTCTCGTTAAATGACTCCCAATCAATTATTTCTGAATTCGGTGAGCTTTCTAGTAGTTCCGTTTTCACCAATAATTCGGGAATAACGTTCGTCTTTAGTTCAGTTTTAAGTTCGCTTCGTTTATCGTCAATTTCCATAAAAGCGCGCAATGAGTCGACACAAAGCACAGAAGATGATAACTTCATATTAAACTTATTAAGTGACTTCTTTATAATGGGATAATCAAAGACCCAGCCATTGTGAGCAACTAGACAAACAGGTGCCGGCAAATGCACAATGAAATTCAATATCATTTGGACAGCATTTTCGTCAAGCCTATTTTCACGCTCCAGTAAGAAATTGTCCAAGCCTGATAAGAAAACAGAGCGCGATTATTTGTTTAATGAATGACTCATATTTTCTTTAGTATACATATGAAACGCATACCGTACCCGTAGCGCTTTCTGCGATTGGGTCTATCAACATTCCTGGGCGAAAAACTAGATTTAATTTATGCAATACTCTTGGTGGTGAAGGTAACGAAGGTGGAATCGAGTCATCAATGGGCTGGGATTCGCTTGATTCTTCATTTTGTCCTAAAATTTTCGAATGGAATGCATAAATACAGAGCTCTGTAATGCCAACTCGATTCAAGTTGTTTGCAGGCAAATTAGTTGCCTCTAGGTCTATCACAGCAAACGTCGAGATTTTAGGATTTGGTTCTTTATGTTTTCCGGGCGTTATTAGTGTATTTGACGCCATTTATACTACATAAAAAAAAACATGTGCACTGTAGTTTATTTATTTTGCAAAACAATCAACTGCAATCTGAGTATACTAGCTAGTGATAATCGAGAGTTGATATAATATATAATCGACTTATAATCGATCAGCCGCCACAATTTCAGAATTTATCGACGACCAACAAAACATTGAATTTGAAATAAGGTCAATTGGTGTAATGTCCAAAAGCAAATTACAAATCGTTTAATGTATAGATATCATATCATTAGATATCATTTTTATAAACACAATTGTACAACAAATTAGTCCAATAAAATCAATTTAACGTGATTTAAAAATTGTCCTTTAAGATCTTTTTATTTAACGTGTTTGTTAGCACAATAGGGTCGAATGTGCAAACCCTAATTATAATTTGATGTATTGTGTATAGGTAACGGTAATACACATATGGACAAACATAGGTAAAATTGATACATAAATTGAAGAACTTGAAGGATTTTAAATCCTTTCGTGTCAATAATTAGTAAATAGTTACAAACACTCATTTGCATATATTCGAGCAGGTGCAAAAAATCTTATCCGTGGCACGGTTGAATGGCAGAAGCTTTAAAATTACTCATTTAACTGAAATCAGCTAATTTGTCTCTTCGGTCATGTAGGCGCCTTCATTTGTCCGTTTGTTTGCTGAAAATTGCAGGTAGTCCATCCGTGTTGCCGCCTCATACTCCTGGACAAGACCATCCACAATCTCTCGCGATTCATCTAGTTCGTTGAGATCATCTTTGAAAATATCTTCTCGGCGAAACTGATCTAAAAATGCACCACGCTTGCGAAGCTTATCATATTGATTCAGGGTGCGCTCAAAGAGTGAACAAATGCTTGTGTGATTGGCCAACATTAAGCCAGAGACACGATGACTGCTCTGCACGTATGGCGAGGATCGAGACAGCGCCACTTGTAAGGAGGTTGGACCCCATGGAATAAATTGTGCCAATTTGCGCTCTCGTATACGCTGCAGTGACTTATGCACTTGTGTCGGATCAACCTCTCCCTGTATGATGTTTAATATGGATATGTAGCAGTGATGGTTGGTCTTATCAGGTCCAGTAGATACCATCATGTTCTTTGGTTGTAATAGACGACGCATCACGTCCAGCACAGTTGTTTTGCGCACATTAACAGCCTGAAAGTTCAGTTAACCGGTTAAACTATTAATGTGAAATCAATTTATATCAATCTTACCTGATTACTAAGGTTAGCGTCACTATTAAGCGGAGTATAGCCAGTCATCAGGAAGTGAAGCTGCGGCGTTGGTATTAATGGAGCCGTCAAGCCAATGAGATTATTGTTCATGTACGATGGATAACGCAGCGTTGTTGTGCTCACACTCATGATAGTCGAGACAAGAGTATTAATCTGTGTAAAAGTTGGATTTTGTATGTGCAGGCGATCGCAAGCGATATGATTTAATGCGGTGTTGTCCAGTACAACAACGCTATCTGCTGCGGTGGTCAAACGACGTAGCGTTAGCATGGAATTATAGGGTTGGACAACAACATCGCTGATCTCATCCTGATTGGGAAAAACGCTGTACGTTTGGATAAGCTTTTTGGGAAAATGATCAGCCAAGCGTTCCATCAAAAACGAACCCATTCCAGAACCGGTACCGCCTGCAATGGAATGACAAAGGACAAACCCTTCAAGAGAATCGCTTCCATCCGCTTCACGATCAATAATATCAAAGATTTCCTCTTGCAGTTTGTCGCCTTGACTGTAGCCAGATGCCCAGTTGTTGCCAGCACCCCCACCATGCTTGGATAGATACACGTTCTCTGGATTGTAAAGCTATAAGTTTCAGAAAATTATGTTATCGTCGCTGCTAAAAGATGCCGGTGCTCCCTGACCTTTGAATAAGCTGATGTCATAATGGTATTAATCACACGCGGCTCCAAATCCAGTAATACTGCACGCGGTATATAATGGTCATCATCCGCTTGATAGAAAAAAACATCCTTGCGGTCCATTCCATCTGTGGCGAATTCCTCCAGTAGACCACTCGGCGAGATGCCATGCTCAAGACATAATCGTTTCCAAAATTCGAAGCCAACTGTTAAAAAGAAGTCTTATGTAAACCAACTTTAGTAATTTACGATAAAATATGTACGTACTTTGGTTCCCGCATTGGCCCAATTGCAGCGTAATTATTTCGCTTGGCATTTTTGCGAGATGTGATTTCGATAATCTCCAATACTACGGCTGTACTCTCAATCTTCTGTGCCCGTTTGTGCGTTTTGTCGTCAATTAATGAAAATCGTAGTTGAATTTAAATGTTCATTACACTGAAAACACAGAAAATTGTCGTCAAAACTAATTGTTTATAAGAAAAAACTTAAATAAATGAAGCAGCGGGTAGTATGAAGAAAAAAATCGATAGTCGCATTCGATATTGAAGACGATTTCAACAAAAATACTTTATTCTTCTTATCGATGATTTCCTTGCTGGGAATACAGTTAATACGTTTTAAATATTGGAGGGACTATTTTTTACTGCAGTATTTCAGTGCGTTGATATGGATTCATAAAATTGTCAAAACTTTACTAGATTGATACAAACATCTATCTTATTTTATAAAATCTATTTAAGAGATGACCATTGTATTTACAAGAAACCTACGTAGCTGCGTAACAATTTTAATTTAACTAATCAGATATTGCAGATAAATAGATACCTCACAATTTTCTTTATTTATTACAAAAACATAGTTCAAAGAATATGTGTGCTTGTTGCTGCTAACCAAGAAGATGGCTTAATAATAAACTAAAGGGCTTTGAAATCTAAATATGTTTTCATTCATGTTTAAAACATATTTATCGAAAATACCGATTTAATTATCGGTGGTATTTCACAAATAACTCGCGCGTCAATAAAAAAAAACCGGCCGGCTTCTGCTGGCATTGCCATTACCCGCGCAGAGCCACTGGTCGACCCTTGTCCTTGGCGCTAGACACACTTTAAAGAAGTGTTAAAAGTGCTACAAAAACGCTAGGGATAATTTGCGTTTATTATATTTGTTTTGACATTATCAAAAATTGCATAAACATTAACACAACACAAAAATGCCTCGTGCTAAAGTGCAAAAAAAACAAACATCAGATTTGCCCTCATCAAATGGCAATGATGCGTCGTCTTCGTCAACTGCGACTGCGACTGAGGCTGCCGCCAGTGACGTATCTGATGCTATCGTCAAACAGCCACCCAAAAGTAAAGTACGCGGCAAGAAAGCGTTGGCAGCTGCAACGGCTGCTGGCGAAGTGAATGGCGCATCGGAAGTGGAGGCTGTTGTTCATGTCGCCAAAAAGCCTGCAGCGCGGGGAAAAAAGAAGCAAGTCGAAGACGAAATTAAGTTGGCAATAAATGGCAACGAAGCATCCTCGTCTTCGCCACCTAAGAGTAAAGGGCGGAGCAAGAAAACAGCTGCCGTTGATGCAACAGAGCCCACTGCTGTTGTTTCAAAAAAGGCAGCGCCGCGAGGTAAAAGAAAGGCTGATCAAGTGGAACAACTCGAAGAGCCGGAACATATTGAACCGGAACCAGTTAAAGTAAAAGGACGCGCCAAGAAAGCCCAAACAAAAGCCGGTGAAGTGGCAACAACAAGCAAATCTAAGCAGTTGGTGGATCATGATGAAGAAGCTGAAGATGAGCGTTATGGAGCCGGAGCCGGAGCCAGAGCCAGCCAAAGGGAAAGGACGCGCCAAGAAATCTACAACAGTATCAGCTGCTTTGCCAACAAGTAAATCTAAATCGTCAAAAAAAGAAACTGCAACAGAACTGACGATTAAGGCACGCCCTAAAAAGGAGCAACCCTCATCGTCGACATCCGTGGTAGTTAAGGGAGGCGCCAACAAAAATGATGATCTGCAAAATGGAACTGAGTCAGAAACAGAATCGGTACCAGAACCAGAACCATTGCCGAAGTCTAAAGCGCAAGGACGCAAAAAGAAGGAGCCCGAACAGAGCGGAGTTACTAAAGCATCTCGTGAAAAGGGACGTGTTCAAAAAGATGTCGATACACAAGCTAAAAAGACATCACGCAACACCAAGCGGCACCTTACAGATTCAGAGATAGCTGAAGTGTTAGAGGAGGATGATGATGAACAGCTTGAATTAAAGCCCCGAACACAGCCGGAAACAAAACCAGAAACCAAGAAGCGCGGAAAGAAAGCGAAGATCAACGATGAGAACGTTGAAGCTCCGGCCAAGAAACGAGGCAAGAAAACTGACAACGACGAAGTAGTTGCAGCTCCTGCTAAGAAACGGGTAGCAAAACAAACCAAGGATGAGGTACCAGCAGAAACTAAGCCAGGTACGCAAATGCAAAAATTATTTCATTGAGTTTGCCAGTCTACATCCAGATCCTAATTTGCAGCAAGGGGTCGCAAACGACCTGCAGGCGGCGCTGGGCAAGATGCCGATACATTGACAGAGGATGAAGCAGATGGTTCAAGAAGTACGTTGGTGGAGTCCGGTTGTCATCTGGCAGTATTTCAAAGTTTGCAAAATGTGCTCAACTTTTGTTTTCCAGTGACTAAAACGACCAAAAAAGCTGAACCACAGTCTGCCAAATGCTACGACAAAGAACTCTTCCCAACGCCAGCTGACAAGCCATACAACTTGAAGATCTCTAGCTGGAATGTGGCTGGCCTGCGTGCTTGGCTAAAGAAGAACGGCCTCGGGTTTGTAGATGCTGAAGAGCCGGACATATTTTGTCTACAGGTACATAAATATTTAAAATATACTATGTGCATATAGTTAATTATTAACTACTTTAGGAAACAAAGTGCGCTAACGATCAGCTACCGGAAGAGATGGCCCGTCTACCTGGCTATCATCCGTACTGGCTGTGCATGCCCGGCGGATATGCTGGAGTTGCCATATATAGTAAAATAATGCCGATAAATGTTGAGTATGGTATAGGAAACAAAGAGTTCGATGATGTTGGTCGCATGATCACAGCCGAGTATGAGAAATTCTATTTGTTAAATGTCTATGTACCGAATTCGGGCCGTAAATTGGTGAATCTGGAGATGCGTATGCGCTGGGAGCAGCTCTTCCAGGCCTACGTACAGAAACTGGATGCTCTCAAGCCAGTTGTCATCTGTGGCGACATGAATGTATCACATCTTGAAATCGATTTGGCAAATCCAAAGAGTAACACACGCAACGCTGGCTTCACCAAGGAGGAGCGTGACAAAATGACCGAACTATTGGCCCTGGGCTATGTGGATACATTCAGGCATTTGTATCCCAAGCGCACGGGCGCCTATACCTTCTGGACATACATGGCCAATGCTCGCAGCCGCAACGTAGGCTGGCGTCTAGACTATTGCATAGTCTCGCAAAGATTTCTGCCACGCATCGTTGACAATGTGATGCGTAGTCATTGCTTGGGCAGCGATCATTGTCCCATTACGGTTTTTCTTAATGTTTAAATTCGTATCATCGACCACAACTTATGTTTAATATTCATCCTTAAGTGTATTAATTTTGTTTACCTTTATTTTTATTTTAAAACATTTTTTTCGCTATTTTTGTTTATGTTTCCCCCCGATTAGTTACCAATTCTGGCAGATTCGACCGTATTTGTTACTACTTGATTCTCCTTTTACCTTTATATTTACATGTAAATGCTTCAAACATTCAATTACACTTTGTATTTCAATAAAATAATAAAAGTAAAACAAAGCTAAGTACTCGAAAAAAAATAATGGATGGACACGGTATCTGGGTTCGGTAGTTTGGCAATTTTCTGGCGATTTAGGCACGTTTATGAGCCACGTTAAATGAGTGTATTCATTGTATTTAACAGTTAACTGTACTTTGGGTCAGCTATTCGAAATGTTTAGCAAAGAGTTGTATAGTTATATTATGGAATGTTTTAAGTGCGTACAGGTTGATATATTTTCTTAGCGATTATAAAGTACCTTAACTATAAAACTCAACTCATCTCGAATCATTCTCAGTTCCCAACAAAAATGTATACCCTATTGTGTATACCCTACACAATACAGCTCTATACATACATATATATCTTTCACTAAGTTGGCTTTGTTTTATCTGCTTTGGAAATTAATTATGCAAGACTTTTCACAAAGTTGACCCAAATTCAGTTTGTCTTTATTTAGTAAATATATGTGTAACTTTGTGTGTGAAAAAATTGTTGACGTTTCAAATTGCAGTAAAGTTAATCTAGATTTTATACATACATATACTATATACGCGTAAAAGTGAACCCACGGGTCCCATAGAACGAGAGAGATATAGGAAAAGACATACACATACATAGATACATTGTTTCGCGTTGCACGACCATTGTCCGTCATGTGCCCCAATCAGGAAGTGGAACGCAGCCTCTTGCCCGACTGTCACATATCGAATCGCGTGTTCATGTACTCTATGCTGGACTATCTGCACGCGGGCGAGCGGCGCAGCGAGGAGGTGGACGCCCAGTTGCGCGACCGTTACGAGGTCTTTTGCCAGGTGCTGGACAATTTCCCGATACCGCTGCACTCGGAGCCGGATGGTGAATGCGATTACGAGTGTGTGCTGGACGCATTGTATGAGCGCCTGCAGCAACGCGAGCACGAACGGGAACGTCTGCATCCAGAACTATCGATGAGTAGCAGCGTCTCCAGCTCGACCACATCCTTCTATCAGCCAGTCACCGATTCCGCTGATACCGAGAAAACGGCAAGCTGAGTGCAGGGTATTTACGTGTTCCGGCCATCATTTCTTTTCCTCTCTAGTAAAAGTGCAATAAATGTCGTTAAACGCAATGAAAGCAAAAGCCCAACATTAAGTAAAAGGGAAAAGGAACACAAATTAGCTTAGTACAAGCCGACATACACACGCACGCATGCATGAATGTGTGTAGTTAGTATGTTTGTGCAATAAAATTATTTAATGTGCGTTTGTCGCGCTTGTTTTCACGCTCGAAAAAGTGGAACCTGCGCTCGCCCGGTCGCGCCGGACGTTTATCAAATCAAAATGATCTCATTCCAGATATTTTATTATAATCCAGTAACAACAACGAGCTGTATGAAGCGAGTAAATAACGGGCAGAAGAAAGTTTCAGCTAAACGTTTCGTCATTTTTCGGGAAAATATTATGAAATGCTCTAAATTTACGCATTAAATGAATGTACAAATCACCCTATTCAAGTAAATATATAACAATAAATAAATGTACACACTTTCGTTTTATTTCTTATCCTTATTTTAACTCTATTTTATTTTATATATGCTTCGGCTATTTTATTTTGTTAGCTTTTTTTAGAATATGTCCGTCAGCCTTTTTATACCCGCTACTCGAAGAGTATAAGGGTATTATAACTTTGTGCCAACCGAAAATGTTTGTAACAGGCAGAAGGAGACATCTCCGACCCCATAAAGTATATATATTCTGAATCAGCATGAACAGCCGAGTCGATATAGCCATGTCCGTCTGTCCGTCTGTCCGTCTGTCCGTTTTTCCTTCTTTTCTTCTTTTCTTCTGTCCGCTGTCTGTCCGTATGAAAACCTAGATCTCAGCTATTATAAGAGTAGAGCTACCAAATTTGGAGACAATATGTGTTAATTATGCCCGCAGATCAAGTTTATTTTGGATTTTTGCCACGCCTCCATCCGCCCCCAAAAATCGATAATAAATCGATAATAGCTGCAAATATAGCTCTACAGCATTCATTTTTTATCCATGTGATAAAAACCACCATCCGGGCGTGTTGCGAAAGTTTCAATAAGATCGGCCGATAAATAGGAAGATATTCAAGAAATAGTATTGCCTTGTGGCCTGTGCCTGTGTCGGTTTTTCCTAATGTTAGTACCCGAGTTCAACACCAGCAGCAGACTTTTTAATTATGTGGCACTTTTTTTAAATTATGTGGCAACTTTTTTTAATTATGTGCACCGAAAATATTCTGGTGCAATTTTATCGGTTATTGCGAAGAAGTGCAGTGGTCAGTGGTGATGGTAGTTGACTGTTGCGAGACGTCCGAGTTCAACTCCTGGGTGTGCCTGGGCGACTTAAATTTTTTTTTGTATCTTTATTTTTTTTTTTTATAGTGTGTTGCAAAATTCAAAATAAATTTTTAGTATATTTAAAGCCACTTAAAATCGAAAGAGACATTGAGCAGCAACACAAAATACAAACGACAAATCTAATTAGATATGTTGAGATGTATTGTGAGGCAGATATATGTATGTATGTATAGGCGTCTCTATCACCATGCATAATTTATAACTGCAGAGTAATAAAAGCAAGGGCAACATCCATAAGAATCGAGTGGAACTTGCATAGGCAAACAAATTGAGACGGAAGAAATAAAAGCGAACGCATTGTTCACATTTGGACTGTTTTCCGAAGAATTGTAGGGGTATATCTCGAGTCGCTCGACTGCTTCCGACTTGTTTGTGCAATAAAGTTGGCAGCACTGTCCGTCTCAAATTTCAATTTGTAAACTTTTAACTAAGGTATTTCCACTGTAAAATATTTCATTTGAAAACAATATTTTAGGCGATTAAATAATATTCTTGCTAATATGCTTAAAATTATACGAAATTGTGCAAAAAAGCGCAAATAACTGTCGCATCATTTCCCTGCTGCCTGCACAGTGGGCATCGCCAGCGATAATGTAATATGAATTGGTTTGTATTATGGCAGTATATATGTACATACATAGGTATTAATATCAATGCCCAACCACAATTCTGTTGGGTGTGTGGGGAGAACTGCAACCAGACAATGCATAAACAGCGACTCCAACCAACCAACCATCCATCCAACTAATGACTCTATGATACACACTTAGGATAGCACGGGCTGTGAAGGGAATAGTAATATGGTATATGACTATCGGAGTTATAGAAACTATCTAACAAACCATCTCTCCACACAAACGAATCGGAACAACAGCAACAACGAACAAAACTAAATGAAACGACAAGCTGGAAATGGTCGCGAATTGAGACCAAACTGTCATAAAAATCAGTTAATAACCAGAGGTCGGGTACTAGAGACCGGAGTTCGGAGAGCACACACCAGACACACTACACACTACCGACCAGCGGCAGTTTCCCGTAGACCCAGCTCGAATCTGGCCATTAAAAATTTCGTTTTCATTTGACGTTGCGATCTTACCACGTTTAGTCGAAAAAGTTTGTGCTCGCGCGCGGTTCGATTATTATATAGAACTGAAACTCGATCGGGCGTTACGAAAAAAAAAGAATATATATATATATATAATTCTATAAAGTGTGCCAGTTTGAACTATAATGCGATTCGTAAACGCGTTTATCGTTATTTTCAATATATTCACAGGGATTCGCTGTGAAGACGGGCAATTCGGTAGGTTAAAAAATAAAATAAAACGTTTGTAAAATTTAAAAAATTTAAAGTTAAAATGTAGAAAAATTTAAAATATTATAATAGTGAAGCAAGTTTACAAAATTCAAAGATTTATTTTATAAAATGAATTATTACGACATACGACATATCGACATACGACATATCGACATACGTCGTATGTCGTATGTCGTATGTCGATAAAATAATCCATCCACCATTGAAAAATCGTAGAAAAACTGATATTACCGCCCACCTATGGAGGCGTGTCGACGGAAAATGCCAGTGTCAGTCACTCGATGTCAGCCCGATCCTATATCGGTGGTGGTCAGTCGGTGGGGGGCACAGAGTGCTCCTTCGGCACGGAGTGCACACCGCTGCACGACTGCACCGCGATGATCTACGAGGTGGCCAAAAACTGTTACTATGGCGACAAGTCGCTCTACTGTGGCGGCGGCGAGGAGATGCCTTATGTCTGCTGTCCAAGCAGTCCGCTCGAGAAGAATCAGGTGTGCGGCAAGTCATTGGTGCAAGGACATTTCTACAAGGGACTCGGCTCGTACCCATTTGTTGCCCGAGTCGGCTTTAAGCGTAAGTACTGTGAAGCGCGCTGCACCAAGTGATCCGATCTCGATTCAAGAATGTTTTTGGTTTTTACCAATTGCAGATGTGAATACGGGCGCTTTTGCATATCCATGTGCCGGTTCGATTATCGCACGACGTGTTATTCTTACTGCCGCCCATTGTGCTCTGGCCAAGGCCGAGGGACATCGACTGTGAGTATTGCACAATTTCATATGCTGGGAAACCTTATAAATATGATCTTAACATCAAAAATAACTCAGAAATTCTAAGCGAAATCAAAGAGAAATTTAGAAAATAGTTATTCGTATCATATCATATCTACCTACGTCATATATACTTGCAGATCATATTAATTCATAATTTGTTTACAAATTCTTCTGTAATATTATCTAGTCTTCTTTTTATTCAATATTTGTTTGCCTTCTACAGCATTTTGAACTAGTCTGTTCGCTAGACTTGAATGCTTAACAAAATTTATCGCTTTGCATTTATCTGGACTTTCCCTTTTTGGCAGCTCATCCGTGCGCGTTGGCGAATACGACACCTCCAGTGATCCGGACTGTGCCAGCACCGGGTTCTGTGCACCGCGCTCGGTGAATCATGCCATCAGCCATGTGATTGTGCATCCCGACTACAAGCAAGGCCAATATCATCATGACATTGCGCTGCTCGTGCTCAAAACGCCGCTCAACTACTCGGGTGAGTATAGTGTAGAAAGTAGGGTGTGCGCGGCGGGGAAGCCACGAAAGCGGGCTGCCGGTTACGCTTGGCAGTGTCAACGTTAATTAAAAATCGTTTTGCTCTTTGATATTTATACCCGCTACTCGAAGAGTATAAGGGTATTATAACTTTGTGCCAACCGAAAATGTTTGTAACAGGCAGAAGGAGACATCTCCGACCCCATAAAGTATATATATTCTGAATCAGCATGAACAGCCGAGTCGATATAGCCATGTCCGTCTGTCCGTCTGTCCGTCTGTCCGTCTGTCCGTCTGTCCGTCTGTCCGTCTGTCTGTCCGTATGAAAACCTAGATCTCAGCTATTATAAGAGCTAGAGCTACCAAATTTGGAGACAATATGTGTTAATTATGCCCGCAGATCAAGTTTATTTTGGATTTTTGCCACGCCTCCATCCGCCCCCAAAAATCGATAATAAATCGATAATAGCTGCAAATATAGCTCTACAGCATTCATTTTTTATCCATGTGATAAAAACCACCATCCGGGCGTGTTGCGAAAGTTTCAATAAGATCGGCCGATAAATAAGGAAGATATTCAAGAAATAGTATTGCCTTGTGGCCATGTGCCTGTGTCGGTTTTTCCTAATGTTAGTACCCGAGTTCAACACCAGCAGCAGACAACTTTTTTTAATTATGTGGCAACTTTTTTTTAAATTATGTGGCAACTTTTTTTTTTAATTATGTGCACCGAAAATATTCATGGTGCAATTTTATCGGTTATTGCGAAAGAAGTGCAGTGGTCGAGTGGTGATGGTAGTTGACTGTTCAGCGAGACGTCCGGAGTTCAACTCCTGGGTGTGCCTGGGCGACTTAAATTTATTTTTTTGTATCTTATATTTTTTTTTTATTTTATAGTGTGTTGCAAAATTCAAAATAAATTTTTAGTATATTTAAAGCCACTTAAAATCGAAAGAGACATTGAGCAGCAACACAAAATACAAACGACAAATCTAATTAGATATGTTGAGATGTATTGTGAGGCAGCATATATGTATGTATGTATAGGCGTCTCTATCACACATGCATAATTTATAACTGCAGAGTAATAAAAGCAAAGGGCAACATCCAATAAGAATCGAGTGGAACTTGCATAGGCAAAACAAATTAGAGACGGAAAGAAATAAAAAGCAAGAACGCATTGTTCACATTTGGCACGTGTTTTTCCGAAGAATTGTAGCGGGTATATCACAGTCGAGTCAGCTCGACTGTAGCCTTTCCGACTTGTTTTTTTTTCATACCAAGTTCATAAATGTCAACTGTTTGCCGTCTCTGTCGCACATTGCATGCCGCTAATATGAGGTTAGGGTTACAGTTTCAACGCCCTTATTCCAAAATGAGGGGCGTAATGAGCCTAATTGAACTGCTGTGCGTTGCCTATGCTGTGCTCAGTGTGGCAAAAAATTATTTGGAAAAACGATTTCAGGTATTTTAGTCACAGTTCAATGGGCGCAGAGATTATGATTTTGGGTTAATCATTATAATATATTTGGTATATGTTTGGTATATAATTGCTCAAAATATGAAATTCTAAGTTTCGAACTTTGATTTCCTAGCATAAGATCCATATATTATTAACCAAAAAACCCCAAATATATATGCATAACATATTTTATTATTCCTCGAAATGTTTAATTAAGTTTAATGAATTTCCCTACAATCAGGGTTTTTCCTAGACGATTATACCAATGCATGCAAGTGAAACAACTGTTTTCTATATGACTTCAGTGCAAATCGTGCGTTCAGCTCAGCGTCGTCAATCTACTCTCATAAAGTCAAAACTAACGGAAATTTAAAACAATATTTTCGTCTGCCTTCAACGCAATGGCTAATCAAAGGGCAAACTTTTAAATTGAATTCTGAAGCGTTAATATTATCGGGATCCGAACAAATAAGACTTTTTTATTATGAGCACATACTCGGTGGTCGGTGGATTCGGTGTGTCGATAGGATCTGCCGGGCAACTCGTAAACAACACATTAGCCACAGCACAAAAACAAAACTAAATGCCGAAGGATGAGAGCCGAAACAAGACTCAACTCATAGATACTCAGTAGCTGGTATAGGGAACTGCTAAGTTCATTTTTAGAAATTAAAATAATATATTATATACAAAAGTAGTAAATCTCTTATGCTGTTAGTATTGTTGAGCTATTTCTAGGAACTCTTTTACCTCTTAGCTGTTAGTTGTTCCGGCACATCCCTTGCACACACCAACTACGTGGTATAACAAGAAATTGAGTCTGGAGGCGGTGCCCGAATTACAGACCAGCTCGTTGTGTTTGCTGGATGATTTTATGGCTTTATAATGTTTTATGGGCGTACGTGAGCGTCAGATCGATCATTGGGGCGTTTGGGACTTGCAACAATGTTGCCAGCAATCGATACCTGCCGCCATTCCAACCTCTCCATTTCCCACTTCCTACACTCACCCCATGGCTATATCACCATGTCCCAATCAATGTATGATATATGTGTGAATTGTCCCAATTGGCTAACTACATACATGCCAATTCCATGCTTTTCTTTTCTTTTGTTTTGTTTTGTTTCGCACCGCGTCCTGCAGTGGCCACACAACCGATCTGTTTGCAGAAGACACGCGCCAACTTGGTCGTCGGTAAACGAGCAACCATCGCCGGCTGGGGCAAAATGTCGACATCGAGCCTGCGTCAGCCGGAAATGTCGCACCTGGACGTGCCGTTGACCAGCTGGGATCTCTGTTTGCGCAACTACGGCTCGACGGGCGCACTCGAGTCGCCCAACTCCATCGAGGGCCAGTGGATGTGCGCCGGCGGCGAGGGCAAGGATGTTTGTCAGGGCTTTGGCGGTGCGCCACTTTTCATACAGGAGAACGGCATCTTTTCCCAGGTAATATCGATCTATAAATATAAACACTTGCTTCAACAAAGATACTGATTGAATTGTTTTCCCTCAGATCGGCATCATGTCCTTTGGCTCGGATAATTGTGGTGGCCTGCGAATTCCCAGCGTCTACACGAGCCTGGTCTATTTTCAGGAATGGATACACGACAATACGCCCCCGGAATAAATCCAGTGCGCATTTCCTTTCCAAATAATATAATATATAATCGATAAATATTTATGTAAATTTCCCTTTTTACTTTGCAAATACAACTCGAACCTATTTATAATCGATATTTATTTATGTAAAGTTCCCTTGTTACTGTGCAAATAAAAATCGAATCTATTTATAATCGATATTTATTTATGTAAATTTCCCTTTTTATTTTGCAATTAAAAATTGCATCTATCCCTCAGACGCCTGCCTCGTCGCATTTTCCATTGATCTCAGACTTGTTTTTCTTTATGCCTCTCTATCACACACACACGCGCACACACAGAATGATAACACACGCACACAAAATAATTTAATTGAATTAATTGAACTTTGACACGAAACAACAACAGAGGCCTCAAAATATGAAATGATCTTTTGTACGAAAACAAAAATACAAATACAAAGAAAATTTTAATGCGCTTTCGGAGTTCAATTTTCTTTCGCTAGCATATGATATGTGAGCTATAAAGAATTGTATATGAGTTGCCATGACTGGATTTCACTTTCTTCAGCTCAAAAAAAAAAGTTCAAAATTCGGATTTCAAAATATGTGAAATTCTATCATAAATCTCTTAACCGCGCCAATTCAACGTCTGTGCAATCAGTTTTCCACATACAAAATTATATGATTTAACGAACTTTAGGGAAACACATAAAACAATTAATACACAAACATTAAAATCTACTCCTTTTGCACGATTCTACAATTAAAGGCGAGAGCATTAAATCTTCGTCGAGTCGCCTGATCCTGGAACTTTTATTACTGCCTCGTCTCACACTTAAATGTTAATAGCTTCTCCGGCTTCGGCCGGTCTCAGCTGCTAGAATCGTGTGCAATGCATTGCCGTTGGAGACGCCGGGGGGAGAGAGAGAGAGAAAGAGAGGAGTCCCGAGAATGGGACTGTTGTCTCGTTAAATCCAGTTGCCGGTGCCATGTGGCTAATTGGAGTCAGCTGTTCCAACGATTCAGGCCAAATCAGCTGGTAGTTTGGCAGGAGCTGCAGCCATAAAAATCGAAAGCCAGCCTGATTGCACTGAGAGAAATTCTAATCTGAAGGCCGAAACATATAATATATCACTTTTTTAGCGTATACCCGCACACTCATACTATATTAGCCTGCAATTGAACTTGTATGCCGCTGTCCCGGCCTGTGGACAAGTCAATCGAACGGGAGACATGTCCAAGGGGCCCCGCACATTGTCCAGTGTAGAAGAGACTTTACGTAAATGAAAAATCAATTTGATGTCTCGCACAGATCTTAACGATTCTCCGGTGCCCGGCGACAGGCCCCAAAACGCTTTGGCCAGTCGGCAATTGGTCGTCGAGCCGTTGAGATCTCTCGAGTGCCGTCGCGTGAACTCGTTCAACGAACGAACACAGTGGACAATTTCCAAAAATTCGTCGAAATTCAATTACGATTTCGAATTAACATTCTCTTCAATTTTCTCAATAATTACAAGTGAATTGGGTGTGTGTGTGTGTGTGTTTTTCTTTTCACATCTCGGTCAGTTTATTGTTAATTATGATAAGTCTTTAATTTTTGATTACTACTAAAGTCGTACAGTAAATAATTCGATATAATTCTGTTTTGGTATAGTTTCAGTCAGCATGATTGACATCTTCCATCTACATACGTTCCGAATAGCATGGCTGAAAATACAAATTTGTAAAATTTAGAATATTTTGATGAGACTTTAAGTCTTTATTAAACAATTAAAACGAATTTCGCACTCAATTGGTTGATAGTTGACGTAGTTGATTGGCTCACAAATTCTCGAAATATATTCGTCAATTAAAATTGCAAAAAAAGTGTTTATTTTAGGAACGCAAAAAGTGCTACTCGATTTTCAAATAAATAAGAATCAATTTCCACCTTGATAAATTCGCCAATTGATTTCTTTAACTGGAACAAGTTCCAAGCAAATAATTAAGTTTTATCTTATTTTTAAATGTGAAGTTCGTATCTTTTTGGTTTTAAAACACAATACAATTATTCTATGGTGAAAAAAATGAATTATCTAATATAAAACAAAATATAATAAACAAAATATATAACAAAATAGATCATGAATCAAATAATTAAGTCAGTATATAAAAGAATTTATTTAATGAAGTTTTTTGGAAATTCAAAAACATTATTGACTAAGGATTGAATTCAGAATTGTATTTAACTAAATTATAACAGTTTTCAGGTTCGCAAATGTGATAAAAACAAAGAGAAGATATTCGGTGATTTCCAAGATCAGACTAAGTTTTCCAACAAGGTGACAACTCTCCTCGTTATTGATAAAACTGTAAATCGAAAAGGCGTCTGAGAGCAAAGCAAAATCAAATCGACGCTCAACTCAGCTCCTAAAGCGCGGGTAGAGCGCGAAATCTCCTCGATCAATTGTTTTAAATATTTTTAGTTCGCGTGTTTATTGTGAGTGCGAGTGTGTGCATGTGTTTGTGCGATAGTGCGTGTCTTCTTCTCGCGCACTCTTTTTATTGTGTATTGTATTTGTGTGCGAATATTTTAGACAGCTAAGCAAAAAGCAATGGCCAAAAATTAAAAGACAACAAAAAGCGCGATCGGGTGAAAAACCGAAAACTCGTGCGATTTTCGTTGTAGATTAGGTGAAACTCATAAATTGCGGTTAATCGGGCTTCCAGAGCGATCCGATCGCAGAAGGTGAAGTCAATGCGCTAATTAGGCAAAGGAGCTGAAAAACAACCAGCGCTATAACGGTGCAATACAAGCATATATAAACCAAGCTGAATGCAAAAGAAAATGTTGAAAAGGCACCGATGTAAACAGCATCAGGAACAAAACAAAAAGCAAGAACAACAATTATAAACACGCAAAAAATTCACAGATAGACAGTTGGAAACATTTTGCTAAGCACGTTCAGCAACATGTTGCTAGCCCTGACTGTTATATACGCCGCCGTCGGCATATCAATGGCTTCCACAGCAGCAAACACATCCATAGCAACATCCGCAACCACATCAATAGCCACAACATTAGCACCAAAAATTACGGCACCCACAATCGTAGGTCCTACGTCCACAATTGTTCCCACTTCGTCATCATCAAGCGCGTCAACATCCACAAATGCCACAACAGCAACAAGCGCATCAACATCCACAAGCGCAACAACAGCCTTAAATGCCACAACATCCACAAACACATCATTGTTCACATTACCAAGTCCTTTGGCCGAGCGCAAGGAGTGCACCAGCATCGATATACGCAATGCGTGCAAAAATATGCATCTACTGGACAACTGCACAGTGGTCATTGGCTACATGATGATCACTCTGATGCCGAACGTGAAATGCAACTATTCCTCGTATTCATTTCCCCAACTACGCGAAATAACCGGCTTCGTAATACTCACCGATGTTCATGGTCTCTACAACATACGAGACATGTTCCCCAATCTGACTGTCATACGCGGCCGTCAACTCTTTCTAAACTATGCCCTCGGTGTGACCAGCATACATGATCTGGAGTTTGTAAGTGGCGTTTACTTGAAATGTTTTAGTTTTTTGCAGTTTGAATAATTATTTTACTCATTCCCTTCTGTTTATATTTAAGTTGGAATTCAAATCTCTGGTGGCTATTCAGAGAGGTCACGTCTACGTCGGAAACTGTCACAAGTTGTGCCAAATTAATGGGGTAAATCATGTTACCAATTTACTTCGATTGCAACTAATTGTTTGTTTTTTAGATTAACTGGGATCGACTCACGTTAAGCGCCGGCAAAAATAATATTATAATTGGATCAAATAACTGTACACAGAAGGCCAGCTGCAAGGGCTGCGCCTCAAATTATTGTTGGTCAAATTTTACTTGCCAACGATTCGAGAATGATAATGTAGCGCATTATGATCGGTAGGTTAAAGAGTGTTATAACTGTTTTATAACTGCCGTTTGAACGAACTGTGTTGATTTATCGGTCGAATTCGATAACAACGACAACAGCTGACAACAATTCAACATAACAGTATGTTAAAAACTATGGCTAAGCTGTTAAGTTCGATAACAGCAAGTGTTAACATAGAATAAAATGGTCTTGAGCCGTTGACCTAGGTTAACTGCAATATTTTGATTACTCAACAGAAATGCAGAAAGCTGTCACGAGGAGTGCCTGGGCGGTTGCTACGACAACACAACGGCCGGCTGTGTGGTCTGCCGTGGCCTAACCGATGCCGGAGTGTGTGTTAAGAGTTGTCCAACCCACAAGTAAGTTGCGTCTATTACGCCGGCCCAGCGCGTTGCATTTCCAATTCCCACTTAGTCCAAATCTATTTTCAGATATCTGCTAGAACGATATCAACGGTGCTACACGCAGGAAGAGTGTGTTTTGCGGCACAAACACTTTACCTATGGTCAGCATTGCGTTGCGTTCTGTCCCAGCGGCCATAAGCCCAATGCGCATTCGCAATGTGTGCCCTGTCCACCATATGAGCCATGCCTTAGCGTTTGTTCATCGGAACAACAGGACGGCATGATAGTCGTCTATAATCTCGCCGATGCCGACGAACTACGTGGTTGTCAGATTGTAAATGCTAGCCTCATTATTACCATACGATCTCTAGTGGACGAAGCGCAATTGGAGCAGAGTTTCACAGCCTTGCGCGAAATACGTGGCCATCTTAAAATATTTCGGTGCGTCTATGTGAGCATCTTTCCGATGCACTAACCATCACTTTTGCTTCCGTTGCCAGCTCCTCGCAGTTGACCAGTTTGAAATTTCTGAGCAATCTACGACGCATACATGGCAATCCGCTCGAGAATCGACACTACGCAATTATACTTTACGACAACAAGCAACTGGAGGATTTGTGGCAGCCCACGGTCGAGTTGGAGCTTGTCATCGGCGGCATGTTCATGCATCGCAACAATAAGCTGTGTAACCAGCATATTCGCGAATTTCAGACTCGTGTTGTGCACGATAAGGTGATGGATTCGCTGCAGACCAGTGATCAGGAGGTGCTCTGCGGCCCGGCCAAACTGCAGCTGTCTGCGAAGGTTCGGGCAACATTTGGCGCTGCTTTAGTATTCAATTTTAATACAGATTAAATATCCCATCCATCCTTTCAGGTCCGTTCTCATCGTTCGGTGCATCTCAGCTGGCCCAAATCCCAAACGAGCGTAGAACTTGAGCTAATCTACAGACCTGTGCCAGCGGGCCAAAAACTTTTGGATGTAAGTGAATTGGAGGCACCAATCTGCACGCGAATAAAGTGGCAGCGCGTGCTGCTCTTTGTTGATGAGCTCGCGGAGAATGGCACGGACTACACATACGAGTTGGAGCAACTACAGCCAAACACCAAATACGCTTGCCTGATGCGCACTTTTGGAGGTGAAAAGGTGCAGCATGAGGCGCGCAGCGAACTAATCTATATACAGACACCGTGCGACATACCGCCGCCACCCAAATTGGCCGTGACCAAGAAGACGGACAATGCGCTGACGCTAATGATGGGCAACAGTGAAGATCCAGATTATTTTATGCTAAACATCTACGAGTTGCCGGACAATGGAGCTGATATCGATCAACGCAACTATTGCCGGCAGCCTGCGTTCATGTGGACGGACATGAATGGCATGCATTGGAGATCGATGCAGACATACGACTACGATGATTGTTGTGCCCATCGGGCAGAGTTGGCGGACGATCTGCGATTTATTGATGAAATGCAAGAGATGTATCGTTGCAGCCTAGACGAGCTAGATAATTGTATGCAGTCCGAGGATGATTCACAGGAGAAGCCAGTACAGCTAAAGCTAGCTGGGAATACAACATTCTATGAACTGCGCAACCTAGAACGTTATCGCTTGTATTCGCTGCAGTTGCAGGCATGCAATAAGCTCGGCTGCAGCAGTGCGACCACAGTGAATGAGCGCACCAACTATACCTATGGAGCAGATCTGTTGACGGAGCTTTTCGCATGCCGTGTGCCCAATACAATGACGTACATTATGCGATTCGCTGAGCCAGAACATCCAAATGGAATGATTGTTAACTATGCTCTTCACTATCGTAGCAATGTTTCAGATCACGTTAACGAGACGCATCTGAGGTGCTTAACACGTCGCCAGCATGCCGAGGCAAACTTTGTAAATGTGGCCAAGCTTAATGGAACATTCAACGAGTGTGCAGTGCGTGTGCATTCGCTGGCTGGAGATGTGATAACACAGTACATGGCCATCACCTGGTGCACTGAAGAGCAGAGTAAGCTGGAGACTATTCATATGACGGAGCTACCTCTAAGCGAGCATCACGCAGTTCATTCACATGCTCGTGGTATCAGCATTTTCCTGTTATGCTTCCTTTTCGGTTGTTTTGTAGCCCTGATTTGGCTATTGTACAAGCGGCGATTCTGGCGCATATGTTGCCAGTGGCCGGGACTGCGTCATTATGTGCCCGTTCGCGAGCAATGGCTACGCGAACGACAGCAGACCGAGGATCGTGAGATTCTCGTCGACGGCTTCGAAACGGTGCGTTTTCAGAACAATAACAATAACAGTAGCAACAACAACATTAATAGCAGCAACGAAGAGTATTAATAGAGCAACAAATAAAATGGTCATATATTTTAATAAACTGAAATTGTAAACATACCGTTTAAGCAAAGCCATCAAGTCTTTTGTTTATTAAGATGCATTATTTTTGGGTGTTTGCGGTGTTTCGTCTTCTGTGCTAGCAACGCTGCTGTTGGCAAACAAAATGGTCGGCACGCTGCTTGAGGGCAGCACTAATATGTCACTATCTGAGGTTGGTGTAGGTGTGCGCGGAGAACGCACTTGTTGGCGTGCCTTGGCCCTCTCCAATTTGGCTTGTTCGTATTCCTTAAGCTCGGAAAGCTTCAGCTGTATAGTTTGCAGTTCGCGGCGTCGCATTTTTTCTGCTTTTGTTGTGCTTGCTTTGTTTGCAGTCAGAGATGCACTACCTTGTGCATGCAATTCACTGAAAGTTATCGTTTGAAATTTGTGCAGGCAAGTGAATGGCAAAACCACAATCGAAATTTGAATTGTTATCGATTGGCAACATATTAATTGAACTTGTACTTTATTGTTTTAAGAAACAAATTTTTATTTAAAAAAAGAAAAACTTTATTCTTAGAATTGACTTTACTCTTCGTCCCCGAAAAGACCACCCAGTTCGAGGTCTTCCGACTTATCGCTGGTAAGTTGCTGCGTTTTAAATTCTGTAAAGAATTTGCCATCGCTCTTGGAATCCCAGGAACTGCCTTCCGCCTCGGCGGCAAGATGACGTGCATGTTTCGGCGGTGTGAAGTGGTCGTAAGTACAATTCGTGTAAATCGAAGGATCAGCTGAGCAGTTCTCTATACTTGGACGCACATCATAATGTTCCGCGAGAAATTCCAGAACCTGGGATTTGTTACTGAAACTATTAAACTGGACACGTAGAGAACGCTTCATTTCATTGCTCCACATAAAACTAAGATGATGATGAAAGCATTGGAATAGCAAATGTTCGCCAGCCAAGGCGGCAATGTCCAACCATTGTTCCACACAAGCTTTGGGAGTCCTTGTAGCTAGTGGATAATCACTGTTGAATAGCGCCGGATTAGCAAGCAATCCTCGGGCTGCCATAACACCAGACGCTTTTGTGCTAGCATGGAGTGCAACGGCATCTTGATAACTCTCCACATTACCATTGACTACCAGTGGAATATGCAGAGATTTGGCCACTTCTGCCATAGCTTCCACATTGAGTGTATCCTTGGAATGCTTCTGTGCCGGTGTTCGTCCATGCAGCGTAAGAAATGTGACACCGCAGTGTTCCAGCTGTTGTGCCAATTCAATAGTTTTTTGCAGAGACACCTCATTATCGCTAGCCTGGAGCAGACGCATCTTGACGGAGACACTAAAGTCCGTTGGCAACGTACGTCTTAGCGTCTGGACGACATCGCGTACCTTCTCCGGCTGGCGTAGTAGACCACAGCCGTAGCCCTTGGCTATGGCCCAGCTCTGGGGGCAGCCACAATTGAGGTCCACGCCATCGACATAAGGATATACCAGCTGAGCTGATGTCAAAAATTCCGTTGCATCCTTTGCCGCAAACTGAGCTATTAATGGCTGATCGTCCGGTCCGGTGGTAAATTCATTTTGTCTCGCCTTTTCACTATTGTTTATCGAGTCTGATATCATCATGGGAGTAAATGCCAATTGTACGCCGTTCTGGCGGACTAATCTTCGAAACTCCAGCTTACTGTAGCGAACCATCGGAGCGCTGATCCGCAGAAAATCCTTGGCATCTGCAAAAAGTGCTGCAATGTCATGGTGTGGCCTCTGTTGTGCCAGCGGCATAATTAATTATTTGATAATTTATTATTCAAATGAATTGAATTATATTCAATATTCATGTGTTTACAGTTTGTGTTGCACGTTTTGCTAGCGCGATTGACTTTCAGCTGTTTATAGCAGAACAGCTGATCATTCTGTTGAGCAATGGTTTGAAAAAAAAAAAAAAAAAATTTGCGGAAACTTTAATCTTAATTTAATTTAATTGCCAGTTTTGTTTTTAATTAAAACAAGTATATTGAACATACTCTGATTTGTATCAGAAAAGTATAGTATATAATCGACGCTATTTATTTTAACAGCCATGCAAATATTTATATTATATTTGTTTATTAATGTAAAGTAATAATACATTTTTAATTATTAATATTTACTATTTACACTATTATCAAAACATTAATTTTTAAAAATCTTAAATGCATTGTTAGAAACAATTATCGATAGAGTTGCAGCATTCGATAGTTGCTCACCTCTAGCGTGTAGGTGAAAAAACGCACAATCGCAATTTTTAATTAAATAAAATTATCCTATGTACGAAAAAAATCTAAGTGACTAACCAGCCCGAAATCGCGGCCAAGAACATCCGTCAATGACGCACAAGTGAAACGTAATGAAAAAGTAAAGGAAGCAGCGCCTCGCAATACCAAAACATCAACAGCAAGAGCAACAACAACAATGCATTTTTCAATACCAGACACACAGGAACTGTTTGTGGATGGCAGAGGGAATGGCAGCGGAGGCGGAACTGGACTCAGCGGTTCACCCACATACACGGTGTACAATATATATATAAATGGCAACTATCATTGCTGCCTAAGATATAAGCAGCTGCATGCGCTGCACGAACAGCTGCGTAGGCGTTGCACGGACACGGCCCTGCCGCCATTCCCTCCCAAGCGATTACTGCCATTGAGCAACAGTCAGCTGGAGACACGACGCGCTGCCCTAGAGCATTATTTACAGATAATTGGACAGGATTCGCGTATAGCACGTCTAACCTATTTGCAGCAATTTCTGCAGCGCGCACAATTGGAAACCGCGCTGGCCGAATGCACGATAACCGCTGACAACGAGCAACAGCAGTTGCAGGTGGAGGTGTACACGGGACAGGGAGCAGATGATGCACAATTGCTGGTCAATTGTCATGTGCAACAGAACGCCAGTGCTGTTCTACAGTCCATATGTCGCATGTTGCATTTGCCGCCTGAACTGATGCAGTTCTTTTGCCTGTATCTGATGCGAAAGAGCGAGGAGGCGTCGAACGAGGAGCCGCCTCCAGTGCTGTTGCTGCGCCGCCTAATGGACTTTGAGTCGCCATTCATAACACGCTTGCATGCGCAGCCCTGTCAATTGTTGTTGCGCACGTGCTACTGGAATCCGCGCTGGGATGCCAAGTTGCTGGGCAACAGTGTCGCGCTGAGCCTGCTGTACAATCAGACGCTGGCGGATGTGGCACGTGAGTGGATCATTTGTACACCCGAGATGCGGCGACAGTTGTATAGTCTACAGTTACAATCGCGACCACTGCAATATTTGGAGCAAGTGCGTCAGCTGCCCAGCTACGGTTGCCTACAGTTTGGTGCCGCTCAAGTCGACTATCCCGAACTGGAGACGACCGCCCTGGTAACCATTGGCAATCGGGAGCTTAGCTTGCGCACGGCGCGTGGTGCTAAAATCTACGAGACGAAATTTCGGGTAACTCGTATGCGTTGCTGGCGGGTTAGCGCCATGCACAATACATTCGAGTCGCGTGATCAACCCACACAGTTGCAGTTATCCTTCGAATATCTGATGTCCAGGCAAACGCTGCGCTGGATAACGATCAGCAGCCAGCAGGCGATGCTCATGTCTGTCTCGTTACAGGCGATGGTTGATGAGCTGCTGCACCACGACAACAATAGCGGAGCCGATGGCAGCGATGATGAACACGAGGCGAGCACGTCGCGCGGCGGCGCATCTGAATCTGCATCGGCCTCCTCGACACCCAGTTCGGCATCTTCATCTACGACAAGAGCTACAGAAACGGTTGGAACACCGACAACATCGGCATCGACGGCGCCGCCTGTGCAGTTTCTGGCGCAACGGTCGAAGCAGAATAAGCTCACAACGGCGCGCACTTTTGCTGCGGTTTTCTTTCGCAACGATGATAATGTGGCCGCATCTGTCCGCAACGAAGCGTTCGAGGGTATTGGCGATGACGATCTGTAGGCCTTGGCTCAACTGTTGTTGGGCAATCGATCAAGTTAAAAATTGAATTTTACTGTGCGAAACAGTGACTAGTGAATTATCGATCATTGATTCCGCGCACTAATTGCGACTAATATTTTTTATTGTGTACAAAAGAAATGAGAATTTAGTTGTTCATTAGTTTGATATGTAAGACCAGAATGCAGCCAAATTAGTCTTAAAATAATGATATGAGAAATTTCAAATTTGTAATTGTTAGCACAAATCTAACCGTTGAATCTAGACAAAAATGTATGTATGTAAGTTATAGAATTTTCGTATCAGATAAACGGTTATTTCCCTCCCTCTCTCCCTATGGTGCTGCCAAAATGTTACGGACAAATTTGCAACTAGGATTGTGGAATTTTGAATCTGTTGAAAGACAAAGCAAATGGAAAAAACAACCTATTTTTATTATCAAGATACATATGAGATGATCGTTTAAAATTCTCAAAAATTACGATTGATCGATTGATGAACATTGCGTTGTGGTAAAAAATGCTCAGTAAGAGTTTTAGGATTATGTTATAGTACTACTACTACTACATTTTTATAGCCGATGTTTATACATATGTATATGTAGATGTATGGTAATTCTTTTGTAAATTACATTTTTTTATTGATTACTCTACATTTACTTTTTATATATATTTAAAGTATATGTGTATATGTCCAGCAATTTCTTAGGTTTATTATTAACAGTTGAACAAAATAAATATGTTATGCATTTTATAAAAATAAACGTAAAACGGAATTGTGAAAACTAAGATATTGCATATTATTTCATTTGAAATGTCTTCGGGTAACGCTCGCAGTCCTCTGCTGTTAATTTACATTGATTAACAGAACCGTCATGCTGCTTTCACGTCTGTAAGCTCGATATGTATATGCGTTATCGATATCTCCAAATGCAACAACGAAAAGAAAAAAATAGCTCACAATACTCCCAATAATAGATAGATAGCACTGGGATTTTTGTGATAAACAAAACAAATAAAAGCAATATTTTTATAAACGCAAAAATAAAATGGAACGCAACAATGGGTATGTTAAATATTTATACATATACAAATGCCATGATTGTACAGAGTGAATTTAATGACGCATACAAATCGGGGAAAAAAGTAAACACTGCAAGCCTATGTGAGCGTGTATATGTGAGTTTGTGTATCTGTATGCATGTATGTAAAGAAAAAACTAGGAGACATTTGGTTGGCGAATGGACCTAATCTGTAATCTAATTATTATTGTTTTAGACGCTACCCCTATATACGCCGTCAGGGCAGTGGCAACGGACCACACAGCCATCATCACCACAACAATGCGAATTCATCGGGAACTACATCGTCGACATCTTCTTCCTCATCGTCTTCAAACACATCGCAGCATAACACACAATATTCAAATAATAGCATTAATAATGCAATAAACACTAATGCGCACTATCCGGCGGCAGTGTCGCAACAACAACAATTGCAACAGCAGCAACAAAGTGTGCCCATATCACAACATGATGAATTAATCCGTTACATACGTGAGGCATGGAACAAAGTAAGTATCGCAACATGCATAAGTACAAAATGGAGACGCGACACTGACTATCCACAATGTGGAACGGCTTGTGGCAGGTCGCTGTTAATGTTTATTTATATATGCAACTATAGATGCGTATGTTTGTGTGTACAGGTGGTCGCCATTTTAATAATATATATTCTTATTATTTTCAGGTTAGCGAGCAGGGAACACCTGTTATATATTGCAATGAATCTGATAATCAATTGAAAAATTTCAAACCATTTAATCTGGAGGAGTATTGGGGCCAGCGTTTGGTCCAGAATATACATGTAACCACAACTCATCAGTAGTTAAACAGAAACAAACTCAAACCTAAACACACACACACTCGGACAAAGGCGCAGAATACCGTTAGCATATAAAGTAATATACATATGTATGTGTGAAATGCTATGGATACCGCAAAAATTTGACAATTACCAGAAAAGGGCATACTTATATTTTATCGGGATGCTGGTTTAACATTAACATTGACAATTCTTTTGTGTATTTCTTCTTATTTCCATATGTAACTCTTCGATTTATCTAAGAATGAAAATTTTCCATAATTTTGAAAATTTATTGCAAACACTGCCAGCTGTGAGGCAAAATACATATACATAGATACATCATATAAATGTATTTTCAAAATTAATATTTTAAACGGCACCCTGTATGCAAAAATATCAAGAAATGTTACTTGTTTGCGAATTATTGACCATTTGGCACCGTTGCGTTAAATCGAGGCAAACAACCCTGAATTCCATTCTATTCGCAGATCGCGATAAATAATAACTAATAAACAATGTACCACATTGCACAGTTGTCTTTCATTATTGAATTTGAAGGGATAAACATTTTCACGTCGCTTAAACTGAATCCAAAATCGTAATTTCATCTTGGTTTAACATTTGGAGCTCTTAACCAACGTAAGTATTCCGCCACTATTGAACTTTATTTATATTTGTTCTATCAGTTAATTATATTATTGTCAGTTAATAACGCGATTAAAAATAAAATTAAATATGATCTCGATATTTAATAAATTTTTTAGCTATTCGATATTTACAAAAATGTTTGTACAGCCCTTATTAAAAATAATCGGAATACGACTATAAATCAGCTGATTGTTTCGTTTTATATACCCTTTGCGTTGCAGATAGAATTTAAACGGTAAAAATGTTATGGTTGAATTTTTGTCAGGGCTACGCAACACTGATAATTATACATGTTTACAACACTGACTCAAATTTCCCGCTAACTCACAAAGAGATTCCCGCCTTTTCAGAACTGATTCACTTGTTTATAAAATAAACGGCAAAGTTTTACAAAAGTGATTTCTCATTCTAGTTAATAAACATGGTAGCCAGCCCCAAAAAAGACAGTGAAAGGTCTCCGGCAAAATGCAGCACCGTTATGAAAGCTTCGCCTCGCAAACAGTTGACGATGAAATTATCCCCGGAGGAGCAGTTGATGGAATTAAAGCTGGCGGCCAGTTCGAATCCGAATCTTGATGAACTGCAGTATTTGAATTTAATTGCGCAGATCATTAAGAACGGAGATCAGCGTATAGATCGGACCGCTGTGGGTACTCGGTCCATTTTTGGCGCTCAGATGCGCTTCAATCTTCGCGATTCGTTTCCACTGCTGACCACCAAACGGGTTTTCTTTCGTGGCGTGGCCGAGGAGTTGTTGTGGTTCATTGCTGGCAAGACGGACGCCAAGCTTTTGCAGGCCAAGAATGTGAAAATCTGGGACGGAAACAGCACTCGGGAATTCCTCGACAAGTGCGGTCATACAGAACGCGAAGTGGGTGATTTGGGCCCAATCTATGGTTTCCAGTGGCGTCATTTTGGTGCAAAATATCGCACTTGCAACGACGATTACACGGGTGAGGGCATTGATCAACTGCAGCAGGTTATCGACACCATACGCAATAATCCCGCGGATAGACGCATCATTATGTCGGCATGGAATCCATTGGATATACCTGAAATGGCACTGCCGCCGTGTCATTGCCTGGCGCAGTTCTACGTATCCCAGACACGCGGTGAACTATCGTGTCAGCTGTATCAGCGCAGCGCAGACATGGGACTCGGTGTTCCCTTCAATATTGCTTCATATGCTCTGCTCACCTACATGATTGCACATGTCACTGGTCTGAAACCGGGCGATTTTGTTCATACCTTGGGCGATGCGCATGTCTATCTGAATCATGTGGACCCACTGAGTGAGCAACTTAAGCGCGAGCCACGCCCGTTTCCCAAGCTCCAATTCAAGCGGCAGGTAAACAATATCGAGGATTTTACCATGGAAGACATCGAAGTTGTCGGCTATAATCCGCACCCGTCAATTCAGATGGAAATGGCGGTATAATCGTTACAATAATTAATTTATCTCAAGAACAGTAACAACAAATACCCTACCGGATCTTTTAAAGAGTCAACGGTTATTGTCTACTAATATCCTGTATAATGCATACTTTTTTCTAAATTTAAGTTAGGTGTCTCTGTATACGATACATAATATATATTCGCATTTTATTTTCTTAATTAATTATTGGTGTATATAAAAAATATGTTATAAAATCCTCCACCTATTTTCTCTTCTTTTGCTCTTCCAGGGCAGTATAGATCAAGAGCCCTAAATTTAGGCATACAATTCAATTTTGAACCTACCTGTTTGTCCATCACAAATAAGTTTAATTTTAACTATTTTGTGATGAATCCTTTTAGTGCTGCTCTAAACTATGTATTATATTGCTTCTGTTTATTATCTGAAAATTGCAGAAATTATTTCGGAGGGGATAATTATTGTACCCACCAAAATTAAATACTTATGCTTAATCAATACTTACGCTTGCAATTCGACTTATTTCGATTTTCGGGGCAAACATATTAGCTGATATCTAGGTTCTTATACGAATGGACATGGCTGTATCGACTCGACTGTTGACATTAATAAAGAATATTTACTTCCTGCAGAAGGCTATATCCGTCTACTCTATGCGTAGCAGGTATAAAAATGCAGTGAAACATTTATCACATATCATATAGAGTTCATATCCTACACTTAATTTTAATGAATGACCACAGATCTGCAAATTAGTATATAGAGACCACTGACCAAAAGATGATTCGGCAGCTTATGCAGGAGAAATCATTAAGTGATTTCAGATATACTTTCCGACACTTAAGACCATGGCTGGACACACAGGTGTCCAACAGGTTAACCACAAGGCTTGTTTACAATATATTCTCATAGAGAATAACATAACATTAATTAAAAGTGAAAACTTTTTGTGCTGCGCATTTTGGTACTGTTTAAAAAGAATTAATTTTATTTCTTTCGCTGTCACCAGACCGTTTTTTCTTGTGTGTTTGTTTTAAACTATTCCAACCGCATAGAACTTAAACCATCTTGCGCAGCAGTCTGTTGATCTTGTCCTCGCGGTTACCGAAGTCACCACCGTTGACGTAGTGGTTGGCCTTCTTGCGCCAGCCGCCGGTGGGGGTGTTCAGTTTGAACGGCCACAGGAAGTTGGAGGCGTACTTGAAGTTGGGTCCCACGGTGAAGATCTCGTGCACCAAATCCTCAACGCACTGAATG
Organism: Zaprionus inermis; assembly: GCA_018151445.1. Taxonomy (NCBI): domain Eukaryota; kingdom Metazoa; phylum Arthropoda; class Insecta; order Diptera; family Drosophilidae; genus Zaprionus; species Zaprionus inermis. Next base: position 5,363,123 of record JAECXD010001696.1, read on the forward strand.
CTGTGCGCCTGGCGCAATTTGCGCTCAATAACAAAGTTATCGGTGATGGGCACACGCTGACGGTTGTGCTTGACAAATCCGCGCTTGTAGATCAGCTCGCGAACCGACTTCAGGTTGGGGTAACCCCAGGTGATGTAGGGCTCAGCAATGCGCAGCATGTTGATGGTAGCCTTGTTCAGCTTGATGAACACACCATTGTTGATCTGGCGCAGACGGAACAGCTGCAGCACCTTGCGGACCTTGGGGGCAACCTTGTTGATACTGCAAGCCAAGAAATTTGTTCCAATTAGACAAAAACATAATAACACGCGACGCGAGACAACTCACCCACGGATACGCACGACAAATGCCAATTTTGCTTCAGCGGGCACGTAGAATTGGCTGCGCTTCTTAGCCAGACGGCGCAGCTTAATCTCGCGCTGATCGGCCTTGATGTACTCGTTTTGGTACTTCTCGGCACGCACCAGATTCTCCTTCTTGCGCAGAGCGATGACGGCAGCCTTCTTCAGGCGACGTTTCGTCTCAGCGACACGCTTAGTGATTTGTTTCTTGCCGAATTTAAGCTTGGATTCCGGCACAGCGGGCAGCTTTTTTGCTGCTGGTTTCTTAGCGACCGGGGCTGGCATCTGTTTAAAGCACAAATTTTCAACATTTTAGCACTGTTTTTATTTGAATAATATCAAAATTATAACACTAACCTTTTACTGACACTCTGCACGTTGGTAAAAGAAAGGGAAAGAAAGAGCGGAAGCACAAGGTTCGCCATGTTTCATGTGTCAAATCGTGCTCAATGCAACCCTATGTGGAAGTGTTGTAAAGCAACACTTTGAAAGTAGGGCGGTATTCCGATAAAAATGAGAGGAATATATTCAAAAACTGAGCAATAATCTTTATAAATGTGTATAAAATTACAAAACCAGCAATATAAAAAAATTATAATAATATAGTGGACTTTATTTAAAATTAGAAGTATACAAATAATAATCAAACGCCTGTGTTCATATATCAAGCGATGTTTTAATGCATTCAATTAAATAATTTTATCGATAGCTTAACATAGTTTGCGATATATCACTGCGTTTTTGTTGTAAAATTTGTATCGATAGTAAAACAGCTGTGTGTCTGCTCGAAGCGCGCGTTAATACACCTAACAAGTACTTCTAATTTGATATTATTAATTGCAAATTTGCTGCAATGCAGTGTCCCAACAGTCCTGTCTTTAATACCAGCGTTGAGCAAAAGCGACATGCCCAAAATGTGGCCAAACAACGTCGCTTGGGCACGGCAAATCTACGCGAGTTGCTGCGCGACGTAAGCATAAAACATCATTAAATCCATTTTAGCAATTTTATATTGTGTTTTATGTTGTTAGAAATGTCGTCAACGTATTATAGCTGCGCGCAACAACAACATCGATGGGCATCGCAAAATGCAATTGGTAAGTGGATTAAAAACCAATAGATAAATCATTTAATAACACAATAACTCTGCTACTGCAGTCTGAGTTGGAAGAAATTTTGCGGCTGGAGCTGAACGAATTGGATCATGATTTGGAATTGGAGAAACACATCTATGAGGAGTTGCTCTCCGATGTTAACGAATGGTATGCCCTGCAAGAGCAGAATCTGGAAAAACTCTATACAGAGCCCGATCCGGATCCTGCGCAACAAGTCATAATTTGCCCGGTTTGCCTATTGAAGCCCCTACATTATCTTCAATCTTCGATTTATAAATGTGAATGCGGCGTGCAGTTTGAGCACTCGGCCAATAAGGAACAGTTGCAGCAACTGATTCAGCAGCGAATCGACGAACATGAGCGCAGCTGCACCCAAGCGTTGCTCTTCTTCATCGAAGAGCAAACGACGTCACGTAGCCTCTTTGGCATTTGTGGCAACTGTGATTTTTGCTGCTCTGTGTGAATCGAGTATTCCTCTTAGGCTTATTTAGTTTTTTTAAGCTAGCTGGCTGCGACCAGCTGAAAATGTATTTTTATTAAAAAAAATTGTGAACTATGATTTTTTCTTGTTGAATCGGAACTGTAACAAATAATGGCCTGGCTATGTTTTCAGCATTGGGGCAGTACCGAGAAGCCTCAACCGTAGCCGTAGCCGGCATTCGCCTCCAGAGCATTCATTGCCTTCCTAAGCCCAACAACGCAGTGATATATCAAGAATTTAAACGAAGCAGCGATAATTGTCGGAGTTGCCATGCCGAACAAAAGAATTCAACGACGACTGTTGCGCTCGATGCAGCTCGAAGAGGTCAAAGCAAGTTCTTGATCAAACTAACTGAAATTATTATTCGGACTAAAAACATCTATTATTGCATGCATATTTTTTGTATTGTTGCATTGCATATTTATATACTTATGCATTTAGAACGATCTCTGGCGCCTTATTGACTGCTCAAACCTTAACCGTTTCACAGTTTTAGGGGTGCTGGAGTTTAGCTAAAGTTTGAGGGTCACAAAATGCAATGGCCAATTGGATTGATTAAGATTTTTGATTTTGAAATGCATAATTTAGCACACCATGCGTACATATATATATATATATATCGATTACTTCCATCTAAATTGTCGGATAATTGAAAATTGTTGTACAGTTTTACATTCCGCTGCTGCGCTCGTTACAGTTTGATGACATCAATCCGATCTCTATAAACTAACTTTATTAATTAATAATTGGGGTTACTAAATTCTGCATTAAATACAAATATCCGCATTTGTGTACATATACTGCAATGCAAATATTGCTGTTGCTTAATTTATTCGAAAATTAAACCAGTAATAATCAGAACTAAAATGTTTGTCAGAATGTGGCGTGGGGGGGGGGGGTTTGGCATACCAGCTCAACCTGAGCTTCCATAAGTTTATCGATTTTAATAAAAGCGAATTTGAGCCTCTTAATTTCAACCGATTCGCTAATTAGACGTTGCCAACTTTGATGGGCACTGATATGTAAAAAGCAATCAAACCACCGTAAATATACGCAACACTATCAATTTTCCGTTAATCATATGCAATTATCACACCATAGCCTGCTTTCGTCAGCTTATTAAGCTTTTAATTTATGCACGCTGCAATTGCAATGCGTTTTATGTGTGACTTAAATCCAAACCGGTTAAATCGCCTTGCCGACAGTTTGATGCAAACTGTGACTCTCAAAGCGTTGCCGAACCAGAATAAAACCGGCAAACAAACATTAAGTAAACAAAAAACAAAAAAATGTGCAACAATCAAAATAAACAACAACAAACTTGCGTAATAACAAGTCGCTCAGAGGCGATCCGTGGCTGGCCTGACTAGGGTATACCCTGTTTTCTATACGTTTCTATAAAATGTACTAATTGAATTATCAAATAATTATATATAAATTCATATAGCAGACTTTAATCACAACAAAACTGCATCTAAGAACTTATGCGCGTCTTGCACTTGTACGTACTCTCTCTCTCACGCTCTCTGCAGCTATTGCAATCGGACTCTCACGCCGTCTCTTCTCTTCCAGTCTCCCACTCTCTCTTTCTCTATACACATGTCGTGTGCTCTTTGCCTAAGTCACGCACGCACAGCTTCTCGGCGAGAGTTCTTTTTGGCTTTTCGATAAGTTTTACCGTTTCTTTCAGTACGTTGCGTCGCTCGGCTGCAGACGGTTGGCAGCTGCTAACGGTACAGTTTGTTTTTTCGGCAATTCTTCGAACGGGCCGAAACGTGCGCATATTTTCTTTCGCATTGTATGTTTTTGTTCGTGTACTTACTTTGTTTATATTCGATATATAATTGCGATAAAAAGTCATAATTAAAAGTAAAACGTGTGCGTGTGTCCGCAATTCGAAATTTCATTTCTACATACACACACACACACATATAAGTGATCTATATTCCTACATGTGTTTGTATGCATGTATATTGTGTATTTGTGCAATTGCGAAATAATTTGTTTACATTTTCGAATCTTTAGTGTGGTTTTTCTAAATTTTCGACTTTTGTGTTCTGCTCTGTTCGTGAGAATTAAAATCGAAAAATAAATACAAGAAAAGAATGTGCTCGAGTTGATCGTCAAATGGAGGCAATTTCTTGGTTGAATTAAGCTCGTTATAGTGCACTATATCGGAAAATTGTTTGGGTTCCTTTTTTCGCAACGAAAAAAAAATAACATGGCCAACTTATACCATATCATACGTTGTGATCAGTTAACTGGCCAGGCCCGTGCCACATATAATAATCTTCCTACCGATATCTGCGGCATCGATCGCTTCAAATATATCTCAACCTGTTTTTGCATATGCATGTTGATTATTGGATGCGTCTGTATCTGGCGTAAATATGAAAAGTATGTAGATAAACATTATTATTATTAATTACAATTCGAATTAAATTTATTATAGACTATTAAATTATTATTATTCTCTATACATATTTATATACAACTTCTATAACTAGTTTGTCTTATGTCTTCTCAAGTTTATAAATTCTTTGTAGCTTGGGTATTTTTCTTCAGATTTGTCTATATAAAAATCCAAATTAACTTTTCATGACTTTAATGCGCATAAGAAAGTCAATATTTTTTTTATAAATCGAAAACTCGCCTTGTTTACTTGGTATTTTATTTGAAGAATCAAATATTTGTATTGGTTTGATTGAAAATCTGCCCTATACATACATAGAATATACATATATAATGCCTGATCATTTTTTGTCTCTTTCATTTTCATCGAAAAACCAATTTAAAATTGAAAGCTATTTTAAAGACGGCACGAAATTTAAATTGGAAAATTTCGTGACTAATTGATTTAGTTCGTTTTGGGGTTGTGAAAATTTCCCTCATAATTATTATGATAGCCAACAAATGATGGGCTGATGGAGATGGGTGAAGTGGAATTCTCATTCATTTCAATCAAAGTTGCCCTTGAGAAAACAGTTTGTAAAATTAGATAATTATGAGGCAAGGCATTTCAGTCTAATACAAGCTTTTGTTCGCTTAGGACAGACATTTTATTAAATTTTGTGTTTTAAAAAATATACTCCCTTAATTTTGTTTTTTACTTGCGGTGTCAAATTTTTTTATCATAGCAAATTTTTGACTGAAATATGCCATCTGTGACATTAACTGAGAAATTTATAAACATCCTATTGAGGAATATTTTACCTACCATGGGTCGAAGTCTCGTGCAAAGGAAATCGAAGTCTGCTCTAACAAAGCATTTTTCGGAGCGTATCACAGTATCACGTTTTGGAAACGTATAACAAAATGAACAGAAAAAAAAACGTCATGGATTAAGAAAAACAAAAAACCAATCAAAATGCTTTTTTTCAACACAATATTGACCGCCCTTTTTCAAATGATTGTTTCTTTTTATACAAAACTGGATCTACTTTATCGGACTTTTAAATAAATTGTAGAATTATATTCATCGAATGCATAATCAATGTGTATTGCGTCTGCTTGTGAAAGATTCAGTATGTACTTATATGAGAACTAAGATTTTTAGTATATCGATTTATTTGTACGTTTGAAAGAACTTGTTTTATTGTAGTACCGAAAATTGCTCTCAATCAAGGCAATCCTTGAAAACGAGCTATCGAGTATAGAGAATTATACGTACATTAGTACGAAATTCTACATTCTAATGTAGTTCTCGTAAATAGTATTGAGTTAAACAAAATTTTTTCTTTTTTTCAACTTGTCTACGTAATTGAAAAAAGTTTGAAAAACAATACAAAGATGTTGGGTGGAATTTTAAAATGTTGTGTACCTGTTCTAATACGCTCAGTCGCTCCGAGAATTGGTCGCGATCTCTCACATCATATGAAAGGTTCCAAAACCTATCTGGCAGGGAATGTGCGTAAGGGGATTGTCACAAGATTTTAACTAGAACATGTAAAAATTAACTGAGATCTGGTATGATATATTTAAACTATCGAAATGCATTTCTTAACATCTCTTTTTGCAGATATTTTGGTTATAACATCGTAACATAATTGTTTGTATATACATAGCATGAATTATAATATGGTGTTCTAACTGAATAATGAAAGCAACCTTGTTTAATTTTCCTTTTTCGCTTTAAATTCGATTTTTGGATACCTATACAGATAGCTGTATACCCTATATTTCCTTCTGACACGTTTAGTAAGTCATGTTGTTGCACGTGCTTTCGGGGTAGATTTTATATATTGCTTGAAAAGTTCAGTACTCTGAAGAAATCTCAAAAATATGCATATAAAAAAATATGTTTAAAATATTTTAAACAACCTTTTTCTGGATCTGAAGAGCAAGTGGATCATCGTCACATGAATTTACACGGGTGCCGTGATAAACAAATGAGCGCTTTTTGTTTAAATTTAGCGCATGCGTTTATAAACAATATGCAAAGGCAGCGAGACCGACGCAGTTTTTATTATTTTTTTTTTCGTGTATATAGAAGAAGGCACGAGTTGTGGGCAGTGTAGGCGGGGGAGGAGACATACTATTAGTCATGTGTGGCGCTAGGCCAGCTGTTGAAATACTAAATGTGGCGGGCCCCGAGCGGACAAGACAACAATGGAATGAAAATGGAAATCCAAAAATCGCTGAACGTAGTATTACTTGCCGCACACACATGCTCGCCAATTGAATGTAGAGTATGAATATCTCAGGGATGCAAGCTAGTTCTCTTTTCGAATACTCATACGACGAGCGTGAAATTCCCATGGCATACGAGACTAGCCTTTTATAAGTCCCCAGACACTTGCCTAATGACCGTTCGCACCGACCGTCTGTATGACTAAATGCAGATGCAGATACAAAACCAAATAGATATAGATCTATTTGCGTGTGTGTGTGTGTGCATAACAGATACATTTCCATTTAGCGCCGACGACACAGAACATGAAATCTAAATCTAGTTGCAAAATCATTTGAATTATTCACTGACAGCCGTGACATAAGTCAAAAAATAAAAGAAATTCCAACTATTTCCAAATGATTTTCAGCGGCTTAAGTCAGCGCACAGATACGCTAGAAATTGCAATTCATTAATGTAATAAATTAAAATAAAAAATTTAAAACATTTACAAAATGTGTAGAAGTAAATCTTGTAAATCTTAAATAATTTACAAAACTGTGTATAAAATATATAAGTAAAAAATATATATTCAAAATTGAATAAAAAGCGGCATATATTAGATAATAAATATAAGGCTTACATAACTTTTAAAATTTTATTATTTTAGCACATTTTTAGCTACTTATTTTATTTTATTTAAAAATGTAATCGACTTTAAATAATAATAATAAATAGTCATAGAAATACACATAAAATAAATAAATAAATGTCAAGTACAGGGTATCTGCTGTTAGATCACAACACTTGTCGCTCATTTCTGGATCAGTGAACGTGAACATGGTTCGGAGGTGGCGGCACTTGTTGTTATTCTTGTTGTGGCACTGCGTTGTCATCGTTGTTGTTGTTGTTCTTCTTTCTCTGTAGATGTGATATGCAGCAGCTCAATTAATAAAAGTTTACTCCAGTTTGCATACAAAAAAAAAAAATAAAAAAATAAACAAACTCGTAATCAAGTGGCTCACGAGTTTTCATAGGAATTTTGTTCGAAAATGTTTTGGCTGTGGCTCTCTACCTCCTCCTCTTCTGTTTCTGCTTGTGGTTTGCTTTCTGTTTTGGTTATACGCTCTTGTCATCATCATCAACTCTGTAAAGCGCTCTCTCATTGATGAAATGAACCGCAGTATTTTGCATTGCCTCGGATCATTGGTCATTCAATATGTACACATTGCAAGCATATATCTTCATCATCTTTCTGCCCCTTCTTCCCATCCCCATACCCATACCCAAAGCCTATCATCTTTATCATCTCTCTGGCAGATGGACTGCAAAACATTTAAACAGTTGTCCGCATTGTCATTTCGAATAGCCTGCGATGTCACAAGTATTTTGTGCATCGCACAAGTATTTATCTGCGGTCAATGTAATGAACTTAATTGAACCGCAATCCATCCCACTGCCCGCACCGCCCCATCCAAGCACTTGTGACTCATTTAACCCGCTCTGAACTGCCTAGGAATGTAGAACAAATAAAATATTTCATCATTTCAATTGTAAACTTTCGTCTTGTTTGGATTAATTAATCGATTTGAATTCATGTCTGCATGACAATGCGGTTTTTTTCTACATGGTATTAACTCTGTCAATCAGTTTTTATATCGGTCAAACAAATTACTTTAATGAACCTGAGGACAAACAATAAATTATTGAATGTTTTAAAGATTTACCTTCAGTTTGTATATTGAAAATATTTCGTTACCTCTATCATTTGCCAACAACTAATTAATGTTAAGTGTACGTATTAATCTATTTAATACAAAATATCAATAGATATTTGCTGACCTCACCTAACCTCATTGAGATTCCTCTGTCTGTTACAAATCCGTTATGAAATAATATAAATAATAATTCTGAAAATAAAACCACACTCAGCACGTGCCGCACACACACACACTCATTCACTGAGTGCTCGCAAACCACTTGAATGCATTCAAAATATCGTTGATATCCGGAATCGATAGAAACTCGCAGTGTTTCACTGCAACTACGAAATAATTCACCCCTTTCGAAAAGGAAAACGCATCAATAAACAGTTTGAATTAAATGCAACAACAACAACAACAACAACGGTAGCAAAACAAACAATACGCAGTGCACTCATGAGTGCACTCACAGTGTACGTGGTTCATTCATAAAAAATCAACTCCCGAAATGACCATAATACATCCGGCACTTGAGATATAGCGCCCCATGCGAAGGCGATAGATGCAAGTGCTGCTGCAGTAACAACAACAACAACAAGGGCTAAAACATCAAGTAGTACAACCACAACAACAGCATCAGCTACAACAACATGTGCTACAACAAACAAGTGCAACTGCAATTTGCAGTTATTTTTGGATCATTTGGATAAACAAATCGCTTGCTCCACTTCGTACAGTGAGCGTTGAAAGACTACACTCACAACTTGAAGCTCTGTCTCTTTCACACCTGTTACATCAATCTTTCGCCATGGTAGCTCCTTCTTCCTTCTTCTGCTTCTTCACGATTTCCTCGAGTCAATTTCGAAACTTTTATTAGATTTCTTAATTTGCCAATCGCTAAGCACAAAATGAACACGGTTCCCTGGTGTATAGAAAGACAGAGAGAGAGAGACAGAGAGAGAGAGAGAGAGAGAGAGAGAGAGAGAGAGAGAGAGAGAGACAGAGAGAGATTAAAGGTGCTTGAGGCAGGAAAAACTCTGCTCTCGGGTTTTTCACACATTGAAAATTTGTTGCGATTTCCACTGTATCGGGATGGCAATAAATTGCCATATAAATGATTGGCCATGACATGATTTGTTTCGGGTGAAATTTTCTTACCCCCAACTGAAGGGTTACTCGATTTTGGAAGGTTAAATTAGAATTGAAATTCAGTAAATACAATAAAAAAAATCTTAAGCTTACATTACTTTTTACTTGACTATCTAAATAATTATTTAATTTATTTAGACTTATATTTATATTCTATTTACTTTAAATTATTTATTTTATAGGTTATACGATTTTATAGAAAATAAAATATATAAATAAATATGACGGAATATTTGCTTAAGCTATTTAATTAAAATTAACAAATGTCAATAAAAAACCTTTGTTATAGGGTGTGTTATATTCGGTATGATCTGCAGATTATTTTTCGCATATGTTGCACTACTTTTAATGTTTCCTCTGACATTTGGAGGTCTTCACTTAAGCGAAAAACAATTAATTATTGCAAGTGTTGAATAATGTTTGAAATTTTGCAAAATACGAATAGTATGTTGTTCTGGCTTAAATCGACCTATTTCTCTTTAACACATGATCGAAATAATCTTAAATTTCTTACTTAGCTTATTTAAGATATTTATATTAAATTTCAACTTAAACTACATGTTATTGCATTCACTATTACCCGTTTATGATATGTATATGTAATAATGGTATTGTGTTTAACAATTAAAACGCAATTCAAATCCAAACTTTTTTCAACCTTGAACCAACAGAAAATTCCACTGAAGTATAATTAAATTTCCATCATCTATCGTTCATCAACGTTTGAAGAACTACTACAGCAAATTGGCAAATAAAAACTTATACACAGCAGCTGTAAAAATGCCGACATAGTAAAAATTATAGACATGTACAAACTTTTCAATCAACGACTATTAATTTTAAATACAACAAGTGCAAACAAACAGCCTATCAATAAAAAATACTGCACCTGAACCTAAAAATGAACAATGAAAATGCATAGAAAAAAAGCGAAAGTTCTCGATAGTGTGTGATGCACGACCAGTGTATACCCTGCTGGCAACAAAGGGATGATGTAAAGTTCTACTTTATGCTATTGTTATTTTTTTCAAAGATGGGATAAAGTTTCTTTCAAGGAATGTCCGAAAATTATTGCTCAGATTTCTCTAAAAATGAATATACACTCTTACCACATGCTAACACAAATAGTAAACAAGTTCAAATAGGCTTGCATTTTTTATTACTTTATTTGGTGTGCTGCATTTAAATGCACATTGTTCTATAGAGAATCGGCAAAAAAAAGCCATCAAATTTGTTCATTTTATACAAGAAAAGCAGAACGAAAAGCCAAAAATCGAATACTCAAAAGCGAAAAACGTGTTTTTCGTGCACATTTTTGTAAAAATTGAAATTGAAATCAATTATTCATGCACTTTTAGAGCGGTCAAAAAAGTAATTAATATGTAGGGATCGTCTGACATCTGTCTCGCTCATCCTCTAGAATTTATCTGCCTCTCTCGCTCTCTGCTTGTTGGGCGCATTCTGGAAATTTATAGACAGTCTGGGAGAAAAAAAGAGGAAGATAAATAAAAACTGGCGACGTGCTAAAAAATTAAAATCAAGCCACAATTGTTTTTGTTTTACGGAGGGAAGCACTTTTTCATTCCATTCCCGTTGCGAGCCATGCACACACATGAGCTGCCACTGCGCCAAATAGTATGCAACAGTATTTGCAATAAATAATATTTCAACGGCAATGCGGACGCAAGTTAACTGTTTGCACTTTTCCCTGACACCCTAGCACCACTTACCCGCCACAGTTTCCCCTACTTTCCCTCTGTCCTGCCTTTTCATATGCAAACGTGAAAATGTTGTCGCTGTTTGTGCTTTTTGGGCAAAAAGTATACCACATTTTCGCACATTATTGAATAGATAATTTTTCTGTTAATTGATAAAATGTAAAGCAGTTCTCTTGTTTTATTATATTCTTGCAAATTGATAAATTGATAAAAGAGTTTTTTAGAGTTTTTTTATATATACATATTGGAGTTAACCTACTCATGTAGGAAATTTAATTATTTTAAGGGATATCTCACAATTGATTTTATATATATGTTCCGGTTTTTACTCAGCTCAGCAATTTTCCAACTTAATCCGCTTTTTAAAAAATAAAAACCCCACTCTTGATTCTTCTGTTTTCCTTAAAACAAACTTCACTTTCAAATTACGTTTCTGCGATCTCAGTTTTTGGGTGGAACTCTTCAAATCTAGACTCACTTTTATTGTCGATTAAAACTTTGTTGGTTATTTTTGTATACGACGTCGTCGAAATGCAATGCAATCAAAAAGTGCGCCAGTCAAGTGGGCGCCATATATCACACTTAAGATTATGGCCAGGCAGACGTGGCAGGAGCTCAGTCTGGACACGGATAGAGTCGGATGACAAGAAGGGAAAGGAATGAAAAGAAGCGGTATAAACACTTGAATATAATTGTAGCAATTACAAAGAACACTTGAACAAGCGCACAACACACTCTCATTCCCACACACACACTCGCACACACACACATCACATAGGGCGCGCAGTCTGGTTGGCCAGGCACTTCACTTAATTAAACTCAAAATTGTTGATATTGTAATATTTATGCGCTCCGCTTGGCCCACTACTTAGGCTACTTACAGTACACAGTCTGTTAGCTATGTATACGCACAGGTCACAGTGGGTGCCCACCTGGCCTAAAGCTCATACAGCTGGAATTGAAAGTGTTGAGGTAGCTTCTTTATGATCATAAAAAGTCGATCAATTAAAATTAAATTTACTCAGCTGAAATGTAGAAGAATTGCAATGTAATCAAATAAGTACAGATCATAAATAAATATATATATTAATTGAAACATACTGAAAATTTTCTTAGGATAAATACCATATACATATATAAAAAAATACATATATAACGATATTTCTGAATTCAAAACCAACAAAATACAATTTATTATGTCTTATGAGCAAAATAAAATAAAATAATAAATACAGCTCAATGTATAATTTCCAATATTTAAATTATGAAGAAAATAGTAAATATTTACGCACATATTCTGTAAATAAAAATAGTGGCTAAGACCTTAATACATAAGTAGAATGAGAAATTCATATTCCAAAATAATAATTAATAATAATACAATGTAGTATAATATCGTCGACTTTTTCGATAGTTAGAACCGGCTTTGTGTTAGTCAGAGCTGCAGCGATCGTGAACTTTTCGCTCTCACTGTACTAACGTTTATCTGTTTGTCTGTTTCCTTTTCCATTTCCGTTTCCGTTGCAGGTGCCATAAAACTTTGCTAGCATTTCACAATTTGCGGGCAGCTGTTTCTCTGCTCCTCTTGGCCATTAACAGTCTGGAGCTGGCCAGGAGTCTGCTGCCCCAGCGTCGCGAGGAGCAGCTGAACGAACTATTCGACTCGACGCCAAGGGTACGAAATGTTTTGATTTTCATCGGTGCCGGCGCCGTATGGAACTCCTTGGCCACAGTCCTCTTGACAATTATGCTAATGTCCTATCATCGTCTGTTGGAACGCAAAAAGGTGACAGGTGCGTGTGTAACTGGGTGTGCGTCTATGTTTGTGTGTGTGTGAGAGTGTTAATATGCGAGCAGCATTAATCGATGCTCTTCTGATTCCACAGTCTACCTCTATGGCAGCATCGCAGTGGAGCTGCTCATGTTCCTGCTACGCTTTGATGAACTCGCCGGCGTGGTGCATTTCGACAATAGCTTTGGTCTGGAGACATGCCTGGTCGCTGTGAATACCATCAGCCTGCTTACACTGGCCACCTTCGATGGGTATACCATCTATAAAGAGGTGAGTAGAGGGAAAGCCTAATATAACAGGCAATTTTCTATTTCTAATGAAAGCTTCAATAAGATAATGAACAACAGGAATTATAGTAAGAAATCTAGAATGATATTTTTGCCAGCCTCGAATAACGATCAATTAATCTCAAATATGATAATTTTCAATTACGATTAACATATAAATATGGTTTTGAGATTAATTTCAATTTCCTTCGCTGAGCTTTTCCAGTTTTGAATTTGTCCGAATGCGAAATCCTGTTAGTGTATTAACATACAACTTGCCCGGAGAACTAGTTAAATATTTAAGTAGTGCAAGTTGAGACACAGGCAAAGGCAATGGCAAAGGCGGCGGTGATGGCGGGGGTGATGGAAAGGGGGTGTAGACGTTGGAAACACCGCTCGGTGCTTGTGTCTCCTCATGCTTGACATTATTTCCGCTCGAGACCGGAAATCCAAAGTTGCCACACAGGACGCGGCGCACGAACACAGACAAAGGGACATCGAGGGACCCGGGCACACTCGCCAAAGATACTGCAGAGCAACAGTAATAAGCGGACGAAGAAGAGTGGAGAAAAGAAAAGAGCCACAGCGCAATAAGCGCTGCACAAAGTAGCAAAGCAAATAAAAACATTAAAGTTACATTAGACGATTTTGTTGCTTACCTTTTTGGCTATGCAAAGAAAGGCCGAGTCGGAGAATAGGGTTGAAGCCAGACAACAAGGATAGCGTATAAAACGTGCAACTTACGGTTGTTTATACCCAGGCACACAAACACACAGACATAGCGCCGGATAGCAGCGGGTCCCTAAGTTGGACCACGACTTGTGCTCATCACTGTTATGCAGCCAAAATGCACTAATGCTGTTGCATACTTCAAGGCGTACTAGCGTATGTTGGCCTTCGAATGTTTGTGTGTGTGTGCTGCACAAATGCGCATGTTAAATATTAATCATTGCAGCCCAGTCGAAAGTGAAACAAGGTTACATGTCGAAGATTCTATACCCTAATTTATAATAAACCGAAAAAGCATAGAGGGTGTTGTGGTTAAAGCCTAATCGAATATTTCGAAGTATTACCAACAATCTCACTATCAGCATTTATTTGCTTAATTTGTAGCGTGAACTCGCAATTATTTGCCAAACTACTTCTAAAGTCAAGTTTAACTGTAAGTTAAAACTTTGACACAAACATGAAGTGAATGTGCATGCTTATCGGTGGTTATTCCATCTCTGTCCCATCGATTGTGCGTTCATAAATTTATGTGCCGGCATGTGCTCAAGAGCGGTTTCCCTTACTCCCTTTTCCAGCTTTCCTTTTTGAGATATTCATGCACATGTCGTATGAGTAATATTCAAACATCAAATCAATGCCAGCTGAGACTAAAAAAAAACCCCAAAAGGGGAAGCCAAGTTGAGTTTACTGTGAAAAGGAACCACTTGAAAAAAAGGCGACGAAAAGCTATTTAAAGCTGTTCCAAGTTTGGTTTTCGTTGTGGCTTGTACGAGAAATTGTGAACTTAGATTTTTCAAATATAAAACAGAGAACGGAAAAAGAGAAATACCTATTATAGCTGTTTCAAATTCTACTTCTGCTGTTAAACATTTACAAAGAAAATCATATATTTATTTTTGAATGAAAGCGAAAGTGTTCTTGGGAACGTGATAGCATATGCAAATTGCTGTACCCACATGAACGACGCACCGCAGTATGCTATACATTTTGAGGTGATTGCGAAAGTTGGTCCAAGTGCAGGCGAATGTCATTGCGATAGGAAACATCGCCATAGACTATGGCATACAATTGAGCGTGGGACATTTGTCAACATGCATTGCCTCCCTTCCCGCCCTCTTATCCACTTTCATAAAGATGAAGTGCCGGAAACTGCGGCACTGACAAAATGCCGCTTCACGTGCCTTGCAAGGCAGAGTGAGTAAGTAGTAGGGAGAGAGTGAGAGAGGGAGAGAGACTGAGTGAGGCAGCACCAACCTAATTTGGGTGCCGCCATGCAGTGCATAATTTTAATAAAGGAAGCTGCTGTCGTGACTGTGGGCGTGGCAACAAGTGGGGCGGGTGCGGGGGTGTCAGCAAATAATGCCATGCAACGTTGAGCACAAACCCGAAAATACAAACAACTGCAAAGATTGCGTCCGGTTGCTCGACTTGCACGACTTGCAGATGCCCTGCAAGTTGCATAGAAAACAATAATTCAAAATATATTATAATAAACAAGAAAATATATCATAATAACAATTTAATGGGTATATATAACGCTAGTCAAAGCTACCCCATTGCCTACGTTTGCGGAGTGTCAGTCAAAATGTATGTTACAGGCAGTAGATGTCATCTACAATCCAACAAAGAGTATATATTCTTGATCAGTATGAGAAGCTGAAGCAGATCACGCCTCCATTAATCGAATTGCAGGCGGTATCTTAGAACTAATATGTTAATTTTAAATGTGTGTAGAGATTATTATCATCCCAATGTTTTCTCCATATTTGGTTGTGATCGAATCATAAACACAGAAGTTATGCAATAGTTTAGAGTGATTTTAGAGGACCCATGAAAGTATGCAACACAAAATGTTTAGCATTTAAGCGGGTAAATTGGATTCGAGCAGACTCAACCGTTGCTTTCTAACTTGTTCTTGCAATTGTTGCCGGCGTTGTTGGTGCGGATACGGAGTGGAAAAGAGAGCGAAGCGCTTGATAGCGGCCGAGAGAGAGTCTGTGAGAGAGAGGGAGGCAGTTTGCATTTGCATTTTGGCAGAGCGCGTAAAATTAGCTGAGCAAATAGCCGCGCTAGCGAGAGAGAGCGGGGGAGACATGCGAGACTGACTGAGATGACAATGCAGTAGGTTTATTTAATTTAACAAGGGATTAGCGGAGTAGCAGGCGGCGCAGAGGGGCGGCATCGTAAGCTGTGCACTGGGATTTTAATATGTTTACATTTTAATTGAGGTTAAGCGCAGATTTGTTCCCCCACCCGATCCCACTCTCCCTCTCTCTCTACTCTTTTCAAAGCGTATTTTGGCAAATATTTTATTTATGCCAAAAGTGTTAGCATGCTTCAAGGCGCTGCAGCTTGCTTGACCGCATGCGGCCGGCTGTGGCAAGAGCGACAGCTTGCTGCGAGCAACACGAGATGCTTAAGTGCAACAAATGCCACAACAACAGCCAAGCTGGCAACAACAAAAATAAGTGCGACTGCAACTGAACAAAAGGCAGGCAAAAGAAAAGCAAAGCCAAGTCCGCCCGTCTGTCCGTCCAGACGAAGTGCCATTGTTAAGGCGTTGAGCAGCACACAAAACGTGTTGCATGCCAAAAACAACAATAGCTAAAAAAAATAATTGAAATTACAGCTGTGCTAGAAAATACCCTGCATATATACTTTAAAATCTCTTACACGTCACTTAAATCTTTTATTAACGATTGACTTGTTGAAACATAAATCTTCTTTTGTATATATATCAAAATAGTATTTTAAATATTTTAATTAATTAACTTGTTTTTAATATTATATATAAAATATTTGAAAACAATCGATGTATCGTAAGAAATTAAAATTGTTTTTAATATTATATATACAATATTTAAAAACAATCGATATATTGTAAGATACAATGTATCCTTGCATTTTTCTTATATTTTCGAATACCCAGCAGATACCCTGCATAGGGTAGCTCACTCCGAGTGACAGTAACACATGCAAGCAAGGCTACAAAATGTCATCTTGTCTTTTTGTTGTCGCAAGTCTAGTGTTAGCCAGGGTCGGCTGAAGGGAGGCAGGGCGCTGTATGTAGGGCAGATGCTTTGTGGAATGAAATCTGTTGGAAAAACTTAAAACCAGTTGCTAAGTTACTTCTGAGTTATGGTAAAGTTTTGCACTGGGCTTTTGTTAGCCCTTGCTTGGGCCTGAAATATGTCAAAAAACGTGTGTAAATTGTGTGTCAGGACTTGGTTTAAAGTTTTTTTTTTAAAATGCTGTGTAAGATAACCATATATAAAACACAATGTTTATTATATTTTTTTAGCGCTATCGCGACGATTACCTGGAGGACTACGATAGCATCGGATATAAACACACGCTGGCGACCTTCTACTCCAAGTCCTGTTTTTGGTGGCTCAACTCACTGCTCTGGCTGGGCTATAAGGAGCCTCTTGAACTGGAGGATCTCGGGCATATGCGACTGGAGGATAGCGCCAGAGCGCATTACGATCGATTTTTGTATATCTATACAGAGAAAGTGGTAAGTTTCTAACCTTTTTGGTAACTTAATAGTATATTAAAATTATGTTATTAAAATTATAAATATTTTCTCAATACCTTAATTTAAAGTAACTATTAAACTGCTATGTGGGGAGTCTTAAAAACTATAAGCAAGAATATTTAAAATATGCCCATATAAAGTTCATTATAAATTAAAAGACATGTGTCGTAAATAAAGTTAAGTATTTTAATTGTTACGTTGACTTGGAGAATTCATGACAATACATTTGCAGACAAACTCGGTTAAAAAAAGGACAGTAAGCACTGACTAAAGAATAACTTATATGAACTAAATTAACTATATGTAAAGTTCATTAGGAAAAATATATGTTGTAAAAAAATATAATATTTTCTCGTAACGAACCTATTATTATAGATATTGAATTGTTGAGTAAAATAAGCTTTTTTAATAAATATAAAATGAATTGCTCTAGCTTGTCAGTTAGTCTGCTGTAGTTTTTACTGTAGAAAACAACCCATATTTGAATGCATTAAACGCAAAATTCACGCATTAAGCGTCATTTAATTAAAAATCATACATTTTAAGCATAAATAATTAAATGCTGCTGGTTACAATTGAGTCTTCTCTTCAGGTCTGAAGAGCGCGCGCGGCGGGTCAGAAAGTACTATAAAGTGGGAAATGCGGAGAAGCACGAGTTGCCAATGGGCTCTGTTGAATTTCCATTAAGAAAATATTGTATTTCATTTGCGAAAAGCACAACAAGCAAATTGCTTAATTATTTATTTAAATGCAATGCTGTTGTTGGCCGAAGGCAATAAATTATCAATGCAAACAACAACAGCAACAACAACAACGAGACAGCAACGCGTACTGCGAAATGTGAAATACGATGCCCATGAAGCCGGAGAGAGACTGCGTCATTTTGCTTGATAACAAAGTGAAAGTTCTACCATTGTTTGTTATTGATGCCCTGTACTTATCAACGAGTGAGTGAGAGGGAGAAGAAAAGAGAGGGCTTGAGAGAGAGAGAGAGAGGAAAGAAAGTCGCGTTTAATGGGTATTTGAAGAGATGACAAAAAACTTCGCTTACCAATGCAAGCCGCGTATTGTATTCATGGAAATATTTTTTTCATTGATTTGCTACTTGTGCTACCTTGTACCCTGTATAAATTAGTTATTTTGAAGTAGCTTAACAGTTTTATAATTTTATTATATGAATATGCAAATATTTGGTCATATTCAGTATTTCAAACACTTTTTCAGCGTATCACAAAGTCGTTGCGATGCACACATAAACTGATATTTTTTAATGGTTATTTATATGCGAAATATTGTGATATTTTTATGACAAAGCGAAGCAGCCATAAGTGTCTGGCATTAATGTGCTTATTAATTACAGTAAATACGAACTTCGTGGCGTATACGTAACATCGAAATGCATTCGTTCTAGGAGGATAAGGTTATTAATAGCATATAGTATAAGGAGCGGTTATTCAAAAAATGTAATGGTTTTTATATATTTAAGAGAAATATGTGATTAAGTCAAGTTTGTTTTAGAATTTGCCACGCCTGCATTCGCCCCCATAAATCGATAATAATCGATAAGCTGAGCCTGGCGCCCATTCGAATGTAACTTTATAACTTGTTATTATTCCTATAAAGTTATTAAATTAGCTATTTGTATTAAGTCTGTAAAACCTCAAATATAAATTATAATTTAATATATAATATTTCGCTTTTTATTTTTTGCTCGACTTCACTTATATTTTTTCTGACTTATCATTACAGAGAAAAGTATTCTACTTTTTTTTTACAAAGAAAGTCTATGTTTTATTAGATTTATTGTATGAGCTACAGCACATCATTTATTTAACAACATTTACTGTATTCTCCTCATTTTATTGCAGAAAAAGTCGAGCTCCCCGCCTTCCCTGTGGTATTGTTACATAAAGAACAGTTGGCGCATGTTTGCACTGGGCGGCATCCTAAAGTTGTGCGGAGATTTATTTGCATTGATTGGTCCACTTGCCATACAGCAAATAGTGCAATATATCGAAGAACTGTACGCCCAGGCGCGGTCACAGGTTGAGCAGGGTGCACTGGGATTGGATGCTAACCCGAATGCGGCCACAGATGCTGCCGATGCTGCCGATACTGTCGATGTCCCTGTTTACTATGATAATGATGATGTTGATGTTGACAACGGAGGTGGACCCTTTGGTCTGGCGATTGGTGTGGGGCAGCATTGCGTGAGAATTTACTATGCCAGCTGGTCGGATTTGCTAACGAATGGCTGGAGCATTGCTTGGCTGGTGCTATTGGCCGCACTGGCGCAGGCCGCGTTGTCGCAGGCCTCGACGCATGTGCTCAATATGACGGGCATCAGGATTAAAACCTCGTTACAGGGTCTAATTTATCGCAAAAGTTTGCTTTTAAATGCCGCTGCTGGTTGCGGTGTTGCTGACGTTGATGATGATGGTGATGGCAACCCTACGGCCAGTGTTGGGCAACACAATGGTGACATTAAGTTCGCTTCGAATGCACAACAACAAACGGAGCGTTCAGGCGGTGAGTGTTTGGCTTTATATAATACTCGATTTGTTGCTGTCTCCCTCACGCCCCAATACTACACTCTGTTCGCCTCTCTTCACCCTAATCGCCTGCTTTCCCTTCGCTTACTTGACGCTGCCAAATGCGCGTTTGGTGTTAATTGAAAGTTTTACGTACATCGTGTTTGCTTGGACTGTGTACCTGTTCCGTACACCACCGCATCCAGTATCAACGTGTAATTGGCTTAAATGGGCGTGGCTGCGTACCCCATCCTTCCCCCTCATGGCCGCAGTACATGTAACATTTGTTTTTCGATACGATTAGACCATTTTTCGACTGCCGTAAAGACAAATTGCTTTTCGATCAGCTTAGCCAGAGTTACCCCAATCATCATCGCTCTCTGTCTATTCTCCCTCCTCTCGGCTTTTATGATCGAATTATTCGGCGCTCTCATAGTAAATTGGCTTCATTTCAATCAGTTTGCCATAAAAGTTGCCACTGCACTCGGCGTTCATTCAATTTCGCCGCCGAAAAGGACTAGACAGGCTAAGTACTTTTATTATGGTGCTGCGTTTAGGGTTACCAGAGTTTCCAGAGTTTAGTTTCCAAAGTGTTAGAGTAAATGGTTGGAAATATATGTGTCGTATGTATGCTTTGAATATGTTTGGTTTCTTTCTGTTTTAACTGATATTAAATCTCTTATTAAGAATTTAAAAATCACTTTTCATGTACATTAGAAAAATTTGTTTAAGGAGTATATTAAGTGTCTGGGATTGTCTTGAATTATTGCCTGTAAATAGATTAAACTAACTGAATTTTCTCTTCGTGCCTTGTCAAGGTCTTCACGATATCGGCGCCATCACGAACCACATGACGGAGGACACACTCAATATAATGCAATTCTTCTGGATCTCGCACTACGCATGGGCCATTCCGTTCAAGGTTCGTATAGGGAGCTAAAAACACAACGAAAATTAACAGTTATTTACGAGCATCTTGTGTGCCATTTTCGCTGGCTGAATTTTCACTCAAAGCTTATTTATTTATTTATTTACGATTCTGTTGTTCTTTTTGTTGTTGCTGTTTTAATCAGTGTGCAGACTGTAGATTTATTATCTCATGGCGTAATTGCTCGTCTATAAATTGTATGTGCATTTGATTTGTATTTTATATTTGCGCAATTTCTTACAAATTGCAAACAAATCTGAAAACCGATTTGCAATTTTATTTGCACTTCGCATTCAAATGACACTGCAATGTGTTGTGCAAATATTTGGAAAGGCTTTCGGCATATGACGCCAGTACATGGATACATGTTTGTGTGTGTAAAATGTTTATAAAGCAATTAAAAAAAAAAAACGTTAAGGACTTATGAGTTAAGCCTGACGGATTTAAAAATGAAAGAAATTTTAAATAGCCAGGGGTAAGAGTACGTGGATTTTAATGAATGATAAAAGCCTTTTAGAATGTGCCCTGTAATAATTTCCAGCTCTAAGTTAAATAAGAAAACTTTACAAGGCGCAGGAAAATATTTTTAGCAAATTTTTAACAGAAATCGTAAAAGAACTTTTTTTTTTAAATAAGGAATGAAAACATTTATTGTAATTTTGTAAAAAGTTGAGTAAAATTTATTAATTTATATTTAATCTTTACATATTTCAATTCTTAATAATATTTATTTATTTATAATTTAATCATAGTTAATCATATAAAACTTATTTAATAGCTTGATAACATATAGACTACAGGGTATTCGAAGTTCACACATGCCGCTTATATTCACACAAGCGCCAGCCAACCGCATAATTAATTCTCATTAAATGTAGGTGTGTGCATACTTATGGCCCCCAGTGTGGTCCAAGTGTAGCTCATGTGTGTCTGTATACGTTTTGGCATAATTAGCCATGAGGTTGTATTTACTTTGGGCTCCCTCGGACTGTGTCTCGAAATGAATTGATTTGTAAATGTTTTGGGTAACAGTTTGTGCTGCTCTAGCTCTGCTCTGGGATGCGGCTTAGGATTTGCGGCGGCATGGCTTGTCCTGTGGAACAGCTGCATTATAATTTACTCGTTTGTATGCAGCTCGATTCGAATCGGATTTACCAGAGAACAGTAAACAGAGAATGGTACCGAAGCCAGGGACAGAATCACAACAGTCACAAGCAACGTAGCCTGAGATTATTGTGTAAAAAATTAATTAACATTTAAGTTGTATATATATTATCATGGTGAACTGGCATGAGATACACATAGTCTGTGTATATTATATGCAGTTAGTTCCATTGAAATTGTCTAAGGGATTATACGATACGCTTGCTGTTTATAAGCCGATAAATTTCTGACTTGAGCTAGAATAAATTGGGTCATGCCATAATTATTAGAAATAGATTTTTGTATTTATTAACTTTGCGATGACATTTTGCTGGGATATTATTCTATGTTTCCAGAGTGCACTCCTTAAAAAAAGAAAATAAATATGAAGTTTATATTATATTTGATTAAAATATCTAACATACAATGATATTAAGTCATTCATTAACATGAAGCTATCTTAAAGTAACCGAAATTGAATATCAAACAAATTTGTAGCTTGCAAATAATTCCACAAAATGCTCTCCTACTCCCGGACAATTCTGTTTCAACTCCAAATGTGACTGCAAGTTGTTATTTGATATAAGTATGTGACAGATAGAGACAGAGAAGGAGAAAGAGAATGTCCTTCATGGATTAATTTAAATAACCATATAATTTACTTACAACTTAATTATCTCTTTGGTTTGCAGTGTCTGCAACATTTGCATAAACAAATCAATTGGATGCCAGACATGCTAGATATATAATACGATATATAATATATGCACATATATACCATACATATTTACACCTCCATTTGCATATACATTTACAGATTGCCATCGTCATCTATCTGCTGTATCTGAAGCTAGGCATAAGTGCAGTGATTGGGGCCATTGTGTGCATTCTCATAATGACGCCACTGCAGTTTCTCATCGGGAAGGCGATGTCTAACAATGGTCACTTGATAGCGGTAAGCACGGAATGAAATCGATGGGGAGTACTATACGCAAATATTCTCAGCTATGTTCGGCTCTCACTCGCATTTAATCCAATAACAAATTGAATTTAATTATGGCTCACAAACAATAGCAGCAAAATTGATTTCATATTCCGCAAAATTTGGCGAGCACAAAATGGTACGTATAGTATTTTGGTGTGGAATGCAAGGGAGTCTATGTCAGATAGAGAGCTGCTATTTGATTTTTGCATTGTGCTGGTCAGTTTTGTTTGCCATTTCGCCTCGAGTTCTGAATTTTGTTTGTCGGACTTACTCTCGCTCTCTCCCTGTCTGAATCTCCTCCACTCTACATGGAACGTTGGCTGAACCGTTGTTGCTGCTGTCGGCTCATTAAAAGTTTCCTGTTAACAGATTTGTGGTCAATTTAAAGTTATTGCCAGGCTGGTCAACTTCAGTTAATTGAATTTGGGTTTCTGGTTTGTTCGGCTCGGATTCGTGCCAGTTACTTAAGACCAATGTCGGTTTCCTGTGTGCACGTTTTATTAGTTCGAGTTAAGTGAAAATTGTAAAGCTGGAAAAATAAATAAAAAAAAGTATTTTTATTAAAATTAAATTTATTTCTTGGGAAACAGAATAATTCTATTGAGTCAGTTGTGAGTTTGTTGCATGATAAATCAAAGTTTAAGTTATCATGTAGATTATATTATTAATTCTTAAAAATTGGATCAATTTAAAATAAAGCGAGACTATTGGCATAGATGGTTATGAAATAAAATATAAAATATCTAAGCATATAAAAATTGTCTTAAGAAAATATCAAAAAATTTATTCAGAAATTTATTTGATAAAGCGTTTAATATATAATTATTTATACATTTATTTATTAATCTTTTTGCATCCTACACTCTCTGCAGAAATACACAGATGAACGTTTAAAGAAAATTCACGATACATTGATAGGTATAAAGATCATCAAGCTAAATGCCTGGGATGATGTGTTCCTCAAGAAGATACAAGCGGCTCGTAAAAAAGAATTAAAGTATCTCAATAAGGATGCCTTCTACTGGACTTTGATGAGTGAGTTGAGACTAGATAAATTAATACAATATTAAATTTTTTTTATAATAAGGAATATCTTGGAAGTATCTCATATTTTTATCAGTTATAAATTTAAGAACCAAATTTAAAAACTATAATTTTTACAACTCCTTTTTTTATCTTCCTTATCAGTTATCTTTATCTCGATTAGAATAGGAACTTACTGAAAGTGTACCTTAACAGATTTTTTTTTTTATTCGCAGATATTTTGACGCACATTTCCACTGTGCTGGTGACCTTTGTGACCCTGGCCGTCTACGTATGTTTGCCGAAGGATGCGCGTCTGGACTTCAGTGCGAGTCATCTGTTCTCCGCTTTGGCGCTGTTCCAACAGCTGACCGTGCCGCTGCTGATCTTTCCCATTACGGTGCCCATTATTATAGCGGCACGCGTGTCAACGCGTCGTCTCGAGCGTTTCCTGCACGCACCCGAGATACAGAAGCAGTTCGAGGGTATTCGGAATATGGCACGCATTCTCAGCAAGAGCGACGCCTCGCTGGACATGTACGAGACGCAGGAGAAGTCGAACATGACGTTGCGCACGGCGCAGGCGGAGAATCGTCGCAACGAGCAGCGTCAAGCGTTACGTATCTGCATACCGCAGGAGCCAGCATCGCCGGCGCCGCTGGCTCAATCCGAGCCCATTACGCCGCTGCTGCAGAGCAACGGTGAAGCGACAACAGAGGATGCAATGCCTGAGCTGCCGCCTCCACCGCCGCAGCCAGCGCCGCAGCCACCGGCGCTGACTCAATCGGACCCCGCTGTAGGCCAGCACCATCAGGTGGTGCAGCAGCGTCGTGAACTGCTGCGCAATACGCCCTACGTGGCCATCAGACCGCCCAAGCTATTTGGCGGTAGCGCCGAGAAGCCTCTGGAGTTCTCCGTGTTGCGTGCCCGAAGCACGGATAGCTGGCGACGGGACTCGTTGCTCCTGAAAATGCCCGACGACATTGCCGTCTCAATCAACGATGGTCTCTTCTCGTGGCAGCCGCAACGCAGTGTGGCCCAGGTGCAGCTGCACGTACACGAGATGGCCATTCCCAAGGGCAGGCTGACCATCATTGTGGGCAAGAACGGCAGCGGCAAGACGTCTCTGCTCTCGGCGTTGCTCATGGAGATGCCGCTGCTGGCGGGGAATATGTTCTGGCATAAGTGAGTACAGCATATTTTTTTTAGGCCCCTGAATGTTTTAATTAAGTTTTTGGCCTCTTTCTTACTTGCCTCTTCGTGGAGTCTCTTATTCTTTATTATTCTGAAGATATTTTGGGGTTTTCTAAGCTACTATTTTTTCTCTCTGACGGGTCCACTTTCGAGTATCTTTCTACAGCGTCTCTTTCAGTTCACTTTATTTCACATTAGTATTCAATATATTTCAAGCAAACTCAGCACTTTTATCTCTATCTTTGTATACAATATGCTGTCAAAATTTCATGAAAATCAAGGCAGAATATACTCTAAACTTTCTTTAATTAAGAGTAAGACGATTAATGCTTTTTGTATCATACTTAAATTTTAAAAGCATGGTAAAACTAAATCCCACAGTTTTTATGGTAACAATCTATTGAGATCAAAGATATTAAGTTTGAAACTTGCGTCATGACGTTCTAGCCTCAAATCGTTTCCAAGATCGCAAACTCTTGCCTCTTCCATAGAATGATATTTCACATATATTCATATATATGCCAGGTATGCCAAGTGCATTTCAATAGAGTCGTATTGGAAGTCGTAACATAAATAAATGTGAAAATAAATGGGAAAACAGCAGGAACTGCGCCCTATGCACCAACTCCCGTCTCGGATGAAGACGTCAGCCAGCCAATAAATTTGGAACACTTAATGTACATGCCAGAGTAGTATGGCACGAGCGTGAGCTACATCTATAGGCATGTAAGGGGGCGGCATGACGCTGCATATAGAACGCATATTATGCGAATGCATTTCAATGGCAGCCCTAAAAGTAGGCAACAAAAATGAAATCGAAATCGCAATGCAAAATGTTACACAAATACACGTGCGCGCGAGTGTGTGTGTGCGTGTGTGTGTGAGTGAGTGAGTGTAATGTAATTTATTGAAAACGCTTGTGAAAGGCGTCGGCATGGAAATGTGGGCGTGGCTGAAATTGAAACTGCATGAGATGCGTTCGAAAGCTTATTGCATTTTATTTATGGCTATAAATGAAGACCAAGAAAACCAAAAACTTAACTGAAAAAGTGAGGAAAACTTGCTAGCATTTTGCTTTGTATGCTTTACCAAATTGCCAGCCAGCATGCAAAAGCGCAAGGAGGGGGGAAGAGGGCTGCGGATACAATTGGAAAACTTTAATTAAACGTAGCCGAGTGTGAAAACAGACGAATGTGATGGCAGCACGTGCGTTTTGAAGGCTTCTTTGTTGATGCACGTGGCTAAAACAAATGTCGACTTCAATTAAAATTTTCTAACCTTGAATCTCATCTGCCAAACTGCCAGCTAGGGGCGCGGGTGGGGGCAATTTGTGAATGCAAATATGAGTAGTGCGAATAGAGGTTCGCAGCACAGGTTAGCTAATTAATTTGAGTGTACAGCAAAAATTATGCAATTAAATGCCGTAAAATGAGCAAACAAACTAGAGGCAGGCCACGCCTCCATCGACCCACCTACTCAACTACCCACCCGGCCCCGACCACTTCTCGTTTAGGGCCTTGCAGCAGTAGCAGCAGCGGCAGGAGTCAAGGCTGTTGTTGACACAACGGAAAATGGTACATAAATAATTTAAATATTTACTTGGGGGCGTGTCAGCATAGCGGTAGTTGCTTGCTCACTCCCCTGTCACCTATTGCTCTTCTCCCATCCTCTTCTTGCTTCTCTCATGGCTAACAAGCACAACGTGCAGAACGTGCGTAATCTAAGCCAGCACAAAATGTCAAATGAGGAGAACATGCAGCCAAACAAGGCCGGAAAAGAAGCAAAAGCAGGTTTAATTTTGAAGCTTAGGCGCGAAAAATAGTTGAAAATAATATGGAAATGTTGCTGACTTATACTTTTGAGATCTTTAAGTTGAAATTTGTAGTTTTTATAAGGTTTAGAATATTTTTGACTTGAGTTTTCATTTGATCATTTTAATTATTTGATGCATTACCTTCTTTTATTTAATTTCTATCTATACCTTTTTGAATATACTTAAATATTTTAAATTTTACTTATATTTTCTAATGTTTGCTGTGACCTTTCTTGAAATAGCTACTTAATTTAATCATCCTATTAAGCGCCAATAAGTTGATAGAAACATTAATTCTTCAATTAAATTCAGCTCGAACTTTCTCTGCGATTTGTTGCCGCACCTAAATTTATTGCTAATCAATTAGCTAAGTTCATTTACATTTTCCTGCATCAGGAATACACAGTAGAACTGACATACACACACAATGTCACACAAACATTTGTGCAGCCACACGGCAGCCGCACGGCTTTTAAGCCATTAAAACGCATCACGCATACGCACCGTTGCGCCATAGCAGCGTGGTGCAAATTTAAACGAATGAACGCGCGTTTGTCGCAAATGTCGACGAAAGTTAATGCGGCATTGCGAGGGCAGAACAAAACTGGAACAACTCTGGCGTCAGTCGTCAGTCGTCAGCGGCATGCCGCATGCGTCTTGTGGCACTTAATGCCAGCATGCAACAATTTGCCAGCGAAGTTGTTGCGACAGCGGCACAAGCTGTAGGGGAGAAGATAAATGCAGGATTAACTTGAAATTCAATATGGAATTTACTATAATTTTGAAAACTAAACTAATCGAGAAATAAATTAAATATTTATATTTAAAATACAAATAAAATAATAATAAATAAAATTAATAAAATTAAAATCAAAAAATTAACTACAAAAAGTAAGTTATCGATACTATCAATTATATTGGATTTCTAAGCGAAGTAATTTATTATGTTTAAAACTGTTTCACATTTCAAAAATAATCGATAGTGAAAGAAATATACTCAATGCAGCGCAAGTATGCAACTATCGTTTTTATCGATTTTCGTGCGATTTTTCCGCTGCAGTTGCAGTCAGCGTCGCCGCAGTCATTCAACATATTTTTACAGTCGTTTCCAGGCGCATCACGTGATGCGGTAATTTATCACAAAATGTCTGTATATGTTAATTTTATTGCACATAAAATAAAAGCTGAGAAAGCCAGAGACGGTAGTGAGGGGACGGGGAGGGGGCTTGAAAGTGCACACACTTCGCCTGTTACAAAGTGCCCGGGCAAAGCGAAGGCGTGGTTTGCATTTAACAAGCAAAAATCGCACAGCAGCAGCAACAGCAGCCGCCTGGCGAGTGGAGACGAGTGTGCCGCATCCGCATCCGTAGCCAGGATGCGCCTTGGCTGCTCCTGTTGATTTTTACTCTCTCTCACTCTCTCTCTCTTTTTTTTGTCGTTCCGCCTTGGCAAACGCAAAATGTGCAATAATTTCAATTACTGTAATAAATGTCTGTGTTGTTCGAGCTCTGTCTCGCTCACACACAGCTCCTCTTTCCCTCTCTTCCGTCGTTTTTCTACTTTTTGGCTTGGCAATTTATTATAGGGCTGCACACACACACACACCCGAACGGACGGACTGTGGCATAGATTGCAGAAGCCACGTGAACTTAACGATTGTTAAGTGTGTGCGCTTTTCTGATTTTCAGCTGCCAGACGACGATATAACGATACCAGGCCAGGAGGAAAGGGGAGTTCTTGTCTAAGCGCACTGCGTCCAAGCTGAGTTTGATATGAGGTGCAAAGTGTGATTTAATGGTGTGTGTGTGTGTGTGTGTGCAGCGACTTGCTGTGAATTGCGCTGCGCTTTGCTTAAGCGGGTCAACGGGGCGCATACGCAACATGACTAACGCGCTGCGTAAGTTCACTAAACCTCACATTCAGCTTAATCATTTCGACATGATTGCAATACGAAATAAGAAAACAAGTGCATTCGTTTTCTTTATAGAAAATTTCATTGGAATTGGAAAATGTGACAGTTGGGAAATCTTTTAAAGCAGCGAGTTCTGTTAGAATTTTCAATATGCACTTTAAATAAATCAAATTATATTTATAAAAGACTTTCAATCAAATATGTAAAGTATTTGTAATGAAACGGAATCAAGCAATGTTTATATGTCTTTAATATTTTAAAAATAAAATCAATACTTCAGCATATTATATTTTTTTCTTCTTCTAATTTTGTTCTAAGTCAATTCATTGCAATATTTTATCTTCTAAATTAAACTGCAATATTTTCTCAATTTTTTTTTACCTTTAAGGTATCTCATTTGTAGGAAATCTTAATTTGAGTGGCAACAATTCTGCTCTAAATATCATACAATATACACTCACAGCTTAATATCTGCTTTAAGGTTTAAAGCTTTACACCTTATCCGGTTAATTTCTATTAGCATTTGCATAATATTCCTTGGAACGGTTTCAATCATATTGTACTCGCGCTGCTTGCATTCAAAAGTGACGGCAAACCAAACAAATCTCGGATCGCATCCAAAGCAATAATTGTTAATTCAATTAACTCAAGAAACTCGTAAACCGCACAAGTGTGGCAGTATTGGCCATCATTATGACAGTTTGCGTATACCATTAAAGCTGCTTTGGTGTCTGTCTCTCTGTGTGTGTGTGCGTGTGTGTGTTTGTGTATTTGAAATAATTTGACAGACGATTACGTGGGCCGTGGTCTGCGGGAATGGCGGCTCTGCGGTTTCCAAGAAAACCAATCACTTTGTCTGCACCTCGCGGAGAGTCACTTAATTATGCCGCAAGTGTGTGTAGTATAGTGTAGTTGAGTGTACTCAGTGTAGTTCCTTCGGTCTGCGGTTTATGCAGCGAAAGTTATCATTTAAGCTGCTTAACCAAATTGCAGCTAATTAATTGAAGTCATTCGCATTTGCGATAATTAGCGATGTCACGTAAAAGCGAAAGCCATGTATATCTATCTCTCTCTCTCTCTTCTGTATGTATGTGTGCGTGTGTGCTGTGTTGATTAACGGTGAAAGTTTATAGCTTAGGGACATTTAAGCCAAACTACAGTTTGGCTAAGCTTAGTTGTGTTTGCGATGTAATTTAAGCTTGGTTTACGGTTGTTTCGGGGAACTAGTTAGTTCACTTAGAACGGGGAAAAACATACGTGACTGGGAGTGTTTGACATGTGACTTTTACACTATCCTACTATAAGAACTTGCTATAACTTATAATTTATTTATTTATTTATATATTCATATTATTTGAAAATCTTTATCCATTATTATATTATAAGTGTTCATATATACATTTTATCTTTATTTAGTAGATATAACAAGTATTGGTTTTAGAAAACCTAGCAGAACGAATTTCAAAGAGTTTGATGCTGAAGATTTTTTGTGATAAGTCTCGCAGATCTTTCCTTTATAATTAGCTAAATGTTTTGCCTTTAAAGTTAAGTACTGAAGCGATCTATAGGAAATAGTTCATGATATTTCGAACTATTATAGAAATATATTTTTTATTTAGTTTGTTAAAGTATTTAGTTAAATTGAAAAACCTCTTTAGTAACGATAGCAACTATAGGGATGAAAAACTTTACTACAGATGCAGCTATAAATTGCGTTTCTTACGCGCCAACTTACGACCTTTACTATAACCCTAAATAATTTAATTCGGATCAATTCAATCAATTTTTTATTTAATGAGCTCATTTTATATCCCTTTTCTTTGTATATCCCTTTTCCCCCCTGACAATTTTAATGAACCCAGAAACTGCACCATATCGTATGTGCCTCAGACGCCATGGCTACTGAACGATACCATCAGGGCGAACATACTATTCGGGGAATCATTTCGACCGAAGCGTTACGATTTCGTGCTGAATGCCTGTGCACTTAAACCGGATATTGAACTAATGCCAAGCGGCGACTTTACGATAATCGGCGAGCGGGGCATCAATCTGTCCGGCGGACAAAAGCAGCGCATCGCGATAGCACGTGCAATTTATTCATCGGCCAATGTGGTCATTATGGTAAGTACTAACTAGTTCAACGAGTAGCCAAGGCCAAGGATAGCATTTCAGATTTTAGTTCGATTGTTGTGGATTAAGTACATGCCAATCGGACGCCTCGTTGAGCTTTATGTGTGTGATGCGATTCGATTCGATTGCATCGTGCGTGGGCGCGGATGATCGTAAAATGTGTGCGGCGCGTTTAAAGTTCAAAGTTGCTATAAAAACGCACATGACGACACAATGTGGCGAAAACGATTCTATTTTATGGCAAGACAAAAAATACGACTTGTTTTTCTCATGCGAATATGGAAAGTTTTTAGCGCTTGCTATAAATTCGAATTTTCTAAGTGATTAGGTTATAATTTAAGCATCAAGTGCATGCATTTTATAGCGCACAGATAAACGGAAAATATAATGATGCGCCCGCCGGAGTGAAATAGTATGGAAAAGTGTTTAAGGCTAGACAAGAAACTTGCCATAATAAGTTTGAATGGATTTCATGAATTTAGCTGAAATAGTTTATTAAATGCAATAGGCATTATTTGGGGTTCAAATGACCTATTTCTGCTTAAAATCGGTTAAGGCGCTTGCAAATTTTTTCGGAAATCTTACAAGTTTTTCAATTCTCAGACTTACCCTTTATGCACACAATATAACATAAAACAGCAATTGTTAGGGCTAATATTACTAAATTGAAACTGTAGTCTGTTGTGTAAAACGACCTATTTCTGGTAAGCCACGACCTATTTCCTAAGGCGATAGATTTGTCTACAATATGATTGATTTGGCAGATAACATGGGATTAAGGTTCAGTATTTCAATATTTAGGACACAAGAATTGTGACTCTAGTATATTGTAATAAAATAATCTATTTTATAAGCGTAAATATGAATATCACTTCATACCATTAAAATGCACTTTCAACGGGACTGACATATCTATAGTACGTCAATTGTCAGCCCAACGCCTGTCGACCCACATTCGCCCGTTGCCCTACACTATCACGAATGACCGTATTGAAATGCAATTTTCTATTTCCAGGACGATCCACTGTCATCGCTGGACAATGAGGTGGGCAGCCACGTTTTCGAGCAATGTGTGCGCCAGATGCTGCTCAAGTCGAACCGCAGCATCATCCTGGTGACGCAGCAATTACAGTTGATCAGGGAGGCGGATTATGTAAGTGCCGGGATGTCAGGATATTGTCGGGATGTGCCAATCGATGTGCCAGTTGTGCCCCTCTGGCCAGACAGCATTTCATATTCAAATTTTCACAGCTTTCTCTGCGTGCTGTCTGTCTGTCTGTCGGTCTGTCTGTCTCTTGGTCTCTCCGTCTCTCTGTCAGTCTGACAACTAACTGTCCGGTTTTTTGGTGGAGTTACGTTTAGTTGACTTGAATTGCGGTTTTTTTTTTTTTCTTCTCCCTCTCTCTTGGTCTGTTTCTTTGCACTTCTTCTTTTCTGCTTTTTGGCCTGCCATCCGTTTGTTACATTGCGCTCCAAAAGCCGGGCCCATTTATCGCCTTTTGGCCATAAATGCAATTGCCTGGAAAGCCCATTTGTTGCCGGTCTGCTGGCTATCATTCCCTCTCACTCCTTTGCACTCTCTCATTCCTACACTCTGCTCCCGTGTCTCTTGCTCTTTCGCACTTTTAACAATTATTTGCAGTGGAAATGCAGACTGAAAAAAAATTACAAATTTAAATTTCGAAATTGAATTTATTGCCTTTTGTGCTGCACATCTTTTTTCTCTGTTCAAGTCTTGAGTATTTTGATATACTTTCTCGAGAGAGTATTATGTTTTTAACAGGAGTTGTAAAGAGATATACATAGTTCCATAGTTCATTACCTCTTTGTTTACTTGTACTAAAAAGTTATTCATGACGCGTATAATTTATATGAAATATTTGCAAATTTATTCAACTTCATTTGGTTAAATATATAAGAAATAATACTTATAACTATTAAACAATATATTATATTTTAATTTTCAATTTAGTTATGATATATCTTTTACTAGAAATTTGTTTTAATTTTGTAACATTAAACTAATATTAATTTTTTATTTTTTTAATTTATAAATAATCTAATTTACTTATATTTTTCAAAAGAGATATATCCATTCCTTAATTTTATATTTAAAATATTGATTTATATTTCCTAATTATATCATAATTTTTCTCGGAAGCGTATACAAACTTCTTGAAATGTGACTTCCTCTTTTTTCGGTTGTTATATGTTCATTCATTCTTGTTCCTTTCGCCTTCAGTTGATTGTAATGAAAGATGGTCGTCTGCAAGCTTGTGGCAGTTATAAGGACATTGAGCTGAAGCAGCCGCAAATAATCGCCAAGTGGAACTCGATAATTGCGAAAGCAAACGCAAATTCGAAGGACCTGCAGCAGCAACTCAAGTGAGTACGGTTAGAGAGTGCGAGATAACAGGAAAAGGTAAAAACAAAGGCAAAGGCAAGGCAAAGGAATACGAAAAGTAAAAGAAAATACTTTGGTTTTCCTCTTGGTAGCAGCATAGATTACTGTGTGGCTTTGTCAGCATTGTCGTCGGCTTATCCTTTTCTCTTACAGGCAAAAAGTGAAGCAGAAGAATCGGTGTAATTCCACGCTACAGCAGAAACCTTTCCACGCTTTTTTTTCGGCGCGCGCTCTTCGATTTCGCATTTTTCCCTTAAAGTTGATTTTATTTCCATTTATGACAAAGCATTCTCGGTGAAAAGTTTTGCCGGCAGCGTAAGCAAATGGAAAACAAAGTTAAGTTAATGAGACTGACTGAGTTGCCTTTGCCTTTGCCTTGTTTTCTTTTCGCCCTGGTTGAGGTTATGTGCAGACTTGGGGATGCTACAGCTGGAGCCTCTGTTAACCAGAAATTAAAAATTTGAAAAGGAATTTGAGTTGGCAATTAGCATAGGTGAAAACTGTAACAGTTCTTTGTCTGGTTTTGACTACCTTTCTTCTCTCTCTCACATTTTCTTTTCAGTTGCGCCGAGCGTACGGCACGAGAACGCTGGAAACTTTTCAAGAATGTCAGTAAATTGGGCTTGCAACGTTCGATCTCGGTGACATCGGAAGCGGGTGCTGGCTCCGACATGGATGCTATCGATGGAAATGTCTCCACGTCGGTGCACAATATGCTCAGCAGCAATGCGGTGCAGGAGGATGACGAGGATGACGATATGCCAGCGGTAATTATACTAATCAAACAGTTTCGACTTGAGTGAGCAAGACCAAAATAGATCGGGTTAATCCAAGAATAGTTGCTTAAACTTCAATAGAAACTTAAAGCTTTTCGACACTTGTAAAGCTTCTAGACAATTATTTAATGACAATTATTTGATTAAGCTTTAAGCTTGTTGAACAGCTGACAGTCATCAAAGTTGAAAGTTTTTAGCTACTTAAAGAATATTTTTGATATAATATCACGTGTTTTAAGCGTCTATGCTACAGATAGGTTTGCTGGAAATTAAAAAAAAAAATTATGTGGCTAGGTTATTTAAAGTTGATGAATAAGAATACATTTCAAGAAGTCTATTGAAGTCAAAGCTTTCAGCAGCTTTGTCCAAACGGTTTTCATAGTTGTATTTAAACTATTTCTGATCAGGTTTGTTTTTAAGCTTTTGAAGTAGTTGCTGGAAAGCAGAAACTTGAGCTTAAATTTGTAGCTTATTGATTAATTACTTTTGTACTTAAAAAGCTCGTGATTATGATTTGAAGCATACAAGATAAATAAAACTAAAATAAAACTGTTTTTTTTTATTAGTTGAGGTGAATGATTAATTGGGAACTTGCTTTAATCTTCAAAATTGTTTGCTGCTCTGTTTCGATCTAGTCCTTATCCTTGGCTAGTAGCAACAGCTGTGGCCTGCATTCGACAGGAAGCTTTCACCTGAATCGCAAACGTTCCAGTGTCTATGGGTCACGGCATCTGATCTACGATGTGCCGCTGCCCATTGATGAATGCCAAACGGATGATGTGATACTGCGACCGCGACGTCGACCGACTCAGCAGCGACGGGGCAGCAGTGCCAGGTCAAGGAACTCGTGGCATCGTCTGAGTGGATTGAGTACCGCCACGGCCACCTCCACGTCGAGCACGAATAGTGGCGACTTGTTGCGTCGCAGCGTCTTGACTGCCAGCTGCAGCAGCTATGCGGAGAGCAGCATAGATGGCAGCGAGTCCAATGTTGAAACAGTTACGTCACCACCAACACCGCCGTCGCCGCCGCCGCTGGCCACAGAACTTTGCCCGCGTGCACAATCCTGGCAGCCCGCGTCGAAGAAATCACAGCATGCGCCCGTCACACGAAATGCATCCTCGCCGCCCGCAATGGAGGATCAGGCAGCGATAGCCCAGCCAGCGTCACAGACTCGCGGCAGCTTTCAACAGTTCCTGCGACGCATGTCCATGCGACGTTCGCACAAGCCGCCGCATCATCATCGTCCATTGAGTGCAACCAATTCCATACGGTAAGAAGCAGCAGCATGTGGGAAAACAGTTTGTGTAAACTGTCTGCGGTTGGCCAAGTATTTAAGTAACATTCTCTCTCTTTCTGCAGAAGCATCTCGGAGGAGTCAAGCGCCACCCAATTGTTGCCCACAGTCGAACTTAGTTCGGTGCCAGGCTCGCCTGGCGTTGACACGTCCACCAATCCGCAGGCCACAACAGAAATTGAAGCGGAAAACTTACAATCAACTGCGACTCCTTCGGATTGCCAAGCTTCAGCTGCTCATGTTCCCGCTCCAGCTGCTGCTCCTCCGGTGAAGCGTAAGTTATGCACTTGGCATATTGTAACTGTCTGTCTCCAGTTGCCAACTGGCGGCTAAAGTTGGTCCTCATGTCTGAGCTGAGCTGCTGAGTTGCTTTCCTGCTTCCGTCGCGACATTTGTATGCATTGGAAGCTGCCTGGTGGACCAATATGGGTCGATTTAATCGATGCTGGCAGACAGTGCGCATACGTGATTTCCAGCTTTAAGCAATTTTGCAAGCGAACAACAAGTTCGCATTTTATGTTAACTTTTTATTGTTTTATAAACTCTATGGGAATTCGTTTTATCTGTGTACAACGCCAGGTTTACAGCTTGCCGCTTAAACAACTTGAGAATTGCAAGCAAATTTGTGGTTTTTCTTTAATTTAATTTATATTCAATATAAAAGAAATGCATACGAATTATTAATTACTGTTTAGACTTACAAAAATATAGATCTTTGTATCTTGACAAGTTATTTCACATATGTGTATACAGAGAATATTTTACAGTACATTCGTTTATACTACAGCCTTCTCTACTTACTTCTTTACTAAATTGAATGTCAATTAATTGCATCTACGCATCAGATAATTATCAAGCAACTGACTGCAGAACTATTCCTTCTCGTACGAAATTTGCAAACTTAGAAAGTGTTGCGATACATTTCGATTTATAGTAATGAATATTGATTAGATGCCATTTATTTCGACAGGGAGAGAGTGCGAGGAGTTTGTCAATGCACAATAAATATACAAAAGGAGAGAAAGAGAGCACGAGAGAGCTGTTGAAAACAAAATATTGGCATATCTATCAGGATTTCATCTTCACCTCAAGGCAGACAAACAAAAGGAAAAAAAAAAGAAATTACTTGAGTAAAACTTAAATCAATTTTCGGTTTCTCAAACTTTTCGATTTCCCAAACGCGCTAAAAAAAAACTTGCTAGTTGCGATAGGCAAAAGTTTCGCCTCTCTAACTTAATGCATTGATCTATCCAACCGCGCCGTCAATATTTGTCTGACAACTTGGCGAGGCTGCAAAGTTTCAACTTAATCAGATGGGCGAATGTCACAGAACTCCGCGAAATTGCAGTGAACTGATTTCAAAGTCGGTTGCGGGCATCCGATTCGGATCAGACAATCAGCGCGAAATGAGAATAGATTGAATATACTATGTGTATGCGGTGATATGGGTGTGAACTGTTTGCCTTAAGTTTAAGCTAGTTTTGGTATCTGTTTTGGGGGTTTAAGACTGTATACAAAAATATACATATGACTTTTGGATTGGTATTTAGAGAAAACACTTTAAAAAGGTTAAGTTTTTATTATAGATTTCCATATTCGGTTTTTTAAAAAACCTTCAAAATTTTCTCTTGGCATTCATTCATTCTTAAATTATTTTAATTTTATCAAAGCTAGATTTTTTTAAAGAAACTGTATTTAAGGCAACACGCCTTAAAGCAACTCAATGATTACTGCAATTGTTTTCAGTCTAAGCAGCCATCAATCAGTCATTCGTCCCCCTAGCCCATTTGAAACTGTGCAACATGCGTCACATATACGATATTCGAAACGAGTGTTGCACGCAACACGCTGCCAACTGTAAAAAAAAGTGAACAAATAAAAAGCAGAATGAGAGTGAGAGAGAAAACGAACGGGGAAAATGCGGGAAATGTGCGATTGAATAATGAAAAAATATATGTTTTTTCAGCTCGTTGTGCATGTGCATGCGTGTGTGTGTCTCTGTGTGTGTGTGTGTGTGTGTGTGTGTGTGTGCATATAAAATTGAATTTTTATTGATACAAACATCGGCAAAGAAGCGCATTGATAGCCAGACAGGTGCAGGTACCGTTGCACGGTAGGCGACCAAGGACTTTTGTCCAGGCAATCGATGCAAAAATAACACAAATATTTTACCGCTCACTTTGCATTGTTATTGCTCTTGCTGTTGTTGTTGTTGTTGTTTCCGTCGAAATGTTATAACGTTTTCGTGATGAGCTATGAGTGCGAGGTTCATATGCAGAGTAATATGTAAATGGATCTTCCTGTATTTTATGGAAATGAATGAATGACACTATAGATAACGCTTTGTTGTTTTGCAAAAATTTCAAAAAAGATTTAAAAGAAACAACATTTATTATTTTGTTGTCATATTCATAATTTTCTAATTTCATTTTTATTATTTTCAAATTCTTTTTTTTTTTTTTGTGTTATTATTATTATATTATTAATGATATTTCATATATATGTTTTTAATTGTATAGTTTTATTATTCTTTTAGCTTAATTTCTTTGAATTTTATTTTGTTAAACTTATTTCCCCACTTTTAAATAATGTTACCATCTTAATTAATTAATAGAGCCCAATTTTAAGCAGGTTCCCTTTATAATTGTTTAAAAGCTGTTAAGCTGTTAATGTTAAGCAAAAATGTAATCTTTGTAATACTCGAAATCCTTTTGCGGTAGTTTTGTTCGATATATGCTTTTTATTTTCATCTATTTCCCTCACTTCGTTTCGCTTGCAGATGTTAAAATTGACGACAGAGCTTTGCCAACAAATGTGCGCAACAATAACAACAACAATCTCAATAACAACAACAATGGCGATGACAACAACGAGGATAACGTGTCAGACGTGACGTCACTGTCTACGCCAGCAAAAGCGAACAGAGAACGTTCAGGTGCAGCCGAACGCAAATATGGCCAAATATCGCATCACATATATCTGCTCTATATGCGCGCCTCCGGTCTGCCCATAATCATTGTGTTTTTTATTACCGCACTAATTTGGCAATTTCTGCGTGTCTACACGGACATTTGGCTGCAGCACTGGAGCGACCATGTGCATCAGAGACAGCACCAGCAGCAGGAGCTGCAGCAGAGGGAGACGGAATGGAGTTGGGATTGGAACAGGGATGCAGCAACAACGACGGCAACAACAACAGCAACAGCAACGGATGCGGATGCGGATGCGGATAGCGACGAAGTCACGTACTATTTTCGCATGTATGCAACAATTTCGTGTGTTTGCATTATAATGGCCATGATATCAACACCGGCCGGACAATGGGCCGGCTGTAATGCCTGTCGTAATTTGCACGATAAACTCTTGCAAACGATTTTGCATAAAACGCTGCACTTTTTTCAAGTGACCCCGCTCGGGCGCATCGTCAATTGTTTCAGCAACGATATGGCGATCATTGATAAGGTAAGATTTGCTATGGCGCCAGATTTGCTGCACAAAAAACCATGTCAGAGGGGGTATGGGAAGTTGTGGGTATTGTATGTATGCCGCAGATACGATATAGTCATATTTTTTTGGTGGTCCAGCAGCGAGATCTCTGAGATGGGTAGCACAAGTGTTATGAAATTTGGTCTTAAGACTCTTCGAGTGAGTAGCAAACATAAGGTTTTGCCAGCAATGCGCTACGATGCTTTTCGAATGAGATAAGAGCAAATACGTATTTGTTTTATTTGTAACTCAGCTGCTATACCAGCTAGATCATTGAAATTTTGAAAATAGTTTACTTATTATATTAGAGACTGTATAGTCAGAATTTGAAATTAAAGCAACGAGATCTCTGAGATGGGCAGTACTAGAGTTATGAAATTTGGTAGTTAGACTCTTCTATGTCGTAGCCAGTGCTATCAAGTTCCCTGAACTAAGTACAATGATATTTAAATGAAATATGAACTCGAATATATATTTAATATACCAGCAAGATCATTGGAAATTTGCAGCTAGTTAGCTAAGAAGATGACTTTTTTATTACAGATTTAATATTTATACATTTCTATTTTTTAAATTTATTTATATGTTTGAGCGTGTAACTATACTAGGGTATTCAGTGGACCAGCTTAACCCCAAAGTTTTTCCAGTCTATTTATTGTTGTATTCGATGTATACTTTATATATATACTATACACCACATATGTCTGGCAAAATGTTCAGTTAGGTTTTTGTGTTGTGCCGCATAAAATACGAGCGGCATCTTTCCGTCTCTTGCTCTCTTCGTTGTTGTTGTTCTGCTTCAGATTTTCCACTGATAAGCACGCATTATGCATTGACGTAGCAAGTGTGTGTGTGTGAGTGTGTTCGTTATGCATGTGTGCGTGAGTAATATATGAGTTTGTTGACGCCAGTTTTCGGGTTGCTTTCATTATAGTTTTCACTCTGTTTGACCTTTTAGCATAGAAATTTTACTAGCTCTGGTTAGGAAGGGTGTAAGTGTGTATTTGTGTGTGTGTGGGAGTGAATGCGTGCTGATTGAACTGACAACTTTGATTGATCCCTAATATAGCGAATATATATTGACAATTTGATAGGAAAAGTTCAGCTTGTTCATGCAGATCTTAGCACAGCGCAGATTTAACCTATTTCTAGCAACCTATTCATGTTTAAATTTAATTAAAATTTAGGGCTGTAATCATTATTATTACAGATTTGCAGATTTAACCTATTTAATATTTTTATATTTTATTATTTTTTTTATTATTATAAACACAAAAAAAAAAAAATAGTATTGAGTGTTATTAAAGCCGTTATTTTTTAGGGCTCTAATCATTGGCTTCATTAGCTCATTAGCTAAATTGCCATTTAAAATTTTGACTGAAACATTGCGTATACGACGTGTGTGCAGATTTAACCTATTTCTAGCAACCCATTTCTTTGTTTTAATTATTTCTGTTATTGTTATAGTCACAAAAAAAAGATAGTCTCTCTTGAGTATTATTTAAGCTGATTTCATTTAGGGCTCTAAACATTGACTGCATTAGCTCATTAGCTGAATTGCCATTTGCAATTTTGCCTGAAATATTGCGTATACGACGTGTGTGTCGTGTACACGCATCTAAACAAGCATGTGCCAAATAAATCTTCAATTATTTTGCACTTTAGAGAAACGCTCGCACTTTGCAGAGTCACAACCGAAATTTGATTATGAAACATTGCCGCATTCGCCGAGCGTTTGTGTGTGTGTCGCATTTGTCAAACACGTGAGTGCGGCGTATCGAAGCTACGTACCTGCTGCCATTGTACTGTAGTACGTTATGTTGTACCCACATATACATATGTGTACATGTTCGTTTCGATCAGGAGGGCGGGCTGCAAACACGCAAATTTAGTCATTTGTCAATTTGAAACCGCAAACGAGCAAAAGTCATTTAAAAATGTCTACCAAAAAGCCACACAAACTGATGACCTGCCTTCTCTTCCGGATTCTCTTCTTGTTCCCCTCTCTCTCTCTCTCCTCGTTTTCGCATGACAGTTGTAACGGTTCACACGACTGCAATGACAGAGGCGTGCGAAGAGGGAACTTTGGAGTCTGAAGATCTTAGAAAATTGTTCTCACTATTAAGTTTACGCCTATTCATTTTATCTTTCTTTTCAATTATTCCACTTATTTTAACAAATATTTTTTTAAAAATTATTAAATATAAATTAAATAAGAATAATTCGCTTAAATAAGGTTTATGTTTATTTCGATAAAGTTGTATTAATTAAAATAATAATCGGTTAACTTGTAATTACATTTAAATTTTGTTAAACAATTCGCCATATTTTCAAACTTATTCAAGATATTGCTTTCCCCCCTATTGCCTGCACGCCTCTGGCCTGCCCGTCATATTTGCCGGCATTGCAAAATATACAAACGCCCCATACAAATATCTACATATATATTTTCATTTACAGAAAATCGCCGCAACCAGCCAGAGGCTGCTGCAGTTCAGCCTGCTCTGCCTGTTGGCCATATTGATAAATGTGAGCATTACGCCCTGGTTCCTGCTGCTCACCCTGCCCATTTGCGGTGCCTACTATGCCATACAGAAGTTCTACAGGTGTTCGGCGCGGTAAGCATGTTATACATTTCCCCACATACCTCCTCGTGTATAGTGTGTATTTATGTGTGCATATCCCACATAATGTTGACAGAGCGACTTACATAACTCTCGACTTAAGTGTAACAAATACGCACAGATTTCTATAGTATATATGCACTTGCCACGCCCACAAGTCAACTTTGAATATTTTGCTCTGTAAATTCTTGCCAAAAGTTTATCAAATAGTTAGCCAAGAGGATGGGGGGGTGGGGGGCAGACGCGAGGGCGGTAGCTTGATGGCTGTCAACATTTGTTGGCCTAAAGTTTTTGGCCATAAGCAGTTAAAGTTGGTTCAAGCGGTCCGACAAAAGCTTTGCCTCGCAGTCTGCCATTGTTTAGATAGTGCAAGTGGTGTCGCAACATTAGCCAATTCCTTTGCCAGCACTTGC
This sequence comes from Zaprionus inermis, assembly GCA_018151445.1. Lineage (NCBI taxonomy): Eukaryota > Metazoa > Arthropoda > Insecta > Diptera > Drosophilidae > Zaprionus > Zaprionus inermis. The sequence goes on from JAECXD010001696.1 coordinate 5,405,226, forward strand.
GGTTTATAATTGTCCTCTAAGCAGAAAACAACAGCAACAACAAAGTTGACAATTATTGTGGGAGGTTTTCTTAAAGGACGAGTTTCAAATTTGTAATTTTGTGTCTTTTGTATAATTTTATTGTATTTTCTTTTTATAAAACTCATAATTTACGTATATTTTATTGTGTAAAATTTTAGAGAAGATTTATGGATTTTGAAGTGTATTTTTTCAGTTTAGTTGAACTGGATCATTTTAAAAGGAATTTTTGAATTCTTAAATTTAAAAATACAATTTTTCCTTAGTTGAAACAATTTTTTATTCATATTAAATTTTAAATTTATTTAATTGATAATTTTTTAAATATTATTTATTTTTTCTAATACATGATCACACTGAAATTATATTATATTATTCCTCTAATTTAATTTTAATTTCATATTTGAAATTCAACGCATATTTTATTTTCTCATATGTATATTATGTTATTCTATTTTATCGATAAGTAATTCGTTTACGTTTGATTGAATTGAAATTTATTTATTTTTCCATTTGCAGCGAACTGCAACGCATCGAGAACTTGACCAATTCGCCGGTCATATCGCATCTGTCGGAGACAATACAGGGTGTGACCACAATACGTGCATACAATCAGCAGGCACGTTTCACCGAGATTCTGTTCAAGCGCCTCGAGGCGAACACGATTGCGTTTACCATATTGAATACGAGTAATCGCTGGCTGGGCATATCTTTGGTAAGTCCTTTGAGGGTGCCCCCTGTCTGCATGTCAGTCTATGTTGTGGGCTCCTTTAGACTCCTTCGGTCAACTATGCCAACTATGCACATTTGGTTTGCCCAAACAAGACTATTTTGTTTGTGCGCTGCACTTGAACATTTCAACTCGATTCGCATCTCACTTCGACGCAGTCGCGTCAGCGACTGAACGCAAATTTCGCTATATACCCTGTAAGAGTCAGTAGAAAATGGTGTATACACTAAGTAGCGGCTGAAGATCAAAAGGAAATTTACAAAATGAATAAAACTGAAATAAATATTAATTTATTTTTTTTTTATAATTAAAATATGCGAAATAGGGTAATAAGATTCTCTTATTATTATTATTATTATATTCATAATAACATACGATATAGGGCTTTTTTTTATCTCATATATGCCTATAGTTGTTACTTTGATCGAATCAATTAAATTCCTCTACCGTTTTATCTACAAAATCACATTGCTTTAGAAGTAATGTACGCCAAATTTTACAGGGCATAAGATAGCCAAGCTTCTTTCAATTAAAGTAATATTTCTGACTTATCCTGAAATATTAGATTGATTAGGTTACTTAAGAAATTATATTACAGAGTGTCTAATCTTTGTGCTGCAATAGTATTCACAAACTAAATTGAGTCAAGTCAGGGTATTTAACGGTCGTTCAGCAATTATGCTGTCACCATTTGCTGTTGCAGGTGCTGGTAGCTGACCCTAAGGGGGACCTGACCAGTCTCTGAAACACACATACACACACAGATGTTGGCAACCAAGTTGACTCGTCCAACTGTCTCCCCTATTTCCTCGCTTCCCGTATTCGCATTTACTGGGTACAGTTTACTGTGTTCAAGTGTCTGTTACGGAGTTTAAGTGTCCATTGATTGTGCTCCAATGGCAGCACATTGTGTTGACGTATGCGTTTCTGGCAGTTGCAAGAGGGGCGGACCGACAGACAGACCTGGGGGTGCGGCTAGCAGGAAGCGGCCTGCTTTATTGGATATATTGACAGTGCGGTAAACCATGTGGTAAAAATACTTAACAGTGAATCAGTGATCTGATTATACATGAATTGACTTGGTCGTATTGATGGAACTTATATCTTTGATGTTTGGGTAATACTTAGAAATTTTGCACTTATATTTATTTTTTTTCAATACATAACGCTGTCTGCTATATAAATAATTGAATAAATAAAATCAATATACTGAATTTTATTCATAAGAAACTATTTCAACAATAGATATTGGCAGAACTGCCATATGCGTAAAATAAGAATACATTATCTTGTAATCAGCTGTCCTCGTCCAGTTAAGTTGGCTGTGCCTTACAAATTCAAGAATTCAAGCTGAATGCAAAGTCGGAAATCTTGTGAACCTAGTATTTCTTTGAATTACACGTCATTATTGTTCAATCTGCACAGTCTGTACGGTCGAGAACTCAAAGCCTATGTTCCCTTTTTCTGTTGATACACACAAGTACATCTGCCATATAGCACCATATGTGCCGACATGACTGAGCATGACCGCCTGTGATCTATTAGTTTGTAATTAGTGAGCAAATTGACTGTTCAAATCGAACGAATATCGAGCTAACTACGAAGCCAACGCACTCGAAAGTAGAACACACAAGTCAAACGGTGGTAGGGGCACAGGGTGCAGCGCGGTGGGGAGGGGGGGGTCTAGGGTATAGTTGGGCAACAAATGCAACAGCTTTGTGGTCGAGTGGATAGAAGCGGCACGCAGCAATCAAACTTCGGCCCAAACCCATGTCCAAACAGAACCAAACGAGCCCAAAACGAACTGAAGCTCGGCGCAGCCCACAAAATGGCAAACAAAACTTTTCAATTGTGGTTTGCCAGTTGCCATTTCACCTCCCCTTTCCATCGGTTCCACCTCCTGTGAGCCTGTGCCCCTGTTCTTGGTGAAACTTTCATTAAGATGAAAGAGAGTAGAAAGTTTTGCAGAGTTTTTAGGCAGGCAGAATGAATAACAACAACAATAACTGGAAAAGGAGCAACAAAAAATTGGAGAAAAGTTAAGACACGCACAAGTACACATGTTGCGTTTATGCGTAGCACATTTCATAAATTTGGGAAAAGTGTAAAACACAAATTCGGATTATAAATTCAGCATCAAGCATAGGAGGAGGCACAACCAACTTAGCTCAGTTGCACAAGGTGGCAACGCCCTGCAAGTAAAGCAAATAAACAAAGAAAAGCTCTAAGAGAGTTGCAGACAAAAAATAAATCAATTCAATTATAACTTCACTCAAGAAATTCGGAAATTAGCTTTCCTGAGTGCTTAAAGCAATATAGCAATAATTATAAAAGCACAATTTATTAATAACTCGTTATTTCGCTAGCTCATCAACAGTTCACTACAAATTATTTCACCATATCACCATCTCTGCCATTTTCAAGAATTAATGTATTGCAAGGCATAAACGTTCGCACATGCACGTGGGCTGATTAAAAAGTCATGTGGAAAAAATCTTTACCAGAATTCTAACACTAACAAGCACTCATCATGGCCCCAACACACTTCCCCTCTCTCTGTCTAATCTTCTTCCACTCTAAGCATTTCCCCCTCTTTCCACGACAGGATTACCTCGGCGGCTGCATTGTTTTTGCGGCCATTCTGACGGCCCTAGCAACGGCCAGCTACAATTGCAGCAACTACACAAGGAGGGCGACGCAGTCCGTCGGAACTTATGTCATCAATAAGGGTGCCGACGTCGACGTCGACGCCGAGGAGCTGACACCGACACCCTCGCTGGTCGGCCTGGCCATAAACTACACGTTGCTGGTGCCGATTTACCTTAATTGGGTTGTAAAACTTTTTGCCGATATGGAGATGTATGCGGGCTCCGTTGAGCGCATTGCCGGCTACACACAGCAGCAGGAGGAGGAACTTGAACAGGAACATGAACAGGAGCAGGAGCAGAAGCTGGAGCAAGAGCCAGAGGATCTGCAGCAGCAGGTCGAGACACGAAATGAAGTCGATAGGTCGCTTGACGTCGACAAAGTTTACACGAGCGCAACGTCAGCTGTCACCGCACTTGCCCTGCCAGAAGATTCGGCTAAATTGAATGCATCGCAGGCGATGATGGCGGAGACGGCGCAGCAGGTACATCGCTTAAGCTTGACAACGATTAAAGATGCACGAAGGCAAAGGCAACTGGCAGCTGCAGCAGCTAACAAGGGCGCATTAGTTGATATGCCCACAAGGCGCAGAAAAATCTGTGAGTACTCGAAACTATTAATTCATATCCATCGATTCCCTGGGCACTTTTCCCAATTGATTTACGACAATCCTGTAATTAATTTGGCAAATTCCATCTTTTTTCTCGTTTATTTGTTCGCTTAATTCGTGCTAATTCAATATGCATCGAGATATTAGTGATTTTATATTTCAAGATCTTCGTAATCCATTCAGATTCCATTTGTTTCACTCATATCTATAAAATAGAAAGTGAAATTAAAACAAATATATATTCAACTTATAAAATTCTCTTGAGCAACCTCATCGAGCACACTTCCCCCTTACTTACCAATTACGAACTCGCTTGGCACAAATAATTGACCATCCTCCCAGTAGCATTTTTTAGTATAGAACTCAATCATTTTTGCCGGACATATTTTCTGTGCCGCAGTGGAGGTCAACAGTCGATTCTTTAGATCATCGAATAGCACCAGGTAAAAGTATTTGTCAGCAGTACGACCGACGCCCAGCACCTCTATGGCGCATAGCTGTTGCAGCAAATTGGTGCTTATATCGGCATTTAATTCCAACATTTTTTCAGCAAAGTTAAAAATTCGAAATTTACTTAAATTCAATTAAGGTGGAATAACTTGAATGCTTTTTTTTTAAAGTCATACTACGAGAATCCATGATTAAAATCGAAGTGCTTGCTTGATTGGCAAAATTATTATTATTTATTTTTTGTCATATACTAAAAGCAGTTTTCATATCTTTCGATCATTGAGTATTATCAAAATAGGAAATATAATCTTTGAAACATCATAAAAGCCATTCTTGTATCCGTTTGAAAATATGGATCTTAGCTATTGAAAAAGCTTGATAAATCGTCGTTCATGTTTTATTATTTTCAGTATACAAAAATTTATAGTAGTAAATTGTCAAATCAAACTTATGTTGATACTTCATTGGATTTTATGGTTATGTTATCGGTTCTATAAATAACGAAGAGCAGACACAATACTACAAATATCTTCATTTTTACAAAGCTTTAAATTGTAAACTTTAATTTCGTTCAAGTTTTATACTATTTTGTACCGTGACCGTTTTAAAATAATAAGACTAATCGACTTTCATAGGTCACCTTCATGAAGGTCTTGTAATACATATATAAATATGTTAAATGGGTAGGGTGTCGAATTAAATTATAGGAACATCATGCCTTTTTATATAACATTCATACATGTCTAATGTAATTTGAAGTTGGAAAATCCCTTAGTCTCATCTCCTCAATTTCATGAGACGGTAAGCAGTATAAAATTGAAGGTTGTACACTAAAAACAAGCATTGTAAAAATGAAGGAATTTCTTATTTTATGTGTTATCCAAATTATGGGTATAGGTATAAATATAACAAAACTGAGAAGATCGCTATGAAATAATGTACTAAACCATAAATGATATAATAAACATCCTTAAATTTTCGGGTTTCGAAAGTCTGATTATTTGTTTTAACAAGTCTATTGATTTGCAGTATCATTTCGATGGTTTCCGGCTTTATTTATACTTTCAGATGATTTACAATATTAAATAAAACAATTTTTGTTTCATAAAAAATTAAAATTCTCATTGTACTATGCTATTCTGTCTGGGCCGTCTGGGCCATACGGTGATCCTATATCTATTACAATACGACTAAAGCGTTGTAGAATACAATTAACAAAACCTACAGTCGAGAACGTCTGACTGTATGATATCTAGGAAATGTAAATTCTGGGTCATGGAAAAATCGCAAAGAAAAGCATTTAGATTCTGCAATTCATATGAGGGATCTCACAAAAATTAGTGGGCATAGCTGTTATAGTCTCTAAGAATTAGGCGTTCATACAGACGGACAGTCAGGCTGAAACAGAATAAACGTACTTATATAACTTATATACCAGAGAAAGACAGTTTGGTCAACTGGTTTATGTAAAGAACTTAATTTTTGTAGCTGTTTGAAAAGTAATTAAGTGTGCTATTGTGATTTATTTTCTCATAGTTTAAGCTTTTCACATTTTAATCATATCCATGTATGATATTGTGAAAACTCTTACCGTCACAAACATGATTAGATTCGGCTCTGTACATATTTCCATATAAAAGCAAAGCACGATTTAAGTAAATCAAGTTATTTTCTGTAAAAATGAAGCTGCTTTTTGTTCTTTGCTGTGCTATCTTGGTTCTAGGCAGTCCACTTACGCCACCCTACCCCACCCTCCATTACAGTGGGATAGATGAGGATAACTCTTAAGAGAGCATGAGAAATGTATGCATAATATACATTGCGTTGTATGATGTTTAAAAGGAAATAAAATCAAGAGAGAAAAGCTTAAGTCTCTAAGTCCTTACATTTTTATATTTCAGCCTTAACCAATTATTTTGATGATAATTATATATAGCATAGCATTAAAAGCTCTATGAAATCATTTTGATGGTTATTTTCAAAGCTAAAGAATATAGTGTATATATTCATTTACACATATTGTCATAAAACTATACAAATAATTTTGTACATAGAGACATATGTTACTGGCTGGATAATGCGTGACAGATCCAGCAAAGTATTAATATTCTCTATCGGTACAACTAGTCGTCAATTTGATGATAATTATATATAGCATAGCATTAAAAGCTCTATGAAATCATTTTGATGGTTATTTTCAAAGCTAAAGAATATAGTGTATATATTCATTTACACATATTGTCATAAAACTATACAAATAATTTTGTACATAGAGACATATGTTACTGGCTGGATAATGCGTGACAGATCCAGCAAAGTATTAATATTCTCTATCGGTATAACTAGTCAAATCGATTTTTCCATGTGCGTCCGTCTTTCTCTCTTATCGAAGTCAGGGATCTAAATTGTTATGTAAGCTAGATACATCAATTTGATATGATTGTTTTTAAATCAAACGCTTCAAGTGTTTATTTTATATGTGGGAAATAAATATGGCATTTCAAGCGGAACGCTAATAGACTTTAATTTTATTGAATTGTAGCTAATTTGTGAAAACCGGAACAAACTCGAATAGATTCGGCTCTGTACATATTTCCATATAAAAGCAAAGCACGATTTAAGTAAATCAAGTTATTTTCTGTAAAAATGAAGCTGCTTTTTGTTCTTTGCTGTGCTATCTTGGTTCTAGGCAGTCCACTTACGCCACCCTACCCCACCCTCCGTTACAGTGGGATAGATGAGGATAACTCTTAAGAGAGCATGAGAAATGTATGCATAATATACATTGCGTTGTATGATGTTTAAAAGGAAATAAAATCAAGAGAGAAAAGCTCAGCCTTAACCAATTATTTTGATGATAATTATGTATAGCATAGCATTAAAAGCTCTATGAAATCATTTTGATAGTTATTTTCAAAGCTAAAGAATATAGTGTATATATTCATATGAATATATTGTCATAAAACTATACAAATAATCATAGGGACAGATGTTACTGGCTGGATGATGCGTGACAGATCCAACAAAGTATTAATATTCTCTATCGGTATAACTAGTCAAATCGATTTTTCCATGTGCGTCCGTCTTTCTCTCTTATCGAAGTCAGGGATCTAAATTGTTATGTAAGCTAGATACATCAATTTGATATGATTGTTTTTAAATCAAACGCTTCAAGTGTTTATTTTATATGTGGGACATAAATATGGCATTTCAAGCGGAACTCTAATAGACTTTAATTTTATTGAATTGTAGCTCATTTGTGAAAACCGGAACAAACTCGAATAGATTCGGCTCTGTACATATTTCCATATAAAAGCAAAGCACAATTTAAGTAAATCAAGTTATTTTCTGTAAAAATGAAGCTACTTATTGTTCTTTGGTGTGCTATCTTCGTTATAATCCCTCCAATCAATATGACACCTCAAAATAACTTTGACGTGCTTTATTAAGAGAGCATGAGAAAATTATGTATAATAATGCATTTTTTGTTGCTTATTTTTTTGAATAAAGTTATTTTTAAATAAATGTAATACATGTGTTGATGGGGTTAGAGCTGAAATCGCTCAAATGGAATAAAAGCAGGAAAAACAAGGCTGAAGGTTTTATACCCTTACATCTTTGTATTTCAACCTTAACCAATTATTCATATGATAATTATATAAATCGTGCAAGGTAACTTAATAAAGTTTATTTGCGGTAGACATACAAATTTTAAGTAAAACTCTTCATTTTGGAAGAATTGTTCCTCTGAAAGCTATACATTGAAACCAATAATAGGGGTTTTAATTTTGATTAAAATATTTAAGAGATTAGGAAAACGATAATTCAAAAATGATTTGATTGCATTTAAATGTAGATGTGCTATGACGAATATTGAAATTACTCTTTAAATTTTAATACGATGTTTTTTGTGATATATCGATTTAAGATCAAAAACACTCGCCTAACACCTAATTAGAATTTTAAGCCGATTGCTAATACTCTTGAACTATAAGTAATTTTAGTTTTTTTTTATTAAAAAACGTTTACCGCTCGAAACTCGATTAGCCTCGGTTTTGTGAATGCTTCCGGGTGCTTATATATATAAGAGCAAAGCACGATGACCATATATCAAACAAATTAGTTTTTGTCAAAAATGAAGCTACTTATTTTACTTTGGTGTTATACCTATTCAAGGCCATTTGTCATTATTCCAGGGATTCCTGAAAACTCCACTATTTCGCTATATTAATTTTAAATTCTGATTGTAAGAAAATACATGTGAAAAGGAATGAATGACACAAATTTTATAAAGAAACCAACACGTAGACATTCCCGAAACCGTGCAAATGAAATAAGAATAAAGAAGAAAGGATTAAGGTTTTAAACCCGTGCATTTTTTAGTATGTTCATGTTCATTAAAAGATTTATGAAGTCTTTTTGCTGTAGATATAAAATGTTATCAACAAAAATCTTTATATGGCGCGGATTGTTCTTTTTTAAGCTATGGGATAAAGTGGCTTGATCTTAACGACATGGTATATATACATTCATATATGATGACAAAAAACTGGTTTCTTTGGGATAACTTTAAGCGGTACAGACTCGATTAGCCCCCGGCCTGTAATTGCTTCCGGGTGAAATAAAGCAAATTGTTTTTTTTTTGCTAAATTTTAGCATTCCTGGAAATGAAATAGAGAGAGAATATGTCAATTTGCTCTAAGCAAATATAAAGAGGAATAACATCAAGAATGAAAAGCTATCGTTGGCTTGAGGAATATTGTGTACCCTTGCAGATTTTAGCTTGCATTTTATACATTTATTTCAGTTTATATAAAATTTAAAATACAAGCTTAAAAATATACGCGCTCAGTCAATAATTGGTTACAGTTTAATTTCCAGTTCATATACGTATTGCTTGCATAATTAAAAAACTGTACTGTACTGTAAGCTGATTTATGAAAGTTGGTGTTACTAAGTCAATTAGCTACGATCTTTTGAAAATCTTAAGGTCGAAAATAGTATAAATGGATTGTAACGACGAAAATAATATGTAACAAGTCGGAAAGGCTACAGTCGAGCGTACAACTCTTCGGAAAAATACGTGCGAAATGTAAACAATGCGTTCCTACTTTTTATTTCTTTCCGTCTCTAATTTGTTTTACCTATGCAAGTTCCACTCGATTCTTATTGGATGTTGTCCTTTGCTTTTATTACTTTGCAGTTATAACTCAGCAGAGGGCTTTAAATTATGCATCTCAACTTATCTAATTTCGATTCTAAGTGGCTGTAAAATAAAAAAATATAAGATACGAAAAAAAATATAAGTATAAGTCGGTCGCCGCACCCAGGAGTTGAATTCCGACCTCTCGCTTAACAGTCATCTACCATCACCACTCGGCCACTGCATTTCTTACGCAATGACCGATAAAATTGCATTATGATTATTTTCAATGCACATAATTAAAAATAAAAGTTGCCGAAAAAAACCGACATAAACACATGGTCACAGGGCAATACTATTTCTTGAATATCTTCCTTATTTATCAGCCGATCTTATTGAATCTTTCGCAACACGCCCGCAGGGTGGTTTTCATTACATGATTGCTGTAGAGCTATATTTGCAGCTACAATCGACTTTTTTCGATTTATGGGGGCAAAATAAACTTGATCTGCGTGAAGAATTAGCCCATATTGTCTCCAAATTTGGTAGCTCTAGCTCTTATAATAGCTGAGATCTAGGTTTTCACACGGACGGACAGACGGACATGGCTATACCGACTCGGCTGTTCATGCTGATTCAGAATATATATACTTTATGGGGTCGGAGATGTCTCCTTCTGCCTGTTACAAACATTTTCGGTTGACACAAAGCTATAATACCCTTATACTCTTCGAGTAGCGGATATAAAAATATAATATAAAAAAACTAAGTTTATAGATTTGCCCTGAAATGTAACACAAAAAGTATTTTGAGTGAATAATGTGAATAATGAAGATTAATCATTTGAAACCTGTTTTTTTTTATATATTATATACATCTTAACAATTTCATAACAATATTCTTTAAGAGAAATATAATTTTTTAGGGTGGAATGAAGAATTCTAAGTCAAATAAATAATTTATTTTTTTAATCATTTTTTTAATATTATTAAAGTTATGTTTTCAAGCAAGAACAGACAAATAAATTATGAACAGTTTCATTTCATAGGTTTCAATCATTCATTTTTCTTTATTAAATATATTTGTATTTGACATGTAGTTTGCTGGATAAAAAGATGCTAATTTGTTTTGACATTTTAGTTAGTTTTTCGAGTGGAAATATAAATATATATGGATTAGATTGTTGGTAGGGAGGGCATTAAATGAGCATTAGACGAACAATGTTTCTAAACTAGTTCTTATCAAGTGTTTGGACTGAAAGCATGGTGCGTAAATCGTTTGGACCCTTTTCATTAGGTTTCGGATTGTTTGTTGCCCTCATCAGTTGTTGCTTAGCTGGATTATTTTTTGTTGGTTTTTCTTTTGTATTTTGCTTTTTGCCCAACAGTTGCGGGTCCAAACGTCACAATTTTCATGCTTTGTCGATTTGGTTTTGAAATTAAAAAAAAAAAATGAGTCGTCAAGCAATTTGTTTACATTTCGTTTTTAATCTTTATCTATCTGGCAGACCAAAATGTACCGATATCTTGGCCACAGCGCGGCGACATCAGATTCGAAAATGTCAGTCTGCGTTACGAAGGACAAAGGCAGAATGTTATCGGGCAGCTGAACTTGAAGATACCAGCAGGCCAAAGGGTAAGTTTAAGTGTATGCTAGTGTGTGCGCGCGTGTGTGTGTGTGTGTGTAACTAGTCAACAAACCGTAACAGAAATCACGGCTGCAGCGAGACAAATACTGCACTTCGACCACAAACCAACCGAAGCTAAACCAATCTAACCGAACTACGTGTCTGGCAGATGGCGTTAAAAGTCAACATCTGATTGAAAAGTCAGTCAATGATATCGTACATGTAGACTTGTGTATATAATAATATATACATATATATACAATATATATATCATGTATATATACTTATTCTTTCAACCACATGAACCGTTGCTGTGCCTTCCATTAACATTATGGCAAAGTGCACAGACATTTAATGAAAGCCACGACTAAGATATTTCCTATACCCTATACACATGATCAATGAGTGAACGGATAGCAACGTTTGGTTTAATAGAAGTTTAAGTTTTGAAAATTATTTTAAGGAGTATATAAAGATTGGAGACAGCAGGTTAATAGGTTTTCATTTTCTATAGAGATCTATTTAATTTTATCTATAATATTTTAGATATCAATTAATACTATGCAGTTAAATATTTAATATAAATATCTATAAGAATTATATTATGTCTATAGGGTATACTGGTTTTATATGTATGGAATTGAGTTTGCAATAGGCTATCTCGCAGTTGCTTATTTCTATATTGTGCGTCTATATCAACAAATATTAGAAATTTACTCGAGTATTTGTAAATAAAGTAGATATATTTCAAAACATGAATAAAGGCACCCTAACACACAACAGCAATGACATCAGTAGCGACAACAACAAGGCAAAAAACAAATACAAATACAGTGATGTATGGAATTATGTAGACAGACGTGCTTACGAATCATTCAACTTCAAGTGAACACGGGCATATTTGAACAGTTGAAATTATCGATAAAGTCGACTACCAAAGAATCAAAGAAAGTATTTAAACAATTTAATATGTGTCATAAAAAGGTGTTTGCTTAACCTTTATGGTTTATTGTATCAAATAAAGAGACATTACGTATCGGAATGTGGACTATTAAGAACAATGGGCCGACAAATAAGCTTAACGAGTTTGCAAACAAAAATAAATGTGTAATCGGAATAAAAACATATGTATTTATTTTATTATGCTTGTATTGTATAAATCGGTAAATATATATTAAATGGATACAGAAATGGACTATGTGGTAATCCGTATTAAATAGATTACGAAAATCTATTTATTTATGAATTTGAAGTCTACTCATTGGATAAATTTAAAAGTGAAATATAATTAAATAAATTTAGATTATAAAGTGAAAGTATAAATTTAGGATTAAAACTATATACTCAAATAATATTTTATGATAATCATTGAAGGGTTAAAAAATTCCATAGTAGAATTTTCTTTCAATTTAAACGATGAATTAAATCGAATTCAGACCACAACAAAGATGAGTATGTTATTAAATATTGTTTAGGGTTAACAAAAGAAATACTTGAATTTAATTAAATTCGCAGAGGTAATCATATTTTATAATTGTGAATGATTTTTTTTTTTAAATGAATGCATGAAACCGCTAACAAATGTGGTCTCAATCTATTTGACTTTAAGGCAAACGTTGTTTCACTCAGCGAAATTAGGAATTATTTAAAATTATTTTATTTTGCTTGTATATTGAGTTTATTATTTCTCTTAACAATTGCATTCACTATTATAATTTAAGTATATTAAATTATGAAATTAAATGTGTAATCAAGTGTTGAAAAGTTGCATATCTTAATGCTGCTGTAGCTTGCCGAAGAAGTCGCAAAATACTCTATTTAACCTGGATTCCGCATCGAACGGTCATAGATATATATAGATATATATGAGTGCATGCATGGTATAGGAGCTCAGATAAGTTCTTGATGGTTACAGTGCATTTTAGTTTAGGAGAATGTTCTACAAATAAAATAAATTTTAAATTTCATATATTTAAATACAATAGAAATTATTATCAGGTCTTTCTGTATAACTATAATATGTATGTTATTGGCTTAGTTCTCTAAAAAAAAATGATCTATTTAACTGTCTCTATCTCTATGCTTATCTGCCGTTTCATCATAGCGTGCTGCACCTTTCAGCACACATACATTTCCATTGCAAGTGGCAACCCGTCCAGACTATTTGCATTGCCTTCCTCTGGCTCCACCTTAACTCTCTCACTCATTTCTCTTCCTCTGAATCATTTCCAGATTGGTATCTGTGGCCGCACGGGCAGCGGTAAGTCCTCGCTGGCCCTATCCTTGTTTGGCGTGCTTCAGACGACAAGTGGCCACATACGCATCGATGATGTGGACATCGAGCAAATTCGTCCAGATGAGTTGCGTACCAGATTATCGATAATACCACAGGATGTGCATTTGTTCAACGCAACAATACGTGAAAATCTCGATCCGCATGGTTATTATTCGGATTTGCAATTGTGGAATTGCCTCGAATTGGCACAGCTCAAGGAGTTTGTCAATGTGCAGCTGCCGTTGGGTCTGGGTGAGTTCAATTCCCGCCACAATGCAATCCTAGTTTTAGATCTGCGCGTTTTACTGTGCTTCTATACTCAGTAATACTGAGTAGGTATGGGGTATACGGAACTTGAAAGGAAGAACTGGAAGGAATTGAAATAGCATGAATGAGGTAAAAGATTATATAGCTCAGAGATTACAAGAGGACTAGGGCTAGCAAACGTAAAATAAAATTTAGCCACGCCTCCATACGTTCTCAAGAATCGAAAATATCAAATTGCTTGCGTACTGCTAAGGCTTAAGTGTTCTTTTTTCGTACATACAATAATTATTGCTACTCAAATGATTTCTGCAAATTTGGTTGCGATCGGATAATAAACACAGCGGTTATTTAATATAGAACTATAGTGGGTTAAGTTGAGCACTTGAAAGTATGCAACATAAAATACTTAATATAAAACTTATATGCCTAAAGTTATATGAGCACATTCCATTGTGAATTTTTTAATTGAGATAAGATTTTAAGTGAAGATTTCTTCAGTTGGGCGAAGTTTTATATAGTTTGCTTTCTTAATAACTGAGTTATAGACTCACAGCTTGATGCAACATGTATCGGTGTGCTTTAGCTAAAATCCATTAGTTTTTCTATATATATGAACTTGTCAATGCTTGCTCTGTGCATGGGTCCGATTACAGGGCATCTCTAGTCGAGAGTTACTCGTTTACTCGTTTTTTGTTGGTCATGTTGTGTAAACAAGCCAACTGGCTGTCAGTTTTTTTTGGTACTGCGGCTCGCTGAGCTGCGCTGTGTCTGTGTGTGTGTGTGTTTGTGTATTTGCCTTATGAAAAAATCATGTTTATTTTTGGCAGCAAACATGACGTTTGGCTTGGTCGACAGACAATTTGATGTTTGCGGGGTAGAAAAAACAGAAAAAAAAACAACGCAGGATATAACGTTCATGCATGTTTGATTTTTTGTGCTGATTGGCTCGCATGTGGCATCTGCGCGTACATGTGTATCCATCAAGTACGAGTCTATTTGCGTGAATCCAACTTGATTAGCCACTCGGCGCAGGCATACATAGTATATATATCTATGTGTCGCTATAAAACAGACAGAATACTTGCAGCCAGCAGCCATTCGTGGGCACACAGTTGCGAGAGCCCCGTTAACTGATAGAACTGGTGTCTAAATGGCGTTTAAGTGTTGATGGATCTGCGAGCAACCGTCATCATCGGTCGATGGATGTATCCATAAATATTCAGTCAGGGCACAGGGGTTAGTTGCGAACTGGATTGCTATATAGATGGATGCATTCGGGAATAGCAGTTCTCTGAGAAGTAGAGTGGAGTGGAGTTCACACTTTCAGTTCAAGACATTCAAGCACTTTTTTTTCTGACCTTCTTCAGACAAGCTGTAAAAGCACTCGCCTGACTTGATCCCACTCCAATTTAATTGATTCAATTACACGAACATATGCGTCTCTTCGGTCTAACTGTTCTTACTGCACTGCAGTTTGCCACGCCCCCCCCATTCTTCTGGGCAAACGCATTGTTGTCCTGCCAAATGGCCGGACGAGCGTGCTTAATACGCCTCGTTAGAACTTAAATGCTTGCTTAGCCGGGCGGCCAGAATGTCACGCTTATTAAATACAACTTTAATTACGCACTAAAACAGCTTTTTATTGCGCAAGTGTGTGTGTATGTGTGTGTAGCGGTTATTTATCGCATGATTCTCTCTTACACTGTTTCTCTCTTTTTCTTTCGTTTCCGTTTCCTGCACAGACACTGAAATCACGGATGGCGGCTCCAGCCTCAGCGCGGGTTATCGTCAATTGCTCTGCCTCGCACGTGCCATATTGCGCGGCTCGGTGTGCCTCGTTCTGGACGAAGCAACAAGTACCCTGGATAGCAGCACGGAGCGGGCGCTCCTGCAGGCTGCGGACAAGGCGTTTCAGGGTCGCACAATTATAACCATTGCCGTGAGTTGAGTTCCCCCATTGTCTTTGTTGCAGTTTCCGTTTCCGCTCGAAAAGGGTATTGTGATTTTCTTAAGATCTGGGTATGGATTGGGTTGGTATATATCTGGGTATACAGCGGAATACATCTACAGATAAATATTATTATTTTTATTTTATTTTCAACAATTTGACTTACTATTAGTAATAGCTTATATGGTTCATTTACATTTGGTAATTTAGGTACATTTGCTATACATAAAGTAAGGGCGTAATATGATATTTTTTTTCCGTTATAGATCATAATAAAAGTAAACCAAATGATGATAAGAAATATTTTGTAATTTTGGTATATATTATGTTTTAAAACAATTGAACAGTATTATAATCAATTTGAATTTTATTTACTTTTAGTTATTGTAGTATATATATGCAATTATTATTTAATTATTATGTTATATTGCTAATGGAAATGCTAGCTTAAGCATACATTAAATAATATTAATACTTAAATAATACACATTTCTCATGCTCTTTCGCACTTGTAACCTCTTACTTTATTTTTTTTTATTTGCAGCATCGCCTAAGGACGATACTTGATTATGAACGGATTATAGTGCTGGAAAAGGGTCGGATCGTTGAGGACGGGAATCCGCGGCAATTGCAGCAGGATGCGAACTCTTTGTTCTACGCCCTGTTGCATAAGGCCGGACCGAACTCATAGATGCCGGGGCAAAGCAATTGAGTTGTTGCCCCAATCGAATCTCAAGAGAAAATTTTACTTACTTATAGCAGAATAATTGTTTGTGTGTTCAAGTTCAAACGAGCAAAGTTCATCGAGAGTGTGTCCGTGTATGTGAGGCTGTGGGTGGGTGTGAGTGTATATAGTCGATGCTTTGTAGTTGCGCGCTCGTGTGTGTCAAATGTGATTTATATTTTATGTTTTCTATATATTTGATACTATTGTATAACATATATATGTACTTGATACCAAATAGTATACAAGCGTATTTTATTCGATATTTTTTGTACTATATGTAATTTGCAGTATTTTTTATGCTTAATAATAAAGAGAAATGTTGTCGAAAGCAAACATTAAATTCATCCAGCATGCGGCGGCTTGGCTACTGTGCGTATACGCTACGTGACCACGTGACATTACGTATACGCCGAGGCGCATACGGACGCGCGGGCAGACATGCTCGTTGTGCGCGTGTGTTTCATAAGCATGCCGCAAACGATCTGACAGCCATATGATTTGTGCTCACGCACACACACACACACACACACACACACATACTGCTGCGGATATTTGATTTTTCTGCAACTGTGTGAGTAAATACATCTAGCTGTGTGTGTGTGCAAATGCATGTACAAAAGTGAGGAAGTATGTCATTCGATTGAGTGTGTGAGTGTGTATGTGTGTGTGTGCGAAGCTGCAGCTGAAGCTCTGCAATTGCACAGCGGGCGAACGTGACTTTAGTCGACGCGCGGGACTTCGTGGGACTTGGAAATCTGCTCAAGAGTCGCATTCTTAGGCAACGTATTTGAATGCGCTTTAAGCGATACGCTAGACCACTTGGCGGCACAGCGCGAGAGAGAGCGAGACAGAGAAATTCATTTAATCAAATTCAATTTTTAGCGGCGCTTAAAAGTATGCTATAGTTTGTTTAAAATCAATTTATTTCGATGTTCTTGTTGCATTTTTATTTTTATCAATTTAAAGTAAAATAAAAATATTTTGAATTCAGCATTTTTTTTTGGGAAACTAGCCAATTTTGTTGTTAACAAAAGACCTGCAAATCATTTGTTAAGTGATAAACAAATTTATTGTATGGCTGGAAAATACCCTGTAGTAGGTGCTGTAAAATATTTAAATACTTGGTTTTACTAAATTAAATGTATTTTATAATAAAATTAATTAAATAAATTATAGAATAGTAGATTGACATATTTATTTCGTAGTCACATATACCCTGCTTGCACTCACTCACAAAGCACCGTATGGGCTGCCAGTCAAGTGCAACAAATTGCTATTTTTCAAGCAGCCCAATCAATTGCAGTACTTTCAGCAGGCTTTCGTGCAACAGTTGTGTTATATAAAACAGCAACAATTCGATTTGATATCTAAATCAGGCCAATTAGAATCACAATCGACATCGCAAACGCCGTGGCCAGCGCAATGAATATGCAACGAGTTGTGGCAACAACGTTTATGAATTTACGTAGCCCCTGAATCTGAAGTCTACCGCCTGCCACACGGCCGCTTGTTGGGACCCAGCGGCAAAATATTATTGTGAAATAAATTGATTGTTAAATGGACCTGCTCGGCCTCCAGCTGGGGTCCATCAAGGGAGGCAACTTTGCGATTTTAACCGCGCGCTTTATATGCATTTTTCAAGTAGTTGGGCCTGCGGCCTTTCAGTGCCTGCCAGGCAATTAAACTTAATTGGCAATGAGGACCAAGCCAAATGCGAAAGTACTTTTTTTATATATTCGACTTTTCTTTCTCTCCTTTTTGTGCACATATATTTTTTTTTTGATTTTCAGGTTTGATTCCCAGTGAGTTTTTTCAAGCTGCTTTGATTTTTTCAAGTGGCAATGCTGCCGAAATGGGTTAATTGATATGCAAACGTGGCAAAGCAAATGATTTTCGATATGCTGGGCTCTGTTTTACGCCCCCCGACTCCCCTCTCCATGAAGTAAAAGAGAGCAATAAGCTCATTGACAGTGCGAGAATTGCACTTCAGGCTTTTCATTTGCTGTGAGACTAATGAGCTTAGTTCTTCAAAGATAACTGAAATTGCGGTTAGAAATAAAAGAGAATAGAATAAAGAAATAATAAAAATGCCCTTTATAGACTTTATAAATGTAAATATATATATTATACTCTTTATACCCGCTACTCGAAGAGTATAAGGGTATTATAACTTTGTGCCAACCGAAAATGTTTGTAACAGGCAGAAGGAGACATCTCCGACCCCATAAAGTATATATATTCTGAATCAGCATGAACAGCCGAGTCGATATAGCCATGTCCGTCTGTCCGTCTGTCCGTCTGTCCGTCTGTCCGTCTGTCCGTCTGTCTGTCCGTATGAAAACCTAGATCTCAGCTATTATAAGAGCTAGAGCTACCAAATTTGGAGACAATATGTGTTAATTATGCCCGCAGATCAAGTTTATTTTGGTTTTTGCCACGCCTCCATCCGCCCCCAAAAATCGATAATAAATCGATAATAGCTGCAAATATAGCTCTACAGCATTCATTTTTTATCCATGTGATAAAAACCACCATCCGGGCGTGTTGCGAAAGTTTCAATAAGATCGGCCGATAAATAAGGAAGATATTCAAGAAATAGTATTGCCTTGTGGCCATGTGCCTGTGTCGGTTTTCTAATGTTAGTACCCGAGTTCAACACCAGCAGCAGACAACTTTTTTAATTATGTGGCAACTTTTTTAAATTATGTGGCAACTTTTTTTATAATTATGTGCACCGAAAATATAAATAGTGCAATTTTATCGGTTTGGTAGAAATGCAGTGGTCAGTGGTGATGGTAGTTGACTGTTAAGCGAGAGGTCCGGGTTCACTCCTGGGTGTGCCGCGGCGACTTAAATTTATTTTTTTGTTCTTATTTTTTTTTTTTTAGTGTGTTGCAAATTCAAAATAAATTTTTAGTATATTTAAAGCCACTTAGAATCGAAAGAGACATTGAGCAGAACACAAAATACAAACGACAAATCTATTAGATATGTTGAGATGTATTGTGAGGCGCTTTGTATGTATGTATAGGCGTCTCTATCCACATGCATAATTTATAACTGCAGAGTAATAAAGCAAGGGCAACATCAATAAGATCGAGTGGAACTTGCATAGGCAAAACAAATTAGAGACGGAAGAAATAAAAGGCGTTGTTTTTGGCGTTTTGGATTGGGTTTCGTGTTTTTTCTTTTTTAGAATTGTATAGTATTTTCATCAGTATTTCAGCAATGATTTCTAAGTTCGAAGTATTTTTTTCTTTCACAAATTGGTCTTTTTCTATTTTTTTTTTTCTTATATGATTTCTTGCAATAAAAACACAGCATTCTCTTCTGAAATATTGATTTAGATTAGTTAAAGCTTTGATGGAAAATTTATTAATAAAATATGAAAATGTCAGCTATGATTTCCTAGTTTTATACCAGATATTTCTCTTGTATATTTGTCTCTTGCTACTTCCTTTCTTTCGCCCATAAAATGTCTTTAAAGCCCAAGGCTAATTCTCTTCTCTTTAAATACTATTCTAGATTTCTCCTGGCCAACAATTGCGTTCCCAAGTGCTGGAGTGATAGATTATGCTGTGTTCTACACAATTTCGACACATTCTCGTGCCTTTCTTCGCCCTCTTTTGCCTCCGTCACATTCGCATTCACATTAAGGGCGTGTTAACTGCTTTTGACTAATTGACGCAGCGCGTCACAAATCGCAGCCAAAAACTTTCGAGTTCGGTCGACGTCGTCGCCGTCGAGCTAATCCACATAATTGGCAAGGGCAGAGCGCGTTCTCCATCTGTC
Organism: Zaprionus inermis; assembly: GCA_018151445.1. Classification (NCBI taxonomy): domain Eukaryota; kingdom Metazoa; phylum Arthropoda; class Insecta; order Diptera; family Drosophilidae; genus Zaprionus; species Zaprionus inermis. The sequence goes on from JAECXD010001696.1 coordinate 5,425,459, forward strand.
TCCAGTTCCCATGCACTCTCCCCCCCATAACCTGCTACGACTTGCTTTGCCTTGCTACCTCGTCAGTCTGGTTAATCAGTCAGTCGGCTGTCAGACTACAATCTGGCATGTTTAGAATACGTATACGCAATATATACACACATATTCACACACATATTCACACTCTAGTCGTCACGAGTAACCTATGTGTACATTGGTTAATTCATTGTGCTGGGCGCGCCACGTCGAGACTCGTTTATTTCTTAGTTAAGTTCTTTGATTTCTTGATTTATTTCTTCAGCGACTATACATGTGTGCTTGCGTGTCTGTGCATGTGTATGCATGTGTGTGCGTGTCTACTTCAGCTGTTTATGCTGACACACTAATCAAGCTTTGCTTTGGCCTTCGTTTTTTCGCATTTGCTTTCTTAGGGGCGTTTTCTTCGCTACTTTTCTATTTTTCGCCAGCTCAGGCATTTCTACTTCAGTTTATTATGGATTTTCGTATGCTCTGTCTATAATGGGCAACTTAATTTAACCGAAAGGATGTTACTTAGGTACTGATTTCTATATATATATTTTTTTTTTATTAGCGAGAAAGAGAGAGATAATAGTCTAGATTCGGTTTGGGGGCACTTTGGGAAAGTTGTTGTTATTTTCTATGGTCCGAAAAAATAAAGTTTTTCTGCAACGAAATTTTTACTTAAAAATTACCTTGGATTATTTTTTAATTTTTCAGAAAAGTTCAACCTAAATCTAAATAATATGAACAAGTATTATAAAACATAGAATAGGAGTTTTTTTATATATATTTCGAAACAAGTATGTTATATTTAAATATATTTAATAATTTTCTTTAAATAATCGCTTATAAAATTAAAAAAATAGTTTTAGAAACTTTTTCCCGCACATGCTTTCCGAGTATTCATGAGTGTATTTTCGCGCAGAAGCGTAACTCTTGTACAACACTTGCAGAGTTTTTTCTGCGTGCTAAGCAAAAAAAAAGTATTCAATTTCACTTGAAGTTGTGTTTTCCTAGCTCTGATTTGAGATTTGTTTGGCACTTGGGGAGCTGCAATTATGAGGCAGTCTTTTTTCCGGGCTTTCTCACACGAAGTTCTCGAGAGTTTATTGTTTATGCAATGAAATACACTACAATTTAGCCTGTTTTTCTAACCTTTGTTTACTTTTGCTATTGTTACTGATAAAATTAATTGTTTGCGTGTGTGTCAGTGTGTGTGTATGCGTGTGCGGAGTTGAGCGAAAAAGTGCTGGGAAAGCACTTAGGCAAAAATAAAAGTTGCAAGTTAATTATTTCATTAATTAGGCGCGCGCAGACTGATGAAGTTGATTGATATGTCGAGCGGGTTGCACAAGTGTTGAAAGTGCTGTCATTGGTTGTAGCAGCTGCTCTATCGATGGAGGCGTGGTCTATACCCCCCCTCCTCTCCGGAAAAACCATCACATGTCGCTTTAAGTCACTTTGGAAATGCGCTCAAGTGCGCAACGTGTTTTATGACGTCTTTATGTGATTTTCTTTTTATATCGCCTCTCCTCTATCGTCTCTATTGCGGTTTGTTTTTATTAAATTTTCCACACACACCCATGCACACACACTAATGCAATCGAGCTTAATATGCTCGCTCGCTGCTCGAGGTATCCTTTTCACTCTGTCTGTCTTCAGTCGCTTTAATAAAAGAAATCTGTCAAATTCAAACGCTCGTAAATGTCTTTCACAGCCCCGTCAAGCAGTTTGTCTGCCATCTCTGGCTTTTCTTTTTCTCCCCTTACTTCTTCTCAAGCACTCTTTGAGCTGTTTTGTAACTGTTTACCCGACTTGAACCCATTCCCCGTTCTCCGTTCTGCCTCCCGTGTTAGCTAATCATATTGTGTGTTTCCACTGAAATTTCACAATTCAATGAATTTCATTTTAGTTTCCAGTCTCCAGTCTGGATTCGAATTTTATGCCCCGCAGGAATTTTCAAATAAAGTTTGTGCTTAAAAATCGAGTGATATATTTTCAAATAATATGCATGGGTAGATTCACATGAAAGTAAGTGCACTGCTAGATTCCAAGTAGATTTCTCTGTCAATTTGCAATCTCAGCAATCTAATTTATATAGATATCTATGATATATGGTATTTTGATTATGGCATAAACAGATCTGTTTTTTTCTGAACTAATTAAGGTACTTCAGGCGAGAAATTTGGCCACCCTAGCCGTTCAGAAATAATTGTCTCTAACACCTCTTAATATTATGAATTAATATAATTTATACACTAAGTTATATGTCTTGTAAAATGCTTTAGGTCTTAGATAAGGCTTTTTATATATATTTTTTTTTTAAATTTGGTCACTCTAGCCCATTAGATATATTTTTCTTTTTGTGTAATATCACAATTAATTATTAATTATGTTAAATAAATCAGAGAACTTAAAATGAGCTTAACAATATTTTAAGCCGTTTTTCACTTTTAAAATGGATTTAAGCCAAATTTTGTATACTATCTTATTAGGGTGACCATGCCAAGTTGTTATTTAATTCGGGTTTGGAGTAAGTAAGCAATGAAAAGAGGTTTTAGTAAAATACTGTATCATAATCAGTAGCATATATTCAAAAAGAATTATATAGACAATCTGCTGTATAAAGAAATAAGTCGTAAATACAACAAAGAAAATTTCTCTATACTCAAAATGAGCTGCACATTTGTGCGTGCCATATATCTGGCATATTATTTCTCAGTTTTGCCTAAGCGTTGTCCCAACAAAAGTCCATAGAAATCCACTTAATGCCAACTTAGGAAACTTGACCTCATCGTTGCTGATTGCGTGCTTAGATAAGCATCACCCCCCACCACACGCCTCGTGCAGCGAGATGAAAGAAAGCAAAGTCTGGAGGACAGACATAACGTGAGTATCGAAGGCAAAGGCAGCTCAGGCAGCCCTCATGATAATCGGGCCGATGTCTTTATAATTGTTGAAGCGGCAAATACGCACGAAAGAATGACAGCTCAGCGAAGTGATTCGTTAGGTCTACAGGTAAGTCTGTATGTGCGTGCGTGTGTGCGTGTGTGATAACAGGGTTTTATTGGTCGAATGATTCCATCGATACACCCCATAAACACGTTGATTTAATTTGCAGCTTAAGTTGCCATATAACGCTTGACGCAGATCGGGTTTTTCGCATGCGACGCCATTAAAATGAAGTTAAAGAGCACGACCGCAGGCACAGTGCAGTCGAAAAGTATGCAACGGTCTGCAAATAAATTTGAAAGCCAAGTCAAAGCTCGAAAACCCAAAAAAAAAGAAGCGAAGCTCGCATCAAAAAGTAATCCACAAAACCGGCAGGCCAAATGCGGCAAAGAGTTCACACACGCATACGAGCACTTATACTCACACACATTCACTCAGTCACATACATTCCAACACAACTGTCTGCGTTGACCCACTGAACGAGTAAGCAACAACATGCCGGCCTATCTCAATGTGGAACGTATTCGCGCTGCTGAGAGCGACACGCTGCATCTGCAAGGAGCGCGAGAGAGCGCGCTCTGCACAGCATCCGAGCACGCGAGCCGGCAGGCAGGCACGAGGCGACTTCGGCTTCGGTTGCATAACAACCCTGTTTCTCGCTCGCGGCGCGTGCTTATGCTGTTGCGCCTGGTGCTGGGCCTGGGCCGCAGCATCGGACATGTCCGTTCAGTCAGTTCATTCGTGTCTGCCAACGCGTTCGTTTGTCGCGCATCACATGCGGCGCAGAGCTGCCCGAGAGCTGTGACAACGCGTGAAATTCACGTGATTTTCAACATTCGCAATATCAATTAACAGTGTGCGTGCGAGTGCGTGTGTTTATGTGCATGTGTCTTGCGCCAAAATAAATGAAAAAAAATTTACATATGCAAATAGTTTTTGCAGGCGCCTCATCCTGCTTATCGCGTGTGCGTCCCTAAACGTTCTGACTCTGAGCAGGTGTCGCGCCGCTGCTCTGCTCCGCCCAGTGCGCCCACTTGGGGCTTCAACATTCTGCGGCGTCGATTGTGCTTTGCGATAAGCCAAAGCCAATCAAAGCAACCTAAGCAGGTACAGATCTACGCAGCGCAGTGTACAAATCTATTCCATTTTTTAACTGTGGAATTCAACGATTTCTGCTTGGGTTTCATTAATAAAATGATTTGAAATTGATTAAACCATGCGTTATATCAAGCTATTTGAAAATGATCGCGTTTTACTGGAGTTCTGTGTTATTTAAGCAACTTAAGAAATTCTCATAAGACTTCAGTTTTGGCATATACAATTATTTATTATATTTCAAATTATACATTCTATAAATTTTTGAATAATTTTTGCATATTTTTGGAGTTCTGAAATATTATTTGTATTTTACGTAAAATATTACTTCAGCTTACTGCAAAAATTCCATTCTACTTTCAACTTAAATTTTATGGCTCTCATCGTTACTTTTTCTGAACTTAATAATTAATTATAGCTGCAATTTTATATTGTTTAAAGTTTTCTGAATTGTTTCGCATATAAGTGTAGTTCTGTGTCATTTTCTGAATTAAAATAATTTATAATTATTTAAATCTTACATTACAAATCTTTCTGAAGTCGATATGACATTTTAGCGAGGTTCTTGAATTTCATTTGCTCGATTTACCTTATTTTAGCCGGCAGCTTAACGTTCCTGACATTTTATGAATATGAATTCATTATTTATCATATCATGGCACTTGAGATTCTCGAGCAGCTTTCGCAGCCTGCTAAATAATGAATAAATTTATCACCGTTGCGCTTGATAATTGGGTTTTGCTCTACACACACATACCCTCTATATAAGAATACCATTTGTCATCGTGATTTAGCACTTCAGCTTGAGCATTTTCAATAAGCGCTCTTCATTAGCCGCGAACCCATGGGGGGTACGTTTCGAGAGTTTCTTCTTCGTGGTCTTGTCCATCTTTGGTCTCTCTTTCTGTCTGTCTGTCTGCCTGTTTTTCTCTGTTCCGTTATTGTGCTGTCAACTTCTATTAAAATGCGGCTTTATAAATTGTTAACGCTGTTTGTTATATTTATAGATATATTGCTTCGTCCTTTTGTCCGCGGTTTGAGCAAGTTATGCGGCTTATTATTGTATGAATTTTGAGAAACCTCTTAAGATTCTCAATAATAATGCAGTAAACAGCAAAAAAAAAATTGAAGTATTTTAACATTAAGCAAAATAAATAAAATTACAATAAAACAAATGGAAAACAACTAAAAAATGTAATATAACTTATTAAATAAAATGATATGATATGTATGCAATAATAAATATTATTAATTATTATTATTCAAAAACATAATGAATTTAAGCGAGGCTATTAAAAAAAATATCAAATTATTCTTTTTCATTTGATTTGGGGGCAAATTGTAATATATCTTTGTTTTTGTTCGCTTCAATTAGCGATTTAATTGCAGCTTTAAATTAATAAAGAACTGTAATTAAATTATGCTCATGCTCTATAGATTTGCCCATTGAAAAGTGGAAATGAAACTGATGAGACAGTTAGGAATGGCTACCCCAGTCGCCTTTTCTGACCCTTCTAAAAGCGAAACAATCAACTGCACTAAGCATTAATCCACGTCTAATTAGAGTTGTGTGCTTGGGCAATTATCGAGTGAGAAAGAGAGTGATAGGAATGGTGGGAAAGAGTAAGAGAGGGGAAGAAATTCTGCATGCGTGGAGGGGGGGGGAGCAAATGGTTAAGCTGCCCTCGCGGGGCTGCTTGCCTCGCGAAAATAAAAGTAATTAAGTAAGCACAAAAGTATGCAACGCAGAAGTATCACACAAAGATACAATGCACGAGAAAGAGAGAGAAACAGAGAGAGCGAGGGAATTTGAGGGAAAGGGAGAGGAAGACGGAGTAAAGGACGAGCCGCACAATTTGAATTTTTAATTAAAAGCAACAACAGCAAGGCAGAGGCGTGTGTGCGTGAACTTATGTGCAAGTCATGTGCGTAGAAAGGCAGAGAGAAAGAGAAGAAGAGAGAGAAGAGAGAGAAAGACAAAGAGGGAAAGAGAGAGACTGTGAGTTTGAGCACACAAATTAATTCACAAAATACACAAATGCTAAGGAAAACGCATTGTTGGCAAACTTGACCTAAAATTGACCCCAGCAAACGATCAAAGGAAGCCGCAACTGGCAAGTCAAAGAACTTTTTGTAGCAGCCTTCGAGGCGCAACACCTGCAGCAGGCGCGAATGAGCGAGAGAGCATGAGAGAGTGAGACAGAGCGAGAGTGCGTGTATGTGTTTATTGCTTGCACTTTACATTAGCATAATTAAAACTCAACAAACAAGCTGACGGCAAACACAACGCACTCTTGTGTGTGTGAGCTGGGTATGTGCTGCTTGTGTGTGTGTGTGTGTGTGCTATATGCTTGTATGTGTGCTGTTAACTAGGCTACTAAAGTCAACACACGCGCAGCTTGACCCACGGGGTCTATGCGACCGCAAAGTATGCAACAAACTCTATTACAAATGGCGCCTCTCTCTCTTGCACTCGCACACACACACACACACACACACTCACACTCGTACACACATGCTATATCCTTGAACTTTATTGTTTGCACATCAGCGGTTTGCCAAAGCTCGGTGCGTGCTGCGTTTTGAGCACTTTCCGAGGCCTCCACTGCGCCGCCCATCACGCCCTGCGCCCCTCACGCCCCGCGCCCTCTTTTATGTATTTTCCTGCCTGTGTGTGTGTATGAGCCCGTGGTTTTTTATTGCATGCTGTCAGGCGCAGCAACATATCGGTTTACCATTGAAAAATATATGCTCGCATTTTTCAGACAGTTTTCACAAAATTGTACAGAATGTATTTCTTTATTTTCATCTCGTTCTTCTTCTTCTTCGGCTTGTTGTTGTTAATGTTGTTTTTTCTCGCCAGCTTCTCTTTTTTTTAGTTTTTCATTTTCTGTTGCCTTCATTTGGAGTTTTGTGGGGCGTGGCATATTTTCTTTCAACAGCTACGGCTGAGTCCGCCAAAAATGCGTCTCTATTGGGAACTGCAGTTAATCGCAAAGAAAAAATAAAAAAAAGAAATAAATAAATTTAAGCCTTTTTCCGTCGATTGTGTAATTTCAATATAAAGCATTGATTTATCTGGTATATTACATTTTACAGTCGTTTTTCTTCTCGCCACGGTGACAAAGGCTTCAATCACGCTCGCTTTTTTTGTCTTGCAATCAAAGTTAATTTTTTTCCACCAAGTTGACATTTTTTCTCTGAATTTCTACTGAAATTTGTGAAGTTTGAGCTCAGTCTGCAACATTTTCGATTGTGAAATAATTGATGAGAATATTTCAATACAGTGTGAAATTAAAAGAGAAAAATATTGAGAGAGATGATGACAAATTGCAGCTTTGCGTAGTTTAAGTTTCACTTTAATAATAAAATAAAATTGCAAATTTAAAAGGCATTTCATTAAATGGAAATGTTTCCTTTCATACGATGGAAACATTAAACACTTCAAGCTATAGTTTTAAATAAGCTTTATTTCAACTTTTAAAAATATGCTACTAACAAAAAACAATTTTTAGTTTCGAATTTTTCGTGTTTTCTTTAATATTTAATTTGCTTGAATAAAAGTTCAGCTACTTTTTGAAAATAATTCTGCAAACTGTGAAATAATTATTTCTGCAAAATACTTTACGAGCACCAATAAATATTTATATTTTTCTAATAAAAATTTAATTAGCTTAATTATGACAAAGAATTTAAAAGCAATTTCAAAGTAATTGCTTTTGATAACAAAAAGTTTTCTTGGCAAAAAACAAGGGAAATCATTTGCCAATTGAATTGATTTGAATTGAAATACTCTGAATATAAAAACAAAATATTGTCCATATGTGTAATCAATATGGCATCATTTACAAATATTTTCTTATATATTAGAACGTTTTAAAATAGAGACATAGAGCGCAAATTAAGGATTTCTATTTTTCCATAGTTGATTGTTGTTGTTTCCGCAATTTGCACTCAATTTGCTTGACCTACTATGTTTACTAACATGCACCTTGGCTCGAATCAAATTGCACTTGCAACAAGTTGATTACATTTTCGTCATCGATAAAGCTGCGGACATTTGCGTTGATTGCGTTCAATTGATTACGAGTTCGCTTGAATAGATGCTAAATCAAAATCAAAATCTGAATTGAAAGCGATATCGAAAGCAAATCCAATTGGCAGGCAATTTGATGCGATGCTCAGTTTCAGTTTCATCTTCAGCTGCTTCACTCTCCACTCGTCCCCAGCCAGATCCCAGTGCGCATTATGAAGCCGGGGCTTCTTTCCTTCTCGATTTGTCGTCTGAATTGCGCATGTGGGAGCGGGCAACTTAAACATACACTGGCTCTGCTTTATTTCCAATATTTTGCAATAACTTTTCTAGTTCCTGTTTTTTGTTTTTTGCTGCTGCTGCAGTTGTCTGCAGTTGCACGCGATGCTGGAGTGTTTTATGCCACGCACAGGTTGCTCAGGCTGCTGTAACTTGGATTAATGTGGCGAGGCAGGTAGAACAAACTCTGTTATAACATACATATACGTATATTTTATGTTATAGGGTCCGTTACTTTTATTTGGTCAATTTTCTTTAACGGAAGTTACAGCAAGTGTTTTAACGCATTTATACCCTGTAAATAGAATTGCGAGAATGAGTTGAAAAGCAAAGAAGAAAACTTAAAGAGAGTGAAATAATTAAATATGTTGTGTTACATGTATTTATTAAAGGCTATAATGAATATATAAAAATATTTTATTGTTTTTATTTAGGATATTTAAATTTGTAAAATAATTTATTAATTTATTATATTGTCATAAGTTTATATTGTCATAAGTAAAATATTCATTTAAGGATTTTAAATGTTTTATCTAATTTGGTGTGCAGCTTATATAACTGTGTTGCTCCGATTAGTGTAGCATACTTTTCAGCGGCAACAAAAATAATTGCGTATACTTAATAAGTATACGTATTGAGTATGAGAAACCTGTTCTTAAATTCATTCCACTACAATTCTCCATACCCCAATCGGTCAAATCATTTACAGGGTATTTGCATGCGCTTGAATTGCCGCGCAATGTTTACTTGTTTATGCCCTGGCCGTGGGTAGCTGGGGCGCTTAACCTGGTTTACTTTCAAGTCGCTGCCGCCACGAGGCAACACACACATACATACATTCACGCACAGCTATACACATGTTTGTTTACATTTTTTATTTACTTAAACTGCGGCCCAATGTGCCGTTTGTTGTTTATGTTCTTGCCCAAAGTTAGCAGCGCGCTGGCTTGCTGAAAGTTCAAATTGTTCGGATTGTCCCGGCCATACATTACGCCAGCAAAAAAAAGAGACAAAAATAGAATGATGAAGAAGCAGAACTGAACCCAAATATACAAAACAAACTATAACTGAAACTATGCAACTTTTCTCTGTGGTTTTTTTCGTTTTTTTGCAGGCAGGCAGACAGGCGACCCGCAGTAAATAAGACTCGACCAGCCTAAACTGCGGCCGGGACCGGAAATACAACAAGACGAACAGCAACAACAAGCGCAGCTTATTAAAACACGCTTAGCCGGGAAACGCAGAACGCGCGGAACACACGCAAATGTAACAAAAATTAAATGAAATACGTGCGGGCCAAAGAAAAATATACGCCAGAAATTCATATGAAAATTTCAAACAAGAGGAAAAGCAACAGCAACAAAGGGGAAAGAGAAAACAAAACAAAACTGGGCAACAAAATAAAACACAAATAGCGGGGCGAAACATTGGCGAAAATTGTGCGAAACAATTTATATGAAAAGCAAACAAGGCGACGGAGCCAGCTGCTGTTTAAGCAAACACAAAGTTACGACAACGCGAGTGTGTGTGTGCGCGCGCGCGCGAGTGTGTGTGACTTTTCGTGGTGTCCACAGTGCGACGGGTACTTCATAATTACAGTTGCAGTTTGTATTTAAATTTCACTGGCGGTGCGCCACAGCAGCAGCAGCAGCAGTAGCCGAAGGAGGAGAAGGAGAAACAGAAAGCAGCAGCACAGCGACGATTGTGTGTGACGGTGCGACGTATACGTAACATGCCAGCGTATGCGGCGTATGCTTAATGTGAGTAATAGACCAACTTTTTATTTAGCTTCATATGGCATGATATGAAAGCAATGGTAGGGGGATAGGGGTAAGTTAGCTTTTTTATAGCTGCATTTAAAGTCGAATGCGTAGCCACACTCCGTGCGAGCGCGAATTGTTGTTGCTTGGGGAAAATCATGTAGGAAATTTAGACAAGCAATCAAAAGTGTTTAGACATTACGAGGAAAATTATTTGAATTGTGCTTGAAATTAAGTTACTTTTATTTTTGTAAAGTGGGTTAAAATTAAAGCTTTAAGCCATATATACTAACTGAATACACAATATATTCATGCTCTACCTATAAAACATATTATATTACCCTTAACCAGGCTGCATGCCTACACCTTGCAATTTGTTTGCCTTTTGCCGAAATTAGCCAAATTGGTTAAACTGGACCCTTGTCAGGCATCATGTACGGCAATTTTTCACTTCGTTCGTCCCGTTTTCCATACACTCACATACACACACACACAAATATAAACATATATCTATGTAATCATATCACGAACTTGGGCAAATATTGTGCTGGGTCCCATAAAATCGAAGTGCCAAGCAGACAGACCCGATAATTGTTCGTATAGCTTTCACTTCGACAGCGGCGCAGGAAGCTAAATTAATTATTAACTTGGCAAGAAAGACAACGAGAGAGGGAGAGAGAGAAAGACAGAGATAGAGAAATATAAGCGTAAAAGGAAAAATTAAAGCCAAACCAAGGCAAGAAAATGGCCAAGCGGAAAAGTTTTTCGGTTTCCATTTGAAATGTTTTACGTTTTTATTTGTCATTCATTGCTGCAAAACTTTTGTCGTTTTATTTCTCAAGTTGTTGTTGCTATTACTGTTGTTGTTGTTGTTGTTGTTGATATTACAGATGTTGTTGTTGTCGCTGCTGCTGTTGCTGGTTTTCCAACCACGTTGCGGGCTTTTCGAGCAATACGGCGACGTTATCTCCGCGCCTTTGTCTTTTTGGCCACACTCGCGTGACGCGCCGAGTCAGAGCGGCAGGGGCAGCGTCAGCCGAGGGGGAAGGGAAGGGGCACGAGGCAGACACAGTTAGTTTGGCAACGAATATTACAACTAAGTTGGGGTTAGTCAAGGCGAAGCTGCAAAGAAATCAGCTTTGAGCAAAATGAGGCAATAAAGATTTATCTTGAAAAGTACGCCAAAAGTACAGAAAAAGCAGAGAGATGGAACAAGAGGGGCAGCGGAGGGCAGGGGGAGGTACTCAATGCAGCAGATTTGTCAGGGATTTGCAGCTGACAATTTATGTTAGCCCGTTGGCTTTACATTTGCCACAAAAAAAAATTTACATTGATTTTGTTTGCTATTTTCTTTTTTTTTACTTTTTACTTTGCTCTTTGCATTTTGAAGAAACAAACGCAGAGTTTCTACTAGAGTTTGTGTGTGTGTTTGTGTGTGTGTGTAAGAGAGAGAGAGAGATAGAGAGGGAATTGTAATCTATGCCACATGCAACATGCATAAATTTTAATTAAATTGCCTGCATAGCATATGAATTTGTCTAGCTTAGGCAGTAAAAGGCAATGATGACACAGCGGATACCACCTAAAACGATAGTAAGAACGATGTCACTGTTATCGACTTGATATTATCTCAAATCTCACGTACAGGGTGTCTACCGGGTGCGTATTAAATCGAAATTGCAAAATTTGCATTTGTATTTTTTTTACCAAAGGCAAATTTTAAATTTTTTCGTGCTTCTGGAAATTTATCAACCGACACGTCAGATGAATGCGAATCGCACAGCTCAGGCGGATGCTTTCTCCTTCCCTTCGAATCTCTCTATCTCTCTCTCGCTCTGTGCATTGCGTTCAATTATTCCTGCTCGAAAAATATGAATTTTAAATGCATTTGACATTTCGGGCCTTGACATCCTTAGGCAACTCAGCTGCCGCTGCTGCTGTCGATGTTTTAGAAAATCACACAGTGATAAACTGTTTTCCCTCACACACACACATGCACATGACACACACGCACATACATGAACACGCGTTTTTATCGAAACAAAAGCGGATTTCTCTTTTTAACTATTTTCATTCAAATTTTATTTAACATCTGCAAGTAATTCTGTTTACCGCTCGATGAGAGCTCGGCAAACCGAGAGTATCATGCACTATACCCTGTTTCAGATGACACAGAGACTGCTGCAGTTTTGTTTGAAATTTAATCATTAGGCTATATAGTAAAAGAAAATTAAGTTAATAAATACAAATAATTGTAATATCAATAATAGATGTAAAATAATAAATTTAAAATAAAGGCTTATTAAAATAATGAGATAGACACTTAAATAAAATTGATTTCTTAGAATAAAAAAAAATCAACAAAATAAAAAAAGTAATTAAAACTGTAAAAATGTTTATTAAAGCTCAACAATTTCATTATTGTTATTGTAAGAACGAATTAAGAAGTATATACTATAAGATAATAATACTTATATGTTTATAAAAGATAGATGGGATAAATTTAAAGATTAAAATTGATAGAATACGAAGCATTACATAAAAAAAAAAACTGAAAAGTATTTAAAGCCAGACAATGCTTATACAACACATTGCAAGAAAGTTTTTAATCCAATTAAAATGTGAAAAGGGAAATAATGTCGAAATCAATCAAATAATTGAGAAATGTTCAGATTAAGATGTTAAGCAAGCGTATGGTTCAAACTAATTAGGGATTTTCCCGATCTTGCAAAGGTATTGCAGTTTGCCGAGAATTACCTGAAATTGGTTGCAACTTTTATTGCATAGAGCACCCTTAATTGGATTTTGAACACTATATTCTGGCCACAGCTGGCGAGTTGATTTATACATTTATATTTTATTTTGTGATTTTTTGGCAAAACTTGTGCAAACTAGCATGAGCAAATATGGAAGGGAGTTTCTGAGTTGCACTGGCTATGACAACATTTTGACAGGCTGATGGAGGAACAGAGGAAGAAGAAGAAGGTGAAACTTGGGAACCAGAAGTTTTAGCCAATTGCCGAGCCAGTTGAAAACTTGCTGTCCCAACTAGTTTGTAAAGAGCAGAAGGGAAGGAGTTTCGAGTTTTCTAGACAGTTTTCTAGCTATTTTCTTAGTTGGCCGTCACAACAATTTTCAATTTCAATTACAACTGCGTACACACGCACACACACACACACACACTCACGCACAACCTGTGTACAGTCTAATCAAAAGACAAAGACAAAGACGTGTCGGCACTCGTAGTGCATCTAATGCTTATATTCATTTAGTCAGTCATGTATTCACTTGTTTATTTGCGAATATTTCGAGTGCCTGTCGCGAATGTGTCCACAGTAATCTTTTGTGGATTTCTCTCCCTCTCTCTCTCTCTCTCTCTCTCTCTTTCTCTCTATTCGCTTTCATCCGGTTTAGCGAGAAAACTCAAATTTTATTCATGTTTTTGCGGGGCTTTGCAGTATTTCCACAGTAAATCAACTCTGCAAAGCACAACGCACCTAAAAGTGGGCAATAAATCTTGCATATACACGGGTCTCTCTCTATCTCTCTCTCTCTATAGCATATATACCATATACCATATACCATATACCATATACCATATTATATACAGCACATCAAAAGTGTTGGTCCAGTGTTTTGATACTGTCAGAAGTCAAGGCTGTAACCGCCAAGCGATCAGTGTGTGGTTACCAAAACAAACCATAAATAATGCTGGTAAGATATGTTGCCGTAGATATGAGTGAAAATCGAGAGATGGCTAAGCGACTAGGAAATACCCTAGCCTTAAATTCAAATTTAGTCTAATTTTGAAATCTTAGCTTAGATCTTTCACTTCGAGTTGTAGCTTCAGCTAAGGAAAATCTCTAATCTTACTTCCTTTTTATTTACTTTAGCATACAGTAATCAAACTAACCTCTATGTACAGGGTATATTTGGCAAACTATAGGCTGTAACCTTTCAAAGTTTCATCGGAAAGCGGAAAACACTTGAGCACAACCAAAATTACAGCGAGCGCCAATTTATTTGCGACCTCAGCTCTATACGCTACTATTTTCTATATCACCTCCCACTCCTTCTCCCGGTTTCATATTCCATGTTCTTTGGCCTGGCTGCTCGTAGATAAAAACGTGACCGCGAAAACATAAAATATAAAAAAGCCGAAGCGAGCCAAATGAAAAAGACAGACAGAGATAGAGGGATGGAGGTGGATGAGACAACAGACGAGTTGTCGGACGCTTTAATAGGCCGCGTTTAGCATAAGAAAGCTGAAAAAAGAGAGTGTAAGGCTGATCGAGAGAGGGGGGAGAGAAACGCAGAGAGAGTTCAAAAAATGTGGCATACTTTGTGGCGCTTGTCAGTTGCAAGTGGCGCCATAAATCAGAACAAAGCGAGTGGGAGACGACCGCAAACAAAAGTCAAGTCAAAGACGATGCCGCCGCAACTTGAAAGCAATTTTAGTTTTAATGTGACCAGTTTGGTTTACGAAAAGCAGCCGAAAAATGCGACCAACAACAACAACAATGGCAGCAAATGAGGCAGCAGCGTGAAACATTTGCAGAGAGCGTCAAGTCGAAAACGCGTTGCGAATTATTGATGCCTCATCGCTGATTGCTTTGCGTTTACGCCATTTGACACAAGTGTTGTTCCTGTTCCTGTTTTCCGACTAAATTCCCCCCCTGCCCCTTGCGTACAACCACCCCCGGCCCTGCCCTCTATAGACGAAACACGAAACGCTCTTGGGCATAAATAAGTAAAGTTATTTGGTATTTGTAGCATGTACTCGACTTGCCTCGACTTTCCTCTGACGCATACAACAAGAAGTAGCCTATGCCCTTGCCGTGTAGCGTCTCCTTCTCCCCCGGCTTTATTTTTGCTACGGCTTTGCAGCATGTTGTTATTACAGTTTTTTGTTTTATACCCTGTACGCATAATAAATAAGTTTGCAAGGGTAGTTGCAGTGGGAGTTTACAATTTTCTGTCTGTTTAAAGCGACATATCTTAGTAGGTAAACAAGCTACAGCTATTAAGCTTGGACTGTATATTCCTCTATTCCTTATACATTTTCCATTATTTAAATTATTATTATATAAAGTAAGCTTAGATTTTAAACTAGAAACTGGCAAACAGCCAAGCTGCCTTGATTTTTTGCTTTGAGTAACCAAACTTATCTCTTTGTCATGAATAAATGAATTCTTCTGAGCATCCATTGTACAGCTCATCCTAGCCATGCTAGGATACAGGGTATCTTTTCCCAGCAAGAACTGTCTATAAGACTCTCCCTGTTTATGTTTTTTACGCATTTCTATCAGTGCACACATTGTCAGCATCTCAATTTGTGGGTTGAGTTCATGCCATACCCCTCGATTTGCTCCTCCCCTGTTCGGGCGCTTTAAGAGGATTTTTTTTTGGTTCTTCTCATTGTTCGCATTAGCAATGTTTTTCGGTATCTGTGCAGAAAATATGGCAAAACAATAAACGTTACAACAATTGCGGCTGCTTCTAATCGCAGCAAGGCGTCTAAAATGTTTGACAGCTTGGCCTAAGTGCTTTCTCGGTCTTCTTTCTCTATGTGTGAGTGTGTTGGTAAGGCATACTTAGTACCGCAACAATCTGTATACACCTCTGTGGCATGTTGACCTTTAAATTTTGCACAGCTTTCTGGCAATTACTGGCAGGAAGCTCTCCAAACGGAAGGGCGCTTCGTTATTCTATAGAGTGACCAACGATATTTAGGGTTATTATGGATTGCTAACTAGAAGCCAATTATATTATTCTCTGGGGTATATCTTTGTTTTTTTCCTTATATTCCTTGAGATTTTGTAAATTTATTTTTTTGTAATTTTAAATAATATATAAAATTCTGTTTAATAAGAGTTGCTCTGTCAAACGATAATGAAGCTTAGTTCTGCATCGGGTCTTTTACAACTTCTTCTAGAGTTTCCGATAGCTTAATGAATGCAACTTACCATAGTTAATCGCCTATAGTATATAACTTACACTAACTTGTTTGTTTCTATGGGAAACTAAATTGCCTGGGCAATACTCTATATGGCGCAAATATTATCTAAGCCAACAAATCAACCTATTAGTGATGCACAAATACAGTTCCATGAAAATCTCTTGACTTAAGCGATTTGCCTTTACCTTGTGGTAATAGATGTGCCTTCAATATTTCATAAATTCGCCCGTTCAAACAATGAGACAACCATCTTCGCATACCATGATCTCTCCTCCGGGCACAGCTTCCGCTCAATTTCACAGCGAAATCTCCCCCGGGGTCCCAGAGTCAACAGTGAAGATGAGATAATTGCCTGTCGCTGGGCCGACGGCTTATCGGCTCGGCCTAAGGCTCCCTACTTGCGGCGATTTATTCACTGGGCGTATAATAAATAAATAAACCAAGGCAAAAAAAAGTCAACTCGTTTTTTGGGTAATGGCGGCGTCAAAATTCGCCGCGGCTTGCGGCTATTAATTTAGTTTATGGCCCTGGCCAGTGTTTTGCATAAGCCCTAGTCGATGTGTCCTTGAACAGCATAATGAACTTTTGGCTGGCACAAAGAGAGAGAGAGAGAGAGAGAGAGAGAGAGAGAGAGAGAGAGAGAGTGAGAGAGTGAGAGAGATGTAAAGGGAGAGAGTTGGGTAATGCGGACTAAGAGTGCGAGAAAATCTTTTCAATTGTAAATGCTTTGCAATAAAAGCGAAAAGTGAGTCATAATTTAATATTAAGCGCAGCTCTGCCGTGCAACGACCACGTTGCCCTGCCCCGCCCCTACTGCCTTCACCCACCTCAGTTTCGTGTTTGTTTTGTGCGTCCAGGCCGGTGCCGGGTCGCATTGGGAGCTCGCATTGAGCAGCATTATGGGGGCCCATGTATTTTATTTACGAGTGTGTTTATGTTTATGTTGATTATTAATATTCATGCGAACACATTCATGCATTGCCAGAGCCGTCGACGAGCGACATTTAAATGATTTTTATGCCGCCGCACAAAAGTATGCTACGATTTCTTGCTCTTTGTCCCAGCTAAAGCCGGCGCACAAAAGTATGCTACGCTTTCTTGCTCTCCCTCTTGCGGCATTCGCGTTTAATGTGTGATGCAAAAAAGAACTTTGCATGAAAACAAAACACGACTCTCGCCGAAACACCCACACGCACATATACACACGTGCTTGTGTGTGTATACACACGTGCTTGCTGTCCACGCACTCAACGCACAGCAGAACAATTCAATGTAATCCCTGCGCTCTTTAGGTGCCTCCACAGGGTGCTCGTCAACTGCCCCAGGCCACGCCCTGCCCCCTACTGTTTCTGTTTATTTAGTTTTATGACTCTTGGGTGATAATTCAATTAGCTGCATCCGATAAGTCCAATTTATGTGGCTCACCTGACATTCTTTACGATTTAAAGTGCCGCATGTGAAGCGGCAAACAGTTTTCAATACTATATATTACGCCATTTAAAGGTAAACCTTTTCCACAGCTCCACACAACTAGGACCATTAATGGCCTGCTGCTTGTGGCTATTTATGCTCTTCGGGTATTTGTAATTTTTACATATTTGTACACATAATCCGGAAAAACCAAACGGAAATTCACGAAAATGTCTCAATATTATTTTTGGCTTTGCCCCCTTTAGCCTGTGCTCCACTCTTGATCCAAGCCCAGATAAGGAATACTCAATGCTCAGTCCCGAAACGAAATCCTACCCCCAATTCGATGAAATTATAATGTGTGTGTGGCCTTGGCATTCTATCGAAATCCTTTTAGGCAATTCACAAAAGGACAACACACGCACAACTACACCCGCACACACATACGAATACACACGCACACACACCCTTGTTTAGCTATAAGTAGTGAATGGGCTCCTTTTGGCGCTGCCTTTTTGCGTAATATTTATAATTTATGTAGGTTCCTTGGCAAACATTTTTATAGGGTTTCGGTTACGCTTTCACCTTTCTCTCACTCTTTCTCTCGCTCCCTCTGTATCTCTTTTCCTCTCTGTGTACAGTTTTCCAAAGGTATTTCGTAGTATCCCAAAGGCAGGCAGGTTTATTAAGTAAATTGTTTCCGCTACTTTACGGATTTCCTTGGAAATCGGTTGCGGATTGCGCTGTCGTTTGAAGTGGACGCGACCTTTGACTCGGATCTCAGACAATGAATGAATAAATGAATGGAGCGAATGCAGCATAAGACCAAAATGAGAACTGCAGGAAGTCAGTAAGCAAGCCGGGGCGGAGTCCGCTTTGTGGCGCCACTTGCCGTGGCAAGCGCGTTCATTAAAGCGATTTTCAGTGCCAGAAATTTATGTGTCAATGAATTCGCCCCGTTACCGCCTTTGACATCAATTTTCCGCCTCTGCTGCAAATTGAATTCGCCGGACAAGCGTACGTACAGAGGGTCAGTCGAGTTGACAGACCGACAGAGCGTCAGACAGACGGACAGTCGGTCAGACAGTCTGGCAGCTAGTCAGTCGCTCTGCCAGTTGGCAGTTGTCGTCGCCATTTAGCTCGTAATTCTTATAGCCCGTTAGGCCTTATTTGCCCGATTCCCAACCCCTTTCCGCGCCCACTTCCTGCCCCCGCTGACTGAGTATTTATTATGTTTTTTTTTCGCTCTATTGTTGTCGTTGTTTTGCTGTTATATTTATACGATTTTCATAGGCTGTCGCCATACGGCTTAAAAGTATGCGACTCAAGGTCACATGCATTGAATAACCTGTAGTAAGGTACTGGATAGAGGGTGTATGTGTTGCAGTGTGGGAAAATAAATAAGGTATCTGTAGTTCAACAATAGAAACATTTGAAATTTTTAAGTTAAGTAAGGTATACAGGAAATATTGAAATCTACTTAATATATAAGAGAAAGTATTAATTAATAAAAACATGTTAAACGGTGTACTCTAGTCGTGCACTCCCCGTATGCCTGTGCTGGCTTTTCGCCTGCTTTATGACTGTAGCAGAGTCCGATTTATAGACAGCTTTTCGGGAGGCAGCAATGCTTATTGCTTTTCATAGCATGCTTTTAGGTGGTAAATAAATAAACTTAGTGTCTGAATTTCCTCGCAATTACCAAGTGCCCATGTGTGTCTCTGTGTGTGTGTATTTGTGTGTGTTTGCATGTGCTCCAGCCAGCTGGGGACATTAAGTCCCAACATAATTTATCTGGTCTGCAATTCAAACACACACGCTTCACCCACACACAAACACATACACTTGCAGCTCTTGCTGTGTTTTAAGTGTCTGTTGAAAATGGCCTTTCAACATGGTAAAAGCATTTAAGATTTGCCCGTGTCGAAATAATGTTTTATAGTGCTGAAATTGAGAATGTCTTGGGTTTATTTCAATCTGGCGAACAAAAGATTCTTTAATTTGTTTTCATGTTATCCTCAGTGTTTATATTTGGATTTATCAACACTGTTTGATGTATTTTGAATTTGTAAATATTTTTATCGAGATTTTCCTAGATAAAAGGCTTGCAAAGCGAAACAAACTGACATAAACGGTTAATTCATTTTGTATGTTTTATTAGGTATTTATTTGCACGTTTATCAACACTGTTTGTTGTATAACATAACCTCAAATTCAACGAAATTAATTTATTTTCAATATGAGAATATTTCAATCAAGATTACGCTGGAAAACACGTGTAAAATTTGTAACAAGGTCACATAGGTGAAAAATTCAGTAATGATTTTTTTTTGTATTTGAATTGGTATTTACCAGCAATGTTTGTTTTACAAGATTACCTCGAATTCGCAGCAATTTCAATTGTTTTGAATTTGCTAAAATTTCAATTTAGATTTTACCAAAAAAACATTAAAAAAACAAGCAAAGGTCACATAAGTAAGAATTGCATGTGGAATTTAATCACAAATACGCCTGGACATTTATTATTTATCCAATTGAACAAAGCCACTTTCAAGGCTAACAAAATATTATTTAGTTATGCAATAAGCCCGAATTTATTTTTATGCAAATAGATCGATGAGAATTTAATTTCACTTTTTTCCAGTGCATTATTTATGGGGCAAAACCTTGTGGAGTAGTGCATCATTGAGGCTGGAAATAGTTTACTCTGTTTCTAAATTGGGCGAAAACTGCAAAAATCGAGAGAGAGAGAAAAAGAGAGAGAGGGAGATGAAAATGAAATGCGCAACGGGCGACTCTTCTTTTTCTCCACTTTTTCTTCTCGTCCACTTTTGCCAATGTAATTTGAATTTATTTTTGGTAAGCAAAAAGCGATGTTGGCTAGCAAAATGCAAATAGCAGCAAAACGTTGACTGGCCCTGGCAGCAACTTGATGCCCGCCTCTCTTTATCTAGTGGCAGAAGGAGAAGGAGAAACTGGATGGGGGAGTGGGAGTGGGGGGTGGCCATTGTTTGCAAATTATTTGTATTCATGTTTTGTCCCGTTTCGTCACAGTCAGCGGCTCGTGCGGTCCTGCTATTACAAGGTCCAGGCCGAAGTCACTTCCGCTGGCCGGCACATAATCTACGTTATTTCCGTTTTAAATTATTTACATAGAAAATATGGCAGACTCACGTCAGTGTCGACAGCGACTGTCGGCCATGTCCGTCGTCATCCTCCAGCCAGTTCTGGCGCTGAGCTCAGCGTTTCCCCAACAGTTTCACATTTTTTTTTGATGTTTCGTTTCTTCTTTTTTTTTTGGCTTACTCATCTTTCTCGGATTTCTTTGTTATTGTTGCCGCTTTAGGCTCGAGATCTCCATCTCCGCCTTCAGTCCCCCCTCGGATGCGACCAATGATATGCTTAAGTGGCCCAAGCGTTTTATATTGCGCATTTTGTTCCGCCTCTTTCTCTCTGCTTTTCCATTCTTACATTATTTTTGTTTGTCTTGCTGCTTGTTTTGTTTCACTTTTCGCTGCGGCTGCCATTGCAATTTTTTGATTTCGCGCTTTTCCAGCTTTCGGCATTTGTTTCGACTGTTTTCCGGTGCTTTTGCTGGTAATTGAATTATTCGCTTGCATGAATCCCTCTCCCTGATCCCTGTGAGACATGTTTCAGGAGGTTTGGATGGGGAATGTGCACAACTTGAGAGCGCAACTTAATATTTGCACAATTTTTGGTCATGGCATTTGGATGTCGGTTCTCACAGAAGAGTTTTTTCCATTTCTCTTATTCTCTTTTTCAAGCTAAAGTTTATGATTTTCGTATAATTTATGCAGATTGTAATTGAGGCGGCCTATGCAGGGACTCGCATAATTCTTAAAGTCACAGACCTATTTTATACACTTAAAAAGGGTATAGAACATTTTGGAAATCTTTGTAAAGTGTATAAGGAGAAAAATGTATAAATATTAATGCTCATAGATCTGAATTACTATTATTTTACATTTCTTAAAAAGGAATGCTCCATACGAGAATTTGCCACACCATATCAAAAGGTTATTTATTAAAAGAGATCTGTCTTATAAATTAATACGAGTTATAAGAAAATTTTACATTTTGTTTTCAGCTGAAAATGCAACAATATGCCGAATAAATCAATTTAAAAGTTAAATAACATTATAGAATTTAAATAATATTTTATTGGCATATAATTTATCGTATTATTTGTTTATAATTTGCGCATTTCAAACAAACTTAAGCATTTTTTTGCTCACAGTTCTGACTGATGCGTGCGCATATGCTGTCATAAATTGTTTTTAATACTTTAATGGAAATTAACCGATTTTTTGTTTTTGTTGTTGCTTAACACACACATGGCTTGTAGATCCAATAAAAATATATTTATTTAATTTTTTGTTCAGCCTTTGCATTTTCTCTAAATGAATTATTTTGCGATTAAGCTGTGAATTTATTGTGGTTCGGTTAAAGCGTCATAATCAGCTTGCAATTATTGTTTATTGGACGTATTGAATACGGGCTGCAGCCCCAAAGCCTTTTTGATATGTTAACAATTTGCTTATTTATTGTCCGCATAAATATCGGTTTATTAATAAATGTATTTATCATTTTGCGCACTTATTATGCGTCATGATTCATGAGAACTGCGAACCCTTTTGCGCAATTCATTAGGTTCCGCTCAAGAGAGTTCGAGCTTGAAGCCAATTTGTGACAGACGACTGAGTTGCCCGCTGACTCAATGGCAATTCCCAGAAACATAAAAGACAACTGTGACATTAAGAAGTGCCCAGAACATTTTTTATTCCCAGTGCTTATAGATAAGTGAGTTTGGGGGGAAATTAGAAATAGGTTTCGACGCATTCGAAATGAAAATACCCTGGCAATTCGAAAACAAAATATTTCAAATATTAAAAGTTATATTATTTACAATATTCCAAATTAATGTATGGTATAGTTAACGAAAATAAATAAGGACAAATTTCTTAATTTTTAAGCCAAACATTTCTTCACTTACCCTTATCAAATAATTTCAAAATTGAGGCTGGCACTTTTTACTGACTTACTTTTTTGGTTACTCAATATTCGAATATCTAACTGTATATATTATTATTTTATTGAGTGCACCATGTCAGGCAAATCCCATGATATACTGCATAATATTATCCCCGCCTGGGGAGAGCAAGAATGATTAATGCATCGAAAATTGTGCTCATAGAAGCGAAGATCTTACAAGCGGTCCCTTTGCATTTAAATTTTTGCAAGTAGCCCATATATCTTTATATATATTTTATATTTAGACACATACCCTCTAGAAACAGATGCGTAGTCCCAAATGGAAATTGGTCAAGTTGAAAGAAAATTTAATTTTATGAAATCAATTTTCATTACACGCTCAAACTGCTTCGGGTCAATCGAGTTGTGTCGTTAAAAATATTTTGTCTCATGTTTGTGTGCCCGTATGTATGTGGCGGGTGCGGTGAGAGGAGGAGCCAAGTTGAGTTCGATGGAGGCTTGTATGTTCATGTGTGCGTGTGCGATTTGTTGGCCGTGTCCAGGGAGTCGTTAAAATGCAGTTTAGAAAAACCCCCAGTGCCGGACAAGACAAAGTGCCTGATAACGAGCGCGCTCCATAGACATTTTTCCCAGTGCCGACCGCTTTGGTATTTTTTTTAACAGCGCGCGATTATTTTTCCCCTTTTTTTTTGCCAGTTTTCTTCTTGTTGTTAAAAGTATATGCGCGTTTTTTTATGCGATAATAAAATTCATAGCGCCTGCATATAAAATCAACTTACTGACCAACAAAATACCCACAGACACACACAGATACGCGAGCTCATACATGTGACTAAGCTCTAGTTGCAGTGCACATTGGGGCGGGGCGTATAGATAAAAGTATTGAATAACTTTGCAAGCAAAGCAATCAAATAGGTATACCTATTCAACAGGCCATGGATTATATAATATTCATGGCCTCTTGAGAATTTGAGAAGAGACAGTGGGAGGCATCTGCGAATTTTAAATTTATATTTTTAATCAGCATTAGAGTGTGGGTCGCATGTCTATACGAAAGTCTATAGCTCAATGACTATAAGAGCTGGAGACTACGAATTTACTGACTACATATTTATGTGGCCCACTGTGCCGGTGCAATGTGTCGGGCAATTCGGTTTATTCTATTTTTATACATTTTTTACGTATTTATTTATATTTCAGCACCGGCAGCTGTTGGGGCACAATTTGATTTCCATCGGCTTAGCGCTAGGATTTTCTTAATGCTTTTGTTTGGCTTGGCCATTTTTTGCATCCATGTTATTTTTTTTATTTTTTTACTGTTGCTTTTTATGCGCTGCTCACGGTGTTTTCTCTTTGGCCCAGTTAAGCCATTTATGAGTGCGGGGCTTTAGTTTGATGGGTTGATTTGCCGACAGGGGGTCGTTGAGAGGGCAAAAGAACTGGACATAACTTGGCACGTTGCACGGGCATTTAAATGTCATTTAATTTGTCGTTGATCCCGGCGAGAATTTACTCACATTTTTGGCTTGAATTCAATTAATTTTCATTAATCTCGTATCGTGCAGTGCGCGTAATCAAGCGCAGTGCTCTATGAAATATTCAAATTCTATTTGTACCTATGCATATGAATGTGTTTAATTATATCTAGGCGTATGTACCATTTATACCGTCTGTGTGCGTGTGAGTACTGAAAATCTACCGCAATTAGACGACAAATCGTCTTGATGTCCGTATTACGCTCGTCACACTGTGACGTCAGCAAGACAGGGCTGAGCATGTGTGTGTGGAGGCATTAAAGCATGAAATTAATGCACAAAGCATAGCAAATAGCCTTAAGGACACGCGTGCCATACAGAGGGGAAGTGTGCGCAATACACACACACACACACGTATAATACACACAAACATTCATAAGAAGCTGAGACACATTAATTTGTATAAAGCACTGAGGCAGACAACCGCAGACGCAAAGGGCTACAGTAACAGAGGCAGCAGCAGAGGCGGCCAATAAAAAGTGCCCAAAAATAAATTTTTATTTTCACCCGACATTGTGTGTACCGCATTTTTCGTGTTATGCTGGCGAAAAATTTAATTTGTGTCACACACGACGTATACGCAATTTAATTAGACTCAACGAGTGAGAGCGTCCGGAAATCTGCATGAATTTAACTTTCACTCTTAATACGATAAGTTCTAAACTCTTGCTCATAGAGAGATAGACAGAGAGCGTGAGAGAGAGAAAAAGTACTACCACTTCGCTTGCTCGCTCTTTTGGGTTTATTTTGCGCTACTGCGTAGCATCGTGTTAAACAGTTTTCCACATGCCAAGCAACATGCCGGAAAAGTTGTCGATGAACCTTTCCATCAGGGCTTCTTTAAACACACACAAACATACATAGGCACATACACATACACTCCTGTAAGCTTCCCCTCTTGCAGTCATTTAGCTTAATTCGTTACGCTCCGTTTATGGATCATTAACGAGAGGAGAGCAAGTGGCTAGAGATGACAGCGTGAGCACGAACAAAAAAATAATTTTGCTTGTATTTCACAATATTTCAACTCTTTAGTTGGTTCTTTACTAAATACTTTGTTATTTTCTTGAACCACACATCCATTTTTATAAATGGGTTATGGTTTTGTTTCTATAGCAAATAGTTTAAGCTGTTCTAAATTTATCAACAGACAACTAACCGCAATAAGTTTGAAACATATCGTGACTTTATGTTTTGGAAATTCATTTGTTTAACATTTTGACAGCTGATCAAAGTAACCAAATTTATTGCATGCCGTTTATTGATTTATTTTTGTTATCAAATCAAACAAATTATTTTTAAATTCACAAAAGGCCTCAATTTATATATGCATAGAAAAATAAATTTATGATTGAGAATTGTGCTATAAATTTATTATCGTGCCCTCAAAAAAATAATTACTATAATAAAATCAAGAAAAATTGCTTTATTTTTTTATAAGGTTGTTGAAGTTAAAACAACTTTTGTTAATTAAAAAACTCAAACGGTTTTATAAGTAAAGAGTTAACTTACATTTTTAGTGAAACTATTTTATCTGTGTGGGAATCAGTCCGGAAAATGAAGATAAATTTAAAATCTTTAAGCTCTTCCTTGTTATAATATTTTCCGAATTGTTTTGTCACAAGCTGTTGAGAAGTTTCCTGCATTTCGTTTATTTTCTTGTTGAGTAGTTTTATCCTTTTCATAAATTTTTCTGCCAGCTGATTGCACTCTGGCTTGATAATATTTTATTTGACATATTTTATTCAAGTGAAAAATCATTAGGAAAATATTTTATAAATACTTTCGATAACAGTTTGAGCGACAACAGAAGTTTTCCCCATGTGTGCGTGGGCGCTTGTGTGTTTTCCTGTGGTGTAAAATTCTTCGAATTATGGCATAGTTCTTTTCCCATTTATACTAATTTCTCTTCACATATTTTCTATCTGTTTGGTCAAAAGTTTTTCCAAAGTGCAACTTCTCTCTCAACTTGAATTTCGGGTGAACCGCTTGGCAGAATGTTCAAGTATTTTAAACAAGTTTTCGAAACTGTATTCAGTACTTCAGTTGCAGCTCAACTATTTCCACTTAATGACCGTTAGCAACATTTTAGTATGTTTTTTTTTCCTCATTTCCTTGCTTTGCCTTGCTTTGCTATTCTCTATTTTCTATTGCACTTTTTGTGGCTATTTTATTCCACTCTTTTCGTTGTATACATGGCGTATACTTGATGCTGGCCATTGCTGGCCGGACGGCAAAAGTTTGAATGGAGTGCAAAGCACAGTTTGGTTATGTAAATAGAGCATGATATGGTTTTTTGTGTGGTTATGCAAATGCGGTTCAGTAGGGTTTGCTGTGCATGTACGTGTGCTGCTGCTGTGTGTGTGTGCGCCAGTATATGCTATTGTTGTATGGTCAAGTGGAAATCAAATGTAATTCAAATCGACTATAGAATGCGGTATATTTACCCCAGCTTTGCAAGCTTAAAAAGCTAAGCACAGCTTATGTCCTATAAGAAGTTCACTTTCCATGCATAATTGACTAAGGGGCTTACAGATACGATTATAAATTCATATTGGTTTCTTTAGGCGATACTACCAAAAAATGCTCTAATAAACACAAAGTGTCCTAGGATTTTGTACTCCTACAGCTTTAATTTATCATCCTGAGAGGGTAGGAAGATCTCAGTCAAAAGAACAGAGGTAAAAAATAAATGGCAGTGCACAGACACCCTCACACGTATTCACACTCATGTCTATTTGCATAATACCCCAGCGGACACAGGTGACATTAAGTCGTCCGATGAAGGCTGTAGGTGGTGCAGTTGTAAGCGCCTTTATTCGCCTGCCCTGCGATTGCCTGGGCCATAATTCATTTCGGCCAACACAGTTTTGATAGTGTGGCAAGAACTAAGGGTCAATCATAGCACAGAAGGCTGCAGGGAAAAGCGTTAAATTAGCCGCGTGTTTCGGATTCGCACTTGGGTAATTTTTGTAATTTTATACGCCTTTCACACGTTGCTTTGGCTTTATCTTCATAAATATTTGAACAGACTGCTTTGTATGCGTTTATCTGAGCGCGTATGTGTGCGTAGGTGTCACTCTGGCTCACTGTATACCCTACATACTCTCTCAAAACTGTTCCCGCACAACGCATATTATATGTCAGCTTTGTTGAGGATTTCACTGGGGTCCGGGCACCCTCATACATATTTCATTGACCTATAGCACCGGGTGCACTCTTCCTCCCACTTTATCCCTCTCTTTCTCTCTCTCTCTGCCGTTATCTATTTTCCATTCTCACAGCTAAAGCTGTAGGTGCTCAGATTGCTGCACTTTATTACTGTAAAATATTTAGTAAACACAACGTGGACAGCACTCGAATTATCCCAGCCAGTCTGAGTGGCCCGTCAGACGGCACTTGAGTTCCACGTTGTATCTGGTTCTGTAGCCGCTAATCGTAAATTATGTTGATAAAGTACACTGCGTAACATTTGCATAAAAATATCCCAAGTAAATACAATTACAGTTATTTGTTTCCTAGAAATGATTCTTTATTTGATCAGGAACGCCGTATTAATAAGATAGACATGACTTTTCACAATATTGCAGTTTTTAGCCAAAGCAAGTTCGACTGCACTTAGTATTATTTCGTATTGCATATTTTAGAGGGCTCCAGTAAGCCCACAAAAACGTTATATTAAATAACTGCTCTGTTTATTATCCCCATCAAATTTGAATACCAAAGCCCTATAATTCTCTTGCAATTCGATTTATTTCTATTTCCGTGGTTTCTTCTATGTGCTATAATAAGAAATATGGTCATAAAAATTAGTAGCATTAGCTCTTTTAATAGCTGCGATCCAGACTTTCATACAGACTGACAATATTTACATTGTCTGTCTGTTACACACATTTTCTTCTATTCTATGAGGAGCGACTTTAACAAAAAAGATTGCGACAATTTAAAAGTTTTGCAGCTCCTCAAATTCCAATTTTCAACTAATGTTTAAAGTTTTCTTTTTAGTGATCCCTACGCATAATGAGAATATTACGCAAACACAAATTAAACTCATGAAAAAACAAAAAAACAATTTGACATCTGTAGAAACTGTGAAAAGTGTACAACAGAACAATGGAAATGCGATGCCGACCGGCAAAAGCTAATTAATCCCACTTGACCTTTTTGGCGTTCGGTTGCCTTGAAAAATCAGTTAGCAAAGGGCATTGCAGTCTTTTCGGGAGTCAGCCAGGGGGCAGACACATTTGGGAATTCAAAACGTTCTCAAATGGGACAAGAGACTGTTTCGTGTGGCCTTCACCAAACAGTTTTATAGTCTGATGCCTATCGAGATGTCATAGAAACTTTTTGCTCTTTGCCCTTTGATGGATTCTTTTGTTAACGCTCTTTAAAGGGAACATAGACATGATTACTTTGGGCTGCATACCCTAAGTAAAACATAATTGGAAATCTCAGGCGTATAGTAACTTTTTGCCATAATAATCTATCAAAACTTCTCGAAAAGAGTGGGTTATCTGTTGAATAGAAAGATACAGGATAGCTCCAGTCGTTTTATACCCTTTTCCCGATTAATTCTGATTATAAATAAAAGAATAACTTTTTAATTTCAAATTTAACATAAACTAGTAATTATTTAAGGCGCACGATAACAAAATTTCTTATACTAATGAAATACAAAGCCAACAACGTCC
The DNA here is from genome assembly GCA_018151445.1 of Zaprionus inermis. Lineage (NCBI taxonomy): Eukaryota > Metazoa > Arthropoda > Insecta > Diptera > Drosophilidae > Zaprionus > Zaprionus inermis. Next base: position 5,454,186 of record JAECXD010001696.1, read on the forward strand.
AGCGGAATTCCTTTCTTGATTTCGATCATCGTTTAGCCGCTCTTAGATTTGGTCGAATTCGACGACGAACTACTCGAACCGAGAAGCTTATTGATAAGTTGCTGCTTCACACTGAGGTTTTTTTTGTAATGATGGTAAACTTTCGGATAGTATTTACGGCGTTTGGTAATCTTCTTCAATTTCTTTCCACATGATGATGACGCTGTGGTTGAGCTTGACGTCGAGCTTTCCGTTGAGCTTGCCGTTGAACTTTCCGTTGAGCTGGCCGTCGTCGTCGCCGCCGTTGTATCTGTTGATGCCGCCGTTGTAGTCTCCGCCGCTGTAGTCGTCGCCACCGTGGTGGTGTCTGCCGTTGCAGCAGTGGTGGTATCAGTTGCGACTGTGGTGTCTGTTTGTGCCCTGCTCGAGGGCAGGTACGAGAGGCAGATGGCCAAGAGAGCACAGCTCAATACAATGGTAATGGATCTCATATTGTTGCACACAGTTGGTGACTGATACCTCTCTTGCCACTGCCAAGTCTTTTTATAGTGCGAACGCGACTTTTGGAAATTCGCAATGTTTGCACAGTTCTTTGCGAAATTGCGAACAGACTGTTTACCCTATTGATATGAATATACTGAAACTGGCACAGTTTGATGCCGAGTTTAGATGAGACAATAGAAACAAGCTGGAAAATACAAACTAGATTAAAAAATTGAATAAATGGGTCAGTTTGGTATTCCCAGCTAGTGCAAGATTATTCAGGAACAAACAGAGCTGTTTAGGACGGCAATTAGAGTGCGTTCATAAACTGTCATGATCTTGGCATCCGCAGAGTATTTAATTGTAGTTCTCAATAACCCTTGGCCTTGCTTTGACCTCATTTTCACCTTCTTGGCTATGGTGGTCATTCGGTGTCATCTGGGCACATAATCCCGGCATTAGTTTCCATTGCCGATACAAATGCGACGCACGCGGGCAAATTCGGGCTGCTTATTATTTTTACTAAATTATGAAAACGATAAGCCTAATAGCCAGGGCTTCGACTACGAGGACATGTGTTGCTCTGGCAGGAAGCAGTCGCTAGATAACGAAGCCGAGTAAAATCAAATGGCATGAAAATGTTAGCATAGCTCGAGGCGGCGTACGTTTATACTAAGCTGCTGTCCTTATGTGGCGTGTGCGTGTGTGCGTCTGTATGGGTGTGTGTGTTTGCCTCGTCGACGCCATTTTGTTTAATATGCCAGCTGGCGGACAAGAGTGCCGCATGCCAGCGATTATCTAAAAGACATTAGCGTCGTCGCATGCACGACGAGTAATGTACTAAAAACATAGCATACTTTCGGGCTTGCTACACTCCAGCGTTCCACCACAGCACCATCAGTTGCGGCACACGTTTGCATGCAAATATGCTGTTTTTCTCGGCAAATTCACACGTGTGCCTGGACACGAGATTGTTGCACTGTTTCCCCCTGCTACTCTACCCCCTTTCCATACCCTTTCGAAAGGTTTCACACATCTTGTGAAGCATAATGAATCGCGAGTATTTTATACACATTAATATGTGCAAGTATTTTAATTCAAATTAAGTATAAAGAAAAACGTGAAGACATATTTATAGCATTATATATTTATTTTATCTAGTTCCACACTGCAAATAAGAGCTTTCCTAGAACTGATCGAATCGATCTATGATTTTAGCTTACACCTAAATAAAAGATATATTCGTATACATATTCATATACATCATGCTAAATAGATGAAAGAATATTCTTCATGTAATAACCGTATAGTTTATAAGGCCGGAGTTGCATTTAAAAACAATGAGATAAGGTTATTCTATTTCATAATTTGCAATTTCGAAGCGCATCAAATGCTCGACTTCTACTGACACGTTTTCCTCGTTAATTATTTCGAATAGCAGCACCACGATGAGCTTGCTCTACAGACCTTAATGGAACGTGCTCCTCTCAGTTCTCGAGCATTTTGTTTCCCTGTTGCAGTGCAGCATTTTGTGTCATTGCCTCAGAGTTTTAATTTGATTTGGTCGTGTCGCGTCGCGGATATTGCGGTATTTTCAAGGCAAAATCATTTCACGCAGCTATCTGCCACAGTTCTTCTCCATTCTTCAAAAAATCTTGTTATTGTTTGTGTAGCAATTTGTCATAGTTGGCTTTGGCGTTAACGTCTTTGCCTTCTATTGCTTTCTTCCCTGGGACGCATGAACGTGAAGAATCTGATTTAGATAGCAAGAAAATGCGACAATTCAGAGAGAGAGACAAAGCGAAATCTATGATACAATAATATGTTATACTGACTACACTATAGTGTTGCAGGACATTCAGGATTGATGGAATATTTTACGTAGCTACTGCATTAATGTGTTCCTTCAATTTAATATTTTCAAATATGCAACGGGCTGCGTGCGCATATTCGCATGTTCCCAATTAAGAAGTGTCTGTTGCTTTACCTACTCAATACTTTCCGTAAACATTATGTCATTTCGACGATTGTTCTTAATGAAACACGCTACCTAAATAAATTCAGCACCAAAAGTTAGCACGACAAATGAAAACTCAAACAAACTGAGTCTATTTAGTTATTAAGACAAATTTCTAAGCTGTTCGCAATTTCGCAAAGAACTGTGCAAACATTGCGAATTTCCAAAAGTCGCGTTCGCACTATAAAAAGACTTGGCAGTGGCAAGAGAGGTATCAGTCACCAACTGTGTGCAACAATATGAGATCCATTACCATTGTATTGAGCTGTGCTCTCTTGGCCATCTGCCTCTCGTACCTGCCCTCGAGCAGGGCACAAACAGACACCACAGTCGCAACTGATACCACCACTGCTGCAACGGCAGACACCACCACGGTGGCGACGACTACAGCGGCGGCGACTACAACGGCGGCATCAACAGATACAACGGCGGCGACGACGACGGCCAGCTCAACGGAAAGTTCAACGGCAAGCTCAACGGAAAGCTCGACGTCAAGCTCAACCACAGCGTCATCATCATGTGGAAAGAAATTGAAGAAGATTACCAAACGCCGTAAATACTATCCGAAAGTTTACCATCATTACAAACGCAAACTCAGTAAGAAGGAGCAGTTGATCAATAGTCTTTTTGGTGGTTCAAATAGTTCCAGTTCCACGAAAAGTAGTGGAAAATCCAGGAACGGCAAATCGAAGGGAAGGAAGGGAAAGAAGGGAAAGCGCGGCTCGAAGAGATCAAGGAGGAGCGGCTAAGCTATCAATGGACTTAAGAATGGAATCAACTTGAAAATTGTTATATACATGACCTGGATTTTTAGTTTAGAAAATTATTTTAAGGCGCATTTTAAATAAAAGTATTTTAATATTGAAAATAAATATGTAATTTATTTTCTACTGGCTTAAGGGTGAGCGATAAAATTGAATTTGGCTAAATGGACAATATTTTAAATGTATCTAATCATCATATTTTGTATTCATTATTTCTTAGTGGGTTTTATCGGACTCTATAGTATCATGACCAGCAAGCACTTTAACGTCATTCAAATATGTATTGAAAGAAAACTTTTAAACCTTAAATATTTCCAATCCTGAGCTTGTAATTTCATAACTATAAAATATGTTGGAGAGTTTGCAGAGAGTTCGAAGGAAATACTATTGTAAAGAAGATTTTACACTAACGACTAAGAAGCTATTAACTGATAAAAAAGACATTTGCAATCCCATAAAGATATTCTTGTCTGTCTGTACTTTTGTCTATCCGTCTGTGTGATCACCGAGATCTGAGCCATTATCAATTTAGGTAACAGTATTTATTAGTATTGTAAGCAGACCATGTTTATTTGATGACATCCGCTGCCAAAAATATTCAGCTGGGAACCGTAATTACAAGGATTTCCCAATGCTGTTGTTTGCTATATTGTTTGATATAAAATAATAATATTAATCGGGTATTGGCAGTACCCAAAAGTATACAATGAAAATTTAGACAAAATTTACTGCATAACTTAATGAATCGTCTTAAACAGATGTTCGAAAAGAGTCTTTGTCGAAGAGAAGAGTTTATCTGATATAACGTAAAACTAATACAGTGGCTTTCTTTAAGGCACTTATAAGAAAGTGCCCCAAGCCGTATGACACCATTGCAAAGCTTCAAATCTTTATTATTATTATTATTTTTTTATTATTATTATTATTATTATTATTATTATTATTATTATTATTATTATTATTATTATTATTATTATTATTATTATTATTATTATTATTATTATTATTATTATTATTATTATTATTATTATTATTATTATTATTATTATTATTATTATTATTATTATTATTATTATTATTATTATTATTATTATTATTATTATTATTATTATTATTATTATTATTATTATTATTATTATTATTATTATTATTATTATTATTATTATTATTATTATTATTATTATTATTATTATTATTATTATTATTATTATTAGTAATATTCTCATTATTATTTTAAATGTTTCTTTTTTCCTGGTGTTCAATCAGTTTATTTCCTAATTTGCAACTTGAATAAATAGGGAGAATTTAAATTTCAAGCTTGATTGCAATGCAATATATGATAGCTTTGCCGAAATATGATGTTTGCCGAGTCTACTTGAACTCATTTATTGGCAAACTGTGCCAATGATCATCCTAAATCAAACATTCTCTTTGGTACAAAATTTCGTAAAGATCTGTTCAAACATTGCGAATATTCAGAAGACTTGCTGACTATAATAACACTTGGCAGTGGCAGAAGAGGTTTCAGACCCCAACTCTATACATAAACATACATACATACATACACATACATTTTGGCAAAATTTATACCTTTTATATATTCAGACAATTTTTTAATAGTAGTAGGGAATTATTAGAAGAGTTTGACATTCAGCTGAGTACATATTTCTGCGAACTTTTAACTGGTCTAGCAAATTTTCCGCCAATTTTAATTTCTTACGCACTTCGCTAAAAAAAGCCTAAATCGGAACAAAAGCTGAACAAACAACACGCACTTTCTGCGAAGAGTATAAAACCCGTGGAAGCCGAATGCAAAGTATCACTCTCGATTCACCAATCGAACCGTTCAAAATGAGATCAACTACAATCCTTGTTGTCTTCGGCACTCTGGCTCTTTGCTTGTCCCACCTGCCGTCGGGCGGTTGTGACACCACAACTGATACCACGATAGCGTTAACTGATACCACGACAGTGGCATCGACAGCTACTACAACGGCATCGACCGCCACGACAGCGGCATCGACCGCCACTACAGCGGCATCGACCGCTACGACAGCGGCTTCTTCCGACAGCACAACTGCATCAGCCACGACTACAACTGAATCCAGCTCCGACACCACCACCTCCTCGAGCAAGGCCAAGAAGGTGAGGAGGAAGTACAGTAGACATATCAAGCGTGGCAAGAAGGTCATTAAAAGACATCGCAAGAAAAACAACAAATCCAAAAAGCTGCTGGACTCTTTGTTCTATTGAAGGAATCGCATCTCAGAAATTAATAACCCAAAACCTCGTCGATCATTTACAAATCTTTGAAATATCCGTTGCTATCGCCTAATTAAGTTTTACGAATCGTTAAGTTGTGCACAATAAAATTATGTTAAGGAGGAACTTGATCGCCGAAATCAATAAGCTACAACCTTGTCGAGCATATTAAAGTTTCCTTTGCTTTCTACTTAGTTGTAAGAGTTGCTAAACTACAAATAAAAAAATTTAATCTTATATCCGTATAATCTATGTTTTTATTCTTGCTTCTTAATGATTAGAAGGTTATTATATCATTGTGCCAATCAAACATAGAAATAAAAGGCTGATGGAGCCATTTCCGACACCATGAAGTATATAAAGTATTCGACAAATTAGTAATATTGTTTTTAAGCCCCACGTGTTTTAATATCCCTGGCTCTATAGGCAGAAGCTTTTACATTCCTTTCAAATTGATTTTGGGTTGGCCTTTCAGGCGTAAGCAGACAGCGACTCCTTATATATTCCCCAATGTTCGAATCGATATAGCCAAATAAATTTCCTGGTATAATAAAAACTTGCCTGTAGTCATTACTTGTGAATTAATTTGTGTATTTAGTAGGTACATAAAGCTAAACAAATATTATTTTTTACTTAAAAATTAAAATTAGGATTGAACATCAATAGATCAAGCTAAACACACAGTAGAAACTCATTGTACACATTTAAAACTGAAAGTCTAGACAGGTTTGTTTTATTTGCATTCATTCACAGCATACAAATAATCCAAGTATAACTCCAAAGGGTTGTCACGCTTATGACCCAGAAATCATAACGAAAACAGCTGTGTTAGCCGAAAATTGACTTCTACATAAGTCGAGAAAAATTCGAATTCTATTTTGAAGGAATTATCTGAAGGAATTCATTCTGTTTCGCGTTTTTCCTATACAACTGGAAATGAATTATTTTCATTCAGACAAATACTTGAAAAAGAAATGAAATTACAAACTGTGCAAAACTATTCCACTGTGACCTGATTCGAATGCACTTATCTCGAAACCGAAGTATCCAAATTAGAAACACTTTGCTATTTTGGGTCGGGCAGCTGAATAAATACGCGAATCTGATAATAGACCTAACAAGACATGCAAATACCTACGCACTTTTCAACCAGAGACCTAAATTGCGAATTCAGGCGGCATATACAAAAGCTGAGTAAATAGCACGCACTTTTGGCAAACAGTATAAAACCAACTGAGGCCGCTAACAAAGTATCATTCTCGAGTCACCAATCGAACCGTGCAAAATGAGATCAACTACAATCCTTGTTGTCTTCGGCACTCTGGCTCTTTGCTTGTCCCACCTGCCGTCGGGCGGTTGTGACACCACAACTGATACCACGATAGCGTTAACTGATACCACGACAGTGGCATCGACAGCTACTACAACGGCATCGACCGCCACGACAGCGGCATCGACCGCCACTACAGCGGCATCGACCGCTACGACAGCGGCTTCTTCCGACAGCACAACGGCATCAGCCACGACTACAACTGAATCCAGCTCCGACACCACCACCTCCTCGGGCAAGGCCAAGAAGGTGAGGAGGAAGTACAGTAGACATATCAAGCGTGGCAAGAAGGTCATTAAAAGACATCGCAAGAAAAACAACAAATCCAAAAAGCTGCTGGACTCTTTGTTCTATTGAAGGAATCGCATCTCAGAAATTAATAACCCAAAACCTCGTCGATCATTTACAAATCTTTGAAATATCCGTTGCTATCGCCTAATTAAGTTTTACGAATCGTTAAGTTGTGCACAATAAAATTATGTTAAGCTTTAATTGTAATTGTATGTTATTACCTGAACTCACTCTCTAAACTCTTATTCTTATCTGCTACATCCCTGACCCCAAAAAGCATATTTGTTTATTCTTGATATAGCATTGTCTGTCTATATATAAGCAGTATTCCACGGAATTTTAAAAGTTCGCACACAAAAATTGATGAATATGTGTTTTATAGCGACTCCTAGTTTAAGATTGATTTTGAATCCAAAATTTATTTCAGCCAAACACTTAGACTAATATTATCTCTCAAATTAATATCTTCCTAAAAATTTTGTTTAGTAATCTTCCATATTTTAATAATATTTTTTTTTTTAAATGAGCTTACCCGAATTTAGGAAAATAACATTAATCATCTTGGAGGAGGCCAGGTGTTATGAATACAGTTAGTCAAAACTAATGAGTTTGTTTCCCGAAATAGTTTTTATACCCGCTACTCACAGATTAATAGGTATAAAAGTATTTATATTCTTGCAGAGTTAAAATAGCCAAAGTTAAGGCAAAATTACATTGATTGTATCAAATTTTTACTGTGTACAGTTTAACGAATCTAACTTATAATAATAGAATAACAATTGTTTCAAGTTTCTAGCTTCAGTTCCTTCTTTAAAGTTGTAACTTCCACTTGCTCTTGCTCTCGGCGACCTTGCGATGCCTCTTTATGATTTTCTTGCCGCTCTTGATAACATTCGTGTACTTGCGCTTCCGTTGTCGTGTCTGAGGAGCTAGACTCCGCTGTAGTGGTGTCATAGGAGTCAATAGCCACTGTGGTGGTGTCGACATCCGCTGCTAATGTGATCGTTAAGCCCACCGTGATGACGCAGTCGGGGTCAGGTGCGTTGGCGGTGTCCGAACAATCCGTGCAGCTCAATTGGGGCAAAAGACGCCACATGTATAGAAAACACTCCATTATGTATGTACATATACTATTTATGATATATTTTCGTCTCTTTTTGTAAACTACTTCAAAGTGATATGGTCTTACTTTAAAGGTGCCAAGAGGCGGAAAAATGGCGCAGATAAACTACTGCAGAATTGACAGAAAAAAAAGGTATGAAGCGGAGAGCATCGAGCAGGCCATTTATCAAAGCTAATAGCTTTATAGATAAGTCATAAAAAGGGAGAATGGCGCAACTAAAACCATTAAAGCAAATGCCAGCAAAAAAAAGTTGCTTAGTTTGTCTCTTTGTTCGAATAAATTCTCTTTGCATTAACTACAGGCACACGATAAAGTTGACTATGGAGTAACATTTAACGTTTATGTCAAAAGGAAGAACTGAATTTAGAATTGTTCATTCTGTTCATAATTAACCGATATTAAAATATATAAAATTCCTTATTTAATTTCATTCAATCATTGCAATTTCTATTCGCAGCTTGTGCTGACACGTTTCGAATTATTTTAAAATATTGATATCATAAAAGCGACGCTATAAAACATATTTTAATTATGCTTTCTATTTTATGTGGCTGCATATAAAAATAACCCTCACACATACACACACACTCACGTTGAAAACTAAAGCACGAACATAAAAAAATGTGACAACATTTTTTATGGGCTCAACACACAAAAATCAAGTCGAAGACAACGAAATGAAATTATGCGAGTTGCAAACCATAAATTGACTTTGGGACAAACAAGCAACAAAGCAAAGAGAAACTTTTGTTGCCTATATCTTCTATCTGCGAATGCGAGTGCGAGTGTGTGTGCGTGTGCCATATACGCATTACATAACTTTGTTTTTGTTTTCTTCGTCTTTGTTTGTGTACACATGTTGTGCTCTTACGCATTCTTTGATCTCACGTACTGCACTGCTTTTCGGAGGACATAGGCAGCAGCCAAGAGAAGCACGACAAAGCAAACAAAGCTTAACACCTCCTGAGCCCCTGCTCTCTCTACTCACAGCCACAAAGCAGCTGCCAAATAACTGCATTGAAGCGGAAACAAACTTGTATGTTCAGCTTGTTCCCCATCATACACTCACACTCTTTGCCTCGCTGCTGCTGTTGTATTTCTGTTTGTTAGACAGTGCGTATGAGTGATTTTTGCCCCTTTTTCGCTTTGTTGAATTGTGCATTTATTTACTCAAGTATTAGACTCTCTCGCTCTCTTACTATATAACCCTCTCTGTCTCGCACAGTCTCTCTTCCGTCTCTCTCCCTCTCTCTCTCGGTTTAAAGTGTTGACTTCAAATGTTTGGCATTTTTCACGCACGTTTGAGTCCCAAGCATCATTTGAACTTTTGCCCGACCTATCTTGCCCGCTTGCCGACTTTCCTATTAAAAATCTATTATAAAAAGCTTAAGACTCTTGAATAACTCATGGATAAATGAGAAACCCTTTTTGATTATGGTTTTGCCGGCAATTCAAGAAGAACAAAGCGCAGCGTTTCCTTGCTCACCAAATTTCTTGACGTTCTTCCGATAATCTGCAAAGCTGTGGGATTATTTATTATTATTAATTTATTGAATGCCGTCAATGTTGCAGCCAAATTAATTGGCAATTAATGTCAACAACAGCCGACGTGGTGAGAACACTTAAACAGACAGTTTTTTAATAACAATAATGTTGATATTTAATAAACATTCACTCCGAAAATCTCCAGCGTCTGTTTATTATGTGAGCGCGATAAATGAACGCAAACAGAGCGCAAGCGAGAGAGAGGGAGAAGAATAGTGAGGAATAGAGGGAGGAAGAGATAACTTTTGTCGCAATTCAATTAATTTGCTGCATAAATTATTTAATTCTTTTTGAATAAGTTATAATGGAAATTATTTTACACATGCAAATTAAGCCGAACACCGTGTGGCTAATTCCTCGAGGAAGAACAAAAGCAAGAGCCAAGTTGGGCAGTGTGGCGACAGTGCGCGACTGTGGTATACCCTGTAGGTGGGTATTAAATCACTATTTTATACAGAAGTTGTCACTAAATACAGGGAAAGTTACAGCAGGAAATCCTATTCTCATTTAGAGCATGGTAAAAAGTTTGAGGTAGTTTAGAGTTCAGATAGCCTTTTTATTATGGCTTCTACAATCTATACAAGGCCATTAAATGTCTCTTACATTGCCGCACTGTTCGCACTTGACCCAGCTCAATGCGGTGCGCGGCGGCTTGACTTTGGCTACAATTAGCCATTAGGCTAAGCCATAAATTTCCTGGTCGGCTAAACATATTAAGTGCCCGGCCAAGTCCGGCCATGCAGGCCATAAATATCAATAATCACTCAATAAAGCAGCACAAGCGATACAGAGAGAGAGAGAGAGAGAGAGAGAGAGAGAGAGAGAGAGAAGGAGAAAGTTCTTGCCTTGTGCTGTTGGCCAAAGTGTGCCGAGGCATTGCGAGTTTTAATCACCGTTGGCCTGTCAATTACCAACTGCGGATTGAACGCGCAGCCGAGTGTGTGCGAAATAATAAACTGATGCAATCAGCTCTCAAACACACACATACAGACACACACAACAATACAGTCGTAGTTATCTGTCAGTTTGGCGACCACTCGCAGTTTGATGTTGCCAGCGTTTTCGCATTTTCGCTGCTACACTAAACGTGGCCATAACGAGGCTTTTAGCACATGGCTAAAGACCGCAAAATTTCATGGCTTATGGCGTGCTGTAAAAAGTAATTATACATAATTAGGTGTCTATGTGAATGTATAAGCGTGCGTGTGTGTCTGTGTGTGTGTCTGCAACAGTTTTAGTGCTACACGGCATGCTGCACGCAGAAGAAGCTTTTGGCTAATTGAGTTTTTGGTAGAAATGACAGCAATACAGGAAGCTGTGAAATATAATGAAAACAAGTGGCAAAGCTGCAGTCAAGTGTGCTCGACTATCAGATACCCAGCTCTTTTATTCAATGTTGTGTTAAATATTATTTATTGCATACTTTTGGGTCCGACAGCGTCAACTTCACCCATAATAATTAAATGAAGACAAGTAAATAAATTATAAAATTTATTTAAATGCCTCTTTAAAATTTTATTAATATTTTAAGATAATATTTTAACTAATAGAAGTTAAATCTGTTTTCTTAGCAACCTTCTTGGAACATCTAAGCATATCTTATTTCAGTTACCAAAGAAGATTTTATTCCCAAAATGTCCAAATGTTTTCAACTTAAAGTTGTGTTTTCCGTTGCACTTTCAGCCTGAATGTTTTTTTTTTTACAGGCTGTTGACGCAGAATGTATTTCTTTACATATATCTCTGGAGTTGCCCACTTGCAAATATCTGCATGCAGTGACACACACAAATACACATTTGTATATGTATTTGTTGGTACACCGCATTCAGTTGCGCATTCATGTTCAAGTGTACATCGCATGTGAATCGCATTCAGGGCGAAAATTTATTCGTTCCAGCAGACAGCTTGCTCTTATTATGCATACCCGCCTGGTTGCAAGGCAAGCTTAAGGAGGAGAAGACTGGGGGCATCGAGGAAATGCCTCGTTGCAGATGACTGTGATATTTTTTTATTTTTGTAAGCTTTCTGCATAGGCTTAGGTCGTGAAATCTTGCATAGTTTTACTTAATTTGTGCTACATGCAAAGTAAGTAATACTGAAAGAACTGTGCGCTTAGAGTTATGCCACTTATACTTAATTTACAGGAATAAGACAATGTCATCTGACTGATTGATTAGTATAGAAATTTAATAAAAGTGCACAGTGTAATTCTTAAATGCAATTCTTAAGCATATGTGCTATGTAATCTTCTTTTCATTTCGGTTTGCTTATTTCAATATCACTTCGATTTAAAACATCTAGAATACTTTGTTATTGTTGGTGTATCAGGGACTGTGCAGGCATATCCCTGGCTCGATGGAACGAAAGAGTTGCAAATGGCCAGGATGCCACAGGCAGAAGAAAATTGTTGCTGATCTCATGCTAGTTAGATTATTCAATCAATTGATAACTGGAGAACGATACCTACCCTCATTGACTCAACGGATATTATAACAGCTACCAGTGCATACTGTTTGCACAGCTTTTTTAGATATCGCTTAAATTTGCCAATTTGCCATCTGATAAGTGCGTGAATGTCACAAAGAATTTAGATATGTTTATTTGGTAAGTTTGCTAGGCCTATTATGAAATTCGCATATTTATTCAGCAGTTCATGTCTATTTAATAGTTAAATTTCCCCAATTTAACTATATAACACTACGTGTTATTTTCAGGGGCTTCAATTTAAGTATCTGTTGATTAATAGGGTCACAAAATGTGTTATAGAATTAATGTGCATAAAAATACTGAAAGTTAATAAAGACAGACTATGAAAAAACGATTTAGGGCAAGACTAGAAAGGGGGAAGAAGAAGCATTTGTGTTAAGAAAATAATGGAATTTACAGAGGGTACAAGCATATATCGAAAAATAAATAAATTGGTTACAAAAGGATTAAGAAAAAAATGTACTGTATATTAGGTCAGAAGTAACAATGAGAGGAAGCAAAAAAATAAATCGAAATATGGTATAAGATAATACATTAATAAGGAAAGCAGAAAAAGTAAATTTTTTCCAAATGCTGCGGTTTAATAACTCAGTGAGGTGTTTCATTTGAAATCCACCGACTTGTGGTGACTTGGGGACTTCTTAAGTCGCGTCGGGCACATTACTCAAGCGATATTCGCGCCTGTCGCTGATGGGATTACTAATTAAACAAATGTATTTCGGGGCTTACCACACTGAGGTGCTTTATGTGCTGGGCACAGGCATAAATAACCACCGACGGGGGGCGTGGCAGTACGATGTATAAATCATAACACTTGGAAAGTAGCTAAAAAAAAGCGAAAAACAATTTTCACATAAAGAACACGAAATAAAGCAGGGTTTGCCTTTAGGCCGAGTGCGAGTTTGTGTTTTTCTGTGGCGCAAGTTTTTTATTTATTTGTGCTTTTTTCCCGTTGCTCTTTTGGTACTTTATCTAGCACAAATAATTTATTAGCACATGGAGTAGGCCACATGGCCTGAAGCTCAATCCACGTTGAAATAAATCAGACTGAGTCAATTTCGTGGCGGCGCCTCGATGTTTATGCGAGACGAATCAATTAGAAAATTTAATTAGAATTTCCGCATTCCGCGGTGGCTAAACAATTCACAATTGATTAAGCAATCTGTGGCCAGTCGCGCTTTCATCTCGACTCAACGAAATACACACAAAATCAATCAGGGCGGCCCATGCCGACTGCGCCTCGAGGTATGCAACGAAAACTTGGCATAGACCACAAATCGACCGCCTCAGCCTACTCCGCCCCGTGCTGTCAATTTTCACTTTTGATGCGTGTCAGAATGAGTTTTGATATTTGAAATGGAAGCAGGGGGAATAGAAGGGCAGGGCTGTGGGCGGAGAGGGCCTGGCTAATCTTGTACCGAGCTCAAATTTGCCCTTCTGGCTTCTGCTTAATATTATTTTGCAATTTTGTGCTTTCATTTTTTATTTATATCGAATTTTTCTCAGCTTTCTCTGCTGCTTCTTCTGCCCGCCTGCTGCTACGAGGTGTTGCCTTACTTATTACCGAAAACAGGCTGCGCATTTGATTGATTAGCTTTCGTTGTGTACCTAAGAATACGTATACGCAGTGTTGGCTTGTTGAAAATTAATTTTCAGATAGAAGATTGAAGATTGCCGCCTTTAGTACATTCGAGGAATTATTTTACGAATATTTATTTTCGTGGCATGCAAATCGACATCCCTTAAAAATAAAAGGTGTCCCTGGTTGATTCTTTTGATTAAAGTCAGCTCAATTAATTTGCCTGGAACTCGTCTCTGGCTGGCATAATTGGGTAATACAATAGCGATGGGGAGCGCAGCTTGATTTAATTTAAGAAAACCTCACCTTGTGGGCTTAAAAGGGCTAGGTCCAGGTTAACCTTATCAATCAGTGCGTAACGCGAAAATGGGCGCATTTCGATGCGCTCAATCAGGCGTGAAACCCTCGTCGACCCATCGACCCATCGACCCTTTGCCAAAAGTTTCAGTTTTGCACCTTTTATCTCTTTTGTTTTGCTTCTTCTCATTCCTGCTTTCGTTGACTTTTGGCGGTTCGGTGGGGTAGGAAAAACTTTTTCTGCGCTAATTTGTTGTTGCACGTAGACTTGGCCCCAAATGGAGCGCGTCATTAGCTGGCCTTCCCACCCCTTGGCCTTCCCACCTCCTTGTGAAGGCCTTTTGCCGACGATTTATTATTAATTGGCCGCAGGCAAAAAGTTTGTTCGCCTATTTGTTCTGTGCGTGTATTTCAATTATTAACACTTGTGCGATCCAGCAAATTGTTAAATATTTTACAGCAATTTCGCGTGTTTTTTTGCTGCATAAATAAATATCCATTTAATTAAAACCTTCTCTCACTCGTTCTCTTCCTTCTAATTGCAGACACTTCACAGCAGGTGCTGTGCCCCGGCAATATGATTGAAGGTAAGTTCGGCATACACAGTGCGTTCATTTCTCTTGAGTTTCGAAAATATATTATGGTCTATGCTGCCAACATGCGAGACAAGCTAGAAATAATTTGTGAACAAGTTGTTTGAGTTGCGAAGCATCTCACAGCTAGTGGGGAAAATCAAAATAATTTGCGTGAAGTTTAATGACAACAATGGACCAGATTAATTAGAAAATATTTTTTATGTTATCATAAAATTGGGCTAATAACGCGCATTAAAATTAAATTAATAAAACGCGCAGAGATAATCAATTTTTGTAGCGAAAGAGGGAAAGAGAGAGAGTTTTTGTAATGCATGTAATTAATAATGTCAGCCTTATTGGAATTTAATTAATTTGGCCAAACATGTATCAAATATGTGGCATTGTTTAAATTTTAAAATTACTAGATACCAGACACGCACACTCACGCGGAACACACACATACACAAACGCAAACATGTGCCCAGCAGCGGCAATAAAATTAAAGCGCTTTTCGCTGCGGTTACAAATTGCTTTTAATTGTTACGTTGTTTGTCGTTGCTGTAGCCAAGCTACGCATTAAATAAGGATAGAAAAACAGAGAGAGAGAGAGAGAGAGAGAGAGAGAGAGAGAGAAAGAGAAAAACACACGCTGCGCCTGTGCTGCATTTGCGGCGGTCATAGAATGCAGCGTCGCATTAAAGCGGATTTGCTATGGCCGCCGGTTGCTTCGCGCCTGCATTTTTTTCCAGCTGCGAATTTGTTTATGCTTTAATTTAGTCTAGCATATGCACAGCCAGCTGGCTGCCACGCCCACACACACATTTACACACGATAACAAACGTCAATTGCCCAATGCAAAGGGGAGCTGAGGCTTGCTCTCCCTTGCTCCACGTTTCCCACTAGCTTCGGCTTCATTTTCATAGCATACTTTTGTGCTGTTTGCATTGCGCCGCAGCGCAGGCAGCTGCAGTAGCAGCGGAATGGAAAAAGTGCTTTGTAAATACGCAACGAGGAGTCGCGTCGTGTAGTATTTAGACAGGCAAAAGTGACTCCGACTCTCAGTCGACCAGCGTCTCCTACTCTCGCTTACAGTTGCTGTTCCTGCTCCTATAATTGTCCCCTGCATGTGTGTGGGTGTCTGTGCGAGTGCCGGCGTCTTTTTATGAACTTGTTAACAATCTAACGACCTTTTTTGCCTGCCTGCCTGACTGCCTGCCTTGCAGCCCTTACACTTGATCTTGTTGTTGTTGTTGCTGCTGCCGTTGGCAGCAAACGTTGACTCTGCGCGGCGAATCAGATGTTTGTGCATAACAAATATTTGCATACTTTTGGGCTGCTCATGAAAATAACATAATTTGATTCCGGCGAGGGCAAAGCATGTGGTAATGTGATTTGCGGCCGTGTGTGCGCGTGTGTGTTGTGTTTGTTTGGGTGTGTGTTGGTTTCTTGAGTTGTGACCTCTGTAAATAAAGCAAATAATTTTATTCTTGATGTATGGAATCAGCTGATGTCGTTAAAAAATCTGTTGCATACTTGCTGGCAGCGTCAACAAATAACTATTGTGAATAACGTGTTAGCTGCAAGTGTGTGGCCATTTAAGGCTTATGGAACTGCCAACTTGCTGCCACTGCGCACACTTTACGCTTCCGATTCGGTACCGAACTAATTTCGCAGAAAGAGTCCTACTGAGCTCCTTAAATGCCGCACAAATATTGCATGAGTCCATTGTCCACGCTTGCAAGCAATCAGCAATTGTGTGGGTCGCCTGCTTAAAAGTTCCCAGCAGCAGCAACAGCAGCAGCGGCAGCAACAACAAGTTGACCGTAAACGACAGCAACACGAAACTCATTAATTATTCATAGTGTTCGGCAGGAAAGTGTTTATGTGGCAAGTGCCGCCGAGGCTCGCCCACAAAATGAACATCATAGAATTGAGCCGGCAGCAAGGACAAACACAGAGACAGAAGAATAGGAGCCGAGCAGGGGGAGGGGCAGCAGGGACTCACAGCAAAAGAAGCTGCCACAAAAAATATGCAAATTCTACTTTTTCCTGAGCATAAAAACAAACTAGCTAAGTCTCAGTGTGCCTGCTGTCTTGCTCTCTGCTCCGGCTGACTCCCTCTCTCTCCACTCTCTCCCCCACTCCCGGTCTCGTTGTCCTTCAGTCTTTCAACTGGACACAGAATTGACAATATTGTTAACAGCTTCTTTTGGAACGAAGCTGATTAGATCCGAATCAGAATCAAAATCAAAAAACGGGCAAAGGCAAAGGACAATCGATTGTTGTGCTTTGCTGCTGCTACAACAAATCTCTACGTGCTAAACGCACTTTTCCAAACAGCCCAACAACAGCAGCAACAACAACAACGAGCGAGAGGTAACAACACGCACAACAACTTTGCATTGCTTTCGCTTGTCGTCTGCCATTTGTAAACATCGCTCGCCTGGTAATGCTCAAATTTTAAAGCTTATTTGTTCACGCCACACACACACATACACACACGCACACAACACGAGTGTGTGCGTGAGTGTGTGCCAGTTTGTGTAAATCGTTATTGAATGCCCAAATTTGAAATTGCACCCAGGGCGGCCGTTTGTGTACTTTGCCTGTAAATGGCCAGGGCACAGGGCAGCTGGCTCTGTGGGCGTGGCCGGCGATGATTTGTTTTGTGATGCTGGGAATGCATCCAGCTAGCATTTTAGCATTAGTTGATGTTCAGCACTTTTGCCTGCATGTAAGTGCCCCAATCGGGTACGCCAACTGACCAATGTCCACTTTATAATCTCATTCCCAGTCGCCCATTCAGCATTTCGAATGAATGACCAAATGATAGAATGATGGAACTGATTTCCAGCAAATTGAGTGCTTGTCACTCTGAGGCAGCTGGCACAATAAACGAGACAATTGAGACTAGATGGGATGAGAGCACTCAGAGGAAGCCACCAAAAAGGCAGATTACATTAAATTGCAATTTAATTTATTGATTGCAATATTGGCGGATTATTGCATTTATTCATTGTTTGAATATAAACAAAATTATGCAGCAATCAAATTAATTTATATTTTCAAGTCGACTCTGCTTTCCTTTATTTATAATTCCATTGGAAACTCGCATATAAGCTTATCAACATATGTTCAAAAAAGAGCACGAACAATGCGAGAACGAAGCTCAACTTACACACACACTGACGCACACCCACATATGTTGAGCCAGGAACTATGGCACAGAGAGCCTCAGTTGGAGTACTAAAATATATATATTTATTGTACAACAACTCGCAGCCAGCTGATGTTGAGAAAGTTAAGGCAAACAATGAACGCATTGATTAGGGTCCAAATTTAGTTTATTGCCCCAATCAGATTGTGTTGAGAAGTTATGTCCTTTAACTTGGACTTAAAATTTGCATTTGTTCAAGCGGCTCTGCATACATTAGGCCTATGCGTAGACCTTCTATTTCTATCTTGGTGGTGGTGGCTTTATTCATAGTTTCGGAAAAGTAGCAAAAGAATTTGGTTCTTTGTTTTGCACTCGTTTCGTTTCGTGTATCTCTTGGCAAACACACAAGTTGTAAATTGCTTGTTAGCCCTGCTTGGGCAGCTTGTTTCAAAAGATTTCGAAATGAGACTTACACGCACACACACACATGCACAGAAGTCTTTTGTATTGCTTGCGTAGAATGTAAAAGTTGAGTATTCGCTGAGCTTTTCAAATGAACTCGGCTTTGGGCTTGTGTTACGATGAAACATGCAAATATTCTCGGCACTTAATGATGAGCTCTGCACCACGCTGCGTATGCGTAATGCGAGCAAAGTTCAACACGACAAAAACTATCGAAAGTACTTCAGAAAGAGTTGCCTAAGTAGCTTACAAATTCCAGCCTCACTTAATTCTTCTTTTAGCACGAATTTTATATGAAGTCTTTTAAGTCTATTTGGCCTGGTATTTTTGTGTGGTATAATTCTAAAACAAATTTTAAAACACTGCAATTCTTTGAATTTGTATATACATGAAAATATATTTACATATTGATAAACCGTTTAGGTTCCCTGCCCTCATATTTTCTTAATTAGATTATATTTTTTTGAATACTTTATAAGAAAACAAGCAACTCTTTCCCATAGCCTCTTCTTGATTACCTAGCATTAATCACGTTTGCAATGTCCCTTTTTGATTGCATCTTTTTTATTCACACATATTTATCTGTCTCTGTCATGCCTGGCAAATTTCGGGACGCAATTGGCATTCAAAGCGATACGGGGCTCAATTCGATTCCATTCGAGGTGATTCGATACGAATTGAGACGATTCAATTGAATTGAATTGAAGAATATCTGGTCGAAAAGAAGTCGGCCAAACGTGCATGTCGAGAAAGTTTCTTAATCAATAATTTAGCACAAATGGAAATGGAGAAAGCGGGACAGAGAGAGAGAGAAACAGGGAGAGAAGAGTGCCCGTGTCGGCGTTCGCACTCATTTAACAATTTCACGCTTCGTTTAAGAACCGTGAGCGGCATTGAGAGGCCCCGGGTCTCGAATCGACCCCAAAATATACACTTACATACTTTATATATATATACATTTATATATATATTTTGCGAAATTCCTGCCACTTCTTTCATTTTCGGAGCTTTTGCATCAAAAGTTTTTTATGGCAAATGGAGGAAAACGAAGGATTTCCATGGCGTTTCTCTTCTTAGTTAACCCTTTTCGGGCGCTGCTCGTCGCTGTCGCTGATAACCGTCGACTGCTCCTAGACGTCATCCTTGTCGTCGTTGACGCTTGAGCGAGTTTTGCTAACGGCACACCGCCTCCTCCACCCACGCAATACTCCCACCGGAAATGATGACATTTCGTCCAACTTTGTCCGCCCGCGTCGCGTGTGCATTCGCATAGAAATGCGGTGCGAAAGGCAGCGTTCTCTGAAGGTGTCTGAGGAAATGTATAGAAAACATTTGGTGACAGTTTGAGAAAATGAAAATTTTCACTTCTGGCCCTCGAACAAATGCAGAGAGAGAGGGAATACAGTGAAACAGACCGTGGAACGGAAATTGTTGGAATGCTTCACCGTTGTGCTTGGCTGCCACAAAATTGAAATTGTGGCCAAATGTTGTCGCCATCATTTTTATTGATTTCCTTTACATACTAACTGACTTTTATATGGTTTGAGCGGAAGGAAGGTAACAAAACGTTATTATCAATTATCATTTATTATTGTTTTGTGGCTTCTTCCGTGCACCATCGGTTTGTGCTTTCGCCTTGTGGCATTTATTTTCCTTCTGTCTGAAAAAAAGCAAAGAAGAAAGTCGAATACAAAGAAAGAACGAGATGTGGAGGCGGCGAGCGAACTAACAATGAGTTTGAGCGATTACCTTTTGAGATGATTGCATGATAAATTGCTTTTATTTCCTTTTGATTCCATTATGCCTGCAGCCGGTAACGATTTAAATAAAGCATACAAAAAAAGAAATGTATATTTACTTGTATTTAATAAGCGAGAAATATAAAAAAAAAATTAATTTGCATCGGCCGGGAATCGAACCCGGGCCGCCCGCGTGGCAGGCGAGCATTCTACCACTGAACCACCGATGCTTGTGATTCCCGTTCGACAAATGTCAATGAATTATTGCAAATTCAACTTTAAAATCATACTTTCTCGATAAGCATATCTATTTATGTAAATTAACCTATTTTTTTGTTTCTTTTTCTAAGCGGATTTCGTGTTTAAAAAGCTGAACTCGTCAAACCTGCATTGTCAGTGAATTTTTAATTTGCTTCGAAATAAGCAACTTTCATCATTTTTTTAGCTTATATTCTATTAGCTATTTGACAAGAAAAAATATACAAATATAATATATTTTGAAATATATTCTATTTTTTTATTTCCGTAACCTAATGAGTAATAGAATAGTCACCTATACTATTAAAATTTAAATTAACAAGATTCCCTTATGCCTTTCGTATACACTTAAAGCACTGACAACCTGTAGAACTCCCCCTTGAAATTCACTGTGGACTTGTTCCACATCTGTCTGCTCACAAATTGCTCGAAGCAGGCGGTACTTGGCGTCGCATGAATAGCGATAATAAGTTCGCGTAATTGCACTTGACTCCGTTTCATACATGCAGGCAAATAGCGTGGGTTGGGTGAGTGAGGGCTGTGAAGGCAAGAGACAGAGCACTGCACAGCGAGAGAGTTACTGCTGCTCGGGGAGGAGACACCTGCTCTGCTCGAGAATTCCATTCAAAAACAATAAAGTTTGCGTCATTTCCATGTTGCATGAAACCGTTGCGTGGGTGAGATGCTGCGTGGCGTTGCGTTGCAATGCATGAAAAGCCACACAATACAATTATATTGGAGGAGGCAACCCTTCGTCTTCTTCTCCTGCGCCATCTCCCTGTACGTCTCCGGCTCGGGCCAAGTGCTCGAGAGTTGCAAATGAATGTCAACTGCATGTGGGCAATGGCAACTGTCGCCTGATAATGATACGACAGCTTTGTCAGTTGTGCATTCAGAACAGAAGTGAACAAAACACTATGCAGAGAATAGAACAGAACAGAAGAACACAGAAGGTTGGAGGGAGTGGGAAAATGCTGGGGTGGGGAGTACAGACAAGGCAGACAATAAGGAGACAGGTGCCCTGACAGTTAGACTGCAGACAAAGTGGCCAAAGAAACTGTTCCAAACCGGCACTTGCTGCCACTTAAAGCTGCCTACAAGGCACTGAGAGAAATCTAGCTGGTAGAAGTAAATGTTGTAAGATTTGGGAAAGCTGAAACTCACAATTTCCTATTCATTTACTTGATTGACAATCGAATTACTCCAGAAATAATTTTTAAATATTATATATAATATATTGCAAATTTGTAATAAGCTTTGGATTATTTAAAACAGATTCTTTTAGTTGCGCAATTATTTTTCGCACTGCAATAATTTTTCGCCTTGAGATAGGATGTTCAACCGTTGTTGGCATTTCCCCGACGTCGAGGGTTTAATTGAAAATGTTTATTTATTTTCGAGTATGGGTGAGTGACGCCCTGTCTGAGTGAGTGTGTGTGTGTGTGCGTGGGTCGATAACAACAACAAGTTTGCGCTTTTAATTGAAGTGGAAAATAAGCATGCAACCCACTAATTGCCCCTTCCAATCTAACGCCCACTTGTCCCACCGTCTGCGAAGTCAAACGCAAATGCGAGTTTCAATAGATGAAATATCAACTTAGATTTCGTATATAGTAGAAAACTTAACCAAGCTTAGGCTAGAGTGTGGAGTATATCGATGGGGTATTTAAGGAGGGTAGGGGAAGGTGGCATGCAAATACTAAAAATCCTTATCCCAGCCGCTGAGCTCCTCGGGCGGCTCGTAGTCCGTGTCCCCGCCAAGGTGTATGAAGTATTGCACATCGGTCAGACTCTTCAGGTTCCGCTTGATGGGCGACTGCAGTTGCTTCTGCTTGAGCCGTGTCCAGTCCAGGCTGTCGAACCAGCTGTGCCGCTTGATGTCCGCAATGCCCTTGCGCTGGTAGCCCAATCGCTCGGCCGGCAGCTGCTTGCAAAGATGGCGGATCAGATGCTGCGCCGGCTTGGGAATGCGTGAGGGCATGTGTATGACATCGATGCCGCTGAGTATGTTCTGGTAGATTTTGATCTGGTTAACACCGCGGAAAGGTGTCTTGCCCACCAGCAGCTCATAGATCAGTATGCCCAGGGCCCAATAATCCACGGCGCGATCGTGTCCACGGTCCAGAATGATCTCTGGAGCCACGTACTCCGGTGTGCCCGCGAAGGTGTTGGTCTTCTCGTTGTGTGCCACGTACTTGGCGAAGCCGAAGTCAACCTGTGGAGGGTATTTCTCTGGAAAAGTACTTTTACCTAATCAAGCACGCTACCCACCAATTTGCAGTACCCATCGCTGGTGAGCATCAGGTTCTCCGGCTTCAGATCGCGGTAGATGAAGTGATGGGAGTGTAGAAAGTCGAAGGCCTCAACCACGCAACCGGCTATGAACTTGGCCGTCTTGTCATCGAAGTACTGACGCTTTGACATGACGGTCCAGACGTCGCCGCCCATGCAGGCCTCCATCAGAAAGTACACATACTTCTCGTTACGGTAGGTGCGATAGAGTCTGGCGAGGAGTGGAAGGAGTTAGCATACCTAGCCGGGTAGCATGTCGGGTTTCACTTACTGCACTATGAAGGGCGACGAGCGACACTTGATCATGACGTTCTTCTCGTTGTAGACATGCTCGATCTGATCCTGCTTGATCACCTCGATCTTCTTGATGATCTTCAGGGCGTAGGGTTGCTTTTGATAGGTAACCAGATCGACGCGACCGAAAGCACCGGAGCCCAGTGTTGCCACCTTCTTCAGATCCGAGATGGCAATGTGAGCGTGTTCGTTGTCGAACTCGGCGCTCTTGTTGCTTGATCGACCGTTGACGTTGCTCAGTTCGCTTGGCTTCTCGCTCAGCTGACGTATGGTGCCAAGGTAGCTAATGAAGGCCCTGGCAAGTGGCAAATTCAGGGGTAGATAGAGATTAGTAGTGCTCAGGCATTAGGGACAGTCGACGGTCTTACTCCCGATCCAGCTTGAGCACCTCAGTGCCAGGCGCATCCGCGTACACGCTGGCCTGGCGCACATCGGCATTCATTAGCGCCTGCTCCCCGAAGTAGTCGCCGCGCTTGCGCTTCGCCACCACCGACTCCTCGCCCAGCTCGTTTCTCTTCTTGATGGTCACCGTGCCGCCGCGTATGATGAAGAACTCGTTGCCCACCTCACCCTCGCGCACGATGCAGCTGTCGGTCTTGAAGAATTTCTGCAAGCAGCGCATTGAATTAATCGTTATCGATACAGTTAAATCGAACTAGTATGCTCACCCGCTGCAGTAGATCGACCACCTTGTTGAGTAGACTCTCCTCGAGCTCCTGCAGAAACGGCGCAGAGCGCAGGAACTGCAGGTTCTCCTCACGCTCCTTCGAGCCAGAGATCTGCATAATGGTGCGGAACGTCTTGCGTGTGATCTTCCAGACTCGTGCATCGCTGGCGGCTGTAAAAGCAACGTATGAGATACCCTGTATTTACTCCATCTGCTGCCTGGTGTTACCCTTAATTGTGGCATTGCGTGGTGCATTGTAGAGTATTGCTAATTCCCCGAAGACGGTCGCGGGCCCGAAGCCCCCCACATGCTTGCCCGCCTGTATCACATCGTAGTAGCCCTCGGCAGACACATAGATCTCTGAGCCCTCGTCATGCTCGTTGATAATGTAGCTGTTCTTTTTGTAGCTGGCCGGCGCCATCGCATTGATGACCATCTCCTTGCGCTCCTTGTCCATAAGATTGTTCAAGAAGTCGTTGCGCTCGATGGCATTGAGTATGAGATTGCGGGTGCTGCAGGTAGTACGAGCTTATCTGGGGAACCAGTTGCGAAGATGTTTTCGCTCTCTACTTACGCTTCGTCCTTGGCAATAAATTCGATTTCAGTATTCTGCTGTACGGGCAAATTGGGTCGCACAAAGATGAGGCCGCCCTCTACGCGCTGCAGCTTCGCCGCCCGCATCTCCTCCGGCTTGGACAGTTCATTCTAATTGATGTGGAGGGATTCGGTTCGGTGGGATAGTTGATAAAACCAAATGGCGAATTATTTAGTTCTTTGTTTGTCGTCGAATGTTCAATGTTTTTATTGATCAACTGAGTTCTGTGGTTATTTGTTGACAGATTGAGGATTAACTTTCGAATGGAAAGTCTGGCGACTGTGGTGGATACACACCCTGTTGGTCACGCGAGCTATGATTTTTAGTGCACTTAGAGAAATCACGGTACGATAAATAAGCGAAGAAAAAAACTCAGAAGTGATTAAGATTCGCTGAGTAAAACCTGATCTCCCTCTCAAAGATCTAAATTTTCGCAAATTCTTAAGATAAGTTGAATACTTGATATTGTTTTCATTCGGGCTTTTTTGGTGCCGTAGTTTCGCAGCTTAATTTCTCTGAGTGCAGCTCTTGGCGTCGTGCAACTGAGTCGATTGTTTGCTCTAACTTGCTGAGCAAACCGAAGCTGTGGGACAGCTTCCAGTTTCCACTTGCCGCAGAGGTTTACATTCAGCATTTTGGCGAATTAGAGATTTTACGAGCCACAACAATGCACTCGGAAACAGGAGACGACTCAGTCCTGGGTTCGAGGAGTCTACCCGTCCGGTGATTAAATATTTACATCCATTTAGACAGTGGAAAGACAGCCGTTATAAGCAACTCCGCAACTGCAGAGGGCGAAGGAGGGAGAAGTGTGTTGAAGACGAAGTCGCCTACGTGCAGGCGTCCAACAAGAATAAGGTATAAGAATGGGTAGGGAGATGATATAAGATATAAGCACAGAAGTCGCAGCATCAGCCAAAATAACGTCCGTGGGTTGGATAATTCGCTAGCTCAGCAACAGTTTCAATTCGGTTCGCGGCAAGAGGGGTAAGGAAAAAGTGTGGTAGATACTACAGGTAAACGACATGGACAACATTGCCGGACTGTACGAGCGAGTCCAGAGTTGGCAACAGCTGCAACTGAGCAGAGCGACAGATAAACACCGAGAAGGAGAGCTTTAGCTGTTTCCTGTTTTTGTTAGGGCAAAAGTTGGAGTTCATGTCTGTTGTAAAATAATTAACATTTCGTTGGTAGTCGCAATTAGCAGCATGGCAAGTGGAGCCTGGAAAACACCCTACCGCTCTCTCTCGCACTCTCTCCCCAGAGCAGTCACAACATACTTCAACTAGTTTTCACTGTGATAACATAACTTTTTCGCTCAGCTGTTGCGCTGACTTTTAAGCAGTACGTAGGAAACTGGGTTAATATGCGAAGTACAATATATATTTTTTTAGCAGATGTGCAGAGTGAGTTGCACTAATGAAATTAGTGCATAACTTTAGTGCAACATTAATTTACAAGTGTGTCAAATTTCAGTAAAATGTATCGAAGACTTATGTTTATAATAAGTGGGAGACTTAAGAGCATCTGTAAGTCGATCTAAGCCAAATTTGTTTGTTATTGCTTATGTGCTCGCACAAAGCGGATTATTCAATTAGCAAGAAAGCTTTATCCATTCTACGCCCCAAGGCACAAAAATATCTTTGTTTATAGTTATACGAAGAAAGTTCCGAGTAGATTAATGTGCAGGGCACTTCGATAGCTAACAAGATATTTTAAATATCCGTATTTAAGTGTGACCATATTCTATCATCTATAATTTAATAGATAGAAGACCATTCCGTTTCAATTTACTTGCTTTCTTAAAATCATGTTTTCGAAAAAGTATTTCAAGCCTTAGACCATGTAAGACCCTTCCGTGAGGCATCTCGAATAGCGACTTAATTACTCCACCTGTGCGCATACTTTAGCAGCTCAGTGTGTCAACATTTTAACCACAAAACTCGACCGGATACCTCAGCTCGTTTCATTGCATTCACCTACCTGACTGCCGGCTGTGTTCAGCTCATCCGTTGCGGGCGCCGCGGGCGTGTCCAGCTGCTGTTGCTTTTCTTTCGTCTCCTGCTCCTTCTGCTTCTCCAGCTCCCCCTTCCGCTGCCTCTGCCGCTCCGCACTGCGCTTCTTGCGCAAATGTAGCGGCGTGACGGGCATCAGCAGCTCGGCGGGCGGAGGCGGCGGTGGCGGCGGTATGTTAATATCTGGCATTGTGGAGACCCGACGCCTCTGGGTGCTAGCAGCTGGCTGGCACGCTGGCTCGGCGCTGACGCCCATGGTGCTCCTGGACCTTCTCAGATAATTGAGTGACACATTGCTGCTGCTCTTTGCGGTTGTCGCCGGCGTTGCCTTTGGCGTCGACGTCGTGGCCGGCAGCAGACCCTTCTCCCGTTCCCGCTCCATGGCAGCCGTGGGTAATGTGCCGTTTGTTAGCTTCTCGTTGCTGCTGCTGCTGCTGTTGTTGTTGTTGGTGTCGCTGCTCTGGTTGGACAAAGTGTCGTCGGCATCGCCGTTCGCTTCCTGTGTGTGACCAATGAAAAATTTTACATTCGCCTCTGATGCTGCTGTGGTTGGTGTTGCTGGTGTTGTTGGTGTTGTTGGTGCTGCCGCCACATTGTCGCCGCTCACATCAATTATGCCATTCACATTCACATTCACCCTGAGCGTCTGCTCCTCCTCCTCGCTCTCCGCTTCGCCCACGTTGGGCGCCTCACTGGGCAAGGCCGTGGGACGTCGCTCTTTGACGGGCTTCAACTTTGAATTGCTACGTGTGACATTAATTGCGCCGCCATTGACTGTAGCACCACCTGCCTCCCGCTTCCTCTCGTTCTCCTTCTCACGCTCCTCCGACTGCAGTCGACTGAGGTGCGAGCGAAACATCTTGGGTTGCCCGTTGGCCACTTTGCCGGCATCGCTGGCATTTTCGGCAACTGCCTCCGGCTGCTGTAGGGCTGCTGTTGAGCCGGAGGGTTGTTGTTGTTGTCGCAGGCGTTGCAGTTGCGCCTAATCGAGCCCAAGGCGCGGCAAAACACACACACACACACACACACGCATACAGCCAAAACATTTAGAAAGACAAACAAAAGTGCGAGGTGCAAGTGGGTCGATCCGGCCGTGTGAATAGTTTGTGGAGTGTTTCGTGTTGTTGTTGTGTTGTTGTTGTTGTTGGTGTTGTAGGTGTATTGTGCACATATTTACAAGTGTTGTTGTTGTTGAGTTGTTGTTGTGGTTGTTGTTGGTGTTTTGGCATCGTTTCGTTTGAAAGTATAAGAAACATGTGTGCAAATATTAATTGAGTTGAACAAAGACAAGCAGCAAAAGCAGCGCGAAAAGTTGTTGCTGCTCCACGTCGGGACTTGGAAAAGGCGTTAGGGGTTGCCGTGGCAACAGGCGCAACCCTCAGCGGACTTACCTCGCTCGCATTGGGCGTCACGATGGGCGTGTAGAGTGGTTTTTCCTCGCGTCGTATGTAGAGACCAATTTGCTGCAAATGAAGAGAATTAAATCAACGTACAAGCTTGTGTGGAAAATCAAATGGGAAAACGTGTGAGGGAAATCGAACTGGAGTAGAGCAAGAGTAGAGCTGGGGAGCTGCGCGATAGTTCTGATATTTATTCGTAAGAAGATTGCTTACTTCGA
Organism: Zaprionus inermis; assembly: GCA_018151445.1. Taxonomy (NCBI): domain Eukaryota; kingdom Metazoa; phylum Arthropoda; class Insecta; order Diptera; family Drosophilidae; genus Zaprionus; species Zaprionus inermis. The sequence continues at coordinate 5,482,015 of JAECXD010001696.1, forward strand.
TATTTATTCATTTTATTTGTCTATGAAAGTCCCAGTCTGCTTCTAGCATAATCTTGCTTTCAAAAACCCTTTTAAGAATAACCAGACAAGCTCACAGCATCCTATACTCATGTATCTTTATATAGCATAGCGTTAATACGATGGGAATGTAATGTGGAAAAACTATTATAAATATACAAAAGAAAATGCCTGCTGAGCTGCGGCTCACCTCACCCATAAGTCACCCGTCCCAGCTACCGTTAACCCTCGACAGTCGTTGAAATTTATGTGCAACGTAAATTAACTTCATTCACCATGGAAAGGCAAATCGCGTCAAACGTCAACAGGTCGCAGACGACGAAAAGCGAATACAAAATAAATATATGACAGCGAAAAGAACAACGAATTTTGCCGCCGCTCTGGCTTCTGGTTCTTGCTTTCTTTCAAACATCAACGACAAAAGAAATGCAAAATATATATATGTACACAAAACAAAAACACAAGCCAGATAGCTAAGAGTGTGCTCGACTGTGATATACCCGACGCACACCGGTTTCACAATAAATATATATTTTCTTTAGCATTTTGTGTTGCATACTTTTGAGTGCTACATTTACCAAACTATTTGCTTTTTATTATTATTTATTTAATATTTTTTTTTATTTATTAAGGCATAAGGGGTAACCTTAACCCCTGTCTTTTTATATATTAAATAAGTTCTGTGTTTATTTTGTGAGCATTGTGTTGTAATAATTATTGTAAAGAATGTGGACTTATTCTTCCCAATTTTGCTAGTCCTAGCTCTTCTAGTCTCAGGGACCTAGGCTTACATACAGACGCATATGGCAATAGTAATACTGCTCAAGAACATATAGTTTGTGAGTTTTAAGACTCCCCCTCTCTCTCTCTCTCTCTCTCTCTCTGTCTGTTGCATACATTTTCAGATGGCACAAGGCACAAATACCCTTCTGCTCTTTAAGTAGCGGGTATAAAAGAAAGAAATCCCAAACAATCTGGGAAAGCACGCATATAATGCCGGTCGGGTGACTTCACATTGAGTAGGGTGGCAGATAGTAGTGGGAATGGGATCTCTCTTTGTCTGTCCGCCTGTCTGTCCGTTAGCTTTGAAATCAATCTGCTGCTGACACTGCTGATAAAAGCTGGAAGTTTTGCAGTTTACGCTACAGTCGCCACTTGCCACTCCCACTGCCCCTGCCCATCACTTGCCAGTTGCCAGTTTATCCAACCATTGAGCCTCAATAAACAACAACAACAACATTAGCAGCGACAGCTGCACTAACAAATGGGGCATTGTGTCGGCGTGGTATCTTACAAATATGTTTATACACATTGTGGCAAGGATTTTTCATACTTTTCAGCTTCATTCTGCCCTCCATCATTGCATACAAAACTGTCATTTGTTTGAATCTTATTCACAGCGCTTGATGAATCAGTGTGTCTCTCGTTCTCTCTGTGTGTGTGTGAGTAGGGAGCTTTCCACACTTTTGATTATTTGACAGTTGGGGGATTTTCATGGGGCTTAATCGGATTGATAGGCCAGTTGGCTGTTGAGCCCTCAGACATAAATATCGCCACAGAAATGTATGCATATCTTTTAATGTGCGTTGCGTTTTGATTTCTGTTTGAATGAAAATTAAAAAATTATTCATTCGTATAAATTCATATTCATTGAGCCACTCGACGCTGCTCGAATGACTCAACCAGCTAGCACGATGTGTTTGCTACACAAATGTGTGCGTGTTCATACACAATTTCTATATCGTTTATATTGACTCTTGATATCTAGCCTCCAACTTGGCCCACAACTTTATCTGTTGCCGTTTCTATATTTATCTTTTCTTATTTACACGCACGATGTACAGTATAAATAATAAATGAATGTTCCTATACACGCAGATATGCGTGCGGGTTTATGGCTATAAGATCCGCACTATTACCAATCTTTGCATGAAAATCAGTTTTAAAGACACTAAAAATGCAAAATAAATATGTTTAGATTTATATTGCACATTTTTGATTCAAAGATGAAAGTCTTGAGATAATTTTCATAATATATTGAACAACTTTTATAGGGTATCGAGTTTGTGCTGCTCGGAGTATATCTAAAGCTTGTGTACTGCCAAAGATGAGTGTGTTTTCTTTATTTTATGCACTCGTACATGCCGTTTGTATTGTGCATGGCATTCTTTTCTGTATAAAGCTTGAGAAAAACAAATATTTAAAGATGTCGCGACTTCGCATGTTTATTAGCTTGGCAGCAAAAACAGCTTCATGCTGCAGAGAAATAAATGAAAACTCTGCTTTCCGCGAATTTCATCTGCACAAAGCCAATAAACGGAAGAGAAAATCTGCCGAATCGCATAAGTCATCACATTTCAAAGAAAATACAATGCAACAAAAATATCAAAGTACGGAATAAACGATTGAAAGTATTTGAATTGAAAAGAATACTTTGAAAATATCATTTTTAAAACACATAAAACACACATAGCTATTGTATTCTATTGGAGCTATCAGAGCAAACGTTCCACGTCTCCTTCTCGTCATTCAATATATTTACGTATACTTAATGTACATGTTTTTTCATGTATATTAAAAAGATACAGGCTAAACCAACTTTCCCCCTCAATTTTAGCTTTTCATTATCATTTATTTAGATTTCCAACAAAATGGTATCACAACAAACTTTACAATTCTCGAGTCATCCTTATCCTGCCACTTTGACACTTGACAAAAAGAACTCATGGATATTTGACCGGGCTGCGGGGGCCGGAGGAAATGTGGGAGGCTTCGCTTGAGCTGGTGCCAGCGATTAGTGACTTATTCATTTCCAGCTTAGGCCTGACTTTAAAAGGCTTTTCGAATCGCTGCCCCTCGAAGCGCCCCTCGCATCCGTTGAGGAGTATCTTATCGCTCAATTGGCAGACGGCCATGTGGGCAATAAAATATTCAAACCTTTTTCTGGGCCAGAGCATCGTTTAGCTCGTGTCGTGTGGCAGCCCACAAGCCGCACAATAAACACATGTCAATATGCAGGTCGCGTGGTTGGCTCCGCTTTGATATGCTAATCAGCCCTAAACGATGACATTTTCGACAGGTTTTCCGTTTTCCCACGGAAACCCAAAGGCGGCAGCGACAGGAGAGACGAGGTAGGGAGTGAGAGAGATGCTGTGATAGTGCTTGCGATTGAAGGTGTATTTCCAGGGTCTTAATCGCTGTTCGAGGCACATATCAAGAAGCCAATGCGCATTTGTCCTCAAAAAAAGAAAACAGTCTGTTTTTCCCCGCTTTGGTTTTTCCTTTCTGCCTCTGTCTCCTTCGAATGCCGCACGCATTGCATTTATTCCTCCCGGGGGCGTTGTTTGTGTTGAGCTTTGATGTGTCGATGTCGATGTGGATGAGGATGCCTATGCACAGTTATTTTATATGGCCACAACGTGCAGCAATCCTGTCTCGATCTCGAGCACGTTGTTATCCCGACAGACAGACAGACAGACAGACAACCGCATGGACAGACATGTCCTATAGACATTATCATAGATAGCGATGTGCACATCTCGCGTTCTGCATATTTATATACAGTGACTCGTATGCTTCATATTTTTGCTTCAGTTCGGTTTATGCGTAGCTCTCTCTCTCTCCCTCTCTCTCCCACTCTCTCTCAACCCAATGCCCTCCCCCTGTGCTATTCATATGCATGCTCATCATATTTTTGCATATCAAGTGTGTGTCTGTCGTGTTATGTTGCTCATCGATAAAGTGCTGAGATTGCAGCGATTCCGACTCGAATTCCATTTGTGAAATTCGCGAAGGGTGGGGGGGGGGGTAGCATTTTATGTCTTCGGGCAATTTGGTGTAAACAATTTCGCGAAACAACGAAAATTGTGGAAACACACATTTCCCCATAGAACACAGTTTATTGCATGATGGATTCGAATTAGAACATGAATAAAGAATATTTTTGGTAGGTATACAACAACAGCTGACTCAGAGTCCCAAAATATTCGCATAAACCGAAATTGATAAATAGAAATTGGTAATTTGCTTATCAAATTTGAGCTTCCAATTCCCCATTACATAAACTCGATGAGGCTCAAAGGCTTTTTCTAGTCTAACTAATTTCCAGCACACTCTCCTATTATCGGTAGCCCATAGTGAACTGTTAACAACAGCAAAACATTTCGGCTCTGATAAATATGACGAGGTCTGACCCGACGCGACGATTGATAAAGTGGAAGTTAGTGCTTTGCTTGAAGTGATAAGGAAACATAATGTGCCTATAAAATGGTACTATTCGCATTAATTTATTTATTAATATAACGCAATGTTGAGGTATATATTTAATAGTTATAACCTGATTTTATCATTATCGATTGCGTTTTATTGATGATCATAAAGATGTGCTTTTTAATGTATTTAAGTTGGTTTTTAGAATGACGGGGTGTGTATATAATACGCTTTAGAAGTTTATTTTAAGTATTATCTACTATGCCCACGCAAATCGATCATCTGCTCTCACTCATTTGCACTCACATTAATTGAGACTTTTCATAGTTCTTTGGTAGTAATATTAATAGTATATTGTCATTTATCTTTTATATGTGTGGTAACAGATAGATGGTCTTATAAATCTAGCCCAATTAATTCATGCATTAGGCATCACATGCTCTTCATCGTAGTACTCTAAAAGAAGCCTACGTCATGGCGCGCAACAGTGTTGATAAACATCACAAAGTGGCGCCACTTATGCACATGTTTTCGCTTTCCTGCTTCTGTTTTGGGCTTTCGTTTTAGTATTTGGCTTTGGGATTTCGCGCAACGACTCCGGGTCGGTGCAGAAGTATTATTTACGATGCGAATTGTGTTTTTTCCCCACGCGCCTAACTTAATTAAACACTTAATCAACTTATCAGTGTTGCTTATCGGTACAATAACACACAGATAGGCACCTGCTCTCCCTCTCTAGCCTCTCTCTCTCGCTCTCGGGAGTAGAGTGTTGGAAACTCACCACGGGACTGTCTTGTGTGTTGAGCAACGTGTCGGTGTTCTCATCTTGAGCGGGCGTGAATTTGTTTTTGCTTCGATGATGAAAAAGCCGCGGAAAGCAGGCCATCTTTGCGGGTGTGTGTGGGTGTTTGTGGAGATGGTCGGGGTTGGGGTAGGGTGTCTGGTAGGGATAGGCGTATCTCGACTGTGTTGATGGGGTCAGCTGCGACGTGCAGCAGCTCCAAATAGTTTGCTATTGTTTACACTTTACGCTCGACTCTTGTTGCGGTTAGTTAGTGTCAACTACTATTTTAGCATATTTATCACACATCTTTTGTTGTTTGCTTTATAACTCTTGTTGTTGCTGTTGCTGTTGTTGCTGCTGCTGCTGTTGTTGTTGTCTGCTGGCCATAAACGCGCGCAGTGTCGAGGGGGAGTCGCCCTTGCCTTAATCAGAGTTGTGATTTACGATCGTGCGTTTAATTGAGGCTGTAAATTTGTTGCAATTTGCTGTAACTGTTGCTGCTGTTGTTGTTGCTGTTGCTGTTGCTGTTGGCACACAATTTAATTGAATGGGCACGGATTGGATTTGAATAAATACGCATATCCGCGCTATATAAATATACGAATCGGTACGAGTGCCTTCTCTGTCTCTCTCCCTCTCTTATCAGCGGCGCCGGCAATTGCGGCTCATGTATCGCCATTTAAGCACTCATATGGCAGTGTGTGTGTGAGTGTGTGTGTGTGTGTGCTTGTGGCTTTCTTTTCAATTTGATTAGATTTATGGCGGCTCATTTGATTTGTTGCGATTTCAACAGTCGAATGTAAGTGAATATTGTGAATATTCGACTGCATAACGATAACACGTGAAATACTTCACAAGAATATATGAGAATGCAATTAAGAAAGCCAGAGTCGAGCATGCTCGACTGTAATATACCCGCTGCACACGTATTCATATAACTTTCATGCTAATTATTTCGCATAGCACTAAAATTATATATTAAATAGCTGCTGTGCTTATTATCTTATCTAAATTGCAAAAATTATTTATGTGCTCATAATGATTGGGCATACCAAAAATGAATACTCAAGCCTTACAATTATGCTTGCACTACGATATTTTAAGATTAACTCAGGCAATTGGAGGCTTGGTCAAATTCTAAAACATACTTGATATGCGTGCAATAATTATACATATTATAACCAAATTTAGAGGTCCTAGCTAATACAGGCTCTAAGATCTAGGCTTTCATACAGACAAACATAGCTATATCGACCCGTCTGTTGGATACTGGATACTGTGCGCAGTCGGAAATGCCAGCTTTCGCTCGTTTCATACAATTTGGCTTAGAACAATGTTATAATACCATTTCTACTTTATTAGTAGGGTATATACATATAGAAAATTACCCCATCGTCCTATCTACCTCGTTGGCTAAATGGAAAACTCGCTTTTCATCAGATAGCGAACCGGGGAGTCAGCTCAGACCGAGGCTAGAGCAAAAGCTGTGAGCTTCACAAATTTCACGCATCGCCAAATGGCAGGGCTAATTATGCCCAGAGCAGGCTCCTGCCCAGAGCCACCAACTGGGTGCTCGTAATCGTTTCATCTCTTATCGCCTGCACTGCTTAATTGTTTTCCTATTTATGCGGGCGTGGAGGAAGGCCAAAATGGGATTGAGGATTGGCAGATTCGGAATCTCATTGTTTTGGACTCAACTTTGTGCGTGCCCATGCTTCGTTTTTGTTTCTTATCAGCCCGAGTCAGACTATTGGTCAAATCGTAGAAAGAAACCAGTTTTAGGGCACAAGGCACAAGGCAACCCACGACCCTCTCCTCCCCATCCGGAAGCAAAGTGAACATCATTGCGATATGCTACTCTGTTTATATCAGTTACATTTGTCTCGAACGCGATGTGAACACAACAATTGTTTATTGCAAATCGAAAAAGACAACAACAATAGCAACAACAATTGCTTTGTTCCGCCACTCTTAACAACATTTTCTTGGCAACAACAGCAGCAACAAGAGCACGCTGACAAGCGATCCACCGCAGTCACGAGTCCGTCATTTATATTATTTTATTGACATTTCGTTTTGCAGTTATCAGCGAAATGTTTTTCTTTTCTTTATTTCTCTACACTTTTTCCCGTTGGCTCTGCACTTCTTTGTTGCGTTCTCTGGGGTTTTCCCCCTGCATTTTCCGCTTTTACTTTTCCTATTCACGTTGCTTTACGGGTTTGACTTGCAAACTGATTAGACTGATTGTAGCAGGTGGTGTGGCTTTGTCGGAAATGTTTATGGCACTGGAGGGAAACTCATGAGTTTTCCTTGAAATATTTAAATTGAACTTTGAAATATTCGATGAAGAGAACTCATGTTTCTCTCTCGCTCTCCCGTTCTCTCTTTCGCGGAATGAAGTTTATGTCTTTCGATTAGATATCCATATCGCAGGCGTAGTGTGATTGATTCGTAGCTAAGTTTGCTCTATTTGTTTTATAGAATACAACAAAAGCAACAGCAACAACAAAAGTAATAACAAAAACAACAACAACAACAGTTGATAGCACAGATCCAAGTTCCGAGCGAGTACACGGCGAAAAGTAACAACTCTTCTTATCGAAGTTCGATTTGCTCTATAATTTCATGGACAACATGATAAGCCGAGCTGTTCGAGTACTCGCACTGGGTACTCATTCTTGCCGAATTCACTTCATTCACATATTCCCGAAACACTCGATGCACGCTGAGGTCTTATGCCCCATAAAAATCACCGTCGTTACGAGTACCCGCATTACTCATATTTTATTCATTTGCATTTCCGCACGCGATTTTCGCTTCAGCCCCATATAAAAAACAACAACTTCGCGTGGTATTGCACAAGTGCCTCCAAGTGGCGGAAGAGGAGGAGGAGGAGGAGAAGGAGGAGGCGGAGGCGGAGGAGGAGGCAACAGCAACAGCTTGTGTGGAGCTACCAATAGGTCGATCCGCGCAGCACCCACTACCGTAACTGTTACCGTTACTATTACCCGTACACCTGCCGCCGTGGAGGCTGATAACTCGACTAATTTACCGCGTCCAATTTAAATTGGCAATTTGCTAGCGTAGTCGGTGACTGCGACGTCGACAGCGACAGCGACAGCGACGTTGACGTCGACAGTAGCGTTAACCGAGCAGCGGAACAGCCGAGGCAGCCGAGTCAGCTGGCTGGGCCCTGGGGCTCTTTATCGGTATCTGAGTTGCGGCTGAAGTGCCCGCCTAGCACTACGCTAAAACGCCTTCACACCACCCGGACCCAGTTTGCCCACCCCCCCGCACAACCCGCACACTGCTCTTATCTTCGGACAGGTGCAGGGCAGCGCGTCATTGCTCTGTTTTGCTTCTTTCTCGCTCTCTCTCCCTCTCCCTATCTCTCTCTCTCTCTCTCTTTAGTTTCCTAAACACTTTTTTTTTCGATAGACCATAACAACTTTAGACATGCTCTCCCTCTCTCTCTTGCTTGGTGATAAGCCTTATTTCACTCGATATTATGAAAGGTATTTGAATTCAGATAAGCTGAATTTTGCATTGATTCAATTTGAGTAATTACTGTGAAAACATTTTTATTTTGGCCGATGTTAAACGACTGTGAGATATAGATAAAGACTCATTAAGCTTAGGGTAATCGTTAGATAATGGAATCTTTGCTAGATGTGGAACTCTTTTTATGAGCCTTTAAGCAAAAGAGGAATTAAGCTCTTGCGGAACACAGAACTGATCTGCTAATTAATATTCTATTGAGCATAAGTTTTCCAAAGCGAACATTGAAATAGTCTTTATCGAGTATGCGCGCTCTAGTTTCCTAAAACTTAGTATTTGAGTCTTGGTGCATACAAACCATTACTTAAAATGTGCGGTTAAACGATTCCCATTATTCTTATGGTATTTCCTTCAGAATGAATTCAAAGTGCCGCCAACAAGCATGCTACATGTTATGTTTATGTAAGCTGCTTAGATAATTTTCTATAGCCTACTTTTATGCAGCAACAATAAGTGAGAAGAGTAGTAGAAAAAATACATTAAAATAAATATTAAAAAATAAGTAAATAATCATAAAATAATTATTTGCAATATGTTTAATTAATTTTCTTAAATCGCTGCCATCGCATTACATCCTAGCCGCTTCTGCTGTTGTATTTTTTGTAGCATACTTTCGCGCTGCAGACTAAAAATGTTTAGCTGAAGCTGATGTACATAATTTAAAACCGTTTACGAGTGCGAGTACGAGTGACAGTGAGAGCGCGTGTCAGTCACGACTTCTGCTTGTCTAAAATGCGCCTACGCACACATCTTTCTTATCGCCATCATTATCCAGCGCAATAACTTTATAAAACCCTCTTGAGATTTCATATATGACCGGACCAAATAAATTAACTTTCTGCTCTGCAAACAAGAGTCGCATGCCGAAGAGAACGAAAAAATTATTCATTATGCTTAAAATGCGTAACTAAAGTAATTTGAAAGTAAAGATCACGCACCCCCACGCGCACATACTCACATATACGAATATGCATATACATATTGACGGGGAGGTCGCTTTGACTTTACGTGCGCACATGTGGCAAGGCGCGAGGCACGGCAGCTTGTCAGCCGAGGGGCGTCTGTAGCTCCGGGGGAAAGTAGGTGGTTTGCACGTGTTACGACATTGTAATTTGATTAAACTTGTTGTTGGCAGCGGCAGCTGCAAACTTTCTGCCGCTTTTCAGCCAAACTTTTGGCGTGTGTCTTAAAGGTGTGCGCGGCGTATACGTGATGCGAAGTCAAGTTCAATTCTGGCTACAAAAAGGTCTAGTTGTCGCCCGAGCACCCCCTTCAGCTCCCTTTTAATCCTATTAGACTTCGCCCGGCTCAATTCTGTCAATAATTTATGGCACACACACACCCACACACACACACGTAGTAAGCTTGACAGTCGAGCCACAAGGCATTTGCAGCAGGTATTTTGGTATTCTGATATTTGGGTATTTCGGTATTTTGATAATTTATAATTTGATTTGGTGTGCTCTCGCAGTTAGTCGCATTTATCGCACTTAGTCGTGGCATCTGACATTCAGCTGCAAATAATTGCACAATAACTCGCCAGCAAATCCATTTGAATGCGATTAGATTTGCTCCCGCTTTGTGTGTTTGTGGATTCCCTTAGTTAATTACAGCATTTGTCGGGTCTGTCGGCCTGCCTGCTTGTTGACAAGTAAATCACATCAGGCGTGCATTAAAAGAGTTCTCCGATTCGATTATGCAGAGAAACAGTCTTGAATTTCGCTTAATGACGAGAGTAATAAATAATCTGCATATTTGAGCATTTCTGTTTGAAATATGATTTTAATTTAACAACTAAAACCCTTTGCTAATTAAAGAAAATTCAGTTTATAGTAACAAATATGTGCAACGTAGAGACGTGGCAAATGTCGTATCATTTATGCACATATCTTCCAGAGTTTAGGTCGGATGATTTTGAAATTTTGACAACAGACAATCATGTATATTTATGTTTGGAAAATGCTTCGTTACCAGTGCTAAATTAGCATAGCTTTCCGCTTGGAATTTCGCTTTCATATCTCTAACTACGGCTTTACTTTTGCCGCGGCAAATCTGCCACAGAACCCACGCAAAAACTGCAAAAGTCAACCAGTTGAGAAGCTTTGGCAATTTGGCACTGGGACTGGCAAAACAAGTTGGAAAGGCTACAGTCGAGCTGACTCGACTGTGATATACCCGCTACAATTCTTCGGAAAAACACGTGCCAAATGTGAACAATGCGTTCTTGCTTTTTATTTCTTTCCGTCTCTAATTTGTTTTGCCTATGCAAGTTCCACTCGATTCTTATTGGATGTTGCCCTTTGCTTTTATTACTCTGCAGTTATAAATTATGCATGTGTGATAGAGACGCCTATACATACATACATATATGCTGCCTCACAATACATCTCAACATATCTAATTAGATTTGTCGTTTGTATTTTTGTGTTGCTGCTCAATGTCTCTTTCGATTCTAAGTGGCTTTAAATATACTAAAAATTTATTTTGAATTTTGCAACACACTATAAAATAAAAAAAAATATAAGATACAAAAAAAATAAATTTAAGTCGCCGCGGCACACCCAGGAGTTGAACTCCGGACCTCTCGCTTAACAGTCAACTACCATCACCACTCGACCACTGCACTTCTTTCGCAATAACCGATAAAATTGCACCATGAATATTTTCGGTGCACATAATTAAAAAAAAAAGTTGCCACATAATTAAAAAAAAAGTTGCCACATAATTAAAAAAAAAGTTGTCTGCTGCTGGTGTTGAACTCGGGTACTAACATTAGGAAAAACCGACACAGGCACATGGCCACAAGGCAATACTATTTCTTGAATATCTTCCTTATTTATCGGCCGATCTTAGTGAAACTTTCGCAACACGCCCGGACGGTGGTTTTTATCACATGGATAAAAAAATGAATGCTGTAGAGCTATATTTGCAGCTATTATCGATTTATTATCGATTTTTGGGGGCGGATGGAGGCGTGGCAAAAATCCAAAATAAACTTGATCTGCGGGCATAATTAACACATATTGTCTCCAAATTTGGTAGCTCTAGCTCTTATAATAGCTGAGATCTAGGTTTTCATACGGACAGACAGACGGACAGACGGACAGACGGACAGACGGACAGACGGACATGGCTATATCGACTCGGCTGTTCATGCTGATTCAGAATATATATACTTTATGGGGTCGGAGATGTCTCCTTCTGCCTGTTACAAACATTTTCGGTTGGCACAAAGTTATAATACCCTTATACTCTTCGAGTAGCGGGTATAAAAAACACGAAACGAGGCGCGACTTGGATGGCCCCAAAAAATAAAAGGCCGACAAAAAGCAGAGGCAGAGGCGGAGGTGGGGGCGGACTCGTAGGCAGAGGCAGAGGCCGAGGTCGATTGAAAGTGGAAACACAAGTCCAACAAAATATGGGAAAACAATTTGAAAGTTGACAAAGAAAAGCGCTCGAGAGTCGAGCATTTTGTGCAGTTTTCCCGGCGGGTGGGCGGTGCGAAGAGGGTGCGGAGAGGGTGAGGAGAGAGGGCAGTAACTGGCGTAGTCGTTCTTTGTTTTATGATCAGACACGCTTCACGATGAATACGATGGCGATGGCGATGGCGAGGGCCATGATTGATGCGAGCCAGTGGGCTCCGTTTTTAGTGGATTTTCAAATTGCTTTTTCACGCTGACAGTTTACGATTTTCTAGTGTTAGGGGGGGGAGGCTGCATGGGGTGCGAAGGGGTTGCGCATGAGGAGGTGCCTCAGTCAGTTATTCAAATGCAAGCGACAGCTGTCAAAATGGCGTTGGCTAAAAATTTCCCGTTCTATTCTGTCATTTCAGGCGACAGCAAGTCAATAAGTGGCTCTGACGTGGCAACAACAACAACAACTGGCACTACATGCATATCGCTGGCCAAATGATCAGCCCAGCGCCGCCCAAGAAGCAAACGCAGCCCGTATCAAGAGAGAAGCCAACGCAAAGCCAGGTCAATGTCACCGTTGCCGTCGCCGCCGCCGCTGACGACATTGTTCCTGCTCTTTATGCTGCTGCTGCTGCTGGCGCGTAGAAGCCAACAACAACAGCAGCCACGGGAGAGCAATGCGGATCAGAAGTTCTCGCTGCCGGCTGTGCCGCTACCGCCGCCGCCGCCCTTTCCCGCCTCCAAGCACAACTTCGCCCTGAACGCCTTCGCTGTGGCGGAGCATGGAAGCGATGCGGTGGTTTCCAGCTCCGGTACTCTATCCGTGTCCAGCTCCAGCTGCGGTGGCCTGCTCAAGTCACGCTACGGCCTCATACAGACACCGAATTTCCCACATCGTTTTGCCACGCCCATCGAATGCGTGTGGATCATCGATGCCTCCGAGCTGCCCGCCACCGCACCGCAGCAGGGCAACGTGTCCATCGTGGTCTATCTGACGCAGCTGTACGTGCTCGGTGGCCTCAAGTTCACCGAGTACATGTACTACTCGGATGACTTCAAGGTGCCCGCCCATCGCGTCTTCACGCTCACCGAGGACGACGTCACGCAGGTCACCTGGCTGCAGTTCAACAGCCAGTACCTTGAGGTGCGCTTCACCATGGCCAGCCTGGATGGCACCCATCTGCGTGCCCTCGATCGTCTGCTCGATGTCTACGGCTTCAACATCACGTACGAGGTGCAGCACGAGGTGAAGGCGACGCCGTGCAACACGCTGCAGTGCCGCTTCCTGGGCAATTGCTATGCCAGCGCCGACTTTAGGTGAGTACACGCAAATGCCATATGATATTTCAGAGTTCTCCGGCCAAACTCCACTGTAAAGACTTCAACTTGGGACAGCCTCTTTACAGATCATTCTCCCTGCTATCTGCCTGCTTTCCTGCCCACTCTCCTTAAAGTTTCATCAATCAATCAGGGCAGCGCGAAGAATCGAACTTTGCCAGGTCAAGTCAATCGCAGGCAGCTTTCTAAATTCCTCTGCATGTCGGGCTCGATTGTTGGGCTTATTTATAAGGCCACACCTGTGTGTGAGTGGGTCATAGGGGCAGGATGGGGCATGTGCATCAATATGCGAAAGTTTTCTCCCGAATTTTCCTGTTTTTTTCTCTTGTAGCACGCTGTAAATGTGCCGGCAATGCTTTACATTGTTGTGAGGTTTTTCGTGGGTAGCGTAGGGGCAGCAGCGGTTAGACGGTTTGTTTGCTTTTTTCCCCTATACCCAAGGGAAATGGAGTAGCACAAAATGCTGAGGTCTGTAAAGGGTGAAGAGGTTACCTACCAAAATGTATGACTCCCACATGGGCATAAGGCAGCGAAGCACCCGAAACAGTTGAAGCTCAATCCGTATCCAAATCTGAGTACAGTATGCAAGAGGCAGGGTGCTAGGGGAATCCGGGGAACGTACAAAGATTGATATGCACACATTAAACAGTTTGCATGGTTAGCTGGTTGTGATTTTGTGCGCGGATTGGCAACGCCATTGGCTAAGCTTGACCCAATTGGAACTGGAACGGAACCGAAACAGAAACAGAAACAAACAGAAAACTCAATTTTGAAATCAAAAACAGAAAGACATGGAGTGGCTGAAGGGCTGGATGGGGGAGAGAGGCAGGGGACTGCGGCGTGTTGCAAAGGGTCGAGAGGCGTAAAAGTTTTCGGCATGTTTAAATATGCGTGGCATCCGGACGCAGGTGCAGTTGATACGGCTCCGCTGGGCCCTTAGGCCGTACTCACTGCCTGCCCCCCGCCTATCCCTGCGGCTCTTGCACTCGCATAGCTACAGCTCTCCGGGCTTATAAATGGTGGCACATGCGAGCGAGGGGCAGGGCAGCCATGGCGCTAATGTGCGCCAAGTTGGCTAAAAGCAATATCTTTTGTTTGGCATTGGCTAACATTATGAAGGTGAAACCAATGCCGTGTGTGAACAAGAGAGAGAGACCAAGGGTAGAGAGAAAGTGGAAGGGAATCGACTGCCATGGGAACGCTAATGCTCTGCGTAGAGTTGCCAAGCTTGTCATAAAACTAATGAGACCTTTGTCAAAACGCACTTTACAGAACATGGATCAACTCAACCAGCTGTTGACAGAACGGGTAAGGGTGACGCATAAATAAAAGCACATCAAAATGAAAACGGGCAGGAAAACTCAGAAACAAATAGACACAAACAATTTTCTAAGTTGATAAACTTATTTCAAGTAAAATTCAATACGGTTTAGTTTGAGAATAGAAAATAACAAACTTCTTAACGCATTTTGTTAGTCAAGTGAAGAAATTAGAATGCTCGAACTGTTTTGATTCTAAAACAACTTTAAGCTTCTGCTCTCAAAAAATGCCTATAAATTTCCTGAAAACTTGTGAAAGCTTTTCCAGAAATCGCATAAATTCTCAAGTGACTTTGGTCACTTCTTTGTTTAAAATATGAGAAAATTAATTACAAAGTAAGAGTATTCCCTACACCCTGCACTGCCCACCAAAAGTAGGGAGTCTTAGGTGGGTACCTAGCCACCCCTAGGAAAGCAGTTAATGACACCCCTTAAGCCGCGAGGTTTCATCGCAATTAGCATAATAAACAATGCGAAATGCTGCGGGCCAAATCGAAGAACTTTTTCAATTGCTTTGTTAATTTGTGTTTTAACACCAGACAAATTTGACAATTTAATGGCAATTAACTGCGACACAATGAGGCAGCGACAGATAGCAGGAGGGAGAGAGAGAGAGAGAGGGAAAGAGTGCGGAAACAGACAAACAGTAAGAGAGACAAATCAATTCGATACGCAGGATTTATGAGGCTGACAAAATGATTAAAATAGGAAATAGCAAAATGGCGAAGAAAATGAAAGTCGGGAAAATGGGAAAAACAGGCAAGTGTCCTGCTACTTAGCATAATTAACATTAATTATAGTCAGTGGCTACGGGCAGCGCAGGTCTCGGGTGTCAGGCGTGTTGGATGGGTAATTGAATATAAATATTAATGTCGAAATGAACGCGAAATGTGGAACGTAATATAAAAGTGACAGCTTCCGATAGTCTTACGCTGTCACGTATAAGCACAGACATTGCCCGCGGTACCCACACCCCCTGCCCGATGCCCGCGGCTGTAGCTGTAACTTAATTACCTCCACGCACCAGGCACAGACACAGACTGACTACGTGGCGTAGATAAACATAAACAGGGACAGCAACAAAGCGAGCAAAGGGAGAAACTGTTTAATGTTTTGAGGCGACGACAGCCAGCTGAAGCTCTGTTCTTAGCTTCCTCCCTCTCGCTCTCTCTCTCTCTCTCTCTCTCTCTCTTTTTCTGTCCCCTCTGCGTGCGCAATTTTGTTAAACAAATGTGTGAAAAAATGCATAACGTTTTCAAAATGTCAAATGTCAGATAAGAAGCCAGCGAAACGAGGGTGCGCGGCTTTGTGCGCGTCACACAGTGCGTATACTTGACAATCTTTATTCTTCCAATCTGACTGCTCTCCCATATCTGCCGTTGCCGCTCCCTCTTCCTTTCTCCCGCACTTTCTTTTCTTTATTAATTTTACTTTTACTGCCGCACTCATTTTGACTTTCTGCGCGAATTTTTAATAAGCAGGCAAGACGAGCAAGATGGAGGAAGGGATTTGCGACGGGGTTATGGTTTCAGCTAAGATTTAATGAGTGCACTCATATGCGTCACTTTGAATGCACTCATGTACATAAAACGGCAAAAAAACTTGATAAATGAAGATGAATGGAAATATTTTTATAAACGTGAATATAGAAGTGTTGCCACTTCACCAGGAGAAACTATTTATAGCAGCAGAAGAAGGTGTTGAAAAATATTCTAGATAAATATGAAGTAAAATTATATCCTACTGCGGAATTCTGAGAACAATCAGCACTAAATATAACTAAGTTTTTCTTTTCATATGCCATTTTCCAATTTAGTTTTATGCCACGAAAGCGAAGAGGAAATATTTAAGTGAAATGAAAATCATTTCTGTTTATTTCGACTATAGCTGAGTTTCAGCTTTAATGCTTAAATTTTAACTGTGTCTACTAAAGTTCTTAAAATGAAGCAGTCCAGAGTAATCAACAGTTATTTGCCTTTATTTAGAGTCTTCGAGTTCGGTTTTATAGCACGACTGCCCTTTTTAGTTGATAACTGCGCTACACTTCCCGTCAATCAGTTTGTTACTGCTAATAAAGTAGCATGAAGCGCCAGTTTATATTTCCTTACTGGTTCTCTAGGCCCTTCCGTCCTTTGGCAGCAAGTTGAAGCACAAACCAAACACTAGAGAAGTGAACAATAAGCCATAAGTAAGCATTATGCACTGAACAATACACAATAAACAATTGGCCAGTCAACAGGGCGTCTCTGCGCTATTTAATTATACTCTTCGAGCATTGATATTTATTCAGAAAGGGTATACTGACTTTGTGCTTATGTAATGTAGAGTGCCACGTTTATTTATTTTTGTTTTAATGTAGATGAATATTTTATACACATTTCCTTTAAATTACAAACCAATGGAACCTCAAACCTGGAAGTAATTTAGTTTAAGTTTTCCATAGTTCGCGCAGCGCTGTCTGCACGTCGCTTCATTTGTACGATATGAAAACGAGAAAGCCATACGCAACAAAAGTGATTTTGTGTAGGGTATCTTATTGTCGGACACTCTGAACTGTAGCGTGCGTTACTCGCTTTCGATTCTTGCGTGAAAATTGAAAAGGGAAAAGGGGCATAAAAACTGAATTTATTTTATTCGCTTTTCATTCGTTTTGCAGCTCGTGTGCTACATCAGTTTTTTTGGGGTTACATAAATCTGTTGCAATTCACCGCAAAACTTCGATGCGGCTGCAAACAATTTATGTTAAAATAGCCTGCATTCTCTACAAAACATTTGATGCAGACTTCTTTGAGTACCCTGCGTCCAAGTGGCGTGCAATCCGATATAGTAGATGGAAATCGATAGTAAATTTATTACTGCATAAGTCTATTTTTTACATACTTCCCCACTGAGTACAGAGTGTGTGCAGTTCGTTGTTTCACTTTTATGCCAACTGTGGCATTTTTTGCCAAAGGACCTTCGTTACGAGTCTGTGTTTTTAAGAAGAAATGTTTAATTGAAAAAGTTTTTCGCTTTGAGGCGAAACAAAGAGGATTTCATATCGAACCGAATGCGGGTTATTTTTTTCAGTTTTCAGCCCCCACGTTGGCAAAGTAAAAATTGAATAAATTTTCAAGGACCTCAAATTGGCCAAGGGATCGGCTAATGAACGCCAATTTATGCCTCGTACAACGAGGTGGTGAAAAAAAATAATAAAATAAAAATATGCATTTACTCAAAAGGAAAGGAAAATAGGGTGAGCGTGTAGTAAAGAAATTAAAGAGTTAATAAACTGAATAAATACTATAAAAATACAGTACCTTCTTACTTATATCTATTAAACATATATTTCCATGGAACTCAGTTAATTCCTGTTTCTTTTTATTTCACTCTCAGATAGGTTAAAACAATGCAGATAAGCTTCCCTCGAGCAAGTGTGACATCATACATTCTATAACAAAATGGCCAGATACAAAGCCAGCAGCGTTTAGGAAGTAGAGGCTTTAGAAGCTGGACTGACTAGCAAATACCCTATAAATATAAGTAAAGATTAAAGATTATTAAATTATGCAACTATTTAGCATCTCTTAGCAACTAAAAAGTTTAACATATATATACTAAAATACTCAATAAATAATAAACTATAATTCCATCGATTTACAATGCGCTAGTACTATACAGACTTAAATATACCCTGCAATTGTTTATCAGCTATTACATTTCTCCTTCTCTTCTTGCTCCACCTACAAACTTCTATATCGCATTAATAAAGTCATTGAATAATGTCTAATAAGGGCTCCAATATACGCAGCGCTCTCAAGCAAATAATTTCTCTTCGCTATTACATACAGACTGAAATATACCCTGTATTTATTAATCTAAAAAATTGCATCTTCTCTTTTAATCCTTTTTTAAACTTATTATTATCGACTTTATAAGCACATCAAATGACAGTTATGTAAAAGTATAATATAGACTGAAATATACCCTGTAACAGTTGTAACTTATAGTGATAACATATTTTAAACTTGTTTAACTTCTTATCCAAAAAAGCTCTTTAAATACTCAAACTAAAAATAATTCCCCCTGTTTCCCCCAATTTACAGGGTATAAATAAACGCTGTCAAGCTGTCAAAGGCAAACGCGTTATAAGCAAACCTTGTCGGTTGGCGGCAATCAGGGAAAAACTAAAATTAGGCCACGTTCAAGCGGTGGCAAATTGTGTGTCACATGAAGATGGGCGTGGCTTCAGGAGGAGCAGGAGCAAGGGGCAGGGAATGGCTCGCTTGCGGCAATCAATGCAGTGCAGCATGTTTCGTCTCGGAGTTTTTCGTATTTTCCGCATTTATTAACAAAAAGCGTAGCCTCAGTCGCCGCTGTTGCTATCCCCGACTACCCCTGCCCCACCGCTACCCCTTTTCCGACCCCGCCCTGCTGCCGCTGCAAGTTGTGCAAACAAACCGAGTGCGTTAAATGAGATCAGGTTCACTGAGAGAGAGAGAGAGCGAGCGAGAGCAAACAAAGCGAGAAACGCAAGCTGTGCGGGCAAGCAGTAAGGAGGGGAGGGATGCAAGCTGACAATGTTGTGGGCGTCGCATGTGCAATGACTCGAGCCTCATCCGTTGGCAACCTGCGAGCTGCAACGGCAACGGGGAAACGGGCAACTGTGTCAGTGTCATTCGCATATGGCAGCGAATCGCAGAGAGAATGAGAAAGCTTCTGTGTTGTTTACCTTGTCAAACATTGTCATTTATCCAAAGCAGGAGACGTATAGAAGGGAACGAGCTAACTTTTTGGGCTTTGCATATTGCAATTAAGTTTTGTTTGGCCAAAATTTTGACCTGTCTTTGTCACACATCATTCGCAAAACATAAGAAAGCAGACCCGCTGCTCTCGTACGTCTGTATATCTGTCTCCCTCATCCACACACGCTCAATTAAAACTTGGCCCTGCCAGCTCGTTTGACAGATTCAGCTTTAATTTTCCTGTCTGCCTGTGTGTATGTGTTTTCCCTCAGCTTTTCCTCATTGCATGACAACTTGTATTATTCTTTAACTTACCCTCGATTTTCCTCGACTTTTCTCGTGCGAAAACTTTACAGTTATAATTGGCTGCTGCTTTATTTTTCTGCCGAATTCGCACGTGCCGCCTCGTTCCCTGGTTTTCTGTTGTGGAAATTAAATTTTCTGAAAATTAATTTTTATTTACCAAAGATAAAACCATCAAAATGTAAATTCAAATTTATTTTTTAACTGCGCTTTTTTACGATTGTCGAGCCATAAAAGAGAAAGCAAAACCAGCCGCAGGCCACACACTCGCTACCCCTTTACCCCGCACCACATACACGCACACACACACACACACCTATACCTAGCCACCTATACTCGCATACACAGGCACATCAAATTTAATGGCATTTAATTTGATTACATTAGGTGAATAGAAAAAGTACTGGAAAAATGTATAGAATAACTGGCAGAACATTTTCCTGTTTTTCCATTTTCAACGCTAAAATTTTATTTGCTGCCCGACACAAACACACACACATGCGCAAAGCAATTTGTTGTAATTTGCCATTTCTCTTCCTTTTCATTGTGTTTTTTTTTTTACACTGCGGGCAGGAAAAGCGTTTTCCCTTGTTCGGAATTCTCAAAAATGTATTTACGCAAGTTAAATGCATTTAAATGGATCGGTTACGATTCCCATTGTACATATATGTATTGATAGAGCGACAAACAAATTACAATATTAAATACTTGCGAATATTATTATTAATAAAATAAAATACACAATTGATGATTAAATTGTGATTTTTTAAATTTGATGTTCTATTAGGAAATTAACTCAAATTATTAAATTATATTTAAATTATATTAAATATAACATTATGTCGTTTCTTTATTTTATTATCATGATATCATTTAATATAATTTTAATTATGTATTTAACATAAATCATTATTCTCTACAACGTGTTAATAATTCAAATTTATTATTTAATTAATTTAATTATTAAATATAATGACAGACTTAAACTATAATTGTAAGACACATGTAGCTTATTTAATTTTCTCATTATTATTCGATTCAACACTTTAGATCTCGAAACTTTTAAAGAAACAAAGTCGAATTGCCAAGTTGTTTCAGGCGGCATTTGCACATAACTATTGCGCAACCAATCCGAGAATTTATTCAACTTATTTGTAATTCAAATTTAATACATTGTGCGGCACATATTGCTCAGATACACAACACATATGTGTCTGCATGTACTTGTAGATGCAGTTGTGGATGTGGATGCATCTCTCCATAGATGTCGGCCCGAGAGAGACCCGATTCGCCGCTTCAGTTAACTTTTCATAATTTCATGCATCCATTTGAGCTACAACTGGCCGCCTTTCATATTTCGCTGACTTTTAGCCCGATGCGATGCTTTTTGGCTTTTTGTCAAGAGCAAATCAGCTTAGGCCAGGCAGCCAAAGCCAGCTACACTGAGCGAAAAATATGTAGGCAACTATTGAGACCAAAAACTAGAATTTCTATGTAAAGTAATTTATATTGCATACTTTTAAGCGTTTAAATAAAGTAACTTGTATTATATGTTATTTAATTTCCGTGATTATTGCAACAGAATTTGCAGTAATCATTTGGGTTGTGCTAGGTATTGTACTCACCCACATATAATACCTTAATCCTAAAATAACGTTTGCAATTTTTTTTTCGATTTACTCAGGCGGCAAATAAATTAAATTATCTTTCTAAACGAAACTATTCAAATTTGTGAAGTGGAGTGTTGCGATTAGCCTGCAACTTGCTCAACTTATTCTCTCAGTGTGGGATTGGCATCGAACTTGTCTTTCACTCTGCTTCTGCTTTTGCTTATTGTCGGTTACTCGTAAGTGCAGCTCGCCGGGAGAATGTTGGCTGGCGCAGCAAGTATGACATGTTCATGGCATCCACGCGCCATTGGCTGCCAGTCAGAGGCAAACACACACACAGAGACACAGATAAGCATGTGTGTGTCATGGAAATTATTAGTTCTTTCTGCGATTCACAAAGCGCAGCCAAGCGACTGCAGCCTGCACTCTCCCCCTACCCGAGCTAGGGGTATTCGACTCAGTACTTGCCTCGCGGCACTTTGCTGTCAGCATTTTTCGAGTGGTTGGGCATAAAAATGAAATTGTTACAGTTTTTGGCACGCTCTTTTAATTGCCAAGCGGCATTTGAAATTTAAATGAATTTAAAGCGCACACTTGCCATAAGCTTGTGGCCCGCACTGTACCCAGCTCGATTTCGCAATCAAAACAATGCCTTCACGTGCCACATGTCGTATGCGCAACGTATTTAATTTTTATTTACAGGCGGACGCTGCTACCGCCAGGCAAGTGCAGAAAAAAGACCCCTAAAAAACCCTTCGCAAAAAAACAAATACAAAGAAATTAAAATAAAAATCTGCAAAAAAACGGCACAAATGCAAATTTCGTACAGCAAAAGTTTTTGATGCTCCAGAAAAACTGCTAAAAATATGCGGAAAAACTGCCACATACGGCCGAACAGCAGCAGGTGAAATTCGTCGAATCGTTAAATAATGCAAAGCTCCCTGCAAAGTGTAGAAATTCCATACGGCATAGTCTCGCTTAATACCCTATAAATACACATTGCTGATGCGTGCGAATGCGTAGCAGACTTTCGCGAATTTTTAAATTTTTTCCAGCTTGAAACAAGCCAGAGCTTGGCTTTACATATAGTGTGAAAGGATGTCGGATTAAAATCGATAAGAGTAGAATTCCCATTGGCTCGCTCAATACACAATAAATACATAATCATGTAGTGTGGATTCTAATGAATTTTAAGAATATTTCTTCGGCTTTTAACAAGCTAAACCTTGACTTGGCTTAACTTTTGTAGCGTATATGGAAGTCGAATTTAAGTCGGCTTCTCATCATGAAATACTTTTACTTTGGCACATTTTTGTGGCCTGCATTGTCCCTCCCCCCTTATGCCCGCACGTGGCATTTGTTATTGGGCAAACGCTTCCGTCACAGACGGCAGGACATGCAAGGACCTTGCGCACGAGTCTTGTAATCTCGCTGCCAGCCCAGCTGCCAGCTCGAACACACAGAGGCAATTAATTTCCGCTAGACAAAGGCGCAATTACTTATATACTTGAGATACCACAAATAGAGCAACAACACCAATAGCCTGTTTCAGCCAGTAGGTCAGTGCAAGGCCACAACAATGGCCACTCCACACACCACATATAGTCATGAGCTATATAGGCACATATAGGGATATTGTGTGTATACATGATTAATACCTTAAGACAACAAAAGGCGCAGCTTTAAGCAGACCATTGTCCGATTTTTGGGGTCAAATGTGCTTTTAATTTATTACACACACCTCAGTGAAAATAAATACGTATAGCTTGCTAAAGTTAAGCCTGATTGGAAGAAGGAATCGAACCGACTCGTTGTTTTAAATGTTTTTCGATACATCGATTGTTTTTTCACCATCGATTCTTTTTAAGGAATTAGTCCTACCTAGAAATGCGATTAAAGCGAAAGTACCGACGGTTTTGATTCAATATACTTCGAAAATCGATAGCTTTAAAGCTGGTTTGTTATTTGCCGGGATGCCTGCTAATGGAACAATCCAGACAAGTAAAGAGTTATCAGTGCTAGTAACATATTTGCATATCTATTGTCATGTGTATACCCCACTCCACTCTCAAGTCTACTGAGTATTTCAAATGCAACACAAATTTATTGCTTGTCTCGTGCAAACATCAGGAATCTGACCATTAAAGTCGAAGAACACGAAAACTTCAAGTGAAAGTTCATACGACAAGAAAAGAAAAGCAAAAGTTTTCGGTTCCGTTAGGTCTGAGTGTGTGTGAGTGTGTGTGCTTTTTTTTTTTTGTCGCCCTCCTGGGCACGTTTTGATTTCTTTTGTTACAAGTTTTAGGGCAAAGAAAAGCGAAACTTTTTCGCTTTGGTTACGTTTATTGCTTGTGCCAACACGGCGCATACTTAACATGCATTCCATACACTGACACAGGCGACTATCGCCTAATGTATATTGCCCATGGCCCTAATAGCAGATCAATTAGAAATCACTCACCCTCCCACACATTTGTTTAGTTATTTTTTTCTTTTTTGCTCTTCTTGACAGACAAACTTAATATTTAGTGTCAATTTGCAAGTGAACACGGAAAACTTTAACTATAAATTCGCAGTCGGATAGCTGCAGCTTGTAGTAAGTGTCATGTAGTATTATGTTGTCTTCTTTCGGAAATGGAGACATCTGCTTGTATTGCCTTAGTTCGGTCAAATCTGCGAGATAATTTGAAAATTTGTCTAAAAATTAATTCCTGTCGACATGTGTCAACGACGCATGGCACATAGCATCGAATTGCTGTGACGACAACAACAACATGTAAGTATGAATAACAATTGCGATTGTTGCCACTGAAAAATGATCGACATCGAGAGAGACAGACGGACAGACAGACGGACAGACAGGCGAACAGACAGCTGAACAAATGGCAAAGGATGTGGCATTATTTAACGCAATTGGGACATTTTCATACCCTATAGGTAAAAAATAAAGCATAGTAGGTATGATAATAAAATAATATTAAGTACTTCTTTGAACGACGCTCTATAAATAATTTCAAAAAAATTACTTAATAAATATATTCAAAATTTCCAATACTTTACATACTGAAATACTTATATGTCGAAAAAAACCCCACGAACTCATTGATAGAGCATCTTTTCATCGCTATCTGCCTATTTTTTTTATTTTTGTCAACTGTTGCCCAACACCCGGTTCCAATTAGATTGTCAACACGAATATTTTGTTAGCGAGAATTAATTTCTGTGATTTAGCGAGGGTCGAAAAGCAATTTACAGTCGAAATTTTCCACAAGCGATGCGCATTGACAAGCTGAAAAAATCTAATTAAACCGTTTAGACTGATGAATTAGAATTTATCACAATATAATCGCATCCGGGGAAATTTATATATGATTTATTTGGGATATTTGCTTACAAATATTTTTTGAAAAATGCCCAAAGCGGTTTTTAAGCTATTTGACCGTTGTTGTCGTCCCCATTGCTGTTTTTAATAACATTTTATGGAGAAACTTTTGACATTTGCGGGTCTGGTACTCCGTCCTACCACCAAAGCTTTTACGCTGTCTACGTTAATGAACAGACGTGAGCAGACCCAAGGCCTACCCCCACCTAGTTTGCCCACTTGTTGGCCGTAATTGAACTTAATAAGTGCCACAAAGCTCTCTCAAGGCTGTCGTCTTTCCTGTGACTTTTCGGTCTCCGAGTCGCTGCTGTCCTTGACGGCTTGACTCCTACAAAATGATTGCCCGGGGTGCGTTGTGTGTGGGCTGTGTATAAGTGTGTGTTTGTGTTTGAGCTACGCATTTAGTTCTAATGAGCTTGAAGTCGGTGCTCAAAAGTGCGCCTGGTTAACTCTTTATGTGCTTGGCCAGTTCGTACCCCTACTCACCCTGCCCTGAGAAAGAAACGAACTATATATATAAAAAGTATATGGCGTAATGCCCCCAAAAAAGCTGACATCTCTTGACTGGTGCCAAGCCGCAAAGCAAGCGATAAGCAAATGCGAATCCTGTGCTGACAACTGTGCCACGGACCTTCGCTGTGTCCGACTCTGACAGCTTATCTCTGACAGCAGACAGGGGCGGGAAGAGACGGCCGAGTGCGGTCAACAACAGCGCTCAGTCGAAATAAACTAGAAAATACTAAATGTCAAAAAAACAAACAACAAAAAACAAATTAAACCAAATGCAAAACAAATACTAATGAATCACATTTCGTATCGATCATCCTCATCTCGTTCCAGCTCCTACGGCTGCGCCTGCTTCGCCGGCTTCAGTGGCACCGACTGCGGTCATGGTCCCCTCTGCATGGACGCCCACACGAATATATGCCAAAATGGAGGCACATGCAAGTAAGTATAGTGAAATAAAGTAGAATATAAGAAAATATCACAATTTAAATATCTTGTTATAGAAAGAATTTATAAAAATTAGGCGCCTAAATAAACGTTATTAAATTAAATTAATTAGACACAGGCACCTTTAAAGTCAATATTCTAGCTTTGCATTTTTTTTGAGACAAATACGCAAAATAGTCGGAAAAACACAAGACAGACTGTCTGTGTTTACGTGCCTGTCTGTCTATTTATCTACGCGACTGTTTAAACTCACAGATCTATTTGGTATTTGATATTTGAATGAAGGCAAACAGTCACTTTAATTTGAATTTATAAGTTGAATATGATAAGTCTATAGCCGTGGTATTTACCTCTTCGCTTGAGAATTCACTTTTAATTTCAAATCAATATTTAAGCAGTTGTCTCCCAGATGTAACAAGATCAAAGAAATACAGCACGAGATGAGAGTAATGTTTGTTTACTTTAAAATTGTGCTAACGTATTATACGCATTACATAATTAACTATAACGCAATTAATTAATCGCATTTCGATTGCAGACATATCGGAGATGCGGCCATAACCTGCCACTGTCCAACCGGCTACAAAGGAACTAAATGCGAAATACCCGAAATAAACGAGGCGACGCAGGGTAAGTTAAGCAAATTTAATCAGAGCTAAAGGAAAATAATAAATGAAGCATGCGAAGCGGCAAAAACAACAGAAGAGAAGGAAACTCAACTGAAATATAGAGGGAGAGAGAGAGAGAGAGAGAGAGAGAGGGAGAGAGAGAGAACGGAGAGGGATAGCCAGCAAGACAGACCGAAGTGAAAAATAGAAAGAAATAAAAATGCAGCTGGGTAAATTTAATTAAGGAAATAATTAAGCATTGAAAATGCACTCAATGCCTGCCGCCCAAGAGAGAAAGCAAGTGTGACAGAGGGGGGTGGGGGGGGAGGAAGTGGCGGAAAAACACACGCACAAAGTGCAACACGCTTTCCAGTGGGCGGCTTGGTGGCTGGTGGGCGAGGCCAGTGTATTATGCACTGTCAAGTGCAGCATGGGCGATAACCTTTGTGCCCGATGCTGTCGCATCATTTAACCGGCAAGTGGAAAGCTTGTCGCGCCGCCAACCCCAGCCACGCCCATTGGCAACTTTGTTATTGTCGCTTGAGCCAGCCGAGGTGCAACTGCTGCCAGCATGCCAGCAGCCGCAACAATGTGAGCAGGTGACACTTGCCACACGACAATGAGGCATGAGTAGAGCGCGCAAATTGCAACATGGCAGAATTTTCGAATGCAAAAGAAAAGCATTGAAAATAGGCAGCATATATACAATATTTAAAATATTTAATTTATAAATACAAATTTATAAGCTAGAATAGATGCCTTAAGTTTTGAAAAATAAATACAAGAAAACTTTTTCTGATAATGATTTTCTTATGAACGTACGAGTTTCCTTAATCTGCAGACTGTCTTAAAGCCATATGACAAACTCTGACTCACGCCTGTCATAAGAAAAACAATCCATTCAAGTGTCGCCCCTCTCCACGACAATGTCATCGAATTCGAGACTCGCATTTTCCCGGGTCAGGTGGGAAATGCATGG
Organism: Zaprionus inermis; assembly: GCA_018151445.1. NCBI lineage: Eukaryota > Metazoa > Arthropoda > Insecta > Diptera > Drosophilidae > Zaprionus > Zaprionus inermis. Next base: position 5,509,214 of record JAECXD010001696.1, read on the forward strand.
GAAATGTGGGTCACAGACGAGACCGTAGTGGACCAGGGGTTACCTTCGTGGTGTTTGGCCTCGCCTCCACTTGCCGTGAACATTTCTCACATTTCTGCTGCGTTGCAATCGCTTTTATTGCATTTTTAGGATACTCCAAAGAACATAGCGCCACTGACAGTGCAGTTTAGACTGCCCCCGTAGCTTCATCATCCTGCTATATGCAGTTCCTGCATTCGTATTGAATTACTTGCCCTCTCAAGCGTCTTGCTTCGCCTGTTCTACATTCGAAAACTGAAATGGAAAATGAAATATATATTTTATTGAATTCGAGTGCACGCTCCTCATTTCTCGTTTGTTTTCTCTACATTGCCAACAGGCTGCATTGGAAATTCCAGCACCAGCAATTGCCATCGTGCCTGCGAGTTCGACAACAACGGTTTCGGCTTCGGCTCTTGGTCCGGTTCCGGTTCCGGTTCCAGCTACAGTGCCAGTTCCGGCTACTTCAATGCGAAGGGCAATCGCAATGCGGCACGTAGCGGCAAGACGCGCTACGAGGTGACCATGCGGCTGGGCGCCAATCTAACGGGATACTATCGCAACTCGGAGCGGGAGCAGTTGGCCGGCGTCATGGAGCGACAGGTAAGTGTGGAGTATTCCCCATCCCCCATGATATACCCGGCAAGCACGTTAAGCACTGCATTACGACGACGACGACGACGTCGTTACTGCCCCGCTGACCTCTGCCCCGATGACTACGAGACTACGTGACTTACATGTGCACAGTGTGCTCCAAGTGCAGTCGCCCCTCTCCACAGTGGGAGCGAATGTGTGGATAATTTGTGATTATGGGAGCTGAATATGCTACTTGGGGTATGAAAGTGTTCTTTATCCTTGTCGATTACAAGTTCTAACTTGATTCAAAGTGTTTGCAGGGGTAGGGTTGATATTTCTTTTATATATAACAGCTCTCGATTGATTGTTCCTATGAAAGTTGTTTTTATTTCTCATGATATTTAGGATTTCTTAAAAATTTATAATATTTATATATTTTAATATATTTATAAATTCTTCAGCTTGAAGTTTTTTAATCAAATAATAAATCATCCAAGAATATAATAATCCCCACATATCCAAACAGTTCCAGTATCCAGTTGATTCCACTATTTCGAGAGTTAATTCAAAAATTTCCAGCACACTGCTTTAATAATCTGATCAATAAGCTCAAACAGTCCGCAGACACCTCGTAACAACAACTCTCTAATGTTGTAGGACTCACTTTAATTAGCACCCACTTTCGAGCTAAATGCCAGACACTTTCAACATTTTTTCCCCCAGTTTTTCTACTATTTTTTTTTGCTGGCTGCATTTGAGTCTTTCGGTCTGGCAATTTTATCGTCATTATTGCTCGACAACCGCAACGGGCAGACAACTTCAGGCAGCAGGCAGTTTTATTATGCTCTGCCCACTGTACACGCAGTCCCCTTGGCCTGCCTGCCCGTCTCCGCACTGGACAGAAACAGTTCTCACTGCTCTGAAGCGTATCTCTGCTGCCGATGACAGGCTACAAACACCAACACAAAAATCATCATCAGTCAACGTTGAGTGGTCCCAAAAGCATGCTCCCTCGCCTCCTTCTCCTACAATTGGCCCCCAAAAATTATGAACTGTAACTGTTCGGTTGACATCTTTACAGCCAGAGCTAGATTAGTGGGGGGGCGCGTCAACGACAGCAGTTGCCCCTCCAGCGGTCAAGATTAGCTTCAGTTCTTGTTGTGGAAAAATTCAAATGAGCAAAATAAAATGAAGAAAATTTGAATTAAACGCGAAATAGAAAGAGGAGCTTAGGGAGCTGCGAGACTTGAAAATCGAGAAAATTGCAAAATTGTAAAGACGTGTAAAATTTAAACTTTCTTATCTAAAAAAAAAGCTACACTTCCTTACGCATTCTTTTGTTTGAGCTACCTCTAGCAATATTGCTCATACGCAGCGTTGTAAAAAATCAAAAGTACTTAGACATTTCCAAACATTGTCCTATACATTCACTTTGAACAAATTAATTAATTTCCCCACGCATTACTCATACGCACTGTTGTCTCTGCAAATTTTATTAACATGCTTCACAGTCGGAGAAACGCAAGATTACGAAAGTATAAATTGATATAGTATGAATGTATCTCTGCCATCTGTATTTAGCCCACATAATTCTGTGTCAGATTGAGCTGATCCTCCTCGACAGCGCCCGCCGTAGCACCGGTCAGCGGCACCGTGGCCGCCTGCCCAATGGAGTGCAGCATATTGCGCACTGCCCCGGGCGTGCGCTCCAGCGATGCGGTCCACGGATTGTGCGAGGGCAGCGTATTGTTGGGCGTCGGGCTACCTGCGCTGCTCTCCATAATGGTTGGCATGCCGTGCTGTCCCAGCGTTGCTTGCATCTCGCTGCGCTCCTGAAGCTGCGTAAAATTGCTGGCCGCGTAATCGCGCCCATCGCCGCGATTAAAACTGTGCGCGGAGCGTGATAGCGGTCGCCAACGATTCAGTTTCTTCGATGGCTTGCGTTGTGTGGGCGGCGTGCGAGTGCCTGCCTCCAGATTGGCAGCAGCGTTGCTAGCACCGCTGCCCGCACCGGCTGCATGCTGCTCGAGCAGACTGCTCACAAGCTTGTCCAGCGCCTTGAGGTCCACATTCAGCTGGGAGTTGGGTATGGAGTTCATGCGGCTGCCCGCCAGACTGCTCGGGTTCGTATGCAGCGGATCCTCCGCGAGGCGCTTATTGAGACCGGCTATTTTGGCCAGACGTTCGGTGAGCTGCAGAGGAGAAGACAAAACAAAATAATTAATTATAATATAAAATTAATTTCCATAATAAACTTTATTTTATTTATCAATTAATATTTTAAATAATATTACTTTTATAATACTTTTGTCTACTTAATTAGTAATTAATATAATTATTTAAATTAAAATTACGTATTTGCTAAAAAAAACGATTAGAATTTCTATGGGACCGTCAAAAAGTGTTGCCTACTTTTCGGTGCTCGCGTTTTCTGCGAAAACTTAACCCTTAGCTGAGCCCAAAAACTCTTCTTGAATGTTCTCAAGTCTCCCATTTCTGCTGCGGCACATGACAGACTGTGGCTGTGGCAGCGCAGCCAAGTGAGGCGCAATCAGAATTAAACTGTAAACTAACGAAAAACGGGCTCAGCCGTTGTGAGATTTGTGCAAAACTTACACCGCGGGTCGTAGAACTACGACAGGCAGATTTCAGTGCGGCGCAGAGGGAGAGAGCGAGGTTTAACAATGGCCGCGTCGGACGAAAAGCAATATATTTTGGGTCCAGGCACAGGCGTGCTCAACGACGAAGGCGGAGACGGCGCAGGAGTAGGCGGGTGCTGCGCTGTGCCAGAGTTGCCAGCGCTTCTCGCGTGCGACTTTAATTGATGTTTCATTTCCGTTGCAAAGTGCTTCCGCTTTCCTGTGCTCCACATCCGATGTTTGTTTTGTGCGGCGGCTGCTCCTGCGAATGTAGTAGCCACTGGACCTGGGTACCTTGAAACCTGGCAACCCCATACACCACCACAGTAATTGAGTATCAATGCGGTTTTAAGTGAAAAATGCTGCAACAACTCTTCCATTTACTTTCCTATTTCCCTTGCTCTGCCTCGCTCTCTGTGCCGTCTCCCTCTCAACGGGCTGGCATTTCCGTTTGTAATCTTTTGCCTTGATTTCGCATTTCTTTTTATTTTTGGTTTTTTCTCTCTCTCTCGCTCTCGCTCTCTGTCTGCCTGTTTGCCTCTGTCGCTGACTCTTTCCTTTTCAATTGCCTCTTGCTTCGTCAAACGGGGTTAATTGAGTTTTAGTGGCCGCGACTCACTTTAAATAGATTACAAGCAGTTAAGGCTGAGCTGAGAAACCTCTCGCATCCCTCCCCATCCCGCCAAGCACTTGGCAAGTTTGTTTCACACTCTTCTTCGACTCACGCCCCAAATATTTCGCCCATGGTCATCCTGCTCTCTCTCTCTCTCTTTATCTCTCGCTGTGTGTGTCACTCACTCGACATCCGCTTTCATGTTTCCATCTTTCCATCTTCTTTTTGGAAACTGAAAACGAATTAATGTAAAAGTTGATTTGTGGCCAGTGACGCTTCGCTGCGTTTCCACTGAGCTTTTCCACTATAACTTTTAATTGGAGGCTGTGCAGGAAATTAGCAAAGTTATTTTTGCCTGCCCTGCCCTGGCGTTAATCCTTATGCGCGTTTTGTTTACATTTTAGTTGGCGTTTCCCATTTGGTCATAAGGCTGACGAACCAGGCCAGGCAGATCGTTTGTGTAAAGGATGAGGCAACACCAATGTGGAAAACCTAAAGAAGTTCGCCTTATTCTCCCACAATATGGTTTGATTCAGTAGTCGCTTCGAATTTCAAAACGACAGTTTTCACATTCTGAATATCCTTTGACAGAAATCTCAACTGTTAAGTCCTTGAGCAGTTTCTTGTACCCTCAGATACTATTATTACTCGCTCTATTCTCCTTCCATATGCCCTGCATCAGTTGTCGCTCAATTTTCGAATCTCAAAGTCAATCTTCATGTCGCGAGACATTCTCTGAAAGGTGTGAGAAAAAGTAACAGGTTCACTATGTTCCCCTCCCTGCTATCAACATCTTGTGCCTAAGCACTCTCCAGAGTTGTTGCTATTGTTTCTGCAGTGCTGCTGCTGTTGTTCTTTCTGGTGAGCAATGGCTTCATCTGTGTTCTACCATAAATCTTGCACGATTCTCAGCTATAAACTTGCACGGCACGAGAACGCAAGTCAGGGTCGAGTCTTGTTCCTTACCCCATACAACGTCATTGATTTATGACCATCCGACTTGGTTTATTATCCCCTCTCTCTCTCCATCTCTTCCACTCTCTCTCTCTCTCTCTTTCTCTCTCTCTCTCTCTCTTTGTTTGTGTGTCCTTGCTGGTGTCGCGACTAGCAGCGTCTGGTAGAGTACTGTGAGTGGAGTTCTTACTCGCGACTCCTGGCTTGCTTATCAACAAATGATTGAGGTCAGTTCTTAATGAGCGCAGAACTCGTTTGCTTGCTCCCACACTGCCTGTCCCTGCTTCTCTCTCTCTCTTTCTCACTCACACTCTCTATCTTTGTATTTCTTTTCGCTCTCTCCCCCTCGTAATTGTGGGTAATTTCGCTTAAACGCTGCCTTCCCAGTGGAGTCGTGTCTGGAGTCCTGACAAATGCGATTAGCGATTGCTTACTTATTGTTATTCTAATTGTTTTCCTTGTCTGCGCTTTGGCTTTCTTTACCTTACCCCCTTCCATCATTGTCCACAATTCTAATTACTTCTTCTATTCATGTAATCCTTTAGAGATTAACAAAGAATATGGGTTTTATTGGTCAAGTTTGATATTACTAATTTTTCAAATAGAGCCAAGCAACTTATCTAGATTCCCATTAGAGTTTACTTGCCAATTCGCAATCTTTGACTTGTATTTAGTTTACTGATAATCCCAACTATATAAATATGCTCGAACATCATAACAAACTATTATATTGATTACAAACACGACGATTTTCAAGCAGATCAAATTGCTGTTGAATTTATTCGATCGATTGAACGATATGAAAGATCAGAAAAAAAGACATCAGTAGCAGTTCGATCTGCAATTGATTAAAATGAGAAGCAGAGCGATCTTAATGGGCTATGTCCCTAATTGCTTATTCGCCGCTGGGAAGCGCTGACAAGTGCGATGCAGATGGGCAAAGGAAGAGACCGTCGACGACTCGGCTACCACTACTCGATGCAGGTGTAGAAGGAGACGCAACAGGAGATTGAGACGAATCAGGAGGAGTAGAAGGCGTTCAAGGGGGGCCGTATGATTTTGAGAGGGCGTGGCAATGGCAATGGTAATCGGAGACTGCGAAGAAGCAACATTCCAGGTAGACGTCGCTGCCAACAGGTCTAGTATTAAGCTGAGAGATGAACCCAAACGAAGATCCCACCAAGCCTGCCATATATGGCATATAAAATTATGGAATAGCTTGCAACCCATCAAGCATTTCCAAATATTCGAGCGAGCGCGCCACAGCAGACCTCTCTATGCATATATTGTATAATAACAATTTTAATTTTCTAATAATAGAATAATCTGCTTGGGTCGAAGTCAATAGCGGACCGAGAGCATACAACTGAGTAAACAGTCAAAAAAACATTTGAATATTTCAATTAATTTGTGCATACCCAAATAACATAATTTGCAGCTGTGTAAATTCTGGAAAATCTCAAGAAACTGGCTGAGGAATTCTCACAGCGCGCGCTTACATTCGCGACTATAAAAGCAATAGAGTTGGCCCAGAAATGTTATCAGTTGACTGAGATCTGCCAAAATGAGAGTGCAAATACTTCTGCTGGACTGCATTGTCCTGTTGACACTTTTCCTGACCAACTTGCCGTGCAACAATGCGCAAACGACCGATGCGGCTACCACCGAAGCGGCCACCACCGCTGCGGCCACCACCGCTGCGGGTGATACAACGACTGCAGCGGCTGATGCAACAACAACAGCAGCCACCACAGCAGCCACCACAGCAACCACCACAGTAGCCACAACATCATCTGACACCACCACTACCGCATCGTCGAGCGCGACAACTACATGTTCCTGCAAGAAGCGCAAGCATAAGAGGAGAAGGGTTTGGATTCGCCGTACGAAGAGGAGAGGTAGTGGAAGTGGCACACGCAGGCGTGTAGAGAGAGGCAGAGGTCGGAGAATAAATCGCAGGAGCGGCGTAGAGGTCGTCAGAAGAAGGCGATTCTTCAGGAATTAGATGACTTCGACGACAAGCTGAACTCCCCAGCATGAACTTCCCTATATAATCACATTATATAACCATATGTAACAGAATAATATACGTATGGAATGAGCTTATTCAAAAATAATTGAGTATTATTCAGATATGATGATCGGATCTCTTGGTTTAACATATGTTTGTTAACAGAGCAACAGAGTTTCGTAACATAACGTATTTCACACTAACAGGGTAACTGCTTCTTCTGTTAGTACTTTGCACCTACCTCGCCCGCTGCATTGCTCGAGTAGCTCATGCGTTTGACCTTCTTGAAGGTCACATCGCTCTCGGCCTGCGCCAGAGCACGCTCCAGCGCCGAGTCCATTTTAGCATCGCGTCCCTCGTCGAGGCCCTGGAAGTTTGTGCCGCTGTTCAATGACAAAAGATGAAGAAAAAGGTGTGAATATTATTTTTAAAAAAATCACATCGATAATACATTTTGATTTATTGCGGTTGAAAGTTAAGCATGGGTGTATGAATATATTTCTTAAATTTCTATTTTGTATTTAAATTTCTATTTCATTTTAAAACCTAGCTATCATGTTGTTCTTAAGATTTTTGAACCAGAAAATGTTAACGAGCGCACTCGACTGTTAATTACATATACTTAGCAGTCGCAAATTATGCTTTCGTCTCTTTCTATCTGCTTCTTTAACAGCAGCTGGTTTATACAGTATGTTAATTAACATATTTTAAGTATACTTTTAAGCCACCCTGTAATCAACACTACTTTTTAAGCTGTTTCTGTCTCAACAGAATTCCTATTATGTTTGGATTGCGAGCAACAGCTGCGTAATTTGAATATTTTATGAAGTTACTAATTCAAATTTGCTCTCGCAATTCAAACACTTCTATTTATTTTGAAAGATTATCAAATAATACTGCATATTTTTGGTGTTGTGTTGAAATGAAAAACTGCTGGCCAAAATTTCACTCTTTGCTCAGATACTTGGTTGCTTGTATACTCTTATTTTATGCTTTTTGTTTAAACAGTTGTAGTTTAAAAAATAGGCGTGTTCAGTGGGCGTTAAATTAAAATCGCCAGCAGCTGCGCTGTTAATTTGTTTCATGCATGTGTGTGTGTGTGTGTGCGTTACAACTATTGTTTTTTCCCCCATCGTTATGCTATGGTAATTGTTCTGTGCAGAAAAATGCTCTTCAAAAATTAACTAGGGTGCAATTTGGGTTTTTGTTCAGATACTTTACAAATGCGCAGTTCATTTGCGAGTAGTAAAAATCAATTAGTTTTTTTTAGTCCGAATGCAGTGAAAATATTTAAAGCATCCTCCCAGGCTCATCTAACTTCATATTGCTGCGATATTAAATTTCACTCGAAAGTATACCTTTTGAATTCCGAAATCATTTCAATATGGAGCCGTGTTTTGTTACCGTAATCGAAATCTTTTTCGATTCTCGGCATCGTAAAAGTGCGCAGGGAATGCCATAAATTTCTTGCAACGATTTCAATTATGCGATAAATATTTTGTATGTTGCCCACTTTGCCCAACCACCATCAAAATTATTTATATCCTCAAACGCACGGGCCTCTGTATACTTTCGTGGGAGTCCGCGGGGGGTTCCAGAAACCATATAAGTATAAATACTTTTGTCATTTACCTCTTGAAATTGTTTTTGAGCCATGCATATGGAAAAAGTAAATTACGTTTGCCTTAGGGAATGTCGTGAACACAAGCAAACACACTCGCACACACACACATTCGCCCAATTACCGCAACAACGAGAATAAACAAGAATTGCAAAATCGTAAACAAATGCCTGGGATATAAAATCGGAGTCGAAATCAGAATCGGAGTTGTAGTCGGGTCATACCTCATGAACTTGTCCACACTGCCACCTCGCAGCGTACCCGAACGATGTCGCATTGTCGAGCGATTTGTCTTGCGTACAGTCCGCAAATCTGTTTCCCAGAAACTGCAAAGAAATAAGAGGTGAGAAAGAAGGAGATAAATTGAAAGAAGACATATCAAAAGAACTTTTCATAATCTGTTCTACAAATAACTTAACTTCTCTATTTAATTGGATTGTTACTGATACTGAGGTTTTCTTTTGTTTCGTTATGTTTATTCTGCGCTGTTTTTTTACCACCTTTACCCTACTAGTTTTCTCTTCAGTATTGTTTCATACTTTTCTGTTTAGCGATTCCCCGAATTTTACACACCTTCCACTCTGTACTCAACTCCATCGACTGCTATCATTCTCGCTCGCCTTTGCCGGCTCTGACCACAATCTCTACATTTATTGCTCCCCATATTAGAAAGCACTCCACCAGCGAATCAATTCACAAAAGCAGAGCAAGCAAACTAACAACAAATAAATATGAAATCATGCACTTTATGCGTATGAAAAAATCCGCCAGATCGCGATGAAAAACAAAAACAAAAACTGTAGCCAAAACAAAGTATTGCTTTAAGCCATCTGGCGCACTGTGGAACTGGCGAACTGGCATCCCGGACATATATTTGAGCTGTGCGACCCGCTACAGCTCTGCAAACACAAACATTGCATAAACAACTGTTAAATGCGCCGATAAAAAGAAAAGCAAATATGGTTAAACTGGCGGAACGAGTGTACGCGACCACGCACTGCTCTGTGTGCAAAAGAGAATGTCACAAAAAGTATTCAAAAACTATGGAATACATTCAAAAACAAATAACAATAAATAACTTCGCATCTCAGCTCAGCTAAAATGTATGACTTTAAATAATCGATTATAAAATCAAATTCAAATTTAAATCTTAAACCTAAACTAGGTTTACAGCGCGAAGAAATCGTCTTAGTAGAACCGTGAGCAAATCTGTGAGCAGTTTGACTTCGCAAATGTTGACCAAGCTCTGGCATAATATTGTCTTATGCTTACTGTAAGAGATTGAAGGTGACGCAGCAGTACTGACTGCAGACACCAAGTGGCCCCCATTAACACAGAGAAAGGGAGAGAGAGAAGAAAAAAGAGAGAGATAGAGAGAGAGAGAACAGGGCGCAGGACAGCGATGTCTACTCTCGACTTAGTTGCCTATTTATTATGTTAGGTCTAGCAATAAAACTCATTTATTTTCATTTAGCCCGCCTTGGACACTCGGCGTATGAGTAATTTCTTGTGAAATACAAGAAATAAGCCCGTTAATTATGCGATTTGTCAACTTTTACTTGTGCCGTATCATCTTTAGGTTTCGTAATTTATGAAATGACCCATCAAACACTGCTGTCAGTAAGTTATGATATAAACGTAAGGAAGTCACTTTTCAGAAGTTTCAAATCCGCTTTAAAATGTTAAGAATTTTAACATTTTTGTGCAAAAACAAATCTTAAGGAAAATTAACAGAAACTTAAGCTGGCTTTAAATGGAATTGCTGATATTTAATATGACACGCTTTACACGCTCTGTATATTTATAAAATATTTAAATTATGAAGACCTAGTTTATTCTCTTTTGTATTCATTCTGAACAATCAATTTCAGAAGGAATCAACAGGAATTTAAGCATGCAGCTGCTTATAATTTCTTTTATTTCTCTTTTCATCCGCCAATTGCTGCTCTTAAAGTCTCTGATAATTTAAGCTTCGGGGAAACTGTTCAAATTAAAACCAATTCATTAAGTAGTTCTTCGATTGAGTTCAATCCGGCAAGTCGATTTCCAGCTTAACTTTTACTTTTTCCATTCTCTCTCATTAATAACATCGACAACTGTTCGACCCGCCTCGTCCAGCTGCTTCGCATAATAAGCTGCATGGAAAGTGACGTCGCGGTCCGGTGCACGGGCGAGAGCTGAGCTACGACTTACCGCTTCAGATCCGGACTGGCCGTGTATGGGGCGGAGACCTCCTTGATTTTCAGCACTATGATTGCGGTTATGAATATGCAAATGACATTGATGACGGTCAGGCAGGCGGAGACGATGCCGTTGATCAGAAACTCGGTGGGCAGATAGTCCGTGTAGAGGAAAGGGTATGCGCTGGTCGTGTTCATGGCCTCGTTCTTCAAGTGCGGTATGCGCTTCTCCGGATAGATGAGCCATATGCAAGCCTGTGACCAAAATAGACCCTATTGAAGAAAGACAGAGAAAAATAGAGAGAGAGAGAGATGGGGAGAAAGAGAGAGTGAAAGATAGCCGGCCAGATTTAGGGATTTTGGGAGTGGCATGCCATCGCGTGGGCATCTGTGCTGAGGTCATAAGGTCGTCGCGTGCACAATGCCAAATTGAAATTGAAACCGGCACCGGCTTCGCTCTTAGCATACCAAGTGGTGATCCCGGCCTTGAATTGTTATAAATTTCAGCTTACACACACACCGACACAGACCACACACACTCGTACCCACACACACTCACACACACACATGTACAACAAGGAGCACATAGATAAAACTTCATTGTCACATTGTCTGCTCGTTGTCTTCTTTTTTCGTTCGTTTTTGCCTTTGCTTCGCTCTTATAAATTATAATGACTCAGCGCAGTTCCACACACACACACAGACTGCGGAAGTGCGTGCCTCCTTCGGAAACACATGTGTGAGTATCAGACCGTGTATGTCTTGGTTTTTCTTGCCCTTCTTTTTTCTTCATCTTTTTTTGCTACTATTTATGGCCATTTTGGCAAACTTATTGCTCGATCTTGTTCGAAAGTAAAGACGACAAATTATTTTGCTTGCTAGAACGAAAAGTCCATTAAATGTTAATATGGGAGAAAATAAAATTGAAATTATTTATTTGGAAACTGGGAATAAACAACACGCACGGCTGAGCATAGAGATTTTTAAATTACAATAATGTGCAATTTATGCTGATTACACAAAACCACTCGCTATAAATACAAATAAATAGAAAAGCTCGCATATTAGTTACCAGTAGAATGATGAAGATAAATTAAAATAAATAAATAGGTAAAAACAATGTGAAATTTGATATTTATCCATGCATATTATGCAATAAAAAACAATAATTAACAGCAGATTGAATATGTAAAGAAGTCAATGAATATTATTTTATTTTTCAAAGTATTTTAAGTTTTTTAGTAAATGTTTTAAATCACTTTCTTAAAGCAAAGAAACAAGACTGCAGTTGCTACCTTTCCTTAGCTTCAGTTGCAACATTCAGTCAGACAACACGCTGCGTATGAGTAATATGAATAGTAAATAAATGTTATTACTCATACGCTACGTTGCCCGTTGCACTTAAGTGCAAGCAATTAATTGTGGCACCACCATTTCGAGGTAGGAAGCGATGCAGTTAGCAGATTTTGGCTTAAAAACGTGCAACGTGCTGCCCGACAGGGCTGACAGCGTCGGAGTTTCAATGCGTGCGACTGATTTATGTGGCTCATATTCGAGTGAGCCAAAAAACTAAACTACGCAGCTGCCGGTAGAACGAACAACTGGCTTACAGCCTGGTTTGCATACACACACATGCACACACATACACACTGGCATACACACATGCTGGGCATGATTAAGCGATCTCAGCGCCATTGTTTCAGCACATGCAGTTAGCGAGAGACCCTTGCAAGAGTATCTGGGAAAAAGGAGACCCCGCTGCAGCGCTCATTTTGTCATGCTTGCGGTCGACCGACTACGCCTCTGTGCCCCGCCAGCGTCTTGCGGCATTGTCTCTGTCTGTCACAATTGATAAATGTCGAGGCAGCAGCCTCGTGTCGCCGGGAGTTTGTTTGGCTGTTTGTTTGGCCCTTTCGCTTCTTCCGCACGCCAAGTTTTTGCATGCTGTCGTCTCGCTTCCTGCGCCTGCTTAATAATTCTACGCAGCATCCGCTTGCAGCGTTCTGGTGGGGAATGGGGCAGGGAAGCAAGGAGGCGGCTGCTCGCCATTCGCACTTGAAAATTGGGTCGAAATTTATGCACTCGTTGCGGTTACTGCTGCCACAACACCAGGCAAACAGCTGAGCCGCAGCTGGAGCCGATGCCAACGGAGCTTGCAGCTTGAGCCTGAGGCCAGAGTCTCGGCTAAGCTGGAACCAGGCAATCGGCCACATGGATTTATGACCACAAACTTTTTGTTCCCTGCCTTGCACTTCAGATTAATCAGCAAATTCCATTTTCGTCTAATTTATGTGTTTGGCCAGCTTGCAAAGTTAACTTTCACTCTGCTTTCATTCACTTCTCCTTTCGCCTTTTGTTTAATTTCCTGTTTTTTTTTCTCAGAATGTTTGAATTCAAAACTGTTTTTGATTCGCGCATTTTTAACTTTAACGAAGAGAAGGTGATAATCCATTAGGAATTTGCACTTACTACTCACATGTTTCTTCTTAAAGTGGAAACATTTTTGAATCTTATTCATATGCAATATATCTATGATTTGTAGGGCAAAATGTCTGCACCAAATTCATGTATTCACTTAAGCACGATGACAGCTTCATTGCATGATATGGTGAAGCACAACCAACTTAGCTCGTTTAAATAAGGTGGCAACATCTTAAAGTGTAAACATATGTCGATTGTAGCATATCGTTAAACTAAACTAAACTTGATAATAAATATATTGAAAAGTTTCTGAGAATCACAAATTGCTTTAGGCAAAATGTAAATAATACTGAATGAACTGTGGTTTTATATTGCCTGACAAATATATAGATTACAGGATGAGTACTATTATAAGTTCTGGGAATTCAAAAGTTCATTAAGCAATAATATCATTAAACGCAAAAGGATCGAGAGAATAGCCGGAAACAAAGAAATTCTGTACAGAAAATATTTAAATCCCTTGTACTTGTAGCAAATTTAACTCTGTCATTTAAGCTCTATACTATATTTGCCTCTGTATTTGCATGGGGTGACACACTGTGCGCAATTCGCACGGCTTCTATTTCGCAAGTGGCTCAAGCTGCGTAAACAATTCTAACTGCGCCGTTTGCAAATTGGCCTTAAACTTGAGTCTAAGCTACGGAGCCGATTCCAAGGTTGCCATTCCTGCTAACTGCCCAGTTACTAGGAAGTTGTGCAAAAAATAATTGAGCAAGCGGAGGCAGAGACAGTGAAAAACAATAAGCGTTGTCGTTGGCAATCGACTTGAAGATGGTTTTAGTCCTCGACACAACAATTAAGGCGGAAATTTTTGCGATTTTGGGATGGGGATTGAAGGATTTGCATACTCACGCAATTCACGACTGGCGGCAACAGGGATGCGGATATGGCAACGCCAATCAGTGGCCCAGCGGAGCCCTGAAGCAGGGCGACAGCGACACCCGTGCCAGATGTTAGGGCCCAAAGCACGCCCATCCATAAGGCGCGTACGTTGCCTCTGCGAATGAGATTCGAAGTGGAAGGCGGAGAGGGGTTTATTGAAATTGGAAGCTTGCGAGAAAAAGAAAAATTAATTAAAAATCAAAAGAAATGCGCAGCGGCAAATACAAAACAGCAGGCGCAAATGATAAATGGCTGCGCGAGTTCACACTGCAAATTGAGTTGAATTAGGCTGTAAAAGTCGCGGCCGCTGCACGCCACGCCCCCCTCCCCGCGAGCGCTTATCGACCCTGTCAGCTGGACATGCCACCAGGTGGTGCCACTGTTTCTGCTCTTTTTTTTGGCGTAGCAATTCACGACTTTGTCAAGTGTCAGCGGCTTTTGTTATCACTTCCGGCAAACCGACCTTGTCGCCGGTTGTGAAAAATGTTTGCAAACTTTTCATTGTGCTGCCTCGGTCTCAAACACTTTCTCTCTTTCTCTCCCTCTGTTCTGCTCTCTTTTGATTCTGATTCATGCACCTCATTTGCGCCCCCACTTCGCCTACATGGTAATTCGTGCTCGTCTTTTTTTCTGCTCTTCTCTCCTACCTTGCTCCAACTTTTCTTGATTAATGGCGCTTGACTCTTCGCCAGAGCTACCCCCTCGTCTACACTCCACCTCACTTAATACCAACTCCCTCTAACACACTCTCTCTCTCTCTCTCTCTCTTTCTCCCTACATTTCGCTTTTTATCAGGCAACAACTTTATTATGCACCGCAATTTGCGCTCAATTATTGAAGAACTCGAGAGTTAGTCCCATAAATTAGTTCTTGTATAATTTTATGGCCGCCATTTCAACTTTTGTCAAAGCACACGACATATCCGTGTACAAAATGGCGCAGTAATGGCTCGAGAATAGGCCAGAGTTTACGGCATTTAAATATATTTATGCATTTTTAGAAATTACAAAACATTTCTCATTTGAAATGCTTTCAAAAAGCAGCAGAGACTTAGTGAAATACCATTTCAATATGTTTAGTGATTATATATTCGTATTTTATGGATATTTATGTGATTAAGTATTTGTGATCCGATTAATTTAAAGTTAAAATATCGTGATACTTATTTGTAAATGGCTAACCGGGTCATTCCCCTGAGATACATTATAATATCTGATTAATGATGATTGAATGTTGACTTGAAATCGACAGAGAAGATCAGCTCAACCTGCAACTAGGTTGAGCCTTAAATTTGTTTACAAATTTAACAATACTGATTTAATTTACAACAAATATTACCATACTTGTATAAGATATTTACCATTCCTTTTCCCACTAAGTCCCTCCACAAATCTATCGAAACTCACTTAAGACTCGCCCTAAACTCTCGAGTGTACAAAGTAATTTTGTTATCTGAGTGGAATTTAGGGAGACAGAGTAGAATGTGGTGGATGCCTGCGAATGTAAATCCATTAAGTATGTTAATTACGCATCGGCTCAGGAAAGTGCCAAAGTTTGCTGCAACTTGAAGTCAGGCGGAAAAGTCGGGAAAATCTATGAGTGAAAACGTAACGTAATAAATTACTTGCAAATAATTCAACTAATCTGATCCGTTCGCAGAAATGCGAGGCGTGCGCTCATTAGGCAGATACCCCAGGCCACTCTCCTCCCCAAACTCCTCCCCAATTGGATAGACTCTTTTTGGTTTGGTATATGAGCAGACATTTATTACAGCATCGTTTTTTGTCAGCTTGCGAGGACGCACAAAGAAGGCGAAAATCTTGAAGTTGCCACGCGCCGACTGCGTAAATCTCTTGCTCCAGCGGGGCAAATGG
This sequence comes from Zaprionus inermis, assembly GCA_018151445.1. NCBI lineage: Eukaryota > Metazoa > Arthropoda > Insecta > Diptera > Drosophilidae > Zaprionus > Zaprionus inermis. Next base: position 5,525,063 of record JAECXD010001696.1, read on the forward strand.
GCTTAGGCCTAAACTCTCTCGCCCTCCCAGCCTCGCTCTGTCTCCATGCGATGCCTCTCTGGCGCCCACTCAGCGGCAGCAACAATAAATTAAGCTCAGGCGCAGCTACCCGGAAGTTGTGCGTAATGAATGTGTGTGTCGGCAATTGTGTTAATTGCGCAAAATAAATTGTTAAAATAATAACAGAAAGAACTGTCAGCCAGGCAGATAGATAAAGAGAGAGATACAGAAAGAGAGAGATGGAGGCGGGCTGAGTTGCCAAATCTGACAGCCGTATGTGTCTGCATCTCTATTGCGGTCTGCTTGCCTGCTCGGCCGAACAATGCTCAATGGCCTCATACAAATCATCATAATAATAACGAAAGCCGGCTCCATTCGATGCTCAGATTGTGTGCGAGCTGGCTCATGCCCACAACAGCCCACCCCACCCACAATCACATTCATACTCGCACTTACAGTCACTGACAGCAGTATTCGCATATATCTCTATCTCACTCACTGTGCGATGCGCGTGTGTTCCTAATGGTCAGCATCCTGTTCAAATTCCAGAACTTCCCTTTCCCCTTCCTGCTCGACGCGTAATTGTGTCACGTGGCGCGTGAAAATGGCATCGTCATTGGCCGTCGAATTAGTGGTATTTGTTTGGGCAAAAATACCAGAAAAATACCAGAAATTCAATTGAATACCGCAACAATTCGAATAATACGTTTAATCGAAACGTATCTTGTGCCCGTCAACATTTCCAAATGTATTAAATAATACATTGTAAAACCAAATAAATCCCTGAGTACAATAGATCAATATTTATTTTTTTTTAATTTCACCAAGAATAAAATTGTCAATTCATGGGTAGAAAAAGAAGCTATTGAACAAATTACTTATATGAGTTTCATAAAGCACCCAAAAGTATGCAATACAGTTGGCAGTTGCAGAAATCTGTTGGTTCTTAATCTTTTGACAGCTTTTATTAACATGTATCTGGCATATCGAGCAAATTATATCTGCAGTATTTCACACAAACTGTCTGCTAGAGAATACAATCTTTGTTTATTCCACTTTCCGTGATTTTACCCTGGGCAACAATTTAGAACTTGACATTCAACTCGATTAATTCAAGTTGAATACAGAGCTTGCTGCTTGGGGCTGATGTTGTCATCAAATAGGTTTGGAACTGGAGAGCAGCTCAGACCCCACATAGATTGCTCTAGTACAATTGGCTGCGTTTTGCCTTTGAGCGTCAAATTGAAAGCATTTCAAATAAAACTAGATTAGTTTCAGTAAAACCAACAGTTGGTTGATCTCAGTAGCCAAAAGCCAAACAGAGTGGAGCATAAAAAAATTCTCAAGAACTCAATTAATTCGCTTTATATGCGAAACTCTTGACAGAGTCGCAATTTACTCGCCTCTTGTGTGAGAACGTGACAAATTTACTCAAATCTGTGGCAATTGTTCGGTTGATTAGCATTAATTGAAACTGAAGCTGAAATTGACTGGACGGAACTGGACTCACCTGCCGCGCATTTCCTCGGTGGGCCAGTCGGCATTCTGACCCCAAGGCATTTCGGTGGTGCCAAGAATCAGGCCAAAAACGAAACCAAATACGCAGGAGATCAACATGCCGAGCCCCAGGCACATGAAACCAACGCGCTGAAAAAGATTTTAAGCAAAGTGAAGGTAAATAGCAGCAAATGAGAGACTGTGGGATACCCTACAAGATAGAGAGTAGAGTTAAAACATGAAGCTATTAGAAAAATCATGGACAAACCAGTTGAAAATACATGTGCATAAAATAACTTTACCAATTAATATGTTTTTTTAATTTTGCATAAAATAAATATAGCTCAAATACCTACAAGAAGAACAATTTATTGTATAGGGTATTATTAATCTCATACTATGCATAAATATGCGTTTGTTTGCATAAAATAAAAACTGTTTGCACTTGAAAACAACCTGTTGAGCTTTACAAATTTGAAATTCCAATATTTACACAGTTGAAATCATGTGGAATTTAATCTCGTTTATTCCTGTTTATACTAGTTAATTTCCAACAAAAATTCTATTATTTATTTAAAGATCCCAAAGAGACAACAAATATATATTTACTATATATAAAAAATGCTTTAGTAAATTCAATTTCCTTTTTGAAAAATATATTTTCTAGGGATTTTCCGGCATATTGTATAAGTATTCGATAAGGCTCGACTTAACTGTCGAAGCTGATTAAAAACATGCATAAAGTATTTGCATCTGCTGGGCAGGGACAAAGACAGTGTAAAGCGTAAGAAGTAAGCAAAGAGATAAGGATTAAGGGGGAGAGAATGCAGAATGCAGAATAGCAGCTGACGCCAGTCAGCGACACTTTGAGCTATAATGTAGCATACTTAGCAGTGCAGCAGGCGACGAACAAATGATGGCGAAGAGAGAGAGAGAGAGAGAGAGTGTGAGAGGGAGCGAAGAAGCTAAAAGCGAGTGGGTGCGTGACATGTTAACCCAAATTTGCAGGCACGCAGCGTAAACTGCTTTTGGCAGCTGCAGACAAAAGAAAAATGTTCTAATGTCAGCCAGATGATGTTGTTGTCGACCAAGTCGCCCAACTTGATGCCCGAAAGCAGCCCGACTTCTTCGCCAGCTACCCCAAACTGACTGACAACTGTTTAAAGTGGCTAAGTGCAGTGGTAAATGCAGTTTAAAGAGTCAACGCCGCAACAAATTGCCAACTGCCATTAAAGTTAAGTGCGAAGATGAGTTTCACTTTTCACTTTTGTTTCTCCTGCTTCGTTGATGCTTTGTTGCTTTTTTCGCTCGCAGCATGTAAAAGAGGCTGGCTCTCTGGCTTATCGGGCGTATGAGTAATGTTCAGATGCATCAGCGTTAAATGGCGTGCAAATAGTTTATGACACTCGTGCGTATACGCAATATTTGCATTTGAGTTGGACAAAAAAATGAAGAGCGCATTTCAATAATATTTAACGACCGCTGACATATGCTGCCATAAATATTTACTATGTTGGAATCTACTGTATGTTTCCATGGCCAAAACATTTAGTTTTTGCTATAGTATAGTAGTAGTATATAATCTATTTTTATACCCTGTAAGCAATGCGAATTCTGGCAAGTGGATATGTAACGAGTCTTTGCAGACCCCTAACAGACTACTTAGAATCGAACTAAAGATTTATAAAAAATTAATTCATATTTATTAATCCATTAGTTCTAAAGAACTCAACTAAACGTAACGAATCCTGAGAGTATCTATGCGTTGACGTTATCGGTTTGCTGTTTATTTTGTCACCCTATGTATTTTATTTAAGCGTTTTTTTTTTTCTTATTTGTGTAGCTGTTAATTTTTATGTCAAACATATTGTTTTTGGGCTGTTATGACTACAATTATATTGTTATTGAAATGGTGCAACGTTTAACATTGTTGGAAACTTGCCATATTGCAGAAAACTTTAATGGAAATAGAAAAATATTTTTCAACGTAATTTAAAGATTTTCCTGCGAAAAAAATCACATAAAATGCACACAAATAATTTAATTTTTATTTATGAAAATAATATTTAATTCACGAAGAAGCACCCTACTGCGTGGCATAGATTGCGGCTCGACTAGGGCTACTTCAGGGGAGAACAAGTACATGAAACGACATGGAATATATTCATTTCAATTAAAATTTAATTGAAGTACGCGCCGCTGATGTCAAATACCCGGCAAGACGTACTACACGTGACTCACCGAGTGTGTGTGCGTGTGTGTGTGTGTGTCTGCAGTTTATGAAATTGTGTCAGCAGACGCCGCTGCCTGCCTCGTTGCCGCCCAGAGGTGGTGGCAAAGCAAACCGAAACTCATCCTCATTAGAAGCAAAATGCTTGCCTTACATTTTTGATTTCTTTTTCTTCCCTTTTCACTTTTCGTCAGTCTCTGTCTCTATTTATCTTCATTCATGTTCCACCTGTGCATCTGGGTGTGTTGTGTATTACTGTGTGTGTGTGTGCGTGTTTATCATAAAGCGCACCTGTAAAATTTATGAAGCTTAACGCGTTTCTTTTCAAGTTCCTCAACAGACGAAACCGAATTCTTATCTCAGCCATAGAATTTGACTGTTCTCCTGGCCGTCCTTGCAAGCGTTGACATATATGGCGGTTTCTGTTAAAAGGAAACAGGATGTAGAGTAGGAACCGACCACCAAGCGGACGCGAATTGGAGCCACCTCAGTGCAGTAGAAATTGTATTTGGCGTCGAGTCGGGATAATTCTTTGAGTGCTTCGTTATTTTAATTTAAGTAGCTTAAGTCGTGCTTGTCGACTCGAGTTATATTTATAGGCTGGTCTATGACAAGTGGACCGGGCATTTGAACTGAATTATTAAGTCCACAGCTCTGGCTTACTTGCCGACGAAGCGGTAAACTAATCCGGGAGTATTGCTGAATTTGGCTTAGTTAAGTCAGCAAATTTAGTAGCAACTCGCGTTGAACTTTAATAATTGAAACTCTATTTAGAACTCCTTGAAAATGTATTCTTCTATAATAATATAATTCTCTTTGAAAACAGCAAAATATGTTTTGAAAACTGTAAAAAATAATCAATTAAGTTCAGGCCAATTCAACGAAATAAGCGTCAGCTTTGTTAGCAAACTTTGAACCGACAAAACCCTCTATGAACATTTGAAGAGCTTTTCATATTGTGCACACATACTCAAACTGTCAATAAACAACAATAGCCACAACAACAACGAAAACAGCTGCTGCAGTTACCACAAAAGTGTTGAGAACATGCAACAAATTCGCATAAAAATTGCGACTGTCTCTCGCTTTGTTGGCCATAGCAGATGGCTGAGCGGGGTCGGGAGAGCGGGGAAGACTGCCTGATAGGCAAAACAGTTTTCGGCGCTTGGCTTTTATTATTTTCATCTGTCAGTTTCGCATGCATAAATCAATCGGGTATAACCGGAGAGACTGCTCCGAGTTGCTTCTATGAGCTCGCGCAGCCTCCAGTTAGGGCATTTTTTTTTATGGCTGCCCGAGTGAAAATCGAAATGGAATTTCCGCAGCAGACCGCAACAGCTGCAGCTGCTGCTGCTGCTACTGCTGCTACTGCACTTACCATTAGCTGTCTGTCCGAGATAATAGCGCCAAATGTAATCGACATAACGGGCCCCATAAGCGGAGAAACCAACATGGCCGCAACAATATTCGGTGCATTATTCTCGACCAGTCCCAGTGCAGCCAGGGAGCTGCAAGGCGAAAGTAGGGGCGAGATTGTGGGTATGCAGTTTGCACTGAATGTATTCGCGGTACTCACTCGGCGGTCACAATTAGCAGCAGATAGTCGAAAGACAAGGAGCCCCCGGCGCGAACTCCGTCCACCACCTGCTTCACGGTCAGTTTCGATTTAATTGATTCCACAAAATTGTTCCATCTGGAAGCTTCCTCGGCGTCGTCGCTGCGAATGGTTTAATAAATGAAAAGCATTAAAAGCAATTTTCACGTGGTTTTTCACCCTCCCACCCGTAATTGCTGCGTTGCTCCGAATTCATTTCGATTGCCCGACAATCTGTTTGAGGGAATATTTTTAACGGAAACTGGTTTAACTTAAAGAACTGTGAAAATTCTTGGCTTAAGCTCTCTAAAAATCAAGTAGCGTCTTTACCTATTCCTATGCCTGCATTTTACACGAACTCAATTTATGCAGATCACATTTCTTTCAAATTCCAAGGGAACAACTATTTTTCAGCCGACGTATAGGTAATAAATCGGAGCTGAACCTCGCATAACCTCAAATTTACCGCACAACAATGCCAATTACGGCCAGGGGCGACAGATATGCATAGCTGTATCTAAATTCATCCCGGCACCCTGTGACACACCCTGTGAAACGGAGAAAAGTCATAAATTATGTGTGCACTCGGCGAATGCATTTAACCCTTTGATGGAGCTAATCCAACTAAATCGCAAGAGCTTTCACATGTAAATTTCAACATTTTCACTTTTTACGGCGTCTGACAAAGAGCAAAGCGACAGAGAGAGAGAGAGGGCAAGGGCGATGACGAGAGGAAGAATGAAGAGTCAAAGTGGAACGAATGAAAGACAATATCTAGCACAATATGCGTTGCTTTGGGCAAAACCACAGTAAACTCGGGCGTAGGCGAAGTCCCGCAGAGCTTGTCGAGTGTGTTGCCACTTAGGGATGGCAGCGTGATGTGGCATGTCGTGCAGGCATATTTTAAGATGATATAGATATATTATTTGGGCATAGAATGATGAGCGAGAAAGATTTCTTCAACTTATTACTTTAAAGTAAATAAGCTTTACTAAAAGAAGATTAAGATATATGATTTTTTTTTACTTTAAAGTAAATAGGCTTTACTAAGAGAAGATTACGATATATGATTTTTGATTTTGTATGGGATATTATAAATAAGATATTAAATATAATAAAATCTTCCGTTATCTTTAGCCTACACAACTATAAAGTGTATGACTAGCAAAGATTTCAAGAGAATGATGCTAGTCAACTTTTGAATTACCGTGTCCTGACACGTTACCTTCTCCATTGGCAGTGATTACCCTTCTCTCCAGGTGCACACAGGTACACACAACAAAAAAAGTGTGAAAAAGCCGAGCAACAGAAACTTGTGAAGTTGCCAGCGGCCAGAAAAGACAAACAATTCGTAATCCCCCCAAGATACAACTCAAACTGGAATTAGGAGATGGCGTGCGATTAAGGGGGCAGGACGGATAAGATGCGACTGCGAATGAAGGCTAATTAAATGACTGAGACCTACTGAGAACTGCATGCCTACGCTTTGCCGCTAACCAAGCAACTTACCACTTCTCCTGCTACTCCTTCTGCTCTGCAGCGTAAGGCGCACAAATTAGTTTCTGACAAAGAAAGGCAAGTCGGGTCAAAGGGCACAGCATGTGTTGCCATGCTGTGGCTGACGCTGACAAAGGTGCTCGAATTAAAACTATAAACACGTGCCAAGTTCTGACAATGGGATTATTTTCAGAGAGAGACTATAGAGCTGCTACTGCTCGAGGGGATGGGTCGGAGCTGGATGGAGCGCTGGCAATGTGACTGTGAATGAGACTTCGTACCTGTAATCGTCTCGCATGTTGGTCGCATCCGAGATGGCATCGTAGCTGACGCTGCAGGGCAACACGCTATAAGAGATACGAAACAGCAGAGGAGAGAGAGAGAGAGAGAAAGCAAGAGTTAAAAAGAGATTAAGAGAGACGGGTATAGACTGCATTTGAATATGGAAATGTGTGTGCGGTTTTACTGGTCGCCAAGTCATGCAGACCTGTGCCTAGTTGACTTCCATGACCTGTCCAGCTGCAGCTTTTCTTGGCAACAGTTTTGGATTTCAGCTTGGAACTTGCTAATCAGCTTTCCGCCCGGTTCCGCCCCTGCAGCTGCAGCTGTTGCCAGATAGTCGAAAACTGCATTCGTAGTTACGTTTAATGAAACAGTTTAATTATCGTTCTTCACATTGATGCCAAGCAGCCTTTGAACCGTGCCGGGCTGCCCAGCTGTCCCTCGGTTGCCTGCAGTCGTGAACCTTAACCCCTGCCGTCCCGGCACTGCGGACTGCGCTTCGATGCATCAGCTTAATGCTATTAAACGATTATAGCACCTGCCCGACTCGCGTTCAGTTGCCTCCTGCCTTCTGCCTCCTTTCTTATTCCGCTTCCCTCACACACTCCACTCTGTCAGTTCATCTTTCATTTATTTTGTAGGGCTACTTAGCACACGCTGCCTTGTTTCCTCTTAATGCTCCTTAAGTTTCTTCTGAAGTAAGTTCTCCCTCCCTTGCCACTTAAAACGTATTCATCCGTTTTCCAAACGGAGCGCGATTGCTTTCAAGTTTACTCAGATCTCTGAGTAGCGTAAGAGACTTTACATAATATCAAGCATCGTGTTGGACAGCAGCAACAAAAACAGTTTACTTCTCTTTTTATGACTGTTTAGAGCTGCTTAGACTGGAGAAGATCCTGTCTACACTGCGGGATTGTTGTTGATTTCGTTCTTCTCAAAGTCAGTCTTTTGTTTAAGCTTTAAAGTACATATCAAATGAGAATGGCTAAATTGTTTAATGTCCGTCCGAACTGAGGTTTGGGGAATTGGTTCTTAACAGTTAACTATCGAATACGTCCTAATACTTATCGTTTTCCTGCATCAACCTTGTTCTATTTTGTCTGTTTTTAAGCCATGCGTTACTTATTGTAAAGCTTTATTCAAGTATTTCTTGAGCCTGCTTTATCTAGTCAACATAGATCTCTAGTCTAGCTCATCTTCTTGTAAAATTATTTGCATTCTGCTTCTCTCTGCCCCTAGTCTACTATATTTCATTACTGCAGCCATAAATAAGCCCCATAATTTTCCAGAATTTTCTGGCAACTTTTCGTTAATTAATTTCCTCTGATTTCCGTGCTCTTCGAATTTCCAGCACATTATTCTGACGGCATCATTAGTCCGCCATAAGACTATCTAATCCCCAAGCTGCTCTTCTCTCGCAAATCCCCCGGCTTTCTAGCCGGCTTTTCAGCCACTTCATCGCCGTCAGTTTCACTTACACTTGACAAAAGCTTTCAATTTTCAAATCTTGTCCAGCTGTTGCAAGCCAAATCGATATGTTGATCCCCCCCTGCCCGGCCCTGTCTAGTTTATGCTGCATCCCTTGGCAACAGCGCTGGCTGCTCGAGGCAATCAAAATATGAAGCTGCAGCCGCGTTACCACCTTCCACTGCCCACTGCCTTCATCCTGTTCCAAGCCTGAGCTCAGCTTCGCCCGCCAGTTGCATTTTTTATTAAAAACGAGTCGCAACTCGAACGGAACTGCCAGCAGCTGTTGCGTCTAGCCCCACGTCCTTGCCCGGCGTGGCTTGCCCGGCTTGTCTTGCCCGGCTTGGCTTGCCCGGCACGTTTCCCGTTAGCCGTTTGACGATTGGCGGCGCCTTTCAATGTCTCAACTTACCTGACACTGGAATTCAATTTAGTGCCAATGCCCAGCTCGGTGAGGCAGTGCAGGGTCGTTTCGCAGGGCGCGCCGGCCTGCAGCGGGAAGACGACGTGATGGAAGTACCCCTTCTTGCTTGTTGTCCAAGTAACGTGCTCGATTTCAAGCTTAACAAGTAACTCCTCAAGTACCTGGATAATGACAGCGAAAGACGCAAAAGAAAGCAAGGAGTGAGCACATTGGGAACCTTGATTATGCATCTAATTCGATTGCCTGGGGGCCCTGAGTACTAGCTACAGTCCTGGTTACGACTTCAATCCCTGGCTTAGCGTGCACTCATCAATCTCGGCTGTAGAGTGATCTCGCAGTGCCATTATCTGCTCCGCTTGGTTGTCAACTGCGACCGTCATTCGTCAAAATCAGCTTGACCACAATTTGGTTGACCACTTTACAGTCTTGAGCGAAGTCTCTGGTTACGCTCCTGGTTCGTCCCTGTCTCTCGTTTTGCCTTGCACTCGGCTTCGGTCACGTTTCGCCTGGTTAAGTGCATAACAGCACACGTCGCGAACACCCTTGTCCACGTCACAAAGTCGCCTTTAAGTGTTCCTGCTCCTGCCCCCATTCGAACTCACCTTTTCAAGCGGCACCACTAAATTGCGTGCGTCCGTCAGTGGCACAGCCCTCGTTCCGGCACTCGCTCCGAGAAGGGCACCTCTAGCCGCACCCGCTACTCCTCCACCTCCAGCCACACCCGCCACTCCGGCAACCCTCTTGGCAGCCGCCGATGCGACTCCACGCCCCGCAACGGCACCACGACCCGGTCCGCCCATACCGCGTCGATACTTGGGCACATTCTTGTCACGTAATTCAACTTCGAGTCGTAGTATTGCGTTGTTATTTTCCGGAAGATTGATGTTCAGATTATTATTGCCAGCCACGGGATGACCAAGATGTCCCTGTGCCTGCCCAGGACCGACTCCGCCGCCGGACTCGTTGGCAACCACATTATTTGAAGTGCCTACAAGTAAATGAAAAGGTGATGTACGCGACGAAGCGAGGGCTGAGATTACCCCAATACTAAATACATCTAATAATATGACAGTTCTCATGCATAGCAATGTCTTTATGGATAATGAAGTCCTGCTCTTTGATACTGCTTATTTAAGTAATTAATTAACTATGAGTTACTGCACTGAGAAGAAACTAGCAAATTGTATTCAACTGCAAAACTTTAGAAAACTCTTATCTGAGTATAAATGTGGCATTTTGTTTATAAAAGAAAAAAGGAATATATATGTATATTTTTGCTCTGAAATACATTTGGAGCGACCTTTAATCTTTTCAGGATGTGACACAAGATTTCAATGTCCTCAAAATTCAATTATTCTCAGTAAATGAAACGACAACTGTGCGTATGAATACGAGAAAAACCAAAAGCATTTTAAGCATGCAGCCTAAATTTATGTTACGATTTTTACGCTTGACGCACAACTAATATTGCTTGAAAGTATGCTACAATTTTATAGCAACTAAACTTAATCTTCTTGGGGATATTTGCACCCATGCCACATGTATGAAAAGTATTTAATATGAGCCTTAAAGGGCCAAAAAAGCTGGCTTAACAAATAATAAACAATAAATAAGTTAAATAGTTTTCACTGCAACTGCACTTTATCTGTGTGAAGCAGCTTAAATCCACGTGGTTAGATATTCAAATGGTATTTTAGTATAATTACTTGCCTAAATAACCAATTTAATTTTTCGCTATTTATTTAACGCCGTAATTTAGTAGATTTATTTAGTAATTAGCGCGAAAACTTGCTCGCTTGTGCGATTCGCCATTTTGTCGCGCTGTGACCACTAAGCGCATCCGGATGCGAATTGCCCTAATTAAATTGATGGCTTATGTAGGCAAACAGAGATTTTTAGCCAGTCTAGCTTCAAGGGAATTCTATTCGATTTTTTTCGAGTGTAATTAACAAAGCTTTGCAGAACCAAGCTCCACTTGTGCTAAATAAATAAATTGGCAGGCAAAAATCAAATCAAAGCCTACACGAAAACCACACAAAGGATCACAATTTATTATGCCAACACACACACGCACACACAGAGAGGGAAAGTGAGACATCGAAATGTTGTATAAATCCCCGCACATTGACAAATGCCAAAATAAAGCTTAAATGTGCTTAGATGCGACTCTCCTATGAGACGAGTCTCTGTCTCACATAGTTACTTTGCCAGAAGTTGAGGCGCCTTTCCCTCTTTCCCGTTCGCAGAGCGACCACTTGAGAAAGACTGCGCAAATGTGGTAGAAACGCTTTCGCATTGAGCCCCGTGATTTATGTGTGGCACCTCGGCCCGGTCTGTTCAATGACTTGACACAAGTATCTGCATGTTAAGTTTTTTCTTGCCCAAGTTATGCCCCTAACCTCAGTCTGGCATGTTTATTGGCCTTCTTTTGACTCAAAAAAGTCATTTATTTTACTTTGACTTTGACTTTGTTCACGCCCTCAGCAGCTTCTCCCCTGCCCGGCACTCGCCTCTCCTGCGCCATTATCATTATCAGCTTTTGGGTCTACCATGGCGACACACAAAATTAATGATGATGCTCATCGATGGCTTCTGCTTTGCTTTGCTTTGTTTCACTATTTCGCTCCACGTGTTTCTTTGTATTTAAATAAATATTTGATTAATAACAACGACGCACACACACACACACACATGATAAGGCGACACATTTTTGCCGTTCATAAATTATTATTCTGATATTCGATAGGTTTTTATTGTTGGCATTTGCTTGTTTGATTATGATAAATTAATGGCAAGTTTTCTGCTAAGTTTTTGCGAAATAAATGCCCCAAATTCCTTTTTAATTGCTCGCTTGCTTTAATTAATCGCAGCTTAATTGCATAGAGTATTCCATTCTGTAATTTATTATTTAGCATATTTTCAAGATCTCTTGCTGCTATCCGAAATACATTTGTTTGTTCTTTCCAAAATATGTGTTTATTTTTAAAACATTCTCGGAGCTTGCAACTTGCAACAAAACAAATTGAATTAGGGGCAGAGGCAGGGGCAGGGCAGAATAAATACAAATTAACTTGATGTGCTTAAGCAGGACCAACAAATTTGATTAAGTTTCGCTCACTCTTCCCTAAAGTAGCTGCTGCTACTGTCTCTCCCTCTCTCTATCTCTCTCTCTCTCCGTCTCTCTGTTTAAGTCTTTCTCTCTCGCCCACCTCATGTTTACACATGCTGTCAGCCTGCGAGTAAATAAACATGCCACAGCTTTCTCTCTTCCACACACTACACCTCACTTCTCCCCTTTATATTACCTCCCACATGCGAACGCTCAACCCGACTCAGTCTCTTTTTCTCTCTCTCGTTCCCTCTCCGTCTAACTGCCAACTCGCGGGCTAATTAAAATTTAATATTCAATTTTTAGACAGCGCGCTCTTTAAACGAGCGAGCAAGCCTGCATTAAGTGTGGTAGGTGTGTATGTGTATTGCGGGCAACATATTCGTAGTATGCTTTTAGGCGCAGCGAACAGTTTCACACTTTTACGATGTCATAAAATAATTAATAACGCCACTAAACAACATAATTACGCGCAGTCCGCCACAACATGCTGCAACATGTAGCAGCATGAAAGGGACAGAGTGGCGGAGGGGGAGAAGAGGGACAAGCGCAATTTGTAACTTTCTATTTAATTAGTACGCGGCGCCTATTTTCAAATTCTTCGAGCCACTCCCCGTCCTGCATTCTCGCCCCGCTACTTACCGTAGATCAACTCACGCTCAAAGTTCGCCGTGGGCACGACGATTAGGAAGACAACTCCGGGCATTTTGTAGTTGAGATACCGTTGCCGTTACCGTTACTCCTTACTCGTTACCCCTTCGGAAAGCTGTGAATGGCAAACGGCAGAAAAGTGGCCATTTCAGTATACAAATTACTCAAGTGGTGTGGGGGTGGGGAGGGGTAAGGCTGCGCACAAGAGCAGGTGAAAGAGAACGAGTAAGTGCGAGGCGAATGAACACAAAACTGTTTTTTGTCGAGTGGCATCGATAAGGCGCCTGTAAGTCGACTAGACCGGAAACTTGTCAAGTTTCTCGGGCCGAAAAGTTGTCAACACGTTTTTAGGAAAATGCTGCCAAGCGGGGGTTTTAAAGAGATTAGATATATAAGATATATTTAAATTTAAAGAATTTCATTTTAATTATTCTCCAATTAACAAATTGTGACTATATTCTGTAGAAGTCTCTATATACGATATGTTTTGTGCAGAGAATTTTTCAGAATGTTGTGAGATTAACATACGCTTAGCAGTTTAGTTTTTGGTTGTTAGCAGAATGCACCAAACGTTTTATCATGTAACAAAGTTGTATCGTGAAAAACTCAAGACAAAACAATCTTAAGAGAGCATTACATTATATTCACTTCAAGGTGAAAAATGGATAGTCCAGAGTTCCTGCGTTTGTTTCTACGCGTGGAGAAGTTATGCTTTACAAGTTCGCCAAACAATTTTAATTTATTATTAATAAATTTCATATTACTTTCGAGTAGATCGCAAGAGTAGTCAAAATATGCTACGTGAAATTTCACTTCAAACGTTCGTTTGGCCAAGGCCAGAAAGTGAAGCAATTTTCTTGCATTCCACTCGGCAAATACGGCGAGAAAATGGCAAATATCTTAATTAAAATAGCCGCCGTTGTATTTAAAACTGCATTTTATGTTCCTTCCACACTCTGTTTGCTTGTCAGCTTCGCTCTCCACACTTCTCTTAATTATTTAACTTGGCATATTTTCATTGGTAATTTCCCTTATCGCTGCAAAAAAGCAAAGCTCTCTGCCGACAGCATACGGAAAGCGAAGCCTTCAAGATTTTCCGCGTTCTCTCGCATGTTGAAATTAAAATGCCATTAGTGCAGAGTTGAGATAAACGGATGATACGACGGACGTGAAGGAAGTGGAAAAAGGGCTGGCGGCGAAGTAGAAAAACGCTTCAGTCTGCGGTTAAGCAAGTTAACGTTCTTGTAAGTGCGAAAGAGATAACGAAAGAGTGTGTGAGTATAAAATAATGTGTGTGGTCCGAGCAGGATGCCCCAGCTGATTAACAGCGTCGACATAAGTATGATCGGCAACGAGTTAATGATGATTAATAAATTTAAAAAGTAAGGTTAAAATTAGTATAAGCTTTAATACTGCAATGCAAATGCTTTCATTGCTTAAATAATAACCAAAGCCTTTTCCAGCTTCTGTTAATTTTACATAATAACTGTACAGACAATCTTTACAGTGGAGTAACCAAACCCTAACAGAACTCTGTTTGTCTTAACATTTCTTGCCAGACTCATTTCACTCGCTGTTATTGTTCGAATTTAAAGAGCCCTAACTCGACTAGCCAGCATTTTGAATACTTGAATAGTTTGAGTGCCAATTTAGGTCGCACTGCTGATCGTCAATTTAATTTGAGAGCCTCATTGCGGCTATTTGCCAAACTTGGCCGTCATGCTGTGCAAAGTTTTGTGCAAACAATCTGCTTATTTCATTTGCCACACTTTTAGTTACAGCATGGAAGCCTTCTTGCCTGGAACTGCGAGTCCAGCAACAGGAACGGCTTTTTCTGTTCAAGCTCGTTGGCACCTGCTGCACACTCCTTCGGCAAACTTTTCACGCCACTTTTCAGCGCATTGACTGTTGCACTTTTTTTTCGTTCTCTCGCCACTCGTTCAAGTTTTGCACTTTGCGGGATATTTATTAAAAAGAAAATGCAAAAAACCAACAAGAAACAATACAAAAGACAAATATGCACAGTGGCAACCCGCAGTAACAACAACAACAGCAGCAACAGAAAATGTTGCTTTATTAACCAAAAATATTTGTTTTCTTTCGCGCTGCCTTCGCTGTTTGTGTAGCTGTTGGATTCTTTCTTTGTGCCATACCCTATACTTTTTGTTAATTAAAGGTATTTGGGCATTATGCTGAAATATTATAAAAGAGAAAAGTGTGATAAGTTTGCTACCTTATAGGCTTATAGGATTAGCATATATAATCTATACAACACAAATTTCGCTAGACTGCAGAGTATCTTCTAGTCGACCAAACCATTTCAGCATCGTTTTAGTTTTCTCTTATTGGGGTGCACTTTTTTGATTAATTCCGTCACCAGATATTTGCATAAGTTGAGTGAAGTTTGGCCACGTCGGCGACACTGAGGGCCGCTGGCGAAAGGCAAAAGGAAGGCAACTGGGAAACTGAAAAACTGGAAAAATTGGGTAATGGCAAAAGCAGGAACTGCAGACCCGGAACTACGGCAGGCTTTGCTTTACTCTTCAGTTTTGCCTATTTTTTTTTTTGCTCTCCCTTGCATTGTTGATATTTGTGCACGACGACGATGGGAATACCAAGCGCTAATTTTTTCCAAGCACCAAGCTCTCGTTACACTTCGAGTCTCCATCTCTGTCTTTGCCATCTTCTCTAGCTTCGTGCCTCCGCAGCGCTCTTACTCTTACTAATTAGAGCAACAAAATTGCATTACTTTTGCACTTGTGCTATATAATTACAAAGTTCATAGGGCAGAGTAGTATAACAGCAGTATATATAAGCCGAAAAGCCAAGAAAAAGAAAGAGAAGAGAAGAGTGAGAGAGAGAGAGCAGTTCAAGTGCCTCGAGGCACGTCGCGAGGGCGCGAACAAAAATATTGTAATAACTACCAATAAGAGGCTGATTGCCGCCACATCTTTTATAGTTTCTAGTTTCAACCATCCAGCCGGCATTCCCCCTGCATGCCACGCCTCTGTTTTCCACGCAATTCACTTCTTTGGGTCGAGTGAAGTCAGGTGAAGGGCAGCAGCCCAGCCAACGCAATTTCATTGTGTTGTCAGCTTTGATTTTACGCTTTGCTACTTGTTACTGTGTGTCTGGGATACCCTGCACAAGGGAAATGGCTAGGGTATAAGCAACGCTCAGAAATGGAACTTAACAGTCTCAGCAGACAACAGCGAGAGCAGAGTGCGTTAACAGCAGCAGTAACATTAATGTAGTTAAAATGTTAAAGCGACTTAAAGGAACTGTAATGTTAAATGTCGGACTTTACAGTTTTTGCTTCTGGCTTTGTAGTAAACGTGGATTGATATTATTTTTGCTTGAGGATATGCAAAATTTTAAAGAGAAAACCCTATTTAATTAACATTTATTTAACCCGCAAATTTTGTTCATGTTCTACCAGTCTTGGGTAACTTGTAGTCAGCCTTGTCTTATTCACTTCTGGTTTCTTGTATTTTTTTGGCAGCTACCCCCTTTTCCAATGCCTTAATGTAGTGTTAATTAAAAGCGCTAATTGGCCGAGACTGCGTTCTAGTTTGCGTGTGTGTATGTGTGCGAGTGTGGGCGGAAAGTAGTGTGCATTTAAGTCGTTAATTTCACACAAGTTTTAAAGTTCTGGAACTTGAACAAGGTAAACTTTTCGCTACAAGTCTACACATGCATATAAAACGAAGCTTTAAAGTTCGACTTGCTTTGCTTTTCAACTCTCTCTCTCTGTTTCCCTCTTTTGCTGACTAGTTTTCCTTTATTAAATGCTTTTGAGCTTAATATAATAGCTGCTTATTAAAAAAATGTATGTAAACATTGAAAATGAGTAGAAAAAAACATCAAACATATTCAACAAAAGTCCAATAAAAGATCTCTAGACTTTCTCACACTGCAACCAAAGTTGCCTTTAAGGTTAAAGGAAATCTGGCTAGCCAGAGTAAACCTTTTCTTCTTGCACTGCCTGACAATAAATGCCCTTATTCCGTAGTTTTCGTG
The DNA here is from genome assembly GCA_018151445.1 of Zaprionus inermis. Classification (NCBI taxonomy): domain Eukaryota; kingdom Metazoa; phylum Arthropoda; class Insecta; order Diptera; family Drosophilidae; genus Zaprionus; species Zaprionus inermis. The sequence continues at coordinate 5,541,834 of JAECXD010001696.1, forward strand.
CAGAACAGTTTGCACAGTTTAGTCTTTCCGACTAAAAATAGTTTAGCTTGTAGCTTTTGTATTCGCCTTCGTTGTCCTTTTCGGACCACAGCATTTTGCCTCATTCTTTAGTAGTTTTTAGTTTTCGTTTTCCTTGTGCTTCTTCTCTTTCTCGTTCTTTTCCGGGAGGAGAGAATGCCTCAAATTGCATTTCAGTTGGCTTTGAGTCTCTCTATGCATCTGTCTGTCCCTCAGTCCGCTTTATGCTGCTCTGGTGCCAAATGAAGCGTTGCTATATTGGCCAAAAAGTTGCCCTGTTAACGGTATTCCTAATGACAGTTGCCAGCTTAAAGGCGACTTGTGAGTATTTTCGGCAAATTCCTTCTTTCTTTATAGCCTTATGTCGCTGTCGAAAAAGTCGTTGACTCTGAAAGCCTGCGCCATGCCAAAGAAATAGCTCAATAATATTAATATTTAAGTAGAGACTTGTTTCGGCTGCTCTTTCACATTGTTGTTGTTGCAGTTGATGCTTAGCAAACACTGCATAAGTCAGCGGGGAACGGGGGGAATAAAAAACTTTCGACCAACGACCCTCGAAATGGGGACAGGCGGACGGGGACCAACACGGCAGCTTGGCTAAAAAGACTTTAACATAATGTATAATCATTTAAATAAGGATAAGCCAAGTCAGAACCACATCCCATCCCATTATACGACACGGCGATGCAGCCAGAAAAAAAGGCAACTCTATAGAATATGTCGAAAAGTTTAGCTGGGCAAAGGCAAAATTGCATTTCGTAGCCAATTTCAGTGGGCAAAGAAAAAAACTTTGGTCTTTAAATTGGTCAGATAAGACGAAGAAGAAGGCAGCGAAAAGTGAACCGAGTGAAGCTACCAACGAACACTTTAAGTGCTCCCCAGTGTCGGGGACACTCTACACATTTCATATCTTCTCTACCATGGAGTGTGCATATCCTGTGCTAAGCAAACAGCGAGAGAGAAGATTGAAATGTTGCCGAGCTAAGCTGGCCGAGATGTGGATACATTTTAAAAGAAGACTGAGCAAAATGTAGAATAAATATCAAATAAAAAGAGAAATAGTTCAAAGTGCTTAGGACTTGGAGAGACTTGCATTTATACTCTACTTTGCTACGCAATTTCTAGCTTGCAAGTTTCTCGCCTTCAACTTAGGGTATTTTCTAATCTGCTTCGCCTACTTAGGGTATGCCATATACATTGTTCGATAGCAACTTTTTACCTTCTGCCGTGACATTGTATTCTTTATACTTTTATGCGTGCCCAATGCTCGATGGGGCTATTCACGGGCATAAATTATCATTTATTTCGCATGCCAACTTGGGTTGCCTCTGCTCACTGATACGGGTTGGGTTCGATTCAGTTCATTTGGGTAATAAAAATCAATGTGATGTGCTCACAAATCGTACTGCTTTCGATTTGCCTTAATAGGCTGCCCGAGTGCTTAGCGTTCTATTTTTGGGATATATCAATTTATCAATGGACAAAAAACGTAGGTTTCACATTCGATTTGGGTTCGGTTTTCTCTTGCAGCTGACGCGCGTGTTGCGTAACTTTAACATCACGAAGATAAGCGATCTTGAACTGATCTCGAATACCACCGATCGCCTGGACATCACATTCCATTTCTTTGGCATCAAGGGAGACTCGCAGCGCATTCGTGAGGTCATTACGCGCATGGTCGAGCGTGGGCGGATTGGTAACTTCACCCTGGTCTCGAACTATCATCATTTTGACGAGAATCCACCGTTAAATATGCTGGTAAGTAATGAAAATTATCACAATTCCGGCTAAGCTGAAATTATGCCTTTTATTACTCATACGCCATGCTGACTGACTGACGAACAAAGATGAGAAATCGTGTTGATTGAGGAGTAGGAGGGGCGTTCAATAAGTATCTGAATTATCTGATCCATTATTCTAAAAATCAACGCACATTCCCATCAATGATATCACTCATACGCACTGTTGTCAGACTAACAATCAATGCTGATGCATGTAGTGTCTATCGAATTATCGCCTCTTTAAATTAAGTCTTCTTTAATTCCAACGAATTTATGTTTTCTCACGGCAAACAATTAATTTGCATTTGGAAAATATGCTGCTGACTCTTTTCAACTCGAAACATTTTAAAAATTTATTACGTGCGAAACGTTCGATGTGAAGCAATCAGTCGAAGCACTTTATCATTGAATTCGGCATGTAGACTTTGAGCTGCTTTTTATATCCAGCAATTAAATACCTTGCCTGACATGGGTATGCTATCCAAAGCTGCAAGAGAAAGTCCAGCCAAGCTACAATAAATTTCTGCTCCCATTTTAGCCAGACTTCTTTAGATCATTCTCTACAATTATCATTTTGTCTGTCTGTGAGCGAACGAGAGAGCAAAAACCCATTGCAAATGAGGTGCAGAGTAACACGCAGTCGTTTTGCCTGCTCCACAATAAAATCGAAGCCAATACATGGAAAATAATTATCTGTATTACACGCCGGTAAAATAGATGTCCGCGTTCGGCTTTTATTTCCGCCATAAATTAAACATTAATTTATTTACTGTTGCCACACACGTGTGACAATAACAATAGAGGGGAGCGGGGCACGAATGGCAAATGGACGGACAAGTGCAGTGTTAATAAATATGCACATAAATATGTCAACAATGCGCCACTTGGCACTTGCCAATGAGAATAATTATTTATTAATTGTGGCAAGCAGCAGCAGCAGCACGAACAAGCGAGCTCATCAGGGGGCAAGGGGGAGCAAGATAGGCGTAGCATAGCTGGTGTCGCCTGCAATTAAGTTGCATTAACATAACCGACAAGCCGGAAACCTCAAAGCGCCTCTCTTCTACACGCTCCTCCTCCGGCGACGCTTGACTGGAGTCGAGGGAGCATAACCCTCGAACGCCTCCGACTGGACATCTAATTAGTGTATATTGTGTACAACGCATTCACTTCCTCTCTCTGACTCCCTCTCACTCCTTCCACTCTCTTCTCTCTTTCCAGGACCTGAGCGTCAATCAACCGCAGGCAGCTGTGCGCGAGGACAGCGAATTTATCATATCCTGCACGGCTCAGGGCTCATCACGCATGCACTTCCAGTGGTTCAAAGATGGAGCCCCTGTTAACGCAACCAAGGCAACGAGGTAAGTCCGACGTGGGTCAGTTTTGGTTGAGTAGGGATGAGCGAGGAGGGTTCAGGGCAGCACAGACAGCTGCCTTTCCTAACTGATCACTCGCTTGGAAAACTATAAGACAAATGCTGTACTCAAAATGTGCCAGGCACAGAGATGTGCTTGTGCAAACAGCTCGACTGCCATATGCCCTGTATTACTGCAAATATTATCGCAGAAAAGCAGAAATTCATATATATATATATATATATATTTAACTAGAAATTATTTAATTAATTAATTTAGTTTAGAGTTTAATTGCCATATCAAACTAGTCAATTTACAGGGTATTCGCATAGACACTTCCATGTGTAGCTTGAAAAATTTTATTAAAATCAAATAAAATCCAAAAGATTCCGCATGAAAAAAAAAAAAAAAACGAAAAACTGAAACGGTTACATCAACGTGACATAAGCGAGGGCGGTTAACATGCTACGATAGAGGGGGACTGTGGGGGGAGGAGGTGAGAGGAGTGGTGCTTGTCAAGCACAAGTGTTCAATTTGACTTTATGACTTTTACACATCAATAAACATGACATAAAAAGCCAGGGAGAATAAAAATGAAACGGCCAAAAAGGATAAATAAGTCAGGGCAAAGATAAAGATTTGTCAGGGAAGCGTCACAAGTTCGCGCGCACTTCCTGAGTGTGAGTGAGACTAAGGGAAAAGAAGGGGGAGAGAGAGTGAGTGAGAGAGAGGGAGAGAGCGAAAGCGGAAGAGGGGCAGACCTTGTGCTGGTCCAGCCTAACCGCAGTCAGCCAAGGCAAATGATTGATCATAAACTTTAGAAAGGGGCAGCCGGAACGGATGTGTGGGGCACTCTCTCACACACACACGCACACTCATATACACACACGCATACTGACACACATATACATCGATACACGAACTCACGCACAAAACCCATACAGCTCATACGTAGTGTAAAACTGTATTCGCAAAAACCTTTATGCCACTGCTCACTCACACACCCAGTCTCTTCGACTGTCTCCCCTTCACCCCCCGCCCCCTGCTGCCAAGCCCTTGGCTCATCTGTTTTGCGACGTATTACATAAAAAGCATATGGCCGTAACTAACGAGGGGTTGTTACTTAGACGAATTCCCGACTCTCTCGTGTGCTCTCGACTCGATTCGGGCTGATGATGCTGCCATAGGGGATTACTGCCATGCTACTGGAGGTCTACTAGCTGCGCTTCCAGGGTCTTAGTCCTAGCCGCAACTAACGGTTCGTATAGCCTTGACAATTCCGCCCTCAGCGTGAGCTGCCGAGGAGGAGAGCTAGAAGCGTGTGGTGGCATAACAAACGGATTGTAGCGTGGTGCGAGTTGTGTCGCGTTTTACTCGCAAGGAAAAAGGAATTTAATAAAGTAAAATTCAGGAAAATAAAACAGAGTTTAAATAAAATACGAATACTGTGAACAGTTGTTCGGTTGAGCTTTGAAAATATCTTATATAATATCAGAAAGTGGCGCAGATATATGTAAAGATATTCAAATTATTATTATGATTATTAAATGATTAGAGTTATTTTCAAAGCGATTTTTCAGGCATCTTATAAAGAGTCTTACAAACAGTATACCATTATATATGTCCATAATGTATATTCATCATTTTACAAGAAAATCACTGCAAAGCCAAAACGATTTTAATTTCCTGCCGCAAAAATTTCCTTAACTCAGCTGAAATCAATTTGAAAGCAGCATGTCGCCGCTCCCTCTCTCCCTCTCTCTCTCACTGCTTCTGCCTCTCTATTAATAGCAGCTTGTGATTATCGCAGCCGAGTACTACACGTGCTACACGGCATCGGGACCCTGCTCGTCACGCATTGATGCGTGAGTAATCACGGGTTTGTAGTAGGAGAGCCACAAACACATGTTCCAGCATGGGTGCAAAATACAAGTAAATATTTTAACTAGGGTGAAGTGAAGTCATTCATTTGGACATTTACTAACTTCGCATTACACAACCGACTAACCATGGGTAGCAGCGGAGCGGAGGAGTGAGTGTGATGGAGAGAGGGCAAGAGGGAAAAAGAGAGACTGTCCGATTGTCCGAGTCGGAGGGGCCAACTCGTTAGTTGGCTGACTTGACTTTTGCGTACTAAAATAACCGGAAATAAGTGAATTTGTAATGCATGATTTCACTTGGTAGACCCAGGGAGAGTGAGAGAGGGGGGAGGGGGGGTCGAGAGAGTGAGAGGGAGTCAGAGAGACGGCCGGAGACTGTGACTAGACGCACTGCTTTGCATACCTGTTTAACGCTTAAGCTTCCCAATTCGGATTCCGCTTCAGTCAGGTAATTAATGCAATTGCTTGCCAATCACGTCTCAGCTATCACAACTCTGATTAACATACTAAATAAGCCCTCTGATAGTTTACATCCATCTCTTCACCCCCCTGTAACATCACCTGCCCCGCCCGCACAGCATGCGGCAATAATTGCCCGCTTAACCCGCGTGGGGAGTCGACGATTGGGTCGCTTATCAAGTGTTGCCAGCGCTGTTGATTCAGCAATTACCGCCAGGGTTGTCAACGTCGTTCAATAAATATTATTGTGTAAGGTAACTAGGTATTTATGGCAGGGAGTTCTACCTAGGAAGCTTCTAATTGCACTAATTTCCCTGCTTTACACTCACTTAGCTGCTTAGATGGTTGACTAAACCTCGAGCTCCCTGTGCTGAAATGCGAATAACTCAGTTGAACGGACTCATTGTGGCACTCACTATTTGCAATATTCACTTAACTGCTTACTGTATTCACTGAACTGCTCACTATATTCACTTCAATTTAACACAGACTTCGAAACACCGCACGCAACTGTTGTGCCTGGTTTAACTCAGCACGACAGACTGAAGCGCAACTTGTGAAGCGGATGCGCTCGTAAGATCTCAGCTACACGGATCTCAAATCGAATTCTCATTGCTACAGATGGACATATTTATCGCAGTACTATGATAACTACAGAATAGCTACAGTACTATGATAACTAAAACAGAAGCAAAGAGTTTTGTATGCGGGCGTGAGAATTGACAGGTTTACGTAAACGAGTAGAAACAGGTATTTTCTTTACTGTTCCGGTTTCTCATTTGCTGTACCTCTTCCCATACTCTTCTCTACTACCTTTTGCTCTCTCTTTCTCAGCTAATGAACTTAATTGAACTGTTTTTGCTCTTTGTGAAACTTTTGTCTCTCGTTTAACTTTCGGACAAACCCTTCAACGTCATTTAACTTTCTGTTCCGTGAGCAATCTTATAAAAACAATCCAACTAGCCCTTCCCCCCCCCTCTTCTTCCTTTTTCTGACCCTCCTCCGACTGACAATGGTCTTTGGACTTGTCTGTGTCGAGCTGTTGTCACTTTTGGTTTGTTTGCCAGCGAATTTGTCAAAATCCGCAGCTAAAAGCAAGAAATTCAATTTTTGCAGCCAAGTCGGAACCCTTTCTGCCACTCAGCACGTTATATATGTATGTATGTATACAGCCTTATAAAAAATATATATTTTGTTATTTTATAAATTGGCTCGCACAACGAAAATACCAGCGGCAAAAGAAGAGTGCAGCGAAAATCTCTTGACAACGACAGCGCAATGCAATGAAGCGCTTCGTTTTTGGTGTATGCGGAATCCTTTATATTTTCGTTTAAACGTAATACACAGGGTGTACTGGATGATGTTGGAAATTCTTTGGGAGTACCAGATACATTTGAAATCATATTACAATTAGCTTTTTAAGGTTACAACAGAGTCTCTTGTCATAAACTTATACTCACTTAAGTATGGGAACTCCACTGCGGCACCCTGTATTATTGGTCCCAGTGCAATTGTGTTTATCCTTCTCATATGTGCGACGTGCCGAATGGGGGTCACGATTTTCATTAGTCGCATTTGCCCCAAAGCGTAGCGAGCGAGTGACAGAGAGAGAGGGAAGACAAGAGAGAGAAAGATAAAGAGGCGACCATGGCAGACATGTTGTCTGCTTGTCGCAGGCGACAATGCCACAATTAGTTGCATAAACTCGTCAACGCAGCTTCATAATGCTATTGAAGCATTATGGCATAACTGTGTTTTCGTGCTTCGTACTCCCTATCCCCTCTCTCTCTCTCTCTCTCTCTCTCTCTCTTTCTTTCTCGGTCTTTCGCTGTTGCCTTGCTGGCGCCATTTGTGCATAAAAATAGATGCAACCCTTGCAGTGCCACGCAAGTATTGATCAAACAATTTGACTTGGGTCGCTCTACTTATTCCTAAATGGCACAATGGGGTAAACTGATGAAAATGTGCGCAAAATATATTTATTAAAGGAAACTCGCCTTGCTTCTCTTCAACTTAACATTGACAAAATCATAGCATACTTTCCCGCGTTCGAGTAATCAGTTCACCCATCCGACCCACTGTGCACTGCACCTTGGCTAAATTTATGCGTGACGGAGTGGGGGAAGCCTGCCTTATTTATGCGGCCCATCGAAATGATTTGGCAAAAGGCAGCTGGCGCAGTTGCTACCTGGCCCGGGCACGGGTACAGTCGAGGTTAACGCAGACGAAACGGTGCGCATTTCTTGAGGCAGGCAGCCAGCCCAGCCAGGAGGCGGACCACGTCTAGTTGGCCCGTTTAGCTAGCCAGCCAACCAGTCAGTTAGTTAGTTAGTTAGTAAGAGTCGAGCAGGGACAACGGTTTTTTTGGCGTCCCAAGCCAAAAAGCAACGCGTTTGCTCCGTGTGCAACGAAACAGCACAAGAAACACACACGCACACACAGGACACACATCACTGTAGTTTGCGGCATACCCTGAGCCATGCCCATACACTGGGACTGGGACTGGGAGCACGAGCACGAGCACGGCGGCGCCCATTACCATTGGCCGCCGCGTCGCCATTGGTCAGCGGGCGAGCCACGATGCCGACAGCGGCGCTATTATCTGTCGCACGAGATGGACGTGTGTGCGCGCGAGTTCCATCTGCGCGTGGACGACAGTGCGTGGTGCCACGGCTCGTGCCTGGTGGGACGCGTGGTCATCGAGACGGGCAACGAGGCAGACTCGCTGGGACGCGGCACATTCAAGGTGGTCTTGGATGTGCATCACTTTCAGCTGGCCGAGCTGACCGTGAAGGCGAAGAACAGCGACACGATCTGTGTGGAGGGCAAGCAGGCGGACGATCGGGCCGAGCAGGGTCAGCTGTGCATTACGCGTGAGTTCACACGCTGCTACAAGCTGCCGCGACACTATGATGCCACACTGGCGCGTGCCACATTCTCTGCGGACGGCATACTCATGGTTACGGTGCCAGCACCACCCAAACTGGACGATGTGGAACGCGTGGTGGACATTGAGCCCACCGGCAACTACTTTGGCAGCATCTCCGATCCGAGTGCGTCCAAGGCCATCGAGCAGGCGACGTTGGCCGGCGGCGGGCAGGCGGACGATGCCGGTGATGGTGGCCAGGCGAATCCTGCTGGCACAGCGACGGACAAATGAAGCTGGCGACGTCTGGCGGTTGCGCGCAACTGGAAGAGATGCTTCCTGGATCGCGACTGGAAGCGACGCCTGCTGGGGCGCGTCAAGGCCGTCAGAGGCAGTCGTACAGCTTGAAAGAAGCAAAAAGTTAAGGAAAACGGGTGCGAGAGTCGAAGGCAGAGAGTAGACATGTCTGCAGCATAGTTGGCAACCCTGGCAAAGCCAAGCCACACACTCACACACCCCACACAATATATGTATAATCCCAATTATCGCGTAGCTCAATTGTTAATTACGTTAATTAGCTGCCGTTGTTCGCAAACCTAGTGAAATTGTTGAAAACGTTATCAAATATGGCCCCCTAGAATCGTTAACTATAACTGTAATGCAACTGTAACTAGTCCCTAAGGTTTTACCATGTCTTACTAATCGTATTCACTTAATGCCAATAAAGGACTTTATCATGAACACACACACCAAAATCCGGGCTTATAATTGCGAATATCGATTCTGGATCCAGATTGAACTAACCTAGAGTTTCTTTAGCTTTATTTCATAAGTTTCCCTTGCAGTATGTGGCAGCTACCTCACCCCTTTCCACATGCACATTCTTTTCTCATTTGGCACCTTTATTTGCGCCTCCCTCTCGTGACACTCGACAATCCTGTCACGTGCCGTTTGATTAGCGTCAAATTTGAATAAAATTCACTAACACCTAAAACCATCGCCCGCAGCCAAACAACACCCGTTTCTGTCCCTACTCTCGTTCACAGTTTTCCCCCGCAACCCCTGTCGCCCTTACGCACATCAATAAAAATGGAAAAGTCGACAAAGGCAGCTGCTTGTCAGCAAAAAAAAATAAAAACGAAAGAAAATGCTGCTGCAGGTTTCACCTAAACAGAGAAAAAAAAAAGCAAAAAAAAAATATCCGGAGCATGATAACAATAACAAAATCCATAGTATGACAGCAATATGCCTGAAGGGACGAGGCATACGTAGATGGGAGGAGGAATACGGGAATCTGCTAAGGAGTCGGGGCAGCTGCTGCTTGCCCGAAATTTGTGGGGCGTTCGCTATTTACGGCATATGGATGTAGTTTTTTCGATGTTGCCAGAAATTCGATTCCGGGTTGTCACTTTAACATGCCGCCCAGAGCGGTTAGTTAAAGTCTTCATTTCTATTACTGTTAAGCGGGGCGACTGTACAAGTATTGTTGCTGGGGCTGTACGCCAAAGACTTTTAAGTAAGACTTTAAGTCTCATAACAAGCAAATTGAATGAATTGCGCGAGCGGGATCGCATTAGAATATCCCATCGTGCGTCTCGCATAAGAAACAGCGCCAAAAACATACGAAGGAGCTTGTCTGGGAACTAATACCGCGCTCCCAGCCACAATAAATCTCCCTGTTAATAACATTTTATTTTGCTTTGTGAGATGTCTGTTATTTAAAGATTTTTGTGTACGCCATGTTGGCTGTTAAATCTGTTTATAAACTTAACAGTGGACTGTTCTCTGCAGAAAAAGAGGCTGTTAGAGTTGATTGCGATTGCTGTTAATATAAACATAAATGTTAAAGTACTATTCTATATAACGCAGATATTCTTTAACACACACACAAACTTTAAGACATGCAAAAAGGTTAAGGTTCAGTCGCACTATCCGCAGCTCTCTCTGTTAAAGTTCAATTTGACGATGGGCAGGGTCAGTAAAAAGCCAATCAAGCCCTTTGGCCAAGAAAGGCAGCGCGCGCCGAGGCAGGGTAACACGTACCACAAGGCTCTGGTAGCGCCTAGTTTTGCGCAATTTTTGTCTCTGCTTTCATTTTGGCAATTTAGTCGTTGAGACACGTTTTCTTGTTACGATTGTAATGAAATTTGTTACAACTTCAAGTGAATTGTGCGTCCAAAAAATACCAAATACACAGCAAAAACAAAACAAAAAAAACCGCTGCGTCACGCAAAGGGACAACGACTGGAAGCGCGTCGCGTACTTTGTCATCGTTTTATTTTTATGCCTAGTTGCGTTTAATAAAGTTTTTATATGCCAAGCGGACAGACATAGGCTCAAATAAATTTATATATATATATACACACAATATATATGTTGGTCTCTGTATGTGCATGCTCGCGCAGCACCATATCGTATTTCTAATCAAGTTACGATTATGCCGACCTGCAGCCGCCTAATGCATTGCCAGGCTAACGGCCCGTAACACATTTATTCATATTTCACTGGCGAACGCATAAAACATTCAACAGCAAAGTAACTTCACAATTTCAATTTCCCACTCGGGAGCTGAGAGGAATTCCCGCCTCCCGCCACACCCTCTTGCTCGGAAGAGCACCAAGCCGTACTGCAGAATCTTGGGGTAAACACCTACGCGTCGGTTTTATGAACTCATAAAACCGTTTGCGATGGATTTGTATTTCGCAGCCCGAAGGCTTTTGCGGTGTCCGCCGCTCGCATAAAAATCTAATCCCCCCTCGTGCTGCCAATCGTTGAAGTGAAAGACAGAGGCAGAGTGTATGAGAGAAGAAGAAATAGATCGCCTAGAGCTGCTGTTGTTTGTTGTTTTATGGTCCCACCACAACATATACTCGCATATGTGTTTGTGGCCAACAAATCTAATTTTTCATATGTTCATTCGGTTTATTCGATTGTAAAATGTTAACTATCTGGCAACCCAGCTTAAGGCAGTTCAAAACAAGCCACAAATGCAGACGCATATATACCATATATATAAATATGTTATCTTGGGGCAGACATCATTCTTTGACTTTTGGGAGGTCAACTTTCAAATTACTTATAATTTATACAAAATATTTATTACACAGCTTGCCATAACAGCAACTGATAATAACAGCAAGCCCAGCAGTCTATTAATAACATTGCAGCTTAACATATTCCTGTCTGTTAATACTAACAGATACCGGTACAGAAGATTGCACTTCAGGAGTTGAAAATCCTTTGTATTGGAAATACTGAGAGAATCTCAACAACTATGCCTTGGCTCATCCAGCAAAATGTCTACATAAAGTCTTTATGGACTAAAAATCGTCCAATCGATATGCGATTGTGGTATCATTTCGAATCACGCCACTCATCCCTATGGCCAAATGGCATTTTATGAACTGTTCCCAGCAGCTACCAAAAATCACAGCAGCTACGAAAAAGGTTTTGCAAGGATGCAAGGACAAAAGCGCATCTCGGCACGTGTTACTAAAACTGTAAGCAGCCGCGCACAATCTCATGACCTACCACACACATACACACACACACACACCCTACCACTTTCACGTTGTTTGAGTTAGCACACACGCACAGCCAATGCCAATGCAGTTATCGTTGGCGCTGCCTCAACAGTTGTTGCAAGTTTTCAAATGCAGTTTGAGAGCACGGGACCAGCGGCAACAACAAATGCAATCAAATTTAGTCGCCTTTTACATACCCTGCACGACTCTTTCAGCATAGCTGACTTTATAATATAAAATGCAAACTGATTTCCTCTTTTTTAAATTGTTATTAATTTATTTACAACATACAGATGGATACATATAATAGTTACACACCTTTGCAAAAGCTGAGCATGCCCTATTTCTGTCAATTTCAATGGTTGCGCGGTATAAAAATGCTGCAGCCGCCGATGCGAAGCTGCAAATGGTTTTCCTGCTAGAGATGCGCGCGTTTTGCGATAGTTACGAAAATAGATTCTGTAGTTATTGAAATGAATTATATAACAGCATACTGTAAACGTACGACAGCTGCTATTTACAGGTTTTTATTCATTTTAATACGTAACAGCCTGCAATGCAAAGCATCACTGTTACCTAACAGTGTCAATGTTAACTACTGTCTCAGCTGCAACGAGAGAGCCTCGCTCTTTCGCTTGCGGCTGCTGCTAACTGCTGTGTGAGAGAACAGATCAGCTACAGTGTGGGAGTCTTAGTAGGCACGCTCTCTGCACTCACTCACGCGCTCCGCTCTTTCGCTTGTGGCTGCTGTTAACTGTTGACGCTGCGGCTGCTGTTGCTCGCTTTATCTTTGCGGCGCTGCTGAGTGGGAGAGCGAGCAAGTGCGTGAGTGTTCTTCTGCATGCGTGTGTATGTGTGTGTGTGTGCGAGTTTGCACAGCAGTTTAGTGCTCTGTAATTGTATTAGTCGAGGCAGTAACCAGCGCTAAGACTGTCGGCATCCTGTGCCTCTGCCTGTGCCTCTGCCTGTGCCTCTGCCTGTGCCTCTGCCTGTGCCTCTGCCTGTGCCTCTGCCTGTGCCTCTGCCTGTGCCTCTGCCTGTGCCTCTGCCTGTGCCTCTGCCTGTGCCTCTGCCTGTGCCTCTGCCTGTGCCTCTGCCTGTGCCTCTGCCTGTGCCTCTGCCTGTGCCTCTGCCTGTGCCTCAGCCTGTGCCTCTGCCTGTGCCTCTGCCTGTGCCTCTGCCTGTGCCTCTGCCTGTGCCTCTGCCTGTGCCTCTGCCTGTGCCTGTGCCTGTGCCTCTGCTTGTGCCTCTGCCTCTGAATTCGCCTCTGTCTGTGCGTTATTGCCCAAGCGATTCTCTTGTTGTGCTCGTCGTGTTGTTGCTGCTGTTGTTGTGCTGCTCATTTGCTGTAAACGAGCAGCGAGCTTTGCTATTTTTGCGGTTTCTGGCGCTGCAGTCGCTGCTCCTGTGCTGGCGCTGCATTTAAGCGCCACGCACTTCCTGCACAGAATGTTATTACTTCCGTTGCCTTTTAATTGATTTTGAAGGTGCGTTGCGACTGGCGAAATCTTGCGCCGTTGGCCATTAGCAAATTGTAGGTTAAGTGCTTTCTATGCTCTGCCACGCCTCCATTAATCCAACCGACCCCCCCCCCCCTACCAACCTGGCCCACTCGTCCCACTTGGCTGTGCGAAATTTCGACCAATGCAGCAACGCACTTTCGTTTTGTGCGGTTTTCCGGCTTCGTTTTTCCAATGTTATGAAGCTGTTATCCCTGTTATCCTTCGTCTGCGCCGCCGTTAGCCATGCGTAAAAGTTATTAGTGGAAACCCGCTCCGCACTCTCAGTGCGCTGCACTAACATCCTCCACTCCACTAAGCATGCGGCCACACGGACAGGCTAAGCCGTGAGAGGCAGTTGCAGCGGCCGGAGGGGTAGACGGAGGGGTAGGTGCCTGTTTGTTTGCTACCAAAAACCTCAAACAGCACTTAAGTTGTTGCCAACTGCAAGAGTTTGGTTTTTGGTTTCGGCTTTCACAACGGGATTGCCAAAGTGCTGAAGTGGGCCAGGCGAGGAATGGGAAGGGAACAAGGAGGGGATGTGGGGATGCCGTGAGCGCAGCTGTGCATATTTTAATTATTTACCTTGATTGCAGCTTTATCAAATGCTTATGAGTGCAGCTTTTGCCAGTCGAATGCGTCTTTTTGCAATGAGTGTGCGAGTGTGGGAGTAGGAGTGTGAGAGAGATTGTGGAAGAAAGGGAGAAGCCGAATGAGGGCTAGAAAGAAGGAGGAACAGTTAAAGGAAGAGATATAAAGTTGGGAGAAGAATAAACCTAGTAAACCTGGATGCAAGAGATAAAGATAGATTTAACTAGTCAGACAGATAGCCTTAGAAATATAACGAGGAGTTCAGGAAACTTGCACATATATTACGAGGGAGAGAGAAGAGAATAAACCTAGGAAACATGCAATAAGCAGGTGGAGATGAGAATAAATGGTCAGCTATATAGATAAAGCGAGAGAGCGGCGTAAACTCGTAAGCCAACAAGGATGAGATAAAAAACAGAGATGTCATCCTAATCTATTGGTTTATCCCCACCTTTTCAGCTTTTCATATAACTATGCCTGTTTGACAGCTTTCCATGTTGTTTACCCCATGCTCCTACTTCATATCCCTATTGCCGCCAACCAAAATCAGCGTATTAGCCGCAAATATGTTTCTATCAATCATCATGTTGCAGCTTGCTACAAACCAGACCATTATGATGATGTCTGTATGTACATGGTTAGATCGTGTAACCAGCTAACCGTGTAACTGAATTCCAATGATCTGTGACCCATTTAGCCAGGCAGGCGGGGTACTTTTCGAGTATGGCAAACAATGCAACTGATACAGCGGTGCTGGCAGCGAAAACATTTTGAAAAACATTTGAAAATGAATCATGTTGCCTGCTAATTGACTTCGAACCGCAGCATCCGCGATTGTTTTCACATTAGCCATGATTTTTCGCACATGCACACACACACACACACACACATACACATGGTACATGGTACACACAGCGCATACACCCACATAACGAGCCCGGGTATGATAAGTGAGCCGCTATTAGTGGGTCAATTAGCAGGGGAGCTGCACGCGCTCCAATTCATCTCGCAGTGCACTCGACGATGTCTCTTTGAATTTCTGCGGGTGTGAAAATGTGTGAATACGCGAATCCGAAACAAGTGCAAAAGCGAAAGTGGCATCTGTTAATTAGCCAGACTAAGCCACCTCTGCTCTCACCAGCCACGGGGTATAGCATGCTCCACAGACATGTAAGTGGAACATGATTAGCCCAAAGAGCGAGCTATCCCCGATAAGCACTCGATGCTGGCTAGGAAGGCAAAGGCCTTCAGTTATATTCAGTATAGTTTATAAGCATTAGTTTCTGAATAAAACAATAAACAGCAGTACAGTAAAGTAAGACAGGCGATAAATGTTTACAGAGCTGCTCGCTCGGCATATCGATAAGTATGAAAACATGATACTGTAATGCAATTAATGTAATTAACAGAACCTTTGAATTCCATGTAAATCTTAACATGGCGACCAGAAATTAACATTAACTCGAGTTATAAAAGTAAGCAAATTTATTCTCAATTGCAGAGAAATCTGGACAACGGTTTTACCACCGGAAACAAAAGATGTCTACACCGCCATTTTGGGCGTTACCAAGGCCAGTCGCATCGACGAGGGCGTCTACAGCTGCAAGGTGAGCGGGAAGAAACGAGCAAGTCGATACATTTGATAAGTTTTTCATAGACTAGCAGACACAACTCGACATCACATTATGCACATTCTATTTATAGAACCCATTCAACGTTCAATGGGCATGCGAATTAAACTACGTCCATAAACATAAAAGTGAAGTCTGCCTGCAACTGATTTGATTTACAAACGCATGAAACTGATGCTAACCCTACTAATCGAATTACCCACTGATTTATAACTTACTTCCCTTATTCGGCTGTAGATTCCACTTCCCTCGCGCGCCTCTAGCCCATAAATATCGACGGCATGAAAAGCCTACCTCAGAGTCATAAACATGTTGTTCATACTTAGTACTATAGCACCATCTACGCGGATGGCTTCCAGTTCCTGTTTCCCAAAAAACGAAGGTTTTTGTTGTTGCTGGCGTTACATGTCAATATTTTTTACAAGCCATTTGCGTAATTTGTTATTTGCCAAGCCATAAACAAAACGGTAGCCGGCCCGCAGCGTTTGAGATTTAATGATGTGGAACAGTTTAAAGGCTTAGTAAGTGCGACTAGGGCTCACCGGGTATTCGCTGGAAAACCTTCGGGCACAACTCAGAACTCGAAGCTTAGCTCGCATAGATTAAAATTTAATTGCGTACTAAAAAAAAGAAACCGGAACCCACGCGAAAGGCACGCACAAATCTAAACATAACCCACTTTCAGAGCCCCATGCCACGCCCTCTCTCTCTCTCTCGCCCAGCTTGTTCTCACTTTTTTCGCATATTTTAATTTAGCTAATTAAAAGCCAAAGTACTGCGGCTCAAATGAGTAACTGCACAGGGAACTGAGAAAAGTTAAAAGTAATTTTGTGGCATTTTAGGACGTTTTTTATTTGCACTTCATACTGTTTGTGTGTTTAAAGCGTCTCTACCCCCCCCCCACGCTCCTCTTTACGACCCGCATCCTTCTCGGACAAGCGTCTGTGCCTCGGTAGATATGGCAGCTTAACGCATGGCAATTATACTGATTAGTCAGGCGAATATTTCAATGGATTCCCTAAAATCAGCAGGAAATCTAAAGTGAATTAGCAGCTAGAAGCGGCATGAAAAGCTTATTCAGAGCACCGCAGGACAATTAAAATGACATTTTAATTGGATTTGTTAGCTTCAGCCGCGAGGCATAGGGAATAGAATTATACTACACATAAAATGTCTGGGGATGTATGTAGGCCTGCTTATTAATTATTATTTAATGTTCTATGGAATAGAAACATTTTCTGCTCGATATTAAATTAATTTAAATTCTATGATATATAAGGGCAAAAAGCTATATTTTCCTCTTCAGCAGCAGTAAAAAGTCGACTTGGATTTCAGCTCTTTCACCTGGCAAGTTACATGAATTTGATTTATGCCTGCGGCCAGACTGCAGCTTGATAAAGTTCCTTGATTTTATGTGCATTTTTTCAGCGAACTAATTGGGATTATTTTCTTTATACCTTAGTTTCTACTTTACCAAAAATTTAAGCCTTAATATGCAGTTTTCTGCAGGTCGCCACCGGCTGCAGTTCCTTGAGCCGCAATTCCAAGACTTGGCCATAAATTTGCGCACTTTAAGACCGCAAAGAGCGGCACCAGCTGTTGCCTGTTGCAGTCGACCGCAGAGCTAACGAGCGAACATTTTCTTAAAGCCCAACACCAATTGTATTTAATGCCCTGTCCGAACACTCCGAGGGGATTCTTGCAGGGCTCTCGCCAGGCTCTCTTCCTGCTTTCGTTCTACTTCTATATGAGTCCCCCAACACTTTTTAGGGGCTGCTGTCGCTTTGTGCCTTTGCGTACGCTCCGCTACTCGCTCTCGCTTCGCAGCTACTACTGTCGTGGTCCACATAATGACGCCATCAGATCAAAGGCAAGTGCCGAGTGGGTGGGGAAGGGAAGGGAGTAAGCAACGCGACGTGGCAAAGCAACAATGCTTGCCAGCTGCTTCAGAAATTTCACGTTAATCAACATGCTGCGCTGAGCATTTTTTTTTTACTCCACGGACCTTGCCGCTTAATGCAGAATCCCCGAAGGTTGATTTTTGCCATCTTTGAAACTGAAAAGCATAAATCCTTTTCAATAGGATTCGCCTCAAGGTTCGACAGTCCCCACTGCGCTCTCCCCACCCCTCGCTCCTCACTCGACTGGCTGTTTGCGTGCGTGTGTGCAAACATTGTCCACAATGCACCGGGGAGTTGAGGCATTCATGTCCATAAGTTAAACACGAATATACCCAGGGGCTGGCGCAGCAATCATTATTTATTTATTGATATTAGGCTGCAATTAGTTCATTAGCTCCAGGGAATTGTCGTATTTCTGACTGGCATCAGGTCTACCGATTTAGTACAAATGAATTGATTTGCGGCACGTTCAATTGATTCATTTGTCTCGCCCCAAGTATGTCTTCGTCTGGCCAAGCCAAGGTGCAAATAACTAACGGCAATTGAGCTAGCCATATTTAACTAACGTCATTGACCATTTATGTCAATAGCAAACGAGTGTGGTTTGCTGCTCAAGCATAAAATACCTTACAAACAATAGGAATGCTGTCTTGATTACACTTGCAATAGTTTTGGATTGCAGGATCGAATCTTATGCATTCGTTTGTCTATTCCAAGCTTTTTCCCAATTGAATTAAGATCTAATGAAGTAAGCTGCTATACCTTAGATTTGGCCTGACTACAAAGTATGATTACCAGTGTAATGAGACAGTGGTATCGCTGTCTACTTCTCAGACAATTAGCCCAGTTAACATGAACATATCTAGCATCTTTTTCTGTCAGGATGCTCTAACTAGAAGTCTCCTGCTGAATGATTTCATTAGGAAGACAGACATTACGTACTAAAATCTTATAGTATTTCCCTATATTTTATAAATTAATCAAGCTGCCTTGTCATATATGCATATAATTTATTGGAAACAAATTAAAAAGCAGCCTTACTCAAGTACCTTGACATACTTCGCTGTATTTATGTGTATCGCATTTCGTATCGCATCCACATCTACCAGAGGCGAACGTCCTTGGGCTCCGCTGATGCTCGGTTGGTGTCAGTTCGTTTGGGAAGACTTCTTCATCGGCTTCTATCTGCTCGACCATAAAAGCGGCGAACGTTTTCGAGCATCGACGTCATTAACATTGCAAATGCTGCGCCATTTTATTGACTAACTCGAAATGACAGCGTGAGAGAGAAAGAGAGGGAGAGCGGACAAATAGCATTAGCACTGCTCGCACAATGTGCTCTTTAACGACTTGAACTGTTAATGAGACGCAACTTTCAGCTTCAGTCTTGGGCAATAAAATCACATTTGGCCATAAAAAAATTGTTGTGCGATGCGGCTAAATGAGTTAATTGCCAATTGGATTTTGTGGCTGGCAAGGATTTGTGTTGACATTGCAGTGGTCGTAAAAGCAGACTCCCCACAACGCGGAAGGGGGTGTGGGGGGTTTGGGTTCAGCGCGAATTTAAAGCAGCAAGTAGCACTCCGATTCCGATGCCAACTTGGTGAAACTTTTATAAAAATGTTTTCGGTGCCGCAAGTTGACAATCTACGAATCGGTTTCGGGTGTCTATCAAATGTTTCCGGCTCGCTTGCAACAAAGTGCCACAGCGAGGGCGTAGCAGAGGGACATAGACAGGCGCACACATGCACAGACATGCACAGACATGCACTCAACTGTCGGAGGTGTGATCCTGGTGTCACTGCTCGTTAGTTTGTCTGCTTTTTAAAATTTGAAACGGAAATTCGCTCTGTGCCAGCTCCGGACTGCTGCCGCCCTGCCTAACCCTCTACCTCACTTCCTCCCTCTCCCTCTCTCTCTGTGTGTGCCTCCCACTGCCAGTCAAGTGCAACATCATCATCAGCATTGCGCTCTTCCGCTCTCTTCTCCCTTTGGCGGCATCGTCATTATACTAATGCCTGTCGTTCGCCTCACATTGTATTCCCTTGAAGCCTCAAAGCTTTACGTTTCATTTGTGCAACATGTTTGTGCCACACACACCCAAACACAGAGCTGACAGTTCAGCCTTAAGTAGCCGCACACACAAGCTCCGAGCGCAACAATATCACGTTATCCCTGCAAGGGCTTAGGATCCATTTTGCCGGCCTCGCCACAATCAGCCGAAAGTCATATCCAATCAGCAGCGCTTTCGACGGGCTAACCGCGTTGCTGCACATTGGCACAGGTTGCGTTGCTGGGTTGTGCGAATGGGGGGGGGAGGCATAGGCAGGGGCTGCATGAAGTGCGCGTGCTTGACTCGCCGAATCGAAGCGTCGAACATTTGCACAGTTGGGCAGGGCAGCAATTGTTGACACACGGCGCGCAGTGCATTCGAAAAGAGCAGCTCACATTTGTCGTTGTGTGTGTGTGAGTGTGCTCAATGTGTGTGTGTGCCAAGTGCAAACATTATTGTTTGTTGCTGTTTTTGTTGCTGTAGTTATTGCCGATATTTATCGGTTGCAGCCCGCACAGTGCGACGAAGTTACCTGCATTGTATTTGCTTGTCCGTGCGGGTGTTAAGTGCGCATTCAGTACAGCTATATTTACGCATCTCTTACACCATTGGTTCCACTGTGCATTGGCTCAGCAATTCGTTTGTTATTTTGCTTATTGCTTTGCCTTGCGACTTCCTATCAATCTTTATTTGAGTTTAGAGAGGGTTTTCAATTGATTACAAAGCAGGAAGCTTTGGACTTGTTGAGAAAAGTTTTAACCTTGTCTGAATGGATCAGTTTTGAAGCTAACCTAACCTCGCTCTTCGTGCTAACCTCAGGTCACCGACTGGGGCGTCGAGCAGTGTCGCTCGCTGCACATACACATCAAGTCGCCACCCCGACTGCGCGTCGATCCGGCGAGCGTGACACTGCAGCGCGGCGACTCGCTACGCGTGCGCTGCCTGTCGCCGGGCAACGACGACATCAAGCGCTACGCACAGCTGGGCTACAGCTGGACTCGCAACGGCGTGCTCTTCCAGTCGGACGCAGCGACTGCGATGTGGGAGGACCTTTATCCCGATGGCAGCATACTGAAGATCAACAACATACAGAAGTCGGCGGAGTACGCGTGCCTCGTCTCGAACAGCGTGCGTCCAGTCTCGCGTAGCGTCTACATCAATGTGATCGAGCGCAGTGCCGCGCACGTCTGCCTGGCTGAGTCCAGCTACGGCGTGCACTGGCCAACGAGTGCGCCCGGAGCGCCCATCATTACCGATTGTCCACGCGGCTTCGAGGGACATTCGCGACGCATTTGCGAGCAACGCGATGCAGGCAACTCCAGCTGGCTGCTGCCCGACTTCTCCAGCTGCGTGCGCGACGAGCTGCTGCTCATCTACAACCGGTTCCTGTCGCTCAGTGCCGGCTTTCAGCAGACCAACTCATCCAACATTCTGAAGGCCTGCTTCGAGTATACGCTGCAGCGCCGCCAGAGTTTTCTGCCGGGCGAAGCGAGCTTCCTTATCGACATGCTGCATGAGGTGAGTAAAGAGTATTAAGAACCATCGTAGTTGGAACTTTGAAGAAGAAAACCCGACCTGCAGGCTATAGATTACCATGCTAGCAACTCTCAATCAGCTAAAAATAAGCTCAAGTAATACCTCCCTATATATGCTTGCACGTTACTATCACTACCATTAATATTTCCAGAAGCTACAACAAACTGAGCAATCCTTCAAAGTTTCCACTTCCTACGTTATCATCTTTCATTTGATATCGGCATCGCTTTCAATATCTGTTCCGCCCCTGCCACCTCAATCATTTACGCAAATCACCAAGAATCTTGAAAAGTTAACGATTGTTTTTGCTCTGAGGCATGGATGGGAAGGAGGGGACAGAAAAAGCTTCGCAAGCCTTTGCGCTGCCCTTCTCGGAGATTCTCGTGATTGGCACTTCAGTGCTGGCGCTGCTGAAACTTTTACGCTGCTCGTTGTTCTGCTGCCCTTCTCTCTCGTATTCCCAAATTTAATTTTAAACAAGTATCGCAGACGGCAACTTCAGCAGCAGCGACCGCAGGGCAAAGTCTTGAGCACATTTAAGCTGCTGCATACTCAAAGCGTTACAAACTACCTGCGCACCTCGACCTAAGGATCCCTCAATGAAGGACCTGCTGCCCGTAGAACTTGCACGAGTGTCTCGAGTGGAGGCAAAACTATTTTTACACGCAAATGAACGAACGCAGCCGGAAAATGGCAAGAAAAATAGGATGGAAAAGATGGCAAAGTGTGCAAGGCGTCTTGCAATATTTCACACAATTTTCCGAGAGTCAAAGAAAAGTTCTGCTCAACGGCCGCTTGGCAACAATTTTTCATTTTAATGCGCACACAAATTTTACCGCCTAACGAACGAGACCGGGAAATGGAAGGGCTGCCTTCTATTTTCCTGCCAGTTTCTCGCCTTTTTCGGCCACTTCTCGGGTACTTACTGCGCGCTCTCTAACCAGTTCTCCCACTCTGACTATTTCGCAGCTCGACACCTATTTGCAATTGAAGGGAACCCAGCTGGAGCGTGAGATGGCGGCAGAGATAATACTTCGGATACTGGATAAAGTCATGCAGAATGCGCAATCGCTCAACAGTCAACAGGTAAGCAACAGCAGCTCAATGGACAACTATCTAAGGGGGTACGCTCACATGCATATAGAGCAGGCAGGATGTACTCAGCCTGGGCATAAATTATGCCCAGCCAAGTGAGCTCAGTGGGGCGTTCGGGGCGTCGTAATTTATAACCCACAGCCATATTCAATATTTGCCAGTCGCTGCTCGCTCCCTTTCTCGCCCTCTCTCTCTATCTCTCTCTGCCTCTCAGATTTATTGCATATGGCAAACAGAAGCCGGGCGGAAGAGCGGAAAAGCGGGGCCAGTTGCAATTTTTCACTGGTTTTCCCAGACTTTTATTTAGCTTGTTCGGCTGTCGCTGCGCCGCAATTTGCATTTGTCTGCCGAATTCGAGTGCTAAAATAGCCGCAAAATTGATGTTCG
The DNA here is from genome assembly GCA_018151445.1 of Zaprionus inermis. Classification (NCBI taxonomy): domain Eukaryota; kingdom Metazoa; phylum Arthropoda; class Insecta; order Diptera; family Drosophilidae; genus Zaprionus; species Zaprionus inermis. Next base: position 5,564,410 of record JAECXD010001696.1, read on the forward strand.
TATTTGCCGGTAATGAATACCCCCTATCGAATCTGTGTATTTGTGGTTTTTCAAGGGGTGTAGCGTGGGTAAGAGCGATTTGTTGCACAGCTGCTCGGTGAGCGGAACATTGGCTGGCATACCTAAAGCGAATGTGTGTTAAACACACAAACAGGGTATGCGAAAGGGGTGTACAAAATCAATAATTTGTTAGACATGCAGTAAGAGAGAAGTAAACACAAGTAAATCGATGCTATTAGCTCAGTAGATGAAGGATTGACCCAAATAGGAAAGGAATATGCAAGAAGATTAATATGATGTAATGCAGTAGGCAGCCTTCATAATGTATAGAAAACTCCAACTAAAAGTTGATAATATTTCATGATATGTATTCAGCTGCTTGGAAGTTCTACAGCATAAATTGTATCATGCCAGATAACAGCGTAACTATTTGGTAGAAACTTCTCTAAATATTTTCTACACTCACTTGATTCCCTGCAGCGTGCTTAAACCTTCCACGACGGCTCGCCAGAACCTTCAACACTTTCCAATTGAATTTCTCGGGCTTTTAACTACGTTCCGCATAATTTACTTAGGGCCAATAAAACGCACATGAGTTGCGCACGAAGCTTGTCTGCTCTCGGTGCTAATGAGCGACAGTGTAACATCCTTGCGGGGCAGCAGGAAGGATGCCGGATGGGATACCTGGCTGGCACATAGCCCAAGGATAACCATAACCACTTCCTTATGGGCGGCCACAGACAAAGACGGAAGTGACCCCGACAGCAACCACGTGGTGCGAAGCTAGCGAAAAGTGCGTATACGCCGTGTATCCTTGGACTATCTCCCTCCGCTGCTCCAAGCCCCACTCTCTGTTGTCTCTTTCCACTCGGTTGCACTGTAGTTCTTGTTGTTGTTGCGCCTCACACTCAACTTGCTTAAGTTTTTAAGTGGCTCGGCAAGAAACCGGAGATGGAGAAGGCAACAAGAGGCAGAAAGCAGAAGCAGGAGATGGAAACGAAGAAAGGAGCAGAAGGAGAAGCGGCTGACTTGGGCTTACTGTGGCTCATGTTTTATTCCTTGAGCACACTTTGTTTTCGCGAAGTGCGGCATAAAAGTAACGGTACACGGCGGCGCGATGGTAAGCAGTTCGTGCCGCATGCATCAGGCTTCAATTTTGCCATGCAAATTTATGTGAGTGTTGATTGCAGCTGTCGGTTGCTGCCTGCTTCATAAAAAGAGGAACTCCATCAGCTTTTAAAGCGACCCCAGCCCTTCCAAGACCCTTTCAGTTAATCTCCGTCCCCTTCCACTTTCTTCACGCCCGCATCAGGCGCTGTCTCAATGTCAAGGATCAACTTTATAAGCGCACCGACTATACGACTATATACGACATAATCTATTAGCTAGTGTGTCTCCCACACCACCCAGTTTAATATTCATCTCCGGCGCGGAAATGAATCAAGTTTTTATTGCGCCTGCGTCGCTGTCTTCTGCTTAGCGCATAGTTTGGGCTCCACGTAAAGTTTTTAATGCGTTCAAATTAATTTTCTTTGCCTCGCAGTTCACTTCAGTTATGGCATTTCAATATTAAGTATACTAACTTTATCCACCCCCGCTCCTGCATAGTTTTTTGTTGCTCTGCCCATTCTCAGCGGAAAACAAAACAAAAATTAAATCAACGCCAAGTTGGCAGCATAATTGGGTCGATTAAATGCCAGAGTTTCAAACTTTTCTCAACTTTCCCAAATAGTTGGACATTCCCCCATTTTTTTATTGACTGCAGTGAAAAACTTTAAGTCAGACTCGGACTTTTAATTAGCGCAAATAAAGGTAAAATCGATGGCAAAAGAAACCGATTGAAATAAGAGCTGCAATTAGTTTCCCCACCGAATGCACAAGTTTTTTCCCAAATGCAAAGTGGACAACTGCAGGCATTAAGTGCGATTAAAGATGGAGATAGATGAATTGCTATTTCGTATTTTTATACCCGCTACTCGAAGAGTATAAGGGTATTATAACTTTGTGCCAACCGAAAATGTTTGTAACAGGCAGAAGGAGACATCTCCGACCCCATAAAGTATATATATTCTGAATCAGCATGAACAGCCGAGTCGATATAGCCATGTCCGTCTGTCCGTCTGTCCGTCTGTCCGTCTGTCCGTCTGTCCGTCTGTCCGTCTGTCCGTCTGTCCGTCTGTCTGTCCGTATGAAAACCTAGATCTCAGCTATTATAAGAGCTAGAGCTACCAAATTTGGAGACAATATGTGTTAATTATGCCCGCAGATCAAGTTTATTTTGGATTTTTGCCACGCCTCCATCCGCCCCCAAAAATCGATAATAAATCGATAATAGCTGCAAATATAGCTCTACAGCATTCATTTTTTATCCATGTGATAAAAACCACCATCCGGGCGTGTTGCGAAAGTTTCAATAAGATCGGCCGATAAATAAGGAAGATATTCAAGAAATAGTATTGCCTTGTGGCCATGTGCCTGTGTCGGTTTTTCCTAATGTTAGTACCCGAGTTCAACACCAGCAGCAGACAACTTTTTTTTAATTATGTGGCAACTTTTTTTTAAATTATGTGGCAACTTTTTTTTTTAATTATGTGCACCGAAAATATTCATGGTGCAATTTTATCGGTTATTGCGAAAGAAGTGCAGTGGTCGAGTGGTGATGGTAGTTGACTGTTCAGCGAGACGTCCGGAGTTCAACTCCTGGGTGTGCCTGGGCGACTTAAATTTATTTTTTTGTATCTTATATTTTTTTTTATTTTATAGTGTGTTGCAAAATTCAAAATAAATTTTTAGTATATTTAAAGCCACTTAAAATCGAAAGAGACATTGAGCAGCAACACAAAATACAAACGACAAATCTAATTAGATATGTTGAGATGTATTGTGAGGCAGCATATATGTATGTATGTATAGGCGTCTCTATCACACATGCATAATTTATAACTGCAGAGTAATAAAAGCAAAGGGCAACATCCAATAAGAATCGAGTGGAACTTGCATAGGCAAAACAAATTAGAGACGGAAAGAAATAAAAAGCAAGAACGCATTGTTCACATTTGGCACGTGTTTTTCCGAAGAATTGTAGCGGGTATATCACAGTCGAGTCAGCTCGACTGTAGCCTTTCCGACTTGTTGCTTAATTATAAAGGAACTTTTAAATATGTATTCCTAACAACAGCAACAACTGAATGAGTGTGAGTGAGACAAATAGCTGCACGAGGCCGCCATTACACTGGCAACCATATTTGAATTGCGTTTTTGTTGCTGGCTGCTTTTGATCTAGGCATAGGCGTGTGCGTGTGCGTGAGCTCAGCTGAGCGGAGTGAAATGCCTGCTCGCAGCACAATGAGTGTGAGTGAGTTTTTGCCTGCAGTCCACATTGCTCTCTCACGTGCGCTCTCTATGCTGTGAATGGACAACGAGTATGCCCTTGCACAGCATTGTTGCTGTTGCTAGCGGCAGACGTACTCTTCTCTCAACAGCGATCCTGAATGAGTGTGAGTGTCATTTTGTTGCTGCTCGCATTGCACTCGCCCTCTCGTCAACCGGCAGTGAGAGTGAGATTTTATTGCTGTTCGCAGCGAGAGAGCGAAAGCGCAATGGCTGCATATTAACACTGCATTGTTGTTGTTGGCTTCGTTTGAATTGAGAACAGCTTAACATGCCGTAAGCGTAAACGAGACAACCACACAATTGTGCAGATGACAGCAGCAGACGTGCTCTTCCTTCCACAGCGATCATTCCTCATCATACTGCGCGAACCTACTAATTCGATATTTTTCGCTGCTTATCGCGTGCTTAAAAAGCGCGCAGCAATTTTAATGACATTAAATTATATGCCATGGGTGAAAAAAAAGGGCAAGTGCAGGGGAGGTGGCATCATTTCGCGCCCGCATTATGCGTATCAACATGCACATTTATTTTAATAATAATACAATAAAGTTGCGCATATCGTATTGAAGCGTTCGTTCGAGTAGGGAATATAATTAAATGAATTCAGCAGCTGCAATTCAATTTCGGTTATCAATTGGTTTGTTGACAATGCAGAATTATGATTGCATTACGAATCATGAATGTGAATGTGAGTGTTTTAAGCAGATACTCATTTCATTTGCACTGCTTAACATTGATTTCGCTTGGCATTTTGTGGATAATGCAATTGAAAAACTTTTGGAATAAAAGTCGCTCGATAGTTCCAGTTAGTTCGATGCATATTTCAATATTAGAGAAAAGTTTATTAAAACTGTGCATGAGTTCCGCTTTCAATGCCTATTGACTCATTACGGGGTAAGCCAAAGCCAACGGCAAACAAACTTAGTTGACCTACTTTCAAGTGGGCCCACACAGGGGCGGATTGATCGAGTAGGGCGTAGAGGACGCTAACACTATGGTGAATTTTTTGCATATTTTGTTGATTTAATTCAATTCATTTTATTTCAATTTATTTAGCAAAAGAGTAGTTTATTTATCTGGATTAGAAATGGTAATTCAATATTTGTTTATGCAATGTATTATAGCTAAAATATTCTCTTATTGACAACTCGCCACAGTAGTTTGAGCCGCTGGCACTCTGCAAATCCGCTCCTGCAGTTTGCTAAGACTGCATATTACGAGTAACCGTATTTGTATGCAGGCTATTCAAAAATTAAATTCACAAAGTTCACGACAAATCACTTAGCCAAAAAGTGGACGCAAAAAAAAAGGAGGAAAAACCAAACAAAAAACCAAACGGGACAAAAAGAGGAAACAAAATCGTGTTCTAAAGTCACAGCAAAACTTTCGAAATCAGCAAAAAAGTTTCACACACACGCACGCTCACGTGTAGCCACGCCCACACAGTTGTACGCCCCTGTGATTTGCCGGTAAACTGTTAAACGTGGCTCAGGTCGAAAGTTGAACGCAATTTCCACATATGAAACTTTTTTGCTGCAGTTTTTCCTCGACTCGACTCGAATTGACTTTTCCGACCTTTGCTTGTCTTTAAAGGAAATCATATCAAAAGCTGCCACAATTTGCATAGGCATTGAGAAGGGTATAAACGAAGGGGGCGTGGCCGATGACTGATGTGGCCCAAGTTAAAGTTTTCCCAGAAAACTTTTCCAATCGAAAATGTTTTCGTACTCGATTGGCGGCGATGTACGTTGAAGTAGTGAACTATAGAGTTCGGTTACTCATAAATACATTTATTCCCAAGTATTTGCCGTGCCATAAGTGCCGTGAGCCAGTGTAATCTTTGATTTACACAGGAAATTGCGCATCCAAAAAGAAGAGAGTTCAAATTAAATGGTGACAGCGAGAAGTATAACCATTTTTAAGTAATTTTAACTGGGAAAATCGCATGGTTCATTGGCCTCATGGCAGTTTATTGGGACAGCCTGAGACCTCATTTCCCCCCCCCCCTCCCACCTTTACCATGGCAGACAGAGGAAATGCAACAATTTGTAATTTTATGCGGGTTCAATGACTTTGTTTTATTGCCGCAGTTCATTTCGCAGTAGTTGGTATCACTGCAGTTGTTGCTGTTGTTGAAGATCGAGCTGGCCAACTCTTTGGGCCATTGATTTTTGATTTGTGTGCCAAGCACTGCGAGACAATCTGCTGACCGAATTGCGTTAGTTGGCAGCAGTACAGACAACTTTTAAGAGCTCGACTGTTCTCAAAACCTATCATATAAAACAGTTTTAAAGGAGCTAATTTTTTAGAGGAAAGTCAAATTCCGTTTTAAAGGAAAAGTACTCGAATTGGTAACATTAGAAAAGAGAATAGAAAATAGGGCTAGTACACTACAGGACAACAACCAGAGTGTCTGTTAGTCGAGGTGAGCCGTATGTTGCATTTGATATTGACCCAAGCATGAGGCTCTAATGAGTTCATGCCAAGCAGCAAGAAGAGAAAGAGAGGGAGGCAGATGACACAAGGAAGGAAACACAAAGTAAACAAATCGATTTAAATTGTCAAGGAACATTCGAAGCACAACATGCCAAGGTTGCTGCCCCGGTAACCCGATGTTGTCTATAAGCTACACTTGCCCTTCAACCTTTAGCAAATACATATTTAATATGCGTATTTCGATTTCTTTTTTTTTTTCCTTTTTGCAGCAAATTAAAAAGTTCCAACTTTTAACACAGTCGGCTGCTTTGAACCGCGAGACAATTGCGGCATCGCAATTGGCCACATCGACGGGGAGCAGCGGTGCGGGCAGCAGTCAGGCAACTTCATCGGCCACGTCTGGTGACAGTTCGACAACTTTGACCGCATCGAATGGCGGAGGCATCGGCGTTGGTGGCGCCACATCAACAGGCAATACAGCAAACGTTGGAACTGCAGGCAAATTCCAAGCGAATCGCAGCAACAACGGCGATGGTGGCGCCACAAGTATTTTGACAGTCGACGAGGACACGCTCTCGCTGGACAGGCTCAACTCGTTGCGCATTTACATGACCTCGGTGAAAACGCTGCCGTTCAATTTACGCATTTACGGGTGAGTGAGGAGAGTGCCGGCGGGGATGTCAATGGGGTCAGGTCGGCATGTGCAGGGCGGAAATGAGATAATCACAATCCTTTCTGCTCGATTTGCTCGTGTGTTGCCTTCGATTAATGGAAAATTCTTTCAATTTATTCGAGTGATAGCGCAGGGGGCGGAGAGCAGGATTAACTACACGAATTGGGCATTAAAACGGATTACCCAGAAGACTTAAAGCAGTTTTGTTTGCTTATTTTAAGCTGCTTACGTTTACTTTGAGCTCATATTAAATGAATGCAGCCTGCTTTTAGGCACGCGCTTAAATGCAATTCGCAGTGCGCTTAAAAGTATGCTGCAAATTGACAAAGAACTTAATTGAACTTCAGTTTTGCTTGAAATGAACATTTAACTTTATGCATACATCTATTTATAAATAGTCTATACTATTATTTCCAATTTAAATTCCGCCATATCTTTTCCTATTTCTAAGAGATAGTCTTCGCCGTCTCAAGAAGTTAGAGTGCACTGTCTTGGCACATGTCAAGCGCATTTTGCATAATTTTATAATTTCGTAATTAGAAATAAAGGCAAAATGCAAATGCTGCTGCTGCCCAAGTAAACAGTAAAGTTCGCTTTACGGCCGCTTGATTAATATACCGGGGCAAGGGCGCAGCTACTTCTTTCCAGTCCGTTCCGTTTTGTTCCCCTCTCCCTCTCTTTTTCGCTGCCCTTTCTTACGTTCGTTTCTTCTCTTTGCGATTTTTTCTCTTTTTTTTTGCATTCACTTTTAATGGAAAATTTACTTTATGAGCAAACATAAATAAAAATAAAAAGAGAAAAACATAAACGCAGTAAAGAAATGCATAAAACAGGCTCACGCGCGCGTTTAGCATAAAATACCTCATAAAAATTCAACTGAACGGACTTTCTGCGGGTCACTCGAGTTACCTTGGCATATACGGCGCAAGTCTTGACTTCGTCAAGTGTTTAATTAAGCTAATTAAGTGCACAGAGTTAACGGCAATTTAATAATTTCTCTATTTTTTCATAATGCAGTGAGGATCTGTTCTCGGACCAACTCTACATGGACATCGGACTGTCATCACGTCTGCTGCATATCATGGCCAATTCGACAATATTCGCCTCTGTGATCTCGTACAAGAATCTCAAAAGTTTTCTGCCCAAAACTTACTACACACGCGGCAGGTGAGTGGCAAAGAAGGCTGAACTAAAATATATCTTTATATAGAGAATATGCATATTAAAAATGTTATTAGTAGCGGTTTGTTTTGCGACACAGTTGGCTTAGACGTGAAAGAGTAAACAATTTAAAATTCGAGCTGAAATTTCAGAATATGTACATCAACTGAGAGAACTGCAGCTTAGGCTTAGGCACTTCACATTCGATAAAAGTTCCCTGTGCCGAAGCTTAAACAGTTTCATTTTCAGATTGTCATTTAATTTCCTCATAATCTGCCGGCTCGTGCTAACTAAATCTCTGCACAAAAGACTAGCATATCCTCGGGCGTAGTGTAATGCCAACTGTTGTCGGTGTTGTTCCTGCATTCCTAACGTCATGGGAATCCGCCTCGCTCTCTCTCTCTCTCCCTTTCTCGGTCGACCTAAGCGCATTAAGGCAGCTGCAAAAGTGGCAACAGCACAATAACAAATGTAATACTGTCATACAGTTATACAGTTATACGGCAGTAAACAAAATGCAAATATGCAAAATGCAGAATATAGAATACCTAATGCGGAATGCGACATGCTGCAAACATGGTCACACTAGAGCCAAAAGCGGATTCTGTTCGGCAACGCTGCGCGCCTTGGAATGCCATCGCAATAGTTGTCAATGTGCCGACAAATGTTGATTTCATTAGAAACAAATGTATATGCATGTATCACAGGCATTTGCAAGTGTCTGTGTGTGTGTGTGTGCGTGTCTGACTGGCTTAATGAACATGCCGGCCGCTTAGTTGTGGTGTGCGTTGATGAGATTAGTGCGAATGCGAGTGCAAGTGGAGCGTGCACAGCAACAGCTGTTTGGCAGCTCGTTCATGACGCAATACAGACAGATGCCGATACACAGTACATCGTATGCAGTTGTAATTAATCAATCTTTAGTGCATTGCAAGCCTTAAGCCTTTATAAACAGCACGCAAAAGTAGGCAATGCTTTTTGCGCGCTCTGAATTTGTGTTTGCGCTTCGAAGTATGCTATATTTTAAATACTTTTGTCCGTTTGAAACCTTGCACTTTGGGAAATTTCAGTACTGCATTAACAACTGTTTGCATTAAATGAATCTTAACTTAATTCCATTCGATTTCCAGCGATCCCAAGGACTCGGACTATGTGCTCGCCTCACGCATCATACAGACCTGGCTGTTTCAATCGAATCGCTCCAATGACAACTTTCGCGAACCGCTCGACTTGTCATTCGAGGCCGGCCACGTGGAGATTATATTCCAGCATGAAAGTGTGCCCAAATCGGGCGACTGGGTGGCTGTGTGCGGGTAAATTGCTCACCGAAAATAATATTAAACAATTTTCGATTGAAATTCACTACTTCTTCTCCTCTCAGTCACGACTACAAGGCCTCGTTCGACTCGACATGGCGCTCGGATTTGTGCATTACCAAACACCTGATGGAGAACATTACGCGCTGCATTTGCCCGCTCTCGGGCACCTACGTGGTCATGCTGACCAAAAAGCAACCGAATGTAAGTGGCGTTAATTCGATGTGTAGCAGAGTGGAAAATGCTCTTGATTTATGGCTACTTGCGCGTTTTGAGCAATTTTATGACTTTCATTTTTATTAGTTTTACTTTGAACTTGGCAACAGCTGCAGCTGTTGGCAAATACTTTTATATTTTTAGTACGACCTTGTGGGGTTTTGCTTTCATTTTTATTTTTGTTTTTTTGCTAATTTACGACAAATTTTAAGTGGTTTTCTTTTTTTTGACTCACTTCCAGTCGGCGCACTCGCATGCCCCGCAGCGTCCAATCTTTGTGATCGTCAGCTGCGCCTGCTGCCTGCTGCAGTGCGGCTCGGCCTTTCTCATTCTGCTGCACATCTGGTGCAATCGCAAGTGTGCCGTGACCTTTCTCAAGATGCAGTTCTGCATTTCCACGTCGAGTGTGATGCTCATCTATTTGCTTGGTTTCATGAAGATGCTGCCGGTGGTAAGTGTGAAACTCATTTAATTTGCATAGTTTAAGGCGACAACCCTGTATACAAAACCAGTATCATACTTTTAAACGGAAGTTAATTAAATGTGCCAAAGAGTGCATAGTTTTCAGTGGCGCCGTTTGCAAATTGAAAGCCAAAGAGCAATAATCCTTGCAGCCATTGTGTTGCTATGCTTTAAAATGGCAGCTTTTAAAAGCGCTGCATACTTTCAGGCGCTGCGATTTCGAATGCGGTTCAATCTTTGCTTCCCTCCCTCCTCTCTCTCTCTCTCTCACTCACTCACTTCCAACTGCCACAGTGCGAGAGCAACCAAAGCGTAAAATTTAATTACAGCAAAATAAATACACAAATAAATTGAGGCGATGGCAACAACAAAAAAAACCGAAACCGAAAACCAAGCAATGGCAACACAGACAAATATAAAATAAAAACAAAAAACCAAAAAAAAGCAGCGATGAAGAGGGAGGGTAAAATTTATAAAAACAAAAGTGTTGCATGGCAACTTCGCGGACTGAAAGTACCATAGTACCATACCACGCATCGGTAAATAACAATCAACAAAATGTGTCGAGGGGATGGAAGGCATATTATAATTAGCAATTTTCGAAAGTATTCGGGCAAGATTTCATATAAATTAATCCACAGCAGCTCAAATAATAATCATAATAATAATAATAATAATAAGAAGACGGAGAATTTGGAGAGAAACAATAATAATCGTCAGAGTCGTGAAAATAAATTAACTTGTCGTCGGGCAAATAAAGTCGGGCGGGATTTGTAAATATTATAATTTACAGTTAGCAGTTGATGCTGCCAGACCAAACAGAACTCACACACACACACACACAGAGCGAGGGCAAACACAGAGAGAAAATTCATGAAATATAAATCCCGTTGGCACTATAAACTCCCCTCCGCCCCGTAACCAACCCCCCCCCGGCCACGCCCACCTGTTGTTGGCCAGCCAAGTGCAAGTAACGCAAATTAAAAGTCAACAACACAAAGCAAATCCTGGCATGCCGAGACTCTCCAGAGAAAATCGCCAAAGTCGAAATTAATATTAACATAAATGCGCAAATTTTCAATTTCGCGAGGTTTATGCCAGAGATCGGCCGAGGCAAATCCCCCAAAGGAGTCGGGCACGGGCAAAATCTTTTAAATAATAAAACAAAAAATGAAGTGCGTATAAACAAAATATAAAACTGTTGGCTGTTTAATCTCAAGAGGGCAGCTGCGAAAAACAAAAAGCTTTACGATGCAAAACAAGGGAAGAAAATTACGCACGAGAGTAGAATACCCTCCGATTACTTCAATAACTCCTTAACTTATTGTACAATCAGACAGCAATGTGTAGATTAAAAGATTAAGAGAATATTTTAATTATTAATTTTTGCAGGCGTGGTATCCCATATTTGCAATAAACTTGAGAAACATTTAGCATATAGAAAATTCCAAATTCCCGATCTCTAGCTTTTATAATAGTTGAGATCTCCGCTGTCAAAGTGGCAGACAAAGGAAGATGGTTAAACTAACTTGCCTAATAATCCTGATCAAGAATATATACACTACTTGCCCTCGCACAAGCTGCCTATACCCTTTTTTGAAGCTCTTTCAATGGCGAAAGGGTATAAAGATGCGCTCCAACTAATTTTCAAAAACTTCACAAGCTGCTAACAATTTGAATTAGTAATAAACTGGGCCGATGTGGCAACGCGTATAGCAGCGCAATAAATGAATGAAAAGCAAATAAAATGCGACAACAAAGACGAAGAAAGGAAAGGAGAGGGAAAGGCAAGAGGGAGGAGGTGCAAGGGGCGAAAAGGAAAGGCAGAGCGTTGAGCAAAAGGTTTGTGCAATTGAAAATGTAAGAACAACAAGAGTCGGGGGAATTCGAGCGTTGTCAAAGGCAAGGGCGGCCAGTGGGGCCAGTATAGATAGTGTGGGCTAGCAAGGAGAAGACAAAGCAAGTTGGAGCGGTTATGAGAAAGGGGGGGGGCAGGCAGGGGCAGCAGGTACGCGCTAGAGGCTGCGGAGCCCGGCTCAAGTGTAATTCAAAGCGAGCAAAAGTATTCGAGCGGGTGCGGCTTCAATGTTTTCCCTCAAGACACGTAGGCCTCACATGTGGCTCACTTATGTCTCCGAGTGTCTGTGTGTGTAAGTGTGTGTGCGGGCAACACTTTAAGCCATGTTTTAATGAGCGACTTACGCAAGAAGCCGCTCGTGGCATGCTGCGCCCGTTGCACAATGCGCTCAGATTGACTCAATAATGCGTCGCGCACGTAAATATTGTTATTGCTGGCACATTAATTGCATGCAAATATGCAAAGGACTTTATTAAAATATGAAAAAGACAAAAGGACACGCGGGCATGCGGACAGGCGGACATACAGACTGGAAGAGAGAGAGAGAGAGAGAGACACAGAGCGCAACGCGCGACAGACCGCAAAGACATATGCAAATTGCATGGTTTAAAACACGTGTCGCAGTAGCAGCAGAGGCGGCTGCCACGCCCACCACACACAACAAATAAAATTAAAATAGATGTGTGTGTGTTTTACTCATTGCACTGCATGCAATTTGTGCATAAATAAATGCAAAGGGAAAACAGCAGCAACAATAACAATAACACGTCGTAAATAATATGCGAATAAAATTAAAATAACGCATACGCCGTGGCTGCCGCGTGAAAGGCGAAAGCTTTTAAGCGCACTTAGCTCATCATTTTTTGTGTTGAGAAAAAAAAACGAAATAAGATAAATTGAAAAAGAAAAGTAAAAACGATGTATGTGAATTGAAAATTAAAAAAAGTTTTCAAAATATTTGCGTGCGTCTTAAGAAGCGATAAACCTGAAAAAAAGCAGAAGAACACGTTGACCTTCAGCTGCAGTGTGGTTAGCTGCGAGGTTCGGCTTAAAACGAATAATAAGTCAAAATGTACACAGAAAGGAAACCTGATAATGTAATGAAGTGTGTCTGCGGCATATTAAAGCCACAATAACTTCCCGTTTTCCTTTTCGCCTCCATCCTTTAGCCTCGCCCCTTGCCCTACTGCGAGCGTATGTGTAATTGAAGTGTATTAGCTTTCAATTTGGTTAATGGCGGCTTCTTTGCCCCGTCGAGGTTAACCTCCCTACAGCGCCACAAGCAGAGAGTGAAATCTGCTTGCGGTTTTCGGTTATGAACAAAAGTTCAATAAGCCGCATGATTTATGCAACAAGCTGTAGCAGGAAATGGCTGCAAAAAGGAAAAACACCTATTCAATCAGGCCTCTATTTAGCTAGTTAAATGCATTCCATTACCAGATATCTTTAATATCATAAAGTGTATGCAAGCTGCGGCCCATTTGCTTGCAGCTCACTGCATAAATCTTTGTCTGCCATTAAAATTATTCACATAAAAGCTTAAATCAATTGTGTACCCAAGCATGCTCACTGAGAAATACGAAAATTATCTGTAGAGCTGCATAATAGTAACTATAAACATGGTCCGAATAAAGCAGATACTAAAATATCCTAATAAACTCCGGCGAACTGGACTTGGCTGCCTAAACCAATTACGCATATCTCGCCCGTCGAAATGTGATACAATTTGGCTTAGGGCACATTAAAAGCGACAACAAAAGCGAAAAAAAAGCAGACAGACAAGTAGAGGGGATCGTCGGGGAGGGGGTGGGGTGTTGTGTGCGACGGGGTCTTGCTATAAAAAAAAATTGCATAATACCCGAGCTGGACTCGTGCTGGACTCGTTTTATAACTTTTTAATAAGCAATGTCTGAATGGAGCAGGCGCTGCCAATGAAATAATTTATGCCCGAGGCACGTGTCAAATTTTGATGTCATCTTTGCGCGCGGGTGCGAACAGGGTGCCTGTGTATACAGGGTGTAATCGAATGACAGCGTTTTTTTTATGAAGTATTTAATTAAAAATAATGATGCAGCTGCGGCAATGTGGCATTTACTGGAGCATTATAAATGTGCCGCATAATTTCCTCACACTCTCTCTCTCACTCCCTCTACCTCGCTCTCTCTTTGGCAGAACTGGCACGCAATAATCAGCAGCACACTCGCATCGCTGCTGCTGCTGAGCATCTCGACACTGATAGCAATTGCCCTGGTCATTCACACGGAGCTGGTGCCCAAAAAGTATCTGCAAATGGGCAGCAAGTCGGGCACGCCCACCAAGCGGCGCGAGAGCGTGAACAACATCATCAGCAGCGTTCCCTCGCCGGAGGCCCGAACGGCAGCAAATGGCAGTCGCAGTCGCAGTAGCAGTCGCAGTCGCAGTCGAAGTCGAACTCATCAGCTCGCGGCCATTGCTGCTGCCGGAGGCGGCGGCGGCGGCGGCGTCTCCAGCAGCAATGGCGCTGCGGGCATACGCGGCGCCATTGGCATCAGCTGGCTGCTGCCACTGCTGTTCGCCATTGCTGCGCCGCTAATCTGCAGCATCATTGGCAAATGGCCGCGACACTGGTGGCTCGAGCTGCTGTGGACGAGGCCGGCAATGGACGACGAGAGCGCAGGCACGGATGTCTCGGGCGGCAATGCAGCTGGCGGCGGCAACGCTGGCAACGGGCACAACGAGGAGGAGTTCGATGCGGATGTGTATTATGCCACACACACGCTGCTCAACGGCGACAACTTGCTGCTCGAGTCGGAGACGCTGCTGGGCAACGCGACGAGCCGACGATCCGCCACAACGGAGGCGTCAGCAACGACGCTGCCATCAATCACCCACAGCGACAGCGACAGCGGTATTGGACTCGGTCTCGGTCTCGGTCCCGGTCTCAATCACGACAGTCTCAGTCCGGTGACAGCTGCTGCTGCGGCTTCGACTTGGAGCCGCCGCTCGCCCTTGCCCGGCCACGTGCAGGCGGCCGCATTCACATCCGCCACGGGGCCGGCGACGCCCTCGCTCAGCTTCATTCTCTTCATTTGCATCGATTTGCTTTTCATTCTGCTCTTCTTCGCGCTGTTTGTCATTTTAATGAAGAAACTTTTGTGGTTGTGGCACAAGAATCGCAACGTGCACACGCACCCCTTGGATAAATTCAATATGGCGCTCTGCAGGCGGTAAGTGTGCCCAGAGGCGACAGTCGCGTGGCGATGGCAGCGTGAGAGATGCGATAGATCGTGATAATCGCAGCTAATCGATAGGCAAAATATCTTCAAAAAAAAGGAAATTAATCAATTATTTTTCGACAGCTAGATGAACGATAATTTATTTATATATTTGTGCACATTAACTGATCGATTAGAATTGCATAAAATCGATTAGGCGTCTGGCTATAATATATGCATATTATCGATAAATGCAGTTGTATAAAATTAGTAGATAAAAAGGCATTAAAAAATGATAGCAGACGTTAGAAACCGGCAGCAATCAATAGTTAAAACTATAATATTATCGATAGTATTTAAACCCATATCTAAAGGTTTCCCTGGAACACGACTCACGTCTCCGCTCTAGTGCAGCCGGCAAAGAAACCCGTAGAAAAAAGTTGCAACGACTTGTCGAGCGACTAGAAAATGGGCTCAATGGCCACAAGAGAAATCGAAGAAATGCAATCAAAATAGCAAAACGAAGAAGTAGAAAAGCAGAAGATGAGAAAGCAGCGCTTGCTTTAAACTGATTATTATAGAAAGAAGGAAACTTGAGGGACGTTAGTTCGTTAGTTTTATGGACTGATGCCATAATGCGGCCGATATGTCAAAGAACCCAAAAACAGAACAGAAAGTTATTTTTGGCTCGCGAGCAAAAACTAATTTCCCTTTTGTGCTGCCTAAGCTGAAAACGAGGGTTGGGGGGTTGTGAAAATAGGAAAATTTGTGATAGGAAGGTGTGTGGGCAGGGGAAGCGGAATTGCGACCAGACAAACATAAACCATAAAATCGGCCCTCACGCTTTTAATTTCCTTTCCGCCCGCACTCACGCTCTGTATTTCGTTTCCTCCCACGCGCTCTCTCTCTCTTATAGACTTGGACTACTCTACCGAGCTGGCGGATTGCTTCTGCTCAAACTGTGCACAGACGGATGCTTTATAGTCTACGTTAATTCAGCGCCGGATACTTTATGGGCATATCCCTTTGGCGTATCGTGCATCGTATTGGTAAGTCGCCAGCTAGATTGCTATATAATTAAGCGCATAAGCATAAAGTAGCAATATGCCAATGTGCCATGCTGCGTATACTTGATTTTATGGCAGTTCTCGCTTTTATGTTGATTGAGTTACGCGCATCGCTCGCATTAGTTTGCCGACAACAAAACTATTAAGCAGCTTCTTCGCATTTTATGCAAATCTTCCTACCATGTTTTTCTTCGTTTCGATTTTCTTTCTTTCTTTTCACTTTGTGTTCTCCATTCGCGCGCATATTTCATCAAAGTGCAAAACCTGCATATTTTTACGCCTGCCGCGCACAAATTATGCATGCCAAATCAACGAAGACTCTTTGGGCAAAATTAGCCACGCCCCCAGCCACCAAGTGCCTGCCAGTCGCCCACAAACCACTCACTGCATTAACCTTCACCTTTGACTGCTCCGTCACCGTCATCGTCGTTTTCATCGCATCAAAGTGCCCCGAACGAAGCCTTTTTCCTGTTGACTTTCCACTTGTCTTTCACTTTGGTTTTCCTTTGGCTCAGCATCAGCATCCGCTGCTGCTTGCTTTCCTTTTTGTTTTTCCAACTCATTCGCTGTGTAAATTAAATAAGAGCACCTGATTTTTCCCATCTTGCCATCCCATCTCGCACTCAAAGCGTGTCAGCCAACATGCTGCTATGCTATAAAATGCATATCAAATATAAATAAATTATGGTAAACATAATGGAAGGGACTATTCGCATTTTTTGTCAATACATTTTATTATATGATGATAAACAACAAAATGCAAATATACCCTAATACAGAAGGCTAATAAACTTAACAGAAAATGTTATCGAAAGGCAACAGCACAAGGCTCTGTTAACTAACATATCGGTGACCAGTGTGGCCAGATCACTGATCACGAATAACTGCTAGTACAGCGCTATAAATATATAAAAATATAAAATAAGCAATAAAGTTATAAATAAAATAATAATAATAATAACAATATAATTTCTATATTGTATTGCTTACAGTAATATATCTTTATTTTCCTACAATTTGCTTAACAATATATATTGGCAATTGATATATTCAATAATTGATAATACATATATCTACGGTGTTGGCCAGACTAAATTTATGGAAATTCCTGTGCACGCACAGACATGCACGCGCAATACAAATAATTTAGCAACAGCAAAAGATTTATCAAGGGCTTTAAGATATCACTGCAAGTGCTGTGAATAACCATATGAGGCCAAAGAAAAAATAAGAGAAAACATAAAATAGGTAAACAATCTGATGAACATACAAATACCCTAGTACGAATATATGAAATCAGATTATAATAAAAGAAAAGGAAAGGGCGAGCAGAGAAAAATAGCCTTTGAACTATTTCCTACACCTAAAGAAATAATATAAAATCTGCATATATTGCACCGATTTTAAAGACTGAGTAAAGCATAGTCAAATATACCTTAGAAATCGCAGGCAATTTTAGTCGCCTCGCCGGGCCAGGTCGAGGCTATTAGAGAGGCCCATCGATTGGCCATCGCATTGGGCTCAGACTCGTGTTTACATGTTTAATTATTTATAAGCAGTCCATATAATTGGGCAACGCTTAAAGGGTCGCACACGCACGTACGTACGGAGTGCACAAATTGGACAGACAGAGCAGAGCAGACAGGACATACCGGAGGTGCTTCTCCTCGCATACGTTGCCCATTGTTCTCAGATTGGTGGAGCCGCAGCTGCGCTGCCTCCGCTATTATTATAATTATGCAATTGCTCTATTTGGTCAAGAGAAAGCTCTGTTTCTCTTACGCTCTCCATTTCACTCTCCCTCTCTTTCTCGCTGTTGGTTTCTCTCTCACACACCCTGTGTGTACGGCAGACTTAAGCGCTAATTGTGTAATTAATTTCATTGAAAATCGTAGCCTGAAGACGCCGCTGCGGTGCTCCATAATTAAGTGGAAGCTGAGCTGGCCAGCAAGGGAAAATCCTCGAGGAGAATGGGCAGAGCGTAGGCATATACTTTGGCATCGATTTATGTGCACCTTTGTATACGTAACTTGTCAAGGTCTGCGAATGAACGTCTTAAAGCAAACAGTTTATGCGCATTTTCACTTGTGCTAGTTTATAGATCTTTGAGAATATTTCGAAGAAACTTCTAAACATTCTTTGAATTTATTTATTTATCATTGCATTTTATTGATCAAGCTGTATTAAAGGGCTACATAAATTACTGTCTATATGCGATCTTATCGCGCTAGCCATCTCGAGCCAATCAGACTTCAGACTGCTGTCAAAAAACCTCTAAAGTGCAGATTATTCTACAAATCCTATCCGAGTATAGTTTACTGATACATGGTTCGAATCACACAGAACAATCTATAGGACATCTTCAAGAACTGCATGAAATAATATGAAATTTAAATAAAATCGGAATATCCTCACCTTTTCAACCTACCATAGTCATGGTCTCCATTGAGATATCAAGAAATACAGTCGCCTTGAGGCAAACGGGTTTCTGTGCACGCAGCGCGATGAAAATTAGCATTTTCTTAAAGCGTAGATCACCCGCATACCAGTTCATTCTATAAACCCCGGCCGAGACACCCTCACTCTGAAATAAAAAAATAAAAAAACAAATAATGAATGAGCCAGACATTGTTCAATTCGCACAAAAAACCACAGACCGAAACTATCAGCAAGTTGCTGAAATGGCAAATTAGATAGATTTCCGATACGGCAGAGATGAGAAAAAGTGCCAGTTTGACGGTATGATCCGCGCTCAGTCCCAGCGTCATCTGAAAACCCACAAAGCAGACCATGACCGAGGAGGTGAGGAAGTTTAGCAGCAAGGGAATGCCAAAAACTCCGTTCATAACATCCGAAAGACTGAAAATGATATAATATAATGATATAATAATGATAACCATAGCTGTTAGTTCCATGGAAATGTGGCCTACCCCAAAAGCTTGTTGTGATAGGAGATTAGATCCTGCAGTAACTTCAGATCCTTGGCATAATCTTGAGCCAACTGCCCCGTTTGTATGCGAAACTCTTCCAGCGCCTTGGATAGGTAGTCAAAATGCATGACAATCTGCATGTTAACCGCATAGATCAATATATCCGCCGATATGTGTCCCGTCGTGGCGGTATAGGCACCCCACACCTGCAGCAAATACATCAGATAATAGCTCCAGTTATCGTGCCAGTTCCAGGGCGACAGCGAGAAATATGGCATGGCTTTCTCCGCATCCACGGAATGCAGCAGCCAGTGCTGTATGGCATATCTGACGTAGATATAGAAGCTATACGTGACCACCAGCAGCAAGTAGAGTCCGCTGAAACCGCGCAAGAAAAAGCGACAACGTCGCAAATATAAATCTGTCTGATACTTCTCCTGCTCCACACGCGTTGGCAATGGAAAGATCGATTCCATTTCGCGTATGAGTGCCGTCAGCTTGGCCTTCTGACGCCACACACTGATCGTCTTCAGTTGGCTAACCGATACGAATCCTATATAGCATATGGTCATGCAGACATCAACAATACTCTCGCTGTCCTTGTAGTAGAGCAGCACGTAGGCGCACTCGAAAAAGAAATTGAATCCCATGTTCGTAACATGCAGCAGAAAATTCAAGTAGAGCCAGCGACTGGGTACGGTCTTCGAGTCGGTCGACTCATAGGGATCCACTCCGACCGTATGATAGAAGAATAGGGGCAGACTCATAAAATCATTGAAGTTTACAAATTTCTGGACCGATTCGACCTTGGACACCTGATTGACAAACATTTTCAACTAAGATTTCAAAACAAACTGCAGCTCAAAGATTCGAAAATTTCACCTGAAGACCCAAAAAGAACCAACAAATTGGAAAAAACCGCAAGATTTATTAGATATACATAAATTGGGCAAAGTAATTGTGAGATTACAAAACCGCAACATGTGTTTGACTTTATGTAATGCAAGGAACAGGAAAGAATGAGTATGCATGGGTAGTTAGAAAATGCTTGTGGTTTTGCTGCCTCAATTATTCATTCGCAAATTATAGTTGTCGTTAGGCTACAACGATTTGTTGTGCCAGCTTTGCGAATAGAGTCATTTGGGTACTCAGATCGATTATATTTGTCATTCAATGTGTTTCTGAAATCGTTCAGCTGTTGAAAGTCCCTCCAAAGCAAGACATTAAAGAGAAGCTTAAGCCAGATTGAGTAATTTATTGCAAAGCTGTGTAGAAAACGTTTAAATCTAAAACTAATTGCGCTATGTGTAGGGTGTGAGAGAACTTCTTAATTAAATAATTCCAATACGCCATTAGATTAAAGGTCTGAGCTGCCGCCTAGTGATACATAGTACGAATGACGCAGAAGAATCTATAGCTCATTTGCAGAAACTGTAGAGAGAGAGGATCAAAATATCTAATAGGAACTTCGAACTCTTTCAGTAACCTACCATAGTCATGGTTGCCATCGATATGTCCAAGAAGACTGTGGCCTTTAAGAAAACCGGTCTCTGAGCACCGACAGCAACAATCAGTAGCATTTTCTTGAAACGAGGATCGGCTGCGTACCAATCCATTTCGTAGACAGCCGATGCGATGCTCTCGCTCTGTGGAAAGCATAAATAGATGAGTTCTAAGATCTAAGCTTTGCTGGTTCCTAACTTACGGCACTTATAAGCTCATCGCTGAAGAAGCAAAGCATATAGATCTCCACAGTAGCCGTTACAATATAGACGGCCAGCTTACAGATGAGCTCGGGTCTTTGGCCTAGCGTCATCTGAAAGCCCACAAAGCAAACCAGTATGGATGAGGATAGGACATTCAAGAGCAACGTAACTCCGAAAACCTCGTTGATGACATCCGATATGCTAAATATTGAATATGGTTGAAAGAATACATATAGAATATAATCGAGCCGATTTACCCCAACAGCTTGTTGTGATGTGCGATCAGCTTTTGCAGCTGTTTCAGATCTTTTTCATATCCATTCGCTACCTTGCCAGTTTGCATCTTAAACTCCCTCAGGGTTCTGGATAAATAATCAAAATGCATTATATCCTGCATGACAATGCCATAGATAAGAATATCGTTCGATAATTGTCCCGTAATACAAGTGTATCCAGCCAATGCCTGCAGCATGTACATCATAGTGAATCCGAGTTTCTTATCGATGCGCCAAGGTGAGATTTCCGTATAGGGCATGGTCATCTTTGCATCTGCCATCTGAAATACGTAGCTCTTGACGACGAAATCCATCAAAACAAATAGATTGTAGACAACAGCGAGCAGCATGAATAGATAGGCCAATCGTCTGGTAATACTATTACAACGTTCCAGATACTCTTTGACTTTATATTGCCTTTGATCCTCGGCATTTGGCGGTGGAAATATGGCCTCCATTTCCTTAACCAACGCCTTTAGCTTTTCCTTCTGCCGAAACACGGTTACGATCTTCAATTCGCCCACGCTCACAAACGATATGTACGAAGCAACCATGCTTGCCTCCACAAAGTTCTCGCCATCCCGAAAGGAGACATACAAGTAACCCAATTCCATTGCGAATACAAAGTTCAGATTGATCATATGAATGATGAACTTGGTGTACAACCAAAGCTTGCTTGCCGCATCAAAAACTGTTTCATAGGGATCGACCCCGACCGTATGCCAGAAGAACACAGGCAGCCTCATAAAATCGTCGAAAGTGACAAATGAGTTTAGCATTTCGAATGGATTTAAATCTTCTTTTTCTTTTTGGGCTATATCTTAAATAGAACTTGGGTTCTTCTTCTCGTTGATTGTTTGAATAAGTTCAATGTGTTTCAAACCCCGGACAAATGTCAACTGAATTCAAATGGGATTTCATAACCGAAGGCGAGAAAAACTTGCGCAATGCTGAATAATAATCGACTTTTAATTGGATAGTTTTCACGGCTATACGAGCGTATTTCTGTATGCGATCTAGATGGACAGTTGGCACATGTAATAGGCAGATAAAATATACAATATCTCAAGTTCGTTGAAGATATCTTTTCCCCACTTGGATAACCGAAAAAATCTGAAACTTTGACTGCAAACGATTTTTGCCTTTTTTAATTAACAGAATGAATACGATTCTTTATGCTCAAAAACCATGCCATATTTGAGGCCCAAAAAAAAGATTTATTGTTAGCAATTTTTATTTATTATTTGCAAATATCAGGCTGCCAACGCATCCCTCTTAAATACTTTTGCCGAAGCTCTGCAAACCACATAGTTTGCTTTAATTAATGTTTCGCAAGCCAGGTATGGTAGGGTATGCCTGGGCAGTTAGGACCTGCCTGTGGTTGTGGGGCTCTTGCATTATTCATTTCACAAATTATAGGTGTCGTTGTTGTGGTACGATTTGTTCTGCCGGCTCTGCCAATAGAGTCATTAGTGTAGTCTGTAGCCAATTTAATCGTTCGACTGCAAAAACCTTCCCAATTAAAGAGAGATGTGGGCGAGAAACAGGTGTTTTATTGCTATGCTGCATTGATTTACCTTCTATTTTGTTCGTAATGTGCAGACTGTGCATATGAATAATCTTTACTATATCTTTAAAATTTGAATCTGAAACTTTGTTCAGGTTCCTGTTTGATTTACTGATACATGGTTCGTATTACGCAGAAGAATCTATAGGTCATTTGCAAGAACTAAATAAGCAAAGGAATATAGGATTAGTTCAGATAAGCCTATACACACAGTACATCGATAGACCCTACCACAGTCATGGTCTGCATTGTGACGTCCAAGAAGACGGTTGCCTTGAGAAAAACGGGTGTCTGTGCGCGCTGTGCGGTAAAAATGAGAACTTTCTTGAACCGTTGATCAGCTTGAAACCATTGCATATTGTAGACAGCGGAAGATACACGTTCGCTCTATAAAAGACAATTATGAATTGTATTACTTCCTATATAGAAGCTTGCCTTACTGCAGTCATTAGTAGATCAGAGAAATAGCAAATCAGATATATCTCCAGTGTGGCGGCAACCAACAGTATAGCCAACTTGCAGACCTGCTCGGGACTCAGTCCAATTGACATCTGAAAGCCCACGAAACAGACCAGAAGAGATGATGACATAAAGTTAAGCAGAAGCGGAAAGCCAAACACGTTATTGATGACATCTGTGAGACTGGGAAAGAGGGAGATTTTCAGATAGAACATATAGAAATTATATAAATATCGAGCTACCCCAAGAGCTTTATGTGATACGCGATCAAGTTCTGTAATAACTTTAGGTCTTCGTTCTGGCCATTTCGAACTTCTTCGGGCTGTACACTGAATTCTTGAAAGGTTTTCGACAAATAGTCAAAGTGCATAATATCCTGAATGACCACAGAGAAGATGAGAATGTCGCTGGCCATGTTGCCGGCTGTGCAGGTGTAGCCGGCCAGCGCCTGCAGCGCGTACATTAGACAGAAGCCCCAACCTTTCTCAAGATCCCAGGGCGAAACGGGAGTGTAGGGCATGACCATCTGAACGTTGGGCGAATGAAGTATCCAGCGTTGCACCAGGAAAGGTATAAGCACGTACAGATTGTATGTGATAACAAGAAATAGATATAGAAACGCAAAGCTTCTGGTGATAAAATGACAACGCTTCACATATGTTTCGACTTGGTATTGCTGCTGCTCCTGCCGCGATTCCGGAAAGATCGAGTTCATTTCCTCTACCAAAAATGTCAACTTTGGCTTTTGCCACCACACGGTGATCATCTTCAGCTCCCCAACACAGACGAATCCTATGTAGGCACCGACCATGCAGGCGTCCACAAACAGATCGCTGTTGTGGAAAGCCAGCACAATAAAGCTGATCTCGAGTCCCAGCACGAAGTTAAGATTGGCCAAAAACAACAGGAATTTGAGGGAAAGCCAACGTCTCCATGCGATTGTTGTGTTCTTCGATTCGTAAGGCTCGATTCCGATCGTATTGTAGAAGTAGACGGGCAGAGCCAGAAAATCTTCTAAGCTTACAGACATTTTTGATATATTTGCTTGATCTTCCAGAATTCCTCTACATAAATCTGAGAAGAAATATGTTAGTTTTAATGTATTGTTTTCAGTAGTTTAACCGGCAAAATAATTAAAATCAACCTTAATCATCCTAAACGTTTCAATTTTTATAAACTGAAATTAAATATAATAAAATAATATAAATAACATAAGTAATTTCGACTTTCAAGATGCAAAAATTGTAAAATAAAAATAATAATTTAAATAAAATAACTATAGGAAGAAATAATAAAGTGCAATTATTATAAGATTTTTCCTTAAGAGAAACTAAGAAATCAATGCGCTTGCTACCTCTGTCAGAAGACAACTGAAATCGGAATAGTTCCGAAAGTAAACAATATACCATTTCCTATTCTGTAGCTTTTAATGGTCTTTTAATTGCTTTATTATAATAGAAAGTCGCATACTTTCACATAGGCCGTAAGCCGTAATTGGCCCAGTTGAAGTCTTAGGAATGTTTTCCTTGCTTTAAATTTTAGAATACTTTATGAGTACGGAAAAATATCTTAAATATGTTTTTCTAAATGTAAACTGAAGAGCATATTATAAATTAATTATATTACATTTTAATTGAAATTGCATATATTTTTTAATACAACATTATGTTTATTTTTTACAGGGCTTTGCCATATTGTTCTGCTTTGTGATCAAGTCAGAGAGTCAGCTGCGCGGACCACCCTTTCTGAGTAGCAACGGCAGCAGCCAGAACAACTCGCTGAAGCAGACCAAATTCAACACGAGCAAAACGAGTCTGGACGAGAACTACTGCACCACGACGACGGCCAGCATCAATAGTCCACTGAGCTGTAAGTTTCACGTGGCACGACGCGAATGCGCGAAGAGTGCAGCCTATGCTCACGTCGCACCGTTAACCTTTATTCATTTTGCAGTCTACACGAATCATGAGAAAGAAAAGGAAAGCGAATGCATGCCAACATCATCAGCAGCAGCGACAGCGGCGGCCTCAGCTGCTGCCTCTTCGGGCGGTGCGGCGGCACTGCAGCCGAAACAAGGACTCGAGCTGTCAGTGACAACGGGCGCTGGCGCTGGCGTTCAGCTGCCGTTGACAATCATCTCGACGGCGCCGCGCTGCCAGGCGGCTGCCGTTGTCAGCAGCGCGGAGGCAGCACAGCTGCCGTTGACGGTTGGCGCTGCTGCCTCGCCAGCCACCCGCTGCTGTGCGCTGCTCAGTGGCGGGAACGCTGAGGCTGCCAGCGCCTTGGGCTACGCCTACGATGCGTACACAATGGGCGGACTTACGGGGAGCCTGGGTAGGCGTATGCTGCCTACGCACTATACGACGGGGGCGTGTGATGATTTCGTCGGCGTAGAGACACTGGATATACTGCAGGGATTGGCAGCAGGTAAGTCAAGACAAACAGAAGTGAGTGCGAAAGAGACAAATATGCGCATAAGCTAGTTTACATTTACTAAGAAACGTCAAAAGCCATTAAAAACAAAAGCAAAGTGGCAGCCATATTGGAATGAGAGTGGAAATCCGAGATAAGCTGCAAGCACAAACAAGCAACGTCTTTGGTTTGTTAGTGGTTGGCTACGTTTTGTGCTATCGATAGTAATCGATAAAATACCAACAAAAAATACTCTCTTTGCAATTACATGTGTTTGCCTGCATTGCACTTTTATTGAGTGTTTCTTCAATATTTACTTGCAGACAGCATAATTGGCATACACCATACGACCAGCACACCGCACTACGTGCCGCTGCAACACAATCCGTATGTAGATTTTGTGCTTAGCGTGCCGGCGGCACCAACGCTGCCGCCACCGCCCACCATAAGCGGCAATCTGAGTGTACTGAGCGCGGCTACGGGTGCGGGCGGCATCATATCCAGCGCCACATTGCCGACGCCCAAGACGCAAAAGCGTGTTACCATACTGGAGCCGACATCACGCGCCACATTCGATCCTCTGCTGCCCACAATGGTCGCAGCCGTCGTCACCAGCACCAGCACGTCCACCACGACGGTATCCGTGACGCCGTCGACGCAGAGTGCGGGTGTCGACAGTGGCAAAAGTTCAGTGGGCGATGCAACGCTGGATCGCATAACGCACGATCTCGACTATTTGCTAAATCGTGGCAGTCTTGACGTCGATACAGATACACCGCCGCCGCCGCCACCTCCCGCCGTGGTGCAGAAGAAATGTGATGAGGCGCAACAGCAGCAGCAGAGCAGCAAATTGTAATGCCAGTCATAGACCCGACAACTCTACAGGGGACTACCCTGTAAATTGATGTAAATACCTAACTTAGCCTAATTCGAAATCTGTAAATATCAGTATTGAAAATATTTAACGAATTTCGATGTTTTCATTTAGAAATACTCAACAATATTGAAAATATTTTGATGATTTCCTTTTTGTCCCTTAAATTTATAGGTGTTATTTATGTTTAACTAATTTTCGTGTAAATAAACATAAGTCCTAACAATACGATATACATACATAATTCCATATTAACTATACATAAATGAAATCATGACATAAATCAAATATCTGTAAAGTGATTTTAAACATCATTCGAACTACATCAAATAAAATTTAGTGTCAACTAAGCAAAATGAAAGAATTTAAACTAACGGCAATTTTTTAGCTAGACTTACAAATAAACATCAAAACCGAGTAACTAAATAAATTAATTAATACTAGGTTAATTCGGCGTTAACACATTAGCAGCAGACGGATGGATGTGTTTAACTTTTTGATTCCATTTAAAATAAAACACATTTTCCTAGATTTAAATAAAAAGAAACGCGAATTAAACAAAACTTGTAATTAAGTCAAATGATGAAATGATCTACAAAATACAATAATTGTAAAATTGAAGAACATAGCAGAACTATTTCTGTAACAAACAAATTATACATACACACATATATCTTTGAATAAACTCAAGACTCTTGTTATAAAAAATCTAAAAACAAGTTTCATTTATTGATCGAACGAGCATGTACAGATTAGATTATGTTAAATTATTTAAATATTATTATTATTATTATTATTACCTCGGACCCATTAAAAACTAACAACATGCCCCATGAAATGAGTAACATTCTCGCCGCGAATGGCAAAGAAAAACGGATGATCCGCACGGAAGAACTTTTGGCGCGAAGAATTGCTGATCACAATCGGTTTGTAGCCTTAAAAAATAAACACTCCGCTATAGATGTATTTGATTAAAATATAAATCAGGAAATTACCTGCAACTGGCGGAGGCGAATCTGCGCCAGAGCCGGATTCGTTCAAGCTAATGCGGAGCTTGTGCAGCACATCAGCAATGGGCAGGTTGGCGGCTGTGTGCAGGTGTTTGAAGTTGGCAGACGTACCAAAGATTTCCGCAAAGCCCAGCTGCATGCAGAGAAAATAATAATAAATAACGTGTGAATCTTGTCTTCTCACTACAAAAATGTTATTTGAAAGCCAACTGATTGTCACAGGCGTGTGTGACCATATATTGAGTATGCAGAAATACCTTAATACCAGCCAGTATTTTAAGTTGGCAACGCATGCGTAATATTTCTTGAATTGTTGGCAATGCACACACGAATTTCCTCGAGTGGGTTGGCAAGGCAGCCAAGTTTTCTGATTTTTGCAATATTTATAATTTCAAATCGTTTTTTTTTACGACGCACCTGTTTCAAAGCCTGCCGCAGACTGCACTCGAAGTCAATACTAAACTTGGGCACCAGCACCTGCACACTCTCCATTTGCATGCGCTGCTGCAGCGCACCCAAGTCCAAGGAGCGCAACTGGTTTTCCAGTTCCGTTAGAGCCGTGACGTCACGCTGATTGGGCAGGATCAGAAGCATGGCCAGTTCCTCATCGCGCTCGTAGGGCAGCTCAATGGCGCGTGCATTGAGTTCACGCAGTTCGGCATATTTCACAAACATATCGTCGTCGAAGAGCATGGGCACAGACTTGGGGGCGTGGCTGTGGAACTCGTACAGGCCCGTGCGGTAGGCGCTGAAGGGCAGGAACCATTTGCTGTGCAGTCGCGCCGCCAACAACAGCAGCAGCGACTGCGGCAACTCGGCGCCGCCGTTCAACTGCTGCTGCTGCCAATTGCCGCCACCCAAGCTGGCCAGGATGTTGTCGCTTATATGACGTCGCAGCTTCTCGGTCTGCTGCAGATCCACACACTCGGCCGTCGCATGGAAATAGGTCTGAGCGATCTTCTGAAAGTCATCGGCAATCTGTGAACCCGCACTGGGTTGAATGAGCAGGCGATTCTGCAGCTGGATGCGTGTGTCCGGATCGGTTGTGGCTGCATTAAGTTCGGCTGCATAGAAGTTCGCCATCTTGGCATTGCTGGCAAAGCGTGTCTTCAGCTCGAGCAGTCGCTGCAGTTCGTCTGCCGTCGCGCCATCGGAACCCAGAAAAAGCAGCGCCAGCGTCGCCTCCAGCAGCAGCGGCGAAACAATCACATTCTCATCCGTTGCAGTGCTGGCCACGTTATGAAAGATTTCCGCG
The DNA here is from genome assembly GCA_018151445.1 of Zaprionus inermis. Lineage (NCBI taxonomy): Eukaryota > Metazoa > Arthropoda > Insecta > Diptera > Drosophilidae > Zaprionus > Zaprionus inermis. The sequence continues at coordinate 5,592,674 of JAECXD010001696.1, forward strand.
CCCAGTTTCAGTTCCTTCGGCATCCCAGGCACTGTGGGATTGGACGCAGCACTCATTGTGACTGTGGAAAGAGAGAGTAAAAACAAGTCTGTAGTATATGCAGTTATACGACTTTGATATATCCTATACCCTTGCGCAATCGAGTTTAATTTAGTTCGCATTGTACTTTGCGAAATTTGATTATCCCGCTTTATTTTTGTGTAAATTTCCCAAATATCTGATTTTACAATTAAGTGCACAGACACATAAATTCCTTAGTATGATCTTGAGCATTATTTCGGCTATTTACGATATAGTCAACATGTGTAGATTATATGAATTTTCATTTTCGCCGTCTTCGCGCGCCCTTGCAGCATAATGCGAAACACATGTTCGGATTTTAATAAGATCTATACTATATCTATAATACAATATGGTATACTATACTACGCGATGAACTATTAATATTTCGATTTTCTCATGCAGTGCGATTCTTAATTCAATTCTTTACCCTAAAATCGGTTCAATTTAAGGGGAACATTTCCAATGGCCAAAATTTTGGCCGTGGCCTCAAAACTGCGTTTGTTTATTAGAACATTGAATTTCAATTTCTTCCGTTTCACTGGGCTGGTGGCGGAAAACCCAATGAAAACACTATTGAGCCGTTTGAGGGTGGGGTATGCTAGACTAGTTGTTGCTGCGTTGAAATACCACTCGGTATACCCGCACATATATTTGCTGTACACAATTATCTTCAAATCAGTAAGTGCTAAAAATTCACAAATGCCTTCTATCTTAGCTCATCATACTCTACGCTAACTTTTACAGGGCATATTCATAGGGATTCCGCTAAAGAAACACAAAGTGCGAAACAATGGGCCGAGTCAAAAAACATGACACTATTCTCGGTTGGTCAACAATAAAAAGTACTGAAAAAACAAAACACAAAACGGAAAAACTTTATGACATTGCGCGCGGCAAAGAAAACACACAATCGTGCACACACATAGACACTCTACACACTCTCGCATAGATGTAGAATATTTCGCAACTTTCAATCTGACGCGAATTTCATGCTCGATTTCTATGCGGTTGTCTGCCTCCCACACAAGACTACGAAATACTCTTTGAAAAGAAGACAAGTTAAGTCCTCAGATCTCTCGCTAGCGAATTAGTTAAATCTTCTATGTCTTGCTGCTACTTTTACAGGGTAGTTGCCTAGTTCGAGGCGCCTATCTTGCTCCCTAAGTAGCGCTACTCTAGTACGCACTCGCCAATGTTTATTGTTTAGTTTTCAATTGTGCCAATTTTGTGTTTTCTTTTGGAAATTAATTACATCATGAATTTGGCAAGTGTGAAACGCTTGGATCATTTGCAAAGTATGAGCAAGAGTGTTCCTATGTATATTTCGGAGATGGGCAAGTGGTGGAATGCTCGGGGTTTCAATGGCTAAGCATGAGGTCACAGAATCGTTTTCAGTTGCGATTATCGTTCCCATATTCTTATATGTGCCACGTCTATTGAGACATATTGTCCGTTTGTATATGATTGATTTCTATGTAATTATTGTAGTGTGTCAAAATTATTTTCTGTCAATTCGAAAACGTAATTTCCTGTCTATGATATTGTAAATATTTTTGTATTTAATTTTAATTTTCTTGTATTTACTTTTTTCTTTTATTTATGAGAGCTCACGCAATGATATACTTTTTTATTATAATTTAGGAGCATTCATTGTTAAAGTTTTTAAAAATGTTCAACAATTTTCTATTCCAAATTATCTTTGCACGATCGTATATAGAAAATGTATTGCGTTGAGATGCAAATAACACAACTATACTATGGATACTATGTATACCATAATTAATATTCATTTCTAATTTGGTGTAAATATTCAATTTCAATTTGATAACGTATATTTTTAGTTTTCAACACACTACTCCATTCATGTTTTATACATTTTTTTTGAAAAACTTCACAATTTCTAGTTATACCTTTATAAGATTTTCTGACCACCAAAAAATTAATATTCCAATTGGCAGCGCGATGCGATGCGAATACGAAAACAAAAACAGCAACAAAAATTACATAAAACACTTTGGCGAAAGAACGAGGGAACCGAAAGAACTGGGAGATGTTGGAAGAATCAACGCCCGCACGCAGCTTCGCACAGAATTCGACTAAACTAGACGCTCATTTTCATTAGACGCGACGAGCGGAAAAAAGTCATGAAAAACAAAGCTAATTTAATTGGTCTTCGACGCAGTGTTCATTGATGACGACACCAGAGTTGCCAATTTAGCTATTTTCACGTTATATTTAGCGGATCGTATTTGGTAATATGCGGGATTATGTGTTATAAATTTCCTAAAATATTGAATAAAAATCAAATTTTAACAATAATTATTTTGGCTTTTTTTTGCCAAGCTTCCTGTCAAAAACAGCTTTTTTTATGTTCTCAAAAGTTGGCAGCACTGACACACACACATTGCCGCGAAAGCTTTTTCAAATTTTCTGCAAAACTACAAATTGAATCTATTTTTATAAGTTCCTCTCTCGATTCCCCTATCGAGCATCGGAAGTGTGATGTTCCGACAGCGCTAGCGTCTCTCTCCCTCGCTCGCTCTCTCTCCCTCGCTCTCTCTCTCTGTTTTGGATCTTCCAAAGCTCTAACGACGTTTGAGTATCTGTGCAGTCCATGATGAACCACTAGAATTGCCGCTGATTACGCTATGGGAATGCTGCACGCCAAGCGATGCGTCGCTTGATTAAACTGAGTCACGCTTTGTTTTTGTAGCACACAAATACAACACAACCTACTTATATATATACCTAACTCTGCCTGATTCCATTGTTTAATCAGCTTATCTAATCTAGCACATAATATTGTCGGTTTACTGCTGATACGCAGCGTCTAATTCGACCAGCGCAAAGCAGATGCCCCTTTATTTCACTCTCTGAGAACCAAAAGATGCTGTGCTCTGTGCGGAATATCATTTAAGTAAAATTCGAATAAACCTTTTTAACAGGTTGTTGTGTGACGGTAGCATACCCTTTGCCCATTTTCGCAACGATTGCTCAGCCACTTGGCCAGTACCAAGCAAGAGAACAGCTTAAAGTCCTGAACACTGAAGGTACCAAAGATATAAAAATCACTGTTTCACACTGAACAATTCCATTAAGACTATTTACATGTATTATAGATAGTGCAAGTTGAAGATCTAGTGTTTCAATTTGCAGTCAGCTTCCCAAACTATTCGATGTCGCTTAGACCCATAATAACCCACCGTAGATAAGCTTAATTTTACAAATATTTAAAATAAAAATTACAAACACAGTAAGATTCTTATACACAATATTTATTTTAAATTGTTTTTCTGAGCAGAGCTAATTGTGTAGTTTAGGAATACGTGCAGTTATCAGCTTAACAAATTAGATATTCGTTTTTTTTTTAAACAGTATTTTATTACTTTATGGCATGAGGAACAAGGCATAAGACAAAAGCAAAGGGATAGCATGGTTTGATTGTGTGTGTGTGTATGGCACACGACATTACGATTCCAATAAATACACTTAATAGAGCCTAAATTGATATATAAATAAATATCCGAAAATGAATGTGAATAAAGCGCATTTAAAACAAGTCCAATTGACCATGCGAACGCAACAGGCGGCGTTCCCGAAATGTTCTTGACCAGCACAGCTGGCCAGGTGCGATTCCTGTTTCCATTTGAATTGAAGTGACGGCTCTCGACTATTACCGCTATGCTGCACGTTTTCTGTGAGAATGTGCAAAGGAAAGAGTGTAATAATGTGTGTATAAGTTGTGTTGTGCGAAGGGGAACGCGCCGTGGATGCGTTTTCATGGCCCGCAAACTGGACGAATGAAATGAAACTATTTGAAAAAAGCGATAGGCCAGCTAGACAAACTACACATAGTTGCCTATCGCTTTTTTCGGCATCGCGTGTTGCAATATGTTTTGTTGGAGCTGGTGGTATTAATGGGTTAAATGTGTGGGCGCGGTCGCATAATATGCAAAGGATTGTATGGTATCCTGTGTGTAGTAGATGTGTTTTGTGTGTGGGATGTTAAGATTGATTGATGTTGCTGTTCCCAATTAGAAGGTATAACCACCCTCGGGCGCCTTGGGCTGTGTGGCATTGAATTCGAGCGCTCCATTTACTTCCTGCGGCGCAAGCTCCTGTTCGACCTCGTCGTCCCCGGTATTGAAATAGGTATCGATGATGGCGTATGCCTTCTTGTAGACCTCCTCGTTCTCGTGCTGTTGCAATGCCTCCAGCTTGTCCAGTCCACCAAGTTCTTCGACCATCAGGCAGAAGTTATCGGTGCTGCCCAACTTCTCGGCCAAGGCAAACAGATTCGATAAGCCCGTTTGCACCACCTTGATGGTACGCGGATCTTTTGCATCCAGCAAATCAATAAACGGCTTCAGTATCTTGTACTTTTCAATAAGATCAACAACCTGTTCGTGCGTGCCAGACGTGGTGGTATTGGTCACAGCCCAGGCAGCTTCCTTTTGCGCCTTGAAATCGCCCTTCTCCAGTACGTGACGTATCTGATGGAAGATGCCCGCATCGATGACGGCCTGTATCTGCTTCTGATTACCGGCCGTTATGTTGCTCACAGTCCATGCCGCCTCCTTCACAATGTTGCCCTTGTTGTGCTGCAGCAGCATGCCCAGCTTGGGTAAGCCTCCTGCGGCAATGACAACATCGGTCTGCAAATTTAAGAGTAGGAGCAAGAGTTGGAAAAGAGTTAGGGGAGTTGGTTAACCACAACAACAACCGAGCAAAGGTTGACTGATCCGCTTCAACTGACCTGCTGATCTGTTCCAGTGACAATATTGCCAACGCTTCGCAACGCAGGCACAATAATGCTGGGCTCATCCGTTTGCAATAGATTCACCAGGCGGGGCACTGCATCCGTATCGACCACCGCCTGTATCTTGTTGTTGTCATCATCCGTCACATAGGAGAGCGCCCAGCATGCGTCGGCCAGCACCTGATAGTCGGTGCTTAGCAGCAACTTGGATAGAACGGGCAACAGCAGCTTCACCTGCTCGAACGGCGGCGATGGATTCTTGTTGCGGCACAGATTCGACATCAGCCAGACAATGTTGCGTAGAAACGAGAGAGGCGTTTCGTTGTTGATCAAACGCAGAATGCCATCGATGACATTATGCTGAATGACAATGTCACGCGCCGCGGCACCGTCTCCGGCAATGTTGCCCAAAGCCCAGACGGCCTGTTCGGCCAAATTGATGGACTTCGACTGCAGCAGTGCTATAAAATGCGGCACAGCATTCTGCTCGATGACGCAACGCGTCTGTTCCGATGTGCCCGACGCAATGTTGGTCAGCGCCCAGGCTGCCTCAAATTGCAGCATTGTGCTGCGAAATCAAATGAGTCAAAGCCAAACTTGCGCACACTCGTACACACAAGACTTACTTGCCGGAATTCTGGAGGAAACGTATACAGATGGGCACAATGCCATGTCCGATCATCAAATCAATGGGCGGATTACGTTCGCGACTGAGCATTTTACGCGCCTGCTGCATGCCCTGGAATTGACGTTCCTGATCTTCGCTGTTCATGGCGGCAACAATTTCGTCCACCGTCAACTGCACCGGCGACTGGCCATTGAGCTCCTTGAGGGGCGAGGTGAGATCTTCATCGTTGATGTTGCGGCGCTTGAACATCTGATCTTCCTTCTTGGATTTGCGCAACTCAATGGTCACCTCATGACGACGCATCCGAGAGTCCTGTCCAATGTGAATCACAAAGTGAGGTTAGGTTTCATTTAGAATCCGAGTGCAGATAAGAAGGGAGAGCGAGCGAGACAGGAAGAGTTGCGTGCGAGCGCGCGCGCGCGCGCTCCTTCTTGCTGTGCCCGCGCTCAACTTACCTGAGTATTAAGTGTGTTGGCCTTATAGTGGCCCTGGCGTGCGCTAGCGTCCGATTTACTCATGTTTAAATATTTCGTATATTTTTGCTCCGATTACAAGTTTACAGCTGTAGTGATGATAAAAACGAAACGAAACGAAAAAAGAATTAAATTCTCATGTCGAGTGTAAAGGGCTGCTTCGATTGGCCTGCGCACGCACACAGGCAAACGACACACATCTAACACGAACGCACGCACACGTACGCAGCATGTGAGCGCTCACAAATGAGTTGGTGTGCGTATTTTTTGCACATCTTTTGTGTACCAGTCTTCCTTTTCGTCTACTTTATGCACGCTCAACACAGCCGGCCGCACAAGGCCAAGCCAGCAACAATGCAACAGCTGCGCCGCATTTAACTGTGCAAGTGGAGACCGCGCCGGACCGGAGGATTGAAAGGGCGACGGAAAGCAAATCTAGGCATCTGTCTTTTGTGCACTTACCTATTTTTCTTAAGCTGTATGCTTTTTTAAAATGTATTCCGTATTAAGACGCCTAATATTTTTGTATATAATTTTTTTCCTAATAATTTTAACAATTTACTCTACTTTAAAATTTGAATCTGAACAACGAAATTTCAGAGCGTGTTAACACGTTTAAAATCGAAATAAAACTGGAAGATTTTAAATAACTGTATTGTTGTGTTACTGTGCTGCGGCAACGAAGTTTGATTTCATAGCCTTCTTTGCGCAATGAAAGTTCCGTTTAATTTAAATTGGAAGCTGGTTTTTGCTAGGGTTGCTTAGATCGCATCGATATTCGGCTCTGATGATTCTTTGCTCCGGCTCTACCGATATGTTATGCCTTCTGTTATTAAGTAATTTCTGAAGATAACAAAAATTAGTTTATTAACTCAGATAACAAAGAAAAATCGAGCATTTAAGTCAGCCAACTAATTTATTAAAATGAATTTTATAACATATAAACTCAAAATGGCACTGTTAAAAACATATGATCGGTAAATAAAATTTGCGATAGGTGGCGCCTATCGTGTTATTCATGGCGATCAACTTGTAGTTTGCCGACATCTGCCAAAAGACAGCGACTAATATATCAAATATGAAATCTATTATTAAAGTTTAACAACTTGTTTGAAAAATGTGTACGTAAAATAGAAGAGAGGCAGATAAAGCACACAAATTGTAAAATATTGTACGTTCCAATGGCCGCTTACTTTTTGTTTACGCGCAACTATTCAAATACAATCCACACGCACGCAGCCAAGACACACACCATCCACATGGGCGGAATCTGCAAACTGTGCAAAGCTGCTGCAAGTTGCTTATAAAAAATAGAAAACCATAAGAAATAGCTTGGATTTTAAATGAATACTGCATATTTTTGATGAAATAATAGAGTCAATATAGATGGGCCGAAGCTTAAACAGTAATAAAGCAACTTCCGATGGATTTTAAATGGTAAATTGGCGTCCCCGAGAGCGTTGCAACGGCGCTTATGTTAGAAAATAATGGAAAGTATTTTAATACTTACGTAGTTTTGCTTTTCTAATTTGATTCACTTAATTTCGAAGTTAGTTTCAATGTGATAATATTTTCATGACTCTAAAAAAAACAACTTCCAATTCATTTAAAATAATGAAATTTGGCAACATCGCATTTAAGCAAATCAAATAAATCCAAAGTTTGTTTTTTTATGTTTCAAGATGATTTTATTTTGGGTTTAAAGAGTTCGTTTGTTTGTTTAGGGTTGTCCAATCGATCACAATCTAAGCCGACGTCTTGTCCTGCTCTTTGTTGTCCTCGGAGCTGGTATCGGGGGCAGTGGTGGTGCTGCTGGTGTCCTGCGGGGCTGAGCGTGCCTCAACCACATCGGAGTCGGAATCGTCTACGACGGGAGTGGGCGAGGCAGATGGGTAAGGCGGGAACTGCTGATCCTGAGGGTAAATCTGCTGCTGCTGCTGCTCCTCCTTTTGTTGCTCGCTGTAGTCAATGGGCGCCGGCTCCTGCTCAGGTTGGCGTGGTGCCTCAACAACCTCGCTCTCCAGCTCGGGCTGGAGTAACTGTTGCGGCTGCTGCTGCGGCTGGAGGAATTGCTGATGCTGGAAGAGCTGCTGCTGCTGCGGATAGTAGATGGGTGCGGGGAGAACAGCAGCTGGCGCAGGGGCGGCAGCAACAGGTGCCACAACTGGCGCCACAGCAGGTGCCACAGCAACAGGTGCCACAACTGGCGCCACAGCAGGTGCCACAGCAACGGCTGCACGGGCCAGCGCCAGAGGCTCACGCGAGACTACCGCGTTGAAGCCGTTGACATCGTCCGCGGTGTAGGTAACCGTGCGCTTGTAACCATCGGCATCCAGCACACTGTAGGAGCCAACCACATTGCCGCCATTCCGGCTCTCCGTCTGGCTCTTGATGTCGCCGGTGAGGGAATCGTGCACGCCGTAGGAGAAGTCGTAGCGCGGCGAGGACTCCAGCTCAACCTGCTTGACGGCAACGGGCGCAACGGCGGCGACAGCTGGAGCGGCATAGGTGCTTACCACAGGTGCAGGTGCTGGGGCAACTGCAGCAGCAACAGGTGCGACACGGGCAACGGCAGCCACCGCAGGAGCCACTGCAGCCACGGGCGCGTAGGTCTTGACTAAGGGTGCGGGCAGCGCGTACGACTTGGTGTAGATGGGAGCAGCTGCCTGGTGATGGTACACAGCAGCAGGCGCCGCATGATACAGAGCCGGAGCTGCCGCCTGGTAGGTGGCATATCCAGGATGGAAGCCCGAGTAGGTGGCCGCAAATCCTGCCAAGCAGCCGCCGTTGAGCGCCAGCAGCGAAAGCGCAATCAGAAACTGTTGGAGAGATCCGAAATGAATGAGAAATTGGTAGTTGATGCAGGGATAAAAAGGAGGCTAATAAGAAAGAGCTAACGAACTAGTTCCAGTTCTCTTAATCGAAAGGAGCGTATACGAAATAGGACGCTCGATGCATGTATTCCGTGGCATCTAAACAGTTGAGTAATAAATGACGAACTAGTTCCAGTTCTTTTGTATATCACACTAAAAAAGTGAACTAAAACTCATGCAGAAATTGGTTCCAACTGTAAATAAAATAACTCTACTTTTAAGCTGAACCACTTTTGCAATTTCTAGTTCTTAATATTGAACTAGCTCCGTAAAAAACAATGTATTCAAGCTCAGCCTTGCCACTATCTATACAGATCTGAAAAAGAACTAAGTTTCTTTTTCTTATGAAAATAATTTATATTTTTTTAAATTTGCAATTGAAACATTTCATAAAACTGATCTGCACGATTTTCAACTAGTTCAAGTTTCTTTTTCAAATTTGAGATTTCATAAGCGATTCGTTTCAGCTTGAATCTGATTAGGAAAAAGGTTGCCCAAAACGATTTAATATGCTCTTTTAAATTATTAATTTGTGGAACTTACTTGGCTTGCCATTTCGTTGATCTTGTTATTGCGACTTAAAGACACACACGTGTGGCACGTGGACACAAACACACACAAGCGCAGCGCGGCGTAAGCTATGCAAATTTGATTATGTAGATTGGCGAAACGCGACGCGGATTTCTTTCTCGTCCTCGTGAGTCGAGACTTGGCGACGATGCGAACGACGTTGCGGGAATGATGTGGTTCGCCCTGTCTGCATGTCACTTTATATGGATCGGTTGTGCGGGTCTAGAATTAGCAGCGCCCCAAACCGCCAAACCGGTAACAAGTACAAAAGATACAAAAGTATCTCACAGATGCCCGTTGACAATTGCGACAATTGCAAACGAAACCCGTTTTTTTCGGTTTCGGTTTCGGGTACCGATTTGATTAGACGACTTTGATTTTTGGGTTTCCAAGTTCAACGCTTTGGGCGCTTCCTTCTTAGGCCTATCCGACCATTGGGTAATTAAGTCCATCATTGTACCGTGTCGAGAGTCGTCGGCCAGACAGGCGAGCCAATTCTTCAGCCAATCATCCTCGATTACATCACAATTATGTTGTCGCATTTTGCACTTGAAATTCCTAATTTATCGCGTTCACAGTTGTCAACGCGTTGCCAACCATTGAGGAACTGTTTGCCCGATAGTGATGGACGCGTGAACGATATATGTACATACATATTCTGCAGACGATATTGGCATCAAAATTGACGGAAATAATTCAAATGAGTGCTAAGAAATAAAATAAATTATTATTATTATAGCTATATTATTATATTTGTATATTTTTGTTGATAGTATAGTACAGTATTTTGATAATAATAATAAATATTCGATGTATTTGTTCCTCGTTATCACGTGTTCAGTCACGAACCGTGTCCAACTTTTTTCTCCGCACCAAGCACCTGCTTCGCCCCCTGTCCCTGTGTTGTTAGGTGATTTGTCAGCGTACTGTCTGCCTCTTTTGGCTCCCCCACTCACTCCTCTTTTCAACCGTGCCCCGCTCCGACGGTCCATTTGTATGTCAGCACGGTTTGCTTCATTTGCGGCATGAGTTTCAGTTTCACTTCATTTTCAGTTTCAGTAACTGTTTCAATTTCAATTTCGGTTTCTTTTCGAGGAGAAGGTATGCACGAGTATGAGTATGTATTATTATTTGTTCCATTTTCGTATTGTGTCCATGCCCCAAATGTCATTTTTGGCTCCGTTTCAACTTGGTTTTCGTTTTTTTTCTTCGTTTGCCGACTTGTTAATTGTTGCAGTATTTGTGTCTCCACGCTTCAACATATGCCATAGTTAAAAGATAATATAAATATATCGGTTAAACTTTAATCAAAACAACACTTGAAATGTCTTAACAATTTATTTAAATAAGTGAGAATTACGAGCACTTTGCGCAAAGTAATTAATGTCATTTGTTTGTCGTCTAATGAAATCTTTAGGTGTGGGTATAAAATGATAAAATTATAATTGTAAATTTTATATTATTTTTTATAGGGGAAAGGAAAAGGAAGAAAAGGAAACCCCACAGAACAGAATACCCCCTGCAATGTATGAGTTACCCATCGACCTATTGTTACCTTCGTTGGGGCTTAACAATTAATCAGCAATTTTCGAACCTAGTAATTAATAGAAAAATCGGTCTCATTAAATACAAAAGACTGAAGGTTGCTCAAAAGGTGGAAAAAGGTTTTTCTAGACCCAAATCGGAAGAAAAAAAATGTGTCAACTCATTTTGTGCTCGAAATTAATGTAATTATACAAATTCAAGGAATTTCGAGCCTATGTGTATAAAGCGTTCAAGGCATCTCTTTTTTTTCGTTTCTGTTTCTTTTTCATCTTTCCTTTGTTGGGGCCTTTCCGTGTTGATGTCTTACGGGTTAACACTCGCACATTCGGTCGAAAATAAAAAAAAAGTGCGTAACGCGGTTTCGCGTGTGCTGCCAAACAACTTCGTAGTCCGTAGGTTGACGCATTCTGCTTGACGGATTATTAAAGACCAATTACTACGTCCAGGCACGTACCCTCAGACCCATAAAGAGGCGTAGGCAGACACAGAACGAAATCGGCCTAAAGCGAGGGGTGGAAGATGGATGACAACTGATTTGAACAAAAAGTGAATTGTCGAAGGCCTTAACGGGAATGCGAAAATAAGTTATAAATAATTACAAATTTATAAATTGCAAAATCGAGATTAAGATAATAATACAATTATTTTTAACTTAAATTTAGCTTGTTTATTGAAACTTCTAGTGTTTTCAAGCCGAGATTAGAGCACTAGAGTATTTTAAAATAAACATAATATTTCCTATTTGCAAAAATCACAAAATTAGCCGACAAAAATCTGAATTTTTAAGTACAGTAGATATGGCAACCCTACATTCGATAACTTATCTGCAATCGATAGAACGCAGCAGGGCTGTAAGCATCTTCGAATATATAATTATTCATTTACATTAATATATCGACTATAGATTCATTCGCAATCAGTTGTTAATTCGGGTTTTCTGGTACCCTTGACTATTTCTAATTTATTGGATATAGAGGAAGTTGCCCTTAATGATTCCCACTGGGCGTGGCAAAAGGCAAACGACAAACAGCAGAATTGCGGAAATTGCGGTAACGGAAATGCAAGGAATCAAAGTGGAATGTAACGAGTGCAAAGTGAGTACACTCACGCTCACACTCAACACTCACCACAGTGACACAGGGTGCACTTTGACATTTGACAAATACTTAATACTATTTGCCTGGCTTAATAAACCCGTTTTCGTTGACTTTGCCGGCACAAATACGACGACGACGACGAGTGCGAAAGGGGGCGGCCGGAACGCGGAAGCGGGAATATGTAAGAGTGTGTGAAAGATTGAAAAACGGCGCCATGAACCGCCAGAGAGGGGACAGCGAAGGGTGCTGTGTGTCGGGCTGTAAAATGGCAAAAATACAAGGGCGGCGGCAATGATTGATTGCACGTTAAAGCTGGAGAGCGTCACATCATTTCCTTTTTACACTTGACAGGAAATGCATTTTTAGCTAGCGAAATGAGCAGCGTGTGTAGCACGAGTGTGCAGCAGAGACAGAGGCAGAAAGAGAGTGAGTGAGAGAGAGGGTGGTAGAGTAACAGTGAAAAGCAGATAGTGTGCGTCCAACGAGATGCGCAAATCACAGCAAGTGGCGTGAATAGGTAACAGCTAGGGTTAATGTGCCACCCTGTGGGGCGTGACTGCGAAACACCCTATGCTAGAGATGGGTAATAAAATAAAGATGTGCACCTTTTTGAATAGGATAATGTTAGAGGGCAGAATAATTCAATGTGGCTAAAGAATTGTAAAGAAGAAAATTCACTGAAGAACAAAAAACGCTTGTAGGCACTGTAGGGCAGCTGAAATAACCGTACACCTTCCTGCATGGGGTATTCAAAGTGGGCGGCACTTGCGAATGCACTCGACGCCATTTCCACAGACAATTTACACAAAAATCACACAAATCCAGCAGCGTTTTCTACGTGTGCGGTGACTGAAGAGTGGGAGAAGTGCACTCGTATTCGTATTCGTATTCGTATTCGTATTTGCATTCGTAGTCGTAGTCGTATTTGTGTCTGTGCCTGGCCTACGACATTGAGCAAGGCATTGAAATGGAAAGGCTGTCAAGGTTCTTGATTCGCAGTTCAGTGCATCGGGCATTCAGCTCTCGATTTTAGTGGAATTTAGCGTATTTTAGCTTTCAGATATAGAACTTTCGCAACAGGAACTGCCCCGAGTAGTTCCAATTGCCTGCATACAATTTAAACCAATTATCCGGCAAGCTAATCTAGCTCGATAACAATCAGAGTTTCTCCGCAACGACTCGGTGTGACAGACAAATGCGAACTCATAAACACCTTTCCGCATTCAATGAATGACTGAGTGAGTGAATGAGTGAGTGAGTGTGACAGACCGATAAGTTGAGATAAACGAGCCGAGACGAATCGTGTGTGTACGTGTACAAGAATATTGTGAATACACTGAGTGCACTCACACACGCACCTACACCGACACACAGAGATTTGTTTGTCGCCAAATAATCCATCAAAATCGGCGTTGAAACGGAAATCCAGATAAGAATACGAATATGCAAATATGTTTCGATTCAAGCGATAAATACGGAGCTGCTTGAATAATTTAGGTTGGCTTTCAAACGCGCTACTCATAGAGGGGTCGATCAGTTTCATTTTCCGGGTCGATATTGACATGTGCGTCTGTATGATCACCTAGATCTCAGCTATTATTAAAGCTAGGGCCACCAAATTTGGTGACAATATATATTATGATTGTGTGTTGAACAAGCGAGTTATGGAACTTTGCCACGTCCCTATTCGCCCACGTAAATCACCCAAATTGAAATTGCACTCGTTGTTTTGCCTTGTCTGACTCTGTCTGAAAAGCTACTTAGCAATTTCAAAGTGATTTTAAATATTTTAAATATCGTTCTTTGAATACCCTTAATAATTGTCTAATATTCTTCGCTCCGACGCCACCCACAAAGCTCAAATCCATCAAAAATCGAGCAAGAATTTTGAACAAACAAAGAAATTAATCAATTTCACAATACGACTGGCGTCAGGCAAAATTAACTTCGAGTGCTCCACATGATTGTGACTGATTTATAGATATGCGTATTAATGTGGGGTTGTATGTGTTATAAGAATATATATATAAATACCTTTAAGTGTATAGCGACTCGTGTATTGTCGTTCCTTGTCGTCGGCTTTAAAGATTATGCAACGTTAAGGAGACCAAAGAGCCCGTTGTGCGATGACGAGTGTTTGCTGTCTGAATATGTGCAAACACACACCCACGCACACGCACACACACACACACACACACCCAAACGAAAGCTAATTATAACGTTGCTAAGCGGATTTCATACACACTTCCATCTGTTATTCACTTCTCAATTTCAATCATAATCAGCAAAGTTGAAGCTTAGATTTTCGGCAAATGGCAAACAGTCGAGCTAAGAAGCTCTGAATAAATAAACACAATAATATCATATTACATATTATTAATATCTTTATATATTCTAGCACTATTCAATAAATTTATGAATTCAAAGATCTAATAGTATTTTGAGAATGGTTTCAAAGCGCATCCAGCGAAATTTCGATTTTAGTAGAACTCTTTAAAAAAGTGGATACTATAAAAATAATTCATGGATTACTGCTAAGAGAATTCCAAAATAAGCTGGAAGAAATTTCGAAAAATAAGTTTTGTCTTGATAAAGTGGTATATGCACCGATTTTAATATATCTTGTATAATAGGCAGCCCAAATTCGACAAAATATTCTTAATAAACCTTCATATATGCATTACATATATCTTGTATATTTTCATTATTACTACACGTTCTAAGAAGTTGTTTTTTTTCTAGAGAAGAAATGCTAGCAAATATATGTAGCACAGGGTGAGTTTAAATATTTTTCATATTATTATTAGCAATACACATAATACCGTTAGTTCCGCACAACTTTTGCTCGGTTTCGCAAAGCGTGTTTATATTTTTTTGCCGCGCGCGTGTTTTAATTATAGCAAATTCTACTGTCAAACAGCAGCGCGGACGCGCAACATGAAATATTCTGCATGCCCATAAAACAATGACTTCGCCCGCCCTACTCCCCTCGCTATCACGCTGCTCGTTTAGTGTCAACGTGTGCCGTAACACGTAGCCGCCGCGTGGGCCGCGCGCACAGCTGTTGAAGTGTCAACAAGTTGATGAGGTGCGATGACTCCGACTGTCGAGTGTCGAGTGTCGAGTGCCGAGAATCGAGAGTCGACAGGCGTGCCACTTGTTTAGCTGTTGTGCAGTTATCCTTAAATCCTGCAAGTGTCTGGGACCCAATCAATATGCAGCATCGTCAATATTTGCCGCACACACATTCAGCTTCAATTGTGCGCCTCATCTAGCCTAAACTCTCATTGTTTGACAATTTGCTGCCGTTCCAGATGCAGTTCCTGCTGCACAGGATGTAGACGCCGGCGTCGTCATCGTTGTCGTCATCGTTGGCATCCAAGTCCAAGGACCCTATAAATTTTTAGGCATTAGCAAGTGTCGTTCGGGTTCGTCGGAATCAGCTAGCGGCATTGTTCGAATGGGCGTGGGCGAGAGCGCTGTAGTGAGCGTGCCAGACAGATGCAATCAATGCAACCAGCTGCCTGCCCTTCCCTCTCTCACTCTCTCACTCTCTCACTCTCTGACTCTATCCCTCTCTCTCACTTGTTGACAGTTGCAACAATCAGGCGAGCCAAAACAGCATGCATGATGTGTGTCTGACAACGCGCGCTCTGCACTTTTTGCCGGCACTTAGTCGCCTTTAAATATGCAGAGTACGCTGTGTGTCGAGTGTGTCGCCAGGTGGCGCTTTCTGCTGAGCACACTCGCTCTAAGCCAAATGCAACCGTAACCAACTGTAGACGGATTTGACTGCAGCAGCAGCAGCAGGTATAAAGCGTAAAAGTCGCAAACGGATTTGTACACTTAATAGAACATCCCAATGGGTTGACTTGATTGAATTTTATGTGGAAAATGCTTCAAAATTAATTCCCTATTAATGTTACATTAGAATGTTTCAATTCTCATGTCTCTTGTGCTTGTGGCCATTTCTCTTAAGAAAGGCTGCATCGATTTTAATGGAATTTTGTTTGTATATCGGGTAAAGATGAGGTTTATCCAACATATATAGTTTTTATAACCCTTAAGCCACTTGGAAATTCGCTAGCGCCTTAACAGTTGTACGCGCTGTTAACCAGATGTACCATAATTTGACACAAATTTATTTGTTTGTAAATACGTGTTTAATATGTTTAAATGTTGGTAAGCGCTTTACATTAAATTTGTAAATTATTTAATCATTTATATATTATTCTTCATGTTATTACCTTTAAATTTGTAATAAATACAAACAAATTAATGCTCAACATTCTAAAATCTGTTTTCCTGTAATTGAACAATGTTTTTATATTATTTCACTCATATTTTTAATAATAGGTAAATTCAAATTGAAACATCGAGCTGTGCCCAATTTGAATTCATTGCAAAGTCCGCAAGCATTAACAATAAGTATGTTATCAATTTGAAATGAAATTTGTACATTTTCTTTTTCACAGTGATAAATGATTTATGTGGAAATCGATGCAGAATGGAATCAATTTTCAATACTCAACCTCTGCTGTTGCGTTTGGAAAATCTGAAAAATTAATATTTGCCGCCCGAAATTCAATTAGAGTGCAACAATTTGCCAGGTACCTCGCAAAATTAGCACAGCAAAATTCAAAGAATACCTCGTTTTTTCCCCTCCAGCAAAATGCTCGATTATTGCATAATTTATCGATTGTACGGAAAAGAGAAAACGGCAAACAAAGGAGCAAAAACAAGAGCAGCATCAACGAGACAGGCGGCAATCATAGAAAATATATGCATAGGACTATGTATGTATGTATGCACACACACATGATACATTTATGCAGATTTTGTGTGTATTTATTCGAAAATGCTCGCCATGTCAGCAAACTTTTAAATGCACAAAAAAGTTAGATATGCAGTGCAGCTTAAGTTGTTATTAATTTATAAACAATATGAAAAGTTGTGTGCATAAATTTTCACTAAATTGCAGCCTGACACTCGCATTCATTTATTAATTTAAAGTTAAACAACATGCCACGTCCAGCTATTAGTATTTTAATTATGCAAAAGGCAACCAGAATTGTCACCACGCTCTCGCACACGTCAGTAAATAGGAGTATAAACACACTCCCAAGTCTGTCTGAGAGCGCGCTTCATTGCTTGCTCTCATTAAGATAGACAGTGAGTTAGAGGGAGATCGAGCGTGTGCCAAACTGGGATCTGTGCTGAGCCTGAGAGCGCTCTCAACGAAATTGCAATGCCATAAGCAGGGAAATTTCTTTTTACTCAAAGGGTAATTTAATATTTACGTATGTGGATTTTAAATTAACGTGGCAATTTTTTGTTTACCTTTGAAACGTTTATACTGTTTGTTTATTTACTTAAGTTTGTTTCTAGCCATATTATTCGGTAGCATTAATTATGCCATAATTAAACTCTGTCAACCGTCAACACGCAACAGACACACAATCAGCATAAATTAATAAATATAAGCTATAAGCAATTCATCAATGCGGTGTTGTTGGCAATCAACCATTTTATTGAATCCCTAAACAAACTGCCAGCAAAATTCATAAAATACAGGCAGGACCACATAACTGTCCCAGAATACCAATTGCATTCAACATGATTTTATTGCATTGTTGTTTCTCATTCTCTTTGGTTCTGGTTCTGGTTCTGGTTCGGGCTCTGGTTCGGGCTCTGGTTCTCGCTCTGGCTCTGCTCATTTAGCTTCATTTGGGGAGTAGACAAAGCGCAGCGGAGTTAATTTCATTCCTGAATTATGACTCAAGGGCAAAATTAACATGGAAATTATGAAAATGGCGGCCAATGAAAAGTGACAACCGCCGCGCCAGCAACAAAAACAGCAACAGCAAGTGGAGAACTTAATGCTGCAACTCAACCACTTAGATACCCTGTAAAAGCATGCAATATTCATCTTATTTTAAATCTTAATTAACGCAAACATAAATGTTCATTTGTTAAAATTTTCAAATTTAAATATAACGCTTAAAATACAAATAATTATATATATGTTTACATAATTTAAGCCCAAATGCAGTAAAATTATTCATTAAATTTGAATATAACCCTACATTTCTTTAACCGCACAGGGTGTCATGCAAACAGGATACTAACAACAAATTGCGAAACCAACAGAGTTCAGACAACAACAAAAACAACAACAAGAACAACGACTGCAGTGCCAACGAGCTGCCTGCAAGCTGCCGGACACACAAAAACAAGAAAATAATTTTCATAGCACAACAATTTTTAGTGATTTTTGAGCAATGAACCCAAAGGGGATCGTCCTGTTGCCATCGCGTTCCGTTGCCCGTTGCAAAGGCAGGCGAAAAGTGTCCGAAAATTTACGCCGCAGCGGTGCATTTTAGGATGGGGCCAAAGCGCTGACAGGGGTCCACTTTGTTGGTACCAGTTTTCAGTTGCCGTTCTCCATAACGTTGGCGTACTGCGTTTAGGGTTGTCAACTGGCTTGCTTGCACTGCATATTTTGCGGCGTTTAGCCAACGAAAACAATGCCCAAGCGTAAAGTCGACTAAAAAATAATAAAAACAAAAACAACGCAGCACTATGCTGCAATTTTATATAGTATGCTCATATGATTTATGCCATCATCATAATAAATTTATGTGATTTATTAGCCATGCCTAAGGCAGCTATATATATATTTTTTTCCAGCAGCTGCGGCAACTGTACTAGTTTAAATTGCCTCCACTCTAATTGTAATGCACGCTCACCCCCTCTCTCTCTCTCACTCTGTCTATCTCTCTTACTCTGTGGGGCATAAGAATTCATAACTTTTTGACAGTTTTGGGTTTCGCATGTGAGTTATGAATATGAAAATTTTTTAAATTGTCAAAAATTTAATTGGAATCAATACGCCCTTTTTATTTACATGAAACTTAAAAAATGAAAAAGTAGAAAGCATAAAGACTCGCTTTTACAACTCCTTTTCCCATCACTGTTAAGAGTTTTCAATAAGCAGCGCTGTTAATTAGCATAACTATCGACAGCTGTCAAATGTTAGGTGGCGCTTTACAGAAGCCGCGCTGTAGCAATCGATAGCTTTTAGATATTAAAATAGACACGCTTTAAATACTATTTTGCATAATCTTACTTATAAAATGGTTTATAAACATCCAACTAAGGCCGTAAATTATTTTGAGTGAACTGAAAATAGTTTTTAAAAGATGATTGCCAAAAGTCTCATCAAATGCCAGCATAAAACTTTGCAGCTGCCCGTTAATTCAAAGCAGTAAATTTACGACAAATCTTGCCCAGCAAATAATATAAAATAATTCTGGCCAAGTCAGCTGCTTTGGGCAGGCAGGCGAGAGAATACGATTCGCTATGCTGTATATATTTGATGCATTTCTAATTAAAACATGCTAATGCGAGGCAGAATTATAGAGGCGTCTCCATGAACTTGAGAGAAAGTTTAAAGTTCCGAAATGCGACTTCAAAACTGTCTGGCATTAAATCAAAATGTTTTTGCGAACTTTTTGGGCGACAAATTGCTCGTATCTAAGCGATGCAGACTGTGATGTATTCGCGTTGCGAATATGCAAATTGCGACTCGCAGGTGTGACATTACGCACTGGCGATGGTTCATTAAACTCGGCCGAGGGCGACGTTAAAATGTGAGTGTGTGTGAGTGTATGTGTGTGTGTGCAGCACTTAATTAGGCGACTCGAAGTGAAGCCTGCGACGAAAGTTTAATGAACTCTCGCCAGAACCGTAGCTCAGGGAAGGCGTAACCAAGTTGCAATAAGCAAAATCAAAGTGCTTGCTCCTCCTACTCGGACGCCGCAGGCATCTCAGCCATCTCAAATTAGTTGCAGAAGCAGCGCCCCAAAAGGGATATGCTGAAAGTGGTCAACAATTACGCCGGCTCAAGACAAACGGGAAGCAGCTGCCGCCGTCCAAAACGGACCTCAATGAATGACATTTAATTATTTCATCAAGAAAGCAAATAGCCCAAGGAGCAAACAATCAACTTCTAGCCGACATCAGGCAGGCATTGGCATCTCCTTCTCTCTCTCTCTCTCTCACTCTCTCTCTCTATCCGCATCTTATTATTTCCCTTTCTTTTTATTTTATTTTTTTTGGGAGGGATGCGCCCACATAACGGGCCGAGACATGACCCTCGGCTGAGTATGCTGGCTCAACGTGGGCAAACAATGACTTCATTTTGGGATGTCTGAGGACCAAAAGTGTTTGCAGTTTAAGAAATTATCGCATGGGCAAGGGCAGCACAGCATCTCCCAGCTTGTTCGGACACAAAAATGACTTAGACTTAGACTTAGCAAAGACTTAAATATTAAATGAGGAAATTGATTTACGCAGGCATTTCTCATTCTCATTTCTCTCAATATAATTAATATAAAAAAAAACAAATATTTCTTTGTAAAAATGCCTAACAAAAACACTTTAAATTTAATTTTTTCTTCTTTTTTATTACATTCTTTAACTTCGCCGCCTCCAATTGTTGATTATGTTAAGCTACATCTGTTAACTAACATTTCGATTGCGCTCCTGAAAGTATGCTTTATGCAAATATGCTCTATGTAAACTTGTTTCTTTTTCGCTTTGGCACTTTGAACTGACCTCTCCAACTTTCTGCCTTTACAGATCTCACGACATTCCCCATTCGGACATTTCGTCAATTAGTCAACTCACGACGGCCAACTAATTATGCAATATGACAATCAAGATGGCAAAGATGACAAAGAAAATAACAAAGAGAATGCGCCCCCAGTTAGAGACATGCTTTATAAGCAAGACAATATGCGGTAGGGGTGGCGTGCGACGGCGGGGAATGCGGGGTTTGTCTGCTGGGACCTATGACCACCCCAAGTTGTCGCCGACAATTACGCAAATTGTTGTTGTCATTACGTAAACACTTGTTTATGTCAAATTTGACATTTGATACGAGCTGCGGGAGGGAGCATGCGTGTGAGTGTGTGTGCGTCCAGTGTACACAGAGGGTTGGCCAGCACAGGAAGCACTGCGGCCCAATATGTCAGCCGCCGTCAGGTGTGCTCGGACATGTCCATGTTACACTTGATTAAGTAGGCGCTGAGTTCGACGAAATGCTTTTTAGATGGCATCCCCGCAGCAGGCCAACAACGGCAGATGCTCTGTCCTGCCCCGGCCTGCTCTGCGCTGCTTCGACTTCGACCAGGTCGGGTGGGTCAGTGGAAACGTGCCAAATTATTGACAGCGTGGCGCCAGTTTGTCCAGAGACTCGTCGAGCTTTGCCCTCTGACTGCTGGGACTGACTGCCTGAGTTGGTTGATTAATTAGACGCAAAAGCGGTTGGGCCAACAGGTCTGCTCTCAGTCTTCTCTCTCTCTCTCTGTCTCTCTCTCTCTGCCCACTCCACGTCCGTGCAGGTAGCGTGTGGCGCGCTTTAAGTAGCCAATGGGCGGAGTTCAATTGAGTTGAGTTTGAGTGTGTCCGCTGACTTTGAGTTGTTCATTAACACCAAACCGAGAGACAAGCCCCGGCAGGACCTGCACACGGACACGTTCTGCACGTTCCGCTGCTTGGGGTTGATGGCTTGACCTGCATATGGACAGATTGTTAAATATAACTGTTGCATGGCAACACAGCTTTGTTTGTCAATTAATTGATAAGCAAATGCGCTCAGATCTCACGCTATTAGTTTAATTGAACGTGGGATGATCTGAGCTAACGAACTAAATCGATTACTGCAGAACGCGTTAGTTCGTAACAGAATTAATATCGATAGCTGCTTCAAGAATCTGTTAACGTGCAGTATGTTATATAGCAAACTTAAATGCAAAGTCTTGTATGTTCTGTAACAGCTGCGTGTCGAAGACTGTTAAATACATTTAAATTTAAATTAAAACTAAATTTAAAGGGTTTTGTGCTTGTTTGCTTAACAGCAGACTCTTATGCAAAGTCTGGTATGTTATGTTAGTTGTGTAGCTGCATGTTAACTTAACAGCAAGGTGTTAACATAACACATACTTATCGAATGTTTATGGCAAACTTGTGTGTCTGTTATGCTCAGCTACCAAACTTAAACTCAATTTAAAGCACCCCACAGCACTTTAGTCGGCAATCAAAGTTTCTACTGATCGCATTACTTTAACTTGAGCCTTTGCCTTTGATTGGGTTATCAATTTATCCACTTAGCAATTTCCAGTTGCCCTTAAACGCACCACAGGGCAGTGCACCGAAAACAAATGCCATGTGAATTGTCTGCTTTGCGTTATCTGAGATTTTACTTTGCTTGCTACTTAAACAATAAAATTTGCAATTTAAACGCGCCCCTCGTGCAGCCCCTCTTTTCCTTGCACATGTCGGTGTAAGTTCCGTCACAGAATTTCACAATGAAATTTCGATGCGTTTTATCGAATGTTTCTTGTCTGCCAAACGTCATTCATACACATGTCCGAGGCAAGTTGTTGTTGTGTGTGTATTTGTTAGAATTTTGTTGCATACTTTTGTGCATGCCGTACGGTAAATTGAATTTATGCGCTGCTGGCGAAGCTTGGTGGGCGGGGAAGGAGGGGAGCGAACCATGCATTGATTTAGTTCTATGGAACTAGAAAAGTACCAAAGGGTTATCCCGGCTCCTGTGCCATGAGATCCTTGTCGGGATGCGCATAAAAATCCTGTCATTTTGGCAGCGCCTCAAGTTGTGCTCTTGTATTTTTATGCGAGTATTTTCCTGTGTGCTGTTGTTGTTGTGTGTTTCCATTTTGTTGCAAGTTGTCTGTGGGAAACAGACTGGAAAACATGCTGTAGCGTTAGAGCCAGACATTCGCTACTTGTCATCTGAATACGTCTAACGGCAAATTCAACGGAATCGCATTGCTAATAAATATGAAAATATCTGGGATGTTCCGAATTGTGTCGAATTGTTCAAATCGATTCAATAAAGAAAACGTATTAAATTCAAAACCACTTAGACTACGTACACCCTTATACAGGTAGTCCTAGATGAGCTACGCATTCGGTTATAGATAAGTCCGATAGATCTGATGATGAAATAAATAAGTACGGAACATCTTTTGCAGACTTGTTGAAATCATTCATCACACTTGGATGCGATTTTCTTTTACAAATTTTAACATTTATTTCTGCCTGTTATCAGGATGGACTTAAGACTACGCCGGCAGGCGTTTAGGCGGCCTCCTCCTCCTCCTCCTCCTCTTCCACTTCCTTCACGACCTTGGGCTGTGGCTTGCGCCGCAATGAGCCGCGCACACGCGTCGGTCTCCTGGTGGTGGTAGACTTTGGTTTTGGATTCTCCAGCTCATCCAGCTGGGCGTCAGTCAAGCGATCCTTGTACCAGTCGGCGCTTCAAACGAAATGCAAAATTATGTTAATTAATTTCTGTTATGCGCCGGATTTCAATCTTGGCATCGTTTGGCACTTACCACTCCGGCACCTTACGCGCCCAGTCGCAGGTCTTGTTCTCGTCGTCGAAGACCTGACCCAGTTTGCAACCGTTGCGACGCGGCAGATCACCGTTAACGCACACATAGAAGAACTGACAATCATCGGGATCCGCGTAGCGTGGATGCGTTACAGCGATGCTCTCGTTCACCTTGGGACACTCGAACTCGAAAATATCCTCCGACTTGCAGCCGGTAACGCCCACCTCGTCGGGCCACGTGCAGATGCCGGTTTTCGGATTAAAGACCAGTCCGGCCGGGCAGGTGATCATATTGAACTGTCCGTCCACGCAGAAATAGAACTTATCACATATGCCAGGTTTCTCGTGGCCAAAGTAGCCGTTCTTTCGCGGACAGTGCTGTGAGGGTTGAGGAGTTTCTGTGGAAGAAACGTCGAGTCATGAAGCATTATAAAGTTCTTGGTAAAAGAATAAAAGTATTCCTACAATTTATCTCTTTATAACAACCTATTACTCTAATGCTTATTTCCAGTTTCTCTTTTACTTTGCCTCACTGCACCAACGAAAACCAAACAAAATGCTCTCATAAATGATTCTTTCAATTTTCTACGTTCTTTTAATTTGCATGTCTTTTGCAGAATATTTCCATTTGTTCTGCACAATCTACATATGACTTTTTCCTTTGCTCTTCTATTTAGGTGCTTCATTTGCTGCACTTTATTTTCCCCTAGATGTGCTTCATTAGAAAGAATACATGGTCGGGTTGCTGCAGTGCACCAGGGCCCACATTCCTTGCCCCAACTTGTTTATGCCTCAGTCCCAGAGTTTATCGCTCCAGCAGTTTGCCAAGAATACGATGTCGAGTCGAATGTGTGTGTGACGTAGGAAAGGGTCTGCAAGTGCAGTCTCGTATCTGCTGGCAGTTCTTTAGCATGTGCTGGACGTGTGACCAGACCTAAGTAGATTATGAAAGGTCCGAAATGCTATGGGGACGGGACACTACTAAACGAAAGGTAATTGAAACATCAAATGGAACAATATAGTGTGCTGTAATTGCTTTACAGTTTCCACACGCTAAAGAAAACTGGGAATTCACTTGCTTCTCTAATCTACACAGAGAATTATTAATTATAAATAAATTGAGTTGAGAACAATTTGGTAATTGGGAATGGGAAAGGGTTTTATAAGTCTAAAAATAAATCAAAGGAGTAGCAAATCTTTTCTTTTAGTTTAAGAATTAATACTCAAGTAAAAGAGGTACCTAGGCACTTTTGCAGATACCTTAAAGCCAGAGATGCAAAGCTGTCAACCGGAAGAGGCGGAAGAGAGCCGACATATAACTTTGCCACGCGTCGGCATTAAACCACTGAGAGCGTGACAAAATAAAATAATAAAAATCACAAATAAAACAAGTCTAAAACAATAAAAATAAAATGGCAAAACAAGGCGAAGAAACCCCAACCCAAACACTCCAACGACAACTCAGAACGAGGAGACCCATTGACGACAACAATTTGGGTTAACCGCTTCGCATGCCGCCTGCATAACAAATTAGTTGCTTATGTATATATATGTATATCTATATACTATAAAGATGAAGTAACGGGCGACTTTGCCAGGTTTAAATATGCTCAAAAGCTGAAGATTCCCCTCGTTCTGCCAACGAACCACACGCTGTGCATATTCAAAATATAATTTAGGAACCGCGCTCTTTGTTCTTCGCATATCTGTGGTATGCGTAACAAGGTGTACTCACGCAGCTTGGAGCGCTTGCTGCAGTCAATGTTATAGGGCAGATCACACTTCTCCTCGATGGGTGAGTAATCATTGAAGACCATTCCATCCGCGCAGAGGCGTTCCGTGTGCACGCCATCCCTAAAAATAAATGAACATAAAAAGGATTGAGAACGGGTACAAAAAGGGGGCGATTATAAATAGCACGGATTCAATTTTAATAATCAAAAATGTTAATATTTGTTGTGGCCATGTGGTTGGTAATTTATTATTGTAGTAAGTTCGTTTTTTTAAAAGTAAAACAATATATTATTCTTTGCTCGAACTTGTCAAACAACTTTAAACATCAAATTCAGTTTCTATATCACCTGCCACAAACTACCTGTATGTCTGGCAACTTATCGCAATCAATATGCCCCCGCTTACCCTTTCCTTTCTTGCGTCTAGTGTGTCTCCGATGCGCTAACACATCGCGCGAATCAAGTCATATTTTAACACTTTTTAACACACTGTGCCACGCCTGAATTATTGATTACGCTCACTTTGGGCTCCAATGGCGCGCGAGATGAGCAAAGCGCATTCATACACATCATTGGCCACGCGACGAAGGAGTTGAAAGTATATGTATGCCCCAAGATGTCACGTAACCGCGAGAACCCATTGACACAGTTCGTATGGGGGATATTCCAAAGGCTCAAAAAATACAGCTTGTATATGTAATATTTTAAAAGTATTAAACGAAACGAAACTCTAAAGTAACCACGATATTTGCTTTCAAATTGGTTATAATAAATATAGAATATTTAATTAGTAAATAAATAAACCTATTAGAATTGATTTCATAAGTGAATTAATAGTAAATCTATTTTAAATTGTCAACTACTGCATTTGACCCTCAAACATTACGCATACGCCACATTGGCCGCAACTAATATTCGCATTTTGTGTGCTGCATGTAAAGATGTGTGTGACTTACAGGCACGCATAGTATTTATCGCACTGTTTGCTATCCGGATAGAAACCGTTCGCCTCCGGGCACTCCTCGGTGGGCTCGTATTCCGGGGTAGCCTGGGCCTGTTTACGCTTCGGCTGTGACGCCGCCTCCTGCACGGGATCGCGCGTTCTTGGCGGCAAATGGCGCTGGGATGGCGGATGTCCTGGACCCACACGGAAATTGCCGCGTTCGCGTTGAGCAAGTGCGGTGCCTGGGCAAAGTAAACAGAGACAGAGCGTCAGATAAAGATGATGTGCAAGATGTGGGTGTGTGTAAAACAGTTCGACTGCAGCCAGCAGCCTATTGATATAAATAGATATTAAAAGAAAATAACATTGAAATCGATTATCCATGTTATGTTCAGGCTCAATGAAGTCACTGTTAATGCTGAAGCAAGCTCTATAACAGCGCTGCTGTTAATGAACCGGTTTCCTGTTAATTACTTAACATTTTTCGTGCATACAGATTGTCATTCAAAATATAAATTCGAAAAAATATGAATAGATAAGATGGGAATTAATTAGTTTTCTAATTACTTCTATAAAATGATTGAAGTTCTAAAAAACGTTGTCAAATTTCCGTTGCTTAGCCGGTTAAGCAAGGCATTAAAGAGTTTTCTCCAGTGTATTATTCGATATTCGCCGCTAAAAAACCTGTTACCGAACCAACTTAATTTGTAAGCTAGCGCGTTGTTTATGACCGGCCAAGATTGCGACATGGGCGACCTTAAAAGTGAAAGTTCCACTTGGATAGACAAAAAACAAAAAAAATCAGCTGTTTGCCAGCTGAGCCCAGATGTCGCGTCACAAGGGGGGGGGGCGTTTATTGAGTCAATCATCAATCAAAGGCCACGCATGCACTTCCGACTGGCTGCAGCGTGGCGAACGCTTCAAGGTGGACCACTTAAAGCGACCGTAGTGCAAAAACCAAAAAGAAAAACAGAAAACAAAAAACAAAAAGAGAAAAAGCAAACCACACGAAGAACACGACAATTGTGAATTCAATTCAATTTCGAGGCACAACACACACACACGCACACGCACGCAAAGAGCAATTTCGACGGGTTTTCAGGCTGCTGGAGAGCCTGACATTCGATTAAACGTTAATAAAGAAACAATTCCGCAGAGCAATTAGTGCGTAAAGTGTCAGCCAACATTTAAGCCGCCGTCGACGACTACGACGACGAAGTCAACGCCAACGGCAACGCCAGCGTCGCTGTCGGCAGCAACAAGAAACAAGTAGTTGTTGTTGCTGCTGCTGTTGTTGTTGTTATTGTTGGCACTGCAGCTGCCGCTTGTCATTGAAACACGTTTCGTACACGACTTGCTCGAAATAAAAACTGAAAAAAACTAAAAAAAAAGTTAACAAAAGCAAAAGGCGCTGCGGATTTCGTAGTTGATTTTGGTGATGCCCTAACAAGGGTGCAGGGTAGTCTGGCTGTATAAATAAACACGTAACTCGTGGGCGATCAGGCCAAAGAAATGCTATGGCTAATAACAATAAATATTGACTCGTTTAACATAAGCAGCAAATGTAAAGTGTCAGCGTCATGTTAAACTAATTAGATCACAATTGATCAAGGAACGAATGATTAACATAAGGATAAAATAAATAACATAAGCTGTTAAATAACAGAGCGGCCATATTTAAATTGCCCAATATTAAAAGTAAGAAAGAGAGAAAGAGACTAACAACATTTCTAAAAATGAATTAACATAGGGATTAGTGATTATTTAACAGCAACTTTGCAGAAACTGATAAGTAACAGAACGGACATGTTTAAATTGCTCGATATTGAATGTAAGAAAGAGAGAGAAAGAATCTAACTTAATTTTTAATACGATATGGTAAACAAAAAGAATTCAATTAAATAAGTACTTTTAACTCAAGTTTTTAAAATGATAGTTCTTTGTAGAGTATTCCAAATACCCCAAGAAAAAACATATTTCTCTTTGGAAATTTTTGTGTCACTTGTAGTGCCGTCAACGCTGCGGTCTGAATAAGAGTTTTTTTGTCATACTCTCTGGACTTGTCGGGCGTCGATCTGACAGTCTGTCAACATGCTTGTCATAGAGTCCCGGTTCGGTTGCGACAACAGGCGCCTTCGAACGAACCCGAACCCGAACCCGAACCCGAATACGACTCCACAGCTCCACAGCCCGGCCCCGACCCCGTTTCCAAGCTCGACCTGGCCTCTTTGACTGGGTTTCCAGTCCGGTTAAACTAGATTAATTGAGTGCCTTAGCTCTGACATCGTGTTGAAATAGAAAAAAAAAGTGGAGAGAAAAAAAATCAAAGTTTTTGTGCCTTGTTTGCTTTCATCGTCAAATTGAATTCAAGTCACACGCACACACATACACGCAGCGAATACTCACACAATTTTGGGTGGGTGTCGAAGAAATAAATGTGCGTGGTGCGTGGTGCATGTGTGTTGAGTTCATTGAACATTAAATAGATTAAAAATAAACAGGCAACGGCTGGAAACGGTATTTACATTTTCGAGCCAAGCCGAAGCTTATTCAATTCGTTCTGGCAAATTAATCAGGCTCATTGAGGGCGAATGAGATTTTCAAGTTGTCTAGACTGCACGAAAAACATTTATTTTTTTCCCCTAACCTTTAATTGTATGTCTTTATTTATTTTGTATGTTTCGAAAAACAAAAAAAAAAATATATATATATATCAAATCCTAATTATATTGATTGCATAAAATAAACATATTTTTTTAAATGCGCTCTAATTGAAATTCCGTAAACAAATTGAGCCCGCAATTAGGTAAAAATTTCATTTTTGACACTTGCAGTCGAATGATTTGCACATTTTGAGGGGGAAAAACAATGCGCAAACAATCAACAATATTTTTCAGGGCCATTTTAACATAATTACAAAATATATGTAAAAATGTGTGAATGTTAAGCACCCACACAAACACAAAAGTACGACAGCAGCTGCATATCAATTTAAGTGCAAAGCCTGCTGCTGATAGCGACTAGAAGTTACCCTGTAGCTTGATTAGCTTATCTCAAATTGTTGAATAATTGTTTTAAATAATAATAATATATTATACAGTAGCAAAAAGTCAGCTAATTATAAATAATAATATACAAATATTTAAAAAACAGAAAAAGATGGAACTTATCAGATTGCATAACCAGCTGGTTATCAGCATACCCCCTATAACTTTAGTTATAGTAACATATTTCTGCCCTCCGGCTTGAAATTAAAATGTTTTCAACGCGAATTTACACACAACACGATTTTAATGAGCTGCACTAAATACTCAGTTCGAATGGCAAAGCAAAAACTATGCGCAACGCGACAATAGTCAAATAATAATTATAAAATAAAATGTGACACGAGAGTGTACCAAAAATGCTGGGCAAACAAAAACAATTCTGCTGTTAACGGTTAAATTGTGATCGAATTGGAATATGACATCGATTTTCGAGCGAAATGTTCAGCTGATGCTCGAAATGAATGCAAATTGTTTGTTTAGAATTACTTAGCGTGTTGGCCTTTTTATTAATTGGCGCTGGCAATTAAGCGCTTTTTATGCGCTTTTCACATTGTAAACTTACCCGCCAGCAGAGCGAATATGCAAATTTTCATAAACGCCATTTTGTAACCAGTTTTGAATCTGAAGAAGGAGAAGTTTTAATTTAATTTAACTGGAATTCGATTTAAAATAAACCCGTTGGTATTGTATTTAATATATTTTGTGATTGCATTCAATTTTTGTAATTGCCCTGGGCAATTATTCACACTTTTCTCGGTCACTTTGCACTGTTCCAATTCCACTCGTTTCACTTTGCGTAGCCTGCTTCAATTACCGTTTCGCCAGCTTCGTTGCGCACGCGTCGCTGTCTTGAACTACACTGTGCGCTCTGCACTGGCACAAAATACTTTTTAAATGTGTTGAGCGACCAGTTTCAACAACAACAAACAGAGCCAACAACAAGCAACGTTAAAAATGTTAACAACTTTATGCAAAATGCATCTTGACAGGCGGCATCGGTGGCGCATGCGCAATTAACAAAACCGGCTTTGATCGGCACATTGAAAGCGATTGGGGAAGCTTTCGTGAAGCTTTAATTTTAGTTTGCAGCCCAGTTGGAAATTTGAGACTTGATTTGATCAATAATAGTTCGCTAAAAATTGAAATTTAAATTTAAAACTAATTTAAGGCTTATCCAATAAGATAAATTAATTAGACTTGGTCAGAGTTTTATATTGAATATGCTTACATATTTGTACTATACGAATATAAAACCGCTGTAATCATCATAGATTGAAAATATTAATATTAACTATTGTAATTAAATTAATTATTTTAAATTAAATATTAACTATTTTTCATAATAAGCAAGATGAAAAATAACTAGAATGCAGTCCCACTCAATGTTGAAGTGTATTAATCGATAAACGGCCGTTATTAACATAGAGTTAAGCAAGCCTGAGCAGCCACAAATCGATAACATGCTGTTATTAACAGTACAGCAAGTGCAGCATCTATAGAGACACATGCTATGCTCTTTAAACTGTAGTATATTGCAACAGGTGAAATTAAAACGACAATTGAAAATGTTTGGCGAAAATCAAACAGACTCTGTGACGCAGGCCAAATAAAAATTATGCTGACAAATCAAAAGAAGAGACGACAACTCTGTCAACATAAACGAGCACAGCAAACAGCAGAGGTAACAACTACAGCAGCAGCAACAGCAACGTCAACAGCAGCAGCAGCGTTATCAGCAACATCAACAGGCAAAGCATGTTGGCAGAAAATGGAAAATGGCAAATGGAAATCCTACACGGAAAGGCCCATGAAATATTGCATAGTTTTAACGAGCCTGTGCAGGGCGATGCACAATGTTGGCGAAATTTGTCAAAAGGATATATGCGCATGTTTGGAAACTGCCCCGGGCCCTGACGGAGACAAGCCATTGTGGGCGTGGCCGAACGCCTACATTGATGATTTGCATTTTGGAAATTAACTAAAAAATATGACAAAATTCGCCCACGTCTTGTGCATACATATTTTTGCAGCTTCAGGCTTGCTGCATCATTGTGTCGGACAAACTGTTTCAGGAGCATCAGCAACATCCCTGCCTCTTTCTCACTCTCCCTCTCTCTCTCCCTCTCTCTCTCCCTCTCTCTCTCCCTCTCTCTCTCCCTCGCCCACCTATGCCTTGACTTGTTTTCCAGCTGCTTGGGTTTTCATTTGCCTGTCATTTTGTGTGTGTAATAATTGTGATTGTGACAAATTGTCTTTTTGTGCTAAATTTGCCTGTTTCATATTCACTGGCTTCACTCCCCGCTACTTTCCTCCCGCCACTCCGCCACCATCCATGCCTTCCCTGCCAGCAAATTCTTAAAGCATTTCTTATGCGTGCAATTTGAGAAATTTGTCGAAATTTGTGTAAGCAAATTGTGGCCTAAACGCTGCGCCAACATTATGCAAATATGAATGCTTGGATAATTGATTATAAGGTAAATTGAGCAGGCGAAATGTTTCAGACTCAACGCTTAATTTACTCTGAATACGTCTTTAAGATTTGTTTCTTATTAGGAAACGCAATCTACACACGTATAATGAAGCTTTTGGGAAAATACGATAATATGGAATGAGAATTATATTTGCGGGTGAGTTTCAGTGGGAGTATGGGAATAAAGTGTTAGTCTTCTAACGGGATGGGCTGAAAAGTCTGGGGTTTCTTTCAAATCCATTCTTATAATTTTTCCACTTTGCAAAATTTAGCTGGCATTAAAACAGTTGCCTAAAATTGAAGAAATTATATAAAAACCTATAGTTTTTACCGCATTTTAACTTCTTCAATCTTTGGTGTCACTTTAAAACTGTTTAATGTTGATAGTTTTTGGAGAACTTTATGCATTTATTATTGCAGAAGAAATAAATCACATCACTTCAACTCTTGTTCGCTTTGAGAGGGTATCGTAAGCTCGCAAATACCCGCTTGCAATTTAAGCACAACATTTCCTGTTATCTCAAGCATTCTTTCGTTTTTCGTTTTTGTTTTTCTTTTGCTAAACTGTCATCGTTGCCTGCCAGCGCTATAATCCTTCAGTCTTAAGTCCGCATAGAAAAATAGCTTAGCATAATTTCAGGCTCATTGTGCGGCGATTACACAATGCGGTTGAAAAGCGAAACAGGCAACGAAACTGGAAACGAAACGTTGCAGAAATGTTGCCGCCATTGTGTTAGCTCCCAGGGCTGCATTCAGGGTTGCGTCGTGCACGCTTCAATGGCAGCTGCAAAGCATGCAACGGCCACGCCGCTCAAGTGCCTGTCGACTGCGGTCAAAAACTTTACCAAAAGCTAATCATAATTTCGCTCTGCCGCTCACCCTTATGCTCGCTCTCTCGCTAACCGCTCTCGCGCTCTCCCTCTCTCTCGCTTTAGTTTCGCTTTGGCATGCAGTTTTTATCAGCTCGCAGCTTTATTTTTATTTTTATATTCAATTCTTCGCCGCAGCATAAGCGCCGCGTTATTGTCGTGTAATTGAATTTAATGGCAATACGAATGGTTCCGCATCCGGTGGGGCGTTTCGTCCATTCGCCCATTGTATTAGCCGGCGATTATCGGGCACTTTTCTGCTATGCTTGCAACATTCGCCGTCGTCAATGTGCCCTCGGGGGGGAAGAACTCATCGGTCCGCAGGAGCAGCATGAAGTGGTTTTCGGTGAATCTGCCCAAACAAATAGCATGCGATTTTTTAAAGCCAACCAAATGTTGATTTTGCGCATAGAAAAGTTTTCACAGTCATTAGCCGCGCTGCTCCTCGTTCGCCTTCAATAGATGGAATCATATATTCAAATTAATGGCCAGCCACAAAATTGTGCACGAATTGCCAGCAAAGTTTTCCAACACTCACAAAAATTGCGATTGCAATTGCTGAAGTTGTAAATTTAAATTAAATGTCTCTTTTTATTTTTTGCTGTGGTCACATTTATTTATCGTCGATCTAGAAGTTTTACAACACTCTTTAAGTTTTAAATAGGTAATAGAATTTTATATTTTTTAAAATTAATAGAGGTCACATTTTATTTATTTATTTTTTTTATTTTATTTTCTCTACAAGTCTTAAATAAATGTTCTCGTATTTTAAATAATTGTTTTTTCTTTGAGTTGAGATCACTTTTAGAACAAAGCTTTAAGTAGTCGATTAAATGTTAAGTCAAGAAATTAATATCAAGAAGTTTGTAGAATCAGTTATGTTTGAGCACTGTAAATATTTTTAAGAGTTCCTTTACAGCACTGTTTTTAAAGCGATCGTGATTTAAGCTAAGCACAATCGATTTGCACAACTCTCGGCACTGAGACTTATCGAATATTTGCCAAACGCACACTTTTTATTAAAACTTTCCAGCACTAGAAATATCAAACACATTTCACCAAATCATCTACGTACATTCTCCAACACTGTATCCGGTGAGGGGTCGGGGGGCATGGTCAATCCTATTAGCGCAGCGAGTTAACCTCGCAAATTTGTTCGACATGATTTATGCAGGTATCCATAAGCATAATCCTGTCATACGCTCGAGTGATTTAATACATAAACTGCCGACGAGAGTAAGGCTGTAGAGGAGCGGAGGGGACGGGAGCGTAGAGGAGTAGGGACAGTGGGGCAGACAGGTGAAGTGCTTTGCGGGCGGCATCTGCGGCAGCTCGCGCTGTTGCCTGTCAGTGGCCGTGGCAAGTGCTGAACAACGCGTCAGCGACGTTTCGCATACGTGTCACGTGCGTGTCATTGTCATGCTGCATGCCACATAATGTCGCAACAGCTTGTTGTTGTCGCCGCGGCTGCTTCCTCCTGTTGTTGCTGTTGTTGCTCTACAATTTTTAATTAATGAGCGACGGCACTGCGCGCCAGCAGATATTCACATGTCAATGATGTTACCTGGTACTGCTGTGCCGCCCCCGACCCCGACCCCGCGTCCATGTCCGCATCCGCGTGCCGGCAAAATGCGAGGAAATGCATATTCTGAAACTAAGCGGATTTTTGGCCATGTTTGGCATTTATTTTGTTTGTTTTGACCCCTCGGCAGGCTGTGCAGCTGCATTTTTAATTGGTTTTGGTTGCACCCCTTCGATTTGTTGCATACACTTGAAGAAATTCGCTGTGAACTTCAATGGAAATGCATAGAATTCTATTAGGTTACTGCAGCTGAAAGTATGCTGTGAATTTTATTTTCCAATTTTAATCACACAAAATAAATACGGCTTGAAAACATTTTCTTGCAGTGCATAGGTAAATGTAAAAGCTAAATGAAAACGATACCAATTTAGAGTGTTTGGCAAACAAATGCATTTCATTATGCTGAAATGCGTAGAAAGCCTATTTGGGGTTTTCAGTTTTCCGTCGTATCCCCGAAAATGTTGCACAATTCGGATGGAGTACACGTGGTGCCCAGTCCCAGAACAATCGGGGATCAGTGTGCGCCTTGGGCGTTTCAAGTACCACATCAAACTTGTCGCATGCTGCAAAACAAATGACAATTAAGGCTCTTCTTCTTCTTCAAGAGAAGATGCGGTGCTGGCAACCAAATCAAAAGCATTTGCATTTTAAAATTAAATTTAATTCAATTACGCAACTAACCAAACTGCCCAACAGAATGTGATAACCGCAAGAACGTCGAGGTCCAAAGACTTGGCTAAATAACTAAGCGACTGTGGCACGATTCGAGTACTCTACGTTGCATTTGCAGTTGTTATGATACCCTGCCGAAAGGTTCCCATAGGTATTGCTGCTTTATACACCTAAAAATTAATACAACAAAATTAATGGCACATTTCTAATAACAATAAATATTTTTTTAATCTTTTGGGTGCAAGGAAATTACATATTTACATTTAAGTATGGAAATATGTCCCATCTTTGCTCTTCAGATTTCTACTACAACTAACGATTTTTACCATTTTCAAGTTTTGTTTTATAATTACAGCATTTATAAATTTTTATATAAGCATTTTATGTGATCTAATCGAATTTCACTCGTTAAATTATTGTTGTGTTTAAGCTTAAACTGATTTAGTTTATCAGATTAAAAAATAATTTAAATAAACAAATTTTCGTAATTATTACCTACTTACAGGGTATTTCCCAGCAGAGATGCCTGCCCACTTGTTGCTGTTGTTGTTGCGTTTGTCGTTTGTAATTGTTCGTACTTAAAAACTCATCAGACAAACGACAATGCGGCTGCAGACGACGACCGTAGACCGGGTAGAGCGAAGCGAAGTAGACATTCCTTCGCCTGGGATTGTGGACGCACTGCAAGTGCAGTCCTGCACAGACGATGACAGTTAGGAACAGAGTTTTATCTACTGCTCGGCAAATAAAAGAGCATTGTTGTAGTTCTTGGCTTGCTAGAGGCCTTTGGGCTACAGGGGGAAAGGAAACGTTTCTTTGAGACAAGTTTTCACTCATCTGGCAAAATTGCCTATTACTGACTGGCCTCATCAAGAGGCACTCAAAAATCGACCAAGAGCGCACGGAGGGGGGGGGAAGTATTCAATCAACACTCAACTATAGTTTGTGCATGATTTACAGAGAGTACGGGCTGCATTTAAATTAGCTTAAGCCGCACACAGTAACGACAAAATAGTCTAACAACTTTGTTAACGCGACTGATGAAGGAATTGTGCGAGGCATACATAAAGCTAATATATTTACATTTTAAATGGCGCCGAAAACTGTAAGACCATAAATAAAAACTTGCATCAGTTCAGAGAAAAGTTGTGATTTATTGTAAGGCGAGTTCGTAGCACTCCACTCCACCAACTCCATAATTATCTACTCAGAATGCAAGCTCTTTAAATAACTGTTAACATTGCATTAACAGATTAGCTTGCATTGCATTACATAGTTTTAGCAGCAACTTCTTAACAGCAGCTTAGACTTAACAGCGACAGGCGCCAAGGTAGCAGCGCACTTTAACTTTAAAATTATTAAATTTAATAAAAAAAAGGTAAATGAAAGTAATTGTGATTTGTGAAATTTAAATTTGTGAAATTTAAATATAATTATATAATAATATTTCTTCGGTTTTACTTGACATATTATTTAAAATAATTTAGTTTTAATCCTAACAGTGCCTTAACATTTAGTTTTGCACACTTTGCAGCTGCAATTTAAACTCGTTTTCGATATTGCCAAGAAAAGACAAGCATAATTTGTGGAAACTGAAAAACCAGCCTGCTAATTGGAATGAAGAAGACACCCTGAAGTGAGTACCTCAGCACGCACGAAACTGTTACCCAGTTAAGAGAGTCAGCAGCACTGGGGCCGGGTGGGGCGCAGGGAAGCAACTGCACTAAAAAAAGCAACTGCCGCAGGAGAGAAGCAGCAGCAGGAGAACGAGGGAAAAAGGGAGGTAGCACTGACTGCAAACGGACCGAGCCCGGAGCCATGCTTTGAACTTAATTAGCTGCACATTAACGAATTTTTACTGCATGTGGCAGTGGCTAATGGGAGAGTGACAGAAGAAGGGAGAGAGAGAAAGAGAGAGAGGGAGCAGGAGCAGCGCAAGCGACGAGGCACTGCAGCAAGGTAGTTACTTGCCACTTCCTTTGGCCATTTTACTGCACGGCTAATTTTTGTTTTCGACAACGGCAAAGGGCTGTCGCAGCCCGTCGACGTGGGCACAGCAGGCGACAGCAGGCAGGTGGGCGGGACCGAGGTGCAGGCGAAGGCGTGGCACAGTGGACACTGGGAGGAAATGTCATACCGCAGGCAGAGGCAAAAAGGAAATGTTGCCGAGATTAAATGCCCAACAGTTGTGGGCCAACTGGCCCAGGCGAAGCGCCGGCACCAGGTTTATATGTAGGATGTTCCAGCATCGCGGACAGGTTGGGTTTAGTCTCGGTCTGGGCGTGATTATGTCGCGTCGCCGCAGCCGAAGCTTTGTCTTTGGCGCTGCAACTGCGTGTGGTGGTAATAAGCGAAATTAATTTACATTGGCCGAGCAATTTTACTACAGCTGCAAAACGGCTCATGCTCTTAGCTATATTCCTGTAACGTTTTTTTTCCAAGCTTTAGCTTTAATTGCGCTAAATGGCCGTTTTTAAACTAAAACCGCACACACTCCTCTCGGGCTCTGCTCTCGTAATCTATTCTCCAGCGTGAAGCTGAAGCTGCTCTCGAAGTTCTTTCGACGCTGGCAAAAGTTGTTGCACATGATTTATGGCAGCTGAGATTGAGCACTTTCCAATACTACGTACAACACCCAAACATACTATACACTTCCATGCCGGCCAAGTGCACATAATGACCAGATCAAAGGGCACATTAAAGCGGTAGAACGAAGCGAGTCGAGAGCGATAAGCAGTTTACCCGACGGGCAGCTTCGACTGACCGTGGCTAAAATATGTTGCCTGAAAGTTAAGCTTCGAGTGGCTGTTGGTAAATACGAAGCAGTCAAGTTAAGTGGAACGAAGCGGCGCAAGCGGCCAGGGCAGTGGGAGCGGGAGCGGGCACAAGCCCAGAGACTCGAGACACTTCAAGGTACTCAGTTGCCCGTTCGACGTTCGTGCCGGTGTCGAAGGTGCATGTGCAACAACAATTTGTTGCACGGTGAGTGTAAAGAAAAATGCTTTAAAAATTGTCTAAAATTGCAATTGTAACTTAAAGTTTCTTAAAATCAAATAGGGCAACACTGTTCGTTGTTATGTTAACGTACAGACCGGCATGGCCAAGCATGCTGTTAAGTTAACAGTTTGCTCTGCAAGCACGACCAAGATTAACAGTTTCCGCAAGTGTTGTTGTAGTTAGCTAAATAAAATATATTATAAAGAAAATTAAATAAATTAATAGTTGGAAGTTAAATATAAAAATAAAAAATAATACATTAAACATATAAATAAGCTGAGTATAAAACACTAAGCTGTAAACAAATTAAGGATTCGAAAATTAAGGAAATAAAGCAGATGAGAGTAGATGAAGTAGAATTTAAAATTATTTGTCCAGCCTAAGCACAACCTTAGCCCACTGTACACACCTACGGCACGTGCATCTATGCACAGTCATATCTTCTCTCTTTCAACACACACACACACTATCTCTCCCACTCTCTCGCTCTCGCTCTATGCAATAAAAAGAAATCATCCTTGCCAGCTTGGCAACATGGGAAAGAAGGAGAAGTCGAACTACAAAACAACAAAAACAACAACGCACGAGGCACAAAGAAATGCAGTGGAAGAAAGAGAACGAGGTGAGCAAAACTAAAAAAAAGAGTATTTGAGAAGTCAGTATATCCGTTTAGGAAGCCAACAACTTCCTGGAACATAAGTAGTGGTAAACACGCACAAGAACACACACACACACACACACACACACAGGAAATAAACTACTGATAGCTATGGAGTGGCAAAAGGGGGAGGTGTAGAAAGGGAGACGAGCAAGAGACCTTGCTTTTGCCTCAAGTCAAAGGGCTGCACTTGAGCAGCTTTTGCCAGATCCCATGCCGTCTTCCCCATCGCCATTCCCTTCCACTTGCTCTGCCCCCTTCTCTGGCCCGCCTTCGCTTACTTGAAGTTCTCTGTCGGAATATAAGCGCGGCTCGATACTTTGAGTAGCCAAAAGTTCGGCTCAAAGGCAGCGAAAAGAAAAACTGATGAACGAAACTCGCGCATTGCGTATACGCCGCGTGTTTCAATGCCAGCCAGCCAAGTTCTTAGCGCATCTTGAGAGTTATTTTTTTCAAGCAAGCAACTTTTACACTCTATCTCACACACACACACACCAAGTACATACATACTGCCTTTGAGGCAAGTGCATTGAGCAACTGCTTGATTGAAATATTTATAATTGCTTGGCTTTTCTGCATGCCATAAAGATACATACAGATTTTAATTAATTTTCCAGGGTCATACTCATCAAAAGGTAAAATGCATTGAAAAGAAACTGTCGAAACGAAAACTAATTATTACTTTAATCAAGTTAAACAAGTTTCTGATAAGCCGCAGCAGAAACTCAAAGCAAATTCATTAGTAGCATAATTAATCTAATAAAGAAAAGATATTGAAGAAAAAAGATATTGTTTTTAGGTCGTTTAAATTGCATTTAAAGTTGGCCAAAATCGTTTTGCCACTCAGCCACATTAGGCGTATTGAGTTTTGAGCTGCTGCAAAAACATATTTCACAAAATTTCACAGCGTTTCGCAAGTCATTTCTGAGGAATTTACCCCAAACATTTTGCACATTTTGACACCCGCTCTAATATTTATAGCGTAATGCTTGAGTTCTTCTTCTTGTTGCTGCTGCTACCCGCTACTCTTAGCTGAGCAGGGTATTATAACTTTGTGCCCAGCGAAAATTTCAATAACAGGTTTAAGAACTTAGATCTCAGCTATTTTGAATGCTAGACTTACCAAATTTGGTAAGAAAATGTCTTTTAGGCAAATTATATTTATTTTAGAATTTAGCCACGCCCCCTTTCGATTCCGTAAATTGAAAAATATCGAGTTGCAAGCGCAATTTTAAGGCTAAAGTATTCGATTTTGGTGTGCATAATAATAATCACTCTCCAAATGATTTCTGCATTTTTTGTTGCAATCGCAAAATAAACTCACAACTTATAACTTTAGTGGGTTTGGTACAGCACCCAAAAGTATGCAATAGAAAATAGTTGAGTAGTTGGGTAGCGGGTATATCATAGTCGAGCTTGAAGCATTCCTTGTTGTTGCTTGAGTTGTTGTTGTTGAATGTTTGCTGGATGCTTTGCACTTGGTCAAGTCGTTTGCTCGGGCTAAATGCACATTTGCAGGCACCTTTTAGACACGCACACGCACACACACACACACACACATACGTTTGCACTCTTGACGTTGTTTTGTTTCATGCAATTTAACAGCTTTTGGCTAAAATAACAAGCCAGGCCAACAACGCA
The DNA here is from genome assembly GCA_018151445.1 of Zaprionus inermis. Lineage (NCBI taxonomy): Eukaryota > Metazoa > Arthropoda > Insecta > Diptera > Drosophilidae > Zaprionus > Zaprionus inermis. The sequence continues at coordinate 5,632,719 of JAECXD010001696.1, forward strand.
GCCCAACGGAGCACAACAAACTCTGGCATTCCAGGCGCGACCGACAAAAAGTCAAGCTCGACAATGCGCCACGGCGCGTCAGACAGAAGACTACAGGGGCGTAGAAAAGAGTGGTGGGGAGGGGGTGTCGAAGGGGGCTGCTGAAACGATGAAACGATGGGGGGTGCGAAAGTCAGCTGCATATTTTTGCAACACAAAATAAACCGCAACAGCAGCAAATTTTGTTGGCTAGTTTCGGGCAGAGTTTGAAACGCAACACACACAGTCGACTAGGCAGGCGATCTATGCATGAATATGAGTGCGAGTGCGAGTGTGAATGTGAGTACACGTTTTTGCGCCATAATAAAATGAAATTTATTTTTAAACAATTACCTTTGGCAAGGCTTTTATGGCAGCGGAAGTCTATGGCCAACCAGAAAAACCTCAACTCGACTCCCCACCCAGCCAAATGGTCAAGCGCCCCATAAAAACAGACAGATTCGGGGGAGGGGGGGTGTAGGCATTAAGCGTGCACTATGTGTGCAATCACTATGTCCTGTTCATTATGCCATGTATACTACACTTGGTCTGGCCCATTCTAAAAATAATAAACCCTAAAACAACTGCAACCACTCGCAGCGTGGAATGGAGAAATTTAATTTTCCCTCTAAGGAAACAATTAACTAATTAAGTTTCGAAATTTAATTTTCTTAACTAAGATTTTGTTCATGGCGAATTATACTTAATTTAAATCTCACGATTCTTATATTTTTAAATTAATTTAAAACATATTGACAGCAATTATGTTATCGTTAAAGTCCATTTATACGAAATGGAATCAATAACATTACAGAGTGCTGTTAGTAACATTATCCCTATCCCACAATTAATCGATAGTCATAGCGATAGAAATGCCAGCAGAAATAATCCCGATAAATGTTTTAAATAAGTAAACAATTTTGAAATTTCCCTTGGAATTATACGCTGGGATATTGTATTTAAGAGTAAATTGCTATTATCAAAAACTTTTATATAATTTAAGTAAATAACTAAACAAAATTGACAAACCGAGCAACAAGTTAATCGAATCTGATTAAATAATTTCCCATGGGAATTTCTTCTTCTTTAAATTTAAATTAAAAACTTTCGCAGTTGGTACATGGTACGTAATATGCCTCAATGAAGTTTCAAGAAAGTTGTTAGTTTCATAATTATGTGTGTGTGAAAAGTATGCATGTAAAATATATATGGTTGTATATGGGTTGTGCATGTGTGTTTCTATTTGACTTTATTTGTTGAGTGCTTTTCAAGGCTGTGCAACATCGCTTAGAGACTTGGGTCAGTGCTGCAGTTCCGCAACAGCGCCTAGATCCCCCACCTGCCCCTACCTGCTCCGCCGCCTACACACCGGCACTCTTCGCCAGGCCACCTGACAACGCTTTCCACTTACCCAAACAAACTTCAGTTGACAGCAGCCCAAAAAACGAAGAAGCGAACCCGAAACTAAAGAAAGCGAGAAGAAAAACTGCATAGAAAATTCCATTAAGTAAGCAACGCCCAAAACACGTCTAATCCTCCGGGGGCGTGGCAAGGCTACGCATGCGTGGCGCCAAATACACCCACCCACACACACACACACACCGACATATGTAGCTGTCTGGACGTCGAGAGTTATGAAATGTACAAATTGTGTTAAATAAGTAAACACTCGGTGCGTCACAGCACTTGCAACAGCTGCTCCCCGATGCATGTGCCACACACACACACCTCGAATGCCACACACACACCTGCACACGGTTACGTAGCCAAACTCACGCATGACTCACGTAGCACAGTTAACTTGTTCTTTAAATTTCCAGTTAGACTAACGATAAACGTGGATGGAAAGCCACAGCCGACAGTCGAATACCCTTTTCGCCCATTTGCACCTGAATCATTATAACCGATCTATAAAACATAAAGTACTTTAGCAATTCCATAAAAAAAAACTAAAAGGATCCGATGAAATTTGCAGCGAATATTAATTTGTTGCGCCTTTTTCTAGTTTCCTTTTAAAATTTAAGTTTTAAATGCTGTACGAAGTATTCCACCGGGCAAGTGTGGTAAGCTTATAGTGACTATAAAAACGTTAGTTCAAAAAATGATTCGAAAGGGATTTACTCTTCTGCCTGTTACGTACATTTGCACTAACTTAGTATACCCCATTTTGATCATTTTAAATGTTTAAAGCGAATATAAACTGACTCGACCGAGGAACGCCCTTCTTTCAAAAATACAAACATAGAAACCCCAAAACCTTCACCTAACAAAATGTACTCACAATAGCGGCGGAAATTGTTTTTGTATTAACCAGGGCGGAAGTACGAAATTTCAATTAAAATTCTATCTAAGCTGCAGCTACAGTTGCTGGAGCTGGAGGTTAGCTGTGGTTCGTGGTATGTAACTGGTAAGAAGAGTCAACGTCGATTAAAAAATAAATATATAGCTCACATAATTAAGCGGTAGAATATCAATCGAGCATACCTATCCATAATTTGAAAACTCAACAAATAATTGTTACTTTAGTTTTAATTCAATATACTACTTAAAAGCTTTGCCATACCCTAACCAAATTGCTGTCTGCTCGCTTTCCGTTCGCTTTAAAATTCATCGAAATGCATTGCCCATTGCCACGCCTCCGTCTGCCAACGCCCACTGTGCGTGCTCCAAATAGTTGGCACACATTAAATTACGGCAGCACATTGGCGTTTTAAATGCGAAAAGGAAATGCAATAAACGCCAACTAAAAGCCACGCCCGATCCAGTTGTTCGAGCGGCGGATGCGAAAAAGAAGCTGGCGAAAAAAAAAAACCGAGAACATGCTGAAAATTCCAGTGCAAAGTAAAAATGCTGAATAAAAAGAAAAACTAAAAGTATTGCAATGAAAATGCATTAAAATGCCGAGTACATTTTTGCACTAACTTCGCGGCAGAGAAGCACACCCGGCCTCGCGACCGTCTCCGCTTTCTTCTGCTTCTCGCGTTTTTCCAAACCGGAAATAGAGTAGAAAGCAGAGCACACAATTAGGCACCAATGCGAGAGCACAATATCATACGTATTATACACATTTTTATGGCCAAATAGTTGCCATAAATCGCCGACAGTTGCCCCCTAACTCAAATGCGACGCACGAACGTGCATGCATCGCGTGCTACCATGACTTACATATGTATACCCTTCCTGGCGAGCTCGGTGGGTGTGCCGAATTTGTCGAACAGTGTGTGACGACGCAGATATATTACCAAAAAAAAGCATTACAATAATCCTTAAAACAATCTCTATTTATTCCCTAAATATTAATATATTTTATGGATCTATATAATTTTAATTAAAAGCATATTTCAGCTTCGTTTCGTCGAAACTATTTCTGGCAAATTGTTTTATAATTTATAGTTAAACTTGTTTTGGATACACACATTCATGCATTACTCAATCGCACACGCACACGCGATTTCCTTCTATAAATCCGTTCCGCCGCAAAGTATGCAACGCCTTTTGCCGTCCAATGAGCCGGAAACGCACCACAACGGCGGCGGCCATTGCGCTTTTAATACGTTCTTTGACTTCGGATCGAATCGAATACAAACTATACATATCAATCAAAAGTAATAAAGTTGAACGAGACTTTAATTCAATCGAAAATAATTTATTACAGTTGACTGTTTGTTTCGTTTTTATAAAGCCTCGAAATCGGAGTATTTCAATGTTTTAAATTAATTATTTGCTAATGAATCTGAGCTAAAGTCTTTATTGAGGTGTGCAATATAATTGTTTGATTATGTCTGCTTTAAAAGCAGTATCTTATATGAGACGGTGTACTTATTTTAATTTAAATCTAACTAATTTTTATAGTAAATGAGAGCCCATTAGGTTGAAAAAAAACAATTGATTTATGAATGTTTACTTAGCTTTGGTTTAGTTTAATGACGAACTACATTAAATTAATTGCGCTACATGAAAAATCGCTTAGATTGACATGCTATTATTGTGTTTTTATTGAGTTTGAACATGTATATTGTATATGTGTGTAAATGTGTGTAGGCGCGACTTTTTATGTGTAATGCGATTCTTGGCGTTGGCATTTAAACAAGAATTCTCATTTGCGTAAGCGTTTTGTGGTTCTAAATTTAACAAAATAAAAAAAAAGCAAATACAAATTAAAAATGAAAAAATTATATACAATGCAACGGATATTTATTTATGTAAATACATGTAGATAAACGCATATTAAATGGTGAGTGCAAAGAAAAAAATCCTTAAACTTTTAAAAATTATACAATAGAAAATTATTTATAATATAACGACTGCACTAGAGCTTTCAAAAAGGTCTATGCTATAAATACTTAAAAATATAAATATAAGTAAATATAACTAGAAAAAAGGCTCAATGATAACCTTCGAATCGCACTACAAGTAAATGTCAATTTTGCTAAAACTTTCCAACACTGATCGCCAGCGCTTTTGTCATATTAATTGCGTTACGCAACACTGGAACACGAACGCGCATTAGATTTCCGCGAAATTGAAATATACGTGCCACAAGGTTATCCGTATCACATTTTGTTTAACATAAAGATATTAATATACATATATATACATATATATCAAATGTCGATCGCTCGCACACAGTAAAGCAGGCGTTTGGAGCTCCGTCGACCCCAGAGCGGAGCTGACAAAAGGTTCATCAGTCGAGCTGTGCTGCTGAGCGGGTGCACAGCCGAGCGAGAGTGGGAGAGAAAAAGAAATTAAAAATTATTTTCCGCTTGGATGTTTCGATTCTACGAGTTGTATTCGCTCTATCTGAAAAAAATGTCAAGCAGCTGCACCTGGTGCATATGCGAGAAGCTACCGCGTTCGATACTCCACTTATCGCCGACTCCGGAGGTGTGGTGCGAGGTCTGCGGCCGTCGGCGCAGGCCGCGCGCCTGCCTCAGTTCGTCGAGCGACGAGGAGGAGCGTGCGGCTCAACGACGTCAGCAGCTGCTCGCCGAGCATAGGCAGCGCAACGATCAGGAGGCGCGTCGCGGTTTAGTGCGCGTCAACGTTGCAATGCTTGCCAAGAAGCCGAAGCCGCGACCCAAGAGTCGCTGCCGCGAGTGCATGCTGGGCCCGGTCCCAGCAAATCAGCTCAAAGCGAATCGCAACAACAACAACAACTACAGCTGCAGCAACATCAATCATCGTCACGGCAACAACAAAAACAACAATCACAACAATAAGTCAAAAACATACACGGGTCGCTTCGGCTGCTATCGCAAGCCGCAGCGCTTGGCCCTGTCATCGTTGCCGGCATCCAAGCGATGCACCGCAAAAGCCACCGAGACCGAAGTACAACCACAGCCAACGGCACCGTCGCCACCGGCCTCGCTATCGCCGCCGGCCTGCGAATCGCTGTGGCAGCAACCCGCCGAGGATATACCCAATCTGGTGGGCTTTGCCCACGAGGTATTCAATCATCCGCTGCACATGCATCAGGGTCCATCGAGTTTCTATAACAATCTCTTTGTCTCCGACTTTATACCGCTGAACAAGCCGATCACGGATGCCACCGGTGGTGCCATCTCGAAGCGACGTCGCATCTTTGGTCGCTCGCACTGCAGCCAACCGTTGCCGCCGCTCTCACATGTGTTCTCGGAAATCCTGACCAAACAGCAGGAGATACGCGCCAAAGGCGGCGGCCTAGCGCCCAAAGTGGACGAGACACACTCGGCCACACAATTCTCGCCGTTCAACAGCTACGAGGGACCGTCGGAGGATGCACTCGTTGTCGAGAGTGCTCGACAGATGCTGCAACAGCCAAAGGCTTTGTATATTGACGAACGTGACGATCTGCCCAATACGCGACTCTCAAGCTTCGAAACGGAGCCGAGCAGCGATTGCTCCTCGTCGTCGCCATTCGATATGCCCTCGGCGCCGCCAACCGAGAATCTCTGTCATGGCCTGAATGTGGGTCCACCGCTGCGATTGCATCACATGATGAAGACCGTTACCCAGACGGGGCTCTTCGACAGCAGCGCCTCGAGCAGTAGCAGCAGCGAAAGCATCAGTAGCCACAAGAGCGGCAGCTCGGCCCTGCCCCTGCGCAGTCGTGGCGGCGAGGAACCATTGTTTCTGACTGGAAATTCGGCCGAAACCAATATTTCACATGTATCCATAATGGAAAAGATACTCTGGCTAATCGAACAGAAGCCCGGAACAAACGCCGCGGATCATCCCATGATTGTCGCGCCGGATACGGACACCATGGAGAATGCGGAGACTGATTCTGTCAAAAGCCTGATGCAATTTATGGAAAGCCTGCAAATCGATTCGAATCTAATGGAAAACAATATCAAAACAACAACGCCGGAATGCAGCCAGACCGCACCGAATCCTTCAGTTACCACTGCTGCTGCTGCAGCTGCTGCTCCACTGCCCGACATAGAACAACATTCCAATTCCCCAACCCATGACATGTTAAACGAATCGCATTTAAATTCTACAAATAAATCAGCAGGCGATGCAAAGTATCACAAGGGTTTGTCCGGCGTGGGGGGCGCTGCATCTAGCAGCTCGTCCATGTGGTCGATAATCAGCGGATTCTTTGGAAATGGAAATAAACGCAACGACACCAGAGCAGCAACAGCATCACTGGCAAATGGTAAAGGAGAATTGCAACCGCTGAGGGGTAACCAGGGATCTCAATACGGTGCTATAAACAACTCTAATAACAGACGCATGGAAGCCTCATCCAATTGTCAGGGTAAGCATCGTACGGAATCAAAAGTATTATCCAATTGTCAGAAGTGTGGCCGAATTCGGTCTAAGATGTATGATAATAAACGCAGGACGACAGAAACCGGCATGTCATCTGAGTGTATCAGTGGATCCACTACTTATCAGACGGCAAAAACTGCTGCAGTAACTCTCAGTCCACAGATCGGCAAAACCAAAGATATAGATTGCAATCAGGGAAAATCAAGATGTAAGAATGAACCCAATTGTAAACCTTTGATGTCTAAAGATTTTCGCAATTCAACCGATTGCAGTGCGAGGAAAGAATCTAACAGTAGATCTAACCTAGCACGCAAACCCAATTTATGCAAAACTGGTAAGAATCTTGAGTATACCAAAGGAGACAAAAAGCAACGTGAATTGATCGATTTGCCAAAACATGTAGAGAATAATTCGAAGCAAGTTCCAAAAGTTAAAGTACACGATTTTTCTAACATTCAAAATGATTCCAGAATTTTCCGAAAACATTCAATTCACAAATATGAAAAATTAAAAAAAGATCTTAACGATAAATCTCAGGACTTTCGGCAGGTGCCAATTGATAGTACAAAGCAGACGATCAATAGACCGATAATAACTAATGATATTGTAGACAACAATATGAGAGATCAGAAAGTAAATACTAAAGATATCACAAAATCTAACGAACATCGAAGTAAGAGAAAATGCGATAGGCAAACAAGTTCCACTAATTTCGAATCATGCTTCGGTACATCTAAATATTCGCATTTAAAGCCCGGAAGAGAACGAGGCAATTTGGAGCTCCAGGAACTTTTACAACAACTGAAGGGGAAAGTTCAACCAAGGTGTCCGAAAGTTTATCACACTGCAAAAATCTTGGGACTAGTTCAATATGAATGCAGCGAGATCATAACGCCCAAAATGTCATATTCGAGGGAAACATGTGTGCAAAGGATTAATAAGTATTATTTGAGATCACCTAATTCGGTTAAATCATTGGCATTACTCGAATTTCGGACTCCGGATATACAAAAGACAGAATCTAATGATAACAATGTTGAGAAAACTTCGGATAATTGTCTAACTGATAGCAAATTAGGTCAACAAATCAAAAATGATTCCTTGAAAAGTTCGCTAACAGATTTAAAGAAGTGCTCGTCAAAAAGAAAGCAATATCCGGTTTGGCCCGCTCAACCTTCCGTACATCGTAAAAAATCGATAAAAGTAGAATTGTCCTATGCAGTTAGTGAGGTAGATAAGCCCAGAACTGAGCGTTATCAACAGTCAGACTTGAATAAGCCACGAAGAAAGAAGAGACACGATCGAAGGATTGGAAACTATGTGGTACAACAGAAAATCAACGAAATGATGACCAAACCAATTAAGCTATTAGGATAATACCAATTTACATTCATATATTTTATATAGGTATCTCGTTTTTAAGTTATGAAATAAATATAATAGTTTGTCAGAGAAACGCAACTCTATTCGAGAAGTTCTTTGATTTTTTTTTTCAGATAATGTGCAAGCCGGCAGCTTCGACGAGTTCCAATCCCATGCAGTTTCATCATTATCGGAGTCCTTTGGCTGGTTTTCTGTGTTCCTGTGCCAGCGTTCTATTTTGGCTTATCTATTGGCTGGCTAAAAGTCTTATTGTGGTGAGCATTGGGCTGATTTAAAGAAACTATTTTAATACTCAAGTCTGGATCATTTTTGACAGTTAGCAGGTGCAACTATCGTGTTGGGCCTGTTGTTTCCACGGAGTGCCTGGTACATGCTAAATCACGCGCTGAATCAATACCATGTCGAGCGACAATTTAAGGATGAGTTATAGATGCCATATCTATTAATTGAACTAAGGTTCCAAGTTTAATAACACAATCGATCTGCAAATCTACCTGGATTTAATCTTGCCACCAAACTTATTGGATGAAATCATTTTGGTTTTTAATTTGATCTTTAAAGTAAAGCCTCTGTTTAGAATTCGAGGTCCATTTCAAGTAAAACAATCGTTTTATTTTTGATTTCTCACGTTAGAATTACCTAGCTTTATTAAATTAATTAATAATTAGATGTTTACGCTACTAATTTCAATGTTAATTTGCTTTAGTTACATTTAAAGTAAATGATCGATCGTACATTAAACATATTTTATGTGTATATAGCTATTTTGTATACATATATATGTATGTCGTGTATATATAATCATAAATCATGACCATATCGCAAACATTATTATCAATTGCAATCGTTGTCTGCGCTCAAATGAAAATATTAAAGGATGATAAGCCACTTGCAATATATTCTAAAAAACGAAAAAGTATATTTATGTTAAACAATAAAACAGCTAAGAAAAACAAAAATCAACAAAATGTCAATATGAAAATCTTGTGTGGTCGGAAATCGTATTCAAAAACGTTTACATTGAATACACTCATTATTACAACAAACAATTGTGAATCGGAAATTTGCTAGAGTTTCCTCAATGTGTGGAAAAACCCGACACATGCGTGGAATATTAAAACACAAACTGTTACTACATCTTTCTGTCTTATCAATTAGCTAGAATCTCGGATGTGTGTCTCGTTCAAAATACAATAAGCATAGATTGAGTTGTTGTTTCGTTTTCTTGTTCTAATTTATTTCATATTTTATATTTTGTTTTGCCCCTCAGTTGCCCGCAACGTTTTGCACCTCACTTGAACTAATTATTTCGTAATCTTTGCTGGAGCTCTCCGAGTCCGATTCCGAGTTGCGAGGCGTACTGCAAAAGAGAAAGCGAGCTTTAATATAATTATAGTTCGAATGATAATCGAAAGAAAGCATTTAATATAATTATCAATCAAATTAAATTACAGAGTGAAAAATAAACAAAACTAAAAGCCAAGATGTGTGGCGTGTGTGTAGTGCATGTGTGTTGTGAGTGTATCAGTTTGTTAAATTAAATTGATCTTTGAAACTTACTCAGTAAATGCTCGGATTAATCTTGATATTAAACCTATCCAAAGCGGCTCAAACTCAAGGAATCAGAACAGACTGCAAGAGAGCTGCTTGAATGAGTCTCAAATGGGATATAGCAAATGGCAAATGAAGCTTGTATGATACAAGGAATATATAGTATATGTATATGCTATGTAGTATGCTAGATATGGAAATCCATTGTGCTCCACAGGGGATAATATACATATAAATACAATGTACAGGTAGGCCAATTTGTGTACTAGATTTCTTATGGAATGCTTAAGTTGGAAGATGTTAATGTTCAGGGTTTATGATTGAAGATCTATCCTTTATACACAATGTATACATTAATTTAATTCAAAATGTTCAGCATTTTTTAGCAACTGCTCTGCTCACTTCATGTGTAGTTATATGAGAACTTGAAAGACTTGGAACAATCATTGGCCAACCGCAATTATACAACATAATCGAGCTCCAACTACCGATTAAATGAGCTATGAATGAATGTTATGCTTCAAATGAAATGAGAACAAATAATAAGAAAAAATCAATCGCAAAAGAAAACTTAATGCATATTAAAATCATAGGACAATCTTTAGTTTATTAAGGAACAAAAATTTACACAATTTACAACTACAGTTAATATCGTAAGACTTGCAATTCAACGAAATCAAAACCAATATATTTACATATATAGGTTATAAATTAAAAATTCGAGCAAATGCCTTATAATTGAGATTCGCGTCACATCTTAGATGCGATCCAGCTTACCCAGCTTTGGTATCCTTTGCCTGCGCTGCTGCATCCTTGTGCGATGTGCTGGACTCGCCACCGTTAACAGTAGCGGCAGCCTCCTCGGCATCATCTTCCTCATACTCATCGGCACCAACTTGGCGGCGCTTACGTACCTCCATGTCCGCATCGTGCTCTTTGATTTGCTCGATCTTCTCCGGCTCTAATGGTGCCGTATCTGCTTCTACATCCCCATCGCCATCGGCATCGACAGCCGTATCCTCCTCAGCATCACTATCTTTGTCCTTTTTCTTCGATTTCGATTTGGATTTCTTATCAGATTTTGAGGAGGATGTGGAAGAATCGCTTGCATTGTAAGAGTTCTGCATAATAAAAGGTGTTAAATAGGTTACACTGAAAGTGAAAACTAAAGAACTTACCTCGTATAGCGGCCAAAAGGAAGCAAAGAAGCCCACGTCTTCGGTCAAATTGGGAAAGATCCAGAAATGCAATTTGCCAGCGGTAAGTGCCCACAAGATGGTGAATATAATAAGACGCACCACGGTCAGGGCCAGTATAAAAACAAGGAAACCCGCTGCGGCAACTGACAAATAATATACGCCCTTTCGCAACAGCGGCGGCCACAGTGGAAACAGGCAAATGCCAACAGCACCGAGCAGCAGTATAAAACCAAAGATCCAATAATGTAACGGTATGGGATCATAGATCCAAACGTAAGCCTCCGAACCGTCGACAAATATCTGCTCGGGATGCATATCTAAACGGATTTTACGTTTCTTTTTCTCCTTCTTATCGGCTGCAGCAGCCTGTGCAGCATCTGCCTCACCCTCCGGGTCGGTGTCTTTCTTATCCGAGGATGTAGAGATTTTGGTATTTGATTTACCACCACCTACAGGGGCATCTGTTTTATCCTTCTCTTGCGTTTTGGTCGATTCCGATTTTTTATCGGATTTCGAACGCAACTCGTCCAGTGTAACGGGCACCTTTTTGGCCCGATGGAAAAACTTATGCTCCAACATTATGTCCAAAAATTCGACAGCCTGTTCCCGTGTAGTGAACAAGGGATTATCCCCCTCAGCAAATTTCGACTTCATCAGTGCATCAATTGCTTTGCACGAGGTAAAGTACTCGACAATGTGACTCAGAAATTTAGTCTTCTTTGTCTTCACATTTTTTTTTAGCCATTTCGCCACGTTCTTTTCATCTTTCGATGGCTTGTCCACCTTTTGTTGTCCGGGCTCAGTGTATTCCTGGAATACAAAAATGAATGCGTTAAATTCAATGTGTATGTTTCTTAATTTCAGTACATTTCTATACCAATTGTGAAATATCTCTTAATTAACTTTGTATAAATAATTTGTATGGTGAAATATTGCGTAAACCAGTCAACAAATTATGAAAATATAATGAATATGTATTGTTTTATATACAGTTCGTATTCATTGAGAATACAAAAATAAATAATAATTATTGTTTTAAGCAAATTGAATTTTTGTTTTGTCACGTTGACCTAATTATTTGTTTACTTAACACGTTGGATTGTCTACATAAACAATTAAAAAGTACACTGTGTCAATTTTACAACGTTTTTCCGCCAACGTATTTGGGCCACGCCATCAATTCCGTCTTTCGACACACTATGAAATTAACATATGTACGTATGGCCAGAGAGCCAGACAAACAAACTAAGTAACAATACCAAGCCGTCGTCAAAGATTTCCTGTTCCTCTTCCTCCTCTGCAACGTGATCTTCTCCTGCCGAGTATCGCTCCTCCTCACTCATTATTTTTGTTTAATATAAATATTGTTTGAACTGTTTAAAATTACAATGGGACGTAAATTCTAATTGTATTTGTCTGTTTTTCCCGATCGGTTACGTGTTGCAATCGCTAAGCAAGTCTAGAAAGTATTGAATCTCGGCACTAAGCTGGCAGCTGCCTGGTCAAACGACTGGCGATCCACATCAACACATGTGCATGCGTACTTGCATACATACACATGTCGGTATACACACTCTTTCGTGGTAGAAACTTTCCCCAACAACAACACCAACAGAAACAAGCTAACCTGACAGCGCCAAGTCGTAAGCAACTACAACTGAAGAATACAAAACAAATCTGCTGATAAGTATGTGCTTCTGTGAGCGGGCATGAGAGAGCACAAGTGAGAGGTAGAGAGAGAATGCTTAACATACTTATACAAAATACATGCGAGTGCACACACACACCTGCATATGTATGTAAGCTGCTGTTGCTGATCTCTCGAATCGCCCCCTCAGTCGTTGCTTTACATTTCAAGCTTTCCCTTTATCAGCGTTGCCAGACTGAGCGCAACAAAGTAAATTTACAAGCTCTCTCACAGCTGTTTGCAACTCTATGGACTGGCGCTGTCGGCGGGAGGGTTGCCCCTTGTACAAATAAAGCTGAATAAATTGAAATTGTTAGCAGAAATTAACGTAAAAATGTACGCCTTTAATGTGACTTTTGCTGTTAATATGAACCGAACAGCAATTACAATTTAATAATAGACGGGTGCAGGTAGGAGGGCGCTCACGCATATTCTTACATGCATGCCATGCACGTTTGCGTATGTATACACACACACACACAAACAATATGTATATATATGCTCATTTAGAAAACATCACAACACACGAGCCGCATGGCATGTCTCGGAAATTGAATTTGCACCCTACTGAGGGAAACTGATATGGTGTATGTATTTTCTATCGGCATAATATTGCCTATGTGGATCGGCAAATTTTTAATTTGCACTACAATCAAAATGAAAACAAACACAATGAGCATGCCAATTGGACTGTGGCACATCAACGCACCAATACACCAAGGTACGCACAAAAACACACACTCACACAACGGCACTCACGCAAGACGTTAATTTAGGGTTTTTGCGACGTTCGGTATTTGCCGAAAATTCGATTTTATAACAAACTTACATCCTTACGGCGACGTGCTCGTTTCTTTTCCGACATTATTGGTCAAGCACAACGAAACTGTAAGGTTTTTTATTAATTGATTTCAAGTATTTCAATATTTCTGCCACACACGCACGACCAACTAGTGCACGGAAAGAGGAAGAATGAACCCGTGTGAGGTAAATACAAAATGCACCAAATAATACCAAGAAAAATACTGCCTCTGGTGCGTATTGCTTTCCTGCACGATACACGACTCGATTATTTCGCTAGCAAACAACTATTCCCAATCAGAATAATATATTCGAATGTATAAGTAACATAACAACAAACAATAAATTAAATTGCAATATACATTATGTTAAAACAATTTACTACTTTTGTTTACGCCTATAAGACCATCGTGGTACATTTACATATACAAGATGAATAAGGATTGTAAGAATGAAGGAATAACAAAACATTTGGAATATGTCATTGGCAGTTAATTCATCTCTTGTATTTTTGTAAATTACATCATCCGTCCTTGGTCCCAAATAGCAGGCACAAACGGTATAAATTGCGAAAATTTTGAGTGTGAAAATAGAAACTCGTTCAAAGCGTGTCATTCCTTTTTCGTCCTTGTAATCACGCCAGTTGCCTATCACAGGGTGCCACAAGCTCCAATTAAGCCAATGTCGCTCGAATTCGTTCATAAAACGAATGAACCAACTCTCGACGGAACGTTGGCTGCCCACCTGCAATACCATGGCCGAGCTGAGTATCAAGATCTTCTCGCGTACCCAACGTTTGACAATGAAGATCTGAGTTAATCCCATCTGAATATCGACAATCTTAATGCTAACCAGATACCAGCTCGGATAGCGTCCGGCATTGTCATGAGAAACGGAAATGCGCGTGGGTATGCGAATCTCATGAGTGCGCAGCCACAGTGTATAGATGGAGTTCCGTTTTAGGAGAGGATTTGAAGGATTCTGCATCACATTGATCTGCAGCTCTGCATGATTTACTGTTTCAAAAACAAAACGAATTGTTGCCGTTGTCTCCGAATTTATACGGCCGCCGGTCCTTAAAATTACTAATATATCATGTAAATCCTCATGCGACTCAGGTTCCAACATGCTCAAATCGCAAAAAACGGCCGTAGCTATTCGTTTGTTATAAAAACAAAATAGTATTAAAAGCCAGATAGTTACACCAGACAGTACTACTGTATATATCAGAACGAGAATCCAATTGATCTCCAATAAAGTCCTCTGTTTTAGTGGTACAGGTATTGTCTGGATATTGAAAACATAGCTCGTATAGGTGCCTAGTAGATTACAGATGCATTTAATAAAGCCCGCCTCTTGAAACTCCAATGCAGGTATGCATCTTTGGTGTGACCATATATCCTGTTTGTACTGCCAATAGTCGCAGCTATGTTGTTGGAAAATAAATGAGAAGCTCGCAGGACCGTTTGGTATCAACATATCCGGTTCGTGGTGGAACTGTTTAGCGCCACGTACCTGTTTTAAGGAAAATAAGAGAAAATAAAAATCAATTTCTTTTTTTTTTTTGAAACTATGAAATATTACCGAATAATTTCCAAAATTGCGTAATTAATTTGAAGTGTAAACATACCCTACAATTTGTATGTGTGTATATAACTTACCTGCACAGCCATGTAAACACGATCAAAATTATCGCATTTATTTCGAATTAACATTCTTGTATCAACCGAATTGGCGAGCACGAAACACTTAGATTGTGAAAGTGCATTTCTCAGATTGACCGGAGGTTGACCAACAGTCAGAAGGACTTGCAGATCGTGTGTGGACTTACTAAAGCGTACAGCGAGCATTGAGCGTTCATCCAAATTAATGCGAAAAAGTCGCATATGCTGTATTATCCACAAAGTGGAGTTTACCACACAATTGATATACTGACTTGATTCGGAAATTGGGGCTGGGTTCGCTTCAGTTGAAGTGGAATTATGTAATTTCAACTGGAATAGTAATATATAAACTTATACATACTTACCCAATTTGTTTGGCGAATCAATCTCTTCTTGTGGGAAAATTGCCCGTTTTGACCCTAAACGATCGTAACAGTGAAATTTTTATATAATAATATGCATAAAATTAAATATTAATATTTTTTTGGCTACAATACAATGTTCAACAATATATATAACTGAAATTCGGTATTATCTAAGTCAAAGCTGAATAATTAGCACTCAATTAATGTACCTACCGATTGGAAAAGGAAAAAAAACATCTTCTTGATTATGCATGTGATCATCCAGCAAATTAATGCCTTAAAGGTGTAATTATTTGTATGAATTACGACATTCGATTCGATGAGTAGTACTTACCGTTATTTGGAAAGAATAGTTTGCTCTTCACATTTCTCTCTGATTGATTCATTTTGAGTTCTCCCACTAAGTACAAGTAAAACACATTAGAACTTAAATTAAAAGACAGCTTTCATATGCAAATTGTAAGCATTATTTATGTATGTATGTATGTGTATATGTTTGAGCGTTGCATGCAAATTGATATGCCCTTCAACCATTGAAAATGATGCAGGGTATAATCACATATTTGAAAATGTAATGTATGTAAGAGGCATAACGTATCCAAATATCTTCTATTAATGTGTATACCCTGTTCTAGACGACCCCACAACTCACTCATTTTATTTACAGTACGGGTTGACAAATGTTTCCTCACGTAGCTAATGTGGCTGTGATATAAATCGACTTCGCGCTTGAACTGATCCTCGTGGGCATAAATTTGAACGGAGAGCAGCGTTAAACTGGGTCGTCTGTCCTCGGGATACCACCAATTCATATTGCGAAACGTTGAAGTGACTTGAAGGCAAAGATAATCCGAATTGGGGTCCTTGGTTTCCTGCAACAGTTCCGGCGAGAAGCGGACTACATGCCTGTTATCGGATGACACGATTACATATTCGGTATTTGCAGTTATATTCATGCACTGTCTGTCTATGGTGCTCTTGGTGCTTGGTTGTAATGCATGTTCTCGACTTAAGCTCAGAAATCGATACAGGCGCTCCGTTTGCCACATACTATTTAACCATAACAATGATGTTTCTCGAACGAATTTTTCTGGTATACTATTGGATTCATCAATCAGTCTATCGATCATGTTCTGTGTTAGCGTTTGACTCCTGAGTGACTTCACATAGCGATTATAAATATCTTGCGGCGGTATCAAATCTTTATTAAGACTATTCATCCTTTTATAGACTGTGACGCAGGCACGGGAGATATTGACAAACGGATGCTTTATCATTAATTGCTGCATATCGTCGTCGCAAACATTTTTAAATATCGAATTGAGTATGGTTAACGATTTGGTCAACACATTATGATATGCATGATCAACAGGCGACAACCGATTGGCAAATGTTATCATCATTTTGGCCATCATGCCGAGTGAAATCATCGATCGAGGATTTAATTTCTCATAGGCGTCCAGTATGGCATTAGCTTGGTTAGTACTGTTGATGCGCCAAGCGATCGATTCGGTAACCATAAGCAAACGTTGTATTTCTCCCTTTTTTGCCTCTTCCATTGGACTGGGTTTTGTATTTAACAATCGAAGAACGTCCTGTTCCGTGTTTATGGATTTCATTTTCATCGCTTCTAATTTTACGCTTAAAATAAGTTCTGTACAAATAAGCATATCGGAACAAATTAAGACCTTAATTTTCTGCGCATCCAAGGGCAAAACGGTTTCACAATTGCAACTTGTGCAAATGGCGAGCAGCATATCATTCGAATAAATAAAATAATTGAGCGGCTGAAAAGTCGCCCTATAATTCTGGCAACAAAACTTAAACCAAGTTGTTGACTCGATCCCACTACTCGGCTCAACAATGCATGAGCCGCCAATTGGCGGCATACGCTTCACCAACTGCTGCATATCTTTCCCTTTACGTCCATCGACTGCCATTGCAATCAGTTCGACTTTGAATCCTGGTTCTTCGAAGTTCGTAAGGATTGTAAACATGTCCCCGCTCAGCGTGTATACACCATCCACATACCATTTGTAATCGATATAGCCGGATTCACAGTCATGGCACATGGCTTCCAGCTGCACTATGCTTTTCGGATTGTATATGTTGTGCGCACAATTTTCGATGCACACGATTGCCACAAACAGGGGGTTATCCGACTGCATAGATATGGTTTGGCTGGCAAATGAGGAAACTGTTGGATTGTAGTCGGATGTGACGCGCAAAGTAAAATAGTAAATGCAACCCATTTTGTAGACATTCGCCGGAATTATGAATTTCATGGCTAAAAAAAGAAGACGAATTAGTATGAATACCAATGAAAAAATAATATAAAAATATACACATCTATTATATACTTATCAGTTTCACCTGTGGATATATTATGAATGCAATGACGATTTTTGTTATCGTTATTTGAATGGCAGTTCCAGTTATAGGATTCGAACTGCTTTTGATTCCGAAATTTGGAATAGTCGCGACTTAGCGAACCATCCATAATCAAAGGTCTATTTGGTATACAAGTCCGTAAAGATCCGCCCATAATGATCGCCTCCACGTCCTCCTTTCCGGTTTGAATATAACAACGTGCCGCATATTCGACGCCATTCACTTCACCCTTAACGAATATTAAATATTGAGTGCGCCATAGATTGTATACCGCATGATAATTTAGTTGGTTTCGTTTCAAAACCAGACGTGTGCTGTGATCTTCAAAAATTCTCATGGATTCTGTGCACAAAGAAAAAAAATTAATAATGTTAAGCTTAACGAATTTCTATCAATTTGTTATAATTTACCTCTTTGTTCCAAATCGTAGAGGCTCCACGTTAAATATGGCTTGATGATACTACACTTTTCCAAAAAAATCACGTTGATAGTGGAGGATCGCACAACTTCTATTGGAGAATCGTGCTGATTACAGTTCAAGATTTTAATCTGCGGCACACACATTTTTGGCTTATTGATCGTAAACTTGTAGGTCGCCTTAACTTTATGGGCACTCGGTATATCCGGCAGTTTTCCCTCAAGTTTCAGTACATTGTCTTCAAAATTCCAAAAGATTGCATTCACCGTCGCAAGGTAGCCGGATTCGTAGGCTACACGAATACTGGGCGCAATGCCAAGTTCTTTTAGTTCCCCACTGATGTTTTTGCTTTTGTGAAATGCCAGCGGGAATTTCGGAGCATCCTTTCCGATAATGCAATATGATAATAAATATGTTCGCAAACCCAGACGCAATTGAACTTGATAGTCCGGCATTTTATTCATGGTGATGGCCACCGGAGTCATTTTTCCGTACGGCACAATTGGATTGGCATACACCTGGAACCTCAGATTTCGCGTAAAATCCACGGTCCCTTGGGTCCAAGTTGTGTGCAACAGGCAGCAGACTAGATATGCGTATATAGTCCACATGTCTACGTTTGTAATCTTTTAATCTTGGTCTGCAAAATGAATTCGAATTAGCTACTGAATGACAGTTCGCACTCTTACCTGCCACAGGTGGATGGAATTCCTCCTATTATGTTTAGAAAGCGAGCATCAACTTTACATGTGTATGTTGATCACAATTCTGAAAGTATACTCAAGAAAAGTATAGTACAAATTCAGTATAAACAACAATTAACAGGCCTTCTTGGATCCATTTTCATATTTTGTACAAATAAACACTTTTATATTTAGTTAAAAATTAAGGTTTTTATTATTTTTTGTTTTACAACAAAATACAGACTAAATAATAAGTAAAATATATTTATTTATTTATATATATATATATATTTATATTCTTATTATTATTAATATAGATCCCTCGAAACTCTCTTGGCTCTAAAAAGTTTACACTATTTTTTTGTTTGTTTATTTTCAATTTTTTATTTCTGTTCCAGTTGTTTGTGTGTGTGTGTTATGTATGTGTATTTTTGTGTTGTTTTTGTAATGATTTTCTAAACAAAGAAAAGTGATAATGGTGTTATGCTTGTTGAAGTATAGGGCAAAATGCATACCAAATATGATGTGCAATGCAATAAACTAACTAACTATATAATGCAGATTTACTCTTTCATCTTCAGTTTGCTTTTTATTTATTTATGTATAATTTAAGACTACGCCGCGTGCGAAACAGAATGCACAAAATAATAGCATATGCTAGTCAAATTCAATTGTTTGCACAATTTCATACTATACTACATACATGCAGCATATATACATAAATATTTATTATTTCTTCACAATCTGCTCGCACAACGACGATAGCCGACGCTGGGCAAAAAATGTACGTCGAAAACAATAATAATAATAATAATAAATGATCTTTAAAAACAACATCCGAATTATGTATTATAATGCACAAAGCATGAAAGCGATCCGCTCACACACACATCATCATCATCATCATCAACTGGCTATATAGTAGCCTATATACGAGCTGCTTTGATCTGTCTCTCTCTCTCTTGGGTTTTGCATACTGCGCCCAATCATTTTCTTTCTCTTGTCACTCCCTCTACCTCTTTTGTTCTGTTTTTCTACATTTTCTTATCTCAATGCGGCACTGGCGTCTCTTCGGTCCTCGTCCTGGATACATTCGCAAATAAAATCAGAGGCTCGGTCTCTTCAGACTTTGATCTGGATAGAAGTTACTCTAGTTTTGTATGCGAATGCAGTTGCAGGAGCCGGGTAGGTGGTTTGTATGTGTGTGGTGCGTGTGATAGGGAAAAGAGGCAGGTGGGGCGGGCAGTGAGTTAAAAGGAGTGAAAGTAATGAACGAAATTAGAAGTTATACTGCAATACCACAAATATGTTCCATATTTCAGTTTTCATCAATTTTCTTTCACCCAAACAAAATAAAAGTTGATTCAACCAAATTTTCGTACATGTCTTTGTGTATTGCATTCGACACTTCCAATGAATGTGTGTAGGTTTATGGGTGTGGTGTGTATGAGTGTGTTGTGCGTCTGTCTGTTGTCTGTGTAAATTATGTTTTGTTTCTGTTGTGTACGGTGTTTAAACTAAATGATAAAGTATAGTTTAAATGGTAGTCGTGTTAACTAAATGTTAAAATCTGGATCTTACGAATACAGCACTGGAATCGTGCTCGCTATAACCCAAGCGTTTCGTATGTTTAAACACCTCGTTTGTGATGCTCGTCACGGGCATTGACTGATCCAGATTCTCAGCCATGTTGAGCACAAGACGCAAGTCGCGCTGCATATGACTTAACGGCTGCTGCGGATTGAAGTCCCCCTTGGCCATTTCTGGAAGATAAGCGGCGATAGAAAAACATTTAGAAATGTGTATATATATTAAAACTTAGAAGCGTAAAGCAATATAAATAAATACTAATCTCTGATAAATAAATTAATAAATCGTTGTTTCAAGCTAATGTGGCATATTGCTACCTTCTAATCATAATAAACATCATTCAGTAAGAGACCCCATTACTGAGAGTTTTTCACTCACCTTTTCCCTTGGCTAGTAGTAGTGGTGATTTCATAGAAGTCAAATCAAATATGTCTATGATATCCTTTAAAGAAATGGAAAAACGGTCGGCTGAAAGTATAAAATCAATTTATTTAGTTTGTTCAATTGCGAGATTCAATACAAATACATACCCAAAGCTAACGCCTCTGCCAATCCAACCAGACTGACGCCCAGTATGGTTTGTAAAATGAGGTTCACTTTACAGGCATTGCCAACATCTGCTAGATGGAAACGATAGAGAATTTTAATATATACATATCCCACATCAGGATGAAGTATCACCGATGTTTTCTCAACTTACTGCCCAAAAAGAAGGTATTTTTGGCGATAGTCTTAAAGCAGGAATGGCACTCCTCAAAGACTGAGCGATCACCGCCGGCCAATATGATAAGCATGCCATCGGCGGCGTCTTGTCGGGAGCCATGAATCTGTGCTTCCAAATAGCGACCATTACATTGCTTGATACCCTCGCCAATGTCCAACGACGTGTCTGGATCAATTGTGGACATTTCAACATATGCCTTATTGCGCAAATCCTTTAGCTGCAGGACGCCGCAGTTGCCGAAGACGAGCTAAAATATAAAACAGAAATATAAGCATATAATCATGGCACGAATTTGAGCTTGTGAGCCTTACATCTTTGGCACCCTTCGGGTCTGATACACAACAGAATATAATGTCTGCAACCTCCACAACATCCATGGGCGTGTCCTTAACCTCTGCACCAGCCTCTACGAAGGGCTGACACTACAAAATAGAAGGGTAAATTTTCGGTTTAGTTCGTAGTTTAGAAACAAATAAAATTTGTATATACTTTATCTATGGTGCGGTTCCAGACCACCACCTTGTGCCCCGTATAGATTAAATCCTTGACAATAGTCGAACCCATCATGCCCAGACCAAGAAAGCCGAAGGTCTGATCTGACGGCACAATATCACGATCGGCCAACGTATTTGAACGTGAATTCATATCAATTATTTGCGTTTCAGGCCGCGTGACCACTGGTCGATCCAGCAGTGCAATTGCATTCGGTGCGCGCTTTGTCAATGTGCCCAAGAAGTTATCTGTCTCGATACGTGTTCGCGCAGCCAGCGATGAGGAACTGGCGCCATCAAAATCTGCACCGGGACTGCCATATCTATCCACATCACCGGACGCAGCACGTCTTCCACGTTTGGCCGAACCACCCGTTGGTGTCTGATGTGCCGAGATGCGTCGTTTTTGTGCCGCTGCTGACTTGACCGAAGCTGCTTTGTTCGCCTGTTTGCTGCTGACAGTAACAGCCGCACTAGATTTTGCTTTGGGTGTGCGTTTCGATTGACTCTTGGCAGTTGGGGTCGTCGGTGCAGCTGGTGACATTGCTTTGTTATCCGTTCCAGGTGTAGGCAGAGGCAGAGCATCCGATTCATCAGGACTGCCGACAACATGCGGCACAATGCCATTGTTGGCATCTGCAGCTGCTACCGCTCCAGAGCCGGCGTCAAGATTCTCATCACTATCCAGGCCGTCGCGTATCTTATCGAAATCAGCTTCGGTCGCATGATTTCCACCCATGCCGCAGTTTTCGTCAATTTGTTCGTCGATTTCCACAGGATTGTCTAAATATTTCTCAATATCGGTCATGGCATGCCTAAACGCAGCCGGCTTGCTCACCTTGGCCAATTCGTCTTTCCAGGGACCCTCAAAGGGTTTGATATTGTTCTCCTCGATCCATGCACTGAGTATTATGTAAATAAAATATTACATTTTTCTACATAATATTGTCAATTTGTACTCACAAGTTGCGCGACCCGAAGAAGAAGACACATTTCGTATTCGCGCGACGTTGCTGACTGAGCAGATCCAGTGGCGGCTCCACAATCTGCAAATGGCATCAAGGAAAAAGTTAATACATTTATGCGTTTTCTTCTTACTTCTTTCTGTCACACACATGCATACGCACATACTCAGGCAAAGTTAATTTGATTCCTTTTAAAAGTTAACACATATTCAACGCCCGCTGTTGTTAGCAACGCTGCGCTCCCCACACCTCCCACATAAACTTCCACCCACAAACGCATACATACAAACATATGAACATTCAATTTACAACAAATAATTAAAGCATGCGAGTTCGTTTTGACGTTGAAGTCGACGGCGACAGCAACAGCAGCAGCCGCCGCAGAAGCAGCAACGAACGCCGCAACGCCGCTGCCCCGTTGCTGCATAAAAAAAGTACAGTCAAAAACAAACACGGCAGCGGCAGAAACAGCGACGTCGCCGTCGACAGCAGCATAAGTTGTTTAGCTTACCATGCCCGGCCAAGGTGTGAAGCCCTTCATTTTGGCCCTGTAATATAATTAGAATTCATAATTTCAATTATTGAATAAAGTTACCAAACATTTAATAAACTATGGACTATAAAATAGCGCGCGCGCGCGAAAAAAGCGCCAACGCAACGACGTCGACGTCGCCGCAACGTCGTCGTCAACATCAATCCGAAAGCAGTGCAATAGGATTTCAATGTATTTTATATATTTCATGTTCTTATCTGACATTTTTAAAAGTACATTAATTGGCATTTTAAATATTTTTCTTTTTTTTTTCGTCTACAAATTTTTTGCTTGCCCAATGGAGCGGCCATTTGAGGTTATGTATGTTTTCACTTTTTTTCTTGCCACACAACAGCCACAAAGTATTATTGATAATAAACAATGTATTTTCTTGTTTATGTCGAGAACACTGTACTTGTTTTCGGTTTGACAGATGCAAAAGTCTTACCAAATTAAATCCTTGGGCTTGTAGATAAATTTCTCTGTTGAGTCGCTTGTTAGCGACAATTTTTTATTTTTCGACATGATGTTATCTAGGCGTATATTAAACTTAGTTATTTTGCTGCTGTTATTTGGACGACACACACACAAAAAAACTAATTGGTTAATTTGCTAAAGCACAAATTCCGTCGTTGAGCAGCCTTTAATTATTTTTCTCTATTTTTCGTACGCAGCTTGCTTATTTTTTTTGTCTTTGTATGTGTGATGCGCTTTGTGTATGTCGATAAGTACACTTATCGAAAACTAAAATGGCGCCCGACATGTGATGCGTGTATTTACTCGATATATATCGATACTTTTGATTCAAACAAGTTGGCAGCCCCTGAAAACACTGTTGGGAATGTAAACAAAAATGTGACCATCTTGCTGTGTTTTGCATGCTTGCATTTCGATTTATTTGGAATAGGTTTTCAAATTCACAAATTTGTCGTTCGTACCATTGACGAATCATATCATATATAATTCGTCTATGGTTCGTACGATTATGGTTGCTTTATTATAATTCTTTTTGTATTTTAGACACCCTTAATCCACAGTGATGCTAGGAGTCATTGACCAAATAAAAATATATATGCATATGTATGTAAATATATACATATATTTAATTAACAAAATATTATTTTAGAGCAACCAGCATGACTGCCAATAAGCATATGGGCAGGCCACAGATTCGCAAAATAAACAAAAGTGCGTGCCAATTCGACGCACACAAATATTCCATTCAGCGCAAAGTCGATGCACAACTCGTTCATTCTCCACCCCATCGACCTGATTTGTTTAAATAAACATTAGGCAAACGCACAACGCATTGCCAATGTTGCAATTCAATTGAGCCGTTTGGTAACTCAACTCGGCACTGTCTCCCCACACAACTCACGAAAGGGTGCTTGGCTGGCAAACAATCGCTGTGTTTATCTTGTGCATACGATCTCCGGCCTTCAGGACTTTCGCAATTTCGCAAACAATGCGCCGCCATTTGGCATTTGAAAGACTTTCACTTAAGCCGCAGCTAGGTTAGCATCCATCAGTACGAGTCCAGACAAGAGTCCTTAACCGCAAAATAAATTGCCACACGTAGCAGCATGGGCACTTGGCGGGCCAGACAGCATTCAGCACTAAACCGTAATCCTCATAAATATGAAACAATCAAATAAAAAAGGAGTAAAAACCCACACAAGTGTTCCCGAAAAGGGCAGAGAGCAAGGGAGACTTACATGTGCGTATGATGAAAGACCGGCCCACCCGACCCAGTGGCACAAAACTTTTTTATAGCCGACCGGTGCTGCTAAAAAAATTGAAACGAAAAAAGTAGGGTAAAATAAAGCAACAACAGTGAAAGTTGTCCGAAAAAAGGGGTGAAATTCTGCAGTTTCTATGGCAAAAGTCGCAACTTTTTTGAGGGTAAATAAATTGTTCACACTTTGTTTTACAATTAGCCGGCAAAAAGGGTTGAACGGGAGTGTAGTGATTTATAGGGGATAATGTGTGCGTTTAATTGGCCGCGGGGTAGGGGCTAATATATATGGAATTTCTATTAAATCACATGAAATAATCAAACTGATAACAAAAACCTATACTGGGGAACAATCTTTTAATTTATTGAGAAATATTTTATGCATATGGTCTTATTAACATTGATGACCACGCAAGAAATCTCTGCTCGCGACACTTACACCCATTTGTATACACACACACAATTCTGCATTCGACAGAAGAACATAAATATGTATGTACGTGTGTGTACTGGAGAGAACACATGAAATTGGACGCTGGACAAAATAATTGAAGCATTCAGTCGATCGGAAGGCGCTTTTGACTCGAGTCGTTTAGGAAAAGTCTAAGCAGATGTATTTTGTTAAAAAATTAGTGCGATGAATTTTTCTAAAGTTTTATATTTTATGTAGTAAAGCTACTTATGTTCTCTTTAATCGAAGTTTTTCGCGTGTGAAATGTTTTATATTCTTACTTTCTTTTTGAGTACCATTTTCTAGGATTGTGCCACAACGTGCCTATCAAGTTTCTTAAAATTTACAAATGAAATACTGTAAACATGTTTTTCCCATTGCTAGGTGAGACTTTGGCAAGCTGCGGCGTTCGTTGAAAATACGTGTATTCTAAAATGTACTATGTACATTCTTATCAGTTGTTTCCAAGCAGAGCTCAAGTAAAATTGATCGGGAACCGTTGTATTTACATAAGCATATGTGTGAATGTGAACTTAAATATGTATGTATATATTTTGTGCCCGCATTCTGAGCAGCCGCCAAGCACACATACACAAACATATTTACATAGTTTTGTTTACTTTTGCTTTCTGAATGTCAACTTCTTCTCTGCGTAGAGAGTTTCTCTCCACACGCACACATGGGCATTAGCTGCTATTAATCTGCATAAGCACAAAAACCTTTGCAGAACCCCTCACCCCCCGGGATTTATTTTCTAATATGGCTGCCCCTTTGATTCTCTTCTGTGTCTATATACTAAGCACTATTGTTTGGGATATTTTTATTTTTCATATTTGCTACTCCTTTCCTCTTTGCTCTCATGCCTTGCTTTGCAGTGTTGCCTCTTTTCAATAGTAAGTCAATTTGGGCAACTCTCTTGTTTTTTGATTTTGGCTGCGAGCTGGCTGCCCTTCTCATGGCCTAGCACTTGCAATTTGCTAGGCGGAATATGCACTTTTAGTGCAAAAAATGCATAAGGGTATTATGGCCGGCGAATTACTGGCACCCTTAGGCTCTTTTGCACTTGTCATGCAAGGCAACGCTGAGGCACGCCAAGTGAACAATCAGGAGCCCAGCAGAAAATGAAAAATCCTCTACGTTCTAGCGCTAAAGTACCAAGCAAAGCAAAGCAAGGCAATTCAAGGCCAACCGAATCAGCGCGGAAGTAGAAGAGTGAGCGCGCAATAGAAATCGTGCGTCTCACAACAAGCAAATCGAATGAATTGCGCGAGCGAGATCGCATTAGAATATCCCATCGTGCGTCTTGCATAAGGTAGAGCACCAAAAATTTACGAAGGAGTGTGTGTGGCAACATTTTAGATGTCTATTATTTAAAGGTTTTTGATATGCATGTGTTTGCGTACAGGCCTTGAAATTGTGACCTGCCAAACATTTTGAAAAACACTTCCTATCGATAGATCGATAATTCATACAATTATAAAAACAGAATGTACATTGACAAATTGCCTACGTAATCCATTTATTTTTTATGTACATATATTGTACTTCTACATCCTTTTTTTATGTATTTCAACTTATTATTATGTTTTTTTTCAGCTTAAATTGACGTATTTCGTATATGCTTCCGCCATGGCAGCCTGCAATGACATTAAACTGAGTCAATGTAAGTGCACCCCGTTTTTTTTTATCAATTAATTAGCTTAGGTTCATGCGCTTGAATAGTCAACATTTGATTGATCTTCCGAATTATAACCAACCCTCGGGTATTTGCATACTCGTGTTCCGGCTACTGTAGCTATATAATTTGTACATTTTTTATGATTTTTTGCGAGATAAAATGTTAGCAGAGATTTTTTTCTACCCGTACACCCTGTGCTGGGGTTGAAGTGTGTAAGGCGATTATCGTTATGGTTGTTGTCTTCGCTTAATGCTTTTTATACCCGCTACTCGAAGAGTATAAGGGTATTATAACTTTGTGCCAACCGAAAATGTTTGTAACAGGCAGAAGGAGACATCTCCGACCCCATAAAGTATATATATTCTGAATCAGCATGAACAGCCGAGTCGATATAGCCATGTCCGTCTGTCCGTCTGTCCGTCTGTCCGTCTGTCCGTCTGTCCGTCTGTCTGTCCGTATGAAAACCTAGATCTCAGCTATTATAAGAGCTAGAGCTACCAAATTTGGAGACAATATGTGTTAATTATGCCCGCAGATCAAGTTTATTTTGGATTTTTGCCACGCCTCCATCCGCCCCCAAAAATCGATAATAAATCGATAATAGCTGCAAATATAGCTCTACAGCATTCATTTTTTATCCATGTGATAAAACCACCATCCGGGCGTGTTGCGAAAGTTTCAATAAGATCGGCCGATAAATAAGGAAGATATTCAAGAAATAGTTTGCCTTGTGGCCATGTGCCTGTGTCGGTTTTTCTAATGTTAGTACCCGAGTTCAACACCAGCAGCAGACAACTTTTTTTAATTATGTGGCAACTTTTTTTAAATTATGTGGCAACTTTTTTTATAATTATGTGCACCGAAAATATAAATAGTGCAATTTTATCGGTCATTGTGTAAGAAATGCAGTGGTCAGTGGTGATGGTAGTTGACTGTTAAGCAGGGTCCGAGTTCAACTCCTGGGTGTGCCGCGGCGACTTAAATTTATTTTTTTTGTATCTTATATTTTTTTTTATTTTATAGTGTGTTGCAAAATTCAAAATAAATTTTTAGTATATTTAAAGCCACTTAGAATCGAAAGAGACATTGAGCAGCAACACAAAATACAAACGACAAATCTAATTAGTATGTTGAGATGTATTGTGAGGCAGCATATATGTATGTATGTATAGGCGTTCTATCCACATGCATAATTTATAACTGCAGAGTAATAAAAGCAAAGGGCAACATCCAATAAGAATCGAGTGGAACTTGCATAGGCAAAACAAATTAGAGACGGAAAGAAATAAAAAGCAAGAACGCATTGTTCACATTTGGCACGTGTTTTTCCGAAGAATTGTAGCGGGTATATCACAGTCGAGTCAGCTCGACTGTAGCCTTTCCGACTTGTTAATGCTATACTAAGCCCCTCGATTAATAAATTAAATTAATTAGCAATATCATTAACTAACAACCAAATAGGCAAACGAAGGATTGATTTGCTTTGGGTTAAGCGTGTTGACTTTAATTTTGCCTGCCTGCCAGCCGCAGCAAAAGTGTTAATAAAACAACGCTCTCAAGTTGCCAGCAACTGCTGTCGATAGAGTGGGTAGACCTAAAGAGCGGCTGAAAGAGAGCCAAACAGTGGAAGCAAAGTCGCAACGAGTGCAGCACAAACAATTGGCAAATAGGCACAAGGACCTTCAGTAGACGAGCCCGTTGCGACGTTTGCCACTTTTGTTTTCCCCCCTTTTTCGCTTTAGCGCAGCAACAAAACGTTTTGTTTGAGCAACAACAAAAACAACAACAATTTAGTTGCTAGCTAAACTTTCATTCCTGTATAGGGGATTCAAAAGTTTAAAGTAGATTAAATTTGATTTGTGCGAATCAAATTTAGTTTAAATGAGTTAACCTTTTATTGATATTATATGGAACTTTAACAAGATTCCTAGTTGCAGTGCTCCTGCGACCTGCTCCTTAGGAGCAGCAAAGATAATACACAAAATTTTCGTTATTTTTTTTTAAATTTTTGCTGCTGCTGCGGCAATAAAAGTTCCTCGTGCGTGGAAATCACAGAAATTTCCACATGAATGATTGTCGCCCAGGCTGTGAAGAGAATTATTTGAACTTTAAGCTTTGGCTATTAATTTATTTCGTGGCACAAGTTTTCTTCTGGATTGTGAAATGTGAAATTGAATTTCCCTATTCTTGCAGGTCACACGCAAGTGGAGCTGGTGCAGAGGAAGGAGAAAGGAATGCCGCAAATGGCAAATAAATTGGAGTTACGAATGGACGAGCAGGAGCTGTGGGCTAAGCAGGAGCAGGAGCAGGAGGAGGAGGTCGTCATCACGCACTATGTGAATCCAGAATTGTTTGCTTTCATAACGATGCAACAACTGAAAGCATGTGGCCCGTTGGTTAACCGAATGGAGGCACAATTGGCGCCCCATTGCCAGCCCAACCAGCAGCTGGAGCACTACGCGCCGGAGCAATATGTCATTGTGCGCTTCTTACCCTGGGCACGGGATAAGTTCTTGCGGGGACTGGTTAAGCTGTACCAGCAGGGAGAATATCTTGTCTGGGCCATTGACTATGGCTTCACCATCAACTGTCGGGCTAGGGATATGTGGCGAATGCCGGCAAATCTATGCGCTAAATGTCTTCAAATTAACTGGGGTGGAGTGGCAGGTGTGGCGCCCACCAGCGGCAGAACATGGTCCA